>OX422209.1:46529434-51329434 GCA_949130495.1 Sambucus nigra | reverse complement strand
ACATCCACCCAATTACCCCACTCCACCCCCAAATGACTACTCCTTGCCCCCTATCTCCATTTACCCTCGTCACCACAAAAACAACTTGAAAACACCCATATACCCCCCGCTCCATCCATTACCACACACACCCACACACCCCATTCCACTTTTCCCACGCTTCCGCCTCCACCTATTTTACACACCTCTCCACCACCCGAGCACCCTCTCCATGTCCCACATCATCAACCCCCATGGGATGCCCGTTCATTTCATTCCGCACCCATTGATACTCATGAGCGGATACGAGAGTGGATCACCCTCCCTCCACATGATGGACCCCTTTCACCCTGCCCCCACTCCGCTCCAGAGTTTGAGCCACCTCGTCCTACGGAGTGGCGCACTGATGTTTCTCCTTTCGACTCCCTAGGCCCAAAAAGTTACTCCATATGTCCCCCTCTTCGAATGCCATTGTCTTTTATGCTATCAGAAGGGGCATCAGATGAACCACTACCCCCACTGCTAGCCGTTGGTCCCAGCTTCACCTCCTTCTCCGCCACGAGAGACTTTCCCCTCCCTATAGCACTCCTCCCGAAGCCCAGTTCCCCCACCAGCTCCTGACCCTCCTCATCCACTGCCTCAGAGACAACCATAGCGCGCCTTACTTCCCGAGCCTCCGCTAGGCGATGATGATCTCGATGAGGACGCCCTGGCCCTTCAAGGTGGTAATGCCATTACTCAGTTGGCACTTTAGTTACTCTCACGGAGTATGCAAGGTGACATTAGAATGGATGTCCCGATGTTTGACGGCCACCTACAGTCCGATGCCATCGTTGATTGGCCTGCCGCCATGGAACGGATTTTTGAGTATAAACGACTCAAGGGTCGTAGATGTGTTCTTCTAGCAGCGACCAAGTTTCAGGGCTATGCCAGTGTTTGATGAAATGATTTGGAGCAGCAACGTGTCATTAAGGGCCTACCTCCTATCCAGTCTTGGGTCGAGCTCCGCGCACAGTTGATGGCCGTCTTTGTTCCCGCTACCTACGAGCGCAACCTCTTCCTCCGAGTACAGTCTCTAAGACAGGACACTTCAGTTTTAGACTACATGGAGCGCTTCCAGTTTTGTGGCAAGCCTTGCTTGAGAATGGCAAAAAGAGTCGCGCTGACGGCAAATGGATTGTGTGGTGGCTAAGGGCACATTGAGTGGAATGGGTAGGATGCTCAAAGAGGCGCACCCTTTGTATACAGAAATAAGGAAATTAGAGTGAGCAACATCGTAGGTGGGATCTGGTGATTGCTCAAGCCGAGTTTGCTTTCAACAACGTCGTCAACCGTAGATTGTGTTGGGTCAGTCCCCCACTATGCCTAATGACCTCGTCAAGCTCCCACCGACAGTTCCTACGTGCCCGTCTGCGAGGGGTTTGCAGCCCATTTGACTTCCGTACAGGCCGATGTCCGTTCTCGTCTCTAGTCCATTTATGCTTCTTACAAAGAAGCAGCCGATGCGCATCGCCGCTTCGTTGCTTACCAGCCCGGTGACTTGGTCATGGTGTACCTCTAGAAACCACGACGTGTCAACAAAGGCAACAAGCTTCTTATGCATCGTTTTGGACCATTTCCTATTGTTCACGCTTGTGGGCGGAATGCCTATGAGGTTGATCTTCCTCCACAGTTTCGCATGCATCCTACATTTAATGTGGCGGACCTTTCTCCTTTTCGGGGTACTCATCCTCCTCCCATCCCTCTTCCCTCTTCGCCGGCTCAGTCAGTCCATTCTCACGTTGATCGTATTGAGGTTCTAAAAAACGCGGGGCGTGATTGAGGCGTGGAGGCTAAGCCTTAAGCCTTAGAAGCCTAGGCGGGCCTAGGCGTAAAAAGGCGTGAAAAGGCGTTTAGGCCTTCTTAATATATTTTAATATTTTTAACCATAAGAAAGCTATTAAAATACAAAAATTGCACATATCATAAAAATATGTCTGAATATATGCAAATTAAAATACTATCTGATTATTTTGGATAAGATAATGGTTCGGTTTGTAAACAAAATCTTTAAAAAGCGACATCATTTCACTAAGGCACTGTTGTTTTTAGAAAAAAAGTGCGCAGTAAGGGTTTTACCAAGAATAAGGCGTGAAAAGCGTAAGGCGAGACGTTTCTCCCAAGCCTTAAGCCTAGGCGGAGCCTAGGCGTGTTTTTGAGAACAGTGGGTATACTCGACTCCGCCTTTGTCTCCTCTACCTTGGGTGATTACACACGCTATTTGGTCCGTTGGGTTGGACGTCCTGCAGTCGAGGACTCTTGGATATTGAGGCGACATTGCAGCATGTTGATCCTGACTTCTTTCGCCAGTGCTCCGCATATATGGATTCCTCTCAAGGGGGAGAGTGATGCTGGAGCATAGGGATATAGTCGTTTTATTTAGCATTTATTCTTTATTTTCCCTTTTTTAGCCTCTAAGGATAAATAGCTATTGAGGCCTTCATTGTACCACTTTTTGACCATTTGATATTGCGAGTTTAGAGAGAAAAATACTAAGACCTCCTACATTTCCCTAGTTGTAGTTGTTGTTGTTGTGTACTTAATCTTTTTTTTACGCTTCCGCATTCTAATTTGCATCAATTGGAAGCTACCACACTCTCTCGATCAGCTTCAAACGGGTTAGAATAGAAGGAAAAAGTGCTCGCCAACAGCTTCGAACAGGATTGAAGAGAAGAAAAAAAGTGATTACAGTTTAAGTTTCGTTCTAGTATGTCTTTCAATCACTCTCTCTTTCGGTAAGGGTAACTTAAGTTTGTACTAACTTCGTATTATATTAATAATAAAATAATTTTTGGGTTATTTTAAAAAGAACAAAAAACGAGCACAAGCTTTAAGTTGGTTGAAAATACCCAACATCCTCCGAGAAATATGAATCGCACTTGAATCTTGAATCAGTGTGATTCACAATTCAGCCCCCAAATCGGTTGATTCAGTCCGATTTTTGGAACCCCTCGAATTTTATTCCCGATTCGTATCGATTAGTATGTGAATTGAATCGAATCATACGAATCGAATCGCGAATCGTAAGATTCTGACAACTATAGCTATAAATAGTGCTCATTTCTTAATAAAACTAAGAGGCTAGCAAATATATTGGCTTATGTGTCATAAAACAAATATATTTTAGATTCAGATTAAAAAAATGATAAAAGTATTCTCAATCAATGTTTAAAAAGGCGCGAGGCAAGGCGAGGCGTTTTGGCTTCAGCGAAGCAAGGCGTAAGCCTCAAGGCATAGTGAAGGGTAAGCCTCACCAAAAAAAATAATATTAAAAAAATACTAATAAACCATATAAAATAAAGCAACAAAGAAATATAAAATAAAACTGCAAAAAAAAACATCTTTGAGGACTTTCTCACATAGTTCAACATTTTTTTATTTCCCCGAGATGATTTTTTTACTTATTGTTAATTTTATAATATGACAATAAATTAATCAATGCAAAATCAAATTGACCAAATCATTTTTTTTAGTTTCATTCACATTGGTTATTTTATAATATGACAATAAATTAATCAATGTAAAATCAAATTGACAAAATCAATTTTTTAAGTTTCATTCACATATTAGTTATTTTTAAAAAAAATTCTTTCAAGTTACAATAGTAAATAGTATAAGTTAAGTGCATTTTTAAAACAAAAAAAGAAAAAAAGAATAAGAGTTTGTAGATTTAAATAACATTTTTTTTTAAGATGAGTGCAATTTTAGAAAAATGAAGAACTTTAACCATTAAAAAAACAGACTACGTGATAAAAGAAGAAAAAGAGTTTTTTATTTTCCTGCACCTTAGCAAAAAAGCGTGAGGGGCATCGAGGCGTAAGCCTCGAGGCGCATTGAGGCATAAGCCTCAAATTCAACCCTGATGCTTAAGCCTCGAGGCATTTTTTGCCCTCCTCGCCTCGAGGTAAGCCTCAAACGCCTTTTTAAACATTGATCTCAATTAATCCTTTTCCTGGTAAATTTGGGTCGGAGTAGTGAATCCAATGTAAAAAAGGCAAGATGCATTTTGCTGGGCAAGGTGTAAACATAGTCAAAGATGTGAGCCCTAAATTGGGAAAAAATCACACAACATTATAAACAATCACAAAAAAGTGATTAATAAAATAGGGTATCATGGCTATCATCACAAGATCCATAATCAAACCACCAATCACAACAAATAAACAAGGGGAATAACTATCACCCAAAGTAAAAATAAATACAAGTAAAACTGATGTGAATGAAGAATAGGGGCTATTTTTTGTATTTTAGTCATTTTTAGTATTTCTTTAATTTTTAGTATTCATTGTATTTTCTCTTTTGTTTAGTATTTATAAGAAGGTATGTTAATTGGCATTAAGGGCATATTTGTAATTAGATTCTTAGCTTAGAGGCCAAGCAACCTCTTTCCTATAAATACCCCTTATGTAGGCTCATTTAAATCATTCTTCCATTATGAGATATTGAGATTTGAGAGAGTTTAAAGAGAGAATTATCTTTTCTTGCTCCCATTCAACGTCATTTACGTCAATTGCTATCAGAGCCTAGTAGCTCCAGCGGTTGTTGTTGTTGTTGTTGTAAAACAAAAACTCGTAAACAACGTCAAGGTGGGTTCAAGAAAAGATGAACACTTCCGACGAAAATACTTTCAATCAAATCTTGAAGGCCCTCAACCGATTGACGGCCCGATTAGATGAGATCGACGCACGAAATTCTCCACCACCACCCAAATTGCCACCCACCCCCATTAACCCTAGCCCTAACCCTAACCCCCAAAACCCATCTACCCACGATTCCGCAACCTATTTCACACCTCTATACCCCAAGATAATCCAAACCCTAACCCTATTTCACCCACCACCACATCAAGAACCACCAACCAACCAGCTTTTACCACCCCACCGCCACAAACTATTGACCGGAAAAAGCAAAACACCTCCCCGAACCCTCGTCACTGCCCGAACCAGCCCTACCCATCATTGAAACCCTACTCCGCACATTCCCCGACCCAAAACAAGTCCATCCGGAGCCCCAGTCATTCCCAGCCCACCGAAAACCAACTCCCAATCACTGGTTATTTCCTCCACAGCCGGACAACCCAATTTCCATCCAAAGACAACCGTAACTACCCCGTTCAATCTCGACCACCACCAAACACTAATTTCGAACCCTACCTGACCCAAAATACCTCCATCCCGAGACCAACCACCATCCAGTCCACCGGGAATCACCTTCACAGCCGATCGCCCCGGAAACCCAACGAAGAGAACGAAATGTTTGGTTATTGTCGGCGCCAGCTGGTGTAAAACAGTCCTCGGCTGTTATGCAACAACCTTACTTGTCAATCGCGACTCATGAGGTCTCCTAAGATGACCAAACCACGACTCCGGAGGCCGACCAGGGCATCACTACCATCCTGCCCGGACAGCGACTCCGGCAGCCGCAAAACCTGACCCAAGCAGGTCAGAATCACCCTTTGATGCTATCAAGAACCCTAAGCGGGTCAACCCGAAACCCCAAAGGCCTAACAATCCAGATTTCAGTCCCTTCTACTCCAATTCGGGTGAAATCCACCCCTCTCACGATTCAAGATACTCCAAAAATTCAAGAAGTTGTCCCCACTATTTAAGAACATGTGTTTCTTTACCCCGACCCATCCAAGATCCACCCACAATTATTCAAGAACCCTCCCACAAAATCAATTCCATTTAAGCCCCTTTTACCCCAATCCTCTCAAGAACAAATGCAAGAATTAGGGTTTGACACCAAAACCTTGGTTTTTGACCCCAGGGGTGGATAATTTTTTATGATTTGATGTGTGGTACGAGGAAGACGATGAAGATTCATGCAAGAATTGACGAGTCTTCCTCAAATTTTCAGAAATTACGTTTTGGCCCCTCAAGTTTTGCCTCTTTCACAATTTTGGGATATTTTTGCATTTGACCTCAACTTTAAAGTTCGAGTACAAACTTTTTCGAAAACGAAGAGAATGATGTGAATGAAGAATATGGGTTATTTTTAGTATTTTAGTCATTTTTAGTATTTCTTTTATTTTTAGTATTCATTGTATTTTCTCTTTTGTTTAGTATTTCGAAGGGAGGTTAATTGGGCATTAAGGGCATATTTGTAATTAAATTCCTAGCTTAAAGGCCAAGCAACCTCCTTCCTATAAATACCCCTTATGTAGGCTCATTTGAGTCATTCTTCCATTATGAGATATTGATATTTTAGAGAGTTTAGAGAGAGAATTATCTTTTATTGCTCCCATTTGATGTCATTTACGTCAAAAACAATCAATAAGTTTAAAAAAACAGTAACTTCAGGCCGACTCAAGATTCATACTCATATTTTGCGACTCGCTGACATGTCAAAACCGTATTGGTTGATGTTACAGATAGTAGTGGACCCCATACACCAACCAATGTAGTTTTGACATGTCACCAAGACACAAAAAAATGAGTCAAGACTCTTTAGTTGGCCTAAAATTACTCAAAGGTGAATGAGAAATAGTTAATAACGCAATTGACAACATGACATTATAAAGAAGGAACAAAATTTTGCATATTCATTCAACCTTGTAATGCCAAGATTATAGCTTATCCTATGAAGCACTGAGACTTGACACTAATACCTTTCAAAGACAAATAGTGTCATAAATTCTCTTTTATTTTTAGACATTCTTGGACATAATGGAGCATGCTCAAACACAGTTTTGGGGGACTATAATATGATTACCCTGAACAAAAATGGTCTCAAAATGAGACTTCTGAGGTTTAAATGTTTTCTTTGTAATTGAAGGGATGAAAAGATAATACTTTTAAACTATTAGTAATATATACAAAAATATGAATAATTGTCTACATGTCATCAACGTGTGTTTTCTACTTTTTTTTAAGGGTTAATTTCTAGCCTACCCTTGGATCCCATATATTTTCTTAGGAAAAAAAATCATGAAAGTTTTCCCAATAAAGTTCAAACAAATCACTTCTATTCTCTCCCTCACTCCTGTCTCATCTCCGGCCCGCTGGACCAGCGTCGGTCTCCAACAATCTTTCACTTGTGCGAACACATCAAAACTAACGGTTTCCGGCAAAATGGTTGTCTGAATCTTCAGATCCGACCAATCCACCATGGTCTCCAACGAGATGGTCAGCGGCTTCATCGGCACTAGCAAGCTTTGCTGGATCATCTGGACGTAGGCGCGTCGGAGACTCACCGACGCAACTTACAGAGAGAAGAGGTGTGTAATACCCCGAAATTTTAAAGAATTATATAATTGGGTTTCAATTTGATTGAGTTCCTATTTATGTCAATGAATAAATTTAACTTGAAAATTTTGGTATTTAGGATGTATGTCGTTAAACCGGATCGAGAGGAGTATAAAGGTCCAAAATAGTGTTGGGAAAATGTTAATTTGGGGCCCGGGGGTACTGGTTTAATCTTATTTGGTAACTCTAAGTTTGGCACATAGTGAACCTGCGAAATTATAGATTAAATAAAATCATCAACTCATTTAGTTATTATAACAATGGAGAGAGCCAAACCCTAGCTGCAAATGAGAGGAATTGGGAACAAGGGATTTCATCAATGAGAACCAACAAGGAATACAAACAAGAAATACCTAGCCTTCTTACTTTAGTGATTGCAATTTATTTATGAATAAATGCTATGATTCTGAATCCTAGTTAAATTGAATCTCGTGATTAGGGTTGAATCATTATATTGCTAACGGAGAATTAGTTTAATGCCTTAATTCAGGTTGAATTGGTATATCTATTGGAGAAACTAAATGAATCATGTTTCACGTGCTAAGATTATGGACCATTGTATGAATTTGCAATTTAAATGGTTACAAATCGGATTTATAATGAACTCAACTGAAGAACATGATTATGTTAAGGTAGGCTAAGAACATTCGTTTTAACATACTTATGATGTTAGACCTGCTTAGAATCCCTTACAAACCATCTCTAGGATATTTCTGGGACTGATTGGAGGTTGGTGAAACCTCCGGTGGAAGTCAGGGATGAAAAAAGCAAATTAATAGAGTTTGTGGTTCGAAACAGACGAAACTACTTCGTTTTAGAGGGGCCGGATTGATCCTGGCCTCAAACTGGATCAATTCGGGTTTGTTTAAAATATGGCACCGTTTTGGAAAGGCCGGATCAATCCCCAGTAACCTTTTTTTTAGGTATGTTTTATGGAGGTTTGTCTTAAAATTGCGCTAATATGACTATTGGAAAACAAATAGTGGATATTATATATGTGAAAATACGTATGGATATCAGTATGCGGATTCAGGAATCCTAGGGTGACGATTAGCCTGACTTATATGGTTAGGTCGGTTTATATCAGATCATTATATTCAGTTATCCAGTTGTATTCGAATTTATCATATTGTCTAGTTTTATATTGCTTTTGTTGTGATTGTGATCATAACAGTTATTCATTAATGTTTCAAATAATATATACTGTTTGAGGCTCTCTATTCTTGGCGAATAAGGCTGGCCACCTTATACGTGAAAAATCTGGGGTGTAACAAGGTGGATTTGGACTCTCTTGAAAATTCTTAAAGAATGATATTTTTATTTTAAGCCTAAGGAGCCAAGGGGAAATATGGCATTTTTTATTTTTGATACATCATGTCAGCGTGTCGGGTCATGTTTCATGTGTCTATGTCAGTGTTGAGCAAGAAAACTACGGGATCCTAAGCTCATAACATGGATCTTCCAGACAAGTAATATATATATATATATATATATATATATAGAGAGAGAGAGAGAGGGGGGGGGGGGGGGGGGGGGGGGGGGGCAGGGAGGGAATCGGATATTCGTAGTTAAAAAAAATGAAGTGTTATCTAAACGAATACTTTCACAACAACTTTCAGTTGGCTAAGTGAATCCAATGATTAAAAGGGCACGAGATTAACAGGATGAGTTAATACGTGTACCATCACATAATCACAAAATGGTTCGATACTCAACGTCTTTAACATGGTGTGATAATCAAACTAATTACAAAAGGTGGTTGCAAAAATTATATTGTAAATAGTTTTAGTGTAAACCGTATAGCCCAATTGGCAAAAGCAAATTTCTTTTGGGGGGGAAAGAAAATTATTCCATGGAAAATTTTAGAACATTTTTCCTCGTAAATGTTTTCACCCACTCCAATCAAACATACTCTGAATGAATCTTGTTTCACGAGTGTGATCTAAGTGTGATCACCAGTGTGATATACATACATACATACATATACACTCTGTAATCAGTATCGTGCGATTCACGATACGAATCGTCCGATACGGTTCGATACACCACAATAACGAGACGAGTCGGTTGACTGAATCGAAAAGAGCAAGGAATCGCTTGAATCGGGCCAGAATCGCGAGTCGATACTAGAATCGTATGACTCGCGATTCATCAGCGATACGGGACAGCGGGAAAAAATGACGCAACTGGCGTCCCGGTCAGCAAAAAAATACCTTATTTTATTTTTTATGGCCGAAAATACTTAATTTACTGTTAAAAGACTTTAAATAATGTTTAAAGACCTTAAAAACACATAAATGAGCAAACCCTAGGTTTAAAAGACACTTTTCTCAGTTTTCGTGTTCTCTCCGCCATTAATATTTTATCCACCATTAATATACTCACTTTTCTTGTCTTTTTCTTCAACTTTTTGCCAAAAGAAGCTTCCATCCTTTGCTTTGGTACTTTGGTAAGTAACGCTATGTCCTTTTCTCACTTTTCTTGTCTTTTTCTTCAACTTTGTGCTCTCCACCATTAATAAATAAATAAACCCTAGGTTTATTTATTTATTGTTTTGTTTCTCATATATTTATTTATGGTTCCTATTTATTTATTTATTATTCCACCCTATTTAATATCCTTTTCTTCAAGTATATTTATTTCTTTTTTCTCTTTATTTATTTAGGAAATGACTAAACAAAAAAGAAAAGTTGTGGTTGACCCCACATGGGATTATTGCGAAAAAGTGAATGATAATAGATTGCATTTAAGATGTAATTTTTGCAAGGATGCAAAATGGGGCGGGATTTTTAGAATGAAGCACCATCTTGCCCGTACGGGGAAAGATGCAAAAAAATGTATGCAATGTCCCGAAGATGTTAGAAAAAAATTTGCAAACATTTTAGGAGTAAGTGAGGAGGAGTATAATGAAGAAGGTGGGCAACAAAATGAGGATTTGAAGTTGAGGAAAATTTCGAAAAATCAAAAAAGGGAACTATGGATGCATATGTCATTAAAGGGAAGAAAAAACAAACAACGATAAATGCAATGTTTAAAAAGAGGGGGCCGGTAATTAGTGACATTTGTAGGTTTTTTTATGGAAATGGTATAGCTTTTAATGTAGTCAAAAGTCCCTTGTTTACAAAGATGGTGAAATCAATTGGTGATTACGGGAAGGGGCTAAAGCCTCCGTATTACCATGAGACAAGGGTTACTTACTTAAAGAAGGAAGTTGAAAATGTTGAAACAAATTTGGAAAAATATAAACAAGAATGGAAGACGACGGGTTACTCTTATGTCGGATGGATGGACCGATGGGAAATCAAGGTCCTTAACTAATTTCCTTGTGAATAACCCTCGTGGAACGGTTATTCTCAAATCCTTGGAGAAGTTGAGGAGATAGGAGAGGAGAATGTGGTCCAAGTAATTACCGATAGTGCGCCGGCGTATGTTTTGGCCGGAGAAAAGTTGGAAAACAAAAGAAAAAAATTATTTTGGTCTCCTTGTTCGGCTCACCTCATTGATTTAATGCTAAGTGACATAGGTGATCTACCAATTTTTCATGACACCATTAAAAAAGCAAAGGAGGTAACCGTTTATATATACCAACATGCTTGGGTTCTTGATTTGTTTCGAAAATTCACACAAAAAAAAGAACTAACAAGGGCGGGGGTTACAAGATTTGCTACATCTTTCTTGACTTTAAAGAGCTTCCAAGAGAAGAAAATTCCTCTTAGGCACATGTTTGCATCGGAGGAGTGGGCCACGGGACCATATGCACATAAGTTTGATGCCAAGCATGTTGAGAACATAATTTTAGGTGATAGCAAATTTTGGAAGGCAATCAAATATTGCTTGAAATGCGTTATCCCCCTCACTAAGGTTTTAAGGCTTGTAGATGGTGATTTAAAACCAGCAATGGGGTACATTTATGAAGCTATGGATAGGGCCAAGGAGGCAATTGCAAAAAATTTCAACCATAAAGAGGCAAGGTACCGAAGAATATGGAAAATTATTGATACAAGACAGGACATGCAACTCCATCAACCACTTCATGCGGCGGGTTACTTTCTCAACCCTAGGTAACTTTTCATCATAAATTGTATTTGTATTTTATTTATTTGTATAACTTTTCTAACATAATGTATATGCACATGTATACTTTATATAGATTCCAATATAGCGAGGGGTTCAATGCGGATAGGGCAGTCAAGAGAGGGTTGTACCAAACCATTGAGAAAATGTATCCGGGTGTTGAGAGCAAAATTGCAATTGCTGAACAAATTGAGAAATTTCGCCTGGCGGAAGGGTTATTTGGAGTGAGCATGGCCGTCTTGACAAGAGATAAGACACAACCAGGTAATTAGTTGCTTTTTTCACCGCATTTTGGCCATGCTTTGGCCTATCTTTATTGCTGTTTTGGGGCAGCAATATGCCCCTGTTTTGGGCCTGTTTTGGACAGCAATATGCCCCTGTTTTGGACAGCAATTTGGCCCTGTTTTGGCCTATTTTTGTTGCTGTTTTGGGCAGCAATATATGCCCCTTTTTTGCCCCTGTTTTGGGCAGCCATATGCCCCTGTTTTGGCCTATTTTTGTTGATGTTTCTTGGCCTCTTATTTATGTTTATGTTTGCATTGTTTTTGCCTATTTATTCTAGGCATATGGTGGGAAAATTACGGCGAAGAGTGCAAGGAACTCCAATGGTTGGCAATAAGAGTGCTAAGCCTAACTTGTAGTGCCACGGGATGTGAGCGAAATTGGAGCACGTTTGACCACGTGCACTCAAAGAAAAGAAATCGTTTGGAGGCACAAAGATTGAATGCTCTTGTCTTTGTCAAGTACAACATTCAACTCGAGATGCGACTTTTGAAGCGACAACAAAGGGGTGAGACATATGATCCAATTTGTCTATCGGATATGGATTCCGATGATGAATGGATAACCGAGAAGGAAGATCCATGTCTTCCCGAAGACCACTCGTGGATGGATGTGCATGAATGCTTCCAAGAGGAAGGAGGAAGTAGTAACAAACGGAAGCGAGGTATGATTTTTTAGTATATATATTTCGGAACTATTAACAAAATGAAATCGTAATAAACTACATCAAGATGAAGTAATTAATGTATATTTTTGCATTTTTTTTCATATAGGACCAAGGAACTTGAATGCCAGGAGGAGGAAAGGGAAATCGATTCGTGTTGATGAGGATGATATTGAAGTTATTCACGATGATGATGAGGAGGAGGAGGAAGAGGAGGATGAGGAAGAGGAGGACCAAAGAGAAGAGGAGAGAATCATTGTAGAAGATGATGATGAAGACGATGACGATAATGAACTAAACATTGATGATGAGGAGGAGGATTAGGATTTAGGAATAATTAAAGGAGTGATGAAGATGATGACTTTATTGGATATATTTTTTGGATTTTGGTTATTATTTTTTGGATACTATTAAGGTATCATCATCATAGTTGAGGATGACACCATGACGATACCTTAATAGTTACTTCTACTTAGTATATGATACTAAATATGGCTTGTGGATTCTCTTTTTGATATGATTTTGTGGAGAAATTAGAAGTTTGAATCATATTATGTTATATAATTGATTGAAAAGTGTTCTTCATATTTTTATTTATTTTTAAAATGCTATTTATGTTTTGTGTCGTATCGCACGATACGTATCGCGATACGATTCACGATTCACGATACACAGGGTTTTCGATGCACGATATGTATCACGATTCAACAACTATGCATATATATATATATATATAAATGATCTCACCTTCCCCCATTTCGACGTACGTACGGAAAATCTGAACCATTAAGATGAGCACAACTACAAGCCTTTGTACTTGTACAATTTCCTTTGCAATTGCATCCACTAGCATTTGGTGGGATAATCACATTCTTGGCGACTTGAATAGACTTCGAATACACAAATCCTGTAGATTATTTGGTGAAGCAACATTATAAATAACATAGGTGGTCGGTCACGTAGCACACAGAAACATTATTAATAATGCAGAATTTTTTATTTGCCAATGGATCCAATTTTTTCAAAACTATGACAGTCTGATTTTTCAATAAATTTACATTTTACCCAAGATAAAATAATTCCACTTTTTTGCAATATATGCCGATCAGGAGCTTCCCGAGTTTTTTTCACAGGAGTGTTCCGATTCCGACATATCGTAATTTTCTGAATCTTTTATTTCTTCCCATTGAAAAAATCCTTTCTCAAAATTGATTTCGGGAAGAAAAAAAATAATAATAATCGGGATCGGGATCGGCATAAATACTTTTTTGCTAGAAAAATCAAGAAGTTTTCCGGAAGGGCAATTTCTGATCCAATTTGGCCACGACACAACCCTAATGCGACTGATGCTAGTCATACAACAAGAAGAAACGGAATACATGCACGTCCTATGAAGCATTGACTTAACACGCGATAAGGGATGTGACACACTCGGGAAACGCGATTTTCCATAATGTAGGATATGATACCCTAGGTTACATATATAAGGGACATTCGACGAAAAGTCCTGCGCTAATTTTTTTAATTAACATTAGTTCAAACAATTTTATTTTGTTCTAAAAAATCCCTCACCGTATAAAACACTCTTTCTTCTCTTATCCTAAATCCTAAGAAAAAATTGTCAAAAGCATAGACAAGGGACTTTTTGAAAAATAAAAAAATAAGGTGGATTAAGTGCATAATGTACTTAGCTCCTAGGGACTAAACATTTAATTGTCCCAAAACATAATTAGAAAATATTTAACATGAAATTCAATATTTTCAAATATAACAACACAAATTTAAACATAAAACAGACAAAATTCAATAAAATCATAAATATAATGAATACGGACGCAACGACCCTCTCTCCGACGAAGCCTTCAATCGCCATGAAAGCATAATCACCATCTTTCAAATCACTTAATGTAGTCATTGTTGAGGTTGAAGCCCCTTTAATCTTCTCTGACTTTCTTATTACTTTTCTTCAGTTCGGGATTGTGATGATCCGCCCAATCTCGTGATAGTAGCAACACTCGGTGCCCTTGTGACTCTTGACTTCAACATGGAAGCTCGTGGACTTCAATTTCAAAGGTCTAAATTCCAACCTGACTTGTGTACCCTTTGAGGTGATGCATGGGAAATTCATTAGATTTTACGAGAATGTGTTCAGGGGACACGCCACTCAAAAATCATTTCTCACAATTGTATTTGGGTATCCTTGAACAAAAGTCTAACCATTTCTTTCATGGCATAAGCAAGCAATGACTTTTTAGTGCACAGATTGTTAGAACGGTTAAGCTTATGGCGGAGCCAAGGGATAATGGATCTAGAGTGGAGAAGAATTCGTGTGCAAACCACCTTAAGTCTGACATCTTCTATTTTTTTACACCATTTAAATTTAAAATGGACTAGACGCATTCAATTGAAAATACAGGTTTTTCCTTCACTTCTGGCACAAATGTTCAACAAAGCTAAAAGCAACCTCAAGGCTTTTTCAATGAACGAGGCGAGGCGTAAGCCTTGAGGCACAACGAGGCATAAGCCTCGATTTTGCTAAAAAGCTTTTAAATAATAAAAATACTTAATCGTCGCAAAAGAAGATCCATAACCAAAGTCAACCAAATATACTTGGTTTATCATTTCCCAATCTCCCATCATAAGAAAAGCAAGTGAATGTTTATCATCATATTAAAAGTTACAACAAAAGAGATTGTATCATCAAGCATAATAATTATATTTGTATATATAAATATATAACATGTATTTTAATTTAATATACATTTTTTAACCTTAAAGTTCATACAAGGTGTAAAGTGAGGCATTATATCCATAAAGGTTTGAAGCGTAGGTTTCAACATTGCCTTGTAATAAGATCATTTATGATCTAAAATTTGAATTATATAGCATGTATTACTATTATACACTGATACAAAGAGACACATCAAAAGAAGATAGCGCTTATACCACCATACGAAAAAATATATATGTTTAAATATCAAATTTATTTATCCACTAATCAAAAATAGAAAAGATATTGGTATATATGAAGAAAAAGATACTCCAATGTGTGTGAAGAAAATTCAAAATCAACATATAAATTGTTCTTTGATGCAACACTCTTGGAGTTTAATTTTGTTTGTTTCTTTTGCCCAAGTAGGGACTTGTGAGAAAGATAAAGTCTCACTACAAATCAAGGACTTACTTTGGTTAGTTTTGGGGTGGGGAATCATTTAATCTTTGAAAAATATGTAAAATCAACATATCCATTGGTTCATTATTGTATTGGGAGCGTTATCGAAAAAAAAAAAATGAGGCGCACCTGAGTCGTGCCTTGAGCCTAGGCACACATCTAGGCGCGCCTTTAACAACAGTCTCACTTCGTCCCAATTTAATAGACCCTATTTAAAAGCGACGAGCTTTAAGGAAACCCTAAATAAATGGGGCAAGGTGAAGGCTTGTTCCTTTTTGTGTGGTTTGGCTCGTTGATTATGTGCAAAAAAGGAAAGTCATAATTTAGGATGTCCCAAAAAAGAAAGTAGGACTCTTAATTTGGTACATAAGGAGTACATAAATAAAATCCTACCATGAAACGCCATATTAACACATACTTTGAAAGGTTACCACATAAATATTCAAATCACCATCGTCATAGTAAGAAGCACGTAGGGAAAAATGAACTAACAATATGAACAATATTTATTTATAACAATTGCTTTTTCTTTTTTAAATTCTCATATGTGAACTTGCCTGTTGGTGCAACCGGTTCATCATCAATTGTATTGATAGCACGAATAGGTATATCTTCTTGACCTTCAGATATATCCTCATAAACCAGCCTTGACATATTGAGCACGTCAATAACTTCATATTGTAAGTTAAAAAATAAAGGAGAAGATATACATGCGTCATATCATACCCCGGTACTTTACACGGCACCTTCAGTGCGCTTCCACGACTAAACTTAACCTGTTATAAAAACTCAAAGAAGATCAAATGACCAATATAATTGCATAAATTTCTATGCAATTGTAGTACTATGTACTTTTTATGTAAAATTGAGCAATTTTTTTTTTAACAACGATTTTTTCACTTGTTCTGCTTTCTTGTCACCAAACCCCTAGGTAAGGCGCTCACCCCACGCCTCGCGCCTAGATGGGGCTTAGGCGCACTTTTAGAACACTGTTATAATGAGAGTTTAGTTTTGGTTTGTGCATTTATTTATGTCATTGTCGAGGTTATGTCATTCAAATGGTTGATAAACTTAGTGATTGCATACATTATAATTATTAATCATCTTTTGTAACTATACATGATGGAGCTAACTTGGTATTTAGTTATTATAATTACATGAATTCTTTATTTTACGATGATAACACAAAATTTTCATACATATTAAAGACTTTTTCAATAAATTATGATCATGCTCCTAATATTTTTATTAAGTTGTCAGAGGCGAAAGGCGCGCCAAGGCATCAAGGTCTACATGGAGCCTAGGCGCAAGGTGAGGCGCCCGCCTGATCGAAGTGAGGCACAAAGTTTATGGAACATGCAAAAGTTGTATATTATAAATAATAAGATAATTTATGATTTAAAATCTAAAATTACTATAATACTATGATACACGGTTTGGTAAAATTAGCATATCAATTGGTCCATTCTTGTATTGAGGACGTTATCTACAAAAATATCACAAGTCGCGCCTTGAGGCTGGAGGCTCACAAGGCGTGCGCCTTATTGAAGGGGGCAAGGAATGAGGTAAGGAGCGATGCTGAGCCTAGGTGAGCCTGAAGCCTAGGCGAACCTTTAACTTTAACAATGGTTTGTGGGCTGTTAAAGGCAAAAGCGCAAACCCAGTGCATGAGGCTCCCACCACTGCGAGGTACTGGAGGGTTAGATGTACGCATCCTTATCCCTACATATGCAGAGAGGCTGTTTTAGCGACTCGAACCTGTGACCTCCAGGTCACAATGGGGAAACCTTATTGTTGCTCCAGGTTCACCCCTTTTATGTTCACCACAATTTTATATTTTTTGCACCTGCATTACATTCGCCACAATTTTAAGTAGTTTTTTAAGGCGTGTTAAAACTACCCTCTTAATAACCCAACTTTGTGTATATAATAAACGAGAACCTTAAACTAATATAAAGAAACAGTACCCTTACCCTCATGTAGGACGTTGAGCGTTTGGTTCCCCCACCCCCAAAAAATGAAAATGTAAACATTTATATTGTATTTGTATTATATATAAGTTAGCTTAATTCCGTGTCAAAGCATGGAATCGTTAAGTCATTGGAGCCACATAGACTTGTATCATAGAGTGAGGCGCATTCATTTAGACTACATGGACTTTTGAACTTGAAGATCATGCAAGCCACTCTACAACACAACATTTCCATTGACATATACTTTGAAGTTGTATTATTTGCCAGTTTTGTGATTAGACATTTGGCTACACACACGTGCATATTTTATTTTTTTAAATGTGTTTTAAAATGTTGAACAGGTGAAATATCTCTGAAATGTGTTGTGTTACCCAAGTGGGAAATGACCCCGACTTCAAAGTGCTTTGTGTGCGGCTTATTTGTGTTTTTGTGCTCAAACCGTTCGCACAGTCTATTTTTTAGCCGTGCGCACGACTGCGCTTCATTTCAGTACTGGATGAGATCGTGCGTACGACAAAAGTTAACCGTGCGCACGGTGGAGCAGTTTTTCGAAATTTTTATAAATAGGTTCATTTCCCTCCCATTTTAATTGATCTGAAAATCTCATAACTCAAACACACTTCTGACAGTATTTTCAAGGTTGAAAGATTTTTACGTTGACTCTCTATTCCAATTTCACTTATTACCTCCAAATTTGATCAAACTTAAATTTAAACTTATTTATGCTTTTGAGAGAGAATTGAAAGTGTTTTGATTCAGATTCAAAATAGCCTTGTTAAATTCAAACTACATTACTTGAATTGGATATCTATCATTCCTAGATCTAAAATTGGAGGTGCTTTGATTTATTGGAGAAATTGGAGCATTGGCATGATTCCAAGGAGAAGAATGGACATTCTCATTCACTTTATGGAGCTCAATATAGAATTCTACTTTCAATGGGAAAAGGTCCAAAGTTTTTAGGAAACTACTCGCGAGGCCATGAGTAAGAGGTACCTTCTTACTTTGTATAAAAGTTCTGTTCAAGTTGAGATAGAAATTGGAGTGCGTCGAGATTTTTTTACCCCTAGGTGGGGTTTTTTCTTATGAATTGCTTGGATGTGTTGATTGCTAATTTGTACACATAGATCACACACTACACTTAGATCTCACCTAGATCTAGAGCAATTCAACAAAATTAAGATTAGGCTTTGATTCTAGTAATTTGTGCTAGATTTGTCGAATTGAGCTCATTGAATTGTAGATCCAAGTATTTCATCACATCACCTAGTAATTGCATGTGCTAGGACATTTAAAATTGAATGCAAATTTGTAATTGTCGAAAAATTGACGGTCTTGCAATCAAACCTATTCACCCCCACCCCCACCCCCCTCAAGGTTTGTTCGGTGTTGAACACTTGTTGATTAAACATCCTCAAAAAAAAGGATATATATATATATATATTTCATGTATAATGAAACACAAATGAGTTAGTAACCTGAGTAGTAGTCAATTTCGGTTGTCCTTCAAGCCTCCTTAAACGAAACTTGTAAACAGTAAAACCAGAAACACCTATTTCAGACCAATGTTGAACAACCTGGAAAAAAAATTCAAAACCAAATGATATTCGGATCATTAATCAAGTAACAAATAAAAGATAAATCACTCAAGTGTCAAACTATGTCAGCATTTCATATCCAAGAGGATATGATATATGTCTCTATTAGGATAGAAGGATCTGAAATTAATGGACTTGATCTTTAATGGGCTCACTAATGTTCAGTCCCTAAAAAATTATTTCATCTAATGTTTAATCCACCTTATTTTCAAAGCTAACAAAAAGCCAGATGTGACATTAACTGTGCAATAGTAACATTCGTTGTACCAACATGATAAGTTGACACGGCACTACCACACCAGCATGTAGCAATGGCACATCATCAACGGTGTTGACATGCTTAGCCAACGATGATATGGCACTACCACGTCAGTTACCCATGTGTACCGCTAATGTCACTACTCCTTGGGCTAATGTCACAACTAGAAATTATTTTTGAAGATATATTAGACTGGAAATATCTTTTAAGAAACTATCATAGAATTTGCAGGCAAATGATCTAGCGTTAACAAACACAAAAAAGGGAAGAACGTTTAATAACATTTAAAAGCGGAGAGAATAAAACTCAAATAGACTATTGCTTACTTAAAAGAAGAGACTTGTACAGATGCAAAGACTGTAAAGTTATACAGGTAAAAGCTTAACAAATCAACATCGTCTATTAGTGATAGATTTAGCAATTAAAGGATTTAAGTATCGAAAAGAGAAAATAGGTTATCAAAATATAAAATGGAAGGATTTAAAAGGATGCAGAGAGATTGAATTTAGATAGAAGTTCCTATTAAACATGAAGTGGAATTGGAACGACAATGTTAACAACATTTGGTCAAAAACAAAGAATGATATCGAAAAAATAAGTGAGCAAGTTTTAGGTGAGAATAAAGGAAAAAGATTCATAAAAAAAGAGACTTGGTGGTGGAATGAGGAAGTGCAAAAGATAATACAAAATAAACGAGTAAGTTTTAAAGAGTGGCAAAAGAGTAAAAATCAAGAAGATTTAGAAAAGTACAAGTTAAAAAGTGAAGTAAAAAATATTATTAGAAATGCGCAACAAAACGCACTAAATAATCTTTATAATAAATTAGGTACCAAGAAAAGGTGAAAAGGATATATATAAATTGGCAAAGAATAGAGAGAGAATGACAAGGGATATGGGTCCGGTTAAGTGTATTAAAGACGTAAATCAAAAAATATTAATAACGATAAAGAAATTCTAAATAGATGGAAAGAGTATTTTCAGGGATTATTGAATGAAGAATATCTGAATAAAGATGTAGAGAACATTGAATAGAATATAGAAATGGTATGTCCGATTACTGAAAAAGAAGTAGATATATTAATAAGGAAAATGGAAAAGAATAAAGCGGTTGGCCCGGATAAAATACCCATAGAGGTGTGGAGAACCCTTGGAAGTCTAAGGATATAATGGTTAACAGGCTTGTTTAATAAAATTTTAAGAGAAGGAAACATGCCAGATAAGTGGAGGAAAAGCACCATAATACCGTTGTATAAAAATAAAGGGGATATACAAAACTGCGATAATTATAGAGGAATCAAACTGATGAGAATTATGGGAAAAGGTTATAGAACAAAGATTAAGAAATGAGTCAACTATCTCGGAAATTCAATTTGGATTTATGCCAGGGAGATCCACCACGGAGCTATTTACTTATTAAGACAATTAATGGAAAAATGCAGAAGTAAGGATAAAAAAATTACATATGGTCTTTATAGAATTAGAAAAGGCTTATGATAGAATACCTAGGGATATAATTTTGTGGGCTTTAAGGAGGAAAAGAATCCCTATGAGTTATATTAAAGTTATTGAAGATATGTATGATAACACAAAGACTAGAGTAAGGACTATATGTAGAGAAACTAATGACTTTGCTATTAAAGTGGGTTTACATCAAGTATCGGCCTTAAGTCCTTATTTATTTGCCGTAGTTTTGGATGAGATTACTAAGAACATATAAGAAGATGTCCCATGGTGTATATTGTTTGCGAATGATATAGTTTTATAAGACACTTCAAAAGAAAGCTTGGCGATGAGAGTAGATACGTGGAAAAAAGCCTTAAGAGTCTAAAGGACTAAAAGTCAGTAGAAATAAAACGGAATTTATGGAATGTAAATTTAATAATGAGGTGTCAAGTAACATAATGTTAAAGATTGAAGAAAACGTGATAAACCAAACTAATAAATTTCGTTATCTAGGTTCATGTAACACCCCGTGTTTTTATATATTATTTTAATTAATTAATTGGAATATTCGGGAAATATAAATTTTTTAATTTAATAATTTTTATTGGCTAAAAAAGTTGGTTATGATTTTAGAAGAATAAAACTTCAAGCGGAATTAAAATCAAAGTTAAAACGAATTTTATATGAATTTTTTTTTATATTTTGCCTTACGGCATTTTTAAGGGAAACTGTCAGATTTTAGACATGATCGATCGATCGATGATTCTCATAGATCGATCGATGGTCCCAAAAATCGTGCGCTGCAAGTTGTATTTTTTCGAGAGACTTGGTATTTATTTGAAGAGATTGAGATTTGTAGTTCTCTTTTGTTGTTGTGGGTGTTATACCTTGTTATATTGTGGATTTAGTTTAGTTTTATCGACAGTAGCACTCCGTTCGCTCTCCCCGGGCGGGCGGGGTCTTACAGAATGGTATCAGAGCATGGTCTTAGGTCTCGTAGGGTCTCGTAGGTTATGAGTCCTTTTAGCTTTCGCGTTGCCGATCTTTGATTCTCTTTGTTGACTCGTACTTCTTAAGGTAAAGGGTCTAGCATACGTGTTAGATGTGTTTCTTGGAGATGTGAAGCTTTGTGCTAAGGACGTTGTAGGCATTGAGTTTAGAATTAGTAAGCTTGATGTGAGGATCCTTAAAATGGATTTTGGAGACGATAATTATTTTGGAGATTTTAGTACATATGTTAGGTATCGTATGTATAGATTTTTTATGTTGAGATTTAATTTGAGGACGTTAGCATTTTGATGACTTTCGGATATAGGATCGAGTGGGGGATTTGTGAGAGCATGTGGTACGTCGTTATTTTCATAGTTATGTGTATGCATATAGGCAATATATATATATTATTTTATTGTTCGTGGGGTAAGTGCGCATAGGATTGGGTGTATGGGCGCCCAACTATGGCATTCTACGGGTAGGCATATGTGAGCCTTATTTCCTTTTGCGAGATTTACGCGTTGATGAGTATGCTTCGTCTAATTTCGAGGACGAAATTTTTTGCTAGTGGGGAAGTATGTAACACCCCGTGTTTTTATTTATTATTTTAATTAATTAATTAGAATATTCGGAAAAAATAAATTTTTGAATTTAATAATTTTTATAGGCTAAAAAGGTTGGTTATGATTTTAGAAGAATAAAACTTCAAGTGGAATTAAAATCGGAGTTAAAACAGATTTTATATGAATTTTTTTTTTTTTTTGCCCTATGGCATTTTTAAGGGAAACTGTCAAATTTTAGGCCTGATCGATCGATCGATGATTTTCATAGATCGATCGATGGTCCCAAAAATCGTGCGTTGCAAGTTGTATTTTTTCAAGAGACTTGGTATTTAATTGAAGAGATTGAGATTTGTAGTACTCTTTTGTTGTTGTGGGTTTTTAGATGCTTTATACCTTGTTATATTGTGGATGTAGTTTAGTTTTATCGACAGTAGCGCTCCGTTCGCTCTCTACGAGCGGGCGGGGTGTTACAGTTCAATGTTACAAAGTAATGGGGATATTGATGAGGATGTTACGAGTAGAATATCAACTGGTTGGATGAAATGGAGACAAGCGAGTGGAGTGTTATTCGATAAGAGGATAACTAATAAATTAAAAGAAAAATTTAATAGAACAGTTGTTAGGCCAACGACCTTGTATGGAGCGGAGTGTTGAGTATTAAAGAAGAAACATGAACAAAGTTTCCATGTTAGTGAGATGAGGATGCTCCGGTGGATGATATGAATTACTATAAAGGATAAAATTAAAAACCAATACGTGAGAGTAAAGTTAGGAGTAGCTCCCATCAACGATAAATTAAGAGAAAATAGACTTAGGTGGTATATACATGTGTTGCGTAGACCAGTTGATGCCCCTATAATAAGAGGACGATTGTGAGAAATAGAGGGTAAAAGAAAAAGAGGTCGCCTTAAGCTATCATGGGAAGAAATCATTAGAAGAGACCTTAAGAAATTAAACTTAAATGATAATAATGCATATAATAGATTTGAATGGAAAAGGAAAATCCATGTGGCCGACCCCATATGATGGAATTAAGACAAGGATGATGATGATGATTAAAAGGAACATGATAAAGATTGAATGGCTATTAAATTTAGATTGGCAACCAAAAGGGAAGATAGAATAAGGACCCCTGGGGAATAAGGATTCGGTTGGGGATATGTTAAATAACTCCATCCACCGTGTTAGTTCAAATACAAACATTACAAGACTATCAAATCTACGCATCCACCTTGTTAAACCCTCGTCTAAGAAATTTCTAAATCTTAGAATCCAGATGTAACAGAATATACATCTAAGAAATTTCTAAATCATCGAATCCGGATGTAACAGAATATAATTTTAGTAGAATCTTCTTGCAAAATAATATAATCCACATTGGTAAGATGTTGCTAACCGTTAATGCTCTCAACTACGTACTTAATTCATTATAACAATTTGAAACAATGATTTTCTTAGAGTTTTAAGATTTTACTATATAATGTATGTTCATTAACTAGTACCACCGTACCGATGTCTTTTATAATTACTCTTATAAAAGTTGATTGCCAGTTACATCGTTTGGTTGACAAAGTGTGAATATGTGGGTCCCACAAGTCTCAATACACCAATTTTCTCCAACGAGATTCGGAGTTCAGCAAGCATATATAGGTATTTAATTATCAAACGTAAATGATAACCCTTTGTTGCTATAACAATATTACATATAGAACTAGAAAATTTGGATCAAATCAAGCACCACATAAAAAATAGTGGAATGTCAAAATTGTTCAAATCAAAGTTATCGAAAAACATTAACATTGTAACAAACTGCATTTTTCTATGAATGTTCCAAAGCATGTACGCCTTCAATACAGCACCACATTTTTTTCTATTTTCCGAAGAGGATGAAACAAAATAACGAAGAAAAAACAATCTTGAGAGTCAAAATGTCATGCGAAATTCTACTCAACAATTTTTTATGAGGTTTTACAAACTTTACAACTAGAGATAAATGCATAATTGGACCTAACCCCTAGAAGTTCAACAATTAGAATGACCCCCTTAGCTAAACTGAGTATACAATTCTACTCAACATTTCTTCATGTTTTTTACTTTACCCCTGACAAAATTGAAAAATTAGACTTGCCCCATATAAGTTTAAATATTATAATTATGCATAAGGTACAAGTGGGTTGATGCACATACGATAGATAATTCCTAACTGATCCATTTATATAATTAAACAATATATGCAAACAAACGTCCCCCCTTTTTTTTTGTACAAGAATAACACTACACATGCCCAAACAAACGGATTTTTCAGCTAAACGTCCCCTTAATTTCTCCAAAAACTTGAAATTGCACAATTCAAAATTGGAACATCAGTCTTCGTTGAACTACTTCAATCTTCAATTGAGTTCTCTCACCGGACCACTCCACTCCTCTCTCTGTCTCTCTCTCTCTCCACATACACACACACACACACACACACACACACTTCAGGCAGTTATAAGACCCGCTTATTAATTCTCTCTCTCCACATATGTATTAATACATGTTTCACTGCATACCCTTTCACCCTTCAGTGAACAGCGGATCAGCTGCCAATGACAAGATTTTAGTTTTCCAACACAAATTAGATTTAAATCCATTTCAAATGATTACATTTACAGTTTATTAATTTCGAATTGACTTCTATAATTAAAATAATACACAACCAAAAGGGCACTAGATATTTACTAAGATTTCGTCCTAAAAATGAAGAAATAGAACTGCTAACAAAATTGTACACATGGAATCAATGATTACAAGTTGTAATATAAGTATTCAACGGTATCTCGCTTAGCCATCAACGAAAACACCCTGTAGTTTGTAAACCAAATCAATGTTACCTAGATCGTGGGTCACTCGTACGGGTATAGGGTAGTTGTTATAGCCGGTATACAGTACGGCGGGGGTATGCTTAGTTGGTTCACTACTTCAAATCATAAGGGCATCACAGAACCCTTGTTAGGTTCTTTTGGTATTATAATCATGTATTTTGTCGTACCCACCAATATAAAAAGTTCCCTAAGAATGTATGTAGTTTGGGAATTACAATCGAAAACACTTTTTACACAAAGTTGGTTTCAATTGATGTACATAAAAATAATAATATTAAATAATTTTTTTAAAAAAATAAGATGTTCGAGGTCTACCTTGTACAAGCCATCATAAGTGTAAACTTTGCAAAAAGTTTTGGCAGATTCATGTCCACGAATGACCCTAACGGGTATTGATTGCTCCATACTATTCTGCAAGCAGGTGAACAAAATAAATTTAAAATAAAATATGATTTATGAAAAGAAAAGAAAAGAAAGAAAAACTGAACTGAAAACATCACATTCAATAGTCTTGATTACAATATGAAAACCAAACTACAAGCAAACAATTGTTGTCATCGGGGTTTATGTGTATGTTATAGGGAACATGTGTGTAATTTTTGGAACTTCATATAATAATTAGAATGAGATGGAAGATTGGTACCAATCTCTCTCCCACTCTCAATAGAAACTATACGTTCTTATATGATGGGATGAACTGCAAACTACCTATCAATAACTTTTATATACTCCCTCCATCCCAATTTAACAGTCCCTATTTGACTTTCACGTTTATTAACTACCACTACTCAATGTCCAAGATTTAGAGATTTAGCTATCGATGTTCGACTAAAGAAGAAAGGGTACTCTTAATTCAACCACAACGGAAAAGTGGACTCTCAATTCGGGAGGGGGGTATATATATATATATATGATGGCATTGGGTGCATGTATATATATAGATGCCTGTATCACCAATCCAATTAGCTTCACAGCTCTTCAAAGAAATGCTGGGATAATAACATATCAAAGAAATTAAATCTGGATCTGCTAGAAATAAAAATTGACTGCAGTGTTCTTGATATATATATATATATATATATATATATATATAGAGAGAGAGAGAGAGAGAGACAGACAGAGAAGGGATATATAGAGAGAGAGAGACAGAGAAGGGATATATATATATAGAGAGAGAGAGAGAAGGGAGGAGAGAGAGAGAGAGAGAGAGAGAGAGAGAGGGGGGGGGGGGGGGGGGGAATGCTTGAGTTAATTTTAAAGACAATGTAATATATATATAGGTAATAATTCTTAACAAATTTTAAAAGTATTTCTTCTTTCAAACACACATGCTCCTTTTGATGGAAAGGAAAGTTAATAGGGAAAAGTGAAGTAAAATAAAGGAAAGTAACTTTTCTTTGCGAGTTTTTGTAACAAGGAAAGTTGTAGGAAAATTGCTAAAAACTATACACATATATAGTTATAAGTTTACAAATACAGTATATTTTCTTATTTTAATTACCAAAAAAATATAAATTACTTAAGAAACATCCACATAAATTAAACCAAGGTTCTAAAAAACGCGGGGCGTGACCAAGGCGTGGAGGTCAAGCCTTAAGCCTTAGAAGCTTAGGCGGGCCTTAGGCGTAAAAAGGCGTGAAAAGGCGTTTAGGCATTTTTTAATATATTTTAATATTTTTTTGACTATAACAAAGCTATTAAAAATACTAAAATGGTACATACCTTAAAAATATGTCTAAATATTTGTAAATTAAAATACTATTTTTTTAAAATACAAAAAAAAAAAAAAAATTGCATTTTTTCACGCCTTCTAAAAAACTCGTGTTTTGTTCTTTTTCACGCCTTACCCCCAAAAAACGCACGTTTTTTCACGCCTTACCCCAAAAAACGTTGACCATCGTTGACCACACCTTGATCCACGCCTAGGGCCAAAACTTGGCGTATCTAAAAAGCCTTGCGCCTAGGCGCGTTTTTAAGAACACTGAATTAAACATCACCAAATTTGAAATAAAATCAGGAATAACATTTTCATAACAGAAAATATCAATAAACAGTGTATTATATATCATGAATAGAGTTACACAAGTACATATATATATATATATATATATACACACGCACAAAAAAAAACTAAATATAATAAATAGTTTTACATAATAAAAAACAAACAATGTTTCCTGTAACTTTCCTCAAAATCCGATGTTTTGGGTGGGATGTGTTTTCGTTCCTGCAGTAAAGTTTAAGGATGTGGGTCGAACAAATTTCAAGCAAAACAAACTAGGGGAAAAGGGTGGGGTAGGAGGGGGGTGCTTCCTGTATATCCCGTTCCTTACATTTAAACAGAGCCATAGGGAGAAAAAAATGAATGACGAGCATGTAATCAGGAATCCACTCATTAAAATGATCTCAAACTTGTAGAGTTTCAGCAAATGGAACATGCAAAGGCTTAACCATGTAAGGCTACATGCAAGGGGATCACAGGTGTTGCGTTTTGGCCAGATCAGAGGGGAAATGGCACTCACAGGGGGAAAAACCAATTTCTTCGGCAAAAAAAATCATTGCAGAATCAGATTCCAATTTTTCCGGAAATCAATTTTTTTAGACAAGATCAGAAATTTTGACAAATGAGAAAATTCAGAGATATCAGACATCAGGATAATTTCGGGAACAAACGCCAAAAATTCCTAATCAGCATAAAGGTCTTACCCAATACACAAGGCTCCCGCTTTAGCGGAGTCTGGGAGGTGATAAGGCACGCCTTACCCCCATTTTTTTGGAGAGGCTGCTTCCAAGACTCAAACCTACGACATATTGCTTTAGGCGGGGAAGCACTTGCCATCGCACCAAGTCCAAAAATGCTAATCGGCATATATTACAATATTTCAGAATAGTATAATTTGAAATTTAAAAAAAATGTGATTTTTTGTAATAATCATATCGTCACAGTTTCGGAAAAATTGGATCGAATTTCAGAAAAATTGGGGGAAATGGGAATAACGGAAGAGCTTCCAAATTACTCACCTTAAGTGCCAAATTTCCACGAGACATTTCTTGATTCTTGACTTGACGTTTATTACCAAGTAAGTCATTGCCACCCTGACCTGTGTACACAACATCTTCCGATTCATCCTTGTCATCTTCGTATTGACCAGACAAAACGATCGCTACCGCTAGCGGAAATGTATGGCCTTTATACTCCTTCTGCAACATTTTAAGAGACAAATTGACAAACGAATATGGCTGAAAGACAATACTGAAGATGGGTTTTTAAATCAAAAAATACTTGGGGGAAATAAAAAGGAGAAAAGAAAAATATATAAGAGGGTGTGTTTGATTGGCAAGATTTTTCATGATAATATGGAATCTCCTATACTTTTCAACTTTTGGTGTGTTTGATTGCACAAATTTAACTTGGAAAAAATTTCCACCAGCGAAGAATGTACAACTTGTTAAAGCATGAAAATGTAATTTCTTAAAAAAACCCTTTAAAGAAAAAATTACCAAGGTAAGTTTTCATTGTTTGGCCTAAATAAACCTATTTTTTTAGTAAAACTACAATCAAACACGTGAAAGAACAAATTTTAGCTTGGCAAAATTATCCATGAAAACATTTTATTAGGAACAAATTTCATATCCCATCTTTTCTATCAACCACGGCCTAAGCGTGCATTTCATGGGCAGTAATTTCTATGGATTCAATAGCCGTAACTTTTGGTATGTTTAACTGTTTAAATTTTCAGAGGAAAATATTTTTAGGTTTGGATAAAGTACGATATGATAATGCACAATTATTACATTTCCATGGCAATTTTTTTCTTTTGTGGGGCAGGTAAGAAAAAATTTCCTTGGAATTTTTTTTCACCTACTCCAATCAAACACCTGAAGAGAAAGACAGCAAAGATCAAGAGAGGTTACTTAAGTTTAAGCTGAGCCAACAATCAATAATAAGATCATGCAACTGTACAACCCTGAATCTTTGAGAATATTTTATTTTAATAGTCAGTGCTTTGGTGAATTTACGACACAAATTGATTGAATAAGAGTTTAATTAAAAATTACTGTGTGAGTTGGAATGAAAGAAGGAAGACTTGGATTATAAAAACTCAATTAAGATTTTTTCGCTTTTACCACCTCAGATAATGTCCCATCTAGAGATAACCCCCCTTTCATGTTCAATAGTTAACTACCCCCCACCCCACCCCGGTTGCATGCATAAAGTACAAGACGATTAATGCCCATGCAGGTTGATGCAAAAGGTACCTGTTTGCTATAGGATACTCCCATGTAATCAATACCGTTAAGCCAGTGGCTATGAAAGCCTAAAGCAACCATTTCAGCTCTAGAATAAAACTGGTGTCCAACATCAACACCTACATCGCAAAGGGCAAAAGCAAGAAATGTTGTCATAAGTCATAAAGAAATGAAAACGCAGTATCACTCACTGAATGGTGAAGGGTTAATTTGGGGATTATTTGTACTTGGTGGAAATCTAAAATTTCGCATAACTGCACTTTGGGGTCCAATTTTACTTTTGGGATGCTTTTTAATATTTTTGAGACAATTTTTCTTTCAAACCCGTTGCAAAAAGTGAAAATGGGACCCAAAATGCATATATGCAAAAGTTAGGAACCCATACTAAAAATGTCCATAACTAATGGACAGCAAAATGTAAATAACCCTCCATTTTTTTCCTTTGTATAGGAAACAGTAGTTTCCGAACTCATAACTACACCAATTTCTTTGCAAACTCATAACTACGTTGTTATGTGCTTTGAGTCATTTAATTAAGTCATAAATATATCTTCTTTCCTTGCTTAATCTTTGTCTTTGTTGAACGGTAGTTTAACGCTCTACCTAATATTACTTTCATTGTGCTTCTATTGAAGACACGTACCTTTTAAGTCTGTCATGTGACCATATAGGGGTATTTCTATCAATCAATTTATTAGACAGGTTACTAACCATTAGATCAGGTTCATATGAACGGTTATGATTGTATATTTGCTAGGGATGCCCTTATGGCTTGTGAGAGGGTTGTTCAATTTGTATTCACCAAATGTTTTTGATATATCATCAATATAATTCAACTTACAAGTACAAATCTCTACATCCCCTTCCATTTGGTCATGTGACCATTTAAGGGTTGGTTTGTCATTTATTCAATTGAACACAAAGTTATCAGAACAGGACAGGACATTGACCAGCGAAGGATCGGGTCACTGGTCCAACCAGTGAGTCAAAAAGTTGGACCGGTCATATTATTAAATAATTTTGGGTTATTTGTACTTTAGGGTATAGTAATATTAGGTTAAGGTCCAGAGTTTTTACTTTTGCACTTCGGGGTCCATTTTGGACTTTTTGCCACAGTTATCGAACATAAAATGTAGCAAAAAAGACTGAAAATAAGTGGCAAAAATATCCACAATGGACCCCGAAGTGCAATAGTGACAACTTTGGATCCTAACCTCATATTATGAATAACTAATAGACCCCAAAATACAAATAACCCAATAGTTTAAAAATAAACGAACTTAACAATACATGTCTAGATAGTTTTATAAATATAATTTTGGCTACTAAAAATACTTTTATACCTTCTAGAGTTAAAAATCATTCACATGTGACAACAGTCAACGTAAAATTTAGTATTTTAGAACACCTAAGATTTTTTTTAAACATTTCACCTCAAACCAAACAGAGCCTTATAAAGATTAACCAACCTGGTAGATGGCCAAATCTTTTCTCCGGGTACAAAACTGCGTTGGTCTGTAACATCTGCAGAGTACTCGAATGCAAAAAAAGGAGAACACACCATCAGTATATTATTATGGATATACAAAAAATCATGCTCCGAATTAGAAGTATTTCTAATTTGGTTAATTCGTAAAGGAGATTCAATAATTCATGCTCTACTAGTGGGCCACGGACAGGGCTGCAGTTCAGCCTGATCGGAATTGTCGATTCCAATTGTTTTGGAAATCGAAAATTTTGGCGGAAGTAGGAAATTTCGGGAAAACATCACAATCAGAAAAAATAGAAAAATTGGGGTAAAAATTGGTATCAAGGAAAAATTATTCTGTTCTGGTTTCTACCCTGATTTTTCAGTTTTCAATTGCCAGATTTTTTGGGGAAAATCGGAAAAAACAGATCAGAAATTTCGGAAAATCAGAATTAATTCTGATTCAGAACCACATTTTTTATTCACAAAAACTGGAATCTGGCAATTGGAAATTTTATTCCAGCGGAAAGAGCTCATGTTCATGAAATAGTACTCTAAAATTAGACAGAAATGAACTCTTTCATCTCAAATTACACTTATGGTAAGTCAATGTGCTACAATTCAAAATTCTGGTTATCATTGTTTCCCATTACCAATTAATTTGTTGCTATTATTGAAAAGGGAGTGCCAGATAAATCAGAAGTATAGAGAACCAAAAATACTCAACCAGCCCATTGCTTACTCTCACAAAGGGGTGTTATTCGGACGGTTGAGAAATGGCACTTTAGAGGGGAAACAGATATTATAGATATTCAGAATAGTATAATTTCAGGAAGGATAAAATTTTCATGGAAAATTGGATTGACCTCAAAAAACCAGATGTTACTCTCACAACCTACCTTTGATATTGCCTTCAGATCAGGTCTCTTTGCAGATCGCTTTACATCCTCCTCACATGCACCCCCTTTCTGCAAATGTGCGTAACATTAAAGTGAGTCTCAAGAACAAAACAAAAGAGATAAATAAACTGAAATTATGAGCCATTGCCCAAATTAATTCAGAAGGAATTATTTACTTGTTCTATGACCTTCCATTGGGAGGGACTTTGGCAGCACTCGCTCCGTCCCGAATTAATATTAGGTGTTTGTAAGTCAAACGTCAAACATTTTAATAAACAAAGTTACTTTCCAAATTTATCCTCCTAAAAATGATGAATACGTCTTGAATGCAAAAATATGGAGTGGGGTCTTTGTTCTCTATTGGGTATACTTCGGATGGGTAAGTTTGTAATCTCGACTAGTTTTATTAGTATTTTAGAAAAAGGGTTATTAGTTTGGGACGGACCAAAAAGGAAAGAGGACTATTAATTTGAGACGAAGGTAGTATGATTATTTACCTTTTTTGTAACCTCTCATAAGGAGAAACTTTGAAAATAATTGGTTTAACGTACCTTTGATACTGGCTTCTTTGTAGACCGCTTTACATCCTCATCACACGCGCTCCCTCTCTACAAATGTTTGTAACATTAAAATGAGTCACGAAGAAGACGAAGGAGGAGAAGAGAATATTTTTTTCAAAAAATGAGTATTTACAAATTGCCTGCAAAGGGTCTGGTCCGGTCTGTTTATTAAGCATTTAATCGGATTCAGAACCGGGTCTTTGATGGATTTAAAAACATTGGATTCAGAGGCCCCAAGTTGATGACAATATTTTTAAGAAATCCTCGTCCATATTTTATAACAATTTACATACACTGCCAATTGGATTTTCAATCCAAACACCCCACCAAAAATATTCATTAATGGTAACAGTTCTCCTGATTGTTTTCCTAATCCCCACAAAATATGGAGTCTCTCTCTGTCTCTCTCTCTCACAATCAATCCACTGAGGACATCCCCACCAACGTAAACAAAACATGGCAATAAGATTCTCCTGTATTAAACCCCCAAGGGCGCCATTTTTTTCACTAGGTTTACCACTCACAAAATTAGAGATGATTGCGGAACTAACAGACACTCTAATCGACATCCTCCATGTCGCTCAAAAAAAACCTTTTTTCCTGAGCACAAAATCCCAAAAATCCCAATCCACTTGGTCATGCGACTCGTGCAATTATAAAGTCAAATTTGAACACCATGTACTTTTTCCTTTTTACTCCTTCAACTCTGCTATGAGAGCCGAATCAAGTATTGTATACATATATTTCATATATAAACCAAAATGACCAACATAATTATCACTAGTGAAGACCAAAATTGCATACAAATAGGAAATGGTGGGACCACATATATAGAAATATATCAGTATATAACAAATGAATTTATTAAATAACATATAAATAATTAATGAATGGATTTGCAGTAGTGCATGATGAGAGTGATATAGGGTGATAAAGAATGTGAAAAAAACAAGAACTCCGTGAGATGAATATCAAATCCATAGTTTAATAAATTCTTTCAACAAAAGTTCAAAATAGTTAAAGGTTTAGATTCTCACCTTGCGTTTCAAATTTTTAGAATTTTTCTCAACATCAACATCCACTTTCTTGCATCTGTTCTCCTCTTCCTGTAAGAAAAAAGATATTGATAAAGGAACAAGATAAAATGGTATTGCAAAATACAAGTACGGAAACATAGGTAGCCCAAAAGATGGGAACAGAAAAACGGAAAAAGAAACATCATATAAAAGAAAACTTCAAATCAAATCACAAGTATTCAACTTTCTTTTCTTGTACACTCTAAAAGATGAAATATTTAACAAAATAAACAAAATAATGCATCACAACATACCAGTCAAACATACAGTGATCATTAATCACAATAAAGTTCACTTCAGACAGAATATCATAGCCATTCCTTGCACCCTTTTAAAATATAATAAAAAGTAACTTCACAAGAAATGATGCAAATGTTGGCTCGGAAAATATGAAAAGAAAATCAATATTTATGACTTTTCAAGGTACTTAAATCCTGAAATGACCGAATGAAATAAAGCAAAAAGGACGAGGAAGTGAGAAATGCTAATGCTCTTGTCCAATCTTAGTTCACCTGAACAAAATGAAGGTAATGTTTATTGAATGTTTTCAGCGTCTCTTTCACCCTGGCATGGGCACTTTTTCCATCAGCACTCGGTAAAGAACTATCACCACTCAACCACTTTTCATCACCCGTTGTTGAATTAATACTCCCATTCTCTCTCTTCGGAGCCTTTTTTGTACTCCCATTTGGCAATCCATTTTGTACGGGATGATCAGTATGACCCTTATTCTTTCTCTCTCCAGCTTTTTCTCCACCAGCATTGGGTGAACTAATTTGCTTTGAGCGATTAACAATAGGTTTCTCTTCGCTGATTTTGCCCTCGGAAGGGTGTGGCAATTTCTTAGGAGAACTTCCATAAAAAGGTCTTTTATCTTCAGGCATGTTAATCAGCCGTGGGCTAGATCTCCGTTGCGAAGGAGAATCGGCAGATACAATCTTATGAAGGAACCGACCGGATTTCCTTGTAGCTGGTACACTGGATGATCCGTTGGCCATAGATTTATTAGAACCATTGGAAAACTTCTTTTCGCTATTACTTTGAGTTCCAGGTTCATCGTCATCTACGATTTGTTTGGCAGCCTTTTCTACTCCCATTGTATCAAATCGAGAACAAAACTGCAAGGAAAAAAGAAAGACTGCTTTATTAAGTATTAGTGCATCATGGCCATGGCCAAATTTTTCACAGAAATTTTTCCTTACTGTCCCGCAAAGAAAAAAAATTCAAGGCAAATGCCAAATATTTGTTTCACCAGCTTGTACCAAAGCGTGAGTTGGAAAAAATTTCGATGACAACTAAATGCTATCAAACACACTCAAAATCTGAGAATGAGAAAATTTCCTTACTTGCCACCACCAAACAGTGCATAAGTTAATTGGTAATTGAACTTTCCGTCCTCGTCCACCTCTCATTCTTATTTTTCCCCACTCGAGGGTTCGAAAGGAAAAAAAGAATGAGAAATGAGTGAAATATCAGAGAGATCGGGAGGGGGGCAATGGGATATTTTAGCAATTTCATGAAAGAAAGAAAAAACTAAGGAATGGTGATACTTGAAGTTTAATGGGGCATGATAAAAACTTCCAAAAAGAAATGGCAAACAATCTCAAAACAATGATTGATGTAACGTTACATTTCATTAAATATTGTATCTACTAATCAAATGAAAAATTAGTGTATTTATATAAAACTATATGTAAATATTAGGAGTGCATCGGTTCAAAACCGACTTATTTGAAGAGATCCGCATCCATTCCAATTGAAGTCGGTTTTTTAATTTCAGAACCAATACAATCTTAACTAAAGTCAGAATCCAATCCGACACAGTCCAATTAAGATTGGATTGGATCAGTTTCTGCAATTGGTCTTTATTCCTTTAATTTATGCACTATCAAATCATAATTGAATTGGAATTGTATCTAATCGACTAAAATATATTCAATACAATCCATTAAATTCAATACAATAAAATTTAAGATTAGTCAATTAACCTTAACATGACTAATAAGGTGTATAAGACTACAAACTAATAAAATACTACATCCAATAACATTATGACACATGTTTCTGTTTTAACATATATGATATATAGTTGGGTTCGATCGATTTCATCGGTTCTTATATATACAAAAACTGAACCATTCCAATTAAGGTCGGTTTTAAAAAATCAAATCAAATCTAATCCAATTTAGGTCAATTTTTTTATTGATTTGGATTCGATCAGTCAGTTTGATTTGGATCTTGCACACCCCTAGTAAATATATGTGAGGTCATTGTGCAAAAACTTACTTAGGTCCCCTCAAAACTCAAGAACAACCCTGAACCTATAAGAGGAATTAGAGCTTGTGAAAGATTTGGAATAAGAGCCTATGAAGAGTGAGTTTGTGTTTTGATGATACCAAGTATGATCTTTTACCTCAAATCCTCAAGGGGAGGTCTCAAGCACCGAGATCAGAATAAGAACATGGGGACTTCATCCCTAACCCTCCCAGATCTAGCAAGAAATATAGACTCCTAAAACAATCAAATAGACTACAAAAGGCTCCCCAAAGACAATGTTGAATGCCTAAAGTCAACAACAAACCTCGAAACTTAAAGGGTTGCGAATCAGGGACCTCAGCAACCCTCTGCCATATCCATACCAGGAGGAAATGGTTGTTTTCAAATCCTTACTAAGAAAGGAAGCCCCCATATCTTTCTTCAGTTTGAAAATCGGAAAGGGAGAATACAAAAATCTTCTCAAGTAATGATTTATGATGTTAAAAAAGGTATCGTTCTATACACATGTGCGCCCACAAAGAGAGAAATGAAAATTACTTAACGTGTCCGTGTGTGCGCGAGACTCTCTCTCACTCTGTTGAGTTGAAAATTGCAAACTTAATAACGAAAATCTACACTGCCATTTATGATTCAGGTTGAGAGAGAAAGCAATAAAAACGGTGTAACATCAATGTATATGCACGTGCACGCACACACACCTCCGTGAAAATACCCATTTGAGTTTGAAAACTGGAATCGGAGAAAATAAAAATATCCTGGCGGAGTCACATTGCACCTGGGGGCCAAGTGCCCCACCCAGGAATTCGAACAAAAAAAATGTGAAGGTTTAAATGCATAGTTTCCTAATTCAAGATGATTAATATAAATAAAAATAAGGGACATATACCAAACAGTCCCTTGAACATTTTTTAATACACATTTAGTTCAAGCCTTTTTATTTTAATCAAAAAAGTCGCTCACCACATAAAAACACTCAAAACAAGTTGCTCCGGTGAGGGTCGTTGGAGCTCCAGCAATGGGGTGGTGGGGTGGGGTGGGGTGGGGAGGGGAGAGGGGGAAAGTGGGCCGGGGGATTCGCTAGCGCGTACCTTTAAAAATAAGTGAATATTGGTTAAATGGATGTTTGACGGACTTTTTTGTCATTGATCCTAAAATAAACCCATTTGTTTCTTAGCTAGCTATTCAATCTACTCTCCCAAGCTTATCCATTCCATCTCTACACAAAGCTATTCATTCTAGGTTAGTTTTTAGCGTTTTACTTCATAATTTCATTTGATTGTTGTTAATGTTGTATTTTGCAATTACTAGCACATTTTGACTTAATTAAAGTATTTGAATGTATTCTTAAATATACAATTGCCTAAATTTTAACAATGTGAATTTTTAGATTGCAAATTTGTGCTACTATAAAATTCAGTTGACTATTTGTGAAAATTTGTACCGCTGTCTACAATAAACAAATTATAGTGTAAAACAACTCCTCATTCTATATATATACACGCATAAACATTATAAATACATACATACACACACACACACACACACACACACACACACACACACACATATATATATATATATATATATATATATGTGTGTGTGTGTGTGAGAGAGAGAGAGAGAAATAATATGAGATAATGTGTTCATACCAATTGAAGCTTTGGTTAAAATCGGAGCTCGTGAATGTTGGATTTTTTAAGCGTGAAAAGTAGGGGTTTAGGCTAGGGTTTTATAAGGGACGAGAGAACCGATGTTAAAAAAGTGGATTTTAAAAGGAAGGGCGGGAGACAAAAATGAAATACGACCATCATTAGGACATTTGATATTTATTAATAGTTATTGTTCAAACCCTTTAATTAATTAATTTGATATGTTGGAAAAGTTTATAAGAGCAATTTATGTACATTTTAATAATTATTGTTGTAATCTCCCTCTTTCCTTGTATGTTTTTTTTTATTTTGGAGGGATGCGATTTTGTGAATTGGAAACGAAAATGCATTATTCTTCCTTAAATATTTTCGGTTGATGAAGAATCCGGAACATTAAACGTGCACGGTAGTTCTATCAATAAAAACATTGATATGAATGACTTGGATCGAGATAATTTAGTCCAGTGTTCGTTGGAGACTATAGATTGTCCTTTGACTTTTAATCGATTTGCTTCTCGAAAGACACTCGTGATAACTAAAAGGATCTCAGGGAACCTAGCCCAAAATTCACTAAAAGAAAGGTAATTTGTGAAAGGGGTGGTTTCACTAATTATGTGCTATGATACCCAGTTTCAAAATTCCAAAAAAGGATGGTTCACTAAATATATCAAACTTAAAAATTTCTTTCAAATTTGACAATTAAAGTCCCCAAATTTTAATTTTCACAACATTAAAATTAAACACAACTAAAGATATATTTAATTTTCTTTCAAGCTAAACTTAAATAAACTCAATTCAAGTTCTTCATATGCCATACAAACAAGCATAAATATTTTTCAATTAAATTTCTCGACTTGAATTAAATTAAACTTAGCTAAAACTTAATTAGTACCCCAAAAAACTAAAGTTGTGATTAAACCAATTTTTATTTTTTTAACCTACACATGCATCTAAGTGAATTTTTGCAAGATAAAAATAAATCATAATCACACTACGCGGCGATGTACGAGAAAAATTCACAACAGGAAAAACCTCGAATGACTCAGTCTACAAATCCACTAAGTACGATGTTTTTACAAAGACACGACAAGAGAACTTACAACAACGACTCGACTTCCTTCAAGCCTTGATGCTCATTTGCTCTTCAACCTCCGCCTGATAGATAACTCTGGAATCCACCACAGTCTCGAAACCCACCGATGAGGCTCAGCTACCGTCAAACACATGATGGCCTTTCCACTGTATGCGTACCACAAATCTTCAAACACGGACTCCTCCGTTGGAAACTTCTCTTTTATGGGATGAGAAAAATAACCTGATGCCAATATGGTGATCTCAAACAAATATATATATATATATATATATATATATATATATATATATATATATATATATATATATATATATATATGGAGAGGTTCACAAGTTAACCTAAAAGATGAACTTTTTAATGAACATTAACAAAATAACACCTAACAACTCATTACTTTTAATTTATATGTCGTAATTGGTCCGCGCCAGAGGCAACGAACACGCGTGTCGATCCATCCCCAACTCCCTCACCCCCCGGCACCCCACCCCACCCTCCACCCCACCCCCACCATCACCATGGCAGCCCTTATGGCAGCAGGGCTGCCATGGGGGTGGGGTGGGGGGAGGGGGGTGGGAGGCCGGGTTGGGGTGGGGGTGTTGGGATCAATCGACACACGTGCCCGTTGCCGTTGGCACGGACCAATTACAACATAGGAATTAAAATTAATTAATTGTTAAGTATTTTTTGTTAAGGTTCATTAAAAAGTTCATCTTTTAGGTTCACTTGTGAACCTCTCCCTATATATATATATATATGGGCACTCGGATTCAACATTACGCGCCCGAACGAGTAGTCTAATTAAAACGGCCCAAAGTCCAAGCCCGACGCACCTTAATTTAATTCGGTTATGACTTAGTCTTCTCCCATGTTCTCATAAAGAGGTGTTCCAGGAGAAGATGGAGAACGTGGGGGAGTCCAACACCCCCACTCCCTGAAAATAAACATGTATATAATAAACCCTAGGTCTGGGGCATAAGACACGCACTGTATTCTCTGTAATCACTCCTCGGAGTATATAGAAATAATACTAACTGCACCACCGTGGACGTAGGCATTCTTGCTTAACCACGTACATCTCATGTTGTGTGATTGGCATTTTGTCCTCTTTATTCTGCTTGGTGATTGCGGTTCTCTTATCTATTTGTGTTGAATAATAATTATCACCACAATTGGCGCCGTCTGTGGGAATGTTTATCTTCCCTGAGAAAGCCCACACCATCAAATAAGTTCGAAATGTCTGGTCACAGTAGTAATGCTCCTCAGGCAGGAGATATCTAAGAACAACCTACTCCTCGCAGAATCAGGTCTGAAGTTCGGCGTTCAGATCAGAGGGCTTGCCTAAAAAGGCCAGCCTCAGAAGAAAGCCAAGGACCAGCGAGGTCCACACAAATCTCTCGGTTAATTGATGCATATGAGGCGAGGCTCCAAGAGCAAAAGGAGTTTTCTCGCAAGCACGAGGCTGAGAATGCTCGCCTCAGAAGAAGGTTAGAAAGAATGGAGAGAGAGCTCCATCGTGGCACCAGGAGGCGCTCGTATCGCACTCCTAGCCCTCAGGCGAGCAAGTCTCGCAGCCGAGGAAGGAGCCCCAGACGCGGATCCCAAAAGGTTGAGGGAAATGAGTCAGAGGACGACCTGCTCGAGCAACTGCAATTAGCCCTCCATTACAGGAGCCCAACTCGCAGAAACGAAAAAAATATGAAATTTGGTCCGAAGGGAGATGGACCAACACCCTGCACATCGCGGTGCCAGATCAACCCGAGAGCTCGCTAGGCGAGCACTCCAAACTCAGATGAAGTCCCCTTTCTCAAGGAAAATAGAGGAAGATGAAGCCCCCAAGAAATTTACTATTCTGAGATTCAAGATTTATGATGGTAAAACTGATCCCATTGATCACGTTAGACAATATAAGCAGGCCATGACCCTCTAGAGCCATCGAGACCCACTGATGTGCTGAATCTTCCCCTCAAGCTTGCATGACGTGGCCCAAAAGTGGTTCGAAAGGCTCCCCCACAAGTCTATCAGAAGCTTTGAGTCCCTGGCAAAGCTCTTTACAGCCCGCTTCATTACTAGTAGCTCCCATCCCAAAAGGATGGATGCTTTACTCACAATGAAAAAGACACCTCAAGAAACCCTCTGAGACTACGCGAAGAGATACTGGGAGTTATTCAACGAAGTCGAGGACTGCTCGGAGCAGGTAGCGGTGGCCTCTTTCAAAATTGGGCTACCCAGCTCCTCCCTCCTGTACCAGTCCGTGACGAAGAAAGAGGCCACGACCATCGACGACCTGATGGCTCGCATCAAGAAATATTCCAAGGTAAAAGATGTTACTCACCTCAGCACTGGAGAAAACGGTCGAACCAAGCTCGCTGCCAAAAGCAGTGATAGAAATGAGAATCAGAAGAAAGGAGGAAGGAATGAAGGCAAGAGTGGCTCCAATAAAGGAGACAAGAATGATGTGCCGAAAGCATTTCAAGCAGTCAATATTGTCTTCAAAGAATCGATCTACAAGATTCTCACAGAGATCAAAGACAAGCCATTTATTAAGTGGCCCAGAAAGATGGGAGGAGATCCCTCAAAGAGAAACAACGCGCTGAGATGCGCTTTTCATAAAGAGGGAGGACATAAGACCGAGCATTGCAAGGCTCTTAAGTCCCACCTCACGGAGCTGGCCCAATCCGGACATTTGAACGAATTTGTGGAGAGGAAAGGAGATAAAGTTGCTGCTAATAGAGAAACGAGGCCTGACAACGTGCTCGAAGACGATGCTGGACATGAATTTGTAATAATTCATGGGGCATCTGATGTCAAACAGATTCAAGGAAATTCAGCTCGAATGGAGGTAAAAAAGCTTACAACGGTAATACAAGCTTTTCAGATCGATCCAGCAAAAACACAGTCAGGAAAGCGTCGGTGAGCAGATGATATCGACTATAGTAAGCATATTGTATTCACAGATGAGGATCTGGTGGGAGTGAGAACCGCACATCATGATGCTTTGATCATTACTCTCAGGATAACTAACTATAACGTCGATAAATTGCTCGTCGACCAAGGAAGCTCGTCCGAGGTAATGTATCTCGACCTATGCAGGAAATTGAAGTTAAGCATCGTCGACCTAAGGGAAGCCATTGTCCCTTTAGTTGGCTTCGCTGGAAAAGTAACTATACCCTTAGGAAAGATCGTGCTGCCAGTACGAGCAAAAAATGTCTCCAAGATGATTGAGTTTTTGGTAGTTGACATCGACTCGCCATACCAAGCCATCCTCGACAGAGGATGGCTGCATGTGATGAAGGCAGTCTCCTCGACCTACCATCAGAAACTCAAATATGTGACCGAGCGAGGAGTAATGGAGATCCATGGCGATCAGGCAATGGCAAGAAGGTGCTTCATAGTAGCCATCCGTCCAAGACCAGAGAAGAAGGTCGACAAACCCAGAGAAAAAGTTGAGGAGCAAGAAGGTCTGACACCTTCGAAATAGCGTTAAAGTACGGAAGACCCGGAGTGGAGGAGACCAGGCTCCTCCCCTCTGAATGGGTCATCGAGGACCTAGAGGAAGTTACAGCCGGAGATAGCAGCAATGACAGGGTTTTCTTAATCGAAGCTTCTCTCACAGATCAAGAGAAAAAGGAATTGACAATTCTGTTAAGAATCAACGTAGATATTTTTGTGTGGGAGCCATACGAGCTACTTGGAATCGATCCCAGTGTGGCTCGTCATCGGCTGCATGTCGACTCCACTTTCAAACCTATCACGCAGAAGGCACGACGAATCGCCCCCCGAGAAGGCCAAAGCCGTAGAAAAAGAAGTTAAAAAACTGCTGGATGCAGGATCCATACGGGAAGTTCAATTCCCTAAATGGTTATCCAACCCAGTAATAGTTCCAAAAAGCAATGGGAAATTGAGAGTTTGCATCGACTTCACTGACCTTAACAGAGCATGCCCTAAAGATAGTTTTTCCCTTTTAAAAATTGATCAACTGGTGGACGCCACAGCAGCTCACGAGAGAATGAGTTTTCTAATACATACTCGGGGTATCATCAGATCCCTCTGTATACTCCAGACCAAGACAAGACAGCATTCATCACCACAGTTGGGTTATACTGTTATAAGGTCATGCCCTTCAGACTTAAAAATGCAAGGGCAACCTACCAGCGGTTGGTCACCAAGATATTTAAAGACCAGATGGGAGACACCATGGAGGTCTATATTGACGATATGCTCGTCAAAAGCAAGAAGAAAGAGACCTATCAAGAACCTTAAAAATCCTCAAGAAGTACCGAATGAAACTTAACGCAAGCAAGTGTTCTTTCGGTGTCCAGTCAGGAAAATTTCTTGGGTACTTGGTCAGTAGGAGAGGTATCGAGGTTAATCCAGACCAGATCGATGCTATAAATAGGATACAACCTCCTCGCACAATCCAGGACGTACAGAAACTCATCGGCATGCTCGTTGCCTTGAACTGTTTTATCTCAAAATCCTCCAAGAAGTGCAAACCATTCTTCCGGATCCTAAAGGGAAACAAAGCAGCAGAATGGAATCAAGATTGCTCGCGGGCATTGGATGAGCTCAAGGCTTACCTTAGCTCGCCACCACTGCTCGTCATACCACAAGAAACAGATTTCTTATACTTATACCTCGTCGTTTCCAACCACACCGTCTGTTCTGCATTGATGTGCGAGAGAGCTAAAACCCAGTACCCCATTTACTACGCGAGCAAGACTTTATTAGACGCCGAGCATCGATACTTACCACTGAAGAAGCTCGCATTTGCACTAGTAGTGGCTTCAAGAAAGCTAAAGCACTACTTTGAAGCTGACACTATCATCGTCCTTACATCGAACCCCTTAAAGAAATCTTGAAGAAGGCAGATTTATCAGGCAGACGATCTAAATGGTCAGTCGAGCTCGGACGATTTGATATCCAATTTCAACCAAGGAACGCAATCAAGGGACAGGTCCTTGCTGATTTCATAGCCGAATTCACAGGTGAGCAGCCCCTCGGCAAACCTCAACCAGTAATGCAAAGAGAAAACCACGCAACAGAGGGAGTCTATAAATTATTTGTTGATGGAGCCTCCAACTCAAAGGGGGCAGGAATAGGCATTGTCCTTATTACTCCAGAGAATACAATCCTCAAACAAGGAATCAGGTTTGGATTTGCAGCCTCCAACAACAAAGCAAAATATGAAGCTTTAATAGCCGTCCTCCAGAAGGCACACACTTTGGGGACAAAGCATTTACAGGTGTTCGACGATTCTCAATTAGTCTCCAATCAGATAAATGGAGACTACAATGCAAAAGATGAAAGAATGGCAGCCTACCTCGCCTTAGCAAAAAGGCTAATGGCTAGCTTTGAGGAAGTCAGTGTCCAGAAGTTTCCTAGAGGACAGAATAGCCATGTCGACGCCCTAGCAGCCCTGAGTTCGGCAATCGATTCCGATTTAAAAAGAATAATCCCCATCGACTTCCCGCTCATTCGAGCATGAACCATGACAATGAACTACCAACCGTCGAACATGTGCTCCAAATTGAATCAGCACCCAATTGGATGGATCCTTTAAGGGACTATTTGAAGGACGGCTCACTTCCAACCGATAAGAAGACCACCCACCAGATAATAGTCAAAGCTGCTCTCTTTCACTTATCTCTTGAGGGCAAGCTATATAAGAGATCGTTTTTCGATCCCTACCTTCAATGTGTTCACTCGAGGGATGTCGAGTAAGTTCTACATGAACTTCATGAGGGGATCTGTGGAAGCCATATTGGAGGAAGGTCTCTGGCTTTTCGAGAAATGAAGGAAGGTTATTGGTGGCCATATATGCAAAAGGACTCTGCAGTGTATGCTCGCAAGTGCCTGAAATGCCAACGTCATGCTCCTATGGTCCATCAACCTGCTAGCGACCTAAAATCACTTTCTAGACCATGGCCATTCGCCCAATGGGGAATGGACATCATAGGACCACTACCTATCGCCGCTGGCAATCGCAAGTATCTGTTGGTCACAACTGACTACTTCACCAAATGGATCGAGGCGGAACCCCTAGCGAACATCCGAGATACAGATATGATAAGATTCATATGGAGAAATATAATCATCTATTTTGGCATCCCCAGAACCATCATCACTGATAATGGAACGCAGTTCGAGAGCGGCTCCTTTCAGAGTTTTTGTGATGAGCATGGAATCAGGCACCATTTCAACTCGGTGGCCTATCCTCAGAGCAATGGCCAAGCCGAGGCTTCCAACAAAACGGTGATCGACAGATTAAAGAAACGATTAGAGCGAGCCAAAGGCGCATGGGTAAATGAGCTACCACCTATTCTATGGGACTACAGTACTACTCCACGATGAGCGACAGGGGAAACCCCGTTCTCATTGACGTATAGAATGGAAGCAGTCATCCCATTAGAAGCAGGCTTGCCAACAATGAGGTCGAGCCTTGACGATCAGGGCCGTAATGATGCAGCATTGCTAACTGAGCTCGACCTAGTCGATGAACGTCGCGAGCTGGACCTAGTAAAACTAGCGAGCTATCAGCAACAGCTCGCAAGGCACTATAACAAAAAGGTCAATCCAAGGGCATTTCAAATTGGGGACTATGTCCTAAGAAAAGTCCTGGGCAGCACAGTAAAACCATCAGACGGCAAGCTAGGGCCAAACTGGGAAGGACCATTCAAGATAACAAGAGACGATCTGCAGGGAGCCTATCACTTAGAAACGCTGGAAGGCAGAGAGATACCCCAAGCATGGAATGCATCCAATCTTAAGAAATTCTATTTTTAGATTCTTCTTTTATTCTTTAGTTATGAAATTGGAAGTTTATTTCCTTATTATTAATAAAAGTTGTTTGGCAGTTGCATTCTATGAAGTATCAGTTAACTAATTGTCAATTAACTAATGTATAAACTTTATAATCCACTTTTCTAAGTATCAGGCACACTGATCATTATACTATAGCAGGGAAATAACCCTCCTTAAGTTTTCGTTATGAAACATGAAAGACCTCTTAGCATTGCCCCTGGCAATATGTGAAGCCCTACATGAGATCCTTAGGCAATATGGCCAAGTCAAAATTGGTCACCAAACAATGTTTGGTTGAATAAAGTCCTAATCGGATAGAGCATCCAACACCAGGTGTGTCCTCGTCAATTGCCACATTTAGGCCTAAGGGAGTGTGACAACATAACCTAAAAGGTAAAGTGGGGCAGAATGGTATCTCGTTTTCATACTGGACTGGAGGGACACTTACTTGATAATGCAAACTTACAAATCTAATCAGCCAAGAGAGGCTCAAGATTATTGCGCAAAGATGTGGAAAATATAACACTTGTTTAGTCAGAAAATTAGCCCAAAACATGAATTTTATAGTAATTCATCATATTTACAATAAATATAATACATGCTTAGTTGACGAGCTCGCCCAGATCATGAAAATTACATCGATTTATTATACCACTGGCAAAAATCTTAATGAGGTCGAGGCCTCTGAACAAGATAATCAGCCGCTTGAGCTCTTCGACCGTCGTCATGATGTGGGACTAACTCCTTCTCGACTTCATTCGCATCCGACTCCAGTAGCTGTCGAGGGATGGCATCAATGGGGATCCAATGATCATCTATCCGGAATGGGTTAGGCATTAGAGTGGAAAGAGAGATCTTATGACGATACCAGAGCATTGAGTTCATTGGGACTTGCAGCTCCCTTAGAGCACTCAACCATCCCCTGATAAAGGTGAGCTTTTCAAACTCTGTTAGCCTCGTTGGAGCATCTAACCAACCTTAGTCGTAGCCGTCGGCCCATACTTGTCGAGGTCCTCTCCTAAATAAATGCCTTAGCCGGGTGACGTCCCTTTGAAGCCCAGCAACAATCACGTATGCTCGTTGGACATCACCTCAAAGCTCTTCTATTTCCCTAACTGACTCCTTACGCTCCTACTGGCTCGTGGAACAGTTGGCGAGGTCGAGCCTCGCAGCACCAGAGGAACATCGCTCGGGCCAGTTTTAGCTCGTGATGAGGAGGAACCTCGTAATACTGCAGGAGCGATGCTCGGTGCATTCTCCATAAGTCACGAGACCTCTATCCTCAAAGCATCATTCTCTTGCTGAAGAATTTCCCCAACCTGGTTGATCTCATAAGCATCTAGAAGCTTTGCTCTCAGTGTATTCACCTCTTCTTGGACTGAGGCGCCAACTTCCTCCATCTCTTGGAGCCTGTCTTTCAATTTAACGACAAGCTCAGTCTGCTCTATGAAACGCTTGTTCCTCAATCGCAATGATTTGTAAATCCTCACAAAGGTATGAAAAACTTCAGAGCTTACATCAGGTCTAAGCATTCTTCCCAATTGAGAAGTGGCTGGTATATAATCATCAACATCAATCAACTACAAGCAATAAAAGAGCAATGAAAGACAAAATCATTCAGTACACTAAAGGAATGAAAAACCTTCTCATTTCATTCATATAAAAAGGATCAGAATACATTGAAGGGCGAAAAGGAAAATTACAAATAAAAAAAAATACAAGAGCAACCCTAAGGGTAAATTAGCTAGCAACCTCAGGCTGCTCAAAAGAGGTCGGTTGCTTCCCCTTGTCAGCGATAGTAGAAGCACCTCCCTCGACAGGGATAACCTCTGTCGCCTGAGCAGGATGGGCATCAGCAGGAACTGTCTGGGGGGCAGGATCAACACTTTCAATGGTTGGGGCAGGGGCTTCATCCACAATTGGCTTTGGGCCCGGATCGTGCTTGTCGAACAGCGAAGATGCAATATCCACTCTGGCAGCTAAGAGGGCCTTATTCCATCCCTTCTTGAAATTCAGACGGCTAATATAGCCTATCTGAACCTCGACATCTTCGTATGCAATAACCCACCTGGAGTTATACGAGTTTTCCTTGGCGGTGGCTGCCTCAGACTCTTTCTTCTTCAGCTCCTCGATTAGCACTTTGTTCTCCTTCACGACAGCCAACTTGCTCGAGCAAACCAAATCGTAGGCTTATCACAGCTCATTCAGTTCTTTGGTCGCCGCATCACTCTCTCGATTGGCATTAACAAGAGCCAGATCGAAAGCGTCCCGAGCAGTATCAGCGACCTTCAAACCAGCCTCGAGCTCTGTACCCTTTAGCTTTAAGGCAGCATTTTACTGCTCCAGCTCGCCATTTTTCTTCACCAGCTCATCGCGAGAGCGATAAAGCACGGTGAAGTCAGTCACAAACTACAAGTAAAAGAAGATATCAGAAGAAGGAAACAACTGAAATTTATCAAAGTATTAGAGAAAGGAAAAAGTCTTACCAAGGCTAGCCTCTGACTAGCTTGCAGAGCCAGTTGATCAGACCCCGTCGCCCTTTGGCGATCTGCAGGAAGGACTGCCCTCTCGAGCAGCGCAGGGGCCAGTTGAGGAGAAATGGCAACTGAGGCCCTCTCGGGTAATGCGGACACAGGGACTAAGGCCTGCCCAGCCTTTGTCCTCGATTCCATTTTTCTTCTCTCTTCTTCCCTCTCCTTCTCCTTCTCTATTCTCTTCTTCTCCTCCATCCTCTTATTCTCTTTTTCTCCTCCATCCTTTTCTTCTCTTCTATCTTCTTTCTTTCCTCTTCCTTCTTTCTCTCTCTCTCTCTCATCTGTTATTCTTTTTTCCTCTTCCTCTCCTGCTCCTGGGCAGTAGACCGAGAACCAGTAGCAACAACGACTTCTGCTTCTTCGACCTCTGAGAAAGGAGCACATGATCATCATCATCGTCATCCCGGATCAATTTTTTTCTTGGAGGAACCATTTCTTTGCTTGAGCTGCTGGACGTGCTCGAAGGTTCTCGGGCTTCAAAAACCTCTTCTGAATCAGAAGAACTATCACCACTTGAGCTCCATTCGCCAAAATTGCCTTCAACACCGCCTACGATATCACTCTCTAAACTGCTCTCCTCCTCGTCTAACTGAATAGGATCGACATCAGTCTCTTCAGAGGTATCAAACTCGAGAATGTTATTTACTGGCCTCGCTATAAACCTATAACCGATATTTTTATACTCGAGCAAAAAAGCAGCAGACCGGGGATGCTCGCCGTCAGCTAGGGGCTCCCTGATATTCCAAGCTTTGACCAACTCAGAAAGACAAACCTCGTTGAAAGCAGGTTCCAAGTTCTTCGACCTCACTGAAGAAAAAATAGGAAAGAGTCAGGAAGATCACACATTAATAAAGAAATTGAAAGAACAGAGCAAAGACTACCTATATACTCTTCCCCATAAAAGGGAACAGTGAACCTATCAAACCTCGACCCCTCAATCTAGGGGGAAAACTGCCGATTTCTAGCAAGAAAGCCATCTTGCCAATAGTCCTTGTGGGAATCAGGTAGGTTTACTACCAATACCTTGTCAGGACTCCTGGCTTTGAGATAGAGAACACCAGAACTAGTTCGAGAAAAGGAATAGCAAAAGTAGACTTCGACGAGCCCTAATTTGGTGCCATAGAGCTGATTTATTCTATGGACGCCATTGATTATCTTCCATATATTGGGAGAACACTGTGCAGGAATAATGTTGAAATAACCGAATAAGTGCAAGAATAGATTGTTTGGAGGAAAAGTAAGTCCCCCTTGGGAAAGCATTAAGACGTGAATCCAATGGGCACCCTTTATATCTATAACATTTACAGGGGGAGAGGCGCACTCAATCTCCACCCACTCTGGGATATTGTAAAACTTCCTAAACTCAGACACCGATCTATTACCAATCTTTGCCATTTGTAAGCCCTAAAACTACAAATTCAAAGAAAAAACACAAAAGAGGAGGCACAGGAGACTTACAAGATGGAAGTTTGACTTGAACGGTGAAGAATCACGAGCCCAAATGACGAGGAAGATCGAAAGTGAAAAAGAAGGAAGACCTGGAGAAGATAACGCAAATCACTAGAACTCGCAGAAAATGGAAGAATACTAAGAAGCTTGAAACGGCGATGGTGAAACAACTGTTCAGAATAAATTTTGAATGTTACTAATCATAGTACACAGAACACGAAGCAAGTGCCACCTAAATCAGTCCTCAAACTTTAGGAAGAGTTGCACGATATGCAAAAGAGCCATTATGGCTAATCATTTAAATTCATTGAGCCCAAATTGTAGCCTAACAAATTTAGGGGCAATTGTGGGCACCCGAATTTGACATTACGAGACCGGACGAGTAGCCTAATTAAAACGGCCCAAAGTCCAAGCCCGGTGCACCTTAATTTAATTCGGTTATGACTTAGTCTTCTCCCATATTCTCATAAAGAGGTGTTCCAGGAGAAGATGGAGAACGTGGGGGAGTCCAACACCCCCACTCCCTGAAAATAAACATGTATATAATAAACCCTAGGTCTGGGGCATATAACACGCACTGTATTCTCTATAATCACTCCTTGGAGTATATAGAAATAATACTGACTGCACCACCATGGACGTAAGCATTCTTACTGAACCACGTACATCTCATGTTGTGTGATTGGCATTTTGTCCTCTTTATTCTGCTTGGTGATTGCGCTTCTCTTATCTATTTGTGTTGAATAATAATTATCACCACACACACTTTCACACACACACAAGTGTGTGTGTGTGTGTGTGTGTGTGTGTGAACTTGGATCAAACAATTACATGGGTGTAAACTTTGTGTTTGGTAAAAATTAATCCATTGAAAATGAATACACGAAATGGGACTTTTTGGTAAAAAGGTTTTTACTTTCAAAGTGTTGAAAACTCTCTCAAAAAGTCTTTTGAAAAATGTTGTTCCCGCACTATTTAGATCAGGTAAAGAGTTAGTGGGGTCGTTGGAAGTTAAAATTAAAAACTCGCGAAACTGTGAAAAAATTGTCAGGTCGTTCGAACGACAATCTAACGAAAAATCAGAAATCAAAGGCCAAATCTTGTTAGATTTTTCACTGCAACGAGTCATTCGAACGACTTCATTCAAACAAGAATTCTAACGAAAAAAAAGATGAAAATGGCATAAAGTCATTAGAAGTTCGTTCAAACGACCTCGTTTGAACGAGAAAAATGTTGTTCGAACGACTTTTCAGAAAAAACAAAAATTGCTTTTTAAGCCCAATACTTTTATGCAACGTATGAAAATGATTTTCTGAGAAAAATGTAAAGTCGATTTGGCAAAAGCACTACACCAAAAACAGCAATTTGGCACACACCGATATTAAAAATCTGGCACAGTTTAAAACAGTGCCCAATTCTGGCACAGTTTAATGAAAATTTGGCACACTTTAAAACAGTGCCAAATTTTGGCACTGTTTTAAAGTGTACCAAAATAGAGTACACTTCACTCATATATAAAATACCTTAAAAAAATATTAATCCTCCCGCTCACTTTTCATTTGGACTCCTCTTACTCTCCCGCTCACCTTCAGGCAAGCCCGACTCTCCCATTACCCCCAAATGGAAGCTATAACATTCTATCTAAACTATGTCGCTTTGTCGCCGAGAAAAGAAGGGATCATGGAAGAAAAATAAAAAAGTGAGCGTTTCTTTCATATTATACTCTCAGATCTTTCTCTCTCTCTCTTTCTCACGCATAAAAAAAGTTATTTTTGATTTAGGGATTTTATCGAATTGTATGGAGTTGAGTGATGAATTAGATGATTTTCTTATTCCTTTTCCATATATTATTTGTCTCTATCTATTTAGATTCTAAGGTTTCCCAGAAATTGTAATTTAGGGAACTTTTGTATTGCTTCTGAGAATTAATGTTTATATTTTCTAAGGAAGTCTATGTAGAAAAATTTTATACTGTCAATTCTTTAATTGTTTGGGCATCATGCAGAATATAGTCAGTTGATGTAAAGAATTAATTGCGATTACACTGATATTTTTTCAGATTTGTATTGATTAATTAATGGAGGCTGTCCAACTCTTTTGACATCATTACCTAAACTATCTTGACTGACCAACTCTGCAGCTCACACTTTGGTAATCACCTAAAATCAAATATATGGCTTTCTCTCTGAACTATATCCCTTTGCCGTAAAGAAAATAAGAGATCGTTGAAGAAAAGTGAGGTCGGATTTTGTTTTGAGGTCGTACTAAGTTAGGTTTTGAGGTTTTTTTAATTGGTTTTGAGGTCTACTAAGTTAGGTTTTGAGGTCGTAATAAGAAAAATGAAGAACAATGAAAATTAAAAAAGAAAGGATCGTTGTACTAAGTTAGGTTTTGAAGTTTGTCTAATTAGTTAGATTTTGTTTATACTTTTAGGCAGTATGCTGAGTAGTTGGGTTAAGTGTCTTCTTCGTTTTTGTTAAGATTAGTCTCCTTAATTTTATCATAGTTAACGAAAAAGAGAATACTTAAGCTTTCATTTCCTTAAACTGTTTTGATTTCTATAATTTTTTAAACTCATAGAAACTGACATTCTGAGATGGAAAAGGTAGGATTCTTTAAGGAAACTTGAATTTCTATAATTTTTTAAACTCATAAAAACCTATTTGTAGAAACTTGAATTCAAAGACGTATACGTGAATGAGAACAAGCACTTAAGTTTTAACATTTTTGTATTTCAAACCTTCAAAATTCGTGTTTTAGTTGCATCATTTGGAGTCCAATTTATTTATGAATGTGGCCCTTGATTTATTGTGCATGTAGTTCTTACTCGCTCTGTGCCAGACCAATTACCGATAGTTTGAAATTGTGGTTGCTCAGGGTATAATTATCAAAACTTTAAACTTTTGATTTTTATAAAAACATTAAAATTTTGATTATCATGAGCTCAGGGTATAATTAAATTGTGCTTCTAGTGATTGTTTTCCAGAAGTGTTCTTAAATAAAATGATATCAAATGTTAATTAAGACGATTTAATTTCCATTTGTCTACGGTGTTTTTGTTATTTCCATTTGTCCTCACTTTCGATGGAGGAAAGTACGCAATTTTTTTTTCTCTTTCTATCTCTTGGCTATCATTTTCCAGTCGTATAATGTATGACTTGTTACAGGTTGGTCTTCCTCCACGAGTTCTGAATGTAGCTTCTAGCTATGGTTCAACGGTTAGCACAACTCTTTCCGCTCATATGGATGTTGGTAAGGTTTAAGTCTTATATTTCTATTAATCTTTCTATTATCCAGTTTAAGAACATTTGCATTCAGGGGTTGAACTTGATATGTTAATGCATATATTTTTACGGTATTGACTGGCATGACTCATGGAATGGGTTGTATTTGGAATCTGGATTTTTTTACCCCCAATTAGTGAGGGTTAGCATGACTCTCACACTCCATTGGATCGAGTTTTAATTTTCGCAACACTTCAATACCAATACTCCCTTATTATAAATTCTTAATCACTCTACCATTGGACTTCCTTATACTGCTTACAAATTCTAGAATTAAACACGTCCCAAACACTCCTTAATTTAAAATGGCCAATGCATTTGCGTAACTATCCCCTCTGCGGACTTCTCTGATTTTGTTGCTGCCCCCTGCCAGTTGGATTACATTGATGATTCCCAAGTAACCCGCTTCTATCGACACAATACATCTAGTCCCTATACTACTTTGCTTCCACCCTCATATGGAGATTCCGCATTGCCAACAAATGACAAAAGGATCTTGCTCACCCATTGGTTGTTTGAAGCAAGGGGAGATCACCTGTCAAAAGAAACTAAACTAACACAAAAAAGGTTGTACTCAAAAATATAAAACGGAAAAAATGAAGACCCCCCTGTTCAGGTATTCTTTTTTATTTTTTTGAAGAATCTAACTTCTTATACTTTATATTTTATAGAAATCTAACTTCTTGTGAATTTAACACTTCTTATGCCTATCATCCAGTAGGTGAAATATACCTAGAAGTTGTGACAGAGCTTGACTGAGAGTTAGGGATCATTGGCGATGAGACCCATGTATCAACTCGGGTAATGGGGACCTAAGGTTATGCTGTCCCTGAGTATGTAATGTCGGGTACGTCTTCGAGTATCTTGTAATCACTTTAGTCACGATCATTATTGATTCAGCCCTCGTGCATGTATAAAGTATGAGAATATATTAAATAGAGGGTTATTGAATTGCAAAATCAATTAGAACGTCAGTTGAACCCTCTCATGGGGACTGTTTATTATGATTAATTTTTTGGTGTAGGCTTATACAGAGATACGAAATATGGTCTTCTCTCAACAGCGACAACTTGCTACCCTGTCATTATTAATGGTTGCTCAGATGGTTTCTTCAAATCTTCAATAGGCCTTAAGCAAGGTGACCCCTTCTACCTTTCATTATTTGTTATTATTACTGAAGTTGGATAAGTTAGTGAGGGATAAAAAGTCAAGCCTTTATCTCATCTTCTTGGCAGCATCATGGTATCTCGTCATAGGTTTGGATAAGCATGAAGTTTGCTCAGGTCACATAATTAATAAGCTAAAAATTAGTTTCACTGTAGATACTTCTATCCCTACGAAAAAAAGAGCTGCTATAGGTTCTTTCCTAGGCTTGCCTTTCAAAAATCTCCCCATTAAGTATCTAGGGTAAGGTATAGGCAAGTTCTCCTATTTTTTAGAGTTGTTAGACTGAATCAGAGGTAAATTTAAGTGATGGAAAATAAGATTTCTATCAGCAGCTGGAAGGCTTATTCTTATTAGACATGTCTTGTCCTATATTCCTATTTTCATTTTGGCCTCTCTCAAGCCTAAAATATTTTCAGTAACTTTTCTTGAAGCTGGCTTAGATAGTTGATACTTCAAAAAGAATTCAAGCTACATTTATGAAAAATAAATATCATAACTCTCTAAATTATGTTTTTCAGGAACTTATATCATCAAGAGAAGACCTGCTCAGAGTCAAGTAGAAGAAAATTTAGTTTTCATAGGCCAAGATTTAGTTTGGTCATGCTCATCAATATCAAGAGACGATGAGCATCCAGCAAAACCATAGGAATACAAAATTCAGTTGAAGTCAATACTAAATTCAGTACTTGGCATACTAACACTTGAAGTCAATACTAAATTTAGTTTTATCGTGATGATCATTGGCTCGACCACTGGTGTTGGTGTTGAGCAGTTCAGGACCTTACTTGCTTTAACAAGGTTAGTTTAAACATACATGTATGTTAACAGTTCTTCCTTTAAACATACATCTTATGTTGGTTTAAACATACATGTATCTTGCTTGCTTGCTTTAAACATAAATTCCGGTCCTTGCTTGCTTTAATTATTGGTGTTGAGCAAATGTTATGTTACTTGCTTTAAACAAACAGCACCAACAATAGCTCCCCTCATTAAACTTAAACTGTTAAGTTGACAGGCAACTGTCTCTACCTCGACAAACACTCGCAGCAGCAGCAATTCGCAACAGCAAGCCAGCAGCGCCCCTCATCTCTTTTTTTTCTTTTTTTTTTCTAATGGGCTTAGCCTTTGATTTAATTAAAATAAGGAGAAAAAGCCTCTCCAAGGCGGCGTTTACAAGAACTAGAGTAAACTAAAGAAAGAGAACAATATTAGAGCACCCCATATGCCTTGTTGATGTGCACTAGCTTGGCATCACGAGTGGCAATGATGCTAGCAAATTGTTTCATGATCTCCGACTCAACCATTTTGGGATCCAAATCGGAGGTAAGGATGGAGAGTGTCCCTCCCTCAAAAGGTTGTCTAATCTTTCACTCACCCTATCAAATTCTTCATCCGCGAGTTCCAAATTAGATTTTGTGTCTACAAAATGGTAAATATCCTCCTTAGCTTTATGGTTGATAGGTCATTTTTGGGACCTACTTAAGGCAAAGGAATCGAGATAATCATTTTGATAATTTTTGTCTTTTCTATAAAGATCATCAAAGTCGATTCTATGAGATTCGAAGAAGTCATTCCCACTATTATAAACCTTGTTTTCATCGATCGCAACCACCAAATCAGGGGCTGAATTTGAACTAGTTGCGTAGTTTCCATGTCTGCTGTAATTTGTGCCATCCTAGGCATATTTTACGAGTTTTGAGAAGGAAAGTTAGCCCTCAAAACAGCAGGTGCAGACCTGCTGGTGCATATCTCATCAAGTGAAGGGCTGGGAGTTATAATAGTATATGCTGAAGCAGGAGTCGGACCCACCTTGGAGGCATAAGCAAAGTCGCGTGAAGCCTAGTCATTCAAAGACATAAAGTTTATAACAGTACCAAAAGTATTAGCTCCATCACCTGCCACCATATCAACCATATTGACCATTGACAAAGTAGGCATATCACGTATGCTCAACGACAGTTTCGTAGGGGTATTACTGACAATGGGAAGGGTTGCATTAACAGTTGGATTATTTTTAGAGAAAGGCTTATGCACAGTAGACGTTCCAGCATTTGTAGTCCCATCCTAAGGGATTAAAAAAGTATTTGGTGAGATAAAATCCATAGACCTATGCTGTGAAGATCTATTCATAACCTTAGACCCATTGTGAATTTGGGAAGAGGTGATAGCAAGTTGTTTGAGGGTGAAAACAAGCCGAACACCTCACACGGGTAAAAACCCATAGGCTTAAAAACAAGCCGTTTGAGGGTGAAAACCCAAACTAGCCCCCAAACGGCTCCGTAAGAGGCACGAACACCTTGCACGGGACCAATATAACTTGTAGGAACTGATAGCCTAGTCACGGGCATCTCGGTTTGAGAATACGACGATAATTTCAAAATACATAGATTAGGCTTAAAAACAAGCTATTTGAGGATGAAAACCCAAACGGCCCCGTAAGTGGCATGAACACCTCGCACTGGACCAATGTAACTTGTACGAACTGACCGTATAGTCACGGGTCTCCTGGTTTGAGAATATGATGATAATTTCAAAATACGTAGATTAGGCTTAAAAACAAGCCGTTTAAGGGTGAAAACCCAAACCAGGCTCCAAACGGCCCCGTGAGAGGCACGAACACCTCGCACGAGACTAATGTAACTTGTACGAACTGACCGCGTAGTCGCGGGTCTCCCAGTTTGAGAATGTGATGATAATTTCAAAATTTGTAGATTAAGCTTAAAAACAAGTCGTTTAAGGGTGAAAATCCAAACCACCCCCCAAATGGCCCCGTAAGAGGCACGGACACTTCGCACGGGACTAATCTAACTTGTACGAATTGACAGCGTAGTCACGGGTCTCCCAGTTTGAGAATATGACGATAATTTGAAAATCAATCGATTAAGCTTAAAAACAAGCCCTTAAAGTGTGAAAATCCAAACTAGCCCCCAAACGACCCGTAAGAGGCACGAACACCTCGCACGGGACCAATGTAACTTGTACGAACTGACCGCGTAGTCACGGGTCTCCCGATTTGAGAATATGAAAAAAATTATAAAATACTTAGATTAAGCTTAAAAACAAGCCGTTTGAGAGTGAAAACCCAAACCAGCCCCCAGACGGCCCCGTAAGAGGCACGAACACCTCACACGTGACCAATGTAACTTGTACGAACTGACAGTGTAGTCACGGGTCTCTCGGTTTGAGAATATGACGATAATTTAAAAATATGTAGATTAGGCTTAAAAACAAGTCGTTTGAGGGTGAAAGCCCAAACCAGCCCCCAAACGGCCCCGTAAGAGGCATGAACACCTCGTACGGGACCAATGTAACTTGTACAAACTGACATCGTAGTCACGGGCCTCTCGGTTTGAGAATAGGACGGTAATTTAAAAATATATCGATTAAGCTTAAAAATAAGCCGTTTGAGGGTGAAAACCCAAACTAGCCCCCAAACGGCCCCGTAAGAGGCACGAACACCTCACATGTGACCAATGTAACTTGTACGAACTGAGAGCGTAGTCACGGGCCTCTCAGGTAGTCATAACTTGCGTAAGATTTTTAGTTTTATAGTATAATAATTATTGCCACTCCTATATGTAATTTTTTAGCTTGAGTAAGCTTTTTTTTTATAAATTATTTGGTTACTAATATCGTATCTTTTTTGTATCATATTTTTTTTGCAGGATAACATTTTATCATTAACATTTATTCACGGGGAACACACGGAGAACTCAATGGATTACAACAAGGGGTTTATTCATGATTCTATTTTTTTTGTTATGGTCGTGCAGTCTTTTGTAGTTTTATTGTAAACTTTTATAGCCGTGCGGGCTTTTGTAAGTTTATTTTTTATATTTTGTGGCCGTGCGGGATTTATGTTATTCAGGTTTTATATTAGTAGGTTTTAGAATGTCCAGAAAATAGAGAAAACTCTGCCCGATTTTTTTTGGGTCTGTGAACTACTAAAGACTTGTAATATTTTAAAGTTTGTATGTACATTAGTTTATCAACAACGTGCAAGATTTGCAATTTGTGAATTTTTTAGTTTTCAAATAATTATTTTTTTTTTCTTTTATCCAAAAATTTGGCACAGTTCAAAACCGTGCCAAAGTGTATCAAATATTGGCACGGTTTTGAACTGTGCTAAAAGTTTATTAAAATGTGCTCAATCTGGCACAGTTCAAAACTGTGCCAAAAGTGTGCAGAAATATCAAATTCTGACACGGTTTAAAAGTGTGCTAGAAGTGTTCCTGTTTGGTCAAATCTGGCACACTTTTAAACCGTGCCAGAAAAAAATGGCCATTTTGGAACACCTGATTCTGGCACAGTTCAAAACCGTGCCAGATTTGATCTGGCACAGTTTTAAACCGTTCCAGATTCCTATTTTTGGTGTAGTGAAGATTTAAAAGAACACCCATAAGAAAATATCCAAGACTTTACATATTAAATGTATTCATACCTTCAAAGGCCTTGGAATCCAAATGACGTGACATATAGACTTGGCACGAAACCGGCAATGATGACATCTTCACTATGATAGCCCACTACGACTTAAACTTAAACTTGTCACAAGCTTGAAAGGATACCATAACCATTTATACTACGACTTCACAGGCTTGAAAGGATACCATACCATATCATAACGATTTATCATATGACTCAAAAGTCCCAATTAGTCTCAAAAGTCCCCTAGACCCAAACTTAACCTCCGGGTACTCAATTTTGACTATTTTGACCCTTTCGGGACACACTGGTGCACTCAAAATGATCATATGAATTACAAAAATAAAATTACATTTTATTTTTCAATTTAAGTCCTGACACGACTGACACGCACTTCCTCCCGACTAAATTTATCATAAATATCGTATTTGTCACTCACGACGAGCTTAATCTTCTCACATCATTATTATTACTCATTAACTAAGTAATATTCAATATAAATAAATATTAACCATTGTCTCGCTAATTAATATTTGTTTTAATCTGGATTAATCTTCAATTAAATTAATCCCATTATTTAAATTAATTTCACATTTTAAAATCATTAAAAATTACGGGGTATTACTCCTAAATTTGATGACATTCCAACGGTATATGTCGCATAAGTCAGTGAAGATTGTGAAGAATATGATACTCCTAAATTTGATGACAAAAAACGTAAGCATGCGGTTGCATATTATAACAGCGCCAACGATGATGAGTATGAGGGTGAGGTGGATACTCCTAAATTTAATGACAAATTTGTGAAGAATGTGGCCGAATATTCAAGCAGCGACGAGGATGGTGATTACATAGATGTGAATGGTTATCACCCAATGACCAAGGAGTATGCTCTTTACGCAAAACAATATGATGCAAGTGACGTAAGTGTTGAACTTCTAACTCTACTTTAATGTAATCATTTTCTTTTTCATCATCTAATTTATATATCTTATGTTTTTATTTTAGTGGTTCGATGTTGATCCTTTCCCCAAAGCACTTATGCTCCATAAGATTGTACCGATCCGGCGACAGGATTCAAAAGCCTTTGCCAAACTGCACATCTTAACTAATCTGACAATTATGGATTATAACCGGAAGAATAACGACAAAGTATGTTTTTTTATCTTTTTCCAACATTAAAATACATGCATAATTATATACAATTTTTTTACCCATATATATATTTGGATGAACCGATTTCTTGTAGAAAGGATACCATTCATTTGTGCGAGTCCTCAAGGCAAATTCTCAGGCTGATCGTGGGATACTATATTACCTTTGAGGACAAGACATCCAGTTCTGATGCTATTATGACGTTTCAAGATCATGTATTGGATGGAATTTGGTTTAGCAAGGTGGATTTGGTTAATATTTATCCTGCCAATTAATCACAAATGATTTCTAGCTTCATCTTCATATGTCATTCAGAGTATTGAATTTTTTAGTCAACTAGTTAGTGTGCGACATACATGTATATGTCATGTTCTTTAAGACTTTTCACTTTTGCATGGTTGAACATACTATATATCAATAATGCCACTGAAAATAAAGTCACCTTATTGTTTCATAGTTCTTTTAGGTTCGTTATTTTTTAAGGGTTCAATAATTCCACTGAACATACTTTTCACTTTTCACTTTATTTTTTAGGCGCTCAATGATTAATACAACTGCATTAACTTCGTCTTTGATTTCGTTAGTTTCGATCACAAAGAGAAAATACATGGTGCACCACACGTCAAATCTACTTGGTACACCCGCACCACTAGAAACAAAACAACTCAGATATGTGGGATAAGTACTGTCAAATATTACGACGTCTTCAAAACATTCATAATCTAACATGTTTTGATCGTCCAACATGCAATTTTTTTTAGAGACGAGTCAAATATTAGTCGTGCAGTTTTCATTGTCCACTTTGATTGTGTGTGATTGCATTATTTCATATTAAGTGTAGAAGAACTTGGATTTTTCTCCTTATACATGCTTCTGCCATAGAATAAAGGACACCTTAACTAGTATTTGTTATCCTTCATCATTATCTTAGTAAGTTTTTTTGGTCCTCCTTAATAAAAGGGTGGTTAAATTCATAAACATACTCCATCAATTCCCAGTTTAAAACTTAGTAATAATTTTATTCATGTTATTGTGGATTACAGCCAACAAAGGGTCTCGAATCGAGACTGCTTGAGTTGAAAATATCTATCAGGATAGACATTATAGACGTAGTGCTGAGCAAAAGGTAGAGCCCAATTCACTAATGAAGTTTTAAAGCTACATTCTGGAGGGCCACAATATATTGTTTCACAAGTGGCAACCTTTTAAAGATAAGGAATTCCCAATCTTTGCATCAGGGAAGAAACGGTTGGCCCAAGCGTCTCTTTTTCTTCATCACTAAGTTCGCCAAAGTAAAGAATGTCAGTATTGTAGCAAACGCCAGTTTAAACATTTTAACAGTTAAACATTTAACACTGAGTACTTATTTTATTAATGCTTTCAACATTCCTGCCTCCTTATGTCTCCCAGTTTAAATATCATCCGCATTCATATTTGTAATCCTCCTATTGATACGAAGGGTAAGCTCTTTTGTAGTTTCCTTATACTCGATGATCTATTTACAGGACACTTGGATTTTGTTGGGGGCCCAATGGATGACCACGGATTTATTTGTTATATTTGTGGCCCTACTTTAAAGAGATTGGATATAATTTTAACTGAAGCATTAATATACAAAGTTGTCATAAGTGCCCCAAATCACGACTCCGTTAATTTATGAATTGAGTAACATGAAAAATATACATCAAAGAATCATCACTTGTTAAAGCTACTTTTAGCATTGGATAATATTAAACGAGTACTCAAGAATTTAGTCTACACGTGTTTGCTAATCTTGCATTTGATTTTTGTTTAATGTGGCTGGAAATTGTTTTTGGCTATCCCTTACCTTGATTTGGGGATTCTATTGCTGCAATTATGAGTAGTCACCTTTTGTCGTACCAAAAGTAAATAATTATACGTTGGCATACGTTAAACTTTTGTTTGTTATTCTTTTGACTTCGTGGTAGTGTTGACTATCTCTAATATATTATGTGTTATGTCCCTTACCTTGATTTGGGGATTCTATAGCTGGAAGTATGAGAGTTGTTACCTTGTGTCGTACCAAAAGTATGAGAGCATCTACCTTGTGTCGTTGCGAAATTGAAGCCTTCCGCATCAAGCTTATAGATTAGCATACGTGATAAGGCACAATACAAGAGGCAGAGTCATTGTCTAATAACTGTCAAACTACTCAAGCTTATAATTGGGTGCCTAATATACTTGCCTGATAATTGTTAGCCTAATAACTATTTGCCTAATATCTTTACCTAATAACTGTCAGCCGAATCAAACTTATAATGCGATTGATAAGCCCTTTGTGGTTTGTACAGGTTTCCAATATATTTTTTTAATCTTTTGTTCTTTTAACATTTTCTATCAAACTGCTGCGGTATCAAGAGTTATATATATAATAGGATAGTATTAGAGGTTTTAATAGGAATAAATGCACTTTATAACACTCTATTACGGAACCTTGCATTGAATAAAACACCCCATTCTTTTCTTCCACTCCCTTTCATCTCCCTTCCAAGCTACGCCTCCTCGTCATTAATGAAATATGTAAAGTATTGTTAGCACTCTATTTATTGTGAAGGATACTACCGTATTCTCACATTTGCGGTAAGCACAGTCTGCTGAAGCATTCGATCCAGTGAGTTACACATTTCCTATTCTTACTCTCTATGATGTACTGTTTAAAGCTTTCATTGATTTTCAAATTCTTAAATTATCATGTGAGAGGTTCCCAATTTTTACTCTCTTTGTTGCAGAATCCTTGGTAGTTTAGTCATTCTTAGTAGTTTGGTCATTTGGCTATATATATATATATATATATAAGAACATTATCTTAGTAAATCGAGTATGTAATTATTGGAGTTTCTATAAATACGGCTACGGCTACGGCTACATAACATTATTATTCGACTATAGCTAATATTTTATCGAATTGAGTGATCAAACGATTTCAAAACTAGGCACAATCCAAAATTTATCAGTGTGGTGCTCTGATTGAGTTTATATAATGATTCCATTTGTATAATTATTCATAAATACAGTTGTAAAACATTCCTTTAAAACACCTTCTTACGTTACTTCTCTTTTATGTATATGTTTATCAGTCTATCATGACATTAACATATGGTTCAATATCTCAATGCAGACACAAATAGATGCTTGAGGCAATTTCAATTGATATATGTATAAAATCTTATATAAACCCACGACTTTTTCTTTTTAATAAGTAAACGAAATATCAACATTATATTTGACATAATTCTCAAGCATTGGCACAGGCAGCGGGTTGGCCTCTAACAAAGTGTATGCTTATCCAAGCAGTATGTGTACCCTCAACATATGACTCAACTTGCTGACAATCGATACATAAATTTATTTGTGAGGGCTTACTTCTTAGACATTATAACAAAATATTGTCAAACAACAGAAATCCGGCACATATATTGTCTAACGATAACTCTTTTACTCTTTTATAATATCTAGAATACATAATTGGAATGGTTTGAATCAGGATTTATACCTATGTTATTTAAAATTATTGTTCACTCTTTATATAAGATTTTATACATATAATTGAAATTGTTGTCACTCTTAATAACAATTTTTTTATTGCATTATTAATCTATCCTTGATCAAACTAATGACATAGAAATTTCACACGAACTTCAAGCTCGCATGTACAAAGAACTTTGTAACTGAGAAACGAAACAACATCATATTAAGCCAAATACTTTGATGGTTTAGCTTCAAAAACCAACTCAGAAAGCCCTGCGACCCTTTCACATTTGGGCTTTTGAGAAATTTTAGATGAATTCATTGTTGGAGGATCTGAAAGAATAATATTTTTAAGGTAAGAAGGTAAAGAACTTTTGATAGTTTTATTTATTATTGCATATGATGGGACACGAAATTCTTCGAGGACACCAGGTGACAATTTGACTTTTGCTGCCAAGTTTTTCTATTTATCTTCCAACCAACTTTGCACCTGTTCCGATTTTATGGCAGTTGTTTCAGTAGCATGAATTAAGGAACTAGATTTGGTTGCAAGTTCTTGATAGAATTTATTCTGAATTGGTGAGTTTTTACCCATTTTATTAAATAAGATCTGCATTTCGATGATCTCAGCTAGAGTGAACTCAAGAAGATCATCAACCATTTCTTCAAAGTTAATATCGCTCATATCGAAAATATGTTTTCTTTGTGTCCATAACAATAGGTGACTAGTATGCTAACCAATGTATAATTCTATTTTACGTAGATTATAACCCCAAAATGTTAGCTTCTTTCGGTCTTCTCCAAATACTCCTATTAGTTGTGTAATGCCCCATATTTTCATGGCTTTTGATTTGGGGATTTATTAAATTTAAATTGAGTTATTAATTTAATATAAGTCCAAAAATTATTTTAAATATTTACTAGCATGATGAGAGTTAGTAATTATTGGGAATTTGTTGAATATTACTTAATGGGTAAATTAATATGTACAATTTAATTTATTAAAATTATCACGAGTGAATAATATGACAATTATGAAAATTAAGTCGGGACGCGCCTGTGTCGTGTCGGGACTAAATTATTATTATAAAAAGTGAATAAATTATAAGTCACATCTATGGTCATTTCGAGTGCACCAACGTGTCCAGAAGGGTCGAGATAGTCAGGAAAGTGTATCCGAGGATTTAGTTTAGGTCTCAGAGCGTTTTTAGGCCTAACCGGCACCCCGGATGGACAATTCTGTCATTTCCAAATTTGGCCTTAATTAAATGACGAAAATTGGGACATTATTATCAGATATTAAAAGATTCTTCTAGGGTTAGCACTCTAAAAAAGATAGAAGGCAGTAAGAGGAAGAAAGGAAAAGCTTTCCAATGTCAAGAACCAATTCAATTGCACCACCACCATCACCAAAACATAAATCGTAAGACGAGGAACGCAGCCATATCCTTATCATCAACAAATCAGACCTTCGAATCCTAGGCAAGTATATATCTTGCTACTTTTTTAGTTAATGTTTCACCCTTGTTAGAATAGGATTGTTAAACACATGTTTCATGGAAGAGTTTGATGATTTAGGGAATTTAAATCACATGCTTTAGAGGAGATAGATATATTATGGAAATCTCAACATATGTAGAGGATTACCCATGAAATTGTATTGGTTTAGAAGTGAAAAATCTGGAAAAAGAACTGAAGATTGGAAATTTAATGTGAAATTAGGGTTCTTGATGATTATGGTAAATTATCCTTTTAATTCGATACCTTTGATGAATTTGCACATGATTCACGTAGGAAATCATGAATACAGGTATATGTAATCAGTAGTAAACAGTTTGGGAGCTTGAGGATCATTAACGGTGTTTTGGAGAAAATTTTTGGATGAAACCCATAGGTCGAAGTTGCAGTTTCTCGGCAAGAACTGCTTGATCGATCGATCGACCCAAGAGTGTCGATCGATCGACCCCTTTCCTTTATGATAGACCCCTCCTGGAAAACTGCATATTTTTCCCCTTTTTGTTTAATCCGGATAAAATACGTAGGAACCCTTAAATATAATTTAAAGAGCATAATGGGTCATGAAGAGGACCAGTAGGGTCTAAGTAGACTCCGTTGGGTGAAATTTATATTGGATGAAATTGTGGGTTAACGGGGGGTTTCGTCACACATTGGAAATTGTGCGTACACTCACTAAAGAATTGAGAGACTCGTGAAAGACTTAGGCCAGAAGGTTAGAGAGGGTGTACCTACTGAAATTATCTTTAGTAAGAGATAATACTTCGAGAGATGAGAAGTAAGTATGAAATAATTATAATGGAGAATAAAAGAGACGAATCCTTCATGCGAGATAATTGGGTAAAATTGTACTAAACACGGTTAATAATAATTATTATGGGTCGTGGGCGAACCTAATTGGAAAATGTGAATATCTATATATATGGCTGTGTGACTGTGTACATATATTAAATATTGTATTTGTAAATAATCATACCCGCGCTACTTATTATCACGGATGTTGTCGCGTCGGGACAGTCTTATCTCGATGGGACCTTTATGGGGGATATTTACTTGTACCTTAGAACATAGGATTCCTTGGTACAAGCTATCTAAGAATGATAGTCCGACGATCCTAAGAGACGTGAGGGGTATGTGTTGACCTCTTAGTGACTTGGGACTATGCGTCGCCTCCATTTTTGTGTGTATTGTGTTAATACAGTTCGAGGTCATCCAAGTATGATGTTAAGGGTCCGAGGTCATCCAAGTATGATGTCTGACCTCAGACCTTGTCACCACATAATGATGTTAAGGCCTGAGGTCATCACCTAAATGTTATCCTCATAAAATAATTTCACCAAATTAATGATGTTAAGGGTCTGAGGTCATCCAAGTATGATGTCTGACCTCAAACCTTGTCACCACATAATGATGTTAAGGGTCTGAGGTCATCACCTAAGATGTTATCCCCATGAGTTCTACCATTAGAGCACAACGAAGCAAGAATTGACATGGAAACTGATCTCTCATTAATAATCTCTTCATAAGATGATATATTTACATAAATTTCTTACAACATCATATGTAATACTTCTTTAGATGATCAGCATTCCAGAGATTGGCAAAAGGTTCCCCCTCTAGGTTTTCTAGCTTAAAGGTCCCGGGTACAACCTCTTCGACCACTTTGTAGGGACCGTGCCAGTTTGGGTGGAGTTTGTTTGCCTTTTGTAATGTCTTCTTCAGTACTAAGTCTCCCACGGCAATGGGTCTTGATTTCACCCTCTGATTGTAGAATTTTTATGTTCTCTGCTAGTAAGATGCTTGTCTGATTTTCGCGTCTTCCCTTCTCTCTTCAATCAGATCCAGGTCTAGTCTTCTCTCTTCCCCATTTTTATCAGGGTCATAGGTCTGAAACCTATGAGTAGGGAGTCCCACTTCTATTGGTCTGACGGCCTCTGAGCCATGTGCTAGCATGAACGGGGTTTCTCCTGTCGGTGTTCTTGTCGTTGTCCTATAGGCCCACAACACAACATTAACCTCTTCAGTCCACATCCCTTTAGCTTCTTCTAACCTCTTCTTGATTCTATCGAGGATTGTTCTGTTTGTGACTTCGATCTGACCGTTTGCCTGAGGTCGACCAGGAGAAGAGAAAAACTGCTTTATCCCAAGTCTTTCACAATATTTTTCTAAGGAAGAGTTCTTGAACTGGGTTCCATTGTCTGAGATGAGAGTGTTCGGGAGGCCGTGTCTACATATGATGTTCCTCCAAATAAATTGGAAGGTCTTCTGTTATATAATCATTATCATCGGCTCTGGCTCCACCCATTTTGAAAAGTAATCAATGGCAACTATCAGAAACCGGTAATTATTGGCAGCTCTTGACAGTGGTCCTACTAAGTCAATTCCCCATACTACAAATGGCCAAGGGGAAGTGATTGATGTCATAGGTTGATGAGGTTGATGAGGAATAGTGGAGAATCTCTGACATTTACCGCACCTCTTCATGTAAGCTGCAGCATCTTTGGCCAAGGTTGGCCACTAGTACCCCTGTGTAATAATTCTCTTGGATAAGGGTCTTCCTCCTATGTGACTGGAGCAAGAACCCTCATGTACCTCCTGTAATACACGAGGAACTTTTGTAGGATGGACACATCTGAGGAGAGGCAATAGGAACCCCTTTTTATATAGGATGTCTCCTACTATGAAGAATTTCGTAGCCCTATATCTTAGTTTCCTCCTTTCCAGCTTTGATTTTGGTAGCTCTCCCTCTTTGATATATCTGACGAGGGGGTCCATCCATGAATCTCCTAGATTCAAATTGAGACACGGGTTGCTAACCTCTTATTCCTCAATGGTCGCTTTTGATAAGACCTCGACCAGAACTGTCCTTCTGATGTCTATCCTCGTTGTTGAAGCCAACTTTGCCAATGCATCTGCATAGATGTTGTTTTGTCGAGGTACTCTCTTAAGTTTTGTCTCTTTAAAGTATTCTAACATCATTCTCACCCTCTTAGAATACTTAGACATCCTTTCATCTTTGGCCTCATAGACCCCCAATACTTGATTGACAACTAACCTTGAGTCGCTATGAAGTAGGAGTTATCTTACTCCCAGAGTCTTTGCCAATGAGAGACCTGCTATCATGGCCTCATATTCCGACTTGTTGTTAGATGCCTTGAAGTTGAACCTAAAAGCGTATTCAGTGTTGGCACCATCTGGAGCTGAAAGTATCAGCCCTGAACCGCTTCCACTATCACAGGAAGAATCGTCAATGAAGAGATTATAGATATCTGCATCCGATGAGAAGGCCCCTTCCGACATGATTATTCGCTTGAAGAGGTACCGATCCTCCTCGTTCTTCGCTATTTCGCTCCTAATCTTCTTGGATACAACCTATTCTCGATCTCGTAAGACGTTGGGTGCAACCTCTTTCGGTTCTCGTAAGACACTGTTATTTGACCCTTCAGCATCCCCTAGGTCATTCTCTACCTCGGCCTCTTCCCATGTGAACTCGGCAACGAAGTCTGCGATGGCCTGCCCTTTGATGGCTACCCTAGGTTGATAAGTAAGGTCATACTCTCCTAACTCAATGGCTCAGGTCATCAATCTTCCAGACTTCTCAGGTTTATGGAGGACCTGTCTTAGTGGGGAATTGGTGAGGACGACCATCGAATGGGCTTGGAAGTAGGGCTTCATTTTCCTTGAAGCATGTATCAGGGCGTAGGCTAACTTTTCCACACGCGGATAATTTTGCTCAGACCCTTGAAGGGCTTTACTGTTGAAATATACAGGCCTTTGGATCCCAACGTCTTCCCGTACTATGGCTGCACTTATGGCCGATTCAAAGACTGCTAGATAAACATATAATTTCTCTCCTGCTACGGGCTAAGACAATAACAGAGGAGACCCTAGGTAAGACTTGAGTTGGTTAAAAGACTATTCTCACTCTTCATCCCACTGGAAGCCCTTTCTAAGCACCTTAAAGAATGGAAGGCACTTGTCCGTTGCTCTAGAAATAAACCTGTTGAGTGCGGCCACTCTCCCTGTGAGCCGTTGGACGTCCTTGATACTCCTTGGCGTCTTCATGTCAAGCAAAGCCTTGATTTTCTCAGGACTTGCTTCTATTCCTCTTTGATTGACGATGAACCCAAGGAACTTCCCAGCTCCTGCCCCGAAGACACACTTTGTTGGATTGAGCTTCATTCTGTATAGGTCCATGGTATCGAAAGCCTTTTCCAGGTATTCCACGTGGGTGAAGGCCTTTAATCTCTTCGTCAACATGTCGTCCACATACACCTTCATAGTCTTGCCTATCTGGTCTTCGAACATCTTATTTACAAGACGTTGATATGTTGCTCCCGTATTTTTCTAACCGAAGGACATCACTTTGTAGCAATATGTCCCTTGTCGGTGATGAAGGTTGTCTTCTCTGAGTCTTCGGTATTAATGAAGATCTGATTGTAGCCTGAATATGCGTCCATGAAGCTCATGATCTCATGCCCTGCCATAGCATCTACCATCTGATCTATCCGAGGTAAGGGGTAGCTGTCTTTTGGGCAAGACTTGTTCAGGTCAGTAAAATCAACGCACATTCACCATTTTCCATTGGTCTTGGGCACAATGACTGCATTCGATAGCCACTCTAGATATATGACTTCTCTGATAAATTCAGCCTCTTCTAATTTTTTAACATCTTCCCGAATGACGTCGTACTTCTCCCTGGAGTAAACTCTTCGCCTTTGTTTGATAGGCCTGGCATCTTTAGTCACGTTGAGCTTGTGACACATAACCCCAGGGTCGATACCGGGCATGTCCCCGTGACTCCAACCGAAGACACTCTGCCTCTTCCTTAGAAATTTTATCAGCTCTTCCTTGATTTCTGCCTTTAAGGCTTTACCGATGTGGACGGTTTTTCCTGGCTCGTCCTCATTAAGGACGATGGATTCTACCTCTTCTGCGACCTCTCCCTTATTCAACTTTATTTCATCTCTTGGGTCGAGTGTATCAATATTATAAGTGGTGGTTGCCCTCTTATGGGCCTCTCTCTCTTCGGCCGAGTTGAAGTAGCATTCCCGTGCTATGGTCTGGTCACCCTGCACATCCCCTACCCCATAGGGTGTCGGGAATTTTATCATTTGGTGAACCGTCGACGGCACGACCTCAAACTCCTTGAGGGCTACTCTTCCTATGATGAGGTTATAGGCCGAGAAGATGTTTTCGTCCATAAAGAAAAAATTGATCTTTTGGGTCAACCTCTTAGGCCACATATCTCCCATTCGTACGTCCATCTCATACAATCCCAATGGGTGGACTTTTTCACCGCTGAAGCCCATTAAAGGATGATGATAAGGTACCAGCCTAGCTTTGATAAGACCTAGGCTCTTAAAGCAGGGCCAAAACATCACGTCTGCTGAACTCCCCCCATCCACGAGGATTCTCTGCACCTCGCATCCATGCACTCGTGTTGTTATTACCAAAGGGTCATCATGTGGGGCTAAGATACCTTTGAAGTCGAGTCGAGAAAACCCAACCATAAGGGTGTCCATGTCCACCTTCTTTCTCTTCTGCGCTGTATCGAAAGACGTTAGATTTATAACTTCAAGTTTGGCCACTGACTTGGCCTCTGCCACATGAGCTTTTCTGTCAGCCACTTCAGAGCCACCTCAAGCTAGTCCTCCGTATATGGTGTCAACACCAAAGTAGATCATGCCAACCCTCTTCACCGGGGTGTTGTCATATTTTGGCGTGAGGTCCGAATCGTCTTCTTCATCACCTTACGAATCATTGTCTCTTCCAGCTGGGGCATCGTCACGGCATCTGTAGTTTCTCCTCTTTTTAGGGTCATCTCTTCCACCTTTAGGAGCCTTGCCATCAACATACTTCCTCAACTTTCCAGATTTTAACATATTTTCAATCTCATCCTTCAAGGCGAAGCACCTGTTTATAACATGGCCATGGACTTGGTGGAACTTGCACCACAGTTTCTTATTCCTCTTATGTGGAGGGGCCTTCAGTTTCTTTGGCCATCTTAGAGACCTGCCATCCTTGATCTCGTTGGGGATATGTTCACAGCTCACAGTTAGAGGAGTATAGTGAGCAAACTTGTCGTCGGCTGACCTCTTCTTTCCATCTTTCTTTCTTTGGGACTTCCCACTACTACCGTGGTTCTCGTCCTCATACTTGGCGGCCATTGCCTCTTCGGTGTTCATGACTTTTCTCGCAGTTGCCAATAGCTCTGCCATAGACATGGGAGGGTCTTCCACGAGTTTCCACAACAACTTCCCTTTCTGAAGACCTCCTATGAGGGCGGCCATGGCTATATTTTCTTCATAATCTTCAACCTCGAGCTTTTCTTTGTTGAACTTGGCGATGTAGTCTCTTAGGCTCTCGTCTTTGCCTTACTTGACATATAGCAGGTGAGTGGTCTTCTTTTGAGGTCTTACCCCAAAACAGAAGTTGTGAATGAATCGTTCAGCTAAGCCCTTAAAGTTCTCAATTAAATTCTTTGGAAGAGAAGTAAACCAACTGTGGGCTGCTCCTGTTAAAGTCCCGGAGAAGGCCTGACACTTCATCTCATCAGGTATTGAGTAGATGTCCGCTGCTTACTGATACATCTCAATGTGATGTACAGGGTTGGTGCTACCGTCATACTTGGGAGACACTGCGGGTGGTTTGAACTTAGCAGGGGTTGGAAAGCTCACTATCCTGGCCACAAAGAGGGAGCCTTCTGAGAAACCTCTTTACAATGGGTCTCAGATCTTAATGAGATCTCCTATCTTTTCCTCAAGACGTTGAATAGAGTCATTCCATGGTCTCCCACCATCGGCCTGGCCGAGGTTGTCCCCAGCCACCTCTAAGGGGTGGATTGAGGGTTTCGCAGCCGCAGCACAACGTCGGCTGTTGACCTTTTCTTGGTCTCTACCTCTTCCTGCATGAGGTCGGCTTTGGTGAGGCCGACGTTGTCCATCCTCTTTGCGAGCCGGCGACACTCCTTGACTTTGATAACCTCCGTCTTAGGTAATTTACTGGGCCTAACCTTTCAAAGGCTGACCCTCTGCTTAGTCGATCAAAGGCGGATCCTCGTTGTTAGGTTTCTTCGCCTCTTCTGCCTCCACAACCTTGGCTTTGTTGGGTAGGGCGAACTGTATTGTTCGAAACCTCATACGGCTCCCAACAGTCTTCCGGGACCTCTTTCGCCTCTAGATCATCATACCTATCCTCTGGGCAAGGGTTCCCTTGCCTCCCCAGGCATAAGCGCCTGGGTCATCAACGTCCCTCCTCCGCTGGGGTGTAGTTGGTCCTTCCTCGGTGACTGGGGTGGTCCCTTGGCGTCAAGATAGGGCTGGATAGCCGCCGAAGTGATTATTTTCGGTGAAACTCCAGGTGGCCTCATCATAGTTTGGCTGAGCTGTGCAAACTACGCCTGCATAGCTTGTTGCGTTGCAACCAAAGACCTCAAGGCTGCGGCTACCTCCACTATTTCGGACTGAGGCGGTGCCTGGCTGGAACTAGGTCCTCCCGCACCAGGTGGCAGAAGAGGGGGTAATAATTCTGGTGCCATGTGTTAACACTAAAGAGCTTGAGTAGCAGATGAGCTTAATACCTTAATGGACCTCTTTAAATGGTGAAGTAGCTCCACGTAAGGGGTCGTGCCTGGTTCACAACTAGAGTCTCTGGTGAGGTTAAGCAGCAAAAGAGGAAGAGATAGCTTCTCCGTTTCCCACAGACGGTGCCAAAATGATGGTGCTGGAAACATCACCACCCTTCAAGATGTTTGAGATCTCAATTCAATGTTAACAATGGCAATATAAGGGTTTATGCACACAGTAGAAGGAGGTGAGGAGAAGAGGATTCACACCGAAATATAAGTGGTTCAGCCAATCAGGCCTACGTCCACTGTGCAAGTGTATGATGTGTATCACTGTATGAGGGCTCTAATGGCCATAGATACAATCTCTTAAGCTTTCTCTCTCTACCGTGTATTTGAACAGGGTTTTAGCTAGGGTTTCTAATTTTGGATCCCCTTTAAGAAGGAGATGACAAGTATATATAGTACCAGGGAGTGTAGTGTACCCCCCATGCATGTAATGAGCATATGTGTGTTGATCTAGCCAATCTGAGGAAGACATCTGTCACTGTCACATGTAGAGAATGATGATGAAATATTCCCCCCACGTGGGGGAATGATTTGTTATAACTGATTTGTGCCCACGTGTCCCTATCCACACATATGCCAATAAGACCTTGGCCATCTGAGTTTGGTCACAACCTCGGCTTGGAAGAGTTCGAGGTTGGTAAGATCTAGCTGTTTATTCCATTCAAAATGAGTCATCATGGTCTCGACTTAAGTGAAGCCGAGGTAAGGTAAGTGACGCATTAAGGTCGGCCTGGGCCAAGGTTAAACTGGAACATGCTTGGAACATCGGTTGATTCACTGCTGGAGTTGGCCTTGATGGAAGTATAGTTCCTTGTAACCTCGGCCTACTCCCAGCCGAGGTTGTCATTCCTGGGTGTCCTTATGAACAACTATTCCCATGTGTCATGAAGACATCTCTTCACGAGGTTGATAGTAGTGTCAACCACGGCCGACCTTACTATGGTCGAGGCCGCTGGTTATTGATCCAATGCCCTTTCAACGTCAGCCATGCCCTTAGCCGAGGTTGATGTCTCTGAGCCGAGGTGGTACATTTGGGGCATATCACTTAATAAACTGTAATATCTCCATGGATGTAGGCAATTTGTTAAACCACGTATATCGTTATTTTGTGTGTGATATTTATTTTCTGCCTTTGTGATTATTTTCGTGGAATTCTGTACTGTGATTTTTTCTACACTCATAATTGGCGCCATCTGTGGGAAGAACATTTCTATTCCTGCAAAAGCATTCATCAACAGAAATCCCGTGATGTCTCACCACAAAACCAATCTTCCTCGAGTTGGCGATGTGCAGGAGAACTCCATTCCTCATAGGGCCAGGTCTGAGATTTTCTAACATAAGAACCCTAGGTTCCTCTAGGATATGCAGGCTTTCGAGGAGAGCAAAGGACCACCCAGGTCTACCCAGATCTCTAGGTTGGTCAACGCTTACGAAACCCGACTTCATGAACAAGAGAAGGCTACACGCCTCAAAGAAGAAGAGAATGCTCCCCTCCAAAGGCACCTAAAAAGAGCGAAAAGATATTTTTAAAGAGAAACCGGGAAGCACCGTGGCAGGACTCTTAGTCCTCAAGTGAGTAATACTCGTAGCCAAGGGAGGAGCTCTAGGCGTGACCAGGAAAAGACTGAATATGACAGATCAGATTGTAGTTGATCTGAACGTGGATAGCCAGAGAGATGCCACAGGAGTAACGATTGACACAAAACGAAGTTAGAACTTTGGTTTGTAGGGGGGTGGACCAAATCCAGCCCACTATGGAGCCAGATCCACCAGAGATCTAGTTATGAGGGCACTCAACACTCAGATGAAGTCTCCTTTTTTAAGGGCGATCGATGAGGAGGAACCCTCAGGAAGTTCACTATTCCCAAGTTCAAGCTCTACTATGGGAAGACTGATACCATTTACCACATTCGGTAGTATAGACAATCGATGACCTTGTAAAGCCACAATGATGCACTGATGTGTTGAATTTTCCCTTCTAGTCCACATGATGTAGAAGTGGTTTGAGAGGCCGCCCCACATGTCAATTAGGAACTTTGTAGCTATAGCAGTGGCCTTAACTGCTCATTTCATAACAAGGAGCTCCCACCCTAAACGGATGGATACAATGCTTATGATGAATAAGAAGTCGTAGGAGAACCTACGGGATTATGCCAAAAGGTATTGGGAAGTTTTCAACGAAATTGAGGATTTCTCAGATCAAGTTATTATAGCATCCTTCAAAATTTGTCTGTCGACCACCTTTTTATTGCACAAGTCCCTAACCAAGAAAGAAGCCAGTACCATTGACGACCTTATAGCCTGTATTGAAAAATACGCCAAGGTGGAAGATGTGGTTCACTCTAACACAGGGGATAATGGTCGAGCAAAGGAAAATAAGGGAACATAGAAGAATTATGCCCAAAAGAAAGGAAATAAGAACGGGGACAAGAATTGGAACAAAGATGACACTTCGAAGGCATTCCAGGCTGTTAACACAGTCTTCAAGGATTACATTTACAAGATTCTGAGTACGATTAAGGATGAGCCATTCATAAAATGGACCAAGAAGATGGGTGGCGACCCAACCAAGAGGAACAATGCTTCGAGATATGCATTTCACAAGGAGGGCGATCATATGACAAAATTTCAAGGCTCTAAAGTCACACCTAGAGGAGTTGGACCAAGCAGGGCACCTCAGCGAATACATTGAGAAAAAACGGATAAGGTTACAGCCAATGACGACCAGAAGTCAGATAATATCCTTGATGATGATACAGGAAATGAGTTTACAGTAATTTATGGGGCATCGGACCTTAAGTAGATCAAGGTCCAAGCTGTTCGAATGGAGATCGAGAAGGTGAGTGCCATTATGGAGGCTTTCAAATTGAACTCGCTAAAACCCAGGATGGTAAATGTCGACGACCGGAGGATATCGACTACACCAAGCATATCATATTTACCGAGGAATATTTGGTAAGAACCCCACATCATGATGCATTAGTGATCACCCTTAGGATAATCAATTGGGACATCGACAAACTACTCGTAGACCAGGGCATCTCATCAGAAATAATGTATCTGGAGTTATTTCATAAACTAAAGTAGAACATCCCCTACCTCATGGAGGCCATAGTTTCATTAGTTGGCTTTGTGGGAAGGATCACCATACCTCTGAGGAAAATAACCTTGCCAATCAGGGCCAGAAACATCTCAAAGATCATCAAATTCTTAGTGGTGGACATTGAATCCCCATATAACTCTATCCTAGGCAGGGGATGACTCCATACCATGAAGTTCGTACCATCCGCTTACCACCAAAAGCTAAAATGTGTTACCAACAGGGGCATGGTTGAAATTCATGGTGACCAGGCCATAGCAAGGAAGTGTTTAATTGCGGCCATTTGCCCCAAAAGGGATAAGAAGAAGGAGGTAAGGGACATTCAAGAGGGAGCCTATGAGGGAGTTGTACCATCCAAATAGTTACTACGGTATGAACGACCAGGGGTGGAGGAGACCAGGGTCCACCCCGCTGATAGGTTCGTTAAAAACTTGGAAGAAGTTATAGCTGATGAAAACTTAACATAAAGGAATTTTTTTATCGGAACCACGCTCGACGATCAAGAAAAGAGAGAGTTGATTGCATTTCTCAAAAGCAATCTGGATGTTTTTGCTTGGGAAACTTACGATTTTCTAGGGATTGATCCCAATGTATCCTTCCACCACCTCCACATCGATTCGTCCTTCAAGATGATCATTTAAAAAGCTTGTCGAATAACCCTCGAGAAAGTTACGTCGGTGGAAAAAGAAATGGGAAAGTTAGTGGATGCAGGTGCCATTAGGGATGTCTAATTTCCCAAGTGGTTGTCCAACCCAATAGTAGTGCGAAAGAGCAACGACAGCTGGAGGGTTTGTATAAAATTTACAGACCTCAACACAACATGCCCCAAATATAACTTCCCATTTCCCAAAATAGATCAGTTGGTTGATGCCACAACAATACATGAAAGGACGAGCTTTATAGATGCATATTTTGGCTACCATCAGATCCATTTGTTTGGACCCGATTAAGATAAAACTTCCTTTATAACCCCAATTGGGTTGTACCATTACAAATTTATGTCGTTCAATTTGAAGAACACAGGGGCAACTTATTAAAGATTGGTCATCAAGATGTTCAACAAACAGATACGAGACACGATGGAGGTCTAGATAGATGATATTCTTGTTAAAATCAAGAACAAAGGCGACTATATCACAGACTAAGCCATAACCTTTAAGATCCTCAGGAAGTATCAGATGAAGCTTAACATAAGTAAGTGTTCATTCGGTGTCCAGTCAAGAAAGTTCCTAGGCTATCTAGTTAGTAAAAGAAGAATTGAGGCCAACCCAGATCAGATCGATGCCATCAATAAAGTCCAACCTCCCCAAACGTTAAGAGATGTTAAAAAGCTCACTGGCATGACGGCATCACTCAATTGCTTCATCTTTAAGTCCTCGGAGCATTATTAACCATTATTTCAGATCTTAAAGAATGATAAGGGCCTTTTATTGAATGATGACTGTTCACGAGTTTTGGTTGGAATCAAATCCTGCCTCAGTAAACCGCCCCTATTGGTAATTCTAAATAATGGAGATCCACTGTACCTTTACCTGAAAGTATCAGACCATACCCTAATATCAGCACTAGTGTGTGAAAAAGAAGGAGATCAACACCCGATCTACTACACTAGTAAGACACTTATGGATGCTGTACAGCGGTACCTACCCCTGGAAAAGCTTGCCTATGTGCTGGTAATAGCCTCAAGGAAATTAAACATTACTTTGAGGCTCATTATGGAAATTAGATCTCTATGGATGGATCTCCAAGTGGTCAGTTGAGCTTAGGAGATTCGATATTTACTTCCAACCATGAATGACGATTAAGGGGCAAGTTTTAGCAGACTTTATTATCGAAATTATAGGAGAATGAAAAATAAACCAACCAGAAATGGAGAAGTCAACAAACATGGAAGAATAGTCTAATGACAGGACCCTATATGTTGATGGAACCTCCAAATCCAAGGGAGAAAGAGTGGGTACCATTTAAGTCACTCCAGAAGACACTGTGATTGAGTAAGGAATTAGACTGGGATTTAAAGCCTCTAACAATGAAGCCGGGTACGAAGCACTGATCGTTGGCCTGCGCAAAGCCAAACTGTTAGGGGAAAAGCACCTTCAAGTATTCAACGAATCCAAATTGGTCTCCAAGCAGGTAAGAGGGAACTTCAATGCTAAAGATGATAGATGGTAGTCTACCTCGCCGTTGTAAGAGAACTTATTGCAGGATTTAAAGAGGTAGGCATCGAACAGTTCCTCTGGGGATATAACAGTCACGCTGATGCCTTGTTGACCCTAAGTTCAGCAATCGACTCTGACCTAAAGAGAACTATCCAAATATGATTCCTTACACAGCCATGCATTGACTAGAAAATAGTAGTAAGGCAATTCTTTCGCAAAGGTAAGGCCCCTAATGTGATGGATCCCATCATCAATTATCTACAGTGCGATATACTGCCAGATGAAAAGAGGTTAAATCACTAAGTTAGAGTCAAAACTGCTCACTTTTGTCTCTCCCCAGAAGGGAATCTCTACAAGAAGTCATTTAAAAGCCCATATCTCTAGTGTGTCCACCCACGTGACACCGAGCAAGTGCTCAGCAAACTTGATGAGGGTATTTATGGAAGTCATGCAGGAAGGAGATCTCTGGCCTTTAGAGATATCAATGAGGGATACTAATGGCCCAATATGTAGAAGGACGCATACACTTATGTTTAAAATCACTCTCCTGTGGTCCACTAGCCCTCTAGTGACATGAAATGACCGACCAGCCTGTGGCCCTTTGCTTAATGGGGATTAGATATAGTAGAATCATTACCTACTACATTTGGTAATCGTAAGTATTTGTTTGTCGGCACATATTACTTTACCAAATGGGTATAGGCCGAACCACTGACAAACATTTAAGATACTGACATGATAAGGTTCATCTGGATAAATATTATAACACGCTTTGGGATACCAAGGACTATCATCACTGACAACGGTGCGCAATTTGAAAGTAGTATGTTTTAAGGATTCTACGATGAGCATGGTATTAGGCACCACTTCAGTTATGTGTCATATCCCTAAAGTAATGGATAGGCAAAAGATTCCAATAAAACCATACTTGATGGATTGAGAAAATAATTAAAAAGAGCTAAAGGCGCTTGGGTGGATGAGCTCCCTCATGTTCTATGGGCTTATCGTAACATTCCTAGGAAACCAACTGGGGAAACACCCTTTGCGATCACCTGTGAAATGGAAACTGTTATCCCTTTAGAAGCAGGTCTCCCTGCTATGAAAACCACCTTGGTCGATCAAGGCCTTAATGATGATGAACTATGCATTGAACTTGACCTCAAAGATGAATGAAGAGAACTGGCCTTGATTAAGTTGGCCTCTTACTAATAACAACTGGATCGGCAATACAACAAGATGGTCAATCTGAGGAAGTTTCTCATAAGGGACTATGTTTTAAGGAAATTCCTCAGTAGTGCCGTAGAACCATAAGATGGAAAAATGGGACCAAATTTGGAGGGACCCTTCAGAGTAATCAGGGTCGACCTTCAAGGAGAATATCACTTGGAAATGCTGAAGGGTAGGGAGATACCAAGGGCGTGGAATGCAACCAATCTCAATAAGTTTTATTTTTAAATCTTCTTTATCTTTACTAGAATAATTAGTTTAAGAAAATTTATATTTTTAAACTTATGTTGATCGTCAAACAATATTCAATAAATAAAGTTTGAATTGTCCCCCTCGTTTTCATACTTCACATTGAATTCTTAACTCTTGTTGATTACATCTCATTAATACGTACCTTTTCCAAACGATAACTCCTTCGAGCATAACTAAACTCCTGAGATTAAAAAAAGTTGCTCAAATCATCTTCAATTAGGGAACTTAATATGCTAGGCAGGGATTATAGCAATTATAACAAGTCGACATACACGTTTCAATTACTGGATCCCTCAGGTCTTGCAACAAACACAAGAGACCTCATGGGTTGCCCTGACAACCATAAAAGCCCTAAAGGGTATCCTTAGGCAATAAAGACAACTTAAGGTTGGTTACCACCTTAGTTCGACGCAAAAAAACCTTCTCGGGCAGATAGCCCAGCTTCTAGGTGCATTCTCGTCATCATCCTACTTAGACCTAAGGAAGTGTGATGACATAGCCTAAAGGGTAAAGTAGATGGAATGACACTGCTAAGGCATGTTGATCTGGGAGAATGTTCAAAAATAAGACAACATAAGTTAGCACTACCGCTTAATACCATTTAGTCAGTTGAGAAGCTCAAAATGATAACACACGAGACAAAATGGTGGTCGATTAAAGTGTTATGCAGTGAATCATTATGCATGTTTAGTTAGCACAAGCTCAAAACAATAAAACCTGATGAATAAAACATTTTCATTAATTGCAATGAGAAGTTACATATACAACAAGGACCAAAAATATGAAAAACACTTAAGATGTATCAGGGTGGTGTGCAAGGTACTCAGTAACAATCACTCTTTGACCATCATCTAGTTTGGGAGCTATATCTTCCACATCACTATCTAAGTCACGACATCCATTGGTAATCCCTTGAGAAGGGATTATGAAAATAAGCAGGACAGTCGACCAGGTACTTATACTATAACTTATAATCCTTGAGTGTCTTAACTTACCTTAGAGTGCTTAGCCACCCATGAGAGAAAGAAACACATTCTCCCTCCTTTATCCTTGCTAGGGCATCTGCCTAACCTGCATTATAGAACTCCAACCAGGATCCCTGAGGTCCTATCTTAAAGTCATTCTTCAGCTTCTGAAAGCGCTCCTCGAGCCCAGTATCATTCCTCAGAGTATCATTCTCGGCCTGAAGAACCGATGCCACTTGACTGACCTCTATGTTCTCTAAGATTTTGGACCTTAAGAGATTGACCTCGTCTTGGACAGAGGCCCCAATATCCTCCATCTCTTAGAGATTATATTTTAGTTTGGCGACCAGTTCAGATTGATACTTGTATTGCTGATTTCTTACCCTCAAAGATTTACAAATCTTTATAAAGGCTTTGCGAGCCTTCAAGCTGATGTTTGGAATAAGGATCTACCTCTAAAATAAAGAAAAGATTGTACAAGGAAAGAAAGCAAACTCCTAGTATACAAGCCCTACTCTGTCACCTGCTGTTCTTCCATAATGGCCTTCCCCTTATCAATAACCCCAGAACTTTGGCCAGAAATGATCCTACCCTCAGTAGGGATAATCTCTATGCCAACAGGACGACTAGCATCACCTTCTTTCTCTTCTTCATACTAATCAGGGTCAGTGGAATAAAGACTAAAAAATCGAATTTAGTAGGAATTCCAATTGTTATCAGGGCTTGGTCCTAACCCTTTTTAAAGGCAACCTTGCAACCATAGGCAAGCTTCCCCTCTGCATCATTATAGGCTTTGTTTAATCCCTCATGGTAGCTATCATCCTTTTCCTGGGAAAGATCATCCTCCATCTTAGTGACCTTGGCTGACAAGCTCTGATTTTCCTTTACAAACTTGTCCTTTTTAGCGATCGCCTTCTTCTGGAACCAATTAATTTTGTCAAATGCCTAGGATATCTTTCCTTTATCTTGCTTCCAGGCCCGACGAGCCTCATCAAAGGCTTTCTTCTCAGCCTTCAGAGCATTTTTTAGCTCCTGATCCTTCCTAGATTTGTCAGTATGGTCATCTAGGAGAGTCATAAAATCAGATAGCAACTACATGATGAGAAGTAAAACCACGGAGTAAGCATGGAGAGAGAGTAAATAAAAGAAAAAGAAATAGTTTGAGTACATAGGCTTACCAGGGCCATCCCCCGAGCAATCTTTAGGGCAAGCTGAGATGACCCAAACCTCGAGGATCACTCGCAGTCAGCAGCAAGTACTGCCCTCCTCAATAAGTGAGGAGCGAGGTGGGGGCATCACCAACACTAACCTTCTCAGCAGAAGCGACGTGAGCCAACCTTCTCTTGGCTTACCTCCTCTCTTATTATATCTTTTTCTCCTCTTCCTTCTCTATCTTTCTCTTTCCTTCTCCTTTTACTTTTCTTTCTCCTTGGCCAGTGGGTCAGAAAAACTTTATCTCGAGGACCCAATATCAGACGCTTGCAGAGATTCAAGTCGATCAAATAGGATGACTTGGTCTTCATCATCATCAGGAAGCTTCACCTTCCTCCTCAAGGGGACATATCTTCTTCTTTATCTTCTCCCTCCCCTTCTTCTTCTTATTCTTAATCTTCATCCTCTTCAGAACTTCCATCTTCCTCCTCGATCATAATGAGATCAGACGGACTAACCTTAGAAACCTTTAATGTTGGGGCTTTATCAATCGGACGAGCAATAAATCTAACCTGTGTTCTTGTATTCAAACAGATAATCTGCTGACCTTGGATGCTCACCCTCTACCAACCTATCTTTGATACTCCAAGCTTTTATAAGCTCATCAACAACAACCTCGCTAAAATTAGGTTCCTAATTCTTAGTCGAGATGTAAGAACAAGGAAGGAAGAGCATCAACCAAGAGGACAAAGACCAAAAGGCAAGAAAAAACAAGCGAGAATGAAAAAAAGAAAAGCAACCTATTTCGGCCTCTCCATAATAAAAAATCACTAGGTCTCGCTGCTTTTCTCCCTCAACAGTAGGAGGACGCTTCTTGTTCCTAGTAATGAAGCCGTGTTCCCAATAATCCTTAGGGGAATTCGAAAGATTTACCACCAGAACCCGCTCAGCCTTTCTGGTTTTCAAGTACAATAGACCTTCTTTGGTTCGCGACCACACGTAATAGTAGCATGTTTTGACAAGACTTAATTTTGTTCCATAAAGTGTGTTTATTTTATGGACCCCATTAACTATATTCCATACATTGAGGGTACACTGACCGGGCACAATGTCAAAATATCTAAAAAAAAAACTAAGAAATAATTAGTTTGGGGGAAATGTTAAACACCCCCGAGTGATTAGGAGGGTGTGAATCCAGTACCCACATCAATATCGCGGACATTCTGAGGAAGAGGGGCATAGTCAATGATCACCCAGTTGGGGATATTATAGTGGAGCCTAAATTCATGTACTGATTTATTATCTAGCGTCGCCATGATTGAAAAAAATAGGAAAGAGAAACCCTAGCTACAGTAATAAGCTAAATGCGAAGAAGAAGAGCTGAAAATGTGAAGACTAAAACTTACAAGTAATGGCAAAGCTTTGGGAAAGCACAAAAGAAGAAGAACTCTCATTTTTGGGAAGCTTAGTGACGAAGTATACGCAGGAATGACTGGGATCAGTAAACTGACGGTTGAGTGTGCACACAACTTGGACTCCAGAACCTCTAGTAATGGGTCTCGTTTCTCCGGGAAAATTTTGGCGCTTCAATCTCCCTAAAGACAAGCGTACCCCTTTCAACTCTCACAATTAAAAATATGCCATGACGATTTTGGACACTATTTCAGGCCTTGGGCCTTGAACTTATTTTAAAATATATTGGCCCAAAGATTTTAGAGGCAATTATCGGAGCCCATTTGATATAAGTTCGTGAGATTAACTGACCAACCCAAACTCATGACATGCTGCTCAACCCAAATCATAATTAATTTACACTAAAGTATTTAAAATACATTAGAACAGTCACGTATAAAGTCAAATAAAATACCAACAATCTCGGGGAGATATTAAGGCATTCCTTGGATTATCCACATGTTATCTTGAGTTCCTTATACAAATCAAACTTTACGAAGAAACATCCATAAATTGTACACCTTGACCCGGGGCAAAGGGATTGTAATTCGAGACTTTGAGAGACATTTAATAAATAGTAACCTCTTCGTGGACGTAGGCTAGTTACCGAACGATATACATTGTTGTTGTGTGTGTGATCTTTATTTTCTTCCTTTGTGATTATTTTCATGGATTTCGGTATTATGATATTTCCTGCATTCACACCTATGACCTGGGAAATCGATCCTACACATCCCGTTCAATGCCAGGGTAAACCGTACACTATGCGTAACCTCCAACGATAGCATCCCTAAAGTAGGTATATTTCACATTTATTAACTACATAGATATATGCATAAATATATACTCTCTCTCTCTCTCTCTCTCTCTCTCTATATATATATATATATATATATATATATATATATATATATATATATATATATATATATATAAACTGGCTGACCGTGCCTATGTCACTCGCAACACTAGCTCCTAATCTTCGAAGTAATCCCTTACTTAATTGATTCATAACTATAATCTTTAATCTGGACACTAAGTTATTCCCAACCATCCCATATCCCAATTCTAACTGAATTTCCAACTCAATTTAGTTAATTAATTTTTGAGTGTCGTTCACCCGAAGCACCCATAATTTCATACCCCGAATTTATTCCTGACTAACACAAGGAAATATGACCCACATAATTTTCAAAAGTCCTAACAATTATTTATAGCTCTCTATTTTCAACAAAACCCCAAACGGTTCCCGAAAAATCCAAGCAACCCAAACTATTTTCTATAGCAGGCTTCCAGGCCGGAATCAATTTTCCCTTAAGGGTCGAATGTATTAGATTATGGAGAGTGACCCTATTCATGTTACCCAATAAGATATTTCATATTTTCCCATAAGCCAATTCAATATTTAACACCAATTCAACAAAAGTATTTCATTCTCTATCAATTCTAAATATGATTATACTCATTTTCATATTTAAATTCATCTAAACATAATCAAATCCATGGGATTCAATACTGTAACGAAGAATTGAATGATTTCTTAATTAGACCCCAAAATTTCACTAACCCTCAATATTTTTCATTCAAGATCAATTTTTTTTATTTTGATTAAAACTCATAATTCAGATGGAATAATGATCAAATCCAATTCTACAAAATCATTCCCCAAATCACATTTTATCATGTCAATCCCACCCAAAATTCAGATTTTATTCACCAACTATAATATGAATTGAAAATAATCATAAGCCTCAAGCAAGTTTAAACACTTGCCTTAGATAATTTAATGGTATGGATTTTCCTTTGTGAATCCTCTTGCCCAAATTCCTAGCTCGGAATTGTATAACTTTTTCTTGGATTTCCTTTTCTTGGATATTTCTTGGCTTCCCCCTTATCTTTTCTATTCTCTCTCACTTTTAGACTCTCGGAATGGTGGTATGTCTGCCCTTACCATCCACCTTCCATTATTATAACCTCAATCCCCAAATTAGGTTATTTTCTAAGTGTAAAATGACCCGTATGGCCCTATGCGGGTCCCAACTAGTCTAAAAAGTCCTTGGAACCCGATTACCACCCCGAGTACTTAATTTTGACTATTTTGACCCATTCTGAAATCACTATCCGAGTCACCTAACATCAATTTTCCATCTCATGGCAGGGCGATGCCGATCGGCATGCCCCTTAGCTTCCTATAAAAAGGGGGTGAATTCTTCTCATTTTTTACAGCTTTCTAGTGTTCCAAAATCACGAGATGGCTGATTTCTCAAGCAAGGCGGCATATATAGCGTTGCTCAATGTTGACGATTGGGCAAACTTTGAATGGAGGGCTAGGGTGACCCTTGCATTGGGCAGCAAAAATTCCTTTGACTCATTCGAGCCAGTGGCGGATGAACAAGCCCTCTTGCGTGAGCCATCGCATCATCGTTCTTCTCGGGGTGTGAACCTTGGCGGCTATGTATGTATTGATGACCTTTGGTATTCTTTTCTTCTTCCTTGGTGATATTTCCTTTTTTCTTGGATTTTAACATGAGTTTTGCCTCTTTGTCTTTGACAGTCTGATGTCTCTATGTCGACTCTGCATGCTCGAGGGACGACAGGACTTAAGGATGTTTGGGAGAACCTTCCGTTGGTGGTGCGTTGGGTGGTGTCATCAGTCAGTTTTAGGAAACTAGCGTCCGCACTAGATGATACGCCTTATTCTATGTATGGTCTTTGTGCTCTGGGGAAGAGATGGTGGGACACCACTGTGACACCCCGCTTATTAAAATAAGAGGTGGCCAGCCCTATACTCCAATAATTACAGGAATCATATATGGTCGATTCTTAGCATCACTGTCGTATAAATAATAATATGAGATAACCACCAATTATTTTAGAAAAAGGACTTCAAAATTATTTTGTAAGTTAAAGAAATGCATTCGAATAATCCAATTTAAAACGAAGGTGGATATAAATAAAGACAGACATTAAATCGACTATCATATACATCACAATAACCGAATAAGTTGTTGGTTAACAGACCCTTACAAGCAGGTTACACCGAGTATTAAAGTAAATATCACATTATATTAAACAAGTACAAAACTTGGGCAACACGCCCAAATATGTAAACTGATCATATCTAGAGTACAAAAAGATAGAAGCGTCTCTAACAAATATCCTACAACATCCGCAAAATGTTATAGCTCCAGGACACTGGGGTGGAAAGGTCAATACAGGCGTCCTTGCGGCGGAGCACCTGAGCGAATATAAGATTCATGTAAAACAAAGAGATAATAAATGGGTCAGAGTCCAGTTTGATATGATCACCATGTGAATAAAATGCATGACAATGATGAATATCTAACATCATGAATAAGCTTATCTCGCTCTTTACAAATAACAATAATAATTCTCACCTCTCAATCTAAATGCACAACCTAGCGCAATATCAATTTCAACGATGAATATTTATTTATGCATGAGAATATAACTCAATTTAACTTAATAAGGTTCCATTTCAATTTTATACACTATGACTTTACAACTCTATTCCTCCTTAGGAAATCTTATTTCCAAAACAGTTTATTTTATAAAGTGCTTCACCATTTATAAAATACAACTTTCATAAGAATTGTTATAATCACAACATATAAAGATTCTAAGACCATCCTTCCGGGAGTCACCCTACTAGATGCGTCGGTAAATAGCTATCATCCTCCAGGGCCTATCACCAAGACAACTCGGGCATCCTAAATCGCGTGACACCGAGAAGCGAACATATACCTTCGACAGTGAGTCATAACCATACCCGGAATTATCTCACTTCGAAAAATAACATCACAATATATAACAACCGACCCTATGGCCGAGGACTATATTCACCTCGCATTCACTAGCCAGGGGACTTCACCTCATGCGTGTAACTTCCCCTATGATAGAATTTAGAGAGGTATGTATATGCAAATCATCATTCACAAGTTATGCTAATTTAAAATGTGCCTTGTGTTTTATCCGGAGATATAAGCCTTTAATGCCATAATTATAACCCTCAATGTTTAATCAACTCCATATAAGTCTCCATGAATTAGCAACAACCCTATAACCCATCATGTATGATATTACTTTAACCCAATTCTAGAAGTCCACAATATATCACTCTATTTCCCCTAGACCGAGACTAGCTGATTATATAAAAAGAATCCTTTACCCTCCTCTAACAACTAACTAAATTAATTCCCGATCTAAGCCCCAACTCTCATTTCTAACCTAGGTTCTTGAATACCTCACTAGTAGACTATAATACTCTACTTTTACTTCATTAAAGAAGGTCCCTAGGTCCCTAACTTAAAAGAAAGAAGCTAGAGAAAATCAAAGACTTTGGGGTGAAAAATAGGGGACCGGTCGACCGGCCCCTGACCCCCGGTCGACTGCGCCTATGAGGTTTTATATGGGTAAAAATGCAGTAAGCTAATTTTCGAAGTCCCGATCGATCGGTCATTGGATTGCGGTTAACCGCGCTTATAAAATATTCCTATCGAGAGAAGCAGTAGACTTTTCTCTTTAGGCCCGATCGATCGGGCTTTGGACCGCGGTCGATCGCGCTCACCAGACCCACGGCTATACCTTCTTCTAAAATGCCAAATCCAAAACCATAACCCCATATTCTTCCACTTCCTTCATAATCATCAACCAACAACATAACCACAATAATTTTATACAACAATAAGACAATATATCCAACTTGAATCATACAAACAACAAAATCTAAAGGTTAAACACTAAAATTCAACAAAACCTACTATTTGTTGAAATCCTCCAAATACACAACTATCACAATAATTTATCCACATTAAATCATATACTAGAAAGTTATAAACTTGCCTTAAGGTTGTAGTGTTGGATCTTCTTCCGGTATAAACAAATTCAAGCTCAATTTCTTCAATTCTCCTTCTTTCTCTCCTTTTCCCCCAAATTCTCTTTCTCTCTCTTTCTCTTTAGGTTTAGGAAACATATAATTGAGAAATAAAAGGGGTTGGAAGACTTAACCATTCATTTAACATTACTTTCCATCTTTAAATGTTATTATACCGTTAAAATGACTCGTAACTACATAATTAAGTCATAATATATCAAAAGTGCCCAGAACCCAAAAATACAACATGCCACTTATTTTGACCATCTCGACTATTTTAGGACTAACCGCGCCCTCCAAATTGGCATCTGGAATAATATAAACTATTTTATGTTCCAATATCATTTTAAATCACAATCGTCGCTTTAAGCCCAACGATGCAACAAAACATAATATGAAGTTATTTACATTCTCTTAACAGTAAATTATGCAAAACTTAGTAAATATTATCTCTTAAATCACTTAAAATAATATTTACTCCAACTTCCATTATTTTATATAATTATCTCACATGGTAAATTTATATAACAATAATTACTCAAAAATAAGGGTTATTGCAACCACCCACACCATGCATTTTGGTTTCGGGGAGATGACGGTGACTCCCATAGACGTCCTGTAGCTGCTAGGAGTGGACTGCGATGGGGTATAGATAGAGGTTGACAGGACTTTGCGAGTTACATCGGAGGCGGTGACGGTGACATTGGGTGATGTGGATAGGGTAGTCTCTGGGACTCTCTCCGTTTGTCTCTTTTAAGAGAGTTGTTGATGAGTCAAAGGATTGATGAGAAAGACGGGCGACATGCCCCACAAATGGACCGTTTATTTATTCTGCTTGTGTTGGGTGGTTTCTTGGTGGCAACGAGTGGCGACGTTGTCCACTTGTGGTTTTTGCCATTTCTGAGGGTGTTTTTGAACGTCCCTCTTTATGACTGGGGGAGACTGACGTTGGTGACCCTTTATTCTTCTCTTGATGCGTTCAACCGGTGCTGCCAAAAAACTTTTACTGGAGCCACGTATCTTCTGGAGGTATTCTTTATTTTGTGCATTTTCCTTTATGCATTTTATTCTCGATTTCTTGATTGCTGACCTCTTGTCCTTTACATACGTGTTCTATGAGGTGATTGGGATTAACACCCAATTGATGGCTTTGAAGGACGAGTCTTTTGGGTAAAACTTTATTTCTTTCTTGAGACTATTTTTCCTTTATGATCTTTTCTGATTATGATCTCTATCCGCTGAGGATTTTACAGGTGACCTTCTATCCATGGGGAACGACCATCCAGCATACGGGGTTGACTGGGGGGAATGCGCAGATGAGACATCTACTGGAGCATGAGTTCGGCTACTCTTGGTACCTTGGGGAGAGAGTAGTCCAGAAAGTTGTGAAGAGAGAGGTGATTGTGCCACCTGCGAGGCCCCCGGTGTACATAAGGCGAGTGCGGGAGATGGCATATGATGCACGAGTAATGGTGATGATGGGCGAGCCTTACTCGTCATACATCGACACGATTGTGACTTGTGATTATCTGGATTTCATATCGAGCTTGTTGATGTCGTCCAATATATATGACGTGATGCCTCTCCCCCAAGGAGATTTGAGTCGACCAATGGGGTCCTCCCACAATCCAGGTGGTGCATCGACATCTACGGCAGCGACGACCTCGAAGGTTCCCTTTGTGAGGCTGGCTCCTCCTTCTTACAATATTCGACGGGATGATGGAAGGTCGGTGCATATGCTGCACTTTCCTAATGCGATGGATCCGGAGGAGCTGGGTTTTACAGAGGAGGTTCTCCACCGATATACTTCTCATCTATTTATCTTTTTGATATCTTGATTTCTTTCTTTTACCTTAGACCAATTGATTTTCTTTTTTTATTTTTCTTGCAGCACATCCGAGTATCAACCACCTGGATGAAGGATATTCGGGATTAAATACCTTCGGTGACTTCCCATATTGGGGATGCGATTTCGGTTCCTTCTTGTCTGGTCCCGTATACCTTATATGAGGAAGGGTCTAGCTCGAGGAGTGAAGGTACATCATCTCCTCAATGGGGGAAGAGAGCGCTCGGCATAGAAGGAGGATCCTAGAGAGAGAGAGAGAGAAAGAGAAGAGAGAGAAATAAAAAAGAGAGAGGCTGGTAGGTGAAGGCAGGTGAGAGAGAAAGATAATGTGGGTTCGGGTTGAGTCCTATTATATTTTTATTTTCCTACAAAATCCATATAGCACAACAAATATCTATGCAAATAAAATGAAGTTTTTATTAATATTTTTAGTGACTTAATGCACATGCTCCTTTTACTTAACTGATGAGATCGTAAAAAGGAATTAAAGATGATTTGAGAGAGAATTTATTTTAGAATAAGATAAGTAAAAGCATAAGGAGGGGAAAATTCAGAATTCTTTTAAGAATAAACATTATTTTTATTAAGTTTTTTGATTTTGAAAAAAAGTAAAAAGGTATATTTCTAAAAATAGAGGGTTTCCAATCGGCATGCCCATTGTCCTGCCTATCGGCATGTCAGTCCAGTCCAATAAACCCAAGACTTTGATTGCACTTTCTTCTATCCATGGTGCTTGGTGGGGGTAAGTTTTTCTTCGATTTCTGCAGGGTTTCTTATCTTTGGTTGGTGTTTTTCAAGTATAAATAGGGGTGTGGGTGGAGCATTTTCTTCACACCTCCACATTCCTTCTCTTTTGCATTCTTCTGACTTATTTTGCGAAGTGGCTCTCCTTGTTAGCGTTGGATTTGCTAACTACCTCAAAACCTTGGAGGCGATGTGCTCATACAATGTTAACTACGACACTTTTAACATGTGTCGAGTCTTTTTATGGTGCAACCATCCCATAGAGTGGAATATACTGATAGCAGCAGTATAGTTCTAGTACCCTGAAGACCATGTCTTTCACTTTAGGTTGGATGAGGCCTGTCCGATTTATGAAGAGTTCTCAACCATGTTGGGGATAAATCCCAGTTTTGCGGTAGATATGCCTAAATTTTCTCGGTCCCCTAGGGAGCTGTTAGTGGGACTTCTTCATATTTCTCCTTCGGCGGCCAAGTCTCTAGTTATGGGAGGAATGATCTTTTTTCCTGCTAGTTGTCATCTTGGGCCCCATTTCAAAACTACTATTGGTGACTGCGAAACTACTGATGGACCCACAACTCGCAGCCATCACTTCATGGATGTCGTGCCATCATAATTCGGCGATGGTTATACTAGCGGAGACTTTGAACAGTCTGGATGCCTGGTGGGAAGGTTGTTATAATTTTTTGAGGGGTATCCTAGTAATGTTGTTTATGTGGCTGTCAGAGAGATTTTGCATGGCAGTCCCTCCTGAGTATCCTTTGTTGGTTGTGCCAAACTTCTTTTCACACTACTTCATTAGTGTAGGCCTGGACATTGAGAGCTGGGAAAATCGATTCTTATCCACGGGGCTCAAGGTTTGCGTTGGTTAGTGCCTTGGTGGGGGGAACTGCTACCCATTATAAAACTAGGGGAATGCCAATATGTTTGGTTGGTTGGCCTTTGGCAACCTTCTTTTTATTTTTCCTGGCCGCTTTTGAGCCAATTTATCTGGGAATAGATTGTGCCACCTTGGACACTGGACTTCTTTCTTGTGGAGGACTTTATAGAGTATATGCACATGCGGCTGGGTTCTTTATGGGATAATCACCGACCATCGACACATCTTTCACAGTCTACTGGGTGAGTCTGGAATGTTTTCAACAACCACATAAAGTGGTTATGGAGGAGAGTAGTTGCCAAGATGCTAGATGTGGAGACCAAAAAAGGTGGTTCGCCACATCTAACACCATGGAGGGAAGTGTCTTTGTCTTCCCCAAGATGGACCAAGCTTATCGTTCTGTGGAACGTCAGCGACACTCTTTTCAAGCGGGGGAAGTTTAAGGACCCCAGGATGTAAATAATTATGGGGTCGGCTCTTCTAGCAGCTGCGGGTAGAATTTGTAAAGCTTTTGTATGGTATTTCATTATGTATCTGGTTGTCCGTTTCTATTTTTATTTATTTTTAAGGAAAGTAGGGGTAGGTTGGCAAGGAAAGTTGTTTGACTCCCTATGCTGATTTTGTACTGAAATTTCTTAAAAAGGAAATAAAAAAGTTTTTAAATATCTAGTTGTGCCTCTTGACGAGTTTTGCATTTGAATTATCTATACCAACCGTTAAGGCATATATAATCCTTTTGTTCATGTACATGTTAAAATGAACTGTCGTTCTTCGGGATAAGAAAAGAATAGTATTTTATGAAAAAGAAGGGAACCATGCTCATGTGAAACGTATGATCTGCCTACGTACCTCAAGGGATTTTGAGAATTTTTTTAGTTTCATTTGTGAAGGTAAAAGAGTTTTTAGAGGATCAGTCCACACGTAGTTCTGAGAAGAGGGAAATAAAGATTTTGTTTTAGAATAGAAGGGAGATGCGGAGAGTCATAGCGCACCGAGATTTCGAACTAGGGGTAGAATTTCTTAAGACGGTCTAGGTTGACTGGATGGGCCATCTCTTCCCCATCAAGGTCGGTGAGCTAGCTGCATCGCCTAATAAGATCTTCTTTACAATGTAGGGGCTGCTCCAATTAGGCTTGCATTTCCCTCTGGGGTCCCAGATGGGCTCTACTATTTCATTAAGGGCTAAGTCCCCTTCTCGGACACCACGATCATTGACTCTCTTATTGAATGATCGCACTATTCGACGATGGTACCCTTATATATAATACCAATCTTTTAGTCTCCTTTCGTCTAATAGTGACAACTGGCTAAGACGACTCTGATGCCAGTCTTCCTCGTTGACTTTGCTTTCCAATATGAGGCGTAGTGAAGGGATTTCCATCTCCACGAGTAGGACTGCTTCTATGCCATATACTAGAGAGTAAGGGGCAGCACCAGAAGATGTTTGAACTAAAGTGTGGTAGCCCCAAAAGGCGTAAGGGATTCGATCGACCCAATCTAGATAGCTTTAGATTATGTTGTTGATGATGGATTTAAGGTTCTTATTAGAGGCTTCAACTGCACTATTGGTTTGAGGTCGGTAGGGGGAAGATTTTTGTCTATGAATCCCATACTCCTCGACCACTTTTATGACTTCTGCCTCGAAATACAACCCATTGTCTGACACCCGCTCATGCGGGATCTCATATCGACAGATGATGCTTTTCTTAATTAACTTTGCCATCTTTTTGGCATTCAAAATTCCATATGACTTGGCTAAAACCCATTTAGTGAAGTAGTCAATGGAAACTAGGATGAATTCATGCCCATTGGATGCTTTGGGTGTAACCTTCCCTATGATATCAATTCCCCATATGGAGAACGACCTGGGAGATGCCATGTTATTTAATTCCCGCGGAGGTAAGTATTAGAGGTTAGAAAATTACTGACATTTGAGACATCTCCAAACATAAGCAGTTTAATCCTGAACCATAGTAGTCCAGTAGTAACCATGTAGAATGATTTTATTGGCAAGCATATGGCCATTTATGTGGAGTTCACACTCTCCACTATGGATTTCCTATATCATTTCTTCAATGTCAGCCCCTGCAATGCAGTGTAAATGGGTTCCATCAAAGTTTTTCTTGAACAGTGCTTTATCGCAGATAATGTACTGGGCACCGAGTTTGCAAAGGGTTGCTCAGTATTTCTTATTAAAACCTTAGGATACCTACCACGCTTAAGGAGGCACCAAATATCATAGTACCAATAGGCAGCTATATTAGGCATATTATGGTGGCATGATTATTGGAGGTTGGGTTAGGTATTACTTGATTCGGTCAAAGGCTTCTTGTCCAGCTTCTTTCCAAACTTTGATGGAATTCTTTTAGAGGATTTTGAAGATGGGTTCACATATAGAAGTCAACTTGATGATGAACCGACTGATATACTATAATTTTCCAAGGAATCCCTAGACTTCCTTCTCCGTTTGGGATGGTGGCATCTTGAGTATGTATTTTAGCTTGGCAGGATCTAATTTTATCCCTTTCTCACTAACTATAAATCCCAAGAGCTTTCCTTTGGTAATGCCGAAGACACAGTTCTGTGGGTTAAGTCGCATCTAATATTATCACAGTCGCTCAAAGAACTTTCAGAGAGCAGGAACATGACCTTCTCTAGTCTTAGACTTGATAATCATATCATCTACGTAGACATCAACTTCTTTGTGTATTAGATGATGCAAGATGGCTGTGGCAACTCTCTGGTAGGTAGCCCCTGTATTTTTTAGACCAAATGGCATGACGATGTAGCAAAAGGTTCCCCCAAAGGGTGATGAATGCGATTTTATCTTGATGATCCGGGTGCATCTTGATTTGATTGTATCTAGAAAACCCATCAACAAATCACTTAAGAGCGTGAATGGCTGTGTTGTCTATAATCATATCAATATTGGGTAGCGGGTAATCATCTTATGGATAGGCCTTGTTCAAGTCTAAAAAATTAATGCACATTCGAACCTTCCTTCTTGATTTAGGCACGGGTACGATATTGGCTATCTATATGGGATATTCGATCACACGAATGAAATCCACATTCAACTGTTTAACCACTTATTCCTTAACCTTGAGTGACCATTAGGTGCAGAGCTTTCACAGTTTTTGCTTGATCGATTTGCATTTTGGGAGAGTTGGAATCTCATACTGAGGTATCTCGGGATCATTGTCGTGCATGTCATCGTAGGACCATGTGAAGACGTCCATAAATTCCTTCCGTAATTCCTCGACTTGCGCGCACTCATACTAGTCAATGGTGGCCCATAACCTAATCTCTCCCAGTTGGCTACTAGAAATAAGATTAATAATAATAATCTCATCTTCATTAACTTGAACGGGTTTATGTTGTTTGTTATTAACCTTATTAATATCAGTTAAGAATTGTTATAAAATCATCATCATCAAGAGTTTGATTAGCTTCATTACAATTAATATAAGGCACAACAAGATACTTAAAGTCTTCATTTATTTTATTTATAGGAAAAACAACATTGATAACCTTATCAAAGGAGGTGTCGATTGCATTAGAGTAAGGAGGAACAACCAGAGAAGTATAAATAGGATAGACACGTGGTTTGGGTTGAATTTTGGCAGGTGGAACAGGTATTGCTTGCCAGTTGAGAAAGGGTGCATTAGTAGCTTTGATCAGTCGAGATGGATTTGATGATGTAGTGCTTGAGTGGATCATGCAGAGTGTCAACCCCAATGTCTGTAAGTTTTAGTAATCCTCAGAGTTACTTCCCTTAGAAGCTCCGGTATCAGCTATGGTCTTCTTAATGAGTGGTTGGACATGATGCTGGGAATATTTGGCCCATGAGTAGCTGTATAGGAAAAAACTCTTCATTACGGGCTTCATCTTCTTATCCATATGATCATACCACGGTTAGGTAAGGACGCAAAAGGGAAAATCTCCACCCTCTCTAATGAATATTCCCTATGAAAAGTGCTACTGTGTGATAATTGATTAAATTCGCAAGTTTCCAATCAACTTTTATATAATTCAACCCCTAAATATGCATCTAAGGTGCATGTGTCAATCCATAAATAAATAAAGCATGTGACACAAAAATATGCTGAGAGGGTAAAACCTTTATTTCACTATGAATATATAAATCGCAACTTACAATTACATAGAGAAATTTGCAATGGATCAACGCGCGACTAACTCACAAAGACACGCAGTCTTGAACTCAGCAAGAGAATACACGCAGCACCCTCCAAGGACTCGCAACCCAAACAACAAAGGAAGAACCGCAACTCTCCTTAATGACACATAACCATAAAACTTGGTAGAGACTCCCTTAGCAATGACACGCAACCCTCGGTTGCAAAGATCTCCCCACAAAGGTTGAACAGTAGCAAAGCTTGTGTTCTAGGGTTCCAAAAGATTCACAAAAGTAATTGGTATTTTTGTGTGTGAATCAAAAAGATGTTTGGCGCATCAAAAATCGAAGTCTTGTTGTGTTTGAACTATTAGAAACGTTTTCTCAAAGTCTTAAAAAATACACCACCGAAATAGGTATATATATAGGAATTTTGAGTTGGTGGGTAAAACACTCACGGAACTGTTCAATTTTATCTCAAGCGGACCGGTCCGGCTTGGAGGCGCATCGATCCGACCTCCGATCGGTTCATTTTTAAATAGGGCCTCTTCGATTTGCAATCGATCCGGGGTTTACTGGTGCAAAGCGGATCGGTCCGAAGGAGGATCGGTCCGTTTTTAAAAGGGGCGGACCGCTCCGGTTTACCAGAAAATAAAAAATCTTTTAAAAGCCTCATTTTTCTTGAAAAAACTTACTTCTTATTTTTATAAAAAAAATTTCATAAAAATTTACCAATACTAAGTATGAAACTTTAAGGAACTTAAAAACAAAACTTTACCAAGTTCATTCTTGCAGAGGTTATGATGTTGAAGACGCTTTGATATTCGGATCCGTTGATGTAGATGCGATCTTGAGTTTCTTCAACGGTGTAACGGCGTACGACATACATATTGACAATGGACAAAATGTTCTTACAAATCTCCCCCTATGTTTATGTCGGTTCATACATAAAAAATCCGAATTATCAATTAATGACCTATACAAATCTACCCTCCCATGAACCCTAAAGATGGAAACATACAAATGTTTAAATCTTCATCGTTTCTTCTTCAATCTTCAACAATCATCAAATCTCAAAGCTTTTCTCATCAGGGTGTGCAACATATTGATCTTCAATCTTCATACCTACACACATGAGACAAAGCAAATACCACGTGACATATCGAGTTTAAAATGAGATAAACATAGATATCAATTTATGATAAAAGCATAAGCTAAATCTCAAAAACTCCCCCAAAATTCAAACTCCCCCATAAAATGATAATTCTTTCTCCCTCTTTTTATGATGTCCCCAAATAGACAAATGAGAAGAATGAATCAAATTAGCAAAATCGGGGTGTCACGGTACACAAAGCAGGGCATCAAACAATATGGTAAACGTGCTCTTGTAAGGAGATGCTCAGAAACAAATACATAAACTATTTTTGATTTTTCAATTTTTCATATAAAGATAAGATACATTTGAAAAAAAAAATGCTACAAAAATCGCACCATGGATTTAGACTCAAACAACCAAGTCATGGAAATGGAATGAATGGGTGTGAACACATTCGATAGGTAAATCAACTCAATCAATCATATGTGCACGATGAATATGTGTACTCCTAACGAATGAACATCAAAAGTATCCTTAGGTGTAAAGATTGTCTAATTTAGATGACATCGTCTTATGCAAATCAACAAATCAAAGTCAAAATGATTTCCACCCCAATAACGTCCAAAACTATGTAGCGCATTTTCGAGCATTTTCAGGACGTGCAAACCCATTTTAAATCTCCAACCAAACTCCCTCATATATATTTTGTTGTAGAGGTGTAAAAACTAAATTCTCAAACTTTGGAGAATTGGTGCAAAAACCTAAATGGCCCCTTTTTGGCATGAATATCTTTTTATTGCCTTTCAATTTTTTCGGATCTTTTAACCTCTTTGGACCTCGGATAATAAAATTCCTCCATTTTTTAGGTCCAATTTAACGGTGGCTTAGTATTCGCAAAGGCAAAATGAACCTTTCGCAGCCCTTCCCCGTTTTCAAACAAAACACACAAACTCACAAAACGATTTTTATATGCACAATTTCCTTAGCAAAATTTATCACGCTTGGTTTGTTTTTAGGACAGGATTGAAGTGAAAATACCCTTCAAGGAATCTATTGAGATAGTCTTGGTGCTCTTTAACCTTCTCTTTAGTCGAGGCTAGTGGATTATTTTGACTTCTTCTACTGATGGTTGATAGCCTAGGCTATAAGGAGGAAAAGCTTTCTTCAACACCATGGGTTCTAGTATCCCTTGCTAGCTTACTCCTAGCCCCAGTCCGGACATGAAGTGTATGTTTTTGAACATCTGGATCACATTGATATTTCTATGAGGGTTATACTCTGGACATATATTATCTTTGAAATCATCCCCTGTTGGGAGTAGGAGTGGTTCAACTCAGAAGCCTGACAAAAGCATATCATTCACCCCATGTTGTATCTTAAGTGCTGGATTACTAGTGCTTGCGTTCTCAGCATTGTCGTCGTCGCCCCAAGATGGTGATTACTTACCTATTGGCGAAGAACTTCAATTTCTGATGAAGGGAATAAGACACACCCTTGATACTATAGAGCCATGGTCATCTAATTAATAAATTAAAACAAGTTAGGATGTCGATGACTTGGAATTCAATAACCAAATTTATAGGGCTAACCCCTATTACTAGCTTTATGGATCCCATCACATCTCGACGGGTATTATCGTAAGCGCGTACTGCGGTAGAGGTTGAATCAAGGTCGCTCACTTTCAGTCCCAAATAATAAAGGGTCCTCAACGGGCAGACATTCAGAGCTGATCCATTATCGAGAAGAGAGAGAGCGGGACAGCCTTTCCCATGAATTCAACGGATATATTGAGAGAATAATAATGGTTGGGCCCAATCTTAAGGATTTCTTCTTCAGAGAAGGAAAACATTCTAGTAGAGGTTAGAGATCCAACCAAATTCACTGCTTCTTCTGGCATGGTTAAGGAAGAACTGTGGGTTCTCTGAGTAGCTGGATTAAGGCATTCCAATGTAGCTGGGAAGACATAAAGATTAGTGTGATGTTAGCTTGGGTATTTTTCAACTGATCGAGGATCTTGCTCTCCTCGAGGGTCATTTTAGGCATTGGGAGATTCTCAACACCTTTTCCTTTGTCGCTCGCAGATGGTGGCAGTTTTGGAACTTGGTAATGTCTCCTTAACCTGGTCATATGGTTCACAAAAGAGAGAAAAAATAGAAATCCTGTCTCCTCGTCGATCTCGGTTTATTCATCCACCTTGTTGATTTATCCTAGTATCTCCTCAAATGATATCATCCCGCATATGCTGACTATCGGGCTAGTCTTTTCTGGGCTCTGTTCTTCATCTAAATCGTCGAACTTGCCCCCCCACCATCCGGTGGTAATGGCATCATCTTTCCATGAAAGGTCAATACTCTCTATAACTTCAATAACCTATTCATGTAGATCCTCCCATTTGACGGGGAGATGTAGAAATAAAGGGACCAGACATCCTGGTAGCTTCAAAGTATCAAGCAGCTGGACATACTCTAAATATCACCGGTCTATCAGAATAAGTTCGCCATGACCTGGACAATATTACCTAAACTAACTTCATCGGTAGATACCACCCAATTATCTGATGCTCGAGCCCATTTTCGAGCTTCAAACAATAGCGCACTAAATCTCTGGCTGTCAATAGTCATCTGGGAGGGCAATTTCAGCTCAAATAATAGGAGCTGGTTTAATATTTTTGACAATTCCATATCTTTACCTCTAGAACGGGCACAAACAACGATGCATGCTTTAGTAAGGAGTGACATAGCCTGATCAGTAAAACATATAGGATGTATGAGAAAATATGGGCACACTTGGAGACGTTTAGGAGAGTATATGGGTATGATAGGTGATTTACTTGGCACGAACTGGGTAGATGGGTCAAATTTTAGGTTTTATTCTAAGAAGATGACATTTTTATGATTTGGGAGTGGATTATGGATAATTTTTGGCTTGGGATTGACTGGTGGGGTGATGGTAACCCAATCGATCAAACATTAGATCATATTTTGAAGGTGGAAACACTATTCGGTGGTATGGCCGACAGTTTGATGGAAGTCACAATGGGCATCTAGTTTAAGATTTTTGGGAAGTGGGATTGGTAATGGACGAGGATATAATAGTTTGATAAGGTTTCAGCTTAAGAAGGCCTTATGAACTTTAGAGAGGGGATCATACAGCTCAGTGTATTCCTTTCAGACTGGGTTAGGGTGACTTTCGGGTGCCCATGAAGTGGCAAACCGAGAGATTTTATTGATGGTTGAGACTGCGGTACTGTTAGAGTTCTTAAACTTTCTGGGAGCAAACTATCCAGATGCTTTCTTTGGTTCAACTTTTGTCTTGGCAAGAACTTCTTTGATCTCCACTCCTGATTCTCAGAGGGCTCGAAATGAGGGTAATACTATCCTCCCATCGTCACTCAAATATGGGGTAAGAAATCCTTCTTCACAATGTTGACTTACTCCTCTTCAGAAGGTCGGTTGGTTATGGTGGCTTCTTCTTCTTTCCACCTTGCTATGAATTCACTAACTGATTTCTCGGAGTTCTTACCCGCCACATCACAGAGTTTGATTTAGGAATTTCGACGAATGTCTTTGCCGTCAGGGAATTCTTCTCACATTCCAGCTAAAACCAACAACAACAAGGGTAAACTAAAGGTTACCACTTCTTGGGTGCCTAAGAAAAATAAGAAAGCCCTTGTTGTTCATGTTGCTCTCAAAGCACATAATACATCACAGTGGTATTTTGATAGTGGATGCTCCAGACACATGATAGGTGATGTCTCATTTCTTACCCACCTTGAGGATTATAAGGATGGTAGAGTCACCTTTGGAGATGGGAGCAAGTCTAGCATTGTAGGACGAGGTACTGTAGAGTTACCAGGATTTCCAAAGCTAGAGAATGTTTTGTACGTCAAAGGTTTAAAAGTAAAACTTCTCAGCATTAGCCAGCTGTGCGAAACTGACTTTGCAGTAAAGTTTGATCGGGACGCGTGTAATGTCTACAATCAAGTCGGTAAACTTTTAATGCAAGGGGTGAGGACCGAGGATAATTGCTATGGGATTGTGCCTACTTCCTCACTTATCTGCAACAGCGCCACGATCACTCCTATGGATTTGTGGCACCAACGTCTAGGTCACATGAATGTTAGAGATTTGACTCGTTTAGACAAAAAGGACCTAGTACGTGGCTTACCATCTCTTGGAAAGTCAACTTCCACGGTTTGTGGACCCTGTCAGTTAGGAAAGAAAATTCGGAGCCCTCATAGGAAGTTGCCTTCCATTACCACCTCTCGAGTTCTTGAGCTGATTCACATGGATCTTATGGGTCCTACTCGTACTGATAGTTTGGGTGGTAAGAGTTATATCCTCGTGATGGTAGACGATTTCTCCAGATACTCCATCCTAGGTTTTCTGAGAGGGAAATCCGATGCTGTAGAGTTTTTAATGACCAAGTGTTGTGTCCTACAAAATTAACACGGAGTCACTATTAACAGGATACGTAGTGACAACGGCACTGAATTTAAGGAAGCAAAGGTAGATTTTTATTGTGATAGCCTTGGGATCAAACATGAGTTTTCTGCTGTGAAGACTCCTCGGCAAAATGGGATTGTTGAGAGAAAGAATAGAACGATCCAGGAGATGGCTAGATCTATGCTTCTAGGTCGCAAAGTTTCTAGGAGATTTTGGGCAGAGGCAGTGTCTACTGCATGCCATACGGTGAATAGGGTTTACCTGCGTCCACACACTCTTAAAACTCCTTATGAATTGTGGACTGGAAAGAAACCCAACCTGGCATATTTTCGTGTTTTTGGGAGTAAATGCTACATCCTACGGGATCGAGAGCTATTAGGAAAGTTTGACTCCCGGAGCGACGAGGGAATATTTCCAGGATATTCATCGAATAGCAGAGCGTACCGGGTTTTTAACCTGAAGAGCTCTAAGGTTATGGAATTAATAAACGTCACCGTGCAAGATGACGAACCTCCGACGGCTATTGATTCTAACCTCCAGTGTGAGGATGAGGAATTTTCTGGGAATGACCTACTTTTCCCTCACTCACACTCTGTGGTCCCCACTCCTGTGCTAGGGGACACACCTACTTGGGTTCGTAAGAGTCATGACCCTTCTTCCATTGTTGGCGATCCCACTCTAAGGGTCAAGACTCGTGCTCAGCTAGAGAACGTAGTGAGCCATCTTTGCTACACGTCCAAAGTCGAGCCCAAGAATCACAAAGAAGCACTCAAGGATGAACACTGGATATCTGCCATGCAGTATAAGTTGCTTCAGTTTAAAAAGAACAATGGCTGGGAACTTGTCCCCCGACCTAGTAATACTAATGTGATCGGTACCCGGTGGATTTTTAAGAATAAAATGGATGAAAATGGTACCATAATCAGAAACAAGGCTAGGTTGGTCGCCCAAGGCTATACACAGATAGAAGGTGTAGACTTTGGAGAGACATTTGCTCCTGTTATAAGGCTTGAGTCCGTTCGCTTATTACTCGCCATCGCCTGTCATCTGCGCTTTAAGTTATATCAGATGGATGTCAAGAGTGACTTTCTGAATGGCATGCTACAGGAGGAGGTTTATGTGGAATAACCAAAAGGGTTTGAAGACCCTAAGCATCCTGAGCACGTTTATTATTTGAGGAAAGCCTTGTATGGTTTGAAGCAAGCACCCCGTGCTTGGTACGAAAGGCTTACTTCCTATCTCCTAGCCCGTGGCTTCAAGAGAGGGGGAGTTGATATGACGTTGTTCGTCAGGAGAGATGACGATGCTATTTTGGTTGCCCATGTCTATGTGGACGATATAGTCTTTGGATCCACATGCTCCCAGCATGCTCACCACTTTGAGGAGGAGATGAAAAGTGAGTTTGAGATGAGCATGGTAGGTGAGCTTACTTTCTTCCTCGGTCTCCAGGTTCGTCAGCTAGAGGATGGGATGTTCATCTTCCAATCCAAGTATGCTAAAGACCTTGTGAAGAAATTTGATTTAGACTCTGATAAGTATGCACGTACACCTATGAGTACTTCTATAAAGCTTAGTAAGGACACTTCAGGCAAGGATGTAGAGCAAACCTTGTATCAGACTATGATAGGTAGTCTTCTCTACTTGACTGCTAGTCATCCCGACATAGCCCATTATGATACTAAAGGCTATGATTTTATTTTTTCCATTATGATACATCTTCTCTAAATTATAGCCCATTATGATACATCTTCTCTAAATTATGAATGTGCTTTAGTGTTGGAGTCTATGCGCGATACTCTTAGGAAATTATGATACATTATGATACTCTTAGGAAAAAATAAAATCACCTAAGTCCTATACAACAATTACTATTCTACCCAGTCCACAAAAACTACTAGAAAATAAAAATTACAATACTCAACTATACATCAATTTTACCCTAACACCTTCTTGTGATTTCCCGCATTAAAACATTATAACCAAACTCACAAGAACAAGTGTAAGATATCATAGAAATAGATAAATCATTAAAAACTAGATATCATTAATATAATTCAAGAATCAAAACTAATAAAATGGTGTACTCTTCTCCCCCGTTTTGTCTCAAATAGACAAAGGATAAAATAGTGATAACATGAGGAAGATTAAAAACAATAGCTACCACAATAAACATATTAACGGTTCTAATCAAGTGTCACTCCTACATTGACATGATTTTAAGAGGTGTTTTTTGCATTGTCAAACATCCATACCCTAAAATCTTAGAGGACATATAATTACCATGATTATGACAGGAAAATATGTAAATATGGTAGAAAATGAATAAAGCACATTCATCTAGTCTTCAGGGACTTTTAAATAAAAAAATAAGGGTAAATGACATAGTAGACATAATTTAAACATGTTCAGCATATTCTAGAGTAATCAACAAATAAGGTCTCTCCCCCACAACCAATGTTATGGTTACAAAAAAATGTTATGCTAAGCATACAAATCATAATAGGGGTTCTTGAAATTCAAGAAATAGAATGAGAACAATTAGAGTAGATTAAATAACAAGTTGTCTACCATGAGGTCATACATATAAAAAATCATCATCATATATGGATATAGAAAGTAATCAGATTTGTGACATGAAATCATATGATCAAGAAATAAGGATCAACACTCCAGACGGTTAAATCTTATTCGAAGCGACCCGCTCTGATACCAATTGAAACATTTCCCCTCCCCGAGGATGAGGAAACATTTCTTGAGATGCGCCCATGAAACATTCTCCATACGCACACATAAACATACTCTGATTTCATGCAAGTTTTTCTAATAACATATATCTAATCAAATCAAGAAAAACTTTATTATCTAACTAATCAGATTTTAATACATGCGGAAATTAAAATCAATTAAGTCTGATTTAATTAAAAGTTAAATTAATAACAATCTGATTTATTACGTTACAATCCAATATATCAAATATGAAGAATTATTCCAATTAAATCATGTAACAATTTTAATTCTAAATCATACATAGAATAAGATGAGGATAAGAAGATAACAAGTATGATTTTTTTAACGTGGTAAAAACCCAAACTCGGGAAAACATCCACGACTCCCTTTACGGAGTAAAATGAAATTTCACTAAAAAGAATTATCGGTTACAAGCTATATAACAAACTAAACACACAAACAGACCTATACAAGTTTAGGAATGTACCCTCTGGTATCGTATCCTTCTAACTTCTCTCCAGTTCTGATTGTTGTAGTTGTTCTCTCAACTTCGTAACTCCGTCATTCTTATTTAGCAAATTCCAAATAAGTCAAAACTGATCTCTCAATAACATACTAGTTGTGAAAAACGTGTAAGTGAATATGTTCTAAATGCAACAATGCAAGAACTTAATTCAAATCACAAGCATATAAGTTTTCTTCAAAAACTTAAGAAAAAATCATTTTCAATTAAGACCAATTAAGTTTTCTACAAAAACTTACAAAATAAATTTTCAATTAAAAATCTTATAAACATTCTTTATAAGAAATACATACAACACTTATCATGAACACACAACAAGATTATTCAATCATTTAAAATGTGTTCTCAATCTCTCAAAAATTTATTTTCAATTTGATGAGAAAAGTGTTTTACAAATTATTTCACAAATATGAGAAAACAGATCTTTAAAAAGATTTTCAAGAAACATGCAAGATCCGGAGAAATTCTGATTTAAACATCATATAACATTTAACACAAAATCAGAATATTTAGATCATAAAAATATTCAATAAAATTCGGATCTAAAAATCTAAGGAATTCTAGTTTTTGTAAAAAATTATTTCAGCATGAAAGCACATAAATTCTCTCTACAATAACACAATATTTCAATCTCTAACATATGAGATGATGTGTAAGATCATTGAGAATTTAAAAACAAAAACAAAATAAAGATGAAGTAGAATGAACACAATGTGTGTAAAATAATATTTTCTTCTCTCTTAGATCTCTCTCTAATTCTCTATATTTTTCTCTAAAAATATTAAACCCTCTTGTGTTTCTCACTCTAGAAAATATGACTGAAAAAGTCTCTCAAAAAATCTTACTCCAATAAACTCTTCAATGAGGTTTATATAGGTGAGAAAATATTATTCTAGAAACTTATAAATCAAGGGTTCAGATTAAAAGTTATTAATCAAAGGTTCAGATTAATTCAAGTTAAAACTAATTAACAACTTAAACTGATGCCACAAACTCAGTCGGTTATAAAAAAGTTCAAGAACCTAAAACCACTAAAGAAACAAACAAGGCAGTATAGGGTTTTGGTTGTAACAAACTCTCAACGGATATATTCTGGACAGGTGGCACTATAATCCGAAATGCAGTTGACAGCTAAGAGCCGAACTAACAGGTAATGGCAGGTAAGACATGACTAAATCAAAACTCTTACGGTTAAAACTATTAACCAACAATGTACGAAATCCGAGGCTTCCAACCAATAAAGTCAGGTAAGTCAACTAGCTATCCAATAGGACAAGCACGTATTGAGCAGTAAAAAAGGTAACACCTATTAAAAAACTAATCGGCCAAGGTTTAGAAAACAAAGCCTATATCACAGGTCTATGATGAATGGGTACAACTCAGCTCCAATACTAACTGTTTAGGAACGAGAATCTGGAAACCAATAAGCACGTGGTTAGCAGGTATTGAATCTCGATTTAAGTGTTCGACTAGGACAAAAACCGGTCAAGCAGGTCTTAGACATCTTTGGTCTATAACAAGTCAAGTCACGTCTCGGTCAAAACACCTTATATAAACAAAAGGTTTAAAAAAAATACCTCCTATATAATAAGGCTCATAAAAATCTAATGGTTTAAAGACTTAAACCTATGACAGCTGAGGCTCCAAAAAGTACAAACATGTATAGGGCCGGAAGTTATAAGGTGAAATCAAACAACCATACAGTTGGCAAAAGACGAAATCAGGCAGTTGGTAACTAAGGTTTAAATAATAAACCTAAGACTAGTACTTAGTCAAATCGGTATCTATAACAAGTCTCCTAGTGGGTATACTCACCAAATGCTAACAACTAATAGGTAAACTTATATCTAAGGCCCACACAAGGACGAAATAGTAGAGAGCTTAACTAGACTTCTAACTTACAAGAAAAGACTTCTCATAGTAGGTAAGGTACGGATACTAGCCAAAGGCTATAACCCAAGTCAAGTCTAATATTTAAAAGCCAACACTTATACATATATAAAGACATATAATGAAATCGGCAAGGTCCAAAATAAGGTCTTTAAACAAAAAATTGTTTAACACATACTTTATTTTTAAATTTCGAAAATTTATTTTTCAAATCGAAAATTACTTTTAACAATAAATTTCGAAAATCATTTTAAACAAAACTTATAATCAATTTTATAATTTCATTTTTAGAAAAATATTTATGCTCACAATTAATTAGTCACAGAATTAAAATCATAGATAAAGAAATATGCATGTGTGTCTAATGTGTCAAGTGCAAATGTGCAACATATGTGAATACCTTTACTCGGATATGTCGTTGAGTAGAGTCGAGGCATGTTGAGTCGTCGAGTAACATCGTAAGGTGTACCAAGGAGAAGGCTCGAACTAAAAAATATGTTTTGACACAATATCCAAATTAGTTGAAACGCCTAAATAAAATAGACTCAAGTAAATCAAAGATTTAGGGTGTTTCACTACGGACGCTGAGTACATCGTCGCTGGGAGTTGTTGCACGTAACTCTTATGGATGAAGCAAATGTTGGAGGATAATGGGATTTCACAGGACACCATGATCATTTCCTGTGATAACACGAGCGCGATTCACATATCCCACAATCCCGTCCAACATTCGCGCACAAAGCACATCAGGTTACGCTAGCACTTCCTACGTCAGTTAGTTGAGGAGAAGGTCGTATCCCTGAGTTTCGTTCCTACCGACCGTCAGTTAGCCGATAGTTTCACGAAACCTTTAGATGCCCTTAGATTTGAGAGTCTTAGTAAGTCTTTGGAGATTTGTACAGTTGACTTAGGGGTTGGTCCATGTCTAGCATAGGATTCATTGTCTTTATCATATCATCTGATACCTATTGCTAGCTTGTATCATTAGTTTGTTTTCTTTTTGCTTTTTACATTTCTTTTTAGAAAAAATTTAAGAAAAGCACAAAAAGATTTTATTTTGCTCAAATTTAAAAAAAAAAAAGATTTTTGTTTTTCTTTTACACCTTTTATGGATGAGCATTTAAGATAGCCAAGTCACAAAATTCATTATATTTATCCATGTGACCATTTGATAGAGATTTGAGACGCTACATCATTTCATCCATGTGCTTTACATTGTTTGGAGTCTTTGAGATGTGATTAGTGATATCTTTCTACATGTTTGACTCCTCTCCTTTATTGGACACATGCACGGCTATATTTGATTATTGTACTTGTCTATCACATATTGGCTTGAGTGTTTCCATCTCAATTATGTCTATCCATTGAATAATATGCGATAAAAATTGACAAGATTGGACTGCATGTAAAAACCGTTTTGGTGAGACTGTGTGTTTAATTGTGAACGGGGAGGGGCTGCGAAAGGTATTTATCTTCTCTTTGTGCAAAAGCCACCATTCAAAGGACCTAAAAAATTGAGGAATTTTATTATCCGAGGTTCTCAGAGGTTAAAAGAGCCCCAAAAATTTTAAAGGAAATAAAAAGCAATTCATGCCAAATATGGGCCGTTGGGTTTTTTCAACAATTCTCCAAAGTTTGAGAATTTAGATTACCTCTATTCAAAATTTATATCTGAGGGAGTTTGGTTGGAGAATATAAATGGGTTTGCACTTCCTTGAAAGTCCTTAAAAAGCATGAAATCATTTTGGACGTTATTGGAGTGGAAATCACTGTGAGATTTGATTTGTTGATTTGATTGAGTCAATGTCTCTTATTTCCATTTTTTTACACCAAAGGAAGCATTTGAGTTCATTCGTTAGGAGTATCCGATATTCATCGTGCACATATGTCATGTTTGTATGCATTGATTTTCCTATCGAATTTGATCACACCCATTCATTTACGCTATCATCGACTTGGTTGTTTTGTGTTCGTTCATGGTGTGTTTTTGTTTGTTTTGTGAGAAAATTTTGAAAAATAAAAAATAGTATTTTGTTCCTAGTGACACCCCGACTTTGCTTGCTTAATTTATTCCTCTTATTTGTCTATTTGGGGACATCATAAAAAGGGGGAGAAAGAATAATCATTATGGGGGAGTTTTGATAAAGTTCATCATGCTTATCTCATTTCAAACTCGATATGTCGCATGGTATTTTGCTTTATCTCATGTGTGTAGGTATTTTTTTGATGATTGCACACCCTGATGAGAAAAGCATTGAGATTCATGAAGATTCGAAGAGCAAACGATGAAGTCTTATTCATTTGCATCTTTTTAGTTTTGGGTTCATGAAAGGGCAGATTTGTATAGGCAATTTTATACTTGATAATTTGGATGTTTTATGTTTGTACCGGCATAGACATAGGGGGAGATTTGTAAGGACATTTTGTCCATTATTTATGTGTATGTCATAAGCCGTTACATCGTTGAAGAAATTCAAAGTTCACATCGTCTTTGGATCCGAATATCAAAGAAATGAAGGAATCTAAATTCTGGGCAGACGGACCGGTCCGCCTATTTTAAAAAGGAACCGGTCTGCCCCGGACCGATCCGCCCCTTTTAGAAAAAGAATCGGTCCATCCCCGGACCGTTCCTCTCTCTACCCGGATCGATTTGCTTTGCTTAGAATCCAAAAGACCTCGGATTGACTGCGAACCGAAGAGGCCACTTTCAAAAATAAATCGGTCCGACCTCGGACCAATCCGCCCCAGATTCGGATCGGTCCGCCTGGGATAGAATCGTGAAGATCGTGGTAATATTTTTAAGGGCCATTTTTTCCTTTATAAACCATCTTCGGAGATTGGTTTGGTAAGACTTCTTCACACAATTTTCAGAGTTCATAAACTCAAAGTCTTCATCTTTATGAGTTACCAAATTCATGTTTTGATTCACACAAATTTCAAAATCATTTGTGAATCGTTTTGAAACCCTATAATACGAACTCTTTTGCAGTTCATACCCTTGTGGAGAAGATCGACCTTCTTCTTCATTGCTGCTCTCCTAAAAAGGAAAACTTCCAGCCACCGACTACAGATCCGATGCCTGCGGGTAATTCTGTGTCACCGTATTTTCATTGTAATCTAAGAAATTGTATGTTATAATATTATAATGAAAATAAATGGTTTTTCCCCCTTTGGTGGATTTTTCCTCATTTGTGTGTGTTTGAATGTTCTTGCATGCTTTACATCCTATTCAATCACACCTAGATGCATGTTTAGGATTTAATTGGATTAAACTGTGTTTAATTATATAATTTCTTGAGTTGAACGCAAGCGCACCTCTCTCAACAATTGTTGGGTTAATTGGAGGGATTCTCACATTTGGCATGACTTCCACGATATACGTCTTGCTTTTGAGGTCAATCAGTACATGCGAACAAGCCATTTGATATACCTGAGTGTATGTGAATTGACTCACTATATACCTCGTGGGGACAATACGCGTGAGAGTGAATTCGATATACTCGACGTAGGTGAATGAGTTCCCTACGATATACCTCTCGTCATGACTTTGGTCAAGTAATACGATGCGGGGGAACCGTTCGATATACGACGAAGGTACTTGGCCAATGGAAGGTGAGAGTCATATCTCTTAGGATAACTGTGACCTACCGGGCCAGCACACATCACTAAGTGACCCCCTTGTTATAGGACAAAATTTGGTCAATATCCACGCTCTTTGGTGATGTAGTGTGCAAAATTCATGATTATCGATTAGTATATTATGTAGAGAGTATCTTTATTGATGACCATCAAGCTAAGCAAGCAATAATGTACAAATATATAAAGTAAATATCTACTAAGCATGGATATGTGAGAGTGAGTGATGTGTAGCTATCTATAAGTGAGTGTGTGGTAGTGAACCTAAGCGTGGATCAACTACAAGTGGTGTCTGATAAGTGTGAGTGAGCATGGATATATACAAGTGTGATAAGTGGAGGTATGTGTTAGTGACACCTAAGCATGTATTTCTAAGTGGTATGTACAACATGTGGATATAAGTGATCCTAGATGCACGCGGTTGAAAATACTCTTACTAAATCATTTAAAAAAAGTTAAATCAGTTAAGTACGATCCGAGTTGTTTTCTTGAGGAAACTCTTTTTTAAAACAATATAAGAACACAGAATGTGTTTGATTATTATGAACGAGATATTTCAGTTACTTGAAATCAGATTTTAACGTCCTAACAACTAAGTCTATCTATGGAGTAGTAGGAATGAAGAAATAAAAAATACACATGTAAGAGAGTTTTTTAACGTGGTAAAACCCCACCCAATAGGGGAAACATCCAGAAGATATACTAGCTCCGTTAGGTTACTCTGACTTATTCAAGGACCTGATGTGGTCTTTCGCGTTCTTTAGTTTGTCTCTTTCCTCCTTTAGCTTTCAGTCGACTCAAATGGTCAAGATCTCAGACCTAACAACACTATTTTAGTGATGTTGTGTGACAGTGTTATGAGTGAAGTTCCTAATACAGCTGCACACACACACACACACACACGCACAGACAAACACTTAAACAAGAAATTTCCTAAAATATTTCTAAGTATGAAATGCGATTTTTCACACTACAAAAACCAGGTTTTGAATTTGAACTCTTATTTTCAGATCTATGTATACAAGATTCTTTCAAAAATAAAAATCCTTCGTAGCTTATTTATCTACAAGTTTTTCAAAATAAAAAACTTATATTTGAAATATGTAAAATTTTATTTCAGTTTTGAAAAATAAAGAGATGTTGGATAAACGAAATAATATGAGTAAAAATTAGATCTAACATTAACAAGATTTCTTAAACAGAAATTAGCCTAAACAACTATGTGACTATATCACTTGTTGAATTAGATCTAAAGTTTCAAAATAAAAAACTAGGTTGTTTTCAAATGAGGCTGTTGGTTAGGAGATAAAGACCAAAGAGGGTTTGTAACTTCAAACCAGAAATCCAAAAAACCCTAACCCTCTCTCTCTTTTATGAAATAATTTTGGTAGAGTTTGGTTTGGATTTTGAAATTTCCTCTCGATTTCTCTCTCTCTCTCTCTCTCTCTCTCTCTCTCTCTCTCTCTCTCTCAGACCTAAAATCTCCCAAATATTGTAAATGTTCGAATGATGGCCTCTATTTATAATGTGGTTGGAAGGATCTTGAATTACGAACGAAATCAACGGCTAAGTTCAACTCTCATCAGTCGATGAAATCACATGACTTACAATACGCCACATTTAAATGGTCGCTGATTAGTTCAAAGGTATGGCACATGGATTGTTTTAAAATACATGCAGAATGTTAAAAGCTTTTAACTCAACGATGTAAAATGAATATCAGATATGTGAGAGTAAACAAACATAAATCTATTCGCTAAATTCTCAACACGTGTAAGGCTCAGATGCACTCTCACACGCGTGTTTTTGAATTCTAGATAATCCCATTTTCTACACTAATATTATCTAGCGATTTTGGTTCCTACACAAGCCAGTTTTTAGGAAGGTTTTACATTTGCAAATTGAACCCAAACATTTTAAAACCTTAATTTTAATTTATAAAAAAATTGATTTTAAATGTTTAAAAATTCCTAAAAATCCTTAAAAAAATGTAGAAAAATAATTTTAGGCCAAATTAACACACACACCTAATAAATGTAATGGAATACAATCCTAGAGTGTGTAGTGTTGTTAGTTTACTACCTTAAGGGCCATTATCCCTTTGTTGATGCAAATACCTTTGAGATTCTTTGAAGATGCAATGAAGCAACATGGATGACTCAAATTTTGTCTTCTTTTCCAAACTAGATGAGCTCCTATATAATATAGACTCAAGTGAGTCAAAGATATATAGTGCTTCATTGGTGTGAAGTGTACATAAATAGTATTTACAAGTGTGTGAGTGAGTATATGTACAAGAAATAATAGAGTAGGAAAAAAGGAATATACAAATAGGTGCTTAAGAACGCAAGAAAAACAAAACACCCATGTGAATAGAGTATAGAACTCTTATGAAAAATAGTCCCCATCAGAGTCGCCGTTGTGGCCATCCCAAATTTCCTGCGATGTCCCTCCCTCTTCCTTTCCTTCCTCCCATGAACGGGGGTCGAGGAAAGAAAAATGGGGGATAAGAAATGGGCCTCGTGCCCTCTCGAAATGCTTCGTCCATCGTCGGTGTGGGGTGAATGTAAAGAGATGGAGTAGCCACCCTATTTTGTACAAAAAAGGCAAAAGAACATGTCGCCGCCTCGAGAGAGCGGCATAAAAGACAAACGGATGCTTACGAAACCAATAGTTCGAAGCGTTCGGGGGATAAGTTATGGAATGGGAAGATTTTAGGCACCCATCCCGCCCTTTCGGTCTCTCATGGGCTTTTGTTATTATTTTCCTTTATTTCTCCATGAAGTGTGTGTGCGTGTATATATAATGGAGATTGGAATCGCCCAACTCATACCATACAAGAGATAGATTGAGGTCATCCATATGAATGTTGCCAAAATATTATATATAAAATAGGATTTATGCATTTATCATGATATTGATCATTATGATGGAACGATAATATGTGTTGGATGAAACACTAATAAGGATTACAAACATAATATGTATACTAATGTAAGAAAATGATAGATGCGGAAAGTAAAGCATTTGGGGAATATTAGAAAATTGAAAATTGGAAAATTGGACTCGAGTCTCGATTTTTTATTTGAGACGCCTACGTAGACTATAAAGGCATCAAAGTTCACGTAGTTCACATTCATCATAAGGGTGGGGTTTACCCCATAGATTAAAATGGGATTTTATTATGTGTGTGTGCATAAAATGTGTTTTTAGTTTTGAAAAAGTGCGATGGATAATCCCATTCAAAATTTACGGACGTAACCCTATTTTTGTTTATTTTGGATTTTTTAATAGAAAATAAAGCATGTGCAATATACTAATAAAAATATAAGATGTTAATGTATATGAACTAAATTAAAACTAGATTATGAATCTAATGTATTAAATGCAAGAACAAGGAATTTAAAGAGAGAGTGAAGGATTTGGACATTCTTTGAAGCTTGATCTTTGATCTTGGATGAACTCCCTTGAATGTGAGATGAATGTTGGATGAGAGAGAATGAGATTTTTTCAAAATGGGGTATATAAAGGATGGGAATGTAATCTTGAATGTAATTTCACATGAAGAAACTTCGCTGATTTCGAGAGAATGTTATTGAGATCAGTGATGCTGATGGATTTGAGGTGTGTTTTGGAAGTGAGGTCATTCCCTCTATTCATAGGGTAAGGGGTGGTATCGATATGCATATCCCTAGCCCTAACTATCAGTAGGTGACCCTAGACACACAACCGAAAGACAGGGAAATGGACCTGCCAATTGACAGTATCGTGCAATTTTTTTTAGAAAAATGGTCGTAAAGCATAATTCGTTGATTCAAATTGCGTACAGGGCATACCGTTAGAAAGGTAATTCATATACCTTCAAGAGTCCTTTAGACTGCTATCGGGTCCAGGAGTTGACTTTGGGTTAAATTTGGCTCGAAAGTGCACGTTGGACCTTTGGACGGGAGATCATCGGATGGAAACAAATCATTCTTCTGTATGGTAAGTTAGAATCGCACACGGGGACGACCGTTGGAAGGGTTAAGGGATGTACTTAAACATTATAAAGAGATTTTCTCGGTTCGGATAGTTGACCTTAGTTAACGGGCCCTCGAAAGCATCCGGTGACCTATCGAAATAAAACGAACCGTTCGTCCGTACCATAGGTCAAAATTGTACATGGGGCTAACAGTTAAAATTGGTATTCATTTCCATTTGGAGATTAATTCAGTCTTATTCGAGATGAAGAGTTGACCTTAGTCAAACGGAGCCAGGGTGCGCCTGGTGGCCTTCGGATCAAATTTTTAGGGGAAAATTGATCATTCGTCCGAACGTTTAAGCTGTTTAGTGCACAGTGTGGACCATTGGAAAGGGGTTTCAGTGCCCTTCTAAGGTTCAAATAGATTTTGCTCTGACAGTGAACTTGATTGGGGTCAAATCGGGGTCCCGGAGCACTCGATTACCTCTAGATCGATTTTTAATTGGAAAATGGTTTGTTTGCTCAAACCGTTAAGCGGATTCACACAGGGAATGGACCATTGGAAAGAGTATTCAGAGCCCTTTGAAGATTCAAAGAGCTTTCTCTTTGACGATAGAGTTGATCGGAGTCAAACGGTGCTCGAGAGCGCCTGATGGCCTCTAGATCGGTACTCAGAGTATGACCTAGGGTTTGTAATGAAATGTGAGGGTGCTAGGGATCTAAGGAGAGACTTAAGGGGTCCTAGAATGTGGTGTATACACACCCCGACCGCACGTGTCCTCTGCTGAGCCCATACAGAATGTTTGATCTATTTAAATCTGGCCATTGAATTTGATTAGGTTTCCCCTATTTGGTATAAAATACTTTTCAATCTTTAATTTTGAACTTTCTCATTATGTACTCTCAGCATGACCAAAGTTTTTATTTTAGTCTTTTTCTCCACTAACCTTTTTTCAAATACTTTTCCATTTTCCAATATTCTGCCACATTCTGCATGTGAACCATTTCCTTCGCATTGGGGCCTTGTGTTTGTTTTAGACTTAAATACATTTTAATTGCAAATTATACTTTGCTCAAAATCATTAGAAAATCTGTTAAACTACCACATGTAAAATTAAACTCGAATAATTTTACAATACTAAAAAATCGTTAAAAAATAAGAAACCAAAAAAGAAATTCATATATAGTTTAAAATATATCAAAATGTTAAAAGGAAGTTCATTTACATTTGATATTTAATTCTACCATTAATATACAATCAATGTTCCTTATAAAGAGAAATTCCTCATTATGCCATGAGAAATGCAAAAATATTATTTTTCTTAAACAAAAAGAAGAAGAAAGTCTAGACTAATATGAGAAAACTAATGGAATATTATAATAAAAAAACTATAGCGACAGTCCACCGAATGCGAAAATCTTTTGCCATTTTACGAAAGGCTATTTTGTTTTGTTAGAGGGAGTGTCATTTCTACCAAAGGCATTAGACTAAAATGCTTTATCCTAGTTTTACCAATGTCTTGCATATGTTTTTATAGTAATTATTTTACATAGTGTATAAATATTTTAAACAAGAAATAAACACTTAATATAAATCTAGTACTAAACCTACTTTATATCATTATTGCACATGCCCTGAAAATAGTACAAACCCAGTTTTTTTTTGTATATTTGATCATACATATAACCATATACCAAAATAAATATCGGCTAAAAATGAAACAACAAGTAGAAAATGTTTTATGGACTATGATAAATTTACAATCTCTCTAATAATCATTTTCATCTTTGTTTAATATATATTAACTTTGCTTGACCCCACTATATATATATATATATATATTGATCATTGCACATAGTAAATGAAGAAATTTCAATAAAAGATCTGTCATGTAGATCGTATGGGTCTTAGCAAGTTATCTTTTTGCAATTAAGGAAGATTGCTTCTGAAAGTAGTGAGAATATAATAAAAGGGTTTTGCCAAAGGTATCCCCATTTTTTCTCCGCAGTACCATACAATGCTTATATGTGATTATATATTGTGTTTTAAGAAATAGTGCTACGGTGCTGAGGAGAAAAACGGGGGTATTTTTAGCACAAGCCACAGTAAACGTGAGCTTAAAAAATGATGAAGGAAAAAAAATTAACAAAACAAAAATAGAAAGGTCGCAAGACACACAAAAATATAATATATAGATGAGTTTTTTTGTGGATAATAATATGACATGCATTGTAACTAGTATATTTCATAATATGAAAATATATTATTTTTTATGTTAATAGACAACTCTCAAAATGATGACTAATTGGGTGATTCTGTTTCCAATTTTCAAAAAAGGGATTAATTAGATTTTTTTCATTTTCATTTATACGCCCCCACTTTAATTTTCTAGACTTAAACACCTCAACTGATACCTATCCTAGATACCACTACACTTGGGGAGGCATTGTCAAACACTCTACATCCCTTGGGGGATACTCTCGAATCTGTCATATACATGTGTTCTCTTCTCTCATCTACATTGTACGCCTATTATGACATTGTAAACCTGTACTACAACACATATAATGAGAATGAGGCACCAAAGTGGACGTAGGCTCATTTTAATAGCCGAATTAACCACTCTATATCTTATGTTTTCTCTCTCTATAATTGCTTTATGTTTACTCTATACTTGATATGATGATGTGAGTACGACTTGTGTTTGATTTCTCGCATCAACATTTTGGCGTCGTCTGTGGGAAGTGAGGTATTTCAATCTTGTTTCTCTATATTTTGGGTTCTTAAACACCTTATTTTATTCATGGGGATCCTTTGAATCATTATCTCATGGGAGAATTTTGGTTATTGAACTCGTATTTTGTATACACACCCTAAAATGGGTATCACATATATTTAGATCCGTTCATGGGTCCTCTTTTTTTATGAACCTAAATCCTTTTCTTAGATACCCTTGTGATATCGCCTCACCTAGATAATGCTGTGAAGCATGTTGGGCTTTAGCCTCGTAAAGGTGGATGATTAGGGAATAGTTATATTTACTCGTCTTTGTTGTTCTTTACCCGTGATCTAGGGGTTGTCACTAGAATTGTACCATTTTGTTCACCAAGAGGTTGTTCTGCCCTGGATAAACCCTAGTAGGTATGTTCTCCACGTGTTTCGTGTGAAAAACTCAGTTTCAGGGTTCTAATTATGGGATTGTTCCCTTCTTCCAAAATGGGATGCGACATGGTAGTTTAACTGCCCTTTTTGCCATAGCCCCTACTAGTGCAGTTAGTTTACAGCACCTTCAAATCATTGGGGAACGAACTCCAGTGGACTCAAGTTCAACCTTGGTGAATTCCACACAAGGGCAACGACAATGCACACATGTGCCTCACTGGCCGCGGCCTCGATAGTAAAACCCTTGAAGTAATGCAAACGATGCATCCCAATTTAATTTTTAGTTCATCCTATATTCTGTGATTACTCACTTCTGCTAGTTTTGTATCAGATTATATATATTTTTAAAGACTAACAAAGCAGAAAATGGGGGGAGAGTCCAGCCAAAGCGCATAAATAAAGAATGAGATTGCTCAGCTATACAACCACCTTAATCATCTGTATGACAACCATGTCTCGTTCCAGACTCAGGTCAACTTCCTGACTCAAAGGGTTCTAATGCTACAAGCTGCAACAACATTAAAGGCTGCTGTCCCATCTACCTCAGCCATGGACATAGGGTCCTTCGCAGCACAATTTCCTACGGAAAAGAGTTAGAAGAGGAAAGTTAAAAAGCAGAAAAGGGCTTTGAACCCTACACTCCACTAGTTTATGAAATTGAAGAGGTGTTGGAACTCATCTAAGAAGACGAATTGCTTTGCTGACCTGAGAAATTGAAGTCCCCTTCTCATAAGAGGGACATAACCAGATATTGCAGCTTCCACAAGGACTATGGGCATAGCACTGACAATTTTTTTTCACTGAAAGATGAGATTAAAATACTTGTGAGGCAGGTAATGCTATAACGATCCCTAAAGTATGCTTAAGGGATGCAACCTAATCTAGCAAGCCGCATACCTTATACCTGCCCATGCTTATGATTCACTCTATGTATATGTTTTCTCTGTGAAAAACTCTATTTTAATAGTACATTTTTAACTTTGTATTGTCTTAAAGAAGTCATGAATATATGTGTGGTGACAATAAATCTCAACACAAATTATAAGTAAATACAATCACCAGAAAAATAAAGAACACGAATTAGAACAATCAGAATCACACACGATACAAGATATACGTGGTTCGATAAATTACCTACGTCCACGGTGGTGCTCTCAGTTTGTATTTCTCTTTTCTCTAGGGGAGTGTTTCTAATCACATACCTTTTGCCCCGGGACATGAATATTATATATACAGTAAAGGTTCAGAGAGTGGGGGTGTTGGGCACTCCCACGTTAGCCCACTATCCCTAGAATATCTCATGAGAGATTTTAGGAACATAATGGGTTGTTGCTAACTAACTGTGTTTAAGGCTTTGGAGTTTGGGCCGAGCTCTTCCTATTTTCAATAGGGTTCAGTCCGGTCACTTCTTTGGGCCTACAAAAATAGACGACGTACCCACAATTTCCCCTAAAATTTTTGGGTCATAATTTAGGCTCAATAATTTTAAATAATAGCTCTAATGGCATTTTTGTGAATTGAGCAATGATTTGGGGAGCAAAACATATCTTCTTAATGGATTTAGGCGGCATATATACTTCTTTCTCCGTGCGTTATCATTGAGGGGGTTTAAAACTGTTTGAAGAAGCCATTTCGGACGTCGCTTCACAAGTTTTTTCACTCTCGAGATATCTTCTGCTTCTTACTGCGTCCTCTCACTTCCAGGTGTCACCCTTCATCTTTGAGATTTTCTTTATCTTTCCATCTTCTTTGCTTGTGGCTTCGCATCATTTCAAGCTGATTTTCATTTCGTAAGTTTTCCAAACTTCTTCTTCTTTCTTTTCTGTTGAAATTTCTTTTCTATTACTGCTAGGGTTTATTTATGGCAAGAATAAGTAATAGATCAATAGATGCGTTTAGGGATTTCTATAATATCCCCAACTGGGTGCACAATGAATGTGCCTCGGTTCCTCGCAATGTTTGAGACATTGAGGATGGGTATTAGATTCATGTTCTCCTGTTGTCTCAGGGGGGTCTAACCTTTCCCCCAAGTCGCTTATTTGTACACTTATTTAGTTATTTTTACAGAGTTCCTGCCCAATGTTCTCCAAATGTTTGTAAAATTATCAACGACGTACATAGGATCAATTAACTTTATGGCACCAATTTGGGTCTTGCTAAAATCTATTATTGCTATACCTCTTCTTGAACGAGCTCTGGTCTCCTCTATTTGAAAGCTAGGAGTCCTGATAGGGTGTTGGTAGTCAATCTACCTGATTCCCATAAGGACTATTGGCATAAAGGCTTCATTGCCAGGAACCGGTAATTCCCTCCCCAGACTGCGGAGGCGAGGTACAAGGGATCTATGTTTCTCTTTTACGGGGAGGAGTACATAGGTAGATATATTTCTTCTTCTGCTCATTGATTCTCTGTTAGTGTACTTTATTTCTTATGTCCTCCTTTTCCTTTTTAGCGAAGACAAAGAACTTGGAACCTGCACTCCACGAAATTCAAGATGCAGAGATGATAAAGTCTTGGAAGATAAGGGAATCCTTAGCTGACGGTGAGCATCTGAGATCAGCAGTGTTCCTTTTAGAGTACAAGAACACCGGGACCAGCTTCATCGCTCGACCTATTGATAGCATTCCTCACCTCGATATCCTAGAAGAGGTCGCTGCTGAGCCAATTTGATTAGACAAGGAGGATAGTAGCTATGGTGAAGACAATGTAAGGGCTGACAGAGGTGGAGCTGAGGGTGATTTTAGCGAGGAGAGTTCGAGTGGTGAGGAATCTTCCAGTTCGGAGGAGGGTTTAGAGAATTTAGAGAGTTCGTATAATTCAAATAGTTCCAGCGAGGAGACTATGGCTCCCCTTAGGAAGAATTTAATCCATGATGATGGTGAGGACAATATTACTCTGGCTTGCAGGCTGAAGAAGCAGAAGTCTAGGAGTGGGGATAAAACCACTGGCTCCCAAGCTATGTCTAATAAAAGAGAGAGAAAGAAAAGGCATTGGTGAGGGAGAGAGAGGGAAAGAAGGAGGAAGAGAGGAAAGGGGTCGAGATGGAGAAGAAGGGAGAGAAAAAGAGAGGAGGAGAGAAGAGGTGAATACAAAGAAAAGGCAGTCCTTGGTGCCCGTGTCTTCCTTAGATGAGGGGGCTTTCGTCACAGTTGAGGGGGATTCCGTCGCTCTCTCCTCAGTTGGCTTCGGCAGTGCTCGAGAGAGCAATCTTGAAAACAGACCTCCAGAGGTCGTCGGGCATAGGGACCGACCAGTTAGCCCTAAAGGTGAGTCAGGGGCTAGCCTTGGTAAGTTTATTTCCACTTCTCTACTCTTGCAAGTTTCTTTTCCATACCTTCTTTGCTAATATTTTCTTACTTCTTTATAGTTTGTATCTGATTTCATCATCCTCTATCACAGCCGCGACGAGTTGGCGAGGAGAAATGCTGAGCTAGAGGCAAGCCTAAAGGTTGCTAGTGCTGCTAAAATATCTTCTGATATTGCCCTGGAAGAAGGTAACAGAGCAAAGGAGGCAGCGTCTAGGGAGATGGAGGAGCTGAAGTAGTCCTATGAAATAGTCTGCACGAGTAAGCTGGCGATGGTTGAGGAGAATAAAATGCTCGCTGAGAAGATAAAAAAGTTAGATTATGAGGCTGCCGCCATCAAGGAGAGCTCTTACAATGCTGGGTGGATCGCAGCATAAGAGGATGCTCAAGCTCAGATCGACTACATAAGCCGCTTCAACTTTAAGAAAGTTTAGGACATGGCTTTGCTCGCTACTGAGGTGGATCTTGATTCCCCTCTCTATGACGAGCATGACCCTGGACCGAAGCTTATTGTAGATGGCGTGCCTCCTCCTGCTACCAATGATGGTGTTCCAGCTGCTCCAAGTACAGTTGCTGATGCTCCCCTTTATCAAGGAATGGTGGTTGTTCTATCCGAGGGAGGTACATATGAGGCTACTGTAGATAAGGGGAAGCAACCAGCATCCTCAGAGCATACTGAGGTTGCCAACAAGTTTTTTTAGGGGGCCTTTGTATTTTTGTTATTATATTTTTCTTCTTGCTGATGTACTTAAACTATTTTGGTTTTAATGAAATGGAGTTCTGTTCCTTCTCATATAGTGATTTATTTATTCTCGATGCTTGTATGATTTGTGGCTTATCGATCTTGAGGAATATATCCCAACTACTTCTCATTTATTCCAAATCCTTGGTACTAATGTGAGCGAACAAGTCCATCGTGCCTTTATAAAAATTTGTAAGTCTCTCTGAGCAAGGAACCGGGAATACAAGAACCAATCTGATCTGGTTGCTAAATTAAAAGATAGACTCGAGGAGATAAGTGAGATTGATGTTTTTGTTCAAGAAGAGGTCAATGCTCTCAAAATGAAACTCCTAGAGGCGTCTAAAATCAACTTAGCTGGAGAGATGATCTAATCAGAAAATGATACGTTGAAGCGAGAGCTTGTCCACTTGAGGGGGAATGCGTCCAGCACGTCTCCGTTGCTTATCCAAGGTTCGTCATCATCAATGACACAGTGAGCTGGAAACCTTCCCAACAGTTCTCAGAGGGAGATTAACGAGCTGAAAGGGGATGTTATTTGAGCCTATGTGATTGCAGTATGGCTTCAGCGAGATGTTACCAGGTTAAGACAGTTGTTTAAAAATGGACCTCGATAGGCGTGGGCGAATGGTTACAACAAAGGTTGGACTGATGCTCCAACGAAGTTGAAGGAGGTCGAGGAGTTAACTTTCATAAGAGGGTGGTTGAGTGCCCTCAAGGAGTTACAAGTTCCCAGGAACTCTGTTCTCTGGTATAGGCATAAAATCTCTCCCTCAACTTTGATGCTGAACCCATTCAGAAGGGATGATCGCTGGGTTCCTATAGATACGATCCCAAGACAGTTTCTCGAGACGAATTCAGAAGAATTCAAGAGGAGTTTTCTCTTCACCCAGATGATGGCCGAAGAGCGCGAGTAGCTGATTACCTCACTCAGCGACCTGGTCCTCATTAGGGTTTGAATTACGTAGTATCTGTAACTCTTTGTACATGTAATGATGTAATAAAATATTTTATTTTGGGCGATTTGCTAACTAAACATGTGTTGTGTTATTTCTTATTCTATTAATCTCTTATTCAGTTATCTTGGGCTCTTCCAGTCGACTAGATATGACTTAGGCAGAGTTAATTGTTGAGTGAGTATCCCCCCAATAGAGTATGCTTTAAGTGTACCATTCCACCTTAATTTACCTTTTAGGTCGTGTCGTCACACTTCCTTAGGCCTAAGTAAGGCAATGACGAGGATACACCTGGTATCGAATATTCATTTCGATCAGGATTTGTGAGCCAGACAATGTTGGCGACCAACCTGGGTTGGCCATGTTGTCTAAAGGTCCCCTGTAGGGCTTCATATATTATTAGGGGCAAGTTAGTAGGTCATTCGTGTTAATTGACAAATGCTTGAAGATGGCCATTACACATTGACCCCGCTACTTTAGTCAATAAGTATCTCATGATATTAGTTTTGCATGTTAAGAATGGAGCCTGTAACTTGGAAAGGGTGCAGTATTATAAAGTAGTTGAGAAAATGCCACTACCAAACAAATATTATTAATCAGAGAAGTATTAAAATTCAATATTGAGTTTCAAAAAGAAAAAATAAATCTAGAAGTAGAATTTCTTCAAATTAGCTGCATTCCAAGCTCTTGGTATCTCCCTGCCTCCAGCATTTCTAAGTGGTAGGCTCCTTACTAGTCATCTTTTATCACCTTGAATGGTCACTTCCAGTTTGGTCCTAGCTTGCCATCCGATGGTTTTATAGAGCTGTCAAGAACTTTCCTCAGGACGTAGTCCCCAACCTGGAATGTTTTTAGATTGACTTTTTTGTTATAATGCTTGGCTAGCTGTTGATAGTATGCTGCTAGTTTTACTAGAGCCAACTCCCTTCGCTCCTTGGCTAAGTCAAGTTCAGCGATGTAATACCCCGTATTTTTATTTATGGGATTAATTGAATTAAATGTGTATTAATTGGAAATTAATCCGGATAAAAATACTAGCGAGATGCGAGTTGGTATTTGATTTTAATGAGTATATATGGCTATATATGAATATTGAATCATGAAATTTGTCGTGAGATTAAAATACGACAATTTGGAAATTTTGTTGGGACGCGTGTGACAGTTGCGTCAGGAATATAATTATTTTAATTAAAAAGTGAATTTTATTTTTATTAACCGTATGGTCATTTTGAGTGCGCCAACGCGTTCGGAAGGGTCAAAATAGTCAGAAAACACTAGCCGGGAGTTTAGTTTGGGTCCCCGGGCATTTTTAGGCCATACCGGCAGCGTATAAGGGTAGTTTGGTAATTTTGGAATTTTGGGAATTAAAACCCACGAAAATTAGGAATTAAAATCTGACTTAACCTTTACCCACTAAACTCACTAACTACACTAATTGACTTAATGGGCTACGGGAGTTATTGGAAATAGGTTTAGGGTTTCCTAAGACAACCTCTAGCCACCATTGTCATCTTTAGAGAAGAAGTTGTAGAAAGAGAGAGGAGAAATTCTGCAGAGAGAGAGAGAACAATTCAATCTTCAACATCAAATTCAGAGATATATCAGAGGCAAGTGGTTTAATTACGTTAATTGCATTGAATGTTTCTTCCATGCTTAGACATTTCTGAAAATTTCATTGTTTTTGGGAGATTGATGAAAACCCATTAAATTGGAATTAGAAACTTACTTTTTGATGAGGAATCGCATGTAGTATTGTATTTAGGTGATTATTCTGATGATAATATATCTTGTATGAAACAAAAACGGATTTAAATATGACCATTGATGATCTTAAAAATTTCTAGGGTTCATGTTCTTGAGATTGGGGAAAAATGTAGAGACTTGATAATTGGGTGATGATTAGGACGAATTAACCCCATAAACATGTTATTATATGACCTAAGTATGTTTAGGAATGATTAGAAACCTTGAACAATTGTTGTATTGATGTTTGAATGTGATTAAAGGTGAAGAAAAGTTGGAAAAACGTAATAGGAATTTTTCAGGGCTCAAACTGTCACCTCGTTAGAAGACCTGCCCAGGTCGTTCGAACGAGCTTCTAACGAGTTGACAGTTTGCCTTCTAACGAGAGGGATGTTCGTTCGATGCCTTTCATTCAAACGAGATCTCGTTAGATGCCCAGTTCGTTCGAACGAACTCTCGTTCGAACCAGCCTCGTTCGAACGAGACTTCTAACGAGCTGACAGTTTAGGCTTTTTGGCCTGTTTTGATTTCGCATGTCCAGTAACCTTGCTTAATTGTAGAGATACCATTCCCTTGATGATAAATTGATATAGTTGGGACATTTGGGATATATTGAGGAGTAAAACATAGAAGTGCAATTCGAATTAAATGGAAATTGTGGAATAGGACGTGAGTGACTACTACGATGCGAGAATTATTAACGGCTTAAATAATTGAATTAATCGGGAACTCATGAATTGTGCAACATTATGAGTCGGTACGAGAATGAGAAGTGTATCACAAAACTAAATTACGGTGATTACTAAGATGTGTGTATACTTAGTATATGTATATGATTTTATGTGTATGACATACCTACCATACTTGCTATCACGGGAGGTTTACGTTCGCTTAGGGCCCTCTAATCCTTGTGTTGCCCGGATTTAGATTGGTACCTCGAGAGCATAGGTCAGAGAAGGACTTATTGGGATGTTAATAAGTCTGCTGATCGTGGGAGCGTAGGTATGTGCGTGACCCATGTGATGTGACTGTGTTCGCCTCCATTGTTTGTGATTTGCTATTATCTGAGAATGATTCATGAGAGATTCGGAATGCGTGATCCTTATGTACGTGATGTACCGGGATGGATAGCAGAGTATGTGTGCACCGCAACTTAGTCTCGGGTTCTTATATTGTATATTTATGGCGTGACTAATATACACTTAAATTAATGAGAACTTTCATGTTGGTATTGTGAGTATAAATACAGAAACGCTTTGGGTAACTATAAAGGGATAACCTGTAATGAAATGTATTGCTAATAATTGAGAATCCGAGTTTAAGTAAAGCCTCTATTTTAGTTGGTAATGTTAGAATGCATATTGAGAATCGAGTATTAAGGGGTAGAACTTATTACGGGTTCGTTAAACATGTTTGTCACTTAGATGAGTACGGTACGTTAGGAGTGCACAATTAGTCGAGAGGTGAGTACTTCATGTGAGTGCACATGTATTTTGCATTCATTGTTTTTATGTTATTAAAACACCTGCTGTTTTTAAAATAATCTCCACTTTCGGGCTCTGACCCGTTTGCTTTCAAATCTATTTTTTGTAAAAACCATTTTAGGTGCCCAGCCACAAGGACACCTTGCTTAGGATCCTCATTCAGGTGACGAGCTGTAGCTGTTGTGGAAGTTACAGGACTTTGCTAGTAGACGCTTAATCTATCTTGACTCTATTTTCAGCTTTCATCAGTTGTAGGGCATGTCGCCCATTTCTATTAGAAGCATTTCCTATTTCGGATTTTCAGACTTTTGGCATGTAATTAATTCAGTATACACTGTTTTACTCATTTCAGTTGTGGGATTGTTGTGAGGAGTTTTCCTCCGGACTTATTATTATTTTGTTGGTTATTATATTGCTTCGTTATGGTGAATGGTTGTTATTCTTTCATTATCCTTTTACTGTATGTTAATAAGATTTAATCTAAAATTTGGCAACTCACTTTTTAAGTACTAGGTGGTTAATAATCATAAAAATGTTTTCGATAGTGATGCTATTAACTGGACCAACTTGGTATTTTGTATTAATTTAATAAAGTAGTAGCTACCCGGTATTTAATTAGTCGGGGTGTCACAAGCGAGCAATTTCATATCATTCTGGCCTTGGTCGATCAGAGTGGACCTCATGGTCGGAAAACCAGCTTCCAAAGGGATAATTGCCTCCATCCCATACGTAAGTGCGAATGGTGTCTCTCCAGTTGCTCGCCTTGGGGTAGTGTGATAAGCCCATAGGATGTGGGGTAGTTCGTTTGCCCATGCTATATTGTATATCTCTAAATGATTTTTTAATCCATCAATCACTATTTTTTTGGAAGCCTCAGCCTGTCTGTTGCTCTGAGGGTATGCCACAGAATTGATATAATGCCTGATCCCATAGTCGTCGAAGAAACCTTGGAAGAGGTCACTCTCGAACTGGGTTCCGTTGTTAGTGATGATCGTCCTGGGGATCCTAAAGCAAGTGATGATGTTCCTCCATATGAATCTTATCATGTCTACGTCTCTAATGTTTGCCAGTGGCTCATCCTTTATCCATTTGGTGGAGTAATCTGTTGTGACCAACAGATATTTACGATCATCGGCTGTAGTTGGTAGTGGTACCTTGATGTCCATACCCCATTGGGCGAAGGTCCAGTAAGTGACTTCAGGTCGCTGGCTGGCGGGTGAACCATAGGTGCGTGAAGTTGGCATTTTTTGCACTTTTGAGCATAGATTCCAGCGTCTTTTTGCATTTACGGCCACCAGTACCCTTCTTTCATTACTCTAAAAGCTAGTGACTTGCCCCTAATATGACTCACACATATTCCCTCATGGAGTTCATGCAGGACTCGCTTGATGTCCTTTGGATGAATGCACTGGAGGTAAGGGACAGTGAAAGATCTCTTGTACAACTTTTCCTTAGGAGATAAGTGAAAGCGAGCAACCTTGACTCTTATCTGATGAGCGGTCTTCTTATCTATTGATAGTACACTATCCTTCAAATAATCTATTATAGGATCCATCCAACTGGGGGCTTTCTCAATCTGGAGAACATGCTCTATGCTCGGTAGTTCGTTGATCTGGTTGATACTTGGCTGGGCAAGGAAATCAATTTATATTATCTTCTTCAAGTCAGAGTTAATCACTGAGCTTAAGGCTACAAGGGAATCAGCATGACTGTTCTGTCCTTTGGGAAATTATTGGATGCTGATGTGCTCAAAGTTGGCCATCAATCCTTTCATAGTGGCGAGATAGGCTGCCATCCTCTCATCTCTTGCATTGAAATCTCCACGTATCTGGTTGGAGACCAATTGTGAGTCGCCAAAAACTTGGAGTCGCTTTGCTCTGAGCGTTCGTGCCTTTTATAGGCTCGCGATCAGTGCCTCATACTCTACTTTGTTATTAGAGGCTTCAAATCCAAGACCGATTCCTTGCTCAAGAATGGCATCTTCGGGGGTAACCAATACGTTACCCACTCATGCCCCTCTGGAATTGGAGGCTCCATCAACGAATATTTTACAGACTCTAGATTCTGGGGAATTTCATTCTGATGACTAGTCTGGGGCTAGTCGCAAGTCTTCTCTGCTATAAACTCGACGAGGACCTTCCCTTTAATGGTAGTACTCGAATGGAACTGAATGTCAAATCACTCGAGCTCGACCGACCACTTGGACAATCTACCAGAAAGGTCTGCTTTCCTCAGGACTGCTTTAAGAGGGTGGGATGTAAGTACAATAATGGAGTGGGATTTGAAATAATGTTTTAATTTTCTCGAGGCTACCACTAGCGCAAAGGGGAGCTTTTCTAGTGGTAGGTATCGTTGTTCGGCATCTAAAAGGGTCTTGCTCGCGTAATAGACTGGGTACTGGATCCCTTTTTTTTTGCATACTAGTGTAGAACTTACAGTATGACTAGATACTGCAAGGTAAAGGTATAGGGAATCATTCTATTAAGGGATTATGAGCAAAGGTAATTTACTAAGGTAAGCTTTGATCCCTTCCAACTCCCTTGAGCACTCCTTGTTCCATTCCACCTCTTTTCTTTTCTTCAACAACTGGAAGAACGATTGGCACCTTTCAAAAGACTTTGAGATTAATCGATTTTAGGCGACGAGCATTCTTGTGAGCTTCTGCACGTCTCTTATCATTTCGGGGGGTTGCACCCTATTGATAGCATCTATTTACTCCGGGTTGGCATCAATACCTCTCTTGCTGACCAAGTAACCAAGGAATTTTCCTGACTGGACACTGAAGGAACACTTACTCGCGTTGATATTTATTTTAACTTCCTCAAGATTTCAAAGGTCCATGATAGGTCAGAGAGGTGGTCATCTTTGAGCTTGCTCTTGACGAGCAAGTCATTGATGTAGACCTCCACAATGCTTCCCATTTAGTTTTTGAACATCTTGGTGACCAACCGCTGGTAAGTTTCTTCTTCATTTTTGATCCCAAAGGGTATAACCTTATAGAAATATAACCCGACTGTGGTTATAAATGTTGTTTTGTCTTGATCCGGCTTGTGCAGAGGAATCTGGTGATACCCAGAGTATGCGTCCAGGAAGCTCATCCTTTCGTGTGCTGTCGTGGCATCCACCAGCTGATCAATTTTTGGGAGGGGGAAGATGTCTTTAAGGCATGCCTTATTGATATTGGTGAAATCGATGCAAACTCTCCACTTTTCGTTTCTCTTGGAGACAACCACTGGGTTGGATAGACACTTAGGGAACTGGACTTCCCGTATGGATCCCACGCCCAACAGTTTTTCAACTTCTTTCTCAAGGGGATGGTTCTAGAGGAACGGTGTGTTCCTTTAGGTCGACGAAACTTAGTTTTAGCTTCCTGAACAGGTCGAGATACATTACTTAGGATGAGATACCTTGGTCGATGAGCAACCTGTCGATGTCATAGTTAGCTATCCTGAGTGTAATAATTAGCGCATCATGATGTGGGGTTCTTAATCCCACTAGGTCCTCATCTGTGAACACAATATACTTGCTGTAGTAGACATCTTCTGCTCGCCGACGCTTCCTAGCTTACGTTTTGGATGGATCGATCTGAAAAGCTTGAATTACTGTTGTGAGCTTTTTCACTTCCATACAAGCCATATTTCCTTGAATCTGTTTGAGGTTGGAAACCCCATGAATTAATACAAACTCATGGCCGATGTCTTTTTCGAGCACGTTATCGAGCCTTTGATCTCCATTGGCAGCCACCTTATCTGCCTTTTTCTCCACGAATTCGCTCAGGTGTCCATCTTGAGCTAACTCTTCAAGGTGAGATTTGAGGGCCTTTCACTGCTCGGTTTTGTGCCCGCCCTCCTTGTGGAAAACACATCTCAGTGTGTTGTTCCGCTTAGAAGGGTCTCCACCCATTTTCTTAGGCCACTTCGTGAACGGTTCATCCTTGATTTTTTCCAGAATTTTGTAGATCAGTTCTCTGAGAACTGTGTTTACTGCTTGAAATGCCTTCGTGGTATCACTCTTGCTCCCATTCTTAGGGTCATTATTGCCCCCATTCTTACTCCCTTTCTTTTGACCCTCCTTCTTATCACTCCCCTTGCCGGTGACCTTGACGCGACCATTTTTGTCTGCACTGAGATGGGTCACATCTTCGATTTGGGCATATTTTTCAATACGAGCCATCAAGTCATTGATGGTTGTGGCCTCCTTTTTAGTGAGGGACTGGTGCAAGATGCAGGAGCTGGGTAAGCCAATCTTAAAGGATGCAATGGAGACATGGTCCGAGCATTCCTCGACCTCATTGAATAACTACCAACACCTCTTCACGTAGTCTCTGAGGCTCTCATGGGGATTTTTCTTCATTGTCAACAAAGAATCCATCCTTTTCGGATGGGAGCTACTGGTAATAAAGCGAGTGGTGAAGAGCTCTGCCAGGGACTCGAAGTTCCTAATGGATCTATGGGGGAGTTTCTCGAACCACTTTTGAGCCACATCGTGCAAGATTTATGGGAAAATTCGGCACATCAGTGCGTCCTTGTGGCTCCAAAGGGTTATGGCCTGTCTATACTGTCTAACATGGTCGATGGGATTAGTCTTTCCGTTGTAGATCTTGAACTTGGGAATGAAGAACTTATTGGGGGCTTCCTCTTCCTTTATTTCCCTTGAAAAAGGGGATTTCATCTGGGTCCTAAGAGCTTTCCTATCTTGCTCTCTAGTTGATCTGGAACCCCGATGTGCTGGGCGTTGGTCTATCTCTCTTCGAACCAAGTTTCGTATATAGTCGTTCTTTCGGCCTGGGCTTCTGTACCGACGAGCAGATTGTTATTGCTCGGACCAGTTGTTATCTGACCTGTGTCCCTCAATTCTTTGAGATCCATGACTTGGGCTCCCTCCTCGACTGCGAGATCTTCTCTCCTGAGGGCTAGGAGTCCGGTAATGATGTTGCCTCGTATTGCGATGGATCTCTCTCTTCATTTTCTCTAGTCGCCTTTTGTGGCGAGCATTTTAGGCTTCTTTCTTACAAGTGGCCTCCTCCTGCTCTTGGAGCCTAGCCTCATAGGCGTCGATCAGCCTGGAGACTTGTGTGGACCTAGATAGACCCTAACTTGCTTCCAAGGCTTGCCTTTCCGGTCAAGGGCTTAGGTTTGAGCGTCGAACTTCAGATCTAACCCTATAAGGGATAGGTTGCTCTTGAATATCCCCCATTTGAGGGGCATTACTGCCGTGACCAGACATTCTAGGTTCTTGTTAGTGAAAGCTTTCTTAAAGGAAGAACGACCGCTTCCCACTGAAGGCGCCAATTGTGGTGACAATAAATCTAAACACAAATTATAAGTAAATGCAACCACGAGAAAAATAAAGAACACGAATTAGAATAATCACAATCACAATCACACACGACACAAGATATACGTGGTTCGAAAAAATGCCTACATCCACGGTGGTGCTCTCAGTTTGTATTTCTCTTTTGTCCAGGGGAGTGTTTCTAATCACATACCCTTTGCCCTGGGCCAGGGATATTAGAAGTTCAGAGAGTGGGGGTGATGGGCACTCCCACGTTAGCCCACTATCCCTAGAATATATCATGAGAGATTTTAGGAACAGGATGGGTTGTTGCTAACTAACTGTGTTTAAGGCTTTGGAGTTTGGGCCGGACTCTTCCTATTTTCAATAGGGTTCAGTCCGGCCCCTTCTTTGGGCCTACAAAAATAGACGAGGTACCCACAATATGAATATATGATATTAGGCTTACTTTCTATTGTCCTAACAAAATCGTATATATATATATAAACAAATTTAGTCATGTTTTATCTCTTGATTTCTCATTTATAGAAATGTTATGAATGACCTTCGTCTTGAACAGGTTTCAAGGGAAAGATGGCCGTTTATCTCGGAAGACTATTTATTTCAGGAATGATCTAATGGTTTAAAAATGTGAAATACTAAATCAAACATTAAAAAAAGTATAAAAATTAAAAGAAAAGTCTAAAAATATGGAAAAGGTAGAAAAACATATGAAATATCTGTAAAATACTAAATCACAATTAAAAAAAAGTCTAAAAATTAGATTATAAGTATTACAATCAAACATTCAATTATAAAAAGATTTTTTTAAATTTGAAAAATAGTGAAAATCATTTAACAAGCCGGATATAGCAGAAAAACATTAAATTACAAATTTATTTTTTAAAAAATCTTTGAAATACAAAAAAAAATATAAAAAATTATAGAACAAACATTAAATTAAATATAGGCAAAGAATCTTAATGGTTGTAATTTTTTTTCTTACTAGTTAGATAAGATATGCCTACAAAAAAGTTACACTAATAAAAATAAGATACAAATGGAGAGATGAATATGACTTTAGAGAAAAAAATGGGACAAGAGATGAGAGAAATAAATAGCATTTATTGGTTCAAAAGATAATCGTTTTATATAGATTGTTAACGTGGTTGCCAAATAAGAATAAATCAATGGGCACGATTTTTCTTTACCTACCACGAACACGAGCGAAAAATAATTTCATGTTGTTTCACATTCTATATGAGTTATTTTCATGTTAGGTACAAGAAATTATGTGTCGTATTGTGGTTTAATTGGGTCGTGTTCACGTTACTAAAATAATATGATTTCATGTCGTGACATTTTATTTGGGTCATATTCTTGTTAGAAAAAAAAAAGATTTTGTATCGTCTCATATTTTAATTGGGTCATTTTATGTCACATTTTATTTTGACAGTATCATGTTAGGTAAAAAAAAGAATTTTCTTTGTTTTTTAATTAGGTCATTTTTGTATTGAAAAAAATACGAGTTCATGGTGAGTCGAGTTTTATTTAGTTCCTGTTAGGTTAAAAAAATTGGTTCGTGTTGTGACATGTTTATATTAGGTCATGTTTGTGTGAGGTTGAAATATTATTTTATGTCATGCCAGAATTTATTTAAATTGTGTTCGTGTTGGATACAAAAAGTTGACGTTGTGTCATGTTAATTGGGTCGTATTTGTTTTTTTTTATAAATAACTCTTTTTTAAGAGATTTAGCTTTGCTGAGTCAACAAAGATTCCCCTATATTTTTTTATCCTCTATCATGTCAAGCTTAGTGTATCGCAAGTGCTTGTCCAACTTCGCGTGTCGATGCAGATTTATCTAGCCAAATAATATTTTTAAGGTGGTTGAAATACATGTTTTTTCCAGAGTAAAAATCATGATACAAGTAGTGAACAATGATAGTTTTAGTGAACATAAAAAAATTATCTCCATTTCAACGTTTTAAGAATTGTTAACACAAATAATTTTTTTTTTTTGTCGACCAAAACTTAAGTGTTACTTTTTTTATTTTATTTTAAGGATCTATTTATTTAAAAACAAAAATGAGAAAAATACTCCTAGGGGATCTTACAAGAGAAAAAGAAAATATAAACATAAAATGAGAGAAAACTACGAAAACCTCAAAATATAGGAATTTATAGGTATCCCCATTATAAAGATTAACTTTGGACTACAACAATTTACGAGATTTTGATTGAGAGGCATAGGAACTTAAATTATTATAGGGTCTCGATTTTCATAAGAACATGCTTGATACAAGCGCTAAGCCCATCTGTTCCTATAATTAATGAAGAGTTCAGGCCAACGAAGGCTTTGACAAACCAATCGATTATAACGACTGATGATTATACGAGATAGGTCTAAACTCTTAGGGATAGATATTACCGCAACTTAGGACTCCCCTAAGCTACCCTATAAATGTAAACCCACCCCACTTGATAGGGACACATAATTTTGTAAAGTTAAACAATACTACAACTCTTCCAACCGATTCTCTATAATAAACAAATCCTAGCACCCCGTCGATGTAGGCACATTATCAAACCATGTAAATGTTATGTTGCGTGTGTGATTTCATTACTTATAATCATATTAGTTCTTATTTGGATTATGTGCATTGGATATGATCACATGTAGGAATTTATCACATACAATTGGCATTGTCTATGGGAATGATCTGAGTTCTTTACCACTAGCCAATCTTCTGAGATGTCTCACTCACCCAACCAAGATAACCAAAATCTTGATGACCAAGAGGGTCATTAGTAGTTTGGTCATGGAAACTAGGAGGGTTATCCCCTAGACTATGAGAATCATGATGACGAGGAGGGTTGTCATCCATCTCCTCATTCCCATAGGATCAGATATAAAATTATCAATTATTATCAATCATCTAAATCACGTTATCACCCTTAGGACGAAAGAGCGATAAAGAATGATGAGCTTTATTGATCTAACCAAATATATAGGCTTATTGGCAATTATGAATAGCACCTCCGAGATGAAAAGGCCACCAACAGGCATCAAAAGGTTCTAAACGATACGCTTCAGCGATTCTCGGAGAAGTTGGATAGGGATACCCATAGGGAAAATTGCAAGCGTGGGAACATGTCATGAACTCCTATTCCTCAGGCGAGCATGTCTTGAATCCAAGGAAGGAGCACTAAATGACAGAAGGAATTCCATCCTCTAAAAAATTCTCATAGAATGAGACCCCTCTCTGACGAGCGCTGATGAGATAGAGGGCTCCATAATTTCAACAAAAGAGAAGTGGATAGGCACCCAACCTATAATGGGGTGCAAACATCCAAAGAGATTATGAGAATAACTCTTGCTTATCAGATGAAGTTGCCCTTTATTCGGGCTACAGAGGAGTTTGAGCCTCCTAAGAAATTCACTCTCCTTTTATTTAAGATATATAACGGGAAAACATATCCTACCGATCAAGCAGGGTAGTATTGACAAGCGATGACTCTATGGAGCAACAACGAAGGCTTGATATGATGAATACTTCCCTCCATCATTGGAGAAACTACCTCAGAAGTGGTTCGAGAAGCTTCCACATAGGTCGATCGCCTCTTTAAAATTGCTAGCCAAAGCCTTCATGACTAGGTTTATCACTAACAACACCTATTATAAAAGAATGGACTCACTCCTCACAATAAAGAAGAAGCCCCCAGAAGATCCTTCGCTATAAGATATTAGGAGGTGTGTAAATAAGTGGAAAATTGCATCGGATAAGTCGTTGTGGCTTCCTTCAAAATTGATCTATCAACCAGTTAAATATTGTACCAGTCTCTCATTAAGAGAAAGCCCATCACGATCGATGATCTTATGATAAGAGTTAAGAAATACGCCAAGGTTGAAAAAATTATAACTATAGGTGGTCAGGAAGGAGATCGAAAGAAACAACCCAAGAATGGGGATAAAGAAAGCATGAGAGAAAAAGGAAGGAAAAATAAAATATGAAGCCAAAAGGAGTCGAGAAGAAGATCCCGAGAATAATTTTAAAGCCATCAATATGATTTTTATCTAATTAATTTATAATATCTTCTACAAGATTAGAGATCGATAATATTTCAAGGGCCTGAGAAAATGATAAATTATCCTAAGAAAAGGAACATGACACTAAGGTGTGCGTACCACCAGGATCACTACCACAAAAATGAAAATTGCAAGGCCCTTAGATACCATCTTGAGGAATTGGCCCAAGCTAAGCACCTCAATGAATTTATCAGAAAGAAAGAAGGTCAAACAAAGCCTGTGTGCAAACCAGAGGCTTGATAATGTGCTGGATAAGGATTTAGGACATGAGTTCGCAGTAGTCGAAAGGGGCATAAAACTAGTGCAAAACTCGAAGTCGGATAATGTTTGGGTTATAAGTTCATAGTAATTCATGATTCTTCAAACCTAAATAAACTCAAGGGGAATGCCCTCAGGGTAGAAATTAAGATGCTAATGGCAGTAATGAAGGCATTTCAGATCGATCTAGTCAAGCCCATTACGAGAAAACACTGACGAACTAGAGACATTGATTATTAAAAGCATATATTATTCACCGATGATGATCTAGTCGAAGTAAGGACTCCCCATTATGATGCTCTTATAATTACTCTTAGGGTCACTAATTGAAAAGTGTACAAGTTATTTGTGGATCAGCGAAGCTCCTCGGCGGTAATGTACCTCAAGATATTTAATCAACTAAACTTATGCCTCAAAGACCTATAGGTAGCCACCGTGCACCAAGTTGGATTTGTAGGAATAATGACTTTTCCCTTTGGAAAGGTTATTTTCCCCGTCTGAGCATAATGAATATCTAAGCTCATTGAGGTCCTTGTAGTTGATATAGATTCCTCATGAAATTCCATATTGGTCAGAGGGTGTCTTCATGTCACGAGGGTAGTGTCGTTTACTTAAAATCATTACTAATAAAAGGAGTCGTGAAGATTCGGGAAACCAAGCCTTAACTCAGAAAGGTTTTATAGTTTCCATCCGAATAAAATAAGAGAATAATAAAGATAAAGTTATGGAGCTAGTGGAGGGATCCGTTACCTACAAGTGACAACTAAAGTATGGGTAACCTAGAGTTGAGGAATCAAAGTTTCCCCTACGGATCGAGTGATGGAACCTCTTCAAGAGGTTGCCTTTGAATACAACCAATCTAAGAAGAAGTTCTTGATCGACAACTCACTTACTGACAAAGAGAAGGAAGAACTGGTTATTTTCCTCAAGTGCAATCAAGAAGTCTTTGCTTGGAAACCATATGACATGCCAGGAATTGATTAAGAATTAATGTGTCACAAGCTTCATGTGGATCCATTACATCCACTAGTGACTCAAAAGGCACGATGAACCTCTCTCAAGAAATTCAGGGTGGTTGAAGAGGAAGTGTGGAAAATTTTGGAGGCGTATTCCATCAAGGAGGTTCAATTCCCCAAGTGACTATCAAACCTCATGATCATGAAGAAAAGAAATGAAAAATAGAGAGTGTGTATAGACTTCACTGACCTAAATCGTCCATGTCCAAAGGATAACTTTTTTATGCCCAAGATAGTCCAATTGGTTGACTTGACTGAAAACCATGAATGTATGAGCTTTCTTTATGCATACTCAGGGTACCATCAGATCTCACTGTTTGCCCCTGACCATGAAAAGACTTGTATCATCACTACACTGGGGTTATACTTCTATAGGGTGATGCCGTTCATATTAAATAATATTGGACAACATATCAAAGACTTGTGATGAAGATATTTAAGCTGCAGTTAGAAGATATGATGGAGGCATAAATAGATGATATGCTTGTGGAAAGCATGAAGAAGGAGCACAACTATGCAGACCTAGTAAATATTTTCGAAGTCCTTCACTATTACAAAATGAAACTTATTGGGCTTCGTATCTGAATTGTAGCTTATTAAAAATGGTTTTCATATTTGATTCATAGCTTTAAAATATGGGCCCCATATTTAAATGATGGACTAATATGGATTGTTTTATGATAGGCATTTTTTTCCATTACAAGCGCCAAGCCTTGGTCGATGAAATCAACACTCTTTTATGCAATGAAACATGGTATCTTTTTCTTTGAATTTCTCATTGAACATAGTAGGATGTAAATGGGCGTATCGAATTATAAGCAAAACGGATGGCCCATTATTTTTTCTTTGAATTCTCATATATGTTGCAAGAAAATTATAATATTTGTAGTTATTTTATACAAATATAACTAAAAATTTACATGAAGTCCAATGGTGTTAAAATCTAATGACATTATTTTGATGGTGTCAAACCATTTTCTGAACCTATACAAATTAAGAGACATTGTTTGTTCTTAAAGACCATCTAAAGTTTAGGCATAAAAGAAAGTAATCTAAATAAAAATTAGTAAGATCCTATTTTTTATTTGTGGGATGGACCTCATGCCAAGTCAAGCCACACTTAAGTAATCAAGAAAATTTAATTAGCCACCTACTTAGCAAATTTAATCTCAAAAGCTAAACATAAGTCATATAATCCAATATCTATTTACCCACACGGACATGAAAAGGCACTTGCTTGGTCAAAAACTAAAATCAAACATCAAATGGAAACATGGCTCTATCACCTCACATAAGTTACATCTTAAGCTAACAACTCTTAAAGAGACATATAATGCCCCATGATATTTTCTTTCTTCTTACCAAAATTATAAGAGAACCTCTTGAGGTTTAAATTTTTTAAAAGGTTTTTAGAAGTATAATAAATGTATCTAAAAATTCTTTCACCAAAAGCTTACATTTAATTTAAATACTTTTTAAAAACTTTTAAAAAATTCTCAATACATGTTTTAAAAATTCTCAAATATATATTACATTTTCCCAAAGTAATTTCAATATCGTCCCATGATCTTATTAATTTATATTTCAACGAAAATAAAATTTTCACAATGAAAAGAATATTCGCAACAAGTTTAGTGTTGTCACTATCTATCCCTGGAGCCTTATCACCCCCATGGATTACAAAGAAAATAACACCACCTCCTCAACGAAAAGGTCCTATAATCCGTGGCCCTTTTATCAATGGGGCATGGATATTTTGAGACCTCTACCCATAATGCACGGGAGTTGTAAATTCATGGACAATGCCAAAGATTACTTTATAAATTGGGTGCAGGTCGAGCCATTAACTCATATCATAGAGCCCGACCCGACATGATATGATCAATGTATGTCGGGAACAATTGAAGGTGGTGAAAATCGATCCCCCAACCTATACACATTTAGAACCCCCTATTACCACTAGGCTCAACCCCTGGTGGTTATTTTCCTTGATTTTACGTTCAATGAACTTCAACTCACTAAAGGCTTATCTTATTCGTCAATTTCACTTATATTTGGTTGAGGAAGTAAGGGAGCAAACAACCCTTAGGGTCACAACCTATCAGAAGATGATGGATAGATTCTATAACAGTCAAGACGATCACTCTGAAAGAGGGCGATTTGGCTTTGAAAAAGATGACCCAGAAAGGAAATAAGTTGGAGCTGAACTGGCATGGTCCCTACATAGTCAGTGTAGAGGCACAACCTGACACATATATAATTGAAATGCTAGAAGGGAACACTTTAAAAACCATTGAAATGAAGAGCACCTAAGAAAATACTATCAATAGGACGATCTGGATTAGAAAGTGTTGAAGAGGAACGAGAAAGTAACCTATGTAATGAAAGGGATTTATGTAAAGCGTTTGCTATTATTAATGAAAAATCACTATTATTTCCTACTGTTATTTTAGAAGTCCTTCCAATATTTACTGCAAAAGGTGATCGGTTTCAAGAGATGAGCAAGAAGCCTAAACCAAAGATATCTCAAATAAGATGAACAAAATAAGGTTGACTATGACCAAAGCACATTTAATGAGGGGACTAGTCCCTTGGACATGTCATAATCAAGAAATTGGTTGACCTAAGGAAACCAATGTCTTCACAAGGCCAGTTTTTCTAAGAACCGACCCAATTGACTTATAAGTTAACTAAAAGCATTGGTGAATCCTAGTACAAACGAGCATTCCACTGGCCACGACCAAAGACTATACCTATAAAGTCGGTAGGAAATTTAATACCCAAAATTTTCCATATATAATAAATAAACTATTGCTTGCGCTTTACGTGTGCTTGAGTGACATGTCATATCAAAACATATTTATATGTATATAAATAAAGTTTGAAATTAAGATCCAGTAAAATATTAATAAATATTTTAATTAAAATTAAGTAAAATATGACTAATGTGGCTAATAATTTGGACATGTATTGTTTTATATTATCGGTTATGAAGATAATGAATTATGAGGGTCAAAAGTATTTATAATGACAATTTCGTTAACCTACAATATGAATGGGATACTTTTTAGGCTAGTTAAGGGGCATTTTGGGTTAGCTGCTTTAGACCCTAAATTAGACCCAAACCTAATTAGGTATTTAAGAGTTAATATTAAACCATTAGAAGGCTCACTTAATATAAACACACAAAATTGGGGATCTAGGAGCTTAGAGAGAACAAGGCTAAAAGGCCCTAAGTAATTAAAATCTGATTTAGATGATTTAAACCAAGTAATTTCATAATTAACCCATTTAGGAATTAATTAGGATTGATTTAGCATCATTTTGATTGAATCTTCCTAATAATTGATGTGTTTTGATTAGATCTTGAATAGGTTCTAATTTTTTAATATAATTGTTGATGTAAAAAACTAGATCACTCTAATTGTTTAATCACAGATAAATAAATGAGACAAAGATTTTTAAAGTGGTTCAGCCTTATATGAATGGCCTACGTCCACTGTTATGTTATTGCTGAGTGTTTGAGGAATTCTCGATTACAAGAGATATCAAGAAATTCCGATCCCTTTGAATGAGGGTGATAAAAGGTATTTATAGCCCTTAGGCTGTACATGAAAATGTTGATACATTAAATGATATGCATATGAAATGGTAATACATTTAATGCAGCGTGTGTGTCAAGATGATAAACATTCAATGAATAATTGAACTGTTGATTATCTGGCAATTTATGCTACGGCCGAGATGCATCTCGGACCGCCTTAGTTCCTCGGAGCGCTAGAGTACCTCGGAGCGCTAGAGTACCTCGGAGTGCTGAAGTTCCTCGATGTATCCTCGTTGCTCGGAGAGAACATGAGTTGGTCGGGGAAATGAACTTCCTCGTTGCTATTGTGCCAAGTAGATTGACACATGTCTTCATATTATTCGTCCATATCAGTATATTAATTTTGGTATCAACAATAATCTAATAAACACCCTAGGATATTATGTACAGTATGTTAAGAACTGAAACTAAATTATTGCGAACTAGAATGTTAGAGTTTTTAAAAGATAAAGTGAGTTTTATTTATGTTCTTAAACTTTAATGAGCATTTTGATGATATAATTGTGTTCCAATAATTTTTTGTAGGTGAATACAATGTTTATATGTCATGTAAATCATATATGAAGATTTTCTAGTCTTTAATGGAGGTTTGATTTGAATTTTGTTCAGTTGGAAAAGACAACCCCGCAAGGGAAATGTTTTTAAAACACTGAAACACGTGGTTAACCTACCTTTTCCCTATGATCGACCGTTGCATAAGTTATTTAGCAATTTATTTATTTATTTATTTGGGAAGTTAGTATTTAGGGGTTTGTTTCAGGATGACTTCTGACCTAAATTGATATATATGGCTTGTTTATAATATGAATTGGATGACTTTAAACTAAGATTATAGATGGATTTCTAATTACTTTTAAATGGAATTTAAGTGGATAGATCAAGTCGTGACTCAAATTTCGTGCTTAAGATGGATATTAATTATTGTGTTCTTTATGTAATGTATACCATGTGTGTGTATGCGTGGTGAATGTACTAAGGTGGGGATTCCATTAAAAGGGGCACGTATAACTCCGACCACTATGGTACCTCGATGAGTCGACGAGATACTTTAGTCAATTTTTACCCCTGGGTCACACGTCTAGGTACCTGTGTCCAAGATGGATTATAGGAATATTTCCTTTATATATCCTTGGGTATGGTATGTTATATGGTTGGCGAGTAGACGGGGTGATTTATCCCTTGCCTTGATGAGGAATTAGGTTTAGGATGGTTAAGACTATACTTAGTATGAGCGATTGATCCTCTAAGGTATTAGCGATAGACCTTTGTTGCTTGACTTGGTTATGTCATCCTTAAACTCTAAGATAATCTTAATTTCTTTATAACACCTGGATTGGATTAGCGTAATGTTGTCCCAAATTTCGATTGTTATTTTCATATGTGTTGTGTAAAACTTAAACATGGGGTCATATGGGATTTTGAATCTTAGATGCGCATGATATTAGGATTAGAGGGTGGGGTAAATCTAAAAGATGTTAAAAAGCTAGGGGCAAATACATAATTATGATTTATTACAAATTTGATTATATTTTTATACTCTTTAAACTTGTTGTTAACGTTGTGGATTTAATGTTTCAAGACAGAGGCCACCCGTTTCACGACCTTGATCGCAATGTTGCTGTGATTCATCCTTCTATTGCAAATTTTCTTTAGGATATAGGTGTCAATGGTTTGTTTTCCAGCTTGATTAATTTATTTATTTTTCGTCATAGTAGAGATAGATAATATATTTTTATTCATACATTTTATATAGCCCATAGTTAGCTATTTTGGCATGTTAGATTTGACTCATGTGGATGGTATTAGAGTTCTGGAATGTCTTTCATTATGGATATTCAGTTTGTCTATTTTCTTATATGATTATAATGGTACTCATTTGTTTAGACTCATGTACTAGTAATTTAGAACTGATCAATCTACTTTTTTAATATTACGGGGTGTCACATTTGGTATTATAACATTCCTGGTTATAGTCCCCTATGGATTATAGAGGGGGATTGAAGGTAATCTTGAGATTAGGGATAATCCCCCCATTAACAACAGTGTTTGGGATTAAGGTATCTTAGCATGGCAGCTCATCGAGGTAACTCAAGCGAGGCAGCTTAGTGTGGCAGCTCAACGAGGCAACTTAAGCGAGGTAGGTTAGCATGGCAACTCATACTTTAGCTTGCTGTGTTATTTAGTCATATTGTATCTTTGTTTATATTGACTATGAGCTATAACGATTGTAATGATGTAACGAGAATAATAATGATTTTTAGTGTGAGATCGAACGGTACTCGCGAGAGACCAGGCTTGGCAGGAACAGGGAGAGATTTCATGCTCTATTGAGCGACCTCATCGTGGGAACTTCAGAGGGACTTGGTTTGAAGGATTGAGAAGTGGGGCACCATTAGGGCTTGTCCTGACCATCTTAGATACATATGATAAAACACCAAAGGACCCTTAACGTGGAACCTCAGGCAGAGCAGCTTCGCGTTGCATCGGGCGTTTAGTTGTGGTCAAACAACCCTCTACTTAATATCACATCCACTTTATTTGATGCCACTAACCAGCTAGGTAATGTCCGACCTGTACTTGAGTAAACCACCATGGTATTTGGGGCAGTCAGATAGATAGTGAGCCACCTCTGTGACGGCAGCCCCTGACACACAGTGGTTAGGCAAAAGGCATATCTTGGCATTTAATGCTTATGACGTGGAGATAACTAGTGCATCAGGTATTTAATGCTTATCACATAAAGTATGAGGGATGTCTTTCACAAGCATTAATGACTGAGTTGCCTCGGGAATGGTGTGGGGGCTATTTAAGGACCCCAACCACCTTTGGGGAGAGGATGATTTTTTATGAGAGTTTAGAAGTTATTACTAGAGAGAGATTTATTGAAAACCAGAGAGTTTACTCACTTACCCTTGTCATTTATTATGAAGCTTTTAATACTTGACAGGTATCTTTGAGGGTTGTCAATGTGATTGGCTGTCTGTCAAGGTGTATCTAGGGTGCTTATTTCTCTCTCCCTCTAAATGAGTTACTTCTGAGTTCATTATTACTCTTTGAGTTATACACGAGAGATTTGTGAGTTTACATTGAGTCTATCTTCATTAAGCTATGTCTGCGTGTCTCATAGTTGATCAATAGTGTTGCTGGTTAATTTATCATTACTATACTCAAAAGGGGTTACGCCTCCATATAATCTAAAGTACCCTCTTGCATTTAGCGACTCCGCTGGGAAAGCATTCTTCTAAGTAAGGAGTATGGCGAAAGATAAAGTTAATGGAAGGAATAAATTTGATGATATTCAACACAATGAAGAACAGGAGGCGAGCGAACTGGAGGCAGTAGGGGACGGGGCTCCTTGAATAGAAGTACCTCCAGTTCAGGCGGCAATGGGCGCTCCAGGGGTGAAACAAGCATCCACGAGTGTCATGCCCTGACTTAATTAACTTAAAAATCATCCTTTTATTTAGAGATAAATTCCGTTAAACAATACTTTACTTTAATTCTCTCTGAAAAATGGCACCATATTTTTTTTTTCTTTCCTTTTAATTTTTCAAAAGCATGTTTGGATCAAAACATAACTACTTTAACATGTAATTTACAACTACTAAACAACTTTACATTCAAAATTTCTTTAGTTTAATATGTACCCCAAAAGCTTGTTGATATTCATCCCATATTAGATATTTGTCACTCTCCCGTTTTATGGTCCTAATTTGGCAGTGAACTCCAAATGATATGCATACCTGAAACATAACATTATAGGAGTGTAAGCAATACAAGCTTAGTGAATGACCATATACCACACATACAACACACATATAACCAATTTGAATAACCATTTTTATTTTCTAATGTTATAACCCAACAGGAATTATGTAACTCTCACAAGCCTGGACCCGCCAGTCCAATTAACTCCCAGTTAATGGTGATTCCACATCCCATAATTAGGCTCAAGTACAAAAAACCTTTAGGTTGGATTAACGGGGACACCGCATCCCGTAGGACCCACCACAGTCCTTAACATTAGATTGAGGTCCCACCTCAGTCTATAACATTAAATAACATCATTTAACATTTTTAATCAATAGTCCTTAACATTATATAGACGTCTCACCTCATTCCATAGCATTAGATAACATCAGTTAACATTTTATATCATACGCATATGTTTCATAACACCACATCACTCCATACGCATCACCACACATGTATTTAACTACACAATTCCATATGAAAATATAAGAATATATATTTCATAGGACAGGTCACTCACCTTGAATTTGGTACTAAGATTAATACCAAAACTATTTCCTTGGTATGGTAGTGTTATCCGCTTCCCCAACTAACAATTCAACATACACCAAATCACATTAAACTCAGTAACACATCATATCAGTTGGTGAATATGACATAACTGAAAAGAAATTAAATATGATACTTCACATTTATATAATACCTTATTCATTATGGTTCTAACCCAATTTACATAATTAAATTACAAATTTTCTAGACAAATTTATGCCCATTTTATTACACGCTTTTCCAAATCGTTTCTCAAGAAAAACGGTAACAAAACTTCTACTTCCAGGAATGTTCATACTTTTTATCCATCATAACTTTGCATAATATTACACCCAATATATATAAACACATTTAATAATGCGAAATTAATGTTTCATAATTTTTAAGGTTCATTTGCTATGTCGACCAAAACGTCAAACACCTGGTATGCATACTTACTCCTTTGGGAAAGATTTTATACCAAAACTTCAAACTATCACCAAAGGTTCATTTCTTCGTATTTTTATAAATTTTCAAATATGTTATACATATATGAGTCTAGTTTGATCACCAACTGAAATTTCTCAATTTCAATAAATATTCCATGATATATGCCATTTTTAGCGCAACTAGGTCGGAATAGAACATTAAAGCATAACATAACATTTTCAAGCAAACATAATCTCCACCTTGGGTACCAATCATTAAACCATATAATAACATGTTCTAATATATACACACATAATAAAAATTAATTTTCTAAATCAAAAAGCTTCACGAGAAGGAAATTCAAACATGGGACTTTAAAGTTAGCATTTACGATCCTAATACGTGTTCTTACATAGGTTCTTAAACCATCTTTGTTTTAACACTATTTGGAAAAATGGGTATCATAAAATATTTATTCAAAATCAGAAACAAAAATATACCAAGTGCAGATCTCATCCATGCGACCAACTTTAATAAAGAAGTAATTACCTTACGAGGATCCCTCGATTTATTGGAATTTTCCAAAGGATTTTCTTCCTTAAACTTCTTCTCTCTCTCTCCTTAGGCCAAATTTTGTTATTTCCTTGCGAGGAAGAAGCTATACAGGTGTTTAAAGATAAGAAACACGTTTTAAAGGGGTCCAATAGCAAAAGGGGTAGTGGTAACACATGATTGGTTGGATGGGAAATCTAATTAAATAATTTTACTTATGACATATTTATCCCACCGTCGTAAAATCACCATAACTCCCTATTACGGGCCCCGATTTACTCCCTCTTTGTGTCTATGAGTAGATAACTTAAACATATACAACTTTAATGTCTTGTGTTTTCCCAAAATCGTAAAACTAGCATGCCTAATTTGAGCTCGAACAGGAAAGTAGCAATTTACAGAAATTCTCAAAACTTTCACATTTGGCGACCAAACATTGCCAATTTCGCACCAACACCCTAGTTTAATTTTATAAACATAATGATGCATTAAAACCATATTTTATGATGCATTTAGCCACATAACTAATCATATACTCTAAACATGCTATCCCCGATAATAAGCTCAATTAGCACCTAATGTAAACAACACATATATCACATGAAAATGCATCCCCTAAACATGATAATTAGCATGTTTAACACACATAACCAATTTATAACTTATAATCATAACTTATAATTAATCATGTAACTAATCTTCCTAATAATGTTTTAGGGCCTTACAATTCTACCCATCTTATAGAAATTTCGTCCTCGAAATTTAACACTTAAGAAACTTACCAAACATATGAGGATATTACACCTTTATGTTATTCTCTCTTTCCCTGGTGTCATACTCCACAATTTGACTTTCTCACATTATCTTTACTAATATAATAGTTTTATTACGTAACAGCTACTCCTTCGATCCACAATAGCGATTGGTTTTTCCATGTAAGTCAAGTCATCTTTAAGCTCTATCGGTTGTGAAATAAACACAGGTGAATGATCAATCGTGTACTTACATAATATTGATACAAAAAAAACATCGTGTATCTGAGACCATTCTTGTAGCAAGGCCAATTTGTAAGCTACGACTTCAACTCATTTCACTATTTTATAAGGCCAATGTACCTAGGACTTAATTTTCCCTTTTTCTCAAATCTTACAACCCTTCTCCAAGGATAAACACGTAGGAATACTTGATCGCCTTCCTCAAATTTCAATTCCTTTCTTATGTTGTATGTATAATCTTTTTGTCTACTTTGCACCACCTTCAAGTGATTATGAGTAATATTTATCTTCTCAGTAGTTAGTTGCACAATTTCTGGCTCAAGTAGTTTTTCATTCTCCTACTTTGGTTCAACACACTGGGGTCCTGCACTTCCTCTCATACAAGGCTTCATAAGTAGCCATTTCCATACTCAAATGATAACTATTATTATAAACAACTCTATTTATGACATGTGTTTATCCCAACTTCCCTTGAACTCTAATACATAAATTTGTAACATCTTCGAGTGGCTGTATCATTCTCTCTGACTGCCCATCAGTATGAGGATCCAAAGTTGTACTAAATTTCAATTTAGCCTCCAAAACCTGTTGTAAACTAGGCTAAACGTGGGAATTAAACCAAGGATTTCGATCAGAGATAAAGAAACAGGTGCACCGTGCAATCTAATTATCTCATCCACATATATGTTGGCATATCTATCCATGGAATAAATAGCTTTAACAGGAAGAAAATGTGTTGAGTTATTTAATCTATTAAAGATAACCCAAATAGAATCAAACCCTCATGATAATTTTGGTGAAACTATAACAAAATCGGTAATAATATGTTCTTATTTTCACTCAGGAATAGGTGAGGATTATAGTAAACCACTAGGCTTTTGATGCTCCGCCTTCACTTGTTGGCAAACTAGACATCTAGCAATAAAATTTACAATGTCGTGTTTCATTCTCGGCCACCAATAACATTGTTTCAAATTTCTATAAAGTTATGTGTTTCCTGGATGCATAGCATATAACTAACAATGGGCTTCCTCTAAAATTGTTCTCCTCAAATCAGGAACATTAGTTACACATAAACGGTTATCATACATAATAATGTCATCATTATGAAAAGAAAATTTATTTGCTTTACTCTTTTTCATATTGTCTTTAATTTTTTTTTTCAATTACGTATCTCCTGCTTGTGATTGTCGTATCCAATCTATCAGCATAGGTCTAACATTTAAATGCGCTAGTATCACACAAGACTCACTCAAGGTTAATTTCATCCCCATTAAAGTTAACTCTCTCAGTAGGTCAACTCGAACACAGTAAAAACAAAATACCCTGCCCAACGATCTTCTACTCAAAGCATCCGTAACAACATTAACCTTACCAGGATGGTGGGGTATTGTGCAGTCATAATCCTTCATAAGTTCCATTCACCTTATCAGGATCAACACAACTGTTATTAGAAAAAATAACATGCCCCAAATACTAATATGGTCTAGCCAAAATTCACATTTAGAAAATTCAGCATATAACTGCTTCTCTCGCAAGGTCTGTAAAATAATACATAGATCATGTTGTGTTCCCCAATAAATTTAAATTCAGGTTCACCCGGTAACCAAAACACTACCTCCCTTCTAAATCAATCTGAACATATAGTATACGAGGACAACCAACCCATACCCAATATCACATCAAAGTCATGTATACCGAAGGGTAGTAAGTCAACCAATAACTTTTTTTCACTGATTCATACCTTACACTCCCTACACACCCTATCAATAAAAACAATCTCCCACGCTAGAGTAATAATAGCTAAACCAGGATCTAATGATGATAGTGGTTTATTAAGATGCAATAGATTAAGCATGACATAAAGAATGTGTAGAACCAGGATCTATCAACACATATGCGTCTTTATCATTCATACGTAAGGATAATTGTCTAGTGATTTCTTATGAATGAAAGATAATTCCCAACTCATATGTTATTCCACACCTTTATATACATATGTCATAAGTTCACACATAATAGATTATTGGTTGTATCCTCTTATATTAACAATGAGCGAACATTCTTAATAAACCAAACATCATTCTTTACGTTTCTCACTTCATTCCCATAGTCCATACTTATCATCGTGTAACATTTCAAATAATAAATATTCTATTACAAGACTAATTTTTTTATAGTTCATCTCTCCAACTTCCATTCATTACTTCAAATGATAAACATCATATTACGATACCAACTTATTACATATTATCTTCTCATCTTCCACTCAATACCAAATATATGTGTTCGTCTTTGACTACTATACGTATCATCTCTGATGTTTTAGAGTATGTTAAATATGGTTCTTACGATCCTTAATATAAATATAGCCCCACTACTTTCCACATATCGATAATGAACAATCATTCACCAAATGTATATTTTTAACTAATATTCCATATTCACTTTCATGTATCTTATGTAATCATACACTATGAACTCAACATAACTTCTCACTATATTCCCTTTTTTTAGTAACGTTTGATTGTTCTTTAACTAAACATATAATGACCTTAACCAGTCATTTATCCAACACAATAACTTTACAATCACAATCTTACTCCAATCCTTATTAAAATGATAGTCTTACAAAACATCATTAATACACTCATTTTACCCGTTTCATAACATGGATGTTAGACATAACATCACTACTTGAAACTTTAACCATACTTACCAACCCCATAATACTTATTTAGATATTATATGTCATATATCTTTCAAATGACCTGTACAAATACCTTAATGTACCACACTATAGTATCTCACATAGCACATTCTCCTTACACATACTTTTTGGTGACTCTTTATAATGTCCACCATATTCTTTATATGACGCACTCTTAGTGACAATACATACGCATAATGACAAATACAACTCAAAATCCTCCAAACTAGTTGTACATATTTAAACCTGACTAACATCTTTATCATACTCATTTACAACACATATTCTTAAAAGGACTCCTCAATATTTTTAAACTTCCAACTCTTTAATACCTCATGTCAATTTTACTATTCATACAGCCGTTTCAAAACATCACAAGAGTAACTTCCACTAAATGTACTCATATTATTAAAGACGTACATCTCAACTCTCATTACTCTTTATTCTACTTGTAATAATTCACTATGAATTCCTATTATGATAATTTGTTATATATTGACTAGTTATTGAATTTCGTACCTTTTTACATGTTAAATGTTAACATATACAACTATTAACCTTATCATTTAACATTTACTATGTGAATCTTCATTTTTATTCACACTCCAACAATTTAAGTCTCATTATAATCATGTAACAATAATTCTTCTCAATTCCCATCCTTTAACAGAATATGTGTTCCCGTACATCACTCTCCAATACAAGATGAGTGCACTCATTCATAATGATATACGTAACACGTCTAGTCCACATATACCAGCATAGGAAGAGATCACCTCTAATACTTCATAATTTTTATCAAGTTTACATAAACCAGTATAAAAAAGAGAACACTTCCAATACTTCAAAATTTGTACACTACATTGTGTATTTTTTTTTATTTTCCTTTAATAACGTATTTGTCCATACAACATATAAAATAATGCAACGCTTTACATTAAAATACCTGTATTCGCTGTCATCCCCGAATAAACCTTAACATCTTATTTCCTTTCTTGCAAGATCCTTGCATTTCATATCACGTACAACAATATATGTGTATAGCTCACAGATGTCAATCAATAAAGTCAATTAAAAACTTAATAACAAACCCTTCGTGTTCACGCCTTAGGAATCCAACATACTTAAATTTATCCCTTGAAACTAAATACTTATGACTCAAAACAGTTTCTACGTCCACTGCCAATCTAGACCCCCACACTCTGTCCAGAACCTAATAACCATTGTCACGCCCCGACTTAATTAACTTAAAAATCATCCTTTTATTTAGAGATAAATTCTCTTAAACAATACTTTACTTTAATTCTCTCTGAAAAATGGCACCATATTTTTTTTCTTTCCTTTTACTTTTTCAAAAGCATGTTTGGATCAAAACATAACTACTTTAACATGTAATTTACAACTACTAAACAATTTTACATTCAAAATTTCTTTAGTTTAATATGTACCCCAAAAGCTTGTTGATATTCAACCCATATTAGATATCCGTCACTCCCCCGTTTTATGGTCCTAATTTGGCAGTCAACTCCAAATTATAGGCATACCTGAAAATAACATTTAGGAATGTAAGCAACACAAGCTTAGTGAATGACCATATACCACACATAAAACACACATATAACCAATTTGAATAACCATTTTTATTTTCTAATGATATAACCCAACAGGAATTGTGTAACTCTAGCAATCTTGGACCCGCCACTCCAATTAACTCCCAGTTAATGGGGATTTCACATCCCATAATTAGGCTCGAGTACAACAAACCTTTAGGTTGGATTAACGGGAATGATAAGCACCCAAAACTGTACATATTTTACCCCGAATAGACGTACTTTAGTTGCTAATTCAGGCAATATGGGTCTTATGTGCTTAAATATTTATCTTGTAGGTCAAATATTCGTTTGCGATGTCAAAAACTATATATCAAGGCAAATGCGCATTTTATGGAGCTAATTACCAATCCAGTAACCCTAGCCTACTCTAACCTAGCCCAAACCTACCCCAAACCCTGTGTGTGTTTTGTTTGTCCCTTTTTAATATTTTTAAAATTTTTAGTTTGAGTCGTTTTATTTTTAGTATTTATTTTGATTTATTTAGTATTTTCTAGGTTTTGTTTTCTAATTTTCTAATTTATCTTTATTAGTATAATTTTATTTTATTTTGATTTTTATTAGTTTTTGTTTTTATTCGGACTAGATTTTTTTAGGATTTCATTTATTTTTTTTAGTTTTATTAGTTTTTACTTTTTTGTAGAATTTTAGTTTTTAATTTAATAGATTTCATTTTTTTTATTTGAGTCTTTATTTTATTTTTAGAGTAGGAATTTAATTTTTAGATTTATAGTTTTATTATTTTTAGTTAGTTAGATAGTGTTATATTTAGGGTCACAACTTAAACACACACACCCTAGAACCCAACACCCTACCTTACACCTAAACACCCCCTCACCCACATCCCACTCATCTACACCCTCAACACAACAAAACAAATCCAACTTCATCTTCTCCAACAAACTTCCCACCACTCTCTCTCTCCTAAACCACATAACACCCCACTACCCATCTTCAAACTCCCACCAAACTCATTTCTCTCTCCTATCTCCATACCCACCATAACCAAACAGAAATCCAACACCACCACCAGCAACCCAACCCTTAGATCCCCATCCACGAGCTCGAACCCATCAACCATATTCCGGCGGCACCCACAACCCAAAACCGACAGCACCCCGGCGATCCACCTTCTCCCAAACCTAACCTGCTGACCCACCTGCACCCGAGACTCGACCCACTTGAAACCCCAACTTCGGCCAGCTAACCCGACCCCTTACACCTCCTACCGCCGCTTCCCCGACGACGTCCCATTTCCGAACCCCAATCCAACCCCATTTCCCCAAACTCGATTTCGTGCAAACCCAGCAAATCCATCTTCAAACCCAATTCTTTTTTTTTACACAAAATCCATTTGAACTCTCATTGTCTTACCCAATTTTTATCACCCGCCAACAAACCAAAAATGACATCCTCTTCCAAATCCACTAACCCATTTTAACCCTCAAGCCAAACTCCCAACTTAACCCAAATCGTGTTTCTATCAGTTACCAAACCAAAGCCAAGACCAAGTCAACTTATTAAAACCCACTTAAACCTTTACACAAACTACCCCCCAACTACCAACTTTTAACCATTGACAAAATACCCCTCAAATTTGATTTACTTTATTCCAATCATCTCACCCACATGACCTCACACCTCTCTTATCTCATGTGTACACACCTCATTTCCATGCACATTAAACCTTCCCAAAAATACCCCTTAGCCCCATGTGTGCCATGCATCTACTATAAAAGAAGACCCAATACTCCATTTGGGAGAGAGCTAGATATCATCAAATAGAGAGAGAAAATTCTAGAGAAAATTAGAGAGTTAGGTTAGAATAAATGTGGTAGAAATATTTGTAAATAGTTTTATTTTTGTTAGATATTTGTGAGGTTAAATTTTGTAAGAGATTTAATTGAGTGAATATTTTAATTGCAAATCACTTGGATTCTCAATTAGAGGGATTGTATGCTTCAAATTGGAAGATTAGAGTTTAACTTTCTCAAAGAAAATTTGGTTTGCTTGTTCTATTCCCTTATATTTTATTTTAGTAGCCTTGATTATTTGTTCATCATGTTTGATATTATGTTAGGATAAATTCCCTTTCAAGGGGTTGGGTGAACCCTTATTTGATTTTATTTTAGTTTAATTAGTTTGATTACTTGAAAATTCCCTTTGAATATTAATTCTGATCCCTCACCCTTAAATTTACCCCTCGAGAGAGGGTAAATGATTTTCGAGAGAAAATCGAAATTCTAGTTATAATATCCATTTTATATTCGAACTAGAGATAGGGGTTTCTTAAGTGGGGTATTATTACTTGAATTTCAACTCTAAATTTATTTTCTAAGATTTACATAAATTTTAATTGATCGATCCTAGCGGGTGATTAATTAAAAAGAGTGTAGATTTATTTTTCTAGAGTTGTCGGGTATTAAATTTAATTTTCTAAAAGGTTACTATTAAAATTACATTTGCAACGAGAGTTGATTTGTAAGTTTGATATTAATTTGGGAGAATTTAATTAATTAAATTAATTAATTAGAATAGCTAAAATTTGTGGTATAATCTCACTCCTTGATTGTTCTCACAATTATTTACCTCACTTATCTCTTATTTTTGTTTTAGAGTTTATTTTTCATTTTAGTCACTTTCTAGTTAGTTATTTTCATCTCACATTTTAGTTTAGTGTTATTTCACCTCACCTCACCTAATTGTTTTAATATTTGAAAAAGCTAAAAATAAAAATAAAAATAAAAATAAAAGCCCTAAAAATAAAATAAAATTGAATTACAATTGAGTTTGTCTCTAGCTTGTCCCCTTGATGTGGATTGATACCCTTACTTACCTCTACACTTGAGATTGTTATATATTTTTAGGTATTTGAGGATTTTGATTAGAGGAGCTTTTTAAGCAACGACGAAAATATACACGCAAAAGTTCTTTCTATCAAATGGCGCCGTTGCCGGGGAGATGAAAAGTTATCAAATGGCCCCGTTGCCCTTCTTGGGAGCGTGAAGCACTTGGAGCGGATTTCATATTGTTGTTCATTTTTTTACACTTTGTTGCATTTTAGTACCATTTTTCTTTATTTTAGAAGGCTTGTATTAGGATTTTTATCATTGCTTGTATTGCAGTGAATGAAGACACCTTCATTTTATTTTTAATTTTAAACAATTGTAAAAATCAAAGACAATCGTGATAGGGAAATCGAACAAGGTAGAGAGAGGGCGTCCAATGCGAGGATTTAGAAGCCTCTATACCTTGGGTTGGCAGGACTCCTGGGGACGACTGAGATAGGCGTGATCTCCCCCCGGTTGACTCAAATTTTTCGTCACCCCACGACTTAAAAATCGAGGGAGGTACATTTCTAAACCCTCGCACCTCTCCTGTTAGCGAGTCAATTCTTTTGTGTGCTTTGTGTGATCTTACTTGATTTTATTCTCGCATTTATTTCCGAATGGTGTGATGAATTAATTAATTATGACCTACACCCGGTCACTTACGAGAAGGGATTTCATCACCCGACTCGCTCGCTTACCATTGTGTGCTACCCTAGCCATCACTAAATTTAAAATCAATTAACTAGGTAGCCCAATAGGAGAAAATTTTGCAAAGGCAATCACTCAGATTATTTCGTGATCTTTTTATCGCCCGCGGACTTAATTAAAATTTGACTACCCTTTCACTAAATCTAAAGACAAAAATTGTCTATGTGCTAGTTATGATTTCTCCTTAACTTGAGTGTGTTCAATTTATTTTTCGGTAGTCAGTTTTAGTTTGTTCGTCTGAGTCCATATTTTCCCCACATTTTCTTCCAAAAAGATAAAAAAAAAAAAATCATTTTTATAAAAAAAATTCAAAAATATTTTCTTCTATTATTTTTATAAAAAAATCCAAAATTATTTTCTTTATTTCCTTTTTAGAAAATCCGAAAATATTTTCTTTCCTTTTGAAAATAATTAAAAAACTCCAAAAAATATTTCTCTCCACATGGCCGAAGAACGTCCAAAAAATATTTCCTATTGACACGCGACACGTGTGAGAGTGATCCCGAGCCATCTCTTTATGAGATTTTTCATGGTTTCGGCTCTCTCATGAGTACCGCTGGTACTCTTGACCCATCTATGCACGCACCTCTTATTCCATCACTCTCGGTGTCAAGTGTCAACGTGTCTCATCCTTTGTTGTGCACCCACTATTTCTATGCCAATCACATGTACCATGAGTGCTCTTACATTCCATATTCCTTCGAACTCACCATGGAACATGTGTATCCATATGACAGTGTTCCGGAACCCACCTCGATCTATTATCCCGATATACCTAACCCTGAGTTGTGTGAGTACCCCAGTTATTCGTGGAGGCCTGATCACCCTCCCACGCAATACGAATCCTAACCCGATGATGTGGATCCTCACACGTTCCAACAATCGTCATGGCAACCTTGTGCACCCATTCACGATCAGTACCCTCACTACGCACCCCATGTGTCTCAACCATTTGTCCCTCACGAAAGCGATCCTTTCGTGTATGATGAACTTGGCCCCACTCCACACACTTCAGTTGAGTATTTTTCATACACTCATGATAGTAGCGAGTTGTGTCCACCTCAACCACCGTTGCCACCCATCACTCCACCACCTTCATCCGCATCCACTCTCGAAAGCCTCGTGCAAAAGTTCATACTCGAGCAAGAGCAAGCCACTCAAATTAAAACTCAAGCCCTCCAAAGGCTTGAACAAAGGTTAAATGAATTGGAGTGTGCGAGAGAGTCGGACATTCCCATGGCTCCACCCATCGTTGCAACCGAGTGTGACGATGTTGAGTTCTCCTGTGACACGAATTTTGAGTGTGACTAACCCTACAACCCCGAGAATTTCGAAGTTTAGACCATTCCATGATCCGGGCCCCAAGTCGACAATTGTGTTGACATACCTTTCATTAGTGAGCCTGATCTGATCCCGTCATATCCAAATGAAGCCACACTTGAGGTTCACCTTCCCTCTCCCGCTGAATCCAAAACAATTCCCGAGTCTACACCTATCGAGCTTCACCCTTGTGTTCCCGAGGAACCAATTTATCGTAGGTTAGCTCCGGCTACGGATGTTCACCATTTTCTCGAGATAGAATTCATGATAGTTCCTAACTATTCGGATATGGATCCTGTTCCACCATGCTTGGCTCTTCTTGAGCCCATTATTTCTAGAGATTCCTCTATCTCCGATCTTGGTGCCTCGTTTGAACCAACCACCCCATTTACCAATGCTACTCTTATGGAGAAGTTGCCAACTCCACCTTTAGAAACCACATTCCCTCATGAGTATTCCTTTACTCTTCCCAAAGAGTGTGTATCCAACACGCTTGAGTTGGATCATCTTCCTCCTCCGTTTATCCCACCCGACCCATCCATTATCCCTTCCACCCCACCACCTGGTTTGGATCTTGATTTGATACATTTCATGTTTCCATCTACATTTTTAGATCCTCACATGAAACCATCCCCCACCCATGAGAGTATTTGTGGTGATACTCTCCACTTCTATGACACCGATCTCGTTATTCTATACCCGCCACTCTCTTGTGGTGTTTATTTTTTCTCGAGACAGCTCCCTGGCATGTCACGACGTGACCATTATCATCGCCCATTCATAGAACGGTCGTGTGATTTCTCTGAGGCCCACCCCATTTCTATTACCAAACCATTTTGCCTCCCTCACCAATTAGAGCACCATGATTATAGGGACCTCGTCGCCCTCACCTTCCGGCTCAATAAGGCCCGTGATCGATGCTTCATCACCCATGCCTTTCTCACTTTTACCCTGATCCCTACCCGCGCATGGTCCAGCGATGCTTTGCATCGTGTGATTCACTTTGCCATACAAGTGCATTGACCATTTTAGCCTCTATCCAATAAGACTAGCACTTTAGTCTTGTTTGGGGGTGATTCTCATCACTCAATTTTTCTGCCACCCCGAGCTTTTCTCGTTCCTATCTTTAGGGTGAGATCCCTTCGGTCTAGATGAAGACATTAAACTTAGCGCTACCGGGAGATAGCCCGTCGTTGCTTATACTAGTCTCATTCGGTTTGGGGGTGGTGTTTCACATCACCCAATACTTTACCATGTTATGGACTTGTACACATTTTTTTCTCACTTCCTATTCAGGTTTCATTTTGGCTTCATTGTCCACTTCATGAGCGATTGATTCTGGTAAACTCTTTCCTACCTTATGCTCTCAATTTTAAAAATCATTTTACTTAACATCGAGGACAATGTTCCTTTTTGTTTGAGGGTGGAGAATTTTATCAAAATCGTACCTCTTTTGAATTTTTTTGATTTTTGAACCTGATTTTTAAAATTTCGTGCAGTTTCTTTCATCTCATTTATTGATGTGAATTTTCAATCATCCATCTTTCAAAGTCTAGGAATCAAGCTAGAGGATTTATATTTTTCCAAATGGCTTATGCAATACATAACAAGGCATTTTGCACCATGAATTTCTAGACTCAACAAATTTGCGCACTTATCATGTCACTACGGTTAGAGTTGAGGAGTACTACAATTATAAAGAGAACCTTAAGGATCACTAGTGGAGACTTTAGCCCGTGCGATTTATGCCTTTCACCCTTTTAGAGTGTTTTACGCAATCTCCGAGTCACAAGTTGATTCAACTTCGTCTGGGTCCGCACTTTAATTGTTGTATGATCTCATTATTCTTCAATTTTGACTTGATCATTGAGAATGACATCTTTTTCGAGTTGCAAGAAACGCGTATCTTGAAATTTGTCCCGATCACTAGGTTTTCATCCATATACCTACCACTTTTTCATATCACATTCCCATTCACTCCACCCATTACTTTCCCATATGTCATATATATTCCCCTCACCATCATACCCCACCACATTCATATATCGTCCATCACTTTGAGAAAAAGAGTGTTGATTCCAAATGTTAAATGTCTTCATTGTTGGTTTGAAAAGAGGGAGAAAAAAAAAGAAGGAAAAAATAGCAAAAAGAAAAAAGAAAAAAGAAAAAGAAAAAAAGAATATATAGAAAAAAAAGAGAAAAAAAGAGTTGTTAGTAGTTAGTAGTTAGTTGTAAAATAAAGACATTTGTGCCTACAGTTCTATACACTCTCTCACATCGCATATCCATCCATTTCCCATCGCATTACACATCCATCATATCATCCATCCATCCTATCCGACCCACATCATCATATCCTTTCCATTTCATTTCCCCCTCACCCATTATCATCCATATTCCCCTAGGTGTTCGGGAAAATGAGAGTCAATGTGGTGAATAACTCGATGTTCTCACTATGGTGATTATCATTTCTTTTATGAGATCATTTTCTTTCTTAATGTTCGTTCTTTCTTATGTGTGTGTGTGAGACGTTTGAACTTGATTACATTTACTCACTTCCTCACACACAAGAGCGATACACTAACCCTAATCTCGAGAGCTCATTTGAGAGAGAGATATCCAGTGAGATTTGAAGTTGAAGCATTGATTCCGACAAGGCAATCTAGGAATTACTCTTATGATACTCGACCTGTTTTGACTGATTCACACCACACACGTTGAGTTCTAGGAAGGGTGTGCTTTGTGTATTTATTTAGCTAAATCCTTTTACACATTCTAGCTTGTATTTCTGAAATTATTTCTCTCATGATGGATTGTGCGATTATTGTATGTCTAATAAGAGATTAACTGCCTTTTGTGAATAAGAATTTTGTGGGTATATTTCCTGCAAACCCTCACGAGACACAACTCTTCCTGTAGGGCAACCTATAGGTTTAAAGGCTTGTTGCACATGCTAAGTGCAATCGTAAGTGCCCGCGAAAGTAGTATACTTTTGGTTACTTCTCTTTATCTTTCTCTCTATCTTATTGCTCGAGGACTAGTAATGCTCTGTTTGGGGGTGGTGTGATAAGCACCCAAAATTGTACATTTTATACCCCTAATAGCGTACTTTAGTTGCTAATTCTAGGCAATATGGGTCTTATGTGCTTAAATGTTTATCTTGTAGGTCAAATATCCGTTTACGGTGTCAAAAGCTATATATCAAGGCAAATGCGCATTTTATGGAGCTAATTACCAATCCAGTAACCCTAGCCTACCCTAACCTAGACCAAACCTACCCCAAACCCTGTGTGTGTTTTGTTTGTCCCTTTTTAATATTTTTTAGATTTTTAGTTTGAGTCATTTTATTTTTAGTATTTATTTTTGATTTATTTAGTATTTTCTAGGTTTTGTTTTCTAATTTTCTATTTTATCTTTATTAGTATAATTTTATTTTATTTTGATTTTTATTAGTTTTTAGTTTTGATTAGGATTAGATTTTTTTTAGGATTTCATTTATTTTTTTTAGTTTTATTAGATTTTACTTTTTTGTAGAATTTTAGTTTTTAATTTAATAGATTTCTATTTTTTTATTTTTATTTTATTTATTTTTTTTAGTTTTATTTTTTTATTTGAGTCTTTATTTTAATTTTAGAGTAGGAATTTAATTTTTAGATTTAATAGTTTTATTTTTTTTAGTTAGTTAGTTAGTGTTATATTTAGGGTCACAACTTAAACAGACACACCCTAGAACCCAACACCCTACCTTACACCTAAACACCCCCTCACACACATCCTACTCATCTACACCCTCACCACACCAAACAAAATCCAACTTCATATTCTCCAACAAACTTCCCACCACTCTCTCTCTCCTAAACCCCATAACACCCCACTACCCATCTTCAACTTCCCACCAAACTCATTTCTCTCTCCTATCTCCATACCCACTATAACCAAATAGAAATCCACCACCAACACCAGCACCCCAACCCTTAGATCTCCATCCATGGGCTCGAACCCATCAGCCATATTCCGGCGGCACCCACAACCCAAAATCGACAGCGCCCCAGTGATCCACCTTCTCCCAAACCTAACCCGCTGACCTGCCTGCACCCGAGACTCGACCCACCTGAAGCCTGCAAATTGGAAATCCTCCCCCACCGGCGATGTCCCTCCTACCAGCGGACAAACCCCTTGAAACCCCAGCTTCAGCCGGCGAACCCGACCCCTTACACCTTCTACCGTCGCTGCCCCGACGACGTCCCATTTTTGAACCCCGATCCAACCCCGTTTCCCCAAACCCGATTTCGTGAAAACCCAACAAATCCATCTTCAAACCCAATTCCTTTTTTTTACACAAAATCTATTTGAACTCCCATTGTCTTACCCAATTTTTATCACCTACCAACAAACCAAAAATGACATCCTCTTCCAAAGCCACTAACCCATTTCACCCATTTTAACCCTGAAGCCAAACTCCCAACTTAACCCAAATCATGTTTCTATCAGTTACCAAACCAAAGCCAAGACTAAGTTAACTTATTAAAACCCACTTAGACCTTTACCCAAACTACCCCCCAACTACCAACTTTTAACCATTGTCCAAAATACCCCTCAAATCAAATCTGATTTTCTTTATTCCAATCATCTCACCCACATGACCTCACACCTCTCTTACCTCATGTGTACACACCCCATTTCCATGCACATTAAACCTTCCCAAAAATACCTCTTAACCCCATGTGTGCCATGCATCTACTATAAAATAAGACTCAATACTCCATTTGGGAGAGAGCTAGATATCATCAAATAGAGAGAGAAAATTCTAGAGAAAAGTAGAGAGTTAGGTTAGAATAAATTAGGCAGAAATATTTGTAAATAGTTTTATTTTTATTTTTGTTAGATATTTGTGAGGTTAAATTTTGTAAGAGATTTAATTGAGTGGATATTTTAATTGCAAATCACTTGGATGCTCAATTAGAGGGATTGTATGCTTCAAATTGGAAGATTAGAGTTCAACTTTCTCAAAGAAAATTTGGTTTGCTTGTTCTATTCCCTTCTATTTTATTTTAGTAGTCTTGATTATTTGTTCATCATGTTTGATATTATGTTAGGATAAATCCCCTTTCAAGGGGTGGGGTGAACCCTTATTTGATTTTATTTTAGTTTAATTAGTTTGATTACTTGAAAGTTCCCTTTGAATATTAATTTTGATCCCTCACCCTTAAATTTACGCCTCGAGAGAGGGTAAATGATTTTCGAGAGAAAATCGAAATTCTAGTTATAATACCCATTTTATATTCGAACTAGAGATAGGGGTTTCTTAAGTGGGGTACTATTACTTGAATTTCAACTCTAAATTTATTTTCTAAGATTTACATAAATTTTAATTGATCGATCCTAGCGGGTGATTAATTAAAAGGAGTGTAGATTTATATTTCTAGAGTTGTGGGGTATTAAATTTAATTTTTTAAAAGGTTACTATTAAAATTTTGCAACGAGTGTTGACTGTAATTTTGATATTAATTTGGGAGAATTCAATTAATTAATTAAATTAATTAATTAGAATAGCTAAAATTTGAGGTGTAATCCTACTCCTTGATTGTTTTCACAATTATTTACCTCACTTATCTCTTATTTTTGTTTTAGACTTTATTTTTTATTTTAGTCACTTTCTAGTTAGTTGTTTTCATCTCACATTTTAGTTTAGTGTTATTTCACCTCACCTCACCCAATTGCTTTAATATTTGAAAAAACTAAAAAAAAAAAGCGAAAGCCCAAAAAAGAAAATAAAATTGAATTACAATTAAGTTTGTCTCTAGCTTACCCCCTTGATGTGGATTGATACCCTTACTTACCTCTACACTTGAGATTGTTATATTTTGTAGGTAATTTGAGGTTTTGATTAACTTGGCTTTCAACAACTACAACACACAAAAAGCAAGTTATCAGGGCCCATCGCATCCTGTAGGACCCATTACAGTCCTTAACATTATATTGAGGTCCCACCTCAGTCCATAACATTAAATAACATCATCTAACATTTTTAATCAATAGTATTTAACATTATATAGACGTCTCACCTCAGTCCATAGCATTAAATAACATCATTTAACATTTTATATCGTACACATATGTTTCATAACACCACATCACTCCATAAGCATCACCACACATGTATTTAACTACACAATTCCATATGAAAATATAAGCCTATATACTTCATAGGACAGGTCACTCACCTTGAGTTTGGTACTAATATTAATATCAAAACTATTTCCTTGGTATGGTAGTGTTAACCGCTTCCCCACCTAACAATTCAACATCATTAGTATTTGAATACACCAAATCACATTAAACTCAGTAACACATCACATCAGTTGGTTACTATGACATAACTGAAAAGTAATTAAATAGTATACTTCATATTTCTATAATACCTTATTCATTATGGTTCTAACCCAATTTACGGAATTAAATTACAAATTTTGTACACAAAATTATGCCCATTTTATTACACCCATTTCCAAATCATTTCTCAAGAAAAACGGTAACAAAACTTCTACTTCCAGGAATGTTCATACTTTTTATCCATCATAACTGTGCATGATATTACACCCAATATCAATAAACACATTGAATAATGCAAAATTAATGTTTCATAATTTTTAAGGTTCACTTGCTATGTCGAGCAAAACGTCAAACACCTGGTTTTCATAGTTACTCCTTTTGGGAATATTTTATACCAGAACTTCAAACTATCACCAAAGGTTCATTTCTTCATATTTTTAAAACATTTTCAGATATGTTATACATATATGAGTCTAGTTTGATCACCAACTGAAATTTTCAATTTCAATATGTATTCCATGATACTTGCCATTTTTAGCGCAACTAGGTCGGAATAGAACATTAAAGCATAACATAACATTTTCAAGCAAACATAATCTCCAACTTGGGTGTCAATCATGGAAACATATAATAACATGTTCTAATATATACACACATAATAAAAATGAAGTTTCTAAATAAAAAATCTTCACGAGAAGGAAATTCAAATCTAGGACTTTAAAGTTAGCATTTACGATCCTAATATGCGTTCTTACATAGGTTCTTAAACTATCTTTGTTTTAACACTATTTGGCAAAATGGGTATCATAAAATATTTATTCAAAATCAGAAAGAAAAATATACCAAGTGTAGATCTCATCCATGCGACCAACTTTAATAAAGAAGCAATTACCTTACGAGGATCCCTCGGTTTATTGGAATTTTCCAAAGGATTTTCTTCCTTAAACTTCTTCTTCTCTCTCTCCTTAGGCCAAATTTTGTTATTTCCTTGTGTGTAAGAAGCTATACAAGTGTTTAACGATTAGAAGCACATTTTAAAGGGGTCCAATAGCAAAAGGGGTAGTGGTAACACGTGATTGGTTGGATGGGAGATCCAATTAAATAATTTCACTAATGACAGATTTGTCCCACCTTCGTAATCATAACTCCCTATTATGGGCCCCGATTTACTCCCGCTTTGTGTCTATCAGTAGATAACTTAAACATCTACAACTTTCATATTTTGTGTTTTCCCAAAAGCATAAAACCAGTGTGCTCAATTTGGGCTCGAACAGGAAAGTAGCAATTTACCTAAATTCTCAAAACTTTCACATTTGGCGACCAAACATTACTAATTTCGCACCACCACCCTAGTTTACTTTTATAAATATAATGATGCATTAAAAACATATTTTATGATGCATTTAACCACATAACTAATCATATGCTCTAAACATGTTATCCCCGACAATAAGCTCAATTAGCACCTAATGTAAATAACACATATATCACCTGAGCATGCATCCCCTAAACATGATAATTAACATGTTTAACACACATAACAAATTTATAACTTATAACTCATAACTTATAATTAATCATGTAATTAATCTTTCTAATCATGTTTTAGGGCCTTACAACGAGCGCTGGGTTGGGACCAGCCCAAGTGGCACTCCTCATGAATAAATTTTACGAGTTTTTGCAAACTCATTTGGCTTCAACGATGTTGGGTGGATTTGAGGCCAATTCCTTCATAACACCAGGGTCAACCCCAACGGCCCCACCTGGCGCAGGTGTAACGGGAACAGTCCAAGCAAGTATACCCTCTGTTGTAAATCCAGCAGTGGGAACCTCAGGAGTATCAACGGCTCCAACTGTGACGATTCCTCCTGCTGCAAAGGGTGCTCTGCCCGTGGTCCCTCTGGTTGTTCCATCAACAACATTAGCTATGGAGGAAATGAGGAAAAAGATGCAGAAAGAGATGTTGAAATTCATGCAAGCTTCCTTGCAATCTGTGGGCGAGGTAGCTTCGGTCTATGATGACTTCCGAACGCCTAACCCCTGGGAATACAATGATGAGCCCTATCCAAAAGATTATATTCCTCTTATCTTCGAAAAATACACAAGAAAAGTTAGAAACCCAAAGTAACACATTAAGCGCTTCGTTGAGCACTTGGGGGCGCATTGCAATAATAAGAAGCTCAGGTTGAGGGAGTTTTCTAAATCCTCAACCAACAAGTCATATACCTGGTATTCTCACTTGGCGCCTAAGAGTGTCTCCACGTGGGAGGAGATGTACATTTTGTTTGTACAGAAGTTCTTTCTGGAAGAAGATGAGTTTACTTTGACCCAACTGGGGAGAGAGAAGCAATGACCAGGGGAATACGTAGTAGCATACTTTCTAAGGTTCAGAGAAAGGTCCCTTGATGTAATGGAGGAGGCCAGAGAATCCAAACTGCTGTAAATCTGCACGGAGGGGCTGCTTCCTGAGTACATATGCCATCTCATTAATGAGACGCGCGAGGGGAATTTTTTGACATTTCTAATGGCAACAAGAATTATCTCATTGGTGGTGCGACCAAACCCAGTGGTGGTACCCATGATGTTTAGGCAACCGATAGAACCTATGGAGGGGAGGTCCTAGCCCCCACGGGTAGGGTACGTCGAGGGAGCAGATGGGGGCAAGGCGCTGAAGAAGGACAACAAGAGAAAGTTTGGAAGAGACAGGGATGACCCACCACCATTACCTTGTATAGTGGAGGAGGGTGTTAGCTGCTACAATGCAATGGTCCAAGGAGGAACGATATACGAACCAAAGGACATTCCCGTTGGAGAACCCTATGCGACAACAAAAGAGGATTGTAAATATTACCAGATTCATTGGAAGATCCAGCATCCAACGGAGATCTGTTTCACGCTAAGAAGAATCATCGACAAGTATGTGAAGACAGGGACGTTGCAAATCCCTCCGCAGAACGTTAACAACAACCCACTCCTAGCACATGGGGCCAATCTGGTGGTGGCCTATGATGAGGAGGCAGAAAAAGAAGAAAGAGAGTTAATGACGAAGCAGGGGGAGTTCGAAGAAGCTTTGGAAGATTTAACTAAGGGAATGTCTAATGTAGTATTAGGTCGAAGAAGCCCATCAGGTGATCCCTCCACCCCAAAACATTTTGAAGCACCTCAAAGACAGGATGAGGCCGAGAATAGATCCAATGCAGCATGAGGCCCCATGACAGAGTGTGCTGAGTTGATTTTTAGAAGGAAGAGTCGTTGAGGCTTCTAAAGAAAAGAAAAGGAAGGCTGTGACGACTGCCAACAGGCAGTGCAAAAAGGTTATCACCGAAGAAGGAAAGGTGATTTATCAGTTATAATGGTGTGAACGGGCGGCCGAAAAAACTGATAATGAGGCTGACCCGATATACGAGTGTTTTTTGGTAGATCAATGAGGGTAATGTATGGTGATAGACAACTCCAACATACAAGATTTTGTGGAAGATGTAGCCGAAGAACCAAATTACGTAGCAGCTCAACCGAAGCCACATGCACAAGAGTTGGAGCAGTTGGACCTGGCTAAATATGGGGAGGATCCAAGGCCAATCCTTATCGCGAAAGATCTCAGTAGAGAGAAATGAGAGGCCTTGGTTAAGTTAATTCGGGAATTTATAGATGTTTTTGCGTGGAAATACACGGATATGGAAGGGCTAAATGAGGAAGTGAGATGCCACAAGTTGAACGTGATGCCTTCAGCCATTCCAGTGAAACAAGCAATGAGAACGTACAAGCCTAAGCTAGACTTAAAGATCAAAGAAGAGGTTTAACATTTTCTAGCAACAAGGTTCATCAAACCGGTACAACACCCGCTTTGGTTGTCTAGCATTGTGCCGGTGGGAAAGAAAGATAAGAACCAAATATGGATCTGTGTGAACTTCAGAGATTTGAATAGGGATTGCCCCAAGGACGAGTTCCCTCTACCCTCCATCGACAGCTTGATAGATGCAACATCTGGTCATGAGATGCATAACTTCATGGATGGGTATGTAGGGTATAACCAGATCAAGATGGACCCCATGGATGCAGAGAAAACAACATTTAGAATCCCGTTGGGCAATTTCATGTACAAAGTAATGCCGTTTGGACTCAAGAACCCTAGGGATACATACCAGAGAACAATGATATCCATTTTTCATGACTTCTTTCACAAATTTGTGGAATTATATGTGGATGATTTAGTCATCCAATCGAGGAGGGAGGAGTCCCATCTGAGTGATTTAAGGAAGGTGTTTTCTCGATGCAGGAAATATAAATTGAAGATGAACCCACTAAAGTGCATCTTTGGAGTAACAAGTGAAAAATTTCAAGGCTTTATGGTTGATAGGTGATTAGGCACACATTCTTCACATTTATCCCCTTAATTTCGGTATTTTTATGATCCCGTGCAGTGTAGATAGCTTGGATTTGTCTCGTATTTATGCTACTAACCTATTTTGGCAAGTATTTTGTGTTTTGTGTATTTCTCATGTGTTTTACAGGTATTTCATTAAAGTTAGTGCGAAAGAGAACGCAAAACAGTGAAAGAAACCAAGAAATGGAGAGTTGAAGGGCATTTTCGTAATTTTTCAGCCTTATTCCGGAGGTGAGGCCAACTAGAAAGTTGAAGAGATCTAAATTACAAGAACACTGGAAAAAACAGCGCCTCAATCCGAGCTACGGTGAAGAAGTTACAATGTTTTGAAGTTGCGCGATAATGAAGAGAAATGGACTAGAAACCAAACCGATCCGGATGGAACCAAACCGGTCCGGTCAGAAAAAAAGAACCGATCCGGTACCAAATGGATCCGGTCAGGAGCGGTCCGGCTGCAGAAATTTCTGGCAATTAATTATGCAGCTAAAGCGGTGCAACTCTTGGAATATCTTGCACAACTCATCGATATTAGCTGTCAAATTCGTGCTAGTTGGTGTTATAAAAGGCCAAGCCCTACATCCTTCCGAGGGGACTCAAATTAGGGAGAGAAATTCATTTTTTAGAAAGCCTTTTTAGTTTTTCATATTCTTAAAAAAACCCTAGTTTGTAAGTTTGAAGAACAAGTAGTATTCAAGTTCATCTAGTGCTGATTTCAAGTATCAATTCTTCAATTCAATTCAAGTATCAAATTACATTCTCTTATTTAGTCTCAATTCTATTTTCAATTCTCACTAGTATTGTAATTTGTTAATAATGTTTGTTATATTCATAATTACATGAATTGTTATGAAATTTCTTTCTCATAAAACCATGTCTAGGTAAATTTTCAAGGGTTGGGGTACATGAACTCATTCCGAGGTAAATTATCCATGTAGAAAATATAGGGTATATTAAATATTGACCGAATCGTGGAGGGAAATTACATGAACATATCCAATCTTTTAATCTCTCTTGCCCTAGGTACTTGAGATGTTTAAGAACGCTATGTAAAGTATAATTTGTCCATTCACCTCTTTGTATTTACCTTTGATTTCATATGATGCGGGTTAGTTCCCTCATATATGTAATGCTTAGGATCTATAAAGATTGGATTTAGTCAAAAGTTCAATTTACAAGTCTAGGATTCTCTACGGTAATTCGCTAAGGTTTGAGGGATTGTACTCCACCCTATTTTCTCATTCATCTTAATTAATTTAATTTCTTTATTTACCTATTTTTTTCCCTTTTCAACCATCATCATCTTTTTCACTTTTTCTTTAGAAGTAATAAATCAATTAAATTCTATCAACCATTCCCTGTGGATTCGATACCCAGACTCACCACTATACTTCTTAAGAAGTGTATTTGCAAGTTTAGTTTTTTTTTTGTATTGAGGTTGGAAGCCGATAACAACGACTAGCGTATTACAGGGACGCTAGGTTTTCGACTCGATAAAAAATGATTTTGAAGAAAAATATTTTTGGTTTTTTCAACTTTTTTTTTTGAAATTTTTGAAATTTTCTAAAAAATCTCAATGGGTGAAAAATTGAAGATGAACCCACTAAAGTGCATCTTTGGAGTAACAAGTGAAAAATTTCAAGGCTTTATGGTTGATAGGCAAGGGGTACAGATGGTCCAGGGAAAACAACGAGCGATCTTGGAGATGCCATGTCCAAGAACGGCGAAGGAGCTGAAGAGTTTCCTTGGTAAATTTTCCTACCTTAGGAGATTTGTGCCTGGATTGGAAGAAATGACACACCCGTTGATGTAGCTGTTGCGACAGAACGCGAAATTCAAGTGGGAGGAGGTTCACCAGGAGTCTCTCGCTGGGTTGAAAAATCTTCTCATTTCATTACAAATCATGGTTTCCCCACAGGTAGGAATACCGTTGTAGCTATATCTCACATCTACCACGAGGTCCATGGGAGGTTTGTTGGCACAAGAGATTGATGGGTAAGAACGGTCGGTCTACTACCTCAGTAGAATCATATATGGGCCAGAAGTCAGATATAGTAGCCTGGAAAGGCATTGTTTAGCCTTAGTCTTTGTAGCGCAAAAACTTAGATATTATATGTTGTCTTTTATAATCCATATTGTAACTAGATGTGATCTTATTAAGTATTTTCTTGCAAGAACCGTAATGATTGGTAGGGTAGATAGATGGTTCCTCATCCTATCTGAATATGATTTGAAGTGCGTAGTTCCTTGCGCAATCAAGAGCCAAGCGTATGCTGACCTGCTGGCAATCTTCCCCTTCGGAATGTTTGAGCCACCCAAAGAAAGTATTCCAGGAGATGATTTGTCAGCCAATTACCTAGATGCAACTGATGAGGAATGGACGATGCAGTTTGATGGATCTTCAGAGAAAAAGAAGGGAGGAGCAGGGGTTATTCTTTCAAAAGGAGTGGAGGAGATTTGTCTTTCCTACAAGTTATATTTCCTTTGTTCCAACAACGAAGCAGGATATGAAGTATTAGTGTTGGGATTGCTAGAGGCTCTTCGAAGAGGAATTTGTTCACTTGGCATCAAAGGTGATTCGAACTTGGTAATTGATCGAGTGGAAAAATCGAGCGTCCGTGTAATACGCTAGTCGTTGTTATCGGCTTCCAACCTCAATACAAAAAAAACCTAAACTTTTAACTACACTTTTATGGAGTATAGTAGTAAGTCTGGGTATCGAATCCACAGGGAATGTTTTATAGAATTTAATTGATTTATTACTTCTAAAATAAAAGTGAAAAAGATGATGATGGTTGACAAGGGGAAATAAGTTGGAACAAATCTATAAAACTAATTAAATTGAATGAGGAAATAAGTTGGAATACAATCCCCCAATCCCTAGTAATTACCCATTAGAATACTAGAATTGTAAATTATAAATTTGAATGCATCCAGTCTTTATAGATCCTAAGCATTACATATATGAGGTTCAAGCCCGCATCATATGAAATCAAAGATAAATATAAAGCGGTGCTAAATAATTACACGCACATCATATTCTTAAATATCCCAAGTACCTAGGGCAAGAGAGATTAAAAGATCTAGGATGATTGTGAACTTCTCTTACACGATTCTTTCAAATTTAAATTTAAATTCTATTTCCTACGTAGATAAATTACATCGGGATGGGTTCATGCATCCCAACCCTTAAAAATTAGCTAAACATGATGAAAACAAAAGAAAACTCTAACAAACATTGTTAACAATTTGCAAAACAATTGAGAATTGGATGAAAAAATAAAACAGAGAATAAAAATTGATACTTGTATTTAGCAAGAGGAGAAAGAGATGAATTTGAATCCAGCAAAACTTCTTCTTCAAACTTACAACTAGGGTTTATGAAAACTTCTACCAAAGAAAACTACAATCTAACTTTCTCTCTCTAATCCTACTCCTACCCTCTAGAATTTGACTCCCTCTCTCTAGAATTCAACTCCTCCTGAAAATGAGGTAGGGCTTGGTCTTTTATAGCACCAAGTTGCACGAATTTGGCATCAAATTTCGCTTGTGGCACAAGTTTTCCAAGAGTTGCACTGCATTAAATGCATAATTAATGACAGAAATTCGCACATCTAGACTCTTCATTATCGCGCAACTTCAAAACATCGTAACTTCTTCACCGTAGCTCGGATTGAGGTGCCGTTTTTTCCAGTGTTCTTGTAATTTAGAGATCTTCAACTTTATAGTTGGCCCCACCTCCGGAATAAGGCTGAAAAATTACGAAAATGCCCTTCAACTCTCCATTTCTTGGTTTCTTTCACTGTTTTGATTTCTCCTTCGCACTAACTTGCGTGAAATACCTGTAAAACACATGAGAAATACACAAAACACGAAATAATTTCCAAAAAAGGTTAGTATCATAAATACGAGACAAATCCAAGATATTTACACTGCACGGGATCATAAAAATACCGTAATTAAGGGGATAAATGTGAAGAATATATGCCTAATCACACCCCCTAACTTAGAACTTTGCGCGTCCCGAGCAATGTAAATGAAATTAGCCAAAATTCTACTCTTGAAAATTCTTTTATCAAAATAAAATTCCACTTTTGCAGGCAAGCGATTGCATTGAGCATATGCAACAAGCCTTTAAACCCCTAGGTTACCCTAGTAGGACGAGTTTTGTCTCGTGAGGGTTTGCAGTGAATATACCCACAAAATTCTTTATTGTCCCAAATAAATATCAAAATACTTAAAAATTGTACAATTTAAACTTTTCGAAAAATAATCACCATAAATTCACATTCAAATGTCTCAAACCATAGTGTGTGTGTGCAAAGCCAAAAATTAAACCTCAGATTTCCACCGATTAATCATTACGTTACTTTTTGAAAATTCGTTTTGATTCAAATTCTTATGGATTGCACTCACAAACGAATCACTCGGATTGTGGCTATTCTCACGGTATGCATGATATAAAGAGTAAATATAATGGACACAAATTCACGCATACAAAAATTGAAAAAAAGGAAATTTATGGTGAAAATATCTCATCAACGGAGTACAGTTACTTGGAAATGGGAACATCAGCTCTAATTCACACCATTTAATCTCTCATATTATCTTTTCATGTCTTAGCTCTCCACGCGGTAACTAATTTCGCCATTCGGACTCAGTTAGGACTTTTTGGGTTAAAAGGTGTAAAGGGTACAAATGGAAATGGAATGTTCGGAATTGGAAAATATCCTGATGACGTCCATTAATGCTTTTTCGGGCATTTGCTCATTTTTCTCTTTCTTTTTTTTTTCTCTTTTTCTTTTCTTGCTATTTTTTTTTGAATATTTTTTTACTATTCTTTTCTTGCCCTTTTTTATTGCACAATTTGGACTTAATTGATGAATTTTCTCAATTTTCACAATTCTGGGCTATTTGGTTTTTTTGGGTTATCAAACGAAAGGAAAATATTTATTAGGCTCAACTTGGGTTGCAAAGGGATAATTTTGTTTTTCACAACTTTTTATGGCTAATATTTTTGGGTTAAACAAAAGAGGGCCTACTTCATTGTCCAAATTACTAATCACATTACCATATGCATCTCGAGATTAATTAAGTTTAGAGATATATTTAGCACGAATTTCGAGACAACATTTCACACATTTCCCATAACCGATCAAAACAAAGGATTGAGATCATCAACGACTTATTAAAACGCTGAAAAGAACTTTGAGTTAATCATAAACTCGGATTGATTTAAAAACTCAAAAAGAATTGAAAGGCTCGAAATCTCACCGGGTTTGATCAATCTCCACACTTATTCGTGAAGTCGTCAATTTCCATCTTTGGTTAATTTTGGCTTAGTTCAATTGAGATTTAACAATTTGAGACTTCAAACAGAATAAAGGTGATATTTTTGAAAAATTTAAATTCCAATTTTTATTTATTTTGAAGAAAAATATTATTATTATTTTTTTTTACTAGGCGAAGTTTTATGAATACGCACCTGTCATCCCCCCTAACTTAATGAGTTGCATTGTCCTCAATCAAAGGATAAGAGATAAAGAAGATAACAGAAAGAGTGCGAGAACTAAAACAAGCCAATAATAGACTAAAACTGTATAGTACAAACTGTGACAACACTGTGGAAACAAATAAAAGAAAAAAAAAACATAGGTAAAAAAAATCCTAAAAGGGGAGAGGGCAGCCTAAGGGGCGGGTGGGGGATGGGAAGTACTGGGAGCAGTAGGATCATATGGATTATAATAGTAAGGAGGAAGAGGGGCCTCGGGTCCCGCCTGGAGACGATACAAGTCGGCCTGCATACGCAGGACCAAACTCATGTCCCTCTCGTAGGAGGACACATGTGCGTCAAAACGCGTTTCAAGAGAGAGAACGCGCTCAGTTAAGCCCGTACCAACCGGAACATAATACGGATCAGCCGTCTCATCATACTCTTCCTCGTCACCTTCCCCCATCTCAACATCCTCCTCGTCACTCTCTTCGTCACTCGAATCGCCACCGCGCCTTGCACGGACTAGCTGAATTTGCCGCTCACTTCGAGTGCGGGACTCTTGACCTAAAGGCTTAGGCAAGTTGATAAGATCTTGAGGTGGTGCAATCCCGGCATCCCGAAGCATGGATGTAATGAGTCGACCATAAGGAAGAGGAGCGCGACCCTTTTTATCATAAGCCACAAAAAGGATGTCGGTGTAAAATGTCCGGGCCAAATTGATCACGGTTGCAGGGTCGAACATATGATACATCATAGTGGCTTGGCGAGGCCTCATCGCCGAATCATTGGAGGTTTGCAAGATATTGGCACAAACGATATGAAAGGTGAAGCGTGCCTTATCGAATAAGCGGCCGACGGGAAAGGTCTCGGTATTCCAAACCGCATCGGGCTGGATTCGCGAGATACAAACCTCCTTAGATAGAACGGGATCGGGACTCGGATAATCAAATTGGGCCGGAGTGATCACACCAAAAGACTCTAACTTCTGTACCACAAGGTCAAGTGAGAATGGGATAGGGATGGAATCCACATAGGCTTGGGATTCAAATTCAGTGGTACGAACAAGAGATCCGTAAAACTGTCGCACTTCATTCTCCCAAACTGCCTCATAAGGTTCATTGAAGAAACGACACCAGCCCCGGGACAGGAAAAGGGCTGTGACAGAATTGGGCATTTGATCCCACAACACTTGACGTTCGATATGAATCTTTCGCGTAGGGCTGAAAAACTTACGACACCAATTTGCTTCACGGCGGGAACGGTACTCTCCATGTCCGTCGGGAAGGACTTCAATGGAGATATACTTCTGAGGAGCAGCCATGGATATGGAGGATAGAAACAGTAATGGAGAAGAGAAGATAAGTGTAGGTGAAGGTGTGAAGAAAATGGGTGGGGTGATGGGTGTATTTATAGTGGGTGAGTAGGAGTTTGGAGGGAATGAAAGGGTGGATGAATTTGGACGAATTTTTGAAGGAAGTGAAGGGATTGGGGAAAGTGAAGAGGTGTGGATCGAAGAGGTGGATCTTGGGAAATGAATTCTGCAGACCACCGGACCGATCCGGTTTTGGGACCGGACCGATCCGCCTTACCGGATCGATTCTTTTAATTCACCCGGACCGATCTGCCTAACCGGATCGGTTCTTTTAATATCAGACGGACGGATCCGGTCTGCTAATTTTCTTCCTCTCTCTTCTTTTCTTCAAAAATGCTCCTATTCTCTCTTCCAAACATGAATTTACCACTCCTCACACTTCAGACTCTCCTCAATGCTCATTGAAAACGAACTACCACTCACCCTTCGGATTCTCAACCCCGGGACTGACTCAAACCTAAGACTCCTAGATCCTAAGACTCCTATGTACTACAATCACCCCATACATGTCGGGGGTGAGACGACCTCACCTCTTGTCGTTCAGTCAACCCCCATAAATGGGGTCCGACAGCCAGATTGTGTCGGCTTCCTCGACAAGTGCTTCCAAATAGGGCTTGAGACGATGCCCATTGACTTTAAATGTGGTTCCCCCTTTCTCATCTATGAGTTCAACAGCTCCATGGGGAAATACCTCTTTTACAATGAATGGACCTGACCATCTTGACCGCAATTTTCTGGGAAATAAATGCAACCTCGAGTTGTAGAGAAGTACTTTTTGGCCCGAATGAAATTAATTCTTACGAATGATTCCATCATGAGCTTGTTTCATTCGGTCCTTGGATATTTTAGCACTTTCATACGCATCATTGCGTATTTCTTCCAACTCATTCAACTGAAGTTTACGTGTTTCACCGGCTTTATCCATACTGAAGTTCACCCTTTTGATAGCCCAATAGGCTTTGTGTTCGATTTCTACCGGAAGATGACAAGGTTTGCCGTACACAAATCGAAATGGGGACATCCCAAGGGGATTCTTGTATGCGGTTCTATAGGCCCAAAGTGTATCATTCAATCGGAGAGACCAATCTTTCCTATTAGGATCGATTGTCTTTTCCAAGATATTTTTAATTTCCCGATTAGCAAGCTCGGCTTGGCCATTCGATTGAGGGTGATAAGTTGTTCCAACTTTATGGACAATTCCATACTTCCGCATTAATTTCTCCATAGGCCTATTCCAAAAATGAGATCCATTATCACTGATTATGGCTTTAGGCATACCAAAACGAGAAAGTATATTTTCTTGAATAAATTTTATCACCACTTTGCTGTCATTCGTCCTTGTAGCTATTGCCTCAACCCATTTTGAGACGTAATCTACGGCGACGAGGATGTATAGAAAACCAAAAGAAGGTGGAAATGGGCCCATGAAGTCAATACCCCAACAATCAAACAACTCCAATACTAAAATTGGGGTTAATGGCATCATGTCACGACGAGTAATAGCTCCCATTCTTTGGCATCTATCGCAAGATTTATAAAAAGCATTCACATCACGGAAGATTGTGGGCCAATAGAGACCACTTTGAAGGATTTTCGCAGCCGTTTTATTTTTAGAAAAATGACCTCCACATGCTTCCGTATGACAAAATCGAATTACCCCTTGAATTTCTTCATCGGGTACACATCTCCGGATGATTTGGTCAGCACAATACTTAAATAAATAGGGATCATCATAAAAGAACATGCGTGACCAAGTAATGAACTTCCTTTTCTCTTGCGGAGTCCAACTAGATGGAACGACTCCAGTGACAAGATAATTAACTATATCCGCAAACCAAGGGAGAGAAGAAGTAGCAAATAAATTTTCATCCGGGAAATACTCGTCTATGGGAATGGGATCAATAGGTGCGTCGGACGAGAGGCGTGACAAATGGTCCGCAACGACATTTTCTACTCCTTTCTTATCTTGAATCGAGAGATTAAACTCTTGTAGGAGTAGGATCCACCTGATTAGTCGGGATTTGGTATCTTTTTTACTCAAGAGATATTTAAGTGCCGAATGATCAGTGAAGCATATGATAGGTGACCCAACAATGTACGAACGAAATTTGTCGAGAGCAAAAACGACTGCTAGTAACTCTTTCTCTGTAGTAGAGTAGTTAAGCTGAGGGCCAGATAATGTTCTACTAGCATAGTAAATAACATGAGCTTTCTTGTCTTTCCTCTGTCCAAGAACAACCCCAATAGCGTAATCACTTGCATCACACATAAACTCAAATGGTAGTGACCAATCCGGAGCTTGCATGATAGGTGCGGAAACAAGCATGCTTTTAAGTTTATCAAAAGCTTCTTGACATGCTTTATTCCACTCAAATGGAGTGTCTTTCATGAGAAGATTACTCAAAGGTCTAGCGATGGCGCTAAAGTCTTTGATAAACCTCCTATAAAATCCAGCATGGCCTAGGAAAGACCTCACATCTTTAAGTGATTTTGGCGGGGGTAACTCAGCTATTACTTCAATTTTGGCTCGATCAACTTCAATTACCCTAGATGAGACTATGTGGCCTAAAACTACACCCTTGGTAACCATAAAATGGCATTTTTCCCAATTGAGGACTAAGTCTTTTTCCACACATCGGAATAGAACTCTTTCAAGATTAGCTAAACATTGGTCAAAAGACGGTCCAAAAATGCTGAAATCGTCCATGAACACCTCAAGAACTTTTTCAATCATGTCGCTAAAGAGACTTAACATGCACCTTTGAAAAGTAGCTGGCGCATTACATAACCCAAATGGCATACGTTTATAAGCAAACGTACCAAACGGACATGTAAAAGTCGTCTTTTCTTGATCAAGTACATCCACTTCAATCTGGTTATATCCGGAATACCCATCTAGAAAATAATAATAAGGATGGCCCGCCACTCGTTCAATCACTTGATCAATAAACGGTAAGGAAAAATGATCTTTTCGAGTTCAGGCATTGAGCTTTCGCTAGTCAATGCAAACACGCCACCCGGTGGTGGTGCGTTGAGGTATTAATTCTCCCTTAGCATTTTCAACCACGGTCATTCCTGATTTCTTTGGAACGACTTGAATTGGGCTCACCCATTTGCTATCTGAAATAGGATAGATAATTCCAGCATCTAATAATTTGATTATTTCCGCTCTTACAACATCTTTCATGGTTGGGTTTAAACGCCTTTGCATCTCACGCGAGGGCTTCACTTCTTCCTCAAGATGGATTTTATGGGTACAAATCAATGGACTTATACCTTTCAAATCTGCTATAGTCCAACCAAAAGCACTTCTATGCTTTCTTAACACATCCAACAACATACCCTCTTGCTCTTTTTCTAGATGGGAAGAGACAACAACAGGAAATGTATCGTTCTCTCCTAGAAAGGCATATTTGACATGTGAAGGTAGTTTCTTCAACTCAAGACTAGGAAATCTATTTTCAGAGGGACTCATGGTTGTCTCCCTTGTAGGTAATTCTTCATACCTAGAAATCCAGTCAACATCTCTCAAACTCGCAAAACTCTCTTTCTCTTGTAACCAATTTTTCAACTCTTCCATCTCACGCTCAAACTCAGTATAAGAACTCTTTTCCTCACCACTTTGCACTAAGCACACTTCCAAAGCATCTCCTCCTACGATTTTCTCAATATTCTCATCCACTACCTCTTCAATAAGATCAACCTCCAGAATTTCATCCTCATCTCCCATTTGGTTAGTGACATTGAAAATATTAGTCTCGAGAGTCATGTTTCCAAAAGTGAGTTGCATTTGGCCATTCCATGTATTGATCAAAGCATTAGCAGTAGCTAAGAATGGACGGCCCAATATTATTGGAACATGATTTCTCGTATGGGGTACAGGCTCAGTGTCCCAAATGACAAAATCAACCGGAAAGTAGAACGTGTCCACTTGAACTATCACGTCTTCAACAATCCCTCGAGGCACTTTCACTGTTCTATCCGCTAACTGTAGAGTGATTCGGGTAGGTTTTAAATCACCTAATTCAAGTTGCTTATAAATGGAGTATGGAAGGATATTGACACTTGCACCTAAATCAAGCAATGCTTTTTCCACTCTTCTCTCTCCTATGACACATAAAATGGTAGGTGCACCTGGATCTTTGAATTTAGGAGGAAGATCGTTAAGAAGAATCGAGCTCACATTTTGTGCCAAGAAAACATTTTTCTTCACCTTAAGCCGTCTTTTGACAGTCAAAAGATCTTTGATAACCTTAGCATATGCTGGAATTTGTTGAATAGCATCAAGGAATGACAAATTCAATTTTACTTGCTTCAACACATCCAACACCTCGGTACGTGAAGCCCCTTTCTTGGGTGGCTCTAAGCGTTGAGGAAATGGAGTAACAATAGGCAACTTGACTTCGATTTCAGGTCGAACTTCCTTATCTTTCAATTCCTTTTATAAGGAAGGTTCTTCATACTCGGGAGTTTCAGATTCCTTAGAAATTTCGGGTTCAACTCCATCATCGTTCACCTTTGGAAGCTTTGGTGATAGATCAATCACGCGGCCACTACGAAGAGTAGTAACATCTTGACAATGTTCTTGCAACTCCGATGATGTGGAGCCAACCGTGGTTTGACCTTGAAGAGGAGGTCTTTGGCCTTGGGCTGGAAGTTTACCTTTCTCTTGAGTATTTGCCGCAGCTTGCAACCTAGAAATGCTAGTATGCATTTCAGCAAACATTCGATCATATTTAGCATCTCTCTCTTTTTGGGATTGGATGAATTGATTGAAATTATCCTCAAGAGTTATCCTAGGTGGAGCTACATACGGACCAGGAGGTGGTACTTGCATAGAATTTTGCATTGGAGGAGCCACTTGCTGAAATTGAGGAGGTGGTGGTAGAGTCATATGAGGGTTAGGAACCATCCCACCTTGGGGTTGTCCATAACTGAACCCAGGATTCCTCCATGATTGATTATATGCATTACCTTGCTGGGCATTATAATTTCCGCGAAAACCCCCTATTGCATCAACCTGTTCAGTGTACATTGCCTTGTATGCAGGAATAGTAGGACATCCTTTGGTAGAATGACCCGCATTACAAATGGCACACACTTTTTCCTTTCCGGCTTGTATGGGTCCAGACACATCTCTCAATCGCACTTCAAGCATATCTCTGAAATTCTTCTCCAATTGGTCAAATTTTCGATCCAACAAAGTGTCCTTGTCCAAGTGATAGATACCGGACGTAGCAGGCAAGTTGGACACTTGTCGATTTCTATTTTGACTATTGGGATCAGAAGTATCCCATGCTTGGGTAGTTTCAGCGATATATTTCAAATGAGCTTCAGCATCGCTCGAATTTAACTCCCAAAAAGGTCTTTCACACATGGTTTGGACAAGTTGTTTCGATGCTAATGTAAGGCCTTGATGGAAAAATGAAATTAAATGATGCTTTTCAAAACCGTGGTGTGGGAACGCACTCACTAACTCCTGAAATCTCTCCCAACATTTATCAAAAGCCTCATTCTCATTTTGCCTAAAAGCTTGAATTTGGGCTTTAATAGAATTAGTTTTGTGTTGTGGGAATTTTTTTGATATAAACTTGTTTTGCATATCTCTCCAAGATAACACAAAATTTGGGGGTAGGGACCATAACCAAGTTTTAGCTTTTTCCATTAGGGAAAAAGGGAAAAGCTTCAACCGGACTACATCTTGTGGACAAGATTGGTCTCCAAAAGTCTCACATGTATCTTCGAACTCTCGAATATGGAGATATGGTTTTTCAGAATCCATCCCATGAAATGTAGGAAGGATTTGGATCATGCCATTCCGAAAATGGAACTGACCGGCATTATACGGGAGTAAAATGCAACCAGGGGTAACAGTTCGCTCCGAAAATAACAAATCTTTCATAGGAAGATAAGGTATCTCATCCTCTCCAGCACCAACACCAACACTACCATGTTCCGACATATCGCTACCAAAAGGTTCAGAATTCTCACTCCGGGTTTGACTCAATGTACGACTAGTAATGGAATTATTAGGCGAAGGAGGTGGAACCCAAAAAGGAAAAGACACAGAATTTTCAGAACTTGCTTCGGCTATAGGATTTTCGTGAACTTGGGTGGGGGATGAATTCAGCATAAGCACATAAGAGATGAAATGAGTTTTTTTTTTTTTTTTTTAGAAATCACTTGTAGATACAAATAACTTTCTTGAAAATTTAACAATTTTTCATTCCCCGGCAACGGCGCCATTTTTGATCGAGTGGAAAAATCGAGCGTCCGTGTAATACGCTAGTCGTTGTTATCGGCTTCCAACCTCAATACAAAAAAAACCTAAACTTTTAACTACACTTTTATGGAGTATAGTAGTAAGTCTGGGTATCGAATCCACAGGGAATGTTTTATAGAATTTAATTGATTTATTACTTCTAAAATAAAAGTGAAAAAGATGATGATGGTTGACAAGGGGAAATAAGTTGGAACAAATCTATAAAACTAATTAAATTGAATGAGGAAATAAGTTGGAATACAATCCCCCAATCCCTAGTAATTACCCATTAGAATACTAGAATTGTAAATTATAAATTTGAATGCATCCAGTCTTTATAGATCCTAAGCATTACATATATGAGGTTCAAGCCCGCATCATATGAAATCAAAGATAAATATAAAGCGGTGCTAAATAATTACACGCACATCATATTCTTAAATATCCCAAGTACCTAGGGCAAGAGAGATTAAAAGATCTAGGATGATTGTGAACTTCTCTTACACGATTCTTTCAAATTTAAATTTAAATTCTATTTCCTACGTAGATAAATTACATCGGGATGGGTTCATGCATCCCAACCCTTAAAAATTAGCTAAACATGATGAAAACAAAAGAAAACTCTAACAAACATTGTTAACAATTTGCAAAACAATTGAGAATTGAATGGAAAAATAAAATAGAGAATAGAAATTGATACTTGTATTTAGCAAGAGGAGAAAGAGATGAATTTGAATCCAGCAAAACTTCTTCTTCAAACTTACAACTAGGGTTTATGAAAACTTCTACCAAAGAAAACTACAATCTAACTTTCTCTCTCTAATCCTACTCCTACCCTCTGGAATTTGACTCCCTCTCTCTAGAATTAAGCTCCTCCTGAAAATGAGGTAGGGCTTGGTCTTTTAAAGCACCAAGTTGCACGAATTTGGCATCAAATTTCGCTTGTGGCACAAGTTTTCCAAGAGTTGCACTGCATTAAATGCATAATTAATGACAGAAATTCGCACATCCAGACTCTTCATTATCGCGTAACTTCAAAACATCGTAACTTCTTCACCGTAGCTCGGATTGAGGAGCCGTTTTTTCCAGTATTCTTGTAATTTAGAGCTCTTCAAGTTTATAGTTGTCCCCACCTCCGGAATAAGGCTGAAAAATTACGAAAATGCCCTTCAACTCTCCATTTCTTGGTTTCTTTCACTGTTTTGATTTCTCCTTCGCACTAACTTGCGTGAAATACCTGTAAAACACATGAGAAATACACAAAACACGAAATACTTTCCAAAAAAGGTTAGTAGCATAAATACGAGATAAATCCAAGATATTTACACTGCACGGGATCATAAAAATACCGCAATTAAGGGGATAAATGTGAAGAATATATGCCTAATCAGTAATTCAGCAACTGAATGGAGAATATGCGTTGAAACACATGAGTCTGGCACCATACAGGACAATTATTCAGAGGCTCCTAAATCAGTTCCATCGGACCAAGATCAAGAGACATCCCCGAATGATGAATCACCATCTAGACGCCTATGCCACCATCGCCCAGAAAATGGGCATGAGGAACGATACAACTATCGTCATGATCCAACAAAGAATATCTCCTTCGATAGTACAATCAATTCTGATGATGGAGGAGGATGCAGACTGGAGGGGAGAGATTAAGAGGCAACCGGAGTCTGGCGAAGGAACGATGGGACTAAGGGAATTAACCCAATACTTTATAAACCAGGGAAACCTTTACTTCAGAAATACAGGAGAATGGCTGTCAAGATGCATCGGTCCAGAAGAAGCAGGGCAGAGGTTAAAGAAAATACATGAAAAGCATTGCGAAACAACTGAGATACCTCTTTACAGGAGAATTTAAAGGGAGGGATATTTCTGGCCTAATATGAAGCAGGACGCAACAGAGCTACAATGGAGGTGCAACAAATGCCAGTTATTCTTCGAAGCAGCTGAATGTCATTTCGTGAAAGCTCAACCTGACTGGAGGCAACCGTATATTGACTTTATAAGAGATAGAATTATCCCAATAGACAAGATTGATGCGGTGGGACTTAAGCCAAGGGCCCCGAGGTTCTACATCCAAAAGGGGCAGTTTTATTGAAGGGGCTACTTCAACAGGCCATTGCGTTGCTCCACGAAAGAAGAGGAAACCGAGGTCCTCAAATAGGCGCATGACACAACTCACATAGGAGGGGCCAAGTTGTATGACCAATTAATGACGTTGGGGTATTATTGGCCAACAATGGAGAAGGACTCAGCTGAGTTTGTCCAAAAATGTAAAGCTTATCAACTTCATAGCAATATAATCCTTGTCCCACCGGTGGACCTACACTCCCTGGCAACGCCTTCTCCTTTTCACACTTGGGAGTTCGACCAAATATGGGAAATATATCCTTCTTCAAGGGGGAAGATATGGATACTAGTAGCAACGGATCATTTTATAAAGTGGGCTGAAGAGATACCACTAAGAAGGGCAATAGCAGGGGTGGTGAGCAACTTCATAAAGGAATACATCATCTACCATTTCGGGATTCCAAAGGTTATTCTCTCAGATAACGAAACCCCTTTCGTCAATTCATAGGTAAAGATGCTCATAAACAAGTACTCCATTGTTCATCATACTTCAACGGTGGCATACCCAAAGGGAAACGGTCAGGACGAAGCAACTAATAAAACTTTGGTTAATATATTGGCTAAAATGATGGAGGATTTCCCAGGATTGGGGGATGATAAGATACCAGCTGTATTGTGGGCCTATCAAACAACTAAGAGGAAGCCCATAGGGTATACTCCGTTCTCCCTTGTTTATGGGAATGAAGCAATACTTCCAGTGGAATTAGAAGTTCCCTCTGCTCGATATGCCTTACGAAGTAGCATGCTCCCTCAGAATAGCCATGTGCAGTTGGAATCGTTGGATGAACATAGAGATAATGCGATGTAATATTTTCAAATGTATACAAAATAGCTCTTTAGGGCATATTATAACTTAGTGCGACCAAGGAAGTTCATTGAGGGAGACCTTGTGTTGAAAGAAGTAGTGAAGTACATCAGGGGGCTTCCCCTACCTAAATTTGCAGCGAATTGGGAGGGACCTTTTATTGTAAAAGAAGCTCATGACTCAGGTTATTGCTTAATTTCTAAGATGGAAGAAGATAAGCCATTCAAGATTAATAATAAATGGATGAACATCTACCATGTGTAAGCGTTTGGACCACTGATGTATTTAACTGTTGTCATGAATATACAAGTTTTATATTATAACTTGAGTGAATATGAAAGAATTGTATAACTGCATAATATATGTAAACAATTATAGCACAAAGAAAAGACATGGGAAAACATACATCTTTTTTCATTCATAAACTTTGGGGCATTACAAAATTGGGAGCTACTGCCCAAGCATTATATAAGAAAAAGAAGAGGAAAATATATACAAAGGTTTATTGACCTAAAAGTAACCAAATATCTGGAGTAGAGAAAAAATCTCCAGGAAGGCCCGAAGAAGCTACTAGACAAAAATGATGGGATTTATAGAAACCTCTAGCCTCGTTTGTGCATGTATACGCCCGATGAGGAGTTTCTCTTGCTTCAGCTTTGCCAGACATAGATCTTCTTCGAAATCCCCCACCTCTTTATTAACAGCTTTAAGAAGAGGTGCTAACTCAGTCAACTTAGCTTCCTCAGCTCGTTGATCCTCCTGATGTTTATGGAGCAGTTCCCTCTGGCTGTCCAGTCACTGGCTCTTCAAAGTTTTTAAGTGCGTAATAAGCCAGTCAACCCAACTCCCTCAGGTATCCTAGGAATTGGTTGATGAGGGCTCTGGTAATGTTAGAAGTGGGAGTGCTGGCAATTTCAGCAACAACGGTAGCCATGCCCTGAAGCTCGTAGCTCATCACAGAGATATAGGAATGCAGGCAATCCACAGTGAATGTTTCAGGATGATGCCTTGCAAGATGCTCCACTACCAAATGATGGTTGGTAGGCATCTGAGGAGAACATTGAATCACCATCAGACAAAAGTCATGAGGAGCCAAGTCAGGCAAAAGAAGCTCACAGTCAGATTCTCTCTCAGCAGTAGCACTAATCGTGAAACCTTGATCATTGTGACTAGAGTCTTCTGAGATAACGGGTTATCAATGGGGTGAAGCGATGTTCAAAAGAACTGGTGGAGAATCCTCCCGAGCAACCAGAGAACAGGTAGAAGAAATAATGAATTTACAAAAATCTTAACAAGTGTTTTCATTGTTAAGTCACCGTTATTGGTGGAGTTTTATAAAAATCTTAACAAGTGTTTTCATTGTTAAGTCACTAATATAGGTGGAGTTTATGAAAAATCTTAACAAGTGTTTTCATTGCTAAGTCACCAATATAGGTGGAGTTTATGAAAAATCTTAACAAGCGTTTTCGTTGTTAAGTTACCGATATAGGTGGTGTTTATGAAAAAATCTTAACAAGTGTTTTCAGTGTTAAGCCACCATCATAGGTGAAGTTTGAAAGGTTGAGAAATGCGGATAAATTAATGAAGTAGGAGGCCATAACGACAGGAACCGTTGGGGGCATGCTTATTTCCTCAGAGGCCTTAATGGCGCCCTTAACTGAAGAAGCCTCAACGATCGGCAAATATCCCCCGCCAACAAAAGGTACCAAGTCCAACGTAAGCATTTCGCTGAAAGAAGATGATGGACCTCCAAATGATGTCCCAACATGGGTGGGAACCGAAAAACCACCACGTTGGGCAGAAGCATCAACTTTGGCCTTGGAAAGAGGAAGACCACTAAGAGAAAAGGGTAGGGTAAGACTTGGCAAAAGCTGCAAACATGAAGCAAAGTGTTAGACATGAGGATCAAGCATAGGAAAAAGGGAAAAATTCATTTACGTGTTACTTACCTCCGTTATGGCACCAAAAAGGGGAATCGCAGTTATGGGTCTTGTCAGCATGGTGGGAAGAAGAATACCAGCTACCAAAGACACCATTTCCACCCAAGTCATCCCAACATATTATAGTTGCAAATGCTAAACAAAGGGATGGGATAAGAAAAAGAAGTTAGACCCGATAATTAATTGCTTAAATGTTACCTCAGGGGCACTCTCTTTAGCTGTAATGATGGGCTGAAGGGCCTCGTGCTGAGATGATAATTCAGAAGGGGCTGGGGGAGTTGTCTTTGGTTGAGAAGAGATACCCGAAGATTCAACAGATGCTCCCCCCATAACAGTGTCCTTCGTGCATAAAGAGGTTGAATGGCAGGAGTAAGTAAGCCCGATCATAGGGGAACGGGGATGAGTTACATCGGCCTGAGAAGAACCGAAATGTCCCCTCATGAAAGGGCTCACGGGCGGGCTGGGTATGTCTTCTTCAACTCCCTGCACTAAAGTTATTAGGAGGTAAACAGATGCAGCTTGGCTTAAGGAAATGTGAATAAGAACAACGACACACACACATACCTGGGATCCAGAAGGATAATGAGAGGTTATAACCAACGGCGAAGGAGGAGAGGAGGCAGCAATAGAGGGAGCTGGAGAGATATGTATCTCGGGAGTCCATTTCTTCTAGGACTTGGTACCCAGAGTCTTATTCCTCGTACCCACAACACCAGCACCTCGAGGAACGTTCGAAGTCTTTCTCCTCTTTGGCGTTTGGATCAACCAAGATCATTGGGAAGGCATCCAAAGAAGGAACGATGGGAGCACGTCATTCAGACTCAGCATTTATTCATTCCACCTCATCCTGAACCTTCCTCCTTAGTTCTTTACTCACCTCTGCATACATGGGAGGGGGAACGGAGGCGATAGGGAATGCCTCCAAAGGGGGATTTATGGTTGATTTTGAGATTTGGATTTTGAGCACTTAAATTTTGAGGAAGTACCACTCTTGGACTTCTTGGTCCTTTTGGCTAGTGGCTGAGAAGGCCCTTCACCAGTAGCAGCTTTGGTTGAAGGAGTAGGCTGTTTAGGGGTTGCGACGGCCTCGGGCTTGGGCGTGGCAGTAGGGATCATGGAGCAATGAGGATGAAGTTTAGTGGGAGGTACCTTAGGGGTTTTGCTTAGAGGTAACTCCATCCCAAGAACGAAATTACCTTTTAACCCCAGCTCCAAGGTAGAAAATGAAAGAATTAGAGGATACACAGGATCCCCCTCGATGAACTCAGAAATTTGGGCCCGTTGTATTAGCCAGTACTTCGTTGCAAATAGAGGGGTCATGTACCCTTGTCTGGTGATACTTAGAATAGTGACTCACCCTGCCATGGTAGAACTTACTCCCCACGTAGTAGTTGATGAGAATAGGGAACATGCCTCGCTAAAAGAGACCTTGGGGTTAGATGATTGAAAAACTGAGCGAGGAGCCCCCTGATCGAAACCAAACTTATGGCTGCATGGATTGGGATTGTAGTGCTCGCTGGTGTATCCCCACTCGGTGTAAGAAGGCATGTACCCTGGAAAAAATAGAAGGACCACAACTGGCGAAGGGTCTTAATAATGAGGTCTAAGATAGTTTCCTGGACCACCCTTGCTTCATGTTTGAAAAAACCATAAGTATGGAGGAAGATATCCTCTTCGTAAGGCCTCATCACAAGATTCCCAGGCCAATCAATAATAGAGGTCAACTCCTTTCGGCTATGTCTCTTATGATAAACAAAGGAACATAGGTGCATAATTGTTTCCCCCGTAGGAGGGAGGTTGGTCTTGGCTGCTACGACAGGGAAACTCACATAGAGGAAGCCTGTCAAAAGTACACAGTAGGAAAAATTGGCCAGGGTATAACGACTAAGAGATTATTCCATATCGAAAAGGGTTCTATCAAGCCACGTATAGAGGGATCCGAGGGCGATTACAGCCAGAGGGAGCTTGATACCGTGAGCCAAACAGAGGGATATGTTAATGAGGTCCCTTCGAGGTTGGTCATTGGGTTTCTCCATTAGGAGAAGATGAGAAAGAATGATAAGGATGTAGGCAAGAAGTTCTAGCGATGTACCTTGACCAGGGGCAGCCTCAGAGGAACTACCTTCAGAAGGATCCTTAAAGAAATAGTTGATAAGCGAAGTGAAAGTGGCCTTATTCGAAGAACCGATGCACCTTCGGCATATACAGTCCAACTCCAAAAAGTCAGTAGCCTCCTGGGCATCTAGGACCTTATCTGAATAAGGTTTATGGCGTGTTGCCTTAAGGCCCAGAAGCTCACACACGTCTTCTAACGTTATTGTAAACTCACCCCACACAACAATGAAAGTGTGAGTAGTAACGTTCCAGCGAGTCACCAAAACGGGAAGGGAAGCATTATTCTTGGATAGAGTAAACTCATCAAACCACTTAGCCCGATGAAGCCCAATTTTAGTGAGAGTATCAGCATGGGAACTATGCATGTAGGAGTTCCAGGTAGCGAAATGAGTAGGAGATCCCCCAGGCCCTTCGAAGTCAATATGGGACCATGTGAAGTCCCCTCGATCAAGACAAAATCGAAGAGTCCCATCTGGGGGAGAAAGCCCTAGTCAGCAGCACTTTAGTCTTCATCACCAAGTGTCAGGGAATCATACTTAGCATTGAAAATGAAAGTTTTGCAAAACCCAGTAAAATCATCACCCTTATAAAAAATAGGGGATAGACGATAGAAACGCAGCTGGTCCTAGCGGGCGGCAGAAGAAGTGGTGGCAACGGGGGTAGTAGGTGGAGCACTAGTGGAAGACGTAGTAGGATTACTTGACGAAGCCATTGAAGATAACACTGAAGTACTAGGAAGAAACAACTTGGTAAAGGATGGTCAGGAACGAAAACGGAGGATAGCAACTACAAGTGGTGGCGTAAAAGATGAGAGGAGGAAGAATCTAGGTAACAACTTGGCAATAATGGAGTTTTGTATAGAATTCTCTCTCTAAAGAAGACGGAAGCTTGAAGAAAACGAAGGAAAGAGAAGGGTTTTGAAAAAAGAGACGTTTGAAACCTTTTAAACCCATCTATTGAGTTTCCCACCACCACACGTGCAAGGCCGCCTATAATCATTTAAAATGAACACGTAGCACTTAAGGAAGTGTTTTGACAGTTGAAAAGACAGCACCACATCATTTATGAAGTGACACCCGAGGAATAGAAAGGGTTACCTTCTTGAGAAAGTTTGAGTTTTGGCGCTAGAATTTGTTGTCAGATATATCTAATAAACTCCCAACGAAGAAGATGTCCCAACAGTTCAAAAAGCTACGATGTCCCCTCTCCATAAGTCCAAACGTCGTTTAATTGTGACTCAGCTACATCGAGGAGAATTTTTGCTTTCTTCGAACATAGCGAAACATTACAAGGGAGAATTTCACAAGTCACAATGATAGGGGTAGACCTAACGAAAAACTCACTGCCGACAATTATACTTCACAACAGCACAAAACGGGAGAATTTCACTTTCCCAGAGCCCCAAAGAGTATTTGAGAAGGTTAGCAGGCCTTTGGGGAGAATTTCAAATAGTCAAGCAAGAATGGTTCACGCTCAGTGTAAGGAAAAAGTGGCGATGTCCCTTCGCCGAAGCACCAATAAGCCACAGCGCTTCGACTCAGGTACTTTGGGGGGAATTTTACTTTTTCCTGGACGTTCTAACGCAGTGGTTATAATGAACGAAAAGAGGCCATAATTTTTTTTCACGAAGAGAAGGTTCATCGGATTGAGAAGTTTTCGTGTAGACATTTCTTGTTCCAACAACAAATCTCTCCACGAAGGGGCAAATATAGAGGGGGCTTGAAGATAATCCTGAGATTAGGGATAATCATCTCATTAGCAATAGTGTTTGGGATTAAGGCAACTTAGCATGGCAGCTCAGCGAGGCAACTCAAGCATGGCAGGTCGACGAGGAAACTCAAGCAAGGCAGCTTGGCGTGGCAGCGTAGCGTGGCAACTCATACTTTTGCTTGTTGTGTTATTTAGTCATATTGTATCTTTTTTTATATTAACTATGAGCTATAACGATTGTAATGATGTAACAAGAATAATAATGATTTTCAGTGTGAGGTCGAATGGTACTCGTGAGAGACTAGGCTTGGCAGGGCCTGGGAGAGCTTTCATGCTCTATTGAACGACCTCATCATGGGAACTTCAAAGGTAATTGGTTTGGAGGATTGAGAAGTAAGGCACCGTTGTGGCTTGTCCTGACCATCTTAGATACACCTGGTAAAACACCGAAGGACCCTTACCGTGGAACCTCAGGAGAAGCAACTTCGAGTTCCATCGGGCGTTGATTTGTGGAACAAATAACCCTCTACTTAATGTCACATCCACTTTGTTTGATGTCACTCACCAACTAGGCAATGTCAGACCTGTACTTGAGTAAACCACCATGGTATTTGGGGCTGTCAGATAGTTAGTGAGCCACCTCTGTGACGGCAGCCTCCTGACACACAGTGGTTAGGCAAAAGGCATGTCTTGGCATTTAATTCTTATGACATGGAGATACCTAGTGCATCAGGTATTTAATGCTTGTGACATAAAGTATGAGGGGTGTCTTTCACAAGCATTAATGACTGAGTTGCCTCGGGAGTGGTGTGGGGGATATTTAAGGACCCCAACCACCTCTGGGGAGAGGTTGATTTTTTATGAGAGTTTAGAAGTTATTACTAGAGAAAGATTTATTACAAACCAGAGAGTTTACTCACTCACCATTGTCATTTATTACGAAGCTTTTAATACTTGGCAGGAATCTCTGAGGGTTGTCAATGTGTTTGGTTACCTGTTAAGGTGTATCTAGGGTGCTTACTTCTCTCTCCCTCTAAATGAGTTACTTCTGAGTTCATTATTACTCTTTGAGTTATACACGAGAGATTTGTGAGTTTAAATTGAGTTTATCTTCATTAAGCTATGTTTGCGTGTCTCATAGTTGGTCAATAGTATTGTTGGTTAATTTATCAATACTGTACTCAAAAGGGGTTACGCCTCCATATAATCTAAAGCACCCTCTTACAGGGATCATAAGTGCATTCATCACTACTTTCGCTTTTGTCGTTCTTTGATACTATAGAGGCGTATATTTATCATATATACTCAAAGTCTTGCATGATTATTAATGCATTTTTTATTACTATCTTTCAGATAGTAAACCTTCGGTGACTTCAGGGCCGATAGAGATCTAAAGGGAGTGCTAAGTCAAAGGCCGATGCACCTTAGTCTCCATGACAACCACCACCTATCACACCACAGGGTCTAGAACCTGTTATGGAGTCAATTCATTTAGACGTTATTATAGTCCAGGCCATTGCATCGATAATGACAACCCTTCAGCAGCAGCCACCGCGGTCACCCATGGCTGCACTTACAAATTCTCCTTAAGATACCAGCTCTGCCTGGAAGCATGCTAGGACTACCTTTGGGAAGGGACACCCTCAAAAGTTTACAGGATCCTCTGATCCCATAGTGGTGCTTTAGTGTAGGCATGCCATTGAGCGACATTTGAGGTAATTTAAGTGTACAAAATTCCAACAACATTTGTAGGCAAGCTTCAGGTTGCTGGTAGTTGCCCTAGATGGGTGGGATACTGTTACCACCCAGGATGAGAGGTCTCAGATGACTCTATCATAATTTTGGTTTAAGTTTGATGGAAAATACTACCTATATTTGCAGCAGATGAAGTTGAAAGCACTATTTGATAGGCTCAAATATGAGATTAGGATTGTTGCTGAGTATGAGCGAGAGTCCACTCGTCTTATACACTTTGCCCCAGAGGTGGAAATATCTGAAGATTTGAAGATGTACTAGTTTGCGAGAGGTTTAAATTGGAAGATTAAAAGGCATTGCTAGGAAATACGACATCTACCACATACCTCCAGATGTTATATTCCGCTATGCTACATTGTGATGATCACCACGAGTTCTTGAGGGAGGGACAGAAGGAGTCCATGAATGAGAGATCAGGAGAGGACCAAGGGCCGAAGGTATCAGATGGTGGGGAGTCTTTCTGGGAACAAGTAGGCTCTATTCAACTACATAGAGTGCCAATACATGTGGAGCAACCCCTAAGAGATTCATAGGTGATGTCCATCGCTGATAGGGCAGACAAGCTCAGGTCCACCCGGGCCAGGTTCAGTTTCGGCATCTGGGACAACAACATCAGGGACAACTGAGCCATAGAGGACAAGACTGGCAAGGACAGGCACAAGATTAGTTTGGCAGGCCCCAGGAGTAGGACCAAAGCCAACAATATTGCCAATGGGGTCACCCTTTTAGTGGGGCATGTTGTGCCTGTGGGGAGATGGGCCACTCATTTAGGAGATTGCTGTAATACCCCGTATTTTTGCGCATTTAGAATTTAATTGGTTGAGTAATTAAATAAAAAATACGTTTCAATTTAAATTACGCGAGTAGAGTAATTTAATATGATTTAATGATAATTATGATTATTAAATGAATAAATAATAATTAATATTATTAAATATTAATCGAGAGATAAACACTGATTAATATTATGACTCGAATTTACTAAGTGTGAATAATAAATATTGTACGACATAGCGAGTGATATGGACGTACTTAATTTTTTTCTCACCCAGGTGTCACGTGTAGACTAAATTGAGGATGAGATAGGAAATATATTTTTAGTGACTTAAATGATAATTTAGAGGTCATAGATGATTCCGAAAGGGTCGAATTAGTCAAAATTGTATACCCAGGGGTACTAGTCGGGTACCAGGGCATTTTTGGGATAAACTGGGACCATACGGGGACGTTCAAGTCTTTTGGCATATGGGGATGAGGAGACCTACGAATTTTGGAGTGATTTATCAGTTGATTAAAAGTGGGGTTAGGGTTAGAAACCTTATAACACAAAGGTAAATCATTAGAGAGAGAAGAGAGATCATTCACAAGGCTAAAAGGGAAAATTGTGGGAGATTTCAAGGAGTTCTTCCCCCAAAAATGACTGAGGAAGGAAGATTGGAGGAGAAAGCAACCCAATACCTTTTGCAAACTCGAAATCAAATCATCTCCAATAAGGCAAGTGGTTATTTGCAAATTATTTTGAGTTATAATATCCATGCGTATGATTTATGAATAATTCAATTTTGATGAACATTCTTGGAGAAAAAGAATTGATTAATTGCATGTTTGGGTAGAAATCACATGTAGTTAGATTTACATCTATAGAGGATTGAAAATAAGAGGCATCAAGAATGTTAACACGAATTAAAATTTGGGTTAATGATTGAAGACATGGGAAGAACATGTCATACTAAGGTTCTTGAATAATTATAATATTTGAATTATTTTGGGCTAAATTGGAAGGATTTATAATGTTTAATTCGTTGGAAATCATCCTAGCACATGTAGGAATGGTTAGGTATCATTAGCTACAAGTTTGGTGGCTTATCATGGGAGTTAGATAATTTAATATGGTGTAAAATGCATGAATAAGAAGAAGAACTGCATATGTCACTGCTCGATTGATACTCAAGGTCAATCGATCGATCCATGCTGATTTTGGGTTCTTTTATTGGTTGAGTCCTATTCGATGGCCGATGCTTGAGGGGAACCTTAGTGATGATTTTATACCTATATAAGGAATTTAAGAGTACCAGTAGGTGTATAATTGGGGTTCGTTAGAACCATTGAGTGCAAGAATTGAAGTGATGGACCGACGAGGGTAAACTGATCAAGTAGTGTATCGGGAATTTGGGATTTAAGTTTCGGAGAGAGTAAACATCATCCCAAGAAGTATACCAGTAGGTTAGAGATAACTTAACTACTGAAATGAATAAAGGGTCAACTAGGGCCCTTAGATTTGTGCGAATACTCAATTTAAATACGATAGTGAGATAAATTGTAAATTAATAAGTATGGTGAATATTAAAGTGGAAATATTACGTAGGAGCACTATTATTAGGTTGCGTGTATACCTACTGAATTATATAGATACTTAAGTTGAGATAATACCTAAAGTATAATTGCCTATATTAGGGTCGAGGTAGGATTCCGATCTAATATATGGAAATAGTAAGTTGGGGTCGTGACGAAAGAGTTCTGAATCAATGTATGTATAAAGTTTCATTAGTGGGGTCGAGGTGATATTCCGAACTACTACATGAAATGAACTTGGGGTCGAGATGAAATTTCGAACCAAACCTTTTACTTAGTGTCAATGGACCAATCCGAACCAAGAGTCCTTGATGTGTGTTAAAAGGACATATTAGAAATGAATGAATTTATAAGTATATATTGTGTGTGAAATGTATATTGTATTAATAATCTACTTATGCGAGTTAGTAGATAATGAGATGCTGTGAATACATCTAAAAGAAAATTAAGTAGGGAAACTTAATTATAATTCTATTAAAGGTAACAAGGCGTGTACAATTATCTAAGTTTATAAATCATGAGATATGGTTACTATTACATACTAAGTGGGCGGTATGGGAACTTAGTCGCGTAGATGCGTTTAGTTGAATACTTTAGATCAGTTAGCTTGGGTGGTATAGCTAGGTGGGATAAGTACGAGACGTTAGACGTGCACGATAGATGAGTGGTGAGGTAACTCAAGAGAGTGTATGCTAAATCTTAACATGTGTAATCAATAACTCATTTTATTGTGATAATAACTTACTAAATATTTTCAAATGTTTTGAGTACTAACTCTTGCTATCAAAATATTTTCAAAACCCTTTTAGGTATCTAGCCACAAGGATACCAGACTTGAGGATTCAGTCCAAGGACTCATAGCTGCAGCTTTGTGGAGGCTAGCAAGACTTTGCATAGACGACTCATTTATTCAGATCTAGTGTAGGATCTCCTCTTTAGTATTTTCCATTGGGACATGTCGTCCATTGTCATTATTTCAGTTATTCAGTTTTATATTATGTTTGTTTTATTTAGCAGTTTTGGTTTTAGCCGAATATGGACTCGACAAGATTTTATTCTTTATATATTGTGTGGTGGTTTTAATTATAGCATATTATGAATGTTTAATTTATTTCCGCATGAGAAATTAATTTGGGTTAATGAAAGATAAAATTTGGCATCGGTCTAATCTCACTTAGGAGATTAGTAATTAAAAAGCTTTCGACAGTGATGCCAAGAATGAACCAACTGAGAAAACTATTTTAATTTGATTTAGGACCAATCACTCGAGATTTAATTAGGCAAGGTGACACAATTACTTAAGGGGCTTCAGGCCTCCCAATAAAATTTCAGTAGGGCATCAACCAACACTTCCTGCCCTCCCTCAGTTTCAGGACCTCCCACCCGTGATTCCCTACTAAGAATTACCTCCTCCATGAGATTAGGCGCATGGACACCCTTATCTAAATCAGGGAAGTGTGTTCAATGTCTACTAGCAGGACTCATCAGTACATCCACGCGCTATAGAGGTTATGATTTATGTTTATGATAGTTACGCCTGAGTGATTTTTGATACAAAAGCTTCACACTCCATTGCTAGTTCTAGTTTCGTTGTTGCATCAATCTTTATTGATATAACTTTCGAGGTTGTTATGCATGTAAACACTCTAGTGGGTGGGGAGCTGCGTTACACCAAATTTGTAGAGGCATTGCTGTAGAGATAAACAAGATATTTTTTCCCACTGACTTATTGTTGTTAAATATGGTTACTTACGACCTTATCTTGGGGGATGGATTGGTTGGCAACTTATTACACCTCGATAGCTTGTAGAGGGGATATAATTACGTTCACAATTCTAGGATATGAGATGTTTCTTATTGCCAAGCCGAGACTTGAGGGGGATTCAAGCACCTACTTATGATATGTTACCGTGAATACATCCAAGGAGTTTGTGATACCTCTAAATTCTTTCCCAATAGACCAAAAGTTTTTGAACATGTTTGAGGAGGTACCAAGGATACCACCGGCGAGAGAGATAGATTTTTATATTTACCTATCCCCGAGCACCTGACCCATTATGAGACAAACTTATCGTATGGATCTCATGGAAATGCAAGAGTTACGGGAGAAAATACAATAACTTCTAAGTCAGGAGTTCATTCGGAAGAGCACGTCTTTGTGGGAAGCTATGATATTATTCATGAATAAGAAGGATGGGACACTTTGATTGTGTGTTGATTATCGAGAGTTGAATAAAGTCACGATGCGAAATAAATATCCATTACCCCGCATCGATGACTTATTTGACCAATTGAAGGGCGCATTGTTATTTTTAAAAATCAATTTGCGGATTGGATATTAATCCTTGAGGATTAGGGAGGAGGATTTTCCAAAGTCATCTTTTCTCACTTGTTATGGGTCTTACGAGTTTTGAGTCATGCCATTCGGACTGACCAATGCGCCGTCTGTATTTATGGATGTTATGAATCATGTAATTCATCAGTATCTGGATCAATTATTCATTTTATTTATTGATAACATTTTTATATACTCATGGTCAGAGGAGGAACATACTCATCATTTAACATTGGTGCTATAAACGTTGAGGGATAATACGTTGTATGCTAAGTTCTCCCAGTGCAATTTTTGGCTCAAGAAAGTGTAGTTCCTAGGTCTCATCGTACCAGAGGCTGGGATTTATATTGACCCTAGAAAGGTGCCCATGGTGACGGAGTGAAGAAATCCAATGATACAGACAGAGGTTAGGATTCTTTTGGGTTTGATGGGCTATTGTCGCTAGTTTATTTAAGGCTTTTAGAGATTTACAGGTCTAATGACCAACCAAACCCGGAAAGGGATATAGTTTATTTTGGATGCCAATTATTAGGGAGCGTTTGAGGAGCTCAAGGAGTGGCTCACAACTGTTTCAGTTCTTATATTGCCTAGGGGATGCATTGAGTATATGGTATTTACGAATGTGTCACTTTAGAGTATGGAGGAGTTTTGATGAAAAATGAGAGGCCTGTAGCTTACGCCTCTCAAAATTTGAACATATATGAGGGCAGTTACCCAAAGCATGATTTAGAGGTAGAAATGGTTATCTTTTCCCTTTGAATATGGAGACAATATTTATTGGGAGAACGGATTACACTATTCTTCGATCGTAAAAGTCTCCAATAATTGTTCACGCAGAGGGACTTGAATATGAGGAAGAGATGACAGTTAGAGTTCGTAAAAGACTATCACTTTTTGGTCCAATACCACCCAAGGAAGGAAAATATGGTTGCAGATTAACTGAGTCAGAGGTCGATAGATACGTTGGCCACTTTATGGGCGGAACATAAAGAGGACTTGTCAAATTTTAGAATTGAGAGGTGGAGTAAGCCGAGGGAAATGGACTTAGAGAATGCTTTTATGGCCGTGATGGTGGTAACCCCGATCATTATTACACGATTAATTCATTCCCAGTTGGTGGATCTTTTTTGTCAAGGAAAGGTAAAGGAACTATAAATGGGTGTATCTTCTTCTTTCTTGTGCAGATTGTGTAAGGAAAAATTTCCAATTGAGTCAATTTGTATGTAATTGGATTAATTTCAAACAAAATTGTTTGAGTCATAGGATAGACTTTGAGTTTAAGATCTTATAAAGCCAATGGCGTTATGTGTTGAAGGCGTAGCGACTGAGCTTTAAAGATTGATATACCTTGCCGAGTTTAGTGCAATGTTTGTCTTCACATTTATCGAGGATCTCTCAAGTATCGATGCACATTAATTATGAGTCCTTGAAATTTTTATTAAGGGTATTTTTTTTTCTTAAAATGTTTGTAACTTGCTTTATATTTCAAAGAATTTTTTTTCGAGTTCAAACGAGATGCGATTCTCATTTGAATGACCTTAGTTTTCATTCAAACGAGCCGCCGCCAAAAAAATCATGCATTAACTATTTAAGGCCTTTTGGACTCAGAAATATCAAGAACTTTTGATGAAAATCAGTTTCCAACCTGTTTAGATAAACCCTAAAGATACATCCTTTATGTTTCAAGATCTAAGATTTATAATCTTTATTCTATGAGATCTTATCGGGCACGTTAGTTTGTTTCTTTCATCTGGAAAGAACGCATTTCGTACGGTAGACTCTATACTTTCTACATTCAATGTGTGATGGTTACTGATCCATCATCGGTGGTTATCAAGGTATGGATCGATCACCCACAAGCCATAACTCTCTTTTATTTTCAATCGCTCTTTTATTTTCACCTTAGATGAATGGGATAGGGTAAAAAGATAAAATCTGGTAAATTAGTTTTTCCACATGATATGTTTGAAATTAGTTCTAAGTTAAATTAAGAAAATTTAAAAATATTGTCTTTTCCTAAAGAACACACTGTGGGGGCCTTCTTAAATTGGTATCCGAGTTAGAACACTCAGTTTTTGTGTTTTATGATCCAGTTTCTTTAGGTATGAATTTCAACGGTTTTGATGGTTTTAGAACCCCTATATTTGATGGGTCGAATTATGCTTACTGGAAAATGCTTATGAAGTTAGTACTTAAGGCTATAGATGAACGGGTTTGGTTAGCTCTTGTTAAAGGGTGGTCAACACCAGTCACGAGAGATGGAGATATAATTCACCTAAAAACTGTAGAGTCATGGACTAAGGTAGAGCATAAATTATCGCAGTATAATTCCAAAGGTTTAAATGCCCTATTTTATTCTGTCATCCCTAAGAAATTTTGCCATATTATGACGTGTGAGACATCAAAATAGGCTTGGGATATACTCTGACTCACCCATGAAGGAACAAGTGTTGTTAAGGCTTCCAAACTCCAAAACCTCACCACTTAGTTTGAAATGATTAAAATGTTAGAGAGTGAGATCTTTGATGAGTTCTACGCTAGATTTTCTGACATAGTTAACTCATCATTGAACTTGGGATAAAAGATACCCAACAACTAAGTGATAAAGAAAATCATAAGGTCGTTGCCTGAAAGATTTAATCCAAAAGTGACTGTTTTAAATTCTTTGGGTACACTTGACTTGAAGAAACTTGAATAGCTTGTTGGTGGCTTAAAAACTTATGAGCTTGTCATGTTTACCTCTAAGAATGTGATGAAGATAAAAAAAATTCATAGCTTTGAAAGCCCAGAAGCAGGAAACACTTGTTTCAGATGATCAATTTGACATCAAGTACAAAGATGTGGCCATACTGGCAAAGAATTTCAAGAAATTTATCAAATTTAGAAAGCAGTCGAAAGATGCAAAAGGTTTGAGAAATAAAAGAATAACAAGGCCGATCAGTTCACTAAGAACTGTAGTGAGGATTTTGAGGGTTATAGCCATAGGGTAGCTGAGTGGCCCACTAAACTAAGGAAGGAGGGTAAGAAATTGATAGCTTATAATGCCGCCCTTAGTGATAGTGATCCGAAAGAGGGAAATGATTCCTCCATTGAGCGTAACTTTATCGCGTTCATGGTTAGTCATGTAAGTGTGACAAGAAATATTCCTATGAAAATATTTCTTTGCATGATACTTTTGAGGCCATATTTAATGGATCTCAAGTGAATGATGGTAATGTCAGTGAGTATGATGTGGTGGAGAGTGAACTACAATTTTTTTTTGGTGAATTGCATGCGCAAACTTTGAAGGTGAAGAAGGCAAACTTGAATTTGGAAGCTATGTTGAAAGAACGTTCCATAGGAAATGATGATAGTTCTTTGGTTAAGGATATTAGGGAACATGAGAGGGATTTTCAAGAGAAAATAGAGTACGTTGAGGGTGAGAGAGGTAGTCTTTGTGGTTTGATAAAGACTATAAAGAAAGAGCTTCTAGAGTTTGAGGACTTTAGTCATTTACTTGAGTCTATGATAATTGTGCTTGAGGAAAAACTGAGAGATTCAAATAGGGTCAAATTTGATTTGGAGTCTAAGCCAAAAATGTTGGATAGAATGTTAGGCATCCAAATTAAAGATGATAAGTGTGGAATTGACGACTAGGAATGTTAGAAAAGGTCAACCTTTAGGTAACACTCCTCGCCATGTTTACATTTGCACTCATTGCGCTAGAAAGGGTCACCTTGGGCATTTTTGCTATGATCTTAAGAACGGTCTTAGAAAGTCTAAAAATATAGTCAACACGCTTCCTAAAACCCCATAGCATCATTTTACACCTACTTGAGGGGGTTAGGAAATCGAATTTAAAGGCTTTACATGTTAGACTTGTTGATTGTCTTTTGCTTGCACATGATACTTTCCATACTGCATTTAATGGGTGATTGTGTTAGCGGTGTTTGTCATACACTACTTGTGCTTCATGATATATATTTACTAGTGTTATGACATGAGTATTTTTTGTATTATATTTCTTCTTTCTTGATTTATATTAAAAAAATACAAAAAGATTTTATTTTTCTTTTAATTAGAGTAGACTTTTTCAAAAAGTTAGTATTTTTGTTTGAAAATTTAAGAAAAACTCAAAAAGATTTTTGGTTTTTGTGTCTTTAAGTTTTACACATTTGGTATGAAATATTGGATTTGAATCCCATTCACTATGCAATTTCCATATGGCCAGGACATTTGGTTATGATTATAGATACTTAGGTTGTTCTAAACCATATTTTCGTGGAGTTATTTCGAACTTGATTTGCTTTATGAATTCGATTGTGTATATGCCTCCACACACACATGCATGAGCGTTTTGATCATTTATTTCACATATATATTTGAGCTTGGTGAGATATTCACTCATCAATTTTTTCATCTATATGTTTTTGTGATTATGGGAGATTTTTGCATGTAAGAGCCATTACCCTGGAGCTTTATTTGATTAGTTTAAAAATATAAGGGTGCACGGAAAAGGGATATGAAAGGAGTAAATCTACTTTGCAGAAAAGACACCGTTGGCAAGAGCACAATGAAAAGTTTAAAGGCAATAAAAATAGAAAATTGGCCAAAAAGGTCAAACATAGTTTAGAGATTGATCGTTCAAAAGAAATAACTTTAAAAATATAGAGAAAAGAAAAGAATAGAATATATGCTATATGTTTATCTTTTGATGGTGTTTAGTTGAAGATGAATGGGTTTGCACAATAAATCCTCGTTATACCTATCGTGTCATGATGCTATTGATTTGTAGAATCATTCATAATTTTGGCACATGTGCATTATGCTTGTTTGTTCATTAAGTTCACTCTATATTGTCACTCGAGGCTAAATCGAACTTTTGATAATGTTTTGCGATCAATTAGAGCTTCTTGAATGTATCTAAGCATTCGGGCCATAACTCATTTGTGCTTAGTTCATACCCATTCACTCCATTCCACAATTTAGACACATATATTCTATGATAACGTATAAAGCCTACATTTTGTGTCGTATAAAAAAACTGTGTTTTTGCTCATTTTTTTCATGTATAGAGTTCACTTTTGCTCAGGTTTTAGGGTCCCTTGTTTTAGAAGAAGAATTTGAATTTTGCCTTCGTTAGAACGAGATTGGCATCTCGTTCAATCTGCCCTTCTAATGATCTTCGAACAACCCTCCACTGTCTCATGTTTTACAGTGTCCTTAGATGCTCGTTCGAAGCTTGGCCAAACCAAATCCGTTCTTTGTTTAAACGACATCCGATTTTCATTTGAATGACATCCAAAAATCAAGTTAGGGCTCTTTATTCCTACTTTCAACTGTTTTTCCCCATTTGGTGTCTTCATCTACCTGTTCAAACTTAGGCGACCTCTACCTCCATTTTTGGGAATTCCTCTTCCCTGAAGCTTCAATCTCTAATTCTAATGTTGGATTTGACCTATTGGCCACCCCAATTCGTTATTGTAGAAGGTATTCCCCTTGTTCATGTCCTTTTGTACTATTACAATTATTTATTTATTATCTTCTGGATTGTATGGATGTACATGTAGGTTATTTTGATAGATTACTGCTTTTATGATTTATGGAGCTTCTGGTTATATTAGTTTGGATATCTCTATTATACTATTTATGCTTCACATTCGTACTTCTATTATATTATGTCCCATATCATGTGGTTGACACTATTTTTATCACATTATTCTTTTATTGCTGATTATTTATGTGACTTTAACTAGCTATGCATTTTCATGCTTTATTACTCTCGTATGTTGGATATGTTGTTTGTGATTTCTGTCCTCCCTTTGTCTTTCCTGGGAAAGCAGGGGAGAGATAGCTGTGATGTAGGGTGAGTTTATACTGAGATTTTACTTACATAGTATTATTTAATATTTATTCCTCCATACTTAACGAGGTATTGTTGTTTCATGTGTGTAGGTTACTTCATGAGTTTTAGATTATGCTACACCATGTTATATTCAGATGCTAGCGAGGTCCATTTTTCTATGTTCACGTATTTAATTTTTTTGAGGATTTTTGGGTTGGGCATAGGTGGCTTGAAGGCCTGGCTAGCTTGTTTCACTTTTTATTTTAATTCTTCCCAGAATAGATAAAGGGGGGAGATTAGTAAGAACAAATTTCCAATTGAGGCAATTTGTATGTAATTGGCTTGATCCCGGACAAACTATTTGAGTCATAAGATAGACTTTGAGTTTGTGATCCAATAAAGCATATGACATTGTGTGCTGAAGATGTAGCGACCGAGCTTCAAAGATTGATCTACTATGCCGAGTTTATTGCTATGTTTATCTTCACATTTATTCAGGATCTGTCAAGTATGGGTGCGTATTAATTATAAGTCCTTAGAATTTTTATTAAGGGTTTTTATTCTGTGTGGAATTTGAAAAATGTGTGGAATTTTTATTAAGGGTGTTTGTTTTATTTTGTTCAAATATGAGATTATCATTCGAATGATCTTAGTTTTCATTTGAATGAGTATCTACCTCGAAATTCATGCATTCACTATTTAAAGCCTTTTGGACTCAGAAATTTTAAGAATTTTTGACAAAAATCAGTTTCCAACCTGTTTACAAAAATTCCAAACCTAGAGATACATCCTTTACGTTTCAATATCCAAGAGTTATAATCTTTATGCTTTGAAATATTGTCAGGCACCTTTGTTTGTTTATTTTATATAGAAAGAAGGCATTTCACGCGATGGACTTCGTACTTACTATGTTTTGCGACGATTGCTGAGCCATCATTGGTGGATACCGAGGCATGCGTGGACTCATGTGCTATGGCATCTTGTGTTTATCGACTCTTGAATTGCACTGTGGTGGAGCGGTTTAAGATAGAAGAGCGTCAAGGCTTATTGGTGATCGAGTCATTTTGTAAGTTAACTATCTATGCTTTGTAAAACCGTATCATAGTGAAATGTCTTGATGGGAAGTCTTAGGTTTTTACCTTTGTTGTTTTTCTCGTTCATCAGTGTCTTGTGCTTTCATTTCTTTATTATGTCTATTGGTGTGCTACTTGTCAGTTGGTAAAGGTGGAGAAAAAATGACCAGTAGGATAGTTACAACCTTTGGACATCCCTAAATGGAAATGGAAAAGCATCTCAATGGATTTTATTGTCGAGTTACAGTGGTCACAGCGCGACCATGATTCTATTTCGTTTATCGTGGATAGAATGATGAAGGTGGTTTCCTACTTGACGCGACCACAAATGTGTATATAGTGTGCATGCTATATAGACACAAATGCAATCCTTTCGCATTAGTAATAATTCGATAAGTCAGGATCGTCTCCATAAGGAACTATGACGAAAGATCGTAGCGACGTAGGAATAGAAGACTAACCCTAAATTGATTCTAAAAAAACAAATGAAAAAGATGATTAATTATGAACTAAATGACTATGACTAGATGCAAAAGAAATTTAACCTATTTCTAAACTAAGTGAGCCGAAATAAACTACTGCAGTGAAGTGAATATGAATAAGGGAAAGATAGGTTAGGATACAATTCCCCAAACCCTAGTACATTTACTCGATATAATACTAGTCTTTGAATTAGAAAGTTGATTGAACGCAGTCTTTAGTAATTCTAAGAATTACATATATTAGGGTATTATCCTACATCATACGTAATCAAAGGTAAAAAAAAAACACGCGCATCGCATCCTTAAACACCCCGATTACCTAGGGCAAATGAGGTCAAAAGGTCTATGACGATTGTGATCACTACACAACACGATTCATTCAAATTTCAATTCAAAACCTATTTTATACATAGATAAATTACATCGGGTTGGGTTCATGCATCCCAACCCTTGGAAACTTAGCTGGACATGATTAAAGTAAAAACTACCTGAGAACTAAATTTGCAGAACTTCATAGCTATGTGAAAAATTGAGAAGAAATTTTGGAAGTGAGAATTGCAACCTAAATTTATTAACTGATTAAGCTAAACTATAAAAGCAATTAAAAGTAGAAATTAAAGAATACTTGCAATGGAGCAAACTGGAATTAAAGCTTGAATCTTGAGTAAATTGTTGCAAAACTTAAAAACTTGGGTTCTTGAATGTAAGATCCCTCTAAAACTAAGATTAATCAAACTCCCTAATGTCTAGTACTAAGTTAAGATACATACACAAAGAAATTTACAAGAGTTTGAGCAAAGTAAAAATCTTAGTTAGAAAAGGAAAATCAAAAAAATCTCTTCCGAACCGGTTTGACGAGTATATTCGGTTCGGTCTAGTAGCATAATCCGGATCAGTTTGTTTTTCTTTCATAACGGATCGGTCTAGCCTCTTATTTTATGCAGAGATCTTCAAGACATCGAATCGGTTCATTTTTATCAGTATCCAGATCAGTCCAGTGGTGAAATTTATTCAGAGACTGGCTTCCTTCCAGATCAGTTCGCTGCTTGTATTGACCAGTCCAGTCCGAATTTGAAATTCTTTTTTTCCTTATTTTCTTTTGATTTTCTCTCATCTTTGAAGCTAAAAAATTCTCACACGGGGCTCGGTTTTGGATGCCGTTTCTTCCTACATATTGGTAGACGCAAGGTCTTTAATTTCCATGTTGGTCCCTCGTCCGAACTCTAGATGTGAATTGACCATTTTTCCCTCTGACTTTCAGTCAAATCCTGATTTCTCGATCTTGGATTCCTCTTCTCTTTACTTGCATTAAATACCTATAAAAATCATGAAAAATACACAAAACTCGAGGCACTATGTAGGAATTTTCAGTAGCATATATACGAGATAAATCAATACAAATTACATAGTCCGAGGTGCTAAAAGCTACTAAATTAAATGGATAAATTCGAAAGAATTTATGCCTAATTAAACCCCATAACTTTCCACATCCCGAGCAATGTAAAAGAACTTAACCAATGCTCACCTCTTAAAAATAATTTTATTAGGATAGAATACCTCTTTCGTGGGCAAGCGATTGCATTTAGCGTATGCAATAATCCTTTAAACCCCTAGGTCACCCTAGTAGGACGAGTTTTGTCTCTTGAAGGTTTGTAGTGAATATACCCACAAAATTCGATTTTTGACTCAAACAAAATTCAAAATACCTAAAAATTATATAATTAAAACTTTGCGAAAAATAAGCATCATATATTTATATGCTCAAAACTCAATTTGTCGTGTGTGTGTGTGTGTGCGAAGCCATAAATTTGACTGCAAATTTCCACCGATTGATCATTACGTTACTTTTACGAAAATTCGTTTTGATTCAAATGCTCACGGGATACTCTCACAAATGAATCACTCAGAATGCGTCTATTTTCTCTCGGTGTGCGTGATATAAGGAGTAAATGTATTGGAACACAAATTCAAGCACACAAAATTAAAAGACGAAATTTTATGGGTGAAAATATCTCTTCATCGGGTTACGGTAATTGGGAAATGGGAACATCGCCTCTTATACACACCCATAAATCCCTCTTGTTATATATTCGTGTTTTAACTCTCCACGCGGTAATTACTTTCGCAATTCGAACTCTATTAGGACTTTTTCGGTTATAAGGTGTATTGAAAAATCTTCTATGATGTCCATTGCTTTTTCGGGCTTTTGCTTATTTTCTCTTTTTTTTTCTTCTGTTTTTCCATTTTTTCCTTTCCTTGCTATTTTCTTTGAGAATTATTCTATTCTTCTTGTCCCATTTCATTGCATTGTTTGGACTTGATTTATGCTTTTTACATTTTTCTCAATTCCGGGCTATGTGGGTTTTTCAGGTTACCAAAAGAAAGGGAAAACATTTTTTCGGCTCAAAGTGGCTAGCAAATGGATAATTTTTCACAACTTTTTATGGCTAATCTTTTTAGGTAACAAACGATGGCCTAACTTCATTTATTCGAATTACTAATCATACTACCATATGCTTCTCGAGATGAATTTTAGTTAGAGATATTTCAGCGCATTTTTTGAGGCACCATCACACACTATTCCCTAACTGATCAAAACAATAATTTTGAGATCACAACGGCTTATTAAAATGCTGAAATGAACTTTGAGTTAATTACTAACTTGGATTGATTTCAAACTCAAAAAAATCGATAGGCTCGACATATCCACACTTGTTCGTTAAGTCGTTAATTTTCGCTCAATTTCCATCTTTAGTCAATTTTGGCTTAGTGTATTTTGGAAATTACAAATTTGAAACATTAAATAAAACTTCAGTGATATTTTTGGAAAATTTAAATCTCAATCTTTATTTACTTTGAGGAGAAAATATTTGTGGGTTTTTAGAAATTTTTTAATCTTTTTGGGCATTTTGAATTTTTTTTAAAGTTTTAGAAAGACGCACTTGTCACCCCCCCAAACTTAGACTTTTTCATTGTCCTCAATCAAAAGGACTAAAATTTACAGAAGAGCAAATAACAAGTGTGATAAATAAAACAAGAAAATATTTAAAATGCAAAAAGACACTAAATGACACTAAGACATGACTAAAAATACAACAAACATCACCCCATACGCGTTGGGGGTGTCATCTCTCCACAAACTCACCCGAACCCTTGTACGGGGCTTGTTGCTCTCCTAGTCTCCCCCATCTTCATGTCATAAGTAAATTGTCGACACGAGTTAGTCCCAGTCCTATTGATAAGGGAGAGACCCTGGCTCTCGGGATGACTCGTTGGGAAGGGATCCTTGTGGTGTCTAATTGAATCTTTACCTGCGCGCACCAACTTGGAGGGGACATCTCAATTTTTCTTAGTTTCAGGAGTACATGGGTCGGGCTCTAAATCGGATGATACTTGAGTCTTTTCCTCGACAGCCTTAGAGGACGAAAGTGGTATGGGTGGATGGTCACAAAGAAGGAATTTATCTACCTTATCTTTCCATTCACTTTCTTCTACGTGACTAAATGAGTCCAATGAAGGTTGGACTTTGACATTAAGGTTCTCATCCATCGACCAAAATTTTTTCTCAAAGTCCTCTAGACTCATATCGCCTAATTCTCTTTCATGATTAACGTTCACGTCCTCTCTTTTAATCTCCTCAAATCACTCTGCCCTGCAGTCGATTACTTGCTCACTCTCACTCTCAATTGCGATCAATAAGCACACCTCTCCTACTCCTTTCTTAACATCAAAATTTCCTCTCCCACTTTACGCATCAAGATCTACCCCTAACGGCTCTCGCTTATGAGTCCTTTCATGCTCGTGTGCTTCCTCAATAAGATCCGTTTCTCGCGGTTCACTTTCTCCGCCATTGTCCTTAGTGTTATTAAAGATATTTGTCTCGAGGGTCATGTTCCCAAACGTTAATTGTATTCTCTCACTCTGAGTATTGATGAGTTCATTAGCCGTAGCTAAGAATGTGCGACCAAGGATGACAGGAACATGATTGCTCGGAAGAATGGATGGCTCCTCATCCCAAATAACAAAATCCATCGGGAAGTAAAAAGTGTTAATTTGGACGATTACATCTTCAATAATTCCCCGAGGCATCTTCACGGAGCGATTCGCGAGATGGGGAGTCATGGTCATAGGTTAAGATCCCACAAATCTAATTGTTTGTAGATGGAATAGGGATGAATGTTAACACTCGCCCCTAAATCTATTAACACGCGTTTGATTCGGTTATTCCCCATGATGCATGAGATGGTGGGTGCACACGAATATTTATATATTTGGTGGAAAATCACTCATCAGTACTGAGCTGAAGTTCTGTGTTAGAAACACATTTTTCTTTACCTTTAGCCTTCGTTTCACTGTGAGTAAGTTCCTAAGGAACTCAGCATATGCGGGAATTTGCTTTATGGTCTCGAGAAAAGGTAAATTGATCTTTACTTGCTTAAGAATGTCGAGGACATTGCCCCGAGAATTCTCTTTGGATTGAGGGATCAACCGTTGAGGATATAGTACTACACTGGGGGGTTTTGTAAAAACCTAAGCACCCTTACGTGTTTTAGTTAATAAATAAAACTCCAACTCTTTTATATTTAATTTAAAAACTTGATTGAAAATGTTGTAAGCACACACACAAGTAAACACAGATATGGGATGATGCTGCTGAAATAAAATAATTTAGAATGGGATGAGGCAAAGCTGAAATTGACACAATATTTGCTCTCGAGGAACCCACCGTGGTGGTAAACCCCGTATCCCTGGTCCCAGGACAAGTCACACACCCAAGTCCACTATTACCAATTGCAAGTTACAAATTTACAGTCCTCCAAGTCCACAATGAATTAAACTAAGAAAATACATACCCGTACACCCAGCCTAGTCTAAAATAACCCAACTTGATTGAAAATCAGTCAACCTAATAAATCCAAGTAATAGTGACTAACACTCACTCACTACACACGCACAACGACACACTCAAACCCGAGACCCCGTGAAGTTGTGTCACACACAAATTTTAATATATAAAGTTTGTTTTAGTCAAAACATAAAAAAAATGTTGTGTTTATAAAAGAAGATCAAACACCAATAGTTGAAGTCTACTTTTATTAACACTAAAAAAGGTTACCAATCAGGGACTAAATGATAGGTAAGGTTAAAGGTTCAAACACACACTAACAAATGGGTTTTTGACCAACCACACACTAACAAATGGGTTTTTGCTCAAGACCAACCACAAACCAAAATTAATCTAATTTTAAACCAAAGTAAATTCTAATTTTAACTAGTTAAAGAAAATTCAGATTACTTTTAGGTTCTCTACAAAAAATATAACCCACAACTGAGATAAAGAAATTCAAATCCAATTTTAGTTAAGTCCAAAAACAATCCAAAATTAATCCAAGGTCAATCCAATATTAAGTCCAAGTTTGTCCAAGTTAAATAGAGTTTGAGATGAGTTATGTCTTACAACAAAAACACTTGAACAAACAAACAAATTAACACACGCACACACAGTTAACAGTACACACACACACAGTTAATAAACAAACACAGGCACTTGAGTAAAAAACCAACAAACCAGATTTATGTATATATATAGTTATACAGTTATATATATATATATATATATATATATATATATATATATATATATATATATATAGTTTATATACATACTCATATACATATATAGATAAACTATAGGTATATATGGCAGGTTATATAGATATTATCTATATATGTATATGAGTATGTATATAAACTATATCTATATATTTATAACTGTATACCTATATATACATATATATATAATTAAGGCAATATATATACAAATATGGAGAGCTAAAGGGTTACCCAAAAAAATTTGTCACCGAAAATATGTTGAGATCGTCGGAGAGACAAAGACACCACCGGAGCCAAAAAGAAAATTTCGGACAACCACCGGTCAAAAAATAACACCTCCGTTCCCAAACAAACAGCACGTCGGGACCAAAATAAGGTCGCCAAAAAATCAAAACAAGGTCACCGAAAAATTCAACCTCAAACCGAAACCTCCATAAATCAGAGCTCGAAACCGTGTCAGATTAATAGACCAACAACTCTCTTAAACACTAGAATCTCTTAACTTTAAAAAAATTGAAATCTCTCAAAACGGATGAGGTATAGATGTGACGAAAAAAATATATATAGAGAGAGTTGTTCGGCCGTGTAAAAAAATGAGGGAGAGAGAGAAAAAAGAAGAGATCTGCATGGCAGCTTTGTTCTTAGAGAGAGCCAAAATGAAAATGTAAAAAAAAACGTATGAAATAAGACCCCATCTCAAACATTATATACCAATACAATAAGAGGCAGGGCTGGTAAATAAAAAAACCAAACAAGGAAACAAGCATGCGTTTAAAGGCACGCTCAAACAGGTCTTGAAAAGACCCAAAGCATCCAGACCTTGAGCTTGTTTAAAACACACGGTAAATGTTTGTTTAAAACTTTTTGATAAACAAAACTTATCTTCGTCTATCTCAATATATTTTTAAAAAAATAAAAAAAATGTAACCAAAATACCAAAAAGAATATACCTCACATAAAAAGAATATTTCTGATAAAAATACAAACCTGAAAAATATTTTAAAGAAGAAAAAAACTATTACAAAAAAATATTTATGAATATAATAATAAAAAAAAATTATTACAAAAAACATATTTATGAATATAACAATAATTTTAATTAGTAAACAAAACTTAATTAAACACACACAAAAATTTGTCACAATAATAAACAAAGTTTCTCAAAATTGAGACAAACAATAAGGGTAATTTCAATATCCCCCTTTGACCAATTTTGAGACAAACAAGATTTTGAGACAAGATACATAACTCAACTAAAAACAATTTTAGTCATAACCAAATACATAGCTCAACTAACAACATTTTGAGTCCTAAATAAATGTATAACTCATCTAACAAAATATATCCTAAAAGACCATAAAAGACACAAAGAGTCTCAAACTCTCCCCCGGTATGTCTCAAAGGGACAAAGGGAGGAAACTAAAATAAAATTATGTAGAGGAAGTGTTAAGATCATTTTGACACCCCAAGTCTTCTTTCTTATTCCATTTGTTATTAACTTGGGGAGCAACATATTTAAAATGGTAATTACCAGTAACAACCTTGGTTTGATTAACAGTAAATTAGGATTGAAGAGGTATCCTTGGCATAAAGTTGACTCTGGTATGTTGTTTGCTTAAGCGCTTATAACATAATTGTCCTAAATGGCCCGCTTTACAACAATAATTACATCGATACACTTGCCTATATTTCACATTCATCAGAACATTTCATTGAGCAACATTCTCTCTATTCTTAGTTAAACACAAACACTTAATACATAACTGTTCCAAATGTCCATATTTTGAACAAAAATTGCAATGAAAGACTTTTCTTTCAGCACACTTGGAAGTGTTACAATGGTGCTGATTTTTAACTTCAACACTACAATTTAGATTTAGATTTTTATAACAAAATTGCTCCAAATGTCCAAATTTAGAGCAAAAATTACACTGAAAAGCAGTTTTTGCAGTTTTAAGATTCCCAACATTCTGAATTTGCTTAAACTTACCTAACCCAAATTTATTCTGCCTTAATTTCTTAAAGTAACAATTTTCCAAATGACCTTATTTGTTACAAAAATTTCATATAAATGAATTTTTAGTAGAAGTAGAACATTCCTTATGTGCAACATGTTTATAAGACAACCTAATATCATTTGAATCTGGAAATTGATCCTTAGAGTTAACAAAATTGGTAATATCAAATTCTTCTCCCTCAAATCCTAATCCCTTTATAGACTACTCATAATTCAAATTTATTTTTATATTTTTCACAGCATTACCAGCATTCAAAAATCCATCAAATTTCTTCAAGGAGAACTCAAGTTCCTTTTATCATTCATCAAATTTGAACAAGATTTCCTTGTTTTTAGTCTCAAGATCATGATTAAGTTCAGTTAACATAACAATTATTTTCTCTAGAAGTGATACATCTTTTTGAAGTTTATCAATTTGAAAAACAGATTCTTCAGTTGTAGACTTGATTTGTTTGTTTGAAATATCATTTTTAGCCATCATTCTAAATTTAATTTGAACTAATCAGTGCAGTCCTCAGGAGGGTTATTAACAACATTCTTACTCACACCACCTTCAAAAATTTTACTCACGTACCCTTCAAAAGTGAGAGAATTGTGTACATCATTAGACTCGTCCACATTATCAACAATACTACCAACATGTGAAAAGGAAGCTGTGGCAATAAGGGGAGTATGAGTATGAGCAACATGAGATAATTTCAAGAGATCTACATGTAGATCAGATTCATCAAAATCAGATACGTCATCAAAACTGTCATCGGACTTAATAGCACAAACGGATGCAAAGGCTATAAATTTTTTTATCTACTTCATTATTGTCACTATCAGAAATGCCATCGCAAGCCTTAGAAAAATGTGCTTGATTAGAAAAATCAACTTTTGATTTGGAAAAACAGTTATTAGCATAGTGTCCAAATTTATTACATTTCCCACATTGAATATGACTGAAATCTTTTATAGAATGAATAAATTCATTTTGTTTCTTTTCAGTTTGTTTATCAAAAGGCCTATTTTTCTTTGAAGAAACACTATTTCTAAAATCAAGAATTTTTTTAAAGTGATCATTAAACAAATCAATTTCTTCGTCCAAAGATTCTAGAGTAATAACAGAATTATCCAGATTTGACAAGGAAGAAGAAAACACAAGATCGTTCGTGTTAGAACTCAAATTCAACATGTTTTGGGTAGGAACATTTCCCCTTTGTTCATCTCTAAGCGTGTTTTGAAATTCAAAAGTTTTAAGTTTATTGAAGCACCTTATACCTTTGACTTACTTAAGTCTATACTGTATAAGTGTTCAACTAATTTGGAAATAGTGACAAAATTGGTTGTCTAACCTAGAATCCAAAGAACCTCAGAATTATTCTCTCTAATCCTCTTCAATGATCCAAGAAGGCATAAATTGAATCACACTACACACATTAGAAGTGCATACATGTGTATATTTTGCTTAAAATTGATTGTGTGTTAAATTCCCCTTAAAATGTTGTTTTAATAATTTTTTGGGAATTTTTAAACATTTTTAAACATTTTTAAAATAATGTTTTCTTTAATAAAAGTTTGATTATAAACTTTGTGGGGTTAATATGCTATTTTAAAAAATTCATTTTTCATTGGAATGTTTGATTGGGTAGAATATCAAAGTGCTAGAGACTTCAGGGTGCTGCCTGTAATTATTTTTGACGCGCGTTTGCAAGCCAATTATATGCCAACACTTGTCACGTTCCTGATGTATCATTTTGTGTTTGTTTTGTGAGAGGGTTGCCTGGTGGTTTGCTGATCGTTAGATCAAACCTTATCGATGGCCTGCATGTGTTTTAAGTCTATCCTTGTGCTATCTCTATGGACCAATCACATTCAGTTTAACCACCGCTATATTATAACCCTTGGATCAAGTCAATATTAGGAAGACCTAATCTCAGCCCTTGATTGCCTTCGTCAATCCAGAACCTTCCTCCACTCCTATATAAGCCCTCTAATTCTCAACCTTTCAAGACTTTTGGCAGTCGTCTTTTTTGAGAGAAAAAAATAGAGAGACGAGAGAAGTGAGAGAGAAGAGAGAAAAGAAAAGGGAGAAGAGAGAGAAAGGGAAACTGTGTTAGCCAAACCCTAACCCTAACCCTAAACACTTCAAATCTGATTCAAACCGTCGTATATTCAAAACCCCAAACACAACCTTGAGTGTTTGAGAGAGAGAGTTGTGTTACTGGTTTGTTCATTTGAAGCTGTAACCTCTTGATCTGTGATCTTATTACCAACTTAAACATTTTTGTGAAGATCTGTATTTCTTCTTCATAGAAATTGTAGATCTACACTTTGCATGTTATATTTCACTAGATCTGCATATTTCTTTCTCGTTTTAAGAAAATCTTTACTGATTTAGTTTTGTAAATATTTTATGGTTTCTGTTCTTATGAAACTTAACCTTGACCTAGTTGGATTCACACTTGGAGATTTTCAATCTCAAAAATATTTTTAAAACAGAGATTGATTAAGATCTTGACTGATTTTGAAGCAAGATATCCGTGGAATCTGGGATATATTAAAGGTCAAAAAGGTTTCAAGTTCTGTAAGAAAGAAAGAAAAGAAAATCATAGCATATAGTCTTTATATGTAATTTTCTAGGACTGTCTGTAAAAACTAAGTGTGTGTGAGTTCATGCATGTTGATAGGAATCACATCACAAACACTTAACACACTACCACACTGGAAGTGTTGTGAATAAGATCAAATATTATTGAGTCGACGCAAGGAAGCTAAAGCAAAGGGGAAGTTATCAAACTGGAAGAACATCATCAACAATCAGATCTATGAGAAGTTAGAAGGACACCAAGTGGGGTATATTCCTAAACTTAGAATAGGCTGAGTTGTGTGCATGTATGTTGTATTGTTTGTAACTTCTATTTGTTTTTAGTGAATTTTTACTTTCGTGACTTAGAAGTCACCGTGGATGTTTCCTCTATTGGGAGAGGTTTTACCACGTTAAAAACTGTGTGTTCTGATTATCTTCATCTCCTCATCTCATTCTATAGTGTGCTGAATTTTTTGAAACTATCTTTGTTTTAAAACTGATTACAAAGTCTTGATTATTCTCGTACATAAGTTTTAGTAAACACATCTTGTTGTTTATCATTTTTATTTTCAAAAGAAAAGGGTTTCTTCAACAAACATCTCGGAGTTGCTTATACAGTTTAATCTTGTATTAAACGGCATTAGCAACGTTTTTCAATTACTACACAAGAGATGAGGATTATAACTATCCAAATTATCAGCTTTAGTGTGATCAATTATATCAAAACTCTTAGGAAGAGACCTGAGGATTTTATCACATATTTCAGAGTCGGCATAAATAACACCAGTAGCATGAGATTGATTTACAACATATTGCAACTTTAAATAAAAATCATCAAATTTCTCATTATCTTTCATATATAAAGAATCATAGAGCCTAATTAGCATTTGGGACATAACCCTTTTAATTCTAGAGTCTTCTTCATGGGTAGTCATAAGAATGTCCCAAGCCTCTTTAGATGTAGTGCATGCTGAAATTCTTTTAAATTCAGTTGCACCCATCGCTTGAAAAATAGCATTTTTGCCTTTGTTGTTAGACTGTGAGTATAGCTTTTCCTTTTTGGACCATCCTGAAAGGGGTTTTGAAACAAAAATTTCAGCATCATAATTACTAGGTTTAGTAGGAACAGAAAAACCAGTTTCAACTGTATCCCATACGTCATCTCCCAAGTGTTGGAGGTGTGCAACCATTCTTACTTTCCAGTAAGCGAAGTTGTCACCATCAAACATGGGAGGACATACGGAAGAGCGATTATGGTCACCCATAATAAAAGATAGATTTTAAAATAAAAAAAAATAAAAATTTCAAAAGGAGTTCAGGATCTTTGCGGAATAAAACTTTTCAAAAAGTGATTCCTGAAGCTCTGATACCACTTGTAAAAATCTAAGCACCCTAACGTGTTTTAGTTAATAAATAAAACTCCAACTCTTTTATATTTAATTTAAAAACTTGATTGAAACTGTTGTAAGCACCCACACAAGTAAACACAAATTTGGGATGAGGAAAAGCTGAAATTGACACAGTATTTGTTCTCGAGAAACCCACCGTGGTGGTAAACCCCGTGTCCCTAGTCCCAGGACAACTCGCACACCCAAGTCCACAATTATTAATTACAAGTTACAGATTACAGTCCTCCAAGTCCACAAGGAATTAAACTAAGCAAATACACACCCGTACACCCAGCGTAGTCTAAAACAACCCAACATGATTGAAAATCAGTCAACCCAATAAATCCAGGTTATAGTGACTAACACTCACTCACTACACACATACAATGACACACTCAAACCCGAGACCCCGTGAAGTTGTGTCACACACAGATTTTAATATATAAAGTTTGTTTTAGTCAAAACATAAAAAAATGTTGTGTTTATAAAAGAAGACCAAACACCAATAGTTGAAGTCTACTTTTATTAACATCGAAAAAGGTTACCAATCATGGACTAAATGATACGTAAGGTTAAAGGTTCAAACACACACTAACAAATGGGTTTTTGCTCAAACCCAACCACACACAAAAATTAATCTAATTTTAAACCAAATTAAATTCTGATTTTAATTAGTTAAATAAAATTCAGATTACTTTTAGGTGCTCTACAAAAATATAACCCACAGATGAGATAAAGAAATTCAAATCCAATTTTAGTTAAGTCCAAAAACAGTCCAAAATTAATCCAAGGTCAGTCCAATATTAATTCCAAGTTTGTCCAAGTTAAATAGAGTTTGAGATGAGTTAAGTCTTACAACAAACACACTTGAACAAACAAACAAATTAACACACGCACACACAGTTAACATCACACATGCACACAGTTAACAAACAAACACACGCACTTGAGTAAAAACCAAACAAACCAGATTCATATATATATATATATATATATATATATATATATATATATATATATATATATATATATATATATAAACTATAGGTATATATGGCAGGATATATAGATATTATCTATATATGTATATGAGCATGTATATAAACTCTATCTATCTATCTATCTATCTATCTATCTATCTATCTATCTATCTATCTATTTATCTATCTATCTATCTATCTATCTATCTATCTATCTATCTATCTATCTATCTATCTATCTATCTATCTATCTATCTATCTATCTATCTATCTATCTATCTATCTATCTATCTATAAGAGTATATATATGTACGATATATATAAGAGTATATATATGTACGAATATATATATGGAGAGATAAAGAGTTAACCAAAAAAAATTATCGCCATAAATATGTTGAGACCGCTGGAGAGACAAAGACACCACCGGTGCCAAAAAGAAAATGTCGGAAAACCTTCGGTCCAAATATAGCACCTCCATTCCCAAACAAACAGCACCTCGGGACCAAAATAAGGCCGCTAGAAAATCAAAACAAGGTCGCCAAAAAATTCAACCTCAAACCGAAACCTCCATAAATCAGAGCTCCAAACTGTGTCAGATTAATAGACCAACAACTATCTTAAACACTAAAACCTCTTAACTTTAAAAAAAAAATTAAATCTCTCAAAACGAACGAGGCATAGATGTGAAGAAAAAAAAAATAGAGAGAGAGAGAGAGAGTTGTTCGACCGTGTAAAAAAATGAGGGAGAGAGAGAAAAAAGAAGACATGTGTATGGCAGCTTTGTTCTTAGAGAGAGAGAGACAAAATGAAAATGTAAAAAAAAAAGTATGAAATAAGACCCCATCTCAAACACTATATACCAAACCAATAAGAGCCAGGGCTGGTAAATAAATAAACCAAACAAGGAAACCAACACGCGTTTAAAGGCACGCTCAAACAGGTCTTGAGAAGACCCAAAGCGTGCAGACCTTGAGCTTGTTGAAAACACACGACAGCCTTTAAATGTTTGTTTAATACTTTTTGATAAACACAACTTATCTTTATCTATCTCAATATATGTTTTAAACAATAAAAAAATATGACCAAAATACCAAAAAGTATACCTCACATAAAAAGAATATTTCAGATAAAAATACAAACCTGAAAAATATTTTAAAGAAGAAAACAATTATGATAAAAAAATATTTATGAATATAACTATAATAAAAATTGTTACAAAAAAATATTTATGAATATAAAAATAATTTTAATTAGTAAACAAAACTTAATTAAATGCACACAAAATGTTGTCACAATAATAAACAAAGTTTCTCAAAATTGAGACAAACAATAAGGGTAATTTCGGGTTTCACCACCACCTCTGGCCCTCCGGTGTCATCATTATCACTCTTTTTCACGGGGACATCTTTGGCCTCTTTCGTGCCGGGCGAAATATCCTTTTCATTTTTCTTAGCGCGTGGAAGAGGTGTCAGGCAACCACTCTCCCACCATGCAGAGTGGTAATTACACTACATTGCTCAGGATGCTCATGGAATGTCGCGCTAACATAAGATTGGCCTTGGGCCGAAAATTTACCCTTCTATTGGACACTTAAGGATGCTTGAAACCTAGAGACACTCGTATTCATCTCAGTGAACATGCGCTCAAACCTAGCATTAGTTGTGTTTTGAGATTGGATAAACTGGGTTAAGTTATCATCAAGAGTCCTCCGGGGTGGAGTAATGTATGGGCCTAGAGGTGTAGCTTGCATGTGTGCTGGCATAGGTGGTGCTTGCTGAAATTGAGGGGTGGTGGTGGAGGTAAGTCAACATGTGAATGTGGATTCAATGCAGCTTATTGTTTCCTGTAGCTAAAACATGGATGGTTTCTCCACGAAGGGTTATACGAGTTCCCACGAGGGGTGTTAAAATTTCCCATAAACCCTCTTATAACTTCCACTTGCTCGGTATGCATAACATTGTAGGCATGTATCGTCGGACATTCCTTTGTTGAATGGCCTGCCTCACAAATGGCGCACACTTTTTGTTTCACCGCATGGGTGGATTCGGTAGCTTCTCTCAATCGTACCTCGAGTAGGTCTCTCATACTTGTCTCAAATTGATCAAGTTGGCGGTCAACCAAGGCATCATGATTCAATTGGTATAAACCTAATGCAGTAGGAGTGATGGAGACTTGTCGAGGTAGGTTTTAGGCATTAGGATCGGAAGTGTCCCATGCTTGAGTAGTCTCGGTGACATACTTAAGATGGGACTCAGCGTCACTCGCATCTAATTCCCAAAATGGTCGTTCACGCATTATTTGAACAAGTTGTTTAGACGCTATAGAAATCCCATGATGGAAGAAAAAAGTAAGGTGACGTTTATCAAATCCATGATGGGGGAAAGCATTAACCAACTCTTGAAATCGTTCCCAACACTTGTCAAATGACATATTATCTCGTTATAGAAAGGCTTGAATTTGAGCCTTAACAGAGTTAGTTTTATGTGGTGGAAATAGCTTTGAAAGAAACTTGGATTGCATATCCTTCCATGATATGATCGAGTTCGGTGGTAAAGACCAAAGTCAGGTCTTAGCTTTATCCTTTAAAGAAAAAGAAAAAATCTTTAAGCGAACGACATCTTACGTGCATGATAGATCAGTAAAAGTTTCATACGCCTCTTCGAACTCTCGGATATGGAGATATGGTTTCTACGAATCCATGCCATAAAATGTTGAAATTTTTTTGTATCATCACATTATGGAAGTGGAACAGATCGGCGTCATACGGGAGTAAAATACAACTAGGGGTGAAAGTTCGCTTAGGAAAGAGGAGTTCTTTCATAGACGATACGGTATGTTTCCCTCACCTGTACCGAAACTAGCGATATCCGACATGGGTATTGTAATACCCCGTATTTTTATGGCTTTTAAATTTGGGGATTTATTAAATTTAAATTGAGATATTAATTCGAAAATAATTTAAATATTTACTAGTGTGATGAGAGTTAGTAATTATTAGAATTTTGTGGTAAATTACTTTATGGGTAAAGTAAGATGTGTAATTAAATTTAGTAAAATTATCATGAGAATATAATTTGATAATTTTGAAAATTTTATCAGGACGCGCCTGTGTCGTGTCAGGATTAAATTCGCATTATTAAAAGTGAATTAATTATAAGTCACCCGTATGATCAATTTGGGTGCGTCAATGTGTTCGGAAGGGTCGAGATAGTCAAAATAATGTACCCAGGGATGTAGTTTGGGTCTCGGGGTGTTTTTAGGCCTAATGAGCATCATGGGAGGGCGTTTTAGACATTTTGTATTTTTGGGCATGGAAATCCACGAATTTTCTAAGGTTATATCAGATGTTAGGGGTTGTCTTCTAGGGTTAGCATAACAAAAAATCAAGAACGACGATTGGAGAGAAAGTGTAGAAGCTTTCCAAGGAGTTTTAGGACAAAAAACTCCGTCATTCGCACCGCCGTCACCGCTATATTGTAGATCGCGCGACGAGGAACACAACCACACCAATTTCTTCCACAAATCAGAAACAAAGATTTCCAGGAAAGTATCTATCTTGCTTTATTTTAGTTAATGCTTCAATTATATTAGTTTAGGGTTGATTAGAACCAATTTCATGAAAGAAAGCATATATTGGAGACTAGAATTCACATGTTATATAGGTAATAATTAGGTTCTGGAAATCTATTTCACATGTAGAGGTTAAACCAAGAATTTTCATTGAGTTAGGAGTAGAAAATAGGGAAAAAGAATGGGAAGAACTAAGTTAAAGAAAAGATTAGGGTTCTTGAGGTTTATATAGATTTTGCCCTTATCAATTGTTATACTTGATGAAAACTCACATGTTTTATGTAGAAAATTATTTATTTGGGTATATAATCCGTGTAGTATTATTTGTTGGGAGTTGGGGAGTGAAATATGATGATTTGGTTGTGTTTGGAGAAGGATTTCCATAGCTGAATTTTTTGCAGTTTCGTCATAACTGCTTGATCGATCGATCGACCAAAGAGCATCGATCGATCGACCCCCTTCCATCGATCGATCAACCCATCCTGGAAAACTCATATTCCTCCTTTAAATATTTATTTCGATTAAAATGAGTAGTAACCTTTGAACCTTATTGCTAGAACATTTTGGGACACAAAGATGACCAGTAGGACTTAGTAAAAAGGGAGCATTTAAAGTATGGTAAATTTAAGGTTAACGGGGAGTAATTTATACATAGGAAATTATGGAAACGTGTAATTAAAGGAGTAAGACGCGTAAGAAAGTTACGTTAGAAAATAAGAGAGTACCTACTGAATTTATACATTGGGGAATAGAATATTACGAGTGAAATGAGGTGAGTATGGAATAACCTATAATTAAGAATAAAAGAGATGAGCCGTTATACGGGGTAATCTAGTAATGTGTACTAAGAACGAGTATCATAAGTATGGGTCGTGGGCGTACCTAATTTAGAAATGGTAATGGTAGTATACATATATATGACTGTGTTTGTGCATATACTATATACGTGTAAAAATCATGCCCGCGCTACTTGCTATCACCGAGGTTACCACGTCGGGACAGTCTTATCTCGATGGGACCTTTATGGGGGATATTGACTTGTACCCTAGAACATAGGAATCCTTGGTACAGGCTATCTGATTGATAGTCAGACAGTCCTAAGAGACGTGACGGTATGTGCTGACCTCTTAGTGACTTGGAACTATGCTTCGACTCAATTTGTATGTGTTTTGTGTTAATACAGTTCGAGAGTGATTCCGAACTAGTATTTACCTTTGTACAAGTGATATGGGAACTTGATAGCAGAGTATGCCAGCACCATAAATTTTATGTGGGGTGCCGATAGTATATATATATATATATATATATATATATATATATATATATATATATATATATATTATATGAGTGATTAATATATATATAGACTTAAAATTGGGAACTTTCTATTGTGACTAAAAATAGTTAAGTAATGAATAAATATTTCGACTTTATTGTAAGTGTTTGAAAAGTTTGAGGAAATACTGAAAGACTTTATAATGAAATGAGATTTATGTAAAAACCTTATTTTTAAAAATTAATTATCTTAGCCCTAGTAATTGTCGGCATGAAACCTTATGAGGAATTTAAGATAAGCTAAACTTGTGGGGATTAATAGTGCGATAGGTGTGCACATTAGAAGAGAGGTGAGAATTTATCAAGAGAGTGCCGCATACTAATATGATTGTTGCATTAGCCGGTAAGCATTTTAAATACTTGCTAAACTAAATTTTTAAATATTTTACAATCGGGCTTTGACTTGTTTCCTGTTATCTCTTCTCTCTTGTATATATATTGTGGTGACAATTATTATGCAACACAAATAGATAAGAGAAAAGCAATCACCAAGTAAGAATAAGGAAGGTAAAATGACAATCACACAATAAAGGATGTACGTGGTTCAACAAAGATGTGCCTACGTCCAAGGTGGTGCAGTCAGTATTATTTCTATATACTCCAGAGAGTGGTTACAGAGAATACAACTTATCCTTTGCCCCGGACCTAGGGTTCAATATATACATGGTCATTTTAGTAAGTGGGGGTGTTGGACTCCCCCACGTTTTTCATCTCTCCCTAGAACCTCCTTTAATGGGAACGTGTGAGGAGACTGGATCATAATCAATTAAGAGATGGGGGGGTCTAGACTTTGGGCCTCCAAAATTGGGCTACTTGTCCAGGCCCATCATCTTAATTTCGGGTACCCACAATTGCCCCTAAGTTTGTTGGGCCATGCTTTGGGATCAATAAATTTAAATGATTTACCATAATGGATTTTTCGTACATTGTGTAACTCTTCAAAAGTTGGGAAGCTGATTTTGGCAGCACCCGCTTCGTGGTTTGTGGACTATGATTAGCAACACTTAAAGGTTTTCTAGAGTAGTCACTTTTCAACCGTCATTTCAACCTTCTCAGCACTCTTCCATTTCCTGTGAGCTCTAGCGATTCACACTTTCTTCTCTCAGTCTCCATTCTCATTGCTCCCTTGTTATTTGGGCTCGTGAATCTTCATCGTTCGAGTCGAACTTCCATCTTGTAAGTCTCCTGTGCCTTATTTTTGTACTTTTTCTTTGAATTTGTAGTTTTTTAGGGTTTTCCAATGGTAAAGATTGGGAATGGGCCGGTCCCTGAGTTTAGGAAGTTTTATAACATCCCAGAGTGGGTAGAGATTGAGTGCTGCGCCTCCCCCTAGAAACGTTAGAGAGATAGAGGATGCCCATTGGATTCAAGTTTTATTGCTCTCCCAGGGGGGATTCACTTTTCCTCCCAACAATCTGTTCTTGCACTTCTTTGGTTATTTCAATATTGTTCCTGCACAGTGTTCGCCCAATGTGTGGAAGATAATTAATGGCGTCCATAGAATAAATCAGTTGTATGGTACCAAGTTAGGGCTTGTCAAGGTCTATTTTTGCTACTCTTTTTCTTGAACTAGCTCTGGTGTCCTCTATCTTAAAGCTAGGAGCCCTGATAGGGTATTGGTAGTAAACCTACCTGATTCCCATAAGGACTATTGGTAAGAAGGTTTCCTTATTATAAACTGGCAGTTTTCTTCCCAGTTTGAAGGGTCGAAGTCTGATAGGTTCTCTATTCCCTTTTATGGGGAAGAATACATAGGTAGACTTTGCTCTGCTCTTTTTAATTTTTGTTGATTTGTGATCTTTCTAATCTTTCTCTATTTTTTCTTCAGCGAGGTCAAAGAATTTGGAACCTGCTCTCAGCGAGGTTCGTCTCTCTGAATTGGTCAAGGCCTGGAATATCAGGGAGCCTTTAGCTAACGGCGAGCATCCCTGGTCCGCTGCTTTTCTGATCGAATATAAGAACGTTGGCTCCAGTTTTATAGCAAGGCCGGTGGACAGTATCCCTGAGTTTGATACCTCTGAAGAGACTGCTGTGGATCTTATCCAGTTGGACGAGGAGGAGAGCAGCTCTGAAAGCGATATCGCAGGTGGTGCTGGAGGCAATTTGGGTGAAGAGAGCTCCAGTAGTAGCAGTTCCTCTGAACGCGGGTAAGTTTCTGAAGCTCGAGAGTCACCGAGCACATCTAGCAGTTCGAGCGAGGATATGGTTCCTCCAATGAAAAATTTAATTCGGGATGATGATGATGAAGATCACGTGCTCCTCGCTCAGAGGTCGAAGAAGCAGAAGTCTAGCTCTAGGGCCGTGGCTACTGGCTCTCGACCTTCCACTCAGGAGCAAGAGAGGAAGAGGGGAGAGGAAGAGCAGGTAAGAGAGAAGAAGAGAAAGAAGATGGAGGAGAAAAGGAAGGTGGTGGAGAAAAAGAGGATAGAGCAGAGGAAGAAGATAGAGGAGAGGAAGAAGGTATAGAATGAGAAAGAGGAGGAAAGGATGAGGATGGAATCGAGGACGAAGGCTGGGCAGGCCTTAGTCGCAGTGTCCGCGCTGCTCGAGGGGGCTTCTGTTGCAATTTCTCCTCAGTTAGCCCCCGCGCTGCTCGAGAGAGCAGTTCTTCCTACTGATCGCCAAAGAGCACTGGGGTCTGATCAACTGGCCCTACAAGCTAGCCAGAGGCTAGCTTTGGTAAGACTATTTCTTTTCTCCAATGTTTTAATGAATTCTATCATTTCCTTCTTCTAATGTCTACTTCTTCCTGTAGTTTGTGACCGACTTCGCCGTGCTCTATCGTTCTCTCGATAAGCTGGTGAAGAAAAATGGTGAGCTGGAGAAAGAAAATACCGCCTTGAGGTTGAAGGGTACAGAGCTCGAGGCTGGTTTTAAAGCCGTTGATGATGCTCGGATATCATTCGATCTGGCTCTTGCTATAGCCAACCGGGAGAAGAATGCAACAGTTAAAGAGTTGAAAGAGCTGCGATAAGCCTACGACCTGGTTTGCTCGAGCAAGCTGGCTGTCACAGAGGAGAACAAAGTGCTGACCAAGCAGTTAAAGGAGAAGCAGTCCCAGGCAGCCACCATCAAGGAGGATTCATACAACTTCGGGTGGACTACTGTATATGAAGACCCTGAGGTTCAGATAGTCTACATCAGCCGTCTGAACTTCAAGAAGGGTTGGAACAAGGCCCTCTTAGCTGTTGGTGTTGATATCGATTCTCCTATGTTCGAATAGCATGACTCGGGTCCGAAGACGACTGTGGATGATGATGCCCCTGCCCCTGCTCTTGAAGGCGTTGATCCTGTCTCCCAGACGTTGCCTGCCGAGGTCCCTTCTGCACATATGACAGAGGTTGCCCCTGCTGAGGGGGGTGCTTCTACTGTCGTTGATAAGGGGAAGCAACCATTTATCTATGGGCAGCATGAGGTTGCTAACTAGTTATCATCTAAGGATTACTTTGTACTTTTGCTTTTTCTGTTTGTAAATTTTCTTTTTGTTTCTCGATGTATTTTTAACCCTTATCAATGAAAAGGTTTCTTTTTCTCAGTGCACTGATTTGTCTTTTTCTCTCCCATGCCCTTTTATTGCTTGTAGTCGATTGATGTTGATGATTATATTCTTGCCACTTCTCAATTGGGAAGGATACTGGGGCCTGATGTAAGGTTCGAAGTTCGTCACACTTTTGTGAGGATTTGCAAGTCTCTGCGATTAAGGAACAAGCGCTTTATAGAGCAAACTGAGCTCGTCGTTAAGTTGAAGGACAGGCTGCAAGAAATGGAGGATATTGGTGCCTCAGTCCAAGAGGAAGTTAATGCACTGAGAACGAAATTATTAGAGGCTTCTGAGATCAATCAAGTTGGGGAAGTTCTTCAGCAGGAGAATGAGCTTTGAGGAGAGAGGTCTCACGACTTAGGGAGCATGCGCCGAGCACTGCTCTAGCAGTATTACGAGGTTCTTTGTCATCACGAGCTAGAGCTGGTCAGGGTGATGTCCCTCTTGCATTGCAGGGTTCTTCTCTTCTAGTCATTCTACGAGCTCGCAGGAACACCAGAGGTTCAGCTAGAGAAATGGAAGAGCTTCGTGATGATGTCCAGCGAGCGTATGTGATTGCTGCTGGGCTCCAGAGGGCCGTCACTCAGTTACGGCACCTGTTTAAAAAAGAACCTCGGTGAGTGTGGGCCGACGGCTACCACCAGGGTTGGAAAGATGCTCCGACTAGGCTGATAGAGTTTGAGGAGATCGCCTTTATCAGGTGGTGGTTGAGTGGATTGAGGGAGATGCAAGTTCCAAGGAACTCAATACTCTCGTATCGCCATCAAATCTCCCCTTCCACTCGGATGCCCAATCCCTTTCGAAGAGATGATCAGTGGATACCCATTGATGCCATCCCTCGGCAGCTGTTGGAGTCGTATGCTAACGAAATTGAGGAGGGGTTAGCCCCTCATCCCGATGACGACCGAAGAGCCCAAGTGGTTGGTTACCTTGCTCAGAGGCCTCATCCTCATTAAGATTTTGCTAGTAGTTACTTTGTGTATTTTTTGTAGTGTAAATGCTTTGGGCGAGTTCACCGACTAAAAATGTATCACCATTGTTGTAAATATAGTGGATTAATAAAATTTATGTTTTGGGCTAATTTAGCCGACTAAACAAGTGCATTATATTCTCCATGTTCTTACTCCTTTATGATCTTCTAAGTTTGTATTATCACGCAAGTGTCCTCCCAATTCAGTATAACATCGAGATACCATTGTGCACCACTTTACCTTTTAAGTTGTGTCATCACACTCCCTTAGTCCTAAGTGTGGCAATTGGCGAGGACACACCTGGTGTTGGATGTTCTATCCGATCAGGATTTTATTCAACCAAAGAAGGTTTGGTGACCAGTTTAAATTTGGCCATATTGCCTAAGGATCTCCTATAGGGCTTCATATATTGCCAGTGGAAATGTCAAGAGATCTTTCGTGTTTCTAACGAGAACTTGAAGAGGGATAATTCCTTGCTATAGCGTAATGACCAATGTGGCTGTCATTTGGAAAAGATGTGCGATAAAGATTATATAGCTGTTACTTGTCAGAATGCAACCGTTAAATAACTTTCATTAATGACAAGGAAAATGAACTTCCAGTTCCATAAAAAAAGAATAAAAGAAAGATCTAAAAATATAATCTCTTGAGATTGGCTGCGTTCCATGCTCGGGGTATTTCTCTGCCTTTCATTGTTTCCAAGTGATAGGCGCCTTGCAGATTGTCTCTTGTTATCTTGAAGGGTCCTTCCCAGTTTGGCCCTAGATTACCGTCTGATGGTTTTACTGCGCTGCCCAGGACTTTCCTTAGGACATAGTCCCCAACTCGGAATGTCCTTGGGTTGACCCTCTTGTTGTAATGCCTCGCGAGCTGTTGCTGATAGCTCGCTAGTTTTACTAGGGCTAGATCTCGGCGCACGTCGGCCAGGTCGAGCTCAGGGAGCAATGCTGCATCATTATGGCCCTGGTCGACAAGGTTGGATCTTATTGTTGGCAAACCTGCTTCTAGTGGGATAACTACTTCCATTCCATATGTCAGCAAAAATGGGGTTTCTCCTGTTACTCGTCGTGGAGTGGTTTGGTAAGCCCATGGAATATGTGGTAATTCATTTACCCATGCGCCTTGGCTCACTCTAATCGCTTTTTTAATCCGTCGATCACAGTTTTTTTGGAAGCCTCAGCTTGGCCATTGCTCTGAGGGTAGGCCACTGAACTGAAATGGTGTCTGATTCAGTGTTCGTTACAGAAACTCTGAAAAGAGCCGCTTTCGAACTGCGTTCCATTATCGGTGATGATGGTTCTGGGGATGCCAAAATGGGTGATTATATTTCTCCATATGAACCTTATCATATCTGCATCTCGGATGTTCGCTAAGGGTTCTGCCTCGATCCATTTGGTGAAGTAGTCAGTTGCGACCAGCAGATGCTTGCGACTGTCGGTGGCGATAGGAAGTGGTCCTACGATATCCATTCCCCATTAGGTGAACGACCATGGGCTGGATAATGATTTTAGGTCGCTAGCGGGTTAGTGGATCATAGGAGCATGAACCTGGCATTTCAAGAACTTGCGGACATATGCCGCAGAGTCCATTTGCATATATGGCCACCAATAACCCTCCTTCATTGCTAAAAAATCCAGAGATCTTCCTCAAATATGGCTTCTACAGATTCCTTCGTGAAGCTCATGTAGGAATTTCTCGACATCCTTTGGGTGAACACATTGAAGGTAGGGACCGAAAAATGATCTCTTGTATAGCTTGCCCTCAGGAGATAAGTGAAAGCGAGCATCTTTGAGTCTTATCTAGTGAGCAGTCTTCTTATCATCTGGAAGTGCGCCATCCTTCAAATAATCCCTTAGTGGGTCTATCCAGCTGGGTGCTGACTCAATATGGAGCACCTGCTCCATGCTTGGTAGCTCGCTGTTGCGATTAATGCTCGGATGAGCGAGGACATCGATGGGGATTGTTCTTTTTAAGTCGGAATTGATTGCTGAGCTTAGGGCTGCTGGGGCGTCAGCATGGCTGCTCTGTCCCCCGGGGAACTGCTGGGCATTGACTTCCTCAAAGTCAGCCAATAGCCTATTTGCCAAGGCGAGGTAGGCGGCCATCCTTTCATCTTTTTTATTGTTATCCCCGCTGATCTGATTGGAGACTAACTGTGAGTCGCCAAATAACTGTAATTTCTTTGCTCCCAAAGCGTGTGCTTTCTGGAGGCTGGCTATCAGGGCCTCGTATTATGCTTTATTGTTGGAGGCTTCAAATCCAAGCCTAATTCCATGCTCGAGGATTGCATTTTCTAGAGTGATAAGAACGATGCCCACGCCTGCCCCCTTTGAATTGGAGGCTCCATCAACAAATAATTTCTAGATTCTCTCCGTCATGTGGCTCCCTTTTTATTTGGCTGGTTGTGGTTGGTTGCAAGGCTGTTCGCCTGTGAATTCAGCTATAAAATCAGCAAGGACCTGCCCCTTGATTGCGTTCCTTGGTTGAAATTGGATATCAAATCGTTCGAGCTCGATTGACCATTTAGACAGTCTGCCCGATAAATCCTCCTTCCTCAGGATTGCTTTAAGGGGGTGCGATGTAAGGATGATTATAGTGTGGGCTTCGAAATAGCGCTTCAGTTTTCTCGAAGCCACTACTAGTGCAAATGAGAGCTTCTCCAGTGGTAGGTACCTCTGCTCGGCATCTAGAAGGGTCTTGCTCGCGTAGTAAACAGGGTGCTAGATCCCTACAACTTCGCACATTAATGCGGAGCTGACAGTATGGTCAGAGACGGCGAGGTATAGGTACTAAGAATCTGTTTGTTGTGGTATGACGAGCAGTGGTGGGGAGATTAGGTAAGCCTTGAGCTCATCTAACGCCTGCGAGCAGTCTAGGTTCCAATCTACCATTTTGTTCCCCTTCAGAAGCTGGAAGAAAGGCTTGCACTTATCGGAAGATTTAGAGATAAAGAGATTTAAGGTAGCGAGCATACCGGTGAACTTTTGTACGTCCCGGATTGTGTGAGGAGGTTGTACCTTGTTTATTGCATCGATCTGGTATGGGTTAGCCTCAATGCCTCTCTTACTGACCAAGTACCCAAGAAATTTCCCTGACTAGACACCGAAGGAACACTTGCTCACGTTAAGTTTCATTCGGTATTTCCTGAGGATTTCGAAGGTATTTGACAGGTCTGAGAGGTGGTCTTCCTTCTTCTTTCTTTTAACGAGCATGCCATCGATGTAGACCTCCATGGTGTTTCCCATCTGGTCCTTGAACATCTTGGTGACCAGCCGCTAGTAGGTTTCCCCCTGAGTTCTTGAGCCCAAAGGGCATGATCTTGTAGCAGTATAATCCAACTGTGGTGATGAACGCTATTTTGTCTTGGTCTGGGGCATATAAGGGGATCTGGTGATACCCTAAATATGCATCTAGAAAACTCATTCGTTCGTGGGCTGCAGTGGCGTCTACCAGTTGGTCAATTTTTGGGAGGGGGAAACTGTCTTTAGGGCACGCTCTGTTGAGGTCAGTGAAGTCGATGCAAACTCTTCACTTCCAGTTGCTCTTTGGAACTACTACTGGGTTGGATAACCATTTATGTAATTGCACCTCCCGTATGGATCTTGCATCCAGCTATTTTTCTACTTCTCTTTCCACGACTTTTGTCTTCTCGGGTGCAGTTCGCCGTGCCTTCTGCGTGTTTGGTTTGAAGGTGGGGTTGACGTGCAGCTGATGACAGACTATACTAGGATTAATTCCAGGCAGTTCGTATGGTTCCCACACGAAAACATCTACGTTCCATCTCAGCAGAGCTGTCAGTTATTTATGTTCCTGGTTAGTGAGGGAGGCTCCAATTAAGAAAACTCTGTCACTGTCGCTATCTCCAGCTATAACCTTTACCAGGTCTTCGACGACCCTTTCAGAGGGGAGGAGCCTGGTCTCCTCTACTCCAGGTCTTCCATACTTTAACTGTTATTTAGAAGGTGTCATACCTTTTTGTTCTTCAATTTTCTCGCTAGGCTGATCGGCCTTTTTTTCAGGCCTTGGTCGGATGGCTGCTATGAAGCACCTCCTTGCCATTGCTTGATCGCCGTGGATCTCCATTACTCCTCGCTCGGTTACATACTTGAGCTTCAGATGGTAGGTCGAGGAGACTGCCTTCATCTCATGTAGCCATCCCCTGCCAAGGATTGCTTGGTATGGCGAGTCGATGTCAACTACCAAGAACTCAATCATCTTGGAGACATTTCCCCAGCGTACTGGCAATACAATCTTTCCCAAGGGCATAGTTATTTTTCCAGCAAAGCCAACTAAAGGGACAGTAGCTTCCTTTAGGTCGGTTACACTCAGCTTAAATTTTCTGAATAAGTCGAGATACATTACCTCGGACGAACTTCCTTGGTCGACGAGCAACTTGTCGACGCCAAAGTTAGCAATCCTGAGGGTAATAATCAAAGCATCGTGATGTGGGTTTCTTACTCCCACCAGATCTTCCTCTGTGAAAACAATATGCTTATTATACTTGACGTCATCTGCTCGTCGACGCTTTATTGACTGTGACTTTGCTGGATCGATTTGAAAAGCTTGCATCACCGCTGTAAGTTTCTTCATCTCCATTCAAGCTGAATTTCTTTGGATCTGTCTGGCATCAGAGGCCCCATGAATTACTGCGAACTCATGTCCAATGTCATCGTCGAGCACGTTGTCGGGTCTTGCCTCTCTATTGGCAGCTGCTTTCTCTGCCTTCTTCTCCACCAACTCGTTCAAATGCCCGTATTGGGTAGCTCTTCGAGGTGGAACTTAAGAGCTTTTCAATGCTGAGTCTTATGTCCTCCCTCTTTGTGAAAGGTGCATCTCAGCGCATTGTTCCTATTCGAGGGATCTCCTCCCATCTTCCTGGGCCACTTGATAAATGGTCCGTCTTTGATTTTTGCGAGAATTTTGTAAATTGGTTCTTTAAAGACGGTGTTGACCGCCTGAAATGCTTTCGACGCGTCATTATTGCCTCCGTTTTTGGAGCCATTTTTGCCCCCATTCTTTCCTCCTTTCTTCTGGTTTTCAGTTTTGTCACTGCCCTTGGTAGTGAGTTTAGCTCGACCGTTTTCCCCTGTACTGAGGCGGGTGACATCTTCCACCTTAGCGTACTTCTTGATGCGAGCTATTAGGTCGTCAATAGTCATAACCTCCTTCTTCGTCAGGGACTGGTATAAAAGGGAAGAGCTGGGTAGCCCAATTTTGAAAGAAGCTACTGCCACTTTCTTCGAGCAATCCTCGACCTCATTGAATAACTCCCAGTACCTCTTCGCGTAGTCTCGAAGGGTCTTTTGAGGCGTTTTCTTCATTGTCAGCAAAGCATCCATCCTTTTGGGATGGGAGCTACTAGTAATGAATTGGGTCGTAAAGGGCTCGGCCAAGGATTTGAAACTCCTGATGGACCGGTGGGGGAGCCTTTCAAACCACTTCTGCGCTACATCATGTAGTCTCGAGGGAAAAATTCGGCACATTACTGCGTCTCGGTGGTTCCAGAGGGTCATGGCATGCCGCTACTGCCTAACGTGATCAATGGGATCAGTCTTACCGTCATAAATCTTGAACCTTGGAATGGAAAATTTCTTGGGGGATTCTTTTTCTTCAATTTCCCTCGTGAAGGGTGATTTCATCTGGGTTTTGAGAGCTCGCCTAGCGAGTTCTCGGGTTGATCTGGTACCATGGTGGGTAGGATGTTGGTCCTTCTCCCTACGGACCAGGTTTCGTATGTTCTCGTTGCCGCTAGTAGGGCTCTGGTAACGACGAGCTTTTCGCAGCTGCTCGCGTAGGTCGTCGTCTGATTCGTCTCCCCCAACCTTTTGGGATCCTCGTCTAGGGCTCCTTCCTCGGTTGTGAGACTTGCTCACCTGAGGGATAGGAGTGCGGTATGGACGTCTCCTGGTATCATGATGAAGCTCTCTCTCTCCAGTATTTTTAGTCTTCTTTTCAGGCGAGCATTCTCAGCCTCGTGTCTGCGAGAAGACTCCCTCTGCTCGTGGAGCCTTGCCTCGTATGCATAAATCAGTCTGGATATCTGCGTGGACCTCGCTGGTCCTTGGGTTTCTTCTGAGGCTGGCCTTTCTAAGCGATCCCTCTGATCTGAACATCGAACTTCAGACCTAATCTTGCGAGGAACATGTGGTTTTTGAATATCCCCTGCCTGGGGAGCATTGCTACTGTGACCAGACATTTTAAACTCCTTTTTTGTAGTGGGATTTTCTCAGGGAAGATAAATGGTTCCCACACACGGCGCCAATTATGGTGACAATTATTATGCAACATAAATACATAAGAGAAAAGCAATCACCAAGTAAGAATAAGGAAGGTAAAATGACAATCACACAATAAAGGATGTGTGTGGTTCAGCAAAGATGTGCCTATGTCCACGGTGGTGCAGTCAGTGTTATTTCTATATACTCCGGAGAGTGGTTACAGAGAATACAACTTATTCTTTGCCCCGGACCTAGGGTTCAATATATACATGGTCATTTTACTAAGTGGGGGTGTTGGACTCCCCCACGTTTTCCATCTCTCCCTAGAACCTCCTTTAATGGGAACGTGGGAAGAGACTGGATCATAGTCAATTAAGAGATGGGGGGTCTAGACTTTGGGCCGCCAGAATTGAGCTACTCGTCCAGGCCCATCATCTTAATTTCGGGTACCCATATATATGTACATATTACAGGTGCCCAGCCACAGGGGCATCATGCATAGGATTCTTTGGAAGGAACGTGTTGCAACTTAGGTGGGAGTTACATGCCTTTTGCTTAGACGACCTCATTATTGACTCCACTCTTAGTTCTGTTTTATCGAGTTGGGCATGTGTCGCCCTTTTCCTTTTTTCAGTTGGTTTTGTCAGAGATTATAATTCATTTACTTTTAGTATTTTACTTTGGGATTTGTTGCTGTCAGGATGTTTTCCTTCATGGTTTTAAACTTGGAATTAGTTATTTGAATGCTCAAATATCTGGGATGATCTTTTCCAGTCTAGTTATTTGTGTGACTCTTAAACTGTGAATTATAAAAGGTTTTTATAATTGGACTTAAATTAAAAATGGAAATAATGTTTTAAATAGTCTTGACACTTAACCCAAACCAATAAGTCGTCAAAGTAGCAGCAACATAATTGGATTATCTCCTATAATTTCCAAGAGTACACACGACAAACAAAAGTCACACAACATTTTAGTATTCAACCACAAAATTTTGATAAAAAAGTAGAGTAAATATATATGAATTTAAGTGAATACAAACCAAAGCGGAATTAGCGGTCCAACATCCGTATCCTTTTGAATGTTGAATACTCCTGGAAAGAATTGTGAACAAGGTTCAAATACCACGAACTGTCTCTTGAATGACGCAAAAGCTTCGACATAGCAGAGTATGCACCATCTTCTTGCTTAAAGATAGAAAATAGAGAGAAACATATTAGAAGTAACTCTGGATGCTGAAGTCGAGAGATGATCAAGGGGGAAAGAAGGTAACCTCCGTGCTTGGCTTAAGATGTGGAGTTCAACACTGCATTGTGATCTATTTTCTGCAAAAACAAAGATATAGTACCACATTTAACAAATTAATCATCTGTGAGAAAACATCAATGTGAATTAAGTTATTCATAAGTAAATAGGTTAAACAGATACCTTTAAATGATAACTTTCAATTCTTATCCAACTAATATGAATTGGGATAAGTACTAAAGTTTTCCATTAGTTGTATCTAAACACCGTATAGTACAGATTGTACAAAATAATCAATGGAACATGGTAGCAGCGGCGAAGAAAATAGGTAGCAACATAACCGAAAATATCACCCCAAATTAGCATAAATGAAAACTTGTAGGAAAAATTTGTAATGACATAAATATGAAGAGAATATTTAATCCTATAAACATATTATGTAACCAAGCATTCGACCTTTCACCGCAACTCAAATTTGAGAAAAAACATATGCCATCATCATCTTTAGATAACAAATCAATTTCAAGAGCACTTCATCAGTAACAAATCAGGTAACCCATATTTAAAGAAATGAATACAATGAAGCTGAAATAGTACATATTCACCTAATTATCCTCCACGGAACCACATCTAACATTTATATATCCTACTTCTCTAAGAGTTAATGATGAAAATTTTGTTTTAAATCTAAGAAATATTGTTCTAAACCACCAAAAAAGTAGCACCTGAAGCTAATTTAAGAAGAAAAAATATTCTCAATGCTTAGAACATTGATAACCCTTTTTAATGTCACTTCACAATGAATTTTTTTATTTTTGCAATGGAAACTTATGAAAAAATAGGATTAAAAACAGAAAGAGCTAAGCAGAACGATACTATACCCCATTCATTCCATGTACATGGACCAATCATCTCTGCCAAGTCGAAATGCCATACATGTTCGAATATCATATTGAATGTGTCTTGGATCGCAAATGACATACTTGTTCAAGAGGTAATGCATATTAAAAAATGACTATCCAATGACTCCTCTAAGAAAAATTGATTCCATTAAATAAAAAGACTTAGTTTGTGCACCAAATACAATAATGTGACCCGTTTTCATCAAAATTTGAGAGATATGCATGATCATTTTCTAAAACATAAGAACATGTTTAATATGGATTATTTCAGAAATATTAACATGACTTTATGAATAAAAAGTAATACATGAAGTATAGTACCAAAAATTATGTAGATAATTTTGTTTGCTAATCCAGAACCAAAACATATTATTCCTTTTGTCTTGTTGTGTTGACATTCTCGAAACAAATTGATTGATTATTTCACAAACTCAAAACCAAGGCTTCTTGGCATTTAAACTAAATAAAACTCTACAAATGCAATATCACCAACAATAATCAGTTTTAGATGTATATTCGGAAAAAAATAAAGGAACTAAACCTTAGATTTATAAGCTAGTCAAATTTTTGTAAATATAGAAACTATACATTAAAGAAAACATCAGATCTAACTCCTCCCCTCCACCGGGCTCATATAGAAACTATTTAACTACATATATTTATTGAACGACTGATGATTTAGGGGTGGTCTTAGTGCCCACGAGCCTTTTATTTTCTACATTAAATATGAATATTAGTAATATGCAGAGCTTATAATGTGTAGTATAGAGTGTCTAATAAAAACAAATACATGTTACTTTTCAACTATCATACAATCCATCGATAAATGGTAAGGAATAAGGTCGTTACAAAACTGATACATAAACTGACCTACCTTAATCATCATGCTTTGCTATAACGCATTTGCTGAAGAAGATATTAACATGTCAAAAGCGTTATGCTTTAGATCATCATCATCATGACCATCCATTTTTTTAGGATCAGTATAGGGAGAAATTTTCACGTTCTAGTGAGATTTTATACATAATGGAATTCAACATCAGACTTTAAAAACTGCAAAAACAAGATAATAGAAGAAAATGACTGAATTAACAATCTAGAAGATAAAGAAACTACAAATGACTCATTAGCTGATGAAATAGAGAAATGTAAAGTAAACCTAACAACCTAAGTTTGTTATAAACTATTTTTTCTGGAAATTACAGATCAAAAAGGGTTCGGTCTAAAACATTCCAAGCACTATAACGTTGTTGCCTTACTCAAGTTTAATTAAGGTGCTAGAATACTTGGTGGTCCACCTTCATGAAGATCGTATTGAAGGTGGATGCTTCAACAACTACTAGATATTGTAAATCCTCCATATGGCCAGAGATTAAACCATAAGTTTTAATAGGTAAACAATCATATACAACACCAATTTACAAAAGATACAAAAACATATAAGAAATAGGTAAACAATCATATACAATACCAATCTATAAGTTTTATATACAGTACCAATCGATGGGAACCCCCTCTGATTGTTGCGGCATACGCATCCCATTTTCGGACCCCTCAACCCTAGGATTTGGAAGGCGGCAAGAAGGAAGGCTACAGTTAGGGTTTGTAAAGAGGGGCATACGAGAGAGAGAGAGAGGGGGGGAGGAAGAGCGTGCGAGAGGGAGAAGAAGCGGGAGCTCTGAAAGTGAGGGATGAGAGAGGGCGGGAGACAAAAACCAAAGTGAGGACTAAATTTTTTAGGTATTTTATATTTTACCTAGTGTACTAAATTTTGGCACACTTTAAAACAGTGCCAAATTTTGGCACGGTTTTAAAGTGTGCGAAAATGCTATTAAACCGTGCCAAAATCTGGCACAGTTTAAAACTGTGTCAGATTTTTAATATCAGGGTGTGCCAAATTGCTGTTTTTGGTGTAGTGAAGAGAGAACTCTATCACCAAAAATGCATTTACATTACTTTTATCTTGTTTTCATTTTCATTTATTTTTTTTTCTTTTATGTACAAGATTTCTTTCATTCTTGCTAGATTTTAAGGTAGTTTCTAACCTTTTCTTTCAAAGTTTAATTAAAGTTTCTTGCCTTCGCATTTTTTTTCATTTAATGTCGTGTTTTACATCTCTTTAGTGTAGTTATTTACTTTACTCGCACATTACTTTCTTGCAATCCTTTAATTTGATCTCATTTTCTTTTCTTTTCTTTTCAAATCTTTACTATTCTTTCAATTCATGCAATTTACTATTTTTGTTCTAGTTATTTAGCCCAATTTAAGATTTACGTCAAAGTCTTCCATAGAGGAAGCATAAGTCCTCTTAATTGAGGTATTAATTTATAATTAATTCCACTAAATAATTATGATTGGACTCCAGCTTAATTATCTCAGAAATCTTCAGACATAATGAGGCCTTATTGACACTATTGATTATGGTGCATAATTTGATTCCTCGCGTTAAACTTTTGATACCCTCTTGGTTAAGTCAATTTGCTGTTAATCGACTTTGACCAAAATCTAATAAATTTCCTCGATTCACAAGCTTAACTTTTTTTACTACCTCCACCGGATTATAAATAATCCACTAATCAGGTTTATTACTGGAAACAAAAATTTACAAGTCAGTTAAGAGGGAATCAGGTATCCTAGGATGCTGATTCCTCTGAATTAAGATATCAGACTTATATGTATAATCGTTACCCAATATGCAGGGATCATTTAGTTCTAGAATTAAATTGCACCCATGTCAATCAAGGTGATAATTACACATGTATCTCAATCCTCCTGATTCTCATTTAGTTCTATGAAACTAATGCAAATGATGTGAGATATCATGAGTATAATCATGACATCCCTTAGACTCTGATCTCACAAGTGGTCTCGTTCAATATAATTCGTGTATGTACCGAACACAATCCTCTGTTTAACTATCTCATATGTTCTCGAACTATTATCGATTCCCCGTGTTTTGAGATAAACTACTAGGATTGTATCACAATCATTTTGATAGGATGTCAAGTCCTTATCTATTTTGTGAACATTTCAATAGTATTAGGGTTGAAATTCAAATCTCCTCATGATTGACCCAAAATTTTATCACTATAATTCTTACTAAGCTCTATTGACCGACATTAATATGAAATAATATATATTTAAACAAATACAACGAATTCTTACAATTTGATTCTTATTTCAAAATAAATAAAATAATTCATTTATTAATAGATAATAAAATGTTTTACATGTGGTTTTATAATTAAACCTCAATAACCTATAACACCCCTGCCTAATTAAATACCGGGGTGTTACAGGTGGTATCAGAGCATCAGGTTCTAGTATCTTTAGAATCTGTGCGGCTTATTATGCTTCTAGTGTTTCTTTGTTTGATATAGAGACCTATGTTTAGGACTGTTGATTTCTATGGTGAGATTTCGTTCTCCTGCTATAACGTATATATATTAGTGATTCTTATTTGCGTTCGGGCATGTTCGAACAATGAAGTATGACAGATGAGGGCCATTAGTTGGACAGCAGGAGGCATAGCTTAGTTAAGGATAGAGGGTATATTCAAGAATGATGACCGTAGTTGAGGTCACCCTTATTATGGCATGATAATCTAAGACTGTAAACACAGCTATGGCACAACATATGATTTCCAATGCTGCTTTAGTCGAACGGAGTGCCAAATTTGACTCACCCAACTTGGTAGGACTGGGAGAGAGTGAAACGAAACATTGAGGAGAGACATTAGTAGAAGTTCTAGAAATGCAAGAATTGTGTGTGTTAACTTACGAAGAAAATATATCCAAAGGCTTGGGCATATGATAGAGTGTGGTTAATCGAAAGTGAAGATTTGGGGTAAAATTTATCTTGACTCGTCGAAGCAAAGTCATAATGGTGGGAGTCAGCCACCACATTTAGAATTGGAATTCTATGTCAATGGAAGGATATTAGGTACAGTTTGATCGCAAATTCCTTCATCAGATGTTTAGAATAAGATGTGAACGTTGTTCTGAACTCATTATGGGAGGGACGGACAGAGGTCCATTTGTGAAAATGAATTTAAACTTTTAGCAAATCTTGTATCGATGGAATAAGATACAAATGGAGGAGAGGATTTTAAGTGGGAGATCGACTCGTAAGAATAGTTAATAGCACTTAAAGGGAATTCTGCTGGACAACCGATTCAGAGGGTGACAATGTCGTGCTTTGTCAATGGAGATGATAATGCTTCTTTATGCGGGAAGCTAAAAGAATCGAAGAATTTAGTCGAGAATACGATCTGATGAAATGGTGGTAGTGAAGGACCACAAGGGGGAGACCAATCAGGGGACCCATTTAAATGATCCAAATAAATGAATTCTTACCAAGCGATGGTGAACTCAATAAGGTCTATTAAATACAGTAGCATGCTCCTTAGGGACAACAAAGATATGGGAACAACGGGGTAGTCCATAGGATTGAGACTACCAAAGTCCGAGAGAAGGACAACCCTAATATAGTCAGTATGATAGAAGATAAGTGGGTTATGTGTAGAGAAATTTTGTGGAGAGTAAACCGCATGTGTTAATTTTTCCCGAAGCGAGTAAAGGGAAAAGGGTATGGTGCCTCCAAGAGCAATGGTTAATGTATTTTCCGATATGGATCAAATAGGCGTGTTATGTCCGAGAAACCATTTGAGCAGCCAGGGCGATTGGAAAGGTAGAAGTATGAGTTTTATCCTCGGAGAATGAGGCGTGTTTTATGTGACATCGACGATTCATTATGTTTTGATTTTTCCTAGATTCGTACGTGAGACGAGCTTAATGCATATATCGATAATGTTATCAGTACGTGACAATTTTCCCTGGTATAGCGGGATTATCTTTAGTGTTATCCGCGGAGGATGAATGGGTGTATTTATAGTGTTATATACCTTATTGAGGTTACTCGTTTCAGTGATGTGTTATACGAGTATAATATTATCTTGATTATGTTTTATAGTCATAATTAGACCGATAGTGGGCGGATATCGCAAGTTTATCGGGGTTGTTGTCGTAGTGCATGATGTTTTGTTCTGGCAAAGCCTCACCTACGAGAAGGTAGGGCTCAGATTTATACCATATATTATAGAGACTTCGAAGGGTATAGTGGTATCAAAATTCTTAGCGTATAAGGAATTTATTATCTTGCTACTGTTGAGAGAAAAGATTTAACTCATTATTATGTTAGTGCTCAGGACTTGGTGATTGGAAGAGTGCATTGTTATATCTAACCTTTAGAGATGTGAGAGTTAATATTTATATTCATATGTTTGGGGACAGGATTTCAATAGTCCCGATTGTATGTATACGTGGTTTATGGAATGTGATTACCATCAATGATGAGCAATAGTGCAATTGGCGAAACATTCCTTGCTTAAGTGTACTTGCGGGAGGAGATGTAGCTTTTATGCCAAGAGACGAGAATATAGGGGTACATGTTATAGACGGAGGGCCTAACGGATTTTGATAGTCGACAATGCTAGGTAGTAGTGTATCGGGAGGTTCCTTGTTTGAATTTCATTTTGCGAGACATCTCACGCATGAAACTTAGCATAAGGATGGAAGTAGGGAGATGTTTGGTCATTATTCCATAAGTTCGGTACCTCGATCGTTATAGGAGAAAGTAGTTATAACTGTAAGTTGGAAGTTAAATTAGGATTTAAGGCTAGTGGAGCCGATTGTGTGGTAAGTAAGCATTGAAAATTTTATTTTATCACCACGAGTTGAAGGTTGGAACGATGTTAAGGAGGATTTAAAAATTTTGATTTCTAGGGTGATTGAGAATACCCATGTGTTATAGACACGTTGTGAATGCAGGGGCAATAAAGAATTGAGTGTTATGTGTGAAGCATATGGGATGTTTATACCAGTATGCACGGTTTATAAGTTGTGTGGGCATCCTGGTTAGATGAGGTCAGAAACGTCCGAGCTAATGGAACGTAGGAATAGATGTGTGAAATATATGCATGTGGGATTAATATAACGAAATAGGAATGGTAAAGTGGATTAAGCATCGTGTGAGAAGGACGATAATCCATATATATGTGTGCAATCAGAATAGCACACCCGAAATTGGTTGAAAGGCTGTGGGAAGTCATTTAAAAGGGGTAAAATTTAACTATTATGGAGAACACTCGGAGCAGATTTTTACCTAGCCAAATGTTGAGAGCGACTTGCATATAGATAGAATAATGATGTTAGTAAGGTATAAAAAGTCCGGTAGTGCACATCGTGGAGAAAAGGGAACGGGTCGAAACTTTCAATATACACCAAGGAAAGAATGGGAGTATTAACTATCACTTAATGAGAGACATTATAAGTGGAAGTTGATGTTGAGAGGGACATTGTGAGTAATCTCTGTGTGCACCACGCATAAATAGAATCATTTAGAGCAAGAGGATCAGCCAGAAAATTTTATAGCAAGCCGACGATTCCTGTAATGGAAGAGTGCAATTAATTTGGTAAATTTCTTTGATGGGTTGCCAACCTTAAGGTAAGGTCACGAGTTACTTTGAATCAGTGGAATAAGTTGACCTAAAATAATGTAATTATTATTATTTTAGGTGATATACACTATTAGACAATATGCCCCAGTCTTTCTTTGAAAAGAACGATCGCGCCGGTAAGTGGTCCTTCCCGGTATTGTTCCGAACTAGAATGAGGTCATTGAACCCCACCTTCAATATAAGATTTCAGGAAGCAGTGGGGATGACATTTCATTTTGAGCAGGTTGCTTCACCTATAGCCCAAGGAGTAGGCAAAAGGTGATAAACGACTAGTGAATCGGTACAATTGTAATTTTGGACTCACTGTGGTCATTTCATATCCACAATAATTATTATTAGTAAGTGAAGCATATTACGGTAATTGGGAGAAAATATTACCTAATGGTAATGTAATGTGTAAACACTCGTACCTGTTTATTATGGACAAACTTCTTATTGAAATTTTGTGTGGAAAAACCTTAACTATTCTCCCTCGAGTTGTTTAGAGGCGAGCGAATAATCAGAATTTTGGATTGGTCGAGTTAGAGTCAGATGACTATAGTGGAATAACCACAAACTGTCTTAGGTGACTTCTAACCGTCGTAAGAGTTATGTCGTCGGAAATCGAGATTCGAAGAACTGACAAGAGTAGTCAGATGTTCATATAGTTTCTCTCAGGATAAGAGTTTTATGTTTAGATAAATACGAGTAGTTGACACGTAGTGAGGTGCGGCCTCCCAATAATATTGAGATAGTGGGGGCCAATGATGTATAGGCTCATCTCATTCAATTTTCATCGGTTAGAAGCACAATGTGAAGTGTCGTATTTGAGGTGTGACCCTATAACTGATAAAATGTTAAGTGCGTTAAAGGCTATAGTGATCGAGTGCATTACTCTAAAGTTAGTTTTGCGTACTGATAAAATATCTAGATTTGTTTTTACCAGGTATGCCTTATTAACCAAATTTTGGGACGAAATTCCGTTATTAGGGGGGAAGTATGTAATACCCCGTATTTTTATGACTTTTAAAATTGGGGATTAATTAAATTTAATTGAGATAAATTAATTTAATATTAATCCAGAGTTTAATTTAAATATTTACTAGCATGGCGAGAGTTAGTAATTATTGGGAACTTGGTGAATATTACTTAATGAGTAAAGTAATATATAGAATTGAATTTATGAAAAATTATCGCGAGTAAATAATACGGTAATTATGAAAAATTAAGTCGGGACGCGCATGTATCGTGTCCGGACTAAATTATTATAATAAAAGTGAATAAACTATAAGTCGCCCGTATAGTAATTTCGAGCGCGCCAAAGTGTCCGGAAGGTCGAGATAGTCATAAAAGTATACCCGGAGGTTTATTTTGGGTCTCGAAACGTTTTTAGTCCTAACCGACAACCCGAGAGGGCGTTTTAGTAATTAGTCATTTTTAGGCTTAATAATGGACAAAAATAGTAGGTTTATATCTGATGAATTTAGAGTCCTCGGGGGTTAGGGAGTTATAAAGTTACAGAGGGGATAAGTTAGAGATAAGAGGGAGACCTTCCAAGAACGAGAACCACCAATTCACGACGTTTTTTACCGGATTCCACCACCGTCGCGTAAATCGGGAAACAAGGATCACAGCCATACCCGTCAACACCTGGAAATCAGACTTCCATATCCAAGGCAAGTATATATATTGTTGATTCCTAGTTAATATTTCACCCATGTTAGATTAGGAATGGTGAATACATGTTTTTATTGAAGAACTATATGATTTAGAAAATTTAAATCGCATGTTTTAGGAGGAATGCATGTAGTGTGGAACCCTTGACATATGTGGAAGATCACCCACGAATTTGTAATGATTTAATAGAAATAAATCTGGAAAAAGATTGACAATATTGGAATTTATGATAAAACTAGGGTTCTTGATAATTCTACTGAATTTGTCCTTTTAAATCCATGCCTTTGATGAATTCGTACATATTTTACATAGAAAATCACGTAGATAGGTTGATATAACTCTTGGTTTAATTATTTGGGAGTTTTGGATGAATTAAGCATGATTTAGAGGTTGAAAGGTGATGAAACCCGTAGGTTGGAATAGTAGAATCTGGGCAAGAACTGCTCGATCGATCAATCGACCGACTAAGGAATGTCGATCGATCGACTAATCGATTAGTCGATTGACCCCTCCTAGAAACTGAATGTCTTTCCTCTTTTTGTTTAATTCGGATAAAATGCGTAGGAGCCCTTGAATATTATTTAAACATCACAATGGGTTATGAAGAGGACCAATAGGGTCTAAGTAGGTTCCGTTGAATATAATTTTTATATGGGATGTAACCGTGGGATAACATTGGTATGACACATAGTATAAATTGTGCGTACATTAACTAAGGAATTGAGAGATTCATGAAGGACTTAATCCAGTATGTTAATGAGGGTGTACCTGCTGAATTTACCTTTAGGAAGAGAGAATACTTCGAGGGATGAGAAGTAATTATGAAATGATGATAATTGAGGATAAAATGAAATAGGTTGATTAGACGTAGGAATTGGGGTGAATTATACAACGTACGATTAAAAATATTATTATGGGTCGTGGGAGAACGTAATTAAAAAATGTGAATATTTATATATATGACTAAGTGCTTGTGTACATATATTGAATGTATATATTTGTGTATAATCATACCCGCGCTACTTGCTATCACGAAGGTTGTCGCGTCGGGACAGTCTTATCTCGATGGGACCTTTATAGGGGATATTGACTTGTACCCTAGAACATAGGATTCCTTGGTACAAGCTATCTGAGAAAGATAGTCACTCGTTATAAGAGACGTAAGGGGTATGTGCTGACCTCTTAGGGACTTAGAACTATGCTTCCCTCCATTTTGTGTGTATTGTGTTATTATAATTTGAGAGTGATTCCGAACTAGTATTTCCCTTGGTACGAGAGATACAGGGACATGATAGCAGAGTATGCCAGCACCATAGATTTTATGTGGGGTGCCGATAGTATATATATTATATAAGTGATTAATATATATATATATATATGTGTGTGTGTGTGTGTGGAATTCTTCTACTGTGCGTACACTACACTAAAATGGTCAAATTGGCTAGCCTTGTCATGGTCATTGACCGTGACAACTGTACTTTTCACGGACTTGTCACGGTCAATGATCGTGACAATCTTGTAAAGTTGTCAAGGTCAATGACCGTGACATGTTCGTGACAATTCTGTTAGTAAAAAAACCCTCCCTCTTCTTTTTTCCCACCGATTCTAATTCCCTCCATTTCTCGCTCTCTCTCTCTATGATTTTGGTAAGTTTTCTTTTTATTTCTCCTCCATTTATGTATATGTATATGTGTATGTATATATGCGTGTGTGTGGTGTATATGTGCGTGTGGGGGGGGGGGGGAGGGGAGGTTTTTTTTATATGTGCATGTGTGTGTGTGTGTATATATATATATGTATATATGTGTGTGTGTGTGTGGGGGAGGGGGGGTGTGCGTGTGTGGTGGGAAGGGGGTGTGTGGGGGTGTATATGCGTGTGTGTATTTTTTTAATTAAATTTTTATTGGTTTATTAGATATTGCCCCTCATATTGTAGTTCCCCTTGTAAAAGAATTGATTGATTAAATTTTTAGTAGGATTGCCCCTCATTGTAAATTAGTAAATTAATAATTGTATACTTTAATTGTTAGTTTAATTGATGAAAATAATTAACTGAGTAGATGAATTAGAAGGAGTACGGGATACACATTTTTTGTTGCCATTTCGATTGGATTATAGTGGATCGATGTCGTGTTGGTTAATTTTAAAAGTAGCATGACCACTGGATTATTATCCATATGGAGGTGGGATTTTTATATATATATATATAGTATGATAATTAAATTAAACATACTTGAAATTACATATAATGCGCATAGATATTAGCCTTCTAGTTCTTTTGCGTACGCATTTAATAGCCCTTAGACCCGTTCGAGAGTCATTACCCCAGTAATGATATCTCTCGAATTGTCCCGTTTGGACAGTTTGGGACTGCATAATTTCTGTATAATAATATTCTAAGTGGATTAAAGTTGTTAGTTTTGGAGGAAGTTATGCAGTCCTATCCTAATGTTCTCTGGGTACATACTAGGTTGACAAGTGTGACTGTTATTTCAATTGATCAATTGAAGTAACACTCACACTTTCCAATCTAAGTCGTGTACTTGGAGAATATGGGTATATTCTGCCGAATTTTTCTCAAATTGTAACAATATGCATGAGCTGTTAAGTATATTACAGAAATATGCGGTCTTGAATGGGATAGGACCACTCACCCTTTAGAGGAGATGGAGGAAATAGGAATTGCTATTATAAATTGAATTTGAATTTGAAATTTAAAAATCGAATATAAATAAGACATAATTAAATGAAACATACTATAAATCTAAGTTTTGTTTATACTAATCCATGAATATACGCTTCTTACCTTTAATATGTGATTAGTTGTGGTAGTTGTGATGGGATATCCGAATTACAAAGAGTGGATGGGTGAGAAAAATAGAATGGGGGATTTGTTTCGCAGAGGTGCTAATGAATTTGTGAAATACACAAAGAAATGTCATAGTGATGAAGAGTTTCCATGTACGTGTGCTAGGTGTAAGAATGGTAAGGTGTTTGAGTTGAAAATAGTTGAACTACATATGGTATGCAAGATATTTATCGATTTTGGAGTTTTCACGATGAATTAAAAGTTCCTTTTGTCCCCGAACAACCTTCACAACCTTCACAACAACCTTCAACAAGTAGGATAGATGTAGAAGGGGACGACGTAGATCATAATATATTAGATGATTTAGTTGATGATGCGTACGGAGTTTATGAAGCGAAGGAGAATAAGGATACTGATGATGAACAAGGTTCAAGTGCTTGTGAAAATATCACAATAAACCTTGACGATGACTATCAAAGTTTAAAATTTAAGGCAACCCAACCATTATACTCTGGCTGTGAGAAAGATCAAACAAATTTACATGCCATGGTTGGTTTGCACAGTTTGAAGACGCAGTACGGTTTGTCTGGCAATAGCGTGACAGGAATTCTGAATTGGGTGAAGGGCTTACTACCCAAGGAGAATACGCTTCCAACTAGCTATCCTGTTATGAAGAATAGTTTAAAAGGTTTGGGAATGAAGAATAAATTGATTCATGCTTATGTGTATGATTACATACTATACTGAAAGGAGTATGAAAATCTCGATCATTGTTCGGTCTGCGATGAACCTAGATATGTCCAATCTACTAGCAAGGAATGCACAAGATCAAAAGTGCCTCAAAAAGTATTGAAATGTTTTCCCTTTGGGCCTAGATTAAAGTGATTTTTCACAGTACCATGGATAGAGAAGGCAATGACTTGGCATGCTAGGGCAGAAGTAGGGGGTAATCTCATGCGTCATCCTATTGATTTTACAGCGTGACGGAGGATGAATTATGAGTATCCCGATTTTTCTCGAGAACAACGCAACATTCGTTTAGCTATATAAATAGGTGGTTTTAATACATTTGGAAATCTAAGCACCAATCAGAGTGTATGGCCAGTGATCCTAGCCCCACTCAACCTCCCTCCTTCACAGTGTATGAGACCTGAATTTTTGATGTTGTCTTTGTTGATACTTGGGTCAAAGGCACCAAGTGATGACATCGACATCTACCTAGATCCTTTGGTAGAAGAATTAAATGAGTTGTGGGAAGAGGGTGTGCAATCATTTGACTCTTTTAGAAAAGAAGATTTTACGCTGAAAGCTATGTTGATGTGGGAAATTCATGATTTTCTAGCTTATGGGACATGATCTGATTGTGTGGTACATGGTTATTTGGGGTGTCCTATTTGTGGAGAGGGGATTGAATCTCTTCGTCTCTCCTCTAGCTCAAAAAATGTATAATATTACCATAGGAGTTTTTTCCCTCGGCTCATAGTTTCATATTTGAGAAAGGTTCCAATTTTTTATCGAGCGGGGTTGAATATAGGCTACCATTGAGACTACTTTCAAGTTCAAAAATTGAAAGTAAATCTTATGAATGTGGCCCTAATATGCCACGTAAGAATCCCAAATTTAAGAATGTCAATCATAAGCAGACCCCAACTGGGAATGAAACTGAGACAAGAAAGGCATGGTCTAGAGGTCAATTTTATTTGACTTGCCTTATTGGAAGAATAACCCGGTGCGCCATTTATTGGATGTGATGCATGCAGAAAAGAACATCGATGAACATATTGTGTGCACTTATCTTGGGGGGGGGGGGAGTTATTCCAAGGATGGAGAAAATGCACGAAAAGACCTTAAATTGTTGAAACTTAAGCCACAACTATGGTGGAAAGAATATAGTAGGGGAAGGATAATAATTCCCCCTGGTGCGTTTACTTTGACGAGTGGGGAAAGGAAGGTGATTTTAGACACAATATATAATTTGAAGGGTCCATCTAATTTTTCGTCCAACTTGCAAAGGATTGTTAATTATGCTAGGCATGATTTACATAAGTGTAAGTCCCACGCTTGGTATGTGATCATGAAATTGGTTCGTCTGCTGTTTAAGCACTGTTTCTCCAAGCACCAGGATTTACGGAGATCTATTATGCAAATTAGTATTACCTTCTCACTTTTGTGTGAGAAGGTAGTCAATTGAGAACACATAGTGGCTGTAAAATTGACAGTAACCAAAGCGATTTGTGTATTGGGGAAGTACTTTCCCCCAACATTCTTTGACATAAGTGTTCACTTGTTGGTACATCTATGCGATGAGGCACTTCTATGTGGTCCAGTTAGATATCAGTGGATGTATCCATTTGAAAGATTGATGAAACTTTTTAAAAATTACGCCAAGAATACGTGATACATTGTAGGTTCAATTGCAAAGGAATACATCATCGTGGAGTCATAAATCTATACTCGGGAATATATGCCTGACTCGACCATCGTTGATGACACTAATGATTTCATCGATGATGGTGGTCATGTGATTGGAAAACGAGTGAAATTAATGAGTTTACAACATAAAAAAGTAGCTCGTTATATATTTGACACACATGAAGATGTCGAAGAATGGAAAAAGTAAGTTTAAATTATTTTAAGTTTTACATTATTTTAAATTATTTTATGCATGATTAATTTTGTAATATGCAAAAAATATGAAGTCTGTGAGGACAATAAAAGACAAAAAATAATGGTACAATCAAACATCGAATTTAGGTTGTGGTTGTCACAAGAGGTAATTATAATGAAAATGACCGTTATATAACGTTACCTTACACTCTAACGTTACAGCTAACCTAATTTATTTATCTATATTCTCATCTCTTAAAGACAGGTGATGTGACATCAAGGCTTGCTCGTCGATCCACTGAACCCTTGTTCATGGCACAAGAGTACAAAAAGTATCGATTTAACGGTTATGTATTCGGCGCAAAAGTGTACGAGGAAAGTATAATATATAGAACTTGGGAATTTCATACAAGGCTCTTACCTTCTTTTGAGCGAGCGCAAAAGATAAAAAACTCATTAAAGCTGAAATGACTTACTATGGTGTAATTCGAAATATATTTCAATTGAATTATATAAGCTTCAAAGAGGTTGTATTTTTCTGTGACTGGGTAAGAGTTGAGGATAAAAATGCTTGTAAAGTGGATCCTGGCACCAATTTGATCATGGTTGACGTGTCCATGTTGAAAAGCAACGACCACGTGAACGATGAGACTTTTGTTTGTGCATTTTAAAAGGTCAACCAAGTGTATGTTGTGTTCGTGTGTGTGTGGGGGGGGGGGGGGGCAATGTGTGTATTGGGGGGGGGGAATGTGTGCGTAGTGTTCGTGTGTGTGTTAGGGGGGTCAATGTGTGTGTAGTGCTCGTGTGTGTGTTGGGGGGGGGGGGGGGATGTTTCGGATTTGGATTTGTAGTAATTGTACATATTTTTATGTCTTCTTAAAATTCATTTGGATTTTTACTAATAACAACATTTTTTTACAAAAAATGTCTCCTTCAGGTATTAAGGCGAGGATGACGATGTTGATTATGATGATGTCGTCTGGGCTCGGTGGAAGCGAAAGCGAGGAGGGATCCTCGACCCCTAGGCTCCCCAAATGGGGCAAATTGGGGATGGCCATCGAGAACAAGACGGGGCTATTAGCGAGATCCATCGAGCTGGTAAAGACTATCATCGACTTGGGGTAGACTAGTTGGAGGGAGGTGCCAAATGAGCTCAAGTTAGCTATTTGGGTCGCACTACAGGCAATGTATTTATATTTATATTTATATTTATATTTATATTTATATTTATATTTATATTTATATTTATATTTATATTTATATTTATATTTATATGAATATGAATATGAATATTTCAATTTCAATTTATATTTATATTTATTCGCAACTAAAACTGTATTTGTTGGATAGGAACAATTCAGCTTGGACCCAAAACTACGCAATTCTATCTTGGAGAATTTGAGGGAGCAACACAAGTCGTGGAAGAAAAATATGCGAACTCGGTACTTTGGGAAGACCAGAGAGTCCGTTATCCAAATGCGTGAATCCGTCCCGTCGAAGGAGCCAATCTCATTGGCACAATGGCAAAAGTTCATTGACAATTAGATCGGAGAGCGGCAATTGGCATCTCGCCAATCGAGGAGGTAAAATCGGGCAAAAAAGACGGACGTGCACTACTCCGGCCGGACGTCTTACGCCGAGGTGGAGCATAGGATTATGTAAGATTTAATTTTCCTATAATTACAAAAATATGTTATTCTGCATTATTTTAATTTACGGGGTCGATACTAATTTTGCATTATTTTATTTTAGGGGACCGGGAGTGGCTCTGGGAGTATGCCACATAGGCTCGATACTTATGTGGCTATTCGGACGAAGAAGGGGAAGGATAAGGAGGTGTCCCTTATTATCGCATCCATGATTGTAAGTAATCCGACAGTTTATTTTTTCTTAATTACATTGTAATGTGTTTATTAACTTATTTAAGTAATCATGTACTTTTTGTCATTTCAGGCAAAGCTTAAGGAAGTGCATGAGTCGCAGTCTGATGCTGACAAGGCATCTTTGTCCACAGATGCACTCAGCCAAGTGCTTGGCACTGATCGTAAAGGGAGGACAAGGGATGAACTCGCGGGTGGCTAAATCTAGGATCATCGGATTGGAGACGGGCAATACTGGGTTGGCTTGAACGGTGGACTCGCATGACACGAAGCTGTCCTGTTTGGAGGTGATGATCCAAGATATGTTCTCATTCGTGAAGCATTCGTTGGTCAGAAACTGTAAGGGGAAAGGGAAGGAGAAGGTGGTTGAGGACGAGGTGCAGGAGGACGAGGTGCAGGAGGATGAGGTGCAGGATGATAAGGAGGTGGACCTCGCTGCTTCATTGCTGACACATGCGGACTTGGATGATCAAGTCCCCTATTTGTCTCCCTTCGACCGAACGATGTCGACACTTAGTTGGTCGAGTATGTTTATAGTGGACATATTTGATGGCTACCGGATAGGGAGGGGGTTGAGGGAATCGAATACCGTCCAGGGTATTCTAGTTCATGGACGCTAGGTTCAAGACATTGAGTCCAAGGTGCTCGTCACGCATGTAATACCCGGGAAGGAAAATTTCCCATTGTGGTCGCGCGAATAATGCGGAACGATGTATATTTTTGGGTGTGTCAATTCGTATATCGTGTGACCTACTCACCTCTTCAGAGCTAACCTTACCCCAGACATGTATTGACATTATTTGAATTGAATTGTTTTAAGTTGTTACATTTGAATTATATTTGGATTATATCGTGATGCAATTGTTTTGAATGTATATTTGCATTATCTCTATTTTATTTGGATATATGACGTTTGAACAGGTACAACGTTGCTATAACAGGTACAAATATACTGTTGGACAGTGGTAGTAGCCATACTACCTAGTAGATTTTTTTTCAATTCTACCCAGAATTGTCACGGTCAATGACCGTAACACGTCTGTGAAAAAGGATAATTATCATGGACTTGTCACGTTCATTGACCATGATAATTCTTTAAATATTATTGCAGGTTTGTCACGATCCTAAATTGTGATAAAACTGGTCAGGGCCAAAGATCGAGACATGGCCAGTACAAGTCTAATGAACTTGTCATGGTCAATGATCGTGACACGTCCGTGACAACAAAAGTTGTCACCCCCAGACTTGTCACGGTCATTGACCTTGACAAGTCCAATTGTCAAGGTCAATGATCGTGATAATTTGGCAGATTTGGTGTAGTGGTATAAGTAGATAAATTGAATAAATGCTTTAATATTGTAGTAAGTCTTCGGGAACTTCACAACAGTATTGAGAAATACATAATCGACGTAAGTAATCATGAAGAGATCGACCTCTAAACTAAAATCATAGAGTTATGACCTCACGAAATAGAATTTATGGGAGATGAATTAGATAGACTTATGAGTCATTTTATTAGTACGGTAGCCGTGCACACTATATAAGAGGTGAGAATTATCAAGAGAGTGTCGTGTACTAACATGGTTGTCATATTAGCTAGTAAGCATTTTAAATACTTATTGAACTATTTTTAAAACTATTTTAAACTCGGGCTTTAACCCGTTTCCTATCATTTTCTATCTCTCTCTCTCTCTCTCTCTTGTGTGTGTGTGTGTGTATATATATATATATTATAGGTGCTAAACCACAGGGGCATCAGGCGTAGCTTCTTTGGATTGGACGTGTTGCAGCTTGTGTGGGAGTTGCAGGTCATTGCAGTAGATGCTTCCTCTTTTTGGCTCCTCAGACTTCTATTTAGTTCCTTAGTTAGGGAATGTGTCGCCCATTTCCATACTTTTGTTTAGACCTGATGGGGATATCATACACTTCTATTATTTCAGTATTATGCTCTTATTTCGGATTATTTTATCTATCACATTGTCAGTGGTTGTGGTCATTTATTTGGATTTGAGTAATCTAATTGGCATGTTTCATTGGATGATTGGTATCTTCATCAACTGTGATTATCATTAACTGGTTTACACTTAAAAAGGTTTTTACAACAGAAATTTAATAAATAAAATAATTTAAATTGTTTTGACACTTTGCTTAATTAATTAGGGTGATTAAAACGAAAATATTATTTTTGACAGTGATGCTAAGAATGAGCCACACCGTTCACCTTGATTTTTAATTTAATAAAGGACTGATTGCCCGGTATTTAATTAGGCGGGGTGTTACATAACCCCAGTCGACACCAACCAGGCAGATCCCCTTATATACGAACTCGTAGCAGCCCATGCCATCAACAACCGGGCTCCGATGAACTACTAAGCAGCCATCCTAATGATCGGAAAATCTTAGGAGGGTCCATATATGAATTGATCTCCATAGCCATTTTTCCTATTTAATACGGTAGATATGCATCTCTGCAGCCTTGGATAATGTCCGACGACTTCCCCCAATAGTATCTAGCCACCGGCGACCTGCCCTACTAATAAACAAAGGCTGGAGACTCATCATCTGGTCCTAACACATTGCCACTGTCATCAAAACAGCTATCAGGAGAAGAAAACCCCCTTTTTCTACATCCCTATCGTTGATCAGGTCGACCTGAAATAAGCTTCGACATAGCTCTGGTGGGCCAAAGAATGTCAAGGCATAAGCCACCTCTTACAATCTATAAGCCCTAGTTAGGGTATTAAAGATAGAGCCAAAATTGAGGGTAATACACATTTTGTCCTTTTCTCTTTTTACCCAACTTATGAAATTCAAAAAATTACACAAACATCCCCCTAGAATTTATTTCATCCCCTCCCCCATTATTAACTCCTATTATTCACTCTTCACTCCACATCTTCTGAAAATTATTTAGAGCCCCTCCCAACCCCTGAAAATTCACTTCGATGACTTAGATCGGTTAGGAGAAGTTCTCATTTAGAGCTTCAAATCTTTCAATTTAGTGCCTACTCCATTGGGGAGTACGATGAAGGTAATTCCCTCCTCATTCAATATCGCAACCAATTATCTCGAATTGGAGGCAGAGCGTGAACATTAGTTGCAGAGTGATTGAGTTATTTGGACCGTTATTTTGAGTATTTGTCCACCAATGCGAGTTTTCCTCCGGCCAATGTAATTCTCACACATGACGGTAATGCCCTCTACCTAATCACACTTAGTAATGACGTACCCGAGGATGTTGAGGCTCCATCAACGAATAATATTGACCATAAGTTCTTATCATATGATTTCATTCGTATTTTTTAGGAGGAAAGTTGGCTCGCTCGCTCGCACCCAATTTTGATATTTGGAGATTTTCAAGATTGGGGACTTATTTCCTATCTTTGGAGAAGAAGATATCAGTTTTTTTATCAGGATTTTCTTCAATACTTTCACTGAAGATGGTTGGGTGACTCGCCTGCATTTTCACGAGGTGGAGTTGTATTATTTGAGTGATTTCTTCCTTTTTTTTTTGGAATGATGGTGATTGGTAGGGCTAGTTTCTCGGTTTTCCTCCCGAGGAGTACAAGTTTCTTTGGACAACAGAGTTTGTTTTAGGGTACGTGGATCCATTATAGGAGGATTTTGAAGCACGGTCGAAGTTTGAGATGAAGGTCCTAGTCTCATGGGTGCTTATCATGGGAAAATTAGATTACATTTTGCATCGTTGGCCCTTCCCGAGGCATGTAATCCTTAGTTTTCATCATGGCAAATTTTGAGGTCGAGTTTTAGCTTGTTGTCCATTGTTGGATTTTTTTTACTATTTCCCTTGTGTATTTTTCTAGGCAATATGTCGGAGGCTTTCAAAGACGACTTCCTTTTTGGGGGGGGGGGGGGGGGGGAGTCCATTATTAGTTGCTTTGCAATGATTTCATATTCCTCCCATGCTCGGTACTAGTGTTTTTAAGTAGGGAGAGCGAGGTGTACGGAGTCCTAGATTTATTTTTATTTTTTATTTATTTTAATTTTCATGTTTTATTAGGTTATTTTCCTATTTTAGTTGTTATATTAGGTTAGAGGGTGGCATTATCTTTTAATGTCTTTAAAGTGTCCTTTTTAGTCTTTATATCTTTTTAGGCTTAGCTTAACTAGCAAGCAAACTTTTTCCTAGAAATAAGGCCCTTGGCCAATCATTGTACTTACTATACATTTTGAGAGATAAATTAGAGATATTTCTTAGACTATTAACCTCTAAATATTATATTATTATTATTGTGTAGTTGGCGATTTACGCTTTCACCTTTAAACTTCACATCGACATTACTTGGTAAAAAGGATATATATCTAATTTGAACCCCTTCGTGTAAAACGGCGTTGAGAATTATTGCAAAGTCAATTTGAAGAAAATCATTCCAATAGTAAATTTTTTGACATAAACATTTTCAAGTATTCTTTCTTTATTACTGTAATCTTGTTTTGTTTATTTTCTTGGTTAACAACTAGTTTAAGGTTTGAATTTTTTAGAGTTAGATATTCTGGATGATTTATTGGAGATTATTTGTTCAAAATTTCATATTTGTTTATTTGTTTTTAAAGATTGTTGGTTTGAATCCAAATTTTTGTTTTTTTTAGATTATTTGTTTGAAATTAATTATTCTTTTGTAATCTTTTGGGTAATATGTCAATATTTTATTTGTAGGGGATGTTTTAGTGTGTGTATATCTAGGTTGGGTTATAATTTAGACTTGGGATATTTAGGAACACTTTTATCTTGACGTTATATGTTTCTCAATTCATCTTAGTGAAGATTTTGATGATCAACTCTTGAAAAAAAAGAAAGAAAAACTACTTGTGCAATCTTTTGGGAGGTTGCAAAGAAGGAAGCTTCAACGAATTATTAAAGGAATGTGTGTTTCTTGTTCCTTCCTAATTTTCTTATGTTTGTGTTTGTTATGGCTTGTGTGGGGCTCTATATTGCTGTATGAAATTTGTGTGCAAGACTATGACATAATTGTTTTTTCAAAGTAAGTTGCGGAATAGCAACCCAGACCGCATATATTTATATAAATGAAGCCTAGTAGGGAAAATAACCAAAAAAGACAATAGGATCCTAACCGGGACCCAAAATACACAACCAATCTAGAGACTCCAAACTACCCAAGAAAAACACAAAAAACCTAAAAAATGACATCCTCACATACACACGATTTTACATTCTCTACATGCAAAACTGTCTCCAATTTTTTTCAAAGGTCCAATGAACCTATTAGAGCCTGTAGAACCCTCTTTTAAAGCAATCAGATCAGTCACAGAGTTTCCTTCTATATATACATAGTTCAATTTAAAGTGTTGCAAGACCTCTATAAGGACCCTTGTTCGATTGATGAGGTTCTTAATTCTTCATAGAGGAAAAGCTTATTTGTTTACCAAGTGGGTTACTTGTAGGTTGTGTAAGGACATGTTTCTCAAGTCCGATATGTTACATTTGTGTATGTCGTATGCCGCTACATTTGGCATGTCACTTCACGAAATCACATGACGGCTTCTATCCGAATTCTAGGAATCAATCATTCAACATCTCCATTAAGTGCCCCACATCTGCCTCAACGACTTCACGTTCCACGATTTTATGGATTTTATACAAGTGGTACGCTAGAGAAGTCAAAACACCGAAAGAAAGAAAATATAGGAAAGTTCAAGGGCATTTTGGTACTTTTATAGCCATAGTTCAAAGGTCTGGTCAACAGGAAAGTTGAAGATCTCGACGCCACTAAGATACTGGAAGAAACAACACCTCAATACGAGCTACGGTGAAGGAGTTATGACCTTTTGAAGATGGAGAAATTCTATAAAAGAATGTTGATTTCTTTTAACCCCAGACCAGCGAGGTACCGCGAACCACATAGTGAACCGGTTCGGGGTACATGCACAGTAAAAGTCCCACTGACTCAAAACTCTTTTAGTTTTCCTATAAAAGCCAACTTCGGGTGAGTTATTTTTTAAGACTTGGAGAGATATTTTTTAGAGTTCTATCAGCTCAAATCTTCATATTTTTGAGTCCCAAAACTCATGTTTTGATTCACACGTCATTCCCATAATTTTGTGAATCCTTTTGGAACCTAAGAATATATTTTGCTGCTTGTTCATTCTTTGTGGGGAAAGCTCTACAACCGACAGCTACGTGCTATTGTGGGTAGAGTACTTGTGAAGATTTTACATTGCATGTCTAGGTCTGCGTGTCCTTGTGGTATAACTGTGTGTGAACCACTACTGATTTCTAGCCGTTTCTTTGGAGGTTTGATGAAGACACCGTGCGTTACTCTTGTGGGCGAAAGAAAGATTGTATGTAAGTCAATGGTCTTGTAAACTTGTCAGAGTTCTAGAAATAAAGAGGTTTTCCCTTCGGGGATTTTTCCTTAAACTTGTGTCGCATGATTTATTTATTTATGGTTTCACACATGCACACACGTAGTTACATGTGTTGGGGCTGATTTAATTTTGTTTAAAAATAGACTCTAATTAAACAAGGTTAAATTGGAGTCTTGCGAATTTATTTAAATCGGTATCACACACCATCGTCATGTTTTTCAAATTGGTAACAGAGCAGGTTGCGCTAATTTATCACGTATTCCTATTTTCCGCAAAATTGTGTGATATTGATTTTAAAAAAAAAATCAAGTTTGTGAAAAATTACAATTTTTCCAATGGAACGTTCATTTAATAAGGTGCCTATTTTTTATGGGAATAATTATGCCTATTGAAAAGCTCGCATGAAATCTAGTTTAAAATCTATTGACGAGCGTGTTTGATTGCTTTGCAAAAATGGATGGAATCATCCCACTATCACCATTGATAATATCACTTCTTTAAAACCTGTGTCAGATTGGACTGAGAACGATTTTAAAATGTCGAATTTTAATTCTCGTGGACTGAGTGCTATTTTTGAAGCTGTCACTTCTGATGAGTTTTGCCGAATTATGACGTGTACCACGTCTAAAGAGGCTTGGGATGTTTTGAAATTGACACATGAGGGTACGAACACGGTTAAAGAATCAAAATTACAAAATTTGGCCACCCAATTTGAGACTATCACCATGTCTGAGTCTGAATGCTTTTATGATTTTTATGCAAATTCGTCGAACATTACAAACACCAATTTTAATTTGGGTGAGGTGATTGATAACACGCGTGTCATTAAAAATATTTTGAGATCTCTCCCAAAACGCTTTATTACTAAAGTCACTGTTTTGAACTCTTTGGGAAATTTAAAATCACTTAAGTTGGAAGAACTTGTAGTATATCTTCAAACCTATGAGATTGACATGTTTCCCAAAACCATTAAGGCTAAGGATAACGGCGTTGCTTTAAAGATTCATTTTAAGAAAAAGAAAGAAAAAGTTTGTGAGTCCGATTCTGAGGAAGATTTTGATTTTAAAGATATGACCTTGTTTGCAAATTTTTTTTTAAAATTTCTCAACATGAAAAAAAATAATTCTTCAAATAAGAGATTTTTTGAGAAAAATTTAAAGGCCAAAGAAATCGGTGAAGAAGAGAAGGAGAGAGAAAAAGAAAAGAGAGTGAGGAAAATTTAGAAAATTTAATGTGTTTTGAGTTTGGTGGTAAAGGTCATAAGGCGTATAAGTCTGCCACTAGACTTAGGAAAGAGGGAAAGAAAGTGGCTATGCCTACCACACTTAGTGATAGTGAGGGAAATGAGGAAGATGAGTCTGGAGATGATTTAGCACATGGGATGGTTGTCGCTTTTTCTAGTTGTGTAAGCACACCCACTTTGTCTCATAAGAGCGATGATAGTGATTTGTTTTCTTCGAGTGAGGAAGAAAGCGAGAAGGAGAGTGGAGATGAAAGTGAGTTCCAAAAAGCTTTTAGAGATATGTACGCTGAGACCTTGAAAACAAAAAAAATACAATAGGGATTTAGGACATCGAGTGTTAGGTTTGGAGAGATAGATGGAGTTTTAAGAAAAGAAAAAAGTAATTTAACTGACACGGTGTCTAGTCTGATGACACGTGTATCCCAACTCGAGAGTGATCTCGGACGTGCCAAGGAGGTCAAAATCATTTTTGAGAACGCATCTAGGAAGGTTCAAAAGGTGGTTCTAAATCCCGATAAGGGAAGAGTTGAAGGGCTAGGAAAAGGTCATGACGGTGCTTCCACTTCTGTTCTCGCACTCGAGCCGATTCCCACTTTAGTGACAGATTCACGTGGCCCAAAAATTAACGCACCTAGGTGGTCGTTTCCCGTTAGGAGAGCACATCCTAGAGTTTTTGAGAGAGGTGTTCCTAGGCCTATATATGTTTGTTCACATTGCAAAAGGAGAGGACACCTTAGGGAATTTTGTTTTAAGTTAGGTTATGTGTCACGTTTTGCTACTACACGTATTTCTGCCACACATGCACCCACACATGATACTTTACATGATCCTGGAGACCACATAAGAGAGTTTGCACATTTAGGTGAGCAAGTTATGTTTTTGGCCAAAACTTCACAAAATTTGATGGAGGTTTTTCATAAGTTGACACCACCTTTGGAAAACCCCTCTGCACCTAACAATTGAAGTTTGAATTGTTTACTAGCATAGAATGTTTTTCATTATGTCATTATTTGCCTATTGCTAGTATGTATCATTTTTGTATGTTTTATTTTTTTTGAAAAATACAAAAATATTTTATTTTGATAAAATTTTGAAAAATTCAAAAAGATTTTTGTATTTTATTTGCACCTTTTATGGATGGACACTTAGGATGACGAAGTCAAAACATCATTCCATATTTTTTTCATGTGTCTATTTGATAGTGTTTTGAGACAATAGGTCAATTCATCCATGTTCTTTACAATGTTTGGAATCATTGAGATGTAATTCAGCGTTACTTCCTACATGTTTGACTAATGATTTCCTTTATTGCACACATGCACGGATTGTTTGATTATTGTGCTTGTCTTATCTCATGTTGGTTGGGTGTTTTCACTTCAATCTTGTCCTTAAAATGAACCAAGCGCGATAAAACTTGATAAGAAAGTTGTGCATGTAAGAGTCGTTTGTGAGGTTGTGTACTTTATTTGAAAACGGGGAAGGGCTGTGAAAGGTTTACATTTGACCTTTGCGAATACTAAACCACCGTTATATTAGACCTAAAAAATTGAGGAATTTTATTATCCGAGGTCCATAGAGGTTTAAAAGAGCCTGGAAAAATTTAAAGGCAATAAAAAGAAATTCATGCCAAAAAGTGTCCATTTAGGTTTTTGCACCAATTCTCCAATGTTTAAGAATTTAGATTACCTCTAAAAGAAAATATGCATGAGGGAGTTTGGATGGAATTTAAACGGGTTTGCACGTCCTTGAAAGTATTGAAAAAAGCTCTACATAGTTTTGGACGTTATTGGGGTGAAAATCACTTTGACTTTGATTTGTTGATTTGCATAAGACGATGTCATCTAAATTCAATAATTTTTACACCTAAGGAGGTTTTTTATGTTTATTATTTAGGAGTACACGTATGCATCGTGAACATGTGATTGATTGAGTTTATTTACCTATCAAATGTGTTCACACCCATTCATTCCATTTCCATGACTTGGTTATTTGAGTTTAAATCCATGGTGTGATATTTGTATCTTATTTTTCGGTACGAAAAAATTTAAAAAATCAAAAATAGTTTGTGAATATTTATTAGATAATCCTTTGCATGCACGTAGTTTGATCCTTATTTGCTATGCATTTTTATCGTGACACTCCATGTTTTGATTATTTCTTCTTATGTGTCTATTTGGAGACATCATAAAAAGGGGGAGAAAGAATTATCATGTTATGGGGGAGTTTTTGCATTATGGGGGGGGGGGGGTTGATTTATTAATGCTTTATTCTTATATCGTTTCAAACTCGATGCGTCATGAAGGTTTTTTCTTTATCTTATGTGTGTAGGTACAAATATTGATGATCATTATGTTGCACACCCTCATGAGAAAAGCTTTGAGATTTGATGAAGATTTTGAACAAAAGTTTGAGAACTTGCAAATTAGTACCTTTTTAGTTTTGAGATTTATGGGATGGTAGATTTGTATAGGCAATTTGGTATTTGATAATTCGGATATTTTTATGTATGTACCGGCATAGACATAGGGGGAGATTTGTAAGGACACGTTTCTCAAGTCCGATATGTTACATTTGTGTATGTCGTACGCCGCTACATTTGGCACATCACTTCACGATATCACATGATGTTTTCTATCCGAATTCTAGGAATCAAGCATTCAACATCTCCATCAAGTGTCCCAGCTCTGCCTCAACGACTTCACATTCCACGATTTTATGGATTTTATGCAAGTGGTACGCTAGAGAAGTCAAAATAATGAAAGAAAGACAAGATAGGAAAGTTCAAGGTAATTTTGGTAATTTTATAGCCATAGTTCGGAGGTCTGGTCAACCAGAAAGTTAAAGAGCTCGACGCCACGAAGATACTGGAAGAAACGAGACCTCAATCCGAGTTACGGTGAAGGATTTATGACCTTTTGAAGATGGAGAAAATTCCATAGAAGAATGATGATTTCTTTTAACCCCAAACTAGAGAGGTACCGCGAACCACATAGTGAACCGGTTCGGGGGGAACCGATTTGGGATACATGGCAAATCGGTTCGGGGTACACGCACATCAAAAGTCCCACCGACTCAAAATTCTTTTGGTTTTCCTATAAAAGCCAACTTCGGGGGAGTTGTTTTTTAAGACTTGGAGAGACATTTTTTAGAGTTCTATTAGCTCAAGTCTTCATATTTTTTAGTCCTAAAAACTCATGTTTTGATTCACACGTCATTGCCATATTTTTTTGAATCCTTTTGGAAACCAAGAACATATTTTGCTGTTTGTTCATTCTTTGTGGGAAAAGCCCTACAACCGACAGTTACGTGCTATTGTGGAGGGAGTCCTTGTGAAGATTTTAGACTGCGTGTCTAGGACTGCGTGTTCTTGTGGTATAGATGCGTGTGAACTAGTACTAATTTCTAGTCGTTGCTTTGGAGGTTTGACGAAGACACCGTGCATTACTCTTGTGGGCGAAAGCAAGATTGTATGTAAGTCAATGGTCTTGTAAACTTGTCAGAGTTCTAGAAATAAAAAGGTTTTGCCCTTCGGGAATTTTTCCTTAAACCTATGTCGCATGCTTTATTTATTTATGATTTGACACACGCACACACGTAGTTACATGTGTTGGGGCTGATTTAATTTTGTTTAAAAATAGACTCTAATTAAATAAGGTTAAATTGGAATCTTGCGAATTTATTTAAATCGGTATCACACACCATCGTCACGTTTTTCAGGTCGTCAACCTTAGCTTCGATATGTGGGAAGCCCAAGTCTAAAGCGTATTTAACCCTTCAAATAGACCTCTTAATTCCATCATCAAAATAGATTTTGAAGTTTTAGATACTGTATATTCCCCTACAACTCCTCTGATATGATCTCTATGCACACCTCCCCAACTACCCATATTTCCTCTTATAAAACCATCTGAGTTAAATTTAATCACACCAAGGTTAAGTGGAATCCACAATAATAACTTTGGGGAGGGACCTAAAAAACACTCCAATAGCACAATACAAGCGTGAGTTAAAGGTGGTGTCTCTTATGTTGTTCTTGCGAAACTAGAGCCTTGAATATTTTAATAAATCCACCCACATTTTAGAATGCCAGGAAGAGAGATTCTATTTATGTCAACACAGTTTATCAAGTGCTTCCACTCAACTTTAGACCAACTACAGTCAAAGAATAAATGGTTCATGTATTCATCCTCGTTATCACAAAGTTCACACGAGTCGACACCTGATATCCCCTTCCTCTTCATGTTATCTATGGTAGGAATTTTTTTGTCTCAATATCCCTTTAGGGTCCCAAACATATTTGTTTCATATAAATTCCCCTCTGGTAGTTCTTATGTCTTTATAACCTTTGGTCATAGAGAACTCCTGATGTTGCTACTCTTCTAAATTATTTTATCCCTTCCACCATTAATGTTCACTCTTCTAATATCGTCCTAACATTTATTAATGATTATAAAAATTCTTTTATGAAGTTGTAACCCCCATGTCGAATAATTTGGTTCACCACTTCGTTGGGTCATATTCTAGTATTCAGTAATTGTGTAGAGTTTAGCCTTTCCTACATAATCCCCCCTTGTAACCAAGGGTCATGCCAGAATTTTGTACCTATACGATTCATTGTGTCATAAGAATCTTATCTTTACAAATCCTCATTGTTTAGGATGGATCTCTAAACCCAACATGTGTCAGTAGGAACTTGCATAGTCTAAAGATTTTTATCTTTAATTATATTCTTCCACATATAAGTCGACCAAATATTCTCCCTTTTATCGTACAACTTCATGAGAAGGTTGCAGCATGCCATAACATTCCAATTATTTAGGTTGGTTAGACCCAAACCCCTATCTCTCTTGGGTCTAACAATTCTTTTCCATGCTATTGGGATTATCTTCATATCCTTTGTTTGGCCACTACATACGTATCTAGAAAATATCTGAGCTTTTGAATTCAGTACTTTTTTAGGCAGAACTAAACAACTACTCTAATACACCTATATTCCAAATGACACAACTTTAAGTAGGAAAATTCTCCTATCAAATGATATAAATGTAGCCTTCGAGTTTGTGATTCTAGCCATAATCTTCTCAATAATAGGAAGGCAGTCCCTCACTATAAGTCTATCACTGCAGAGGTATGCCCAAATAGTTGAAATCTGGGGAAAATAGATAAAACCTCAATATGTCTTTGCATTCTTTTGCTTCAATGTTCTCTAAAACAATAACAATTATGAGGCTCTTTGTGGGGTTGGCACACTTCCCAAATAGTTTGGCAAATCTGTATAAAACAGACATAATATATTGAATATTAGTAGTCTCAGGTTTAGTAAAAATCATAAGGTCATCAACAAAACATAGTTAGTGAGAGTGCGCATGATTTAATGGATTAAGTTATTTAATTAAATGCCCCAAACACATAATCCAATTTTTTTACCAATTTTTTTAATCTTTAATTAAATTAGGTTTGCATATGATAATCGTTCCAAACACAGAAAACAAACTACGCATGCAATCACAATCAGATATGAGGAAAAATACCTTTTTAGGACAAAACCTTTTATATTAGCACTTTAGAGAGTTTTACAAGATGATTTACATATTAAACTTTCTAAAGAAAACCACCCAGATCTAGAGCAGTCCATAGGTGGCGGTCCTCCCTTGGTATCCACTAATCATCCTTTCTTCTAAAAGTGATCCCTCGGTTCACCATGTCATCAGTAGAGATCTCTCTCCACAAGTATAGATCAGGTACGAGTCTTCCAAGGTTTCAAAAGGATTCACAATTATATTGGGGGAGGATGTTATGTGAATTAAATCGGTGATTTGACCTAAAAAAATTTGAGGACTTTTAGAACAGGTATTCAGGTTACATTTTTTTCAAAAGTCTCCATTAAAATCTTTTGGAAACGGGTATTTATAGGCCATGCACAAAATTTGAGGCGACGATTTTTATTGGAACGAAAATAAAAGTCGTTCGAACGAGAATGTCATCTCGTATAAATGAAAACACAATTCGTTCGAACGAGATTCTAATCTCGTTATAACTAGCATCTAACAAGATTTAAACAAATTTAAACATAACCCTTATTGGATGATCGTTTGATGTAGAGATCAAACGAGCATTCTCACGAAATTGCAATTTCGTTTGAATGAAATAGTGATCTCATTTGAATGAGGTAAAAAAATTTAAGTTTTAAAAGTTTTAAAAGTTTGCCTCAATTTTTTCCAAAAATACATCTCCCAAATATAAAGGTAAATAAATTTGAACCCCTAAATGATTTATACCTTCATAATCTGGAGAAGTCTTGAATTTGGAGATATTGGAGATTCAGTTCATCGTGTCGACATGTGTCGATTTGTAACAACATGTGCCAAATGTGTCATGGTGCAAATAAAATAAATATCAAGCCTAAGCTAAACTATTTTCCCTTACAAATCTTTAACTTTGTCTATTCCAATACAAAACTAATCGAAACCAAATTATAAAAAAATCCCTTTAAGACCAATTTTAATACCCTTCCCAAACCCTCGAAATGGAATGTCATGAAACTTTCTCTTGAATCTCCACTTGTTCTTCTTGATCTTCCCTTAGGCACTTTGCCTTCAAGAGGTGCAATGTGTTCTTCAATTGGATACATACACACATGATACAAAGAAAAATACTCGTGATGCATAAAATTTGAAATGAACAATAAAAACACGTAAATCATAAAAATAAAAATAAAATCAAACTCCCCCCCTTAATTTGTTCTCTCCCTTTTTTCCCGAAATAGACAAAGGAGTAGAAACTAAACGTGACATGTAGAGAACATCACAGATAAGAAATAAGATATCATCACAAATATATAGAAATAATGACATGCAACGATAATCTCAAAGGCTTCACAAACTATTTTTATAAATTTTCAAAAAAAAATTATGTATAAATTTTACAAAAGGAGCACACCATGAATTAACGCAAAAATACTCGAATCATGGAAATGGAATGTAGGGTTGTTAACATATTTCATAGGTTAATCAACGTAGACAAACAAGCCACATATGCAAGAAGGATTGAGATACCACTAACGAAAGATCTTAAAGTTTACCTTAGGTGTAAAAGATTGTGAACTCATGTGAAATTAACTTAACCTAATCAACAAATCAAGACCGTAAGCGATTATCACACAAATGATGCCCAAAACTATGTAATGTTTTTTCCGAGATTTATATAAATTTTGAAAACCCGTGATCTTCAACTTAACTCCCTCAAAATCTCACATAACTCAGAATATTCTTAATTATTTTAGAAGAAATTAATGCTCATTTGTAGCAAGCATCAATGTTCAAACAAATTGGTCTTGCACTTCTGTTTTTATGTGCCTCTAATATTTTTAGGAACTTTTCATTGCAAATAGCGGCTTTTAACTCAAAGACTTTTGTCTTTCGTAGCCCCTTTCCATTGCTTAATATTTAACAAATTTTCTGAAAAATGATTTGAATTCGTGCAATCGTTCTTACATGCACAACTTTTTATCTCGTTTTTCGCATTTGGTTCATCTTAAAGAAAAATTGAGGTTAAAACACTATGATCGACATGTGGCAGGTAGGTGCAATATGCAAATAAGATCGTGCTCCTGTTCATTAAAAGAGACAAGGAGTCTAATATGTAGCAAGTTATCATCAAATCACAACTTAATAACTCCACACATATTTAAGCACATATATGCGTGTTCATTAAAGGTATTATTAACCTAAGTCTACGCCAAAAACTTAACACGACCACAAATGTGTCTAGTGTGCATGTTTTATTGGCTCAAGTGCAAGCCAGTCGGTCAAGTAATAATCCGATAAGTCGGGTATCGATCCTCAGGTAAACGTGACGAACGAAGTCGTGACGACATTGGAAAGATGAAGAAATACTAGCTTTGACTCTAAAAAGAATGAAAATGTGATTTGGAGTATGAAACAACAACAACTAGATGAAAATTTGAGAATAATTAACTAATGAAACTAAAATGAATAAAATGCAACTACGCTAATTAAACGAAAAGCTGATGACAAATGGACTAAAAGTTTAACTATGAAATGAGAACAATAGGTCGGGTTACAATCCCCCACACCCTAGTAATTCACTTAGTAGGATACTAGATTCGAAATTAGACTTTTAAATGAACCCGTCCTTTATTACTCCCAAGCATTACATATATGAGTGATCGTATCCCGCACAGTATGTAATCAAAGAACGAATAAAGTGATGTCGCATTAACCAATAAGCGCATCGCATTCTTAAGCATCCCGGTTACCTAGGGCAAACGGGATCAAAAGTCCTACAACGGTTGCACCAGTTATGCAACATGATTCATCTAAGATTTTAATTCAAAAGCCTATTTTCATTATCGTGAATTACATCGGGTTGGGTTCATGCACCCCAACCCTTAGAAAATTAGCTAGACATGATTAAATTAAAAGAAAACATGGATTGAAAAGAAGAACACATCATAACTAATAGAAACTTAGAATTAAAGAGATGCAGGATTAATAATTAACAAACCAAGGCAATTATGAACGAAGGAATGGAAATAAATTACTTGAATTGAAGAATCAAACTTGAAATCCCTACATCTATCTCTTTAAATGAAAAACTAGGGTTTTGTTGTGCTATTTCTAAAACTAATTAAAAAGCTTCCCTAAAAACTAATTAGAAGCCCCCCCAATGTTTGGGAGGAGTTTGAAATATATACAGTATGAAAAATACCAGAGTTGGATTCATACAAAACTCTATCTTGAAGAAGATAATCTCAAATATCGAGCCCATGATCAATCCGGTGAGGACATTTTGGATCGATCAGCCTAATGGTTAGATCGATCCCTTTTTTATTTCACCCGGATCGATCCGGAAGATATCCCTTTATTTAGTGAACATAGGGGGCTGGATCGATCCTTTTTTTTATGAGGACCGAATCGATCCTATAAATGCTTCCTTTTAAAGTGACTTCCAGTACCAGGATCGATCCTTTTTTAATGCCATCCGGATCGATCCGGATGTTCTTCTCAATTTCTCTTCATTATCTTTCAAATTCTCATGATTTTCTCACATCTTTGGATCTTCATAACTTCTACTCTAGAACTCAGATAGGAACGCCGTTTCTTCCTCCGCGCTCATAGACTCGAGATCTTCGACTTTTATTTTGGGTCCTTGATCGGGTTCCTAGGGGAAATTATGCTTTTGCCCTTCTGACTTTTCTTCTTTCTTCTCACTTACTTCTTCCGGTTTCTTTCTTTATTTTTTGTATTAAATACCCGTAAAATCAATAAGAAATACACAAAACTCGAGATACTTGTTAGACGAAGCCATTAGCAATGATATGAGATAAATCAACTCATTTTACGTTGTCCGAGGAAATAAAAGCCTCTAAATTAAGGGGAAAATTCGAAAAAATTTATGCCTAATCTAGCACATATCGTGTCTCAAAACACTATAAAACAGTCACGTGGATATGGAATGAATGGGTGACTTGGATATTTTTAATGTTCATCCATATAACGTGTAAAAATAATACAAAACTCTTTTTATCCTTTTCAAAAAAATTAATCAAAATAAAATCTTTTTGCATTTTCACTTTTCCTTTAAAAGGAATCGATTGTTTTTTGTATTTTTCAAAAAATTTCAGAAAAATAAAACTCTTTTTGGATTTTTCTAAAAATATCAAAATAAAAATGACTAATACAATGATAACATAATCTACCAACAGGAATAAATGTAAATAATCATGATAATATTCCTATACTAGATAAAATATCCGAACTCAATCAATAGTGAAAATACCTAAAGATTTCCTAAAATCCTCAAATCAAAGTGCATCTAAAGGTTTCGTGAATATGTCGATGAACTGATGATCGGTGCTCACAAAGCTCAAGGAAACGACCTTCTCCTTAACTAGGTCTCGAATAAAGTGCTCGCGTATCCTAATGGGCTTTGTGCGCGAATGTTGCACCAAATTATGAGAAATCTGTATAGCACTCATATTATCACAAGAAATAGTCATCGTGCCTTATGAAATGTTGTAATCCTCTAACATTTTATTCATCTATAAGAGTTGCGTGCATCAACTTCTAGCGGCTATATTTCAGCCTCTACCGTGGACAAGGATATGGAGTGTTTCTTCTTTCTCATCCAAGAGACAAGAGCAATCCCAAAATAAAAACACCCAATCAAAGTGCTCCCAGAACCATTTACATCTCCTACATAATCGGCATCCGAATAGGCGAACAAATGGTCACCAGTATCAAAGGAATACCAAATACCGTATGAAAGAGTCCCACTCACGTATTTGGTAATATGTTTAAGAGAATGTAAGTGAGACTCTTTCGGGGATGCCTGACATCGCGCATAGACTCCAACACTAAAGGCGATATTGGGACGACGAGCAGTTAGGTAAAGAAGACTACCTATCATACTTCGATACAAGATTTGATCTATGTCCTTTCCTAATGCGTCTTTGCTAAGCTTTGTTGATGAGTTCTTAGGAGAGTCTGGACCAAATTAATCCACAAGGTCTCTTACATATTTGGATTGAGATATGAATATCCCATCCTCAAGTTGACGAACTGGGAGATCTAAGAAGAATGTAAGCTCACCTACCATGCTCATCTTAAACTCTCTTTTCATCTCCTCCTCAAAAGTGTGATCATGGTGGGAGCACCTGGATCCAAGGACTATGTTATCTACATATACTTAGGCAACCAAAACGGCACCACTCTCTTTCCTCACAAATAACATCTTATCTACTCCCACTCTTTTGAAGTCGCGAGCTAAGAGATAGGAAGTAAGCCTCTCGTCCCAAGCAGGGGTACTTGTTACGAACCATACAAGGCTTTCCTAAGATAGTAGATGTGTCATGGGTTCCTAGGATCTTCAAACCCTTTTGGTTATTCCATGTAAACCTTCTCCTGTAGAATGCCATTTAGAAGGGGACTCTTAACATCCATCTGATATAACTAGAAGTGCAGATGCATACTATAATGAGTAATAAGCAGACAAACCTAAGCCTAGTAACAGGAGTGAATGTCTCCTCAAAGTCTACACCCTCAATCTGTGTGTAGCCTTGAGGGAACAACCTAGCCTTATTGCTAACCATGGTACCATTTTCATCCACCTTTTTCTTAAAAATCCACTTGGTACCTATCACGTTAGTCTCTCTAGGCCGATGTACCAACTCTTAGACATAATTCTTTCTAAATTAAAGCAACTCTTCTTGCATGGCATGAGTCCAATGCTCGTCCTTGAGTGCTTCTTTCATATTCTTAGGCTCTACTAGGGATGTGTAGCACAGATAGCTAATAAAGTTTTTGAGTTGAGAATGAATCTTGACACATAGTGTACACCAAGTATATCATAAGGGTCATGACTCTTTCGAACCTAAGATAGTGTTTCCTTTAAAAAAGGAATGGGGTTGACTGTGGTAGTGCGAGGAAGGATGGGATCGTCACTAAGAGGTGTATCATCCTCACATTGTGGGCTAAGAGCAACAAACATCGGTGTATCGCCATCTCTAATCGTGACATTTATTAACTCCATAACCTTAGAGCTAGCTAGATTATAAACTCGATAAGCCCTACTCGTTGATGAATATCCTAAAAATATCCTCCCGCTTCTCCGGGAGTTGAACTTTCACTACAAAAAAATAGCTTTTGAGACGGTGGCCTAACAGTCCTAAAAGATCATTTATCCATCTCAAATACTTTTTGTGACGCTAGTTGGGACGGCTAGGGGGGTCTTTTTTATAGGGGGTTGTAAATACTTTTTGTGACACCATAGACGTCTCAAAAGAGTTTTTTAAAATAGGAACAGATCCGTCTCAAAAGGTCCTCATTTTATATGACCCTTTTGAGACCGCACAAGAGCTGTCACAAAAGATTGTTTTTGAAACAGAAATTAATCTGTCTCAAAAGATTACTATTTTAAAAAACCTTTTTGAGACGGCAACATAGCCGTCTTTAATATATTTTTGGGACAGTTTTATCCATCCCAAAACAGGTGAAGGGATCTTAAATTTTTTGTACCAATATTTTGTGGAGAATAAAATCTACCACTAAAGTTTAATATAGAATTTAATGACATTTGAAACAACACTAACAACGAATAATCATAAAATGTAATACATAAGATGATTTTCAACCAACAGAACAAATCATTTTCATTCAACAATAAATAGAGTTCTTACAACCATCTCCAAATATTCATCAAAACAAGAATTATAACACTAAGTTCAAATATTTGACTTGACAACAAAAATACATTAATTTATTAATACTCCAAACACGAAATACTTTTATCAAACTAATTCCGCAACACTGAAGCGTACGACCTCCAAAGCCACTAATTAACATTTGCATGTTCTACAAAAATTGTCATCTGCACAAAAAAAATATAGTTTCGATTATGTCAGAATTAATACCCCCCATCAACAATACCATGTGCAAAATGAATCAATATAGTATATTTTCATCATTAACAATATAAATATCCAACTATTATTATTTTTTTAAAAATTCGACAGAGTCTCCTTTGTTTATTCATGAAAACCACAGGTAGCCAACCCGTTTTAAACATCAAAATTGATTCTAAGAATGATATACACCAACAGCAGCAAATTTTAACCACCACTATAATAAATTCTCACCACCATAACAAATTTTTCCCACCGCCATTGAAAATTTAACTTTAAATAAGAGAATTTTCCATTATATATATATAAGTAATTATATGTATGAATTATATTGTATTACCTAGTCGGACTGAATTGTCGAGGTAGTGGAAGCTTGCTGAAGGGTAAAACTTTGGAACAAACTTTGCATTTAACTTCGCATTTCACTTCGTATATCATTCTTCATCTGTAATAAAGCTTGTTGGTTGCGAATCTCTAACTCTTCAAGCTCCTGTAGATGTTGAGTCTCTCGATCTTCAACTTCTTTCTTTAACTGGTTAATTTCTTCCAATAATAACTGAGATGAACATGCTTTTGTCGACGTTGGCCTAATACCTGCTCCCTTTAGTGAAGCATACCCATACCCTCCATATCCTACTACATCAGTAAAAATCTTGTTCCTCACCACTGCACCAAATCTTCTATATTGCAACTAATTAAAAAAATGAATTGTAAGTGTTCAGAACACTTATAAAGTTTGCAACGGTTTTAAACACTTACAAAATTTGTAAGTGTTCAAAACCGTTGTAAAATGAATAATTTAACACGTATAGGACCTAAAAGCACGTGGCTCTCACATGCTTAGAACTTTAACCCTTGTGTGAAGCGTCAAAATACATTCACCTATGCTACCTACTTTGATCATTCCCGAGTATTCACGATTAGATTTTGCGCTTAACTATTCTCTTTCTCAAACCCCAATCTCTACAAACCCGGGTCTTTTCATCATCGTCTTTTCATCATCGTGAATACCCGGGTATGCTCCTTATTTTCATCATCGTCTGATATATCTTCTTCCATTGTCATTGCAGGTAAGATTTTGTGATATTTTTCCCATTATTTTGATATGTTATCTTAGTTAGGGTAAATCATTTGACAATGTATTATGGATGATTATACTATGGATTTTGGATGATTATCCTTAGTTAGGGTTGCCCTATTTTCAACAGTCCGAGCATGGAGATTATTGGTTTTATGTAGTAACAATACACATACACATATGCTTTTGTTTGGATTAGATTATTTCACTTCATTATGTGTAATGAATTTACTTCAGAACCTCTGTTTCTTGTAAATTCTCATAACATATAAAAAAATCTTTGTCAATTGATTTGAAATTCATAATCAGCCTCAAATGAATGCATTGTTTATATGTTAGAGAGGATAGTTATATGTTTCAGACTTATTAAGTCTCTAGAGCAGGTGAAACGGGATAATTTGAACATCAGATGTGTATAGATGTAATAGTTGTATTTTTTTGTATATGTTGTTTGATTATATAATCAAGTAATGTGTAATAATTTCACGTCTTTATGATCAATAATTAAGTACTTTGAAATTGATATCATACGGTTTATTTTATGTAATTATATCTTATTAATCCATTGATAAATTAATGTTGGGTCATGGTCGTTGCATATTGAAGAAATGCTAGATCTATACATCGAATAATGAAGAAAATGGTATCGCTCGGTTTTTTGTATGTACTTTTGAAAGGTTTCCACACTGATTTGAATTCCATTAGCACATATTACGTTGACTTGTTGCATAAGTTGTTATGTATCCTTTGGGTGCACTGATAATCTGTATGTTTTATGTGCAGAGTTTGTGGTGCCTACTGTAATAGCGCTATGTTATCTCTCTCTCTCTCTCTCTCTCTCTCTCTCTCTGTGTGTCCCCCTTAAGTTACGGAAGCCTAATCATCCCACGGGTCATCGGCCTTTTATGCTCAGGTTCATGATGGTCATATTCATTTCTTAATTTGAGCACTGCATTATAGAGTTTAAACCTTCAATTGTTTGTACATGTATACATTTATATGTAGTTGCGTGTGCATAATCATATATATATTCAAGACATACCATCGGGTTTATTTATACATTTATGTTTTATTCTTAGTTCTCTTTGTTTATGCACAAAGTATTTATAGTTATTCCATGTCACACGTGATGATGAAGCAATAAAAGGTACTCCCTAGGATTTTTTGGGGTTTTAACTTTGTAATGGTAATGTCCTCACAGATTGTGATTTTGACTTGTATATACATAGTTGTAAGTGTTGTACTGTATGAGACACAACAAACAAGAAGATAATATGTATTGCATAGGTGAATTGCAAATAGCACTGCATCGTAAATGTATCCCTCTGTTATTTAGTTGTATCAGTTCTTTTATAGTGAGGCTTATAGTGGAATTCAAACATTTGGTCTTGCCCCTAACTTTAACGTCTTATTGTTAGAAGTAATTATGTCCTAAGATTGGTTTTAAATTATATGTCGGTGTAGATGGGAAGTAAGGTGGGGCCCATATTGCGCACACCTCACCCTTCAAAACAGATTGTAAAGATTTCGCTAACTACATATTTTTGGTTATTTGAGAACTTCCATGTCTTTTTCTTTAGTTGTTGTTGTTGTGTAGATTAATTTTACGCTTCTGCATATCTTCATTTACATTAGTCGGACACGTGTCTAAGATAATAAAATGAATATAGATTATGCATAGTTGCATACATGAAAAAGTGTTGTGTCCAAGAGTGTACATGTCGATCGATGCCCAATACATGTTTACTTCATAGAAGTGTCCGTGCTTTATAGTTAATAAAAAATGCTAGTTGATCCCCAAGTTTCATCCATATGATTATGTAAAAGAGTTTATTGACTTTATGCAAAAGTTTATAACTCAAAACATTCCTTTTTCATAACTATGTATTTTCAATTAAGAACAGTTTTTAACCATGTAAATCATCAAACGTTAGCTTACATCTCGGAATGAATATATATAAGTTATTCATAGTTTATTTGTTAAAATCGCAGAGCAGTGCATCTTTAAAATTTACTGTCTTGAACCCAAAAGGACGCATCTGGACAATGGTTGCTGGAGGTGGTGAAAGGGTAATATACGCTGATACAGTAAGTTTTTTCACATGCACAATGGGGCTCATGGATATATCATTCCTGGAATAATTTGTGTATATTGATTGTAACCCTCAATTACATGTTGCCTTTGTAACTGAATTAGGCTGGAGATTTGGGTTATGCATCAGATCTTAGAAATTATGCAGAATATAGCGGAGCTCCTAATGAGGAAAAGGTGTTGCATTATGCCAGAGTTGTGATTGATGTAAGACATAATTAGATGCACATTTTTCTTTGTGGCCCTGCTAAAAATAATGCAATCATCTGTATAAAGTAAATGAGAAGGAGGAACGCATCCTCTAGGAGCATTGATAGACGTATTATTCTTGGAAGCCAAATTAGATATTGCTCTATTCATAACCTTATCTGCAAGAACAAAAAGAAGAGGAGAAAGAGGATCTCCTTGTCTTCTGCTACAATTAAAGAATCCCACACTATTACCATTAATCAAAATAGAAAGTTTTGCAGAGTTTAGAATGGAGCTCTATAGAATGAATTTGCTACCAAAACCAAATTGATTAGGCACTTTGAGAATAAAGTCCCATTCTATAGTATCAAAGACCTTGGCAAAATAAATCTTTAGAGCCAAATTTCAACCGTATCCCCTTCCATCTATATTAATACCTTCAGAAGCAGTAGTAATATTTCTAGAAATAGATCTACCTTTAACAAATCCACTTTGATTAGGTAAGATAATTCTATCAGCAATAGGAGCAAGTCTAGTAGCAAGAATCTTAGTAATACTTTAAAGAGAAAATTGCTTAAAGTAATAGGCCTATACTGACTAATATGAGTAGCATCTTTGACTTTGGGGATGAGAATAATAAGATTAGAGTTTAAATTGTCTTGCACCATCCCTGTCAGAAAAAATTCTCTAATGACTGAGTATATATCATCACTTATGAAACTCCTGCAATGAGTGAAGAAAGCTCCAGAAAAATCATCAGGTCCAGCAGCACTTGAGGGATCTGGATTGAACACAGCTTCTCTAATTTCCAAATCATTGGAGATTGCTTCAAGATTGAGGTTGTCATCAATGCCAACCAAATGAGGAATATGATTCTGAATAAATGAAGGATTAGTCACAATAGAATTTGAAGAGTACAAAAACTTCTAATAATTATGGATGTACTGCTCTATAAGAGAAGGATCAGAGATAATATCGCCATCAGAAGAAAGATTGGCTATCCTGGTCTTGGAAACTTCGATTTTATCAAAGGTGAGAAAGAAAGAAAAGTATTTCTATCACCATCTTTAAGACATTTTTACCTAGATTTTTGCTTCCAAAAAACTTCCTTTAGTGAAAGAGCAGAATTGACTCTCATCATGCAATTAGCTTCTATGGCAGCCTTTGAATCATTCATAGCCAGAATGAAGAATCAGGGATAGATTATTGAATATCCTCAAGATTTCTAAGAGAGAGGTCCACCTCTTTGTTAATATCCCCAAAAGTACTCCAGTCCAGAGTTTAAGAATCTTCTTCACATGTTTCAGTTTAATCATAAGAGTCTTCCATCTGTTGGCATTAACAGATGCTTTATGATCCTTTTGAGCCCAAACATTATTTCTCTTAGTCACTCCTCTAGTTTTGTCCTCTTGGCCCTGACTTTTGAAGTTTCGACAGTTTCCAATATGATGCCCAACAAAATTACAAGATGAACAATATGGAGGCATATCTTCATACTCTATCCCAACTGTGAAATCATGCTGCCTACGCTGAACTCTTGAAGTGCTGGGGAGAGTAAGAGCAAGATCTACATCTACCAAAACCCTAGCAATGTGGCCATACTTTCTAGTTCTTCTATCATAATCCAATCGGAGGGGTAACCCATCCCCTCTGGCAATTTCCAAAAGATACACCGAATGCTAGTATTCTTGATTAACATTGAATATCCTAATCCAGATTTGGGCATGAGTCGCCTTTAATGCCGAGGGATTAAAGTCTGGTTTCCACATCATGGTACTAAGAACCCCTTTCGAAATCTCCCAAGAATTTTGTCTCTTAACCATTTACATTTCTTCAACAGAAGAAAAATGAATATAAAAAAAATCGTTACCAAGAGGAAGTGCTCTGAATCCCAAAGATGGTTTCCAAATATTCATCATATCTTTACAAATCTGCTCAGTAGGCTCAGGGGAGGATCCTTTGGATAATACCAATCTAGCTAACACATTACTCTTACAATCCTCTAAAGATTGTTGATATATCTTCACTCAGTGTCACAATGATCTCATCACTATTTAGTTTGGGAATTAATAGTTTTCCATCTCCACAGAAAATGGAGAAAGGAGTGATTGTGTTTTCTTCATTGTTGTTGCAGCATAGGAGACTTGCTCCTTTGGTTTTGAAGGATTATTCACATCACGAATAGAGGTGTGTGTGAATCCAAAGTAGCGTCTATTAGAAGAAAAGAGAGGAGAGGAAGGCGTATGAGAAGATGTTTCCGTTCAATGCCAGAATTCACTAAGTTCAACGCCGTTAATTATCGTTGTTTCCGTTCAGTACAGGTTAGCACCGGAACACCTTCTTCCTGCAGCTTATGAAGACTGATGGGCTGCAACACAGTGGGTCGCTTCACACTCTGCCCTAACACTAGAATTAAAAAAGATCCTCGGTTGACCAATTATGCTGATTTTAGAAAACTATTTGTCGGCGGCGATAGCGCTGGAGCTAATATTGTCAACTACATCGCCCTCCAAGCTGGTAAAGAGGAACTAAACGGGAATTTACAAATCTCAGGGGGGATTATGGGACATATGTATTTCTGGTGGTCCAAGCCTATTGGGTCTGAGCCTAATAAAACTGGGAATCGGGAAAAGTGTGCGCCTGCTATGTATTGGAAGGTGTCGCACCTGTTGGCGCTGGGTGGTTTAGATAACCCGATGGTTAATCCGGTTGGGGAGGAGGATGCGGCTTGCTTTGCGGAGCTGGCGTGTTCGAGGCTTCTAGTGAGTGTGGCTGAGAAAGATGAGCTGAGGGATAGAGGTGTTGAGTACTATCATGCTGTGAAACAAAGTGGGTGGAAAGGTGAAATTGACTTGTTTGAGGATATGGGTGAGGGTCATTATTTTCATATGGTGTTTCCTGCTTCAGATAAGGCCAAGGCTATGATAAATAGGGTGTCTTCCTTTATCATAAAGGATGTGGGTAATAATTAAGGGCGGACCGGGGATTTGTCGAAAAGGTGCGCTAAGAAATTGATCTTTCGTTTGATTCGAGATGAAATACTTTACACCATGATCGAAAATAAAAGAAGTGAAATATAATCACTTGTGTAGAGTTATATTATGCCCACAATTTACTTTAAATTTTGTAATTATGGTGTCTGTATTTATTTACATCACTTGAGCGATTAATAAAAAAAATTGTTACGTTTGATGAACATTGTTAGGTCTAATCCCCCACGGTTAAAACTATTTTCCATTAGGAAAGTTGCTAACCTCTCATATTATTATTCTCTCTGTGTTAATGAGGAGAAAGGAAAAATCTTCATTAACACAGTTAACACTTAACCTTATTTCTTCATTACTTAAATTGATGTTACTAAATAATTTTCTATGTGCAAATTGAGAATGAGTATGGGCCTCAAGGTACTTGGTGTTGCTGGACATGATTACATGACTTAGACTGCAAATCTGGTCGTTGGATTGGCATACCCTGCTTTAGACAAAGGATTGGCATACATAATTAACACTTCACCTCTATTCTTGACATACCCTGCTTCACAAACAAAGGAATTGTATGCTCATCCTCTATATCTTGATAACTTTTCCAGCATCTGATTAGTTTCACTTTATAATTTTGCTAGTTAACGTGTATGATTAGAAAGATAGAGTCACAAATATTCATCAAGGTTACGGATTTGTGGAATTTAGGAGTTAACACTTCACCTCTATTCTTGCCACACCCTGCTTCTTCTAGTTGCAAATTTCAATTACTATCTCCCTGAATGATTGGCATTTTTTCAGGCTTGTGTGTTACTTCAGACAAAGGAGATTGTGCAGCTTTTCTCTAAAATTATGATACAAAATGTGCAGCAAGATTTATGTTCAATAACATGCACTATAACATGCCTCCTTGGTCCATCAGCATACTTTCTGATTACAAGAATGTAGTCTTCAATACTGCCAAGGTACGTCAGTCTTGATAAACAAGACGATTATCATAATTTAATTAATAACCATACAAGGTCTCTTTATTGATGTGATTCTAGGGGTAACATGCAAAAAAAAGCAAAGGATAAAAAAACTGATTAATTGAGGCTTGCGCAAACAACCCCCTGCGCTAATAATTTTATGAATAACTTTTTGAATTTTTTTAAAGATTTGTGAACACCCCCTGTGTCATTAAGAAATATTTTTTGTGCTACTTGGGGGTATTTCTACAGTTTTTATAGTATAGGGACTTATTAGTAGTACAATGTGTATTTGTAAACCGCTCAATAATTCAAGAAGTCTTCTACATTTTACCCTAGATTCCATTTAGTTTCTTTTTTATTAGTTTCTCTCCTAGATGAATGCATATATATCATTTCGTGGGTGTAAACATCACCGATGGACATGTTACCAAGCAGTGCTGACATGTTCTCATGGGAGACTTACAACGAAGATTTGTCTTCTTTGGATGACAACTCAACATTCACTACTTTTGGTCTCTTGGAACAAATTAATGTCATTAGGGATACTAGTGATTATTCGTGATACATAAATAGGTAAGACTAAGATCTAGTTTATATTCAATACTTTTTCTTGTTTGTATTTCTTCTTGAATGATAACATTAACATATAAGATGACAGCATATGTTCATGTGTTATAAAATCTCGATTTTCAATGATTTTACAGTGTAGACATAGTTTCGTCTGAGAAATTCTTGAATGGTGGGGAACTCCCTACACTCATAGTGTAGTCAAGTGGTCATGCGCTTCACGTGTTCATTATTAATGGGAAGCTTTTAGGGACACTATCAAATTAACTCTTCTAATAATATGTTGACTCGTCCCATTTTAGCTGGTTAGAGATGTAAGAAATCAACTCTGAATAGATGACAAATTTTATTACTTGTGATAGTCTGCATCCATATCCTATATTATTTGTGAGCTACAAATTTTATGTCAGAGGTCGTATATATAATAGATGTAACTATCAAGTATGTATAAATGATAGAACCCTTTTTGGGTTATCCCCCTTTAATTTTAATGTTTTTTCTTGGACTCATGTGTGTGCCTTTTAAGAGCCACTTATTTATTTATGTCCATAATCGCATAAATCTGTTGCTAAATTTGACTTTCGTGATGTTACTCAGGTTTTTAACACTCTCATTGGTAGCGTCGCTTCATCTTCTGCAGATCAAAACGTTGAAGTGGTAGAAGCTCCAATTTCATTTTTCATGCACTTGGAGACTCATTTAGCGACGAGGCGGTGAGTACTGACAATGGTCTCTTGAGAGAACTAGTGACAATGATCTTATCGACACGATTTTCTTGCCATACTAATAGGGTTGTGGCACATGTGTATTTGGATACAATAACTAGATGTATGAAGTTTGTTAAGGAGAATACTCAATATATATCTTTGGTTCTTCCTTTCTTGATGACAGTGTTTGTTTATGTTGAACATATGCTGAAGTATTATATGAAAGTGTTTGGATATAATTGTTATGTTTTTAGCCGTTTTTATTGTTTGTTATATGTGAGGTTGGTAGTATGCGGTGGATAATTTTTATTTTTTTAATATTTTAATTTATGTAATTGTTCATAACACTTACAAAATGAACATTGTTTTCCTTACATATTAATATTTGTAAGTGTTTTGAACTGTTGCAAAAAAAAAATATATGTATTTTTTTGCAAGTGTTTATAACACTTGTAAAATAAAAATGCTTGCTGAAGTTTGTAAGTGTTCTAAACACTTACAAATGAAAATGTTGCAAGTGTTCAGAACACTTACAAAGTTTTTTGTAACGGTTATCAGGGACGGATATATGTTCCCAATGAACACTTGCAAATGACATTTGCAATGGTTTTGAACACTTACAATTTTTTTGCAACGCGCCGATTTGTAAGTGTTTTAAACACTTACAAATTCCATTTGCACACAAATGATGCCCAAAACTATGTAATGTTTTTTCCGAGATTTATATAAATTTTGAAAACCCGTGATCTTCAATTTAACTCCCTCAAAATCTCACATAACTCAGAATATTCTTAATTATTTTAGAAGAAATTAATGCTCATTTGTAGAAAGCATCAATGTTCAAACAAATTGGTCTTGCACTTCTGTTTTTATGTGCCTTTAATATTTTTAGGAACTTTTCATTGCGAATAGCGGCTTTTAACTCAAAGACTTTTGTCTTTCGTAGCCCCTTTCCATTGCTTAATATTTAACAAATTTTCTGAAAAATGATTTGAATTCGGGCAATCGTTCTTACATGCACAACTTTTTATCTCGTTTTTCGCATTTGGTTCATCTTAAAGAAAAATTGAGGTTAAAACACTATGATTGACATGTGGCAGGTAGGTGCAATATGCAAATAAGATCGTGCTCCTGTTCATTAAAGGAGACAAGGAGTCTAATATGTAGCAAGTTATCATCAAATCACAACTTAATAACTCCACACATTATTAAGCACATATATGCGTGTTCATTAAAGGTATTATTAACCTAAGTCTACGCCAAAAACTTAACACGACCACAAATGTGTCTAGTGTGCATGTTTTATTGGCTCAAGTGCAAGCCAGTCGGTCAAGTAATAATCCGATAAGTCGGGTATCGATCCTCAGGTAAACATGACGAACGAAGTCGTGACGACATTGGAAAGATGAAGAAATACTAGCTTTGACTCTAAAAAAAATGAAAATGTGATTTGGAGTATGAAACCACAACAACTAGATGAAAATTTGAGAATAATTCACTAATGAAACTAAAATGAATAAAATGCAACTACGCTAATTAAACGAAAAGCTGATGACAAATGGACTAAAAGTTTAACTATGAAATGAGAACAATAGGTCGGGTTACAATCCCCCACACCCTAGTAATTCACTTAGTAGGATACTAGATTCAGAATTAGACTTTTAAATGAACCCGTCCTTTATTACTCCCAAGCATTACATATATGAGGGATCGTATCCCGCACAGTATGTAATCAAAGGACAAATAAAGTGATGTCGCATTAACCAATAAGCGCATCGCATTCTTAAGCATCCCGGTTACCTAGGGCAAACAGGATCAAAAGTCCTACAACGGTTGCACCAGTTATGCAACATGATTCATCTAAGATTTTAATTCAAAAGCCTATTTTCATTATCGTGAATTACATCGGGTTGGGTTCATGCACCCCAACCCTTAGAAAATTAGCTAGATATGATTAAATTAAAAGAAAACATGGATTGAAAAGAAGAACACATCATAACTAATAGAAACTTAGAATTAAAGAGATGCAGGATTAATAATTAACAAACCAAGGCAATTATGAACGAAGGAATGGAAAGAAATTACTTGAATTGAAGAATCAAACTTGAAATCCCTACATCTATCTCTTTAAATGAAAAACTAGGGTTTTGTTGTGCTATTTCTAAAACTAATTAAAAAGCTTGCCTAAAAACTAATTAGAAGCCCCCCAATGTTTGGGAGGAGTTTGAAATATATACAGTATGAAAAATACCAGAGATGGATTCATACAAAACTCTATCTTGAAGAAGATAATCTCAAATATCGAGCCCATGATCAATCCGGTGAGGACATTTTTGATCGATCAGCCTAATTGTTAGATCGATCCCTTTTTTATTTCACCCGGATCGATCCGGAAGATATCCCTTTATTTAGTGAACATAGGGGGCTGGATCGATCCTTTTTTTTATGAGGACCGAATCGATCCTATAAATGCTTCCTTTTACAGTGACTTCCAGTACCAGGATCGATCCTTTTTTAATGCCATCCGGATCGATCCGGATGTTCTTCTCAATTTCTCTTCATTATCTTTCAAATTCTCATGATTTTATCACATCTTTGGATCTTCATAACTTCTACTCTGGAACTCAGATAGGAACGCCGTTTCTTCCTACGCGCTCATAGACTTGATATCTTCGACTTTTATTTTGGGTCCTTGATCGGATTCCTAGGGGAAATTATGCTTTTGCCCTTCTGACTTTTCTTCTTTCTTCTCACTTCCTTCTTCCAGTTTCTTTCTTTCTTTTTTGTATTATATACCTGTAAAATCAATAAGAAATACACAAAACTCGGGATACTTGTTAGACGAAGCCATTAGCAATGATATGAGATAAATCAACTCGTTTTACGTTGTCCGAGGTAATAAAAGCCTCTAAATTAAGGGGAAAATTCGAAGAAATTTATGCCTAATCTAGAACATATGAAATGATATCGTGTCTCAAAACACTATAAAACAGTCACGTGGATATGGAATGAATGGGTGACTTGGATGTTTTTAATGTTCATCCATATAACGTGTAAAAATAATACAAAACTCTTTTTATCCTTTTCAAAAAAATTTATCAAAATAAAATCTTTTTGCATTTTCACTTTTCCTTTAAAAGGAATCGAATTTTTTTTGTATTTTTCAAAAAATTTCAGAAAAATAAAACTCTTTTTGGATTTTTCTAAAAATATCAAAATAAAAATGACAAATACAATGATAACATAATCTACCAACAGGAATAAATGTAAATAATCATGATAATAATCCTATACTAGATAAAATATCCGAACTCAATCTATAGTGAAAATACCTAAAGATTTCCTAAAATCCTCAAATCAAAGTACATCTAAAGGTTTCGTGAATATGTCGATGAACTGATGATCGGTGCTCACAAAGCTCAAGGAAACGACCTTCTCCTTAACTAGGTCTCCAATAAAGTGCTCGCGTATCCTAATGGGCTTTGTGCGCGAATGTTGCACCAAATTATGAGAAATCTGTATAGCACTCATATTATCACAAGAAATAGTCATCGTGCCTTATGAAATGTTGTAATCCTCTAACATTTTATTCATCTATAAGAGTTGCGTGCATCAACTTCTAGCGGCTATATTTCAGCCTCTACCGTGGACAAGGATATGGAGTGTTTCTTCTTTCTCATCCAAGAGACAAGAGCACTCCCAAAATAAAAACACCCAATCAAAGTGCTCCCAGAACCATTTACATCCCCTACATAATCGGCATCCGAATAGGCGAACAAATGGTCACCAGTATCAAAGGAATACCAAATACCGTATGAAAGAGTCCCACTCACGTATTTGGTAATATGTTTAAGAGAATGTAAGTGAGACTCTTTCGGGGATGCCTGACATCGCGCATAGACTCCGACATTAAAGGCTATATTGGGACGACGAGCAGTTAGGTAAAGAAGACTACCTATCATACTTCGATACAAGATTTGATCTATGTCCTTTCCTAATGCGTCTTTGCTAAGCTTTGTTGATGAGTTCTTAGGAGAGTCTGTACCAAATTAATCCACAAGGTCTCTTACATATTTGGATTGAGATATGAATATCCCATCCTCAAGTTGACGAACTGGGAGATCTAAGAAGAATGTAAGCTCACCTACCATGCTCATCTTAAACTCTCTTTTCATCTCCTCCTCAAAAGTGTGATCATGGTGGGAGCACCTGGATCCAAGGACTATGTTATCTACATATACTTAGGCAACCAAAACGGCACCACTCTCTCTCCTCACAAATAACATCTTATCTACTCCCACTCTTTTGAAGTCGCGAGCTAAGAGATAGGAAGTAAGCCTCTCGTCCCAAGCAGGGGTACTTGTTACGAACCATACAAGGCTTTCCTAAGATAGTAGATGTGTCATGGGTTCCTAGGATCTTCAAACCCTTTTGGTTATTCCATGTAAACCTTCTCCTGTAGAATGCCATTTAGAAGGGGACTCTTAACATCCATCTGATATAACTAGAAGTGCAGATGCATACTATAGTGAGTAATAAGCAGACAAACCTAAGCCTAGTAACAGGAGTGAATGTCTCCTCAAAGTCTACACCCTCAATCTGTGTGTAGCCTTGAGGGAACAACCTAGCCTTATTGCTAACTATGGTACCATTTTCATCCACCTTTTTCTTAAAAATCCACTTGGTACCTATCACGTTAGTCTCTCTAGGCCGAGGTACCAACTCTTAGACATAATTATTTCTAAATTAAAGCAACTCTTCTTGCATGGCATGAGTCCAATGCTCGTCATTGAGTGCTTCTTTCATATTCTTAGGCTCTACTAGGGATGTGTAGCACAGATAGCTAATAAAGTTTTTGAGTTGAGAACGAATCTTGACACATAGTGTACACCAAGTATAGCATAAGGGTCATGACTCTTTCGAACCTAAGATAGTGTTTCCTTTAAAAAAAGAATGGGGTTGACTGTGGTAGTGCGAGGAAGGATGGGATCGTCACTAAGAGGTGTATCATCCTCACATTGTGGGCTAAGAGCAACAAACATCGGTGTATCGTCATCTCTAATCGTGACATTTATTAACTCCATAACCTTAGAGATAGCTAGATTATAAACTCGATAAGCCCTACTCGTTGATGAATATCCTAAAAATATCCTCCCGCTTCTCCGGGAGTTGAACTTTCACTACAAAAAAATAGCTTTTGAGACGGTGGCCTAACAGTCCTAAAAGATCATTTATCCATCTCAAATACTTTTTGTGACGCTAGTTGGGATGGCTAGGGGGGGTCTTTTTTATAGGGGGTTGTAAATACTTTTTGTGACGCCATAGACGTCTCAAAAGAGTTTTTTAAAATAGGAACAGATCCGTCTCAAAAGGTCCTCATTTTATATGACCCTTTTGAGACCGCACAAGAGCTGTCACAAAAGATTGTTTTTGAAGCGAAAATTAATCTGTCTCAAAAGATTACTATTTTAAAAAACCTTTTTGAGACGGCAACATAGCCGTCTTTAATATATTTTTGGGACAGTTTTATCCATCCCAAAACAGGTGAAGGGATCTTAAATTTTTTGTACCAATATTTTGTGGAGAATAAAATCTACCGCTAAAGTTTAATATAGAATTTAATTACATTTGAAACAACACAAACAACGAATAATCATAAAATGTAATACATAAGATGATTTTCAACCAACAGAACAAATCATTTTCATTCAACAATAAATAGAGTTCTTACAACCATCTCCAAATATTCATCAAAACAAGAATTATAACACTAAGTTCAAATATTTGACTTGACAACAAAAATACATTAATTTATTAATACTCCAAACACGAAATACTTTTATCAAACTAATTCCGCAACACTGAAGCGTACGACCTCCAAAGCCACTAATTAACATTTGCATGTTCTACAAAAATTGTCATCTGCACAAAAAAAATATAGTTTCGATTATGTCAGAATTAATACCCCTCATCAACAATACAATGTGCAAAATGAATCAATATAGTATATTTTCATCATTAACAATATAAATATCCAACTATTATTATTTTTTTAAAAATTCGACAGAGTCTCCTTTGTTTATTCATGAAAACCACAGGTAGCCAACCTGTTTTAAACATCAAAATTGATTCTAAGAATGATATACACCAACAGCAGAAAATTTTAACCACCACTATAATAAATTCTCACCACCATAACAAATTTTTCCCACCGCCATTGAAAATTTAACTTTAAACAAGAGAATTTTCCATTATATATATATATAAGTAATTATATTTATGAATTATATTGTATTACCTAGTCGGACTGAATTGTCGAGGTAGTGGAAGCTTGCTGAAGGGTAAAACTTTGGAACAAACTTTGCATTTCACTTCGCATTTCACTTCGCATATCATTCTTCATCTGTAATAAAGCTTGTTGGTTGCGAATCTCTAACTCTTCAAGCTCCTGTAGATGTTGAGTCTCTCGATCTTCAACTTCTTTCTTTAACTGGTTAATTTCTTCCAATAATAACTGAGATGAACATGCTTTTGTCGACGTTGGCCTAATACCTGCTCCCTTTAGTAAAGCATACCCATACCCTCCATATCCTACTACATCAGTAAAAATCTTGTTCCTCACTTCTGGGTCATTTTGTTGCTCTTCTGGTAGCTCATTTAGTCATCTTTCAAGCATTTTCTACCAATTAAATTAATATTATTATTAATGAACATAAAATAATTTTCAGGAACACAATTCACAACAAATATTAAATAAATCTTTCAATCATCTCTTACGAATTAATATTTATACAGACCGCTCAATCAAATGATACATCTTCAACACTGAAAGGTTTATTATTTGGAGCTCGAGTGGCTTTCCACATGCTAATATTGTCGACGCGCTCCCCTTGTTTTATTCTCTGAAAAAAACAATGTATGTATATTAATACTCTTATATTAAAATCATAAATATTTATAATAATACAAATTCCAAAGCATGTGGCTTCCGTCCTGTCCTTGAGTAAGCACATTCAACTTCACGGTTCTTAGTGTTTTGATCGACAATATCCTAAATATTTGAATAAATAAAAATAAAAATTATTATACTAGTGAAGAAGAGTGTATGTATAAAATTCTTAATAAATGTGATATTTATACCTTAATCTTCTTTAGACCCCAGTATTTCACCAATTAAGGCCACTGATCTTTTTCGACTCGTTCAGGCGTATAACTCAACCGCTCTTCATCTATTTGAATTTTTTTATAGTGATTCGCCTTCACTCGATGCTTCCATTGCTTCCACACAAGTCCTATCCTTACAAAGCAGATTTGTTTAAAACCTTCCGGTGCATTTGTGTTATTCTAAGAACAAAAAGTATAAATTAGTTAAAACTTGACAAGCTAATGTACAACAGAACAAATAAATAAATCAAACTAATAAGATACCTTCACTTCCTTCCAAATATTATCAAGTGCTTCCTCGTCCCCCTCGCTCCAATCCAACATTGTCAATGGAAATAAATTTCCACACCTTGCGTATAACCTAAATGTGACATCAATTTACTTTCAAGTTTACAAACTGGCTGACAAAGTTCATTCCATTCCAGTATCTTCCTTTTGTTATCATTCCATTCGAGCCAAGGCCTTGCCCCCTTTCTAACCCTTTTTTTACTAGTAAGGGCAACCATTGTACCTGGAAAAAAAGTTGATAAATAATGTTTATACATCTTGTTCAATATGAATATAAACATAATAGTAATACAAATGGAGATATACAAACACTGTGTAACACAACATACCTGTGAGATCCTCACCATCTAAAGCGGATGGAGGATTGGCATTCCCAACTGAATTATCAATATGCTCAATATTTGGGGAAAGTTGACTTGTAGGTGTTTGAAATAAAGAAACTTGAGCTCTTGAGTTGCGGTGTGTATTATGGTATGTTAATTCAATATTTGGGGAAAGTTGTGGTTGCATCTCTCTATTTCCATGGTCCCTTATGTTGTGTTGCACGGAAGTAATTTGAGATGTCCTCTCTAAATAATTTCTCACTGGAGTTGTTTGTGGTTGCTTCTCGAGTAGTCTTTCCTCGCCTATGAGGTCGGACATAATCAACCGACGACGATGATGACGCCTCAATGTCATGGATCTGTATATTTGCATTTATCATAGAAAGAAGTTACATTTCAGTTATATATCACATTTCAACATCGGTTATAAAACTAATCAAACATGAAACAAAATATAAAATGATCAATCATTACATTAAAATGATCATGTTCATTTCAAAATCATTTCCAAGAATAAGAGGAGCAACTTAAACCCATTACTGATAAACACGTATTAATTTGAGTCATAGAGATCTTGATTTCATCCATCTCTGTGTAAAACGAACAGTTATATCGAAGACAAGAAAGTAATAACTAAATTGCGCACACTTTAGTAAAAAAAGAAGGGGCTGCACTTAAGGGTGACTATTTATTTAAGGTGTTGAATTTCAACTATCCTAGAAGTCTCAGTATTTAAAAACTCATGATTTTTTTTTTATAAAATTGATACATTCAAGTCTCAATATGCATATCTTTAATGGAAGAAAATATAGCTGATGAACATAAAGACTTTGTAGAATTAATAAAACCTGGCATAGATGTGCTGCCAGATTGAATGAAATTCAATGATAATGATTGATCAATTTGGGAATCAGTGGATGAAATTGCAATTTGCGAATTTAGAAGTTGCAAAAGTTGTTGGCATTGGGATGATGTCAAGCCTATTTGAGATGTAGTCTCATTTGAAACTAATCAAAGATCATAAGTTCCCTTTCTTATCCTTACTTAAGCTCAAAAAATCTACAGATAAATTGTGTGACTGCTAGATGAGATGGAAATTTAAAGAGAAAGTGCTTGGATAAGATAATAATAAAGAAATCAATCAAGACTGTTGCAATATTAACAATGATTTTCTTCAAAGGATCCGAAGCTGCGATGATATAGATACGCATAGATTCCAGGACTGATTTGATGAGAGTTCTCGTTCCAGCCATAGATAATAACTTAGATTGCCATCCATCCATCTTGGCTCTAATTCTCTGGATCAACTTGGAAAAATATACTCTTTTGATTCTCCCAAAAAATATAGGACATCCTAGGTAGTTGAGAGGGATATTTTTCAATTTAAAAGAAGTGATGGCTTTAATGTTAGAGATCCTTCTCCTGGGAATTAAGGAGTGAATAGTGAAGCTACTTTTCGAACAGTTGATTAATTGGCCCGAAGCTTTTTCAAAATTTTTTAAGAAATCTTGCAGATTTTTTATAGACCAATTGCTTCCATTACAGAAAATTATAAAATCATCTGTAAAACTCAAGTTAGAAATAGCAGGAGAATGTTTAGGGAGAGAATAAGGTTTGATTTTACCGGATAGAAGGAGATTATGTATGCCTTGCGATAGAGTTTCAGCAATGAGAACAAAAAGACCTGGAGATAGAGGGTCACCTTGCTTTAGACCTTTATGAGATTTGAAGAATCCATAGGGTTGGCCATTGATGATAGTGGAGAACCAATTGTTTGAGATACATCTCCAAACTCTATCAATCCAAGTTTATGAAAACCCAAATTTTCTGAGGGTCTTGATTAAGAGCATCCATGAAACCTTATCATATGCCTTAGAGAGGTCCAGCTTGATAACCACATTTCCACCATTGAATTTTCTTCCAATCATTTGCATAAGCTCATGAGCAAGCAGGATATTCTCAGAAATTTTTCTCCCCTTTATGAAACCTGCTTGAGAGTAACTAATAATATCAGGAAGGATTTGAGAAAGTCTGGATGAAAGGATCTTAGAGATAATTTTTAAACTGAAATTGCTCAAGCTTATGGGTCTAAAGTCTGAGCAACAGTTTGAAGGCTTGGATTTAGGGATTAAAACAATGTTTGTGCTTGTCCAGCATGTAGGCAAGGCTCCTCCAGAGAAGAAATAGTGAACAGCTTTGATTATGTCTTCTTTGATAACCTCCCAATTTGATTGATAGAAAAAGCCATTGAAGCCATCAGGACCAGGGCTGCTATTTTCATTAAGATCTTTAATTACTTGACTTATTTCAGCCTTTGAGGGAAATTCATCAAGAACTTGAGAGTGATCAGGGGACACTTTAGCTTGAATACAGTTAAGAATATCATCTTCACCTTCAATGTTCTCTACAGCCAAGCTATCCTGAAAGAAATTTATAAAGACTTCTTTAATTTGGTCAATCTCTTCCACCCAAATATCATCTTTGTTTTTAATTCTATGGATCATTAAGGAAGCTTGTTTCGCTTTCTGAGCAGCGTGGAATATTTTTATGTTCGAATCACCTTCAATGGTCCATTTTCCTCTAAGTTTCTGCCTCTAGAATTCTTCTTCAGACTTTAAAGCACTAAGAAACTTACCGTTAGCCAAAGAAAGGTTTACTCTATTAATCGGAGAAGGGTCACCCTCGAAGCAAATCTCCAAAGCATCCACTTCACTCTCTAGAGAATGGACCTGATCAAAGATATTCTTAAAAGATTGCTTGTTCCAGGTTATTAGATCAACTTTTAATCTTTTAAGCTTCTGGGAAAATCTGATAAAAGGGTTTCCTTCCACATGTTGGGACCAAGACTTGGTAAGAGTGTCTTTGAAATCAGGGGAAGAGCACCAGGAGTTTAGAAATTTGAAAGGTTTGGGAACATTGGCTAGCTGAGTTTTGATAGTGAATAGGAGGGGAGAATGATCTGAACAAGTCTTGTTTAGGTGTTTTAGGGAGAAATTTGGGAATTTTAAGTTCCATTCAAGGGAAACCAAACCTCTATCAAGTCTAGCCCAAATTTTACCTTGACCCCTATTATTATGCCATGTGTATTTTGTGCCCGAGAAACCAACTTCCATGAGACCTGCTTGATCAGTAAAACTATTACAGTCTGCTACTTCTTGAATATCAATAGAGTTACCTCCCTTCTTGTTCGATGAATAGGAAACTACATTGAAATCACCGGTTAGGAGCCAAGGAGATCCATGGGCGATGCTTTTATGACTGTTAAGAGAATCCCATAAATGAATTCTTTCATGTCTAGAACACTTGGCATACACTAGAGACACAAAAACTTGAGAGGGAAAATGAGGGTGATAAATCTTCAGAAGCATGGCTTGATCATCTGACTGGGAGATGATTGGGAGTTGCAGGCCTATTAACTTTAGTCTGCTTTTCCCCAGCAGGTACAGAGATGATTGTGAGTTGAGGGAGGTCCTCATTTATCTTCATAGCTTCTATCTTCTTAGAAATGAACTTTTAGAAGGTCATAAGGTCCTCCATTAGAGGGGAAAAAGTTCCCTTGTAACCTGACTCATTATCAAACCAATGTAGAGGGTCATGTAAAGATTGTAATCCAATAACTGATTTAACCTTACCAATAGGAGATATACCAAGACAATCCATCACTTGGATCTCTTGTTTATCAAGGCTCCTTTGGTTAAAGTTCTAGTTTATTTTTTCCAGCTTGTATTGGCTACCAGCTATGGGATCATAGGGGACTGCTAAATTTGGACTACTTTTGTTGAGGGAGGACTATTTTTGGGGGGGTTTTAAATTAGGATCAGTTTTTTGACAGGTAAATCGGTTTGAGGTTGAAGCCGTGTTTGATGTTGACTTTGGATTGAGAGTGGAATTTGCCAAAAGAGGTTTTTATGTTTGACTTTTTTCAATAGGTTCTTGACTCAGGGGGATAAGTCTTGGAGGGGAGTTAATGGGCTTGACATGTTAGCATGCTTAATGACATTTGGGTAGGGTTTTTTGGCTTGTGTCAGAGGTTGGTGGATTCTTGAAAAAGACAAAGATTGGTTTGGAATTTCATTGGCGTTGTTTTCTATTTGAGGCCTTTTTTCCATCCATTTAGTTGTATTCTGCTTCTGATTAAGATGTTGACTTGTAAACAAGCATTGTGCCCTGTCATGGCCAAGCTTAGAGCATTCAGTACAATATAGGGGAATGATTTCATATTCAATTTTTTGCCAAAAACCATCTTCACCACAACATATCCATAGACGATCAGGTCTATGATTTAGGAGATCAAGCTCCACACATATTTTGGCCATGCTTGGTCTATTACAAGACACAGTTGATGCATCAAGTTTCAATGGATTACCTACTACTTGGGCAATAGAGTAAAGGGAAGACTTAGAGAAGAAATGAATTGGAAGACCTGGTAGATTTATCCAAGCTGGAGCAATAGGGCTTTCAATATCTGGTCTGAACTCAGGAGTCCATTTGAAACATCTCATAGGGGATTTGCCAAAATAGCATTGATTGCGCATCCAGATACGAATGAAGTCTTCTTCAATGAATAGTTTGATCAAAATATGTTATTGATCAATCAAACATATTTGGAAAGATCCTTTCAAACTCATGGTATGGAAAGTTTTCCTTATTTCTTCCAATGCAGGCCTGCCATGGGAAAACTTCCTAACAATGGAATATTTGAATGGTTCAGCAAGTTTTTGAATATCTTTTTGCGAAAACCTTATAGCTGGCTCACCTTTATGGGAGGAGATGGGTATTAGAGGGATTTCTGCAGAATTTGTTGTACCTGTAACTATATTTGCAAATGATTTAGACAGAGGGAATGAGGGGTGAGGGGGTTTGGGAAGAATGTTTGGGTTTTTGGCGGCTAGAGAGGAAATTTGTACCTCTACTATTATTATTCTTATCCCCAAAAAAGATAACCCTCAGTCTTTCACAAGTTATGCCAAAATCTATTAGACTAGTTCACAAAATTAAAAAATAACTCTGGAAATTGGCTTGAAGAAGAGGAAGTTATATGTAATGAAGCAATTAATTTCTTTAAGGCTGCTTTTGAAGATCAGGAGGAATATGTGAATGCTGATAGTTTTCTCAAATGCATCCCCAACCTCATTTCAGATAATCAAAATATAATGTTAGCTGAGTATCCAGAGGAAGATGAAATCAGGTCAGCTATTTTTTTTATCTCAATGAAGATAGTGCAGCAGGTATGGATGGCTTCTTAAGTCACCGTTTTAAGCATTGTTAGCACATCATAGGCAGGGATATTAACAAAGATGTTCAAGGATTATTTTCAGGTCTGGAGATTCCTAAAATTGTCACTTCCACTCTAATAGCTATTGTCCCAAAGGTACAAAACCCCCAAACTTTTCATGAAATGAGGCCTATCAGTCTATGTAATTTTTTCAACAAAATTTTCACTAAAGGGATGGCTTGCAGATTGAATAAAATTCTTCCTGACATTATTTCTCCTAATCAGAGTGGTTTTATAAAAGGGAGAGATATTACAGAAAATATTCTTTTGGCTCAAGAAATTTTCCACATGAGCAATTTTAAAAACTATGGAGGCAATGTTGCTATGAAGTTGTATATGGCCAAAGCGTATGATAGAGTATTTTGGTTGTTTCTTATCAAGGTAATGACGAAATTTGGTTTCTCTGAGAGATGGATAGACATGGTTTGGAGGGTTATATCTAATAATTGGTTCTCCATTCTCATAAATGGTAACCAGAAAGGCTTCTTTAATTTTGAAAGAGGGCTTAAACAAGGTGATCCTCTATCTCATGGTCTCTTTGTAATAATGGCAGAGGCTCTATCTTTAAATTTAAATGGTCTTAATGCTCAAGATTCATTTAAACAATTCAAGCTCCCTATTAGAGGCCCTCAAATAAATCATCTATCTTTTGCTGATGATATCATTATATTATCTTCAGGTGATATAAAATCTATTAAGAATGCTGCAACCAGTGACTATCGTCAGCAATCAATAACTATCATCAGTAATTAGTAAATATTTGTTCAGATATGCAGGAAACTCTCTATTCAACAAACTATTTGTTCAACAACTATTAATTATAAAGCATATGATATAGCGAATTCAGTAATCACAAAGCAAATTCAGCAAACTAGCTAATTCAGAAAACTAACAAAATATATGTTCAGATATGCAGCAAACTATCTGTTCAGTTATGCATTTGTTATAAGAAACACTACTCAGTTATGCATCAGTACAAAACCAAACTACAAATGCTCCAATTCAAAAACAAAAATAACTAGTTTAGGACTATATCTCCCTCAAGCATTGTCCTTCTAAATTTCATCTCCATCTTCGTCTTCATCTGCATTTGCATCTTCGTGATCATTAGCTTGAACAACACTAGTGTCAACTATTAATCCATCTCCATACCTCACCCACCGTAAGTTGTGATCTTCATTCAAATTTTGCATGACAAACAACTCATCTCCATTAAGCAACAATTCTTCTTCAGTTTCTTGAACTGTCGTGTACCTATCAAATTGGTCTCTTGGTGTCATGGGAACAACAACATGCCAATCTGTATCGATAGGGTCCTGCACGTAAAATACTTGTTCTGCTTGGGATGCTAGTATGAAAGGTTCGTTACTCTCTCGATCATCTTTATATTTCAAATGCTTGAAATTCACCAGCGTATAGTTAAACTCGTCAACTTTTGTACCCATGCAATTTTTAACCCAATCACACTTGAATAACACAAACTTCATGCCATTAAGATACTGAACTTCAATAATGTCCGTTAGTTCCCCATAGTATGTAATATCACCCACAATGGGGTTTTTATCCTTCCGGCTAGAATAACTCATTTGTTCGGCTTTTATAAAAACTCCTCTATTTTGAGTTTTCTTTCCCTTATCAAGTCTCTTTGTTCGAAATCGAAAACCGCTAACAATATAAGTGTTGAATCTGACCGCATCCTTAAGAGGACCTAAAGACAAGCATTTGATTTGGTCGGATACTTGCACACCGTCACGTCCCAATTTATTAACCTATAGTATATTAAAGTAAATGTCAATATAAAAGTATAGTATTTATTCATAATTCAACTATTAGTTATGATATTTTCGCTTACATAATCCTTAAACCATTTGTGGAACTCATCGTTGTGAAGACGATTAACACGATGCTTTTGTGAATCTTGAGGATACTTTGATAAAAGTTTCGCAAGATGCTTTCTACAAGTAAACAAATAGCCATATGTCAATTCCACAAAAAATACAAAAATGGTTTTCAAAAACAACAAATACTTATAATAAAACTTACTCAATAAATGGCGCCACTGCCTCAGTGTGGGTAAGAATGTGCTGATGAGCTTGCATATACATTACAGAATCAAGTTCAAATTGAACTTTTTTCCCAATTGTACGACCATTTATATGCCCCCAATCATCATTTCTAGCCGGTCAGTTAGACTTAGTTTCCACATCCACATACTGGGAACAAAAAGTGATGCATTCCTGAAGAATAAAAGAGTTGGCAATCGAGGCCTCGGGATGAGCCCGATTACCAACGTAGCCTTTTAAAGTGTGGAGGCACCTTTCAATCGGATACATCCAACGGTAAAGGGTACAGCCAACAATTAAGAGTTCGTCCGACAAATGTATAGGCAAATGTTCCATCACATCAAAGAAACTCGGAGGGAATATCTTCTCAAGGCTACAAAGTGTAAGGGCCATCCGATCTTCAAACTTTTCCAAATCAGCTGCGGTAACTGCTTTTGAGCACAATATAAGAAAGCAATTGCTCAATTCAATCAAGACTTTGACAATATGAGTGGGCAATACCCTTCTCGTGGCTATTGGAAGTAATTATTGCATTAAAATATGATTATCATGGCTCTATAATCCCGAAATATTTCTTTCTTGCATGTTCACGCACCGTAAAATGTTCGAAGAGTAGCCATCAGGAACTTTAACATTCTGCAACACTTTTAAAAGAATCTCCTTCTCTTTGTTACTCATCGTGTACTCTGCTGGGGGGAGGTACTCTAGATTTAACCCTCGTGGTTGAGGATGTAGCTCTAATCTAATACCCAATTTTTTTAGATCTTTTCGAGCCTGTAAATTGTCTTTTGTCTTCCCTTTAGTACCCAACAATGTAAACAGGACATTATCGCAGACGTTTTTCTCAATATGCATGACATAAAGATTATGGTGAATAAGATTATCCTTCCAATATGGCAATTCAAAAAATATGCTCTTTTTTCCAACCAAATCTACATTTTTGAACTACCTGTTTACTTTTTTCTAACGCCTCTCTTTTCCTCCTTCTAAAGACATCTTCCATCTTATATTCACATTCAACGTCAAGATCATTTAACTGTTGCAATACTTGTAAGCCCGAAAGTTTAAGTGGGGCTGGACGTAATTCTACCCTCCCATTAAATGGTGCCTTCTGCCTACGAAGCCTATGGCGCGAGTCTAAGAATCGACGATGACCCCAATAACAGAACTTCTTACCCTTATCTAATCGCATTGACTGGTGGTCTTCGTTACAGCAAGGGCAAGCAAATGTACCTTTTGTGCTCCATCCCGATAACATCACATAAGCGGGGAAATCGTTAATGGTCCACAACAATGATGCATGCAACTGAAAGAACTCCTTACTTGACGCATCATAAGTGCATACACCATCAACCCATAGCTCAATCAACTCATCAATCAATGGCTGTAAAAATATATCAATATTATCTCTGGGTCCTTTTGGTCCATCTATAAGAATAGACAAAATCAAGTTATGTTGCTTCATACACAACCACAGAGGTAAGTTGTAAATAATGAGGATAACTGGCCATGTGCTGTGCTTAATGCTCATATTACCAAACGGATTAAATCCATCAGCAGCTAACCCAAGTCTAACATTTTGAATCTCCCTCGCAAAAGAAGGGTTTTTCTCATTAAAAGTTTTCTAAGCAGGAGAGTCAGTGAGATGTCTCATTACACCATCGTCGATCCTTTCTTCAGCATGCCATTTCATTAAAGGAGCTGAATAGGATGACCAAAATAATTTCTACAATCTCAATTTCAAAGGGAAGTATCTCATTTTCTTCACAGCTACCTTCGGACCATGGACACCATCAATACTTGAGTCCTTATCTTTATATCGAGAAGATCCGCATATGCCACACTTTTCAAGACCCTCGGTTTCATTACGAAACAACATACAGTTATTTGGGCATGCATCCCATGTCTCGTACTTGAATCCCAAGTCTTTTTTTAGCTTGTTGGCTTGGTAGTAAGACTTGGGAATTCTAGCATGCGGAAACATCCTCTCCAAATATTTCAATAAAGCCGTGAGAGAACAATTTGTCCAACCATGAAGTTGCTTCATTTGCAAGAGTTCAACAACAAATGACAATTCGGTAATCCCAGACGGACAATTTTCATAGAAGTCGCATTGAGCCTTTTTCATAAGAGTATAGTACTCTGGAACATCTCCGTCGGATTCAAAGACACCTTCGGCGTTATATTCCTCCTCACGCATATTGTCATGCGCGTGGGCAATACCTATTCCCTCTTGAACCATTGTAACCATGTTATCTCGAGCACTCAGTTCAATAGGTATAGGTATATCATCAACTAACATATCATCCCCCGGAATATTTATATTGCTGCTTACACCACCAAAAGTTTCTCCGTGAAAAATCCAAACCTTATATGTCTTCTCCAAACCATGCATCTCAAGGTGATCTCTCACAGTTTATCGGGCGTGGTACACTCGATTTGCACATCTCTTACAGGGGCAATGATTTTCGTTGTCTCAATGTTTTTATTAGCATATGCATAGCTAAGAAATCCTTCAATCCCATTAATGTATTCCTTTGAACACCGATTGCGAAAATCAATCCAACTCTTATCCATGGTTCCCATCTATGAATCTAAAAAAAATGTCAGTAAATTTATATTTCATAATATAAAGATAAAGAGATTAATAATGTTTTCGCAAGATGATGAAAAGCTAAAAAAGATTAATAATGGCAAACATGAATTCTTAAAAAGATTAGCACATAAAATGAGAACAAACTATAAAATAAGAACATAATTCATCACATCAATTTAAGTATTATTATGGCTAACTAAAGCGAGCAATTCAAATTTGTAATATTGAAGTATTAATGCACGCATGATAATGGAAAGTATCAAACAAAAATTCACACAATCAACTAATTAACATATACATCACTAAACATTTACACATTAAAAAACTCACAAGGCACATACCCATTTTTATCCTCATTTGAATCCGTATGCTCATTTTCTTCTTCACGTGGCACAAACTCGTCGTCATCTAAATCAAAGTCATACTAAGAATCGGATGATACTTCCTCTCTCTTTTTAGATTGGGCTTTAAGTGAAATTCCCTTTTCCTTAGGTTTTACAATTTAAAGGAACATATATATCTCGTATGCTTGAAGATCTTCTACAAGTTCTTCTAACCTAAGAGTATCTAGAATTCCTAATGAATTAAGTACGATGACCTTAGGAATAAAGAGGGCGGGGAGCGATCTCAAAATTTTCTTAACCACACGCGTCTCGGGTATTTTCTCACCTAAATTGAAACTCGAACTAACTATATCGAGAAGTCGCGTATAAAACTCGTCAAATGATTTAGATTCAAGCATTGTGATTGGTTCAAATTGTGTCATGAGATTATGTAGCTTAAAAGCTTTAACATCATTGGTACCCTCGTGAGTGAGATGGAGAGTATCCCAAGCTTCTTTAGATGTGGTGCACATCATAATGCGACAGATTCATCAGGGGAGGCGGCTCTCAAAATGGGAGTCAAACCGCGAGAATTAAAGTTGCTCCATTTAAATTCGTCATTTGTCCACTGAGAGACGGGTTTAGGGCCAACGACATTGTCAACAGTAACCGTGGATGGTGTCCACCCTCTTTCATAGAGCAACCCGACGCGTTCGTCAATTGTCTTTAAAGTAGACCTCATTCTAACTTTTCAATACGTATAGTTGGTACCATCAAAGATGGGCATTCGTTTATACAAATTATCCATTAAAATCTGGATTCTTTGAAGATTAACAATTTTTCAAAAAATTGACATGAAAGAAAAAAAAATATCACATAGTAATTTTGTGTAACCTACTCTGATACCAATTTGAGAGTGCGCGCGATCTTATGGATTAATTTATACCTTCATAATGTGGAGAAGTCTTGAACGTGGAGATGTTGAAAATTCGGTTCATCATATCGGCACATGTCAGTTTGTAAGGAGATACGTTAAATGTGCCATGGTGAAAATAAAACAAATATCAATCCTATGCTAAACTATTTACTGTTAGGTCCTTGCACTTTGGAGGGAGCTCGAGATTCTTTTGGATCAATTGAATGTTGAGGAAAAAGCAGGTCCCCTTGTCTCAATCCCTTCTTCCCCTCAAAATACCCATCAGGGCGCCCATTAACAATCACGGAATATCTAGGTTAGATATACGCGTTCTTATCTAATTCCTAAAAATTAGGGGGAACTTTAAACGGTCGTAGCCTGAGATAATGTTTGAGATAATAGATTGACCTTTAATAAAGGCATAATGATTCTAAGAAATGATTTGCAGATCACATTGCAACACCAGATTTGTAGTATTGATAATAGAAAGCATCAGAAGCAATGATATTCCATCTGACCCCCTTGCCTTGTGATCTCCCATGCTAAACGGAGTATGCTTGATTTCATCAAAATTAACCTAAGCCTCTAAAAGGTTGGCATCTTCTTCATTAATATGGGAAAGATGGAGGTCATTCAAGTGATTCAACCTTATTTGATCCCAACAAATCTTAGTAATAACTAAAAAATTCAGACACAGTTGCTCCCAATTCTGAACCCATTTTAGTGCACTTAATAGTGTTGCTAGCCTTCCTAGCATTAACACAGTTGTGAAAATATGCAGTGTGTTAGGTCTCTATTAGCCCTCCAATCCATTCTATATTTCTCCCTATCCATCATCCACCCCGGTTGTTCCAGCAGTAAGGAGCGGACTCGTTAGCCCAAAGGTCTAGAGTTTGAAACTTCCAAAGGGCACTGCGTTCCCCCTGTTTAGCTCGCATGGGGGAGTATAAAGGGATCGTTCGTGTGAAGACTCGGGGTTATCAAAGAGCTTTTATGCTCGTTTCGATTTCTAGCATAAACAACCGTGAGATGGCATTGATTTCTTCGACTAGATAATGTATACTCATGTTTAACCAGCAGTGTAAGTCTCAATTTTATAGGTTTCCATATGACCATAATTCTACCAAAAGTAACTTCCTTACAGTTATCATCTTTAGCCCATAAAGGACCAATTTTATTACTTACTCTCGATTTTGGATTGAGAGATTTTAGTTTCCACCAAGCAAAGCAGTGTCAACTTCTTGGTCTCAATAAAGATTTTAACTTCCCTTTATTTAGCCCCTCTGATATTCCACATCTTCCATTTCTCCATCACTTAGACTTGGTTTAAGAATTCCTTTTAGACTTTAGTTTCTTCCTTGTCTTCCCCCTTCTAGGAGAATTAACATACTCCTTATCATTGTTTTTGTTATTTCCACTAGCAATGGGACCATTCCCGCTATGTTTTTTGAAGCTATTCCTCTATCAATTAGTTGTTTGGCTGGGGTGTCTGACAGAGAACAGTCCTCTATCTCATCATCCGTATCGTCCCAATTAGTTCCCTTCATTGCTCTGACCCAACTAGGGAACCGAATTTTGTCAAATTTCTCTTCTAGCATCTCTATTCTATTTGTCATTTCTTTTTCCTTCTTCATTTACTGTGTCTTTTTTAGTAGTTCTCTTCCCTTCGACTTTGGTCCAATTGTATTTTCCTTCATCCAGTTTTTATTTTACTCTTATGCTTTACTTGGTTACTTTCATTGAGTTTATTGTAGGTAGTTCTCATCTGCAAACTTTGTGTCACTTTGATAGTAATCTCAATGCATTTGCCTTCGGCATGACCAAATCATTTAGAAGGGTATTTGTAAATGATTTTCGTGAGGGACCCATCCCCCTTTCCAGGTGAATTTGCAACTTGAACACGAGTAAAAGCTAATCTTTGACTCTCTTCTGTGGCTCTGTCAAATCTCAATTGTTCCCCTACAGAACTTGCAACATAACTTATCCCAATAGGACTCCAAACTTGTATCTTCTTCACTTCCTTTCTAAGATCTTCCATATCCTTATTCCAGTTAACAAATAGCATCAATTTCCCTCCAATGTTTATGCGCCCTCCCTCTAAACCTTTCTCTTTATCCTCAAGACAACTGAACTTGAAATATAAATTCCCTCCATCGGACATAATTTGTAGCTCTCCCCTTCATTTCCACCTATTACGAATAGCATTAATAACTAAACTACTAATGTTAGCTAGCTAGCTATCTTTATGTCTTGCTACTAACTGTGTAGGTGAAATTTATTGCCATTGTTTGAAAAGTTGTCATTTCATTTGAAGCAACTCATTGCTCTTCAAGGTCTGCTCATTTACTAAAACAGTTGTCACACATAGAGCATGATTGTTTTCCTCTATAAATTAAGTTATTGATTTTTTAATATTTTGGATATGTATTTGTTTTGTGTTGATGACCCTTTGCGTTTACCAACGCTGAAATATTTAAAAAGGGAAAGTGCATACACACAAACCTAAAAAGTCTTGTGGGATGTTATAACTATGTGTTAATATCAAAATGTGGCTTCATATGGGGAGTGATTTTTTTTTTTAATTTCCCATTTGCAAGGCATCCATTTGACGATATACATGATAGCTAGTGAGTTTCACATTGACCTATGGTTTTGCAAAGTGCTTTGACTTACATTAAATTTGTCAACTTTAGAGATTAATTTATTAGTATTACTTATTTTTTCTTTCATATGGATGATATCTTATTACCTAGCAACTATGCAATATTCATTTCTTAAAGAAAAGTATTAGTATTATGGGTAGTGGAGTTTAATTATTTCATCAAAAAAGCCTTTACTTTCTCTGTTTCACTTTAATTTGATTTTATTTTTCTGGGTGATTTGTACTCTCACATTATATTTCTGTTTAGAACTTTATCCAGATTTATTCCCCCGCTAATCTAGTTCTTGAAATTTTTTTGATTCACTGTCTCTTTTTAGACTCAGTCACTGTTTGTTTTGTTTCGTGATCTTCCCTGTACTTGGAAGTTACATTTCATCATTATATCCCATTAATAGATATTCTTTTCAAGTATTGACATATTATTTTTAAAATACTTGTAGACTTAGATTACTTATCACTGAATCTGATAAATGAAAAATAAATTTTAGTTAAAACTGTCGTATTATTGCAAATATCAAATTACCAGTCTTACTTTTTAGTGGAAATAATATGATATATAGTTTCAATTTGATCAAACATGAACTCAAACTGGGTTAAACCATGTGTTTATTGACAGCTTGACATTTATCTTTAGAAAGACTGTGAACTTGAATCTTCCCATGTATGGCATAATTGACATATAAGGCGTATTGCTATTGTATGTCTTTCAAATTCTTATCATATACTTATTGGGACAAGTGATAATAATTATTGCTATTGTATGTCCCAAAGTACAATTACTGTTTATTCGATTTTATAAGTAAGTTTCCAATTCAGGTATGTGTAGGCATGTGTGTTTGTGTATTATATCTATGAATGGACTTAAATCAGCAAACATAATGAACGGACCTCCTATTCTTTTTCTTAGAAGAGGTGTGATTTTAGTTGCAATCTTAATGTTTTTTTGGTTAATATTGACATGTAAATTTATGTTTGTGTTATCTCTATTTATCCTTCCCTTCTCGGAAATATTTTTTTTTATATTGAACTGTCACTAAAAACTATTGATGTGTTAGGATGGAAGATGATAGCAAACTGAGTGTGGACTCCTCTGCCTTCCGCTTCTAGTAATCCAATGACATTGAGTACGGTTATTTCCCTTATATTGTACTCCCTCCATTCCAAATTAAGAGTCCACTATTCCTTTATGAATTGTCCCAAATTAAGGGTCCACTTTTCTTTTTTGGACATAATCAACAAACCAAGTTCCATCTTGGCAAACAAGAGTTAATCTCGATCGCTGATTGAGTGTATCCTTAATTTGGGACGAAAGGAGTATATGGTAAATTGCAAAAACCCTCCGACCTATGACACTTTTGCAATACCTCAATGGAATGTAAATTTTGTGAAAAAATCCTTGAACTATTCCAGTTTGTTTTTTTGTTTTGCAATTTCCCCCTATCTATTTTTAAAAATATTCTTGAAGATAATTTTCAGTGAGGTATAAGGGGGATATTTGCATCTTGTTCATAGTTTAGGGGCTCATTCGCGAGACTAGGGGGTACTTAGCATTAGCCTTGACTTGGATTAATATGGTGAATAGTTCTAGGGGCTTACTAAAATAGATTCATATTATATTGATAAAATGTAGATGGAAGGATGAAATAGATTCATATTATATTGATTAATCAAGTATTTTTTCAAACCCGTGCATCGTTTTATTTCTGAAATGAAAAGTTTTAATTCCCTAAAAGTTTATTCATTGATTCACTGAGTCCTATAATTACACGAGATCGACCAAAAATCTATTCTATATAGTCATTTATATGTTATAATATGGAGGAACACCCCTTTGCTTTTTTCCTAATTCTAATTGTAGTTTACAGAAAGTTAGAGGGCTAAACTCAGGTGTCAAGCTTTAATTTCCCATGAGAATCGATGCCACAAATTATCTCCCACATTATCGTACAATCGCAGCCACCTACATTTATAAAAAAAAATCATCGGACACCGATCATCAACTTGAGCCCAGTCAGGACTAGCGTTCGTGCGGACGGTCCTCTTATAACACATGTTATAATGCCATTGCATATAGTAGTCCGATTTACTCTATCATATTTTCAAATTTTGATCTAAATTATTTATTTTAAAGCTTGAGCTTGGTGATTTGGTTTACCAAAGAACACTAGATTTCTTTTGAAAACTTCGCTATGTCTAATGTTATAAGAGAATATTGAGTACTTCTCTTTGAATGTTCGTGTATATGATTGATTGTATGCCCAGTAACTATTCAAATGAAGTCTAGATTACGTGAGTTTGAAATATGATTAATTATTGATATTTTTTCTACTTGAATAGTGAAAGTTTTGCTTATAATTTTTTTGATTTACCACCCATTTGTCAAGTTTATGCTGTAAACCACCCTGTTTGTGTAAATGCTTCTGTTATAGTTCATGAGTTCACTCTTTGGCTTAAGTGTTCTAACTAATGTATATCCACTAACCTATTGCATATGGAGCCCAATTTATCCTTTACAAAATTCAAGGCATAAATTATGTATTTCGTGTCTTAAAAATCATATAACTGTGTTGTGCATTTCTAAAAACTAAGGCATTTTCTATTTATCAGAAAAAACAAGGCTTTTTCATTTGATCAACTGAGGTAATGTTAATTACAAACTTGGATTTTCAAATTTTTACTTACTATTTTTCGTTTTCGTTCATAATTCCTTACTACTATTAGATTCATTTTATAATCAATAAAAATTGGGGCATATTTGGATTTGGTTTTTGGTTTGCAGTTTTGAGTTCGATAAATGATTGTGGGTGTAACTGTTCCACTCAACTTCATAAAGACGTTTTCCAATTATTTGGGATGTTGTGAGTGCTATTATTTCAAATCCAGATTCCCTGAACTGTATTGAATTAAACAAAATCATGTTTTGTAGCCTATGGAGTATTATTTTCGGAATTTTTTAACAATCCCCTAGTCTAGGCATAAAACGTATAGCATCATATGGCAAATTTTTGTATGTCAGCTGCTTTGAGAGAACTGTTAATTTCCCTTTAAGTTACTATATTGGATGAAGTGACTGGGTAAGGTGTTGATGTTAGATATGATGGTTGTTTTATGGACTAACAGTTTCTTTTGAAATGCCTTGAAATTTATCTAATTGGAACATGTGCGTTACCTGGTGTTGCTGGAACTTTTTTTTTGTGCGGTTGACTTTGCTCGAGAAAAAAATCATGTTCAGTTCCTTTTTCATTTTCTTTTACTTATAATGAAGTAATCTAAATTTGAAAAATGCATGTTATCTAATTCTCTATCTCTATCAGCCTGAACACAGTTTATACTGATAAACTTAGGTCGTCCACAATGGTCGCGGTGAAATGCGTTAGAAGTAGAGGATTAACGAGTGAGATTTGAGCGAGGCTCGAAGTGGGATCCGGTAGAAATAAAGGTAAACGGGTGAATTTCCCATGTTTGCCACTTAAAAAAATAGTTTTTTCAGAAGTGATCACTTACCTTAAACGTGGAAACGCCCCACGTCCAGACCGTGGACGGGGATCAATCACACGTTTGAACTCCTGTCCCCTACTAAAGGATATCCGTTAGCTCTACCATACTTCTTGGGGAGGTTTAATGGATCCCCTACTCTTTTACCGATTCTTCTCCCCATTATGACACAGTTTAGAGAATCCAGAATGGGCACCCATTGTGGATGGCCTCACTAAAAGTTTGGCTTACTTCACTTCTTATACTGACCACAGTGTTGAAGGCTCTGTTTGGATAATTTTGTTAATCTTTCATATATGTAATTGATGTAAATAATTATAAATGCTTATCTATATAATCTATTTTAATAATTTGGATTTCTATTTCTCTGTCTAGCCAATGTATTATCCCAGATGTAACTAGTTGGTTTTGTATTGTTATTGTTCCAGTGTAACTGGCTGTTTTGGATTAGCAGGCTAAATTTTGAGGAACGATTTTAAATTCATATCTTTGATAAGCATATTTTGTTGATAGTTAAAGAAGTGCCGAATCTAATTACTAACTCTTTTTCAGAGGACAAAGGGTAAGACCATTTATTTTTCTTTTGTTTTTCCCTTAAATCTCTAGTTCCGTTTTAGTGCTTTTACAAGAAAATATAATTTTAAGGGTTTGTTCAATCTCTTTTTGATGTTGATGAGTGATGGGAGACTTAAATTTACTTATATTATTAATTGGATTTTGTTTATCATTTCCTTTGAATAACATTGTCTTTTAATAACTCTCTTTTATATCTTGAATGATTACATTTTTTAACTTCTTAATGTCAGTTCCATTGGTAAGTGAAGTGGAATGGAACCAAGCTCAGATGTTAAATGTAGTCACTTCAGTAAAGATTATTATATTTCAATGAATTTTTAATGCCTATTGAAGGTTGTTTTCACTTGATAAATGATATAAATAGTCACACTAACATGATACATTTCAATTTTATAAAAGTTTGATGCCCGATTTTTTTCTTTTCTATTTAATATTTCAGGTTGAGTAAATAAAGGATGTTGGGTCAATTTTGTCATATTGGATATCTTTTTGATTTGGCATTGACACAAGTGCAAATATTCCTCTCCTATTTGGTTGGTGTTGTAAGGACCAAAGAATAACTATTCGCCAGTCGCTTTGGGTTTCACTATCTGTGCCGAAAGCAAGAAAGAGACACATGTTATACTTTTTGACGATTTCTAACCAAGCCTTTACGCACGGGTTACCCCTAGTCTATTTATAACCCAAACATGCCCTCGGTATAATGCTAATTATCTTTTTCATTATGTCAATATATATATATATATATATATATATATATATATATATATATATATATATATATTGATGACCACTTTTGTTCCGTGCACAGTTGATGACCACTTTTGTTCCTACCACCTACGAGCGAGATCTATTCTTGCGAGTCCAGTCTCTTCGGCAGGATACTACAGTTTTAGACTACACCGAGCGCTTTCAGCTTCTTTATACTCGTGCCCATGTCGGTGAGAATGAGGAACAGAAGATCAATCGGTATATCCACGACCTTCAGAGCTATATCCAGCGCGACCTTTCCTTACGTGACGTCATCTCCTTTGCCAAGATGGTGGAGTACGCCAGTAAACTTGAGTCCTTCCATCATTCTGCTCCTCCTTCACGTGGCCACTCCACGACAGCTCCTCCAGCACTAGTGACTTCTGCTCCTCGTGTGACTTCGCCTACTACAGCTACTACTACTCCCATGGTTCCTCCTCCTGCACCCACTCATCCCGTCACATTCAAATGTTACAACTGTAGGGTGATTGTCCATAGAGCCTCAGATTGTTCCCTTCCCCATCATCGTGTTCTCCTAGCTTTGGGTGATTCTGAGTATCTTGAGGAGACACTGGAGATTCCACCGCAACCAGCTCTCCTTACTATCCTCGCTGGTGACACTGAAGGCCTTCCCCTCTGAGTTCGAGAACTAACTGTTCCCGGGGGGGGGGGGGGGGGGGGGGTAAATGATGTGAATAAGGGCATTTTTGTCATTTTTTAAGTATTTCTTCTATTTTTAGTATTCATTATATTTTTCCTTTTGTTTAGTATTTAGAGGAAGAAAGGCTAATTGGCACTAAAGGGAATAATTGTAATTAGATTCTTAGCTTAGAGGCCAAGCAACCTCCCTCCTATAAATACTCTTTTGTAGCCTCATTTGAAGCACTCTTCCATTTTGAGATATTGAGATTTGAGAGAGGTTAGAGAGATTTATTTTTTCTTGCTCCCATGATGTCATTTACGTCATCAACAGTGTCATTGCTGCATAGAAAAGGTTTCTAACATTGTCATGCCAGGGTATAGGTCTCAAACAGTATCCATTCCAATGTTACCACATACTCTATCCCCATTAAGCACCACATTCCAAATCGTGCACCCTTTAGGGAATTTTAGGGTGATGTGTACGGGTTCCCCTTTGGGGGTAGGCGCCAGCTAGAGAGAGAGAGAAACATTATTTTTATATATTTTACTTATTCTATTTATTTTGGGCTTTATTTTTAAGGGCATATACCAAATAGTCCCTTGAACTTCTTTTAATACATGTATAGTCCAAGCCTTTTTATTTTGCACCAAAAAGTTGTTTACCATGCCGCTGGCGCGGACTTTTAAAGATAAGAGGGACTTTTTGGTACAAAATAAAAGACTTGAACTAAATATGTATTAAAAAATATGTGAAGAACTTTTTGCTATTTGATCCTTATTTTTAATAAGGAATATGTCTCCCCCTTATATTAGAGATATAGGTTTCCTAGTTTACCTTATATTTTTTTATTCCTAATCTTTGTCTAACAGTGATAGTACCTAATGTAGGAGAAGGGCTGGACAAGGAATTCTGGAAGAGGTCATCTCAGATGTTTCAATTATTGTAGTAAGGATCCTTATTCCCCATTTCATTTGTACATCTTCTCCTTCTCGCCAGTTGATTTAATCAGTTGAGATTCCCTTTCATCAATTAAGCTATATCATCTCTAGATGAGTTGCCAATTATTTTATTAAAAACTCGTGTGTTCCATTTACTTCACAATGATTGGAGTAGCTCTCTAAAACTTTGCTCTTTGACCTCAAGTGGTACATGAGGGTGAGGGTTTATATTTTCTGGTGAGAGATTTGTGGACCTTAATTGGGGCAAGCCGAAGACCTTTTTTCTCGAGCGAAATTCAATATTATGATTACCTATATCTTGTTGAATTATGTAGCTTGGTTAACCAATTGCGCTAACCTGTGCTGCAGAGCTGTTCATTGATCCACCGTGTGAAATCTCTTACTGCTTTCAGTGTTCCTTTCCATGCTAAGTTCCCAAGGTTGGAGGTCATAGTGGAATATTGAGATGAGTGTTGGGCTGATGAAGTCGGGCAGGTAGCAGAGATACAGTAGCATCGTGGTCAAGTCGAGATTCCTTGTACGCGAAGCGTAATAGTAGTAGAGGCCAAAGCGTAGGTGAGGCGGTGAGCAATATAAAGTTGTTGGATAGGTAATGCTGACCATGTATTCTTCGAGGCATTATATTGGGAGAATTGGTGTAATTGAGGGATATATTGATGAATGAAAAGTACAATAGAATTTGTATTGAATTGATGTTTCTGGTGTGTATGTTTGTGTGTGCATGTGGATGTGCTTGATGCCATGCTTAGGTTTAGACTGATGAATGTGGATCTCTGGCACGTTCGTGGAATTGAGTCAACGATGAAGGATACGTTTAATTGTAATTGTTACTTTTTTACTGCTTTATTATTAGTAGGATAAATGAATATTTCTTTGGAATATTCTATTAGTTAGGAATTGTGATGTCATAATTGGGACCACTAGGCCCATGACATCACTCCTTACATCCTACTTAACTTGCTCACCAAGTATTGGGGGCTTGCAAATACCCATGTAGCCTCCCTTTTGTTAAAACCAATGATTACGAATGAATGAGAATGAGTGAGAGTTATCCTGATTATTTCATCTTTTAATTTGTGTGTGTAAATATTCCATTGCATTTACGTCAGGTACTTTGAACCTAGACGAGGACTTGTCGGTATAAGATTATCGAACCTGAGGCAGTCTTGTGTTCGAAGGTGTGACAGGAAATATTTTTTTTTGATAAGCCGTAACAGAAAATTTATAAATATGACAAGGCAATAAATAAAATCATAATGTCGCACTAATATGCATGATTAAATACATCATCTCAAAGCATAACCAGTAAACATGTAATGTGAACACATGAATAATCTACTTATCCAAGATAAAATGAAAAAAAATTCAGGTGATCATAGGAGGAAATAAAAAGGAGAGAAAATAACAATATTTAGCACACTGAAAGCAGAGGAACTTTACTGCAGCCTTCAAAGTAATATTTCAGTGTCATTAGTATCGTCCAAGAGCATTGTTTAGAAAAATCGGAATGCTAAATTAGCACTGCACACAAATGACCCACCACAACTTCTAATGCACTCACTAGAATGAAACTGAATTTTTTAAGGCTGTTGGGTTTGTGTTCTTACGTACGATAACAGTAATATTGTGGAGTAATTGGAAACTAAAACATAGAGTTCATTTGTTTCATAGTGTCAGCCAAAGCCTTATCCAAACGACAGTTGGGCATTTAAATGACACCTACTTTACTTCCTAGTATAGGAACATGCTATGCTAGGGAACGCTTCAGATTACACTGAGATTGGCTCTTCTTAAGAGTACACACTATAGCAAGAGAAAGCAATACCTGGACAGTATCTGTCTGCTCTCCAACCAGTGCAATGGCTAGAGCGTCTTCTGCATTTGGAGAACCTTTAAATCCAGAGACAAAATTACGCTCGGATTGGACAGCAGCACCAGGAGGGGCTTCAATAGCCAATGGACTTAAAAGTTCACCAAGGAGATCAGCGGAAGGTTGAGGATCCACGACACTCAGAGTCCCATTTGCTTGAGCCACAGTTTGGTCTTCCGACTTGTGGTCCTGTCCAAATACATTTTAATATCTGACTGAAACTATAAACTACAGCCTCTTTAGTATAAACATTATGGTCCACAAAAGAACAATAAAAAAAATTAAAAAAAATAGATCTCACCACATCGCTCATGCTAGGCAACTTGACCAGACTAAGCTGGCTCGCGGGTGGAATTTCATTAGCAGGGCGTGGGTCCGTCACTACCAAAGCATTAGAAGTCTGCTTCTTTGCCCGCAACTTGATAGCACTTTTCTCTGCAGTATCAGCTTCAGCCTCTTCAGTTTTTTTAATCAACGAGGACTAATTCACAGAAGATATTGCAGTTAGAATGGGTAACAGTACGTATTGAGTGCAGTGATTTATATTCTGTTCATACACTCCGTGTGTGTATGGGTTGCATATTCAAAAGATTCTTAGGATTAACCACCTCTGTACAGGCATAAATTACGTATTTCGTGTCTTAAACATCATATAACTGTGTTGTGCATTTCTAAAAACTAAGGCATCTTCTATTTGTCGGAAAAAACAAGGCTTTTGCATTTGATCAACTGAGGTAATGTTAATTACAAACTTGGATTTTCAACTTTTTACGTATTATTTTTCGTTTTCATTCATAGTTCCTTACTACTATTAGATTCATTTATATAATCAATAAAAATTGGGGCAGATTTGGATTTTGTTTTTAGTTTGGAGTTTAGAGTTTGATAAATGATTGTTGGTGTAACTGTTTCACTCAACTTCACAAAGACGTTTTCCAACTATTTGGGATGTTGTGACTGCTATTATTTCAAATCAAGATTCCCTGAACTGTATTGAATTAAACAAAATCATGTTTTGTAGCCTATGGAGTATTATTTTCGGAATTTTTTAACAATCCCCTAGTCTAGGCGTAAAACGTATAGCATCATATGGCAAATTTTTGTATGTCAGCTTCTTTGAGAGAACTGTTAATTTCCCTTTAAGTTACTATATTGCATGAAGTGACTGGGTAAGGTGTTGATGTTGGATATGGTGGTTGTTTTATCGACTAGCAGTTTCTTTTGAAATGCCTTGAAATTTATCAAATTGGAACATGTGTGTTACCTGGTGTTGCTGGACCTTTTTTTTGTGCGGTTGACTTTGCTCGAGTAAAAAATCATGTTCAGTTCCTTTTACATTTTCTTTTACTTATAATGAGGTAATCTAAATTTGAAAAATGCATGTTATCTAATTCTCTATCTCTATCAGCGTGAACACAGTTTATACTGATAAACTTAGGCCGTCCACAATGTTTGGGTGAAATGCATTAGAAGTAGAGGATTAACGAGTGAGATTTGAGCGAAGCTCGAAGTGGGATCCGGTAGAAATAAAGGTAAACGGGTAAATTTCCCATGTTTGCCACTTAAAAAATAGTTTTTCAGAAGTGATCACTTACCTTAAACGTGAAAACCTCCCATGTCCAGACCGTGGACGGGGATCAATCACACGTTTGAACTCCTGTCCCCTACTAAAGGATATCCGTTATCTCTACCATAATTCTTGGGGAGGGTTAATGGATCCCCTACTCTTTTACCGATTCTTCTCCCCATTATGACACAGTTTAGAGGATCCAGAATGGGCACCCATTGTGGATGGCCTTACTAAAAGTTTGGCTTACTTCACTTCTTATACTGACCATAGTGTTGAAGGCTCTGTTTGGATAATTTTGTAAATCTTTCATATATGTAATTGATGTCAATAATTATAAATGCTTATCTATATAATCTATTTTAATAATTCGGATTTCTATTTCTCTGTCTAGCCAATGTATTATCTCAGATGTAACTAGTTGGTTTTGTACTGTTATTGTCCCAGTGTAACTGGTTGTTTTGGATTAGCTGGCCAAATATTGAGGAACGATTTTAGATTCATATCTTTGATAAGCATATTTTGTTGATAGTTAAAGAAGTGCCGAATCCAATTACTAACTCTTTTTCAGAGGACAAAGGGTAAGACCATTTATTTTTCTTTTGTTTTTCCCTTAAATCTCTAGTTCTGTTTTAGTGCTTTTACAAGAAAATATAATTTTAAGGTTTTGTTCAATCTCTTTATGATGTTGATGAGTGATGGGAGACTTAAATTTACTTATATTATTAATTGGATTTTGTTTATCATTTCCTTCGAATAACATTGTCTTTTAATAGCTCTCTTTTATATCATGAATGATTCAATTTTTCAACTCCTTAATGTCAGTTCCATTGGTAAGTGAAGTGTAATGGAACCAAGCTCAGATGTTCAATGTAGTCACTTCAGTAAAGATTATTATATTTCAATGAATTTTTAATGCCTATTGAAGGTTGTTTTCACTTGATAAATGATATAAATAGTCACACTAACATGATACATTTCAATTTTATAAAAGTTTGATGCCCGATTTTTTTCTTTTCTATTTAATATTTCTGGTTGAGTAAATAAAGGATGTTGGGTCAATTTTGTCATATTGGATATCTTTTTGATTTGGCATTGACACAAGTGCAAATATTCCTCTCCTATTTGGTTGGTGTTGTAAGGACCAAAGAATAACTATTCGCCAGTCGCTTGGGTTTCACTATCTGTGCCGAAAGCAAGAAAGAGACACATGTTATACTTTTTGACGATTTCTAACCAAGCCTTTACGCACGGGTTACCCCTAGTCTATTTATAACCCAAACATGCCCTCGGTATAATGCTAAGTATCTGTTTCATTATGTCAATATATATATATATATATGTCAAGTTTGCCTAGCCAATGCATCACATGATTCACGATTTGCATTACTATGTGATGTGTGCAAATTCGCGTCCACCACCTGGAATTGGTGGAACAAAACGGAATGAAATTACACATTCAAGTAGGCCACACTTCAGCTGCCCTGATAAGCTTCGTTGAGGTTCAAGTGAGACTGATATGATAAGAAATGAACCACAGTATAAGCATTGCTGGACAACGGCGGGAAAAAATAGGAATCTAGAGTTGTTGATGTCTAGTAATATGAGTACTGCTTCTCTTTTTGAAGGGTTATTTTACATACAAAAGTTTCTTCTCCAACTCTTGCAGGAAGACTAAATGACTGAACTTATTTTTGGGAACATATATGTATTGGCTCTCTTAGGAAATTCTGATTCATTTCTATATGATTCATTAGTTTAACTCCTTGACCTAGCATATTCCTTATGTTGAAGTGGAATTTCTCTCTTCACGAGACTTCGTCAAAAAATTGTTATAAGACCAATCTAAAGATGCACTTGCACCCTCCAAGTATCTATGAATTCATCCTTTGAATCGTACCCAAACACTATAACTAAGTGCAGAAGAAGTTCCCTAAATATATGCTAGATATTGGCATTCAATGACTAACCGTATGAATTTGTGAGCCTATGATCTGTTTTTCTCACTTATTACAATTTAAATATAAAAATCTTGTCAAGAAAGCCTGTGATCTCTAATTGTTTATTTATTCATGTTTAAACATTTAATATCTGTCATGAAATATAGTAGTTAACCAATTAGTATATGTGTATTTCCTTGATTGTTCACATTATTTCACGATTCTCTGAATATCTTGCAATTGAATATGGTCTTGTCCCGTCTTTTATGCCTCTTATACAATGGAGTTATTTTCCCATTCACGTTTCATGACTCAAGATGATGAATCGTGCTATTTGACTATCACAATTATTAAGGATACACTAATAAATGGTCAAGATGAAGACATGTTAGCGATTGTGACATTTTCTCCTGTTCGACTAAAAAGGAAACCAAACTCTTAGAGGAATAGCGGACTCTTAATTTGAAACGAATGGAGTATTATATAAATTAAATGCTAGCTTTTTATCTTGTTGCGAAACATGTAAATCTTTATTATTCTATTTATGCCCCTCTGCATCTTTACTTAATTCTCAAGATCTTTTTCTCTCTTTCACTATGGTTGCATTACTTGAGCTTCTATAATAATTATGAGGCATATGGTTTATCCATTACCAAAGAATGTATGCAAAGTAATGAAGCTAAAAAATTCCCTTTTTTTTTGTTTTATGGCTCATTGCGTGTCAACTCAATCTCTCTGTGTAATATCCCACTTGCTTAAATAATGGTTCTAACCTGAGATTCTTGATTTGTTCCATTTGCAGCCCCAAATGATTAATGTAATATCAATTATGTTCAAGACGTAATCTTCATAACTATGTGTGTGTTATGTTTGTTAATGTTTGAGTTGTCTGTTTTTTCTATGTTTGTTAATGTTTGAGTTGTCTATTTTTTCTAGCCATAACCGTGAGCCATTTCTGTCGTCACCGGTTTCACTCTTACTCTGTTGTAAACAGAACAACACAGGATGGTTTTTATTCTTATTTTGAAGACTAATTTTTTGTACTGGTTATGCTCTGACATTAAGTTTTTTGCACCAACTGTTAGGTGTTGTTGTGTTAGTGTGTGTTTATTAGAAGTATAAATGAATGAGCGTAGTATCTTTGTTTCTGCATACTACTTTTTAGCAGTTCAAGCGCATTCGATTTTATGTGGTCGTTTAGTTTCTTCTCACAGTTGAAAAAGAATAGTTAAAGCTGATTTTCAAATAGAAGTTTTCAGTTACTGGATCAAGGTTTGGTAATGTTTAACAACTAATTTTTGACGATATTACTACTTATAAAATGATGACGGCTAATGTTTAATTGTCTATAGAACTGAGGGAAATAGTTCCATTGATAAGAAAAACATAAAAAATGAATTGAAACAGTATTATTTTTGTGCTTTGGTAATTTTATTTGCATTTTTATAGACACGTGAAATATTGAAATTGGGGATTACACCGGTTTATTTTATTTCGTTTGTTCTACTGTGTATTGCTTTTCTATCTTCTGTGTTTTTATAACTAATAATTGCATTCACGCAACTGTATTTTCTAAATTTCGCAGGCTATATATACACACACAATATTTCTAGAGCGACTCAGAATCCCGACACACTAACGTGTCACACCCGCATTAGCTCATGCCCGAGCTCCACTAATGTGGGTCCGACACGTTAGTGTGTCGCACTAAATGTGTCACATTTCTGAATCGGCATAGGACTCATACATATACATTACTCCAAACTTTTGCAGTGTAATTATCCACATTTTTTCCTATTTGACATACACATTTTGCACAGGAAGTTTGTCTCACTATAGGATAAATTCGAAGTCTTCTTTCCTTCCAATTGCCAGTTTATAAAAATTATGAAATAATGTAACCAAAACTGATAACAGGCATTTTGTCATCCCCTTTGCATCAATGCTTAGTCATGTGAAAATCTTAGTTACTTTTTTTCACTTTAAGATGTTAAATGTATTTTTGTTTTGATAATGTTATATTTCATTTCTTTATTGGCATTGACTATCAATTTAAGATTGCTTTAAACTATTTGCTGATGAATCAAATTGCACTCAGTTGCGTGGTTATTTTTGTTGCATTTATGGGGGAAATAGATGTATAAAACTGCCGATCCTGGACTTATTTGCAAGTAAAACACCACATAATTGTTATTTGCCAAAGTCATGGGCTCACCACCTGGTCAGTTATTGTCAGAAACTAAACTCTATTTTATTACTATTTATTTTTGTATTCTTAAGCCTTTTGAGTTTAATCTATAGTGGGTGAAAGGCACTTAAATTTCCTCGTAAATATTGCTGTTACTGTAACAATTTGTTTGATTTACAGAAACGTCAAATAAAATAAACGAGATCCATTGCTAAATATATATAGTGGTCTCATACATAAGCATGTCCATTATTATTGATAAGGGAAACTCACAACTTACATTCACTCCACACATTTTTCATCAGTAACATATTACCAAAGCAGGACGAGCAATTGACTTGAAAATGAAAACTCATTAAGCTTTGTGACAAACATTTCCTTCACAAACCCACCCATCTTTTGGCTTTTCTTTCTCGTCAACATCCTCCTCCGCAGCAGCAGCAACAACATCAGCAGCAGCAACATCATCAGCAGCAACATCATCAGCAGCAGCAACAACATCAGCAGCATCGCCTTTCTTTCCCTTGTCTTCTCCCAAAGCACACATGGGGTGAAGATCAAAGTCACACTCTTCACACTTGAATGACCACAACTCCCCCACTTCATCACACCCGTCACATGTATACGTGGGTAATCGAGTGAGGACGAGCTCATGCTCATGGAGTGTATGCTTCACTTTCTCAGGCCACCCCTTTGCCATCTCCTTATATTCCTCCTCAATCTCCTTCAAACGCTCCTCCGTGAAAGGATATGCGGACTCCCCATGAAGCATAACGAGATCTCTAGCATCCGTGGTGACGGTGTTCCCATTTTTCCCAATTGCGACTAACGTCGGAATTCCACGAACCTTGAACAAGAGGCTTAGTGATTTCTTCCTGTCATCACCGAATGGAAGAGCCAACCATGGCATGTCCGAAAAATATTCCTCGAAAGAAGACTGGTCTCTGTCACTGGAGATGAAAATCACTTCGAATTGGTCATCCTTCGCTTTAATTTTGTGGTAAACTTCAATTAGCTTCGGTGTGAATCGGCGGCAAGGGGGACACCAATGAGCGGAGAAGTACAGGAGGACAACTTTTCCAACAAGATCAGAAACAGGAACCTTCAAAGTAAAGAGTTTTTGTCAGGAATCACAAATTAGGGGGGGGGGGGTGGGGGGGGGGGGAGAGGATTCTAAAATCTTGAGAATACTTTTATAACTTAACTGTTGAGTTAGTGTGTGTTTATTAGAAGTATAAATGAATGGGCTTAGTATCTTTGTTTCTGCATACTACTTTTTAGTTCATCTTTTATCACACATCAAAAGAAAACATTGAAATTCATAAAAGATTCAACATGAAAATTTATCCAACAAAGAAACATAACATACACACACACAGAGTAAAAAATTCCCATGGAGACCATATGAGGTCAACATGGTCCAAAATTCCATCTTTTATTTATCATACATCAACAGATTTAATTGTTGTTCAATATGATGACACTAAAATAATTTGTACACAATTATAGATAAGCAATAGTTGAGTCTACAAAAGAAAACACTGAAGTCAACATGGAAATTCATCGGACAAAGAAACATAACATAAGAGTAAAAATTCCCATGGAGATCATATGAGGTCAGCATACCAAAATTCCATCTTCTGTCATGCATGAAAACATTTAGGGTCCGTTTGGTTGCGTAAATTATTTAATTTTCCAAATTGATCAATTTGAAATGAATAGATTGTCGATGTATTAATTTTAAATGGGTTTAAATCTAATTTGTGGTGTGTTTGGAAAAGAAAAATGGAGTTATTTACTTTTGATATATGCGTGTGTGTGTGTGTGGAGAGAGAGAGAGAGAGAGAGAGAGTAATATGGTGAGAGTACTCTATGGAAGTGGTGCATTTAAGATTCATGTTATAATTATAAATTGTGCAATTTCAAGCTTTTGATGAAATGAACTAATTTAAGTTTTTGTGAATCAACATAAATTAGTTCATTTTTGAATTTATTCATTCTTGTAACCAAACATTAATAATAAGGCAATTCATAAATGAGTTAATTTTAAATTGACTAATTTACAATTTTTGGGACAACCAAACAGCCCTTAATTGTTGTTCAATATGATGACACTAAAATGATATGATTTGTACACAATTATAGATAATCAGTAGAGAGAAGCAAATATCATGGGTGGGTATCATTCTCAGCCAAACTTCTTTGGAAAATGAATACACAAACACTATAAGACTTGTGTTGAAAATATGACTAAGCTTTGGACATATATATAGATTCACGGGTAACTCCTTGGAGGGTTCTAGATTTTCTTAGCAACTAAGGAACACATGCCCTAGGACACTTCCTCACGTGCCTAGTTAGGTCAAATAACTTAAAATACTGTATGTATGCAGCGGATGATTTATTAATTTCAATAAAAGATAGACATATTATTTATAGATAATTGACTTGATTTATTAGTCAATATTGATAAATCTTTAATTGCTTTTTTAGACGATTCTAGTACACAAGTTTCAATAAAAAAATTTACTAAATTACACTACTAGTCTCCATATTTCTCTTTGTTTTAGCAAATTGGATACTCTGATGTATGTATAAATAAAAAATAACGTTTTTTTTACTCTGTTACATTATTAATTCTCGATTTTAAACTTAAATACATTCTAATTCAAAAATTAGAATTTCCCCAAATTCGTCAAAATATTTGTTACGCTGCCATGTGACATTTTAATTAAAAATAATTTTAAAATTTTCAAAAACCTATTAAAAAGATAAAAACACATAAAACAAAATATAAATTTAAAAAAAAACAGAAGCAGCCGCCTCTCAAATCATATGAGTTTCATTAAAAACAATACCAAATGTAGTGATGACAAAAAGTGGGAATCCGATTGTTTCATCATCTCTTCAGATTCCTCAACGCGTGTGTTATGGCTAGGGCTAGGGCTAGGCCTGTCTATTTACACTCCCTTCTCCTTCTTCATTTTACTACTATGATCCATGCTCTTAGTTTTTACCTCAATCAACAGAACAGTCACGGGGTTGATTTGGAATATATGATGAATATCAAGGAAGGTTCTAGATTTTCTTAGTAACTAAGGAACACATGCCCAGGAAATTGCATCGTTTCTTTCATGTGGCTCATAATCATCTGATATATATTTTTGTAAAAAAAATGGCTCATAATCATCGGATCAAATATCATACAACGGTTTGCCGGATCTCTCTCTCTCTCTCACGCCGGAATAATCATCTGATATATATTTTTGTCGGATCAACAGTTGGATCTCATATTTTCCGTCGGATCTCATATTTTTCACCGGACCTAGAGTTGGATCTCTTATTTCTCGCCGGACCTCTCTCTCACGCAAAAACTTCTGTGTTCCCAAAAACTTATCTAACATAAGCAATAGTTGATTCCCATGGAGACCAAAATTCCATCTTTTATCATGCTTGATGACAATAAAATGATAAAATTTGTACACAATTATAGATAGCCAGTAGAGAGAAGCAAATGCTAACCTTATCACCGTTATTGCGAACGAGGTAGTTTCTCTCGGAAGAACAAAGGAGAGAAACAATATCATGGGTATCATTCTCAGCCATGCTTCTTTGGAAAATCAATACACAAACACAAAAAAAGACCGTAAGACTTTGTGTTGAAAATATGATGAAGCTTTGGAGATATATATAGATTCACGGGTAGCTCCTTGGAGGGTTCTAGATTTTCTTGGCAACTAAGCAACACATGCAATAAAAGATAGGGTAGAGCTATTAGCATTCCATCTTTTTTTTTTCACACTCCAAAATTTTTTATAGTTACAAATTTACCCTCATCTTTCTCATTCTCTCCAAGTAAAATATAAACATTCATCTCCTTTCTAATTCAACCATTGTTTTTTTTTTCCACAAATATTACTAAAAATTTGCTTAAATATCAACATTTGAACAAAAATATTTCCGAAATAATTTATAAAATTAAATATTTCCACGAAGTATAAAAAAGTAGCAAAAATTAAAAAAAATTATGAATAAATGATACCAACAAATAAAAAAAGCGGCAAAAGTAAAAAAGAATCTCAAAAAATAAAAAAAATGGAAACACGAACCATATAAAATGCGACTTGACAATAAATCATATTTTTTACCTAACATGAGCACAAACCAATTAAAACGCAATTAAAAGAAAAATATTTTTTTATCTAACATGAACACGACAAAATTAAAATGCGATACAATACGGATTTTTTTTAACAAAACACAAATATCGCCAACTAAAAGCGACACAACATGATTTTTTTTTCAAACACAAATAATATTTTTTTACCAAATATAAACACAAATTTTTTTTACCGAGCACAAACACAAAATATGTTGCGTATTGTGTCGCATTTTAATTGTGTTTCTATTTAGTAACAAAAATTATTATTTGTGTTTCGAAAAAAAATCCTCGTGTATCATTTTTACTTGCCCATATTTGTGCTTTGTAAAAAAATATTTCGAATCGGATTGCATTTTTACTCGGTCGTGTTTTCGTTTTTGTAAATAAATTAAAATAATATTTCGTGTCATTTCGTGTTTCTTTGACTTGGCCATATTATGAATGCATTGGAAATAAAAAGGGCACGACATGACACGGAATCTTATTTTTCCTTAATAAAAATGACACGACGCATCACGAAATAATTTCTTTACCAAACACGAAGACGTGTTACAAGATATATTATTTTTCTAAACCAAATACGAACGCGACCAAAATAAAACGAGACACGACACGTCACAAAAACAATTATTTATCCTAGAATAATAATAAAAAACTATTTTATTTAACCAAACACGAACACGATCTTAATAAAAGTGGCAAGATACAACACGGAATATTATTTTTTTTACTTGGCACGAATTCGAACAAAATAAAATTAACACAACATGGAACGACACTCCTCAAAATATTATTTTTACGTATAACGAACACGACCCATACCAAAGTGACATGTCACGATACGAAATATCATTTTTTTTACGAAACATAAATATAACCCACATAAAACGCGACATGACATAATACAACACGAAATAATAAAGAAAAATACGACAAAAAATATTTTTACTGTTTTTCTTTGCTTTAATAGAGAACAAAAATATTTTGGAAATTTTATCGTTTTTCTATTAAATATATCTAAAAACATTTTTTAATAGAAAAACTGAAATTGAAAGAAAAACCCGTTTTGGAATTGTCACCATTTTTTCTGTTAAAAAATTAAAAACAACTGGGGTAAAATAAAAATAAAAACAGTTTTTTATTATTATTCAAGGATAAAAAATTATTTTTATAACGTGTCGTGTCTCGTTTTATTTTGGTCGCATTCGTATTTGGTTTAAAAATAATAATATATTTTGTAACATGTCGCTTTTAACCGGGGTCGTGTTAGGTAAAAAAATTATTGCGTGATGTGTCGTGTCATTTTTATTAGGTAAAAATAAGATTCCGTGTCATGTTGTGCTCTTTTTATTTTCAATGCATTCATAATATTTTCTCATATGAAAATATTATAAATTTATAATTTGTAGGATGAGTTATTATATCCTTTTCTCTTTAGAAAAATTTGTTCAAAATTTATTAACATTTATTCACACCACATCATCACATATGGATAAAAAAGGGTAGTTATGACATTTGCATATAATAATTGATTGAAATGCAGTGCTAAAAGACTTTTTGGAATGCCAATAAGAGTACCTTAAAAGATAGACATATTATTTGGAAAATCAATACACAAACACAAAACACGATACATATTCACGTGCACAGAAGACAAATATATTCACGTGCACAGAATACAAAGTATGGATAAAGATATGTGTACCTACTTTGGTACACATATCCCATACCTAATGCTGTAAATGCTTATATTTTAATGTTATGGATCCCGTCAGGACAGCAGCTACAACCCTCTATTACCTTATCTTATTAGGCGGGTATGGGAAATGGGTAAGAAAGTGTGTATGCGTAGTGATGTTCTACAAAGTATACGCAACTAAGGAATACATTCTTAGGAAATTGCATTGTTTCTTTCATGTACCAAAAAAAGAGATCTTCCTATTAAGTCCTGTTTGAAGGGAATATTTCTTCATAGGTCCTATCACAATATTTTTTTCTCAATATGTTTTATTTGTACATACAGTTCAGTGTATGTTTACAAATAAGACCTATTGGAACAAAAAAATTATTTCATGGGACCTGATGGAACAAAAAAAAGATGCTAGGATCTATTGAACTACACACTTAGTAAACGGGACTAATTGGTTAACCCCCCCCCCCCCCCCCCCCCCCCCCAAAAAAAAAAAAAGGCTCAAAATTATGGATACAATTGCTAAGATACTTCCTCGCGTGCCTAATAACGAGAAATTGTTAAAAATGTGTGTTTTTGGTTTTTGGGTGAATGTCCACTCTTATTTTTGTCTCTTGGATGCCTTACTGTGCAAGGGCCCTCACATGATTTTATACAACAATTACACCTAATACTATTAAGAAATAAAATACTCTGTCTTATTAGCACGATATATCCATATAATAAAGACGCATTGGTTTTGAAAAAATATCTTCACTTTTATGCATGACATTTCATCCATGATATTTTCTCCCTTTCATGCACATGCAGGAAATATCATGCTAAAGTGTTTTTTTTTTAATAAAAAGGGTTTTGTTTTTGTTTTTTTAAAAGGAAAATAATTATTTTTAAAGAAGGAAATAATTTTAAATAATTTAATTTATATATATATTTTTAATATTTATATATTTTTAATTTATATTTTTAAAATTTAATTTATATTTTTAATTTATATTTTTTCTTTAATTTTTTTTTATTACGGGCACAAATTTATCATCGTGCCTTCGACACGGGCATCCACTAGTATATATATATATATATACATGCGCTACGAAATCTGTAGCAGCATACGGTCAATTCTCTCAGTGTCTCTTCCGTTTAAATTCTCAAAAGACATCATATCAAGATGGGTACTTCTACACCCAACACATTTGATGGGATACAGTGACATGTCACATTAGTATTGATTAGTGCCGCTAGTGCGAATCCACATCTATAAAAATAATCAATATCGCCGTATCGTACCATTCTGTGTCAAAACTCTGTATCGATCTCGCATTTCTGTATCAATGATTAAGGTATAAATTTCATATTCATAATTATTGATCTTACAAACACACGTGTTTGAAGTGTACGAAGCTTCATAATCCAAGATAGTGTTTTTCCTCAAAATCATGATTGCTTTGGATACAATACATTTCAACATTACCTGTTATCAATTTAGATCATTGATTCATCTCTCATTTGAAATTTAATTAATTAATATTTTATGTGATTCTTGTAAACTTCTAAATGCTTTTGTCATGTGATTTGGAGATGGAGTTTTTTTACAATGTTTAAAAAGATTGGTTGCAACAATGTTGTAAAATTATATTTATATGATATGTATACTGTTACTAACATTGCTATTGACTTCTAAATTTAATAAAATAATACTACATGTTTATAACCCTGAGTTCACTTTCCATATATACCCATATATATACTTAATGTTGTAATATAATAAATAATATTATAATCTTGCACATATATTTTTGATAGTCAGTCTTATATATATGAAGCAGTCCTCTGTAAATATAAAGTTCACTATATGTTATTGTATTACTAAAAAAAAGAGGAGCATATATCAAATAGTTTTTTGAATTTTTTTTAATATATTTTTAGTTCAAGTCTTTTAATTTTGTACTAAAAACTTCTTCACCATGTCAAAAAGATTTTACCATGCTACTGGCGCGGACCTTTAAAGATAAGAGAATAAGAAACTTTTTGGTACAAAATAAAAGGCTTGGACTAAATGTGTATTAAAAAATATTTGATGGACTTTTTGATATTTGATCCTAATTTTTTTTTGCATAATTGATACATTTTTTTGTTTGTATGTAAAATTATTCAGCATCCTCATGTGAATGTGTACTATGGATATCTCCATATACTAGCTTCCAAAATCAAAATACTTTTTTGACTTCTAAAATAACTATATGGAAAGCATGTTAACAGATGGGATTTCTTTCTTAAATTATAGGGCGAATACTTTATCTAAAAACATGTCCTTTACTACTACTCGTACAAAATTGCAACAAAATTGTCTAGGTGTTTTAATCCCATTAAATTTATTTTAAAAAAAAATTAGATATTAATTGTTCGAAAAAAAAATATTATTCGTTGAGACCTAAACTTTTTTCGTAAACATTGTTTAATATTTAGGCACTAGTTTATATAATAATAATAATAATAATAATAATAATAATAATAATAATAATAATAATAATAATAATGCATGATATATTAATGTTACTCTAATGTTTTTTTTTTAATCTTTACTTAGTCATCGTACACTATTTTTTATTTGCAATTTTGATTATTCACATTTGAAAAGTACTAATATGCAACGATTATACGATATATTTATTTTTCATATCAACCACTCTTTAAATTTTTGGGGTAACAAGTTCCCAAAATACAATTAGGACCCGAAGTTCCTAATTTATATTTAAATTTCGGACCTAAAGTTTCGAATTGCTATTTAAATTTTTTTGGACCTGAAGTTCCAAATGAATACCCCAAATCATCACTTCAAGTTTTGATTCTTTATATGGGACATTATATGTACCCAAATAATTTATAATTTGAACCTGAAGTTCCAAATATATATATATATATATATATATATATATATATATATATATATATATATATATATATATATATATATATATATATATATATATATATATATATGTGTGTGTGTGTGTGTGTGTGTGTGTGTGTGTGTGTGTGCGGGTGTGTGTGTGCTCAAACTTGAAGTTTTGACACAATGGGGTGGGGATTTTTGAATCCCAAGCTATTAATAAAATTGAACTTGAAGTTCAATAATTTTATGTGTAGAACCTAAAATTCTCACAAATAAATAGTTTGGACTTGAAGTTCCAATAAAATATCCTTTAAATTTGGGACTTGAATCGTTATTTATAGTCCTAATTGCACACATGATATTTCTATCAATATTGAAATTTTTTCTTTGTTATGCATTCCATATTTCTTATTGTAATATATTTATTAAATAGTTTAAAATGTCAAATATCTCTAAACTCGAATTTGAAGCACTTGAAATTTATGGGGTGAATTATCTTAATTGGTCTCAAGATGCTGAACTCCACCTTCAAGCTCGAAATCTTGGTGATGCAATAACACTTGAAAATACCATATCCCGACAGGACAAAGCTAAGGCCCTGATATTCCTTAGGCATCACATGCACAATGATTTGAAAAGTGAGTACGTAACTGTGAAATATCCTCTTGATTTATGGAACTCCCTGAAAAAGCGCTATGACCAACAAAAATCGATCATACTTCCTTGTGCACGCCATGAATGGCTCAACTTGAGATTTCAAGATTGTGTCTTAATACAATTTCGATATGTTCAAGATTACCTCCAAGCTAAAGTTGTGTGTAGAAAAGGTAAAGGATGCAGATATGTTGGAGGAAATATTTTCACTTTTCACGCCTCGAATGTGCTCCTGCAGCAGCAATATCGAGAGCGAGGGTTCAAAAGGTACTCAGAACTAATCTCATGTCTTCTAGTTATTGAGCAAAACAACGACTTACTGATGAAGAATCATTCCTCAAGACCCACTGGATCTGTAGCACTCCCTGAAGTGAATATTAACTCAACTCGAAATTTTGAAAGAGGCCGAGGAAATATAAGGCATCGTCGTGGCAACCCCAGAAGAGGTGGCAACAATGTTGTAAAATTACATTTATACGATGTTCATATTGTTACTAACATTGCTACTGACTACTAAATCTAATAAAATAATACTATATGTTTATAACCCCTAGTTCACTTTCCATATATACCCTTATATATACTTAATGTTGTAATATAACAAATAATATTATAAGCTTACACATATATTTTTGATAGTTACTCTTATATATATTAAGCAGTTAGTCTGTGTAAATACAAAGCTCACTATATGTTATTGTATTACTAATACATTTTTTTTTTGCATATTTGTTACATTTTTTTTAGTTTGTATGTAAAATTATTTAACATCCTCATGTAAATGTGTACGATGGATATCTCCATATACTAACTTACAAAATCAAAATACCTTTTTTGACTTCTAAAATAACTATATGGCAAGCATGTGAACCAATGGGAATTTATTTTCTAAAATTATAGGGCCAATACTTTATCTAAAAACATGTCATTTACTACTACTCGCATAGAATTGCAACAAAACTGTCTAGGAGTTTTAATCCTATTAATTTCTTTTAAATTAGATATTAATTAATAAAAATTATTATTCGTTGAGACCTAAACTTTTTTCTTAAACTATACGTGCTTTGGAGATATATATAATCAGAAGACAAACTATACGTGCCATACACGATACGCGTAACTCCTTGGAGGGTTCTAGATTTTCTTAGCAACTATGGAACACATGCCCTAGGACACTTCCTCACATGCCTAGTTTGGTCAAATAACTCAAAATAGTGTATGTAGTGGATGATTTATTAATTTCAATAAAAGAGAGACATATTATTTATAGATAATTACAATGACTTGATTTATTAGTCAATATTGATAAATCTTTAATTGCTTTTTTAGAAGATTCTAGTACACAAGTTTCAACTAAAAAAATTTACTAAATTACACTACTAGTCTCCAAACTATTTAAGTTTTAAAATAGTTAATAAATTACTGCAATTACGATTTTCAATGAACCGGGTCTAGATTCCGACCAGATTCGAATATGATCCATTTACTTGGATCTGGATCATATTTTAAAATTCGATTATTCCTTTACCGATTATCCGATTATTAAATGGATCGGATATGGATCTAGTCTAATCCGATCCGATTAAATATAACATATATAAATTTATATATTTATTAATATATCTATATCTATAATATATAAGTATTATATGTATCAATATATATAGATAAAAGCAATATAGGTTTTATTTATACGAATCATACACTATAATAAATTATAAAATATTTCTTTTTCAGATTAAAAAAATAAAGAATTGTGATTAAATATAAATTAAAAAATAAATGTATATATATATATATATATATATATATATATATATATATATATATATGTCCAGACCTAGATCCGGACCCGATCTTATACGGATCCAGATCTGAATCCAACATTTAAATCCGATTAAGACCCGATCTGAATCCAAATCCGATTAAGTTCTTGATATCATCCTAAATTCGATCCGGACCCGACCCATTGACAGGCATAACTGCAACCATTAATTTAGTCCCTAAAGTATCATATGATTGTCAATTTAGTCCCTAATGTTTAAGTGTGTCAAATTAGTTTCTACACTATAATAAGTATTTTAATTGATTCACTCTTGAAAATTCAGGCATTACAATTTTAATCCTTAACCTTGTTTTCGTATATTTTTATCACTCTTTTATGAGGAGTTGATTTTCCAAATTGGTATTACGGTCAAATTTTTCCGTCTTTTTTAAGTGGAACCCAAGCATTAATATATATGAGTATAAGATACACTAAAGAAATCTGCTCAGATAATTTAAACAACTCTACTTCTCTATAAATAATTATATAACAAAATAATACTTTTATAAGGTTACGAAATGATATTGTAGAAAAATTCAAAAGTCAGCAATTTGAAGTAATCAAAGAAGGAACACACATCCAAAATACTATTAAAAAAGGTACTAGTAACTAGGCAAGAATACTAAGAATATTTGGATTCTTACCCATACGTTTATATATATATATATATATATATACACACACACACACACACACATAGAGAGAGAGAGAGAGAGAGAGAGAGTCCAAATGCTCATTTGATCATATCCTACTTGAAAATAAAAAATAAAAATGATATTTAGTAATTACTTATTATATTAATTAAAAGAGGTGATTGAAAGGGAAATTAATCATTAAACATAAAATTAAATTAAAAATAGCAGAAAATTTGATAGCACATATCTATTAACAGAAAATTTGATAGCCACATATCTATTAACAGAAAATTTGATAGCACATATCTATTAATAGAAGAAACAAAAATCGTAGAAATAAATACTGTAGATTTAAAATATAAGATGATTTATATAAGTAAGTATGGTAATAAGTCTTAAAGGAATGGAGCACATATCTATTAACTATTTGAAAATTTTAGAAGAAATTAGTTTTAATGAATAAGAAATAAACAAAATGAATACATTAATGCAACCAAGTAAAAATGAAGAAAACTAAGTCATTAATATGAACATATTCCTACACCAAGCCATATAAATGAAAATACTCTTCAAAATTTTAGGAGAGATCAAATAAAAAAATTACCAATAGATTATGATTACAGAAGATGAATTGAAGAAGGCCTTTTTCTTAACAGAGAAAATTCATTAAATAGGGTATCACCTAATAGTGGAAATTTCTTCCGTTAAAACCAATCAGTAATATAGGTTATATATTGGATATAGACTGTCGTTGATGTAAAAAATTAGATTGTATCTAATTATTTAATCACAGATAAATTTAAAATAAAGACAAAGAATTTTAAAGTGGTTCAACCTTATAAGAATGGCCTACGTCCACTGTTTCTGTTATTGATGAGTCTTTGGGAATTCTCGATTATAGGTTTTAATCAAGAAATTCCGATTTCCCATCCAATGAGGATGATAAAATGTATTTATAGCCCTTAGGCTGTACAGGTGAAAGGGTAAATAATTAATGCCCCCTTAAGCGTATACATCTGTATAATAAGCATTCAATGAATAGTTGAACTGTTGGTTATTTTGCAATTAATGCTGTGGTCGAGATGCAGCTCAGACCGCCTTAGTTGCTCGTCAGTTGTAAGTTCCTCGGAGCAATGAAGTTCCTCAGAGTAGTAGAGTTCATCGGAGGATTCTTGTAAGTCGGAGCATCAAAGTTGGTCGGTGGATTAAAGTTCCTCATTGCAGTATGGGTCCTTGGAGTCAAGGAGCTGTTCAGAAATGTCTATTATTGCCAGGTAGATTGCCACGTGTCTTTACTTAATTGAGCCCTGTCAGCATGCTAAATTTGGTATCAAGAGAAGCCCCCAATGTTTCGCAGTTCGAAATTTGAGGAGTGTGGAACATTCTTTCTCGAAATATGACGATTTTAAATGATCCTCCTAATTTTTAGGAGCGTTTCCTTCGTATTTATTTTCCCTTCCAAATTCGAAGAATCAAACTTTTTGAATTTTTATAACTGCTTCGATCTTCGCGCACTTTTTGTCCTTTTAGCCGTCGGTAGCGTAATCGTTTCATTTTGTAATCATTTTCTTTACCGTTTCTCGAGGTAAAGTATTTAAGCGTTGTAGACAATCCCATCGTCTTCTACTTTTTCAAATTTCTGTCTTCAAGTTTTCCATTGTCTCTCTCTCTCTTGTGCGTTCATCTTTTCCATCGTTTGTTGTCAACAGATCCTCCTTTTTTCTGTAAGATCTTCTTCCTTCTTCTTCATTTCTTTATTCATCATGGTTTATCTTATTGAATCTCTTGATAAATTTCGTTCTGATTTTCTATCCCTTCTTAGGTAATTCTGGAAGAACTTTCTGAGCCTTCAGATTATTTCCGCTTGGCTGAGGGACATTGGTTCCCAGCCTCTTTATTGCTGAGTGTGGATTTTCTTTTCCACCAAATCCTTTATGTTTAGAATTCTGTCAATACTTTGATGTCGTTCCTACAAAAATAGCCCCAAACATGTGGAGAATAGTTAACGGGGTGCATAGGTTAAATCAAATTCATGTAACTCACATAGGAATTCCTGAGATTCTGTTTTGTTATAGATGGGCAGTTCTGGATAATACTTTTTACTTAAAAACTAGTTTTTTGAATAGGTCTTTAGTAGTCAATCTCCCAGATGCCAATAGGGACTATTTCGAACATGGGGTTGCTATTAAAAATTGGCAACATGCCCCTTTAATTGGAGAAGAAGTATATCAGGGTCCCAGATGCCCTCCTTATGGCAATGGGATAGGTTATTTTTATTTTATTTTATTTCTGAAATTATGCTTTCATTGTATTTGATAAAATGTGTGACTGATATTTCAATATGTATTTATTTGCAGTTGATAGTAAGAGAAAAGCTCCAAAAGAGGCAGAAGTTATCATAAAGCAGTTAAAACTTATCTGGAGTTTGCATCAGATAGTTGCAGACGAGCACATTAGGTCTACCTCATACTTGCTGCTATATAAGAGATACACATCTTCTTTTACTGCTCGTCCGGTGATCGGCAATATTGAACCGGTGCCAATTCCTGAAGATTCTTCTCCTGAATCTCACATTCCTTTAAGTCAGAATATGGGTAAAAGAAAACCTCCTTCTCTCTTTGATAAATCTGCATCCGTCTCTGGGGAGGCAAAAAGAAGTAAGTCTGATGTCCCAGAGGGAACAAAGAAAATAGATGATGTTCCTTCTGTTGCAACCAAGAAGACTGCTGAGAAGCCCCCAGTGGCTCCGAGCAAGAATGATGCTCCCAGGAAAGTGATTACCATTTCCCCGACCAAGAGTTCTTCCTTGGTAGAAACTGTTCCTGCGCCCCTGAGGAGGTTGAAGAAAAGCTCCTCGGTCAATTTGGCTGAAACCATTTCCCAGCTCCCAGTTAGTGGAACTGGTGTTCCTACCATTGTTCCCCCGAGCTCTGCCATGAGCTCGGTGAAGACTTGGATCATCCCCGAGATCCAAGGAATTAAAGAAAACCTTTCTCGGGATGCTCTCACCTCTTTGGCTACTCGCCATATTGCTTCAGTAAGTTTTTTTTTGTTTCGAATCTTTTTTATCTTTCCATTATTGTATCTGTCTCTATACTGACTTGTAGTTATTTCCTTTTTTCCAGTTGGTGAGCTGTTTTAACACAATTGTGAAGAAAGATGAAGCAATCAAGGCTTTTAGCTCCTCGTCTGGTGTGGAGGAGGCTTTAGTAGGTTTGACCCAATCTCTGAAGGATTCCCGTCAGAAATATGACCAGGACAAAGTTGATTGGGAGAAGAAACTGGCCTTAGTCGAGGAAAAAAAGGTTCAGATAGTTGAAGTCTCCAAAGGGTTGGATAATAAAGTAAAAGATTTAGAAGAGAAGAATAAGGAGCTTGCTCAGAAGCTCAAGAATTCTGGTGAGCTTGAGAACAAGCTCAAAATTGCCGAGGAAGAACTAACCCATCTTCGCGGGGTAAATCGTCAGAAGGAGGAGGTTGAAGGCAAGTTGAAAGCTGTCGAGGAACTTATGTCCGAGAAGCTATCCTCGGAGAAAACAAAAAAGAAATTGGCTGTGAAGAGGTCCTTCAACGTTGGCTGGGACAAGGGGTGGAATAAAGGAGTGGCTGCAATGATGACGCAAGTTGAGTATGGCAGTCTTAAGTACTTCAGAGATGGTTGGGTTGCTGCTCTTCAAGAATTGAAGGTTGATGAGGGTTCTGACCTGTTTCAACGACATATTCCTGGTCCCCCACCAACTCCCGAGGAAGAAGAAGAGGACGAAGCTGCCTCCAAAGAGTCCTCCATGGTCGTGGGTGATCAAATACCTGCTGCCCAAGTTACACAATCAACCAACGAGCAGCTCCCTCTTCTGCCTGCTTCATCTGAGCAAAATCCTGCACCTGCCGAGCAACTTTTTATTCCAACCGAGCAACCTAGCTCCTCGTCCCAGGCTCCCGAGAAAGTTTTGGGAGACAAGGAAGAGGTGTAAAGTTGTTCGGTATTTATCTTTATTTTATTCTCTTTTTGCATATGTAACTTTGAACTTTGTACTCCTTTTCTAGGATGTAATAAAACTTGCACTTTTGATTGTATATGTTGTTGATACTCTGTTTGCATTCTTATTAACTCTTGCCTTCTCCTCTTTATTAGTTTATGGCCAGAATGAAATCATTGTCTGCTCATGACACAAAACTGCTGATACAATCTAATGAATATTTTAAGGCTGGTCACACTGATTTGGATAAGTCATAAATTGTAGACATCCTGGGCCAAGATGCTTCAGATCAGGCAATTGAGGCTTACCAATATCTGAAGTGTCTGCTTGATCGTGTTGTAGCCAATAACGTGGCTTATTATGAAATGATTGAAGACTTACAAGGAACTATCGATGAAATTCAGCAGCAATACAAAGAATCTTCAGCTCTTTTGCATGAGGGGTATGAAAAGAAATATCAACAATTCAGTGCTGACAAGGGCCATGACAAGATATTTGCTGCTTATGAAGTGAGAGAGAGAACTTTAAAAACAGAAGTCGAGGAGCATAGGCAAATATCCGAGCTATTAGAACAAGAGAATAATAATCTACAAAAGGAACTGTCTCAATTGAAGTCTGTTGCCTCCTCCTCAAATGCCTTGGTTCCTGTAACTGACGAGGGATTCTCCTTCTTGGAAGTTGGAAACGCTAAATTACGGGACGAGTTAGAAACTTTGAGGAGAGCTGGTCCATCTAATGTTGCTCGGGGACGAGCAAGAGCTTCTCGGGAACGAGCCAGAGCTACTCAGAATACTGTCGAGGAACAGGATACTCCACCTTCTCGGGGACGACCAAGAGTTCTCTGACCTACTATTGAAGAGGCTCGAACTCAGTCAGCATTAGAAAACCAAGCGTTCCAGTTGATGGCAAAAAATCAAGCCTTGTCTGAAATGTCCAAGAAAATCCAGAGTTTGGAAGAACAACTTGCTGCGCAGAAGTCTTCTTTGGAAAATAAGGAAATTTTTTCCAGAAACCTTCATGAGCAATTAGAAAGATTAACTTATCAATTCAATAAATAGCCCCGGGAATTTTAGATGGCAGGCTACAATGAAGCCCTTTTCCATTTGGATGCTCGTATTGAATATGCCAATAATGAAGGCTACAAGCAGGGGTGGTTGAACGCTCTGGGTGTACTGAAATTGGAGAAAGGTCACTATTTATGGGATTATCATAACCCTGGACTGCTCGATCTACCAGTTCCACCATATAAACTTGACATGAGTTGGATACCTTCTCGGGCTTATCCTCGGTGTTTGATTTCTAAGTATCTCGATGACTATAATCTTCATTCTAATGCAGAGCTATCTCTCCCCGAGCACCTGCTGGATAGACCATCTGTAATGAATATCAGAATGCTTCAAGACCCTAACATCATCAACTCTCCCCTTTCCTTGGAGGATCCTCCTTCTGGCGAGGAGCCTGTTTCAAAAGCACAAGGAAAGAAACCAATAGAATAGGGTTCTTGATGTAATAGTTATTTATACATTTCACAATCAATGTACTTTATTTTTGGATTTAATGAAAGACGTTTATTTTGCTTGCAAATGTTGATTGTTGTTATCTTGTAAAATGCTTTATATATGTATATGCATATCTGTTAAAATAACAACATTTTGTATTTTGTCGACCAACTGTAGTTGATTAAAACTTATTGTCGACTAGCTTGAATATATATATCTATTAAAAAGATAACAACATTATGTAATTTGTCGACCAACTTATTGTCGACTAGCTTGAATTTGTGGTAATCATTTGACTGACCAAAATCACTAGTAACAAAAATTCAACTTGATCTTTTTCTCATGTATTCATAAAATGTCTCCGACCAACATCTTTTGATTTTCGACCAATATAAATTGGTGAACTTTTCTCTTCCGACCAACTTTGGTACTTTTTGAAAAATATATTTTTTTCCCTAACCAACCGGAGTTGGCATTTTTAGGAATATTTTTGCCTACTAACCAAACCGAGTTGGTATTTTTAGGAGTATGGTTTCCTAACCAACCGGAGTTGGCATTTTTAGGAATATTTTTGCCTCCTAACCAAACCGAGTTGGTATTTTTAGGAGTATGGTTTCCTAACCAACCGGAGTTGGAATTTTTAGGAATATTTTTGACTCCTAAACAAATCGAGTTGGTATTTTTAGGAGTATGGTTTCCTAATCAACCGAAGTTAGCATTTTTAGGAATGTCGTTCCCTAACCAAACCGAGTTGGCATTTTTAGGATATTTTGTTTCCTAACCAACCGGAGTTGGCATTTTTAGGAATGTCGTTCCCTAACCAAACCGAGTTGGCATTTTTAGGGATATTTTTGCCTCCTAACCAAACCGAGATGGTATTTTTAGGAGTATGGTTTCCTAACTAATCGGAGTTGGCATTTTTAGGAATGTCTTTCCCTAACCAAACCGAGTTGGCATTTTTAGGGATATTTTGTTGTTACTGAGCAGTGTAGTGCATAGCACTAGTATTCCCCGAATTTTTTTTAATAAAAGGAGAGAGACTGGAAAAATATCGTCGTTTTATTCATAATTATGAAACTGCTTTACATAAGATTTTACATCACTGATAGTACTTGCGTAGGTGTTCAACATTCCATACATTCTTAAACTCTTCCCCTTATAAAGTTGCAATTCGGTAAGTTCCTGGTCGAACAACTTCTGTAACTCGGTATGGTCCATGACAGTTTGCCTCCAATTTATTGTGCTTCTGAATAACTTTCTTTAGCACATAATCTGCTTCTTTTAGGTCGCACTTCTTCACCCTCTTATTGTAGAACAGAGTTGTTCGTTGTTGATACGCAGCATTCCTAATGGCTGCTTCTTATCTAACTTCCTCGAGCATATCCAAATTCAATCTTCTCATCAAGTCACTGACTGGGGAGTTGAAGTTCAGTACTCTGTGTTTCGGGAGACCCAACTCGACCGATATTACAGCTTCACTTCCAAACGCCAGCATGTATGGGGATTCTCCAGTTGCTGCTCGGGGAGTAGTACGATAAGCCCACAGTACTGACTGTAACTCGTTGATCCAATTTTCTTTTGCATCATTTAATATTTTCTTCAAGCCATTTAGCAGTGTTCTTTTCGTCACTTCAGTCTGTCCATTTCTTTGGGGATGACCTGGTGCTGAATGGAGCTTCAAAATGTTGGACTGATGGAAATAGGCAACGAATTCGTCATTATCAAATTGTGTTCCATGGTCGGTGATGAATGCATGAGGAAGACCATATCTACAAATGATTTTTTTCCAAACAAATTGATATACCTTCTCGTAGGTCATGTCAATTAAAGGCTCAGCTTCTACCCACTTAGTAAAATAATCCACTGCGACGACAAGGTATTTGAACCTTCCCCTGGTCGTTGGCAGTGGCCTGACCAAATCTATCCCCCACATGGAAAATGGCCAAGGGGAAGTGATAGGTGTCAACAATGCTTGTGGAGTTCTTCGGATGGAGGAAAAATGCTGGCACTTGTCACATTTCTTGGCATAGGCTATACAATCAGCCCTCAGCGTTGGCCAGTAGTATCCCTGTGTCATTACCCTTTGTAAAAGAGTACTACCTGCTACATGAGCTCCACAGGACCCTTCATGGATCTCTTCAATCAATTCTTTTACCTTGGAGGGATGTACACATCTTTCTAATACTGCCATGATTCCTCGTCTGTACAAAACACCGTTAGTCAATACATACCGAGCAGCTTTAAACTTTAATTTTTTGGCAGCGAGTTTATCAATTGGTAATTCTCTTTCCTCAATATATGACCTGATGGGATCCATCCAAGATGGCCTAAAATCAAGGGTAATAAAACACAACATCAGATTTTCATCTATGCTCCGACTAGCTAACACTTCAATTGGTACTATTCTTCGCAACTCGATACGAGTAGCTGATGCTAATCGGGCCAAGGCGTCTGCTCTTGCATTCTCCATTCTCGGTATCCTGATCAACTGAATGGCAACAAATTCTGATACCAACCCCATCACCTTTGCATGATACTTGATCATTAATTCTCCTTTGGCTGCATATGTCCCGAACATCTGATTCATAATTAATTGTGAATCACTGAATACAATAACCTATTGCGCCTCCATAGCTTTTGCCAAATTAAGTCCTGCTATCATGGCCTCATACTCAGCCTCATTATTGGAAGCTTTGAATTGGAATCGTAGCGCATACTCCATATCGACCTCGTCCGGGCTGTTCAAAACAATTCCTGCCCCACAGCCTGTAGTACAAGATGAGCCATCTACATACAACCTCCAGATAGGCAACTCGTCTTCTAATTTCTGATCTGACAGAGTTCCTCGGTGAAATATTTGTTGTTTCTTTTCACCATCCCCTGATTTTTTTTGTTCTTCGTCGACCATCTCTTCTTGCCCTTTTATCAACCTAAGTTGGTCTGAGCTCGAATTTGATGATCGTGTCACATCCACTTGCCCTTTTACCAACTTAAGTTGGTCTGAGCTAGTGTTTGTTGATCCTGTAACATCCATAGGTTGCTCGTTGAGTAGCTTTTGTTCCTCGGGGGTATCAAGATAGGTGAATTCTGCTATAAAATCTGCACTGCTTGCCCTTTAAGCGATGATCTGGGTTCATAAATTATATCATATTTGCCGAGCTCTATTGCCCAGTACATCAATCTTCCTAACTTTTTTGGTTCGTGAAGGGCTTGTCTTAGCGGCATGTCAGTATATACCACTATAGTATGGGCCTGGAAATATGGCCTCATTCTCCTACTCGCCTCAATCAACGCCAGTGCCAATTTTTCCAGCTTTGGATATCTGATCTCTGCTCCTCGAAATTGTAAGGACCCAAATTTCCAATTGAGTCCATACATAGTTTTGGCTCAATTCCGGACAAAAACATTTATTCATAGGATAGTATTTATTTGTAATATTCTCAAGCCTATGAAGTACGTATTGAAGACGTAGCGGCAAAGAATTTAAAGCTTCATCAAAATGCCGGTTTGCGTGCCTCGTTTCTACGTCATCAACTAAGGTTCCATGCTCCCAAGGTATGAATGTAATTATATTTATATAGGAGCTTGGAACAATATGTATTGGGTGTTAGGTGTAATAAAAAACTGCATTTTATTTTCAGAAAGAATCTATTAGAACTTTAAAATAAGTATATATCAAAATCGAATTTTATAAACTTTCTGGTCGTTCGTTAGAAATGTCGTTCGAACGAGTTTTTTCGTTCGAACCAGGTTTCGTTCGAACGAGTTTTTCGTTCGAACCAGTTTCGTTCGAACGAGTTTGCCAACGACCCTAAACTGGTCAGTCGTTCGATATGTCGTTCGAACGAGTTTTTCGTTCTAACGAGGTATCTAACGAGATTCTAACGAGCCCAGGCTGGTCGCTCGTTAGAAGTCTCGTTCGAACGAGACGCCAGGGCGGGAACAGTTTTGAGCAGTTTTTGGCAGTTTTCTCCCACTTTCCCCACTTGGTTTTTAACCAACTTTTTCAAGACTTAATATGTGCGGGAAACACATTTTTCCAATCAACTTTTCCATTCCATAGCCATCTCTTAGAGAGAACTTGAGAGCTAATTTATTTAGGGAAAATGTTCATGTTTTGAGTGTTAATTTTTAAAGGAAAATTCATACACACTCTAGTTTACACCCAATAGTTGTTTATTCCAAGTTTCTATATTCATATTCTTTACTTGGAGTTTTGGCACCGGTTTTCTCTACCGAATTGAAAAAGAGACGTTTCGGATTTGCTTCTACACCCCATCACAAAGAAGACTTTTTGTTGAGATTCTACCCACTTGGAGAAAGGCTCCATGCTTAGGTGACGGTGACCATATAAAGTCCCATCGGTGGATTTCGAGACCACGGTGGTGTTCCGAGGTTGTTCGCTAGGAAGAGGTTTCTACGAGAAGAAGCGTCGAGGCTTGAGAGGGATCGAGTCAGTCGTTGTAAGTCTATTTGTCTTGTAATTGTAATTCCATATCTAGTGGACTTGTGGCTAGGGCCGTCCGAGGTTGTTCCCCGTCTTGGGTTTTTCCTCGTACATCTCGGCGTAGTGTGATATTGTTTATTTTATCGTGCATCATAATTTAGAACGCATGCTTAGATTAAATTCAAGATAAAATTTGGTGTAATTATCACACTCATTTAATTTGGGACTAAATTAAATATTGGGTAAATTTGGTTTATTCAAGTCATTTGCTAAAATTGGTTTCGCCTAACTTTGGATATAATTGTTAATTATGACTTAGGCAAATTCTAGGACTTGGATTAACTTATTTTAATTTGTTTTGAAGAAATTAAAATTCGGCCTTGTTTATTTGTTGAACCATCACTTATATTCGCTTCCGCATCATTCATTGAGTTTTATACAAAAAGGAAATTACTCTGCGCTCACAAATTGGTATCAGAGCCAAAAACGATAAATTATTTCGTTAAGATCTTTTTAATTTTTGGCTAAAATGGATTTTTCCCCATTTTCAAAATTTCCTATTTTCGATGGTTCAAACTACGCGTATTGGAAAGCGCGAATGAGATCGGCACTAAAATCTATCGACGAGAGAGTTTGGATGTCTGTTGTTACCGGGTACTCCCCACCAACTTACTTAGTTGAAAATGAACGTGTTATCAAACCCGCCGATAGATGGACAAAAATGACTTTAAACTTACTAACTTTAATTCCCGAGGTTTAAATGCCTTATTTAGCGCTGTCGCACCGGATGAATTCCGACGTATTATGACGTGTGAAACCGCTAAAGAAGCTTGGGATATTTTACAATTAACTCATGAAGGAACTAGTGTCGTTAAAGCTTCAAAACTCCAAAACCTCACCACTCAATTTGAAACTATCAAAATGGATGAAAAAGAAACTTTTGATAAATTTTATGCTAGACTTTCCGATATTGTTAATTCATCCTTTAACTTGGGAGAAAAAAATACCTGACGACCGTGTTGTAAAGAAAATTTTGAGGTCCCTACCCGATAGATTTATTCCTAAAGTGACCGTTTTAAATTCTTTACCCACTTTAGCCTCTACGAAATTAGAAGAGCTTGTAGGTGATTTACAAACCTATGAACTAGATATGTTTCCCTCTAAAACTGAAAAGAAAATTGAAAAGGGTGTTTCTTTAAAAGCCCAAAAAGAGGTCAAACAAGTAGTAGAGAGCGATAGTGAAAGTGACTCGGAAGACATGGCTTTGTTTGCTCGCAAATTTAGAAAATTTCTTAAATTTAACAAAGATAAATTTAAAAATGATTTTAAGAAATCTGATTCTTCTAAACATGATAAAAGCGATAAGATTTCTAAAGCCGAGAGGATCCCTAAACCTAGTAATGACAATTTAGATAGGGACGAGTCTAACAAGTGTTTTGGTTGTGAAGGTTATGGCCATCGAGCTTATGAGTGCCCCACTAAACTAAGGAAAGAGGGTAAACGACCCACTGCATATAATGCAACCCTTAGTGATAGTGATAAGGAAGAAAAGCCCGATTCCCCCACTAAGAAAATTTTGTGGCTTTTATGGCTAGTCATGTGAGTGATTGTGACAACTCATCGATTGATGAAACGATAGCACATGCCACTTCCAAGGTCATTGTTCATGATTCCCTTGTTTTTAATGATAGTGAGAGTGGAGAAGAGAGTGAAAATGAAGAAGAGGTTGATGTGAGTGAACTTCAAAATGCTTTTCATGAATTATATAAAGAATCTATTAATTTGAAAAGAACTAATTTGAAGTTAGAAGCTTGTTTAAGAAAGAGTGTCAAGGTCGTTGATGATAGTGCCTTAATAGAAGACGTTAGGACACATGTGAGGACTCTTCAAGAGAAGCTTGATTATGTAGAAGGCGAAAGAGATAGCCTTAGGGGTTTAATGGAATCCTTGAAAAATGAGCTTCTTGCTTTTGAATAGAGAAATGTTTCACTAGAATCTAACATTGCAGAATTGGAAAATAAATTAAAAGATTCTAGTAATGTCAAATTTGGTTTGTAATGTCGTTCAGAAAAACTAGATAAAATGTTAGGAACGGTCCAAATTAAAAATGACACTTGTGGTTTAGGCTTCAATCCTTGTAATGAATTTACTCCTAATGCCCAAACCAATGTTTTAGGAGAATTAACTAGGAATACTTTTAAAGATCACTCCTTAAGTAAATCTTTTCGACATGTTCTCACTTGTACACATTGTGGTCGACAAGGTCATCTTAGGAAATTTTGCTTAGATCTTAAACGAATTCCTAGAAAACCCCATAGTAAAGTAACCACGGTAGTTAACGTTCCTACACCCCAAAATAGTCATTCCTCATTAATTTGGGTTAGGAAATCCGACTTGGTTGCCTTACAAAATAGGGATTTTGATTCTCATTTACTTTCACATCCTTCCTCCCCTGCTAAATCTAAAGGATGAATGTGTTAGTGTTTGCATACTTCAGCGTTTGTACTTCATGCTATATTCATATGCTAAATGTATGCTTGTTTTAGTCATTTTCTAGTCATCGCCTTATTTCATATCCCATGCTAGAAATCATGACTTGTTTATCTTTTTGTATTATATTTTGTGTTTGTATTAATTGAAAAATACAAAAAGATTTTTGTTTATCATTTGTGTTTTATTTATTTCATTTAAGCTTAATGAAAAATACAAATGATTTTTTGTTTGTCCTTTTGAGTAAATATTTATTTTTGATTAAAAATGTTAAAAACTCAAAAAGATTTTGTTTTGTGTGTATTTTTGTTTGACACACTTTATGTGGCATATATTTGTGTTTGAATCCTATCGTTTACGCTCCCGTGTGGCTAGAACTTTTGGTGTAGATTTTCAATCCTTAAAATGTTCTTTACCATGTTTTATATGCAGTAGTTGGATTTTGTATTGTTTAAATGGATTCTATTTCTATATGCCTCCTTTCACACATGCACGAGCTCTTTTGAAATTTTAATGTCACATGTTATATTTGAGCTTTTTGAGGTGTTCTCCTATCAATTTAGTCATCTACATATCTATGACCTAGGAGGACTAGTTCATGTCAAAATCCGTTGCATGTGAGATTTGTGTGAAAAATGAAAACATGATAAATCTAAATGTGCATGGGAAAGGGCTCCGAAAGGATGAATTAAATCCTTTGCGATAGTAAGCCACCATTGATTGGATCTAAAAGAAATACGTGATCCAAAGGCCTAAAAACAGAAAGAAATTGCCAAGGCCTATGTTTGTATGATATATTCATTCAAAAACAAAAGAATATATATGCTCTTTGAGGGAGAATTGGATGGTATATCAACGATTTGCACAATGTCCGTTTATCCTAGTTGTCTTTAATGTCATGACTCTATTTGGTTTGTAGAATCATCATCATGCTAGGCTTGTATGCATTGTGTATGTTTGTTCATTGAGTTCAATCTATATTGTCACATGAGGCTATATTTCAATGTGATGAAGTTTGCAATCAAATGAGAACTCCGTGAACGTTTATTAAGTGTTTGGGTCTAAATTTAATTGTTGCTAGTACACACCCCTACACTTCCGTTTCCATATGACACACTTTTGCCATACGAGTGTGAAAACTTATTGTATTTTGTGTCATGTGTGTGTTTATATCTATATATATATATGTAAGTGCTCTATTGGTATATTTTTAGTATCTATATATATGGTATTTGTTTGGTCTTTGCCTTGCTTTTATTGCCCATATGCTGTCATGTCTTTTCTTTAAGCTTCCACATGCTGTTTATTAGTTCTTTATCCTTTGCCTATTCCTGAACAAAAAGGGGGAGAATGATGATAGGGGGAGAAATGGTATCTAATCCTATTATTATCGTATCTTCGTTTGGGGGAGATTTATCTTAGGGGGGACGTCTTTCTAAGTAGGTCATGTATTTGATAAAGGGGAGAATTAATTTAGGGGGAATAATTTAATTAATTGCATTTTATATTTTGATATTCCCTATGCATTTGATGAGTTTGCTTAAGTGTGCAGGTATTCTACTAAAGCAGCATTGTTTAATGGCAAAGCGTTTTATCCTTGGGTTGAGTCAAGATTGGGCGGGTTATGTTTTGAGTCTAGCAGAGCTTGACGTCCCTTTAAGATTTTTTGTTTGGTTTTTGTCCCGGAATAGCCAAAGGGGGAGATTTGTAAGGACACAAATTTCCAATTGAGTCCATATATAGTTTTGGCTCAATTCCGGACAAAAACATTTATTCATAGGATAGTATTTATTTGTAATATTCTCAAGCCTATGAAGTATGTATTGAAGACGTAGCGGCAAAGAATTTAAAGCTTCATCAAAATGCCGGTTTGCGTGCCTCGTTTCTACGTCATCAACTAAGGTTCCATGCTCCCAAGGTATGAATGTAATTATATTTATATAGGAGCTTGGAACAATATGTATTGGGTGTTAGGTGTAATAAAAAACTGCATTTTATTTTCAGAAAGAATCTATTAGAACTTTAAAATAAGTATATAAAAGTTTCTGGGCCAAAATCGAATTTTATAAACTTTCTGGTCGTTCGTTAGAAATGTCATTCGAACGAGTTTTTTCGTTCGAACCAGGTTTCGTTCGAATGAGTTTTTCGTTCGAACCAGTTTTCGTTCGAACGAGTTTGCCAACGACCCTAAACTGGTCAGTCGTTCGATATGTCGTTCGAACGAGTTTTTCGTTCTAACGAGGTATCTAACGAGATTCTAACGAGCCCAGGCTGGTCGCTCGTTAGAAGTCTCGTTCGAACGAGACGCCAGGGCGGGAACAGTTTTGAGCAGTTTTTGGCAGTTTTCTCCCACTTTCCCCACTTGGTTTTTAACCAACTTTTTCAAGACTTAATATGTGCGGGAAACACATTTTTCCAATCAACTTTTCCATTCCATAGCCATCTCTTAGAGAGAACTTGAGAGCTAATTTATTTAGGGAAAATGTTCATGTTTTGAGTGTTAATTTTTAAAGAAAAATTCATACACACTCTACTTTACACCCAATAGTTGTTTATTCCAAGTTTCTATATTCATATTCTTTACTTGGAGTTTTGGCACCGGTTTTCTCTACCGAATTGAAAAAGAGACGTTTCGGGTTTGCTTCTACACCCCATCACAAAGAAGACTTTTTGTTGAGATTCTACCCACTTGGAGAAAGGCTCCATGCTTGGGTGACGGTGACCATATAAAGTCCCATCGGTGGATTCCGAGACCACGGTGGTGTTCCGAGGTTATTCGCTAGGAAGAGGTTTCTACGAGAAGAAGCGTCGAGGCTTGAGAGGGATCGAGTCAGTCGTTGTAAGTCTATCTGTCTTGTAATTGTAATTCCATATCTAGTGGACTTGTGGCTAGGGCCGTCCGAGGTTGTTTCCCGTCTTGGGTTTTTCCTCGTACATCTCGGCGTAGTGTGATATTGTTTATTTTATCGTGCATCATAATTTAGAACGCATGCTTAGATTAAATTCAAGATAAAATTTGGTGTAATTATCACACTCATTTAATTTGGGACTAAATTAAATATTGGGTAAATTTGGTTTATTCAAGTCATTTGCTAAAATTGGTTTCGCCTAACTTTGGATATAATTGTTAATTATGACTTAGGCAAATTCTAGGACTTGGATTAACTTATTTTAATTTGTTTTGAAGAAATTAAAATTCGGCCTTGTTTATTTGTTGAACCATCACTTATATTCGCTTCCGCATCATTCATTGAGTTTTATACAAAAAGGAAATTACTCTGCGCTCATAGGAATGCCTTACTTGTGTAATAAATTGGCTTTTGCACTCCATTCTCTATTCTAATTAATACCGAGCTTACTACATTTTCTGATACTACCAGGTACGAGTACAATTTTTCTCCCATCACTGGCCTGGATAGCAACGGAGGTGCTCCCAGATAGTTTTTCAAGTCTTAAAAGGCCTTCTCACATTCATCATTCCACTCAAAAGTTGTTCGAAGTGTTTTAAAGAACGGGAGACATCTATCAGTTTCTCGCGATACAAATCTGTTGAGTGCTGCTACTCGTCCTGTAAGACTTTGCACTTCTTTCTTCGTCGTTGGAGATCGTAGCCCTAATATAGCTTTAATCTTTTCTGGATTTGCTTCAATGCCTCTTTGATTGACAATGTACCCGAGAAACATACCTTCTCGTACTCCAAATATGCACTTCGTTGGGTTCAGCTTCATTTGATATTTGTCCAGTTGATCAAAGGTGTGGCCTAAGTCAACTAGATAGTCAGCAGCTTTCTTGCTCTTTGTCAACATATCGTCAACATAGACTTCCATATTGCAACTGATTTGTTCAGCAAACACCTTGTTCATCAGCCGCTGATATGTCGCACCTGCATTTTTCAAACCAAAAGGCATAACATTATAACAATAAGTTCCCCTAGGGGTAATGAAAGAAGTATTCTCCCTGTCTTCAGGTTTCATTTTGATCTAATTGTATCAAGAATAAGCATCCATGAAGCTCAGCAGCTCATGTCCCGAGGTAGCATCCACCAGTTGGTAAATTTGGGGCAATGGGAAGTGATCCTTTAGGAATGCTTTGTTGAGATCAGTGAAATCAACACACATCCTCCATTTGTTGTTTTTCTTCTTTACCATCACCACATTTTCTAACTAGTCTGGATATTTAACATCTTCGATGAATTGAGCTTTCTGGAGCTTCTCAACCTCCTCTTGTATAGCTTGATTCTTCTCAGGACTAAATACCCTTCTTCTCTGCTTCACTGGTTTAATCTCCTTATTCACATTGAGCTCATGACATAATAAATTTGGATCTATTCCAGGCATATCTTCATGACTCCATGCAAAAGTTTTCTTTCTGTTTCTTAGGAAAGTTATCAACTCCTGTCTTATTGAGGCATCCAACGACGAACCTATTTGAGTTGTTCGTTCAGGGTGCTCGTCGTCCAGAATGACATTTTCTGTAGCTTCCACCACCTGACCTTTTACAAGTTGAGATTCATCTTTAGTATCCAGTGTTTCAATTTTTGTACCTTCGTCCACTTGATAGGTAGTAGTCTTTTTTCTAGATTCCTCCAACTCCTCTTGCTCGGCGAATGAATAATAGCATTCCCGAGCTACTTTTTGATCACCTTTCACAAGTCCTACTCCAAAATTTGTTAGAAATTTTAGGCACTGATGTACTATAGACGGGACTGCTTCAAACTTCTTCAATCCTACCCTTCCCATGATGATGTTATAGGCTGACTGAACATTCTTATCCATCACGAAGAAACATATTCTTTCTGTTCTACAAGCAGGCCTTGTACCAATGAATATATCCAACTTGATCGTCCTAAGTGGAAAAACTTTCTCGCCAGCAAAACCGAGGAGAGGTCTATGATAAGGCTCCAGTTGAGACAACTTTAAGTTTAAACTGTCAAAGCATGAGTAAAACATGATGTCTACCGAGCTACCATTATCCACCAGAACTCTTGAAATCATTACTTCTTTCATCCTCATTTTGACTACCAATGGGTCATCATGAGGATAAAGTACACCTGCAAGGTCGTTCTTTAAGAAGCCAATAACTAACTTCTTTTTGTTTACCTTTCTCGGGCGATCCTCCTCGGCCAGATTTATCCGTTGAATATATGAGCAAGCTTAAGCCTCATAGAGGTAAGCCTTTCTTTCTGCAGTAAGATCTCCTCCTCCTGCATCTCCACCTGTAATAACATTACAATCAAATGACCCAAATCGTATTGAGAATACCTCGCGTTCTGGCTGCCTTGGTCTTTTGGGAAGATCGGGATCATCTTCTGGATCATCTTCATGGTTTCTTTTCTTGTTCTTCTCTGCTCGACGAGGAGATCTAGATCTCTCTCTCACTCGGTCGTCATTTCTCCTTTCATTTCTCCGATCAACGTACTTTGTCAATTTTCCTCGTCTGATGAGTGTTTCGATCTCGTTCTGAAGAGCTATGCAATTTTTAGTCATATGGCCATGATCTTTATGAAACTCGCAATATTTTTCCTTATTCCTCCTGTCAGGATCTGCCTTCATCTTCTTTAGCCATTTCAACTCCTCGTGATTCTTGATTTCTTCCAGGACGTGGTTGATTCCCATCTTCAAAGGAGCATAATTATCAAATTTTTTCAAGACTTCCCATGACGACCTATTTTTAGATTGCTTATCACCACCATTGCCTTTATGCTCTTTCTTCTTAGCTTTGTCGACTTCCACCTTGGTTTCTTTATCCATATTCTTCTTCGCAGCCATAGCCTCCTCGGCGTTCATGATTTTAGCCGCTTTCGCCATCAATTCTGACATGGTTGTGGGTGGATCTTTGGCCAAGGTGTAATACAACTTATTGGGTAAAAACCCACTCATCAAGGCGGTGATCGCTGTCTTTTCTTCATAATCTATGACTTCTAGTTTCTCGTTATTAAAATGGGTTATGTAGTCTCTAGTACTTTCCCCAGCTTTTTGTCTAAGGCTTAACAAATGTGCCACTCATTTTACTGGCTTTGCTCTAAAACAGAAATTCCCAATGAATAACCCAGTCAGTTGAAAGAAAGTTGAAATCTTACCCCGAGGAAGATTATTGTACCATATCTGAGCAGTTCCAGTAAGAGTTCCCGAGAATGCTCTGCATCTCATCTCGTCGGGGACAGCATAGATGTCGGCGGTAGCTTGATAGTGCTCTATATGAAGAACTGGATCTGTCTTTCCATCATATTTGGGGGTCACCACAGGTGCTTTGAACTTTGATGGCGTGGGAAAATCCACAATGGCCTGGACAAAAGGTGTCCCTTGAACAAAAGTTCGCTGTAGTGGGTTCTTCGCCTTAGCCATTTCTCCCAATCTATCTTCCAGCCTCTGAATCGAGCCTTTCCACGCGTCATTTCCTTCCTCGGGCCTGTTGGTTCGAGCAATTGATCGAGCTCATGTGGCTTCCTGGGATCTATCTTGAGGAGCAGCTGGTCGCGATTGCGCAGATCCTTCTCTTAAATCTGGAGGTAGTCGTAAACTCTTTGACATGGCCTTAGGTGGACTTCTATTCTTCCTGGCGCCTAATCGACTGAAAGGAGACACCCTGCTTAATCTTTCCAGCGCACTGGTCCTCTCTGAAGAGAGAGTGATACGCTGTTCAGTATCTGTGGCCCGTACAGATAAAGTTAGCCCAGGTTGATAAGAGAAATCATCAGATCCCTCATTATGATATGATTCAGTACGCCTAATTCATGAGGAATGGGTTTGTCTTTGAATACTTCACTGTCCTGAATGGACAGGTGCACCTCCATGAAGGGTTTGTATGAGTTGACGCATAGTTTCTTGCATGGCGGTCTGGCCCTGGGCCAAATTTTTCATGATTCCAGCCAGATCTGGAATGTTTGAAAGAGCAGATGAATTTGGAGGGTTTCCAGTGTTTCGATTGCTGGATTCAGGATTATCATCCATTGATGATAAATTATTTTAGGTGAAATACGATATTACCAGTCGATTCCCACAGATGGCTCCAATCTGTTGATGTAAAAAATTAGATTGTATCTAATTATTTAATCACAGATAAATTTAAAATTAAGACAAAGAATTTTAAAGTGGTTCAGCCTTATAAGAATGGCCTACGTCCACTGTTTATGTTATTGATGAGTCTTTGGGAATTCTCGATTATAGGTTTTAATCAAGAAATTTCGGTTTCCCTTCCAATGAGGATGATACAATGTATTTATAGCCCTTAGGCTGTACATGTGAAAGGGTAAATAATTAATGCCCCCCTTAAGCGTATACATCTGTATAATAAGCATTCAATGAATAGTTGAACTGTTGGTTATTTTGCAATTAATGATGTGGTCGAGATGCAGCTCGGACCGCCTTAGTTGCTCGTCAGTTTTAAGTTCCTCGGAGCAATGAAGTTCCTCAGAGTAGTAGAGTTCCTCGGAGGATTCTTGTAAGTTGGAGCATCAAAGTTGGTCGGTGGATTAAAGTTCCTCGTTGCAGTATTGGTCCTCGGAGTTAAGGAGCTGTTCAGAAATGTCTATTATTGCCAGGTAGATTGCCACGTGTCAGCATGCTAAATTTGGTATCAACAACTGTGATATAAATGTAGGGTAAATAATAAGATAATGGAAAAATTAAATTCATCGTGTTTTAAATATGAACACTAAAAATTGAGTGTAGTCTTTCGAGAATAGTGGAGGACTGATACAATAACTTTGTAGAAACTAATAGGATGACTCTTAGGCATGAAACTATTCCGGAGTCGTTGCTTAAAAAATTGTAAAAAATTAGATGGACCCATGAGTTTTTTTTAAAGATCTCATTTTTTAGCAATGAACGACTCCCTTCATCTCAATAAAAATAGGGGTGGGACAATTTAGTTGGATTAGATGAATGTTATCGTTAAAATTTGTTTATTAATTTATCTTAGCTAAATATTCTAATTACCGGCAGATAAACATATAAGGGGCTGAATTGATAAAATACCAAAGCAGGAGAGAGAAAGGAGAATAATCAAATTTATGTGGTTCGGCCCAACTTAGTGCCTACGTACATAAGTGTTAGTGTTTTTTATTGATTACTGGCCATCGCTATGAATGAATACAAGATACATGCTCTCAAGTTCTCTATAGATTTGGACAACATAACAGTAATGTAAAGTCTCATAAGATACTCACTTGAGGTACGTGTGTGTACATTATTTATACGCTGTTAGAGGATGAAGAAAATAGTAGAATACGTGGATCAACTTTAAAGATGAGGTGACTACATATTTTACAATCATAGTGAGAGAATAATCTCAAATTAGTTATTGGCACATGGGGAGAATATCTGCATATCTTCTCCACATGCATGTGTATTTGGGTTGCTGACGTCATCCATTCATGCCTTAATAATGTTAGCTAACAGTTTTAACTAATAGTATTAAACAACTATGTAATGGATGGCCGATCTGATCTCAATACAAGCTGATCATACTCTTAGCTTTGGTCGACTGTATTCCCAATAGGCATGCGGGTACAAGTGTCATATTCTAATTTTTTCACAAGCCATTCCATATTTATGGTATAATAATATCCCCAATACTTTGCCCATGATTGTAGCTTGTAGAAGATTCCCTTGAGTATTGCATCTTCTGGGTAGGTGTTAGGCGAACTAAGTGAGTTACGTTTTATATGCGGAATGTCATTGTCTTGAACTCTCATCGGCTCGTCACTTATCGACCACAGTTTCTTATGCTTTTTTTTTTTTATAAATCTTATGGATCTAAGTGCTCTATGTTTCGAGCACTAGCTGCAGTGGTAGGTAATGAGTACTGCGCACGTGGCTTGGGTAATGCGCACACAGTTTTGAGACGTCAGTGCATTTCCCAAAGGCATTACATTATGCCTTTTTCAAAAAGGCAATAATTACCATTGATTAAGTATACAATATTGGATTTCCCATCATTTATACGTAAGTTTTTAGGGAGAGAAACTATTTCTCATTTTTAAACTCTTTCTTTCCTGTCTACTTTCTCGTCATATTTTGCTATTTTCAATCATTATCGTTTGAATCCATTTTTTCGGTAAGAGTTATCTTTTCTTGACATTCGCGACTTGAATTGAGCTACCTCTTGAGTCTCTTTTTACCGTTTAGGACATCAGTACCCCTTTGTCCCCTTTCCTCTTATGTCCTATGGGTTTCTATAATTTTCTTGATTCTTGGTTGTGATTCTGCTGAAAAGTGGTAAATATTGATGTTTAGACTTTTGAGCTATCGTTGAATGGTGGATTTGAATATTTAGGTGGCCATTGAGTTGGTTAGCCCTAGACATTTGTAGCATTTAGGGTTTTTTTGCCTAATTTCTTCCCTTTTCCACCATTGGTCAACCCTTAATTTTTGTCATTTATGATTAGTTCTTTATGGGTTGAGAGAGTGTTGAGACGGATTCATAATTGCAACACCAGTCAGTCTCCTGAACCTTTGAGACCCTTTCCTCTATTAATTTTTTGTCTTATTGAGGAAGATCGTGAGGATCCTAACTTTGTTCCATGTGTTTTTTCCTCTGCTATGTCATCTCCTTATCCCCTAGACATTCAATACAGCAGGTCAAAATTTCAGGCCTCCATCAGCTTGGACAATGATGGGAAACGTGATCAAGGTGGGAGAAACTACGTTGATAAAACTTTTGAAGAGTTTGTGTACATAATAGGGTCTTCCACTGAATTAGATATGTATTCTGAACCTCCTTCTAACCCTTATATCTCCCTAGTAATTGTACCTTTAGGCCCCTTTTAGTCGTCGAATGGTGAGAGTACACATTCTCATTCCGATAGATTATATGACTCGTTGAGAACCAATGCAAAGAACTTTTCCAGTGACATTATTGAGTCGGAGTTAATCTCACTAAGGGATTTTTATAATATCATTCCAATTATAACTTTCAAGATACTTTTTTGAGCCTATCCTACTTGAAAAGAAAAGATAAAAATAATATTTAGTAACTACTTGCTAAAGCAATTAAAAGAGATGGTTGGAAGGTGAATTAATCATTAAACATAGAGTAGATTTAGGAATAGTTGAAAATCAGAAAAAAAAAGGGAAGAAACAAAAATTGTAGAAATAACTAATGTTAGGTTAAACATATAAGATGATTTATATAAGTAAGTTTGGTAATTAGTCTTGAAGGAACAGAACACAAATATATTGACAATTTGAAATTTTGAGAAGAAATTGATTTTAATGAATAAGAAATAAACGAAATGAATATAGTAATGCAACTATCTAAAAATAAAGAAAACTAAATCATAAATATGAACATATTACTAAACCAAGCCATACATATAAAAATACTCTTCAAAATTTTAGGAGAGATCAAATGAAAAATTCACCAAGAGATTATGATTATAGAAGATGAATTAAATACTGCTTTTTTCTTAACAAAGATAATTTGTCAAATAGGGTATCACCCATTGATGAAAAAAACTATACTAAGCCTAATTAATTGATCACAGATAAATTAAGTAAAATAAATAAGACAGAAGAAAACTTTTTAAAGTGGTTCGGCTCAATGGAATAGCCTACGTCCACTGTTATATATTAACTGCCTTGAGAGTTGTTTTTCTCGATATAGCCCAAAGGGGGTCATGATCGTTGTCATGTGAAAGGATGCAATACCTTTATTTGTTAGGCATTTACATCAATACATAATGAGAATTAATTATATGAACATTGTCGCTTCACAGGCAATACATGCTGTAAGACTGATGACACTTGATTGGTTATACAGAATGACTTTTTCGCCTATTGGTTGGGTGACTATATTGGTCAGGCTTTCTTGTTGGTCGGGCTTTTCTATCATGCTGACTTCGACTTGTGCCACGAAGGATGTCACATGTTAACTTGTAATTGGTCCATGTAGGATGGTAAATTTTGGTATCAATAGAAAGCCCCAATGTTTTATACTTGAAATTTATGAGAAAGTGTGGAATATTATGATTCGGCAGAGGTGTTTGGTTGACTGCAAAGCGTCCATACTTGTGAAATTTATTCACTTGACAGTTTTTGAGCGAGAATGGCAATTTTGTAAATATTTTAAATTTTAGCGAATACTTTTGGGGTATCTTTGTCTTTTCATCTGTTAGCCGTCGTAAATCCATCCGTCGTTTGCTTTAATAATTACTTGGCACAGTTTCTGATGCGTCTTATAAAAAGGGCGATAAAAACTTTGATAATTTTTTACCTCTTACTTCCGATTTTGCTGTTGTCATCTTTGCTTTCGTGCGATCGTTTTCTTTTCTGTCTCCAGTTCTTGCCGAATCCTTAAATCTTTATAAGAATCTTTCTTCTCTTCTTCTTTGTTTTCTTCATCATAGTTTACTCTATCGACTCACTTGATAAGTTCAGAACCAATTTTAACATTCCATCTTGGGTTGTATTAGAATATCCCACTTTTCCTTCTGATTTTTTCTCCCTTGCTAAGGGTCATTGGTTCCCTCTATCTTTGTTGCTGAATGTGTCTTCACATTTCCTCCCAATCCCTTGTGTTTGGAGTTTTGTTAATATTTTGACGTGTACCTGCTCCAGTATAAGAACAACATTTCCCCTTTTATTTCCACACCTGCTGCATCTCCTGCTCTGGTAATTGATCTTGACCAAGAGGTTGCTATTGATTTTGACACTCCTTTGTCTGAAATTATGAAGAAGAGGAAGTTTTTTTTATCTCTGTAGTGGTGTTGCTTCTCGCTCCCAATCATATGCTGAAGGAGATAAGAATAAATTAGGGGATGTTATAAAGCCCCTAGCCCCTAAAGATCTAGCCCCTAAGGACCAGGTTCCTAAGGGTATAGCTCCCAAAGAGTTTGAAGTTCCTCTGAAGAGACTTAGGAGAGGGATTGCAGAGAAGCAAGTCGATCATGTGACCGAATAATTGTCCTTGGTCGATTTTCCCTCATCTAATGTTGTTCCTCCAATAGCGATTACTCATTGTTTAGCTAGGAGGCTGATCAAGTCTGGTACTCTTCCAGACCACGAGGGGTGGATGCCTAGCTCCCCAAAACAAAGGTCTCTGAATTGGCTGCTCAGAACCTTGCATCAGTAAATAATTTCCATTATCTTGGTTTGCTTATCATTTACATTCTTCATATGCTCACTTTAATCTTCACTTTTTACAGTTCTTGGTACACTTCAATAACATGTTGGTGAAAGATGATACAATCAAGGCTTCTTCTTCTTCAAATGAGGTGGAGGAAGCTCTATCTGGTTTGAAAAAGTCTCTACTTGAGTTTTAACAAGTCTTGGAGACTGAGAGAAGTGCTTGGGCAGAGAAATTGAAGACAACTGAAATGACTCGTCGAACCTTTGATACAAATTCCCTTAAAGCTGAGCACAGGGCTAAGGAGGCTGGGCTCCAGGAGGATGAAGTTGTGCACGAAAAAGAGGAAGTCAAGCACCAGAAAGAGGAAGTTGAGTGCAGGGCAGAAGAAGCTGAGCGCAGGGCAAAGGCTGTTGAACAGCTTGTGTCCTCTGTCAGAGTTAAAAGAAAGGCTACTGTGAAGACCTCCTTCAGTGCTGGTTGGGACAAGGGTTAGGACAAAGCCAATTCTACTACTTATGCTCAAATTGAGTATGTGAAGCAAATATGTTTCAGAGATGGTTGAGTTGCTACCCTTAAAGAGTTGAACATAAATGGAGACTCTAAACGTTTTTAGAGGTATATTCATGGGCCTCCTCCAGTCATTGAGGAAGAGGTTGAAGATGAAGCTGCTTCTGATGCGTCTTTATTTGTGGTTGAATCTGCTGCTAAACAACCTGAAGTCCCTGAGTCTTGGATGGGTGGTTATAATGAAGCTTTGGGACATTATGATGATAGACTCCAACAGGCCCAAAATGAGCCCTTCAAATGAGGTTGGATTAACGATTTAACTGTGCTGAAGGTGGATGGAAATAATTCTTTATAGGATTGGTATCCATGATTGCTGCAGCTTGACAATCCTCCATTTAAGTTGGATGTTAATTGGGTACCTATTCACTAAGTTCCCCAATGTTTGATTTCCAAGTACATGGGGGATTACGAAATGCATGACTAGCTTGAGATCATTCGTCCTCCTCATTTACTTGACCGTCCTAGTAATAGAAATACTAGGATGCTTGGGGATCTTAACTTCATCAACTCTCCTTTTACTTTGGATGATCCTCCAACTAGCATGAATCCTGTTTCTAAAGCTGAAGGAAAGCGTCATGTAGAATAAATTTTTGTAATTTGTTTTTACATATAATATGTAATCATTTGAATTTAATGAAAAGCTTATTTTATGAATGGATCAACTTTTAGTTAATCTTTGAATGTCTGTGAATATTTTTCTACTATTTGACTTTGAATGGATCAACTATTCTAGTTAATCTCAATTTTTCACCGATTTTATTGATACTCTTAGGATTATCCTAAGTTTTATACCAATTACCGATGCTTCACCATGGTTCTACTAATGTACTTGATTTTTAAGATAATTGCACTAGTTACCTTGGTTCCTAGGCGTGAGTGGAACAATTTTCCATCTTTTAGCCCAGTTTAGATGAACATTTGTCATCCAGGTCTTCATTAACCAAGCATTTGGGACTTACGACTTTGCCTTCCATGATTTTATAAGTTTGATATCGACCAACTTTGTTGATGGTTTTCTTGATGTCTACCAACTTTGTTGGTGATTTTTGTTGATGCTGACCAACTTTATTGGTGGCTTTGTAATGTTACCGACCAACTTTGTTGGTGGCCTTGGTGGATACCGACCAACTTTCTTGGTGGTTTTTATTGATGCTGACCAACTTTGTTGGTGGCTTTATAATATTACCGACCAACCTTATTAGTGGCCTTTGTGGATACCGACCAATTTTGTTAGTGGTATTTGTTGATGCAGACCAACTTTGTTGGTGTCTTCATAATGTTACAGACCAAATTTTTTGGTGTCTTTGGTGGATACCGACTAACTTTGTTGGTGGTTTTTATTGATGCGGACCAACTTTGTTGGTACCTTTATAATTAGAACTATTATCATAATATTACAACTGCACAACACTACCACTCCGAAAAAGAAAACAACAAAATAACAATTTTCAAGAAAGTCATGTTTTCATTAATATATAAATTAACTGAGTACAACTCAACTACGTTTACTAATAGTACTTCTTCAAGTGATCTGCATTCCATGGGTTCTTGAACTCTTACCCTTCCAAAGTCTATATCCAATATGTGCCTGATCGAATAACTGCAGTAACACGATAAGGTCCATGCCAATTGTCTTCCAACTTATTATTCTTCTGAATAACCTTCTTCAAAACATAATCTCCCTCCTTTAAGTTGCTCGGTATGACCCTCTTATTGTAGAAACGTGCAGTCCTTTGTTAATAGGTTGCATTGCTTAAAGTTGCATCTCTATTGAATTCTTCTAGCATTTCTAAATCCAACCTTCTCATCAAATCTCTAACTAGGGTGTTAAATTTAAGAACTCTATGCATAGCTAAACCTATATCAACAGGGATTATGGCTTTAGTATCAAATGCCAATAGATAGGGATTTTCTCCAGTAGTTGTTCTGAAAGTTGTGCGATAAGCCCACGGAACCGAATGAAGTTCATTAATCTAATTTGCTTTTGCATCTTCTAACCTTTTCTTTAGCCCGTTCAGCAGAGTTCTATTATTTACCTCTGTTTTTCCATTGCTTTGAGGATGGCCAGGAGCAGAGTGGATTTTTTGGACGCTGAATTGGGTGCAGTAAGCGGTAAATTCTTCATTGTCGAATTGTGTACCATGATCAGTTATAAAGGCATAAGGTAAGCCATACCTGTATATAATACTTTTCCAGATGAATTGATAAACATTTTCATAAGACATATCAATCAATGGTTCAACTTCCATCCATTTTGTAAAATAATTAATAGCTACAACTAGATACTTGAATCTTCCTCGGGTGGTTAGCAAGGGCCCGACCAACTCAATTACCCTATGGCAAAAGGCCAGGGTGAAGTTATTTGTGTTAAGAGGGCTTGTGGAGCCGTGCTTATATTGGAACGCCTCTGACACTTGTCACATTTCTTAGTAAAATCTGCACAATATTCTCTCATGGTTGGCCAGTAGTACCATTACGTATGTATTCTTTGTAGCAACGTTCTTTCCGCTATGTGGATCCCACAGGATCCTTCATGGACTTCTTCAATTAAATCATTTACCTCAGCTAGATTCACACATCATTATAGACCCGTAGTTAATCCTCTTCTGCATAACACACCATCATGTAACACGTATCTTGCAGCTTTGTATTTCAACCTCTTAGCTTCAAGTAGATCAGCTGGAAGAATCCTATCTTCAATATATTCTCTTATGGGGTCCATCCAAGATGGACCCATATCAACTACAATAATGTTGACCATCAGATCTTCATTAATGCTCATATTAGCAAGTACCTCAATAGGAATAGTTCTTCGTATTTTCGTTCTGGTTGCTGAAGCTAACTGAGAAAGTGCATATGCTTGGGCGTTCTCCAATCTTGTAATCCTGACCATCCGAATTGATAGCAAGGTGGAAATTACTTCCAAAGATTTAGCTAAATATCTGGTCATCAGTTCTCCTTTCGTTGCATATAAACTCAACACTTTATTTAAAACTAATTGTGAATCACTGTATACCATAGCTTTCTAGGCATTTAATGATTTAGATAGATTTAGACCAACAATTATAGCTTCATACTCTGCTTCATTATTGGAGGCTTGAAATTAGAAACGTAGAGCGTACTCTATGTCTATCTCGTCTAGAGTATTAAGAATAATTTTAGCTCGATATTCGGTTATACAAGATGACCCGTCGCCATATAAACTCCATATGGGGATATTATTGTCAAACACATGGTTTGTCAGAGTCCCTTAATGGAAGATTTTATCTTTCACCCCCTCATATTTTTTCTTCATCTCCTGCACTCCACTGGACAGTTCTGATTGGTCTTTTTCTATAGTTTCCCTATTTGGAGTTGGTTGGGCATATCTCCAGTTGGTCTACTAACTCCTGTAAGTTGCTCGGCTAGAGCCCCTTGCTGCTCGGGGACCTCTGGATAAGTGAATTATACAATAAAATCATCCACAGCTTGGCCTTTTAAAGCAGTCCTTAGTTCATACACAAGGTCATACTCCCTTAACTCCACAACCCAATGCATCAGTCTTCTAGATTTCTTTGACTTGTGTAAAGCCTGCCTTAATGGCATATTATTGTAGATAATTATACTGTGGGATTGAAAGTATGGTTTCATTCGTCTACTAGCTTCAATTAAAGCCAGTTCCAATTATTCCAGTCTGGGATATCTTACTTCTGCTCCTCGGAAAGATTTTTTGGTGTAATAAACTTTCTTTTGAACTCCATTTTCCTCCCTGATCAAAGCAGAGCTAACTGCTGACTGAGATACTTCCAGCTACCGATACAACTTTTCTCCCAACATTGGTTGAGAAAGTAATAGTGGTGCTCCCAGGTACTTTTTTAACTATAGGAATGCCTTTTCACATTCATCCTTCCATTCAAAGGTTTTTTTGAGTACCTTCAAGAATGGAAAACATTTATCTATTACTTTTAACACAAACCTATTGAGTGCTGCTATGCGCCTAGTTAGCCTTTGAACATCTTTTTTACAGGACAGGGACTTTATTTCGATCAGAGCTTTAATCTTATCTAGATTGGCTTTAATTCCCCTTTGATTCACTATATACCCAAGGAACATTCCCTCCTATACTCGGAAGACGCATTTGGTAGGGTTTAACTTCATTTGTTACTTTTTCAATTGATCAAACGTCTATTGAGGTCGGCAATATGCTCAAAAATGTTTTTTCTTTTAGTGAGCATATCATTAACACACACCTCCATATTCTTGCCTATCTTCTCCTTAAATTCTTTGTTCATCAGTCTCTGATAAGTAGCGCCTGCATTTTTCAGACCAAATGGCATAACATTATAGCAATAAGTTCCTCGGGGAGAGATAAAGGAAGTACATTCTTTATCTTCTAGCTTCATTTTGATCTGGTTATAACCAGAATATGCATCCATGAAACTCAACAATTCATGTCCTGAAGTAGTATCTACCAGCTGATCAATTAGTGGCAAAGGAAAGTGATCCTTCAGGCACGCTTTGTTCATGTTAGTAAATCAACACACATCCTCCATTTAGTACATTGATATGCCGTAAATGTACCCCCTCGTCTCAGAGACATCAACCTCGGCCATAGAGATGGCCGATGTTGGAATGACCTTAGATCAACAACCAACTGTCTTATCCCAAGAAAGTTCGGCCATGGCCAATGTTACTAGCCACCTCGGTAAGTGAGGTCTCCGTAATCCACAGGGGAGGTTATCCATTTGGTCATCCAAGGCTTGCAACCTCGGCTTAGTTCAGGCCGAGGTTGCCATCCCATCATCATAACCAATCTCGACTGAGGATCAACTGACATTCCTGCTACGCCACCATTACCTCGGCCCAGGCCGACGTTACAGCTCAACATGCCTTACCTCAGCTCTCCCAGTGAGTCAAGGTCACCACCTCGTCCTCTTCCAGGCACGTGTACACAATCAGTTATAATCGAATCATTCCCCTCATGTGGGAGAATATTAAGGTCATCATTATCTACATGAGATCAGCCAGGTGTCATTATCATACTGGTTCGATCCTTATGCACATGTTCATTGCATGCTTGGGGGGTACATTATACCCCCAGGCACTATATATAGAGGTCATCCTCTACCTTGTAAGGGATCCAAAATTGGCAACCCTAGCTAAAACTCTGTCCAAATATACAGTAGAGAGAGAAATCTTGAAAGATTGTATCCATGGCCATTAGTGCCTTCATTCAGTGATATTACTCACACACACTCACAGTGGACGTAGGCCAGATTGGATGAACCACTTATACTCCGGTGTTGATCCTCTTCCTCTCACCACTTTCTCTTATACTAGATATACATATATAGTATACTGATATACTGCCATTGTTATCACTAGCTTGAGCATAAAAACACCTTGAATGGTGGTTCTATTTCCAACATCATCATTTTGGCGCCGTTTGTGGGAACGAGAAGCTGTCTCTTCCTTTTTATTTGCTTAACCTCACCGGAGACTCTGGTGGTGAACCAGGCCTCACCCCTTGCATGGAGCTGTTTCACCATTGAAAGAGGTCCTGTAAGGTATTAAGCTCATCTACTACACCAGCTCTTTTGTGCTAACATATGGCACCAGAATTACCACCACCTCTTTCGCCGCCTGGTGCGGGAGGACCTGGCTCCATCCAGGCACCGCCACAATTAAAAATGGTAGAGGTGGCCGCAGCCTTGAGGTCTTTGGCTACAATGCAACAAGAAATGCAGGAGCAATTTGCACAGCTCAGCCAAAATATGATGAGGCCACCTTGAGTCTCACCGGAGATGATTACTCCGGCGGCTATCCAGGCGAACCTAGAAGCCAGGGGACCACCCCAGGCACAACGAAAGGATCACCCTACGCCCCAACGGAGGAGGGACGTTGCTGACCCTAGGCGCTTGCTCCTGGGGAGGCAAGGAAACCCTTGCCCCGAGGACAGGTATGATGATCTAGAGGCTAAAGATGTCCCGAAAGAATGTTGGTAGCCGTATGAGGTTTCGAACAACATAGTTCATCCTATCCAACAGAGCCAAGGTTGTGGAGGCAGAAGAGGTGGAGAAGACCAACAACGAGGATCAACTTTTGATCGACTGAGTAGAGGGTCATCCTTTGAAAGGCTCGGCCCCGTAAACGACCTAAGACAAAGGTTGTCAAGGTCGAGAATTGCAGTCGACTCACAAAGGGAAGAGACACAACATCGGCCTCAACTGGGACGGGGAAGGGACCAAGAAGAGGTCAATAGTAGACGTTGTACTGCGGCTGGGGAACCCTCAGTCAACCCCTTGGAGGTGACTGGGGATAACCTCGGCCAAATCGATGTTGCAAAACCATGGAATAACTCCTTCCAACGTCTTGAGGATAACATAGGAGACCTAATCAAAGGTCGGGATCCACTAAGATGGCCAGAGAAGCTGAAGGCTCCTTCATATAAGAGGAACCAGGACTTATGGTGTGAATTCCACCAAGACCATAGCCATATAACAGACAAGTGCTTCGCCTTAAAGGATGAGATCGAGAAGATGTTGAAGTCAGGAAAGTTGAGGAAGTGCGATGATAGAGAGGCTCCCAAAAGGGTAAGAGATGGCCCTAAAAAGATAAGAAACGATAGGTGTCATGATGATACCCCAGTAAAAATGGGCGATGACTCGGATGGCGATGATGAAGACGATCTCGACCTCACACCAAAGGATGACAACACCCCCGTGAAGAGGGTTGGTATGATCTCCTTTGGTGTTAACACCATATGTGGAGGACTTGCAGGGGGTGGTTCTGAAGTGTCTGATCGCAAAGCTCAGGTCGCAGAAGCCAAGTCAGTGGCCAAATTTGAAATAGTAAATTTGACATCTTTCGAAACAACACAGAAGAGAAAGAAGGTGGACATGGACACTCTCATAGTCGGGTTCTCCCGACTCGACTTCAAAGGCATCTTAGCTCCACATGATGACCCTTTGGTAATCACAACAAGAGTTCATGGATGTGAGGTACATAGAATTCTTATAGACGGAGGAAGTTCAACAGATGTGATGTTCTGGCCTTGCTTCAAAGCTTAGGCCTTAGCAGAGCTAGGCTGGTACCCTATCATCATCCGCAGTGGTGAAAAGGTCCATCCACTGGGCATGTATGAGATGGACATACGAATCGGCGATGAGTGTCCTAAGAGGTTAACCCAGAAGATTAATTTTTTCATTATGGACGAAAATATCTTCTCGGCCTATAACCTCATCATAGGAAGAGTATCCCTTAAGGAGTTTGAAGTCGTGTCGTCGACGGTCCACCAGATGCTAAAATTCCCGACCCCCTATGGGGTAGGGGAAGTGCAGGGTGACCAGACCATAGCAGGAGAATGCTACTTTAACTCAGCTAAAGAGAGAGAGGCTCATAAGAGAGAAACTACCACATATAACATTGATACACTTAACCCCAGAGATGAAACGAAGTTGAAGAAAGGAGAGGCCGCGGAAGAGGTAGAATCCATCGTCCTCAATGAGGACGAGCTGGAAAAAACCATCCAAGTCGGCAAAGCCTTAAAGGCAAAAATCAAGGAAGAATTGATAAACTTCTTGAGGAAGAGGCAAATTTTCTTCGCTTGGAGTCACGCAGACATGCCTGGCATCAGCCCTGAGGTTATGTTCCACAAGCTGAATGTTACTAAGGATTCTAGGCCAATCAAACAAAGATGAAGAATTTACTCTATGGAGAAGTACGATGTCATCCAACAAGAAGTCAGAAAGTTGGAAGGGGTTGAGTTTATCAGAGAAGTCATATATCCGGAGTGGCTATCGAATGCAGTCATTGTGCCCAAAGCCAACAGAAAATGGAGAATGTGCGTAGACTTTATCGACCTGAATAAGTCTTGCCCGAAAGATAGCTATACCTTACCTTGGATCGACCAAATGGTAGATGCAACTACAGTACATGAGCTCATGAGCTTCATGGACGCGTATTCAGGCAACAACCAGATCTTCATGGACGACGAAGACTCAGAAAAGACAACCTTCATCATTGACAAAGGGACGTATTGCAATAAGGTTTTTCCTTTCTGATTGAAAAATACGGGGGCAACATACCAACATCTTATGAATAACATGTTTGAAGACCAAATTGGCAAGACTATGGAAGTGTACGTCGATAATATGTTAACGAAGAGCCTAAAGGCCTGCACCCACGTAGCAAACATGGAAAAGATTTTCGATACCATAGACTTGTACAGAATGAAACTCAACCCTACGAGGTGTGTCTTCGAGGTAGGAGCCGTAAAATTTCTTGGATTCATTGACAATCAGAGGGGAATAGAGGCGAACCTCGAGAAAATCAAGGCTTTACTCCACATGAAGATACCAAATAGTATCAAGGACATTCAGAGGCTTACTGGAAGAGTAGCTGCACTCAACAAATTTGTTTCAAGAGCGACGAACAAGTGTCTTCCGTTATTTAAGGTGCTTAGAAAGGCCTTCGAGTCGGAAAAAGAATGTGATGAGGCTTTTAATCAGCTCAAGTCCTACCTCGGATCCCCCTTACTCTTATCTCGGCCCATAGCAGGAGATAAAATGTATGTCTATCTAGCAGTTTCTGAATCAGCTATAAGTGCAGCCATAGTATGGGAAGACGTTGGGGTCCAAAGGCCTTTGTACTTCAACAGTAAGGCCCTTCAAGGGTCTGAACACAATTATCCTCGAATGGAAAAGTTAGCCTATGCCCTAATACATGCTTCTAGGAAGATGAAGCCTTACTTTGAAGCCCATTCCATGGTCATCCTCATCGACTCCCCACTTAGACAGGTCCTCCATAAACCTAACAAGTCGGGTAGATTGATGACATGGGCCATTGAGCTGGGAGAGTATGACCTTACTTATCAGCCCAGGGTGGCCATCAAAGGGAAGGCACTGGCGAATTTTTTCGCTGAGTTCACATGAGAAGAGATCGAGGTAGAGAATAATCTAGAGACTATAGAAGGATCAAATAGCAACGTCTTTCAAGACCCGAAAGAGGTTATGCCCAAGAGAGCCAGAGATGGAATAGCCGAGAATGAGGAAGACCGGTACCTCTTCAGGCAGGGAATAATGTTAGAAGGTGGTTTCTCATCAGATAAAGACATCTGGAACCTTTTTGTCGATGAGTTTTCTTGTGAAAGTGGAAGCGATGCGGGTCTGATACTCTCAGCCCCGAATGGTACCAACATCGAATATGCCCTAAGGTTTAACTTCAAGGCGTCAAACAATGAGTCAGAATATGAGGCCATAATAGAAGGCCTCTCCTTAGCAAGGACCCTTGGTATAAGACAACTCCTCCTGAACAGTGACTTAAGGTTGGCTGTTAATCAAGTATCGGGGGTTTATAAGGCCATGGATGAAAGGATGGCCAAATACCTGAAGAGGGTGAGAACGATACTCGAAGGCTTTGAAGAGGTAAAGATGAAGAGAATACCTCAGTAAAACAACAGTTATGAAAATGCATTAGCAAGGATAGCTTTGGCAACGAGGACAGATATAAGAAGGACAGTCCCTGTTGAGATCTTGCCCAGAGCAACCATTGAAGAAGAAGAGGTCAGTAACCCTTGCCTCAATTTTAACCTAGGAGACTCATGGATGGATCCCCTTATCAGATATATCAGAGAGGGGGTGCTACCGGAGTCAAAGCATCAGAGGAGGAAATTGAGATACAGAGCTGCAATGTTCTAAATAGAGGAAGGGATTCCTATTACCTCTCCTCAGATGAGTTCATCCCATAGAAGTTCCCCACGTACTACAAGAGGTACACGAGGGTTCTTGCTCCAGTCACATAGGAGGGAGACCTTTGGCGAAGAGGATTATCACGCAAGGATATTAGTGGACAACCTTGGCCAAAGATGCTGCAGCATACGTGAAGAGGTGCGATAAATGTCAAAGATTCTCCACTATCCCACATCAACCTCATCAGCCTATGATGTCAATCAGTTCCTCTTGGCCATTCACAGTATGGGGAATTGACCTAGTAGGACCCCTGCAAAGGGCTGTAAATAATTATCGATTTTTGATAGTTGTAATTGATTACTTCTCCAAATGGGTAAAGGCAGAGCCGATGATCATGATTACAGAGCAGAAGACCTTCCAATTTATTTGGAAAAACATCATATGCATACATGGCCTCCTAAACACCCTCATTTCGGACAACGAAACACAGTTCAAGAATTCTTCCCTTAAAAAATACCGCGAAAGAGTTAGGATAAATCAATTTTTCTCTTCTCCTGGCCGGCCTCAAGCAAACTGTCAACCCGAAGTCACAAATAGATGATCCTTGATGGGATCAAGATGAGGTTAGAAGAAGATAAAGGTAGATGGAATAAAGAGGTTTATGCTGTGCTATGGGCCTACACAACAACCTCTAGGACACCAATAGGGGAGACCCCGTTTATGTTGTCACATGGCTCAGAGGTCGTCATACTAACAGAGGTAGGACTCCCTACTCATAAATTTCAGACCTATGACCTGGAGAAGAATGGGGAGGAGATAAGACTCGACCTAGACTTGATTGAAGAGAGAAGGGAAGACACAAAAGTTAGGCAGGCAGCTTACCAGCAGAGAATAGAAAAATTCTACAATCAAAGGGTAAAATCAAGACCTATAGCTTTAGGAGACCTGGTGTTGAAGAAGACGTTGCAGAAGGTGAACAAGCTTCACCCAAATTGGCATGGTCCTTACAAAGTGATTGAGGAGGTTATACCCGGGGCCTACAGGCTAGAAAACCTCAAAGGGGAACCTTTCTCTAACCCTTGGAATGCTGATCATTTAAAAAAGTATTACATATGATGTTACGAGGGCTTTCATGTAAATGTATCATCTTACGAAGAGATTATTAATAAGAAGATCGGTTTCCATGTCAATTATTGGTTCATTGTACTCGAATGGAAATTTTTTATGGGAATAATATCTTAGGTGATGACCTTAGACCTTATAACATCATAATTTGGTGACAAGGTCTAAGGTAAGACATCATACTTGGATGACCTCAGACCCTAGACATCATTAATTTGGTGAAAATTTTTATGGGGATAACATCTTAGTTGATGGCCTCAGACCTTATAACATCATAATTGGTGACAAGGTCTAAGGTAAGGCATCATACTTGGATGACTTCAGAACCTAAACATCATAATTTGGTGACAAGGTCTGAGGTAAGACACCATACTTGGATGACCTCAGACCTTAACATCATTAGTTTGGTGAATAAAGATTAGGATAACGTCTTATGTGATGACCTCAGACTTTAACATCATTAGTCTGGTTAATATTTGATGAGGATAACATCTTAGGTGATGACCTCAGACCTTATAACATCATAATTTGGTGACAAGGTCTGAGGTAAGATATCATACTTGGATGACCTTAGACCCTAGACATCATTAATTTGGTGAAATTTTTTATGGTGATAACATCTTAGTTGATGGCCTCAGGACTTATAACATCAAAATTTGGTGACAAGGTCTAAGGTAAGACATCATACTTGGATGACCTCGGACCCTTAATATCATTAACTTGGTGAAATTTTTTATGGGGATAACATCTTCTGTGATGACCTCAGACCTTAAACATCATAAATTAGTGACTAGGTCTGAGGTAAGACACCATACTTGGATGACCTCAGACCTTAACATCATTAGTTTGGTGAAAATTTTTATGGGGATAACATCTTGTGTGATGACCTTAGACCTTAAATATCATAATTTGGTGACAAGGTCTGAGGTAAGACACCATACTTGTATGACCTCAGACATTAAAATCATTAGTTTGGTGAAAATTGTTTTGGGGATAACATCTTATGTGATGATCTCAGACCTTAAACATCATAATTTGGTGATAAGGTCTGAGGTAAGACACCATACATGGATAACCTCAGACCTTAACATCATTAGTTTGGTGAATATTTGATGAGGATAACATCTTAGGTGATGACCTCAGACCTAAATACACATTGCATGACACAAAAAATCATTTAAAGAACACTCGGCAAATAAGGAAGTGAAGCATGTATCAGAAGTTAATATAGACTAAGAGTTACAAGATACAAGGTAATTGAGTTTACGATCAGATGTTACATCTTGAAATCAAAATAAAAGAATTACATAAAGCTTCACAAAAAGGCCTAAGGGTTTTCAGCTACAGTGTTGGCATCCTCGGCCTCATTCCCCTGACCGAGGTTGGTCACCTTAGCCCCATCATCTTGGAGGTTGGCACTTTCAGTCTCAGTAACATCCAAAGGTGCAGTCTATCAAGGGGCAACATCTTCCTCTTCAACCTCTTGAAGGGCCTGGCAAAACCCAGACCAATGAAGTTAGAGGACTTTAGTCTCCCTGACTCCTTCTCCTTAGCGGTTGCCCATTTGCTAGTTGCCTTAATACCTCTTTCGAGGTATTCAAAGCCAACGCTGATGAATTCATCAGAGACTTTGTAATCAACCAGGATCCCCTCAGAAGCATCCTCAAGGGCTGCCTTCACTGCAGCATCAACCTTCTGCTGGAGAACGTCGTCCTTCTCCTTCAGGGCAGAGGTGTGTTCTTTCTTAAGCTTGGAGATATATTTCTCCAACTTCTTGACCTTATTGTCAGACCCTTCAAAGGCAGACTTCAGATGATTCGCCTCTGCATTTAGAGATCTTTGCACCTTCTCGGCCTTTTGGCCTTTCTCGATGAGGGGAAACTTCTTTAGAGTTCAGTTGGCAAGATGATGCATAGCAATGATGCCCTACAAATCAAGAAGTCAAATGTATATGTTCAGATTCAAAACATAGGTTACACTTCAGAATGAAACTGAAATCCAAAATCTTACTTGAATGGACATGTGAAGGTAAAACTCAACCAGCATAGGAGTATCCATGGAGCAAAAAAAGCGTTTGTCAGTATCGATCATAGCAGAGCCGATGGCATCCAACGCCTGTACACTATGGCCTATTATACTATCATTAATTTTTAGCTGCTCCAAATGAGCAGCCAATGCATCTTCAAAGGATATGGGGATGGCCTTTTGGGCCTTACTTTTCCTCTGATCCTCGGGGGAAGTGTTTTAGTTTTCCTCTTTATTGTGGCGTCGACTTTGGACCTGTCGACACTGTTCTTTGGTGGGGGAGAAGGGGGTGCACTCGAGCCTGCCTTCTCCACCAGCTTCGTGATACTTGGGGTAGACATGTCCCAGATATCATCCGAGATGCCATCAGGGCATTCTGTAAATGGAAAGGTCTGAGTCAGAAGATCAGAGACATAAAAAGTCAAAGGTTTTACTTGTTGAAATAATAAAAAAAATCACTTACGAAGCTCGGTCAGAGGAATCCCCCCAAGGCCAGTCTCAGAGAGATAGTAGGGGGTCATCAGATGTTCGAACTTGACCAACAGACCATGTTCCCCCTAATCTTGTAGGTCTTTCACATTTTGAAGATTATTTTGTCTTAGCCCAGGGTCGGCCCTGGCAGCCATCGACACCTTAACCCATCTCAGGGGTATCCTCGACTCTAAGTTCGAAGAGGGGACACATGAATCAAATTCCGATGCCCCTGAGACGAAGAAATATCGCGGCTTCCAAATTATGATTTGAGGTTTGGGTGACCTGCAACATCTTTTTAGTTGAAATCTAAGCTAAGAAATGGTAATAGCTCGGATGGTTCCTTGCAGATGAAGGGATGTAGCATCCGGTGAAGACCTGGATGGGAAGGTATGAGTTGTGGAATTCCCTCCATAGAACTATAGCTCCAATTATCACCCTCCAGGCATTGGGGGATAATTGGGAAGGAGGTAAGTTAATGTAGGAAAGTTTGGCCCTAATAATGGGATGAATGGGCAGACAAAATCCTAACTTGAACATCTACTCGTACAAGCAAATCTCATCATCTCGGCAGCCGTAAGCCCTCTCTTCCGTCAGAGGTCTTCTGAGTTTTATGGAAGGGCTTATTGAGTATAGATGTCTGAACGCAAGGAGGTTGAGCTCTCTGACAGTGCTCTCAATATCAGTTGCTTCTGAGGTGTCAACATCACTCCCACTATCATCATCCTCGTCCTCTTTAACGTCGGTCCGAGCAAACGATAGGTCACCACTTAGGAACCTCTGAGCAAACTCTGCTCCTGTAATAGCCGACAGGGGAATGGCTTCAAGGATTGGTGGAACAGCTATGCTAGGTCCTACAATCTCAACGTCGAAGGCCTGATTGGAAACCTCGGATTGATCAGGGACCTGATCCTGCCGAATGGAAAAGTCCATGGCCTTTTGAAAAGAATCCACAGATATAGGATCTGAGGTAGATGACTCAGACTCAGACATAGGAATAGGTTCAACTGGGACCTCTAGTTGGGTTACTGGCTTTGTTGGCTCAGCGTATACGATCTTAAGAGGGAGTGGAAAGATAGGTATGAGAGGGACGGCCTCGGCCCTATGAGCTTCCTCTTCGGCCCTCTCTATTTGCCTAATCTTTTCCAAAGTATTCTCTCTAAGAGAGGGGAATTCTTCTAAAATTTGATAAAGAGGCCTGAGCATAGGAGGATGACCTAACACTTGTTAAACCAGGAACAAACAACTTGACTTGTCTTGTCCAAGGATCAAACTAGGGTTTTAAATGAAGAACGATCAAGAACAGTTCACTAGAAAATACATGAACTTGCCGGAAAATTAATAAACTAATTGGAAACCTCTTAAAGCTCACCAAAAAATGCAAAAATAGGAACAAGGCAGGAAATATAAAGAAGAAGATATGGTAAATGATACTTGATGGAAGGCAATGAGAAGAAAGGAAGGGATTGCAAGGAAAGTCCACCTGGTGCACTTCTAACCAGAGCTCTTGTAGAGAGAGAGAGAGAGACAGAAAATTTCAGGCAAAGAAATGAAGAAGTGGGGAAGAAAGAGAAAGGAAATGAGGGTTTAACCCTCAAACAGCCCCACATGCATCCCAAGGCCCATCATTGCCTTGGGAGCCCAAAAGACTGCAATCATTACACCTGCCAGGCACCCTAGCCACTTCAGCAGCTGACACTTATAAAAAAGGTATTAACACTTAAGGAAGTCCAACCTCGGGAAAATATACCCCTTAGGCACCTGATCACAAAGGTAACTAAGGGCTAGGGGGTGATTGATATGCCCTAAATGTACCTCCTTGGCTCAGAGACATCAACCTCGACCATGGAGATGGCCGATGTTGGAAGGGCCTTAGATCAACAACCAACGGTCTCATCCCAAGAAAAGTCATCCAAGGCTTGCAACCTCGGCTTAGTTTAGGCCGAGGTTTCCATCCCATCATCATAACCAATCTCGGCTGAGGATCAGTCGACGTTCTTTCTATGCCACCATTACCTCGGCCCAGGCCAACGTCACAGCTCTACATGCCTTACCTCAGCTCTTCCACTGAGCCAAGGTCACCACCTTGTCCTCTTCCAGGCCGAGGTTGGGACCATTCATAGATGGGTGAGACCTTATCAGCATATGTATTATTGGGAACATATGTACACAATTAGTTATATCCTAATCATTCCCCTCACGTGGGGGAATATTGAGGTCATCATTATCTAAATGAGATCAGCCAGGTGTTATTCTCATACTGGTTCAATCCTTATTCACATGTTCATCACATGCTCGGGGGGTACATTACACCCCCCAGGCACTATATATAGAGTTCATCCTCTACCTTGTAAGGGATCCGAAATTGGCAACCCTAGCTAAAACTCTGTCCAAATATACAGTAGAGAGAGAAAGCTTGAGAGATTTTATCCATGGCCATTAGTGCCTTCATTCAGTGATATTACTCACACACATTCACAGTGGACATGGGCCAGATTGGTTGAACCACTTATACTCCGGTGTTGATCCTCTTCCCCTTACCTCTTTCTTTTATACTTGATATATATATATATATATATATAGTATACTGATATGCTGCCATTGTTATCACTAGCTTGAGCTTACAAACACCTTGATTGGTGATGCTATTTCCAGCATCATCAATAACTACTTTGGACAACCAATCAGGGTACTTCACATCTTCAGTAAAGGAAGCTTTTTGAAGATTCTTGATTCTTCCTGTACAGCCTGGTTATTCTTTGGGCTAAAAACTCTTCTTTTCTACTTCACAGGTTTGACTTACCTATTGACATTAAGTTTATGACACAGAAAGTTTGGATCTATGCCTGGCATATCTTCATGACTCCAAGCGAACACTTATTTTCTTTGCCTTAAGAAAGCTGTCAACTCTTGCTTAAGAACTGGTTCCACCAATGCTCCTATTTGAGTTGTTCGTTCTGGTTTATCATTATCCAGAATAATGCTTTTTTTTACCTCCATCATTTGACCTTATACAAGCTCAGATTCATTTCGTGGATCTAAGTTTTCAACCTCAGACTCGTTGTTCAGCTCAGTTATATCCACTTGATAAGTGGTTATTTTCTGTTTGGCCTCCAACATATCTTCTTCTTCGGCAGAGGAATAGTAGCAATCTCGAGATACTTTCTAGTCTCCTTTCACTACTCCTACTCTAAAGTTGGTTGGGAATTTTAGGCATTGATGAACAATTGAGGGTATAACTTTGAACTTTTTCAGACAACTCTCCCAATGATCATATTATAAGCAGAATGAACATTTTTGTCCATTACAAAGAATATTACCTTCTTTATCCTGCTCGCCGTCCAAGTCCCGATCAACACATACAGCTTGATAGTCCCCAGTGGAAACACCTTTTCACCTGAGAATCCAATGAGTGGCATATGATATAGCTCTAGTTGACTGAGTTTTAAACCCAAACTATCAAAATAGGGATAGAACATGATATCTGCCAAACTGCCATTGTCCACCAATGTTCTTGCTTCCAATACTTCTTTCATCCTGACTCCGATCACTAAAGGATCACCATGAGGATACAAAACTCTTGATAAATCATTTTTGGAAAAGCTAATTATGAGCTTATCCTTTTTAACTTTTCTTGGTCGGTCCTTCTCGGTGAGGTTGATACGTTGGATATAGGAACAAACTTGAGCCTCATTAAGCCTTCCTTTCAGCTGTGTGATCTCCTTCTTTGGCGTCTCCACCTGTAATCATGTGAAAATTAAAAGATCTAAAACTGAGTGTGAATAACTCATGTTCCAGTTTTATAGATTTCTTGGGGAGATCGGGATCATCTTCTAGATCATCTTCGTGGTTCCTCTTCTTGTCTTCTCTGGGCTTAACTGGAGATTTAGATCTCTATTGACCTCTTCCTCCATTTCTTCCACCATTCTTTTGATCAATAAATCTTTCCAGTTTTCCTCTTCGGATGAGTGATTCTATCTCATTTTGGAGGGTAATGCATTAATTGGTAGTATAACCATGATATTTGTGAAACTCACAATACTTGGACTTATCCCTCTTATCAGTAGGCGACCTTAACTTTTCAGGCCAACTCAAATAATTTTTGTGCTTGATTTCCTCCAACACATGATGTATATCCATCGCTAAAGGAGTGTAATGAATGAATGTCCTGAGCCGATCTAGGCTTTCTTTCCCTTTGAACTCTTGCGCTCATTATGATTCTTGTTGTCCTTCTTATCTGACTTCCCCTCTACTTTTACTTCTACTTTTGCGCCTAAATTATTTTTAGCAAGTATAGATTCATAATCTTTACTGCCTTGGCCATCAATTCTCTCATCGTCTTTGGTGGATATTTTTCCAAAGTATAATATAATTTATCAGGGTGCAAACCACTCATAACAGTAGTGCTTATTGTATTCTCTTCATAATCAATTACTTATAGTTTCTCGTTGTTGAAACGAGTGATGTAATCCCTGGTACTTTCTCCTTCCTTGTGTCTTACATTGAGTAAATGAGCTACTCATTTTACTGGCTTTTCTCCAAAGCAAAAATTAGAAATGAATATCTCGGTAAGTTGTTGATAGTAAGAAATCTTCCCCCGAGGAAGGTTGTTGTACCAGATTTGAGCAAATCTAGTGATTGTTCCTGAGAACGCCCTACATCTGATCTCATCAGGAACAAAATAGATATCAGCAACTCCTTGGTACTGCTATATATGGAGAATTGGATCAGTCTTCCCATTATATTTCGAAGTGACCGCTGGAGCTTTAACCTTGGTCGGCGTAGGGAAATCCACGATGGTTTGTACAAAGGGATATCCCTTAAAATAACTTCTTTAAAGAGGATTCTTGGCTTTGGCCATTTCACCTAATCTGTCTTCCAAACATTGAATGTAACCTTTCCAAGCATCACTGTTAGTGCCCTAGATGGTAGCTCTTTTATGCCGACCTACCGATCTTACTGAGCTTTCTTCCTATGAACCTTCTCTCTGACTAGACCTTTCAGTTCATCGGATATTTAATCTGGACTGGGGTGAACCTTCCCTCAGATCACTTGGTCGTCAAGTATTTCTCGATGTAACCCGCATGTCATTTCCCTAGGGTCCCAAATGATCGAAAGGAGAGGCCTTACTTAGCCTTTCTAAGGCATGAGTCTTTCTAGGATGAGAAATTTTCCATCATTGGAATTAGTGACCCTAATAGAAGAGGTTGCTCCAGTTAGATATGAAGGATACCTAGAGGTTATGAAATGGCTATGCCCAATACTCATTATTGGCGACGGTTGCATATTCTTGTGACTAGATTGCGCCGGCACTCCAGTTTGTAGAGATTGGACCAACTGTCGTATAATATCCTATATGGCCTCTTGACCCTTGGCCAGGCTAGCCAAAATTCCTATCAAATCATTATTGTTAATAAGGGTAGAGGGATTAGGCAGGATACCCTCATTTCTAGTGCTTAATTCTGGAATTTCGGCCATGGGTGATGAATGATGAATAAGTGAAGACGTTTAGCAATACGTTCCCACAGACGGGGCTAATATGTTGATGCAAAAATGAGACTAAGACTAATTAATTGATCACAGATAAATTAAGTAAAACAAATAAGACACAAGAATTTTTTTTTAAAGTGGTTTGGCTTAATGGAATAGCCTACATCCACTGTTATGTATTGACTGTTTTGAGTTATTTTTTTCGATCCAATGCAATGAGGATGATACAATGTATTTATATCCCAAGGGGGGTCTTGATCATTGTCATGTGAAAGGATGGAATGCCTTTATTTGTTAGGCATTTACATCAATACATAATGATAATTAATTATATGAACACTATCACTTCATAGGAAATACAGGCTGTAAGACTGTTGGCGCTTGGTTGGTTATACATAATGACTTTTTGACTATTGGTCGAGCTTCCCAGTTGGTCGGGCTTCCTTGTTGGTCGGGATTTTCTATCATGCTAACTTGGACTTGTGCCACATAGGATGACACATGATGGATTGTAATTGGTCCATGTAGGATGGTAAATTTTGGTATCAGCAGAAGTAGAGCTATGCACTTGTAACATTATGATAGTACTTCTAATTATGAAGACACCAATAAAGTTGGTCTGCATGAATTAAAACCACCAACAAAGTTGGTCGATAACATTATGAAGACGCCAACAAAGTTGGTCTGCATCAACAAATACCACCAACAAAGTTTCACTACACCAAAACTAGCGATTGGTCACGGCCAAAATCCCTGACCAAAACTGTGGGTCGCGGACTAGGGCCATGACCATTTCGGGCGTGACCATTTTCGTGGATCGCAGCCCAAGTCCGTGATAAAAAAATGTTCACGGTCGAGAGGGGTCACGGAAGATGGTCGCGGACTTGGGCCGTGACCCATGCTGTGACAGGTCGCGGCCCTCATCTGTGACCCACAATCGTGACAAATTGGTTGCTGCCAAAGTCCGCGACCCACGTCCGTGACAAAAAAATAAAATAAAATTGGTCACGACCCTCATCTGTGACCCAAAACCGTGACAAATTGGTCGAGGAATTTGGCCGCGACCCACGATCGTGACAAAAAAAATAAACAAAAATGGTCGCGGCCCAAGTCCGTGACCCACAACCGTGACGAAAAAATGAAAAAAATGATCACGGACTTTGGTCGCGACAATTTTTATGCGCGACAAAAAAAATAAAAATAGTCATGGACAAAGTCCATGACCATATTTATCTATAATTTTTAAAAAAATGTATCTTTTTGGTCAAATCCTAAAATTGTGGGTCCTATGAGTGCACCGTCGATTGCTACGTGTAACGTTGGACACATACGAGGTGTTATAAATATTTATTATTGGCAAAACAAAAAAAAATTACAAATTGCGAATCGAGAACGTTGTTAATAAACAAATATATATACAAACTTAAAAATATTACACGTCTTAATAATTCACAGACCCAAAAAAAAATTGGGCAGAGTTTCCTCTATTTTCTTGACATTTCAAACCCTGTAAATGTAAAACCTACTTATTATAAAGCCGGCACGACCATAAAATTTAACAATCAAATTATAAAAGCCCACACGGCCATAAAACTAAACAATAAAAGCCCGCACGACTATAACACATAAAAAACATTATCCTGAATGTCCACAAAATATAAACAATCTTCATGTTGTAATCCATTGCCCCCTTCATTTGTTCCACGTGCAAAAATCCTATAAATGATAGGATATAAAAAAAATATCAGTAACCAAGTAGTTTTACAAAAAATTTAATCGAGATGCAAAATTGCATATATGAGTTCAAATTATCAACATATCAATGTTTTTATGCCTAAGTCTGGAAATATGCAAGTTACCGTCGTATTCTCAAACCGGGACTCCCGCGGCTACGCGGTTAGTTCCTACGAGTTACATTGGTCCCGTGGGAGGTGTTGGTGCCACCCACGGGACCATTCAGGGGCTGTTTTGGGTTTTCACCCTCTAACGCCATGTTTTTAAGCCTAAGTGTAGAAATATGCAAATTACCGTCGTACTCTCAAACGGGAAGTCCCGCGGCTACGTGGTCAGTTCCTACGAGTTACATTGGTCCCGTGGGAGGTGTTGGTGCCACCCACGGGGACGTTCGGGGGTTGTTTCGAGTTTTCACCCTCTAACACCATGTTTTTAAGCCTAAGTCTAGAAATATGCAAATTACTGTCGTATTCTCAAACCGAGAGACCCGCGGCTGCAGATTTAATTCCTACGAGTTACATTGGTCCCGTGGGAGGTGTTGGTGGCACCCACGGGGCCGTTCGGGGGCTGTATCGAGTTTTCACCCTCTAACGCCATGTTTTTCTTACATCTAGATATATGCAAATTACCTTCGTATTCTTAAACTGGGAGTCTCCCAGCTGCGTGGTCAGTTCCTACGAGTTTCATTGGTCCCCTGGAAGGTGTTTGTGCCACCCATGGGGGCTGTTTCGAGTTTTCACCCTCTAACGCCATATTTTTAAGCCTAAGTCTAGAAATATGCAAATTACCGTCGTGCTCTCAAACCGGGAGTCCCGCGGCTATGTGGTCAGTTCCTACGAGTCACATTGGTCCCGAGGTAGGTGTTGGCGCCACCCACGGGGCCATTCGGGGGATGTTTCGAGTTTTCACCCTCTAACGCCATGTTTTAAATCCTAAGTCTAGAAATATGCAAATTACTGTCGTACTCTCAAACCGAGAGTCTCGCGGCTACGAGGTCAGTTCCTACGAGTCACATTGGGCCCATGGGAGGTATTGGCGCCACCCACGGGGCTGTTCGGGGATGTGTCGAGTTTTCACCCTCTAACGCCATGTTTTTAAGCCTAAGTCTAGACATATGTAAATTATCATCGTACTCTCAAATCGGGAGTCCTGCAGCTGCGGGGTCAGTTCCTACGAGTTACATTTGTCCCGTGGGAGGTGTTGGTGCCACCCACGGGAACGGTCGGGGGTTGTTTTGAATTTTCACCCTCTAACGCCATGTTTTTAAGCCTAAGTCTAAAATATGCAAATTACCATCGTAATCTTAAACCGGGAGTCCCGTGATTGCGTGGTCAGTTCCTACGAGTTACATTGGTCCCGTGGGAGGTGTTAGTGCTACCCAAGGGGACGATCGGGGGCTGTTTCGAGTTTTCACCATCTAACGTCATGTTTTTAAGCCTAAGTCTCGAAATATGCAAATTACCGTCTTATTCTCAAACCGGGGGTCCCGCGGCTGCGGGATCAGTTCCTACGAGTTACATTGGTCTCGTGGGAGATGTTAGTGCCACCCACGGGGCCGTTCGGGGGCTGTTTTGAGTTTTCACCCTCTAACGCCATGTTTATAAGCCTAAGTCTAGAAATATGCAAATTACCATCGTACTCTCAACCCAGGAGTCCCGCGTCTACGGGGTCAGTTCCTACGAGTTACAATGGTCCCGTCGGAGGCGTTGGTGCCACCTATGTGGACGGTCGGTGGCTATTTCAAGTTTTCACCCTCTAACGTCATGTTTTTAAGCCTAAGTCTGGAAATATGCAAATTACTGATGTATTCTCTAACCGAGAGTCCCTCGGCTGCGTGGTCAGTTCCTACGTGTTATATTGATCCCGTGGGAGGTGTTTGTGCCACCCACGGGGGTTGTTTTGAGTTTTCACCCTCTAACGCCATCTTTTTAAGCCTAAGTCTAGAAATATGCAAATTATTGTCGTATTCTCAAACCGGGAGTCCCGCGGATGCGTGGTTAGTTCCTACGAGTTACATTGGTCCCGTGGGAGGTGTTGGTGCCACCCACGGGGCCGTTCTGGGGCTGTTTTGAGTTTTCAACCTCTAACGCCATTGTTTTAAGCCTAAGTCTAGGACTATCCAAATTATTGTCGTATTCTCAAACTGGGAGACCTATGGATATGAGGTTATTTTCTACGAGTTACATTGGTCCCGTGGAAGGTGTTGGTGGTACCCAAGGGCCGTTCGGGGGCTATTTCCAATTTTCACCCTCTAACGGCTCGTTTTTCTTAAGTTTAGAAATATACAAATTACCATCGTATTCTCAAATAGGTAGTCTCGTGGCTGCGTGGTCAATTCCTATGAGTTACATTGGTCCCGTGGGAGGTGTTGGTGCCACCCACGGGGACGTTCGGGGGCTGTTTTGAGTTTTCGCCCTCTAACGCCATGTTTTTAAGCCTAAGTCTAGAAATATGCGAATTACCATAGTATTCTCAAATCGGGAGACCCAAGGCTGCGGGGTCAGTTACTACAAGTTACAATGATCCCGTGAGAGGTGTTGGTGGCATCCACAGGACCGTTCAGGAGCTGTTTCGAGTTTTCACCCTCTAACGCCATGTTTTACTTAAGTCTCAAAATCGGCAAATTACCGTCATATTCTCAAACCGAGAGTACCGCGGTTGCGTGGTCAGTTCCTATGAGTTACATTGGTCCCGTGGGTGGTATTTGTGCCACCCACGGGGACGTTCGAGGGTTGTTTCGAGTTTTCACCCTCTAACACCATGCTTTTAAGCCTAAGTCTAGAAATATGCAAATTACTATCGTATTCCCATATCGGGAGACCCGCAGCATGGGGTCAGTTCCTACGAGTTACATGGGTCTCATGGGAGGTGTTGGTGCCACCCATGGGGAGGTTCGGGGGCTGTTTCGAGTTTTCACCCTCTAACGCCATGTTTTACAGCCTAAGTCTAGAAATATGAAAATTACCATCGTGCTCTCAAACCGGGAGTCCCGCGGCTATGTGGTCAGTTCCTACGAGTCACATTGGTCCCGAGGGAGGTGTTGGTGCCACCCACGGGGACGTTTAGGGGTTGTTTCGAGTTTTCACCCTCTAACACCATGTTTTTAAGCCGAAGTCTAGAAATATACAAATTACCATCGTATTCTCAAACCAGGAGACCTGCGGCTGCAGAGTCAGTTCCTATGAGTTACATTGGTCCCGTGGGAGGTGTTGGTGGCACCCACGGGGCCGTTCGGGGGTTGTATCGAGTTTTTACCCTCTAACGCCATGTTTTTCTTACATCTAGATATATGCAAATTACCTTCGTATTCTCAAACTGGGAGTCTCGCGGTTGAGTGGTCAGTTCCTACAAGTTTCATTGGTCCTCTGGAAGGTGTTTGTTCCACCCACGGGGGCTGTTTCGAGTTTTCACTCTCTAACGCCATGTTTTAAAGCCTAAGTCTAGAAATATGCAAATTACCTTCGTACTCTCAAATCGGGAGACCCGCGGCTGCGGGGTCAGTTTTTACGAGTTACATTGGTCTCGTGGGAGATGTTTGTTATATTATGATTGCCCAACATCTGTTGCATTCTGATTGGTTGAGTTTGTGTTTCTTTATAGAGAGTAAACTAGCGTTTTCTTACAACCCTTGGATCGTTTTTATCAACGATCTGCATGCAATCTTTCATCATCCCTATGAACCTCATATGAACCAATCAGGAGAGTTATAATCACCGCATACCGTGAACCCTTGGATCAAAGTCAATAAACCTTGACTCAATCAGAGCCATTGTTTTTTAACCTTATTCTCGAATCTTCTTAGCCCCTTATAAAAGGACCTTTATCCTCAGTAATCTATGACTTTTGCCATTTTTTCCTTTTAGAGAGAAAAGAGAGAGTAGATAGAGAAGAGAGAAAAAAAAGAGAGAAACAAGAAAGAGCGAGAAAGAGTTAAAATCCTAATCCTAACCCTAAATCGTCAAAACCTTTTCAAACCTAAACCTCTTTTCCAGTCCTATATATACCAAACACAACCTTGAGTGTTTGAGTGTTTGAGAGGTTGAGAGTTGGTTTGTTTAACTGGTTTGATGCTGTTACCTCTTTGTTCTTAGATCTTGTGTCCAACTTAAGCATTTTTCTTAGATCTAAGTTTTTGCTTTATAGAAATTTTAGATTTGAGTACTTTATGTTACATTTCACTTAGATTTACATATTTTGTTTCTCATCTTGAGAAATCTATTGTTGATTCTTTTCTGTAAATGTTTTTAACTTTGAAATCAACAATAATGTTTTATGTTTCTAGTTCTCTTGAAACAAGACCTTTGACCTAGTTTGGAATCGCACTTGGTGATTTTCAATCTCAAAAATATTTTCAAAACCTGAGATTGATTAAGATATTGATACGTCTTCTGAGCAAGATAGCCTTGGATTATGGGATTATTGTAAAGTTCAAATAAGGTTAAGCTTTATGAGAAGAGATAAATAGAAAAATCACAACATATAGTTCTTATATGTAATTTGTTAGGACTGGTTGTATAAAATAAGTGTGTGTGTGCATGCATGTGTTAGAAAGCACCTCCACAAACACTATCACCCTACCACACTAAAAGTGTTGGTAATAAGATCTCAAGAATAAGATTCGACGTAAAGAACTTGAACAAATTGGAAGTTAGCAAACTGGGAGAACAACATCAACAATCAGAACTGCAGAGAAGTTATAAGGACACCAGAGGGTACATTTCTAAACTTATATAAGTCTGAGTTGTATGCATGTTTGTTATATAGTTTGTAACTGTTAACATTTATTTTGGTGGAATTTTTTGTTTACTCCGTAGAGGGAGTCGTGGATGTTTCCTCAGTTGGGTGAGGTTTTACCACGTAAAAAATCCTTGTTCTTAATCTTTCTACATCTCCTCATCTAATTCTTGGTTGTGCTGTGTTTAAAGTTTTTTAAACTGATTTATTAAACCTGTTAATCAATTCTTGAACATATCTCGTACATATTTTTTAAACACGTCTTGTGATTAATTAGTTTTGATTTTAAAGAAAAGAGTTTCTTCAAAAAACTGTTTGGAGTTACTTAAATAGTTTAATTTTATATCAAACGACTTTAGTAACAGATTTTCAATTGGTATCAGAGCTTTGTAAACTTCTTTTAAAGAGATCCTGTGTTTCTGAAATTGTTTTCTGAAAATCAAACATGGACGAGAAAAATGAAAGATTTGGTAACTTGACCAGACCTCGTATCTTTGATGGAACCAATTTTCCTTATTGGAAAGTAAGGATGATTGCTTTCATTCAAGGAACTTTGGGAGATGATGTCTGGGACATTGTTGAAAATGGATACATTTGTCCCACTAAACCAACAACTGAAGGAAGTAATGAGAGGGTTAAGAAAATATTAAGTGAGTGTCACAAGAAGAGAAACAAGTTTCTCGCAACAATAACAAAGGAAAGAATTCCATATTTAAGTCCATAAATGAACATGAGTTCAAAAGAATCTCATCCTGTACCACTTCTAAGGAAGCTTGGGACACTTTGGTTACTGCTCATGAAGGTGACACTAGAGTTAAGGCTGCTAAAACAAAAATGCTCATTCAACAGTATAACTATTTAATGCTGTCTGAATCTGAGTCATTTGATGACTTCTATATGAACTTGACTGATATTGTGACAAAACTGCAAGCTAATGGGATAACAGATGACAGACATGAAATTGTATCTAAAATTCTGAGATCATTACCACAGAAATTTGACAACAAAAGATATGCTATTGAGGAAATGTGTGACATAAATCTCACTCCTGAATTACTCAGTAGTAAATTAACAACTGTGGAAATGGAATTAGAATTTAAGAAATAATTGACCTAGTCCCAAAGGAAACAGACTAGTTCCAATCTGAGCTTTTCATCTAAGTTGATTAAACCTGAGTTTAACATTCCCAATGATGACTCTGATGAGGAATGCGATATAGAGAGTTTGGACAATCAAATTGCCTTAAGGTAAAAATAGTTTAATTTTATATTAAACGATTTTAGTAATGGATTTTATGTTTTAAGTCTAAGTCGAGAAATATCCAAATTATTGTCGTATTCTCTAACCGGGAGACCTGCGGCTACGGGGTTAGTTCCCACGAGTTACATTGGTCCCGTGGGAGGTGTTGGTGGCACCCACGAGGCTGTTCGGGGGGCTATTTCGAGTTTTCACCCTCTAACGCCATGTTTTTCTTAAGTCTAGAAATATGCAACTTATCATCGTATTCTCAAATCGAGAGTCTCTCGGCTGCGTGATCAGTTCCTACGAGTTACATTGGTCTCGTGGGAGGTGTTTGTGTCACCCACGGGGACGTTCGGGGGCTGTTTCGAGTTTTCACCCTCTAACGCCATGTTTTTAAGCCTAAGTCTAGAAATATGCAAATTACTGTCATATTCTCAAATCGGGAGACTCGCGGCTACGGGGTCAGTTCCTACGAGTTACATTGGTCCCGTGAGAGGTGTTGGTGCCACCCATGGGGCCGTTCGTGGGTTGTTTCGAGTTTTTACCCTCTAACGCCATGTTTTTAAGCCCAAGTCTAAAAATATGCAAATTATTGTCGTACTCTCAAACAGGGAGTCCCGCGGCTACGTGGTCAGTGCCTACGAGTTACATTGGTCCCGTGGGAGGTGTTGGTGCCACCCATGGGGACGTTCAGGGGTTGTTTCGAGCTTTCACCCTCTAACACCATGTTTTTAAGCCTAAGTCAAGCAATATGCAAATTACCTTCATATTCTCAAACCGGGAGACCCGCGGCTGCAGAGTCAGTTCCTACGGGTTACATTGGTCCCGTGGGAGGTGTTGGTGGCACCCACGGGGCCGTTCGGGGACTGTATCGAGTTTTCACCCTCTAACCCCATGTTTTGCTTAGGTCTAAAAATATGCAAATTACCGTCGTACTCTCAAACTGGGAATCTCGCGGCTGCGTGGTCAGTTCCTACGAGTTACATTGGTCCCGTGGAAGGTGTTTGTGCCACCCACGGGGGCTGTTTCGAGTTTTCACCCTCTCACGCTATGTTTTTAAGCCCAAGTATAAAAATATGCAAATTATCGTCGTACTCTCAAACCGGGAGTCCCACGGCTACGTGGTTAGTGCCTACGAGTTACATTGGTCCCGTGGGAGGTGTTGATGCCACCCACGGGGACGTTCAGGGGTTGTTTCGAGTTTTCACCCTCTAAAACCATGTTTTTAAGCCTAAGTCTAGCAATATGAAAATTACCGTCATATTCTCAAATCGGGAGACCCGCGGCTGCAGAGTCAGTTCCTACGGGTTACATTGGTCCTGTGGGAGGTGTTGGTGCCACCCACGGGGCCGTTCGGGGGCTGTATCGAGTTTTCACCCTCTAACCCCATATTTTGCTTAGGTCTAGAAATATGCAAATTACCGTCGTACTCTTAAACTGGGAATCTCGCGGCTGCGTGGTCAGTTCCTACGAGTTACATTGGTCCCGTGGAAGGTGTTTGTGCCACCCACGGGGGCTGTTTTGAGTTTTCACCCTCTACGCCATGTTTTTAAGCCTAAGTCTAGAAATATTCAAATTGCCGTCATATTCTCAAACCGGGAGTCCCGGGCCTCCTTGGTCAGTTCCTACGAGTTACATTGGTCCTGTGGGAGGTGTTGGTGCCACGCACGGGGACGTTCGGGGGCTATTTCTAGTTTTCACCCTCTAACGCCATTTTTTTAAGCCTAAGTCTATAAATATGCAAATTACCATTGTATTCTAAAACCGGGAGTCCCGCGGCTGCGTGGTCAGTTCCCACGAGTTAGGGAGGTGTTGTTGCCACCCACGGGGACGTTCAGGTGCAGTTTCAAGTTTTCACGCTCTAACGCCACGTCTTTAAGCTTTAGTCGAGGTATATGCAAATTACCGTCGTATTCTCAAATCGGGAGTCCCGCGGATGCGTTGTCAGTTCCTAAGAGTTACATTGGTCCCGTGGGAGGTATTAGTGCCACCCACAAGGACGTTCGCTAGCTATTTCTAGTTTTCACCCTCTAACACCATATTTTTAACCCTAAGTCTAATACTATACAAATTACCGTCGTATTCTCAAACCGGGAGACTCGCGATTGCGGGATCAGTTCCTACGAGTTACATTGGTCCCCGTGGGACGTTCGGGGGCTGTTTCGAGTTTTCACACTCTAACGCCATGTTTTGCTTAAGTTTAAAAATATGAAAATTACCGTCGTATTCTCAAACCAAGAGTCTCTCCGCTGTGTGGTCAGTTCCTACGAGTTATATTGGTCCCGTGGGAGGTGTTGGTGCCACCCACAAGGACGTTGGGGGGCTGTTTTGAGTTTTCGTCCTCTAATGCCATGTTTTAAAGCCTAAGTCTAGAAATATGAAAATTACCGTCTTATTCTCAACCCGAGAGACCCGCGACTGTGGGGTCAGTTCCTACGAGTTACAATGGTCACGTGAGAGGTTTTGGTGGCACCCACGAGGCCGTTCGGGGGCTGTTTCGAGTTTTCACCCTCTAATGCCATGTTTTGATTAAGTTTAGAAATATGCAAATTACCATCGTATTCTCAAAACGAGAGTCTCTCGGCTGCGTGGTCAGTTCCTATGAGTTACATTGGTCCCGTGGGATGTGTTGGTGCCACCCACGGGGACGTTCGGGGGGTTGTTTCGAGTTTCGCCCTCTAACGCCATGTTTTAAAGCCTAAGTCTAGAAATATGCAAATTACCGTCGTATTCTCAAACTGAGAGACCCGCGGCTGCGGGGTCAGTTCCTACGAATTACAATGGTCCCGTGAGAGGTGTTGGTGGCACCCACGGGGCCGTTCGGGGGCTATATCGAGTTTTCACCCTGTAACGCCATGTTTTGATTAACTCTAAAAATATGCAAATTACCATCGTATTCATAAATCGGGAGTCTCGCGGCTGCGTAGTCAGTTCCTACGAGTCACATTGGTCCTGTGGGAGGTGTTTGTGCCACCCACGGGGACGTTCGGGGATTGTTTCGATTTTTCACCCTCTAACGCCATGTTTTTAAGCCTAAGTTTAGAAATATGCAGATTATTGTCGTATTCTCAAACGGAGAGACCCGCGGCTGCAGGGTCAGTTTCTACGAGTTACATTAGTCCCGTGGGAGGTGTTGCTGCCACCCATGGGGCCGTCCGGGGGCTGTTTCGAGTTTTCACCCTCTAACCCCATGTTTTTAAGCCTAAGTCTAAAAATATGCAAATTAACGTCGTACTCTCAAACCGGGAGTCCCGTGGCTACGTGGTCAGTTCCTACGAGTTACATTAGTCCCGTGGAAGGTGTTTGTGCCACCCACGGGGACGTTCAGGGGTTGTTTCGAGTTTTCACCCTCTAACACCATGCTTTTAAGCCTAAGTCTAGCAATATGAAAATTACCGTCATATTCTCAAACCGGGAGACCCGCGGCTGCGGAGTCAGTTCCTACGGGTTACGTTTATCCCGTGGGAGGTGTTGCTGGCACCCACGGGGCTGTTCGGGGGCTGTATCGAGTTTTCACCCTCTAACCCCATGTTTTGCTTAGGTCTAGAAATATGCAAATTATCGTCGTATTCTCAAACTGGGAATCTCGCGGATGCGTGGTCAGTTCCTACAAGTTACATTGGTCCCGTGGAAGTGTTTGTGCCACCCACGGGGGCTGTTTCGAGTTTTCACCCTCTAACGCCACGTTCTTAAGCCTAAGTCTAGAAATATTCAAATTTCCCTCATATTCTCAAACTGGGAGTCCCGCGGCTGCGTGGTCAGTTCCGACGAGTTACATTGGTCCCGTGGGAGGTGTTGGTGCCACGTACGAGGATGTTCCGGGGCTATTTCTAGTTTTCACCCTCTAACGCCATCTTTTTAAGCCTAAGTCTAGAAATATGCAAATTACCATTGTATTCTAAAATCGGGAGTCCCGCGGCTGCGTGGTCAGTTCCTACGAGTTAGGGAGGTGTTGTTGCCACCCACGGGGACGTTCGGGTGCCGTTTCGAGTTTTCACCCTCTAACGCCACATTTTTAAGCTTAAGTCTAGAAAAATGCAAATTACCATCGTATTCTCAAATTGAGAGTCCCGCGGATGCGTTGTCAGTTCCTACGAGTTACATTGGTCCCGTGGGAGGTATTGGTGCCACCCACAGGGATGTTCGCGGACTGTTTCGAGTTTTCACACTCTAAAACCATATTTTTAAGCCTAAGTCTAGAAATATACAAATTATCGTCGTATTCTCAAACTAGGAGAGTTGCGGCTGCGGGGTCAGTTCCTACGAGTTACATTGGTCCCCGTGGGAGGTGTTGGTGCCACCCACGGGGTCGTTCGGGGGCTATTTCGATTTTCACCCTCTAACGCCATGTTTTGCTTAAGTTTAGAAATATGCAAATTATCGTCGTATTCTTAAACCGAGAGTCTCTCGACTGCATGGTCAGTTCCTATGAGTTACATTGGTCCCGTGGGAGGTGTTTGTGCCATCTACGGGGACGCTCGGGGGTTATTTCCAGTTTTCACCCTCTAACGCCATGTTTTTAAGCCTAAGTCTAGAAATATGCAAATTACTATCGTATTCTCAAACCGAGAGACCCGCGGCTGCAGGGTCAGTTCCTACGAGTTACATTGGTCCCGTGGGAGGTGTTGGTGCCACCCATGAGGCCGTTCGAGGGCTATTTCGAGTTTTCACTCTCTAACGCCATATTTTTAAGCTTAAGTATAGAAATATGTAAATTACCATCGTACTCTCAAATCGGGAGTCCTTCGGCTACGTGGTCAGTTCCTACGAGTTACTTTGGTCCCATAGGAGGTGTTGGTGCCACCCACGGAGACGTTCAGGGGTTGTTTCGAGTTTTCACCCTCTAACACCATGTTTTTAAGCCAAGGTCTAGCAATATGCAAATTACCGTCATATTCTCGAACCGGGAGAGCCGCGGATGCGGAGTCAGTTCCTACGAGTTACGTTAGTCCCGTGGGAGGTGTTTGAGACTCTTATGAGACCATTTTAAGTTTGTTTTACGTTTTCACCCTTCGATGGCATGTTTTTATGCTTTAAGTCTAATTTTTTACAAATTTACGTTGTACACTCAAATCGGTAGCTCCGTGACTACGCGGTCGGTTCCTATGAGTCACATTGGTCCCGTGCGAGGGGTTCGTGACTCTTACGGGACCGTTTTAAGGTTATTTTACATTTTCACCCTTCGATGGCATGTTTTTATGCCCAAGTCTAATTTTTTTGCAAATTTACGTCATACACTCAAACCGGGAGCCCCGTGACTACGCGGCCGGTTCCTATGAGTCACATTGGTCCTGTGCAAGGTGTTCGTGACTCTTACGGGACCGTTTTAAGGCTGTTTTACATTTTCACCCTTCGATGGCATGTTTTTATGATTAAGTTTGTTTTTTTACAAATTTACGTCGTACACTCAAACCGGGAGCCCCGTGACTACGTGGTCAGTTCCTAAGAGTCACATTGGTCCCGTGCGAGGTGTTCGTGACTCTTATGGGACCGTTTTGTGCTTGTTTTATGTTTTCACCCTTCGATGGCATGTTTTTATGCTCAGGTCTAACTTTGTACAAATTTATGTTGTATTCTCAAACCAGGAGCCCCGTGACTACGCGATCGGTTCCTATGAGTCTCATTGGTCCCGTGCGAGATTTTGTGACTCTTACGGGACCTTTTTGTGGTTATTTTACGTTTTCACCCTTCAATTGCAAGTTTTTATGCTCAAGACTAAATTTTTTGCAAATTTACGTCGTACACTCTAACCGGGAGCCCCGTGACTACACGGTCGGTTCCTACGAGTCAGATTGGTCCTGTGCGAGGTGTTCGTGACACTTACCAGACCGTTTTGTGTCTGTTTTACGTTTTTACCCTTCCATGGCATGTTTTTATGCTTAAGTCTATTTTTTTACAAATTTACGTCGTATACTCAAACTCGGAGACCGTGACTACGCGATCGGTTCCTACGAGTCACATTAGTCCCGTGCGACAAGTGAATAAAATGAGCGGTCACAAATTGCAAACCCAAGAATAACTTTCGAACCATGACTAATTTTATTCCCATTTTCACATCTCTCCTATTCATCTGGGACTAATCAAGAATATCTTTAAGCTAATAAACAAATGGTTACCAATTAGTTTAATGTGAACCATTGCAGAGAAATTGACACGCCTTAAACCTAGAAAATGGCAATCCATTGGATAATGCCTTATTTTTCTATTGGTCACCCTAACTATTCTTTGTTCAAAAGTTATGTTCTCCCCCCCCCCCCCCCCCCGACTGGAAGCGACCAACAATACCCAAGTTATAGGGGGCACAAAAGAATTAAAATTACGGGGTTTAGACATAAATAGGATCCAAACCCAAAATAATTAAAAAATTGAATCAATGCATATTTAACCTTAAAATAAAGTTCATCATAGGTCTATTCATTACCTGGATATTTTGTTACACCCAATGCCAATCAGAACCTTCTCTATGCTAGCAGCGATGCAATTTCAGATTATGTTTGATAGTAGTTCGACCCCAACATCAATGTATCCTATGACAGTGAAACAATAATGAATTTTTTGCAAACAGTTATGTTCAATTAAAAAAAAATGGTAGAACCAAAAAACAAATTCAAAACCAAAGGAAACAAACTAGAACTTGTTCTTGCATCACTCACTCCCCCAACTTGACTCGTGGTAAACTTGTGTGAACTGAAATTCGTTAATCCTCATTGATATTTTCTTTCACGTATATAAGGATTACTACTGAGAAAAAAATAAGATGCACACATGTTGAGAAGATTACAATTGATTTTGATTACATTTCAAAATCCAATACTTATTCAATTTCAACAATTATCTAAAATGGCATAACAGGTATATCATAATATAACCAACACCAATCTAACTAAACCAGGTATATATCTATTCCTTTTCTTTCACAAGGACAAATCTAAAACCAAATTGAAAATACCAAGGCCAAGAACAAAATTAACACTTACAGAATTCCTAAGGGACTATTTGTTGCTTCTAACCCCCAACCCGGTCTCCACCCGTCTCCACCGCATACTATTTAGGGTTTACTAAACCATTCTATTTTTTTTACATAAATCTATACATACACATACACACATACAATCTATACATACACACACACGTACAATATAGGGTTTATTGACAAAAAAATAATTTATTTGTTCATAGTTACACACATAAACATACATATACACATAAATCTATACACACACACACACATATATATATATAAACATAAATCTATACATACACACACATACACACATACAAACGTAAATCTACATATACATACACCGAAATTAGAGTTTTAGATTGAAATCACAAATCCAAATGAAATCAAAATGAATCAATACATACTAGGGTTAATCCAAATGCAAACCAATTGAAACCGCTTAACCCTTGCAAATCAAACTGAAATTCAACTAAAAATCGCACTGAGAAGCAACTGCCTTACTCCAAATAAAATTAATGAAATAATAAGCAGCAGGGCGGGTGTTTTCTTTTTTTAAGACCTGGAACTGGTTATGGCCAATAGCCGTGACCCCATATGCGCGACCCTTAAAACGAAGGGAAGCCAGAGTTGGGTTCTTTAGATCTGGTCACGGCCTAGAGTCGTGAACCACTATGCGCGACCCTTTCCCATGCTTGATTAAGGTATGGTCACGGCCCATAGCCGTGACCCATACCAAGAAATGGTCACGGCCCAGAGCCGTGACCCTAAATCTGTGATGCGCGACCCTTTTTCATTAACCCTAGTGCTTGAATGCGATATGGTCACGGCCCATAGCCGTGACCCATACCAAGAAATGTTCATATCCCTAAGTCGTGACCCTCAATGTGTGTACTATCTTCTTCGTCATGCCATGGGTCAGGGACTTGGCCGTGACCCCTCTGCGACCAATCTTGGAGGGAATTTTAGCGCGAGTTTAGTGCCAAGATGGTCACGACCTGATCACAGCCCAAGTCCGCGACCGCCGTGGTCACGGACTTGGTCCATGACCACTTCTAGAGCATCGATAATTTAATGTGATAATAAATATGGTCACACCAAATATTGAGTGTGTCACAGCCCAAGTCCGCGACTAGCGGGTTACGGACTTGGGCGGTGACCCACTGGGCGTGACCATTCACAGGATCTGGTGTAGTGTTTGTCGATATCCACAAAGGCCACCAATAAGGTTAGTCGGTAACATTATAAAGCCACCATCAAAGTTGGTCGGCATCAACAAAAACCACCAACAAAGTTGGTCGGTAACATTATGAAGTCACCAACAAAGTTGGTCGGAATCAACAAAAATCACCAACAAAGTTGGTTGGCATCAATAAAACCACCAACAAAGTTGATCAATATCAAACTTATAAAACCATTCAAGGCAAAATCATAAGTCCTAAATGCTTGGTTAATGCAGACCTGGATAACAAATGTTCATCTAAACTGGGCTAAAATATGGACAATTGTTCCACTCACGCCTGGGAACTAAGGTAACTAGTACAATTACCATCAAAATTCAGGTACATTAGTAGTACCATGGTGAAGCACAGATAAATTAAGTAAAACAAACAAGACATAAGAAAACTTTTTAAAGTGGTTCGGCTCAATGGAATAGCCTACGGCCCCTGTTATGTATTGACTGCCTTGAGTTGTTTTTCTTGATCCCTTGCAATAAGGGTGATACAATGTATTTATAGCCCAATCGGGGGTAGTGATCATCGTCATGTGAAAGGATGGAATGCCTTTATTTGTTAGGCATTTACATCAATACATAATGAGAATTAATTATATGAACGATGTCGCTTCACAAGAAATATAGGCACTAAGACTACTGGTGCTTGGTTGGTTATACAGAATGACTTTTCAGTTGTTGGTCGGGCTTCCCAGTTGGTCGGGTGACAATGTTGGTCGGGATTTTCTATCATGATGACTTGGACTTGTGCCACATAGGATGACACATGCTATCTTGTAATTGGTCCATGTATGATGGTAAATTTTGGTATCAACATCACTTAATAGTGAAAATTTTGTACCAAGAAAAGAAGTATTTATGAATGAAGTCCCGTTAAAACTAATTATTAATAATGTAGGAGAAGTAATAAGGCAATGAAAACATTAAATGCATCATGTTTTAAATCTGAATAGTGGGAATTATAGTGTATCCTTTCAACAATAGTGAAAAACTGATGCAAAAACTTAGGAGAAACTAATAAGAGGACTCTAAGGCAGGAAACTACTCAGGAGTCATTACTTAAAATAATTGTAAAATTTTAGATGGACCCATGAGTTTTTTTTAAAGATCTAATTTTTAGGAATATACGACTCCCTTCATCTCATTAAAAATAGGGGCGGGATAATTTAGTTAGACTAGATGATTGTTATTGTTGAAATTTTTATATGGATTCATCTTAGCTAAACATATTAATTACTAGCAGATAAACATATAAGAGACTGAATTGATTAAAAACTAACACAGGTGTAAATTAGAGAGTAAAGAGAGAAAGGAGAATAATCATATTTACGTGGTTCAACCCAACTTGGTACTTACATCCACAGGGGCTAGTGTTTTCTTTTGATTACTAGGCAATCACCATGAATGAATTGAGGTGACCCCGAAAATGCGGGTCGGTGCGCAAAAACTTTTAATGCGGAAGTAAACTATTGTTGAGTAAACACCTTAAACCTACGAGTTTATATGAATGATGCAAAGGGGGACCAAATTAAACTTTTACTTAATCTGATTAACTTTTATGAAAATAATTTTAATTTTCAAAGTTAATTAAAGTCCAAAACAGATTCAATTTTTAGGCGAGTTTCTAATTATATAGTCCTACCTTTTCGTGTGAGGTGAAATGCAAGAAATGTACAACACACAGTATTTATTTAACGTCGCAAAAACCCTTCCCCGGGAAAAACGACGAACTCCTCTAGGAGTTACCTAAACTACTTCCACTAAAACAATAAAAGAATAGGTACGAGTTACAAACAACAAACTTGACAATTAAAGAAGAATGATCTAGCTATTACCCCACACGACCAAGTCTCTAGCCTGGTTGCTTATTCAGTTCTCTCTTTAACTTGTCCTCACTTGTTTTTGCGTTCTTCACTTCTCAGCCTCCCCTCTAACTTCTTTAAGCGCAGGTTGGCTCAGTGCCTATTATTTACTTTCTAGTGAAGTGTGTGTGATGCAACAGAATATATAACACCTATATCTTTGCAAGTCTTGTGTTATTCAAATCAAGTCATCTTGACTTTGAATACACTTTTGAAAAACTTCTTTTCTCTTTCTTTAAATCTCGAACACTAGACTTGTTCAGATATTACACAAACATGTGTCTACGTGAATACAAAGTGAATGATATGTGAGTGATATGAGATGCAAACAATTTCAGAAAATCACCAACACAATCAAGTAATCAAGTTCGCACAGATATATTCTAGACTGAACAGAAATAAGACATATCAAGCATACAGTCAGAAATAATACAAACTGTTTATAACTATTTTAGATTAAAATGATTTAATCCAGTTTAGTTCAAGTTCCAATCAGTCTGAACAGTTCAAGTTCTTGATTAGGTCCAGTATGTTCTTGTTCTCAGTCCAAGTCCTTTGTCAAGTACACAGGTATAAATTTGTTTAGTCCGAGGTCATCTATCCAGTACCAGGTAATTCTGTTCCGGTTCACAACTCGTATTAGGTTTAAATCTCTAAACCTAGAATCAGTTGTTCTTTAGTGTAAATCAGATTTCCAGAAAAATCAATTTAAAACAAAGTGTTTTAAATGAAGTAGGATCACTACCAGTTCTAGTGTGTGTAGTGTTTATAAAATATATTCCAGCACAATACTTACACAAACACTTTAGATCTAGCACATAACAAATCTGAAATTACAAGAAAACAAGAACAATGATAGAGAGACTTACAAAACGATTTTTCAGAATGAAAAATCAATTGATTTGGAAATGCAGAATTTCTGAGATTAAAAACCTTCCATTATTGAATCCACAAAACGACTTGAAGACTCAGCAATGTTTTGTAAAGAATACACACAAGATTTCTCTGAAAATACTGGTGTTTAGTCTCTCTCTCTCAGAATTAATTTTGGCAGAATTTATGCTCAAAAATGAATTTTCTCGGGTTGAAAAAATGAAGACACAATGTCTCTATTTATACAGTGCACAAGTGTGTGCTGATAGGTGTAAAATAGAGTCACACGGATTGACAAAGAATACACATCAGCCACTGATAAAAATAGATCTTGTGGCTGAGAAAGAAACACAAACTGTACCATTAAAAATAAGACACGTAGCTGTAACAAACTAACAGACTAATAAACAAAACGTTTATTAAAACACAGTCGTTTTAATCAGATTGCAAAGCCAGCTGTTAAAACAGTAGCGTAATGAAAACGCCAAAAAAAATATTACCGTTGCTCAAAAATGAAACTGCGTGGTTTTAGTGAAATAGATCCAAAACCGTTTTTGGTTTAAAGAAAAACCGTGGGCGAACAAACCGGACTGAGATCCAGCTGTTAAGCAATTAAAATTGTTACCGTTGAAAATAAACCCAACGAGACACGACGTCGTTTTATAAAACAAGAAATCAGTTTTGATAAAAAAAAATTAAATGCGACGTCGTTTTTGGAAAAAGACGAAAATCATTTTTGGTTTCAAAAACCGTGACCAGTTTTGAAAAATATTCCGCGACGTCGTTTTCCAAAAAAAACAGTTTCGGTTTTTTTAAAAAAAAATTACCGTGGGCGGTAATAAAAATAACAGGGGCGGAAACCAAGACATCAGCTATTGCTATAGTTTTAATAGCTATTAAAAAGCTGTAAGAAAAATGCAGAAACATTGGTACATAAAGCAGAACACGCCATCAGAAACTATGCATGAGTCAAGTCAAATGCCTAAGGCAGTTACCAGACCTGCGTGAGATCAAATTCGCAGGGCATGGGATGCCAAGAGATATGGGCATAGGGTCCTATGTGGCAACAACTATTGGCAGATCATGGCACTTCACACAAGGCTACAAGCCACATGTGCTATCTTACACCCAAAGCAAAATCGGCCAGAAGCTTTAAATGCCAACATAAAACAATCCTATATCCATGAATACATATATAATATACATATAAAATATATAATATATATAACTCATATATGCGGTCAAATATAGTGTATAACATAAATGCATGCATTCATATAATATACTAATATACAACACGCACATGAAATATATTAAATCAAAACAATTATTTTTAACTTCATATATTTTATTCCGAAAATTTTATTAAAATAAATATTTTGTGTCAAAATTTTATTTTCACAAAAATATTTATTTTTATAAAAGCCTCAAATTAAAATATTGAACTTAAAAAAACTTTATTATGACAAAACAAAACATATTATCGTAAGATATGATAAAAATGCAAAATGCAACATGGTGTCGTGTCCTACGTGACAAAAATTCCTATGAGCCATAGAAACTGAAAAATACCTTTTTCTGAGATGGCGGACTGAATGGAGTGCACATTTGATGTAGATGGACAAGGAGAGCTTGAAGTCGATATGGGGACACGCAATCCTAAATTACAAAAATATTTTGTCAAAATTCAAGTCCAACTAGATGAAGTCCTATATAGCTAAAGCACGAAAAGCAAATCCTAGGTGTGCTCTATATAGGGCCTTCATGAATACAAGATACATGCTCTCAAGTTCTCTATATAATTGGGCGAGTATCTATGTATGTACATTATTTATAGGATATTAGTAAGATAGAGAGAGGATTAGAACATGTGGCTCACCTTTAGAGATGATGTGAGTATATGTTTTACAATCGTAGTGGTAGAATAATCTCAAATTAATTATTGATGCATGGGGGAGAATATTTGCATATCTTTGTAACACCCCATAATTTTGAGGATTTAGTATTTAATTATTTTTGTGAGATATAAAATTATTTAAATTGGAGAAACTTAAATTTATGATTTGGAGAATTTATTTGAGCGGGAAAAATTATTTATATTTGGCGACTTTAAATTTAATTTTTTCAAAATTTTGTGTGGAATTTTGAGGACCAAATTAGAGAATGTTATAAAGTATTTCGGATGACAATTCTGAGTGCGCGGTTGAGTCCGTATGGGTGGAGATAGTTAGAAAAGAGTACCCGGGGGTAGTAATCGAGTCTCAGGGCATTTTTGGGCATAGTCGGGCCCATACGGGGGGATTTCGTCCATTCTAATTAGGCTTATGATGCCAAAAACGAGATTAAGGGTTTTAAACCTAATTGAGGGAGCATTGAACGAAAGTTAACATAATTCTAAAACTAGGGCTTTGAGAGAGAAATAGAGGAAGCTAATCAAGAGCCAATTGGGTATCTTTTGGAGTCAAATTAAGGGACGAATTAAGTGTTCGTCATCAAACCACTAACTACACCAACGGATCAGACTCTACGAACAATTCTAGGCAAGTGTTAACTATTGTGATTCCTAAATTGTGATAATCAATTCATATCATAGTATGTGTATCAAAAATCAGTTTTTGTTATGGGTTAAATAGCTTAAAGGGGGTTTTTCAGATTTGCGTAGTATATGTAGGTTTGCGACTTAATTAATGGTGAATATGGATATGGGACTGCTGGAATCAATTGTAGGATTCTAATTAGTGAGTATTGATGACAAGTTTCGAATCAGTATGACGAATTTATAACTCCGTAGAATAACCCCAGGTGAAACCCAATTCGGGAAAAGTTTTGCGATTTTGATGAATCGATGAATAATTTAGGTCTTCTAGGAAGATTAGAACATATATCTATGTAAATGGAATGTTGTTTGTGATTGGGTAAGGGTTTGGGAAGAAATTAAAAGCTTGAGGGTTCAACAATGGCCGAACAGGAGGTCAGAGAAGGAGCAGACCTATTCGATCGATCAATCGATGGTCCCGAATTTCTGGCAGATTGGCTGGTTTAATTTGTAAAGGGAAATTCATTTAAGATTTCCCCCCGTACTTTTTTATTTAGTTATAAATTCATATGTAGCACATATTCCTTAGCAATTATAAGGGGTATAATTAGGTTTAGGAGGGTGATATTTGTATGTCACGAGACGAATAAATTTCGGGAAATAATTCGTAGGTATTGATTTTTGGACAGAGGGAAAATGTTCGGGGATTGTAGTTAAGTGGCACTATATTATTAAAGGAATTGAGGTGTAATCAATTAATTATGGGACGAAATATAGAATTGGGTATTAACGATGGTACTGGCCAAGTGAGCGAGTCCGAGTATATTGGTTGGGCGACACCAAGTAGTAAATTAATTGATATGTAAATTAATTAAATTAGAGTCTGACTGTAGACTTGGGATGGTAATAAATTAATTAAGGAGTAAATTAATTAAATTAGAATCAGACCATAGACTCAGGAAAATACAGGCTAGTGTTGCGGGTTTTATTATACGGTAAAGCCAAGATTTATATTATATATATACGGTGTGGTGATAGTGTATATATATATATATATATATATATATATATATATATATATGTATGTATGTATGTATGTACTTTGTGTGTGCTATTAAATATCAGTGGCTAAATATTTCTTTAATTTATATACTCTAGTGCTATCAAGGGAGGTTGTGCGAAGTGGGTGAATCCCCTAGCTTGAGGAGTAAGCCGAGTATATCCCCAGGTCATAGCGTCTGGAGTATGGGTGAAGGATTATCTCACTTTCAGGGAAGGAATATGGCCTCCTCCACTACGTTTATATTTTGGGCCAGGTTGGTGAGCGATTAAAACATGGGTAAACTAGGTGTGAGCACACCTAGTGAGATAGCACTTTAGAGGAAATCATCCGGCGAGGGTATACTCAGAGGGATGGATACACATATGATATATGTGTGGATGTTCTTAGCAAAGGTACATATATAATGGTAGTAAATATTATATGCGGGTAATAATATAGTGAGTGATGTATTTACTTTATATAACTTGTGTCACGATTATATGATATTATTTAAAAGGAATTTATTAAGTTAATTGGTGAGATAACTTATAACCCATTAATAATAATACTCGGTTTAGAGTAGAATGGCAAGGGGAGATTATACCAGGACTAGTTGGATGGGGTAGTACAACTAGATAGGGTTAAGGAAACCGTTAGGTGGGCACAATAGTGGATGGGTGAGTATGTCCTCAAGGGTATGAAGCGCATTCATGCATTTTAAATTAATGCAGTTAATTCACTTGCTAAATATTTTCAAAATGTTTTGGGTTCTAACCCTTACTATAAAAATTATTTTCAAAACCTTTTAGGTGTCCAACCACAGGGACGCCATGATTGATATTATATTGCAGGGACACGGAGCTGCATCATATGTGGATGCTAGCAGGAGCTTGGATTAGACGCAACATTTATTCTTTCCTAGAGTAGGAATCATCTATCAGTTTTAGTTTTTCTTAGGGTTATCGCACAGACTTTTGAGATCAATTTTCAGATTTATTTATTCAGGTGTTGGATGTTTGTATTGGACTATTTACTTTGGTGACCGATGGTTTATTCGTCAGATATTTTAATTATTTATTTAGTTGATTTAATTAAGTCATTGTGTATGACTCATATTATCTTTTCGCATGTCATTGTTTGTTTAATTAAAAAGTTAAAATTTGGCACCGACTTTTTGGAATACTAGGTGGTTAGTAAGTTTTAAAAAGGTTTTTGATAGTGATGTTAAGAATGAGACAACTGGGATTCCTGTTTTAATTTGTTATTGGACTGATCATTCGGTATTTGATTAAGCGGGGTGTTACATATGGTATCAGAGCATCAGGTTCTAGTATCCTTAGGTTCTGTGCGGCTTTTCACATTTAAACTTAGTGTCCTTTGATATAGATCCCTATCATAGGATTTCTGTATTCTTATACCTATGCGCATTTATGTTCTTCTGCCAATTTCTTTATATTTGATGGTGAACTCATACGATTCAATTCTCATTTCAAATGCTTCCCAGGAGAGAGAAAGCAGCTAGGGTAGTAGGGGGAGATTAGACTAGAGAGGCTCATCAGGACCCAGAGTTACCGTAATAACTGCCATAGATGATTTCGGCTGCACAGTAACTTAAATAGTGCAACAGACAGTTTGAGAGATGATGATCGCAATGGCAAGGTACTTTCCACGGGATCAACCACAAGCGTTAGTGGTACCATATGTTTAGGCCCACCCGGGGCCGTCGAAATGGCAGCAAGTATGAGAGGTCTTTCAAAAAGGCCATCCACCAGAGTTTTGAGGGGGTTCAGATGTGGTGCTAGCATGTTAGTGGAAAAGAGATATTCAACATCACCTACACATGGTAGATTACAATGAGGTGCAGAAGAAAATGCTAGACACTTTTAGGTTAGTGGGAGAAGTGCTACAGTGATGGGAGTCGATCACCACAGTTGAGGAAAGGGATATATTAACTATTGTAGAATTTTGGGTTCGGTTCGACCGGCAGTATTTCCCATCACCAGTTGAGGTCCAAATGAGGAGAAAATTCAGTGAGGTGACTCAAGGGACCCTTCAGTGGCCGATTACGAGGAATAATTCACTCGTTTGGAAAATTTTGTTCCGGATGAGGTAAGCCATGAAGAAAAAAATAAGTCCAGGTTCATGGATGGTTTAGTCTGGAGGATCAGGAAACATTTGATTGGAAATCCCGCTTTAGTATCTTATAAAACATCATTAATGTAGCACTCCTACACTGTCAGGAATATCACTTCCACATGAAAGGAACCAGGAGGGGAGTGGAACCCATCCAGTCAGGTAAAGCAGGAGGGAACAATACCAGTGGGGTATCCCAGCAACAGACAGGGGGACATCAGGGGAAGGATTTTTAGCAGGGGAATCAGGTCAAACGATTTAGATCTGAGGGCTATCAACAGGGTGGCCACGATATTCAACAAGGCCAGTAAGGAAGTGATCAGTGGCAAGGTGAATTTATTAGGAACTGTTTAGTTTGTGGGGAAGTGGGACACGTGAAGAGAGTTTGTCCTAAGCGAGGCAGGGGTCCACTACAGGATGAGGTTCTGGATGTACAGCCACTACAACAAGTCATGGGTGCGTTCGGGCAGGGGGAAGCTGCTCAGGAACCCAAGGATAATCCATTGCAGTTAGAGTATGGAGGTAATTATCTTTTTATCCTATGGTCATGGGGTATGTTTTGAGTGACAGTGAGGGTGTCACAATATAAGAATTATTTTCACTATAGTTCGCGGGTAAGTCGAATTTAGTGGGTGCACTGGCTATAGCAACCATATTACATATATATATTTCTGTGGGGTAGTGGATTTCTTTGGAGTTAACCACGAGAGAGTGGGGTGTACACAAAAAGGGGACTGGTATTATGCGAGGATTTACTACTTTCAAGAATTATGGGAGTAGGGTAGACGATTTTTCCAAATATCGTCTGGATAGCGATGGATTTGAACTATTGTGGATAGTGAGGGTAAGTTTTGGTGTTCGCGACACCAGGGCATGAATGATTTTTTTTTACTAAGTATCACTTGAGAGGGCGTCTAGCCTATATATATGTGTGTATATATGTCATATTGTGTGGTGAGATAGAGACACATAATGAGGTCTTGTGTTCTAATATTTTATCTCGATAAGTAGGGGTGTCTACTGAAGTGAATTAGGGTGGTTAAATTCATTTTCGAGTGGGGAGAGATAGCTCAGGATTTATTTTGCGCAAGAACTAGTGATAGAAAGGGCGCGATAATTTATGTTGTCTTTTGTAGCATAAGAGTAGGTGTGTATGTTTTTGTGTTAAGAGACAAGTATTTGGGGGTATGTGCTATGGACTGAGGGTCTAACAAATCTCAAAGACCGATAATGTTGGGTAGTAGTGTATCGGGGGGGTTTCTTGTTTGGATTTTGCTTGCGAGACATGCCACGCATGAAACTTAGCGCAACGTTGGAAGTGGGGATATGTTTGGTCGTTAGTACATGGGTTGGGTACCCCAGTTATTATTCATATATGTGATATGACTACGGGTTGGAAGTTATATTATAGGTTATGGCTAGCATAGTCGATTAACTTTCGCGCGGTTAAGCACGGAGACAGGGTGTATGGGCACCCTGGTTAAATTAGGGCAACTTTCGTGCGATAAAGCATGGGTAAGGGTGTATGGGAGCCCTGGTTAATTAAAATACATACTTGTGTAACTCATAGTTAGAACGGGGAGAGATAAATGTAGCGATCTTAGAGGCACAGGACTAGGGAGTGATATTCGAGACTTGGAGCACTAGGCTTATCTTAAGTTCGGGGACGAAATTCGTTTGTAAGGGGGGAAGTATGTAACACCCCATAATTTTGAGGATTTAGTATTTTTTTTTTTTTGGGAGATATAAAAATTTTTAAATTGGAGAAACTTAAATTATGATTTGGAGAATTTATTTGAGTGGGAAAAATTATTTATATTTTGCGACTTTAAGTTTAATTGTTCAAAATTTTGTGTGTCGCCTTTTGAAGTCAAAATTAAAGAATGTTATAAAGTATTTCGGATGACAATTTTGAGCGTGCGGTTCAGTCCGAATGGGTCGATATAGTTAGAAAAGAGTACCCGGGGATAGTAATCGGGTCTCGGGGCATTTTTGGGCATAGTCGGGCCCGCACGGGGGAATTTGGGTCATTCTAATTAGGACCATGTAGCAAAAAATGGGATTAGGGGTTTTAAAGCTAATTTAGGGTGTGTTGAATGCCAGTAAACAAAATTCTAAAACTAGGTCTTTGAGAGAGCAACAGAGAAAGATAATCAAGAGCTGATTGCGGATCTTTTGGAGTCAAATTAAGGGACGAATTGAGTGTTCATCATCAAACCATTAACTACACCAACGAACCAGACTCTACAAATAATTCCAGGCAAGTGGTTCACTATTGCGATTCCTAAATTGTGATTATCAATTAATATCATAGTATATGTATAAAAACATCTCTTTTAGTTATGGGCTAAATATCTAAAAGGGGGTTTTCTCGGTTTGCGTAGTATTTGTAGGTTTGAGACTAAATTAATGGTGAATATGGATAAGGGACTGCCGGAATCAATTGTAGGATTCTAATTAGTGAGTATTGGTGATAAGTTTCGAATCAGTATGACGAATTTATATCTCCGTAGAAAAAACCCGGGTGAAACTCAATTCGGGAAAAGTTTGGGATTTTGATGAATCGAATAAAATTTAGGTCTTCTGGGAAGATTAGAACATATCTCTATGTAAATGGAATGTTTGTTGTGATTGGGTAAGGGTTTGGGAAGAAATTAAAAGCTTCAGGATTCAACAAAGGCTGAACAAGAGGTCAGAGAAGGAGCAGACATGTTCAATCGATCGATCGATGGAAGGGATCGATCGATCGTTGGTCCTAGATTTCTGGAAGATTTGGCTAGTTTAATTTTTAAAGGGAAATGAATTTAAGATTTTCCCCCTACTTTTTATTTAGTGATAAATGCATATGTATCACATATTCCTTAGCAATTATAAGGAGGTATAATTGGGTTTAGGAGGGTGATATTTGTATGTCACAAGATGAATAAATTTCGGGAAATAATTCGCAGGTATTGATTTTTAGATCGAGGGAAAATGTTCGGGTATGGTAGTTAAGTGGCACTACATTATTAAATGAATTGAGGTGTAATCAATTAATTATGGGGCGAAATATAGAATCGGGTATTAATGATGGTACGGGCCAAGTGAGCGAATCCGGGTATATTGGTTGGGGAACACCAAGTAGTAAATTAATTGATGTGTAAATTAATTAAACTAGAGTCGGACTGTAGACTCGGGAAGGTAATAAATTAATTAAGGAGTAAATTAATTAAATTAGAGTCTGACCATAGACTCGGGAAAATACAGACTAGTGTTACGGGATTTAGTACACGGTAAAGCCGAGATTTATATTATATATATATGGTGTGGTGATAGTATATATATATATATATATATATATATATATATATATATATATATATATATATATATATATATGTATGTATGTATGTATGTATGTAGTTTGTGTGTGCTATTAAATATCAGTGAGTAGATATTTATTTAATATATATACTCTAGTGCTATCAAGGGAGGTTGTGCGAGGTGGGTGAATCCCCTAGCTTGAGGAGTATGGCGAGTATATCCTCAGGTCATAGCGTTCGGTATATGGGTGAGGGTTTTATCTCACTTACAGGGAAGGAATATGACCGCCTCCACTACGTTTATATTTTTGACGAGGTTGGTGAGCGATTCCAACTTGGGTAAACTAGGTTATGTGAGCTTACCTAGTGAGATAGCACTTTAGAGGAAATCATCCGGCGAGGGTATACTCGGAGGGATGGATATACATATGATATATGTGTGGATGTTCTTAATAAAGGTACGTATAATATGGTAGTAAATATTATATGCATGTAATAATACAGTGTGTGATGTATTTAATTTATATAACTTGTGTCAAGGTCATATGATATTATTTAAAAGGAATTAATTAAGTTAATTGGTGAGATAACTTATAACCCATTGGTTTAGAGTTGAATGGCAAGGGGAGATTGTTCCAGGACTAGTTGGACGGGGTAGTACAACTAGGTAGGGTTAAAGAAACCGTTAGGTGTGCACAATAGTGGAGGGGTGAGTATGTACTCGAGAGAGTGCGAAACTATCTTAAATATGAAGCGCATTCATGCATTTTAAATTACTGTAGTTAATTCACTTGCTAAATATTTTCAAAATGTTTTGGGTTCTAACCCTTTCTATAAAAATTATTTTCAAAATCTTTTAGGTGTCCACCCACAGGGACGCTAGGATTAATATTCTATCCCAGGGACACGGGGCTACAGCATATGTGGATGCTAACATGAGCTTGGAATAGATGCATCATTTATTCTTACCTAGAGTAGGAATCATCTATCAGTTTCAGTTTTTCTCTAGGCTTGTCCCCCTGACTTTTCAGTACATTTTTCTGATTTATTTATTCAGGTGTTGGATGTTTGTATTGGACTATTTACTTTGATGGACGATGGTTTATTCGGCAAATAGTTTAATTAATTATTCAGTTGATTTAATTGAGTCATTGTGTATGACTCATATTATCTTTCCGCATGTTATTGTTTGTTTAATTAAAAAGTTAAAATTTGGCACCGGCGTTTTGGAATACTAGGTGGTTAGTAAGTTTTAAAAAGGTTTTTGATAGTGATGCTAAGAATGAACTAACTGGGATTCCTGTTTTAATTTGGTATAGGAGTGATCACTCGATATTTTATTGGGCGAGGTGTCACAGATGGTATCAGAGCATTAGGTTCTAGTGTCCTTAGGATATGCGCGGCTTTTCACATTTCAGCATAGCATCCTTTGATATAGAGACCTATCATAGGATTGGTGTATTCTTATACGTATGCGCATTTACGTTCTTCTGCCAATTTCTTTATATTTGATGGTGAACTCATACGATTTGATTCTCATTTCAGATGCCGCCCAGGAGAGAGAGAGAGCAGCTAGGGCAGTAGGGGGATATAACACTAGAGAGGCTCATTAGGAGCCAGAGTTACCGCTTCAACTGCTAGAGATGATTTCGATTGCACAGGTAACTGAATTAGTGGAACATGATGTTCAAGTGACGATGATCGCAATGGAAAGGTACTTTCCACGAGATCAACCATAGGCGTTAGTGGTACCGGATGTTCAGGCCCACCCGGGACCGTTGGAATGGCAGCAAGTACGAGAGGTCTTTCAAAAAGGCCATCCACCAGAGTTTTAAGAGGGTTCAGATGTGGTGTTAGCATGTTAGTGGAAGAGAGATATTCATCATCACCCACGCATGGTAGATTGCAATAAGGTGTAGAAGAAAATGCTAGCCACTTTTGGGTTAGTGGGAGCATCGCTAAAGTGGTGGGAGTCGATAATCACAGTTGAGGAAATGGATACATTAACTATTGAAGAGTTTTGGGTTTAGTTCGACCGCCAGTATTTCCTGCCAACAGTTGAGGCCGAAATGAGGAGAAAATTCAGTGAGGTGACTCAGGGGATCGTTCAGTGGCCGATTACGAGGAATAATTCACTCGTTTGGAAAATTTTATACCGAATGAGGTAAGCAATGAAGAAAGAAAGAAGTAGAGGTTCATGGATGGTTTAGTCTGGAGGATTAGACAACATTTGATTGGAAATCCCGCATTAGTATCTTATACAGACGTCGTTAATGCAACACTCCTACACTGCCAGGAGTATCGCTTCCACAAGAAAGGAAGCAGGAGGGGAGTGGAACCCAGCCAGTCGGGTAAAATAGGATGGAATAGTACCAGTGGGGTAACCCAATAGCAGATAGGGGGACATCAGGGGCAGGATTTCCGGTTGGGGAATCAGGGCAAACGACTTCTGACAAGGCCAACAAGGAAGGGATCAGTGGTAGGGTGAATTTATTATGTCGTATTTCGTTTGGTAGTAGTGTATCGGGGGGGAGGGGGTTCCTTATTTAGATTTCACTTGCGAGACGTCCAACACATGAAACTTAGTGCAACGTTGGAAGGGGAAGATGTTTGGTCGTTAGTACATGGGTTGGGTACCCCAGTTATTATTCATATATGTGATAAGACTATGGGTTGGAAGTTATATTACGGGTTATAACTAGCATAGTGGGGCAACTTTTGTGTGGTTAAGCACGGGGACAGGGTGTATGGGCATCCTGGTTAAATTAGGGGAACTTTCGTGCGATAAAGCATGGGTAAGGGTGTATGGGCGCCCTGGTTAATTAAAATACATATTTGTGTAACTCATAGTTATAAGCGGGAGAGATAAATTTAGCGAGCTTAGATGCACAGGACTTGGGAGTGATATTCGAGACTTGGAGCACTAGGCTTATCTTAATTTCGAGGACGAAATTCCTTTGTAAGGGGGGATGTATGTAACACCCCGTAATTTTGAGGATTTAGAATTTAATTATTTTTGGAAGATATAAAAATATTTAAATTGGGAAACTTAAATTTATGATTTGGAGAATTTATTTGAGTGGAAAAAATTATTTATATTTGGCGACTTTAAGTTTAATTGTTCAAAATTTTGTGTGTCTCATTTTGAGGTCAAAATTAGAGAACGTTATAAAGTATTTCGAATGATAATTCTGAGTGCGCAGTTGAGTCCGAATGGGTCGAGATAGTCAGAAAAGAGTACCCGGGGGTAGTAATCAGCTCTCGGGGCATTTTTGGGCATAGTCGGGCCCACACGGTGGATTTGGGCGATTCTAATTAGGCCCATGTGGCCAAAAACGGGATTAAGGGTTTTAAACCTAATTGAGGGAGTGTTGAACGACACTTAACACTGATAGAGTTGGCTTTTGCGTATATTTTTTTCGTCGTCGTTGAATGCCAAGTCAATCAAAACCTCAATTACCTACAAAATATAACAATCTCAAGTGTAGAGGTAAGTAAGGGTATCAATCCACATCAAGAGGGTAAGTTAGAGACAAACTCAATTGTAATTCAATTTTATTTTCTTTTTTGGGCTTTTGCTTTTTCTATTTTTTTAGCTTTTCAAATATTAAAACAATTGGGTGAGGTGAGGTGAAATAATACTAAACTAAACTAAATGTGAGATGATAACAACTAACTAAAAAGTGACTAAAATGGAAAATAAAGTCTAACAGTAATATAAAAGATAAAGTGAGGTAAATAATTGTGAGAACAATTAAGGAGTGGGATTACACCACAAATTTTAGCTATTATAATTAATTAATTAATTAAATTCTTCCAAATTAAAATCAAACTTACAAATCAATTCTCGTTGCAAGTGTAATTTTAATAGTAATCTTTTAGGAAATTAAGTTTAACACCCCACAACTCTAGAAAATAGATCTACACTCCTTTTAATTAATCACCTGCTAGGATCGGTCGATTAAAATTTATGTAATTCTAGAAAATGAATTTTAGAGTTCAAATTCAAGTAACAATACCCCACTGAAGAAACCCCTATCTCTAGTTCGAATATAAAATGAGTATTATGACTAGAATTTCGATTTTCTCTCGAAAATCATTTACCCTCTCTCGAGGTGTATATTTAATGGCGAGGGATCAAAATTAATATTCAAAGGGAATTTTCAAGTAATCAAACTAATTAAATTAAAATAACATCAAATAAGGGTTCCCCCGATTTAGACTAACAACATATTAAACATGATAATCGAACAATCAAAAGCTAATATAATTGAGTAGAAGAGAAGAACAATCAAACCAAATTTATTTGAGTGAAATTGGACTCCAATCCTTGAATTTGCAATTTACATCCCTCCAATTGAGCATCCAAGTGATTCGCAATTAAATATTCACTCAATTAAATCTCTTATAAAATTTAACTTGACAAATATCTAACAAAAATAAAAATAATAAAATAAAACTATTTACAAAATGGTGTTTATCCTAATTTATTTTCTACACTAAACTATCTCTAACTCCCTCTAGAATTCTCTTCCTCCAAAATTGATTATCCTTTTTTAAATGGGGTCTTCCATCTTATATAGTAGGCACATGGAGCATGGGGGTATAGTTGGAAGAATTAAGCTGCAAAAGCATGGGGTGTGTGCACATGGGAGTAAATTGGGTAATGGAAGTACACATGTGCATGGCAAAGTTGTGAGGTCATGTGGATGAGGGTAGATAACAGATCTGATTATGGGGTGAGGGGTTATAAGATGTAGTTGGGGGTATTTTGGGTTAATGGATAAAAAGGGAATAAGTTGGTTAATAAGACACATGGGGGTTTATTTGTTTTGTGTTTGGTTTGGTTTGGTTTTTGGCAGGTGAGAATCGTGTAAAGGCTGGGGGCTAAAATGGGTAGACATGGGAATGGGTCTTGGAGATGGTGGTTATGGTTTAAGATAGTGGGTTGGAGTTCTTAGGTAGGTTCGATTTTCAGCAGACTCAAGGTTGGATGGATTTGGGTTCGGATGGGGGCTGACGAGTTGGGTGTCGGGTTGGATCGGGGTGCTGGGCTTAGATAGGTTTAAGGTAGGCTAGGATTCGAGACAAGGGTAATTAGCTCCATAATGTGCACAATTTCCTTGAAATATGCGTTTGAACATTTCAACGTGCATTCGACTTACAAAATACACAATAAAGTGCATAAGACCCAAATTGCAGAGAATTAGCAACTAAAATACATCTATTCAGGGTATTAAATGTACAGTTTTGGGTGCTTATTACATCACCCCCAAACAGAGCATTGCTAGTTCTCGAGCAATAAGATAGAGAGAAAGAGAAAGATAAGTAAGCAAAAGTGTACCACTTTCGCAGGCACTTGCGATTGCACTTAGCATGTGCAACAAGCCTTTAAACCTATAGGTTGCCCTACAGGACGAGTTGTGTCTCATGAGAATTCGTAGGGAATATACCCACAAAATTCTTTGTTAAAAATATTTATTGAAAGGCAGTCAATCTCTTATTAGACGTAGAATAATCTCATAATCCATCATGAAATAACTGATTTCAGAAATACAAGCTAGAATGTGTAAAAAGATTAAAGTAAGTAAATACTCAAGGCACATCCTCCCTAGAACTCAACGTGTGTAGTGTGAATCAGTCAAAACGGGTCGAGTATCACAAGAGTAATTGCTAGATTTCCTTATCGGAATCAACACTTCAACTTTAAATCTCACTGGATATAACTCTCTCAAACGAACTCTCGAAATTTGGGTTAGTGTATCACTCTTGTGTGTGAGGAGGTGAGTAAATGTAAGCAAGTTCAAATGTCTCACACACACATAAGAAAGAACGAACATACTAGAAAGAAAAATGATCTCATGAAAGAAATGCTAATAACTATAGTGAGAATGCCGAGTTATTCACCACGTTGAAAATCATTTTCCCGAACACCTAGGGGAAATGTGGATGATAATGGGACAGGGGTGAATGAAATGAGAAGGATGGTATATGAGGTTGGATGGTGATGTATGGATGAATGATGAGTGATGGATGTGTGATGCATAAAAGATGGATGCAATAGAAGAGTGTTCTATACTTGAAGAACAAATGTCTTTATTACACAAGAACTAACTACAAACTCTTTTTTTTTCTTTTTTCTTTCTTTTTCTTTCTTTTTTTCCTTTTTTTTTCTTTTTAAATCAACAATGAAAATATTTACATTTGGAATCAACACTCTTTTATTTGAAAATGAAAGATGATATGGAGATGATAGGTGATGGTGTGGGGAAATATGTGAAAATAAGGTAGAATATGGTAATGTAATGGTGAAGTGAATGGGTAGTGTGATATGAAAAAGTTGTAAGTGTATGAATGAAAATCTAGTATTCGGGACAAATTTCAAGACACGTGTTTCTTACAACTCGAAAAAGATGTCGTTCTTAGTGATCAAGCCAAAAAATTAATGAAGAATAAGGAGATCGTATAACAATTTAATGCGGACCCAAACAAAGCTGAATCAACTTGTGACTCGGAGATTACGTAAAACACTCTGAAAGGGTGAAAGACACAAATCTCACAAGCTAAAGTCTCTCCTAGTTATCCTTAAGGTTTTCTTGAGAATTATAGTACTCCTCAAATCTAAACCGCAGTGACGTGATAAGTGCACAAATTTTGTTGAGTCTAGAAATTCATGGTGCAACATGCCTTGTTACGTATTACATAAGCCATTTAGAAAAAATATTCTCTAGCTTGATTCCTAGATTTTAATAGATGGAAGATTGAAAATTCGCATCAATGAGTGAGATGAAAGAAACTGCACGAAATTTTAAAAGTCAGGTTTAAAAAAAATAAAAAAATTTCAAAAGAGGTACGATTTTTAAAATTCCCCACCCCCAAACAAAAAGGAACATCGTCCTCGATGTTAAGTAAAATGATTTTTAAAACTGAGAGAATAAGGTAGGAAAGATATCACCAGAATCAACCGCTAATGAAGTGGAAAAATGAAGCCAAAATGAAACCTGAATGAAATGAGAGAAAAACAATGTACAAGTCTATAAACATGGCAAAGCATAGGGTGATGTGAAACACCACCCCCAAACAGGATGAGACTCATACAAGAAATGCAGGCTGCCTCCCGGTAGTGCTAAGTTTAATGTCGTCAGCCAGACCGAAGGGATCTCACCCTAAAGATAAGAACTATGAAAGCGTGGGGCGGAAAAAAAATGGGTGATGAGAATAACCCCCAAACAAGACTGAAGCGTCAGTCATGCTGGATAAAGGCTAAAGGTTTCAATGCACTTGTATGGCAAAGTTCATCACGCGATGTAAAGAATCGGTGGACCATGGGCGGGTGGGTATTAGGGTAAAGGTGAGGGTGGAAAGGGTGAAGAGGTATCGGCCACGAGCCTTGTTGAGCTTAAAGATGAGGGAAACTAGGGCCCTATAAGAATGGTGCTCAAGTTGTATGGGAAGGCAAAAATGTTTGGTAAGTGTAATGGTTTGGTCCTCAGAGAAATCACACGACCGTTCTATAAATGGGCGATGATAATGGTTGCGTTGTGACACACCCGGGAGCTGTTGATGGAAAAGAGAAACACAAGAGAGTGGCGGGCATGGAGGAACAAGCTCGGTGTCACGAAAGTGGAGAGTAGCAACAAAAATACTCTCATAGGTGGGGGATAGATTTAGGTTAGTATCTAATAATGTGGTTGGGAACAGGCAAGGTGTAAAATCAAGATCCAAAATAGGTGGTGGGGTAAAAGGGACAATGGGTGGGTCGGGTGGGATAAATGGTGGAGGAAGATGATCCAACTCAAGCGTGGGAGACACACACTCAATGGGAGGAGTAAAGTAATACTCACAAGGGAGTGGTTTCTAAATATGGAGTGGTCAACTTCTCCATAAGAGTAGCATAGGTGAATGTGGTGGGTGGGTAAGACAAGGCACCAAGATCTAAGATAGAGGAATCACTAGAAATATCGGGATCAAAGGGAACCATGCATGGAGGAATAAGATCCATATCCGGATAGTTAGGAACTATCATGGATTCTATCTCGGGAATGGAAACCTCAATGTGGGGTTTAGGTGGACATGGTGGGATTGGATCAGGCTCACTAATGAAAGGTAAGTCAACACAATTGTCCACTTGGGACCCGAACCATGGAATGATATCAACTTTGAGATTCTCGGGGTGATACGGTTTGTCACACTCAAAATCCATGTCACAAGATTACACAACATCATCACACTCGGTTGCAACGATGGGAATGTCCGACTCTCTCGCACACTCCAATTCATTTAACCTTTGTTCAAGCCTTTAGAGAGATTGAGTTTGAATTTGAGTGGCTTGCTCTTGCTCAATGATAAATTTTTGCAAGAGCTCCTCGAGAGCGAAGGTGGATGATGGTGGTGGTGGAGTGACGGGAGGAGGCAGTGGTTGAGGTTGAAATAACTCTCTATGATCATGACTATATGGAGAATACTCAAATGAAGTGGGTGGAGTGGGGCCAAGTTCATCATACACGAAAAGGATCGATTTCGTGATGGACAAATGGTTGAAATTCAGTGGGTGCAGAGTGAGGGAACTGATCGTGAATGGGTGCACAATGTTGCCATGACGACTGTTGGAATGTGTGAGGATCCATAACATCGGGTTGTGATTCGTATTGCGTGGAAGGTTGATCAGGCCTCCATGAATAGCTCGGGTACTCACATAACTCGGGATTAGGTATATCGGGATAATAGGCCGAGGTGGGTTCCGAAACAGTGTCATATGGATACACATGTTCCATGGTGGTTTCGGATGGATATGGAATGTAAGGGCACTCATGGGACATGTGATCGGCATAATAATAGTGGGTGCACAACAAAGGATGAGACATGTCGACACTTGACACAGAGGGTGATGGAAAATGAGGTGTGTGCATGGACGGGTCAAGAGTATCTATGGTACTCGTGAGAGAGGTGAGACCACTAAGGATATCATAAATAGAGGCTCATCACTCTCACACATATCGCGTGTCAATGGGAAATGACCAATGTAGTCCCGTAAGGGACGTTCTTCGGCCATATGGATAAAAATATTTTTTTGGAGTTTTAAAAATTTTTTTAAAAGGAAAGAAAATATTTTTGGATTTTCTAAAAATAATGGAAGAAAATACTTTTAGATTTTTTCTAAAATGAAAGAAAGGAAATATTTTTGGATTTTTTTTATAAAAATGAAATAAAATATTTTTGGATTTTTTGGAAGAAAAGGTGGGGAAATAATATGGACTCTTTGAATTTGACGAACTCACTAAAACTGACTACCGAAAAATAAATTGGATACACACACGTCAAGAAGAATTCCTAACTAACACATAGCCAAATTTTATCTTTAAATTTAATGAAAGGGGTAGTCAAATTTTAATTAAGTCCGCGAGCGATAAAAAATCACGGAATTTATCTAAGTGATCACCTTTGCAAAAATGTTCTCCTATATGGCTACCTACAGTTTTGGGTTCTTATAAAACACAATTCTAAAACTAGGGCTTTGAGAGAGAAACAAAAGAAGCTAATCAAGTGCCAATTAGGAATCTTTTGGAGTCAAATTATTGGACGAATTGAGTGTTCATCATCAAACCATTAACTACACCAACAGACCAGACTGTACGAACAATTCCAGGCAAGTGGTTAACTGTTGTGATTCCTAAATTGTGATAATCAATTCATATCATAGTATGTGTATCAAAAATCTGTTTTGGTTATGGGTTAAATAACTAAAAGGGGGTTTTCCCGGTTTGCGTAATATATGTTTGTTTGAGACTAAATTAATGGTGAATATGGATATGGGACTGCTGGAATCAATTGTAAGATTCTAATTAGTGAGTATTGGTAACAAGTGTCGAATCAGTATGATGAATTTATATCTCCGTAAAATAAACTCGGGTGAAAACCAATTCGGGAAAAGTTTGGGATTTTGATGAATCGATGAATAATTTAGGTCTTCTAGGAAGATTAGAACATATCTCTATGTAAATGGAATGTTGTTTATGATTGGGTAAGGGTTTGGGAGGAAATTAAAAGCTTGAGGGTTCAACCAAGGAGGAACAGGAGGTCGAAGAAGAGGCAGACCTGTTTGATCGATCGATCGGAGGAAGGGATCGATCGATCGATCGATGGTCCCAGATTTCTAGCAGATTGGTTAGTTTAATTTGTAAAAGGAAATGAATTTAAGATTTTCTCCTACTTTTTATTTATTGATAAATGCATATGTAGCACATATTCCTTAGCAATTATAAGTGGGTATTTGTATGTCACGAGATGAATAAATTTTGGGAAATAATTCATAGGTATTGATTTTTGGACCGAGGGAAAATGTCCGGGTATGGTAGTTGAGTGGCACTACATTATTAAAGGAATTGAGGTGTAATCAATTAATTATAGGGCGAAATATAGAATCGTGTATTAACGATGGTACGGGCCAAGTGAGCGAGTCGGGGTATATTGGTTGGCGACACCAAGTAGTAAATTAATCGATGTGTAAATTAATTAAATTAGAGTTAGACTGTAGACTCGGGAAGGTAATAAATTAATTAAGGAGTAAATTAATTAAATTAGAGTCGGACTATAGACTCGAGAAAATAAAGTCTAGTGTTACGGGTTTTAGTACACGGTAAAGTCGAGATTTATATTATATATATACGGTGTGGTGGTAGTATATATATATGCATGTACTTTGTGTATGCTATTAAATATCAGTGACTAGATATTTATTTAATTTATATACTCTAGTGCTATCAAGGGAGGTTGCGCGAAGTGGGTGAATCCCCTAGCTTGAGGAGTAGGGCGAGTATATCCACAGGTCATAGCGTCTGGTATATGGGTGAGGGGTTTATCTCACTTTCAGGGAAGGAATATGACCGCCTCCACTACGTTTGTATTTTGGGCCTGGTAATAACACAGTGTGTGATGTATTTACTTTATATAACTTGTGTCGCAATTATATGATATTATTTTAAACGAATTTATTAAGTTAATTATTGAGACAACTTATAACCCATTAATAATAATACTCGATTTATAGTAGAATGGCAAGGGGAGATTATACCAGGACTTGTTGGATGGGGTAGTACAACTAGGTAGGGTTAAGGAAACCGTTAGGTGTGCATAATAGTGGTGGGGTGAGTATGTCCTCAAGAGAGTTCGACACTAAATTAAATATGAAGTGCATTCATGCATTTTAAATTACTGCAGTTAATTCACTTGCTAAATATTTTCAAAATGTTTTGGGTTCTAACCCTTGCTATAAAATTTATTTTCAAAACCTTTTTGGTGTCCAGCTTCAGGGACGCCAGGATTGATATTCTATTCCAAGGACACGGAGCTGTGATATATGTGGATGCTAGCAGGAGCTTGGATTAGACGCATCATTTATTCTTTCCTAGAGTAGGATTCATCTATCACTTTCAGTTTTTCTTCGGGCTTGTCGCCCACACTTTTTCAATACATTTTTCAGATTTATTTATTCAGGTGTTGGATGTTTTTATTGGACTATTTACTTTGGTAGCCGATGGTTTATTCAGCAAATAGGTTAATTGATTATTCAGTTGATTTAATTCAGTCGTTGTGTATGACTCATATTATCTTTTCGCATGTTATTTTTTGCTTAATTAAAAAGTTAAAATTTGGCACCGGCTTTTTGGAATAGTAGGTGGTTAGTAATATTTAAAAATATTTTTGATAGTGATGCTAAGAATGAACCAACTGGGCTTCATGTTTTAATTTGGTATAGGACTGATCACCCGATATTTTATTAGGTGGGGTGTCACAATCTTCTCCACATGCATGTGTATTTGGGTTACTAACGTCATGTAGTCATGAAATAAATGCTTGCCTTAATGGTATTAGCTAATAGTTTCAACGAATAGAGTTAAAAGACCATGTAATGTATTGACAAGTGATCGAGGGTGAAAAGTAGGATGCAGTCAACACGCTGATCGTTGTTTTTTGTTCACCTCCTCAATACAAACAACCTAAATTACTACTGCACTTGCGATACAAGTGTAGCGGTAAGTAGAGTATCGAAAATCCACAGAGACGAGTTGCTAGAATTTAATTGGTTTAATACTCCTAAATAAAAGTGTAAAAGATAATTATACACAAAAAATGGAAAAGATGCATAAAATGGAAATATTAATCTAGGCGAGTGTATTTAAACTAGATTAACAAAGCGAGTAAAAACTATAGGTTGCGTCGAACATCCCTCACCTGAGTTGATTAGTATAAAATGGTTACATGGGTCGACGAGTTATTACAAATGCGTCTCATTTCAACAGTTAATTGAATCAAGGGTTGTCACGTCCCTAAATCCCCATAAAAGCCTAATAATATTTTGGCTTCAACAAATACCCAGAAAATTAAGCACGCAAGGTTGAAAGCACGGAACATATATGATATGCCCCGTTAAATCCCCTAGGCATAATAACTAGGACAACACACCTGAAATAGACCCGTAAACTCCATCACTAAAGCAAAGCAACATGTCAACCCGGTGTGAGTTCAATCCGATACAACCTAGACTAAATTAGCTAGAAAGCATGTTAAGAATGCGGTAAATAAACGCGGTAAATCTACACTAGAAAGAAACTAAATCAAATCATGTAAGCCTAATTATGAAGGCATGTAAATTAACTACAAAGCAAGAAAATAACAAAATACAAACTATATTAATGGAGAGGGTGAATGAATAGTCAACTTACAAACCCAAAAGGTTGTCAATCCAAGAAGAAATAGAGAAGAACTCTTTAAAAACCCAAACCCTAACCCAAACTATCTTTTAAAACGAATTATATGTGATATTTACACAAAATTGGGTTATATAGTAAGTTGGGATAAAAATAGAAAAGAAAAGGAAAAAGAAAAGAAAAGGAAAAATATCAGCTGGAAATAGGGGATCGATCGATCGATCAAAATGATCGATCGATGGATGGTAAAAATCATAGTCCGTTGTGTAATACCCTGTAATTTTATTGATATTTATTTAAGGGATTAATTAAATTAAATGAGAATTAATTGGAAATTAATCCGGGTATAAATACTAACAAAATGTGAGTTGGTATTTGATTATGAAGTTAAAAATTTATTATTTCCGAGTATGTATTGTGATACATGAGTATTGATGATGTCTAAATTGTCACGAGGTAGATATACGACAATAATGGAAATTTAATTGGGATGCGCTTGTCTGTCGCATCAGGAACGTAATTAATTGAATTAAAAAGTAGATTTTATTTTTATCAACCGAATGGTCATTTTGAGTGCGCTAACGTGTCCGGAAGGGTCGAAATAGTCAGAAAACACTAGCCGGGGGTTTAGTTTGGGTCCTGGGGCATTTTTAAGCCACGCCGGCAACCCAAAAGGGTAGTTTGATAATTTTAAAAATTGGGGAATTAAAACCCACGAATTTTAGAAGTTATTTTTATATTAGAAAAGAACCCACTAAGCCATTATCTGCATTTGGGAAGTTAGAGGGCTACGGGAGTTATAGGAAAGCCTTAAGAAGTTCCAAAAGGAAGCCCTAGCCACCATCACCATCTTTGGAAGAAATTTGTAGAGAGAGGGAGGAGAATCAACCTTCAATCCTTCACATCAAATCAGAACATCTAAGGAAAGTGGTTTAATTACATTAATTTCAACCGAATGCTTCTTCTATGCTTAGAATTGAATAATTGTCTTATATTGGAAGTTTGATGAAAACCCATGAAATTGGAGGTAGGAGTCATAATATGATATAGGGATTGCATGTAGATTGTTATTGGATGAATGTTATATACAAAATATATATTTTGATGACGTGAAAACGGGTTTATATGGAGAAATTGTAGTCATTAAATTTTGGGTTCATGATTATAGGGTTTGGGACAAGGTTTGGGAATTTTGATGATTATATGTTAATTTAGGAAGCATTGACCCCAAATATATGTTAAAGAGTGACCTAGGAGGACTTAGAGTAGTTTAATAACATTAAAATACTATTGGGATGATCTTAGGATGGGTTTAGAGAAGAGAAAAATTGAGAAAAACGAAGTAGAAAATTTCTGGGCTGAAACTGCCATCTCGTTAGAAGACCTGCCCAGGTCATTCGAACGACCTCGTTCGAACGAGCTTCTAACGAGATGACAGTATCCCTTCTAATGAGTTGGTAGTTCGTTCAAAGCCTTTTGTTCGAACGAACTCATTCGAACCACCTCGTTCAAACGAGACTTCTAACGAGTTGACAGAATGGCCTTTTTGGCCTGATTTCATTTCAAACGTTCCGTAAACTTGTTTAATTGGAGTATTAAACTTCCCTTATTGATTAGTGGGTATGATTGTGAGAATTGGGGTACGTTGAGGAGTAGAACTTAGAACCTTATAATAAAATCGGATGTCAATTGTGGAGTAGGAAACGAGTACCTAATTATGACGTGAGAAGGGTTGATAACGTTAATGTACAAATCGGGGACTTGTGATCGAATAACACTAAATGCTGGTATAAGAATGATAAGTATAGCTATATTAATAATACGAGATATCTAAGATGTGCGAATGCTTAGTATATGTGGATTTTTGTGTATAACATACCTACCGTACTTGCTATCATGGGAGGTTTGCGTTCGATTAGGGCCATCTAATCTTTGTGTGCCTACGGGGGGGTTTAGATTGGTACCTCGAGGGCATGGGTCAGAGAAGGACTTATTGAGAAGTTAATAAGTCTGCTGATCATGGGATTATAGGTATGTGCGTGACCCATGTGATGTGAACTATGTTCGCCTCCATTTTATGTGAATGTTGTTATTTGAAAACGATTCTTGAGAGATTCGGAATGCGTGGTCCTTATGTACGTGATGTACCGGGATTGGATAGCAGAGTATGTGTGCACCGTAGCTTAGTCTTGGGGTGCTAGTAATGTATATTTATGATGAGAATAATATACTGTTAATTGAATTGAACTATCTTGATTAAATGTGAGTATAATATTAGTAACGTTATGTAAAGATAAAATGGATGATCTCTAGTTTATTTGTAATGCTAATAATTGGGAAACTGAGAATTAATATAAAACTCTCTAGTTTATTAATGATGTTGGGATCAAAGCGTGTATAGTATGGAAATGCTAGAATGTATTTTGGACTAGTTAGATATGAGAATCACTAGAATGGGTACGGGTACGTTAGGAGTGCACAAATAGTCGAGAGGTGAGTATTTCATGTGAGAGCACGTCCTAACATGTATTTTGCATTCATTGTTTTTATGTCATTAAAACACTTGCTATATTTTAATATGTTTTCCACAATCGGGCTCTGACCCGTTTTCTTTCAAAATATATTTTTGTAAAAACCTTTTAGGTGCCCAGCCACAAGGACACCATGCATAGGAGTTCCATTCAGGTGACGAACTGTAGCTGCCGTGGAAGTTACATGACTTTGATAGTAGACGCCTCCACTTTCGATCTTGACTCCATATTATCAGCTTCTCTCATCTGTTGGGCATGTCTCCCTATTTCCTCTTAGAGACATTTTATTTAATTCAGCTATTTCAAGAATTTGGGTTGTAATTAATTTAGTGATACAGACTTGGTACTTGTTTATTTCAGCATTTGGATTGTGTGAGGAGTATTCCTCCAGACTCATTACTATTTTATGGTTACTCTATTGTCTTTGTGTTGTGGTGCTTGTGTTAGCATTTCATAATTTACTTATTGCATGTTAATCGGATTTAATTAAAATTGACAACTCACTTTTTAAATATTAGGTGGCTAGTAATTAATAAAAATGTTTTCGACAGTGATGCTATGAACTGAACCAACTTGGCATTTTGTATTAATTTAATAAAGGAGTAGCTACCCGGTATTTAATTAGTCGGGGTGTCACACATTGTCTCCCCACGATGGCCAAAACTGAAGGATCGATCGATCGATCCTTTTGTTCGACCAATCGATGGCTACAGGTCTGCACTTATTCCTCCTATTTTGGTTGGCTTGGTTTTTCTTTCCGCTAGAAATGCCGTAACTTCTTCGTTAGGGATTGAAATCATGCACTGTTCACGGCCACGCAAAGATTACGAGGAGGAATATAACTTCCGTGAAGATGTTAGGCCAGGTGCACAAATTATGAATTGACCAAATTGCCCTTAAACATTCGACTGTGTACAAAACTTGAGAGAAATGCATCCGAACTTCATACTTAGTACCTAAATACCTACAAAAGCCCAATTATACTTCATATAACATGTTAACAATATAAACCAAGGTTGTCTGGTTAACGGGCTTAAATATTGAGATTAAGGCACCCGAAGGGGCTAAAATGCATAGGTTCGAGGGATGAAATACGCAATATTTGCATCGTATCATGCCACCAAACTTACACATTGCTAGTACCTAGAGATGAAATAGGATGCTAAAAGAACTACAAGCAAAAACAAAAGCAGGAGATAGTACATAAGTTTGGTATAAAGGCATAAGGCCACTTTTACGGGCGATTCGATTGCTTTAGCGTATGGAATAAGCCGTTAAACCCCTAGGTTACCCTAGTGGATGAGTGTCATCTCGTGAGGATTTTTAGGGATGATATCCACAAACATCACATGTTTCCTCAAAATATGCCCAAACCAACATGCGAACAATAGTGAATAAGATTTCATACGCATTATTAGCACATTGAACGCAATTAAACAAAAGTCCGAATCATTAACTTTATAGAATGCACCTAATAGAATTGAAACCTTAAAATGTGGGAGGGGAGCGAGCACATTCAAAGTATGATTTGGCAAAAACTTATATAAACCGGATTAATATTAAAGCAGACATATATTCAATCCTCACGGGCATTACACTCATCAAGTGAATTCACTCGAAACAGGGAGTTAACACACGGAACATGCGGGCATAAAGAGTAAATATAAATGGAAACTAGGTCGCACACATGTCACAAATGAAGAACGCTATATGTGAAATTAAAATTTAATCTCAATGAAAGAGACCTCTTATTAAAGGAGGAGAAATGTATTTTCATAGATTATAAAAACTATTTAAACCTTTGAATTACATCTAATTAAGATCACATAGGACTTTAATAGGATTGTAATGTAGGTTTGGCTAGGGTGCGAAATGAAGGAATGTATATACGGATTCAAAGTGTTTAGAATGAAAATTCTGGAAAATGGGAGATTGCGGGCAATATCAAAATATGGAAAACAAGTTCCAAAAAGGCATTATATATAACAATTGGAGAGTAATCAAAGCTTATTTAACTATATACAACATTTACAACTTTCTATTTCTTTTCTTTTTTTTCTCACTTTTTCTTTTGTTTTCTTTTTCTTTTTGCTTTCTCTTTTTCACTTTTTCTTCTTTTTCTCACTCTTATAGGCCTAAATTGCAACCGCAACACAACAACAACATTAAATCCCAAGCAACATTCCAAACAAAGTTACTGAAGGTGTATGTATGGTTTAAAACTACAATTTGAAGTTGGTATGGGATTTGGGTTATGAAACGAAGGGCTATATTTAGGCTCAAAGGGGTTGATGAGGGAAAACATTTAAGGTGAGGTCAAGCCTAATATGGGTGATATAACAAAGATTGCCTATGATCATTTCCAAAAGTTTACGCAATTCTCGAGTCAAAACAAACTTTGAAAATCATGCTAAAGTAACAGATTTCATAAATCAACTTAATTAATGAACGATCAAATAAAAAAATAGAGAGATTACCACCGACTTTAACATTTTCAAAGAGGAAAGAATACTGTATACACTCACAAATGACGAAAGGTAAAAAGCTTACTCCGTGTAAGTATATACAATTGAACAAAAGATTACCGAGTTTTAAAAATCTTAAAACAAATCAATGTAACAAAGAAAGTGCATGTGATCATGGGATTAGAGTTTAATTCATGAAGTTACTCATAATATCAATGATTAAGACTAAAGTCTAATAACTTCTAAAATCAAGAACAAGAATCATTGGGTTACCTATTGGATCGGGCAATTATTGAAATTAATCATCGAAAACAAAGGCAAAAAGACCAATAAAGGAGAAAAAAGAAAGAAAATATTTTTAAATTTTTCAATTTTTCTAAGAAAAGCATACTAAGTAACTAACATGTGAGCAAAATCATGGACTAAAGAAAGAAATGGATAGAATATTCCACATCCCCTAACTTAAAACTTGACATTGTCCTCAATGTGAATTAAGAACTAAGTTAAAGAGCGGAAAATAATGATATTACCCAAAATTGGAGCGATCCCCATAAGAACAAGTCCAAAGAATCTACAAGACAAGTTAGTACCGAGCATAGCAAAAATAAATAACAAAGAATTAACTAATTATGCTAGACTAAATTAAAAAGGAAAGAAAAACTAAAGAAAGAAATAATAAAACGCTAACTATATACAACCTACTATTTAGGCTACACACTAACTGTACACTAGAAGTCTAAATAGGTGAGGGTCCACCATGAAAACAATTTGACTTTGGAGGATAACCGGTGTACCCTTACTCTCAAGCATGCCTTCCAAAAAATATAAATTCCTTTTGAACAATGGAAGGCGTGTGTAAGGTGGAAGAAATGAACCATCGTCATTTAAAATTTTTGGAGGGACGATGGGGGATTTGGATTGAACTGGTGATAAAAACATGTGGGGCCAAGAAAATCCGAATCTCCTCCCAAGGATTTTAAAATTGGAATGGGAGGTGGCGAACATGAGGGCAAAGATGCCTTCATGGAAGGCGACTCGAGAAAGTACTCCTCGTCGGTGAAAAGGTTTAACACATTGAAGTTTGAAACTGATTCATCGGGTACTTGTGACGGTGTGATAATAGAGAATGAAAATGGGGAGGAAAGAAATTCAAACACAAGAGATGAATCATCATCGCTTGCTGATTGAGTTTCGAAAGAAATAAGATCATTATCAATGAAATGGTCTTCTTTGGGGGACAAAGAAGAAACCATTTCATTGCAAATGGATATTATTTCCATTTCATCCTCACTTTCAATATCTATTACGCAAAGGGCAAATTCGACAATGATTTATTCCAAAGTAGGAAAAAAGTCCTCATTTGGTTCAAAACATTCCTCGACTTCAAAAGTATCAGAAGAAAAGTCATCGTCGGATTTAAATAACAAATTCAACTCATGCTCCCAATAACGATTTTCTTCCCGATAATGATTTTCAAGTTTCTCATTCTCAAGCATATGCAAGCCCTCGCCAAAAATCATAGGCCGAGGCACGTATTCCTGAAAATGCGAACTTTGAAAATTACCATCGGACTTAACTTAAACTCATTATTATAGGAATTTTGAAAACTATTGCAATTCTTTTCAAAATTCCTATTATAAGGAATTAGAGGCCCAAAATCGTTATCATCATCCTCAAAATTCCAATAACCCAAGTTTTGACTTTCGTTATACTCGCCCAAAGTCATTTTTGAATTTGTAATTTTTTGGGACTCTAAATATTGACCGAAAGTCAAAGGATTACGGGCATTTTGTGAATTATAATAATGATTACCGAAAGAATTTTAATAAGACATGCTTACCCCAAAAATGGCTCGAAGTGGAAAATTCCCCAAAGCAGATACGCGCACGAGAAATTCAAGCATTTCTTGGGGCTCAATTGTAGAAGTCCTGCAAAAAGGTTAGCTAAAAAATACAAATAGAAAGAGAATACTACGAAATACTAAATCAAATAAATTTTAAAACAACAAGTCCCCAGAAACGGCGCCATTTTGATTCAAGGGTGAAAAGTAGCGCGCAGTCAACACGCCAATCGTTGTTTTCTGTTCACCTCGTTAATACAAATAACCTAAATTACGAATGCACTTACGTTACAAGTGTAGAGGTAAGTTGGGTATCGAAAATCCACAGAGACGAGTTACTAGAATTTAATTGGTTTAATACTCCTAAATAAAAGTGTAAAAGATGATTATACACAAAAAATGGAAAAGATGCATAAAAGGGAAATATTAATCTAGGCGAGTGTATTTAAACTGGATTAACAAAGCGAGTAAAAACTATAGGTTGCGTCGAATATCACTCACCCGAGTTGATTAGTATAAAATGGTTACATGGATCGACGAGTTATTACAAATGAGTCTCGTTTCGACAGTTAATTGAATCAAGGGTTGTCACGACCCTAAATCTGCATAAAAGCCTAATAAAATTTTGGCGTCAACAAAAACCCCAGAAATTACACACGCAAGATTGTATGCATGGAACATACATGATATGCCCCGTCAAATCCCCTAGGCGTAATAACTAGGACAATGCATTCGAAATAGACCCGTAAACTCCATCACCAAAGAAAAGCAACATGTCAACCTGGAATGAGTTCAATCTGGCACAACCTAGACTAAATTAGGTAAAAAGCATGTTAAAAATGCATTAAAGGAAAGTGATAAATAAACGCCATAAATCTACACTAGAAAGCAACTAAATCAAAGCATGTAAACCTAATTATGAAAGCATGTAAATTAACTACAAAGCAAGGAAAAAAGGAAATACAAACTATATTAATGGAGAGGGTGAATGAATAGTCAACTTACAAACCCAAAAGGTCTGCACATGTAATGATGGATCATGGATATAGGTCTGCACTTATTCCTCCTGTTTTGGTTGGCTTGGTTTTCCCTTCCAGTAGAAATGCCGTAACTTCTTCGTTAGGGATCAAAATCATGCACCGTTCATGTCCACGCGAAACTTGAGAGGAGGGCTACCATTCTATGAAGATGGTTGGCCAGGTGCCCAAGCTGTGAATTAACCGAATTGCCCTTGAGCGTGCGACTGTGTACGGAATTTGAGTGGAATGCATCGGAACTTCATACTTAGTACCTAAATACTTACAAAAGCCCAATTATACCTCATATAGCATGTTAACAATATAAACCGAGGTTGTTTGGTTAACCGGATTAAATATAGAGATTAAGTCACCTAAGGGGTCTAAAATGCGTAGGTTCGAGGGATGAAATACATAATATTTGCGTCGTATCAACATGCCAATATCAATACGAGCTGACCATACTCTTAGCTTTGGACGACTACATTCCCAGTAGGCATGGGAGTACAACTATCATTTTCTAATTTGTCCATGAGTCATTTTATATTTACGGTATAATAATATCCCCAATACTTTTCCCTTGATTGTTGCTTGTAGCAGATTCCCTGGAGTGTTGCATCTTCTAGGTAGGTGTTAGGCGAAATGAGTGAGTTAAGTTTTATCCGCAGTATGTGGTTGTCTCAAACTCTCGTCGTCTCGTCACTTATCGACCACATTACCTTATGTTTTTTAAATCTTATGTACGTGAGTGTGCCACATGTCGAGCACTAACTGCAGCAGTAGGTAATAAGTACCACGGGTGTGGCTTGGATAATGCGCACACAGTTTTGAGACGTTAATGTGTTTCCCCAAGTCATTACGTCATGCCTTTTTCAAAAAGGAAATAATTATAATTGATCAAGTATAAAAGATTGGATATCCCATCATTTCAAACCTTTCATATTTTAAACCTCCAAACATAAGTTTTCAAAAAGAGCTCTTTCTTCTTTCCAAACTCTTCCTTTCATGTCTAATTTCTCATCGTATTTTGCTATTTTGAATCCTTAACGTGCTTGAATCCATTATTTTCAGAAAGAGTTCCCCTTTTTTGGCATTCGCTGTTTGATTTGGGCAATCTCTTGAGTCCTTTTTTACTGTTTGGGATACCATGTACCCCTTCATCCCCTTTCCTCTTATTTCCTATGGTGTTTTGTAATTTTCTTGATTTTTTGTTGTGATTCTGCTTAAAAGAGGTAAATATTGGCATTTAGTCTTTTGAATTATTGTTAACTGGTGGATTTGAACGTTTAGGTAGTTTTGTGTTGGTTACTCCAAATCATTTGTAGCATTTAGGGGTTTCTTGCCTAAGTTCTTCCCTTTCCACCGTTGGTTTACCTATGCATTGATTTTTTCCTTATATTCTGTCATTTATGATTATTTTTTTGTGGGATGAAAGAGTGTTGAGGAGGTTTCGTAAGTACAATACTATCCAGTCTTTGGAACCCCTAAGACCTTTTACGCTATCGATTGTCCTTCCTATTGAGGAAGATCGTGAGGATCCCAAATTTGTTCCATGTATTTGTTCCTCTACTAGGTTAGCTCCTCATCCACTAGACATGCAATACAACATGTTAGAGTTTCAGGCCTCCATCAACATGGATAATGGTGGGAAGTGATCCAGGTGGGAGAAAATATGTTGATAAAACCTCTAAAGAGTTTTGTGTTCATAATAGGGTATCAATTGGCAATGTATTATGGACCTCCTTCTAACCCTTATAGTTCCTTAATAGGTGTACCTTTAGTCCCATCTGAGTCGTCGGATGGTGAGAGTACTCATTCTCATTCTGATGGATCATATGACCCGTCGACAATCGATGCAAAAAACTTTGCCAGTGACGTTACTGACTCGAAGTTAATCGCACTAGGGGATTTTTATAATATCCCTCTATGTATAACTTGTTGGATATTTGATGAAGATGTGAAGGCTTATGATCGAATTTATGCTGATGAGATCCCCTTCCCACTCTTTTCCTTATTTTTAGTTCTTTATCTTCCCCATCACCTAATCATTAGGAGGATTTTGGAGGGATATGGAGTTGCTTCGACCTTACTTCCTTTTAATGAATATAGGATAATCTTAGGGTATAAGGTCTTCTGGAGAGAACATTATGGGTTTGACAGTAATGAGAATATTTTTTTATTCATCCATGTCATAAAAGATAACTCCAAATCTTGTGGATATTATATCTTTATCCTCGAAACCCCCATCAAAAGTGGATGAAAGTGGTTCCAACTAGCAACCACTTTTCGAAGCACAAATTTGTTTATCTAGGTGGTGACTGGGAGTTTTGCCCCATTGAAAGGAGAAAACTGCCAGAGTTCCTTGAGATTGGATTGGGGCGAACAAAATTGGTATATAATTCTTATACTTTTTCTATTTTTCTTTCCTAACTGACCTAAATTTTAACCCACCTTGGTCCTTTTTTCAGTGAAAGTTGCTCCTAAGCTCTCTACTCCTGTGAAAATATTGGTGGATAAATTTTATGTTGTTGAACCCCCAATCTTCGAGGATGTATTTTCTTTGGAAAAATTCAATAATTTTGGCTGCAACAATCCCCCCAAATCAAGCCAAAGACAATGCTCTAGCTCAAGGCCCAGCCAAAGTTAAGACTGAATAAAAGTTAAAGAAGGTAAGTGAGATTTTCACAAGTGCCAATTCGTCTTATCTTCATACTTTTGTTAACACTTGTGTTTTTCTTATGCATCTTCTACCCCCATCCACTTCAATCTTCCATGTTTAACCACTTTGGGAAATTACACCAAAACTATCATATTGCGCTACCATAGAGTGCCTGTGCACATAGCAGGTTGAGGCTGTAAAGAAAAAGGTTGAGGTCCAAGTCGGGAAGAAAAAAATAACTTAGGTTGCGATTATAAAAAATATAACCTAGTCCGCAAAAATGACGTGGAAGTAAGAGGCCAATTGGGTACTCCACCTCTTACCCCTACCCCAAACAACCGAGGTTGGAGGAACATATGATGATAAGAGCGGGGAAAACTCCAGTTATGATTGACGAGAAACTGATACATCAGTTGGCTTAGGAGTTTAAGTAATATTATAAATATCCAGTAGTTGAAGAGTATAAAAGGGACCCAAATAACCTAGTCATGTATGATATGTTGAGAAGGACGAGAAGTCCATAATCTAAAATTGACCCAATGCTTTAGACATCCTCGGTGACCATGGGGGACAATCTTAACTTTGAATATCTTAAGACTTTGAGCAATGAATCCCTGTGGAACTATCCTCATCACAAGTTAGTTTTGTTAAGATTTCAATAATTTATTAATTTTTTGAAATTTCTACTATTTATCAATTTAATTTTCTTTTTTTTTATAGGGTAGCATGGAGGCTATTGTTCTTCGGGGAGAAAGCTACAATAGTTGCAGCTAATGTTCAAACTTTTGAGAATGAGAAAAATATGAACCAAGAGGTCTGGGCTCAAGTTACTAGCTTAAGCGATCAACTAATCACTCATCAGACTGAGGCTTTCAAGGCTCAAAATGATATGAGGACAATGACCGACGAGCTGAAGATGAAGAATGACTAACTGAAGCTAAAGGATGATCAACTTATTCTGAAGAAAAAACACTCATCACGACCGAGGGTGAGATCACTAAAGCCAATGAGCAAGCAGTTTGGATATATCTACCATCCAAAGTTTGAAGGAGGCTCTATAGAACGTCTAGAAGGAAGTTATGGACAAATAGAATGCTTATCCGTACTTTAAGATGGAAGTAATATCCTTATTTATTGAAGGTTATATAAAACTCAAAAAGAGAGTGATGAAGCAGTACGAGAATATTACATGAGTTGTAAACACCTAGGAGGGGTCAATGAGGTGGCTAAGGCTTTGGCCAACTCTGTTGTCATTCTGGTGGACAATTTTACCCTAGAAGTTAACTCCAATTCACCTGATGAGATGATCACAACTAGGCCAGCTATTCTACTAACACCTGAGTAGTGACCTAAGAGATCCCTCAAGATACTCTAACAATTGATGTTGTTGTCGCCAACCCTTCACAAGACCCCTTGCTAGTTGAGTTTTTCTCTTTGTATACGTTATCATACAAGTTTTGAACAATTAGTTTGTAACTCATAACTTAAATATGTTTTTAGTTTTTTATTTGAATGGATATCTCCTCTTTGATAGATCAATCAATTTGATGTTTGAATGCGTGTGTATTATTTATCTTGCATGATGTATGTTTTCTTCTAACTTACTACGTTCAGTTACATTGTTAGCACTCATATATAACTTGTGTTTTTGAGAATTATTTATGTTATGTAGTAATGTTTTTCGTCGATTTAGTTTATCAACTGGTTTTGAAACAATGCTTTGATTTTATTTGGGCTTGCCCTTTGTTTAAGTCATTACCTAGTCTTATAGTCGGTTGTGAGCCGACCTAACTTGACTACGAGCTACTATTGGACAAATATGTGTTGTCTCGAGATGGTTTTTATAAGTATTTACTTTGTGTTTCTTCCGATACCCCGTAATATTTAAAAACTTGATTTATTATTTATAAATTAAAGAGTGCAGGAGTCTAAATAAATGAGTATTATTCTAAGGATGCAAGAAAAGAAATATACTTAAATCAAAACTGAATATTCATAATTAAAGATATTCTAGAACTCTGATACCATCCACATAAGTCAAATATAACATGCCAAAACAACTTACTATAGACTACACACAATGTATGAATATTGTTGATGTAAAAAACTAGACTTGATCTAATTAGTTAATCAGAGATAAATTTGAATAAAGAAGTAAGACAAAGGATTTTTACAGTGGTTTAGCCTTAATGAAAATGGCCTATGTCCACTGTCTTGTATTGCTGGGTGTTTTGCCTTGATTTCAATTACGACCGCAAGTGAGTGATCCCCCTTTTATGGAGGGTGTTACAATGTATTTGTAGCCCTTGGGCTGTTAGTATGAAGAGACAATATACCATTTTTTAATAGACATATACATCTGTACATAATAAGAATGTTCATTGAATCTGTAATTATCTCTTGATCTTCTTGACTAGATGATCTGCACGTTGCGTAGCTCGTCAAGTTGAGTAGAACGGTACACTGAGTTGTTGAGTGAATATATATTTTTTCACGTAAGATGACACGTGTATTCATATAATTGGTCCATGTCAACTAACTAATTTTTGTATCAACAGAAGCCCCCAATGTTTCACAGTCGAGGTTGAATATGAAAGTGTGGAACATTATGCCTAGAAGTTGCTCAGGCACATTTATCCAAAATTGTTAGATTACAAATTTCCAACACTTGTGACATTTAATGACTTTGAGCGCGAAATGGCAAACTCGTAAATATTTTGAATTTTTGACAGATGCTTGGGTATTTACGTCTTTTTCATCATTTAGCCGCTGAAAACGCAATCGTCTTTTCTAGTAATCATTTCTTTTCTCGCTTCCCGATGAAGGGCATTTAAAAGCGATAAAATCAAATCATCTTCGACCTTTTACTTTTTAGACTTCCAAACTCTTTGTCTTATCTTTTTCTTTGCTTTATCCACCATGGTTTATCTTGTCGAATCATTGGAGAAGTTACACGTTGATTTTGCAATTCCCTCTTGGGTTATTCTATAGGAACCTCCTTGCCCTTTTGATTTATTTTCTTTAGCTGAGGGCCACTAGTTTCCCTCTATTTTTGTAGCGGAATGTGGTTTTTTTTTCCCGCTTGATCCACTGTGTTTGGAGTTTTGCCAGTATTTTGATATTGTTCCTGTAAGAGTAGCTCCAAATACATGGAGGGTAGTTAATGGAGTACATAGGTTGAACCGACTACATGGAACTCGCTTAGGAATTCCTGAAATCATGTATTGTTATAAATGGCTTACCAGTGACAATACTTTTTATTTAAAAACTAGTTTTTCAAATAGAGCTTTAGTGGTCAATCTCCCCAATGCCAATAGGGACTATTTTGATCATGGGTTTGTGATGAAAAATTGGCAACACCCCCCGTTAAAAGGAAAATATGTATACCAAGGTCCCAGATGTCCACTTTATGGCAATGGGATATGTTGTTTTTAATTTTGTAATTTAGCTCTGTTTTTGTTTGATAAAATGTGTCACTGACATTTACGTTTGTATTTTGCGGTTGATAGCAAAAGGAAACCTCCAAAAGATATTGACATAAATATAAAAGACTTACCCCATATATGGGGCTTGCATAAATCCATTTCTGGGGAGCACGTGAGGTATGCTTCTTATTTGTTGAAATATAACAATACCACTTCATCTTTTATTGCCCGACCTCTCATTCCTCCTATGATAATTGATCTTGATCAAATACCGGCATCTCCAACAACCATATGAGAATCTTCTTATGATTTGGGTACCTCTATTATTGATCTGATGATGAAGAAGAGGAGGTTACATGAGTTCTTTGCCAAATCTGCTCCTGGTAATGAAGGGGCAAAGAAGAAAAAGGATGACGTTCTAGCTGACGGAACTAAGAAGAAGGATGGTGTTCCTCTTGCTACAGATATCAACAAGAAGTCCCCCATTGCCCCTAAAAAGGTAGCACCTTTGATTGAGGCTATTGTCCCAAAAGATACAACACCTTTGATTGAAGAAGAGGAATCACCTGTGATTAAAGGTACTCCTTTGAGAAGGTTGAGGAGGGGTCTTGCTGAAAGACCCATGGATGCTATTGCCCAACCTACTGGAGCTGGGATTTCTTCTTCGAGGGATAGTTCTGTAGTTATCCTTACCCTTGGCTTGGCTAAGAAGTTAATCAAGTCAGGGAATCTCCCTGATCGTCGAGCTACTGAAACTTCAACTCCTCGTGATAAGGTTGTCGATGTGGCTGCCCAACTCCTTGCCTCAGTAAGTGGTCATTAACCTTATCTTTCTCATTCTTCATTACCGTGTTCATACTCTGATTCATGACTTTATTCTTCTTACGGTTTTTAGTGTACTTTGATAATATCGTAGAGAAGGATGAAGCCATCAAAGCTTCAACCTCATCCAGTAGAGTAGAGGAAGCTCTTGCTGGGATATCAAAATCTTTGGGGGAATCCTGAAAGAAGTACGAAGATGACAAAGCTGCATGGGAGAATAAACTCCGATCGGATGAGTTAGTTTTTTAACAAGCCAAGGAAAAATTGAAGGTTACTCTTTCTAGCCAAATGGAAGTTGATGGCAAGCTTAAAGAGGTTGAACGGCATAAGACAGAGCTTGAGGAGAAAGTGAAGTCTGTTGAAGAGCTTCTCAAGGAGAAAAATTCTTTGAAAAGAGAGAAAAGGAAAGCTGTCGTGAAGATGTACCTTAGCTCTAGCTGGGACAAAGGATGGAATAGAGATTTGGTTGCTGTCTCTTCCCAGATGGAGTATGCAAGTTTGAAATACTTTAAAGATGGATGGGTTGCAACTTTGAAAGAGCTGAGTGTTGCTGATGATTCTGAACTATTTTAGAAACACACTCATGGCCCTCCTCCCACTATTAAAAAAGAAGAGGAAGATGAAGCTACATCTGATGAATCTTCTATGGTGATAATGGAACAAACACCTATTGCTACCCTTCCTCAATCTTCCGAGAAAGTTCAGCAGGCAACAACTTCTACCAAGCAATGTCAACTGCCCTTCGAGCAACCAACTCCTTCATCCAAATCGACTGAAGATGTTGTAGGAAATAAGGAGAAGGTGTAGAGTTGTTCGGCTCTTTAATTCTATTGTTTTTCTGTTTTTCCCTTTCATTGTAACTTTGTTTGTACTTTCTCCTACTGTGATCAATAAAAAGGGACTTTGCTATTTATTCTAAGTTTTCTCCTTTACTTACTCGATCTATATCGTTGTTGATCCAGTTTTACTTATCATTACTAATTTGTTACTAGGATGGAATTCCTGTCAGCCCATGATACAGAGTTGATGAAGAAATGTAATGACTACTTCAAGGATGGTCATACTGATTTCACTGAAGGTGAAATAGTTAATATTCTTGGAACTGATGCCTCTAAATGAGAAATTGAGGCTTATCAATATTTAAAGTGTCTGCTTGATTAGGCTCTGGCCAATAATGCCGCTTACTATGAAATGATTGAAAATCTTCAAGGAACGATCGATGAACTTCAACTTTTACACAAAGGAACCACCACACTTCTGCATGAGGGGTATGGGAAGAAGTACCAATAGTCTGATCAGAGCTATGACAAGTTCATTTTAGCCCATAAAAAGAGAGAGCGTGCTTAAACTTGAAGTTAAGGAGAACATAAACATTGTCAAATTATTAAAAGAGGAAAATATTTCCTTGTGAGAAGAACTGAAATAGTTAAAGTCTGCTTCTTCTTTGGGAGATTTGGTCCCAGTTAATGATGAAGGCTTTTCATTCTTGGAAACTGAAAATGTTGCATTGAGAGAAGAATTAGAGGCTTTGAAACGAGATGGTCATACATCTTCCTTGCGGGGTAGAACAAGCACTGGTCGGAGAAGCATTGAAGAGACTAAAACTAATCAAGCCTTGGAAAACCAAGCAGTTCAATTGAGGGAAAAGACTAAAGCATTAACTGAGATGTCCCAGAAAATCCAAAGTTTTACCGAGCAACTATCCAACCAGAGTTCTGCGTTGGAGAATAAAGAGAACTTAGTGAAAAAAATTCATCAACATGTGGATAGATTAACTTATCAATTCCATAAACAACCCAAAGAATATTAGATTGGGGGATACAATGAAGATCCATGCCATCTCGATGCTCGGTTGAAACAATCCAATAATGAGGGATATAAACAAGGATTGCTCAACGCCTTGACTGTGATGAAAATTGAGAAAGGAAATTCCTTATGGGATTCGTATGAGCCTGGACTACTTGAACTGCCTATGCCTGTGCCTCCCTTTAAGCTAGATGTCAGTTGGATTCCATCTCGTGCCATTACTCAATGTTTGATCTCCAAGTATATTGGTGACTACCATCTCCATGAATACTTTGAGATATCTAGACCTCAACATTTTCTTGATCGATCGAGTTTGAGTAACATCAGAATGCTGCGAGATATGAATTTTATCACTTCTCCTTATGCTCTGGATGATCCTCCAGTTGGAATGGAGCCTGTACCTAAATTGGAAGGAAAAAAGACAATAGAATAGGAAATTTATAGTTGTTAGTACTTATTAAATAACACATCATCTTTTGTACTTTTCCTTTACTTGGAAATGAATTCATTGTATGATATTTTTCTTATTCATTGTATGATTTCCTTTTTTTGTTGTTTAAATGGACAATTTATCCTGTGTTGTTTTGATTGCCTAGACAATGGAACTTTGCCTCATTTGCTCCCTAGTTGTAGTGACTTATCACCCATAAGTTCCTAAGAAATGGAATTATTTTCATCACATGGTCCTTCTTAGTTGTTGCAATATTATCTAGATTACCTTGGTGCCTAGGCACTGGATGCCCCGTGAGGTCACCCATCTTCTTGCCTAGTTTTGGATACCCCGTGAGGTCACCCAAAATCAAACAGGCCATGCCTTGTAGGATTGTTATGCCAACATTATTGGTTAAGTTTATTGATGCCAACCAACCTTAGTTGGTAGTTGCTGATATCCGTCCAACCGTAGTTGGTGGTTGTTGATATTCGACCAACCGTAGTTGGTGGTTGTTGATGTCCGAACAACAGTAGTTTGTGGTTATTGATGTCCGACCAACTGTAGTTGATGGTTGTTAATGCCTTCTTGCACAATTCAAGTGTAGTGTGTAGCACGAGTACTCCGAAAAAAATTGAAGTAAAAAGAACATGGGGAAAATATTATTTTTATTCATATCGAAAGAACGGAATACATGTGACTCTACATTACTGATAATATTTACGCAAGTGCTCTACATTCCATGTCTTTTTAAATTCTTCCCCCTCTAATGTTTCTATTATGTAGGTTTCAGGTCGAACAACTGATGTAACCCGATAAAGGCCATGCCATTTGGCCCCCAGCTTATTATGCTTCTGAATGAATTTCTTGAGTACATACTCTCCCTCATTAAGATCACATTTCTTAACTCTTTTATTGTAGAAAATGGCAGTTCTTTGCTGGTAAGTTGCATTCCTGAGTGCCGCGTCTTCTCTCACTTCCTCAAGCATATCCAAGTCTAAGCGTCTCATCAAATCGCTTACTGGAGAGTTGAAATTAAGCACCCTATGAGTAGGGAGGGCCAGTTCAGCTGGTATTACTGCTTCACTTCCAAAGGCTAACATGTAAGGAGATTCCACAGTTCCTGTTCGAAGAGTTGTTCGGTAATCCCATAATACGGAATGTAGTTCGTCAATTAAGTTCTCTTTTGTATCATCCAACTATTTTTTAACCCGTCGAGTAGAGTTTTATTGGTTACCTCTATTTTCCCGTTACTCTGGGGATGTCCTAGTGTAGAATGAATCTTCTGAACATTGGACTGTTGATAATATACGGTGAACTCCTCATTATCAAATTGGTTACTGTGATCAGTGATGAAAGAATGTGGTAAGCCATATCCGCAAATAATATTCTTCTAGATGAACTAATAGACCCTTTCATATGCCATGTCAATGATAGGTTCAGTTTCCACCCATTTCATGAAATAATCTACATGAACCACCAAGTATTTTAATCTCCCTCTGGTAATTGGCAGAGGCCCGACCAAGTCTATTCCCTATATGGAAAATGGACAAGGTGAGGTAATGGGAGTTAATAATGCATGGGGAGCTCTTCATATGGAAGAGAACCGTTGACACTTATCACATTTCATGGCATAAGCTGTGTAGTCGGCTCTCATCGTTGGCCAATAGTATCCCTGCGTCATTATCCTTTGCAATAGAGTTCGACCTGTTACATGAGCTCCACAAGAGCCTTCATGATTTTCTTTTATCAGATCTTTAACTTCTGATGGATGAACACATCACTGGAGACCTGTTATTATACCTCTTCTGTATAGAATTCCATGGTTTAAGACATAACTAGCAGCTTTAAACTTAAGCCTCTTGGCCGCGAGTTGGTCGACCGGCAAAATGCCTTCTTCAATATATGCTCTGATGGGATCCATTCAAGAAGGTCCCATATCTAAAGTGATAAACTTCACTATCAAATCATCATCAATGCTTCGTTCTGCCAATATCTCAATAGGAATCGTTCTTCGTAGCTCGGTTCGGGTAGCTGAGGCTAATCGAGCTAGTGAATCAGCCCTCGAATTCTCTACTCTTGGTATTCTGATCACTTGGACCGCTACAAAATTGAATACAATATTTATAGCTTTGGCATGATACCTAGACATAAAGTGTCCCTTCACCAAGTACAACCCGAGAATATGATTTATGACTAATTGTGAATCACTAAACACCGTAACTTGCTCTCCATTAAGTGTTTTGGCTAAACTGAGGCCCATAATAATAGCTTCATATTCATCTTCACTGTTGTAAGCATTGAATTGGAAGCGCATATCATATTCTATATCCACACCAGCTGGACTGTTATGAATTATTCCGACTCCGCTGCTTGTGGCGCACGAAGAGCCATCAACATACAAACTCCATACGAGGATACAATTATCAAACTCTTGGTCTAACAATGTTCCCTGATGGAATATTTGGTACTTCCTTTTATCATCTCCTCACACAGGGCTTTTATCATATAATTCTTATTGCTCGATTACTATCCCCTCCGACAAATCTGCTGACGGACGTTGATTGGAGACAGTCTTTGATGATCCTCTAACATCCATGGGTTGTTCTTCATTAGACCCCTGTTGGTCGGAGGTATCTAAGTAAGTGAACTCCGTAATGAAATCTGCCACTGCCTGCCCTTTGAACGAAGACCTTGGTTCGCAACTAATATCATACTCGCCTAGTTCCATCGCCTAATACATCAATCATCTGGATTTCTTCGATTTGTGCAGAGCCTGTGTGAGTGGCATATCGGTGTATACTACTATTGTATGGGCCTGGAAGTATGGTTTCATCCTCCTGATAGCCTCGATCAGTGCTATTTTTAGCTTCTCTAATCGTGGATTTCTGATCTCTTCTCCTCGAAATGATTTGCTTGTATAATACACCCGTCTTTGCACTCTGTCCTTTACTATTACCAATGCTGAACTAATTGCAATTTCTGAGGCAGCTAGGTACAAGTATAATCTTTCTCCCATCACCGAGCTGGACAACAAGGGAGGTGTCCCCAAATATCTCTTCAACTCTTGAAATGCCTTCTCGCATTCATCATTCCACTTGAAAGTTTTTCTGAGTGTCTTGAAGAATGGAAGACATCTGTCAGTTGCTCGTGAGACAATCCTGTTGAGAGCTGCAACACTCCCCGTGAGGCTTTGAACTTCCCTCTTCTTCGTTGGAGTTTGTAGTTCCAGCATAGCTTTAATCTTCTCATGTTTTTCCTCAATGCCTCGCCGATTCAAAATATACTCGAGGAACGTGCCTTGTTGTACGCAAAATACGCACTTATTGGGGTTCAACTTCTTCTAATATTTTTCCAGCTGGTCAAAAGTTTGGCGAAGGTCAGCTATGTGGTAAACATCTTTCTTGCTCTTAGTCAGCATGTCGTCGACTTAAAATTCCATGTTGTTGCCGATTTTATGTGCGAACACCTTATTCATCATCCGCCGGTACGTTGCACCTGCATTTTTAAGACCAAACGGCATAACATTGTAGCAGTATGTTCCCCTTGGTGTAATAAAAGAGGTACTCTCCCTGTCTTCAGGTTTCATCTTAATCTGGTTGTAGTTTGAGTAAGCGTCCATGAAGCTCAATAATTCGTGCCCCGAGGTGTCTATACGGGGCAGAGGGAAGTGATCTTTTGGACAAGCTTTGTTGAGATTTGTGAAATCTACGCACATCCTCCATTTATTATTCTTCTTTTTTACCATGACTAAATTCGCGAACCAGTCAGGATACTTAACATCTTCAATAAACGAGGCCTTTTGAAGTTTCTCGACTTCCTCTTGAATATCTTAAGACTTTCGACTCCCTCTAGAACTATGCTCATCACAAGTTGGTTTTGTTAAGATTTCAATAATTTATTAATTTGATGAGATTTCTACTATTTGTCAATTTAATTTTCTTTTTTTTGTAGGGTAGAATGGTGGCTATTGTTCTTCGGGGTGAAATCTACAATAGTTGCAGCTAATGTTCAAACTTATGAGAATGAGAAAAATATGAACCAAGAGGTTTGGGCTCAGGTTACCAACTTAATCGATCAACTAATCGCTCATCAGACAGAGGCTTTAAAGGATCAAAATGATATGAGGACAATGACCGACGAGCTAGAGCTGAAGAATGACTAACTGAAGCTAAAGGATGATCAACTTATTTTGAAGACAAAACACTCGTCACGACCAAGGGTGAGATCACTAAAGCAAATGAAAAAGCATTTTGAATGTACCCACCATCCAGAGTTTGAAGGAGGCTCTATAGAACGCCTAGAAGGAAGTTCTGGACAAATAAAAAGATTATCCGGACATTAAGATGGAAATAATATCCTTATTTATTGAAGGTTATGCAAAAATAAAAAAGACTGTGATGAAGCATTACGAGAATATTACATGAGTTGTCAACACCTAGGAGGGGTCCATGAGGTGGCTAACGCTTTGGCCAACTCTGTTGTCATTCAGGTGGACAATTTTACCCTAGAAGTTAACTCCAATGCACCTGATGAGATGACCACAACTAGGCCAGCTATTCTACTAACACCTGAGGTGGTGACCTAAGAGATCTCTTAAGATACTTTAACGGTTGATGTTGTTGTCGCCTACCCTTGACAAGACCCCTTGCTAGTTGAGTTATTCTCTTTGTATACGTTGTCATACAAGTTTTGAACAATTAGTTTGTAACTCATAACTTAAATATGTTTTTAGTTTTTTACTTGAATGGATATCTCTACTTTGATAGATCAATCAATTTGATGTTTGAATATGTGTGTAGTATTTATCTTGCATGATGTATGTTTTCTTCTAACTTGTTATGTTCGGTTACGTTGTTAGCACTCATATATAACTTGTGTTTATGAGAATTATTTGTGTTATGTAGTAATGTTTTTCGCGGAGCTAGTTTATCAACTGATTTAGAAATAATGCTTTGAGTTTGTTTGGGCTTTCCAGTTCTTAAGTCATTACATAGTCTTGTATTCGGTTGTGAGCCGACCTGACTTGACTATTAGCTACTATTGGACAAACATGTGTTGTCTCGAGAAGGTTTTTATAATTATATACTTAGTGTTTCTTCTGATGCCCCGTAATATTTAAAAACTAGAGTTATTATTTATAAATTAAATAGTACAGGAGTCTAAATAAATGAGTATTATTCTAAGCATGCAAGAAAAGAAATATACTTAAATCAAAACTGAATATCCATAATTAAAGATATTCCAGAACTCTGATACCATCCACATAAGTCAAATCTAACATGCCAAAACAACTAACCATAGAATATACAAAATGTATGCATACAAATATGTATCTCTGTCTACTATGATGAAGAACAAATGAACTGATAGAATTGGCACACCGGACAGTGATACCTATATCCTAATGTAGATCTACAACAAAAGGATGAAGGACAACAAATTTATGGATTAAGGTTGTAGAACAGGTAGCCTCCGCCCTGAAACCTTTAGTCCATAACGTTAACACCATGCTTAAAGAGAATAAAAGTACAACAAAAGTCGGAATAAGTAACAACTATGCATCTGCCTCTATATTTTTAACAACTTTTAGATTTAACCCACCCTGCAATTCTGATATCATGTGCATATAAGTTTATGAATCCCATACGACCCCATGTTTAAGTTTTATTCTTCATATATGGAAATAAAAAATAAACTTCAACATAACATTACACTAAGTGTTATAAAGCAGTTTAGATAGTCTTAGAATTTAATGATCACATAAGTAAGTTATGGAACAAAGGCCTATCTCTAATGCCTTCGAGGATCAGTCGTGCATACTAAGTATAGTCTCTGGTTATCCCAAACCAAAGATCTCATCAAGGTAAGGGATAAATCACCATGTTTACCCATCAATCATATAGCCTTCCATACATGATATGCCAATATACACCCTCGTCCAGGCCGAGAGTGTCCTCCACCCAAACGACCCTTCAAGGGGCCGACCCCTCATCATGCCCAGACGACCCTTCAGTGGTCCGACCCCTTATCAGGCCCAGACGACCCTTCAAGGGGTCGACCCATCATCAGGCCCAGATGACCCTTCAGTGGGCCGACCCCTCATCAGGTCCAAACGACCCTTCAAGGGGCCGACCCCTCATTAGGACTAGACGACCCTTTAGTGGGCTGACCCCTCACGGTGGTCTGGATGACCCTATTAGGGTACAACAGTACGAGGCCCAAACTAGGCCTAGCTCGGTGCCAGTAGTAACTTTTCCCTCGGCCTCGCATCATAGGCGAAGGGTGACATCATCACAAGGCGTGATTTAAGAGACGCGTGGAATAGTGTGCATGAGACTCCTATGGCGCATGGGCAAGACTGTTATAACATTATCACCCCCTCACGTAAGGGAATATTATGTCATCATTAATCACATGTGGCACCTCCAGGTGCCAGCAGGGGATTGGCTAGATCATAGCTCACATGTGCCATACATGCTTAGGGGGTACACTACTCCCCCCAAGACCTATATATACTTGTCACCTACAACCAAGAAAAGGATGGATAATTGGTAGCCCTAGCTAAAACTCTGCTTGTACACAGTAGAGAGAGAGAGAGAAAGAGTGAGCTTATGTGCATTGTATCCAAGGCCATTAGTGCCCATACTTAGTAGATCAAACACTCACAGTGGATGTAGGCCTAATTAGCTGAACCACTATACATCATTGCCATATTCCTCTTATACTGATCCTCTTCTATACACTTACACACATACATCTCTGTGGCTGCCATTATTATTACTTTTGAGCTCATCATCATTTATCTCGTGGTGCGAAATCTTAGCATCAGTAGTTTGGTGCCGTCTGTGAGAAACTGGAGTGACGATGGATAGATGCATAGGTGTCAAATCATCTTGATAGTTATCACTCACCAAATTGATCATACACTTATCTCAAAAGCATCACTATCCCCCAGCCATATTAACAACATCTAGGACTAAGGGCTGGGGGGTGATTGATATGCCCATATACACCCTCGTCCAGGCCGAGAGTGTCCTCCACCCAGACGAGGGCTGAGGCCTAGATGACCCTTTAAGTGGTCGACCCCTCATCAGGCCTAGATGACCCTTCAATGGGCCGATCCCTCATAAGGCCTAAATGAACCTTCAAGGGGCCGACCCCTCATTAGGTCCAGACGACCCTTCTGTGGGTCGACCCCTCATCAGGTCCAGACGACCCTTCAAGGGGCCGACCCCTCATCAGGCCTCGAGACCCTTCAATGGGCTGACCCCTCACGGTGGTCTGGATGACCCTATGAGGGTATGATAATACGAGGCCCAAACTAGGCCTGGTTCGCTGCCAGCAGGAACTTTTTCATCAGCCTCGCATCATAGGCCTAGGGTGACATCATCACAACGCGTGATTTGGCAGACGCATGGAATAGTGCACTTGAGACTCCTATAGCGCATGGGAAAGATCGTTATAACAACATCACCCCCTCATGTGAGGGAATTTTATGTCATCATTAATCACATGTGTCACCTATAGGTGTCAGCAGGGGATTGGCTAGATCATATCTCACATGCACCATGCATGCTTGGGGGGTACACTATTCCCCCCAAGACCTATATATACTTGTCACCTACAACCCTAAAAAAGGATGGATAATTAGTAACCCTAGCTAAAACTCTACTTGTACACAGTAGAGAGAGAAAGAGTGAGCTTATGTGCATTGTATCCAAGGCCATTAATGCCCATACTTAGTGGATCACACACTCAGAATGTATGTAGGCCTAATTGGCTGAACCACTATACATCATTGTCTTATTCCTCTTATACTCATCCCCTTCTATAAACTTACACACATACATCTCTATGGATGCCATTGTTATTACTGTTTGAGCTCATCATCATTTATCTGGTGGTGCTGAATCTTAGCATTATCAGTTTGGCGTTGTCTGTGGGAACGAGAAGACATCTCTTCCTTTATACAGCTTGACCTCAACGGGCACTCTGGTGGTGAACCAATTCTCACCCTTTGTGGATCTGTTTCACCATTGAAATAGACCCATTGAGGTTCTCAAGCTCATCAGTCTTTTGGTCACTCAACTCTCTATAGCTCAAACACATGGCATTGGAGATGCCACCTCCTCCTCTTCCTCCACCGGATAGTGGAATAGGACCCAATTCCAGTCAACCACCACCTCAGTCTGAGATGGCTGATGTGGCGGCCGCCTTGAAGTCTCTGGTAGCAAGCAAGTGGATTATACAGGAGCAGTATAGCTCTTAGCCAAAACATACTAAGACAACCGGGAGTCTCACCGAAGATGATTACTCCAGCGGAAGCTCAAGGGCAGCATGAGGCCAGAGGACCACCCCAAGCACCACACAAAGACTTGCTGCCTCCTCAACGGTGGAGGGATGTTGCTGCCCCCCGGTGTATATGCCTGGGGAGGTAAAGAAACCCTTGCCCAGAAGACAGATATGACGATTTGGAGGGGGAAGAGGCCCCCATAGAGTGATGGGAGCCGTATGAGGTCTCCAATAATAATGTGCGACCTCTTTAGGGGATCAAATGGAAGTGTGGAAGGCAAAATCTTGATAATCGCCTGAGGGGCTCTGCTTTCGATCGACTAAGCAGAGGGTCGACCTTTGAGAGGCTAGGCCCAGTAAATGACTTGCGATAGAAATTGTCCCGATCGAGAAGTGTTACGAGATCCAAAAGGGAGGCAGCAGATGCTTGACCCTATGGGGGACGACCCCACAGACGGGATGACGGTTAGGGAGAAGTAAACAGCTGACACAAACTTGCTGGAGCGGAACCCTTCTTTCACCTCAAAGAGGCGACAGGGGATAACATCGGCCATGCCAACCCTACGAGGCCCGGGAATGACTCGATCCAAAGGTTGGAAGATAAGATTGATGATATTCTGAAGAGTTGGGACCCTCTTCAGAGAGGATACTCTATAGGCTCACCCTTTGTGGTGAAGATAGTCAACTTCCCCGTGCCATCCAAGTTCAATCCACCAGTGGTCACCCCTCGGTACGATCGGAGCACCAACCTTGTCGACCATATTGAGATGTACCAATCAGCAGATAAGATGAGGTGCCATGCCTTTTCTGGCACTCTGACTGGGGCTGCACATGTCTGGTATATGTCTCTTCTAAAGAACTCCATTGAAAAATTTAAGAAGTTAGCAGACCAGTTTATCCATAACTTTTGCTTTGGAGTGAGGCCACAGAAGAAGACCACACACCTGCTCTACGTTAAGTAGGGAAGAATGGGAGTCTGAGAGACTACATAGCTAGATTTAACAAAGAAAAGTTATAGGTCAAAGACTATGATGAAAGCATAGCCATAATAGCTCTCATTGTAGGACTCCAGAAGGGGAAGCTATTATGAAAGCTCGCTGAAGACCCTCTGAGGATAATGGCTGAGTTGTTGTCGACAGCAGGAAAGGTGATGAATGCTGAAAAGGCGATGGCTGTAAAATACGAAGATGAAAAAGGAGGCACTAGTGGGGGTAAGAACCAGAAAAAGAACAATGAAGGGAAGAAGAGGTTGGCAGATGACAAATTTACCGACTATACCCCTATGACAGGCAGTTGTGAGCACATTCTGAATAAGATAAAGAGTGGCCGATCCTTGAAGTGGCCTGAAAAGCTGAGGGCAGCCCCTCACAAGAGGAACAAAAACCTGTAGTGTGAGTTTCACCAAGACCATGGCCATGTTTTTCCCTGAAAGATGAAATTGAAAAGATGCTAAAATAAGGGAAGTTAAGAAAATACGTTGACAGGATTGCCTTCAAGTGGGGTGATACGTGCATAGAAGATCCTCCAAATAGGAAAGACGACCCTTTAGATGATGAGGACGACCCTGAATTCCCACCGAGAGACGACCATGGCCATGTAAAGAGACTCAATATAATCTCACTCGGTGTTAGGATGATCTCCGGGGGACTAGCAGGAGGAGGGTCAGAGGTTACAGATAGGAAGGTCCATGTAGCTGAAGCCAAGGCCGTGACAAAAGTTGTGCATTCAACCTCTATAGAATCAAAGTCAGACAAGAGGAAGAAGGTTAACATGGATACTCTGATAGTGGGGTTCTCAAGAATGGATTTCAAAGGCCTCTTAGCCCCACATGATGATCCTCTCGTCATCACTACTAGGGTATACGAGTGTGAGGTGCCGAGGATCCTGGTAGATGGGGGTAGTTATGTAGATATGATGTTTTGGCCATGATTTAAAGCCTTAGGCCTCAGCCGTGCAAGGCTCGTCCCATACCATCACCCCTTGATTGATTTTAGTGGGGAAAAAGTTCACCCCCTAGGAGTGTATGAGGCTACTGTTAGAATGGGGGACGAGTGGCCGAGATAGCTAACCAAGAATGTTAAATTTTTCATGATGGACGAACAAGTCTTCTCAGCCTAAAACATTATACTAGGGCGAGTGGTCCTTAAGGAATTTGAGGCCGTGCCATCCACTGTTCACCAAATGATAAAATTCCCGACCCCTTATGGGGTAGGAGAAGTTCAGCGAGACTAGAAGACGAGACGAGAATGTTACTTCAACTCCACCGAAGAAAGAGAGGCGTACAAGAAGGAAATAGCTACTTACAATATTGATACCCTTAACCCCAGGGATGAGACAAAGTTGAAGAAAGGAGAAGCCATGGAAGAGGTAGAATCCGTCATCCTCAATGAGGATGAGCTGAAAAAAACTGTCCAAATAGGAAAAGCTCTGAAGATAGACATAAAAGAAGACCTCATTAAGATGCTAAGGAGAAGAAAAAGTGTCTTTGCATGGAATCATGCAGATATGACGGGAATCGACCCCAAAATTATGAGCCACAAGCTCAACGTGGAAGAGGGTGCAAAGTCAGTAAAGCAGAAGAGGAGAATTTATTCTCGAGAGAAGTGTGGGGTCATTAGGGATGAGGTCAAGAAGCTAGAAGATGCAGAGTTTATTCGGGAGGTCATCTATCCCGAATGGCTGTCCAACGCAGTCATAGTCCCAAAAGCCAATGAGAAGTGGAGGATGTGCGTAGACTTCACAGACCTCAGCAAATATTGTCCCAAAGATAGTTTCCCTCTCCCCCGCATTGATTAGATTGTAGACGCTACTTCAGGATATGATCTCATGAGCTTCATGGATGCCTATTAAGAGTACAACCAGATCTTCATGAACCTTGAGGACTCAAAGAAAACGGACTTCATTACCGAAAAGGGGACATACTATTATAGGGTCATGCCCTTTGGCCTAAAAAATGCAAGGGCAACGTATCAATGCCTTGTGAATAAAATGTTTGAAGACCAAATTAGCAAGTCCATGGAGGTCTATGTAGATGACATGTTGATCAAGATGTTAAAGGTGGAGGATCATGTGGCCGACCTCAATAGAACCTTTAACACAATGGACAAGTACCGAATGAAGCTCAACCCGGCCAAATGTGTCTTCGGGGTCGGTGTAGGGAAGTTCTTGGGGTTCATTGTCAACCAAAGGGGAATTGAGGCCAATCCTGAAAAGATAAAGGCCCTCATAGAAATGAAGACTCCCAAGACCATTAAAGACATTCAAAGGCTCACAGGGCGAGTGGCTGCTTTCAATAGATTCGTGTCCAGAGCCACAGACAGGTGTTTACCATTTTTCAAAATCCTCAAAAAGGCCTTTGAATGGAGAGAAGAGCGTGATCGGGATTTCAAGGAGCTAAAGTCATACTTAGGGTCTCCCTTACTGTTGTCACGATCAGTACAAGGTGAACGACTATATGTGTACCTGGCCGTCTCAGAATCAGCCATCGGTGCAACCATTGTGAGAGAAGAGGACGGAGTACAAAATCCTGTGTATTTCATTACTAAGGCACTCCAAGGGGTAGATCAAAGATACACAAGGATGGAGAAGTTAGCATATGCCTTAATCCATGGATCAAGAAAGATGAAGTTGTACTTCTAGTCCCATACATTGGTCATCCTCATCGACTCTCCTCTCAGACAGGTCTTATAGAAGCCAGAAAAATCGAGGAGGCTAATGGCCTGGGCTATAGAGTTGGGGGAGTTTGACATTGTATATCAACCTAGGGTGGCCATTAAGGGGAAAGCACTAGAAGATTTCGTGGCTGAATTTACTTGAGAAAATAATGAGGCTGAAGATGAGAGCCTCGAAGAGAGAGATACACGACAAGGCAGAATTGTTGACCCATCCACAGAAAAGGCTGAGACAAGAACCACTAGAGAAAAAGTGGCAAAAAATGAAGAGGGAAGATATCTCTTTAAATAGGGGTCCCTCACCGAGGGAAATTTCTCAGAGGAAAAGATCGTGTGGAACCTCTTCGTTGATGGGTCCTCTTGTGAAAGCAGAAGTGGGGCTGGATTAATTGTAACAACACCTGATGGCACAGACATTGAGTACGCCCTAAGGTTAAACTTCAAAGCTTCCAACAACGAGTCTGAGTATGAGGCCCCGATAGTAGGCCTCTCCTTGGCTAAGTCTCTTAGTTACAATCGTATTGTGGTTCATAGTAATTCAAGACTAATGGTGAATCAGATACTAGGAGCCTAGAAGGCTAAGGATGAGAGAATGGCCAAATATCTTGAAAGGGTAAGGGAACTATTAAAGATCTTCAGAGAGGTAATGTTGAAGAGGATACCTAGGTATGACAATAGCTGGGCCAATGCACTTGCTAGACTGGCCTCAAAAACTAGGACAGAAGTCAGGAGGACAGTCCCAGTAGAAATTTTACTTCGACCAACGATTGAAGAAGAAGAGGAAACACTTGGATTTTGCTTAAAAATCGATAGGGAACCTTCGTAGATGGACCCTCTAATTATATACATTAAAGAGGGGGAGATGCCGGAGGCAAAACAAGAGAGGAAGAAGTTAAGATACAGAGCTGCGGAATTCACTGTCATTAGAGACACCTTGTAAAAAAAGGGGTTCTTGCTCCCCTTTCTCAGATGTGTGCACCCGTCTTAGGTCCCTCACATTCGGCAAGATGTGCACGAGGGGTCATGCTTAAGCAACATTGGGGGAAGATCATTAGCAAAGAGGATAGTAACCCAGGGATACTGGTGGCCGACCTTGGGGAAAGACGCCACAGCATACGTAAAAAAGTGCAATAAATGTCAAAGATTTGCCACAATCCCTCACCAGACCCATCATCCTCTTACCTCCATCACATCCCCATGGCCATTCGCAGTATGGTGAATCGATCTAGTAGTAGCTTTGCCCAGGTCCATCAATAACTATCGATACTTGATCGTGGTAATTGACTATTTTTCAAAATGGGTGGAGGCAGAGCTGATGGTAATGATCATAGAGCAGAAACCCTTCCAGTTTATCTATAAAAACATTATATGCAAATATGGCCTCCCCAACAACCTCATCTCAAATAATGGGACACATTTCAATAATACATCTCTAGAGAAGTACTGTGAAAGGGTGAGTATCAAACAATTATTCTCTACCCTAGGCTGGCCTCAAGACAATGGGCAAACGGAAGTTACAAACAAAACAATCCTAGATGGGATCAAGAAAAAACTCGAGGAGGCAAAAGGAAGATGGGTTGAGGAGTTGTATGCTGTAGTGCGGGCCTACAGGATGACGACAAAGACTCCTATCGAGGAAAACCCGTTCATGCTGACGTATGGCTCAGAAGCCGTCATCCCCACCGAGATTGGGTTTCCTACTCATAGGGTCCAAATGTATGACCCCTAGGGGAATATGGACGAAAGGAGACTTGACTTAGACTTGATCGAGGAAAGGAGGGAAGACGCTGAGATAAGGCAAGCTGCCTACCAGCAGAGGACTGCCAGGTTTTATAACCAGAGGGTGAAGTAAAGGCCAATCGCAGTGGGGGATTTAGTCCTCAAAAAGACTTGGCAAAAGTCTAACAAGCTCCACTCAAATTGGCATGGCCCATATAGGGTCATTGATGAAGTTGTCCATGGAACCTATACGCTAGAAAACCTTGAAGGGGAACCCTTTTCGAATCCGTGGAATGCAGATCATCTGGAGAAATACTATCAATATTGTTGTAATATCCTATCGAACCACAGTTGTAATGAAAGTGTTGCTCCAACAAAACACTTGGAATGAAAATGAGAATGTCATATTGGTACCTCATATTTTGTTTTTTAATCCTAGTATAATTGGGGTTATCCTTGGTAGCAACTCCCCTCGGCTATAATGAAGGTCAATGGTGGGGATGACCCCCCATTCACCCTCAAGAAAGACGAGCGGGGACTTGATGAAAAACATCATTGATTGAAAACATCATTATATTGGTGGAAACCACCCTCGGCTATAATAAGGGACAATGGTGGGGACGACCCCCCATTCAACCTCGAGAAAGACGAGGGGGGACTTCAAATTTAAAACATCATTAAGTAGGTGGGAAACTAGCCTCGGCTATAATGCGGGTCAATGGTGGGGACGACCCCCCATTCACTCTCAAGAAAGACGAGGGGGGACTTAAAATTTAAAACATCATTATATTGGTGGAAATCACCCTCGGCTATAATAAGAGACAATGGTGGGGAAGACCCCCCATTCACCCTCGAGAAAGACTAGGGGGGATTTTAAATTTAAAACATCATTAAGTTGGTTGGAAACCAGCCCCGGCTATAATGAGGGTCAATGGTGGGGACGACTCCCCATTCACCCTCAAGAGAGACGAGGGGGACTTGATTTAGAACATCAATATATTGGTGGAAACCACCCTCGGCTATAATGAGGGTCAATGGTGTGGACGACCCCCCATTCACCCTCGAGAAAGACGAGAGGGGACTTAAAATTTAAAACATCATTATATTGGTGGAAACCAACCTCGGCTATAATAAGGGAAAACGGTGGGGACGGACCCCCATTCAACCTCGAGAAAGACGAGGGGGACTTTAAATTTAAAACATCATTAAGTTGGTGGGAAACCATCCTCGGTTATAATGAGGGTCAATAGTGGGGACGACCCCCCATTCACCCTCAAGAAAGACGAGGGGGGACTTGATTTAAAACACCATTAAGTTGGTGGTAACCATCCTTGGCTATAATGAGGGTCAATGGTGGGGACATCCCCCCATTCACCCTCAATAAAGACGAGGGGGGAATTGATTTAAAACACCATTAAGTTGGTGGTAACCACCCTCAGCTATAATGAGGGTCAATGGTGGAGACGACCCCCCATTCACCCTCAAGAGAGACGAGGGGGGACTTGATTTAAAACATCATTATATTAGTGGGAAACCACCCTCGTCTATAATGAGGGTCAATGGTGGGGACGACCCCCCATTCACCCTCAAGAGAGACGAGGATGGACTTGATTTAAAACATCATTATATTAGTGGGAAATCACCCTCGGCTATAATGAGGGTCAATGGTGGGGACGACCCCCCATTCACCCTCAAGAAAGACGAGGGGGACTTATAAGTTGGGTGAACACAACAGCTAAGTCAAATCATACAAGAGACAAGCATAGAAGACAGGAAGAGAGAAATTCCATTATAAGAGAAAATTTCATGAAGCCGTGCTACACTATTTGTCCAAAAGTAAGTCAAGTACAAAAGCTTTACATGCAGAGGGTATGGGCCACATACGACCACCCTATTGAGAAACATCAGAGGACAGGGCTTCAAGATTAACAACAGGGGTCTCTTCGATGACCAAAATAGGTTGTTCCTCAGAGGTGCCGATGCCTTCAACATTCACTTGTGACTCTACATGGGCCAGTGCCTCAGCAATCAGGGGGTCGTTCAACTCCACCGCTTCTAGAGAGGGACGGACAGATGATATAGCATCAGCTAACTTTAGGACGACCCACTGACAGGCTATCGTGATTCCCCTCTCCAATATTCAAGATCGAATCCTTGAAACCCATCTGAGTGTTTGCAAGCTTCCACTTCATCAGCCTTGGCCTTCTTCACTGCCTCAGATAGTTCGCTATTGAACTGAGCGTTCAGGTAGTCTTTCTTTGCCTTGAAGAGGTTATCCTTCGCCTTCAAGTATGCATCATGTTGCCTCGTAATCTCATCTAGGACCCTAGCGTGCTCAGTCCTAGCAGTCTCGAGCTCGGTTTGTAGCTCAGCCTCGTGCTGGATAGCTTTCTCGCCTTTATGAAATTTTTATTGATTCTCGACCATCCATTTGGTGGCCGACATGAAGGAACAAATAGTCTGCCCAAAAGTAGGCACTTAGTAAGGGGCCAAGGTAATAGTTGGTGAAATGTTGATTGAAGAATTGAAGTAAAAACAAGTACCTGTGCTAGAGTATGCAGACCATAATCATACACCTTGGCAAGCGGCATCTTTGACCAAAAGTCATAATCAGCGGCCGAGGGAGTAGAGAACATAGAGTCCTTGGCCTCCCTAAGGTTGGCTATGAGGGAAGATGGCTCAGCCTTCAAAAATGTCAAATTTTGAGACCAATAAGCCTCCATACTGGAAGAGGAGTCGGTCCCCTCAGACGTCTCCACCCTTTCCCTCGTCCTAGAATCCGGCAGAGGATCAATAGGAACTTCTGGTTCTTTTCTTTTATGCCTGTCGACAGTCGGCTTAATATGTGTCGGCCCACGGCCTTTGTCTTCCTCGGAGGCTACTGAGGCTCTTTTCCCTTTTTCTTTCCCAGGCCTGACAGTAAGCTTGGGGCAGTCATCTCCCAAAGTTGGTCAGAGATATTCACAGGACGACCTGAAAAGGAGATGACATCTCAGAAAGATGTAGAGACAAAGATGAAACACTTGGAAAAAATCAAAAATTGAGTAAAAAACCACTCGCATAGTTCTGTCAGGGGGCTAACCCTCAGACGAGCTTCTTTGAGGAAACGAGGGGTCATCAAATCTTCAAACTTGGCATGTTCACCCTCTCTCCCTCGCTCCCTCAGGTAGTCAATAATGACCCTCTCCTCCACGCTGAGTCCGGGGTCTGATCGCGCTTTCATTGAAGGGTTGGACCATACCCTTGGTACCCTCGGACCATCTTCCACGGGCTCTCCCTTGGCGGGGAATTCTTAATCCCCGAAGATAAAGAAAAAACTTTTATTCCAGTCATGATTGGAAGTCTGAGCCACATGGAGAAGCTTCTTGTCAGACTTTCTAGCCCCCAAATGGAAATACCGAGGCTGTTTGGACGATGAGGTGATGTTGTAGCAGGTAAGGAATACATCGGCCGAGGGCTCATCCGTAAATGAATTCTTCCAAAGCGAGATGTAGCCAAGGATAGTCCTCCACGAGTTGGGAGGAAGTTAAGAAGGGGCAATCCCAAGGGCAAACAAGATGTCAATTATAGAAGGGTGTAGAGGGAACCTAACGTCTACCCTTAGTATCTACTCATAGACAACAATCTCTCCCTCGTCCCCCTGGAAGACCCTCTCAGATTCAGTTGGAACTCTCATACTTATATTGTGTTGTATGCCAAAAATATACCTTCATACTAAGAGATCACGGTCCTTAACCGATGATACATAAGTTGAGGCACTTGAAGTATCAACTTGACCATTATCATCATCAGAAGAACCCTTATTGTCATCCTCATCTCTCTCATTCTCAGATCCCCCAGCCTCATCACCTATCGGGGGATCATTTGGAAAGGCTACCTCAAATGCAAGAGGGTACAAGGTTGTTATAGGGACAGCCTTAAAAGGTGCTGTACCCTCAGCCTATCGTCTTGGGCTAAGAGTGGATGTCTATCCCCTCTCGGAAGGACCAACACTCGTCGGCAACGATGCTCTCTGATCCATTACCCCCTCGTACGATTGACTCTCGGTTGGACGACAAGACGACTCGCAGGACTCAGGGGGTATTATTGTGGCTAATAGAATGGGAAAAATGGGTCTTACCCAATTAGGGTCGGCCCCTCATCTTATCTCGTCCTCCTCCTCTATTAGCCTAATATCTACGAAGAACTTCTCTCTCACGGATGGTAATTCCTCGGCTAAATCATAAATCCTCCTAAGCATTAAGAGAAAGACCCTACATTTGAAGGAATTTGTCTAACCTAACTACAAACAAGTTTGCAGTTAACTAAGTTGGGCTTTTGGATTAAAACCAAAGAAATAAAGGGTTTCGATTAAGAGCTCTCAAGAATAAGAAGAACAGCCCACCAGAGAAGAATGCTGGAAAAATTAAAACAATCAATGAGAAAGAGAAAAGAAACCCAAATGAAAATTATAGTTGAGGGCTCAAGTAGGAATATAATGCAAAGAAAGGTTACCTGAGAATGAAGGCAAAGACAATGAGGCTTCATGCAGAAGAAATCTCAAAAATAACTATGGAGCTGTTGAGAAGCTAGAGAGACAGTTAAGGCGCGAAGAAGAAGAAAGGAAATGACTTCAAAAATCATTTAAATAACTTGATAATGAGTGAGAACATTAAACAAGGAAAAACACGACCCATGAGGAGGGTATCATTAGGGCACAAAGTCCCAGGACAAGTGTGCAGTCGTCGCATTTGGGAAACTAGAACGACGATGGATAGATGCCTAGGGGTCAAATCAGCTTGACAGGTGTCACTCACCAAACTGGTCATACACTTATCTCAAAAGTAGCACTATCCCCCAGCCATCTCAACAACATCAAAGACTAAGGGCTGGGGGGTGATTGATATGCCCATATACACCCTCGACCAGGCCGAGAGTGTCCTCCACCCAAACGAGGGCTCAGGTCCAGACGAACCTTCAAGGGGTCGATCCTTCATCAAGCCAAGATGACCCTTTAGTGGGTCGACCCTTCATCAGGCCCAAATGACCCTTCAAGGAACCAACCCCTCATTAGGCCGAGACGACCCTTCAGTTGGATGACCCCTTATCAGGTCCAGACGACCCTTCAAGGGGCCGACCCCTCATCAAGCGATGGCCCTTTAGTGGGTCGACCCCTCATGGTGGTCTGGGCGACCCTATGAGGGTACGGCAGTACGAGCCCCAGACTAGGCTTGGCTTACTGCCAGAAGGAACTTTTCCCTCGGCCTCGCATCATATGCTGCTGGTGACATCATCGCAGTGAGTGATTTGGGAGACGCGTGAAATAGTGCGCGTGAGACTCCTATGGAGCGTGGGAAAGACCGTTATAACATTATCACCCCCTCACGTGAGGGAATTTTATGTCATCATTAATCACATGTGGCACCTCCAGGTGTCAGCAGGGGATTAGCTAGGTCATAGCTGACATGCATCGTGCATGCTTGGGGGGTACGCTACTCCCCCCAACACCTGTATATACTTGTCACCTACAACCCTGAAAAAGGATGGATAATTGGTAACCCTAGCTAAAACTCTGCTTGTACACAATGGAGAGAGCGAGTGAGCTTGTGTGCATTGTATCCAAAGCCATTATTGCGCATACTTAGTGGATCACACACTCATAGTGGATGTAGGCCTAATTGGCTAAACCACTAGACATCATTGTCTCATTCTTCTTATACTCATCCGCTTCTATACACTTACACACATACATATCTATGGATGCCATTGTTATTACTATTTGAGCTCATCATCATTTATCTGGTGGTGCTGAATCTTAGCATCATCAATACCCAAGGTTGTATACAGGAAATATCCCCATAATCCATCTTTAACAGGGTACCTAGACGTGTGACCAAGGGACAAAAATTGACTAAGGTATGTCGTCTACTCACTAAGGTACCATAACGGTCTGAGTCATGCATGCCCCTTTTAATGGAAGTCCCCTTAGTAAGTTCTCCATGAGTACTCAGGCATGCTATACATTATATAAAGAACACAATAATCAATATCCATCTCAAACAAAGAATTCGAGTCCCAATGACATTTATCCACTTCAATTCCATCTAAAAGTAATTAAGAAATCCATCCATTACCTTAAATTAAAGTCATCGAATTCATACTATAGACAAGTCATATATATCAATTTAGGTCAGAAGTCATCCAAAAATATACCCCTAAATACTAACTTTCCAAATAAAAAAATAAGAAAATTTTCCAAAATAACTGATGGGAATGGTCGATCGCGAGGACAGGGCCGGTGGATCGCGGGCTTAAGTGATTTCATTTGTATTTCTTAGGAGGACGGTTGGCTCGCTCGCTCACACCCAATTTCGATATTTAGAGATTTTCAAGATTGGGGACTTATTTCCTATCTTTAGGTAAGAAGATATTGGTTTTTTTATTAGCATTTTCTTCAATACTTTCAATAAAGATGGTTGGGTGGCTCGCACGCATTTTTGCGAGGTGGAGTTGTATGATTTGATAGATTTCTTCCCAATTTATTGTAATGATGGTGATTAGTGGGCCTAGTTTGTTGATTTTCCTCCTGAGGAGTACAAGTTGCTTTGGGAGCAGAGTTTGTTTGAGGGTACGTGGATCCATTGTAGGAATATTTTGAAGCACGGTCGAAGTTCGAGATTAAGGTCCTAGTCTCACGGGTGCTTATCATGGCAGATTTAGACTACATTTGGTATCGTTGGCCCTCCCCGAAGCATGTAATCCTTAGTTTTCATCATGGCAAAATTGGACGTCGAATTTTATCTTGTTGGCCATTGTCGGTTTTTTTTACTATTCTCCTTGGGTACTTTTCTAGCCAATATGTCGGAAGCTTTCGAATATGACTTCCTTTTCAAGTGGGGGAGTCCATTGTGAGTTGCTTTGCGATGATGTCACATTCCTCCCATGCCCGGGACGAGTGTTTTTAAGTAGGGAGAGAGATGTGTACGTGGTTCTAGATTTATTTGCATTTTTGTTTATTTTATTTTTCATGTTTGATTAGGTTATTTTCTTATTTTAGTGTTATTTTAGGTTAGTGGGTGGCATTATATTTTAATGTCTTTAAAGTGTCCTTTTTAATCTTTATATCTTTTTAGGCTTAGCTTAACTAACAAGATAACGTTTTCTTAGAATTACGGCCCTTGGCCAATCATTGTACTTACTATACATTTTAAGAGATAAATTAGAGATATTTCTTGGACTGTGAACCTCTAAATATTCTATTATTATTGTTGTGTAGTTAGTAATTTACGCTTCCACCATTTAACTTCACATCAGCATTACTTGGTAAAAAGGATATATATATCTAATTTAAACCCATACGTGTAAAACAATGTTGAGAATTATTACAAATTTAATTTGAATTAGATCATTCCAATAGTAAACTTTTTTGAAATAGACATTTTCAAGTATTCTTTCTTTATTACTATAATCTTGTCTTGTTTCTTTTCTTGCTTAACAACTGGTTTAAGGTTTGAATTTTTCAGAGTTAGTTTTTTCTGGATGATTTGTTGGAAATTAGTGGTTCAAATTTTCAGATTTGTTTATTTTTTTTGGAGATCGTTGGTTTGAATCCAAATTTTTGTGTTTTTTTAGATTATTTGTTTGAAATTTATTATGCTTGTATAATCTTTTGGGTAGGATATTGATATTTTATTTGTAAGGGATGTTTTAGTGTGTGAATATTTAGGTTGGGTTATGATTTAGACTTGGGATATTCAGGAACGCTTTTATCTTGATGTTATATGTTTCTCGTTTCATCTTAGTGAAGATTTTAATGATCAATTATTGAAAAAGGGGAAAAAACTACTTGTTCAAGCTTTTGGGAGGTTACAACGGAGAAAGCTTTAACAAATTATTAAAGGAACATGTGTTTCTTATTCCTTCCTATTTTTCTTATGTTAGTGTTGTGGTGGCTTGTGTGGGGCTCTTTAGTGTTGTATGAAATTTGTGTGCAAGACTATGACATAATTTTTTTTTTCAAAGAAAGTTGTGGAATAGCAACCCTGACCGCATATATTTATATAAATGAAGCCTAGTAGGGAAAACAACCAAAAACGACAATAAGATCCAAACTGGGACCCAAAATCCACAACCAAACTAAATACTCCAAACTACCCAAGAAAAACACAAAAAACCTAAAAAAATACATCCTGATATGCACACGATTTTACATTCTCTGCATGCAAAATTGTCTTCAATTTTTTCAAAGGTCCAATGAACCTATTAGAGGCTGCAGAACCTTCTTTTAAATCCCTCAGATCAGCCACGGAGTTTCCCTCTATGTAGACATAGTTCAATTTAAACTATTGAAAGACCTCTATAAGGCCCCATGTTCAATTGATGAGGTTCTTGATTCTTCACGAAGGAAAAGCTTCTTTGTTTACCATGTGGGTTACTTGTTGGTTATCAACCTCAGCTTCAATATGTAGGAAGCCCAAACCTAAAGCGTATTTAACCCTTCAAATAGACTCTTAATTCCATCATCAAAATAGATTTTGAAGTTTTAGAATCCGTATATTCCCCTAAAACTCCTTTGATATGGTCTCTAAGCACACTTCCCCAGCTACCCATATTTCCTCTTATAGAACCATCTGAGTTAATTTTAATCACACCAAGGTCAAGTGGACTCCATGATAATAACTTTGGTGAGGGACCTTAAATGCACTGGAATAACACCATACAAGCCTTAGTTAAAGGGGGTGTCTCTTATGTTGTTCTTCTAAAATTAGAGCATCGAATATTTTAATAAATCCACCTATAATTTAGAATACTGGGAAAAGGGATTCTATTTATCCCAACACGTTTTATCAAGTCCATCCACCCAACTTTAGACCAACTATAGTCAAAGAATAAATGGTTCACGTCTTCATCCTCGTTACCACAAAGTTCACATGAGTCGAAACCTGATATCCCCTTCCTCATCATGTTATCCATGGTAGGAAGGTTGTTGTTTAACACTCTCTAAAGTAGAAAATATTGTCTCATTATCCCTTTAGGGTCCCAAACACATTTGTTCCAAAAAATTCCCCTTCGGTAGTTCTTATGTCTTTATAAGCTTTGGTCATTAATAACTCCCGATGTTGCTACTCTTCAAAATTATTTTTGTGATAACCCGCTGTTCCGAAATAGGGGGTGGCCAGCCCGATACTCAAATATAACAGGAATCATGGATGGAATCATTCTCAGCATCACAACAATATACAAAGTATACGGGATAACCACTCCATATTTCACAAAAACGGGTTGCCAAATAAATTTAGATTTTAAAGTTAAGGAAAGAATTTAAACAACACAATTTAAAAACGAAAGTGGAAACGCAAGAATATATATTACAATAACGTGAACTAAATAATAAAAGGACCGAATATGTTGTCGATCAACAGGTACACACCACAAAATACAATATTTTAATGTAAATTACATAATACATTACATTAAGCAATTACAACCGTTTTAGCCACGCGCCCGAGTAAAAGACACGATCTTGACTAGAGACAAGGATGACGGTGTCTATTGCAATTTGTCCCGTAATACTCGCAAAGCATCACGGCTCGCCAAAAATCACTGGGTTTGGAAAGTCAGAATAGGCGTCCCTGCGGCGGAGCACCTGAGTGGAAACAAGATGCATACACAACAAGAGATATGAACGGGTCAGGGTCCGATTTTTATGTGATCACCAGATGAATAAAAATTATGACAGTTATGAATGATAAATTATGACGAAAAGAAATAAAAATCTACCTACACAATTTAAAGCATAAGCTAAGATATATTAATTAGTCATAAATCTAATTAAGTTATGCAGAAGAATAATAATAATTAACATAAATTAAAAACTTCCATCATATACTCTGACTCATCTCATAGTTCCATTCCTTATTAGGAATTATAATCATATTTATATGCTCTTTGTGGCATTCCATTCCTTATCAGGAATATCATCATTATCATATGCTCTTTATGGCATTTATCATACAGCAAGTCCCACATGATTCAGAATGGTTATATTCTTATGCATATAACGATTCTAAGACCGCCCCTCCGAGTTTCCCCACTCGGCGCGCCCCTAAATGACCATCATCTTCTAGGGACCTATCAAACAAGGAAGCCTGGGCACCTATAATGCAAGACGTTGGGAAGTGTCCATATGTCTGCGGGAGAGTCAAGACCACACCCGGAATCTCCTCACCAGCGCAGGAAACATAACATAATCGCGCATATGGCCTAAGACTATATCCACCCTGCATTCATTATCCAGAGGGCATCACCAACCGTGTGAACTTCCCTTATGATGTCATTTAGAGAGGTGTGTTTAAGTAAATTATCATTTACCATATTCATGATTCTATAAATTATCATTTACCATCATTATTACCATTTCCATTTCCTTTTTAGTTTTCACAGGTATGTTTCGTTTTATTTGAAACCATAATCATTTACATTTTGTGAATAATTCCCCTTTTTTTATCCGGAGCAATACGATAATTTATATCGTCATTATAACCTCAAAGAATAAGTGAACTCACAATTTAATTCACCCAACACTCTTTTATGGTGTTATACTATTAATCATCAAGGCCAACATAGCTCAATTGAGCTTCTAAATTCTCCCGAACATAATACTACAACTCCTAGTTTCATAATAATTACTAGAAGATAAAGCTCGGTTTATAGGGGTCGGTCGACTGGTCAGGGGACTGCGGTCGACCGCACACCAATTTTTATGCATTTGTAGGAAAGCATTAGGCCTTCCCTCGAAGGCCCGGTCGACCGGTCATAGCAGACCTAGGACCCTTTCTTCTTCCAAAACTAAAACCCAAGTTATACTTTTAAACCCAAATCTCATTTCCCAAATCACTAATCATATACATATGACCACAACAATATTAAACTTCAACTACTCTCTAAATCACATTAACCCTACAAATCCATGGTTTAATCACTTGTATATCAACATACACATACATATATATACAATCATATATTAGCAAGTAGAAAACTTGTCTTGGTGTGGGAATCTAAGATTTTCTTGTAATAGCAACAATCTCCAAGCTTGAATCTCTCTCTTTTCTTCTTTCTCTCAAATTTCTCCACTCTTCTCTCTCTCTCTCTCTCTCTCTCTCTAGGGCTTGTGGTGTGTAATGGAAGGAATGGAAAAGGTTGGGAGACTTAAATCGTGGCTTAAGTCTAAAGTCCCCAACTTAAATGGTTAATACCACATTAAAATGACTCCCAAATACGCATTTAAGTTAAAACCAGTCAAAAGTGCCTGGAACCTAAAAATACAATATGACACTTATTTTGACTGTCTCACACATTCCGGGACTAACTGCGCCCTCTAAACTAGTATTCGGCAATTTTATAAATTATTTCAAGTTTCGATTTCATTTAAACCATAATGTCATTTAAAACACATGACACTATAAAACATACCCCATGATGATATTTACGTACACATACCGTAAATATGCAACAATCTAGTAAATATTAACTTTCAACTCATTAAATTAATATTTACTCCAGTTCCAACATTTTATTTAATTACCTTACGCGATAAATTAATATAAAATTAGTCTCCTAAAAGCGAGGGTTGTTACAATTTTGTCCTTTCCACCATTAATGTTCACTCTTCTAATCTCATCCTAACATTCATTAATGATTGTGAAACTTATTTTAGGAAGGTGTAACCCCGTGTTGAATAACTTTGTTCACCACTTCATGGGGTCATATTCTAGTATTCAATAATTTTATAGAATTGATCCTTTCCTACATAATCCCCCCTTATAACCATGGTTCGTGCCAGAATTTTGTACCCATACCATTCATTGTGTCATAAAGCATATTATCTTTACAAATACTCATTTTTAGGCTGGATCTCTAAACCCATCACGTGTTAGTAGGAAATTGCATAGTCCAAAGATTTTCATCTTTAATTATATTCTTCCACATCCAGGTTGACTAAATATTCTCCCTTTTATCACACAACTTCATGATAACGTCACAGCATGCCATAGCATTCCAATGATTTAGGTTGGTTAGACCCAAACCCTATCTATCTTGGGTATAACAATGCTCTTCCATACTATCGGGATTATCTTCATATCCTTTGTTTGGCCACTACATATGTATCTAGAAAATATCTGAGCTATTGAATTCATTACTTTTTTAGGCAGAACTAAACAACTACCCCAATACACCTATATTCCAAATGATAAAACTTTAACTAGGATAAGACTCATATAAAATGAGGGAACTCTAGCCTTCGAGTTTGTGATTTTAGCCATAATCTTCTCAATATTAGGAAGGAAGTCCCTCAATATAAGTCTATCACTGCAGAGGTATGCCCAAATAGTTGAAATTTGGGGAAAATAGGCAAGACCTCAATATGTCTTTGCATTCTTTAGCTTCAATGTTCTCTAAAACAACAACAATTATAAGGCTCTTTATGGGGTTGGCACACTTCCCAAATAGTTTGGCAAATCTGTTTAAAACATACATAATAGATTGAATATTAGTAGTCTTGGGTTTAGTAAAAATCATCAGGTCATAAAAAAAACATAGTTAGTGAGAGTGCGCACGATCTAATGGATTAACTTATTTAATTAAATTCCTTAAACACACAATCTAATTTTTTTAATCTTTAATGAAACTAGGTTTTCATATGATAATCATTCATAACATAGAAAAGAAACTACGCATGCAATCACAATCAGATATGAGGAAAAATACCTTTTCAATACAAAACCTTTTATATTATAACTTTAGAGAGTTTTACAAGACGATTTACTTATACAACTTTCTAAATAAAACCACTCCGATCCAGAGTAGTCCACAAGTGGTGGTCCTCCCTTGGTATCCACCGACCAACCTTTGTTCTAGAAGTGTTCCCTCGGGTCACCAGGTCATCAGTAGAGATCTCTCTCACAAGTATATATTAGGTACGAGTCTTCCAATATTCAAAAGGATTCAAAATTATATTGGGGGGATGTTTTGTGAATTAAATAGGTGATTTGACCTAAAAAATTGAGGACTTTTATAACAGGTATGCAGGTTACATTTTTTCAATAGTCTCTATTAAAAAATTTTGAAACAGGTATTTATAGGTCATACACAAAATTTGAGGTGACGAATTTCATTCAAACAAAAATAGAAGTCGTTTGAACGAGAATGTCATCTCGTATAAATGAAAACTCAGTTCTTTCTAACGAGATTTTTATCTCTTTAGAACTAGATTGAAACGAATTTAAACATAACCCTTGTTGGATGTTCATTTGATGTAGAGATCAAACGAACGTTCTCACGAAATTGCCATTTCGTTCGAATGAGATAGTGATCTCATTTGAATGAGGTAAAAACAATTATTTTTTAAAAGTTTTAAAATTTTGCCTCAATTTTTTACAAAAATACATCTCCAAAATATAATGGTAAATGAGTTCGAACTCCTAAAAGATTTATACCTTCCTAGTGTGGAGAAGTATTGAACTTGGATATGTTGGAGATTTGGTTCATCGAGTCGAAACGTGTCTATTTGTAACGGGATGCGTCTAATGTGCCATGGTGCAAATAAAATAAATATAAAGCCTAAGCTAAACTATTCGCCCTTACAAATCTTCCCCTTTGGTTATTCCGGTACAAAACTAATCGACCCAAATTACAAAAAAAAAATCCCTTTAAGATAAATTTTAATACCCTTCCTAAACCCTCGAAATGGAATGTCACGAAAACTTTGTCTTGAATCTCCACTTGTTCTTCTTGATCTTCCCTTGGGAACTTTGTCTTCAAGCGGTGCAATATGTTCTTCAATTGGATACCTACTCACATGATAGAAAGACAAAATACTCGTGATGTAGAGATTGAAATTAACAATAAAAACACGTAAATCATAAAAATAAAAATAAAAATAAAATCAAACTCCCTCCTTAAATTGTTCTCTCCCTTTTTGCCCGAAATAGATAAAGGAGTAGAAACTAAACGTGACATGTAGAGAACATCACAGATAAGAAATAAGATATCATCACAAATATATAGAAATAATGTCATGCAATGATAATATCAAAGGCTTCATAAACTATTTTTGAAATTTTTCAAAAAAAAATTAAGTATAAAATTTTACAAAAATAGCACACCATGAATTAACACAAAATTACTCGAATCATGGAAATGGAATGTAGGGTTGCTAATATAGTTTATACGTTAATCAATGTAGACAAACATACCGTATATGCAAGAAGGATTGAGATACCACTAACGAAAGATCTTAAAGTCAACCTTCAATGTAAAAGATTGTGAACTCTTGTGAACTTGACTTAACCTAATCAACAAATCAAGACCGTAAGTGATTTTCACACCAATGATGCCCAAAACTATGTAATGTTTTTTTCGGGATTTATATAATTTGTGCAAACCCATGATGTCCAACTTAACTCCCTCAAAATCTCACATAACTAAAAATATTCTTAATTATTTTAGAAGAAATTAATGCTCATTTGTTGCAAGCATTAATGTTAAAACAAATTGGTCTAGCACTTCTATTTTTACGTGCCTCTAATTTTTTTAGGAACTTTTCATTGCAAATGGAGGCTTTTAAAGAGAAGAATTTTGTCTTCCGTAGCCCCTTTCCATTGCTTAATATTTAACAAATTTTCTGAAAAAATGATTTGAATTCGGGCAATGGTTCTCACATGCACAACTTTTTATCTCATTTTTCGCATTTGGTTCATCTTAAAGAAACATTGAGATGAAAACACTATGATTGACATGTGACAGGTAAGTGCAATATGCGAATAAGATCATGCTCGTGTGCATTAAAGGAGACAAGGAGTCAAATATGTAGCAAGTTATCATCAAAACACAACTTAATAACTCCACACATTATTAAGCACATATATGACATGATGTCATGTCTCAAAACACTACAAAACAGTCACGTAGATATGGAATGAATGGGTGACTTAGACATCTTTAATGTCCATCCATATAAGGTGTAAAAAGAATACAAAACTCTTTTTATCTTTTTTCATAAAAAATTATCAAAATAAAATCTTTTTGCATTTTTCACTTTTTCTTAAAAGAAATAGAAAATCTTTTTGTATTTTTCAAAAAATTTCAGAAAAACAAAACTCGTTTTGGATTTTCTAAAAATATCAAAATAAAAATGATAAATACAATGATAATATAATCTACCAATAGTAATGAATGCAAATAATCATGATAATAATCCTATATTAGATAAAATATCCGAAATCAGTCAACGGTGCCAATACCTAAAGATTTTCTAAAATCCTCAAATCGAAGTGCATCTAAAGGTTTCGTGAATATGTCAACTAACTGATGATCGGTGCTCACAAATATCAAGTACAAGACCTTATCCTCAACTAGGTCGCAAATAAAGTGTTCGTGTATCCTAATGAGCTTTGTGCGCGAATGTTAGATAGAATTACGAGAAATGTGCATATCACTCGTATTATAACAAGAAATAGCCATTGTTCCCTGTGAAATGTCGTAATCCTCTACTATTTACTTCATCCATAAGAGTTACGTGCAACAACTCCCAGAGGCTATATATTTAGCCTCTGCCTTGGACAAGTATATGTAGTTTTGCTTCTTTCTCATCCAAGAGACAAGAGCACTCCCATAATAAAAACACCCAATCGAAGTGCTCCCATAACCATCTACATTCCCGGCCCAATCGGTATCCGAATAGGGGCACAAATGGTCATCGATATAAGAGGAATATCAAATACCGTATGAAAGAGTCCCACTCATGAATTTGATAATATGTTTAAGAGCATGTAAGTGACACTCTTTTGAAGACGCCTGGTATCGCACATAGACTCCAACACTAAAGGCGATATCGGGACGACGAGCTATTAGGTAAAGAAAACTACCTATCATACTTCGATACAATATTTGATTTATGTCCTTGCCTAAAGCGTCTTTACTAAGCTTTGTCGATGTACTCATACGTGTGTGTGAGTTCGTAACAGAATCTAGAACAAATTAATTCACAAGGTCTCTTACATATTTGATTGAGATATGAATATCCCATCCTCAAGTGAACGAACTTGAAGATTTAGGAAGAATGTAAGCTCACCTACCATGCTCATCTTAAACTCACTCTTCATCTCCTCCTCAAAAGTTTGAGCATTACGGGAGCATATGGATCCAAAGACTATATCATCCACATAGACACAGACAACCAAAATGGCACCACTCTCTCTTCTCTCAAATAACATCTTCTGAAGCCGGGAGCTAAGAGATAGGAAGTAATCCTCTCGCACTAAGCATGGGGTGCTTGTTACAAACCATACAAGGGTTTATTAAGATAGTAGACGTGTCCTGGGTGCTTAGGATCTTTAAACCCTTTTGGTTCTTCCACGTAAACCTCCTCTTGTAGAATGCCATTAAGAAAGGGACTCTAAACATCCATCTGATACAACAAGAAGTGCAGATGCATACTATGGCGAGTAGTAAGCAGACGAACTCAAGCCTAGTAATAGGAGTGAATGTCTCCTCAAACTCTACACCCTCGATCTGTGTTACGAACAACCTAGCCCTATTGCTAAATATGGTACCATTTTCATCCACATTTTTCTTAAAAATCCACTTGGTACCTATTACGTTAGTCTTGCTAGGCCAGGGTACCAACTCTTAGACATCATTTTTTTTCTAAATTGAAGCAATTCTTTTTGTATGGCAGGAATCCAATGCTCGTCCTTAAGTGATTCTTTAACATTCTTAGGCTCTACAAGGGATGTGTAGAACAGATAACGAATAACATTTTTGAGTTGAGCATAGATCTTGACACCTAGTGTAGGATCACCAAGTATAGTATAAGGGTCATGACTCTTTCGAACCCAAGATAGTGTTTTTCTTAAATAAGGAATGGGGTCCACTGTGGTAGTGTGAGGAAGGATGGGATCTTCAGTAGGAGGTGTATCATCCTCACACTTTGGGCTAATGTAACACCCCGCCCAATTAAATATCGGGTGATCAATCCTTTATTAAATTAAAATGGAATGTTTAGTTGGTTCATTATTTGCATCACTGTCGAAAAATATTTAATACTATTAATCACCTAATAATTAATTAAGCTAGTATCATAAACATTATTATTTCAATTAAAATATTATCGATTAAACCATAATTAATCCCAACAATAAAATAACTGAATCATCCACCATACACATGAATAAAATAATATTGGATGGTAACTAATAGCTGAATTAATTAAGACTGGAATAAACGTTCCAATTCAAAGTCTCAAAACTACTAAACCATAATAGTACTCAAACCAACTGAAATGAAATACTAAAGTAAACCGAGTACAATCTCTTTGATAAAGTAAAACTGAGGATGGGGACACATGCCCTAAATAAAATGTCTAAAGATACTGAGTCAAATGAGAGTGGAGGCGTCTAACCATGAGGACCTACAGCTCCCACAACTGCTACAGCACGTCAACCTGTCAAATCGTCTAAACCTAGCATCCCTGTGGCTGGACACCTGATATAAATAGTATACAATAAAAGAGAAAAATGCAAGAGACGGGTAAGAGCTCGAGTTGAAAAAATATTTTGTTTTAGCAAGTATTTAAAATTTGCAATAAATCAAGTATTATGTGCATGTTAGATTTTCGAACTCTCGCATGAAATTCTCACCTCTTATCTATTGTGTACGCCTAACGTAGTTCTAGTCCCATCTAGCTATCCAAACTCCATCTAACTAGATTCTAAACTTATGTCGCTAACTATATCTCATAGCATCAACCCATACTTACCAACACTTACATTAAATGTTTCTACATTTATTATCTAGATTAAGTGTTATCACACTAAAGTTAAGTATTCATAACTTAAGTTATTTAAGATCCTATTTTCTCAATAGTCTACAATTATCACACTGTAGAAATAACACAAGTATACATATATATCCATCACTATATATATATATACACACACAATAATACATCACCCCAAGGATACACATGTAGTGCAATGCATACTTTGTTATCATGCCGAGGTACATCTTGTACTCAAACAAGGACAATTGGTTTAGAAGTCTCCCACGAACCATAAACAAACCACACCTATTGGAGCCGAACATAGTTCCAAGCCTATGAGCTACACACATACCTACACACCCATATGACCGTCAACATTATCATTCTCCCAAATAGCCCGTCTAAGGTACTAATCTAAAATCCCCCTAATGGGCTCATCAGGATAAGATTGTCCTCTATCATTTTCAAAACCTCCCGTGATTGCAAGCAACTAGGTATTTCATACACATAATTGACCATATAATAGGTATTCACACCACCTATAAATTTATTTCACATGTTCCATATGTAGTGTATTTTTATCTTGAATAATCTACGTAATAAAAATTCATAACTTAATTCATTAATGAACGCTCCCGAATATTTCTCATCACTGTAAGGGTATCCTTAAGATTACACATCATAACAGTAGTTAAGGTCCCTATACCCTACTGGTCTAGGTCATCCTTTTTCTCGAATCTCTGAGTCTCGAATTTTTCTCTAAAGTAAGTATTTTCCCCGATTAATACCAATTGAGTTTAGCCAATAGTTCCCATTCGTAGGCCCAAGACTAAATCAAATCTTGACCTATGGTTTTATTAAACTAATTCTCATTATTGTTCACAATAAGTCTCGAAATTTAGGATAAGAAAGGTTCTCAAGTGTTCTATCTAAGAAATGGAAAACTGCAGCAGGCTGAACTGATTCGACTTATGAAAAAATCGATTTGACTTATGAAATCGAACCGATCCGATTTATGAAAAACAAATCAATTCAATTTCATGAAAATAAATCAATCCAATTTATGAAAAACGAATCGATCTGAATCTCTATGAGAGCTGTTCTTCCCCTAAGTACGTTTTTCATTATTTTCAACCTGAAATCCTGTACAGAATTTTCCCAAACCCTAATATAACTATACTATTTGATAATCCAGTAAGTATATTCTATTTCTAACATCCTAGTATTATCAACTCATCATCAATCAATAATTAAATTCGAAATCCCCAATTTAATCCTTTAAGACCCTAGTTCTTCCAATTTTAATTCAAGAACCATTAAAACCCAGATTCGTTCATCAATTAAATCATAAATTTCATGGGTTCTACTCTAGATACAAAGATAAATCAACCTATATAATTTTCAGACCTAGATTAAGCATCTATCTTCCAATTTTCACCCAATTCAATATTAAATCATGTGTTTTTATCACCTACACTAACAGTTAAGAGCAACAAACGTCGGTGGATCATCATCTCTAATCGTGACATTTATTGACTCCATAACCTTAGATCAAGCTAGATTATAAAATCTATAAGCCCTAATCATCGATGAATATCCTAAAAATATCCCCCCGTCGCTCCGAGAGTTGAACTTTCCTAAAGGCTCTCTATCTCGCAAGATGTAGAAAGTACTCCCAAACACACATAAATATGACAGGTTGGGTTTATCTGTCAACAACTCATAAGGAGTGTAAAGTGTGTGAGAAAAAAAATATAACCTATTCACCGTATGGCATGCGGTGCTCACCGCTTCTGGCCAAAAGTGTCTATGCACATTTCTCCCAAGAAGCATAGATCTAGCCATTTCTTGTATTGTCTGGTTCTTCCTCTTAACAATCTCATTTCATTGAGGAGCGCAAATGGTCAAAAATTCATGTTTGATTACCATTCCATTACAATAGCTATGCACTTTAGCTTCTTTAAATTTAGCATCATTGTCACTATGCATCCGATTAATAGTGACACCGTGTTGGTTTTGTAGGACACGAAACTTGGTTGTAAAGAATGGAACCGCATAGGACTTTTCTCTAAGAAATTATACGATAGAATATCTAGAAAATTCATCGACCATCACGAGAATGTATCTATTATAACATAAGCTATCCAATCGAGTAGGACCCATAAGAACCATGTTAATTAACTCCAAAATACGAGAGGTTGTAATGGTATTCAACTTTCGAAAGGGACTTCGAATTTTGTTTCCTTATTGTCAAGGACCACAAACCGAGGAAATTAGTTTTCCATGCGATGGTAATCCACGAACTAGGTCCTTTTTCACTAATCTCTTAATATCTCTAAAGTTCACGTGACCTAGTCGTTGATTCCAAAGGTCCATAGGGGAGACCGTGGCATTGTTGCATACAAATGAGGACTTGGGAACAATCCCATAAAAAATATCTTTTGTCCTCACACCTTGTAGTAAAGGTTTACCGAATTGATCATAAACATTGCATTATGTGTTGTGAAATTGTCTTATGCTAATTAAGTTCACTTTCAGACCTTTCACGTACAACACATCATCTAGCTTAGAAAATGTGGGTATCTCAACACTGCCACGTCCTAAAATGCTATATCTACTCCCATCTCCAAAGGTGACTTTACCTTCCTTAGGATCATCAAGGTGGGTAAAAAATGGGACGTCACTGGTCATGTGCCTAGAACACCCATTATCAAAATACCATTTGGAAGTATTTTAAGCCTTGATAGCAACATGAACAACAAGGGCTTTGCCATCTCGCTTAGGTACCCAAGTGGCGGTAACCTTTTGTTTCCCCTTATTGTTGTTGACTTTAGTTGGAATGTTGGAAGCATTCTTAAATGGCAAAAACATCCGTTGAAATTCTTCCATCAAACAATGCGAATTCGTGACTAAATATTAAACTTTCTCTCTAAGGTTATCAAAGTCGCTAAAATGGTGTATGGGAGTATGTGTACGCCTCGTTCTAACTACTTTATAGTAAAACTCTCTAAGGTGACCTTTTTTTTGCAAAAACTACAAACATAGACAGGTTTGGATCTACCTCAGTTTTTTTCTAGGTTGAATTTTCTTGTGTGGTTTATGTTGAGGGCTATAAGCATTAACCATAAATTCTGAAACCGATTCCGGTACGGTATAAAAAATGGATGCACTGTGAAAACCTATTCCGTGCCTCTTAGTAAAACCTAAAACGGGATCGAGGATCATCTTACCTACCTTCTTCGATGTATCCTCGATAGTTACCTTGACCTCTCGAGAACGTTCGAGGACTTTATCAAGTTGGTATATAATGGCTTCAAGTTTCTCACGAGTCTCCATGGATGATTTGAGATCTCTCGTAAGACTAGCCACATTGTTGGTCAAGTCCTCTCTCCCAAATGTTCTCTTACTGAGGACTCACTCTCTCTCCTCTCGCAACTCTTTATCTTCACTAAAACTCTCAAAATTTACCCTTTGTTATGTTTCTTAGTTTTAAAGGAGTCGGCATAAAGATCGACATACGCGCATTGTAGGTCACTCTCGCTCTCACTTAAAACATTATCTCCCTTAATATCCTCGGAAAGACTAGACTCACTGTCGATATGTTCATATTTAGTAGCTTCCTCATCATCGTGAGGTGCACTAAATGTACTAACATGACTAGCCATGAATGCGATGAAGTTACATCCATGCGATGATTCATCCCCCGAACTCACCGACTCTACCTTACTATCGCTAAGCATGAAATTTAAAGAATCTTTGCCTTTTCCTTGACGTTTTAACCTAATCGTACACTCGTGAGGTTTGTGACCCTTTCCCTCACACTCGTAGCATCTATCCTCGTCTTTCTTTAGGAAATCTTTCGTTTCTTTATCAAAATTTTCTTGCTCGATTTATATTTGTATCTTTCTCAAAACTTTTCTTTTCTCTGAAAGTATTTTGTTTTTTCATTTTGAGAAATTTCTTGAATTTTTTAGCAAAAAGGGCTAGATCATCTAAATCAAAGTGATACTTAGAATCGGATGATACTTCCTCTCTCTTTTTAGATTGTGCTTTAAGTGAAATTCCCTTTTCCTTAGGTTTTAAAATTTTAAGGAACATATCTATCTCGTATGCTTGAAGATCTTCTACAAGTTCTTCTAACCTAAGTGTATCTAGAATCCCTAATGAATTAAGTATGGTAACCTCAGGAATAAAGTGGACGGGGAGCGATAACCACACCCTATATCCTGCAGCCAAGTCTTAGCAAGTAAATCTGTAAATTCGTTAGTCTCCTTTTCATGAACACTTCTATTAGAATTAGTAGTAACCACATTTAAATCACCCATAATCGCCTACGGCTGTGACGTGTTATCATCAATAGAGGAAAGATTTCTCCAAAAAAAGGTTCTACGCTCCTTTCGATTTCTATAATAAACAACGTTCAGATGGAATTGATTACCATCATTGATTTCTTTGACCAGATAATGTATAAATTACTCATGTTTAACCAACGGTGTAAGTCTCAATTTTATAGGTTTCCATACGACCATAATTCTACCAAAAGTAACTTCCTTACAATTATCAACTTTATCCCATAAAGGAGCAATTTTATTACTTACTCTATCAATTTTGGATTTAGAGATTTTAGTTTCCACCAACGGAATAAGTCGCGGCTCTTTTGAGCCAACTGGGGACCGAATTTTGTCAAATTCTCTTCAAGCATCTCTATTCTTTTTGTCATTTCATTTTCCTTCTTCATTTACTGTATCTTTTTTAGTAGTTCTCTTCCTTTAGACGTTGGTCCAATTGTATTTTCCTTCACCCAGTTTTTTTTAACTCTTCCTTATGCTTTGCTTGGTTACTTTCATTAGGATTCTTGTAGGTAGTTCTCATCTGCAAACTTTATGTCACTTTGATAGTAATCTCAATGCATTTTCCTTCGGTATGACCAAAACATTTACAAGGCAACCAAGGGTATTTGTGAATGACTTGGGGGGACCTATCCCCTTTGCCCGATGGATTTGCAACATAAAAACCAGTAAAAGCTAATCTTTGCCTCTCTTCCGTGGCTCTGTCCAATCTCAATGGTTCCCGTACAGAACATGCAACATAACTTATCCTAATAGGACTCCAAAGAAGTCTGGGTAGGTTGTAGATGTATACCCAAACTGGTATCTTCTTCACTTCCATTCTAAGATCTTCCATATCCTCATTCCAGTTAACAAATAGTATCAATTTCCATCCAATGTGTATGTGCCCTCCATCTAAAGCTTTCTCTTTATTCTTAAGATAACTGAACTTGAAATATAAATTCCCTCCATTAGAAAGAATTTATAGCTCTCCCCTGCATTTGCACCTATTAAGAATAACATTGCTAACTAAACTACCAACATTAGTTATCACTTTATCTTTAGGCTCAATAATGTGCATGGGTTCTCATATTGTTGCCATCTATCTTTAGGATACTACACTCTTGCTAGAAGGTGTTTGATTTTTCCAATAATGTCTTTCTATCAACTGTGTAGGAAAATTTTATTGCTATTATTTGAAAAATTATCATTTTATTTGAAGCAACCCATTGCTCTTCAAGGTCTGGTCATTTACCAAAACTGTTGTCACAAGTAGAGCATGATTGTTTTCCTCTATAAATTAAGTCATAGATTTTTAAAATTTTGGATATGTATTTATTTTGTGTTGGTGACCCTTTGCATCTACCAACGCTGGAATATTTATAATGGGAAAGTGCATACACGCAAACCTAAAAAGTCTTGTGGGATGTTATAACTAGATTTGTTAATATTAAAATGTGGCTTCATAAGGGCAGTGTGATTTTTTTTTCAACTTTCCCATTTGCAAGTCATCCAATTGATGATATACATGATAGTTAGTGAGTTTCACATCGACCCTATGGCTTTGCAAAGTGCTTTGACTTAGGTGAAGTTTAGGTGAAGTTTGTCAACATTAGAGACTAATTTATCAGTATTACTTATTTTTCCATTCACATCGATGATATATTATTACCTAGCAACTATGCAATATTCATTTCTTAGAGAAAAGTATTAGTATTATGGGCAGTGGAGTTTAATTATTTCTTCAAAAAAGCCTTTACTTTCTCTGTTTCACTTTAAGTTGATTTTATTTTTCTAGGTGATTTGTACTCTTTCACATTATATTTCTATTTAGAACTATATCCAGACTTATTCCCTTGCTAATCTAGTTCTTGCAATATTTTTTATTCAATTTGTCTTTTTAGACTCGATCACTGTTTGTTTTGTTTATTGATCTTCCCTATACTTCGAAGTTATATTTTGTCATAATATCCAATTAATAGATACTCATTTCAAGTATTGTCATATTATTTTTAATATACATATAGACTTAGATTACCTACACTGAATATGATAAATGAAAAATAAATTTTAGTTAAAACTGTCATATTATTGCAAATATCAAATTACCACTCTTACTTTTAGTGGAAATAATATGATATATAGTTTCAATTTTATCAAACATTATCTAACACTGGTTTGAACCATGTCTATATTGACTGAGTTTGACATCTATCTTTAGTAAGACATGTGAACTTAAATCTTACCATACATATGGAATAACTAACATATAAGTTCTATTGCTATTGTATGTCTTTCAAATTCTTATCATATACTTATTCAGTGACAGGTGATAATCATTATTGCTATTGTATGTCCCAAAGAGCAATTACTTTTTATTCAATTTTATAAGTAAGTTTCCAATTAAGGTATGTGTTTGCGTACTGTATCTACGAATGGACTTAAATCAGCAGACATAATGAATGGGCCTCTTATTATTTCTCTTAGAAGATGTATTTTATTTGCAATCTTAATGTTTTTGTGTTTAATGTCAATTGCTATTTATGTTATGTCTATTTATGTTTCCCTTCTCAGAAATATATATTTTTTATATTGAATAGTTACTAAAAACTATTGATGCATTATGATGAAACATGATAGCAAACTGAGTGTGGACTCCTCTGCCTTTCGCTTCGAGTGATCCAATGAAGATGAATATGGATATATCCATCATATTGTACTCCCTCCGTCCTAAATTAAGAGTCTGCTATTCCCTTTTGGGTTGTCTCACATTACAGGTCCAATTTCCTTTTTTGGACATAATAAAAAAGTCAAGTCCATGTTGGCGAACAAGAGTTAATCTTGATCGTTGATTGAGTGTATCCTTAATCTATACAAAATAAAAACATGGACCCTTAATTAGGGACGAAGGGAGTATATGGTAAATTGAAAAAACCCTCCGACCTATGATACTAGTGCAATACCTCAATGGAACGCAAATTTTGTAAAAAAATCCTTGAACTATTCCAGTTTGTTTTATTGTTTTGCAATTTCCCCCTATCTGTGTTAAAGGTGTTCTTGATGATAATTTTTAGTGAGGTATACGGGGGATATTTGCATCCTTTTCATAGTTTAGGGGTCTATACGTGACATTAGGGTGTACTTGGCATCAACGTGGACTTGGATTAATAGGCTGAATAGTTCTAGGTGCTTACTGAAATAGATTCATATCATATTGATAAAATGTAGATGGAAGGATGAAATAGATTCATATTATATTGATTCATCATGTATTTTTCGAAACTCCTGTATCGTTTTATTTCTTGAATGAAAAGTTTATTCATTGATTCACTGAGTCCTGTAATTACATGAGATCAACCAAAAATCTATTCTATATAGTCATTTGTATGTTATAATATGGAGGGACACCCCTTTGTTTTTTTCGTAATTCAAGATGTTGTTTACAGAAAGTTAGAGGACTAAACTATTTAAATGAAGTCTAGACAGTTTGAAATATGATTGATTATAGATATTTTCCTTCTCGACTTGTGAATATTTTTTTTATAATTGGCATTTGAAAAGACTGTTGTAGCGGAAATTTAAATTAAATGCAGAATTAAAGAACGAAATTACCCAATTTTGGAGTGAATAAATCCGAGATAGAAAGAACCAGAAACACCAGAAGCAGGTACACTCTAGAACACGGCTGAGTCGCGGACAATGTCGCTCTCTTTAAGGTGTTTCGCAGCTCTGCCCAATGTGTGCTGACAGTTAGAAATGCCTCTGCATCCCAGGATAAAACAGCCTCCAATTAATAAAATACGGATTGATAAAGCACAAGAATCAATCCGGTCCATATACATCCATTCGTAATAATTACTCGAGTCCAATAATAAATCTGGGGCGGATTTATTATTCCAGTGTAGGAGGAAAAAAATTTAGAAGCAATTTTGTGTTTTGAGAAGTTAGAACAGGTGTATTAAAAACGGAGGTGGAATACCTCTTTTATGGGCCAACAAACAAAAGATGTTGGACAAAAACATGAAGAGAAAAAACTGGAAAGTAGTGGGCAACTGGGTTGAAAATTTAAACTCATATATAATAACGTTTTAATTTTCTGAATTAAAAAATGGTTAAAAAATAATTTTTAAAGCCCAAATAACAGTTCTGTATTTGTTCAAAAAATTATTTCTTCATGAGCCCAAGCCCATGACCCGGACCCAGACACGGGCACGGGCCGGGCCATACGGACGGCTACGGGGGCACGCGCGCGTGTGTGACTTGGCCCAATAACTCCCCCCATACACACAAAGTATCTAATGCCCAAAGTTATTGCCCACTTGCTCCACAAAAAATGTAAATATACCACACCAAATTTTACCTCATGACCGATGTGGGACTAACCAAAATAAGCTGTTGCCAAAACAGGAGATGTCAGGCATCTACAAACGTTTCAAAGCCAAAGACCAAAGTCTCTTTTTCCAAGGTTTTGCAACACAACTTTAAAGTTGTTCTAATAATCCCCCACTTGCAAAATTTGAAAACATTTTATCGAGCAATAATCTATAGAATTGTGCATAAGCAAAGGTGTCTCACGACTTGAACCTTTACGTAGAAAAGATGATTCAGAATATGCTAGAGTAACCGTAGTTTTGAACTATATCTCTAACAACATCCCACACACAACCATACTTGGATGTAATTCTAATAGCTAACACATTACGGCCATCTGCTTCTATCCTAGTATAGTGAATGCTTGAGGAATTTGCCCAAAATATCCGTAGGAAGCGGCCACACTTCCACATTCAAATAGGTGAGTCTATCAAGAGTACTCCTGTAGCTAGGTACCCCACTCAAAATAGAGCTATATATCTTATTAAGAGTTATATCAACTCATCCTTTACTCGCTTCAAGATATCATGCTCCAAAGGGATGGACTCGGAGTAAAACCCCGTTCTATATTAATTAATAATAGCATGATTCAACCCAGATCACTTGTGACTTATTATTACCCTTTGAACATATTTCTTGGGATTTCCTGTCTATATGTTGGGTTACCATCACAAGTGACTCATGTATCCAGGAGCTTTAGTCCCATCCCATTGGTGTTCCACACCTTCTCCCTATCTAGTCCTTTCGTCAAAGGATCAGCTAAGTTCTGTTCAGACCGTATATGATCCACCCTCACAACACCCGTAGAGATAAATTATCTAACAGTACTATGCTTACGACGTATTTGTCATTTTTTACAATTATAATAATGGTTCTCTACTTTTGAAATAGCCGCGGTACTATCACAATGAATAAAAATGACTATTATTGGTTTTTCCCATAATGGGATATCTGATAGGAGGTTTCTTAACCAACCTGCCTCTTCACTAGCAGTAGCTAGTGCTATCATCTCAGACTCCATAGTGGATTGAGCCAAAATTGTTTATTTCTTAGATTTCCAAGAAACTGCACCACTAACGATGCTAAATATATATCCACTAGTAGCCTTAGAATCCTCAGATAGGGTGTTCCAATCAGCATCACTAAATCCTTCAAGGATAGCGGGGTGCTTATTATAGTGTAATCTGAGGTTCATCGTCCCTTTAAGTTACCACATGACCCTCTCAATAGCATGCCAATGATCCATACTAGGTCTACTGGTAAATCTACATAGTACTCCCACAACATAAGCTATGTCAGGTCTAGTGCAATCTGTAGCATAGCGTAAGCTACCTATAATGCTTGCATAAGAATTTTGATTTACACTATCGCCAGCGTTCTTAAATAACTTTACACTAGGGTCAAATGGAGTACTAGCAGGTTTACAGTCAAAGTAATTATATTTCTTTAGAACTTTCTCAATGTAATGAGATTGATCCAAATAAAGTCCCCTTTCCGACCTAATAATATTAATTCCTTATATTACACTAGCTTCACCCAAATCCTTCATATCAAAGTTGGCACATAATAATGATTTAACATTTTCTACGGCATGAATATTATAACCAAATATAAGCAAGTCATCAACATAAAGACATATGGTAGTGCAAATGTTCTCTACATATTTATAATAAATGCATTTGTCACTTTCATTTATTTTAAACCCATTGGAGAGGACTAGGCTATCAAATTTATCATGCCATTGTTTTGGTGCTTGTTTGAGTCCATAAAGAGATTTATCTAATTTACATACTTTATTTTCTTGACCGTGTACAATAAAACCTTCAGGTTGATCCATATAAATCCCTTCTTCTAATTCTCCATTTAAAAATGCAGTTTTAACATCCATTTGGTGTACAATTAAATCATTTAAGGAAGCTATAGCAAATAGTACACGTATAGACGCTATTCTAGTCACGGGTGAAAATGTATCGAAGAAGTCTATGTTTTCTCTTTGTCTAAAACCTTTAGCAACAAGACGTGCCTTATATTTTTCAATAGTGCTATCAGGTTTGAATTTTTTTCTAAGAATCCATTTACACCCAATTGTTTTACACCCAGGAGGAAGGTCCACTAAATGCCAAGTTTTATTTGTTTCCCAAAAATCCATTTCATTATTAATAGCCTCTTGCCATAAATCGACATCTAAAGAAGATAAAGCTTCTTGAATGATGTTAGGATCCTCCTCTAAAGTGTAAGCATAAAAGTCAGGGCCAAAATCTTTTTCTACACGAGCCCTTTTACTTTTTCGAATTTCTAAAATGGATTCATTATTTTCTTTATTTAAAGAAATATTATTGGATGACTCGCCCCCACTATTTCTCAATTCAAAAGGAAATTTATCTTCATAAAAATCGGCATCATTTGATTCAATTATTACTTGATTTTTTAAGTCATAAAATCGGTATGCTTTGCTATTAATAGCATAGCCTATAAAAACGCACTCATATGCTTTACTTGCCAATTTATACCTTTTAGGGTTGGGTATACGTACATAGGCTAAGCACCGCCACTTTCTAAAGTATGACACGTTGGGCTTAATATTTTTCCAAATTTCAAAAGGAGATATTTTCATTTTAGTATTAGGAATTCTATTAAATACGTGACACACGGTCAAAATAATTTCACCCCACCAATGTGAGGCAACCCCTAAATTTAATAAAATAGCAATAACTAATTCAGTTAATGTCCTATTTTTTCTTTCGGCTTTACTGTTCATTTCGAACGAATAAGGGGCAGTTTTTTCGTGAATAATACCGTGGTTTTTATAAAATTTAATAAATGGTCCAAAATCATATTCAGTGCCTCTATCACTACGTAACCTTTTTATTTTTCGATTAAATTGATTTTCAATTTCATTTAGGAAAATTTTAAACATGTCAAATGCTTCACTTTTATTTTTCATTAAATACACAAATGAATAATCAGAACAATCATCAATAAAAGTTATAAAATAACATTTGCCATTTCTAGTTGTGACACCATCCAATTCACAAATATCAGAATAAATTAAATTAAGTGGTTCACATTCTTTAAAAATAAATTTATGTGGTGTCTTAGTGATTTTTTCTTGACTACGCCATTCACATTTTTCAAAATCATTTAATGATAATTCTGGAATTAATACTAAAGTGCTCATATTTTTAACAAGTCGTTTATTAACATGACAAGGCCTAGAATGCCAAACATTAAATGAACAAGTAATATAAGCAGAAGGAGAAATTTTATTAGCATCAACATTCAATTTAAACATACCATTATTGGCATAACCCTTGCCTACAAAAATTCCATTTTTTGTCAAAGTAAATAAATCAACACCAATAGTTTGAGTAAATCCAACATTGTTGAGAAGATAACCCGAAACCAAATTTTTTCTTATCTCGGGAGTGTGAAGAACATCTTTGAGGATAACAGTCTTTCCCGAAGTGAATTTCAATTCCACATTTCCAGTACCAGCAACCTCAGTGGAGTGAGAATCACCCAACAACACCTTCTTATCCGTAGTCTCAAAATAAGTCTTAAACATAGTACGGTCATAACAGATATGGCGGGAAGCGCCAGTATCCAACCACCACCCTTCGACACCGCTAACCATATTGATTTATGAAAATTAGCACATAGGTCCTCTTCGGTTAAATTCGCTTGTGCTTGTGGCACATTGCGATATTTGCGAGCCATGTGGCCAGACTTACCACACTTGAAACAGAGAAACTGCCTGAGTTGCTAGACGGTCCATTTCCAGGGTTCTTATTCATATTCTGAGTCTGTGTCTGATTTTTAAAATTTTGGTTGTGGATCTTTTTCTGATTTTTCATATTTTTTCCATTTGCCTTTAAAACAACTGGAGTGTGGTTCTTTTTCTGATTTTTGTTATTAGACACAACAATAATTTCATCTTTATAGTCCTGTTTTCGGGATTCCTCCTCAATGCTCAATTTAGTAATGAGTGACTCTAGTGAAAATTCTTTAGACTTATGCCTCAAAACATTTTTAAACTCTTTGAACAGTGGAGGCAATTTATCAATAATCACAACCACTTGAAATTTCTCATCTAAAGCCATGCCCTCAGAAATAATTTCATGGGTAATCATTTACAAATCATGGGTTCGAGCAACAACAGATTTGTCATCCGTCATTTAAAATTTTAAATAACGGCTGACGGCATATTTTTAACACCCGCCTCCTCCGTGTCATATTTTTTAAACAGTGCATCCCAAACATCTTTTGCAGTTTTAAAATTGGCATAATAGTCATGAAGTTCGTCACTTAGAGCATTCAAAATATAGTTCTTGCACAGAAAATCATTTTCCTCCCAAGTTCTAATTGCTTTGCTTTCCTCAACAGTAGGTGGATTATTTACTAAGGGTTTGTCAAAATTGAAAACACGATGCGAATTTTTTTTGTAGTTAAATAAAATAGCATTTTTTTGCTCCAACATTTAAAATGGGTGCCTTCATATTTGAAAGGCTTGTTAAGGTTGGTGGAGTTAATTTCGTCTATGGCAGAATTTCGAATCACCTTAAAATTATTGTAGCAGCAATTTAAATTAAATGCAGAATTAAAGAACGATATTATCCAATTTCGGAGGAAATAAATCCGAAACACAAAGAACCAGAAACCTCGAAAGCAGGTACACTCTAGAACACGGCTGAGTCGCTAACAATATCGTCCTTTTTAAGGTGTTTCCCGGCTCTGCCCAATGTGTGCTGACAATCAGAAATGCCTCGCCACCCCCAGGATAAAATAACCTCCAATTAATAAAATACGGATTGATAAAGCACAATAATCAATCCGATCCATGTACATCCATCCGTAATAATTACTCGAGTCCCATACTAAATCTGGGGCGAATTTATTATTCCAGTGTAGGAGGAAAAGACTTTAGAAGCAGTTTTGTGTTTTGATAAGTTGTAGAGCAGGTATATTAAAAATGGAGGTGGAATACCTCTTTTATGGAGCAACAAAAAAAAGACATTGGACAAAAACGTGAGGAGAAAAAACTGGAAAGTAGTGGGCAACTGGGTTAAAAATTTCAACTTAGATATAATAACGTTTTAATTTTCGTAACTATGTGTGTGTTAGGTTTATCAATGTTTGAGTTGTCTGTTCTTTCTAGCCATAATCATGAGCCAATTCCGTCATCACCGGTTTCACTCTCTTACTCTGTTGTGAACAGAACAATTAAGATATCATAAAAGCCGAACAACACTAGATGGTTTTTATTCCTATTTTGGACACTAATTTTTTGTATTGATTATGCTCTGACATTAAGTTTTTTTGCACCAATTGTTAGGTGTTGTTGGGTTATTGTTTGTTTATTAGAGGTATAAATGAATGGGCGTAGTATATTTGTTTCTGCATATTACTTTTTAGCAGTTCAAGCGCATTTGATTTTATGTGGTTGTTTAGTTTCTTCCCACAGTTTAAAGAGAATAGTGAAAGTTGAGTTTCGAATAGACATTTTCAGTTATTGGACCAGAGTTTGGTAATGTTTAACAACTAATTTTTGACAATATTAGTACTCATAAAATGATGACGACTAATGTTTAATTGTATATAAACTGAGGGAAACAGTTCCATTGATAAGAAAAACATAAAAAATGAATTGAAACAATACTATTTTTGTGCTTTGGTCATTTCATTTGCACTTATAGAGACACGTGACATACTTAAATTGGGGATTACACTGGTTTATTTTCTTTAGTTTGTTTTACTGTGTCTTGCTTTTCTATCTTTTGTGTTTTTATTACTAATATTTTGCATTCCCATAACTGTATTTTCTGAACTTTGCAAGCTATATGTCCACACAATATTTCTAGATCGGCTCAAAATCCCGACATATTGACTTGTCACACTCCCATTAGCTCATGTCCGAGCTCCACTAATGTGGGTACAACACGTTAGTGTGTCACACCAAATGTGTCGTATTTATGAATTGGCGTAGAACTCATACACATACATTACTCTATAATATAAATGCGAGGCCAAACTTTGGCAGTGTAATTATCCACATTTTTTCCTATTTGCCATACACAATTTGCACAGGAAGTTTGTCTCAGTATAGGATAAATTCTGAGTCTTCTTTCCTTCCAATTGTCAGTTTAAAAAAATTATGAAATAATTCCAGGTTTGATAATTTGTACCCAAACCGATAACAGGCATTTTGTCTTCCCTTTTGCATCAATTCTCTTTTAGATGTCAAGATTTTTATATACAGGGAGGGAAACACATGATTTGTTTAGTTATGTGAAAATCTTAATTACTTTTTTTTCACTTTAAGATGTTAAATGTATTTTTGTTTTGATAATGTTAGATTTCATTTCTTTATTGGCATTGACTATCAATTTAAGATTGCTTTGTACTATTTGTTAATGAATCAAATTGTAATCAGTTGCATTGTTATTTTAGTTGCATTTATGGGGGAAATAGATGTATAAAACTGCAGATCGTGGACTTATTTGCAAGTAAAATACCATAATTGTTATTTGCCAAAGTCATGGGCACACCACCTGGTCAGTTATTTTCAGAAACTAAACTCTATTTTATTACTTTTTGTTTTTGTATTCTTAAGCCTTTCGAGTTTAATCCATACTAGGTGAAAGTCACTTAAATTTCCTTGCAACTATTATTGTTACTGTAAAAATTTGTTTGATTTACAAAAAGTTCAAAGAAAATAAACGAGATCCATTGCTCAATATATATAGTGGTATTATTCATCAGCATGCCCATTATTATTGAAAAGGGAAACTCACAACTTCCATTCGCTCCACACATTTTTCATCAGTAATTGAATTGAAAATGAAAACTCAGCATCAGCATCCTCCGTAGCAGTAGAAACATAAGCATCATCATTGTCATTATTGCCCTTGTCTTCTCCAAAAGCACACTTAGGGTGAAGATCAAAGTCACACTCTTCACACATGAATTACGACAATGCCCCCACTTCATCACACCCATCACATATATATTTGGGTAATCGAGTGAGGACGAGCCCATGCTCATGGAGTGTATTCTTCACTTTCTCAGCCCACCCCTTTGCCATCTCCTTATATTCCTCCTCAATCTCCTTTAAACGCTCCTTCATGAAAGGGTATGGGGACTCCCCATGAAGCATAACGAGATTTCTAGCATCCTTGGTGATAGTGTTCCCATTTTCCCCAATTGTGACTAATGTTGGAATTCCACGAACCTTAAACAGGCAGCTTAGTGATTTCTTCCTTTCATCACCAAATGGAAAAGCCAACCATGGCATATTCAAAAAATATTCCTCGAAATAAGACTGGTCTCTGTCACTGGAGACCACAATGACTTCGAATTGGTCATCCTTTGCTTTAATTTTTTGGTAAACTTCAATTAGCTTCGGTTTGAATCCTCGGCAAGGTGGAAACTAATGAGCGGAGAAGTATAGGAGGATAAATTTTCCAATAAGATCAGAAAGAGGAACCTTCAAAGTAAAAGAGTTTTTGTCAGGGATACCAAATTTAAGGAGGGGGGGGGGGGGGGGGAGGATTCTAAAATCTTGATAATATTTTTATAAATTAATGATTGAGTTAGTGGCATACAGTAACAGCTAAAGTTCTCACCTTGTCTCCATCTTTCCCAATTACAAAATTGAGGTCTTCAGATACCAAAATAGACTCCAATGTTTGTGCTTTGCACTTCTCTTTCTCAATTTCTTCAAGTACTAAAAACTTCTCAGACATAAAAGGATATGCCATAGATCCATGTTCTTCAAAAACTTTAGCCACATTCAAATGAACAGTTTTTCCATATGGTCCAATGATGACCAAAGTTGGCAAGGTTGAGACCTCAAAGTACTTAACCAGCTTCTGAATAATCTTATCCTTGCAAGGCAATGAAAACCATGGCATACTTTCAAACCCTTGTTTGAATGACTCTTCCTCTTCATCATCATCATAATCAAGAGGTAGCATCACAATCTCAAAATTCTCCCCATTTTCCATTAACTTCTCATAAAATTTAGTCAGTTTTTTAGTAAAATTAAGGCATTTAGCACACGAAGACAACAAGAAATACATCCCCACTAACTTCCCCTCGAACTCTCTAATGGGTACCTAGTCCATACAATATGCAAATAACATTTTTCGATCATAAAAGTAATGAAAGTACTGAAGCCCCCAATTTTTAAATTCAAATATAATGAAATGGTTCAAATCTTAATTTTTCAAAAGTTATTTAAAATTTTCTTTTCTTAAAGAGAATAAACCAACTTATGAAAAAAATAAAACTAAACTAAAAGTGAAATTAAACTACACACACAATTTCCATTTCGACTTAAACACACATTAATCCAATTCAATTTAAACTTGCATGCTATCAAGATAAAGTAATTTTTCACTTGAATTAAATTGAACATACCCAAACATTAAATTTGCACCAAATTAAATAGATTGTGATTTTGAACTAATTTTATCTTTTAGTCCTAAGCATGCATCTAGGTGATATAGCAAGATAAAATAAATATCAATCGCACTACGCCGGATGTACGAGGAAAACCCAAATGGGAAAAACCTCAGACGGCCCTAGCCTTTAGTCCACTAAGTACGGTTTTACAATTACAAGACAGATGACTTACTTCCTCGACTCGACTCCCTTCAAGCCTTGACGCGTCTTCTTGTAAACACCTCCGCCTAGTCGACACCTTCGAAACTCCACCGGAATCTTGGAATCCACCAATGAGACTTTTGGACAACCGTCAACCCTCAATGAAGCCTTTCTTCGAGTGGGAATGTCACATCAAACAAAGCTCTTCTCATTTATGAGTTGAAAAGAAAACTCAAACTCTCTTCTTCAATGGTGTAGAGAAAACTGGTGCCAAACACTCCAAGCAATATATATATGTTGAAACTTGGATATAGACAAACATATGGGTGTATGTTTGTTTTGAAAGGAATTTACTCCATAAAACTTAACACATAAATATGAACTTTTTCTTCAAAGTATTTTTCTCTAATGACTCTTGAAAATGTGAAAACATTGTCTTCAAAAAGTTAGTTCCCGCACTTAACAAGTAAGTCAAAAAGGAAGTTGGGCAAAGTAGTGGAAAAGTGGAAAAACTGGCTTAAAACTGTTCCCGCTATTTTTTCGTTAGAAATCTCGTTTGAACGAGACTTCTAACGAAGAGACAGAAAGGAAAAAAAAAATCCCTTTTGAAAACTGGTTCGAACGAGAAGTCATTCGAACGAGGTCATTCAAACGACCTATCTAATGAGATCTCAGGCCATGGTTCTAGATAATTTCGATACGAACGCGTGGCCGCCAGTTTCGCATCGTTCTGATTTTTTTTGGATTTGATGTGATTTTTTTACTGAAAGGTGTCCGAGAACAAAATATTTAGAATTATGAATTCAAAAAAGTTTACAAAAAATTCTAACACCCAAAATAAATTTCTAACATACACCTAATAAATAATGTTCCAAGCTCCTATATATATATTAAAAATGCATTCATACCTTAGGAGCAATGAAACCATGTTGATGACATAGAAACGAGGCACAACACACATGGCATTAGATGAAGCTTTAATATCTTGGCCGCTACGTCTTCAACAAACACGTCATAGGCTTTAATGGATAAACTTGAACTCTATCGTATGACTCAAATGTTTTTGTCCGGAATTGAGCCAAAAACTACAAAGGACTCAACTGGAAATTTGTGTCCTTACAAGTAACAAGACTAATATACAAAAATTCATAGTAATGATTCTACCTTCTTCCCACCAGCCGAGATTACAAAATTGCGCAAGGGTGTGACTAAGAGAGATGTTAGAGATTGATTCTTTTTTGCTTCTTCTTATTGATCTTTAATTTCTTTTACTCGTTCTAGGGTAAATGGGTACCCATCAACACCATACTCGCTAACGATTTCAACTCCCTCATTAGTCAAAAGCTTCTAATTTTCACCAATAATCACAAGGTGAGGTATTCCCCTCACCTTAAACAATTTATCCAATTTGTCGCGCGTGTCAGAATCGAAAAATGGAACAGCCAACCATGGAATTTTGGAAAAATGCCTTTCGAAAGATTCATCATCTCTGTCAGCAGAGACAAATACAATCTCAAAATCACCTTTTGGTAAGAGTTCATTGTAGACTTCCACCAGTTTTGGGGTGAACCTATGACATGGACCACACCATGATGCTGAGAAATACAATCCAACTTTTTTCCCTTTCAAACTGTCAATGCTAACATGTAAACTTTAGAATTTAGTAAACGGATTCCTTTTGGCTTTTGGATAAAAATATAAGCAAAAGTTGATTCAAATGGAACGTGCTAACCTTGAACACACCACATCATTGGCTTTATGGGATCTCAAACTCAAATTCTATCCTATGACTCAAACTTCTTTTTCGAAATCAATCCTATTACATACAAATTGACTCGATTGGAAATTTATACTTACACGATCTGATCAAGAAGGACGACAATTCACCCGTTTATAGTTCTTTTACCTTTCCTTGACAAAAAAAATCCCCTAACTGCATATGAATTACTCGTGTAATAATGATCGGGGTTACCACCATCATGGCCATAAAAATATTCTCTAAGTCTGTTTCCCACGGCGTACTCCACCTCTCAGCTCAAAATTTTGATAAGTCCTCTTAATGTTCCTCCTATAAAGCGGCCAAAGTATCTATCGACCTCCGACTCAGTGCATCTGTAACCACATTTGCCTTCCCTGAGTGATCTTGGACCAAAAAGTGATAGTCTTTTACGAACTCCAACTGTCATCTCTGCCTCATAATCAAATCCCTATGCGTGAACAAGTATTGGAGACTTTTGCGATTGAAGAATAGTGAAATTCGTTCTCCCAATAAATATTGCCTCCATATTCAAAGGGAAAAGATAACCATTGCTAACTCCAAATCATGCTTTAGGTAACTACCTATAGCACCCCGTGTTATTAATAATTAATTTACTTAATTAATTGGAATATTCGAGAAAAATAAAATTTTGGATTTAATGATTTTTATTTGTAAAATATGTTGTTTATGATTTTAGAAGAATAAAATTTCAAGAGGAATTGGAATCGGATTTAAAATAGAATTTTAATTGAGTTTTTAAGTATCTTTGCCTTGTAGGCATTTTGTGGGGGCTGTTGCCAGATCTGTAGGGTCGATCGATCAACCCTCGGAGTCAATCGATCGACCTATCAGTTTTTGGCGCAGATAATCTTCATAATTTTTGAGTTTGAGTTGGGTTAGGACTCCTAATTAGTACATAAGTCATATAATCCGTAGGGGGACTTCTCATTATCACTTTTTCTCAAGTTTTTCACCAGAAAACTCTTCCAAAAGTATTTCCTCTCCTCCATAATCATAAACCTCCAACATAATCAAGTTTTTGTAACAAGTTTTGGAAGGCTTTATTGAGGTTTAATCAAGTTTGTTCAATAACACTTCTTTGTTATCGTTCTACCAGTTTTTCTTCAACTTAATCTCAGGCATAAATACTCTATTCATTTTCTTTAGTACTAGTGTTGCCTAAACCTTAATTTCATGTTTTTCTTAAAATCAATTAGCAATCTAATTAAAGAAAGCAGACACTAGAACTTGGGGATGTTTTTATGAAATCTTTAATTATGAATAATATTCATAACCCTTGGGCACGTAGGATTAATGAGTGGATTTTGGGTTTTATTGGTGTAGGCTGCATGTAGAAAAATCGTATAACTTATGTAATTTGTGTAAAGATGATGAAATTGGAATTTTGTTGTATTAATGATAAAATCTCGGTGTTTTTAATTAAAATAATTAATGGGGATTAATTGGGTATTTATGATTGTGATAATTAAATTAAGATTTAATTAAATTGGACTACATTGCGTACTTTTATACGTTGATAAATTACTCTTGTTTGTGTGAGTTGTTGGTATTATTAAATTGCCACTGTGATGACGGGTTGTTGGGTATTTGTGCTCCCCCTATATTTTAGGATGCCTTCTAGGTATGGTACTAGTGGGTATGCCTTTTGATGATTTATGACTTCTAGTTATGGTACTAGTGAGGGTACATTATTACGACTTTATTATGTCAGGGGTGGGCTGATTTCTGTCACTTTATCGTCGTTACGCTAGCCCAGGCATGAGACTAGGTTGAATTTTATGTTAGAAATTCATCCTATACATAGGGTAGGATGTATTGATAACTTGGGGACCCTTAGGAATGGGATTAAGGGGTATTTTGAGGATCTCACATCGATTAAAAGGGTGGAGTAATTTATAAATTGTAAAAATGAGAATTAATGCCTAAGGTAAAATCTGGTATTAAAATTTGTGGCGACATAATGTGTCGGGCCGATAATTTAAACGGGTCAAAGTACGATTTATGTCATGTCGTGTTTGGAACCTTTTCATGTGTCGGGACCGATAATTAAACGGGTTAAAGGACAATTGACAAGGGTAAGTGTGACACTTTGGTGGATTACTACCCAGGATGGGAGGACCGTCATAATAAAAAGTGAGAAAAATAATAAAAATTGGTTAATTTGATTAGACTAACATCGTAGGGCTTGGAAATTTAAAATCAAATTGGTGTTCCTTTTTTCTAATGGGGATCTCTACGGGTAGTTAGAGCTTTATATTTATTGCGTTTAATTATCCCGCTTAATTCAAATATTCTATTGTGTTATTTATTGCGTATACTGATACTGTCTGGGTTCACGCACCCTATTTGAGGGGAGTAGTGTATTCATTCTCGGGGATCTAACCTCGTACGTTGACTAACTTTTTCAGGTATTAGTGCTGGAGTAACTATATAGGACTTATTGGATATCGTTTGGAGGCGTAGTTGGAGTTTATTATGTTGTCGCTTTGTTTAGTTAGACTTTCTTTTCAGTCGTATTTCATTATGAGAATTCATTTGAGTTTTATTGTGCCATTCGTTTCCAAAGTTGTTACGGGTTTTATTCAGTATTTGACTGGATTTATTTTTGAGATTATTCAGTTTCATATTATTAGAGATTGAATTTACTTTGATTTTAGCATGGTGATGGATCTTTTGTCGCTTAGTTGGATGGTTTACCTTTTTGGGATTGATTATCATTAAATCTTGTGGATTGATTTTATATGTCTTATATCTGTCTCATGATAAGAATGGTATTTTATTTACTCACGCCCGACTTGGTTTTGGTGATGGCCGACACCAGAATTTAGCGGGGTGTGCAGATGATATCAAAGCATGGTGTTAGGTCTCGTAGGTTGTGAGTCCGTTTAGCTTCGTGTTATCGATCTTTTTGACCCCTTTTATTGATTCGTACTCCTTAAGGTAGAGGGTCTAGCATACGTGTTAGATGTGTTTCTTGGAGATATATAATTTTGTGTTAAGGACGTTGTAGGCATTGAGTTTAGAATTAGTAATCTTGATGTGAGGATCCTTAGAGTTGATTTTGGAGATGATATTTATTTGGAAGATCATTCATATAAATTTTGGGTATGTCTTATATCGATGTAGCGATGTGATTTGATTTGAGGATTTATGTGTTACGAAGATTATCGAAAATAGAATCGATTGATGATTTGCGAGAGCGCGTGGTACGCCGTTACTTTCATAGTTTTTGTATATATATATATATATATATATATATATATATATATATATATATTATTTTGTTATTCGTAGGTTTTTGTACGTGTAGGATTGGATATGGGTGCCTAATCATGATACACTATGGGTAGGCATATGTGAGCCTTATTTTACGCATTGATGTGTATGCTTCGTCTAATTTTGAGGACGAAATTATTTGATAACGTGGACGTGTGGAACACCCCGTGTTTTTAATTATTAATTTAATTAATTAATTAGAATATTAGAGAAAAATAAAATTTTGAATTTATTGTTTTTTATTAGTAGAAATGTTTGTTATGACCTTAGAAGAATAAAACTTCAAGCGGGATTGAAATCGGATTTAAAATGAATTTTTAATTGTTTTTGCCTTATAGGCGTTTTGTGGGGGAACTGTTGCCAAATCTGTAGGGTTGATCGATCGACCTTGGGAGTCAATCGATAGACCTCTCAGTTTTGGTGAAGATCAGCTTCTTAATTTTTGAGTTTGAGTTGGATTAGGATTCCTAATTAGTATATAAGTCTTATAATCCATAGGGGGACTTCTCGTTATCACTTTTTCTCAAGTTTTTCACCAGAGAAATCTTCCAAAAGTTTTTCCTCTCCTCCATAATCATAAACCTCCAACATAATCAAGTTTTTGTTACATGTTTTGGAAGGCTTAATTGAATTTTAATCAAGTTTGTTCAAGAACACTTTTTTGTTAATTTTTTGCGAGGAATCCAACCGTTCTACCAATTTTTCTTCAACTTAATCTCACGCATGAATACTCTATTCCTTTCCTTTCATACTATGCGTTTTAAGTGTTGCCTAGACCTTAGTTTTATGTTTTTCTTAAAATCAATTAGCAATCTATTTAGAGAAAGTTGACACTAAAACTTGGGGCTGTTTTTATGAAATCTTTTAATATGAATAATATTCCTAACCCTTGGGTACGTAGGATTAATGAGTTGATTTTGGGTTTTATTGGTGTAGGTTCCATGTAGAAAAGCCCTAGTTTTGAAATAAAGGAATTTGGGGGCGTATAACTCATGTAATTTGTGTAGAGATGATGAAATTGGAATTTTGTTGCATTAATGATGAAATCTTGGTGTTTTTAATTCAAATAATTAAAGGGGATTAATTGGGTATTTATGATTGTGATAATTAAATTAAGATTTAATTGAATTGGACAATATTGCATAGTTTTATACGTTGATAAACTATGCTTGTTTGTGTGACTTGTTGGAATTATTAAATTGCCATTGTGGTGACGGGTTATTGGTTATTTGTGCTCTCCCTATATTTTCGGATGGCTTCTAGGTATGGGACTAGTGGGTATGCATTTTGATGATTTACACCTTCTCGGTATGGGACGAGTGAGGGTAGATTATTACGACTTTATTATGTCAGGGGTGGGCTGATTTCTGTCACTTTATCATCGTTACGCTAGCCCAGGCATGAGACTGGGTTGAGGTTTATGTTAGAAATCCATCCTATACATAGGGTATGACGTATTGATAACTTGAGGATCCTTAGGTATGGGACTAAGGGGTATTTTCAGGATCTCACATTGACTAAAAGGGTGGGGTAATTTATAAATTGTGAAAATGAGAATTAATGCCTAAGATAAAATCTGGTATTAAAATTTTTGGTGACATAATGTGTCGGGCCGATAATTTAAACGGGTCAGAGTACGATTTTTGTCATGTCGTGTTTGGAACCTTTTCATGTGTCGGTACCGATAATTAAACGGGTTAGAAGACAATTGACAAGGGTAAGTGTGACACTTTGGTGGATTACAAACACGGGATGGGAGGACCATCATAATAAAAAGTGAGAAAAATAATAAAAATGGGTTAATTTAATTAGACAAACCTCGAGGGGCTTGAGAATTTAAAATCATATTGGTGTGCCTTTTTTTAATGGGGATCTCTATGGGTAGTTAGAGATTTATATTTATCGCATTTAATTAGCCCGCTTAATTAAAATATTATATTATGATATTTATTGCGTATAATGATACTGTCTGGGTTCACGTAACCAATTTGAAGGGAGTAGTGTGTATTCATGCTCGGGGCTCTAACCTCCTGCGTTGACTAACTGTTCGGGTAATAGTGCTGGAGTAACTATATAGGACTTATTGGATATCATTTGGAGGTGCAGCTGGAGTTTATTCTTTTGTTTCTTTGTTTAGTTAGACTTTATTTTCGGTTGTATTTCATTATGAGACTTCATTTGGGTTTTATTGGGCCATTCGGTTCCAAAGTTGTTATGGGTTTTATTCAGTATTTCATTAGATTTACTTTTAAGATTATTCAGTTTCATATTATGAGAGATTGAATTTACTTTGAGTTTAGCATGGTGATGGATCTTTTGTCGCTTAGTTGGATGGTTCACCTTTTTGGGATTGATTATCATTAAATCTTGTGGATTGATTTTATATGTCTCATATTTGTATCATGCTAAGAATGGTATTTTATTTACTCACGCCCGGCTTGGTTTTGGTGGCTGTCGACACCAAAATTTAGCGAGGTGTGACCGATGGTATTAAAACATGGTCTTAGGAATCGTAGGTTGTGATTCCGTTTAGCTTTGTGTTATCGATCTTTGACTCCCTTTATTGATTCGTACTCCTTGAGGTAGAGGGTCTAGCATATGTGTTAGATGTGTTTCTTGGAGATATATAATTTTGTGTTAAGGACGTTGTAGGCATTGAGTTTAGAATTAGTAAGCTTGATGTGAGGATCCTTAGAGTTGATTTTGGAGACGATATTAATTTGGAAGATCATTAGTATAAATTTTGGGTATGTCTTATATCGATGCAGCGATGTGATTTGATTTGAGGATTTATGTGTTGTAAAGATTCTCAGAAATATAATCGAGTGGTGATTTGCGAGAGAGCGTGGTACGCCATTACTTTCATAGTTATGTATATAAATATATATAGCAATATATATTATTTTGTTGTTCGTGGGTTTTTGTACGTGTAGGATTGGGTATATGGGTGCCTAATCGTTATACTCTACGGGTAGGCATATGTGAGCCTTATTTTACGTTATGTGAATTTACGCGTTGATGTGTACGCTTCGTCTAATTTCGAGGACAAAATTCTTTGATAGTGGGGAAGTATGTAACAACCCGTGTTTTTAATAATTAATTGGAATATTCGAGAAAAAAATGGATTTAATGATTTTTATTAGTAAAATATGTTGGTTATGATTTTATAGCAATAAAACTTCATGCAGGATTGAAATCGGATTTAAAATGGATTTTTAATTGAGCTTTTAATTATTTTTTCCTTATAGGAATTTTGTGGGGGAATTGTTTGCTAGATCTGTAGGGTCGATCGATCGACCCTCGGAGTCGATCGATTGACCTGTCAGTTTTTGGCATATATCAACTTATTAATTTTTGAGTTTGAGCTGGGTTAGGATTCCTAATTAGTATATAAGTCTTATAATCCGTAGGGGGACTTATCATTATCACTTTTTTCTCAAGTTTTTCACCCGATAACTCTTCCAAAAGTTTTTCCTCTCCTCCAAAATCATAAACCTCCAACATAATCAAGTTTTTGTAACAAGTTTTGTAAGTCTTAATTGGGGGTTAATCCAGTTTGTTTAAGAACACTTCTTTGTTAATTTTTTGAGAGAAATCCAATCGTTCTACCAGTTTTTCTTCAACTTAATCTCAGGAATGAATTCTCTATTCCTTTCCTTTAGTATTATGTGTTTTAAGTGTTGCCTAAACCTTAATTTCATGTTTTTCTTCAAATCAATTAGCAATCTAATTAGAGAAATCTGACACTAAAACTTGGGGCTGTTTTTATGAAATCTTTTAATACGAATAATATTCATGACCCTTGGGGACGTAGGATTAATGAGTGGATTTTGGATTTTATTGGTGTAGTTTCCATGTAGAAAAACCCTAGTTTTCAAATAAATGAATTTGGAGGCATATAACTCACGTAATTTGTGTAGAGATGATGAAATTAGAATTTTGTTGTATTAATGATGAAATCTCGGTGTTTTTAATTAAAATAATTAAAGGGGATTAATTAGGTATTTATGATTGTGATAATTAAATTAAGATTTAATTGAATTGGACTAAATTGCGTAGTTTTATACGTTGATAAATTATGCTTGTTTGTGTGACTTGTTGGTATTATATTGAATTGGACTATATTGCGTACTTTTATAGCAGGGTGTGACACTACCCTCATATATGTTCAAATTTAGAGAGGCGTAAGCTATAGGCCTCTCTTCTTTCATCAAAACTCCTCCAAACCCTAAAGTGACACATTCGTAAACACCATATATTCAATGGATTCCCTAGGAAATGCAAGAACTGAAGCAGTTGTGAGCCTCTCCTTAAGCTCCTCAAATGCTCCCTAATAATTGGCATCCAAACTAAACGATATCCCTTTCCGGGTTAGGTTGGTCAATAGCCCTACAAATCTCTAAAAGCCTTAAATAAACTGGCGATAATATGCCACCAAACCCAAAAGAATCCCAACCTCCGCCTATGTCATTTGTTTTCCTCACCCCATCACCGTGGGTACCTTTCTAGGGTCGATGTAAATCCCAGCCTCTGATACGATGTGCCCTAGGAACTTCACTTTCTTGAGCCAAAAATGGCACTGGGAGAACTTAGCATACAATTTATTCTCCCTCAACGTTTGTAACACCAATCTTAAATGATGAGTATGTTCGTCCTCTGTGCACGAGTATATCAAAATGTTATCAATAAATAAAATGAATAATTGAGACATATACTGATGAATTACACGATTCATAAGATCCATAAAGACGGAGGGTGCATTGGTCAGTCCTAATGGCATGACTCGAAACTCGTAAGACACATAACGAGTGAGAAAAGATGACTTTGGAACATCCTCCTCCCTAATCCGCAACTATTGATATCCAGTTCGCAAATCGATCTTTAAAAATAACAATGCGCCCCTCAATTGGTCAAATAAGTCATCGATGCGGGGTAACGGATATTTATTTCGCATCGTGACTTTATTCAACTCTTGGTAATCAACACACAACCGAAGTGTCTCATCCTTCTTATTCATAAATAATATCGGAGATCCCCACAAAGACGTGCTCTTCTGAATGAACCCCTGACTTAGTAGTTATTGTATCTTCTCCCATAACTCTCGCATTTCTATGAGATCTATACGATAAGGTTGTCTCATAATGGGTCAGGTGCTCGGTCTAGGTCAATATAAAAATCTATCTCTCTCATCGGTGGTAACCTTGGTACCTCCTCAAACATGTCTAAAAACTTATGGACTACTGGGATAGAATTTAAAGGTATCACAACCTCCTTGTATGTATTCGCGGTAACTTATCATAAGTAGGTGCTTGAATCCCCCTTAAGTCTAGGCTTGGCAATAAGAAACATCTCAAATCCTGGAATTGTGAATGTAATTATCATCCCTCTACAAGCTATCGAGGTGTGGAAAGTTTCCAACCAATCCATCCCCCAAGATAAAGTCATAAGTAACCATATTTAACAATAATAAGTCAAGGGGAAAACATAGCTTGTTTATCTCTATAGCAATGTCTCTACAAATTTGGTGTAACACAGCTCCCCACCTACTAGAGTGTCTACATGCATAACAACCTCAAATGTTATATCAATAAATCTTGATGTAACAATGAAACTAGAACTAGCAATGGAGTGTGAAGCTTTCATATAAAAAATCACTCGGCCATAACTATCATAAACATAAATCATACCCTCTATAGAGCGTGGATGTACTGATGGGTCCTGGTAGTACACATTTAACACACTTCCCTAATGCAGATAAGGGCATCCATCCACCTAATCTCACGGAGGAGGTAATTCTTAGTACGAAATCACTAGTGGGAGGGCCTGAAACTGAGGTGGGGCAGGAAGTGTAGGTTGATGCCCCTGCTGAAATTTTATTAGGAGGCCTAAGGCCCCTTAAGGTGAAAAACTGTCACTTAAGTCGTTTAATTCATAATTAAACTATCTAAGTAACTTTGAACTATTTTTTAGGGAAACTCTTTTCTTTAAATCAAACAGATTAACCACATGATGTGTTTAATAAAATTATGTACGAGATATGTTCAACATTATGTAATTAGTTTTGAAAAACAAAACTAAAATGGTTTAAATCAATTTAAATCCGCACACCAACAAGAATGAGATGAGGTGATGTAGAAAGATTAAGTACACACATATTTTAACGCGATAAAACCTCACCCAACTGAGGAAACATCCACGGTGACTTCTAAGTCACAAACCAAAAATCCACTAAAACTAAATATACAAGTTACAAGCTATTTAACACACATGCAAACAAAACAGACCTATACAAGTTTAGAATATGTACCCACTAGTTTGATTCTAACTTCTCTGCAGTTCTGATGTTGTTGTGGCTTTCTCAGCTTGCTAACTTCTCAGCATTTTGTTCCAGCTTTACGTTGACTCTTGATGTTTCAAGATCTTATAGTCAACACTTCTTGTGTTCGTGTGACAAGTGTTTGTGACAGTGTTCTAACACATGCATGCACACACACACACACACACACACACACACACACACACACACACACACACACACACACACACACTTATTTATACAGACAAGTCCTATCAAATTACATAACATATCTAAATGATTAGGGCTTTCAGTTTCTCTCTTGTGTAGAAACAAAAGACTTCTTGATCTTTCAAAATACCCAAGAATCCAAGGTTACCTTGCTCAGAAGACGGCCAAGGTCTTAGAAAATTTCAGAGGGTTTTGAAAATACTTTTTTAAATTGTAAACCACCAATTGCGATTCCAAATAGATTAGAAGTTTTGTTTCATAAGAACTAGAAACAGAAAAGAAATATAGTGAATCTTGAGTTGTGAAAAAATTTACAGAAGAAAATAATAAACAAATATAATTTCTTAGGATGAGAAATGAAATAATGCAGATCTAAGTGGTATATGACAAAAAATAGCAAGATCTACAGTTTCTATAAAAAGAAATAGAGATTAAACCAAAATGTCTAAGTTGGTTACAAGATCTTAAACACGGAGTATTCAAACCACGAAAAAGCTTAGAACCATCTCCAAAACAACTCTCAAACACTCAGGTTTGGTTTTGGTTTTAAACTGATTTTGGATTTCAAATGAGTTTAGGGTTTGAAAACGATTTTAGGTTTTGGACGATTTTAAGGTTTTCTCTCTTTTTCTCTCTCAAACATTTGAGGTAATGCAAAAACTACCGAGGTTAAGACGATTCATTCCCTTATATACACATATGATTTCACATGGATCACAAACGAAGTAATGTAGATCGTCGATAAAATAAATGAACGAACCATATTAAGTAAAGAGTTATTCGAGATCAAGAAAACACAAAACAGACCGTTATGAAGTTGATAAGTGTAAGGCTCAGATCATCTAACAAACTCATATGAAAACTTAATTACAAACACAACTTTAATTCTCAAGCGTTTTCAGATTCAACCTAATTAAACATTCAGGTAATAAATGATATAATCAGTATTAACATAATGACCCCAAAGTTTATAAAACAGAACTTTTAATTTCTTAAAAATCATTTAAAAATCTCAAAATTAGTAAAAACTTATTTAAAAGGTAACTCACACACAGGCAAATGATGCAAGATATAATTTATATATGCAATCCTAGTGTGTGGAGTTGAGGATTTACCTTTAATACTAGCAAGAGGAATCATGTGTAGAATCTGAGGTTCTTTGGAATCTAGGGGATGGGACTCAAACTTTTTCACAATTTCCAAACTAGATGAGCACTTATACAATGTAGACTCAAGTAAGTCAAAAGTATTAGGTGCTTCAATCTCCCCCTTTGGAAATATGAGACAAAATCTCCTTTGAGTCAACTAGGACTCCTAGGGATACGAAGAAAAATAAGAAAAACTTATTCCTATACAAAATTCTATCTACCCATATCCTAGAAAAAGAAAATTACATAACTCAACTAATTAAAAACCAATACTCTAATTACATTTGTTGTAGACAACAGTACAGATTGCTAAAAATAAGACTAAGATCAAGCTTTTTAGAGATATGTACAAGAAAAAATGAACTCATAAGACTCAAATTTCTCCCCCATTTTGTCTCAAATGGACAAAGGAAAAAAATACTTAAGTCACACGAGTATATTCAGCACAAATCATGCCGATCGATTTTTTCAAAGACTGAAATCTATTGTAATCCAAAGGTTTAGTAAGCATATCTGCGAGCTGCAATTCAGTAGCAAGATAATTAATGTCTAATTCCTTAGTCTCAAATAATTCGCGAATAAAATGATGTCTAATTTTTATATGTTTTGTTCGTGAGTGTTGAACATGTTTTTTAAAATATTGATCGTGCTTTGATTACCACAATAAAGATGCAATTGGTCTTCTTGAATGCCATAGTCACTTAGAATTTTCTTAACCCAAAGTAATTGGGCACAGCCACTCCAAGCAGCTATGTATTCATATTCAACTATAAATAATGAAGTGCAATTTTCTTTATTACTATTCCATCCAACCAAATTGTTACCGATATAGTAACACGCTCCTGATGTGCTCTTACTATCATCAGAACACCCTGCCTAGTTGGCATCAGTGTATCCTATTATAGTACTCAGAGTGTCATTGGTGTACTAAAGTCCCAAATTTAGAGTGCCTTTAACATATTTAATGATTCTTTTTACACAAACTAAGTGGCTCTCTTTTGGATTATTTTGATAATGGGCACACACGCAAACGACGTACATAATATCAGGATGTGAGGCAGTAAGCTAAAATAAGCTTCCTATCATACTACGATATAAAGTAGAATGGATTTTCCATTCTCATCTTTAGATAATTTGGCATAGTACTGATGGGAGTTCGAGCTTCTTTTGCACTTTCAAGCCCGAATTTTTTAACAATCTCTAAAGCATATTTCGATTGCGAAACAAATAAACCTTCTGAATTTTGTTCGACTTGAAGACTCAAGAAAAATTGCAATTCCCCAATAAGAGACATTTGATATTCTTTATGCATAATTTTAGAAAATGATTTAACTTCTGAAGGTGAAGTTGATCCAAAAATGATATCATCAACATAAACTTGAGATATAATAATATCTTTGTCAAAATGTATTACAAATAGAGTTTGATCATTTCCGCCTCTCTTAAAACCTTTATCTAAGAGAAAGTTGGAAAGACATTCATACAAGACTCTTGGCGCTTGTTTCAAACCATACAAAGCCTTTTTAAGACGATAAGCATGATTTGGATAATAAGGGTCAATAAACCCTTTGGGTTGTTCAACATAGGTCTCTTCAGTCAAGATTCCTTTAAGAAAGGTTGGTTTTACATCCATTTGGTAAAGTGTAAAGTGCAAGTAACAGGCTATGGCGAAGAGAAGACGAACATATTCTATACGAGTAATTGGAGCAAATGTCTCATTCAAATCTATTCCTTCAATTTGAGAATATCCTTGGGCCACTAATCTGGCTTTGTTTCTAATGATTATCCCACTTTCATCAGTTTTATTTTTAAATAGCCAATGTGTGCCAATAACCTTTTTATGATCAGGCCTAGGTACAAGATACCAAACATCATGAATGACAAATTGAAGAAGTTCTTCCCGCATGGAAGAAATCCATTGTGGGTCATTCATTGCCTCATTTACATTATTTGGCTCCACAAGGGAAACAAAACATGAATAATGAGGATAGTTTTTAATTGAGATCTTGTACGTACATGCTCACAAGGGTTACCAACAACGTTATCTATGGGATGATCTTTAGAAACCCAGTTAGGTACTTCAGGTTTCTCAATTGGTAAATAGTCATCTATTTCTTGAGAGTTATTCTCTAAAACAATTTCAGAATCTTCTACAATTATTGATTCTCCAGTATTACTTTCAACAGTAGTGTCACTTACAATAACGTTTATGGATTCCATTAAAGTCTTTGTGCAAAGATTGTATACACGGTATGCTCTACTGTTCGGAGAATATCCTAGGAAGATAGCTTTATCTCCACGAGTCTCAAAATTGGATAAGAGTTCTCTTTCTTTAGAGACATAACATGTACTACCAAAAGTTCTAAGGTATTTAAGATTGGGCTTCTTCCCATACAATAGTTCGCAAGGAGTTTGTTTAGAATTTTTCCTAAGATAGACCCTATTAATAATGTGACATGTCGTACGAATTGATTCTACCCAAAAATATTTAGGTAAGCACTTGGCATGAATCATAACACGTACCATCTCTTGAAGGATACGATTCTTTCGCTCAGCAATTCCGTTTTGTTGAGGAGTCTTAGGAGCACTAAATTCATGTTTGTAACCATTATATTCACAATACTCTATAACACATGTATCTATGAATTCTCCTCCTCTATCACTACAAATTCTATTTACTTTAGTGTCCTTCTCATTTTCAATACGAAGTAAGATTTTCAAAAAGGTTATGAAAGTGTCTGACTTTTTTTTTAAAATGGCCACCCAAGTAAACTTCGTGAAGTCATCTACCATAACTAGAATGTAATTGTGTCCACATAGACTAACAGTACGAGAAGGACTCGTTAGGTCCATATGGATGAGCTCCAAGGGTTTAGAGGTAAGGATATCTATAACTTTATTATGAGGTGGCTTAACAATTTTCCTTCCTAACATGATCCACAGACAATGTTAGAGATAGGTATGATCTTTGGAATTCCTCTAACTATTTCTTGTGAAGACAATCAACTAAGGCTATCGTAATTTCTGTGACCCATCCAATTATGCCATATTTCATTGTCATCTATTCTGGAAATGTTACAGACTTCAGTACTGTTCTGGACAGTATAATAATTATCGGGAGTCCTGAGTCCGCTAATTATACACTAACCTTTTTCATTTAAAATCTTACAATTATTCTTTAAAACGGTGACAATATGATTTGAGTCACAAAATTGAGAGATACTAAGTAGATTAGCCGTAAGACCTTTTACTAGAAGAACATTTTCAAGCACAGGCAATCCTTCTTCTTGGAGTGTTTCTTTACCAATGATTTGAGATGATACACCATCACCGAAAATAACTTTTCCTACAGCAATGCTGGTTTTGTTTAAAAGTTTTGTATCATCCCCAGTCATATGTTTTGAACACTTGGAGTCTAAAACCAACCAGAAGGGGTGTGTTCAGCTTTTAAAGCAATAATCACAATGTTACACTTTATCTGGGGCAATAGCTCATCTTTTCTAACCCAAATAGCTCTTGTTTTAATTTTGCGCTTATTTTCTCTTATTTGATAAAATTTGCGAGCATTAGATTTTTCTTGAAAACAAATTTGCGCATGCATTTGAGTTTTATGGAGGATATGAGCATTTGGTTTAGAAAAGTGACTAGGAATTCTTCTTGTAAATGATCTTTTAGGTCTGGTCTTTCTTTTTCTATAGGTTGAGTTTTTGTCTGGTTATCTAGGCAGAACATAATTGTTACGACTTCTCCTAGAGTAGTTAATGTTTTGGTATAAAGGAGTATTAGAGACATGATTAATTAAATGTATAGAGTAGCAACCGTCAAAAGAATGTACGTATGTGTCACAGTAAGAGCATTATAGCATGCTTGAAGAGGGTATCTCCTTAGGAAAGTCTCTAAACATAGACTTCATGGGATTTAGACGTTGAACCTTATTCCTAGGGAGTACAGTTTGAAATGTAGAATCACTCTTCCTAATCGGAGGGCAAACGTATTTATCCTTAGGTAGACTATCACACTTAGAGTGACTTGATTCCCCAATATCCATCTTTTGTTGTTTTTTATCAAACTCATCATTTAGGGATTGAAAATATGGATAGGTTTCCATAGGTCTTTTGCCACCTAACACAAACATGATTGATTCAAAGTTTTTAATTTGTGTCTTTGAATTTGGGCAAAATTCTATTCCAGTTCGATCGTCAGAATTAATTTTTGAATCAACAACAAAATCATCAAAACAATTGGAATTATTTTCAAACTTAGCAATTTTTTTGAAAACAGTTGTTGTCTTTTCTTTAGCTTGTTCAAATTATAATAATGACCCCTTGTATTTTTTCTCCAGAGTTTCATTTGTTTCAATCAAAATTTTCAATTTTTGATCAAAACTTTTTACTTAATTTTCATGAGTTAGACATTGGGTAGTATACTCTTCACCGTTAAATTTAACCATTAAATTTAGGTCTTCTAGTTTCTTAGTGATGTCTTTCACTATTTTCTCTAGTCTAGAGCTTTTCTTGAGAGTTTTGGCATAAAAAGTGTGGAAATCATGGAGATCTTCAGTGTCTGAATCACTAAGTGTAGTGTGTAAAGTGACCCCTAAGGATTCAATTCTTGAACTCACACACACATTGACATCGTCATTATTGCTTTCCCTTTGACTCACACACCCCGCTGTAGAACTAGCAATGTTCTCATAAATTAAAGCCTCTTAACCAGTAGAGCATGATTCATATCGACAGAAGTAGAACTACTAGCATCATTCCCACAGGCATATCATCATTATAGATTATCTTAGCAAAGAAAGACATGCAAGGATAAAAAACATCAGATGACTCAGGTTCCTCATTATCAAAGTCACTTGAATCATCCCATGTCTTGCAAATGTTGGCCCTAGTATGTTTTTTGGTCGTGTTCAAGTTAACTCTACAATCTTGTGCTATATGACCCAATTTTCCACGTCTAAAACATTCAATATTCTTAAAATCTTTGTTAGGTCTCGTATGAATGTCCTTGTGATGTTTGTCTTGACCTTTCTCATAAGGGTTGTGATTAGACTGAGTTGGATAATTTGGCTTGCCTTGTCTGGTTGCCATTTTATTTTTAAATTTCACAATCTTCTTAAACTGCTTTGACATCAAGGTAATTTGATTATCCAAACTATATATATCACATTCCTCATCAGAATAAGAATCATTATTTGGAATACTAAGCTCGGGTTTTATCGGTTTAGAAGAAAAACTCATATTAGAACTAGTTTGTTTCCTATTGGAGTTGGTTAATTATTTATTGAATTCTAGTTAAATTTCTACAGCTCTCAGTTTACTACAAAGTAATTCAGGAGTGAGATTTTGATCACTCATTTCCCCAATAGCATATATTTTGTTATTAAATTTTTGTGGCAACGATCTTACAATTTTTGAGATAATTTCATTTCTATCATAGGTTATCCCATTAGAATGTAATTTGGTCACAATGCCAGTCAATTTCATGTAAAAATCATTAAATGATTTAGAGTCTGTCATGATTAAAGAGTTATATTGCTGGATAATCATATGTGCTTTAACAGCCTTAACTCTAGTGTCACCTTCATGTGTAGTAACCAGTGTATCCCAAGCTTCCTTAGAAGTGGTACAAGATGAGATCCTTTTGAACTCATGTTCATTTATAGAAATAAAAATGTCATTCTTGCTTTTGTTATTGTTCAGAGAGGTTTGCTTCTCTTCTTGAGTGAATTCACTTAATACTTTCTTAATCCTATCACTACCTCCTTCAGTGGACGGTTTTGTAGGATAAGTATATCCATTTTCAACAATGTCCCATATATCATCTCCCAAGGTTCCTTGTATGAAAGCAACCATCCTTACTTTCCAGTACGGAAAGTTGTTTCCATCAAAGGAGGGGGTCTGGACAGGTTACCAAATCTTTCACATTTCTCGTTCATTGTTTGATTTTAAGAAAATAATTTCAGAAACACAAGATCTTTAAAGAAAATTTCCTAAGCTCTGATACCAATTGAAAAACTTTCACTTAAGTCGTTTAATTCAAGATTAAACTATCTAAGTAACTTCGAACTATTTTTTGGGGAAACTCTTTTCTTTAAATCAAACAGATTAACAACAAGATGTGTTTAATAAAATTATGTACGAGATATGTCCAAGATTATGTAACTAGTATTAAAAAATAAAACTAAAACGGTTTAAATCAATTTAAATCAGCACACTAACAAGAATGAGATGAGGTGATGTAGAAAGATTAAGTACACATAGATTTTAACGTGGTAAAACCTCACCCAACTGAGAAAACATCCACGGTGACTTCTAAGTCACAAATAAAAAATCCACTAAAACAAAATATACAATTTACAAGCTATTTAACATACATTCAAACAAATCAGACCTATACAAGTTTAGAATATGTACCCACTAGTTTGATTCTAACTTCCCTTCAATTCTGATGTTGTTGTGGCTTTCTCGGCTTGCTAACTTCTTAGCATTGTGTTCCAGATTTACGTCGACTCTTGATGTTTCAAGATCTTATAGTCAACACTTCTTGTGTTGTAGTGTGACAAGTGTTTGTGACAGTGTTCTAACAGATGCATGCATACACATACACACACACACACTTATTTATAAAGATAAGTCCTATCAAATTACAGAACATATATAAATGATTTGGGATTTCAGTTTCTCTCTTCTTTAGAAACAAAAGACTTCTTAATCTTTCAAAATATCCAAGAATCCAAGGTTACCTTGCTCAGAAGACGGCCAAGGTCTTCAAATTTTTTAGAGAGTTTTGAAATTGTAAATCACGAGTTGCGATTCCAACTAGATTAGAAGTATTGTTTCATAAGAACTAGAAACAGAAAAGAAATTTGTTGATTCTTGAGGTGTGAAAAACATTTACAGAAGAAAATAATTAACAAATATGATTTCTCAAGATGAGAAATGAAATAATACTGATCTAAGTGATATATGACATAAAATAGCAAGATCTATAGTTTCTAAAAAAAGAAATAAAGATCAAACCAAAATATCTAAGTTGGTTACAAGATCTTAAACATAGAGGATTCAAACAAGCTTCAAACCATCTCCAAAACAACTCTCAAACACTCAGGTTTGGTTTTGGTTTTAAACTGATTTTGGATTTAAAATGAGTTTTGGGTTTGAAAAAGATTTTAGGGTTTGGACGATGTTAGGGTTTTCTCTCTCTTGTTTCTCTCTCAAACATTTGAGGTAATGAAAAAACTACCGAGGTTGAGACGATTCATTACCTTATATACACATATGGTTTCACATGGATCACAAATGAAGTAATGTAGATCGTCGATAAAATAAATGAACGAACCAGATTAAGTAAAGAGTTATGTGAGAGAAAGAAAACACAAAACATGCCGTTATGCAGTTGACAAGTGTAAGGCTCAGATCATCTAACAGACGCGTATGAAAACTTAATTACAAACACACCTTTAAGTCTCAAGCGCATTCGAATTCAACCCAATTAGACATTCAGGTAAGAAATGATATAATCAGTATTAACAAAATGACCCCAAAGTATATAAAACACAACTTTTAATTTCTTAAAAATCATTTAAAAATTATTTAAAACATCCCAAAATTAGTAAAAACTTATTTAAAAGGGAATTAATTCACACACAAACAAATGATGCAAGATATAATTTATGTATTTAATCCTACTGTGTTGAGTTGAGGATTTACCTTTAATACCGGCAAGAGGAATCATGTGTGGAATCTGAGGTTCTTTGGAATCTAGGGGATGGGACTCAAATTTTGTCACAATTTCCAAACTCGATGAGCATTTATAAAATGTAGAATTAAGTAAGTCAATGGTATAAGGTGCTTCATAAGGAATTGTGACACCCTGACTAAGTAAATCCCGGGTGATCAGTCCTAAATCAAATTAAAACAGGTTTCTCAGTTGGTTCATTCTTAGCATCACTGTCAAAAGCTTTTTAATTACTAATCACCTAAGTGAAATTAAACCGGTGCGAAATTTTATCTTTCATTAACCCAAACTAATTTCTCATGCAGAAATTAAACATTCACAATATGATATAATTAAAATCACCACACAATATATAAAGAAAACAATCTTGCCGAGTCAACATTCGGCTAAAACCAAAACTGCTAAATAAAACCAACATAATCCAAAATTGAATAAATGAAATAATGACACTCGACGACATGTCCCAATGGATAATATTAAAGAGGACATCCTACACTAAAGCTGAATAAATGAGTCGTCTATACAAAGTCCTATCAACCTCCACAAAGATGCAGCTACGAGTCCCTGGCGTCCCTGTGGCTGGACACCTAAAAGGGTTTTGAAAATATTTTGATAGCAAGAGTTAGTACTCAAAACATTTGAAAATATTTATCAAGTGATTATCACAATAAAATGAGTTATTGATTACACATGTTAATATTTAGAGTACACTGTCTTGAGTCACCTCACCCCCCATCTATCGTGCACGCCTAACGTTTCGTACTCACCCCACCTAGCTATACCAAACAAGATGAATGAACTAAAGTATTCAACTGAACTGATCTATGCGACTAAGTTCCCATGCCGCTCACTTAATATGTAATTGTAACCATATCTCATGATTTATAAACCTAGATAATTGTTCAAGCCTTGTTACCTTTAACCGAATTATAATTAATTTTCCCTACTTAATTTGCTTGTAGATGTATTCACGACATCTCATTATATACTAACTCGCATAAGTAGATTATTAATATAGTATACATTTCATACACACTATATATTTATAAATTCATTCATTTCTAATATGTCCTTTTAACACACACCAAGGACTCTTAGTTCGGAATGGCCCATCGATACCAATTAAAAGGTTGGGTTCGGAATCTCACCTCGACCCCAAGTTCATTTAATGTAGTAGTTTGGAATATCACCTCGACCCCACTAATGAAACTTTATACATATATTGGTTCGGAACTCTTTCCTCACGACCCCAACTTACTATTTCCATATATTAGTTCGGAATCCTACCTCGACCCTAATATAGGGAATTGTACTTTAGGTATTCTGTCCACCTAAGTATCTCTATAATTCAGTAGGTATACATGCAACCTAATAATAGTGCCCGTACGTAATATTTGCTCTTTAACATTCACCGTACTTATTAATTTATGATTTATCTCACTATCATATTTTAATCGAGTATTCACACAACTCTAAGGGCCCTAGTTACCCCTTCATTCATTTCAGTAGTTAAGATATCTCAAACCTAGTGGTATACTTCTTGGGATGACGTTTACTCTCTCCAAAACTCAAATAACAAATTCTCGATACACTAATCGATCGGTTTACACTCATCGGTCCATGACTTTAATTCCTTCACTGAATGATTCTAACGGACCCCCACAATACACCTACTGATACTCTCTAATTCCCTACGTAGGTATAAAATCATCACTAAGGTTCCCCTCAAGCGTCGTCCATCGAATAAGACTCAACCAATAAAATAAACCATAATCAGTCTTGGTCGATCGATGGATCTTGAGTATCGATCGATTGAGCAGTGACAAACACAGTTCTTCTACTTTTTCATGCATTTTGCACCATATTTAATTATCTAACTCCCATGATAATCCAAAAAACTTGTAACTAACGATACATAACCAATCCTACATGTGCTAGGATGACTCCCAATGAATTAAACATTACAAATCCTTCCAATTTAGCCCAGAATAATTTAAATCTTCTAATTATTCAAGAACCCTAGTATGAGATGTTTTACCCATATCTTCAATCATCAACCCAGATTTTAATTTTTGTTAACATTCATGATTCCTCTGATTTTCAATCCTCTACAGATGTAAATCTAACTACATGTGATTTCTACTTAAACATGCAATTAATCAATTATTTTTCTCCAAGAATGTTCATCAAAATTAATTATTCATAAATCCTACGCATGGATATTAAAACTCAAAATAATTTATAAATAACCACTTGCCTGATTAGAGATGATTTGATTTCCAATTTGCAGAAGGTATTGGGTTCCTTTCTCCTCCAATCTTCCTTCCTCAATCACTTATGGTGCAATCACTCCTTGAAATTTCCCACAATTTTCCCTTTTATCCTTGAGAATGACCTCTCTTCTCTCTATAATGGCTTCCCTTTGTGTTATGAGGTTTCTAACCCTAACCCCAATTTTAATAAGCTGATAAAACACTCCAAAATTTGTAGGTCTCCTCAGTCCCATATGCCAAAAGAGTATAACGCCCTCGTACGATCCCGATTTATCCAAAAAAGGCCTCGGTACCAGACTAGTACCCCTGGGTATACTTTTTTGATTAATTCGACCCTTTAGGAATCATTTGTGACCTCTAAATTATCATTTGAGTCACTAAAAATATATTTTCTATCTCATCCTCAATTTAGTCTACACGTGACACCTGGGTAAGATAAAAATCAAGTACATCCAAATCCCTCGCTATATCGTACAATATTTATTATTCACACTTAGTAAATTCGAGTCATAATATTAATAAGTGTCTATCTCTCGATTAATATTTAATAATCACAATTATTATTTATTCACTTAATAATTATAATTATCATTAAATCATATTAAATTACTCTACTCACGTAATTTAAATTGAAAAGTATTTTCTATTTAATTATTCAATAAATTAAATTCTAAATACGCAGAAATACGAGGTATTACATACTCCCCCCTTACAAAGGAATTTTGTCCTCAAAATTAGGATATACCTGTGGTGAATAACTATAGATACTGCTCTCGCATATCCTCCTCTCTCTCCCATGTAGACTTGTCAACATTGTGGTGTCCCCTCTATACTCGCACTAATGGTACTACCTTGGATCAAAGCTTAAGCTTGCTATGATCCAGAATATCCACGGGTATCTCCTCATATGAGACATCTGGATGCAAATCAATCTCCTCAAGTGGAATGTTCCAGAAGTCTCTCTCACTCCTCCTGTATTTCTTCAGCGATGCCATAAGGAACACGTCATGTATCCGTTGAAGATGCTCTACTGGTACTACCCTCTCAATAATAGGGAACGGTCCCACATATCTCGGCGCTAACTTACCCTTTTGGCCGAACCTCATAATCCCTTTTATAGGAGATACTCGAATCAGCACCTGGTCGCCCACTTCTAGCTCGACGTGTCTCCTACTGGCGTCAACATAACTCTTTTGCCTATCCCGAGCTATTCGAATACGGCCTCGAATCAACTCTATCTTGCTAGAAGTCTCCCGCATCATCTCCGGACCTAATAGCTTGTTGTCCCCACCTCTAACCAGCAGGTGGGAGAATGAATGGGCCTCCCATAAAGTGCCTTAATGGATTCACAGCGATAATTAGTTGGTAAGAGTTATTTTATGCAAACTCTACCAATGGAAGATATCGCTACCAAATCCCCCTAAAATCTAGGATACACATCCTCAACATATCCTCAAGTATCTGATTTACCCTCTCAGTCTGCCCGTCTGTCTACGGGTGATACATCGTACTGAAATGCAAGTCTGTACCCATGGCCTCCTAAAAAAATTACCAGAAATATGACTCAAATATTTTGTCTCTATCAGACACAATATTAATAAGAACCCCGTGAAGCTTAACGATCTCTTAAATGAATAGTTATGCGTACTACATCGTATCAAAATCAGTACGAACCAAGAAAAAATAAGCTACGTTGGTCAGCTGATCCACTATCATCCATATGGAATCGTGACCGCTCTGCGATGTCGCTAGTCTAGTAATAAAATACATCAAAATGCTCTCCCATTTTCACATAGGAATATCCCATAGCTGTAGCATCCCTGAAGGTCTCTGATGGTTAACTTTCATAAGATGACACATGACACACTTCGAGATAAACTCTACTATGTCTTGCTTCATACCTGACCACCAATACGTTAATCGCATATCGTGGTGCATCTTATCCCTGTCGGGATGTACCGTAAATCTCGACACGTGCGACTCTTTCATGACTGCATGCCTCTAATCTTTTTCCTCAGGTACTACTAGCCTCCCATTGAACTGTAGTCCACCCTCGAAGCTGATGGGGTAAGAATTCGCCCCCTCAGCTAGTAACTGTAGTACTTTATCCTGACAGAACGGGTCCTCTGCTTGTGCCCTCAACACCAGCATAACTCTCTCGAGAGTGATATCTAAGACTGCCATTTATGCTCTGGATACCTCATCATCATGTTGAATCTCTCTCCACTTTTCTTTCTAAACCTCTGCCAACTCTCCAGTAGGTCTTCGACTGAACGCGTCTGCCACCACGTTAGCCTTGCCAGGATGATTTTGTATATCAAACTGGTAATCCTTCACGAATTCAATACATTTCATCTAGCTCATGTTCAGATCCTTCTATGTGAAGAGATGCTGAAGTCACTTATGATCTGTGAATATAATGAACTGCTCCCCCAGAAGATAATCTCTTTATACCCTCAAAGCAAAGACAACCACTGCCAATTAGAGGTTGTGGGTAGGGTAATTCTTCTCATGTGGCTTTATATTTCGAGAAGCATAAGCTATTTCCCTTTCGTCCTACTGAAATACACCCCCAAGTCCCTACAAGGATACATCAGTATAGACCCGATACTCCAATACAAACCTAAGCAATTCAAGTACGGGTGTTTATGTCAACTTGTCCTTTAGCTCATCAAACGTTAATAGATAGTAGTCACTCCACATGGATGGTACTCCATTCCGAGTCAAGTTTGTCAAAGGACCAGTAATTATTGAGAACCCCTTGATGAAGTGACGATAGCAACCGGCTAACCCTAAAAAGCTCCGAATCTCGGTTGGTGTTGTGGGATGTCCCCACTCCCTCATCGCTGATACCTTACTCGGATCAACAATAATGCCTTTTTTTAACACAATGTGGCAAAGAAATTGAACTTCCCGAAGCCAAAATCCACACTTCCTGAATTTGGCGTAGAACTAATGGTCCCTTAACGTTTGAAGAACTATACGTAAGTTCTCGTCATGATCATCCTCCGTGCGAGAGTAAACCAGAATATCGTCGACGAATACGATCACAAACTAGTCCAAAAACTCCTTGAATACCCTGTTCATGAGGTCCAAAAATAATGAGGGCACATTAGTGAGCCCAAACATCATCACTCTGAAATCGTATGACCCGTACCGTGATAAGAAAGCGGTTTATGTACATCCTCCTCTCAAATACATCCTCCTCTCGAATGTGCAACTAATGGTAACCTGACCTCAAATCAATATTTGAGAAGTATGCAGCCCCTCTCAACTGATCAAGCAACTCCTCTCAAACCTAGGCAACGGATACTTATTACATATTGATGATGCTGGAAATAGCACCACCAGTCAAAGTGTTTGTATGCTCAAACTAATGATAACGAAAGCATATCAGTATACTATATATATATACAAGAGATTATGGTGAGGAGAAGAGGATTAACACCAGAATATAAGTGGTTCAGCCAATCAGTCCTACGTCCACTATGCAAGTGTGTGATTAATATCACTGTATGAGGGCACTAATGGCCATGGATACAATCTCGCAATCTCTCTCTCTACTGTATATTTGGATAGAGTTTCAGCTAGGGTTGATGATTTTGGATCACTTACAAGGTAGAGGATGACCTCTATATATAGTTCCTGGGGGGGGTGTAATGTACTACTAAGAATGAAATGAACATATGCATAAGGATCGAACCAGTATGAGAATGACACCTGGCTGATCTCATGTAGATAATGATGACCTCAATATTCCCCCACATGAGGGGAATGATTCAGTTATAACTGATTGTGTACACGTGTTCCCAATAATACATATGCTGATAAGGGCTCGACCATCTGTGAATGGTACCAACCTCGGCCTAGAAGAGGACGCGGTGGTGACCTTGTCTCAGTGGGAGAGCTGAGGTAAGGCATGTTGAGCTGTGACGTCGGCCTGAGCCGAGGTAATGGTGGCATAGCAGGAACGTCGGCTGATCCTCAGTCGAGATTGGTTATGATGATGGGATGGCAACCTCGGCCTGAACCAAGCAGAGGTTGCAAGCCTTGTATGACCAGATGGATAACTGCCTCTGTGGATTACGAGGACCTCAGTTGTCGAGGTAGGCAGTAACGTCGCCCATGACCGACCTTGCTTAGGACGAGACCGTTGGTTGTTGATCTAAGTCGCTTCCAACATTGGCCATCTCCATGGCCGATGTTGATGTCTGTGAGCCAAAGGGGTACATATTGGGCATATTACATATCGTGTTCAGCTCCCTGCAGTCTACACACAAACAAAGTGAACCATTTTTTTCTTCACAAATAACACCGGCGCACCCCACGACGATGTACTCTGCCGAATGAAACCCTGTACCAAGAGCTACTGAATCTGCTCTCCAAACTCTCGTATTTCCGAATGGGCCACGTGATACGGTGTTCTAGCAATTAATCTCATCCCTGATGCTAAGTCGATAACGAACTCAATTTCCTTGTTGGGTGGTAACCTTGGTATCTCCTGGAAGACATCCTCAAAATCCCTCACAACTGGGATTGAGTCTAGAGAAACAACCACCTCCTGTGAGGTCTCCTGTCCCGAAATGGTAAAAATGATCGTCCTCTCATAAAAACTACCATCGCCCTATAACCCGCCAACCAATCCATGCCAAGGATGACATAATAACCCTTCATATATAACACTAGTAGGTTTCTCACTAGACTCAATCTCCCAATCATAATGTCAACACGCCTACAGATTGAGTGTATAAGGGGCCCACTACCCATCGGTGAATCAACACACATAAGATGAGTGTGAGGTGTCTCTAAAAGACCAGTTTCTTTTAAAAATTTAGTGGCAACAAAAGAATGTGTCGCACCCATGTCAAACAGAATACTACCCTTATGCCCATAGATAGGAAATGTACCCGTGACTGTCGGCGATGTCGGAGCTTCTAGCTAAAAATGCCTGTCACGAATGTTGTACACACGCCCGTAGTACATCTGGCCATGTTGCTGCTGTGGGGCCTATGCTGGTGATGGGGCTAACGGAGCCTCCTGCCCTTGTTGGGCACCCTGTTGTCGTTCCTTATCTCCCCATGGACAAGTCCAACTGTTGTGACCCTGCTGACCACACATGAAACCCTACCCTAGAAATTGTGTGCCCTTGGCCCTGCTAGCCTCCCCCTTAGTTAATGATTGCAGTCTTTTGGGCTCCCAAGGAAATAATGGGCCTTGGGATGCGTGTGGGGATGTTTGAGGGTTAAACCCTCATTTCCTTTCTCTGTCTTCCCACAACTTCATTTCTTCGCCTGAATTTTTTTGCCTCTCTCTCTCTCTCTCTCTCTCTACAAGAACTCTAGTTAGAAGTGCACTGGGTGGACTTTTCCTTGCCAACTTGTCCTCTCTTCTCATCATTCTCCATCAGGTAACGTCTATCATCCCTTCTTTTTTGCTTTTTCCTGCATTGTTCCTACTTTTTGCATTTTTCGGCTAGTTCTTTGGGTTTTTCGATCATCGCTTGTGTTTTCCGGTAGCCCTGGTTCTTATTGTTCTTGGTTTCTTTTTTCTCAAAGTTAATAGTTTGATTTTTAATTCAATTGTTAATCCTATTTATTTAGGAGAGTCACAAGTGTAGGGTCTACCTCATATGCTCAGACCTCTTTACCAACTCTTAGAGGAATTCCCCTCTCTTAGGGAGAAGACCTTAGATAAAATTAGACAAATAGAAAGAGCCCAAGAGGAAGCTCGTAGGGAAGAGACGTTCCCCCTCAGACCTATCTTTCCACCACCTTTGAAGGTCATATACCCTGAGCCAGCCGAACCAGTAACCCAAGTAGAGGTCCTAGTTGAACCTACTGCTATGTATGAGTCTGAGTCGTCTACCTCAGACCCTATGTCTGTGGATTCTTTTCAAGAGGCCATGAACTTTTTCATTCGGCAGGATCAGGTCCCTAATCAAGCTGAGGTTTCGAGTCGCGTCTCATCCCATAACAAGTTTAGCACATCCTAGACTTCCTCAGATGTTGAAGTTGTCAAACCGAGTGTGGCTTTTCCTCCTCCCATTAATGTTGTCCCCATGTCAGCTTCCACAGGGGATGATTTTTCTTAGAGGTTTCCTGATGGAAATCCCTTGTCTACTCCGGCCGACGTTGGAGAGGATGAGGATGATGGGAGTGATGTTGACACCTCAGAGGCAGCTGAGATAGAAAGTACTGTAACCGAGCTCGACCTTCTTACCTTCAGGTATCTATATTCCATTAGCCCCTCCATAAAACTCAGGAGACCTCTGAGGGAAGAGAGGGCTTTTGGCGGCCGAGATGGTGAGATCTGCCTGTATGAGCAGATGATCAAGTTAGGATTTCGTCTGCCCATTCATCCCATCATTAGGGCCATCTTTTCCTAAATAAACTTAGCTCCATCCCATTTATCCCTCAATACCTGGAGGGTGATAACTGGAGCTATAGTTCTATGGAAGGCAGTCCAGCATTAAGATCTTCCTATCTAGGTCTTCACCGGACGCTACATCCCTTCCTCTGCCAAGAATTATCCGAGTGATTACCATTTCTTAGCTCAGAAGTCAACTAAGAAGATGTTGCAGGTCACCCAAACTAGTAACCATAATTGGAAGTCGCAGTATTTCTTTGCCTCAGGGGCATGGGAATTTGGCCTTTGTGTCCCCTCTTCGAACTTATAGCAGAGGATACCCCTAAGATGGGGCAAGGTGTCAATGTCTGCAAGGGCCGACCCTGGGCTAAGCCAAAATAATCTTCAAAAAGTAAAATATCTTCAAGATCAGGGGGAGCATGGTCTGTTGGTCAGGTTTGAACACCTGATGACCCCCTACTATCTCTCTGAGACTGGCCTTGGGGTGAGTCCTCTGATCGAGCTTCGTAAGTGCTTATTTTATTATTTGAGAAAGTTAAACCTCTGACCGAGCTCCATAAGTTCTTATTTTCTAACTCAGACCTTTCCATTTGCAGAACACCCTGAAGGCATCTCAGACGATATCTGGGAGATGTCTTCCCCAAGTCTAACGAAGTTGGTGAAGAAGGCAAGCCTGAATGCTCCCCCTCCTCCTCCACTGAAGAAGAGTGTCGACACGTCCAAGGCCGATGATACAAGAAAAAGGAAAACCATAACAACTTCCTCTAAGGATCAGAGGAAAAGCAAGGCCCAAAAGGCCATCCCCATATCTTCTGAAGATGCACTTGCTGCTCATCTAGAGCAGCTAAAAATTAATGATAGTATTATAGGCCATAACCTTCAGGTGTTAGATTCCATTGGTTGTGCTATGACCGATGCGACGGATACTCCTATGTTGGTTGAGTTTGGCCTTCACAGGTCCATTCAGGTAAGATTTTGGATTCCAGTTTCATTCCGAAGTGTAACCTCTATTTTGAATTTGAACTTATACATTTGACTTCTTGATTTGCAGGGCATCATTGTTATGCATCATCTTGCCAACTGTACTCTGAAAAAGTTGCCCATCATCGAGAAAGGACAAGAGGAGAAGAAGGTACAAATATCTCTGAATGCAGAGGTGGATCGTCTAAAGTTTAGCTTTGAAGGGTCTGACAAGAAGGTCAAGCAGTTGGAGAAAGATATCTCCAAGCTTAAGAAGGAACACACCTCTTCCCTGAAGGAGAAGGACGACGTTCTCTAGCAAAAGGTTGATGCTTCAATGAAGGAAGCCCTTGAGGATGATTCTGAAGGGATCCTGGATGATTACAAAGTCTCTGATGAATTTATCAGCTTTGGCTTTGAATACCTCGAAAGAGGTATTAAGGCCACTGGCAAATGAGAGGCCGCTAAGGAGAAGGAGTCAGGGAGCCTGAAGGCCTCTGACTTCATTGGTCTGGGTTTTGCCAACCCTCAATTTGCCCAGGCCCTTCAAGAGGTTGAAGAGGAAGATGCTGTCAGTGCAGAGACTGCACATTTGGATGTTACTGAGACTGAAGGTGCCAACCTCCAAGATGATGGGGCTGAGGTAACCAATGTCAGTCAGAGGAATGAGGCCGAGGATGACAACACTGTAGCTGCAAACCCTTAGGCCTTTTTTATGAAGCTTTATATAATTCTTTGATTTTGATTTCAAGATGTAACTTATGATCGTAAACTCAGTTACTATGTTTCTTGTAACTCTTAATCTATATTAACTTCTGATACATGCTTCACTTCCTTATTTGCTGAATGTTCTTTGAATGATTTTCTTTGTCATGTAATGTGTGCAGTTCTGAAGTCTTAATATAATTTTTCACCAAATTTAATGATTTCAACGGTCTGAGGTTATCCAGGTATAATGTCTCACCTCAGACCTTGTCACAAACTTATGATATTATAAGGCCCGAGGTCATCAACTAAGATGTTATCCACATAAATAATTTTCACCAAATTAATGATGTCTAGGGTCTGAGGTCATCCAAGTATAATGTCTGACCTCAGACCTTGTCATAAAATTGTAATGTTATAAGGTCTGAGGTCATCAACTAAGATTTTATCCCCATAAATAATTTTCACTAAATTAATGATGTCTAGGGTCTGAGGTCATCTAAGTATGATGTCTGACCTCAGACCTTGTCACCAAATTATGATGTTATAAGGTCTGAGGTCATCAACTAAGATGTTATCCCCATAAATAATTTTCACCAAATTAATGATGTCTAGGGTCTGAGGTCATCCAAGTATGATGTCTGACCTCAGACCTTGTCACCAAATCATGATCTTATAAGGTTTGAGGTCATCAACTAAGATGTTATCCCCATAAATAATTTTCACCAAATTAATGATGTCTAGGTTCTGAGGTCATCCAAGTATGATGTCTGACCTCAAACCTTATCACCAAATCATGATGTTATAAGGTCTGAGGTCATCAACTGAGATGTTATCCCCATAAATATTTTTCTCCAAATTAATGATGTCTAGGGTCTGAGGTCATCCAAGTATGATGTCTGACCTCAGACCTTGTCACCAAATCATGATGTTATAAGGTTTGAGTTCATCAACTAAGATGTTATCCCCATAAATAATTTTCACCAAATTAATGATGTCTAGGGTCTGAGGTCATCCAAGTATGATGTCTGACCTCAGATCTTGTCACCAAATCATGATGTTATAAGGTCTGAGGTCATCAATTAAAATGTTATCCCCATAAATAATTTTCACCAAATTAATGATGTCTAGGGTCTGAGGTCATCCAAGTATGATGTCTGACCTCAGACCTTATCACCAAATCATGATGTTATAAGGTCTGAGGTCATTAATTAAAATGTTATCCCCATAAATAATTTTCACCAAATTAATGATGTCTAGGGTCTGAGGTCATCTAAGTATGATGTCTGACCTCAGACCTTATCACCAAATCGTGATGTTATAAGGTCTGAGGTCATCAACTAAGATGTTATCCCCATAAATAATTTTCACCAAATTAATGATGTCTAGAGTCTGAGGTCATCCAAATATGATGTCTGACCTCAGACCTTGTCACCAAATCATGATGTTATAAGGTTTGAGGTCATCAACTAAGATGTTATCCCCATAAAATTTTACCATTCAAGCATAATGAACCAAGTACTAACACAGGGACTGATCTTCTCATTAATAATCTCTTCATAAGATGATACATTTACATGAAAGCCCTGGTAACATCATATGTAATACTTTTTCAAATGATCAACAATACAAGGGTTGGAGAAAGGTTTCCCGTCGAGGTTTTCTAGCCTGTAGGTCCCGGGTACAACCTCCTCAATCACTTTGTAAGGACCATGCCAATTTGGCTGAAGCTCGTTAGCCTTCTACAACGTCTTCTTCAACACCAGGTCTCCTACATCTATGGGTCTTGATTTTACCCTTTGATTGTAGAATTTTATTGTTCTCTACTGGTAAGCTATCTGCCTAACTTTTTCATCTTCCCTTATCTCTTCAATCAAGTCTAGGTCGAGTCTTCTCTCCTACCCATTCTTCTCAGGGTCATAGGTCTGAACCCTATGAGTAGGGAGTCCCACCTCTGTTGGTATGACGGCCTCTGAGCCATGTGATAACATAGATGGGGTCTCCCCTGTTAGTGTCCTAGCCATTGTTCTGTAGGCCCATAACACAGCATAAACATCTTCAGTCCATATAACTTTAGCTTCTTCTAACCTCTTCTTGATCCCATCAAGGATCATTCTGTTTGTGACTTCGGTTTGACCGTTTGCTTGAGGTCGTCCAGGAGAAGAGAAAAATTGCTTTATCCCAACTCTTTCACAGTATTTTCCCAGGGAAGAATTCTTGAACTGGGTTCCGTTGTCCGAAATGAGGGTGTTTGGGAGGCCATATCAGCATATGATGTTTTTACAAATAAATTAGAAGGTCTTCTGCTCTGTAATCGTGATCATCGGCTCTGCCTCTACCCATTTGGAGAAGTAATCAATGGCAACTATCAGAAATTGGTAATTATTTACAGCCCTTGGTAGGGGTCCTACTAGGTCAATTCCCCATACTGCGAATGGCCAAGGGGAACTGATTAACGTCATAGGCTGATTAGGTTGATGTGGGATAGTGGAGAATCTATGACATTTGTCGCACCTCTTCACGTAGGATGCATCATGTTTGGCCAGGATCGGCCACCTATATCCTTACGTGATAATCCTCTTCGCCAAAAGTCTCCCTCCTATGTGACTGGAGCAAGAACCCTCGTGTACCTCCTGTAGGACGTGGGGAACTTCTGTGGGATGAAGACATCTGAGGAGAGGTAATAGGAATCCCTTCCTATACAGGACATCTCCTACTATTAAGAACTTTTCAACTCTGTACCTCTATTTCCTCCTCTCTAACTTTAACTCCGGTATCACCCCCTCTTTGATATGTCTGATAAGGGGATCCATCCATGAGTCCCCTAGGTTCAAATTGAGGCAAGGGTTAATCACCTCTTTTTCTTCAATGGTTACTCTGGGAAAGATCTCAACAGGGACTATCCTTCTGGTATCTATCCTCATTACCGAAGCTAGCCTTGCTAATGTGTCTGCATGACTGTTGTTTTGTCGAGGTATTCTCTTCATCTTTACCTCTTCGATGCCTTCGAGTATCCTTCTCACCATCTTTGGGTATTTGGCCATCCTTTCATCCTTGGCCTCATAAACCCCCAATACTTGATTAACAACCAACCTTGAGTCGCTGTGAAGGAGGAGTCATCTTATACCAAGGGTCCTTGCCAAGGAGAGGCCTGCTATCATGGCCTCGTATTCTGACTCATTGTTTGACGCCTTGAAATTAAACCTTAGGGCAAATTCAATGTTGGTACCGTCTGGGGCTGAGAGTATCAACCCCATACCGCTTCCACTTTTTCAAGAAGACCCATCAATAAAGAGGTTCCAGGTGTCTTTATCTGATGAGAAACCACCTTCTAGCATTATTCCCTACCTGAAGAGGTACCGCTCTTCCTCATTTTTGGCTATTCCATCTCTAACTCTCTTGGGCATAACCTCTTTCGGGTGTCAGAAGACGTTGTTGTTTGACCCTTTTACTGTCTCTAGATTATTCTCAACCTCGATCTCTTCGCATGTGAACTCAGCAACAAAATCCGCTAGTGCCTTCCCTTTGATGGCCACCTAGGGCTGATAAGTAAGGTCATACTCTCCCAGCTCAATGGCCCATGTCATCAATCTACCCAACTTCTAAGGTTTATGGATGACCTATCTAAGTGGGGAGTCGATGAGGATGACCATGGAATGGGATTGAAAGTAAGGCTTCATCTTCCTAGAAGCATGTATTAGGGTGTAAGCTAACTTTTCCATCTGAGGATAACTTTGTTCAGACCCTTGAATGGCCTTACTATTGAAGTACACAGGCCTTTGGACCCCAACGTCTTCCCATACTATGGATGCACTTATAGCTGATTCAGAAACTGCTTGGTAGACATACAACTTCTCACCTACTATGGGACGAGATAAGAGTAAGGGGGATTCGAGGTAGGACTTGAGCCTCATCGCACTCTTTGTCCCACTTTAAGGCCTTTCTAAGCACGTTAAAGAACGAAAGACACTTGTCCTTCTCTCTTGAAACAAATCTGTTGAGTGCAGCTACTCTTCCAGTAAGCCTCTGAATGTCCTTGATACTCTTTGGTGTCTTCATGTCAAGAAAAGCCTTGATTTTCTCTGGGTTTGACTCTATTCCCCTCTAATTGATAATGAATCCAAGAAATTTCCTGGCTCCTACCCCGAAGACACACTTCGGAGGGTTGAGCTTCATTCTATACAAGTCCATGGTATCAAAAGTCTTTTCCAGGTCTGCTACGTGGGTGCAGGTCTTTAAGCTCTTCGTTAACATATCGTCGACGTAAACTTCCATAGTCTTTCCTATTTTATCTTCAAACATATTATTCACAAGATGTTGGTATATTACCCCTACATTTTTCAATCCGAAGGGCATTACCTTGTAGCAATACGTCCCTTTGTTAGTGATGAAGGATGTCTTCTCTGAGTCTTCGTCATCCATGAAGATCTGGTTGTAGCTTGAATACCCGTCCATGAAGATCATGAGCTCATATTCTGCAGTTGCATATACCATTTAGTCAATCTGAGGTCAAGGATAGTTATCTTTCAGGCAAGACTTGTTCAGGTTGGTGAAGTCTACGCACATTCTCCACTTTCCATTGGCTTTGGGCACAATGACTACATTCGATAGCCACTCCAAATATATGACTTCTCTGATAAACTCAGCCTCTTCCAACTTTCTGACTTCTTCTCGAATGACATCATACTTCTCCCTAGAGTAAATTCTTCATCTTTGTTTGACTGGCCTAGCGTCCTTAGTCAGATTCATCTTGTGGCACATAACCTCAGGACTGATGCCAGGCATGTCCGCATGACTCCAAGCGAAGACACTCTGCCTCTTCCTCAGGAAGTTTATTAGTTCTTCCTTGATTTCTTCCTTTAAGGCTTTGCCGACCTGGATAGTTTTTTCTGGCTCTTCCTCATTGAGGATGATGGATTCTAGCTCTTCCGCGGCCTCTCCTTTCTTCAACTTCGTTTCATCTCTAGGGTCAAGTGTATCAATGTTATATGTGGTAGTTGCTCTCTTATGAGCCTCTCTCTCTTTAGCTAAGTTGAAGTAGCATTCTCGTGCTATGGTATGGTCACCTTGCACTTCCCCTACCCAATAGGGGGTCGAGAATTTTATCATCTGGTGGACCGTCGACGGTACGGCTTCAAACTACTTAAGGGCTACTCTTCCCATGATGAGGTTATAGGACGAGAAGACATTTTCGTCCATAATAAAAAAATTGATCTTCCTGGTTAACCTCTTAGGCCACTCATCGCCCATTCACACGTCCATCTCATACATGCCCAGCGGATGGACCTTTTCACCGTTGAACCCCATTAACAGATGATGATAGGGTACCAACCTAGCTCTGCTAAGGCCTAGGCTTTTAAAGCAGGGCCAGAACATCACATCTGCTGAGCTTCCTATGTCTATAAGAATTCTTTGTACCTCACATACATGAACTCTTGTTGTGATTACCAAAGGGTCATCATATGGATCTAAGATGCCTTTGAAGTCGATTCGGGAGAACCCGACTATGAGAGTGTCCATGCCCACCTTCTTTATCTTCTATGTTGTTTCGAAAGACGTCAGATTTACTATTTCAAGTTTGGCCAATGACTTGGCCTCTGCGACATGAGCTTTTCGGTCAGCCACTTCAGAACCACCCTCTGGAAGTCCTCCGCATATGGTATTAACACCAAAGGATATCATACCAACCCTCTTCACGGGGGTGTTGTCATCTTTCGATGGAAGGTCCGGATCGTCTTCATCATTGCCATCTGAGTTATAGCCCCTTTTTGTTTGGGTGTCGTCACGACACCTATCGTTTATCCTCTTTTTAAGGTCATCTCTTCCCTTTGTAGGAGCCTTGCTATCAACGTACTTCCTAAACTTTCCTGACTTTAACATCTTCTTGATCTCATCCTTTAAGCCGAAGCACTTGTCTGTTATATGGCTATGATCTTGGTGGAATTCACACCATAAGTTATGGTTCCTCTTATGTGGAGGAGCCTTCAACTTCTCTAGCCATCTTAGGGACCGGTCATTCTTGATCTCATTGAGGATGTGTTCACAACTTACAGTAAGAGGAGTATAATGTGCAAACTTGTCATCAACTGACCTCTCCTTTCCATCTTTCTTTCTTTGGAACTTTTCACTGACACCGCTGTTCTCGTCTTCATACTTAATGGCCATAGCCTCTTCAGCATTCATGACCTTCCCAGCCGTTGCCAATAGCTCCGCCATGGACTTTGGAGGGTCTTTCGCAAGTTTCCACAACAACTTCCCGTTCTGAAGACCTCCTATAAGGGCGATCATGGAAATATTCTCTTTGTAATCTTCAACCTTAGGTTTTTATTTATTAAACCTGTCGATGTAGTCTCTTAGCCTCTCGTACTTGACTTTCTTTACATACATCAAATGGGTGGTCTTATTTTGAGGTCTTACCCTAAAGCAAAAATTATGAATGAACCGTTCAGCCAAGCCCTTAAAGTTCTCAATTGAATTATTCGGAAGAGCAGTAAACCATACGTGCACAACTCCCATCAAAGTCCTGGAGAAGGCTCGATATTTCATCTCATCTGGTATTGAGTAAATGTCCGCCGCTGACTGGTACATCTCAATATAATGTACAGGATTAGTGCTACCGTCATACTTGGGAGTCACTGTAGGTGGCTTGAACTTGGCTGGGGTAGGGAATCTTACTATCTTATCTACGAACGGAGATCCTTCTGAGAAACCTCTTTGTAGTGGATCCAGACTTTTTATTAGGTCTCGTATCTTGTTCCCAAGACGTTGGATGGAGTCATTCCATAGTCTTGCTACATCGGCCTAGCCGAGGTTGTCTCCAGCCACCTCTAAGGGGTGGACTGAGGGTTCCCCAGCCACAGTACAACGTCTGGTGTTGGCCTCTTCTTGGTCTCTTCCTCATCCCTAATGAGGCCAACGTTGCTTATATTCCCTTTGTGAGCCGACTGCACTCCTCGACCTTCATAACCTCTGTCTTAGGTCGTTTACGGGGCCGAGCCTTTCAAAGGTTGACCCTCTGCTCAATCGATTGAAATATGATCCTCGTTGTTGGGCTTCTCCACCTATTATGCCTTCACAACCCTGGCTCCATTGGATAGGACGAACTGTATTGTTCGAAACCTCACACGGCTCCCAACAATCTTCCGGGACATCTTTCGCCTCTAGATCATCATACCTATCCTCAGGGCAAGGGTTTCCTTGTCTTCCCAGGTGCAAGCGCCTAAGGTCAGCAAAGTCCATCCTCCGCTGGGGCATAGGGTGATCCTTTTGCGGTGCCTGGGGTGGTCCCCTAGCTTCTTGGTGTGCCTAGACAGCCTCTAGAGTAATCATTTCCGGTGAGACTCTAGGTTGCCTCATCATATTTTGGCTGAGCTACGCAAATTGCTCCTGTATTGCTTGTTGGGTTGCAGCCAAAGACCTCAAGGCTGCGGCCACCTCCGCCATTTCGGATTGGGGCGATGCCTGGCTGGAACTAGGTCCTCCCGCACTAGGCAGTGGAAGAGGTGGTGGTAATTTCGGTGCCATGTGTTAGCACAAAAGAGCTGGTGTGGTAACTGAGCTTAATACCTTACATGACCTCTTTCAATGGTGAAACATCTCCATGCAAGGGGTGAAGCCTGGTTCACCACCAGAGTCTCCGATAAGGTTAAGTGAATAATGAGGAAGAGACAAATTCTCGTTCCCACAGACGGCGCCAAAATGATGATGCTGGAAATAGCACCACCAGTCAAGGTGTTTGGTGGCGTAGCAGGAACGTCGGATGATCCTCAGCCGAGATTGGTTGTGATGATGGGATGGCAACCTCGGCCTGAACCAAGCCGAGGTTGCAAGCATTGGATGAACAGATGGATAATCGCCCCTGTGGAATACGAGGACCTCAGTTACCGAGGTAGCTAGTAAGGTCGGCTATGGTCGACCTTGCTTAGGACGAGATCGTTGGTTGTTGATCTAATGCCCTTCCAACATCGGCCATATCCATGGCCGAGGTTGATGTCTCTGAGCCTAGGGGGTACATATTGGGCATATCACATATCGTGTTCAACTCTCTATAGTCTACACACAAACGAAGCGAACCATTTTCTTCTTCACAAATAACACCGGCGCACCCCACGGCTATGTACTCTGCCGAATGAAACCCTGCACCAAGAGCTACTGAATCTTCTCTCTGAACTCTCATATTTTCGAACGGGCCCTACGATATGGTGTTCTAGCAATTAATCTCATCCCCGGTGCTAAGTCGATAACGAACTCAATTTCCTTGTTGGGTGGTAACCTTGGTATCTCCTGGAAGACATCCTCAAAATCCGTCACAACTGGGATTGAGTCTAGAGAAACAACCACCTCCTGTGAGGTCTCATCCTCAATGTAATATAAGCGAGTGTGCGATCCTCCCTCGGGAAGAAGCATCGCCACTAGGAACCTCTCCTGTCCCGAAATGGTAAAAATGATCGTCCTCTCATAACAATCTACTATCGCCCTATAACCCGCCAACCAATCCATGCCAAGGATGACATAATAACCCTTTATATCTAACACTAGAAGTTTTATCGCTAGACTCAATCTCCCAATCATAATGTCCACACGCCTACAAATTGAGTGTATAAGGGACCCACTACCCATCGGTGAATCAACACACATAAGATGAGTGTCGGTTGTCTCCAAAAGACCAGTTGCTTGTAAAAATCTAGTGGAAACACAAGAATATGTCGCACCCATGTCAATCAGAATACTACCCTCACGCCCATGGATAGGAAATGTACCCGCGACTGCCGGTGGTGTCGGAGCTTCTAGCTAAAAATGCATGTCACAAACATTGTACCCACGCCCGGAGTACATCTGGCCATGCTGCTGCTGTGGGGCCTGTGTTGGTGCTGGGGCTAACGGAGCCTGCTTTCCTTATTGGGCACCCTGCTGTCATTCCTTGTCTCCCTATGGACAAGTCCAACTCTTGTGACCCTGCTGACCACACATGAAACCCTACCCTGGAACTGTGTCTGCCCTTAGCCCTGCTAGCCTCCCCCTTAGTTACCTTGGCCATAACGATCCTGGGAACCTGCTGTTGGGGACCTTGTTGTCCATGCCTGTCAGATCGATGTCTCCCATACCTAAACCTCTTGGCCGAGTCCCCCTACTTTGAATCCTGCCCCTGCTGACATGTTGTCTGCTTCTGCGGTGTGCTGTTGTCACTACCCCCATTTTCCTTGCCCGACTGGCTAGGCTCACCCCTCTTGCAGCGATGATCCTAACAGTGAACTAATGTGGCATTGATGACATATGTATGTGTCATCAGTTCTGGGTTACCGATCAAATATTGTTTGATCCTCCAGGCCGAACCATTCATGAACTGGGACTTCTTTCGCTCCTCGTTGCTCACCTCGTCTGGCACAAATTTAGCCAGATAGGTGAACTCCTCCTTATAGTCGGCTCCTTAGCAATCACCCTGAACCACTTTGATGAATTTCTGACTTATCTCTGACTCCACTACAGGCGGGAAGTACTTGAGGTCAAACCACACCCAAAACTCAGAAATCATAATCAAGTCCCTCTCCTCTGTGGTGGTAACTGAATCCCACCATTGTAAGGCTGCTCCCGATAGTCGAAAAGTATTAAGCATCTTCTTTTGTACCTCGATACATTCAAGCATATATAGATGGCACTGAATATTATTCTTCTAGTTGCAAGCCTCCACCACATCAGTACTTCCCTGAAACTCAGGCGGATGGCCCTTTTGAAAGGTCTCCCTGACTCGCTGCCAAGAAGGTGGCCCTACTGGGGCCTGAACTACTGGTGCCACTAGAGGTTGTTCCTGGGGCTGAGGAAAATGGGTTGTCGTGGCACTAATAGCTACCTCAACGGCCCGAGCCACAATCACGGCCACCTGAGTAGCAGAAATCATCTCGGGTGGGGGTGGGGGTGCCTGTGGCTTTTGATGAGCCTCCCTCACCTCATCTTTGGCCTCGGCCCACTCTGCTCATTGTCTACTCGGCGACATCTAAAAACAGATCGAATTGTATTAGCACACAGTTTATACAAAATCTAATAGCATAACTACAATATCTTAAGTAAGCAAAGACAAAAACAACAGTCCTAACTTAGGGCTCTTCATCAAAAGAACAAAATGCTGAAATCGTAGTACGATGCTCAAATCCTATGGACACTAGAACCTGATGCTCTGATACCATCTGTGACACCCTGCTTATGTAAATCTCGGTTGATCAGTCCTAAATCAAATTAAAACAGGTTTCTCAGTTCGTTAATTCTTAGAATCAATGCCGAAAGCTTTTAAATTACTAATCACCTAAGTGAAATTAGACCAGTGCGAAATTTTATCTTTCACTAACCCAAACTAATTTCTCATGCGGAAATAAATTAAACATTCAAAATATGGTATAATCCAAACCACTAGATAATATATAAAGAATAAAATCTTGCCGATTCAACATTCGGCTAAAACCAAAACTATTAAATAAAACCAACATAATCCAAAACTAAATAACTGAAATAGTGATAATGGAAGACATGTCCCAATGGAAAATACTAAAGAGGATATTATACACTAGATCTGAATAAATGAGTTGTCTATGCAAAGTCCTGCTAGCCTCCACAAAGCTGCAGCTACGAGTCCCTGGACTGAATCATCAAGTCTGGTGTCCGTGTGGCTGGACACCTAAAAGGGTTTTGAAAATATTTGATAGAAAGAGTTAGTACTCAAAAGATTTTGGAAATATTTAGCAAGTGATTATCACAATAAAATGAGTTATTCATTACACATATTAAGATTTAGCTTACACTCTATTGAGTTACCTCACCCCTCATCTATCGTGCACGCCTAACGTCTCGTACTTACCCCACCTAGCTATACCACCCAAGATAACTGAACTAAAGTATTCAACGGAACTCATATACGTGACTAAGTTCCCATACCGCCCACTTAGTATGTAATAGTAACCATATCTCATGATTTATAAACATAGATAACTGTTCTCGCCTTGTTACTTTTAACCGAATTATAATTAAGTTTCCCTACTTAATTTGATTTTAGATGTATTCATGACATCTCATTTTCTACTAACTCACATAAGTAGATTATTAATACAGTATACATTTAACACATAATATATATTTATAAATTCATTGATTTCTAATATGTCCTTTTAACACACATCAAGGACTCTTGGTACAGAATGGTCCGTCGACACCAAGTAAAAGGTTTGGTTCAGAATGTCACCTCAACCCCAAGTTCAATTCATGTAGTAGTTAGGCTAATGAAACTTTATACATACATTGGTTCGAAACTCTTTCCTCACGACCCCAACTTACTATTTACATATATTATTTCGGAATCCTACCTCGACCCTAATATAAGTAATTGTACTTGAGGTATTCTCTCCACCTAGGTATCTATATATTTCAGTAGGTATACACACAACCTAATAATAGTACCCGTACGTAATATTTCCCCTTTAATATTCACCGTACTTATTAATTTAGGATTTATCTCACTATCGTATTTTAATTGAGTATTGACACAACTCTAAGGGCGCTAGTTATCCTTCCATTCATTTCAGTAGTTAATCTATCTCTAAACTACCGGTATACTTCTTGGGATGACGTTTACTCTCTCCAAAAATCAAATCCCAAATTCCCAATACAATACTCGATCGGTTTACCCACATCTTCCCATCACTTTAATTCTTGCAATCAATGATTCTAACGGTCCCCCACTATACACCTACTAGTACTCTCTAATTCCCTACATAGGTTTAAAATCATCAAATCATCACTAAGGTTCGCCTCAAGCGTCGGCCATCGAATAGGACTCAACCAATAAAAACCCAAAATCATCTTGGATCGATCGATCGACCTTGAGTATCGATCAATCGACTCCATCAATCGATCGAGATTCAAGGGTCTATCGATCAATCGAGGAGTTAGAGATGCAGTTCTTCTTCTTCTTCATGAATTTTCCACCGTATTCATTTATCTAACTCCCATGAGAATCCAACAAACTTGTAACTAACGATACCTAACCATTTCTAGATGTTCTAGGATGATTTCCAACGAATTAAACATTACAATTTTTTCCAATTTAGCCGAGAATAATTCAAATCTTCTAATTATTCAAGAACCCTGGTATGAGATGTTCTTCCCATGTCTTCAATCATCAACCCAGATTTTAATTCGTGTTAACATTCATGATTCCTCTGATTTTCAATCCTCTACAAATGTAAATCTAACTTCATGTGGTTTCTACCCAAACATGCAATTAATCAATTGTTTTTCTCTAAGAATGTTCAGCAAAATCAATTATTCATAAATCCTACGCATGGATATTATAACTCAAAATAATTTGCAAATAACCACTTTCCTTATTAGATATGATTTGATTTCATTTTTGCAGAAGGTATTGGGTTGGTTTCTCCTGAAATCTTCTTTCCTCAGTCTGTTGTGGTGCAAGAACTCCTTGAAATCTCCCACAATTTTCCCTTTTTGCCTTGAGAATGATCTATCTTCTCTCTAATGGATTCCCTTTGTGTTATGAAGTTTCTTAGCCCAACCCCACTTTTAATTAGCTGATAAAACACTCCAAAATTCGTAGGTCTCCTCATCCCCATATGCCAAAAGGCTAGAACGCCCCCGTATGGTCCCGGTTTAGCCCAAAAATGCCCCAGTACCCAACTAGTACCCCTGGGTATACTATTTTGACTAATTAGACCCTTTCGGAATCATCTGTGACCTCTAAATTATCATTTGCGTCACTAAAAATATATTTCCTATCTCATCCTTAATTTACTCTACATGTGACACCTGGGTGAGATAAAAATCAGTACAATATTTACTATTGACACATAGTAAATTCGAGTCATAATATTAATGAGTGTCCATCTCTCGATTAATATTTAATAATCACAATTGTTATTTATTCACTTAATAATCATAATTATCATTAAATCATATTAAATTACTCTACTCACGTATTTAAATTGAAACATATTTTCTATTTAAATACTCAATCAATTAAATTCTAAATATGCAGAAATACGGGGTGTTATTGGAATCTCCTAAATGAGTGGCCCATCTCCCCACAGGCACAACATGCCCCACTAAAAGGGTGACCCCATTGGTGATATTGTTTCCTCTGGTCCTACCCCTCGGGCCTGCCAAACTGATATTGTGCCTACCCCTTCTGGTCTTGTCCTCTATGGCTCAATTGTCCCTGAAGTTATTGTCCAAGATGCCCAAACTGAACCTGGCACGGGTGGACCTGAGCTTGTCTACCTTATCGGTAATGGACATCACCTATGAATCTCTTAGGGGTTTCTACCCCTGTATTGGCACTCTATGTAGAGTAATATAGCCTACTTGTTACCAGAAAGACTTCCCACTATCTGATACCTTCGGCCCTTGGTCCTCTCCTGATCTCTCATTCCTGGACTCCTTCTGTCCCTCCCTTAAGAACTCGTGGTGATCATCAAAATGTAGCATAGCGGTATATAGAATTTGGAGGTATGTGGTAAATGTCATATTTCCTTGCAATGTATGTTTAATTTTATAATTTAAACCTCTCAAAAACTAGTCCATCTTTAAATCTTTGGATCTTTCCACCTCTAGGGCAAAGTGTATAAGATGAGTGGACTCTCACTCATACTCAGCAACGATCCTAATCTCCTATTTGAGCCTATCAAACAGTGCTCTCATCTTCCGATGCTGCAAAGATAAGAAGTATTTTCCCTCAAACTTGAACCAAAATTGTGATAGAGTCATTTGACACCTCTCATCGTGGGTTGTAATAGTATCCCACCAATCTAGGGAAACTACCACTAACCTGAATCTTGCCAACATACGTTGTTAGAAATTTGTACACTTAAATTACCTTAAATATCACTCAATGTCATGCCTCCACTATGGGATCAGAGGATCCTATAAACTTTTGAGGGTGTCCCTTCCCAAAGGTGGTCCTAGCATGCTTCGAGGCATAGGTAGTATCTTAAGGAGCATTTGCAGGTATAGCCATGGGCGACCGTGGTGGTTGCTGCTGAAGGGTTGTCATCATCGCCACAACGGACTGAACAATAATAGCGTCTAAATCAATCGGCACCATAACTGGTTCTAGACCATGTGGTGTGATAGTGGTGGTTGTCGTGGAGACTAAGGTGCATCGGCCTCCGACTCAGCACTCCCTTTAGATCTCTATCGAACCTCAATTCACCGAAGGTTTACTATCTGAAAAATAATAATAAAAAATGCATTAATGATCGTGCAAGATTTTGAGTACAAATTCTAAATATAGGAATCTGAAGTATCAAAGAACGCAAATGCGGAAGTAGTGATGAACACACTTGTGACCCCTAGGGGACTATAACCAGGAATGATATAATACCAAATGTGACACCCCGTAATATTAAAAAAATAGATTGATCAGTTCTAAATTAATAGTACACGAGTCTAAACAGATGAGTACCATTCTAAGCATATAAGAAAATAAACAAACTTAAATCAAAACTAAATATCCATAATGAAAGATATTCCAGAACTCTGATACCATCCACATGAGTCAAATCTAGCATGCCAAAATAGCTAACATGGGATATATAAAATGTATGTATACAAATATATTTTCTATCTCTACTATAATGGAAAATGAATAAACTAATTAAACTGGAAAACAAGCCATTGACACCTATATGCTAAAGAAAATCTGTATAGAAGGATGAATCACAACAACATTACGATCAAGGCCGTGAAATGGGTGGCCTCGGTCCTGAAACATTAAATCCACAACGTTAACAACAAGTTTAAAGAGAATAAAAATATAATCAAATTTGGAATAAATAACAATTATGTAGTTGCCTCAATCTTTTTAACATCTTTTAGATTTACCCCACCGTCTAATCCTAATATCATGCGCATCTAAGATTCAAAATCCCATATGACCCCATGTTTAAGTTTTACTCAACACATGAAAATAATAATCATAATTCGGGACAACAATACGCTAATCCAATTCAGGTGTTATAAAGAAATTAAGATTATCTTAGAGTTTAAGGATGACACAACTAAGTCAAGCAACAAAGGTCTATCGCTACTACCTTCGGGGATAACTCGCTCGTACTAAGTATAGTCTTAACCATCCTAAAACTAAGTCCTCATTAAGGCAAGGGATAAATCACCCCGTTTACTTATCAACCATATAGCATACCATACCCAAGGATATATAAAGGGAATATTCTCATAATCTATCTCCGACACAGGTACCTAAACGTGTGACCCAGGGATAAAAATTGACTAAGGTATCTCGTCGACTCATCGAGGTACCATAGGGGTCTGAGTCGTCCGTGCCCCTTTTAATGGAATCCCCACCTTAGTTCATTCACCACGCATACACACACATGGTATACATTACATAAAGAACACAATAATTAATATCAATCTTAACCACGAAATTCGAGTCCCGACTTGATCTATCCACTTAAATTCCATTTAAAATTAATTAGAAATCCATATATAATGTTAGATTAAAGTCATATAATTCATATTAAAAAAAACATATATATCAATTTAGGTCAGAAGTCATCCCGAAACAAAACCCTAAATACTAACTTCCAAAATAAATAAAAAAATAAATTGCCAAATAACTTATGGCAGTGGTTGACCAGAGGGAAAAGGTAGGTCAACCATGTGTTTGAGTGTTTTAAAAAAAATCCCTTGTGGGGTTGTCTTTTCCAACTGAACAAAATTCTAATCAAACCTCCATTAAAGACCAGAAAACCTCCATATATGATTTACATAACATATAAATATTGTGTTCACCTACAAAACATGATTGGAAGACAATTATATCATCAAAATCCTCACTAAATCTTAAGAACATAAATAAAACTCACTTTTTCTTTTAATAACTCTAACATTCTAGTTCGCAAAAATTTAATTTCAATTCTTAACATACTATACATAATATCCTAGGGTTTTGATTAGATTATATTAACAAATTTGAACCTATTCAAGATCTAATCAAAACACATCAATTATTGGGAAGATTCAATCAAAATGATACTAAATCAATCCTAATTAATTCCTAAATGGGCTAATTATTAAATTACTTGGTTTAAATCATCGAAATCCTATTTTAATTACTTATCTAGGATTTTTATTCAAATGAATAGTCATTATTTACAACAAATTCATTATTTACGACAAATTCAATCGTTAACATGCTTGAATCCATCTTTTTCGAAAAGAGTTCCCCTTTCCTGGCATTCGTTGTTTGATTTTGGCAATCTCTTGAGTCACTTTTTACCATTTGGGACACCGGGTACCGCCTTTGTCCCCTTTCCTCTTGTTTCCTATGGTTTTTTTATAATTTTCTTGATTTTTGGTTGTGATTCAACTGAAAAGTGGTATATATTGATGGTTAGTCTTTGGAATTATTATTAACTGGTGTATTTGAACGTTTAGGTGGCCTTTGATTTGGTTTCTCCTAAGAATTTGTAGCATTTAGTGTTTTCTTGCCTGATTTCTACCCTTTCCACTACTGGTCTGCCTGTGAATTTATTTTTTCCTTAATTTTGTCATATATGATTATTTCTTTGTGGGTTTAAAGAGTGTTGAGGCAAATTCGTAATTACAGTACCACCCAATCTCCTGAACCCCTAAGACTTGTTCCTTCATCGATTGTTCTTCCTATTGAGGAAGATCGTGAGGATACCAACTTTGTTCCATGTATTTCTTCCTCTTCTAGGTTAGCTTCTCATCGACCAGACATTCAATACAGCAAGTCTAAGTTTTAGTCCTCCATCAACTTGGATAATGGTGGGATAAGTGACCCAGTTGGGAGAAACTATGTTGATAAAACCTCTGCAGAGTTTTGTGTACATAATAGGGTCTTCCACTAAATTGTCTATGTATTCTATACCTTCTTCTAACCCTCATATTCCCTACTATTTGTACCTTTAGTCCTATCTGAGTCATCGGATGGTGAGAGTACTCATTGTCATTTCGATGGATCGTACGACCCGTCGACAATCGATGCGAAAAACTTTGCTAGTGACGTTACTGAGTCAAAGTTGATCGCACTAGGGGATTTTTATAATATCCCCTCTAAGTATAAGTTGTAACAATTTGATGAAGACGGGAATAATTACAATAGGATTTATGCTGATGATATCCCCTTCCTACTCTTGAACTTATTTTTAGGTCTTTATCTTCACCTTCATGTAATCACTAGGAGCATTTTGGAGGGGTACGGAGTTTCTTCGACCCTACTTCCTTTTAACGAGTACAGTTTAATCTTAGGGTGTATGGTCTTCTGGAGAGAGCATTCTTGGTTTGACATTAATGAGGATTTTTTTATTCATCCATCTCATAAAATATAACTTCAAATCTCGAGGATATTATATCTTTCTCCACAAAAACCCCATCAAAAGTCCATGAAAGTGGTTCAAACTAGCAACCACTTTTGGAAGAACAAATTTGTTTATCTAGGTGGTGGCTGGGAGTTCAGCCCCATTGAAAGGATAAAACTTCTAGAGTTCCGTGATATTGGAGTGGGACGAACAAAATTGGTATATAATTCTTATACTTTTATTTTTCTTTCCTAACTAACCTGCATTTTAACCCGCCTTGGTCATTTTTACAGTGAAAGTTTTTCCTAATATCTCTACTCCCGTGAAAAGATTGGTGGATAAATTTTATGTTGCTGAACCCCCAGTCTTCGAGGATGTATTTTCTTTGGAAAAATTCAATAAATTTGGCTGATACAATCCCCCAAACTAAGCCAAAGTCAACGCCTTAGCTCAAGGCCCAGCTAAAATCGACACCGATACCAAAAAAAAGTTAAAGAATGTAAGTGAGATTTTAACAAGTGACAATTCATCTTATCTTCACACTTTTGTTAACACTTGTGTTTTTCTTATGCATCTTTTACCCCCATCAACTTCAATATTCCATGTTGAACGACTTTGGGAAATTACACCAAAACTATCATATTGCGCTATCGTAGAGCGCTTGCACACACAATAAGTTGAGGCTGCAAAGAAAAAGGTTGACGACCAAGACGGGAAGAAAAAAAATAACTGAGGTTGTGGTTACTAAAAACATAACCTAGTCTGCAAGAATGACGTGGAAGTAAGAGGCCAATTGGGCACTTCACCTCTTACCCCTACCCCAAACAATCGAGGTTGGAGGAGCAGACGACGGTAAGAGAAGGGAAGACTCCAGTTATGGTTGACGAGAAATCGGCATGTCAATTGGCTTAGGAGTTTAAGGGATATTATAACTATCTAGTACTTGAAGAGTATAAAAGGGACCCAAATAACCCAGTGACATATGATATGTTGAGAAGGACGAGAAGTCCATAATCTACAATTGACCTAATGTTTTAGACATCCTCGGCGACCATGGAGACAATCTTAACTTTGAATATCTTAAGACTTTGAGTAATGAATCCCTGTGGACCTATGCTCATCACCAAATGGTTTTTAAGATTTAAATAATTTATTATTTTATGAAATTTCTACTATTTGTCAATTTAATTTTCTTTTTTTATAGGGTAGCATGGTGGATATTGTTCTTTGGGAGAAAGCTACAATAGTTGTAGCTAATGTTCTAACGTTTGATAATGATAAAAATATGAACCAAGAGGTCTGAGCTCAGGTTCCCAGCTTAACCGATCAATAAATTATTTATCAGACTGAGGCTTTTAAGGCTCAAAATGATCTGAAGATAAAGACTGGCGATTTAAATTTGAATAGTGACTAATTGAAGCTAAAGGATAATCAACTTATTTTGAAGAAAAAACACTCATCACGATTGAGGGTGACCTCACTAAAGCTAAGGAGCTGGTAGTTTGGATGAATCCACTATCCAGAGTTTGAAGGAGGCTATAGAAAAGTCCTAGAAGGAAGTTTTGGACAAATACAAAGCTTATTCGATCTTTAAGATGGAAATAATGTCCCTCTTTATCGAAGGGCTGTGCATAACTCAAAAAGAGAGTGATGACGCATTACCCTAATATTACATGAGTTGTCAACACCTATGAGGGGTCTATGAGGTGGCCATGGCTTTGGCCATCGCTACTGTCATTAATGTGGACAATCTTATCATAGAAGTCAACTCAAATGCACCTAATGAGATGATCACAACTAGGCTAGATATTCTACTCACACCAATGGTGGTAATCTAAGAGATCCCTTAAGATACTCTAACGGTTAATATTGTTGTCGCCAACCCTTCACAAGACCCCCTTTTAGTTGAGTTTTTCTCTTTGTATACATTGTCTTACAAGTTTTGAACAATTATTTTGTAACTCATAACTTAAATATGTTTTTAGTTTTTATTTTAATAGATATCTCTACTTTGCTTTATCAATTAATTTGATGTTTGAATGCGTGTGTAGTATTTATCTTGCATGATGTATGTTTTCTTCTAACTTATTATGTTCGGTTACGTTGTTATCCCTCAAATACAACTCATTTTTTTAGAATTATTTATGTTACGTAGTAATATTTTTCACAGAGTTAGTTTATCAACTACTTTTGAAACAGTTCTTTGAGTTTGTTTGGGCTTACCAGTGCTTAGGTCATTGCATAGTCTTGTAGTCGGTTGTGAACCAACCTGACTTGACTACTAGCTACTATCGGACAAACATGTGTTATCTCGATAGGGTTTTTATAAGTATATACGTAGTGTTTCTTGTGATACCCAGTAATATTTGAAAAATAGATTTATTAGTTATAAATTAAACAGTGCAGGAGTCTAAATAAATGCGTATTATTCTAAGCATGCAATAAAAGAAATATACTTAAATCAAAACTGAATATCCATAATTAAAAATATTCTAGAACTCTCATACCATCCATATAATTCAAATATAACATGTCAAAACAACTAACTATAGACAATACAAAATGTATGAATACAAATATGTATCTGTTTCTCCTATGACGAAGAACAAATTAGCTGATAGAACTGGCACACGAGAAATTGATACCTATATCCTAATGTAGATCTGCAACAGAAGGATGATGGACAACAACATTATCGATTAAGGTTGCAGAACGGGTAGCCTCAGCCCTGAAACCTTTAGTCCATAACGTTAACAGCAAGTTTAAAAAGAATAAAAGTATAACAAAAGTTGGAATAAGTCACAACTATGCATTTGCCTCTAGATTTTTAACAAATTTTCGATTTACCCCACCCTGCAATCCTAATATCATGTGCATATAAGATTCCAAATCCCATGCGACCCCATGTTTAAGTTTTATTCTTGATATATTAAAATTAAAATTAAAATTCGGGATAACATTATACTAAGAAAAGCTAGGTGTTATAAAGAAATTAAGATAATCTTAGAGTTTAATGATCACATAAATAAGTTTAGGAACAAAGGCCTATCTCTAATAGCTTCGAGGATTTGTCGTGCATACTAAGTATAGTCTCTAGTTATCCCAAACCTATGAACGCATCAAGGTAAGGGATAAATCACCACGTTTACCCATCAATCATATAGCCTACCATACCCAAGGTTGTATAAAGGAAATATCCCCATAATCCATCTTGAACATGGGTACCTAGACACGTGACACAGAGAAAAAAATTGACTAAGGTATCTCGTGTACTCACTGAGGTACTGTAAGGACATTATCCGTAATAATTTAGTATGTTGTATACCGCTACAAGTTGATACAAGTCGTCAAGGATTGAAAAGATTACATCTTTACAAGACGAATCCGAATTTCAAGAAGACTTCTACATTCAAGACCAACAAGGATTAATTTGGGAAAACGTGTTTAAGTTTCATTTACATTTTACATTAAAAGTGTTGGGATATTTTTGCAAAAGAAAAAATATTTTTCTATTTTTGAAAAATGATTTTTGAAATGTTTTGACATGTTTTTAATCATAAATGTTTTGGATAAAATTTGTTGATCTCGTAAAAAATCTTATCAATTGAGGTTTCTAGTTTTATAAAAGACTGGAGGATTTTGGGAAACGAGTATGATGTCGTTCGAACAACATCGTATCACATTCGAATGAGATAACATCTCATTCAAACGACATCATATGTCGTTTGAACGAGACAGTTTTCACTTGAGACGTCACCGCCTTGAATTTTAGTATTTAAAGGGTGTTAGGCTACTGCGTTTCGTGTGGAGAAAACACTTCTTTTAATAGAATACATTTTTAGTGTTTTTTAGTTTATTCTCCATATTTTTTAGGGTTCAAAACTTTGTTTTTACAATTCACAAATTCGAGACATTTTAGTGTGAGTTGTTTTGTGGAACCCAAAGCATATTTTGCTGGACTTTTTGCTGCTGAATCATAGGTGGCTTGGAAAGGTACTGGGTTGACTATAGGTCCACCTATAGGAGGTACTGGGCTGATCGACTGCGTGTCATAGGGAATGTTGTGGTGTTCCTGGGCTGACGACTACGAACCGACACCTAGGGATATTTCGTAAGTCAATTTTATTTTCACTGTAATTCGATTGTAAACCATTCCTTTACAAATTATAGTGAAAATAAAAGGTTTTTGCTCTGCGGGGATTTTTTCCTGAAATTTTTCTTTGTCAGCTTATACACCGCATGATCTAATTTGAGATTTAAATTGACACATAGATGCATGTTTAGGGGATGATTTAATTAGTATTTGGTTTTAGAAAATTTAGACATCCAATTAAATAAGTTTAAGATGGAAATTGCGAATCTATTTGAATCATTATCGTACACGGTGTTTCAAATTGGTATCAGATCGGGTTACGCTAATTTATCACGTATTCCTATTTTCTGCAAACTTGTGTGATTTTGATTTTGATTTGAAAAATCTAGGGGTGGAAGCGGTACGGGTTTTTACTGTACCGTACCGTTTTGGTCCAAAAAAAATGATTTTGGTTTCATATATTAAAATACCAGAAACCGGTCTTACCGAAACCGAAATTACCGAAAAATAGTTGGTTGGTTTTGCTTTTAATATTTACAAAAACGATTTACTGAAATTACCGTACCGAATTTATTGAAACTAGAAAAAATCATATCGAAATTACGGTACCGTACCGAATTTATCGAAACCAAAAAAAACTGTATCAAAATTATCGTACCGTATCGAAATTACCAAAATTACCGTACCGAATTTACCGAAACTAGAAAAAATTTGGTTTTGGTTTTGGTTTTAATATTTAAAAAAGTTGGTTGGTTTTGTTTTTTTGTTTTTTAGGGCTTTTAGTGTTGTTTATCGAAACTAAAAAAAATCAAAACCAGAAACCAGAGAAAACCAGAATTTAACGAAACCAGAAAAAACCAGAAGATACTAGAAAAAACCAGAATTTACCGAAACCAGAAAAAACCGAAATTACTGAAAAAATTGAAATACCGGTCGGTTGGTTTTGGTATTGATTTTGGTGTACCGGGTAGTAAACTGGTATGGTTTGCTTTTACCATCTAGAGTTTGGTTTTGGTATTGGTATCTACTATTTACCAACCAAACCGTACCGCTTACACCCCTAGAAAAATCTAATTTTTGAAATTTTGTCACATTGTTTCCAAACGAGCACTTATAAAATCGAATGCCTATTTTTTATGGGTCCAATTATGCTTATTGGAAAGCTCGTATGAAATCCTAGTTAAAAGCCATTGACGAACGAGTCTGGTTTCTTTGTGAAAAAGGGTGGACTCCTCCCACTGCCACTGCTAATAACGTCAACCTGTGTCGAATTGGACCGAAGATGACTTTAAAATGTCTAATTTTAATTCCCGTGATTTGAGTGCTATTTCTGGAGCTGTCACCCCCGATGAATTTCGTCAAATTATGACGTGCACCGCATCTAAATAGGCATGGGATGTACTCCAATTAACACATGAGGGTACGAATGCGGTTAAAGAATTAAAGTTACAAAATTTGACCACCCAATCTGAGACCATTACCATGTCTAAGTCTGAATGTTTTAATGATTTTTATGCGCGTTTCTTGGACATTGTTAACTCAAGTTTTAATTTAGGTAAGCCTATTGATAACACGCGTGTCATTAAAAATATTTTGAGATCTCTTCCAAAACATTTCATTCCTAAAGTCACTGTTTTGAATTCTTTGGAAAAGTTAAATTCACTTAAGTTAGAAGAGCTCATTGGAGACCTACAAACTTATGAGATTGGCATGTTTCCCCAAACCATTAAGGCTAAGGATAGATGTTTTGCTTTAAAGACTCAAGTTAGGAAGAAAAAGAAAGAGAGAGTGTATGAGTCTGATTATTAGGAAGCGTTTAGCATTGACGATGTGGCATTTTATGCGAAGTTTTTTAAAAAGTTTCTCAAAATGAACAAAAATAATTCTTTCAATAAAAAGTCACTTAAGAAAAATAAACAGAAAGAAAAGGCCACATAGGGCAATGAAAAAGAGAGTGAGAGAGAAAAAGAGGAAGAGAGTGGTGAAGATTTAGATGAGATGACTTGTTTTGCATGTCAAGGGAAAGGGCATAGGGCTTTTGAGTGTGCTACTAGGCTTAAAAGAAAAGGGAAAAAAGTAGCCATGTCTATCACTCTTAATGATAGTTAGGGAGATGATGACAAAGATGAGTCCAAAGCAGGTTTAGGACATGGGATGTGTGTAGCTTTTTCGAGTTGTGTGAGGACACCCACTTTGTCGCATCATGAAAGTATCCATGAGAACAGCGGTGATGAGTCGAGTGGTGATGAGAGCGAGTTTGAGAATGGATAAGAAAGTGATCCCTAAAAATATTTTAGGGATTTGTACACCAAGATATTGAAAAGAAAGAAGTATAATAGAGATTTAGGTCGTCGGGTTTTAGATATGGAGAGAGTGAAGGAAGTTTTAAGGAGGGAAAAGTATGACTTGACTAACACAGTGTCTAGTCTAACAACACGTGTATCCCAACTCAAGAGTGATCTCAAGCGTGCTCGGTAGGTCAAAGTCCCTTTAGAGAACGCATCAATAAAGTTGAAAAGATGGTTCTCAATCCCGTTTTGGGTGGTGATAAGAGTTTAGGAAAAGGTCATGGCGGTGCATCCACTTCTTTTGTTGCACCCGAGCCGGTTCCCACTTTGGTGATGGATTCACGTGTTTCTTATCCCAACCCACCTAGGCGTCCCATTCCTATTAGGGCAACACATCCTAGACTTTTTGAAAAATTAATTCTTATGCCGATTTATGTTATCTCCCATTGCAAAAAGAGAGGACACCTTAGAGAATATTGTTTTAAATTGAATTATATTCACGCACATTCACCCACTCATGATACTTTACTTGCATATAATGATAGAGAGTTTGCACATATTCGTGAGCAAGTAAAGTTTTTGTTCAAGACTTCACATGATTTAATGGAGTTGTTTTAAAAGATGTTACCATCTTTGGAGAACTCCACTGCACTTTCCGGTTGAGGTCTAGACATGTTAACTAGCATAGGGTATTTACAGGATGACACTTTTGCCTATTGCTAGTATGTAACATTTGTATTTTATTTGTTTTTAATTCTTTTTGGTACTATTTTATCATTGTTTTGGATCTGTTTGCCCATTCTAGAAACTGTTTTTTATAAATTTTCTCACTGGACAAAACTGCATGTCATTCTGTGAAATCTGGGAAAATTTGCCTTTTCTCGTTCTAACGAGAAGACCTATCATTCGAATGAGTTGACATCTCATTCGAACGACCCTAGATTTTGTTTGCAGTCCCCTGTTTCTTTATGTTATATTTTATTGGTACTGCTGGGTTGTTTCTTAACAGTGTTAAAAGCACAAAAATATTTTCTTTTTTAAAAAATAATTGAAAAATCCAAAAAGAGTTTTATATTTTGTTTGCACCTTATATGAATTGACACTTATGATGACCAAGTCACAACTTCATTCCATATCCATGTGACTATTTGATAGTGTTTTGAGAGAATATGTTGTGTCATTCACGTTCTTTATAAAATTTGGAGTCTTTGAGATGATATAGTGTTACTACCTACATGATTGACTCTATTTGTTCTTTATTGCACATATGCACAGACTTGTTTGACTTTTGCGCTTATCTATCACATATTGGTTGAGTGTTTCCATCACAATTTTGTCTATAGAATGAACCAAATGCGATAAAACTTGACAAAAAAACGGGGAAGGGCTACGAAAGGTACTCATTTATCCTTTTCAATTAAGCCACCGTTTCAATGGACCTAAAAAAGTGAGGAATTGAAAATTTTTCGGGGTCCAATGAGGCTTAAAAGAGCCCAAAAAATATGAAAGGCAATAAAAAAATTATGCCAAAAATGGGCCAATAGGCTTTAGTTTCATCACCTCATAAGAAAAATAAAAATCATTATCTTTTAATGAGGGAGTTTGGATGGAATTTTCAATGGTTTTCACGTCCTTGAAAGTCATGAAAAAGCATTACATAGTTTTGGACATTATTAGTGTGGAAATAATTTATACTTTGATTTGTTGATATGATTAAGACGATGTCATCGAAATTCATCAATTTTGCACCAAAATACTATTTTTTATGTTCATTCATTAGGAGTAACCTTATGCATCTTGCACATATGATATGATTGAGTTGATTTTCCGATCGAATTTGTTCACACCCATTCATTCCATATCCATAATTTACTTATCTTAGTACAAATTCATAGTGTGTGATTTTCTCGTAACATCTTTTTTTGCATTTTGTGTATGAAAATTTTGAAAAAATCAAAAATAGTTTGTTTTCTTGGTTTACCGTGACACCCATATTTGCTTTATGTGATTTATTATTTCCTTTGTCTATTTCGGACAACTAAAAAGGGGGAGAACGAATTATAATATTATGGGGGAGTTTTATTATGTGGGATATTTGATTATGCTTACATGTTTATGCTTTATATAATTTCAATCTCGGTACGTCACGAGGTTTTTGCTTTGTCTCATGTGTATAGGTACAATCGAAGATCATTATGTTGAACACCCTGATGAGAAAGGCTTGAAGTTTTGAAAAGTTTATTGTTGAAGCATCGTTTATAAAGTTTGAAGACTTGATAGTTTATCTTTCCACGTTTGAGTTTATGGGAGGGTAGATTTGTATTGGTCATTTGTTTTTTATAATTCGGATATTTTTATTTTGTACCAGCATAGACATAGGGGGAGATTTGTAAGGACATTATCCGTCATAATTTAGTATGTCGTATACCGCTAGAATTTGATACAAGTCGTCAAGGATTGAGAAGATTACATCTTTACAAGACGAATCAGAATTACAAGAAGATTTCAACATTCAATCCCAACAAGGATGAATTTGCTAAAATGTGTTTAAATTCCATTTAAATTTTACATTAAAAGTGTTGGTATATTTTTGAAAAAGGTACAATATTTTCCTATTTTAGAAAAATTATTTTTGAAATGTTTTTAAATGATTTTAATCAAATAAGTTTTGGATAAACATGGTTGATCTCGTAAACAGTCTTATCAATTGAGGTTTCCAAGTTTTATAAAAGACTGAAGGATTTTGGGAAATGAGTATGATGTCGTTCGAACAACATCGTATCTCGTTCGAATGAGATATCATCTCGTTCAAACGACATCGTATGTCGGTCGAACGAGAACAGGTTTTACTTGACACATCACCACCTTGAATTTTAGTATTTAAAGGGTACTAGGCTACTGCTTTTCATATACAAAAAACACTAGTTTTAACAGAATGCGATTTTAATGTTCTTTGGTTTATTCTCCATCTTTTGTAGGGTTCAAAACTTTGTTTTTACAATTCACAAATCCCATATATTTTTGCGTGAGTTATTTTGTGGAACCCAAAGCATATTTTTCTAGGATTTTTGTTGTTGAATCGTAGGTGCCTTGGAAAGGTACTGGGCTGATCGACTACGTGTCATAGGGCGGTGTTCCTGGGCTGACAACTACGAACCGACACTTGCGGGTATTTCGCAAGTCAATTGTATTTTCGCTATAATCCGATTGTAAACCGTTCCATTACAAATTATAGTGAAAATAAAAGGTTTTTGGGCTGCGGGGATGTTTTCCTAAAATTTGTCTTTATCATCTTATTCATCGCATGATTTAATTTGAGATTTAAATTGACACATAGATGCATGTTTAGGGGCTGATTTAATTGGTATTTGGTTTTTGAAAATATAGATATCCAATTAAATAAGTTTAAGTTAGAATTTGCGAATCTATGTGAATTATTATTACACACTGTGTTTCAGTGTAACAACCCGAGATTTTTGGGACAATAATTTATTTATTTTTGGGAGAAATAAATATTATTTTAATTGGAGAATAATTAAATTGGTATTGAGGTCAAAATTTAAAGATGTTAGAAAGTGTTTCGACTGACAATTCTGAGGGTGTAGTTGTTTCCGGAAGGCTTGAAAAAGTCGAAACGACTGTATTTGGGGTCTTTTTGGGTTCCAAAATATTTTGGGTTCGTTTGGCTCAAAATAAAGTTACCGAGTCATTCAAAGTGTGTATGATCATTTACAGATGTGTATTTTGTGAGATAAGGCTTAAAATCCTGCGGGAGATAGAATTCTCCTTAGAGATAAAGAGAAATAGAAAGAAAGAAAGAGAGGAGAAAAAAAAAGAAGAGAAAGAGAGAAAAAGTGGGATTTCCGACCATTACGCGATCTCGAGGAGGATTCAGACCCTACGAACTTGAGGCAGGTGATTAAACTTGCTAAATAATTGTTGTGTATCATTTATTTCATGATTTGTGGATAAAATTATGGATTTTGGGTTCAAAATGTTTAAACCTAGATTTTGGGTAAAATCTTAGATTTAATGTGTATATATGGATTGGGGGTTATAAAATGGTTGGGATGAGTTATACAATGAATTTTGATGTTATATATATGTTTGGATTGATGAGGAAGGGTTAGAAGATGATTAAAAGTATTTTTGGGTATTTTGGGTTTATGGAGAAAATAACCCATTCGTAGCTTGCTGACCAAACCAAATCGATTCTCCCCTTCCGAATAGATTCGGTAGGAAGCAGACTTATAGGTCTTTGGGGCCGAATAGATTCGCTGGGGCTGAATCGATTCGCTATGAGACCGAATCGATTCGGAGGGGCCGAATCGATTCGAAAATAAGGCTGTTTTGAGAGGTTTTTCTGGAGTGAGTTTCATTCGGTTTTGTGTGAGTTTGTCGATTGGAAACCTCTATAGGAGTTATGAGAAGTGTGATTTGGAGACTTTTAGTGAGTTTCCCTTATAGGAAATTGTTGTAGTCATATTTTCTTAATTTGAGAGAATAACAATTAGGAAATATCGTATCGACAAAGTGGGGAAGCCCACTATCATTAAGAATTCTGAGTGGAGATAATTATGGGCTTATAAGCGAGAGTTAGGATGTGCTTAATGATAATGGATTTCAGTATTAAATCCCAAATGGGATAAATTCAAAGGTTCATGTGATGGATTGAACTATATTATGGATTGAAAATTATAAATGATGATTGATGTGCATATGGATATAGAAAATATCTTTAATGCTAATTAACTTGGGAGATATTTCATATAAATGAGAAATGTCGATCGATGTTCATATGGATATAGGGAATATCCTTAACGTAAATAGAATTGAGAGACGATTCATATAAATAGAAGTGACGTGTGAACTTCAAGTGAGAAATAGTATAGTGTATACTAAGTGGGGAAGTTATGAGAGTTATTGACGAATAGTATATCGAGAGTAAAATATACTAAGTAATGATATTGTTTCATCTATGCCTAAGAGCGTAATAAGAGTATGTAAATAGTGTGATATATATACCTAGCGTGATGGTATATAATTTTATAATGTGATGATGTATGTATATCTTGTGTGTATGATATATATATATATAAGTGAAGCATACCCCCTCCTTAATCATGGGAAGTTACGCGATGAGGGTGAGCGCCCTGGCTTGAGGAGAAGGGTGTGGATATTCCCCAGGTCATAGCGTCCATTTATTATTGTGTGATTATTTTTATTAGGGGTGAGACGTGGTGGGTATATTTCATCTCATTTCCGGGGAGGAACTATGACCGCTTCCCGTACGTTATGTTATGGTTATTTTGCTAAGGCGGTGTGAGATTCTGACCGTTCGTACCCAGGATGATATGTGAGTGATTCCCTGGTAGATGATAGCATTGAGAACTTGCATCCTTGGGTTATATCTTGTTGGGATGGTTATTATTATACTTGTGTGAATAGTATACAAATTCTATATGATTATGTGATATCATATTTGTCTCTAGAGTAAAGAGACATAAGAAGATTGCTTGAATCTCATTCCGGGAGATTTTATCCGGACTTAAATTATGATGAATCAACTGGGAAAATAATGAGAAATAAATTATGAGTATATATAATACTTTGGGTATCGAGGGTATAATGGACCTCAACGACCAACATTGCCAAGGAGTAGTGCGTCGGAGGGGTTCCTTGTTTGGATTTCGCTTGCGAGACGTCCCACGCACGAAACGCAGTGCAATGTTGGGTGTGAGGAGAACTTAGTCCTTAGTGCTCATATTTATATATTAGTATATCTCGACGGTCGACAGTGCCAAGGAGTAGTGTATCGGGAGGGTTCCTTATTTGGATTTTTCTTGTGAGACGTCCCACGCACGAAACGCCGTGCACTGTTGAGAATTGAGAATAATTATTTAATTAATTAATCGATTATAAAATAAAAAGAGAAATTGGGTTATACGCGTCATGCATTGATGGCATAATGAATCTTGATAATCAATACTGTGAGGAGTAGTGTATTGGGGGGTTCCTTGTTTGGAATTCGCTTGCGAGATGTCCCATGCACGAAACGCAGTGCAATATTGAGAATTGGGAGAAGTTTAGTCCTTAGCACTCGGATGCTACTAACTCATATATATATATATATATATATATATATATATATATATATATATATATATATATATATATATATATATATATATATATATATCGATGGCATAACTAGAATATGAGAAATTCTAGTAAGAAAATGTTTATGTAAACTTTATATGTTAAGTAAGTGAACGATTAATTGAGATCGTTAATATTAGAAATTGAAGGATTAAGTGTTAGATGGAATTTTAGATGAGTATCGATTGGGATTAAGTTAGATTACCTTGCCTAGATAGATTCGGGCACTTATTTGGAGATCATGCGCGCTTTAGTTGAGAGGTGAGTTGGATTTTAGGGAGAGTTCGACTCCACCTTAATCATGTCATAATGAATTTATAATTATTATGCATTTTAATACACTTTCAATAAAATGTTTTCACACCTCGGCCTCTGACCCGTTTATATTTTCTCTTGTTGTGCATATATATTGTATTATTTTAGGGGTTCCTCCGTAAGGACGCCATTGATGTTATCCATCCAGTGTATTCGTGGAGCTGTGGAAGTAGCTGACTGTTGCGACATTTTTTTATAGTCGATTCCTATCTTTTGTGTATCTATATTAGGATTCAGTTTGTATATCGGGTTTATACCCAAGTGTTGTAGAGTAGCACTTTTATATTTTCTTTCTCAGATATTGTACTGTCTGTGACCCGATAGCATATTCGGGTATTTTACTTTGTACATTGTGTTGTATTCTTCTATATATTATTTCAAGCAGGTGTGTGACTCTTATCACATTTAGAGTTATGTTGTTGGTTAGTTGTTACATGTTTGGTTTTAATTAAAATGTTTTAAATTTTTGACACCCTCTTTTTGTGGTAATGGGTTGTTAGCCGCGCATATTTTTAGAATCGTCGGTAGATGCTGGGAATGATCCACTTGAGATTCCTGATTATTTTAGTATAGGGATGGCCACCCATTATTATTTTGAGCGGGGTGTCACATTCAGGTACATAATGGTCTGAGCCGTGCATGCCACTTTTAATGGAATTCCCCCTTAGTAATTTCGCCACGAGTACTTAAGCATGGTATACATTACATAAACAATAAAAAAATTAATATCCAGCTCAACCATAAAATTTGAGTCCCGGTGAGATTTATCCACTTCAATTCCATTCAAAAGTAATTAAGAAATCCATCCATTACCTTAAATTAAAGTCATTGAATTCATACTACAAATAAGTCATATATATCAATTTAGATCAAAATTCATACAAACAACCCCCCCTAAATACTAACTTCCCAAATAAAAAAATAAAAAAATTTCCAAGATAGTTAATGGAAGTGGTCGATTGCGGGGACATGGCCTGTCGATCGCGGGCTTCAGTGTTTTAAAAAATTTCCCCTAAGGAGGTTATCTTATCCAAATCAATAAAATTCAACTCAATGAAGCACCTTATACTTTTGACTCACTTGAGTCTGTATTGTATAAGTGTTCATCTAGTTTGGAAATTGTGAAAAAATTGTGTCTATCCTAGAAACCAAAGAACCTTAGAATTTGGTTTGCTATTTTATTCCTCTTGCTTGATTGATCTAGATACTTTTACCAACACTCACACACATTAGAATTACATTCATACATTTCATATTGCATATAAGTGTGTATATATATGTTGAGTGTGTTTAAATCCCTAAAATTATTTTTAATAATTTTTGGGAATTTTATAAATTTTTAAAATAAGGTTTTTATTAATTAAAATTTGGTTTTAAAAAGTTTTGGGTTCATTCTGCAATTATGGATTGTTGGTTATATTGACTAAATGTTCCCTTGGGTAGAATCCGAAAGTGGTAGAGACTTCAGGGTGCATTTGTAATTGTTTTTGGACGCGCGTCTGTTAACCTCTTTTTGCCCAACATCTGTTGCATCCTTATTGGATGAATTCGTGTTTTCTCAAAAAGAGTAAACCATCGAATGTTAACAGCCCTTGGATCGTTTTAATCAATTATTTGCATGCGCTCTTACATAATCCATGTGAACCTCATTTGAGCCAATCAGGAGAGTTATAACCACCGCGTACCTTTAACCCTTGGATCAAAGTCAATAAACCTTGACTCAATCTAAGCCATTGATTTTGAGCCAAAGTCTCGAATCTTCTCAGCCCCCTATATAAGTAGCCCTTCTCTCAGCCATCCAAGACTTTTGCCATTTCATCATTTCCAGAGAGAGAAAGGGAGTAGAGAGAGAAGAGAGAAAAAAAGAGAGAAAAGAGAGAAACCAAAGAAGAGAGAAAAAAGAGTTAGAAACCCTAACCCTAAATCGTCCAACATCTTTTTCAAACCCTAACCTATTGTCAAAAACAGTATATACCAAACACAATCTTGAGAGTTTGAGAGTTGGTTTGATTATTTAGTTGATGTTGTAACCTCTTTGTTCTTAGATCTTGTGTCCAACTTAAGCATTTCACTTAGATCTAAGTTTCTTCTTCATAGAAATATTATATCTGAGCATTTTATGTTACATTTCACTTAGATCTGCATATTTTGTTTCTCGTCTTGAGAAATATATTATTGATTATTTTCTGTAATTGTTTTTAACTTCAAAATCAACAATAATATTTTCTGTTTCTAGTTCTTCTAAAACAAAACCTTCGACCTAGTTGGAATCGCACTTGGTGATTTTCAATGTCAAAAATATTTTCAAAACCTGAGATTGATTAAGATCTTGATACGTCTTTCGAGCAAGATACCCGTGGATTCTGGGATATAATAAAGGTAAAATAAGGCTAAGTTTTATAACAAAGAGAAAAATAGAAAATCACAGCATATAGATCTTATATTTAATTTGATATGACTATTTATATAAAATAAGTGTTTGTGTGTGTGTGTGTGTGTGTGTGCATGCATGTGTTAGAAAGCACCTCCACAAACACTATCACCCTACCACACTAAAAGTGTTGGTAATAAGATCTCAAGAACAAGAGTCGATGTAAAGAACTTGAACAAATTGGAAGTTAGCAAACTGGGAGAACAACATCAATAATCAGAACTGCAGAGAAGTTATAAAGACACCAGTGGGTACATTCCTAAACTTGTATAGGTCTGAGTTGTGTGCATCTTTGTTATATAGTTTGTAACTGTTATAATTTTTTTTGGTGGAATTTTTTTGGTTACTTCGTAGAGGGAGTCGAGGATGTTTCCTTAGTTGGGTGAGGTTTCACCACTTAAAAAATCCTTGTTCTTAATCTTTCTTCATCTCCTCATTTAATTCTTGGTTGTGCTGAGTTTAAAGTTTTTAAACTGATTATTAAACCTCTTAACAAATCTTGAACAGATCTCGTACATATTTTTGTTAAACACATCTTGTGATTAATTAGATTTGGTTTTAAAGAAAAGAGTTTCTTCAAAAAATAGTTCGGAGTTACTTAAATAGTTTAATTTTATATTAAACGGCTTTAGTAACAGATTTTCAATTGGTATCAGAGATTTGTAAACTTCTTTTAAAAGATCCCATGTTTCTAAAAATCAAACATGGACGAGAAAAATGAAAGTTTTGGTAACTTGACCAGACCTCCTATCTTTAATGGAACCAATTTTGCTTACTGGAAAGTAAGGATGATTGCTTTCATTCAAGTGACTTTGGGAGATGATGTCTGGGACATTGTTGAAAATGGATACATTTTTCCTACTAAACCAGCCATTGAAGGAAGTAATGAGAGGGTTAAGAAAGTATTAAGTGAGTTCACACAAGAACTGAAGCAAGTTTCTCGCAACAATAACAAAGGAAAGAATGTCATATTTATGTCCGTAAATGAACATGAGTTAAAAAGAATCTCATCATGTACCACTTCTAAGGAAGCTTGGGACACTTTGGTTACTACTCATGAAGGTGACACTAGAGTTCAGGCTGCTAAAACACAAATGCTCATTCAACAGTATACCTCTTTAATTATGTCTGAATCTGAGTCATTTGGTGACTTCTATATGAACTTGACTAATATTTTGACCAAACTGCATGCTAATGGGATAACATATGACAGACATGAAATTGCATCTAAAATTTTGAGATCATTACCACAGAAATTTGACAACAAAAGATATGCTATTGAGGAAATATGTGACATAAATCTCACTCCTGAATTACTCAGTAGTAAATTAAGAACTGTGGAAATGGAATTAGAATTTAAGAAACAATTGATCCAGTCCCATAGGAAATAGACTAGTTCCAATCTAAGTTTTTCTTCTAAGTTGATTAAGCCAAAGTTTAACATTCCCAATGATGACTCTGATGAGGAATGCTATATAGATAGTCTGGACAATCAAATTTCCTTAATGTCAAAACAGTTTAAGAAAATCATTAAGTTTAGAAACAACATGGCAAACTAACAAGGCAAGTCCAATTATCCAACTCACTCTAATCATAAAAATCATGAGAAAAGTCAAGACAAATATCACAAGGACTTTCACACTAGACCTAACAGAGACCTTAAGAAGACTGAATGCTTTGGATGTGGAAAACTAGGACACATTGCACAAGATTGTAGAGTTAACTTGAACACTCAAAATAAACACACTAGGGCCAACATTTTCAAGACATGGGACGATTCAAGTAACTCTGAAAATGAGGAATGTAAGGATATTTTTGTCCGTTAGCATTTTATATGTCGTACGCCATTACACCGTTGAGGAAATTCAAGAATCATATGCTCATCATCGGATCCGAATATCAAAAGGAGAAAAGAAATGAAGGGAACAGACCGGACCGATCCGATCCAGATAAAAGAACCGATCCGGTTCATCCGGACCGATCCGCCTAAAGAGACCGGACCGATTTGCTTGCTGAGGTGAAGCCAGTGTGCCCCGAATCCATAGCGAACCGATGAAGGCAAAAGTCCCGGACCGATCCGATGCCAACCAGACCGATCCGGTTTCAGAAAAGAACCGATCCGACTTAACCGGACCGATCCGCCTAATCGACCGGACCGATCCGGCGAGGATAATCACTGCCAGATCGTGCAGCAGATTTTTTAGGGTTTTCGATCCCTTATTTAAACCACGATCAGCAATTGGTTTTCTTAAGACTTATACACGATTTTCTGAGTTCAATAACTCTTAAGTCTTCATGGTATTTGAGTCCATTGATTCATACCCTTGATTCACACAAATTTCATACATTTGTGAGTCACTTTTGGTAACCCTAGAACACCATTGATGTTCAACCCTTTGTGAAGTGGATCGCTTCTTCCTCTTCATTGCTGCCCTACTGGACAGGGATAGTTCCAGCCGCCAACCCTACTGGAAAGGGTTTCTTCCAGCCGCGACTACAGAATCCGATACCCGAGGGTAATTCTTAGTCAACCTATATTTCATTGTAATCCGATTGTAAACCGTCTTTTACAAATTATAGTGAATATACATATGGTTTTGCCCCTATGGGGGATTTTTCTTTAAACTTTGTGTGTTGAATAATTCTTGCTGATTTCATATTGTTTCAATCACACCTAGTTGCATGCTTAGGGTTAATTTGGGTTAAAAAGGGTATTTATTATATTATTTCTTAATTGAGCGCAAGCGCCAACTCTTTCAAATTGGTATCAGAGCCGGTTGCGCTAATCTATCGCGTATTCCTATTTTTCGCAAAATTTTTCTAAAGATATCAATTTTTTTAAAATAAATTGATTTTTGAAAAGAGCGTGTTCAAATGGAGAAATCATATTATAAAATGCCTATCTTTGACGGGACAAATTATGCTTATTGGAAAGCCCGTATGAGGTCGGCTTTAAAAGCCATTGATGAACGTGTCTGGATTTTGGTTGAACGAGGGTGGACTCCTCCCACCGTGACTGTTGATAATGTGACCAACTTGAAACCTGGCATTACTTGGACTGATGAAGAATTTAAATGGTCATCTTTTAATTCTAAGGGTCTAAGTGCTATTTCTGGGTCTATCACACCTGATGAGTTCAAACGCATAATGACGTGCACCACTTCAAAAGAAGCATGGGATGTTTTGCAACTTACCCATGAAGGAACAAATGCTGTTAAAGAGTCAAAATTGCAAAATTTAACAACTCAATTTGAAACCATCACCATGCATGAAAATTAATGTTTTGATGAATTTTATGCTAGGCTTTCTGACATTGTTAATACTAGCTATAATCTTGGTGAACATATTCCAAATGCTAGAGTTGTTAAAAAGATTCTTCGTTCCCTTCCTAAGAGTTTTATACCTAAAGTCACTGTGCTAAATTCCTTGGGTAATTTAAATACACTAAAATTGGAAGAACTGGTAGGAGATTTACAAACTTATGAAATAGACATGTTTCCTAAATCTGCCAAGCCAAAAGATAAGGGAATTGCCCTTAAAGCCCAAGAGAGAAAAAGTGAGGGGTCGGCAAGAAAGAGAGTCGAGTCATCTAGAAAGTTAGAAAATTCGGATTCTGAATGTGAGTTTGACTTAGATGATTTGGCCTTATTTGCTAAAAACTTCAAGAAAATTCTGAAATTTAAGAAAAGTGGAAACTTCAAAGATAAAAAGAATTTTCAGAAAAATAAGTTTGAAATGAAAGATTTCAAAGAACCCCCTAAAGACAGTGAGAGGTGTTTTGAGTGCGACGGTAAGGGACACAGAGCATTTGAGTGTGCCACTCGTCTAAATAGGGAAAAGGGTAAAGCTGTCCTAAATGCTACCCTTGGTGACGACAGTGAGGTCGAGTCGGTGGACTCGGGAGATGAGTCACCGCATGAGCGTAACTTCACCGCGTTCATGGCTAGTCATGTGAGTACTCCTAGTGCATCTCACAACGATGAGGATACTACTTCACAGGGACACCTCGACAGCGAGAGCGAAGAAAGTGAGGGAGAGGAGGAAGGTAGTGAGGACGAGAGTAACCTTCAACGCGCCTACGCCGAGTTATATAATGAGTCTTTCAAAACTAAAAAACGTAACAAGGCGTTAGTTCTTAGGATCACCGCATTAGAAGAAGAGTTAGAAGAGATGAGAGAGAGAGAGTCCTCCACTTGCACCACCATGAGAGAGAGAGAGTCTGCCTGGGTTAGTAAAGAGAATTTGCTTAAAGAGAGAAAGAGCAGTTTTGAGAAAGAGAAAGCGGACTTGACTAAACAAGTGGCTAGTCTTACGAGTGAGCTCCATTCCTCCCTGGAGACTCGGAAGAAACTTGAAGCCCTTGTTTCCCAGCTTACTCATGACCTTGAGAGAGCTAGGAAAGTCAAGGTACAAATCGAGGACAGATCTGGGAAGATGGGAAAGATGCTCCTCGATCCCGCTTTAGGTTTTGGTGACAGGCAAGGAATAGGTTTTGATGGTGCCTCCACGTCCCAAATTGCACCCGGACCAATTTCTGAGTTCACTACGACTCCTTATGGCCATCATAAAAAACCAAGTAGGAGAGTTCGACCAAGAAAAGCAAACCAAGGTCCTCCTAATACTGTGCTCTTTTGCTCCCATTACAAAAGAAATGGACACCTTAGGGATGATTACTATAAGTTGGGTCAGACACGACGTACCTTTGCTCCACCACATCAGACTGATGAGTTTGCTAGTCTGAGAGAGCGTGTTGAGTTTCTAGCCGCCACATCACAGAGTTTGATGGAGGAATTCCGACGGATGACCTTACCATCAATGAATGCGCCCCGCATTCAGGCTAAAACCAACAACAACAAGGGAATACAAAAAGGTACCTACATTTGGGTTCCTAAGAAAGAGAAAAAGGCCCTTGTTGTCCATGTCGCTCTTAAAGCACATAATACCTCTCAGTGGTATTTTGACAGTGGATGCTCCAGACACATGACAGGTGATTCCTCATATTTTACCCATCTTGAGGATTATAATGATGGGAGAGTCACCATTGGAGATGGTAGCAAATCTAGCATAGTTGGATGAGGTACAGTAGAGTTACCAGGATTTCCAAAGCTAGAGAACGTGTTGTACGTCAAAGGTTTGAAAGCAAACCTTCTTAGCATCAGCCAGCTGTGCGACGATGACTTTGCAATAAAGTTTGACCGGGAAGCTTGTAAGGTCTATAATCAAGCCGGTAAACTTTTAGTGCAAGGGGTGAGGACAGAGGATAACTGCTATGGGACTGAGCCCACATCCACACTTGTTTGCAACAGCGCCACGATCACTCCTATGGATCTGTGGCACCAACGTCTAGGTCATGTGAACGTTAGAGACTTATCTCGGTTAGTCAAAAAGGACCTAGTACGTGGCTTACCATCACTTGGAAAGATAACTTCCACGATTTGTGGACCCTGTCAGTTGGGAAAGCAAATTCGTAGCCCACATAGGAAGTTGAATTCCATTACCACCTCACGTGTTCTTGAGTTGATTCACATGGATCTTATGGGTCCTACTCATACGGAGAGTCTAGGTGGTAAGAGATACATTCTCGTGATGGTGGACGATTTCTCCAGGTACTCCATTGTAGGTTTTCAGAGAGAGAAATCCGATGCTGTAGAATTTTTAACGACCAAGTGCCGTGTCCTGCAAAATCAACACGGTGTCACTATTAACAGGATGCATAGTGACAACGGCACTGAATTCACAGAAGCAAAAGTTGACCTTTACTGTGATAGCCTCGGGATCAAACATGAGTTTTCTGCTGTGAGAACTCCTCAGCAAAATGGGATTGTTGAGAGAAAGAATAGAACGATCCAAGAGATGGCTAGATCTATGCTTCTAGGTCGTAAAGTTTCTAGGAGATTTTGGGCAGAGGCAGTGTCTACTGCATGCCACACGGTGAATAGGGTGTATCTGCATCCACACACACTTCACACTCCTTATGAGTTGTGGACTGGCAAGAAGCCCAACCTGGCATATTTTCGTGCTTTTGGGAGTAAATGCTACATCCTACGGGATAGAGAGCAATTAGGAAAGTACGACTCCCGGAGCGACGAGGGAATATTTCTAGGATATTCATCGAATAGTAGAGCGTACCAGGTATTTAACCTGAAGAGATCTAAGGTTATGGAATCAATAAATGTCACTGTGCAACATGACGAACCTCCGACGGTTATTGATCCCAACCTTCTGTGTGAGGATGAAGATTGTTCTGACAGTGATTTACCTGTTCCTCTCTCACACTCTGTGGACCCTATTCCTGTGTTAGGGGACACACCTGCTTGGGTTCGCAAGAGTCATGATCCTTCAGCCATTGTTGGTGATCCCACTCTAGGGGTCAAGACTCGTGCTCAGCTAGAGAACGTTGTTAGCCATCTTTGCTACACATCCAAAGTCGAGCCCAAGAACCATAAAGAAGCACTCAAGGATGAACACTGGATATCTGCTATGCAGGATGAGTTGCTTCAGTTTAAAAAGAATAATGTTTGGAAATTAGTCCCCCGACCTAGTGAGACTAATGTGATAGGTACCCGGTGGATTTTCAAGAACAAAATGGATGAATATGGTACCATAATCAGAAATAAGGCTAGGTTGGTCGCTCAAGGCTACACACAGATAGAGGGTGTAGACTTTGGGGAGATATTTGCTCCTGTTGCTAGGCTTGAGTCCGTCCGTCTTCTGCTCGCCATCGCATGTCATCTACGCTTCAAGGTATATCAGATGGATGTCAAGAGTGCCTTTCTGAATGGAATTCTACAGGAGGAGGCTTATGTGGAACAACCAAAAGGGTTTGAAGACCATAAGCATCCTGATCACGTCTACTATCTGAGAAAAGCCTTGTATGGTTTGAAACAAGCACCCCGTGCTTGGTACGAGAGGCTTACTTCCTATCTCTTATCCCGTGGCTTCAAGAGAGGGGGAGTTGATATGACGTTGTTCGTCAGGAGAGATGACGGTGCTATCTTGGTTGCCCAAGTCTATGTGGATGACATAGTCTTTGGATCCACATGCTCCCAGCATGCTCATCACTTTGAGGAGGAAATGAAAAGTGAGTTTGAGATGAGCATGGTTGGTGAGCTTACATTCTTCCTTGGTCTCCAGGTTCGTCAGCTAGAGGATGGGATGTTCATCTCCCAATCCAAGTATGCTAGAGACCTAGTGAAGAAATTTGGTTTAGACTCCGCTAAGCATGCACGTAAACCTATGAGTACCACTACCAAGCTTAGTAAGGACACTACAGGCAAGGACATAGAGCAAACCTTATATCGGAGTATGATAGGTAGTCTTCTCTACTTGACTGCCAGTCGTCCCGACATAGCCTTTAGTGTTGGAGTCTGTGCGCGTTATCAGGCGTCTCCTAAAGAGTCACACTTACTCTCTCTAAAACGTATTATCAAATACGTGAGTGGGACTCTCTCATACGGTATTTGGTATTCCTTTGATACCGATGACCGTTTGTCCGCCTATTCGGATGCCGATTGGGTCGGGGACGTAGATGGATGTAAGAGCACTTCGGGTGGGTGCTTCTACTTTGGTTCAGCTCTTGTCTCTTGGTTGAGTAAGAAGCAAAACTCCATCTCTTTGTCCACTGCGTAGGTTGAGTACATCGCCGCCGGGAGTTGTTGCACGCAACTCATGTGGATGAAGCAAATGTTGGAGGATTATGGGATTTCACAGGACACCATGTTCATTTCCTGTGATAACACGAGTGCGATACACATATCCCGCAATCCTGTCCAACATTCGCGCACAAAGCACATCAGGTTACGCGAACACTTTATACGTCAGTTAGTCGAGGAGAAGGTCGTAACCCTGATTTTTGTTCCTACTGACCGTCAGTTAGCCGATATTTTCACGAAACCTTTAGATGCCCTTAGATTTGAGAGTCTTAGGAAGTCTTTGGGGATTTGCACAGTTGACTGAGGGTTTGGTCTATGTCTAGAATAGGATGCTTCTTCATGTTCATATCATATGCTTCCTATTGCTAGTCTGTTTTATATGTACCATAGATTTGTTGTACAGCTTTTATGTATTTTTTATTATTCTTTGAAAAATACAAAAAGATGCTCTTTTTAGAAAACTTTTAGAAAAACACAAAAAGATTTTATTTTGATAAAATTTTTGAAAAATTCAAAAAGAGATTTGCCTTTTATGGATGAGCATTTAAGATAGCCAAGTCACACCTTCAATTCATATATCCATGTGACTGTTTGGTAGAGATTTGAGACGCTACATCATTTCATCCATGTGCTTAACATTGATTGGAGTCCTTGAGATGTAATTAGTGATATCTTCCTACATGTTTGACTCCTATATCCTTTAATGCACACATGCACGGCTATATTTGCTTATTGCACTTGTCTATCACATATTAGCTTGAGTGTTTCTATCTCAATTCTGTCTATACAATGTACAATATGAGATAAAACTTGACAAGATTGGATTGCATGTAAAAACCGTTCTGGTGAGACTGTGTGATTATTTGCATAACGGGGAGGGGCTGCGAAAGTTGATTTTTTATCCTTTGCGCAAAAGCCACCGTTAAAAAAGACCTAAAAAATTGAGTAATTTTATTATCCGAGGTCCAAAGAGGTTAAAAGAGCCCGAAAAAATTGATAAGGCAATAAAAAGCAATACATGCCAAATATGGGCCATTATAGGTTTCACCATCAATTCTCCAAAGTTTGAGAATTTAGTATACCTCTATTCAAAATCTAAATCTGAGGGAGTTTGGTTGGAGATTGAAAAACGGGTTTGCACTTCCTTGAAAGTCCTGAAAAAGCATGAAAATCATTTTGGACGTTATTGGCGTAGAAATCACTTTGAGCTTTGATTTGTAGATTTGATATAGTCAATATCTTATATTTCCAATCTTCTACACCAAAGGAAGCACTTGAGTTCATTCGTTAGGAATATCCAATATTCATCGTGCACATATGTCATGTTTGTATGCATTGATTTTCCTATCGAATTTTGATCACACCCATTCGTGTACGCTATCACCAACTTGGTTGTTTTATGTTCATTCATGGTGTGATTTTATGCCTTGTGTCACCCCTGTACTTGATTGCTTGCTTTATTTCTCTCATTTGTCTATCTGGGGACATCATAAAAAGGGGGAGAAAGAATTATCTTATTATGGGGGAGATTTGAAATTTGAGTTTTGTTCATAAAATTGGTATATATGTTTGTCTCATTTCAAACTCGATATGTCACTTGGTATTTTGCTTTGTCTCATGTGTGTAGGTACTACTTTGATAACTGAATTGCACACCCTGATGAGAAAAGCGTTAAGATCCCTGAAGTTTTGAAGATCAAACGATGCAGTCTTATTCACTTGTACTCTTTCAGTTTTGGGTTCATGGAAGGGTAGATTTGTATAGGCAATTATTTATGATTGATAATTCGGATGTTTGTTTTTATGTATGTACCGGCATAGACATAGGGGGAGATTTGTAAGGACATTTTTGTCCGTTAGCATTTTATATGTCGTACGCCGTCACACCGTTGAGGAAATTCAAGAATCATATGCTCATCATCGGATCCGAATATCAAAAGGAGAAAAGAAATCAAGGGAACAGACCGGACCGATCCGGTCCAGATAAAAGAACCGATCCGGTTCATCCGGAACGATCCGCCGAAAGGGACCGGACCGATCCGCTTGCTGAGGTGAAGCCAGTGTGCCCCGAATCCATAGCGAACCGATGAAGGCAAAAGTCCCGGACCGATCCGATGCCAACCAGACCGATCCGGTTTCAGAAAAGAACCGATCCGACTTAACCGGACCGATCCGCCTAATCGACCGGACCGATCCGGCGAGGATAATCACTGCCAGATCGTGCAGCAGATTTTTTAGGGTTTTCGATCCCTTATTTAAACCACGATCAGCAATTGGTTTTCTTAAGACTTATACACGATTTTCTGAGTTCAATAACTCTTAAGTCTTCATGGTATTTGAGTCCATTGATTCATACCCTTGATTCACACAAATTTCATACATTTGTGAGTCACTTTTGGTAACCCTAGAACACCATTGATGTTCAACCCTTTGTGAAGTGGACCGCTTCTTCCTCTTCATTGCTGCCCTACTGGACAGGGATAGTTCCAGCCGCCAGCCCTACTGGAAAGGGTTTCTTCCAGCCGCGACTACAGAATCCGATACCCGAGGGTAATTCTTAGTCAACCTGTATTTCATTGTAATCCGATTGTAAACCATCTTTTACAAATTATAGTGAATATACATATGGTTTTGCCCCTGTGGGGGATTTTTCCTTAAACTTTGTGTGTTGAATAATTCTTGCTGATTTCATATTGTTTCAATCACACCTAGTTGCATGCTTAGGGTTAATTTGGGTTAAAAAGGGTATTTATTATATTATTTCTTAATTGAACGCAAGCGCCAACTCTTTCAAGGAACCTGAGTCATCTGATGTTTTTGATCCTTGCATGTCTTTCTTTGCCAAGATTATCTATAATGATGATATGCCTGTGCTTGTTAGTGATGATGAATCTAGTAATTTTACTTCTGTTGTTTTGAATCATGTTATTACTAGTTTAGATGCTTTAATTACTGAGAACGTAGATATTTCTACCACGGGGTGTGTGAGTCAAAGGGAAAGCGATAATAACGATGTCAATGGGTGTGTGAGTCCAAGAATTGAAGCCTTAGGGGTCACTTCACACATTACACTTAGTGACTCGGATAATGAAGACCTCCCTGATATTCACACACTTTATGAAAAAACTCTAAAGAAAAGCACTAGAATAGAGAAAATAGTGAAAGATCTCACTAAGAAACTAGAAGATCTAAGTCTGATGGTCAAACTTAATGCTGAAGAGTATACTACTCAATGTCTAACTCATGAAAGTGAAATCAAAATGTTTGATCAAAAACTGAAAAAATTGACTCAAACAAATGAAACTTTGGAGAAAAAATACAAAGGGCCATTGTTAGAATTGGAACAAACTAAAGAAAAGACAACAACTGTTTTTCAAAAAATTACAAAATTTGAAAATAACTGAAACTGTTTTGATGGATTTGTTGCTGAATCAAAACCCAATTCTGATGATCGAACTGGAATAGGGTTTTGCCCCAATCTGAAGACACAAACAAAATCTTTTGAACCTATCAAGTTTTTGTTAGTAGGTAAAAGACCTATTGAAACCTACCCAGGCTTTCGTTCTCTAAAAAACTGAGTTTGACTCAAAACATCAAAATTTTGATATTGGGGAATCAAGTTACTCTAAACATGAAAGTTCACCAAAGGCTAAATATGTTTACCCCTCCATTAAGAAGAGTGAATCTACATTCAAAACTGTTTTATCTAGGAATAGGGTTCAACCTCAAAATTCCTTAAAGCTGATGTTTAGAGATTTTCCTAAGGAGACTCCTACCTTGAGAAACCTTTATTGCTCCTACTGCAATATATACGACCATTGTTTTGATGGTTGTTATGCTATAAGACTAGTTAAACCTGTCTGTAATCCTCCTATTTATCAAAACTTTAACTATTCTAAGAGAAGCCGCAACAATAATGTTATGCCTAGACAACCAGACAAAAACTCTAATTATAGGAAGAGAAAGACCAAACCTAAAAGAACATTCCCTAGAAGGATTCTTAAACACTTTCCTAAGACAAATGCTCATGTGTTTCATAAAATTCAAAATCATGCGCAAAATATTTTTCAACAAAAATCGAATGCTCACAAATTTTATCAATTGAGAGAAAATAAGCGCAAACTGAAAACAAGAGCAATTTTGGTTAGAAAAGATGATATATTACCCCAAATGAAGTGACACATTGGTATTACTGCTTTAAAAGCTGAACACACATCTTCTGGTTGGTATTTAGACTCTGGATGTTCTAAACACGTGATTGGGGATGATACAAAACTCTTAAACAAAACCATCTTTGCTGAAGGAAAAGTTATTTTTGGTGATGGAGTATTATCTCAGGTCATAGGTAAAGGAACTCTCCAAGAAGAAGGACTTCCTGTTCTTGAAAATGTTCTTCTAGTTAATGGTCTTAAGGCCAATCTACTTAGTATCTCACAATTTTGTGACTCAGATCATACTGTTACCTTTTCAAAGAACAATTGCACAATTTTAAATGAAAAGGGTGAATGCATAATTATAGGATTCTGGACTCCTGACAATTGTTATATTGTCATGAATAATTCTGAAATCTGTAATGTTTCCAAAATGGATCACAATGAGATATGGTATAACAGGATGGGTCACATAAATTACGATAATCTTAGTAGATTGACTTCTCAAGAAATAGTTAAAGGAGTTCCAAAAATCAAATCCATTTCTAATATTGTTTGTGGTTCCTGTCAGGAAGGAAAAATTGTTAAGGCACCTCATAAGAAAGTCAAAGATATCCTTACCTCTAACTCCTTAGAGCTCATCCATATGGACCTAATGGGTCCCTCCAAAACTATTAGTCTATGTGGACACAATTACATTCTTGTTATGGTTGATGACTTCACTTGATTTACGTGGGTAGCCTTCTTAAAACAAAAGTCTGAAACTTTTCAAACTTTATTAAAAATACTTCTTCGGATTGAAAATGAGAAGGACACTCAAGTAAATAGAATTCATAGTGATAGAGGTGGAGAATTCAAAGACACTGGTATATTAGAGTACTGTGACTATAATGGTTACAAACATGAGTTTAGTGCTCGTAAGACACCTCAACAAAATGGTATCGCCGATAGAAAGAATCGTACTCTTCAAGAGATGGCACGTGTTATGTTACATGCCAAGAATTCGCCTAAATATTTTTGGGTAGAATCTATTTGTACTGCGTGTCACATTATCAATAGGGTCTATCTTAGAAAGAATTATAAACAAACTCCTTACGAGCTTTGGTATAAGAAAAAGCCCAATCTTAAGTACCTCAGAACCTTTGGTAGTACTTGTTATGTATGCAAAGATTGAGAACACTTGTCCAAATTTGAGATACGGGGAGATAAAGCTATTTTTCTAGGATACTCACCTAACAGTAGAGTCTACCGTGTTTATAATCTTCGCACTAAAACCATGATGGAATCCATAAATGTAATTGTAAGTGACACTACTGTAGAGAGTAATATTGGTGAATCAACTATTGTGGAAGAGCCTACAGATGTTTTAGAAAACGACTCTCTAGAAATTGATAACTCATAACCAATTGAGATACCTAAAGTACCTAACTGGGTTTCTAAAGACTATCCCATAAATAACGTTGTTGGTAATCCTAGTGAGCCTGTGCTTACAAGATCTCAATTAAGAAATTATGCTCATTAAGCATGTTTTATTTCCCTAGTGGAACCAAAGAATGTAAATGAGTCATTGAATGACTCTCACTGGATTTCTGCTATGCAGGAAGAACTTCTTCAATTTGTCATTCATGATGTTTGGTATCTTGTACCTAGGCCTACACACAAAAAGATTATTGGCAGACGTTGGATATTTACAAATAAATCTGATGAAAATGGGATAATCATTAGAAACAAAGCTAGATTAGTTTCTCAAGGATATTCTCAAATTGAAGGAATAGATTTTAACAAAACTTTTGCTCCTATTACTCGTTTAGAATTTGTTCGCCTTCTCTTTGCCATAGCTTGCCACTTGCATTTTAAACTTTACCAAATGGATGTCAATTCTGCATTCCTTAATGGAATATTGACTGAGGAGACCTATGTAGAACAACCAAAAGGGTTTATTGACCCTCAATATCCAAATCATGTATTTCATCTTAAAAAGGCTTTGTATGGCCTTAAACAAGCGCCTAGAGCCTAGTATGAGCGTCTTTCCAGCTTCCTCTTAGATAAAGGTTTTAAAAGAGGTGGAAATGATCAAACCCTATTTGTCAAACATTTTGACAAACATATTATTATAGCTCAAATATATGTTGACGATATCATCTTTGGATCAACTTCTCACTCGGAAGTAAAATCCTTTTCTGAAATTATGCATAAAGAGTTTCAAATGTCTCTTATGGGGGAGTTGCAATTTTTCTTAGAACTTCAAGTCAAACAAAATTCAGAAGGATTATTCATCTCGCAATCTAAATATGCTTTAGAGATAGTAAAAAAATTCGACCTTGAGAGTGCTAAAGATACTGAAACTCCCATGAGTACTACGGTAAAACTATCTAAAGATGAAACTGGAAAATCTATAGATCCAACTCTATATCGTAGTATGATAGGAACCTTGCTATGCCTTACTACCTCGCGTCCTGATATAATGTATGTTGTGTGTGTATGTGCTCTTTATCAAAATAACCCTAAAGAGATCCATCTATCTTCTGTTAAAAGAATTATTAAATATGTAAAAGGCACTCTGAACCTAGGACTTTGGTACACTAATGATACACCTAGCACTATAATTGGATACACTGATGCTGACTGGGCTGGGTGTACTGATGATAGTAAAGTTAAATCAGGAGCATGTTATTATATAGGTAATAATTTGGTAGGATGGAGTAGTAAGAGACAAAACTGCATGTCGCTCTAAATAGCTGAATCTGACTACATACCCGCTGGAAGCTGTTGTGCTCAATTACTTTGGCTTAAACAAATGCTACGTGATTATGGTATTCAAGAACACCAATTGCATCTCTATTGTAATAATCAAAGCGTGATCAATATGTCAAAAAATCCCGTTCAACACTCGCGAACAAAACACATAAAAATAAGACATCACTTTATACGCGAATTGGTTGAAACTAAGGAATTAGAAATTAATTATCTTCCTACTAATTTGCAACTCGCAGATATGTCTACCAAATCTTTAGATTACAATCGATTTATTTCTTTGTGTAAATCAATAGGTATGGTGTGTGCTGATTCATCTCTTTGATCTCTATACATTTTTTTTCCTTTGTCTATTTGAGACAAAATGGGGGAGAAATTTGAGTCTAATGAATCTTTTTACATTTTCTAAACAGCTTGATCTTAGTGATTCATTATAGGATTCTATATAGTTATTCTCAACAGTTGTAATAGGGTATTCAATTGTAATTAGTTGAGTTATGTACTTTTGTTTTCTAGGAAATGGGTAGATATAATTCTTATAAGAATAGGTTTTCCTTATTTCTTATTGCCCTACGAGTACTAGATGACTCAAAGGAGATTTTGTCTCATATTTCCAAAGGGGGAGATTGAAGCACCTTATACTTTTGACTCCCTTGAGTCTGTATTGTATAAGTGTTCATCTAGTTTGTAAATTGTGACAAAATTGTGTCTATCCTAGAAACCAAAGAACCTCAGAATTTGGTTTGTTATTTTATTCCTCTTGCTTGATTGATCTAGATAATTTTACCAACACTCACACACATTAGAATTGCATTCATACATTTCATTTTGCATATAAGCGTGTATATATATGTTGAGTGTGTTTAAATCCCTAAAATTGTTTTTTAATAATTTTTGAGAATTTTATAAACTTTTAAAATAAGGTTTTTATTAATTAAAATTTGGATTTAAAAAGTTTTTGGTTCATTCTGCAATTATGGATTGTTGGTTATATTGACTAAAAGTTCCCTTGGGTAGAATCCGAAAGCGGCAGAGACTTCAGGGTGCATTTGTAATTGTTTTTGGACGCGCGTTTGTTGACCTCTTTTTGCCCAAAATCTGTTGCATCCTTATTGGTTGAACTAGTGTTTTCTCAAAGAGAGTAAACTAGCGAATGTTAACAGCCCTTGGATCGTTTTAATCAATGATCTGCATGCGCTCTTACATAATCCATGTGAACATCATTTGAGACAATCAGGAGAGTTATAACCACCGCGTACATTTAACCCTTGGATCAAAGTCAATAAACCTTGACTCAATATAAGCCATTGATTTTGAACCAAAGTCTCGAATCTTCTCAGCCCCTATAAAAGGAGCCCTTCTCTCAGCCATCCAAGACTTTTGCCATTTCATCCTTTCGAGAGAGAGAAAGAGAGTAGAGAGAGAAGAGAGAAAAAAAATAGAGAAAAGAGGGGAAACGGAGTTATAAACCCTAACCCTAAATCATTTTACATCTTTTTCAAACCCTAACCTCTTGTCAAAACCAGTATATACCAAACACGATCTTGACTGTTTGAGAGTTTGAGAGTTGGTTTGATTAGTTGGCTGATCCCGTAACCTCTTCGTTCTTAGATCTTGTGTCCAACTTAAGCATTTCACTTAGATCTAAGTTTCTGGCTCATAGAAATATTAGATCTGAGTATTTTATGTTGCATTTCACTTAGATCTGCATATTTTGTTTCTCGTCTTGCGAAATCTATTGTTGATTATTTTCTGTAATTGTTTTTAACTTCAAAATCAACAATAACATTTTTTGTTTCTAGTTCTTGTAAAACAAAACCTTCGACTTAGTTGGAATCGCATTGGTGATTTTCAATCTCAAAAATATTTTCAAAACCTGAAATTGATTAAGATCTTGATACGTCTTTCGAGAAAGATAGCCATGGATTTTGGGATATAATAAAGGTCAAATAAGGCTAAGTTTTATAACGGAGAGAAAAATATAAAATCACAGAATATAGATCTTATATGTAATTTGATAGGACTATTTGTATAAAATAAGTGTGTGTGTGTGTGTGTGTGTGTATGTGTGTGTGTGTGTGCATGCATGTGTTAGAAAGCACCTCCACAAACACTATCACCCTACCACACTAAAAGTGTTGGTAATAAGATTTCAAGAACAAGAGCCGACGTAAAGAACTTGAACAGATTGGAAGTTAGAAAATTGGGAGAACAACATCAACAATCAGAACAGCAGAGAAGTTATAAGGACACCAGTGGGTACATTCCTAAACTTGTATAGGTCTGAGTTGTGTGCATCTTTGTTATATAGTTTGTAACTATTATAATTTATTTTGGTGGAATTTTTTGGTTACTCCGTAGAGGGAGTCGTGGATGTTTCCTCAGTTGGGTGAGGTTTTACCACGTAAAAAATCCTTGTTATTAATCTTTCTACATCTCGTCATCTAATTCTTGGTTGTGCTGAGTTTAAAGTTTTTAGACTGATTATTAAACCTGTTAAAAACTTTTGAACATATCTCATACATATATTTTTTAAACACATCTTGTGATTAATTAGATTTGGTTTTAAAGAAAAGAGTTTCTTCAAAAAACAGTTCGGAGTTACTTAAATGGTTTAATTTTATATTAAACGGCTTTAGTAACAGATTTTCACTCAATCCTCCATTAAAGACTAGAAAACCTTTATATATGATTCACACAACATATAAACAATGTATCCACATACATAACATAATTGGAACATAATTAGGTCATCAAAGTTCTCATTAAAGTTCAAGAATCCAAATAAAACCCATTTTCAATCTCAAGAACCCTAACATTCCAATTTTCAACAATTTGATGTTAATTTTCTACATAATATACATAAGATCCTAGGGTTATGAATGGAATATATTTACAAATCAGAACCTAATTAAGATCTAATCAAAATACATAAATTATTGGGATGAATCAATAAGAATGATTTTAAATCAATCCTAATTAATTCCTAATTGGGTTAATTACAAAATTACTTAATTTCAATCATCTAAATCAGATTCTAATCACTTAATTAGGATTTTAATTCAAATTAATAGGCATAATTTATAGTAAATTCAATCCTAAAAGATTTCAAATTAAACTTGCCTCCAAATTGGTGTGGACCTAGGGCTCAAATATTCAAAATCCCCTTTCTTCTTTTTAACCTTCTTTTCTCCATGCTCCCAGATCCCCAATTTTATGTTTTCTATTAAGTGCGTCTTCTAATGGTTCAATACTAACTCTTAAAGACTTAAATTGCCCCTTAACTTGTCTAAAAAGTCTCCCATTCATATTTTAAGTCAAAGAAATCATCATTTTAAATACTCTTAGCCTTCATAATCCATCATCCTCATAACCAATAACCTATAATAGCACATATCCAAATTATTAACCACATTAGTCATATTTTACTTGAATCATAATTAAAATATTATTTAATATTTTATTTGCTCTTAATTTCCAACTTTATTTATATGCGCATAATTAAGTTGTGAAATTACGTCACTCAAAAACATGTACAACACACAATATTTTATTTATTATATAGAGAAAGTACGTTGTATTACATTCATCCCCCCTTATTCAAGAAATTTGTCCCCAAAATTTGGAATAAAACTGGTTAGGATAACTTTGGAAACCTCAGACGTGTGACCTCCATGTGCTCCCAAGTGGATTCTTCCTCACCATGATGTCCCCACTGAACTCTTACTAGAGGAATGACCTTCTATTGTAGGGTCTTCTCACTACGATCAAGGATTCGTTACAGTCTCTCTTCGAAACTATCATCTTATTGCAACTTCAGCCCATCTAGATCTATGTGTTGATACTCATCCCCACGCCTTAAGAATTTTCTCAACATAGATATGTGAAAAATGTCGTTTACCTTCTAAAGGTGATCGATCAATATAGACGATATGCGACCATGACCTCTTTCTCAGTAATCATGAAGGGTCCTATGAATCGAGTATCCATCTTCCCCTCCATTCCAAATCTAACCACCCTTTTCATAGGAGATACTCTCAACAACAGTTGATCCCTCACTAGGATCTCCAATTTACTCTTCCTCTTATCCGTATAACTCTTCTGAAGATCATGGGCAATCTTTATTTTTGTTTAAATAAGCTCCATTTTCTCCAAAGTGCCCTTGATAATATCTGGTGCAAACATCCGATGTTCCTATAATCTTGCCCAATAATCAGATGAACGACATGGTGATCTATATAATGCCTCGTATGGTGCCATCCCGATTGTCTTCTCATGGCTATTATTATAGGTGAACTCAACAAGCGGTAAATCTACATTTCGATTGCCCTTTGTAAAGGCATGAGAAATAAACTCCCAGTAAGGAAGGTTACAATAAAAAAATCTATTTTTATATTTTTTAATTTTAAAGATTAAAGCCTTAAGCAGATAATCCTAAAAAAACGTGTTCACCAATTTCAATTCATGTTGTAGCAATAAACCAATTTATCCATTTTATATTTTTAACCTAAATCGTGCATCTAGGTGATATCATATTGACAATGCACGAGTCCACGCGGGAATTCAATCTTTAATCACGCGTCTTCAATCTGCAACTCCTCCATAGTGACAACATATGAATTCACCTACACAAAAACTGCAATAATTCACGAGACCACGCACGTCTTGGTATCTACTGATTCAGGCTCAGCAACTGTCTATAGATTGGGACACATAATTCGTCGCTTCTACATCACAACACAGTAAATACAGAATTCACTGCAAGGAAAAAATTCTCAAGAAGATATGGAGAATAAACTTGATGCCCAAAAAGGATCTTTAAAATATATGTATAATGAAACTTGGATCCTAAATTTATTGGGTGAAAAACTAAAGTTCTCGAAGAATTTAAACACAAAAGGAACTCTCAAAAAGGCTCTCTTCAAAGTCTAACCCCATATCTATATTTACACGAAAAGTAGTTGCAAAGAGATGTGCATTAGAGATAAGGATCAAATTTGTTTTAAAAAAACACTCGCCCAATCGTTCGAACAACTCATAAAATCTCGTTAGAAAGAGATCGAACGAGGTCATCAAATGAAATTCTAGAGAATGAGGGATAATAGGGTAGTTTGAAGTTAAACCAAAACAAGTTCGAATGACTGGTCCATCTTGTTTGAACAATGCCAAATCTCGTCCGAACGAGGCATCATTTTTTAGATAATATCATCCAATAATGAAATATGCAAGGCTCAAAATAAATACACATTCATTCCTGAGATCATTGGAATCGTGAAGACAAAAAGGACTACGAAACACGGCACGATGATATAATCTCTGAAGCTTTGCCATTATGTCTTCATTCAAATACGTCAAAAGCTTGAAGGAATAACACCAACTCTAACCTATGACTCAAAATGTTTTCTCCAGGATTAAGTCAATTAGAAATTTGACCTTACAAATCTCCCCATTTGGATATTCTGGGATATAAAAAAAAAACTATGTCGCATAGATGTAAAAAAAATACTCATTCCCAAACTCCAAAAAGTAAAAAGTATAGACGTTCGACAGACACAAAATATGATTAGCTTTTCTTTTCTTGAAAACTATGTCGCATAGATGTAATCATATAGTCCTTCACACTTGAATACACCTTCAAATGCAAAGAGTATATAATAAGTATAAATCCAAAAATTAATAAACATCGAGTAACCTTTAATATATCCTTAGCATGAAAAGAAAAGATAACATTTCTCCCACTTTTTGTTCAAGATTAGAAAAAACAAGTTGGCATAAAATAATTATTCCCCCTAAAAACAAATCTCCCCCTAAATATGTAATCATAAGATACCAATTGTAAATAAAGGGATAAGAATAAATCAATTAATAGTGTAGGATTCAATAAACACACAACTTGGCAACTCAAGCCCAAACAATCCAAGCTATGATCAAGCATATGACAGGCATAGACTAAATGTAAACAACAAAGACTCAAAATATGATACCATATATAATATATGTAAAATTTACCAATGAAAATTTGGCACACATATATATATATGTATTTAGGCTTTTTTTCCTTTAGATAAAATTGCCCCATATTGGATAATACAAACGAAAAATCCAACACAAGAGAGGGACTACCGGAGTGTTCACAGAAATCCCATCTTAGCCTACCTCTGGAAGTAACAAAAATGTCATCATCATAGAGACCTAGAACTTAGTTACCAATTATTGAGGTTATAGAAGAATATTTATAGGGTTACTTAGAACCAACACTTTTACTACTGAAAGGATCCATTTGGGTGAAGAGAGAAGGAAGAACAAAGAATATAAAAAGTTCAGAGAAAAAGATAAAAATAACGGTTGATTAGAGCAGTGACAATGATACGACGCAAATATTGCGTATTTCACCCGTTAACCTATGCGTTATTAGCCCCCTCGGGTATCTTATTCCCTATATTTATGATTGTTAACCAGAAAACCTCGGATTTCTATGCTAACAAGCTTTTTAGGGGTTAATTGAGCTTTTATAGGAATTTGGATGCCAAGTGTGAAGTTCGGACGCATTCCGCTCGATTTATGTACACTATCGCACGCGCAAGGGCATTTTAGTCATTTGACAGATTGGGTACCTGGCCCGACATCTCACGGAAGTTGTATCCCTCCTCTCTAGCTTCGTGTGGCCGCGAACGGTGTGCGATTCCGATGCATAACGAAGAAGTTACGGTGATTCTTGCAGAGGAAAAACAAAGAAAGCAAAAGAGGAGGAGAAAAGGGAGAAGAGAAACATGGGAGAATGCAGTGTGCTGCTTGAATCTGACCTACTTGATCGATCGATCGACTCATTTGGTCGATCGATCGACCATTCTAATTTGCCTAATTTTTGCCTAGGTCGATCGATCGACCAAAGGGGTCGATCGATCGATGCTCTGTTTTCTGCAGATATTTTCCTTTCTTTTCATTCTTCTTTATTTTTATTCCAACTTACTATATAAGCCAATTTTGTTGTAATAAGAACATATATCAGTTTAGGAACGATTTTAGGTTAGGGTTTGGTTTGGAGAGCTCATTTTCTCTTCTTCTTGGGTTGACAACCAATTGGTTTTATAAGATTGAACTATTCATTTCCATCTCCATTAATATAGCTTTGCACTTCATTCTTTCTTTGCTTTGTAATTTAGTTTCCATGCTTTCTATCTAGTTTACATGCTTTAATTCTTGCTTTCCTAGTTTAATTAACATAATTTAGTTTAGTTCATCATGCACCCTTAGATAAATAGGGTCGGGATTGCGTTTCCGTCATTTACGGGTTTGAACCTCGAAAATTAGGTTTTGTGTAAAATTGCATTTTAATTGAAACCGCGCGTATCAAAGTTGGATCGCTATGCGTTTATCTTTCTTTGTCATGCAACGTTAGAGTTTATAGCGACAATCCGAATTTAATCTGCGTGTGACCATTTTCCGTTAAATGTTTAATCTCTGAACTTTGGATTTAATTCCTTATTGTTTGATGTTTATGCTTAATTTAAAATGCTCGATTAAATTGCTCTCGAGCCGGAATTCTAATTAGTAGTTGTTTAGCCCGTGTGGTGGAATGCGATCCCGATCCTCGCTTTACTTTTGTGTAGCGTAACTTTTTCTTTTCTTTTTCAACCATAACCACACATTACCTTTTCTTTTCTTTATTTTACACTTTTATTCTTGAAGTTTTAAAGCAATTAAAAATCTAAAATTTAATCACTCCCTGTTGATTTCTTACGATACCCGACTTACCGTTGTGCTTGCTTGTCAAGTGTAGTTATAGTTTAGGTTTTTTGCATCGCGGCAGAGAAACGCACAACGATTGTGTCCTCACACGAACACACTTTTACCGCTCGATCAAAATGGCGCTGTTGTCAGGGAGTGTGTTTTAGATAGCAATTGTTTTATTATTTCGTAGTATTTTTCCTTTTGTATTTGTATTCTTTGTTTTAACCTTTTTTGCAGGATAGCATATTTGAGCGCGAAGAAACTTTGATTCGCGGTTGCTCACTTTCTTGCTCGGATTCTCCATCTGCAAACAACGAGGTAATCATGTCCTACTATTATAGTTATAGCGGTCATTCTAATGATTCTTACTTTGGGGCCATTTTCAAGATTTTCTTGAAAATGAAAGACTTGAAAATATTTATCGCAATGAAAATCATTATTGGGAGCTTGAGTTGGATTCATTATTCGAATCCAATGATGATTTTCATTTCATTACTTTCGAAGATGAGTTTCAACCAAATGAGGAGTCCGAGGCTCTTGAGCCGAGGAAGCCTACTTTGGAAGAGACTTTGCTTCTTTACTCCCATGGTATGGAAAGCTTAAATGATGCTGGAATGAGACTTGGAGCACTTTGCGATGAGATGAATTCTTATGCACAAAACAACGAGGAGGTGGAAACTTGTGTTTCACCTAAATTTTTCAAAGAATTTCTCATCGAATGTGAATATCTCTCCCCCGAAATTCAATCTCCGTCCGACGTTATGTTGACGGAGATTGAATTTATTTCATTACCATATACGTTTTTCGTCATTGAACCATTAGAATTACCGGGTGATTCCTATGAGACGGTAGAAATTAAAACTTCTACACTTTTTGCCGATGAGGACTCTTTACAAGACTTGTTTTCAATGGATGTTATCACGACGTGTGCACCATCTCCCATTCCGTTTGAAAAATCTTTGGGAGATGAGTTAGCTTTTCTTGGACCTCAGGTGTACCTTTCCCCCTTGTTATCCAAATCCCCCATCGTCCGCCCAAAATTTCAAATTGGCGATGGTTCACATTTTCCACCACCCACATGCCTTCCGTTTTTCAAACGGAATTCTTATTTCTCGGGAGGCATGTTTTCTTTGGAGGGTCCACCGTTGATCTTTCAAAGTAAAATCCCTTTATGGGTGGATCCTCAACTATTCAGACTTCTAGTGTATAGTTAGTGTGTAGTCTAAATAGTAGGTTATAAATAGTTAGCTTTTTAATTTTTATTTTTCTTTCTTTAGATTTTTCTTTCCTTTTTTAATTTAGTCTAGTGTAAATAGTTAACTTTTTTGTTATTTGTTTTTGCTATGCTTGGTACTAACTTGTTTTGTAGATTCATTTGGACTTGTGCTTATGGGAGATCGCTCCAATTTTGGGTAATATCGTATCTTTGTGTTGTGTTCTTAATGCACATTGAGGACAATGCAACATTTAAGTTAGGGGGTAAGGATATTCTATCCATTTCATGTTTACTCCATGGATTTGCTCACATTTAGTTACTAAGTATGCCTTTTTGTGAAAATTTGAAAATTTTCAAAAATATTTTCCTTCTTTTTCTCCTTTGTTGGGCATTTTGCCTTTGTTTTCGATGATAAATTTCAATAATTGCCCGATCCAATAGACAACTCAACGATGCATGTTCTCGATTTTAGAAGTTATTAGACTTTAGTCCTCATATCTTTGATATTATGAATAACTTCATGAATTAAACTTTAATCCCATGAGCACATGCACTTTTCTTGCTTTATTGATTTGGTTTAAGATTTTTATAACTCGGTAATCTTTTGTTGCATTGTATATACTTACACCGAGTAAGATTTGTACCTTTCATCGTTTGTGAGTGTTATACACTATTCTTTCCTCTTTGAAAACTCTGAATTCGTTGGTAATCTCTCTATTCTTTCATTGACCATTCATTAATTGAGTTCATACTTGAAATGTGTTACTTGAGCATGATTTTCATATATTGTTTTGACTCGAGAATTGCGTAAACTTTATGAAATGATCATAGTCCATCTTTGTTATACCACCCATATTAGCCTTGACCTCACCTTATATGTTTACCCTCGTCAACCCCTTTGAGCCTAAATATAGCCTTTCGTTTCATAACCCAAATTCCCATAACCAACTCCAAATTGGAATTTTAAACCATACATTCACCTTTCATACCTTTGTTTGGAATGTTACATGGGATTGAATGATGTTGTTATGATGTCGGTTGCAATTTAGGCATATGAGAGTTTGAAAAGTAAAGGAGAAAAAGAAGTGAAAAAGTGAAGAAAAAGAGAAAGTAAAAAGTAAAAGAAAACAAAAGAGAAAAATGAGAAAAAGAAGAAAAGAAAAGAAAGAGAAAGTTGTAAATGTTGTGTATAATGTTCAATAAGCTTTGATTACTCTCCCCGATGATATATCTTATGCTCGTTTGGAAGTTACTTTCCATTTTTTATATTGCCCGCATTTTCCCATTATCCCGAGTTTTCATCTCTGAACACTTTGAATCCGTACATACATTCCTTTCATTTCGTACCCTAGCCTAGCCTACATTACAACCCTATCAAGTCCTATATGATCTTAGGGTGCATGTAATTCAAAAGTTGAAATATTTTTGATAATCTATGAAAATGTATTTTGCCTCTTTTAATGTAGGATATCTTTCATTGAGATTACATATTTTAATTTCCTATATAGCGTTCTTCATTTGTGACATGTGTGCGGCCTAGTTTCCATTTACATTTACTCTTTATGCCCACATGTCCCGTGTATTACCTCCCATTTCATAGTGAATTCATGTGTTGAGTGTAATGCCCATGAGGATTGAATATATGCTTGCTTTAATGTTTATCCGGTTTATTTAAGTTTTTACCAAATCACACTATGCATGTGCTCTCCCTCCTCCCACTTTTAAAGTTTCAATTCTATGAGGTGCATTCAACCTGTTAATAACAACGGACTTTAGCTTGAATTCGTTCAATATGCTAATAATGTGTTTGAAGTCATTTTCGTTGTTGTTGAGTTTGTAGCATGTTGGATTGGGCATATTTTGAGGAAACCATATGATGTTTGTGGGTTTCATCCCTGAAAATCCTCACGAGATGACACTCGTCCACTAGGGTAACCTAGGGGTTTAACGGCTTATTGCATACGCTAAATGCAATCGTTCGCCCGCAAAAGTGGCTTTATCTTTTTATTGCTTTTATACCATACTTTTGTACTTCTCCTACTTTTGGTTTACTTGTTTTTTTTGTTGCATCCTTTTTAATTGCTAGGGACTAACAATGTGTAAGTTAGGGGGTGTGATACAACGCAAATATTGCTTATTTCACCCGTTAACCTATGCGTTATTAGCCCCCTCGGGTATCTTATTCCCTATATTTATGCTCGTTAACCAGAAAACCTCGGATTTCTATGCTAACATGCTTTGCAGGGGTTAATTGAGCTTTTATAGGTATTTGGATGCCAAGTGTGAAGTTCGGACGCATTCCGCTCGATTTCTGTACACTATCGCACGCGCAAGGGCATTTTAGTCATTTTATAGTTTGGTTACCTGGCCCGACATCTCACGGAAGTTGTAGCCCTCCTCGCTAGCTTCGCGTGGCCATAAACGGTGCGCGATTACGATGCGTAACGAAGAAGTTACGGCGATTCTTGCCGAGGAAAAATAAAGAAAGCAAAAGAGGAGGAGAAAAGGGAGAAGAGAAACAGGGGAGAATGCAGTGTGCTGCTTGAATCTGACCTGCTTGATCGATCGATCGACCCATTTGGTCGATCGATCGACCATTCTAATTTGCCGAATTTTTGCCTAGGTCGATCGATCGACCAAAGGGGTCGATCGATCGATGCTCTGTTTTCTGCAGATATTTTCCTATCTTTTCTTTCTTCTTTATTTTTATTCCAACTTACTATATAAGCCAATTTTGTTGTAATAAGAACATATATGAGTTTAGGAACGATTTTAGGTTAGGGTTTGGTTTGGAGAGCTCATTTTCTCTTCTTCTTGGGTTGACACCCAATTGGTTTTGTAAGATTGAACTATTCATTTCCATCTCCTTTAATATAGCTTTGCTCTTCATTCTTTCTTTGCTTTGTAATTTAGTTTCCATGCTTTCTATCTAGTTTACATGCTTTAATTCTTGCTTTCCTAGTTTAATTAACATAATTTAGTTTAGTTCATCATGCACCCTTAGATAAATAGGGTCGAGATTGCGTTTCCGTCATTTACGGGTTTGAACCTCAAAAATTAGGTTTTGTGTAAAATTGCGTTTAATTGAAATCGCGCGTATCAAAGTTGGATTGCTATGCGTTTATCTTTCTTTGTCATGCAACGTTAGAGTTTATAGCGACAATCCGAATTTAATCCGCGTGTGACCATTTTCCGTTAAATGTTTAATCTCGCAACTTTGGATTGAATTCCTTATTATGTGATGTTTATGCTTAATTTCAAATGCTCGATTAAATTGCTCTCGAGCCGGAATTCTAATTATTAGTTGTTTAGCCCGTGTGGTGGAATGCGATCCCGATCCTCTCTTTACTTTTGTGTAGCGTAACTTTTTCTTTTCTTTTTCAACCATAACCACACATTACCTTTTCTTTTATTTATTTTACACTTTTATTCTTGAAGTTTTAAAGCAATTAAAAATCTAAAATTTAATCACTCCCTATGGATTTCTTACGATACCCGACTTACCGCTGTGCTTGCTTGTCAAGTGTAGTTGTAGTTTAGGTTTTTTGCATCGCGGCGGCGAAACGCACAACGATTGTGTCCTCACACGAACACACTTTTACCGCTCGATCAGACAACCCCAAGATCACAAATCGCATACTTGTGCAAACGGATAATCATGGTCAGATGCGCGATAATGATGTGGATTAATGTCTTAGAAGAGCTCAATAGTCCACTAATTCATTTTCTTCGAACTATAATATGAAAAAAAAATGGAAAACTTATATGCATGAAGTTTGTCATAAATTAGGATATTTAATTTCAAAATTGAAACATACTATAATTCAAATTAGTTCATTAGCGCACCAAGTGGGAAAAATAAAATGGGTGAATAACCACCTAGCAGTTACCAAAGAGAAGTTACGTCATATGGCATGAAACATTATAAATAATCAATTAACCCAACAAAGAAGAGAGAACTCTATCATAAAAAATGCATTTACATTACTTTTATCCTCTTTTCCTTTTCCTTTTCATTTATTTTTCTTTTCCTTTATGTACGACATTTCTTTCATTCTTTCGTAGATTGTAAGGTAGTTTCTAATCTTTTTTTTCAAAGTTTAATTAAAGTTTATTGCCTTCACATTTGTTTTTATTTAATGTCGTGTTTTACATTTCTTTAGTGTAGTTATTTACTTTACTCGCACATTACTTTCTTGCAATCCTTTACTTTCATCGCATTTTCTTTTCATTTATTTACAAATCTTTATTATTCATTCAATTCATCCAATTTACTATTTTTGTTCTAGTTATTTAGCCCAATTTAAGATTTACGTCAAAGTCTTCCATACGGGAAGCATAAGTCCTCTTAATTGAGGTATTAATTATTTTATTATAATTAATTCCACTAAATAATTATGATTGGACTCCAGCTTAATTATCTCAGAAATCTTCAGACATAATGAGGTCTTATTTACAATGTTGATTATGGTGTATAATTTGAATCCCCGCGTTAAACTTTTGATACCTTCTTTGTTAAGTCAATTTGTTGTTAATCGACTTTGACCAACATCTAATAAATTTCCTCGATTCACTGGCTTAACTTTTTTTTGCTACCTCCACCGGATTACAAATAATCCACTGATCAGGTTTATTATTGGAAACAAAAATTTATAAGTCAATTAAGAGGGAATCAGGTATCCTAGGATGTGGATTCCTCTGAATTAAGATTTCAGACCTATCTGTATAATCGTTACCCAATATGCAGGGATCATTTAGTTAATTCTAATATTAAATTTCACCCATGTCAATCAAGGTGATAATTACACATGTATCTCAATCCTCCTGATTCTCCGGATTAATAATCTATGAAACTAATACAAATGATGTGAGATATCATGAGTATAATCATGACATCCCATCGACTCTGATCTCACAGCTGGTCTTGTTCAATACATTCCTGGTATATATCGAACACAATCCTCTATTAAACTATCTCATGAGTTCTCGAACTATTACCAGTTCCCCGTGTTTTGAGATAAACTATTAGGATTGTATCAAAATCATTTTGATAGGATGTTAAGTTCCTATCTAGTTTGTGAACATTTCAATAGTATTAGGATTGAAATTCCAATCTCCTCGTGATTGACCCAAAATGTTATCACTATAATTCTTACTAAGCTCTATTGACCGACATTAATACGAAATAATATGTATTTAAACAAATACAAAGCATTCTCGCAATTTGATTCTTTTTTCAAAATAAATAAAATAATTCATTTATTAATAGAAAATAAAATGTTTTACATGTGGTTTTATAAAGAAACCCCAATAACCCTAGCCAACACCAACCAGGATGATACCCTCATGTACGAACCCTGAAAGCCCATGCCATCAACAACCGGGCTCTGACGAACTACTAAGCAGTCGTCCTAATGACCAAAAAATCTTAGGAGCGTCCATATCTGAATTGAGCTCCATAGCCATTTTTCCTATTCAATCTGATAGATATGCATCACTACATCTTTGGACAATGTCTGACGACTTCCCCCAATAGTCCCTAGTCACCGACGACCTACCCTACTAATAAACAAAGGCTGGAGACTCATCCTCTGGTCCTAACCCATCACAGCTCTCATCACAATAGCTATCAGGAGAAGAAAACTCCCCTTTTCGTCATCTCTATCGTTGATCAGGTCAACCTGAAATAAACATCGACATAGCTCTGAGGGGCCAAAGAATGTCGAGGCATCAGCCACCTCTTACAATCTATAAACCCTAGTTAGGGTATTAAAGATAGAAACAAAATTGAGGGTAATAGACATTTTGTCCCTTTCCCTTCTTACACAACTTATGAAATTCCAGAAATTACATAAACATCCCCTGAAATATATTGCATCCCCTCCCCCATTATTAACTCATATGATTCACTCATCACTCCACCTCTTCTGAAAATTATTTAGAGCTCCTCCCAACCCCTGAAAATTCACTTCGATGACTTAGATCGGCTAGGAGAAGTTCTCATCTAGAGCTTCAAATCTTTCAATTTAGTTCCTACTCCATTGGGGAGTACGATGAACGACATTCCAATCTCATTCAATGTCACACGCGATTATCTCGAATTGGAGCAGAGCGTGAACATTGGTTGCACGGGTGATTGAGCTGTTTGGGCCGTTATTTTGAGTATTTATCCACCGATGCGAGTTTTCCTCCGGAAAATGTAATTCTCGTACATGATGGTAATTCCCTCTACCTAATCACTCTTAGTAATGATGTATCCAATGATGTTGAGTCCCCATCAATGGATGGTATTTACCCTCAGTTCTTATCATATGATTTCATTCGTATTTTTTAGGAGGATGGTTGGCTCGCTCGCTCACACCCAATTTTGATATTTGGAGATTTTCAAGATTTGGGACTCATTTCTTATCTTTAGGGGAGAAGATATTGGTTTTTTTTATCAAGATTTTCTTCAATATTTCCAGTGAAGATGGTTGGGTGACTCGCATGCATTTCGCGAGGTGGAGTTGTATGATTTGACTGATTTCTTCCCATTTTTTTGGAATGATGGTGACTGGTGGGGCTAGTTTGTTGGTTTGCCACCCGAGGAGTACAAGTTTCTTTAGGTAGCAGAGTTTGTTTGAGGGTACGTGGATCCATTATAGGAGGATTTTGAAGCACGGTCGGAGTTTGAGACTAAGGTCCTAGTCTCATGGGTGCTTATCATGGGAGACTTAGACTACATTTTCCATCGTTGGCCCTTCCCGAGGCATGTAATCCTTAGTTTTCATCATGGCAAATTTTGAGGCCGAGTTTTAGCTTGTCGGCCATTGTTGCATTTTTTTACTATTCTTCTTGGGTATTTTGCCAGCCAATATGGCGGACGCCTTCAAAGACGACTTCCTTTTCAAGTGGTGGAGTCCATTATTAGTTGCTTTGCGATGATGTCACATTCCTCCCATGCCCGGGATGAGTGTTTTTAATTGGGGATAGCGATGTGAACGGGGTTCTAGATTTATTTTTATTTTTTGTTTATTTTAATTTTCATGTTCTTTTATGTTTTTTTTTATTTTAGTTGTTATATTAGGTTATAGGGTGGCATTATCTTTTAATGTCTTTAAAGTGTCATTTTTAGTCTTTATATCTTTTTAGGCTTAGCTTAACTATCAAGAAAACTTTTTCCAAGAAATAAGGCCCTTGGCCAATCATTGTACTTAATATACATTTTCAGAGATAAATTAGAGATATTTCTTGGACTATTAACCTCTAAATATTATATTATTGTTGTTGTGTAGTTGGTAATTTGAGCTTTCACCTTTAAACTACACATCAACATTATTTGTTAAAAAGGATATATATCTAATTAGAACCACTTTGTGTAAAACAATGTTGAGAATTATTGCAAAGTCAATTTGAAGAAGATCATTCCAATAGTAAATTTTTTGACATAGACATTTTCAAGTATTCTTTCTTTTTTACTATAATCTTGTTTTGTTTATTTTCTTGGTTAACATGTGTTTCTTGTTCCTTCCTAATTTTCGTATGTTTGTGTTTATTGTGGCTTGTGTGGGGCTCTATATTGTTGTTTGAAATTTGTTTGCAAGACTATGGCACAATTTTTTTTTTCAAATAAAGTTGCGGAATAACAACCTCGGACGCATATATGTATATAAATGAAGCCTAGTAGGGAAAACAACCAAAAAAGACAATAGGATCCTAACAGGGACCCAAAATACCCAAGAAAAACACAAAAAACCTCAAAAATTACATCCTCACATACACACGATTTTTACATTCTCTATATGAAAAGTTGTCTTCAATTTTATTCAAAGGTCCAATGAACCAATTAGAGCCTGCATAACCCTCTTTTAGAGCCATTAGATCAGCCACATAGTTTCCTTCTATGTAGACATAGTTCAATTTAAAGTGTTGCAAGACCTCTATAAGGCCCCTTGTTCGATTGATGAGGTTTTTAATTCTTCACGGGAAAAAGCTTCTTTGTTTACCAAGTGGGTTACTTGTAGGTTATCAACCTCAACTTCAATATATAGGAAACCCAAATCTAAATCATATTTAACCCTTCAAATAGACCTCTTAATTCCATCATCAAAATAGATTTTGAAGTTTTAGAATCTGTATATTCCCCTAAAACTCCTTTGATATGGTCTCTAAGCACACCTCCCCAGCTACCCATATTTCCCCTTATAGAACCATCTGATATAATTTTAATCACACCAAGGATAATTGGACTCCACAATAATAATTTTGGAGAGGGACCTAAAATGCACTCCAATAAGACAATACAAGCCTCAGTTAAACAAGGTGTGTGTTATGATGTTCTTCTGAAACTAGAGCCTCGAATATTTTAATAAATCCACCAACATTTTAGATTGCTAGGAAGAGGGATTCAATTTATACCAACAGAGTTTATCAAGTGCTACCACCCAACTTTAGACCAACTACAGTCAAAGAATAAATGGTTCATGTCTTCATCCTTATTATCACAAAGTTCTTATGAGTCGACACCTGATATCCCCGTCCTCATCATGTTATCCATGGTAGAAAGGTTATTTTTTAACACTCTCTAAAGTAGAAAATTTTGTCTCAATATCCCTTTAGGGGACCAAACATATTTGTTTCGTATAAATTCCCCTCTAGTAGTTCTTATGTCTTCATAAGCTTTGGTCATATAGAAATCCTAGTGTTGCTACTCTTCCAAATTATTTTGTCCCTTCCACCATTAATGTTCACTCAAATAATCTCATCCTAACATTCATTAATGATTGTCAAACTTATTTTATGATGTTATTCAGTAATTGCATAAAGTTTAGCTTTTCCTACGTAATACCCCCTTGTAACCAAGGGTCATGCCAAAATTTTGTATCCATACCATTCATTGTGTCATAAAGAATCTTATCTTTATAAATCCTCATTGTTTAGGAGGGATCTCGAATCCCAACACGTGTTAGTAGGCACTTGCATAGTCCAAAGATTTTTATCTTTAATCATATTCTTCCACCGGCAGGTCGACCAAATTCTCTCCCTTTTATCCCACAACTTCATGAGAATGTTGCAGCATGTCATAACATTCCAATGATTTAGGTTGGTTAGGCCCAAACCCCTGTCTCTTTTGGGTCTAACAATTCTCTTCCATGCTATCGGGATTATCTTCATATCCTTTGTTTGGCCACTACATACGTGTCTAGAAAATATTCAATCCAACATGATGGGGATAAATTAGTTTTGTGCAATGATCTTATTGAGTATTCATCTTCTGAAGAAGACAATAAAAGTGAGAAGTTAGTCCTCCTTTAGAAAACATTGTCACAAGTGGCCGCAATCTTAGTAGTGTTCAAATTCAAGATGATTGAGGCATTCATTTATATATGCAAATCCCCAATATTGGCTCGAACGACTTAAACTCTACTTCGAATCATAACAAATGGAATGTCATCCGCAAGAAAACGTAGTCGTGTTCAAATTCAAGATATCGTAGGTCCTAAATTTTTTTTTCTTCGTTTCATTTTCTTTTATGCACGATTCGTGCCATTTTGTTTTAAAAGTTTTCATTTTCGTTTATGTGAGCCACTGATGAAGGGCATTTCTTCCTATCTATCCTAATAAATAGAATGTTTATTTTAAAAAAATACGTATCTAGAAAATATATGAGCTATTGATTTCATTACTTTTTAGGCAAAACTAAACGACTACTCCAATACACCCATATTCCAAACAATACAACTTTAACTAGGAAAATCCTCCTATCAAATGAGAGAAATCTAGCCTTTGAGTTTGTGATTCTAGCCATAATCTTCTCAATAATAGGAAGGCAGTCCCTCACTATAAGTCTATCACTACAGAGGTGTGGCCAAATAGTTGAAATTTGGGGGAATTAGGCAAAACCTCAATATGTCTTTGCATTCTTTAGCTTCAATGTTCTTTAAAATAATAACAATTATGAGTCTCTTCGTGGGGTTGGCACACTTCCCAAATAGTTTAGCAAATCTGTATAAAACAGACATAATAGATTGAATATTAGTAGTCTTGGGTTTAGTAAAAATTATAAGGTCATCAACAAAACATAGTTAGTGAGAGTGCGCACGATCTAATGGATTAACTTATTTAATTAAATTCCCCAAACACACAATCCAATTTTTTTACCAATTTTTGTAATCTTTAATTAAATTAGGTTTGCATACGATAATCGTTCCAAACACAAAAGAGAAACTATGCATGCAATCACAATCAGATATGCGGAAAAATACCTTTTCAGGAAAAAAACGTTTATATTAGTACTTTAGAGAGTTTTACAAGATAATTTACTTATAAAACTTTCTAAAGAAAACCACTCAAATCTAGAGCAGTCCACGGGTGGCGGTCCTCCCTTGGTATCCATTGATCAACCTTTCTTCTATAAGTGATCCCTAGGTTCACCGGGTCATCAATAGAGATCTTTCTCCACAAGTATAGATCAGGTATGAGTCTTCAAAGGTTTCAAAAGGATTCACAATTATATTGGGGGAGGATGTTTTGTGAATTAAATAAGTGATTGGACCTAAAACATTTGAGGACTTTTATAACAGTTATGCAGGTTACATTTTTTCAAAAGTCTCTACTAAAATCTTTTCGAAAAAGGTATTTGTAGGCCATGCACAAAAATTGAGGCAACGAATTTCATTTAAACGAAAATAGAAGTCACTCAAACAAGAATCTTATCTCGTATAAATGAAAACACAGTTCATTCGAACGAGATTCTAATATCGTCAGAACTAGCATCTAACGAGCTTTAAACAAATTTAAACATAACCCTTGTTGGATGTTCGTTTGATGTAGAGATCAAATGAGCATTCTCACGAAATTGAAGTTTCGTTCGAATGAGATAGTGATCTCATTTGAATGAGGTAAAAAAAAATTTAAGTTTTTAAAGTTTGCCTCAATTTTTTCCAAAAATACATCTCCCAAATATAAAGGTAAATAAATTCGAACTCCAAAAACATTTATACCTTCATAATCTCGAGACGTCTTAAACATGGAGATTCGGTTCAATGTGTCGATTTGTAATGGGATGCGTCAAATGTGCCATGGTGCAAATAAAATAAATATCAAGCCTAAGCTAAACTATTCTCCCTTACAAACATTTCTCTTTGGCTATTTCGGTACAAAACTAATCGAAACCCAAATTGTAAAAAATTTCCTTTAAGAAATTTTTTAATACACTTCCCAAACCCTCTAAATGGAATGTCATGAAAACGTTGTCTTGAATCTCCACTTATTTTTCTTGATCTTCCCTTGGGCACTTTGTCTTTAAGTGGTGCAATATGTTCTTTAATTGGATACCTACACACATGATACAGAGAAAAATGCTCGTGATGCATAAAATTTGAAATGAACAATAAAAACACATAAATCATAAAAATAAAAATAAAACCAAACTCCCCCCCTTAATTTGTTCTCTCCCTTTTTTCCCGAAATAGACAAAGGAGTAGAAATTAAATGTGACATGTAGAGAACATCACAGATAAGAAATAAGATATCATCACAGGGATATAGAAATAATGACATGCAATGATAATTTCAAAGGCTTCACAAACTATTTTTCAAATTTTTCAAAAAAAAATTAAGTCTAAAATTTTACAAAAACAACACACCATGAATTAACACAAAAATACTCGAATCATGGAAACGGAATGTAGGGTTGTTAACATATTTTATAGGTTAATCAACGTAGACAAACATGCCACATATGCAAGAAGGATTGAGATACCACTAACGAAAGATCTTAAAGTTTACCTTAGGTGTAAAAGATTATGAACTCATGTGAAATTAACTTAACGTAATCAACAAATCAAGACCGTAATTGATTTTCACACCAATTACAACCAAAACTATGTAATGTTTTTTTTAGATTTATACAATTTGTTCAAACCCATGATCTTCAACTTAACTCCCTCAAAATCTCACATAACTCGGAATATTCTCAATTATTTTGGAAGAAATTAATTCTTATTTGTAGCAAGCATCAATGTTCAAACAAATTGGTCTAACACTTCCGTTTTTATGTGCCTCAAATATTTTTAGGAAATTTTCATTGCAAATGGCGGCTTTTAATGCGAAGACTTTTGCCTTTTGTAGTCCCTTTCCGTTGTTTAATATTTAACAAATTTTCTGAAAAAAATGATTTGAATTCGGGCAATGGTTCTTACATGCACAACTTTTTATCTCGTTTTCCACATTTGGTTCATCTTAAAGAAAAATTGAGATGAAAACACTGTGATCGACATGTGGCAGGTAAGTGCAATATGAAAATAAGATCGTGCTCGTGTTCATTAAAGGAGACAAGTAGTCCATTATGTAGCAAGCTATCATCAAATCACAACTTAATAACTCCACACATTATTAAGCATATATATGAAATGATCTCATGTCTCAAAACACTACAAAACAGTCACGTGGATATGGAATGAATGGGTGACTTGGATATTTTTAATGTTCATCCATATAACATGTAAAAAGAATACAAAACTATTTTTACCTTTTTCACAAAAAATTATCAAAATAAAATCTTTTTGCATTTTCACTTTTTTTTAAAAGAAATAGATTTTTTTTGTATTTTTCAAAAAAATTAAGAAAAACAAAAATCTCTTTGGATTTTTCTAAAAATATCAAAATAAAAAATGATAAATATAATGATAATATAATCTACCAATAATAATAAATGTAAATAATCATGATAATAATCCTATACTAGATAAAGTATCCGAACTTACTCAACAGTGCAAATACCTAAAGATTTCCTAAAATCCTCAAATCGAAGTGAATCTCAAGGTTTCATGGATATGTCGAATTACTGATGATCGGTGCTCACAAAGCTCAGATCTTCTCCTCAACAAGATCTCGAATAAAGTGCTCGCGTATCCTAATGGGCTTTGTGCGCAAATGTTGCACCGAATTATGAGAAATTTGTATAGCACTCGTATTATCACAAGAAATAGTCATCGGGCATTATGAAATTCTGTAATCCTATAACATTTTCTTCATCTATAAGATTTGCATTCAACAACTCCCAACGGCTATATTTCAGCCTCTGCCGTGGACAAGGATATGGAGTGTTGATTCTTGCTCATCCAGGATACAAGAGCACTCCAAAAATAAAAACACCCAATCAAAGTGCTCCCACAACCATCTACATTCCCGGCCCAATCGACATCCGAATAGGAGGAAAAATGGTCACCGGTATCAAAGGAATACCAAATACCGTATGAAAGAGTCCCACTCACGTATTTGATAATACATTTAAGAGAATGTAAGTGAGACTCTTTCGGGGACGCCAGACATTGCGCATAGACTCCAACACTAAAGGCGATATTGGGACGATGAGCAGTTAGGTAAAGAAGACTACCTATCATACTTCAATACAAGATATGATCTATGTCCTTTACTAAAGCGTCTTTGCTAAGCTTTGTCAATGTACTCATAGGGGTTTGTGAGTTCTTAGCAGAGTCTAGACCAAATTAATTTACAAGGTATCTTACATATTTGGATTGAGATATGAATATCCCATCCTCAAGTTAACGAACTTGGAGATCTATGAAGAATGTAAGCTCACCTAACATGCTCATCTTAAACTCACTCTTCTTCTCCTTCTGAAAAGTGTGCGCATGGTTGGAGCACTTGGATCCAAAGACTATGTCATCCACATAGACTTAGGTAACCAAAATGTCACCACTATCTCTCATCACAAATAACAACTTATCTAGTCCCCCTCTTTTAAAGCCACGAGCTAAGAGATAGAAAGTAAACCTCTCGTACCAAGCATGGTGACACACCCCAACCCAGTTTCTTATAATTAAGTTTGAAGGTCAAAGTGAGTCCCGTCATAATTACCTTAACCAAACCATAAACACAAGTATCTTTACTCAATTATTAACTTGAATCAATGAAACCAAAAGCCTTTCAAAATTTTAAGGTAATTATGCTTATTCAAACTTACATAAAAGATAAGTAGGCTTAAATTACCCCATTTACATTGGACCAAATTATGGTTTTATGGATCCCTTGCTAACCCCACCGAACTCCAAGAATTGGAAGTCAGATCAAAATACCTAAAAAACATAAACATAGGAACCATGAGCAAAATAGCTCAGCAAATGCATCACTACTACACAATTGCATAAAAATTAAATGCAATAAATCATAACAATATAAAACATCTCACCATATCTTGGTTGTTAATAAGTAATAACATCTCTTGGTTGTTGATAATCCGTAACATCTCTTGGCTATAATATGCCATAACATCTTGTAGGAGGGTAGTGAGACTGGGGTCTATGAATAACTGGAAAGGGTGAGGCGTGACCCACTCCAATGGACACTGTCTGCAAGTCTTCAAGGTCTCCTGGTGCAACTTCTGAAGAAAACTTCTCCTTCTGGTAACAATGGAACTCAAGCTTCAACTCACTCCCTGCAAGAAGATGAACTTTCACAGAAAAAATAGCAATTTTCTCAAGGGAAACACCTGAGAGTGATGGCTGTCAGTGGGGAGTGAAGGAACAAGGCACTCAACACTAAGAGAATGAGCAGGGAGAGAATACTAGGTAGGTCTGGTGATATTTTAGCAGAGTAACAGTGTAATTTTTCTTGTCTATCTTTTGACCTTGCCCAGAGGTCTATTTATACATGGGCGTAAGGGGTGAGCTGGCGATTTTGGGCGCCAAAATTGAGAGAGTTGGTGGGGAACAATGTCTGAAGTGTACCATTTGTCCCTACCTGCAGGCAGCCTGCCTATCCCCTCTGCAGGCGCCACCTGGCACCGACCAAAACTCAAAAAGCACATATGTCCCCTAATGGAGACAAAATAGCAGATTTGGTAGTTATCTTTTGAAACGGTAACTTGTGGTGCAATTTTGCAAATCTTTGAGAGAGAGGACCTTAAGGCCTCACTCCCTCTAAAAAGTGTTATTTTTCTTGAGAGAGACCTCGAGGACCCCCTCTTCTGGAAAAGTCATTTTTCTTGTAAAGAGTTTATTTCTTGTGCGTAGCCTCGAGTGGCTTCTGGGTCTTCCTACTAGTATTCTCTCAATCCTATAGTGCTAAGTGGTTGAGCTTGCTCAACATACCTTGTCCCTCAGCCGCCAAGCCAAAACTCCCAGGAGGTCCCGACGCGCCTGTTCGAGCCCTGCTTGCTCGACTAGGCAACCTGTGCAAGAAAGTAAAGTGTTAGTGCTGTTGTTCATTTAGAGCCTGCTGTTTCATGATGAAAACTCCTGTAGCAGCACTTCTCGAATAACATTTCTGCAGTGACCCCTGCAGTGGCGCCGACCCTTGTTGTGGCGCCGACGCTCGAAGCGGCGCCGACGCTCGGAGTGGTGCTGACGTCCGAGGTAGCGCTGATGCTTGAATCGACGCTGACATGTGAGGCGGCGCCGACCCTTGTCCCGGCGCCGACGCTCGAAGTGACGCTGACGCTCGAAGTGGCGCTGACGCGTGAGGCGGCGCCGACCCTTGTCCCGGCGTCGATGCTCGAAATGGCGCCGACGCTCGAAGTGGCGCTGACGCTTGAGGTAGCGCTGAGGCTTGAATCCGCGCTGACAGGTGAGGCGGCGCCGACCCTTGTTGCGGCGCTGACCCTTGTTGTGGCGCCGACGCTCGAAGTGGCGCCGACCCTTGTTGCGGTGCCGACGCTCGAAGTGGCGCCGACGCTCGAAGTGGCGCTGACGCGTGAGGCGGCGCCGACCCTTATCCCGGCGCCGATGCTCGAAATGGTGCCGACGCTCGAAGTGGCGCTGACGCCTGAGGTAGCGCTGAGGCTTGAATCCGCGCTGACAGGTGAGGCGGCGCCGACCCTTGTTGCGGCGCCGACGCTCGAAGTGGCGCCGACGCTCAAAGTGGCGCTGACGCCTGAGGTAGCGCTGAGGCTTGAATCCGCGCTGACAGGTGAGGCGGCGCCGACCCTTGTTGCGGCACCGACGCTCGAAGTGGCGCCGACCCTTGTGGTGGCGCCGACGCTCGAAGTGGCGAAGTGGCGCCGACGCTTGAAGTGGCGTTGACGCGTGAGGCGGCGCCGACCCTTATCCCGGCGCCGATGCTCGAAATGGTGCCGACGCTCGAAGTGGCATTGACGCCTGAGGTAGCACTGAGGCTTGAATCCGCGCTGACAGGTGAGGCGGCGCCGACCCTTGTTGCGGCGCCGACGCTCGAAGTGGCGCCGACCCTTGTTGTGGCGCCGACGCTCGAAGTGGCGTTGACGCCTGAGGTAGCGCTGATGCTTGAACCGGCGCTGACATGTGAGGCGGCGCCGACCCTTGTTGTGGCGCCGACGGTCGAAGTGGCGCTGACGCTTGCGGTGGCGTAGAGACTTGCTGCGGCGCGGACACTTGCAGCGGCGTAGAGACTTGCCGCGGCGCCGACACTTGAAGCGGCGCAGACACCTGAAGTGGTACCGACCCGTGTAGCGGCGTAGAGACTTGCCGCGACGCCGACACTTGCGGCGGCGCTGACACTCGAAGCGGTGCCGACCCTTGCAAGGGCGTAGAGACTTGCCGCGGCGCCGATACTTGCAGCGACGCTGATACTTGCAGTGGCGCTGGGGGTTCCTGATGAATATGAGTTTCTGCCGGGACCCTGGGGGGTTCCCGCCCAGTATGAGTTTCTACCGGGACCCCGGGGGGGTTCCTGCTCAATATGAGTTTCTGTCGGGACCCTGGGTTTCTTCTCAGTATTTTTAATAAAATAATATTTTTACTTTTTTTTATAGGTAGACACCCTTCTACATTAGCCCCTCGTGCAAAGTCTTTTGTGTTGGGTAAACCAAAAGGCTTTGTACGCCATAAATTCATTTATTTTCTGGGACCCTAGGATTTCTTCATCATTCCCCTTAGGGTCATTAAATGTTATGTCACTTCATCCCAAGTTTTGTAAATGAGGACACTTATAGTGGACCTCCTTATCTCAGTATAAACTTGGGCGGAGGAGTATAAACTTGGGCGGAGGGGTTAACTGAAGTGAGCCCTCACCCTTGGCCTTCTTCTGTGGACTTTCATCTTGGGCGGAGGGGTTACTCGCGGTGTGCCCCTCGCCCTTTGCCTTCTTCTGTGGCCTTCTATCTGAGGCGGAGGGGTTACTCTCGATGAGCCCCTCGCTCTTGGCCTTCTTCTTGGGCGGAGGGGTTACTCGCGGTGAGCCCCTCGCCCTTGGCCTTCTTCTGGGGCCCTTCATCTTGGGCGGAGGGGTTGCTCGCGACGGGCCCCTCGCCCTTGGCCTTCTTCTGCGGCCTTCCCTCTTAGGCGGAAGGGTTGCTCGCGGTGAGCCCCTCGCCCTTGGCCTTCTTCTGTGACCTTCTATCTTGGGAGGAGGGGTTGCTCGCGGTGAGCCCCTCGCCCTTGGACTTTTTCTGTGGCCTTCTATCTTGGGCGGAGGGTATGCTCGCGGTGAGCCCCTCGTCCTTGGCCTTCTTCTGGGGCCTTTCATCTTGGGCGGAGGGGTTGCTCGCGGTGTGCCCCTCGCCCTTGGCCTTCTTCTGCGGCCTTCCATCTTGGGAGGAGGGGTTTCTCGCAGTGAGCCCCTCGCCCCTGGCCTTCTTCTGTGGCCTTCCATCTTGGGCGGAGGGGTTGTTCGCGGTGAGCCCCTCGCCCTTGGCCTTATTCTGTGGCCTTCTTTCTTGGGCAGAGGGGTAACTCGCAGTGAGCCCCTCGCCCTTGGCCTTCTTCTGGGGCCTTTCATCTTGGGCGGAGGGGTTACTCGCGGTGAGCCTCTCGCCCCTGGTCTTATTCTGTAGCATCAAGTTTGGGAAGAGAGGGCACTCAAGGTGAATCCCCTCGACCTAGGCTATTTTCTGTCAAACTTGCAATCTTGGGCAGGTGGAGCTACTATAAGTGGATCCCCACACTCCAAGCTATTTTACTATTTGTTCACTTGGTTGAGGACTTCTCAATATTAGCCCCCTCGTGCAGAAGTGTCTTGTAATGTCGAGGGACTTGTGCACGAAACTGTCGTACCTTTTATTTATACTTGGCAGTTGCTCAAGACTATGAGCACTCCGGTGCCCTTGGAGACTTAGGTGCTAAACTGTCGCACTTTATATTTATACTTGACGCTTGCTCAAGACTGTGAGTGCTCCGGTGCCCTTGGAGCCTTAGGTGCTCATCTGGAGCATCTTACGTTTGTGCATGGAATTTGCTCAAGACTGTGAGCACTCCGATGCTCTTGGAGCCTTAGGTGCTCATCTGGAGCACCTTACGTTTATACTTGACACTTGCTCAAGACTGTGAGCGCTCCGGTGCCCTTGGAGCCTTAGGTACTAAACAGTTGTACTTTATGTTTATACTTGGCACTTGCTCAAGACTGTGAGCGCTCCGGTACCCTAGGAGCCTTAGGTGCTTATCTGGAGAACCTTACATTTATACTTGGCACTTGCTCAATACTGTGAGCGCTCCGATGCCCTTGTAGCCTTAGGTGCTCATCTGGAGCACCTTATGTTTATACTTGGCACTTGCTCAATACTGTGAGCGCTCTGATGCCCTTGGAGCCTTAGGTGCTCAACTGGCGCACCTTATATTTATACTTGGCATGTACTCATAGACTGTGAGCGCTCCGGTGCCCTTGGAGCCTTAGGTGCTAAACTGTCGCACCTTATATTTATACTTGGCACTTGCTCATGACTGTGATCACTCCAGTGCCCTTAGAGCCTAAGGTGCTCATCTGGAACACCTTATATTTATATTTGGCACTTGCTCAAGACCGTGAGCGCTCCGGTGCCCTTGGAGCCTTAGGTGCTAAACTGTCGCACCTTATACTTATAGTTGGCAGTTGCTCAAGACTGTGAGCCCTCCTATGCCCTTGGAGCCTTAGGTACTAAACTGTCGTACCTTATATTTATATTTGGCACATGCTCAAGACTGTGAGCGCTCCGGTGCCCTTGGAGCCTTAGGTGCTAAACTGTCGCACCTTATACTTATTGCTGGCAGTTGCTCAAGACTGTGAGCGCTCCTATGCCCTTGGAGCCTTAGGTACTAAACTGTCGTACCTTATATTTATATTTGGCACTTGCTCAAGACTGTGAGCGCTCCGGTGCCCTTGGAGCCTTAGGTGCTAAACTGTCGCACCTTATACTTATAGTTGGCAGTTGCTCAAGACTGTGAGCGCTCCTATGCCCTTGGAGCCTTAGGTACTAAACTGTCGTACCTTATATTTATATTTGGCACTTGATCAAGACTGTGAGCGCTCCGGTGCCCTTGGAGCCTTAGGTGCTAAACTGTCGCACCTTATACTTATTGTTGGCAGTTGCTCAAGACTGTGAGCGCTCCTATGCCCTTGGAGCCTTAGGTACTAAACTGTCGTACCTTATATTTATATTTGGCACTTGCTCAAGACTGTGAGCGCTCCGGTGCCCTTGGAGCCTTAGGTGCTAAACTGTCGCACCTTATACTTATAGTTGGCAGTTGCTCAAGACTGTGAGCGCTCCTATGCCCTTGGAGCCTTAGGTACTAAACTGTCGTACCTTATATTTATATTTGGCACTTGCTCAAGACTGTGAGCGCTCCGGTGCCCTTGGAGCCTTAGGTGCTAAACTGTCGCACCTTATACTTATAGTTGGCAGTTGCTCAAGACTGTGAGCGCTCCTATGCCCTTGGAGCCTTAGGTACTAAACTGTCGTACCTTATATTTATATTTGGCACTTGCTCAAGACTATCAACTGTGATAGGGAGGGTTCCTCACCGATGATTAATTCTTCTGGGGTACCTCGCACGTCGACGTCGCCTCTAAGGGTGTCTCGACATCTACCAATGTTGGTAGAGGTTCCTCGCGTGTCGACCTCCTATCTGAGAATGTCTCGCCGACTGCCAATGCTATCAAGGGGTTCCTCGCGTATTGACCTTGGGTCCGAGGGTATCTCGCCAATCGTTGGCACTACGGGGAGTGTGCTGCTGACCAAGGTTTCATCGCGGGTGGACACACTATCCGTGGGTTCCTCACAGACTACCAATTTTGCTAATGTCTTCTCGCCCGATATCGGTTTGGGTTCATATCTGTCGGGTTCCTCGACCCTTGCTGTTGGTAACTGTGATGATTCTTTGCTGGAAATGTGTGGTAGTCTTTAGCATGTAAGTGGTTCCTCGTCGGAGGTCCCAATACCCGAGGGTCCCTCGTCGGAAGCGCTGTTAGTTGCTGGTATTTTGGATGAAGGTGTCTCGACCTCAAATATTGTCGAGGGTCTCTCGCCTCTTGAGGGCTCCGCGTGCGCTGCTACTCAATCCCAATCTTTTGTGGCTCGTGGTTTTTTTTTTCCAGCAGGTCCCTCGTCGAGATTTTCTTTGGAGGGTTGATCGTGACCCACGGACGCATGTTGCTATTATCGAGGGGTGAGGGGTGTCTCGACTTCTCGTTTCGTCGAGTGTTCCTCGTCTGTCGGAACATGTGTTGGAGAGAGGGGGTCTCGACTGATTCCCCTGTGAACTTGGGTGTCTCGACCAGTGGGTGTGTGGAGATGGGAGTCTCAAGCAGTGGCACTCAGTTAGAGATGGTCGGTGTCTCGCCCGTCCCCCTTGATGTGGCTATTGTCGAGGGCCCGAAGCGAGTGGACCCCTCGTCCGAGGGTCTCTCGCCAGTCGCCTTGGGTTCTTATAAAAAGATCAGTTGCGTTGGGAGACTGTTCGTGGTCTGCACGAGGAACACGGTGTCTCGACTGAGGCTTTGCTGACGGCGGGGGTATCTCGACGGTTTGCGGTCTGCGTGAGGAACACGGTGTCTCGCCCGATCTGGGTGCGAGTTTGAATTTCTTGGTTGAGACGGCCGCCAGCAAGGGTTCCTCGTCAGTAAGTCCCCCATCTGAGGGTCTCTCGCCCCGTTCAAGACCTCGCGATGTTGATATTTTTCGGCGAGACACGTTTTTCTCCATTCGAGACCTTGCGTGTTTAGGGCCACCGCCTCAGATCTCCTCGCCTCCTATATCTGCGTATGAGGGCCTCTCGCCCATGACAAGTTTTTTTTTATAAGTTCTCCGCGTGATGATGTGTCCTCTACAGATGTCTTGACGCGCCATAGTGCTGGCAGCGGTTCTTCGCGCGCTGGCGCGAATATGGGGAATGCTTCCTTGTATCCCGTAGCGGAGGGTCCCTCGCTCAATCCGTCGTTGGCGTCTGGGGGCCTCTCGACCTTGGGTGTCTCGACGCCCACGATCTTTTCTGAAGTTTATCCAGTTGGTTTGGATAAGGGTATCTCGGATTTTTCTGGCGCCGACGGTGGTTCCTCGCGCGTTGATCTAGGCGCGGGGAGTTCTTTGTCTATTGAAAATGAGCTTTTACGGAGGGGGGGTTTCGACCCTAATATTTGTATTATTATTATTATTATTATTATTATTATTATTATTATTTTTTTGTGCGTTGGGTTCCTCGCACCTCGGCGCTGATAGGATTCCTCAACCTTTCGCGAACTTGTGACATTGACGGGGGGTATCTCGACCTCGGGTGTCTCGACGCCCATGATTTTTTTATTTTTGCTGAAGAAGGGTCTCTCGACGCCCATGATTTTTTTCTGAAGGAGGGTCTCTCGACGCCCATGATATTTGCTGAAGGAGGGTCTCTCGACGCCCATGATTTTTTTCTGAAGGAGGGTCTCTCGACGCCCATGATTTATGCTGAAGAAAGGTCTCTAGACGCCCATGATTTTTTGCTAAATAAGGGTCTCTCGACGCCCATGATTTTTGCTGAAGAAGGGTCTCTCAACGCCCATGATTTTTTGCTGAAGAAAGGGTCTCTCGACGCCCATGATTTTTTACTGAAGAAGGGTCTCTCGATGCCCATGATTTTTACTGAAGAAGGGTCTCTCGACGCCCATGATTTTTACTGAAGAAGGGTCTCTCGACGCCCATGATTTTTACTGAAGGAGGGTCTCTCGACACCCATGATTTTTGCTGAAGAAGGGTCTCTCGACGCCCATGATTTTACTGAAGAAGGGTCTCTCGACGCCCATGATTTTTTTCTGAAGAAGAGTATCTCGATGCCTATGATTTTTGCTGAATAAGGGTCTCTCGATGCCCATGATTTTTACTGAAGAAGGGTGGGTCTCGACCCGTGGTTTGCTGCGAGGTGACCCTCCGTCTGAGGATCTTCGAAAGCCCTAGTTGCTTTGGGCAGTGGTGTCTCGATGCCTTTGAATTTTTTTTTTTTTTTTTTTTCAAGAACATGGGTCTCGCTTATGATAATATGGTGTCCTTTCATCAGCGGCCGGGGGTCTCGCGACCAGGCCTCGCGTCTACGGGTCCCTCATCACTGCAAGGGGTTTTCTCTTCATCTTGTCATGTCGAGGGTTCCTCGATTCAGGTTGTCTCGACCCTTTGTGATGTTGACAATTTTTTTTTTTTTTTTTTTGACTGGTCGTGTTGCATTTGGGGAGATCAGCGATTTGCTATTTATTTCTCGTGGGGGGGTCTCGACCTCTTATCGCGTCGAGGGTTCCATGACCCAGGGTGTCTCACCCATTGTTGTCGTCATGGAGAGTATGTTGCTGCTGCCACGGGTTATTTTCTTAAGGGTTCCTCATCGCTATCATTCAGCGAGAGGAGTTCCTCGACCATACCGAATTCCTCGCCAAACACTTAGGGTTCCTGGGGTTCCTGTCAGTGAACTTGACGGTTGTCACAACTTTCTCCAGCGCCGTCCTCCGCGGCTGAGCTACTTCAACCGGGATCGCCGCCGGAACGACCGCCCCTCCACCGGGGTTACTGTTGGTGTTACACAATCTTGACCCAAACTTGCCAAGTCTAAAAAAAACATACTCATAAGCCTCTGCCACCGGAGCTGTTGTCGGTGAGATGGTCGGCCCTCCCGGAGGAGCAGGTACCTTTGCTCCGGTCACCACCACCTCCACCTGAGTGGCCTTGTCTCTTTGAGCTCCATTTCCAGATGGAATGTCTTCAAACACTAGCTGCTTAGAAACATTAAAACCTTCTTTGCCCATGGAAGTGAGGATACCTCCCCAGCAGAGTCGCCAAATGTAGGAGGGTAGTGAGACTGGGGTCTATGAATAACTGGAAAGGGTGAGGCGTGACCCACTCCAATGGACACTGTCTGCAAGTCTTCAAGGTCTCCTGGTGCAACTTCTGAAGAAAACTTCTCCTTCTGGTAACAATGGAACTCAAGCTTCAACTCACTCCCTGCAAGAAGATGAACTTTCACAGAAAAAATAGCAATTTTCTCAAGGGAAACACCTGAGAGTGATGGCTGTCAGTGGGGAGTGAAGGAACAAGGCACTCAACACTAAGAGAATGAGCAGGGAGAGAATACTAGGTAGGTCTGGTGATATTTTAGCAGAGTAACAGTGTAATTTTTCTTGTCTATCTTTTGACCTTGCCCAGAGGTCTATTTATACATGGGCGTAAGGGGTGAGCTGGCGATTTTGGGCGCCAAAATTGAGAGAGTTGGTGGGGAACAATGTCTGAAGTGTACCATTTGTCCCTACCTGCAGGCAGCCTGCCTATCCCCTCTGCAGGCGCCACCTGGCACCGACCAAAACTCAAAAAGCACATATGTCCCCTAATGGAGACAAAATAGCAGATTTGGTAGTTATCTTTTGAAACGGTAACTTGTGGTGCAATTTTGCAAATCTTTGAGAGAGAGGACCTTAAGGCCTCACTCCCTCTAAAAAGTGTTATTTTTCTTGAGAGAGACCTCGAGGACCCCCTCTTCTGGAAAAGTCATTTTTCTTGTAAAGAGTTTATTTCTTGTGCGTAGCCTCGAGTGGCTTCTGGGTCTTCCTACTAGTATTCTCTCAATCCTATAGTGCTAAGTGGTTGAGCTTGCTCAACATACCTTGTCCCTCAGCCGCCAAGCCAAAACTCCCAGGAGGTCCCGACGCGCCTGTTCGAGCCCTGCTTGCTCGACTAGGCAACCTGTGCAAGAAAGTAAAGTGTTAGTGCTGTTGTTCATTTAGAGCCTGCTGTTTCATGATGAAAACTCCTGTAGCAGCACTTCTCGAATAACATTTCTGCAGTGACCCCTGCAGTGGCGCCGACCCTTGTTGTGGCGCCGACGCTCGAAGCGGCGCCGACGCTCGGAGTGGTGCTGACGTCCGAGGTAGCGCTGATGCTTGAATCGACGCTGACATGTGAGGCGGCGCCGACCCTTGTCCCGGCGCCGACGCTCGAAGTGACGCTGACGCTCGAAGTGGCGCTGACGCGTGAGGCGGCGCCGACCCTTGTCCCGGCGCCGATGCTCGAAATGGCGCCGACGCTCGAAGTGGCGCTGACGCTTGAGGTAGCGCTGAGGCTTGAATCCGCGCTGACAGGTGAGGCGGCGCCGACCCTTGTTGCGGCGCCGACCCTTGTTGTGGCGCCGACGCTCGAAGTGGCGCCGACCCTTGTTGCGGTGCCGACGCTCGAAGTGGCGCCGACGATCGAAGTGGCGCTGACGCGTGAGGCGGCGCCGACCCTTATCCCGGCGCCGATGCTCGAAATGGTGCCGACGCTCGAAGTGGCGCTGACGCCTGAGGTAGCGCTGAGGCTTGAATCCGCGCTGACAGGTGAGGCGGCGCCGACCCTTGTTGCGGCGCCGACGCTCGAAGTGGCGCCGACGCTCAAAGTGGCGCTGACGCCTGAGGTAGCGCTGAGGCTTGAATCCGCGCTGACAGGTGAGGCGGCGCCGACCCTTGTTGCGGCACCGACGCTCGAAGTGGCGCCGACCCTTGTGGTGGCGCCGACGCTCGAAGTGGCGAAGTGGCGCCGACGCTTGAAGTGGCGTTGACGCGTGAGGCGGCGCCGACCCTTATCCCGGCGCCGATGCTCGAAATGGTGCCGACGCTCGAAGTGGCATTGACGCCTGAGGTAGCACTGAGGCTTGAATCCGCGCTGACAGGTGAGGCGGCGCCGACCCTTGTTGCGGCGCCGACGCTCGAAGTGGCGCCGACCCTTGTTGTGGCGCCGACGCTCGAAGTGGCGTTGACGCCTGAGGTAGCGCTGATGCTTGAACCGGCGCTGACATGTGAGGCGGCGCCGACCCTTGTTGTGGCGCCGACGGTCGAAGTGGCGCTGACGCTTGCGGTGGCGTAGAGACTTGCTGCGGCGCGGACACTTGCAGCGGCGTAGAGACTTGCCGCGGCGCCGACACTTGAAGCGGCGCAGACACCTGAAGTGGTACCGACCCGTGTAGCGGCGTAGAGACTTGCCGCGACGCCGACACTTGCGGCGGCGCTGACACTCGAAGCGGTGCCGACCCTTGCAAGGGCGTAGAGACTTGCCGCGGCGCCGATACTTGCAGCGACGCTGATACTTGCAGTGGCGCTGGGGGTTCCTGATGAATATGAGTTTCTGCCGGGACCCTGGGGGGTTCCCGCCCAGTATGAGTTTCTACCGGGACCCCGGGGGGGTTCCTGCTCAATATGAGTTTCTGTCGGGACCCTGGGTTTCTTCTCAGTATTTTTAATAAAATAATATTTTTACTTTTTTTTATAGGTAGACACCCTTCTACACATCTCTTGGCTATAATAAGCCATAACATCTCTTAGTTGTTGATAAGACATAACATCTCTTGGCTATAATAACCCATAACATCTCTTGGATATAATAAGCCATAACATCTCTTGGTTGTTGATAAGCCATAACATCTCTTGGATATAATAAGCCATAACATCATTTGGCTATAATAAGCCATAACATCTCTTGGATATAATAAGCCATAATATCTCTTGGCTGTTGATAAGCCATAACATCTCTTGGCTATAATAAGCCATAACATCTCTTGGCTATAATAAGCCATAACATCTCTTGGCGGTTGATAAGCCATAACATCTCTTGGCAATAATAAGTCATAACATCTCTTCATAGCACATACGTATCATATCCATAATCAACTTAATAATTATACATATCACATCCATAATCAACTCACTAACAACACATATCATATCATATCTATAATCAACTCAGTAACCACACATTTCATATCCATATTCAACACAATGACTACACATATCATATCCATATTCAACTCAGTAAGGACCACATATCATATCTATAATCAACAAGGTAACCATATCCCTATTCAACTCAGTAACTACACATATCATATCCATATTCAACTCATTAATTACCACATATCATATCTATGATCAACTCAGTAAAAATATCCATATTCGACTCAGCAACCACACTTATCATATCCATATTCAAATCATTAACTACACATATCATATCCATATTTAATTGAGTAAGTACTACATATCATATCTATAATCACCTCAGTAAACATATCCATATTCGACTCAGCAACGACACCTATCATATCCATATTCAACTCATTAACTACACATATCATATCCATATTTAATTGATAAAGTACCACATATCATATCTATAATCAACTTAGTAACCATATTGATATTCAACTCAGTAACCACACAAATCATGTACACATTAACCTCAATAACTACACATATCATATCTATAATCGGCTCAGTAAGTGGCACATATCATATATATATTCAACTCAATAACCATATCCATATTCACGTCAGTAACCACACATATCCTATCCTTATTCAAATCAGTAACTACACATATCATATCTATATTCAACTCAGTAAGTGACACATATCGTATCTATGATCAACTCAGTAAACATACCCATATTCGACTCAGTAACCACACCTAGCGTATCCATATTCATCTCAGTCAGTACCACATATCATATGTTTACTCCACTCGTAAGCATACAAATACATCTTACCAGTGAGTACACTCACCTTGGCCACTTCATGTATTTTTCCCTTGCCTTTGTCTGGCACTTATTCAACCGGTTCTTCTTCCCTTTGACATATAAAGTCTTAAAATATTAGTATCATCGTAATGATATTAACAATCCAAATAATAACTTAACCTTAACCTAATTCATAAGCATCATATCATCCCATTGTAATCATTTATTACAAATGAAGTCTCATCCAATTTCATGTTAAAATATTTAACATATCCAATCCATAGCCCAAACATACTTTAATTTTTTCTTGGTAATACGATTATTATCATATTAGGTTCCCAATAAATAAGACAACACATATTTTCAAGTTTTCTAGAGCAAGATGTGTCCATTCTTTATTACAAAGCAAATCTTCCCTATAGGCTCCTTTATTGTTTAGTCAATTTCCAGGAATTTTCGTAATTTTACTACATCATAACTTCCTGTGATATTTCACCCAACATCCATAAACATATCTAACAATACAACATTAAAGTTCCATAATTTTTAAGGTTCATTTGCCATGTCAAGCAAAGCATTGAGCGCCTGGTGTGCATACTTACACCTTTGGGGCAGGTTTGATATATGAGCTTCAAACTATCACCAAAGATTCATTTCTTGGTATTTTCACATTATTTTTGGATATGTTATACATATACGAGTCTATTTTGTTATCCAACTAGAGTTATTCAATTCCCATAAATATACAAAAAGTTATAGGAGTTTGAATACACAAGGTTTCCAATCGAAACAATATACATGATTTACACGTTCCACTTTGCTTAAACTCGCATCTATTCATACATATAAACCAAGCCATGAAATTTCCATATAAAATATATGATTTATAATTTTTCAATCAGTCACACAAGAACGTTAACAAGATTTACATATGGAATTACCTTATGGACACTTCCGTAATTTCCCACGGATTTTTCTCCCATTTTTCCTCACCTTTCTCTTCTTAAACTTCCCGTTTATCTCTCTTCAGGACAAAATATCTAATGGCTAAGTTTGGATGAAGAAGGAGTTAATTTCAAGCGGCTTAAGTCGGCCAAGCTTTCCCCCCCTTCCAACCAGTGAAATCCATCCACTTGTTATACATATAAGACAAAATACCACTTAACGAATGGACAATTTTGCCCCTACTTCGTAATTCCAGCATAACTTCTTGCTCGAACCTCTGTTTTACACACCGTTTGTTGTTTTACAAACTTAACTCATATATGTACAACTATATAGTTTTCACCTCAAGTAAGTTATTATATTATAGTGGCCAAATCTAGTCCCGAACTCGAACATTCCTACCGAAGGCTTCACAAATTTGTGTTTGTGACTAATTCAATATTTCATAAGTTATGAAGGTAGGATTAGACTAAACATAATAACTTAACATTATATATTATAATAACACATTATTCTCATTCCATACAGTAGGCATGATTTAAACATGGTTTATCATAATAATATTTTGGTCGTCACACACGGGGTGCTTGTTATGAACCGTATAAGGCTTTCCTAAGATAGTAGACGTGTCCTGGGTGCTTATGATCTTCAAACCCTTATGGTTGTTTAATGTAAACCTCCTCCTATATAATTCCATTCATAAGGGGACTCTTAACATCCACCTGATATAACTAGAAGTGCAAATGTATACTATAGCGAGTAGTAAGTAGACGAACCCAAGCCTAGTAACAGGAGTGAATGTCTCCTCAAAGTCTACACCCTCGATATGTGTATTGCCTTTAGCGAACAACCTAGTCTTATTTCTAACTATGGTACCATTTTCATCCCCCTTATTCTTAAAAATCCACTTGGTACCTATCACTTTAGTCTCACTTGGCGGGGGTACCAACTACTAGACATCGTTCTTAATAAATAAAAGAAACTCTTCTTGCATGGCATGAATCCAATGCTCGTCCTTGAGTGTTTCCCAAGAGATGGTAAGCCATGAACTAGGTCCTTTTTCACTAATCTCTTAAGATCTTGAAAGTTCACGTGACCTAGTCGTTGATGCCAAAGGTTCATAGTGGATATTATGGCATTGTTACACATAAAGGAGGACTTGGGCACAATCCCATACAAATTATCTTTCATCCTCACACCTTGTAGTTAAAGTTTACCGGATTGATCATAAACATTGCATTATGCATTGCGCAGTTGGCTTATGCTAATTAAGTTCCTTCACGTACAACACATCATCTAGCTTAGAAAATGTGGGTATCTCAACACTCCCATGTCCTACAATGTTAGATCTACTCCCATCTCCAAAGGTGACTTTACCTTCCTTGCGATCATTAAGGTGGATAAAAAATGAGACGTCACTGGTCATGTGCCTAGAACACCCACTATCAAATTACCATTAGGAATTATTTTTATCCTTAATAGCAACATGAACAACAAGGACTTTCCATCTCATTTAGGTATCTAAGTGCCGGTAATACCTTAGTTGGTTTTCCCAGGTTGAACTTTTTTTTATGGTTTAGGTTGAGGGCCATAAGGATTAACCACAACTTCAGGAACCGGTTCTGGTGCTATATGGAAAGTGGATGAACAATCAAAACCTATTCCATACCTCTTTGTAAAACCTAATGTGGGGTCGAGGATCATCTTACCTACCTTCTTCGATGTATCCTTTTTAGTTATCTTGACCTCCCGAGAATGTTTGAGGTCTTTATCTAGTTTGGATACAACGGCTTTAGGTTTCTCACGAGTCTCCACGGATGCTTGGAGATCTCTCGTAAGACTACCCACCTTGTTGGTCAAGTCCTCTCTCCTAAAGCTTCTCTCACTAAGGACTCACTCTCTCTCTCGCCTCTCTCAACTCTTTCTCTGGACTAAAAATCTCATAATTAACCCTTTGCTTTTTTTCTTAGTTTCAAAGGACTCAACATAATGATCGACATAGGTGCATTATAGGTCACTCTCGCTCCCACTTAAAACATTCTCTCCCTTACTCTCCTTAGAACGACTAGACTCACTAACAAGATGTTCATATTTATTAGCTTCTTCATCATCGTGAGGTGCACTAAATGTACTAATATGATTAGCCATGAATGTGGTGAAGTTACATCCATACGATGATTCACCCCCCCAAACTCACTGACTTGACCTTGCTATCGCTAAGCGTGACATTTAAGGAAGCTTTGTCTTTTTCTTGACGTTTCAACATAGTCGGACACTCGTGAGCTTTGTGACCCTTTCCCTCACACTCATACCATCTTTCCTCGTCTTTCTTTAGGAAATCTTTCGTTTCCTTTTCAAAAAATTTCTTTCCCGATTTATACTTTTTATCTTTCTCAAAACTTTTATTTTCTTTGAAAGTATTTTGTTTTTTCATTTTGAGAAATTTCTTGAAATTTTTAAGAAAAAGGGACAAATCATCTAAATCAAAGTCCTACTCAGAATCGTATGATACTTCCTCTCTCTTTTCAGATTGGGATTTAAGTGAAATTCCCTTTTCCTTAGGTTTTATAATTTTAAGGAACATATTTATCTCGTATGCTTGAAGATATTATACAAGTTCTAATAACATAAGAGTATCTAGAATCCCTAATGAATTAAGTACGGTAACCTTAGGAATAAAGCGGACGAGGAGAGATCTCAAAATTTTCTTAACCACACGCGTCTCGGGTATTTTCTCACCTAAATTGAAACTCGAATTAACTACATAAAAAATTCACGTATAAAACTCATCAAATTATTAGATTCAAGCATTCTGATTGGCTCAAATTGTGTGGTGAGATTCTATAGCTTAAAATATTTAACATCATTGGTACCCTCATAAGTGAGATGGAGAGTATACCAAGCTTCTTTAGATGTGGTACACATCATAATTCGGCAGAACTCGTCAGGGATGGCAGCTCTCGAAATGGCACTCAAACCGCGAGAATTAAAGTTGCTCCATTTAAATTCGTCATCTATCCATTGAGAGACATGTTTAGGGAGGTGTCCACCATCTTTCACAGATCAACCAGACCCATTCGTCAATTGTTTTTAAAGTAAATTCTAACTTTTCAATATTTATAGTTGGTACCATCAAAGATGGGTATTTGTTTATACAATATAAAATGCAAAACAAGGCATTAAGACTCCTCTCCAACCAGAGTGTCCACGTGGCACCCATTTTCTACGTTCTCTCTCTCTCACACTCTCTCTTTTCAAACCCACTTTTACTTTTTTCTACATTCAATTTCCACCCTCTAACTTCCCCCATTTATTTACTGCTTTTTATTCACATTCTTTGTAAAAACCCAATGACTTCTCCCATTTATTTAATGCTTTCTATTCATCTTCTTTGTAAAACTCAAGGACTACTCAATTTTCTCAAGTTGCCCTCCCACTTCCACAATGTATGATTCGTATAACTCCTCATTTTCACAAAACCCTATTCCCATTCCCCAAATACCAAGACCCCGCTCTTATCTCTCATTTTTTTTCCTATGAGACCACCATTGCCGAAGGATAATCAGATCTAACTCTTACATCTTGAACAATCAAAATATAAAGGCTTGATTTAAGGTAACCCCCCCCTCTCTCTCTCTATATATATATAGATAGATATAGATATTTTTGAACCCTCGAAAGTTAAAGGCAAATGATGTAAGGTATGTGATAATGATAAGGTCTAGTCCATTTCGGAGACGCAAGATGTTGTTGGGTTGTGAAATTGATAAGGTCCAATTTTGGTTTTAGTTTTGGTTTTGGTTTTGAAGGGGTAAGTGAGTGTGTAGTGGAGTGGAGCTTCGGAGAGAAGATGTGTTGGTGATTTGATAGGGGAAAGGTTGATTTCATTGAAGAAGAGGTTCATTTTGTGTACATTTTATTTTTCAGTGTGTGGTAGTGAGATTGAGAGGAGTGATGGTTTGGTAAGGGATTGGGCAAATGATGTGTCCAACTGTGTTACTATTGGTAGTTGCCCAACTGTGAATAACTATTCTTGGGTTAAGTGTTATCCATCTTTCAAGATTTCATCTATATTACTATTCATGGTTGACATAGTAAACCATCAACTATTCTTCATCTTTCAATTGTATTCAATTCGGAGTTGGTTAAGTGTTGTGAGATGGTTCAATATGAATAGAGATCTTATCCGGTAACGAAGTTAATAGTAAGGTAAGGGATCCCAAATTACATTGAATTCATTTTTACATACATATGGTCTTATTTATCTAAGATACAATCATGGAATTCAGCTATATTTTATCTGATGATGTGATATTTGGTGGGGATGAGAGGAATAAAGAGAATGAAGGCTCCTTAAGATTTGATGCTAGAAAAACTTTCTTTACAACCCGTTTATTTATTAGTTATAGAAATTTACCAACATTTCTTAATTTAATTGACTATAATTTCAATGTTTTTACTATTTGATTTGTTATATAAATGTTCTAACAATTACTCACATATATTTTTAGTATTTGTCTATGTGCCTCGAGTTAGTGGATTAGCTAAAAAACAAGAGTGAATAGTAACACGGTTGGGCAACTATGAATAAGGGATTGGGAAACTATGAATAACTTGGTATTTTGATGCCATTACATTTTTTTTTTCTTTTTCATTCTTCTTATTCCTATTTTCTTAATATTTTTTATTTTTTTCAATTTTTAACGATATATATCTATATATAATTAACACAGTTATACTTGTTTTTTGTTACAGGTTTTGCAAATTATATGGAGCATGTTCCAAGCGCGCTTTGATTGAGGTTGAACATGCGACAAACGTTGAGTTTTATTTATGTCTGGTTATTGATTTTTTATGTTTGTCCATTTGAATATCAAGGATATAATAAAATCCCCTGCCCTCCCCTGATGTTTTGTCTAGCAATTTTATTTTTTAATTTGATTGCAAAGATACTAAGGATGTTATAATCTTAATACTAGAGAAATGTTAATAAATGACATAAAATAAATAATTTAGCGTGCAGTCCGCACATCGCGCGGGTTTACACCTAGTTATCCATTAAAATCTGGACTCTTTCAAGATTAATAATTTTTCAAAAAATTGATATGAAAGAAAAAAAATATCACACTCTAATTTTGTGTAACCTGCTCTGATACCAATTTGTGAGTGTGCGCGATCTTATGGATTAATTTATACCTTCATAATGTGGAGATGTCTTGAACTTGGAGATGTTGGAAATTCGATTCATCGTCTCGGCACATGTCGGTTTGTAAGGGGATACGTTAAATGTGCCATGGTGAAAATTAAATAAATATGAATCCTAAGTTAAACTATTTTCCCTTAGAGTTATTTATTGTTAGGTTCTTTCACTTTGGGTCGAGCTTGGTGAACACCTCCATAAGCACCACAAAAAATAAGCGGTGAAATCTGGTCCTATTGTCTCAATCCCTTCTTACCCTTAAAATACCCATGAGGGTGCCCATTAACAATCACGGAATATCTAGGATTAGATATATGCGTTCTTATCTAATTCCTAAAAATTAGAGGGAACTTTATACGGTCTAGAATAGCCATCACAAAATCCCATATTACATTTTCATAGGCATTGAAAAGGTTAATTTTTACAACACATCTAGCACCAATATCTTTCCTGAGATAATGTCTAATGAGCTCATGGGTGACCATGATATTATCCATAATAGATCGATCGACCTTTTATAAAGGCATAATGATTATGAGAAATGATTTGTGGAAGAACAACCTTCATTCGAGTGGCCAACAACTTATAGATACACTTGTACATCACATTGCAACACGCGATAGTTCTTTTTTAGGAATTAACAACAGATTTATAGTATTGACAATAGCAAGCATTTGGTTCTTGTCAAAGAAATTCTTTATCGTAGTTAAGAAATCTGAAGCAATGATATCCTAAGTAATTTTATAGAAATGAGCATTAAACCCATCTGATCCCCATGCATTGTGATCTATCATGCTAAACGGTGTCTGTTTGATTTCATTAATATTAACTAAAGCCTCTAAAATTTTGGCATCTTCTTTATTAATATGGGAAACATGGAGGTCATTCAAGTGATTCAACCTTCCTGACTCTTCATTATTTGATCCCAACCAATCTTAGTAATAACTAAAACATTCAGACACAATATCATCGTTTCTCTCAATTATGGACCCATTTTGTTTTATAGTGCACTTAATAGTGTTTCTGGACTTTCTAGCATTCACACAGTTGTGAAAATATAAAGTTCTTAGGTGTCCATTAGCCCTCCAATTGATTCTATATCTCTCCCTAGCCATCATTCACCCTAGTTGTTCCAGTGGTATGGAGCGGACTCATTGGCCCAAAGGTCGAGAGTTCGAAACTCTCCACGGATACTAGACTTCAAGTGGGGCATGTGTTAGGGTGGCTATGTAACAGTATCCCCCTATTTAGCTCACATGGGGGAGTCCAAAGGGCTCGTTCGTGTGAAGGTTCAGGGTTATAAAAAAAAATCTCCCTAGACATACTCTCCTCATAGTAATACATAGCCTTGTGTTGAGAAATTCTACCTCTTTCCTCCAAAGCAAGAGTGGGGCAGTGGGGGTTCATTCTAATTAGATTTGGATCTCATCCATCTCTATTTTCAACCGTTAGGCCAGCTTTAATAGGTTGTAAAGATGTCTCCTACTCCACATTCTTAATGCCTCTTTTACATTCATTAATTTCTTTTGTAGTCTAAACATTGGGTTCCCAAGCACATGGATGTCCCAAATATTCTTCACCGCCTCCAAAAACTCTAGATGCTTCACCCAAAAATTGAAGTATCTAAAATTGTAGGCATTGGACAAATTTGTATTAAACCACTCAATAATGCATGGAGAATAATAAGATATACATGCCTTAAAAAATTTTACTTAAACCCCTAAAAATTCATTCGGCCAAGCATTGTTGATGAGACATTTGTATATTGTGGAATGAATAATCCTCCTAAAATGACTTCTATTAGTCCACGTATAGAAGCAACCTTTAACCTCTATATCCTGCAGCCAAATCTTAGCAAGGCAATCTGTAAATTCTTTAGTTTCCATTTAATGAACACATAAACCCCTAATTATGTTAGAAGCAGCAGTAACCACATTTAAATCACCCATAACCGCCCACGGCTGTGACGTATTACCAGTAATGGAGTAAATATTACTCCACAAAGAGGTTTTATGTTCCTTTAGATTTCTAGCATAAACAACCGTGAGATGGAATTGATCACCATCATTGATTTCTTCGACTAGATAATGTATAAATTACTCATGTTTAACCAGTGGTGTAAGTCTCAATTTTATAGGCTTCTATATGACCTTAATTCTACGAAAAGTAAATTCCTTGCAGTTATCATCTTTATCACATAAAGGAGAAATTTTCTTACTTACTCTATCGATTTTGGATTTAGAGATTTTAGTTTCCACCAAACGAAGCAGTGTCAACTTCTTGGTCTCAATAAAGATTTTGACTTCCCTCTATTTAGCCCCTCTGATATTCCACATCCCCCATTTCTCCATCACTTAGACTTGGTTTGAGGATTATTTTTAGACTTTAGTTTCTTCTTTGTTTTCCCCCTTCTGGGAGAATTAACATGCTCTTTGTCATTGTTTTTGTTATTTCCACTAGCCTCTGCCATTAATGGGACCATTACCATTATGTTTTTTGAAGCTATTCCTCTATTAATGACTTGTTCGGCTTGGGTGGTCGATGAAGAACATTCCTCTATCTCATCATCTGTATAGTACCAATTAGTTCCCTTCATTTCTCCGAGCCAACTCGCAAACCGAATTTTGTCAAATTTCTCTTCTAGCATCTCTATTCTATTTGTCATTTCTTTTTCCTTCTTCATTTACTGTGTCTTTTTTATTAGTTCTCTTCCCTTTTAATTTGGACTAATTGTATTTTCCTTCATCCGGTTTTTATTTTACTCTTACCACGCACCGAACCAATGTATCTTGTAGGAACTAACCGCGCGATCACGGGACACCCAATTTGAGAATACGACGAGAATTTGAAAATAGGAGGACTTAGGCTTAAAAACATGGCGTTAGAGGGTGAAACCCCAAATTAGCCCCCGAACGGCCCCGTGGGAGGCACTAACACCTCCCACGGGACCAATGCAGCTTGTAGCAACTATCCGTGTAGCCACGGGACTCCCAGTTAGAGAATACGATGGTAATTTGAATATTTCTAGACTTATGCTTAAAAATATGGCGTTTAAAGGTAAAAACCCAAAACAACCCCCATACGTCCCCGTGGGAGGCACCAACAACTCCCGGTTTTAGAATACGATGATAATTTGAGTGTTTATAGACTTAGGCATAAAAACATGGAGTTAGTGGGTGAAAACCCAAAACAACCCCCTAACGGCCCCGTAAGTGGCACCAACACGTCGCATGGGACCAATGTAACTCATAGGACCTTATCGCGTGATCCCGGGACTCCCGATTTGAGAATACGGTGAGAATTTGAAACAACGAGGACTTAAGAAAAACATGGCGTTAGTGGGTGAAAAACTGGAACAGCCCCCAAACGACAATGTGAGTTGCAGCAACACCACGTACAGGACCAATGTAACTCGTAGGAACTGACCAAGCGATCACAGGACACCCGATTTGAGAATACGATGAGAATTTTAAAATATGAGGACTTAGGCTTAAAAAATTCGTAAATACCATATACTTAATGGATCCCCTAGGCAATGTAAGAACTAAAGCATTTGTGAGCCTCTCTTTGAGCTCCTCAAACGCTCTCTAATAATTGGCATCCGAACAAAACAATATCCCTTTTTGGGTTAGGTTGGTCAATAGCCATGCAAATCTATAAAAGCCTTAAAATAATCCTAACCTCTGTCTGTGTCATTGGATTTCCTCACTCCATCACCGCGGGTAACTTACTAGGGACGATGTAAATCCCAGCCTCGGATACGATGTGCCCTAGGAACTACACTTTCTTGAGCCAGAAATTGCACTAGTAGAACTTAGTATACAACTTATTCTCCCTCAACGTTTGTAGCACCAATCTTAAATGATGAGTATGTTCCTCCTCTGAGCATGAGTATATCAAAATGTTATCAATAAATAAAATGAATAATTGAGCCAGATACTGATGAATTACACGATTCATAAGATCCATAAATATGGTGGGCGCATTGGTCAGTCCAAATGGCATGACTCGAAACTCGTAAGACACATTACGAGTGAGAAAAGATGACTTTGGAACATCCTCCTCCCCAATCCTGAACTATTGATATCCAGTCCACAAATAGATCTTTAAAAATAATAATGCGCCCCTCAATTGGTCAAATAAGTCATCAACGCGGGGTAACGAATATTTATTTCGCATCATGACTTTATTCAACTCTTGGTAATTAAAACAAAAACGAAGTGTCCCATCCTTCTTATTCTTGATTAATATCAGATCTCCCGATAAAGAAAGTGCTCTTCCGAATGAACCCCTGACTTAGTAGTTATTGTATCTTCTCCCATAACTCTTTCATTTCCATGAGATCCATACGATAAGGTTGTCTCAAAATGGGTCAGGTGCCTAGGGCTAGGTCATTATAAAAATCTATCTCTTTTTCCGGTGGTAACCTTGGTAACTCTTAAAAAATTTCCAAAAACTTCTGGACTACTGGGATAGAATTTAAAGGTATCACAACCTCCTTGGATGTATTCACGATAACATATCATAACTAGGTGCTTGAATCCCCCTCAAGTCTAGGCTTGGCAATAATAAACATCTCATATCCTGGAATTGTGAACGTAATTATCATCCCTCTACAAGCTATCGAGGTGTGGTAAGTTTCCAACCAATCCATCCCCCAAGATAAAGTCTTAAGTAACCATATTTTAAAACAATAAGTCAATGGGAAAACATAGCTTGTTTATCTCTATAGCAATGCCTCTACAAATTTGGTGTAACGCAGCTCCCCACCTACTATAGTGTCTACATTCATAACAACCTCAAAAGTTATATCAATAAATATTGATGTAACAACGAAACTAGAACTAGAAATGGAGTGTAAAGCTTTTGTGTCAAAAATCAATTAGCCATAACTATCATAAACATAAATCATACCCTTTATAGCACGTGGATATATTGATGACTCCTGCTAGTAGATATTGAACACACTTCCCTGGTGCAATTAAGGGCATCCATGCGCCTAATCTCAAGGAGGAGGTAATTCTTAGTACGGAATCACGGGTGGGAGGGCCTGAAACTGAGGTGGGGCAAGAAGTGTTGGTTGATGCCCCTGCTAAACTTTTATTAGGAAGCCTGAAGCCCCTTAAAGAATTGTGACACCCTGCCTAATTAAATCCCGGATGATCAGTCCTAAATCAAATTAAAACAGGTTTCTCAGTTGGTTCATTCTTAGCATCACTGTCGAAAGCTTTTTAATTACTAATCATCTAAGTGAAATTAGACCGGCTCCAAATTTTAGCTTTCATTAACCCAGACTAATTTCTCATGTGGAAATAAATTAAACATTCATAATATTCTATAATTAAAACCACCACACAATATATAAAGAATAAAATCTTGCCGAGTCAACATTCGGCTAAAACCAAAACGGCTAAATAAAACCAACATAATCCAAAATTGAATAACTGAAATAATGATAATGGGTGACATGTGCCAATGGAAAGTACTAAAGAGGACATCCTATACTAGATTTGAATAAATGAGTCGTCTATGCAAAGTCCTGTCAGCCTCCACAAAGCTGTAGCTACGAGTCCCTGGCGTCCCTGTGGATGGACACCTAAAAGGGTTTTAAAATATTTTGATAGAAAGAATTAGTACTCAAAATATTTTGAATATATTTAGAAAGTGATTATCAAAATAAAATGAGTTATTGATTACACATGTTAAGATTTACCGTACACTTTCTTGAGTTACCTCGCCCCTCATCTATCGTGCACGCCTAACATTTTGTACTTAGCCCACCTAGCTATACCACCCAAGCTAACTGAACTAAAGTATTCAACTGAAGTCATCTACGCGACTAAGTTACCATACCGCTCACTTAGTATGTAATAGTAATCATATCTCATGATTTATAAACTTAGATAATTGTTCACGCCTTGTTACCTTTAACCGAAGTATAATTAAGTTTCCCCACTTAATTTACTTTTCGATGTATTCACGACATCTCATTATCTACTAACTCGCATAAGTAGATTATTAATACAGTATACATTTCATACACAATATATATTTATAAATTCATTCATTTCTAATATGCCCGTTTAACACACACCAAGGACTCTTGGTTTGGAATGGCCCATCGACACCAATTAAAAGGTTTGGTTCAGATTGTCACCTCGTCTCCAAGTTCATATCATGTAGAAGTTCGGAATATCACCTCAACCCAACTAATGAAACTATATACATACATTGATTCGGAACTCTTTCGTCATGACCCCAGCTTACTATTTCCATATATTAGTTCTAAATCTTACCTCGACCCTAATATAGGCAATTGTAATTTAAGTATTCTCTCCACCTAAGTATCCATATAATTCAGTAGGTATACACACAACCTAATAATAGTTCTCGTACGTAATATTTCCTCTTTAAAATTCACCACACTTATTACTTTACGATTTATCTCACTATCGTATTTTAATTGAGTATTCACACAACTCTAAGGGTCCTAGTTACCCCTCCATTCATTTCAGTAGTTAAGCTATCTCTAACCTACTGGTATACTTCTTGGGATGACATTTACTCTCTCCGAAACTCAAATCCAAAATTCTCGATACACTACTCGATCGATTTATCCTCATCGGTCCATCACTTCAATTCTTGCACTCAATGATTCTAACGAACCCCCATTATACACCTACTGGTACTCTCTAATTCCCTACATAGGTATAAAATCATCATTAAGGTTTCCCTCAAGCGTCGGCCATCGAATAGGACTCAACTAATAAAAGAACCCAAAATCAGTCTGGGTCGATCAATCGACCTTCAGTATCGATTGATCGACTCCATCGATCGATCGACTCCATCGATCGATCGACATTCAAGGGTCGATCGATCGAGCAGTGACAGACGCAGTTCTTTTTCTTCTTCATGAATTTTCCACCATAATCAATTATCTAACTCCCATGATAATCCACCAAAGTTGTAACTAATGATACCTAACCATTCCTACATGCGCTAGGATGAATTCCAACGAATTAAACATTACAAATCCTTCCAATTTAGCCCAAAATAATTCAAATCTTCTAAATATTCAAGAACCCTAGTATGAGATGTTCTTCCCATGTCTTCAATCATCAACCCATATTTTAATTCGTGTTAACATTCATGATTCATCTGATTTTCAATCCTCTACAGATGTAAATCTAATTGCATGTGATTTCTACTTAAACATTCAATTAATCAATTCTTTTTCTCCAAGAATGTTCATCAAAATTAATTATTCACAAATCCTACGCATCGATATTACAACTCAAAATAATTTGTAAATAACCACCTGCCTTATTAGAGATGATTTGATTTCGAGTTTGCAGAAGGTATTGGGTTCCTTTCTCCTACAATCTTCCTTCCTCAATCACTTGTGTGCAATAACTCCTTGAAATCTCCCACAATTTTCCCTTTTAGCCTTGAGAAAGATCTTTCTTCTCTCTAATGGCTTACCTTTGTGTTATGAAGTTTCTAACCCTAACCCCAGTTTTAATAAGCTGATAAAACACTCCGAAATTCGTAGGTCTCCTCAGCCCCATATGCCAAAAGACTATAATGCCCCCATACGATTCCGATTTAGCCCAAAAATTCCCCGGTACCCCACTAGTACCCCTGGGTATACTATTTTTACTAATTCGACCCTTTTGAAATCATATGTGACCTCTAAATTATCATTTGAGTCACTAAAAATATATTTTATATATCATCCTCAATTTAGTCTACACGGGACACCCGGGTGAGTACATCTATATCACTCGCTATGTCGTATAGTATTTACTATTCACACTTAGTAAATTCGAGTAATAATATTAATCCGTGTCTATCTCTTGATTAATATTTAATAATCACAATTATTATCTATTCACTTAATAATCATAATTATCATTAAATCATATTAAATTACTCTACTCACATAATTTAAATTGAAACATATTTTTTATTTAAATATTCAATCAATTAAATTCTAAATACATGAATGGTGTCCCCTATGTACTCGCACTAACGGTACTACCTTGGATGGAAGCTTATGATTGCTATGATCCAAAATAGCCACGGGTCTCTTCTCATATGAGACATCTGGATACAAATCAATCTCCTCAAGTGGAATGTGCCAGAAGTCTCTCTCACTCCTCGTGTATTTCTTCAGCGATGCCACAAGGAACACGTCATGTATCTGCTGAAGATGCTCTGGAAGTCCCAATTTATATGCTACCGGTCCCACCATCTCAATAATAGGGAACGGTCCCACATATCTCGATGCTAACTTCCCCTTCTTGTCGAACCGCATAATCCCCTTCATATGAGATACTGGAATCAACACCTGGTCGCCCACTTCTAGCTCCACGTGTCTCTTACCGGCGTCAGCATAACTCTTCTGCCTATCCTGAGCTATTCGAATATGTCCTCAAATTAACTTTATCTTGGCAGAAGTATCCTATAGCATCTTCAGCCCCAATAGCTTGTTGTCCCCACCTCTAACCAGCAGGCAGGAGAACGACAAGGCCTCCCATAAAATGCCTCAATGGAGCCATACCAATAGTGAATTTGTAAGAGTTATTATACTCAAACTCTACTAATGGAAGATATCATTACAAACTTCCCCCAAAATCTAGGATACACATCCTCAACATAACCTCAAGCATCTGATTTACCCTCCCAGTCTTCCCGTCTATCTACGGGTCATACGTCTACCCATGGCCTCCTGAAAATATATGCTAGAAATACGACACAAATATTTTGTCTCTGTCAGACATAATATTAATAAGAACCCCGTGTAGCTTAACGATCTCTTAAATGAATAGTTACGCTTACTACATCGTATAAAAATCAGTACGAATCAGCAAGAAATGAGCTAGCTTGGTCAGCCGATCCATTATCACCCATATGGAATCGTGACCCCTCTACTATGTCGGTAGTCCAGTAATAAAGTCCATCGAAATGCTCTCCCATTTTCAAACAGGAATATCCAGTGGCTGTAGCATCCCTGAATGTCTCTGATGGTCAACTTTCACAAGATGACACCTAACACACTTCGAGATAAACCCTGCTATATCTCACGACCACCAATACGGTCTTTGCATATCCTGGTACATCTTATCCCCACCATGATGTACCACAAATATTGACATGTGCGACTCTGTCATGACTACATGACTCAAATATTTTTCTTTGGGTACTACCGGCGTCCCATTGAATCGTAGTCCACCCTCAGAGTTAATGAAGTAGGAATACGCCCCCTCAGCTAGTAACTGTCGTACTTTATCCTGACAGAACGGGCCCTTTGCCTGTGCCCTCAGCACCCGTATAACACTCTCGAGAGTGATAGCTAAGACTGCCATGTATGCTCTGGATACCTCATCATCATGTTGAACCTCTCTCCAGTTTACTTTCCAAAACTCTGCCAACTCACTAGTAGGGCTTCGTCTCAACGCGTCTGCCACCATGTTAGCCTTGCCAAGATGATATTGTATATCAAATTGGTAATCCTTCACGAATTCAAGCCATTGCCTACCTCACGTTCAGAGACTTCTGTGTGAAGAGATGCTGAAGTGACTTATAATCCGTGAATAGAGTTAACTACTCCCCCAGAAGATAATGTCTTCATACCCTTAAAGCAAAGATGACCGTTGCCAACTCGAGGTCGTGGGTGGGGTAATTCTTCACATGTGGCTTTAGATTTTGAGAAACAAAAGATATTTCACTTTCCTCCTACTGTAACACACCCCCAAGTCCCTACAAGGATGCATCAGTATAGGCCCGATACTCCAATTCACTCCTAGGAAATGTAAGTATGGGTGTTGATGTTAACTTGTCCTTTATCTCATCAAACGCTAACTGACAGTAGTCGCTCCACATGAATGGTACTCCATTCCAAGTCAAGTTCATTAAAGGACCAACAATCTTTGAGAACCCCTTGATGAAGTGATGATAGTAACCGGCCAACCCCAAAAGTATCCGAACCTCGGTTGGTGTCGTGGGTTGTCCCCACTCCCTTAATGCTGATACCTTACTCGAATCAACAACAATGCCTTTTTTGGACACAATGTGGCCAAGAAACTGAACTTCCCGAAGCCAAAATTCACACTTCCTAAATTTGGTGTAGAACTAATGGTCCCGTAACGTCTGAAGAACTATATGTAAGTGCTCGACGTGCTCATCCTCCATGCAAAAGTAAACCTGAATATCGTCGATGAATACGATCATAAACTAGTCCAAAAATTCCCTGAATACCCTATTCACGAGGTCCAAAAACACTGAGGGCACATTAGTGATACCAAACGATATCACTCTGAACTCGTATGATCCTTACCGTGATAAGAAAGCGATTTAGGTACATCCTCCTGTCGAATACATCCTCCTCTAAAATGTGTAACTAATGGTAACCTGACCTCAAATAGATCTTTGAGAAGTAGGCAGCCCCTCTCAACTGATCAAATAATCGTCAAACCGAGGTAACGGGTACTTATTACGTATCGTGTTCAGCTCCCTGTAGTTCACACACAAACGAAGCGAACCATTCCTTTTGTGACTGGCGCACCCCACGACGATGTACTCCGCCGAATGAAACCCTATCCCAAGAGTTGTTGAATCTGCTCTCTCAACTCTCGCATTTCCGAATGGGCCATGCGATACGGTGCTCTAGCAATCGGTCTCATCCCCGATGCTAAGTCGATAACGAACTCAATTTCCTTGTTGGGTGGTAACCTTGGTATCTCCTGGAAGACATCCTCGAAATCCCTCACAACTGGGATTGAGTCCAGAGAAACAAGCACCTCCTGTGAGGTCTCCTCCTCAATGTAATATAAGTAAGTGTGTGATTATCCCTCGGGAAGAGGCATCACCACTAGGAACATCTCCTATCTCGAAATGGCAAAAACGATCGTCACCTCATAACAATCTACCATCGCCCTATAACCCACCAACCAATTCATGCCTAGGATGATATCATAACCCTTAATATCTAACACTAAAAGGTCTGTCTCTAGACTCAATCTCCCTATCATAATGTCCACACGCCTACAGATCGAGTGTATAAGGGACCCACTACCCATAGGTGACTCAACACACATAAGATGAGTGTTGGTTGTCTCTAAAAGAACGGTTTCTTATGAAAATCTAGTGGCAATAAAAGAATGTGTCACACCTATGTCAAACAGAATACTACCCGCATGCCCATGGATAGAAAACGTACCCGAGACTGCCGACGGTGTCGGGGGTTCTGGCTAAAAAGGCACGTCCTAAACATTGTACACATGCCCACAGTGCATTTGGACCAGCTGTTACTGTGGGGGTCGTGCTGGTGCTGGGTCTAACAGAGTCTTCTTCCCCTGTTGGGCACCCTGCTGTTGTAACTTGTCTTCCTATGGACAATCCCTACTCTTATGACCCTACTGACCACACGTGAAATATTGCCTTGGAACTGTGTTTGCCCTTGGCCCTGCTAGCCCTGATGGCCTTGGCCCTGATGGCTTCCCCCTTAGTTACCTTGGCCCTAACGGTCTTGGGAACCTACTGCTAGGGATCATGTTGTCCCGTCCTATCAGATCGATGTCTCCCATACCTAAACCTCTTAACCGAGTTCCCCTGTCGGGAATCCTGTCGCTACTGACCTGCTATCTACTGCTGCGTTGTGCTGCTGTCACTACCCCCATTTTCCTTGCCCGACTGACTAGGCTCACCCATCTTGCTTTCTTTCGCATGGAAGCGATGATCTTAATAGTGCACTAATCCGGCATTGACGACATATGTATATGTCATTAGTGTTGGGTTACCGATTAAATGTTGCCTGATCCTCTAGGCCGAACCATTCATGAATTGGGACTTCTTTCGCTCCTCGTTGCTCACCTCGTCTGGCACAAAGTTAGCCAGACAGGTGAACTCCTACTCATAGTTAACTACTGAGCAATTACCCTGAACCACTTTGCTAAACTTCTTCATCATCTCTGACTCCACTATAGGCGGGAAGTACTTGCGGTCAAACCGCACCCAAAACTCATAAATCATCACCAATCCCCTCTCCTCTGTGGTGGTAACTGACTCCCGCCATTATAAGGCTGCTCCAAACAGTCGAAAATTATTAACCATCTACTTCTGTGCCTCAGTGCATTCAAGCATGCACAGATGGCGTTGAATATTCTTCTTCCAGTCAGAAGCCTCCACCACGGCAGTACTGCCCTGAAACTCGAGCGGATGACCCTTCTGAAAGGTCTCCCTGACTCGCTGCCAAGAAGGTGGCCTTGTCGGGGCCTGAACTGCTGGTGCCACTATAGGTTGTGCCTAAGGCTGAGGAAAATAGTCTTCCATGGACCTCATAGCTATCTTAATAGCCCGAGCCACTATCACGGCCACCTGAGTAGCAAAAATCATCTCAGATGGGGGTGGCGGTGCCTGTGGCTCCTGATGAGCCTCCCTCACTTCATCTCTAGCCTCGGCCCACTCTACTCATTATCTCCTCAGTGGCATCTAAAAATAGATCGAATTGTATAAGTACACAGTTTATACAAAATCTAATAGCATAACAACAATATCTTAAGTACGCAAAGACAAAAACAACGATCCTAACATAGGGCTCTACATCAAAAGAACGAAACACTGGAATCATAGTAAGCCACTTAGATCCTAAGGACACTAGAACCTGATGCTCTAATACCATCTGTGACACCGTGCTTAATTAAATCCCAGGTGATCACTCCTAAATCAAATTAAAACTGGGTTCTCAGTTGGTTAATTCTTAGAATCAATGTCGAAAGCTTTTTTATTATTAATCACCTAAGTGAAATTAGACCGCTGCCAAATTTTATCTTTCATTAACCATAACTAATTTCTCAAGTGGAAATAAGTTAAACATTCACAATATGCTATACATTTCACACAAAATATATATTTACAAATTCAATCATTTTTAATATGTTCTTTTTAACACACATCAAGGATTCTTGGTTGGGAATGGTCCATCAACACAAAGTAAAAGGTCTAGTTCGGAATGTCACCTCAACCCAATGTTCATTTCATGTAGTATTTAGGAATATCACCTCGACCCCACTACTAAAACTTTATACATATATTGGCTCGAAACTCTTTCCTCATGCCCCAACATACTATTTACATATATTAGTTCGGAATCCTACCTCGACCCTAATATAGGCAATTGTACTTTAGGTATTCTCTCCACCTAAGTATCTATATAATTCCATAGGTATACACGCAACCTAATAATAGTGCTCGTACGTAATATTTCCTCTTTAATATTCACTCTACTTATTAATTTATAATTTATCTCACTATCGTATTTTAATTGAGTATTCACACAACTCTAAGGGCCCTAGTAACCCCTACATTCATTTTAAAAGTTAATCTATCTCTAACCTACTGGTATTCTTCTTGGGATGACGTTTACTCTCTCTGAAACTTAAATACCAAATTCCCTACACACTACTCGATCGGTTTACCCTCATCGTTTCGTCACTTCAATGCTTGCACTCAATGATTCTAACGGCCCCTCACTATACACCTACTAGTACTCTTTAACTCCCCACATAGGTATAAAATCATCACTAAGGTTCCCCTCAAGCGTCGGCCATCGAATAGGACTGAACCAATAAAAGAACCCAAAAGAAGCTTGGGTCAATCGATCTACCTTGAGTATCGATTGATCGACTCCATCAATCGATCGACATTCAAGGGTCGATCGATTGATAGAGCAGTGACAGACGCAGTTCTTCTTCTTCTTCATGAATTTTCCACCATATTCATTTATCTAACTCCCATGATAATCCACCAAACTTGTAACTAATGATACCTAACCATTCCTACACATGCTAGGATGATTTCCAACGAATTAAACATTACAAATCCTTCCATTTTAGCCCAGAATAATTCAAATCTTCTAATTATTCAAGAACCCTAGTATGAGATGTTCTTCCCATATCATCAATCATCAACCCAGATTTTAATTCGTGTTAACATTACCAATTCCTCTGATTTTCAATCCTCTACAGATGTAAATCTAACTACATGTGATTTTCTACCCAAACATGCAATTAATCAAGTCTTTTTCTCCAAGAATGTTCATCAAAATCAATTATTCATAAATCCCATGCATGGATATTATAACTCAAAATAATTTGAAAATAACCACTTGCTTTATTAGAGATGATCTGATTTAGAGTTTAGAGAAGGTATTGGGTTTGTTTTTCCTCCAATCTTCTTTCCTCAGTCACTTGTGGTGCAATAACTCCATGAAATCTCCCATAATTTTCCCTTTTAACCTTGAGAATGATCTATCTTCTCTCTAATGGATTCCCTTTGTGTTATGATGTTTCTTAGACTAACCTCACTTTTAATTAGCTCATAAAACTCTCCAAAATTCGTAGGTCTCCTCAGCCCCATATGCCAAAAGGCTAGAACGCCCCCGTATGGTCCCGGTTTAGCCCAAAAATGCCCCGGTACCCGACTAGTACCTTGGGTATACTACTTTCACTAATTCGACCCTTTCAGAATCATCTGTGACCTCTAAATTATCATTTGAATCACTAAAAATATATTTCCTATCTCACCCTCAATTTAGTCTACACATGACACCCGGGTGAGATAAAAATCAAGTACGTCCATATCACTCGCTATGTCGTACAATATTTACTATTGACACTTAGTAAATTCAAGTCATAATAATATTCAGTGTCTATCTCTTGATTAATGCTTAATAATCTCAATTGTTATTTATTCACTTAATAATCATAATTATCATTAAATCATATTAAATTACTCTACTCACGTAATTTAAATTGAAACGTATTTTCTATTTAATTACTCAATCAATTAAATTTTAAATACGCAGAAATACGGGGTATTACATGAATCTCGTAAATGAGTGGCTCATCTCCCCACATGCACAACATGCCCCACTTAAAGGGTGACTCCATTGGCGATATTGTTGCCTCTGGTCCTAACCCTGGGGCCTGCCAAACTGATATTGTGCCTGCCCCTTCTGGTCTTGTCCTCTATGGTTCAGTTGTCCCTGATGTTGTTGTCCAAGATGCCCAAACTGAACCTGTCCCGGGTGGACCTGAGCTTGTCTGCCTTATCGGTAATGGACATCACCTATGAATCTCTTAGGCATTGATCCCCCTGTATTGGCACTCTATGTAGAGTAATAGAGCCTACTTGTGCCCAGAAAGACTCCCCACTATCTGATACCTTCGGCCCTTGGTCCGCTCCTAATCTCTCATTCCTGGACTCCTTATGTCCCTCCGTCAAGAACTCGTGGTGATCATCAAAATGTAGCATAACGGCATATAGCATTTGAAGGTATGCTGTAAATATCGTATTTCCTAGCAACGCCTGTTTAATCTTCCAATTTAAACCTCTCACAAACTAGACCATCTTTAAATCTTCAGATCTTTCCACCTCTGGGGAAAAGTGTATAAAACGAGTGGACTCTCGCTCATACTAAACAATAATCCTAATCTCATATTTTATCTTATCAAACAGTGCTCTCATCTTCCTATACTTCAAAGATAAGAAGTATTTTCCCTCAAACATGAACTAAAATTGTGATAGAGTCATTCGAGACCTCTCATCTTGGGTTATAACCGTATCCCACCAATTTAGGGAAACAACCACCAACCTGAATCTTGACAACATATGTTCTTGGAAATCCTTACACTTAAATTACCTCAAATGTCACTCAATGTCATGCTGCCACTAAAGCACCACTATAGGATCAGAGGATCTCGTAAACTTTTAAGTAGGGGTGGGCGCGGTCCGGTCCGGTCCGATTTTTGGCCATTTTAGGTGTCGGACCGAATCATTCAGTCCTATATTTAAGAAGACCGAATTCAAACCGATTTAATCATTTTAGCCTATTTATTCAGCCTAGGCTATTTTCGGTCTAGTTCGGTTAATAATCGGTCCACATTTAAATTTATTTATTTAATTTTTTTCAATAGGAACTTGTAGATCAGTTACTAAATATCAGATTGATCACCATCTGGTGGACCCTTGCTCTCAATCTAAAGTTCAAATCCCACGTTATGATATTAAGCATACTTAAATTTCAACAACTTGGATGGATAAAGAGGAATGTAAGTGACGCGACTGAAAATGTGTCTTAGAAGTGTGTTCACTCTAGGCTCAAGTGTAAGACTGTCGCTCGAGTAATAATCCCAGTAAGTCGGGTATCGATCCTCAGGAAAAAGGACAACGAAGTTGTGACGACGGGAAAAGACGGAGGAACCCTATTTTTGACTCTAAGAAGAAAAGGAAAAATTGATTTGGTTTTTAGATTGATTACAGCTAAATGCAATAATGAAAATAAGAAAAGATGCAACTGTACTATTCTATCGAAATGAAGAATGACTGATGATTCGCAACTTTTTGTTTTAAATAATGAGAAGAATAGCACGGGAATACAATCCCCCAACCCTAGTGTAGTGCGGTGATAATATTAATCATAAATTTATCTGATTGATCTGACCCAGAATTTAGTACTCCCAAGCATTATGTATACGAGGTTCAAGCTCGGGTCATACCTAATCTGAGGATGAGTAAATCGGTATCGCGATAGTGACACTCAAATTGTACTCTAAATAATCACGAGTACCCAAAGGTAAACGAGATATCAAGATCTACAATTATTATGTAACTACGCAATACGATCATAATCAATCACTAAATTCATCGGATTAATTTTATTCACATGTACTAACACATTAAGCTTGGTTCATGCATCCCGGCCTTTTAAACCTTGCCGGATATATTAAATTGAAGGATGCATGAAATAGAAACATTGCATGCGAGCGAGCTCATGATAACACTAGATCGAAATACGTAGCTAAGTATTATAAACGCATAAATTTATTCAAATCACGCAAGAAAATTACCATGCAAGAACAATAATCATAAAAATAAAACTTGGATTACAACTTGAAAACAAACCCAGAATTTTATTGATCTTGCAGAAATTAATTGAAGTTATGTTCCTAGATGTTCTTCTCTATTTTTCTCTACCAAAAACTAAAAAAAAAACTCTCTAGAACTTCTGTTCCTAGGTTACTACCTACGTTCCCCACTCTTTTTGGAGAGTTTTAACCTAAAGGGATCTTTTGGAACCAATCAGAATGAAGGAGGAAAATTCGCGCTTTAGGACCCCCGAACCGGTTAGCATGTTCCCCGAACCGGTTCGCCCCCCAAACCGGTTCGCGACTGGGTTCGAGAATGTTTGATGGTTTAGGGTGCTTTTTTTCTTTCTCTCAACACTTAGAATTTTTCTTGTTTTATTTCCTTTCTTCCTTGAATTTTTCTTCAACTTCAACTGGTCATAATTCATCAACCGTAGCTCGGATTTGGGTGTTGTTTCTTTCAGTGTTCTCGTTGTTCCGAGATTTTCAACTTTCCAGTTGACTCCTCCTTTGGGATCCGGCTGCAGAATTACCAAAATGCTCTTGAACTTGCCTTCTGAGCTTTTCTTTCATTGTCTCGCTTTCTCTTTTTCACTGCTTGCATAATTAACCTGTAAAACAAATAAGAGAAGCACGAAACACGAAATACTTGCCAACGAAGGTTAGTAGCATAAATTTGCGTCAAATCCATATAGGTTGCATCACTCGGGTTCACAAATACACTGAAATTAGGGGAATAAATATACAATATTTATGCCCAATCAAACCCCTCTAACATAGAACTTTGCGCGTCCCGAGCAATGTAAAAGAATCCTAACAAGGTTTAACTCTTGAAAATCACATTTTATTAGGATAGAATACCTTTTTCGCGGGCAAGCGATTTCATTTAGCGCATGAAACACGCCTTTATACCCCTAGGTCACCCTAGTAGGACGAGTTGGGTCTCGTGAGGGTTTGCAGAGAATATACCCACAAAATTCGACTCAAAGAAATTTCAAAATACGCAAAAATTGTGCAATTCAAACTTTTCTAGAAAATAGTCATCATCAAGTCATATTTACAAGTCTCAAACCTTAGTGCGTGTGTGCGAAGCCGAAAATATAACCGCCAATTTCCACCGATTGATCATTGCGTTACTTATTAGAAAATTCGTTTTGATTTCAATTTCTCACGGAATGCTCTCACAATCGAATCTCTCGAATTATGGTTATTCTCTCGGTATGCATGATATAAAGAGTAAATATAATGGATGCAAAATCACGCATACAATTAGAAAGACGGAAATTTTATAGTGATAGGATCTCATCAATGGAGTACGGTTTTAAAAAACGGGAACATTGCCTCTTTTTCGCGCATTCAATCTCTTTTATTATCTTTTGGTGTATTAGTTCTCCACGCGGTAACCAATTTCGCTATTTAAACTCGGTTAGGAATTTTTTGAGGTTTAAGGTATATTGGGTAACATGAAAAGGGTAGGGAAGGTTGGAATTGGAAAAGTCATTAATGATGTCCATTTGTGCTTTTTCTGGGCTATTGCTCATTTTTTCTTCTCTATTTTTTTCTGTTTTTCACTTCTTTTCTTTTCTCACTAATTTTTGTTGAGCATATCTATTTTTCTCTTGACCCTTTTTGATGCACTTTCCGGACTTAAATTCTAAATTTTCTCATTTTTCACAATTCCGGCTATTTTGGATTTTTCGGGTTGTCAAACGAAAGGGAAAAATTATTCGGCTCAAATTTGGGTTACAAAACGGATGATTTTTTTCACAACTTTTTATGGCCAATATTTTTGGGTAACAAATGATGGCCTACTTCATTGTCCAAAATGCCAATTGTGTTACCATATGCGTTTCGTGATTAAATTAAGTTTAAAGATCACTTTGGCACATTTTTCAAGGCAATATTGCACACATTTTTCAAAATCGATCAAAGTGAAAGGATTGAGATCCTTGACAACTTTTTAGGCGCTGAAAAGAACTTTGAGTTAACAATTAACTCGGATTGATTTCAAATTTCAAAATAGGCTCGAATCTCACTGGGTTTGTTAATCTCCACACTTATTCGTTAAGTCGTCAATTTTCGCTCAATTCCCATTTTGGGTCAATTTCGGCTTTGTGTATGTTGAATGTTTACAATTTGAGACTCCAATTCGACTTTTAATAATATTTTTGAAAAAAATTGAATTTCAATTTTTATTTATTTTGAATAAAAATATTTTTGGATTTTTCAAAATTTTATGATTTTTTTTTTGGAAATTTTTGCGCATTTTGAAAATTTGTGAAGTTTTAGAAATACACACTTGTGACCCCCCCTAACTTAGACTTCATTGTCCTCAAGAAAAAAGAACGAAAATCTAACTCAAAGTGAATAATAAGTGCGGAAAAATAAAACAAACAAATATGAAAACTGCAAGATTTTATAATAACAATGGGGAAGCATGTGTTACACAAGATATGGGAGAGCAACTGTGAGCAATTTTAAACCACTAACAACAACTAACATCCACACCAATATAGCAGAACAATCATGGGTTCAGGGTAGAGGTGGGTATAAGGACCCGGGTGCATTGGGATCATACGGGTCATAAAAGAGGGGGGGTGGAGGTCCGCCGAAGTTGAGCTGGTGAAGGTGGACTTGGAGTTGGTACATCATCTGTGTGTCCCTTCGGTAATCCGCTTGATCTTGATTGTATTGGTTGATGAACCCGTCAAGGCGGTATTCAACCGTCGAAAGGCAGCGCTCAAAATTTTCCCCCGGGGGCTCGAAATCCGAATCCTCCTCGTCATCCTCAAACTCTTCCTCATCGACGTCCATCATCGGGGCATCATGAGCCTCATCTCCCGCATCCTCGTCGAGAATGGGACGGTCAAGGTGAGATACTCGCATTTTGCATTCGCTCCTAGTGGTGGAGGTCCCTCCAATGGGGCGGGGAAGTCGAATTTGCTGCCCCGGGTCATCTACTCCGGCTTCCATCAAGAGCTCCGTAATGAAACGGGCGTAAGGGAGTGCAGTTTTACCCCATTCGTCGTAAGTGGCATTGATGATGTCCGCGTAGAAAAACTGAGCAAGATTGATGGTGCTCTCGGGGTCTAAAAAATGGTAGAGAAAATTGGCGTGATGTAACCGGACCACCGAGTCATTGGTGGTTTGGTGTATGGTGCCACAAGCAATGAGGTGGGTGAATCGCACCGTAGCCGCCAAACCTCCAATGGGAAAAGACTCGCGCACCCATTCCTCCCCGGGTGCCATAAGAGCAATGCATTCATCTTTGGTGTGGGGGTACCATTGGTGGATATTGGAATGGCACGGGGAGGATCACCCCTTTAGCACGCATTTTGCGTGCTATGATGGCCGCCGAAAAAGGAATTTTGATACCATCAAGGTATGCCTCGTGAAGTGTAGAAGATTTGCGAACCAATGTCGCATAAAACTGGCAGATGGCATTTTCAAACACGTGAGTGCTCGTTGGGTCGAGGAAAGAGCACCACCCGCGACGATCAAATAGGGCGGTGACATCGCCCGAAAGTTGGTCCCAATTAACGAAACGTTCGATGTGGATTGGGCGCGTAGCCGAGAAGTATTACTTGGCCCAATGACATTCTTGGATGCTTTGAAAAACCCCTTTACCCTCGTCATCAAGGACGGTGGTATCGTCATATTTCTTGGGGAGGAAATTTTCTTGGCGAGGACACGGCATGATGAAGGAAAGAGAGAGGGAGAGGTAAAGGATATGGTGGAGAGGAGAGTGAGGGGGAATTTATGGTGTGAGAAATGGAGGAGGGGTGAGTGGGAATTTATAGGTGTGGAGGGGTGAGTTTTTGGTGGGAAATATGAATGGGTGGTAAGGAAGTGATGGAGGGAGTGAATTAGGATGAAAATGGGAAGGGGGAAGAGTTTGGAGGGAAGAAAAACGAAGGGGAATGAATGTAGGGAAAAGGAGGGAAGAGGATCAATTGGAAAATAAGGGGGTGGAGGAATCTGCCAGGTACCCCGAACCGGTTCGGAGGTACAGCGAACCGGTTCGCACCTCGAACCGGTTCGGCTTGGGGTTCGAGGAACTGTGTTGGTTCGTTTTCTTGGTTTCTCTGTTCTCTCGAATTCTAAGTGTGCTCTCATGCTCTATCTTGTGCAAAATTCCCCTAAAGACGTCCTAGACTCTCGGGCTCCCTAAAAATTCCTCGAACCCAACCTCGTATTGCGTGTTAGTTTCCTCGCAATACGTGCTAACCGGTCTCTCTCGTGACCCATGCTCCCGACTCCTAACTAATCTATTCAGACACGACTAATATATACAAGAACTCACCCCATATGCATCGGGGGTGCAACGACCTCTCATCTCTCCACAAACTCACCCAACCCCACTTACGGGGTTCGATGCTCTCCTTGTCACTCCCGTCCTATGATTATATTCCAACAATCGGAACAAGTTGGGACCTCGCCCATAGATAAAGGATAAACCGAGAGACTCGTCGTGACTACTTGTAAAGGGATCTTCGTGATGCTGACTCAAAGTGTGGTCTCCGTGCGCTGACTCGGAGGGAACACCAAGGTTTCTTTCAATTTTTAAGATGCATGGGTCGGGCTCTAAGTCCTATGAACCACAAATTTTCTCCTCACTCGCCTTCGGGGTCTCTAGTGGTGTGGGTGGATTGTCACAACGAAGGAATTCATCAATTTTTTCTTTCAATTCACTTTCGTCTAAGTGACTACAAGAATCCAATAGGGATTGGCCTTCAATAGTAATACTTTCATCCACCTGCCCGAATTCTCTTTCAAATTCTTCCATGCCCATGTCCCCTAGTTCTCTCTCTCGAGTAGTGCCTACGTCCTCTCTTACTTAATCGATCTCCAACTCCACCAGTTTTCTCTCTTCTAACCCCTCTCTCTCTCTTTCAATTGCGGTCACCACACACCTCTCCCTCACTTTTCTCTCATTATCACAACTACCACTATTACTTGATGAAATAGGGCACACTCCTGACGTCTCTCTCTTGTGGGACCCTTTATTCTCGTGATTTAACACTAAAGAGGATCCTAAGGTGTCTCCACTATAATTCTCCTCAAAGTATTCCTCTACTATCTCATCAATGAGGCTCACCGCGTTAAGATCGTCTTCCTCCCCTGCATTTTGGGCTATGTGGAAGATGTTGGTTTCCAAGGTCATGTTCCCAAATGTGAGTTGCATTCGCCCATTCCTCGTATTGATGATTGTGTTAGCTGTAGCTAGTAAAGGGAACCCAGGGATGATGGGAACATGATTACTCGAGTGGAAGGAGGTCTCCGTGTCCCAAATGACAAAATCTATCGAAAAGTAGAAAGTGTCAACTTGAACGATCACGTCCTCGACTATACCTCGTGGGATCTTCACTGTTCGATCCGCTAATTGGAGAGTGACCTTCGTGGGTTTGAGGTCGCCCAAGTCAAGTTGCCTATAGATGGAGTAAGGGAGGATATTTACGCTTGCTCCCAAGTCAAGTAAGGCTTTTTCGATTTTGTTTTCTCCAATGATGCAGGAAATGGTGGGTGCACCGGGATCTTTGAATTTAGTTGGGAGATCATTTAGTAGAATGGAGCTCACATTCTGTGCTAGAAAGACATTTTTCTTTAACTTCATCTTTCTCTTTACCGTCAACAAGTCTTTAATGACTTTTCCATAAGCTAGAATTTGCTTAATGGCATCGAGGAAAGGTAAATTCAGCTTAACTTGTTTTAGCACATCTAGCACGTCATCACGTGGGTTTCCTTTATCTGAAGGAGTCAACCTTTGAGGTAATGGTTCCGCGGTGGGTGGTTTCACTACTACCTCGGGCTCACTAGCGTCTTCTTTGTCACTCTCATTCAAGGGGACATCTTCGACCTCTTTCGTGCCGGGCGAAATCTCCTTATCTTTAGATATGTATCATGGGGGAAGTGACAAGTCAACTACTCTCCCACTATGTAGAGTGGTAATTGCTCTACATTGCTCATGATGTTCAGTGGAGGTGGAGCTAATTCTAGTTTGACCTTGGGGAGGTCTTTGGCCTTGGGCAGGAAATTTTCCCTTCTCTTGAACACTCAATGAGGATTGTATTTTTGACAGATTCGCATTTATGTCGCCAATCAGACGATCATATTTGGCATTAGTTGCAGTCTGGTTTACGATGAATTGATTCATGGTATCCTCGAGAGTTCTCCGTTGTGGCGGGATATAATTTCCTTGAGGCGGTGGTGCTTGCACATGTCCTTGCATGTGCGGGACTTGTTGAAAGTGTTGTGGTGGAGGAGGGGCAGCATGCGAAGGAGGGTTCATTACGGCTTGTTCTTGCCCATAGCTTAAATCGGGATGATTTTTCCATGAAGGGTTGTATGAATTCCCGTGCGGGGCACCGAATTACCCTTAAAGCCTCCTATACCACTGACTTGCTCATGAAGCATTGCTTTATAGGCAGGTATTGTAGGGCATTCCTCAGTTGAATGACCCACCTCACAAATAGCACACACCTTTACGACAGGGTTTGGAATGGGTCCAGCTGGTCCTTTTCCATATATCTCGCATAGATCTCAAAATCCTTTCTCAAGAGTCTCCAACCGGCTGTCCATCATAAAATTCTTATCTACGTGGAATAGTCGGACGCCGACGGAGTGGTAGTCACTTCACTATTTTGATTTTCAGCGTTGGGATCAGAAGTGTCACAGGATTGGGTAGTCTCGGCGACATACCTCAAGTGAAGCTCAGCTTCCTGGGCATCTAAATCGATAAACAGAGCACTTTCCATTGTTTCAACCAGTTGTTTGGAGTTAAGATTCATCCCATTATAGATAAAAGCGATGACTTGTGCTTAATCAAACCCATGATGGGGGCATGAAGAAACTAACTTGTTGAAAAGTTCATAACATCGATGGAATGGCTCATTTTCAGCTTGTCTGAACGCTTGAATTTGAGCCTTTATGGATATTATTCGATGTGGTGGGAAGAATTTCTTGAGAAATCTCGACGGTAACTCATTCCATGATGGAATCGAGCTCGGAGGTAAAGACCATAGCCAGGTCTTAGCTTTATCTTTGAGCGAGAAAGGGAAGATTTTGAGACGGATTACCTCTTGTGTGAAGGTTTGATGATTGAGAGTATCACACACGTCCTCAAATTCCCTAATATGGAGGTATGGCTTTTCAGAATCCATACCGTGGTAATGCGGTAGCATCTGGATCATTCCATTTTTGAAACGGAATTGCCCGACATTATACGGGAGTATAATGCATCCCGGAGTGACAGTATACTCGGGATATAAGAATTCTCTAATCGGACGGTATGAGGGCTCTTCCCCACCGGCGGGTGCACTGCCGTGTTGTGACATCTCTTCTTCACTTATTGAATCGATGCTCTCACTAGGCATGCTCGGAGTGTGTTCTAAGAAGGAAAAAGGAGTGTTATCAGAGACTGAGTGCGACGGTGTGGGAGGTGGGATCCAGAACCGTGGGGCGTTTGGAGAGTGGGGACTATCGGGATTATACTCAACAATTGGATTTTCGTGAATGTTGGTTGGAGTATTATGGGGTGTGGGAGTGGATTCAGAATTTTGCATTAAAGCTTAGGAGATATGATGATTGTGAATCTTTTTGTGCTTTTTTTTTTAAATATTTTCTTTTTAATTTATTTTTTGGATTTTTTGAATTTTTGGTCAAAGCTTTGGATTGACTCGATCTAATCCTAAGTCAACCTAGTTCCCCGGCAACGGAGCTAAAAACTTGACAAGACTGAAAATGTGTCTCAGAAGTGCGTTCACTCTAGGCTCAAGTGTAAGCCTGTCGCTCAAGTAATAATCCCAGTAAGTCGGGTATCGATCCTCAGGGAAAAAGGATAACGAAGTTGTGACGACGGGAAAAGACGGAGGAACCCTAAGTTTGACTCTAAGAAGAAAAGGAAAAACTGATTTGGTTTTTAGATTGATTACAGCTAAATGCAATAATGAAAATAAGAAAAGATGCAACTGTACTAATCTATCGAAATGAAGAATGACTGATGATTCGCAACTTTTTGTTTTAAATAATGATAAGAATAGGACGGGAATACAATCCCCCAACCCTAGTGTAGTGCGGTGATAATATTTATCATAAATTTATTTGATTGATCTGACCCAAAATTTATTACTCCCAAGCATTATGTATACGAGGTTCAAGCCCGCGTCATACCTAATCTGAGGATGAGTAAATCGGTATCGCGATAGTGACACTCAAATTGTACTCTAAATCATCACCAGTAACCAAAGGTAAACGAGATATAAAGATCTACAATTATTATGTAACTACGCAATACGATCATAATCAATCACTAAATTCATCAGATTAATTTTATTCACATGCACTAACACATTAGGCTTGGTTCATGCATCCCGGCCTTTTAAACCTAGCCGGACATATTAAATTGAAGGATGCATGAAATAAAAACATTGCATGCGAGCGAGCTCATGATAACACTAGATCGAAATACGTAGCTAAGTATTATAAACGCATAAATTTATTCAAATCACGCAAGAAAATTACCATGCAAGAACAATAATCATAAAAATAAAACTTGGATTACAACTTGAAAACAAACCTGGAATTGTATTGATCTTGCAGAAATTAATTGAAGTTATGTTCCTAGATGTTCTTCTCTTTTTTTCTCTACCAAAAACTAAAAAAAAACTCTCTAGAACTTATGCTCCTAGGTTACTACCTACGTTCCCCACTCTTTTTGGAGAGTTTTAACCTAAAGGGATCTTTTGGAACCAATCAGAATGAAGGAGGAAAATTCGCGCTTCAGGACCCCCGAACCGGTTCGCATGTTCCCAGAACCGGTTCGCCCCCCAAACCGGTTCGCTACTGGGTTCAAAAATGTTTGCTGGTTTGGGGTGCTTTTTTACTTTCTTCAACACTTAGAATTTTTCTTGTTTTATTTCCTTTCTTCCTTGAATTTTTCTTCAACTTCAACTGGTCATAATTCATCAACCGTAGCTCGGATTTGGGTGTCGTTTCTTTCAGTGTTCTTGTTGTTCCGAGATTTTCAACTTTCCAGTTGACTCCTCCTTCGGGATCCGGCTGCAGAATTACCAAAATGCTCTTGAACTTGCCTTCTGAGCTTTTCTTTCATTGTCTCGCTTTCTCTTTTGCACTGCTTGCATAATTAACCTGTAAAACAAATAAGAGAAGAACGAAACATGAAATACTTGCCAATGGAGGTTAGTAGCATAAATGTGCATCAAATCCATATAGGTTGCATCACTCGGGTTCACAAATACACTGAAATTAGGGGAATAAATATGCAATATTTATGCCCAATCAATAAGTCAAATAAACAAGATTAATTTTCTTACAGAGGACAAGGCAAATCATTTGGACCAAAAATCCCTTTAGGACCACAGCAGCTGAATGGCCAGGACCTCCTGAATCATTTCCACCACGACTCTGTGCCTGACCACCGACCCCTGCACCACCGACAGAGGCACCAGCAGGTCTAGCACTTTCAACGATTGCAGACACCATGAATTGCGAAGTTTATATTGGAACAACTGCTATCAAAACAGTGCACAAAAAACATTATCATAACAAAATGTCAAGTGAAAAATAGATCAACGAAAGGTATAAAAAGAGCAAGAAAGAGCTGCTCACATCACAGGCCCTGTATTCGAGAACATCCATTCACCATCTTATTTCCATGTCTTCCCTGAAGCATCGCCAATATCACATCACAGACCTTTTATTCGGCCATTTCCATTTGAATCCAGAGTTGAGGTACGTCGACCGGAGAAAGGAAGTGAAAATGAGAGAGAAAGTGAGAGAGGAAACCTTTGGAGAAATGAAATAAGGTGCGTGCAGCCGAGAGGAGAGTTTTTTTAGGGTTCTGTTCTTTACTAAAACATATATATATATATATATAAGTAATATATATATTATATAATATTAAACTAAGCGGTCTGATTCGGTCCTAAGACCGAATTGAAAACGAATATTTGAGATCGGACCGAATATATTCGGGTCTCTTAATTTAGGAACGATTTATAAAAAAGCCTATAAAAGTGGGTCCGGTTCGGTCCAATCGGGTCAATCGGGTCGGTTTTTTTTTTGTCCACCCCTACTTTTGAGGGTATTCCTTCCTAAAGGTAGTCCTAGGATGCTTCCTGGAAGAGGTGGTATCTGAAGGAGCATTTGCAGGTGCAGCCATGGGCGATCGCAGTGGCGCTGCTGAAGGGTTATCATCATTGGTACAACGTCTAGGACTATAATACTGTCTAAATCAATTGGCACCATAACTGGTTCTAGACCCTATGGTGTGATAGGTGGTGGTTGTCGTGGATACTAAGGTGCATCGGCCTCCGACATCACTCCCTTTAGATCTCTATCGAACCTGAATTCACCAAAGGTTTACTATCTGAAAAATAGTAATAAAAATGCATTAATTATCGTGCAAGACTTTGAGTACAAATGCTAAATATAGGACTCTAAAGTATCAAAGAATGCAAATGCGGAAGTAGTGATGAACACATTTATAACCCCTAGGGGACTATAAATAGGAATGCAATAATATTAAATATGACACACCGTAATATTGAAAAAATAGATTGATCAGTTCTAAATTAATAGTACATGAGTCTAAACAAATGAGTACCATTCTAAGCATATAATAAAATAAACAAACTGAAATCGAAACTTAATATCCATAATGAAAGATATTCCAGAACTGTGTTACCATCCACATGAGTCAAATCTAGCATGACAAAATAGCTAACATGGGCAATATAAAATGTATGAATACAAATATATTATCTATATATACTATAATGGAAAGGAAAGAAACTAATTAAACTGGCAAACAAGCCATTGACACCTATATCCTAAAGAAAATATGCAATAGAAGGATGCATCACAACAACATTGCGATCAAGGCCGTGAAACGGGTGGCCTCGGTCCTGAAATATTAAATCCACAACGTTAACAACAAGTTCAAAGAAAATAAAAATATAATCAAATTTGGAATAAATCATAATTATGTACTTCCATATATCTTTTTAACATCTTTTAGATTTACCCCACTCTCTAATCCTAAAATAATGTGCATCTAATATTCAAAATCCCATATGACCCCATGTTTTAGTTTTACTCAACACATATGAAAATAACAATCGAAATTCGGGACAACATTACGCTAATCCAATTCAGGTGTTATAAAGAAATTAAGATTATCTTATATTTTAAGGACGGCATAACTAAGTCAAGCAACAAAAGTCTATCACTACTACCTTCGGGGATCACTCGCTCGTACTAAGTGTAGTCTTAACCATCCTAAACCTAAGTCCTCATCAAGGAAATAGATAAATCACCGCGTCTACTTATCAACCATATAGCATACCATACCCAAGGATATATAAGGGAAATATTCTCATAATCCATCTAGGACAAAGGTACCTAAACGTCTGCACCAGGGGTAAAAATTGACTAAGGTATCTCGTCGACTCATCGAGGTACAATGGTGGTCTGAGTCGTACGTGCCCCTTTTAATATAATCCCCACCTTAGTACGTTCACCACGCATACACACACATGGTATACATTACATAAAGAATACAATAGTTAATATCCATCTTAACCACGAAATTCGAGTCCCGACTTGATCTATCCACTTAAATTCCATTTAAAAGTAATTGCAAATCCATATATAATCTTAGATTAAAGTCATCTAATTCATATTATAAACAAGACACAGCGGTCGACCACAGGGAAAAGGTAGGTCAACCACGTGTTTCAGTGTTTTTAAAAAAATTCCCTTGCGGGGTTGTCTTTTCCAACTAAACAAAATTCAAATCATACCTCTTTTAAATACCAGAAAACCTTCATATATCATTTACATAACATATAAACATTGTGTTTACCTACAAAACATAATTGGAAGACAATTATATCATCAAAATCCTCATTAAAGTTTAAGAACATAAATAAAACTTACTGTCTCTTTTAAGAACTCTAACATTCTAGTTCGCAATAATTTAATTTCAATTCTTAACATACTATAAATAATATCCTAGGATTTTGATTAGATTATTTTAACAAATTAGAACCTATTCAATATCTAATAAAAACACATCAATTATTGGGAAGATTCAATCAAAATGATGCTAAATCAATCCGAATTAATTCTTAAATGGGTTAATTATGAAATTACTTAGTTTAAATCATCTAAATTAGATTTTAATTACTTAGTTAGGGTTCTTATTCAAATAAATAGTCATTATTTACCACAAATTCATTATTTACAACAAATTTAATTGTTAATGTGCTTGAATCCATCATTTTCGAAAAGAGTTCTCCTTTCCTGGCATTCGTTGTTTGATTTTGGCAATCTCTTGAGTTACTTTTTACCGTTTGGGACACTAGGTACCCCCTTTGTCCCCTTTCCTCTTGTTTCCTATGGTGTTTTGTAATATTCTTGATTTTTGGTTGTGATTCAACTAAAAATTTGCAAATATTGATGTTTAGTCTTTTGAATCGTTGTTAACTGGTGGATTTAAACTCTTAGGTGGGCTTTGAGTTGGTTTCTCTTAAAAATTTGTAACATTTAGGGTTTTCTTGCCTAATTTCTTCCCTTTCCACCGTTGGTCTGCCTGTGCATTGATTTTTTCCTTAATTTTGTCATATATGACTATTTCTTTGTGGGTTGAAAGAGTGTTGAGGTGGATTCGTAAGTACAATACCATCCAATCTCCTGAACCCCTCAGACTTGTTCCTCTATCGATTATTCTTCCTATTGAGGAAGATTGTGAGGATCCCAACTTTATTCCATGTATTTCTTCCTATGCTAGTTTAGCTCCTCATCCACCAAACATTCAATACAGCAGGTATAAGTTTTAGGCCTCCGTCAACTTGGATAACGGTGGCAGAAGCGATCCAATTGGGAGAAACTATGTTGATAAAACATCTGAAGAGTTTTCTGTACATAATAGGGTCTTCTACTAAATTGGATATGTATTATGGAACTTCTTCTAACCCTCATAGTTCCCTGGTAGTTGTACCTTTAGGCCCATCTAAGTCATCGGATGGTGAGAGTACTCATTGTCATTTCGATGGATCGTATGACCCATCGACAATCGATGCGAAAAATTTTACTGAGTCGGAGTTGATCGCACTAGGGGATTTTTATAATATCCCTCTAATTATAACTTTTAAGATATTTGGTGAAGATGAGAAGGCTTATGATCAGATTTATGCTGTTGATATCCCCTTCCTACTCTTGACCTTATTTTTAGGTCTTTATCTTCACCTTCACGTAATCACTAGGAGCATTTTGGAGGGTTATGAAGTTGCTCCAACCCTACTTCTTTTTAACGAGTATAGTATAATCTTAGGGTCTATGGTCTTTCAGAGAGAGCATTCTGGGTTTGACATTAATAAGTATATTTTTTTATTCATCCATGTCATAAAATATAACTCCAAATCTCATGGATATTATATCTTTCTCCTAGAAAACTCCATCAAAAGTCCGGGAATGTGGTTTAAACTAGCAACCACTTTTGGAAGCACAAATTGTTTTATCTAGGTGGTGGCTGGGAGTTCAGCCCCATTGAAAGGATAAAACTGCTAGAGTTCCGTGAGATTGGAGTGGGCCGAACAAAATTGGTATATAACTCTTATACTTTCATTTTTCTTTCCTAACTAACCTGCATTTTAACCCGCCTTTGTCTTTTTTACAGTGAAAGTTTCTCTTAAGATCTCTACTCTTGTGAAAAGATTGGTGGATAAATTTTATGTTTTCTAAACTCACAGTCTTCGAGGATGTATTTTCTTTGGAAAAATTCAATAAATTTGGCTGATATAATCCCCCAAACCAAGCCAAAGTCAATGCTCTAGCTCAAGGCCTAGCTGAAATCGAGACAGAGACCAAAACAAAAGGTAAAGAATGTAAGTGAGATTTCAAAAGTGCCAATTCGTCTTATCGTCATACTTTTGCTAAAAATTGTGTTTTTCATATCCATATTATACCCCCATCCACTTAAATATTCCATGTTGAACCACTTTGGGAAATTACGCCAAAACTATCATACTGCCCTACCATAGAGCGCTTGTGCACATAGCAGGTTGAGGCTGCAAAGAAAAAGGTTGGGGACCAAGTCGGGAAGAAAAAAAATAACTGAGGTTGCAGTTACTAAAAACATAACCTAGTCTACAAGAATGACGTGGAAGTAAGAGGCCAATTAGTCACTCCACCTCTTAACCCTACCCCAAACAATCAAGGTTGGAGGAGCAAATGACGGTAAGAGAAGGGAAGGCTCCAGTTCTGATTGACAAGAAACTGGCATGTCAATTGGCATAGGAGTTTAAGGGTTATTATAAATATCTAACAATTGAACAGTATAAAAGGGACCCAAATAACCCAGTGACATATGATATATTGAGAAGGACAAGAAGTCCATAATCTACAATTGACCCAATGCTTTAAACATCCTTGGCTACTATGGGGACAATCTTAACTTTGAATATCTTAAGACTTTGAGTAATGACTCCCTGTGGACCTATGCTCATGACAAGATGGTTTTGTTAAGATTTGAATAATTTATTAATTTTATGAAATTTCTACTATTTGTCAATTTAATTTTCTTTTTTTATAGGGTAGCATGGCGGCTATTGTTCTTCGGGAGAAAGCTACAATAGTTATAGCTAATGTTCAAACTTTTGAGAATGAGAAAAATATGAACCAAGAGGTCTGAGCTCAGGTTACCAGCTTAACCGATCAACAAATCTCTTATCAGACTGAGGCTTTCAAGGCTCAAAATGATCTGAAGACAAAGACCAACGAGCTAAAATTGAAGAATAACTAACTGAAGCTTAAGGAAGATCAACTTATTTTGAGGACAAAACACTCATCATGACTGAGGGTGAGCTCATTAAATCCAAGGAGCTGGTAGTTTGGATGAATCCACCATCCAGAGTTCGAAGGAGGATCTATAAAAGGCCTAGAAGGAAATTCTGAAAAAATACAAAGCTTATCCGAACTTTAAGATGGAAATAATGTCCTTCTCTATCGAAGGTTATGCAGAACTCAAAAAGAGAGTAATGAAGCATTACCCCAATATTACATGAGTTGTCAACACCTAGGAGGTCAATTAAGAAGATGTTTTAAGGAACCATCCGAGATATTACCATTTCTTAGCTCGGAAGTCAAGTAAGAAGATGTTGCAGGTCACCCAAACCTCAAATCACAATTGGAAGTCGCGATATTTCTTCATCTCGGGGGAATGGGAATTTGGTCCCTGTGTCCCCTCTTCGAACTTAGAGTCGTGGATACCCCTGAGATGGGGTAAGGTGTCGATGGCTGCCAAGGCTGACCCTGGGCTAAGCCAAAATAATCCTCAAAAAGTGAAAGACCTTCAAGATCAGGGGGAACGTGGTCTGTTGGTCAAGTTCGAACATCTGATGACCCCCTACTATCTCTCTAAGACTGGCCTTGGGGGGAGTACTCTGACCGAGCTTCGTAAGTGCTTATTTTATTATTTCAGCAAGTTAAACCTCTGACTTTTTAAGTCTCTGATCTTCTAACTCAGACCTTTCCATTTCCAGAACGCCCTGAAGGCATCTCGGACGATATCTGGGAGATGTTTTCCCCAAGTATCACGAAGCTGGTGAAGAAGGTAGGCTTGACTACACCCCTCCTCCCCCACCAAAGAAGAGTGTCGACATGTCCAAGGCCGATGCCACAAGAAAGAGGAAAACTACAACCACTTCACCTGAGGATCAGAGGAAAAGTAAGGCCCAAAAGGCCATCCCCGTATCCTCTGAAGATGCATTGGCTGCTCGTCTGGAGCAGCTAAAAATTAATGATAGTATAATAGGCCATAGTGTATAGGCATTGGATGCCATCGACTTTGTTATGATCGATGCTGACAAACGCTTTTGTTGCTCCAAGGATACTCCTATGCTGGTTGAGTTTGACCTTCACAGGTCCATTCAGGTAAGATTTTGGATTTCAGTTTCATTTCGAAGTGTAACCTCTGTTTTGAATTTTAACTTATATATTTGAGTTCTTGATTTGCAGGGCATCGTTGCTATGCATCATCTTACCAACTGGACTCTAAATAATTTGCCCCTCATCGAGAAAGGCCAAGAGGCCGAGAAGGTGCAAATCTCTCTAAATGCAGAGGTGGATCATCTGAAGTCTGCCTTTGAAGGATCTAACAAGAAGGCCAAGCAGTTGGAGAAAGAGATCTCCAAGCTTAAGAATGAACACACCTCTTTCTTAAAGGATAAGGACGACGTTCTCCAGCATAAGGTTGATGCTGCAGTGAAGGCAGCCCTTAAGGATGCTTCTGAGGGGATCCTGACTGATTACAAAGTCTCTGATGAATTCATCATCTTTGGCTTTGAATACCTCGAAAGAGGTATTAAGGCAACTGGCAAATGGGAGGTCGTAAAGGAGAAGTAGTCAAGGAGCCTGAAGGCCTTTGACTTCATTAGTCTCGATTTTGCTAACCCTCAATTTTCCCAGGCCCTTCAAGAGGTTTAAGAGGAAGTTGCTGCCCCTGCAGAGACTTCACCTTTGGATGTTACTGAGACTGAAGGTGCCAACCTCCAAGATGATGGGGCCGAGGTGACCAACGTCGGTCAGGGAAATGAGGCTGAGGATGTCAACACTGTAGCTGAAAACCCTTAGGTAGTTTTTGTAAAGCTTTATATAATTCTTTGATTTTGATTTCAAGATGTAACTTCTGATCGTAAACTCAGTTACCTTGTATCTTGTAACTCTTAGTCTATATTAACTTCTGATACATGCTTCACTTCCTTATTTCCTGAGTGTTCTTTGGATGATTTTCTTTGTCATGCAATGTGTATTTAGGTATGAGGTCATCACCTAAGATGTTATCCTCATCAAATATTCACCAAACTAATGATGTTAAGGTCTGAGGTCATCCAAGTATGGTGTCTTACCTCAGACCTTGTCACCAAATTATAATGTTTAAGGTCTGAGGTCATCACCTAAGATGTTATCCTCATCAAATATTCACCAAACTAATGATGTTAAGGTCTGAGGTCATCCAAGTATGGTGTCTTACCTCAGACCTTATCATAAAATTATGAAGTTTAAGGTCCGAGGTCATCCTAGTATGATGTCTTACCTCAGACCTTGTCACCAAATTATGATGTTATAAGGTCTGAGATCATCACCTGAGATGTAATCCCCATAAAAATTTTCACCAAATTAATGATGTTAAGGGTCTGAGGTCATCTAAGTATGATGTCTTACCTTAGACCTTGTCACCAAATTATGATATTATAAGGTCTGAGGCCTTCAACTAAGATGTTATCCCCATAAAAATTTTCACCAAATTAATGATGTCTAGGATCTAAAGTCATCCAAGTATGATGTCTTACCTCAGACCTTATCACCAAATTGTGATGTTATAAGGTCTGAGGTCATCACCTAAGATGTTATCCCCATAAAAATTTCCCATTCGAGTACAATGAACCAAGAATTGACATGGAAACCGATCTTCTCATTAATAATCTCTTCATAAGATGATACATTTACATGAAAGCCCTGGTAACATCATATGTAATACTTTTTTAAATGATCAGCATTCCAAGGGTTGGAGAAAGGTTCCCCTTCGAGGTTTTCTAGCCTGTAGGTCCCGGGTACAACCTACTCAATCACTTTGTAAGGACCATGCCAATTTGGGTGAAGCTTATTCGCCTTCTGCAACGTCTTCTTCAACACCAGGTATCCTACAGCTATAGGTCTTGATTTTACCCTTTGATTATAGAATTTTGTTGTTCTCTGCTGGTAAGCTGCCTGCCTAATTTTTGTGTCTTCCCTTCTCTCTTCAATTAAGTCTAGGTCGAGTCTTATCTCCTCCCCATTCTTCTCAGGGTCATAGGTCTGGACCCTATGAGTAGGGAGTCCTACCTCTGTTAGTATGACGGCCTCTGAGCCATGTGACAATATAAACGGGGTATCCCCTGTTGGTGTCCTAGCCTTTGTTTTGTTGGCCCATAGCATAGCATAAACCTCTTCAGTCCCTCTACCTTTAACTTCTTCTAACCTCTTCTTGATCCCGTCAAGGATCGTTCTATTTGTGACTTCGGTTTGACCATTTACTTGAGGTCGGCCAGGAGAAGAGAACATTTGCTTTATCCCAACTCTTTCACAGTAGTTTTCCAGGGAAGAATTCTTGAACTGGGTTTCGTTGTCCAAAATGAGGGTGTTTAGGAGTCCATGTATGCATATGATGCTTTTCCAAATAAATTGGAAGGTCTTCAGCTCTGTAATCATGATCATCAGCTCTGCCTCTACCCATTTGGAGAAGTAATCAATGGCAACTATCAGAAATCGATAATTATTTGCAGCCCTTGGCAGGGGTCCTACTAGGTCAATTCCCCATACTACGAATGGCCAAGGGGAACTGATTAACGTTATAGGCTGATGAGGTTGATGTGGGATAGTGGAGAATCTTTGATATTTATCGCACCTCTTCATGTATGCTGCAGTATCTTTGGCCAAGGTCGTCCACCAATATCCTTGCGTGATAATCCTCTTCGCCAAAGGTCTCCCTCCTATGTGATTGGAGCAAGAACCCTCGTGTACCTCCTGTAGGACGTGGGGAACTTCTATGGGATGAACGCATCTGAGGAGAGGTAATTGGAATCCCTTCCTATATATGACATCTCCTACTATTGAGAACATTGCAGCTCTGTATCTCAATTTCGTCCTCTCATACTGTGACTCCGGTAGCACACCCTCTATGATATATCTGATAAGGGGATACATCCATGAGTCTCCTAGGTTCAAATTGAGGAAAGGGTTACTGACCTCTTCTTCTTCAATGGTTGCTCTGGGCAAGATCTTAACAGGGACTGTCCTTCTGATATCCGTCCTCGTTTCCGAATCTAGCCTTGCTAATGCATCTACATGACTGTTGTTTTACCGAGGTATTCTATTTATCTTTACCTCTTCGAAGCCTTCGAGTATCGTTCTCACCCTCTTCAAGTGTTTGGCCATCCTTTCATCCTTGGCCTCATAAACCCCCAATACTTGATTAACAACCAACCTTGAGTCACTGTGCTGGAGGAGTTGTCTTATACCAAGGGTCCTTACTAAGGAGAGGCCTTCTATTATGGCCTCATATTCTGACTCGTTGTTTGACGCCTTAAAGTGAAACCTTAGGGCATATTCGATGTTGGTACCATCCGGGGCTGAGAGTATCAGCCCCGCACCGTTTCCACTTTCGTAAGAAGACCCGTCGACAAAGAGGTTCCAGATGTCTTTATCTAATGAGAAACCACCTTCTAATATTATTCCATGCCTGAAGAGGTACCAGTCTTCCTCATTCTCGGCTATTCCATCTCTGGCTCTCTTGGGCATAACCTCTTTCGGGTGTCGGAAGAAGTTATTGTTTGACCCTTCTGCAGTCTCTAGATTATTCTCTACCTCGGTCTCTTCCCATTTGAACTCAGCGAAAAAATCCTCCAGTTCCTGCCCTTTGATGGCAACCCTGGGCTGATAAGTAAGGTCATACTCTCCCAGCTCAATGGCCCATGTCATCAATCTACCCGACTTCTCAGGTTTATGGAGGACCTGTCTAAGTGGGGAGTTGGTGAGGATGACAATGGAATGGGCTTGAAAGTAAGGCTTTATCTTCCTAGAAGCATGTCTTAGGGTGTAGCATAACTTTTCCATCCGAGGATAATTTTGTTCAGACCTTTTAAAGGCCTTATTGTTAAAGTACACAGTCCTTTGGACCCCAACGTCTTCTCGTACTATGGCTGCACTTATAGCTGATTCAGAAACTGCTAGATAGACATACAACTTCTCTCCTGCTATGGGCTGAGATAAGAGTAAGGGGGATCCGAGGTAGGACTTGAGCTTATTAAAAGCCTCATCACACTCTTTGTCCCACTCTAAGGCTTTTCTAATCACCTTAAAGAACGGAAGACACTTTTCCGTCGCTCTTGAAACAAATATGTTGAGTGCAACTACTCTTCCAGTAAGCCTCTGAATTTCCTTGATACTCTTTGGTTTCTTCATGTCGAGCAAAGCCTTGATTTTCTCGGGGTTTGCCTCTATTCCCCTCTATTTGACAATGAATCCAAGAAATTTCTCAGCTCCTACCCCGAAGACACACTTCGCAGGGTTGAGTTTCATTCTGTACAACTCCATGGTATCGAAAGTCTTTTCCAGGTCTGCTACGTGGGTGCAGGCCTTTAAGCTCTTTGTTAACCTATCGTCGACGTACACTTCCATAGTCTTGCCTATTTGGTCTTAAAACATCTTATTCATAAGACGTTGATATGTTGCCCCCGTATTTTTCAATCCAAAGGGCATAACCTTGTAGCAATACGTCCCTTTGTCAGTGATGAAGGTTGTCTTTTCTGAGTCTTCTTCATCCATGGAGATCTGGTTGTAGCCTAAATATGCATCCATGAAGCTCATGAGCTCATATCCTGTAGTTGCATCTACCATCTGGTCGATACGAGGTAAGGGATAGCTGTCTTTCGGGCAAGACTTGTTCAGGTCGGTAAAGTCTAGGCAAATACTCCATTTTCTGTTAGCTTTGTGCGCAATGACTGCATTCGATAGCCACTCCGGATATATGACTTCTCTGATAAACTCAGCCTCTTCCAACTTTCTAACTTATTCTCGGATGACGTTGTACTTCTCCCTAGAGTAGATTCTTCGTCTTTGTTTGATTGGCATAGTGTCCTTAGTCACATTCAGCTTGTGGCACATAACCTCAGGGCTAATTCTAGGCATGTCCGCGTGACTCCAAGCGAAGACACTCTGCCTCTTCCTCAGGAAGTTTATCAATTCTTCCTTGATTTCTGCCTTTAAGGCTTTACCGACTTGTATGGTTTTTTTCGTCTCGCCCTCATTAAGGACGATGGATTCTACCTTTTCTGTGGCCTCTCCTTTCTTCAACTTTATTTCATCTCTGGGATCAAGTGTATCGATGTTATATTTGGTTGTTATTATCTTATGAGCCTCTCTCTCTTCAGCTGAGTTGAAGTAGCATTCTCGTGCTATAGTCTAGTCACCCTACACTTCCCCTACCCCACAGGGGGTCGGGAATTTGAGCATCTGGTGGACCGTCGATGGGACGGCTTCAAAATCCTTAAGGGCTACTCTTCATATGATGAGGTTATAGGTTGAGAAGACATTTTCGTCCATAACAAAAAAAATGATCTTTCGGGTTAACCTCTTAGGCCACTCATCGCCCATTCGCACGTCCATCTCATACATGCCCAGCGGATGGACCTTTTAACCACTGAAACCCATCAATGGATGATTATTAGGTACCAGTCTAGCTCTGCTAAGGCCTAGGATTTTGAAGCAGGGCCAGAACATCACATCTGCTGAACTTCCTCTGTCTATAAGAATTCTCTGTACCTCACATCCATGAACTCTTGTTATGATTACCAAAGGGTCATCATGTGGAGCTAAGATGCCTTTGAAGTCGAGTCAGGAGAACCCGACTATGAGAGTGTCCATGTCCACCTTATTTCTCTTCTGCGTTGTTTCGGAAGACGTCAGATTTACTATTTCAAGTTTGGCCACTGACTTGGCCTCTACGACATGAGCTTTGCGATCAGCCACTTCCGAACCACCCCCTGCAAGTCCTCCATATATGGTGTTAACACCAAAGTATATCATACCAACCCTCTTCACGGGGGTGTTGTTATCCTTTGGTGGGAGGTCGAGATCGTCTTCATCATCGCCATCTGCTTCATCGCCCCTTTTTGATGGCATATCATCACGACACCTATCGTTTCTTATCTTTTTAGGGTCATATCTTCCCCTTTTGGGAACCTTGCTATCAACGTACTTCCTCAACTTTCCTGACTTCATCATCTTCTCGATCTTATCCTTTAAGGTGAAGCACTTGTCTATTATATGGCCAGGGTCTTGGTGGAATTCACACCATAAGTTCTGGTTCCTCTTATGTGGAGGAGCCTTCAGCTTCTCTGGCCATCTTAGGGACCGGTCATTCTTGATATCGTTGAGGATGTGATTGCATCTTACAGTAAGAGGGATATAACATGCAAACTTGTCATCAACTGGCCTCTTCTTTCCATCCTTCTTTCTTTGGAAATTTTCGCTGCTACTGCCGTTCTCATCTTTATACTCAGCGGTCATAGCCTCTTCAGCGTTCATGACCTTTTTCGTAGTTGCCAATAGCTCCGCCATGGACTTTGGAGGGTCTTTCATAAGTTTTCAAAACAACTTACCCTTCTAAAGACCTCCTATGAGGGCGGTCACGGCAATATTCTCTTCGTAATCTTTAACCCCAAGTTTTTCTTTGTTGAACCTGGCGATGTAGTCTCTTAGGCTCTCATGCTTACCTTGCTTGACATACAACAGATGGGTGGTCTTCTTTTGAGGTCTTAACCTGAAGCAGAAATTGTGAATGAATCGTTCAGCCAAGCCCTTAAAGTTCTCAATCGAATTCTTCAGAAGAGAAGTAAACCAGATATGCGCAGCTCCTGTCAAAGTCCCGAAGAAGGCCCGGCATTTCATTTCATCTGGTATTGAGTAAATGTCTTCCACAGACTGGTACATCTCAATATGATGTACATGATTGGTGCTACCGTCATACTTGGGAGTCACTGTAGGTGTCTTGAACTTAGCTAGGGTAGGGAAGCTTACTATCTTAGCCACGAACGGAGAGCTTATGAGAAACCTCTCTGTAATGGATCCCGACTTTTGATGAGGTCTCCTATCTTGTCCTCAAGATGTTGGATGGAGTCATTCCATGGTTTTGCAACGTCGACTTGGCCGAGGTTGTCCCCATCCACCTTCAAGGGGTGGACTGAGGGTTCCCCAACTGCAGCACAACGTTTACTGTTGACCTCTTCTTGGTCTCTTCCCCATCCCAATTGAGGTCGATGTTGTCTCTCTTCCCTTTTTGATCTGACTACACTTCTCGACCTTGATAACCTTTATCTTAGGTCGTTTACGAGGCCGATCCTTTCAAAGGCTGACCCTCTACTCAGTCGATCAAAAGCTGATCCTCGTTGTTGGTCTTCTCCACCTCTTCTGCCTCCACAACCTTAGCTCCGTTGGATAGGACGAACTGTGTTGTTTGAAACCTCATACGGCTCCCAACAATCTTCCGGGACATCTTTCGCCTCTAGATCATCAAACCAGTCCTCAGGGCAAGTGTTTCCTTTCCTCCCCAGGCGTAAGCGCTTAGGGTCAGTAACGTCCCTCCTCCGATGGGGCGTAGGGTGATCCTTTCGTGGTGCCTGGGGTGGTCCCCTGGCTTCTGGGTGCTGGACAGCCGCCGGATTAATCATCTCCGGTAAGACTCCAGGTGGCCTCATCATATTTTGGCTAAGCTGTGCAAATTTCTCCTGCATTGCTTGTTGCGTTGCAGCCAAAGAACTCAAGGCTGCGGCCACCTCTGCCATTTCGAATTGGGGCGGTGCTTGGCTGGAGCCAGGTCCTCCCGCACCAGGCGGCGGAAGAGGTGGTGGTAATTCCGGTGCCATGTGTTAGCACAAAAGATCTAGTGTAGTAGATGAGCTTAATACCTTAAAGGACCTCTTTCAATGGTGAAACAGCTCTACGCAAGGGGTGAGGCCTGGTTCACCACCAGAGTCTCCAGTGAGGTTAAGCAAATAAAAAGGAAGAGATAGCTTCTCGTTCCCACAGACAGTGCCAAAATGATGATGCCGGAAATAGAACCACCAGTCAAGGTGTTTTTATGATCAAGCTAGTGATAACAATTGCAGTATATTAGTATACTATATATGTATATCAAGTATAAGAGAATGAGGTGAGGGGAAGAGGATCAATACTGGAGTATAAGTGGTTCAGCCGATCTGGCCTACGTCCACTGTGAGTGTGTGTGAGTAATATCACTTAATGAAGTCACTAATGTCCATGGATACAATCTCTCAAGATTTCTCTCTCTACTGTATATTTGGACAGAGTTTTAACTAGGGTTGCCAATTTTTGATCCCTTACAAGGTAGAGGATGACCTCTATATATAGTGCCTGGGAGTGTAATGTTCCCCCCAAGCATGCAATGAACATGTGCATAAGGATCGAACCAGTATGAGAATGACACCTGGCTGATCTCATGTAGATAATGATGACCTTAATATTCTCCCACGTGAGGAAAATGATTCGATTATAACTGATTGTGTACACGTGTTTCCAATAATACATATGCTAATAAGGGCTCGGCTAACTGTGAATGGTACCAACCTCGGCCTGGAAGAGGATAAGGTGGTGACCTTGGCTCAGTGGGAGAGCTGAGGTAAGGCATGTTGAGCTGTGACATTGGCCTGGGCCGAGGTAATGGTGGCCTAACAAGAACGTCGGCTGATCCTCAGCCGAGATTGGTTATGATGATGGGATGGTAACCTTGTCCTGAACCAAGCTGAGGTTGCAAGACTTGGATGACCAGATGGATAACCTCCCTCGTGGATTACGGAGACCTCACTTGCCTAGGTGGCTAGTAACGTTGGCCATGGCCGACCTTTCTTGGGATAAGACAGCTGGTTGTTGATCTAAGGCCCTTCCAACATCGGCCATCTCTATGGCCGAGGTTGATGTCTCTAAGACGAGGGGGTACATTTAGGGCATATCAATGTACTAAATGGAGGATGTGTGTGGATTTACTAACATGAACAAAGCGCGCCTGAAGGATCACTTTCCTTTGTCACTAATTGATCAGCTGGTAGATACTACTTCAGGGCATGAATTGTTGAGTTTCATGGATGCATATTCTGGTTATAACCAGATCAAAATGAAGCCAGAAGATAAAGAATGTACTTCCTTTATCCTTCCCCGAGGAACTTATTGCTATAATGTTATGCCATTTGGTCTGAAAAATGCAAGTGCTACTTATCAGAGACTGATGAACAAAGAATTTGAGGAAAAGATAAGCAAGAATATGGAGGTGTATGTTAATGATATTCTCACTAAAAAAAACGTTTTTGAGCATATTGTCGACCTCAACAGACGTTTGATCAATTGCAAAAGCACCAAATGAAGTTAAACCCCACCAAATGCGTCTTCGGAATATAGGAGGGAATGTTCCTCGGGTATATAGTGAATCAAAGGGGAATTGAAGCCAATCTAGATAAGATTAAAGCTCTGATCGAAATAAAGTCCCTGTCCTGTAAAAAAGATGTTCAAAGGCTAACTGGGCGCATAGCAGCACTCAACAGGTTTGTGTCAAAAGTAATAAACAAATGTTTTCCATTCTTGAAGGTACTCAAAAAAACCTTTAAATGGAACGATGAATGTGAAAAGGCATTCCTAGAGTTAAAGAAGTACCTGGGAGCACCACCATTACTTTTTCGACCAATGTTGGGAGAAAAGTTGTATCGGTATCTGGCAATATCTCAGTCAGCAGTTAGCTCCGCTTTGATCAGGGAGGAAAATGGAGTTCAAAAGCAAGTTTATTACACCAACAAAGCTTTTCGAGGAGCAGAAGTAAGATATCCCATACTGGAATAATTGGCACTGGCTTTAATTGAAGCTAGTAGACGAATGAAACCATACTTTCAAGCCCACAGTATAATTATCTACAATGATATGCCGTTAAGGCAGGCTTTACACAAGCCAGAGAAATCTAGAAGACTAATGTATTGGGTTGTGGAGTTAAGGGAGTATGACCTTATGTATGAACCAAGGACTGCTTTAAAAGGCCAAGTTATGGCTGATTTTATTGCAGGATTCACTTATCCAGAGGTCCCCGAGCAGCAAGGGACTCTAGCCGAGCAACATACAGGAGTCAGTAGACCAACTGGAGATATGCCCAACCAACTCCAAACAGGGGAAACTATAGAAAAAGACCAATCAGAACTGTCCAGTGGAGTACAGGAGATGAAGAAAAAATATGAGGGGTGAAAGATAAAATCTTCCATTAAGGGACTCTGAAAAACCATGTGTTTGACAATAATATCCCCATATAGAGTTTGTATGGCGACGAGTCATCTTGCATAATCGAATGTGGAGCTAAAATTATTCTTAATACTCTAGACGAGATACACATAGAGTACGCTCTACGTTTCTAATTTCAAGCCTCCAATAATGAAGTAGAGTATAAAGCTATGATTGTTGGTATAAATCTATCTAAATCATTAAATGCCTAGCAAGTTGTGGTATACAGTGATTCATAGTTAGTTGTAAATGAAGTGTTGAGTTTATATGCAGAGAAAGGAGAACTGATGACCAGATATTTAGCTAAAACTTTGGAAGTAATTTCCACCTTGCTAGCAGTTCAGATGGTCAGGATTATAAGATTGGAGAACGCCCGAGCAGATGCACTTTCTCGGTTAGCTTCAGCAACCAGAACGGAAATACGAAGAACTATTCCTATTGATCTACTTGCTAATAGGAGCATTAATGAAGATCTGATGGTCAACTTTATTGCAGTTGATATGGGGCCATCTTGGATGGACCCCATAAGAGAATATATTGAAGATAGGATTCTTCCAGCTGATCTACTTGAAGCTAAGAGGTTGAAATACAAAGCTGCAAGATACGTGTTACATGATGGTGTGTTATGCAGAAGAGGATTAACTACGGGTCTATAACGATGTGTGAATCTAGCTGAGGTAAATGATTTAATTGAAGAAGTCCATGAAGGATCCTGTGGGGCCCACGTAGCAGAAAGAACGTTGCTACACAGAATACATACGTAATGCTACTACTGGCCAACCATGAGAGAAGAATATGCTGATTTTACTAAGAAATGTGACAAGTGTCAGAGGCGTTCCAATATAAGCAAGGCTCCACAAGCCCTCTTAACTCAAATCACTTCACCCTGGACTTTTTCCATAAAGGTAATTGAGTTGGTCGGGCCCTTACTAACCACCCGAGGAAGATTCAAGTATCTAGTTGTAGCTATTAATTATTTTACAAAATGGATGGAAGTTGAACCATTGATTGATATGTCTTATGAAAAGGTTTACCAATTCATCTGGAAAAGTATTATATACAGGTATGGCTTAACTTATGCCTTTATAACTGATCATGGTACACAGTTTGACAATGAAGAATTTACTGCTTACTGCACCCAATTCAGCGTCCAAAAAATCCACTCTGCTCCTGGCCACCCTCAAAGCAATGGAAAAATAGAGGTAACTAATAGAACTCTGCTGAACGGGCTGAAGAAAAGGTTGGAAGATGCAAAAGCAAATTAGATTAATGAACTTCATTCGGTCCCGTGGGCTTATCGAACAACTTTCAGAACAACTACTGAAGAAAATCCCTATCTATTCGCATTTGATACTAAAGCCGTAATCCCTATTGATATAGGTTTAGCTACGCATAGAGTTCTTAAATTTAGCACCCCAGTTAGCGGTTTAATGAGAAGGTTGGATTTAGAAATGCTAGAAGAAGTTCGTAAAGATGCATCTTTAAGGAATGCAATCTATTAACAAAGGACTGCACGTTTCTACAATAAGAGGGTCATGCCGATCAACTTAAAGGAGGGATATTATGTTTTCAAGAAGGTTATTCAGAAGAATAATAAGCTGGAAGCCAATTGGCATGGACCTTATCGTGTTACTGTAGTTATTCGACCAGGCACATATTGGATATAGACGTTGGAAGGGTAAGAGTTCAAGAACCCATGGAATGCAGAGCACTTGAAGAAGTACTATTAGTAAACGTAGTTGTGTTGTACTTAGTTAATTTAAATATTAATGAAAACATGACTTTCTTGAAAATTGTTATTTTGTTGTTTTCTTTTTCGGAGTAGTAGTGTTGTGCAGTTGTAACATTATGATAATAGTTATAATTATAAAGACACAAACAAATTTGGTCTGCATCAATAAAAACCACCAACAAAGTTGGTCGGTATCCACCAAGGACACCAAAAAATTTGGTCGGTAACATTATGAAGACAGTAACAAAGTTGTTCTGCATCAACAAATACCACTAACAAAATTGGTCGGTATCCACAAAGGCCACCAACAAGGTTGGTTGATAATATTATAAAGCCACCAACAAAGTTGGTCGGCATCAATAAAAACCACCAACAAAGTTGGTCGGTATCCACCAAGGCCACTAATAAAGTTGGTCGGTAACATTATGAAGCCACCAATAAAGTTGGTCAGCATCAACAAAAATCACCAACAAAGTTGGTCGGCATCAATAAAACCATCAACAAAGTTGGTCGATATCAAACTTATAAAACCATGGAAGGCAAAATCATAAGTCCCATATGCTTGGTTAATGAACACCTGGATGACAAATGTTCATCTAAACTGGGCTAAAAGATGGAAAATTGTTCCACTCACGCCTGGGAACCAAGGTAACTAGTGCAATTATCATAAAAATCAAGTACATTAGTAGAACCATGGTGAAGCATCGGTAATTGGTATAAAACTTAGGATAATTCTAAGAGTATCAATAAAATCGGTGAAATATAGAGATTAACTAGAACGGTTGATCCATTCAAAGTCAAATACTAGAAAAATAGTCACGGACATTCAAAGATGAACTAAAAGTTGATCCATTCATAAAATAAGCTTTTCATTAAATTTAAATGATTACATATTATATGTAAAAACAAAAATACAAAAATTTATTCTACAGGACGCTTTCCTTCAGCTTTAGAAACAGGATCCATGCCAGTTGGAGGATCATCCAAAGTAAAAGGAGAGTTGATGAAGTTAAGATCCCCAAGCATCCTAGTATTCCTATTACTAGGACGGTAAAGTAAATGAGGAGGACGAATGATCTCAAGCTCGTCATGCAGTTCGTAATCCCCCATGTACTTGGAAATCAAACATTGGGGAACACGGTGAATAGGTACCCAATTAAAATCCAACTTAAATGGAGAATTGTCAAGCTGCAGCAATCATGGATCATACAAATCCTATAAAGAATTATTTCCATCCACCTTCAGCACAGTTAAATCGTTAATCCAACCTCATTTGAAGGACTCATTTTGGGCCTGTTGGAGTCTATCATTATAATGTCCCAAAGCTTCATTATAACCACCCATCCAAGATTCTCTGGGTTGCTTATGGAATTGGAAGATTAATCTATCAACTCGCGATTGCAGTTTCTTCAGTACCCCATCCTTAGCCTCCAATTGAGAAGATTGAGTAGATAACTGCTCAGATAAAGTCTATAATTTTTTAGACATCTCCGCAATAGCTCGGTCCTTTGCTTTTAACTGTGCATCTTGGTTGACAAGGGCCTGATGGGTCCTCAGTTCCTCTGTAGTTCCTCGACCAACCTTATTTCTAGCTCGGGAAGAAGAATAGGGCTTGATATTTTTCAAGGCCTCCAATTCATCTCTCAATGTGGCATTCTCAGTTTCTAAAAAGGAATGACCTTCATCGGTAGTGGTAACAACATCTCAAGAGGAAGAATTCAGAAGATTTAATTCATTCCTCAAATTACTATTCTCCTCCTCCGGGAGTTTGGCAATGGTCCTAGTTTCTTCAAGTTCAAGCTTAAGTAAAGCTTCTTTCTTATCATAAATGGAGACAAACTTATCTTAGGCTCAACCTACACTCAAACTTTGATACTTCTGCTCATACCTCTAATGCAGCAGCGCAGTGGATTCCGTATACTGTTCTTGAAGTTATTCTATCATTTCATAATAGGCAACATTATTTTCTATTGCCCGGTTAAGTAAGTACTATAAATATTTTTAGGATTCTCTGGCTTGCTCTGAAGCATTATCACTGAGCAACTGAGTAAGTTCTTCGTCGGACAAGTACATATGGATAGCTTTGAAAAAAAACATTGCATTTCCTCAGTAGCTCGGTATCATGGGACGATAATCACCAATCAACAACAAGAATGGAGAACATGTATAATCAAGAGAAGATAGAAAGGAACAACAAAAGGTTCTTTTATTGATAACAAAGAGTTCAAGTATAATCAAAACAAAGGAAAAATAAGCAAAAAAAGTAAAAGAGAAAAATGACAAACAACATTACACCGTCTCCCTATCACTCTTAACCTTCTTGCTCTGCTCAAAAGAAAGGGCTGTAGGCTGGAGTTGCTCGGTTTGCTCAGCTGGAGGAATAAAAGACTCAGGGACTTCAGGTTGTTTAGCAGCAGATTTAACCACAAATAAAGACGCATTAGAAGCAGCTTCATCTTCAATCTCTTCCTCAATGACTAGAGGAGGCCCATGAATATACCTCTAAAAAAGTTCAGAGTCTCCATTTATGTTCATCTCTTTAAGGGTAACAACTCAACCATCTCTAAAACATATTTGCTTCACATACTCAATCTAAGCAGAAGCAATAGAATTGGCTTTGTCCTAACCCTTGTCCCAACCAGCACTGAAGGAGGTCTTCACAGCAGCCTTTCTTTTAACTCTAACAGAGGACACAAGCTCTTCAACAGCCTTTGCCCTGCGCTCAGCTTCTTTTGCCCTACACTCAACTTCCTCTTTCTGGTGCTTAACTTCCTCTTTTTCGTGCACAACTTCATCCTCCTGGAGCCCAGCCTCCTTAGCCCTGTGCTCAGCTTTAAGGGAATTTGTATCAGGGGTTTGACGAGTCGTTTCAGTTGTCTTCAATTTCTCTGCCCAAGTACTTCTCTCAGTCTCTAAGACGTTTTGAAACTCAAGTAGAGACTTTTTCAAACCAGATAGAGCTTCCTCCACCTCATTTGAAGAAGAAGAAGCCTTGATTGCATCATCTTTCACCAACATGTTATTGAAGTGTACCAAGAACTGTAAAAAGTGAAGATTGAAGTGAGCATATGAAGAATGTAAATGATAACCAAACCAAGACAATGTAAATTATTTACTGATGCAAGGTTCTGAGCAGCCAATTCAGAGACCTTTGTTTTGGGGAGCTAGGCATCCACCCCCTGTGGTCTGAAAGAGTAACACACTTGATCAGCCTCCTAGCCAAACCAAGAGTAATGGTTATTGGAGGAACAATATTAGATGAGGAAAAATCGACCAAGGATAATTAGTCGGTCACATGATCGACTTGCTTCTCTGCAAGCCCTCTCCTAAGTTTCTTCAGAGGAACTTCAAACTCTTTGGGAGCTACACCCTTAGGAACCTGGTCCTTAGGGGCTGGATCTTTAGGGGCTAGGGGCTTCATAACATCCCCTGATTTATTCTTATATCCTTCAACATATGATTGGGAGCTAGAATCAACACCACTACAGAGATAAAAAAACTTCATCTTCTTCATAATTTCAGATGGAGGAGTGTCAAAATCAATAGCAACCTCTTGGTCAAGATCTATTACCAGAAAAGGAGATGCAGCAAGTGTGGAAATAAAAGGGGAAATTTTGTTCTTGTACTGGAGCAGGTACATGTCAAATTATTAACAAAACTCCAAACACAGGGGATTGGGAGGAAACGTTAAGACACATTCAGCAACAAAGATAGAAGGAACCAATGACTTTTAGCAAGGGAGAAAAAATCAGAAGGAAAAGTGGGATATTTTAATACAACCCAAGATGGAATGTTAAAATTGGTTCTGAACTTATCAAGTGACTCGATAGAGTAAACCATGATGAAGCAAACAAAGAAGAAGAGAAGAAAGATTCTTATAAAGATTTAAGGTTTCAGCAAGAACTGGAGACAGAAAAGAAAATGATCGCACGAAAGCAAAGAACACAACAGCAGAATCGGAAGTAAGAGGTAAAAAATGATCAAAGTTTTTACCGTCCTTTTTATAAGACGCATCAAAAACTGTGCCAAGTAATTATTAAAGCAAACGACAGATGGATTTACGACGGCTAGCAGATGAAAAGACAAAGATACCCCAAAAGTATTCGCTAAAATTTAAAATATTTACAAAATTTCCATTCTCGCTTAAAAACTGTCAAGTGAATAAATTTCACAAGTCTGGACACTTTGCAGTCAACCAAACACCTCGAGCTACTGTCGAATCATAATATTCCATACTTTCGCATAAATTTCAAGTATAAAACACTGGGGGTTTCTATTGATACCAAAATTTACCATCCTACATGGACCAATTACAAGTTAAAACGTGACATCCTTTGTGGCACAAGTCCAAGTCAGCATGATAGAAAAGCCCGACCAAAAAGGAAGCCTGACCAATATAGTCACCCAACCAACAACCAAAAAAGTCATTATGTATAACCAATCAAGTGTCATCAGTCTTACAGCATGTATTGCCTGTGAAGCGACAACGTTCATATAATTAATTCTCATTATGTATTTATGTAAATGCCTAACAAATAAAGGCATTCCATCCTTTCACATGACAACGATCAAGACCCCCCTTGGGCTATATCGAGAAAAACAACTCAAGGCAGTCAATATATAACAGTGGACGTAGGCTATTCCATTGAGCCGAACCACTTTAAAAAGTTTTCTTCTGTCTTATTTGTTTTACTTAATTTATCTGTGATCAATTAATTAGGCATAGTATATTTTTTTTTCATCTATAGGTGATACCCTATTTGACAAATTATCTTTGTTAAGAAAAAAGCACTATTTAATTCATCTTCTATAATCATAATCTCTTGGTGAATTTTTCATTTGATCTCTCCTAAAAATTTGAAGAGTATTTTTATATGTATGTCTTGGTTTAGGAATATGTTCATATTTATGATTTAGTTTTCTTTAGTTTTAGATAGTTGCATTACTATATTCATTTCGTTTATTTCTTATTCATTAAAATCAATTTCTTCTCAAAATTTCAAATTGTCAATATATTTGTGTTCCGTTCCTTCAAGACTAATTACCAAACTTTTATAAATCATCTTATATTTTTAACCTAACATTAGTTATTTCTACAATTTTTGTTTCTTCCCTTTTTTCTGATTTTCAACTATTCCTAATTCTACTCTATGTTTAATGATTAATTCACCTTCCAACCATCTCTTTTAATTGCTTTAGCAAGTAGTTACTAAATATTATTTTTATCTTTTCTTTTCAAGTAGGATAGGCTCAAAAAAGTATCTTGAAAGTTATAATTACAAGGATATTAAAAAAATCCCTTAGTGAGATTAACTCCGACTCAATAATGTCACTGGAAAAGTTCTTTGCATTGGTTGTCAACGAGTCATACAATCTATCGGAATGCGAATGTGTACTCTCACCATTCGATGACTAAAAGGGGCCTAAAGGTACAATTACTAGGGAGATATAAGGGTTAGAAGGAGGTTCAGAATACATATCTAATTCAGTGGAAGACCCTATTATGTACACAAACTCTTCAAAAGTTTTATCAACGTAGTTTCTCCCACCTTGATCACGTTTCCCATCATTGTCCAAGCTGATGGAGGCTTGAAATTTTGACCTGCTGTATTGAATGTCTAGGGGATAAGGAGATGACATAGTAGAGGAAAAAACACATGGAACAAAGTTAGGATCCTCATGATCTTCCTCAATAAGACAGAAAATTAATAGAGGAAAAGGTCTCAAAGGTTCAAGAGGCTGACTAGTGTTGCACTTATGAATCCGCCTCAACATTCTCTCAACCCATAAAGAACTAATCATAAATGACAAAAATTAAGGGTTGACGAATGGTGGCAAAGGGAAGAAATTAGGCAAGAAAACCCTAAATGCTACAAATGTCTAGGGTAACCAACTCAATGGCCAACTAAATATTCAAATCCACCATTCAGCGACAGCTCAAAAGTCCAAACATCAATATTTACCACTTTTCAGCAGAATCACAACCAAGAATCAAGAAAATTATAGAAACCCATAGGACATAAGAGGAAAGGGGACAAAGGGGTACCGATGTCCTAAACGGTAAAAAGAGACTCAATAGGTTGCTCAATTCAAGTCACGAATGTCAAGAAAAGATAACTCTTACCGAAAAAATGGATTCAAACGATAATGATTGAAAATAGCAAAATATGACGAGAAATTAGACAGGAAAGAATGAGTTTGAAAATGAGAAATAGTTTCTCTCCCTAAAAACTTACGTAGAAATGATGGGAAATCCAATATTGTATACTTAATCAATGGTAATTATTTCCTTTTTGAAAAAGGCATAATGTAATGCCTTAGGGAAACGCACTGACGTCTCAAAACTGTGTGTGCATTACCCAAGCCACGTGCGCAATACTCATTACCTACCACTGCAGCCATTGCTCGACTCATGGAGCACTTACATCCATAAGATTTATAAAAAAAAAGCATAAGAAAATGTGGTCGATAAGTGACGAGCCGACGAGAGTTCAAGACAATGACATTCTGCATATAAAACGTAACTCACTTAGTTCGCCTAACACCTACCCAGAAGATGCAATACTTAAGGGAATCTGCTACAAGCTACAATCATGGGCAAAGTATTGGGGATATTATTATACCATAAATATGGAATGGCTTGTGAAAAAATTAGAATATGACACTTGTACCCGCATGCCTACTGGGAATACAGTCGACCAAAGCTAAGAGTATGGTCAGCTCGTATTAAGATCGGATCGGCCATCCATTACATAGTTGTTTAATACTGTTAGTTAACACTGTTAGCTAACATTATTAAGGCATGAATGTACTTCATGAATGAATGACGTCAGCAACCCAAATACACATGCATGTGGAGAAGATATGCAGATATTCTCCCCATGTACCAATAACTAATTTGAGATTATTCTCTCACTATGATTGTAAAACATGTACTCACCTCATCTTTAAAGTTGATCCACGTATTCTACTATTTTCTTTATCCTCTAACAGCGTATAAATAATGTACACACACACACACACACACATGTACCTCATGTGAGTATCTTTTGAGACTTTGCATTACTGTTATGTTGTCCAAATCTATAGAGAACTTGAGAACATGTATCTTGTATTCATTCATGGCGATGGCCAGTAATCAATAAAAAACACTAGCACCTATGTACGCAGGCACTAAGTTGGGCCGAACCACATAAATTTGATTATTCTCCTTTCTCTCTCTCCTGCTTTGGTATTTTATCAATTCAGTCCCTTATATGTTTATTTGTCGGTAATTAGAATATTTAGCTAAGATAAATCAATAAACAAATTTTAACGATAACATTCATCTAATCTAACTAAATTGTCCCACCCCTACTTTTATTGAGATGAAGGGAGTCCTTTATTGCTAAAAATGAGATCTTTAAAAAAAACTCATGGGTCCATCTAATCTTTTACAATTTTTTAAGCAACGACTCCGGAATAGTTTCATGCCTGAGAGTCATCATATTCGTTTCTACAAAGTTATTGTATCAGTCCTCCACTATTCTTGAAAGACTACACTCAATTTTTAGTATACATATTTAAAACACGATGAATTTAATTTTTCCATTATCTTATTATTTACCCTACATTTATATCATAGTCTATATCCAATATATAACCTATATTACTGATTGGTTTTAACGGGAGAAATTTCCACTATTAGGTTATACCCTATTTAACGAATTTTCTCTGTTAAGAAAAAAAGGCCTTCTTCAATTCATCTTGTGTAATAATAATCTCCTGGTAAATTTTTTATTTGATCTCTCCTAAAATTTTGAAGAGTATTTTCATTTATATGGCTTGGTGTAGGAATATGTTCATATTAATGACTAATTTTTCTTCATTTTTACTTGGTTGCATTACTGTATTCATTTTGTTTATTTCTTATTCATTAAAATTAATTTCTTCTAAAATTTTCAAATAGTTAATAGATATGTGTTCCATTCCTTTAAGACTTATTACCATACTTACTTATATAAATCATCTTATATTTTAAACCTACATTATTTATTTCTACGATTTTTGTTTCTTCCGTGCTATCAAATTTGCTGCTATTTTTAATTTAATTTTATGTTTAATGATTAATTTCCCTTTCAATCACCTCTTTTAATTAATGTAATGAGTAATTACTAAATATCATTTTTATTTTTTATTTTCAAGTAGGATATGATCAAATGAGCATTTGGACTCTCTCTCTCTCTCTCTCTCTATATATATATATATATATATATATATATATATATATATATATATATATATAAACGTATGGGTAAGAATCCAAATATTCTTAGTATTCTTGCCTAGTTACTAGTACCTTTTTTTTAATAGTATTTGAATGTGTGTTCCTTCTTTGATTACTTCAAATTGGTGACTTTTGAATTTTTGTACAATATCATTTCGTAACCTTATCAAAGTATTATTTTGTTATATAATTATTTATAGAGAAGTAGAGTTGTTTAAATTATCTGAGCGGGTTTCTTCAGTGTATCTTATACTCATATATATTAATGCTTGGGTTCCACCTAAAAAAGACAGAAAAATTTGACCGTAATACCAATTTGGAAAATCAACTCCTCATAAAAGAGTGATAAAAATATACGAAAACAAGGTTAAGGATTAAAATTGTAATGCTTGAATTTTCAAGAGTGAATCAATTAAAATACTTATTATAGTTTAGAAACTAATTTGACACACTTAAACATTAGGGACTAGATTGACAATCATATGATACTCTAGGGACTAAATTAATGGTTGCACTTAGGCCTGTCAATGGGTGGGGTCCGGATCGAATTTAGGTTGATATCAAGAACTTAATCGGATTTGGATATAGATCGGGTCTTAATCGGATTTAAATCTTGGATTCCGATTTGGATCAGTATAAGATCGGGTCCGGATCTAGGTCTGGACATATATATATACATTTATTTTTTAATTTATATTTAATCACAATTCTTTATTTTTTTAATCTGAAAAAGAAATATTTTATAATTTATTATAGTGTATGATTCGTATAAATAAAACATATATTACTTTTATCTATATATATTGATACATATAATACTTATATATTATAGATATAGATATATTAATAAATATATATATTTATATATGTTATATTTAATCGGATCGGATTAGAATAGATCCATATCCGATCCATTTAATAATCGGATAATCGGTAAAGGAATAATCGAATTTTAAAATATGATCCAGATCCAAGTAAATGGATCATATTCGAATCTGGTCGGGATCTAGACCCGGTTCATTGAAAATCGTAATTGCAGTAATTTATGAACTATTTTAAAACTTAAATAGTTTGGAGACTAGTAGTGTAATTTAGTAAATTTTTTTAGTTGAAACTTGTGTACTAGAATCTTCTAAAAAAGCAATTAAAGATTTATCAATATTGACTAATAAATCAAGTCATTGTAATTATCTATAAATAATATGTCTCTCTTTTATTGAAATTAATAAATCATCCACTACATACACTATTTTGAGTTATTTGACCTAACTAGGCATGTGAGGAAGTGTCCTAGGGCATGTGTTCCATAGTTGCTAAGAAAATCTAGAACCCTCCAAGGAGTTACGCGTATCGTGTATGGCACGTATAGTTTGTCTTCTGATTATATATATCTCCAAAGCACGTATAGTTTAAGAAAAAAGTTTAGGTCTCAACGAATAATAATTTTTATTAATTAATATCTAATTTAAAAGAAATTAATAGGATTAAAACTCCTAGACAGTTTTGTTGAAATTCTATGCGAGTAGTAGTAAATGACATGTTTTTAGATAAAGTATTGGCCCTATAATTTTAGAAAATAAATTCCCATTGGTTCACATGCTTGCCATATAGTTACTTTAGAAGTCAAAAAAGGTATTTTGATTTTGTAAGTTAGTATATGGAGATATCCATCGTACACATTTACATGAGGATGTTAAATAATTTTACATACAAGCTAAAAAAAATGTAACAAATATGCAAAAAAAAATGTATTAGTAATACAATAACATATAGTGAGCTTTGTATTTACACAGACTAACTGCTTAATATATATAAGAGTAACTATCAAAAATATATGTGTAAGCTTATAATATTATTTGTTATATTACAACATTAAGTATATATAAGGGTATATATGGAAAGTGAACTAGAGGTTATAAACATATAGTATTATTTTATTAGATTTAGTAGCCAATAGCAATGTTAGTAACAATATGAACATCGTATAAATGTAATTTTACAACATTGTTGCCACCTCTTCTGGGGTTGCCACGACGATGCCTTATATTTCCTCGGCCTCTTTCAAAATTTCGAGTTGAGTTAATATTCACTTCAGGGAGTGTTACAGATCCAGTGGGTCTTGAGGAATGATTCTTCATCAGTAAGTCGTTGTTTTGCTCAATAACTAGAAGACATGAGATTAGTTCTGAGTACCTTTTGAACCCTCGCTCTCGATATTGCTGCTGCAGGAGCACATTCGAGGCGTGAAAAGTGAAAATATTTCCTCCAACATATCTGTATCCTTTACCTTTTCTACACACAACTTTAGCTTGGAGGTAATCTTGAACATATCGAAATTGTATTAAGACACAATCTTGAAATCTCAAGTTGAGCCATTCATGGCGTGCACAAGGAAGTATGACCGATTTTTGTTGGTCATAGCGCTCCTTCAGGGAGTTCCATAAATCAAGAGGATATTTCACACTTACGTACTCACTTTTCAAATCATTGTGTATGTGATGCCTAAGGAATATCAGGGCCTTAGCTTTGTCCTGTCGGGATATGGTATTTTCAAGTGTTATTGCATCACCAAGATTTCGAGCTTGAAGGTGGAGTTCAGCATCTTGAGACCAATTAAGATAATTCACCCCATAAATTTCAAGTGCTTCAAATTCGAGTTTAGAGATATTTGACATTTTAAACTATTTAATAAATATATTACAATCAGAAATATGGAATGCATAACAAAGAAAAATTTTCAATATTGATAGAAATATCATGTGTGCAATTAGGACTATAAATAACGATTCAAGTCCCAAATTTAAAGGATATTTTATTGGAACTTCAAGTCCAAACTATTTATTTGTGAGAATTTTAGGTTCTACACATAAAATTATTGAACTTCAAGTTCAATTTTATTAATAGCTTGGGATTCAAAAATTCCCACCCCATTGTGTCAAAACTTCAAGTTTGAGCACACACACACCCGCACACACACACACACACACACACACACACATATATATATATATATATATATATATATATATATTTGGAACTTCAGGTCCAAATTATAAATTATTTGGGTACATATAATGTCCCATATAAAGAATCAAAACTTGAAGTGATGATTTGGGGTATTCATTTGGAACTTCAGGTCCAAAAAAATTTAAATAGCAATTCGAAACTTGAGGTCCGAAATTTAAATATAAATTAGGAACTTCGGGTCCTAATTGTATTTTGGGAACTTGTTACTCCAAAAATTTAAAGAGTGGTTGATATGAAAAATAAATATATCGTATAATCGTTGCATATTAGTACTTTTCAAATGTGAATAATCAAAATTGCAAATAAAAAATAGTGTACGATGACTAAGTAAAGATTAAAAAAAAAACATTAGAGTAACATTAATATATCATGCATTATTATTATTATTATTATTATTATTATTATTATTATTATTATTATTATTATTATTATATAAACTAGTGCCTAAATATTAAACAATGTTTACGAAAAAAGTTTAGGTCTCAACGAATAATATTTTTTTTTCGAACAATTAATATCTAATTTTTTTTTAAAATAAATTTAATGGGATTAAAACACCTAGACAATTTTGTTGCAATTTTGTACGAGTAGTAGTAAAGGACATGTTTTTAGATAAAGTATTCCCCCTATAATTTAAGAAAGAAATCCCATCTGTTAACATGCTTTCCATATAGTTATTTTAGAAGTCAAAAAAGTATTTTGATTTTGGAAGTTAGTATATGGAGATATCCATAGTACACATTCACATGAGGATGCTGAATAATTTTACATACAAACAAAAAAATGTATCAATTATGCAAAAAAAAATTAGGATCAAATATCAAAAAGTCCATCAAATATTTTTTAATACACATTTAGTCCAAGCCTTTTATTTTGTACCAAAAAGTTTCTTATTCTCTTATCTTTAAAGGTCCGCGCCAGTGGCATGGTAAAATCTTTTTGACATGGTGAAGAAGTTTTTAGTACAAAATTAAAAGACTTGAACTAAAAATATATTAAAAAAAATTCAAAAAACTATTTGATATATGCCCCTCTTTTTTTTAGTAATACAATAACATATAGTGAACTTTATATTTACAGAGGACTGCTTCATATATATAAGACTGACTATCAAAAATATATGTGCAAGATTATAATATTATTTATTATATTACAACATTAAGTATATATATGGGTATATATGGAAAGTGAACTCAGGGTTATAAACATGTAGTATTATTTTATTAAATTTAGAAGTCAATAGCAATGTTAGTAACAGTATGAATATCATATAAATATAATTTTACAACATTGTTGCAACCAATCTTTTTAAACATTGTAAAAAAACTCCATCTCCAAATCACATGACAAAAGCATTTAGAAGTTTACAAGAATCACATAAAATATTAATTAATTAAATTTCAAATGAGAGATGAATCAATGATCTAAATTGATAACAGGTAATGTTGAAATGTATTGTATCCAAAGCAATCATGATTTTGAGGAAAAGCACTATCTTGGATTATGAAGCTTCGTACACTTCAAACACGTGTGTTTGTAAGATCAATAATTATGAATATGAAATTTATACCTTAATCATTGATACAGAAATGCGAGATCGATACAGAGTTTTGACACAGAATGGTACGATACGACGGTATTGACTATTTTTATAGATGTGGATTCGCACTAGCGGCACTAATCAATATTAATGTGACATGTCACTGTATCCCATCAAATGTGTTGGGTGTAGAAGTACCCATCTTGATATGATGTCTTTTGAGAATTTAAACGGAAGAGACACTGAGAGAATTGACCGTATGCTGCTACAGATTTCGTAGCGCATATATATATATATATATATATATATATATATATATATATATATATATATATATATATATACTAGTGGATGCCCGTGTCGAAGGCACGATGATAAATTTGTGCCCGTAATAAAAAAAAATTAAAGAAAAAATATAAATTAAAAATATAAATTAAATTTTAAAAATATAAATTAAAAATATATAAATATTAAAAAATATATATATAAATTAAATTATTTAAAATTATTTCCTTCTTTAAAAATAATTATTTTCCTTTTAAAAAAACAAAAACAAAACCCTTTTTATTAAAAAAAAAACACTTTAGCATGATATTTCCTGCATGTGCATGAAAGGGAGAAAATATCATGGATGAAATGTCATGCATAAAAGTGAAGATATTTTTTCAAAACCAATGCGTCTTTATTATATGGATATATCGTGCTAATAAGACAGAGTATTTTATTTCTTAATAGTATTAGGTGTAATTGTTGTATAAAATCATGTGAGGACCCTTGCACAGTAAGGCATCCAAGAGACAAAAATAAGAGTGGACATTCACTCAAAATCCAAAAACACACATTTTTAACAATTTCTCGTTATTAGGCACGCGAGGAAGTATCTTAGCAATTGTATCCATAATTTTGAGCCTTTTTTTTTGGGGGGGGGGGGGGGGGGGGGGTTAACCAATTAGTCCCGTTTACTAAGTGTGTAGTTCAATAGATCCTAGCATCTTTTTTTTGTTCCATCAGGTCCCATGAAATAATTTTTTTGTTCCAATAGGTCCTATTTGTAAACATACACTGAACTGTATGTATAAATAAAACCTATTGAGAAAAAAATATTGTGATAGGACCTATGAAGAAATATTCCCTTCAAACAGGACTTAATAGGAAGATCTCTTTTTTTGGTACATGAAAGAAACAATGCAATTTCCTAGGAATGTATTCCTTAGTTGCGTATACTTTGTAGAACAGCACTACGCATACACACTTTCTTACCCATTTCCCATACCCGCCTAATAAGATAAGGTAATAGAGGGTTGTAGTTGCTGTCCTGACGGGATCCATAACATTAAAATATAAGCATTTACAGCATTAGGTATGGGATATGTGTACCAAAGTAGGTACACATATCTTTATCCATACTTTGTATTCTGTGTACGTGAATATATTTGTCTTCTGTGCACGTGAATATGTATCGTGTTTTGTGTTTGTGTATTGATTTTCCAAATAATATGTCTATCTTTTAAGGTACTTCTATTGGCATTCCAAAAAGTCTTTTAACACTGCATTTCAATCAATTATTATATGCAAATGTCATAACTACCCTTTTTTATCCATATGTGATGATGTGCTGTGAATAAATGTTAATAAATTTTGAACAAATTTTTCTAAAGAGAAAAGGATATAATAACTCATCCTACAAATTATAAATTTATAATATTTTCATATGAGAAAATATTATGAATGCATTGAAAATAAAAAGAGCACAACATGACACGGAATCTTATTTTTACCTAATAAAAATGACACGACACATCACGCAATAATTTTTTTACCTAACACGACCCCGGTTAAAAGCGACATGTTACAAAATATATTATTATTTTTAAACCAAATACGAATGCGACCAAAATAAAACGAGACACGACACGTTATAAAAATAATTTTTTATCCTTGAATAATAATAAAAAACTGTTTTTATTTTTATTTTACCCCAGTTGTTTTTAATTTTTTAACAGAAAAAATGGTGACAATTCCAAAACGGGTTTTTCTTTCAATTTCAGTTTTTCTATTAAAAAATGTTTTTAGATATATTTAATAGAAAAACGATAAAATTTCCAAAATATTTTTGTTCTCTATTAAAGCAAAGAAAAACAGTAAAAATATTTTTTGTCGTATTTTTCTTTATTATTTCGTGTTGTATTATGTCATGTCGCGTTTTATGTGGGTTATATTTATGTTTCGTAAAAAAAATGATATTTCGTATCGTGACATGTCACTTTGGTATGGGTCGTGTTCGTTATACGTAAAAATAATATTTTGAGGAGTGTCGTTCCATGTTGTGTTAATTTTATTTTGTTCGAATTCGTGCCAAGTAAAAAAAATAATATTCCGTGTTGTATCTTGCCACTTTTATTAAGATCGTGTTCGTGTTTGGTTAAATAAAATAGTTTTTTATTATTATTCTAGGATAAATAATTGTTTTTGTGACGTGTCGTGTCTCGTTTTATTTTGGTCGCGTTCGTATTTGGTTTAGAAAAATAATATATCTTGTAACACGTCTTCGTGTTTGGTAAAGAAATTATTTCGTGATGCGTCGTGTCATTTTTATTAAGGAAAAATAAGATTCCGTGTCATGTCGTGCCCTTTTTATTTCCAATGCATTCATAATATGGCCAAGTCAAAGAAACACGAAATGACACGAAATATTATTTTAATTTATTTACAAAAACGAAAACACGACCGAGTAAAAATGCAATCCGATTCGAAATATTTTTTTACAAAGCACAAATATGGGCAAGTAAAAATGATACACGAGGATTTTTTTTCGAAACACAAATAATAATTTTTGTTACTAAATAGAAACACAATTAAAATGCGACACAATACGCAACATATTTTGTGTTTGTGCTCGGTAAAAAAAATTTGTGTTTATATTTGGTAAAAAAATATTATTTGTGTTTGAAAAAAAAATCATGTTGTGTCGCTTTTAGTTGGCGATATTTGTGTTTTGTTAAAAAAAATCCGTATTGTATCGCATTTTAATTTTGTCGTGTTCATGTTAGATAAAAAAATATTTTTCTTTTAATTGCGTTTTAATTGGTTTGTGCTCATGTTAGGTAAAAAATATGATTTATTGTCAAGTCGCATTTTATATGGTTCGTGTTTCCATTTTTTTTATTTTTTGAGATTCTTTTTTACTTTTGCCGCTTTTTTTATTTGTTGGTATCATTTATTCATAATTTTTTTTAATTTTTGCTACTTTTTTATACTTCGTGGAAATATTTAATTTTATAAATTATTTCGGAAATATTTTTGTTCAAATGTTGATATTTAAGCAAATTTTTAGTAATATTTGTGGAAAAAAAAAACAATGGTTGAATTAGAAAGGAGATGAATGTTTATATTTTACTTGGAGAGAATGAGAAAGATGAGGGTAAATTTGTAACTATAAAAAATTTTGGAGTGTGAAAAAAAAAAGATGGAATGCTAATAGCTCTACCCTATCTTTTATTGCATGTGTTGCTTAGTTGCCAAGAAAATCTAGAACCCTCCAAGGAGCTACCCGTGAATCTATATATATCTCCAAAGCTTCATCATATTTTCAACACAAAGTCTTACGGTCTTTTTTTGTGTTTGTGTATTGATTTTCCAAAGAAGCATGGCTGAGAATGATACCCATGATATTGTTTCTCTCCTTTGTTCTTCCGAGAGAAACTACCTCGTTCGCAATAACGGTGATAAGGTTAGCATTTGCTTCTCTCTACTGGCTATCTATAATTGTGTACAAATTTTATCATTTTATTGTCATCAAGCATGATAAAAGATGGAATTTTGGTCTCCATGGGAATCAACTATTGCTTATGTTAGATAAGTTTTTGGGAACACAGAAGTTTTTGCGTGAGAGAGAGGTCCGGCGAGAAATAAGAGATCCAACTCTAGGTCCGGTGAAAAATATGAGATCCGACGGAAAATATGAGATCCAACTGTTGATCCGACAAAAATATATATCAGATGATTATTCCGGCGTGAGAGAGAGAGAGAGATCCGGCAAACCGTTGTATGATATTTGATCCGATGATTATGAGCCATTTTTTTTACAAAAATATATATCAGATGATTATGAGCCACATGAAAGAAACGATGCAATTTCCTGGGCATGTGTTCCTTAGTTACTAAGAAAATCTAGAACCTTCCTTGATATTCATCATATATTCCAAATCAACCCCGTGACTGTTCTGTTGATTGAGGTAAAAACTAAGAGCATGGATCATAGTAGTAAAATGAAGAAGGAGAAGGGAGTGTAAATAGACAGGCCTAGCCCTAGCCCTAGCCATAACACACGCGTTGAGGAATCTGAAGAGATGATGAAACAATCGGATTCCCACTTTTTGTCATCACTACATTTGGTATTGTTTTTAATGAAACTCATATGATTTGAGAGGCGGCTGCTTCTGTTTTTTTTTAAATTTATATTTTGTTTTATGTGTTTTTATCTTTTTAATAGGTTTTTGAAAATTTTAAAATTATTTTTAATTAAAATGTCACATGGCAGCGTAACAAATATTTTGACGAATTTGGGGAAATTCTAATTTTTGAATTAGAATGTATTTAAGTTTAAAATCGAGAATTAATAATGTAACAGAGTAAAAAAAACGTTATTTTTTATTTATACATATATCAGAGTATCCAATTTGCTAAAACAAAGGGGAATAGGGTACTGATTATAATATGCTTACGACTTAAGTTGGGGATTACCATTTGTGTTTTTATGGTGTTATGGTTTGGTTCATAAAATTAGTATTAGGGTTCGGGGAAAGAAGATTGAGGGGTAATTTGGTCTTTTAACATGTGGGGAGATAACTACTAATCAATTCAAGCCACAATATCACAAATTTTCCTGCTTTTAATACACACGTATTGGGACTTTGAATTTCAAAGCATAATCCTCATTTTAACTAGTATTTAAAAACCAAAATAGAAGAAAAAATAGATATTTATATTTTATAGCTAGTAGCTAGCCATTCGTTAATGGGTTTGGGGCATCTTTATTTATATATAAATTTATATATGTTATATTTAATCGGATCGGATTAGACTAGATCCATATTCGATCCATTTAATAATCAGATAATCGGTAAACGAATAATCGAATTTTACAATATGATCCAGATCCAAGTAAATGGATCAGATTCGAATCGGGTTCGGATCTAGACCCGATTCATTGACAACCCTAATTGCAGTAATTTATGAACTATTTAAAACTTAAATAGTTTGGAGACTAATAGTGTAATTTAGTAAATTTTTTTATTGAAACTTGTGTACTAGAATCGTCTAAAAAAGCAATTAAAGATTTATCAATATTGACTAATAAATCAAGTCATTGTAATTATCTATAAATAATATGTCTATCTTTTATTGAAATTAATAAATCATCCACTGCATATAGTATTTTAAGTTTTTTGACCTAACTAGGCACGTGAGGAAGTGTCCTAGGGAATTTTTTTCATGCATGATAAAAGATGGAATTTTGGTATGCTGACCTCATATGATCTCCATGCGAATTTTTACTCTTATGTTATGTTTCTTTGTCCGATGAATTTCCGTGTTGACTTCAGTGTTTTCTTTTGTAGAGTCAACTATTGCTTATCTATAATTGTGTACAAATTATTTTAGTGTCATCATATTGAACAACAATTAAATCTGTTGATGTATGATAAATAAAAGATGGAATTTTGGACCATGTTGACCTCATATGGTCTCCATGGGAATTTTTTACTCTGTGTGTGTGTATGTTATGTTTCTTTGTTGGATAAATTTCCATGTTGAATCTTTTATGAATTTCAATGTTTTCTTTTGATGTGTGATAATGAATGCGGAACTACTAAAAAGTAGTATGCAGAAACAAAGATACTAAGCCCATTCATTTATACTTCTAATAAACACACACTAACTCAATAGCACACTAACTCAATCGTTAAGTTATAAAAATATTCTCAAGATTTTAGAATCCTCTCCACCCCCCCCCCCCCCCCCTAATTTGTGATTCCTGACAAAAACTCTTTACTTTGAAGGTTCCTGTTTATGATCTTGTTGGAAAAGTTGTCCTCCTGTACTTCTCCGCTCATTGGTGTCCCCCTTGCTGCCGATTCACACCGAAGCTAATTGAAGTTTACCACAAAATTAAAGCGAAGGATGACCAATTCGAAGTGATTTTCATCTCCAGTGACAGAGACCAGTCTTCTTTCGAGGAATATTTTTCGGACATGCCATGGTTGGCTCTTCCATTCGGTGATGACAAGAAGAAATCACTAAGCCTCTTGTTCGACGTTCGTGAAATTCCGACGTTAGTCGCAATTGGGAAAAATGGGAACACCATCACCACGGATGCTAGAGATCTCGTTATGCTTCATGGGGAGTCCGCATATCCTTTCACGGAGGAGCGTTTGAAGGAGATTGAGGAGGAATATAAGGAAATAGCAAAGGGGTGGCCTGAGAAAGTGAAGCATACACTCCATGAGCATGAGCTCGTCCTCACTCGATTACCCATGTATACATGTGACGGGTGTGATGAAGTGGGGGAGTTGTGGTCATTCAAGTGTGAAGAGTGTGACTTTGATCCTCGATTACTCAAGTATACATGTGACGGGTGTGATGAAGTGGGGGAGTTGTGGTCATTCAAGTGTGAAGAGTGTGACTTTGATCTTCACCCCAAGTGTGCTTTGGGAGAAGACAAGGGCAACAAAGACGATGCTGCCGCTGATGTTGCTGCTGCTGCGGAGGATGTTGACGAGAAAGAAAAGCCAAAAGATGGGTGGGTTTGTGAAGGAAATGTTTGTCACAAAGCTTAATGAGTTTTCATTTTCAAGTCAATTGCTCGTCCTGGTTTGGTAATATGTTACTGATGAAAAATAAGTGGAGTGAATGGAAGTTGTGAGTTTCCCTTATCAATAATAATGGACATGCTTATGTATGAGACCACTATATATATTTAGCAATGGATCTCGTTTATTTTCTTTGACGTTTCTGTAAATCAAACAAATTGTTACAGTAACAGCAATATTTGCGAGGAAATTTAAGTGCATTTCACCAACTATAGATTAAACTCAAAAGGCTTAAGAATACAAAAATAAAAAGTAATAAAATAGAGTTCAGTTTCTGACAATAATTGACCAGGTGGTGAGCCCATGACTTTGGCAAATAACAATTATGTGGTATTTTACTTGCAAATAAGTCCAGGATCGGCAATTTTATCACCTATTTCCCCCATAAATGCAACAAAAATAACCATGCAACTGAGTGCAATTTGATTCATCAGCAAATAGTCCAAAGCAATCTTAAATTGATAGCCAATGCCAATAAAGAAATGAAATCTAACATTATCAAAACAAAAATACATTTACCATCTTAAAGTGAAAAAAAGTAACTAAGATTTTCACATGACTAAGTATTGATGCAAAGGGGATGACAAAATGCCTGTTATCAGTTTTGGTACAATTTATCAAAACTTAAATTATTTCATAATTTTTTTAAACTCACAATTGGAAGGAAAGAAGACTTGGAATTTATCCTATAGTGAGACAAAATTCATGTGCAAAATGTGTATGTCAAATAGGAAAAAATGTGGATAATTACACTGCAAAAGTTTGGAGTAATGTATATGTATGAGTCCTACGCCGATTCAGAAATGTGACACACTAACGTGTCGCACCCAAATTAGTGGAGCTCGGACACGAGCTAATGCGGGTGTGACACATTAGTGTGTCGGGATTCTGAGTCGCTCTAGAAATATTGTGTGTGTATATATAGCCTGCGAAGTTTAGAAAATACAGTTGCGTGAATGCAAAATATTAGTTATAAAAACACAGAAGAGAGAAAAGCAATACACAGTAGAACAAACGAAATAAAATAAACCGGTGTAATCTCCAATTTCAATATTTCACGTGTCTATAAAAATGCAAATAAAATTACCAAATCACAAAAATAATATTGTTTCAATTCATTTTTTATGTTTTTCTTATCAATGGAACTATTTCCCTCAGTTCTATAGACAATTAAACATTAGCCGTCATCATTTTATAAGTAGTAATATCGTCAAAAATTAGTTGTTAAACATTACCGAACCTTGATCTAATAACTGAAAACTTCTATTTGAAAATCAGATTTAACTATTCTTTTTCAACTGTGAGAAGAAACTAAACGACCGCATAAAATCGAATGCGCTTGAACTGCTAAAAAGTAGTATGCAGAAACAAAGATACTATGCCCATTCATTTATACTTCTAATAAACACACACTAACACAACAACACCTAACAGTTGGTGCAAAAAACTTAATGTCAGAGCATAACCAGTCCAAAAATTAGTGTTCAAAATAAGAATAAAAACCATCCTGTGTTGTTCTGTTTACAACAGAGTAAGAGAGTGAAACCGGTGACGACGGAAATGGCTAGAAAAAACAGACAACTCAAACATTAACAAACATAACACACACATAGTTATGTAGATTATGTCTTGAACATAAGTGATATTACATTAATCATTTGGGGATGCAAATGGAACAAATCAAGAATCTCAGGTTAGAACCATTATTTAAGCAAGTGGGATATTACACAGAGAGATTGAGTTGACACTCAATGAGCCATAAAACAAAAAAAAAAGGAATTTTTTAGCTTCATTGCTTTGCATACATTCTTTGGTAATGGAGAAACCATATGCATCATAATTATTATAGAAGCTCAAGTAATGCAACCATAGTGAAAGAGAGAAAAAGATCTTGAGAATTAAGTAAAGATGCAGACGGGCATAAATAGAATAATAAAGATTTACATGTTTCGCAACAAGATAAAAAGCTAGAATTTAATTTATATAATACTCCCTTCGTTTCAAATTAAGAGTCCGCTATTCCTTTAAGAGTTTGATTTCCTTTTTAGTCGAACATCAATGGAGAAAATGTCACAATCGCTAACATGTCTTCATCTTGACCATTTATTAGTGTATCCTTAATAATTGTGATAGTCAAATAGCACGATTCATCATCTTGAGTCATGAAACATGAATGGAAAAATAACTCCATTGTATAAGAGGCATAAAATACGGGACAAGACCATATTTAATTGCAAGATATTCAGAGAATCGTGAAATAATGTGAACAATCAAGGAAATTCACATATACTAATTGGTTAACTACTATATTTCATGACAGATATTAAATATTTAAACATGAATAAATAAACAATTAGAGATCATAGGCTTTCTTGACAAGATTTTTATATTTAAATTGGAATAAGTGAGAAATACAGATCATAGGCTCACAAATTCATACGGTTAGTCATTGAATGCCAATATCTAGCATATATTTAGGGAACTTCTTCTGCACTTAGTTATAGTGTTTGGGTACAATTCAAAGGATGAATTCATAGTTACTTAGAGGGTGCAAGTGCATCTTTAGATTGGCCATATAACAATTTTTTGACGAAGTCTCGTGAAGAGAGAAATTACACTTCAACATAGGGAATATGCTAGGTCAAGGAGTTAAACTAATGAATCATATAGAAATGAATCAGAATTTCCTAAGAGAGCCAATACATATATGTTCCCTAAAATAAGTTCAGTCATTTAGTGTTCCTGCAAGAGTTGGAGAAGAAATTTTTGTATCTAAAATAACAACCTTCAGAAAGAGAAGCAGTATTCATATTACTAGACATCAGCAACTCCAGATTCCTATTTTTTCCCACCGTTGTCGAGCAATGATTATACTGTGGTTCATTTCTTATCATATCAGTCTCACTTGAACCTCAACGAAGCTTATCAGGGCAGCTGAAGTGTGGCCTACTTGAATTTGTAATTTCATTCCGTTTTGTTCCACCAATTCCAGGTGGTGGACGCGAATTTGCACACATCACATAGTAATGCAAATCGTGAATCATGTGATGCATTCGCTAGGCAAACTTGACATATATATATATATTGACATAATGAAAAAGATACTTAGCATTATACTGAGGGCATGTTTGGGTTATAAATAGACTAGGGGTAACCCGTGCGTAAAGGCTTGGTTGGAAATCATCAAAAAGTATAACATGTGTCTCTTTCTTGCTTTCGGCACAGATAGTGAAACCGAAGCGACTGGCGAATAGTTATTCTTTGGTCCTTACAACACCAACCAAATAGGAGAGGAATATTTGCACTTGTGTCAATGCCAAATCAAAAAGATATCCAATATGACAAAATTGACCCAACATCCTTTATTTACTCAACCTGAAATATTAAATAGAAAAGAAAAAAACCGGGCATCAAACTTTTATAAAATGGAAATGTATCATGTTAGTGTGACTATTTATATCATTTATCAAGTGAAAACAACCTTCAATAGGCATTAAAAATTCATTGAAATATAATAATCTTTAATGAAGTGACTACATTGAACATCTGAGCTTGGTTCCATTCCACTTCACTTACCAATGGAACTGACATTAAGAAGTTAAAAAATGTAATCATTCATGATATAAAAGAGAGTTATTAAAAGACAATGTTATTCAAAGGAAATGATAAACAAAATCCAATTAATAATATAAGTAAATTTAAGTCCCCCATAACTCATCAACATCAAAAAGAGATTGAACAAACCCTTAAAATTATATTTTCTTGTAAAAGCACTAAAACAGAACTAGAGATTTAAGGGAAAAACAAAAGAAAAATAAATGGTCTTACCCTTTGTCCTCTGAAAAAGAGTTAGTAATTGGATTCGGCACTTCTTTAACTATCAACAAAATATGCTTATCAAAGATATGAATTTAAAATCGTTCCTCAATATTTATCCAGCTAATCCAAAACAACCAGTTACACTGGGACAATAACAATACAAAACCAACTAGTTACATCTGGGATAATACATTGGCTAGACAGAGAAATAGAAATCCAAATTATTAAAATAGATTATATAGATAAGCATTTATAATTATTGACATCAATTACATATATGAAAGATTTACAAAATTATCCAAATAGAGCCTTCAACACTATGGTCAGTATAAGAAGTGAAGTAAGCCAAACTTTTAGTGAGGCCATCCACAATGGGTGCCCATTCTGGATTCTCTAAACTGTGTCATAATGGGGAGAAGAATCGGTAAAAGAGTAGGGGATCCATTAAACCTCCCCAAGAATTATGGTAGAGCTAACGGATATCCTTTAGTAGGGGACAGGAGTTCAAATGTGTGATTGATCCCCGTCCACGGTCTGGACGTGGGACGTTGCCACGTTTAAGGTAAGTGATCACTTCTGAAAAAACTATTTTTTTAAGTGGAAAACATGGGAAATTTACCCGTTTACCTTTATTTCTACCGGATCCCACTTCGAGCCTCGCTCAAATCTCACTCGTTAATCCTCTACTTCTAACGCATTTCACCGCGACCATTGTGGACGACCTAAGTTTATCAGTATAAACTGTGTTCAGGCTGATGGAGATAGAGAATTAGATAACATGCATTTTTCAAATTTAGATTACTTCATTATAAGTAAAAGAAAATGAAAAAGGAACTGAACATGATTTTTTTCTCGAGCAAAGTCAACCGCACAAAAAAAAAGGTCCAGCAACACCAGGTAACGCACATGTTCCAATTAGATAAATTTCAAGGCATTTCAAAAGAAACTGTTAGTCCATAAAACAACCATCATATCCAACATCAACACCTTACCCAGTCACTTCATCCAATATAGTAACTTAAAGGGAAATTAACAGTTCTCTCAAAGCAGCTGACATACAAAAATTTGCCATATGATGCTATACGTTTTATGCCTAGACTAGGGGATTGTTAAAAAATTCCGAAAATAATACTCCATAGGCTACAAAACATGATTTCGTTTAATTCAATACAGTTCAGGGAATCTGAATTTGAAATAATAGCACTCACAACATCCCAAATAATTGGAAAACGTCTTTATGAAGTTGAGTGGAACAGTTACACCAACAATCATTTATCAAACTCAAAACTGCAAACCAAAAACAAAATCCAAATCTGCCCCAATTTTTATTGATTATAAAAATGAATCTAATAGTAGTAAGGAATTATGAACGAAAACGAAAAATAATAAGTAAAAATTTGAAAATCCAAGTTTTTAATTAACATTACCTCAGTTGATCAAATGAAAAAGCCTTGTTTTTTCTGATAAATAGAAAATGCCTTAGTTTTTAGAAATGCCCAACACAGTTATATGATTTTTAAGACACGAAATACATAATTTATGCCTTGAATTTTGTAAAGGATAAATTGGGCTCCATATGCAATAGGTTAGTGGATATACATTAGTTAGAACACTTAAGCCAAAGAGTGAACTAATGAACTATAACAGACGCATTTACACAAACAGGGTGGTTTACAGCATAAACTTGACAAATGGGTTGTAAATCAAAAAAATTATAAGCAAAACTTTCACTATTCAAGTAGAAAAAATATCAATAATTAATCATATTTCAAACTCACGTAATCTAGACTTAATTTGAATAGTTACTGGGCATACAATCAATCATATACACGAACATTCAAAGAGAAGTACTCAATATTCTCTTATAACATTAGACATAGCGAAGTTTTCAAAAGAAATCTAGTGTTCTTTGGTAAACCAAATCACCAAGCTCAAGCTTTAAAATAAATAATTTAGATCAAAATTTGAAAATATGATAGAGTAAATCGGACTACTATATGCAATGGCATTATAACGCGTGTTATAAGAGGACCGTCCGCACGAACGCTAGTCCTGACTGGGCTCAAGGTGATGATTGGTGTCCGATGATTTTTTTTGTAAATGTAGGTGGCTTCGATTGTACGATAATGTGGGAGATAATTTGTGGCATAGATTCTCATGGGAAATTAAAGCTTGACACCTGAGTTTAGCCCTCTAACTTTCTGTAAACTACAATTAGAATTAGTAAAAAAGCAAAGGGGTGTTCCTCCATATTATAACATATAAATGACTATATAGAATAGATTTTTGGTCGATCTCGTGTAATTATAGGACTCAGTGAATCAATGAATAAACTTTTAGGGAATTAAAACTTTTCATTTCAGAAATAAAACGATGCACGGGTTTGAAAAAATACTTGATTAATCAATATAATATGAATCTATTTCATCCTTCCATCTACATTTTATCAATATAATATGAATCTATTTTAGTAAGCCCCTAGAACTATTCAACATATTAATCCAAGTCAAGGCTAATGCTAAGTACCCCCTAGTCTCGCGAATGAGCCCCTAAACTATGAACAAGATGCAAATATCCCCCTTATACCTCACTGCATATTATCTTCAAGAATATTTTTAAAAATAGATAGGGGGAAATTGCAAAACAAAAAAACAAACTGGAATAGTTCAAGGATTTTTTCACAAAATTTACATTCCATTGAGGTATTGCAAAAGTGTCATAGGTCGGAGGGTTTTTGCAATTTACCATATACTCCTTTCGTCCCAAATTAAGGATACACTCGATCAGCGATCGAGATTAACTCTTGTTTGCCAAGATGGAACTTGGTTTGTTGATTATGTCCAAAAAAGGAAAGTGGACCCTTAATTTGGGACAATCCATAAAGGAATAGTGGACTCTTAATTTGGAATGGAGGGAGTACAATATAAGGGAAATAGCCGTACTCAATGTCATTGGATTACTAGAAGCGGAAGGCAGAGGAGTCCACACTCAGTTTGCTATCATCTTCCATCCTAACACATCAATAGTTTTTAGTGACAGTTCAATATAAAAAAAAAATATTTCCGAGAAGGGAAGGATAAATAGAGATAACACAAACAGAAATTTACAGGTCAATATTAACCAAAAAAACATTAAGATTGCAACTAAAATCACACCTCTTCTAAGAAAAAGAATAGGAGGTCCGTTCATTATGTTTGCTGATTTAAGTCCATTCGTAGATATAATACACAAACACACATGCCTACACATACCTGAATTGGAAACTTACTTATAAAATCGAATAAACAGTAATTGTACTTTGGGACATACAATAGCAATAATTATTATCACTTGTCACTGAATAAGTATATGATAAGAATTTTAAAGACATACAATAGCAATACGACTTATATGTCAATTATGCCATACATGGGAAGATTCAAGTTCACAAGTCTTTCTAAAGATAAATGTCAAGCTGTCAATAAACACATGGTTTAACCCAGTTTGAGTTCATGTTTGATCAAATTGAAACTATATATCATATTATTTCCACTAAAAAGTAAGACTGGTAATTTGATATTTGCAATAATATGACAGTTTTAACTAAAATTTATTTTTCATTTATCAGATTCAGTGATAAGTAATCTAAGTCTACAAGTATTTTAAAAATAATATGTCAATACTTGAAAAGAATATCTATTAATGGGATATAATGATGAAATATAACTTCCAAGTACAGGGAAGATCACGAAACAAAACAAACAGTGACTGAGTCTAAAAAGAGACAGTGAATCAAAAAAATTTCAAGAACTAGATTAGCGGGGCAATAAATCTGGATAAAGTTCTAAACAGAAATATAATGTGAGAGTACAAATCACCCAGAAAAATAAAATCAAATTAAAGTGAAACAGAGAAAGTAAAGGCTTTTTCGAAGAAATAATTAAACTCCACTACCCATAATACTAGTACTTTTCTCTAAGAAATGAATATTGCATAGTTGCTAGGTAATAAGATATCATCCATATGAAAGAAAAAATAAGTAATACTAATAAATTAATCTCTAAAGTTGACAAATTTAATGTAAGTCAAAGCACATTGCAAAACCATAGGTCAATGTGAAACTCACTAGGCATCATGTATATCGTCAAATGGATGCCTTGCAAATGGGAAATTAAAAAAAAAATCACTCCCCATATGAAGCCACATTTTGATATTAACACATAGTTATAACATCCCACAAGACTTTTTAGGTTTGTGTGTATGCACTTTCCCTTTTTAAATATTTCAGCGTTGGTAAACGCAAAGGGTCATCAACACAAAACAAATACATATCCAAAATATTAAAAAATCAGTAACTTAATTTATAGAGGAAAACAATCATGCTCTATGTGTGACAACTGTTTTAGTAAATGAGCAGACCTTGAAGAGCAATGAGTTGCTTCAAATGAAATGACAACTTTTCAAACAATGGCAATAAATTTCACCTACACAATTAGTAGCAAGACATAAAGATAGCTAGCTAGCTAACATTAGTAGTTTAGTTAGCAATGCTATTCGTAATAGGTGGAAATGAAGGGGAGAACTACAAATTATGTCCGATGGAGGGAATTTATATTTCAAGTTCAGTTGTCTTGAGGATAAAGAGAAAGGTTTAGAGGGAGGGCGCATAAACATTGGAGGGAAATTGATGCTATTTGTTAACTGGAATAAGGATATGGAAGATCTTAGAAAGGAAGTGAAGAAGATACAAGTTTGGAGTCCTATTGGGATAAGTTAAGTTGCAAGTTCTGTAGGGGAACAATTGAGATTTGACAGAGCCACAGAAGAGAATCAAAGATTAGCTTTTACTGGTGTTCAAGTTGCAAATTCACCTGGAAAGGGGGATGGGTCCCTCACGAAAATCATTTACAAATACCCTTGTAAATGATTTGGTCATGCCGAAGGCAAATGCATTGAGATTACTATCAAAGTGACACAAAGTTTGCAGATGAGAACTACCTACAAGAAACTCAATGAAAGTAACCAAGTAAAGCATAAGAGTAAAATAAAAACCGGATGAAGGAAAATACAATTGGACCAAAGTCGAAGGGAATAGAACTACTAAAAAAGACACAGTAAATGAAGAAGGAAAAAAAATGACAAATAGAATAGAGATGCTAGTAGAGAAATTTGACAAAATTCAGTTCCCTAGTTGGCTCAGAGCAATGAAGGGAACTAATTGGGACGATACGGATGATGAGATAGAGGACTGTTCTCTGTCAGACACCCCAGCCAAACAAGTAATTGATAGAGGAATAGCTTCAAAAAACATAGCGGGAATGGTCCCATTGAGGGCAGAGGCTAGTGGAAATAACAAAAACAATGATAAGGAGCATGTTAATTCTCCTAGAAGGGGGAAGACAAGGAAGAAACTAAAGTCTAAAAGGAATTCTTAAACCAAGTCTAAGTGATGGAGAAATGGAAGATGTGGAATATCAGAGGGGCTAAATAAAGGGAAGTCAAAATCTTTATTGAGACCAAGAAGTTGACACTGCTTTGCTTGGTGGAAACTAAAATCTCTCAATCCAAAATCGAGAGTAAGTAATAAAATTGATCCTTTATGGGCTAAAGATGATAACTGTAAGGAAGTTACTTTTGGTAGAATTATGGTCATATGGAAACCTATAAAATTGAGACTTACACTGCTGGTTAAACATGAGTATACATTATCTAGTCGAAGAAATCAATGCCATCTCACGGTTGTTTATGCTAGAAATCGAAACGAGCATAAAAGCTCTTTGATAACCCCGAGTCTTCACACGAACGATCCCTTTATACTCCCCCATGCGAGCTAAACAGGGGGAACGCAGTGCCCTTTGGAAGTTTCAAACTCTAGACCTTTGGGCTAACGAGTCCGCTCCTTACTGCTGGAACAACCGGGGTGGATGATGGCTAGGGAGAAATATAGTATGGATTGGAGGGCTAATAGAGACCTAACACACTGCATATTTTCACAACTGTGTTAATGCTAGGAAGGCTAGCAACACTATTAAGTGCACTAAAATGGGTTCAGAATCGAGAGCAACTGTGTCTGAATTTTTTAGTTATTACTAAGATTTGTTGGGATCAAATAAGGTTGAATCACTTGAATGACCTCCATCTTTCCCATATTAATGAAGAAGATGCCAAACTTTTAGAGGCTTGGGTTAATTTTGATGAAATCAAGCATACTCCGTTTAGCATGGGAGATCACAAGGCAAGGGGGTCAGATGGAATATCATTGCTTCTGATGCTTTCTATTATCAATACTACAAATCTGGTGTTGCAATGTGATCTACAAATCATTTCTTAGAATCATTATGCCTTTATTAAAGGTCAATCTATTATCTCAAACATTATCTCAGGCTACGACCGTTTAAAGTTCCCCCTAATTTTTAGGAATTAGATAAGAACGCGTATATCTAACCTAGATATTCCGTGATTGTTAATGGACCCCCTCATGGGTATTTTGAGGGGAAGAAGGGATTGAGACAAGGGGACCTGCTTTTTCCTCAACATTCAATTGATCCAAAAGAATCTCGAGCTCCATCCAAAGTGCAAGGACCTAACGGTAAATAGTTTAGCATAGGATTGATATTTGTTTTATTTTCACCATGGCACATTTGACATATCTCCTTACAAACTGACATGTGCCGATATGATGAACAAAATCCAATTAATAATATAAGTAAATTTAAGTCTCCCATCACTCATCAACATCATAAAGAGATTGAACAAAACCTTAAAATTATATTTTCTTGTAAAAGCACTAAAACAGTACTAGAGATTTAAGGGAAAAACAAAAGAAAAATAAATGGTCTTACCCTTTGTCCTCTGAAAAAGAGTTAGTAATTGGATTCGGAACTTCTTTAACTATCAAGAAAATATGCTTATCAAAGATATGAATTTAAAATCTTTCCTCAATATTTGGCCAGCTAATCCAAAACAACCAGTTACACTGGGACAATAACAGTACAAAACCAACTAGTTACATCTGAGATAATACATTGGCTAGACAGAGAAATAGAAATCCGAATTATTAAAATAGATTATATAGATAAGCATTTATAATTATTGACATCAATTACATATATGAAAGATTTACAAAATTATCCAAATAGAGCCTTCAACACTATGGTCAGTATAAGAAGTGAAGTAAGCCAAACTTTTAGTAAGGCCATCCACAATGGGTGCCCATTCTGGATCCTCTAAACTGTGTCATAATGGGGAGAAGAATCGGTAAAAGAGTAGGGGATCCATTAACCCTCCCCAAGAATTATGGTAGAGATAACGGATATCCTTTAGTAGGGGACAGGAGTTCAAACGTGTGATTGATCCCCGTCCACGGTCTGGACATGGGACGTTTTCACGTTTAAGGTAAGTGATCACTTCTGAAAAACTATTTTTTAAGTGGCAAACATGGGAAATTTACCCGTTTACCTTTATTTCTACCGGATCCCACTTCGAGCTTCGCTCAAATCTCACTCGTTAATCCTCTACTTCTAATGCATTTCACCCGAACATTGTGGACGGCCTATGTTTATCAGTATAAACTGTGTTCACGCTGATAGAGATAGAGAATTAGATAACATGCATTTTTCAAATTTAGATTACCTCATTATAAGTAAAAGAAAATGTAAAAGGAACTGAACATGATTTTTTACTCGAGCAAAGTCAACCGCACAAAAAAAAGGTCCAGCAACACCAGGTAACACACATGTTCCAATTTGATAAATTTCAAGGCATTTCAAAAGAAACTGCTAGTCGATAAAACAACCACCATATCCAACATCAACACCTTACCCAGTCACTTCATCCAATATAGTAACTTAAAGGGAAATTAACAGTTCTCTCAAAGAAGCTGACATACAAAAATTTGCCATATGATGCTATACGTTTTATGCCTAGACTAGGGGATTGTTAAAAAATTCCGAAAATAATACTCCATAGGCTACAAAACATGATTTTGTTTAATTCAATACAGTTCAGGGAATCTTAATTTGAAATAATAGCAGTCACAACATCCCAAATAGTTGGAAAACGTCTTTGTGAAGTTGAGTGAAACAGTTACACCAACAATCATTTATCAAACTCTAAACTCCAAACTAAAAACAAAATCCAAATCTGCCCCAATTTTTATTGATTATATGAATGAATCTAATAGTAGTAAGGAACTATGAATGAAAACGAAAAATAATACGTAAAAAGTTGAAAATCCAAGTTTGTAATTAACATTACCTCAGTTGATCAAATGCAAAAGCCTTGTTTTTTCCGACAAATAGAAGATGCCTTAGTTTTTAGAAATGCACAACACAGTTATATGATGTTTAAGACACGAAATACGTAATTTATGCCTGTACAGAGGTGGTTAATCCTAAGAATCTTTTGAATATGCAACCCATACACACACGGAGTGTATGAACAGAATATAAATCACTGCACTCAATACGTAGTGTTACCCATTCTAACTGCAATATCTTATGTGAATTAGTCCTCGTTGATTAAAAAAACTGAAGAGGCTGAAGCTGATACTGCAGAGAAAAGTGCTATCAAGTTGCAGGCAAAGAAGCAGACTTCTAATGCTTTGGTAGTGACGGACCCACGCCCTGCTAATGGAATTCCACCCGCGAGCCAGCTTAGTCTGGTCAAGTTGCCTAGCATGAGCGATGTGGTGAGATCTATTTTTTTTAATTTTTTTTATTGTTCTTTTGTGGACCATAATGTTTATACTAAAGAGGCTGTAGTTTATAGTTTCAGTCAGATATTAAAATGTATTTGGACAGGACCACAAGTCGGAAGACCAAACTGTGGCTCAAGCAAATGGGACTCTGAGTGTGTCGTGGATCCTCAACCTGCCGGCCCTTCCATTGATCAAAATGATAGCCCTTCCATTGATCTCCTTGGTGAACTTTTAAGTCCATTGGCTATTGAAGCCCCTCCTGGTGCTGCTGTCCAATCCGAGCGTAATTTTGTCTCTGGATTTAAAGGTTCTCCAAATGCAGAAGACGCTCTAGCCATTGCACTGGTTGGAGAGCAGACAGATACTGTCCAGGTATTGCTTTCTCTTGCTATAGTGTGTACTCTTAAGAAGAGCCAATCTCAGTGTAATCTGAAGTGTTCCATAGCATAGCATGTTCCTATACTAGGAAGTAAAGTAGGTGCCATTTAAATGGCCAACTGTCGTTTGGATAAGGCTTTGGCTGACACTATGAAACAAATGAACTCTATGTTTTAGTTTCCAATTACTCCACAATATTACTGTTATCGTACGTAAGAACACAAACCCAACAGCCTTAAAAAATTCAGTTTCATTCTAGTGAGTGCATTAGAAGTTGTGGTGGGTCATTTGTGTGCAGTGCTAATTTAGCATTCCGATTTTTCTAAACAATGCTCTTGGACGATACTAATGACACTGAAATATTACTTTGAAGGCAGCAGTAAAGTTCCTCTGCTTTCAGTGTGCTAAATATTGTTATTTTCTCTTCTTTTTATTTCCTCCTATGATCACCTGAATTTTTTTTCATTTTATCTTGGATAAGTAAATTATTCATGTGTTCACATTACATGTTTACTGGTTATGCTTTGAGATGATGTATTTAATCATGCATATTAGTGCGACATTATGATTTTATTTATTGCCTTGTCATATTTATAAATTTTCTGTTACGGCTTATCAAAAAAAAAATATTTCCTGTCACACCTTCGAACACAAGACTGCCTCAGGTTCGATAATCTTATACCGACAAGTCCTCGTCTAGGTTCAAAGTACCTGACGTAAATGCAATGGAATATTTACACACACAAATTAAAAGATGAAATAATCAGGATAACTCTCACTCATTCTCATTCATTCGTAATCATTGGTTTTAACAAAAGGGAGGCTACATGGGTATTTGCAAGCCCCCAATACTTGGTGAGCAAGTTAAGTAGGATGTAAGGGGTGATGTCATGGGCCTAGTGGTCCCAATTATGACATCACAATTCCTAACTAATAGAATATTCCAAAGAAATACTCATTTATCCTACTAATAATAAAGCAGTAAAAAAGTGACAATTACAATTAAACGTATCCTTCATCGTTGACTCAATTCCACGAACGTGCCAGAGATCCACATTCATCAGTCTAACCTAAGCATGGCATCAAGCACATCCACATGCACACACAAACATACACACCAGAAACATCAATTCAATATAAATTCTATTGTACTTTTCATTCATCAATATATCCCTCAATTACACCAATTCTCCCAATATAATGCCTCGAAGAACACATGGTCAGCATTACCAATCCAACAACTTTATATTGCTCACCGCCTCACCTACGATTTGGCCTCTACTACTATTACGCTTCGCGTACAAGGAATCTCGACTTGACCACGATGCTACTGTATCTCTGCTACCTGCCCGACTTCATCAGCCCGACACTAATCACAATATTCCACTATGACCTCCAACCTTGGGAACTTAGCATGGAAAGGAACACTGAAAGCAGTAAGAGATTTCACACGGTGGATCAATGAACAGCTCTGCAGCACAGGTTAGCGCAATTGGCTAACCAAGCTACATAATTCAACAAGATATAGGTAATCTTAATATTGAATTTCGCTCGAGAAAAAAGGTCTTCGGCTTGCCCCAATTAAGGTCCACAAATCTCTCACCAGGAAATATAAACCCTCACCCTCATGTACCACTTGAGGTCAAAGAGCAAAGTTTTAGAGAGCTACTCCAATCATTGTGAAGTAAATGGAACACACGAGTTTTTAATAAAATAATTGGCAACTCATCTAGAGATGATATAGCTTAATTGATGAAAGGGAATCTCAACTGATTAAATCAACTGGCGAGAAGGAGAAGATGTACAAATGAAATGGGGAATAAGGATCCTTACTACAATAATTGAAACATCTGAGATGACCTCTTCCAGAATTCCTTGTCCAGCCCTTCTCCTACATTAGGTACTATCACTGTTAGACAAAGATTAGGAATAAAAAAATATAAGGTAAACTAGGAAACCTATATCTCTAATATAAGGGGGAGACATATTCCTTATTAAAAATAAGGATCAAATACCAAAAAGTTCTTCAAATATTTTTTAATACATATTTAGTTCAAGCCTTTTATTTTGTACCAAAAAGGCCCTCTTATCTTTAAAGGTCCGTGCCAGCGGCATGGTAAACAACTTTTTGGTGTAAAATAAAAAGGCTTAGACTATACATGTATTAAAAGAAGTTCAAGGGACTATTTGGTATATGCCCTTAAAAATAAAGCCCAAAATAAATAGAATAAGTAAAATATATAAAAATAATGTTTCTCCCTCTCTCTAGCTGGTGCCTACCCCCAAAGGGGAACCCGTACACATCACCCTAAAATTCCCTAAAGGGTGCACGATTTGGAATGTGGTGCTTAATGGGGATAGAGTATGTGGTAACATTGGAATGGATACTGTTTGAGACCTATACCCTGGCATGACAATGTTAGAAACCTTTTCTATGCAGCAATGACACTGTTGATGACGTAAATGACATCATGGGAGCAAGAAAAAATAAATCTCTATAACCTCTCTCAAATCTCAATATCTCAAAATGGAAGAGTGCTTCAAATGAGGCTACAAAAGAGTATTTATAGGAGGGAGGTTGCTTGGCCTCTAAGCTAAGAATCTAATTACAATTATTCCCTTTAGTGCCAATTAGCCTACAATTATTCCCTTTAGTGCCAATTAGCCTTTCTTCCTCTAAATACTAAACAAAAGGAAAAATACAATGAATACTAAAAATAGAAGAAATACTTAAAAAATGACAAAATGCCAAAAAGGCCCTTATTCACATCATTTACCCCCCCCCCCCCCCCGGGAACAGTTCGTTCTCGAACTCAGAGGGGAAGGCCTTCAGTGTCACCAGCGAGGATAGTAAGGAGAGCTGGTTGCGATGGAATCTCCGGTGTCTCCTCAAGATACTCAGAATCACCCAAAGCTAGGAGAACACGATGACGGGGAAGGGAACAATCTGAGGCTCTATGGACAATCATCCTACAGTTGTAACATTTGAATGTGACGGGATGAGTGGGTGCAGGAGGAGGAACCATGGGAGTAGTAGTAGCTGTAGTAGGCGGAGTCACAGGAGGAGCAGAAGTCACTGGTGCTGGAGGAGCTGTCGTGAAGTGGCCACGTGGAGGAGGAGCAGACTAATGGAAGGACTCAAGTTTAGTGGCGTACTCCACCATCTTGGCAAAGGATATGACGTCACATAAGGTGAGGTCGCGCTGGATATAGCTCTGAAGGTCGTGGATATACCGATTGATCTTCTGTTCCTCATTCTCATCGACATGGGCACGAGTATAAAGAAGCTGAAAGCGCTCGGTGTAGTCTAAAACTATAGTGTCCTGCCGAAGAGACTGGACTCGCAAGAATAGATCTCGCTCGTAGGTGGTAGGAACAAAAGTGGTCATTAACTGTGCACGGAGATCTGCCCAAGTCTGTATAGGAGGCTGGCTCTCAAGAACACGGTGCTGCTCTAAGTCATTCCACCAGACACCTGCGTAGCCCTGAAATTTGGTCGTCGCTAGCAGGACACATTGTCAACCTTTCAGTCACTTAATACTCAAATATCTGCTCCATGGCGGTGCCAATCAACAACGACATCGGGCTATAAGTGGCCGTCAAACAATCGGATATCTACCCAAATGTAACCTTGCATGTTCCTCGAGAGTAATTGAAGGGCTACCTGTGTAAGGGAATCACCACCCTGCAGGGTCAGGGCATCCTCATCTAGGTCATCATTACCTGGCGTAGGCTCGGGAAGTAAGGCTCGTTGTGGTCATCTCCGAGGCGGTGGATGAGGAGGGTCAGGAGATGGTGGTAGTAACGAGGGGGTGGAGGGGGAGTATGAGGTGGAATGGTCTCTCGTGGTGGATAAGGAGGTGGAGCTGGGACCAACGGCTCGCGATAGGAGCAATGGTTCATCTGTTGTCCTTTTTGATAACTCAAAAAGCAATGGAGCTCGGAAAGAGGTGCATAGGGAGTAACCTTCGGACCAAAAGAGTTAAAAGGAGAGACATTAGTGCTCCACTCTGTAGGAGGGGGTGGATCAAAATCTGAAGCGGAGTGGGATCGTGGTGAAGGGGGGGCATCATGTGGGGGTAAACTAATTCACTTCAGTACCCGCTCATGGGAGTCAATGAGTGCGGAATGAACAGAACGGGCATCCCATGTTGGATGATGGTGGGGTATATGTGTGGGGTGACCTGGTGGGGGTGAGGTGTGGGGGATAGGTGGGGACAAAAGTGTGGGGAAGGAAAAATTGGGTGGGTGAGGGGGTGTGGTAACGAATGGAGTGGGGGGTTTGGAGGGAAAATGGGGAGGTTCGAGGTGTTTTTGTGGGTGATGGCGAGGTTAAATAGAGATAGGAGGTAAGGGGTGGTCATGACTCATGAGGAGGAGATGTGGGGTAGTTGTGGGGGTTTTGTGGTGGTGAGTGAGAGGAAACAAGAATTCGGGGTGGAGGAAGGTGTGGTAAGGGTACATGGTGGTGTGTTGATATGTTGGATGGTGGAGGAGGGTATGTCGGGGGTGTGGGAGAATTATGGAGGGTGAGGGTATTGAGAATCTGCAAAGGTTGAAATTCAAAGGTTTGATGTTCAAGATTTGGGTGACGAAATTTTTAGCTTTGCTTGGGAATGAGTTGGATTGGAACCTTTGGCATGCCGAATGTCACGGATCATCGCGATGATAGTTGGAGAGTACATTCCAATCATGTGATGCGGCATTTGAGCACAAATTAAGGCGGAGTAGTTTGGCCCTACGCCTGGGTTGTCTTGCTTTGGAGGCCATAACTGGAGAGGGTTGAGGGGTTTCTGATGGTTTTTGGCAGTCCCAGGGTAGCGGTGGTTGGAATGTGGGGTCCGATGGGTTCGATGGTGCTTTTCGGAAGGAGAATGGGCAGCTTTGGGTCGGTAGAGGTGTTCTTGGATTTTTTTTGGTGGTTCGGCTGGTGGGTTGTGGTGATGGAGCACCGTCTTTGGTGGTGGTGCTTTCTTGATTGAAATTGGGGTTAGGGTTTGCCAAATTAGGATTTTGTTGAATGGGTTGAATTCGGGGAATTAGGGTTAGGGTTAGGGTTAGGGTTTTGAGATATTACCGGAGCGGTGTGGGGGGAATCCGTGGTGGTTGCCGGTGGTGGATTTCGTGCATCGATCTCATACCTTCAGTTGGTTGAGGGCTTCCATCATTTGATCGAAAGGATTTGCCGTGGAGGTGTTCATCTTTCTTGGACCCACGTGACGTTTACGAGTTTTTGTTTCACAACAATAACAACCGGGTAGAACCGATTAGGCTCTGATACCAATTGACGTAAATGATGTTAAATGGGAGCAAGAAAAGATAAATCTCTCTAAACTTTCTCAGATCTCAATATCTCAAAATGGAAGAATGCCTCATATGAGGATACAAAAGAGTATTTATAGGGGGGAGGTTTCTTGGCCTCTAAGCTAAGAATCTAATTCCAATTATGCCCTTAAGTACCAATTAGCCTCCCTTCCTCTAAATACTAAACAAAAAAAAATACAATGAATACTAAAAATAGAAGAAATACTGACAAAAATGTCAAAAAGGTTGTTATGCAACTTGTTCATAAGAACATGGTAAATAGTTCACAATCTTTACTATAAATGGTAAACTACAAAGCACGGACACTTCTAAGAATGTGACATGTCCGTATCCAACACCGTGTCAGACATGAACACTCTCCCAACACTCTCGGGCATGTGTCCAACACTCCTTTTCACGTGTTCATAATTTAAATATAAAATGAATGTGTCCGGCACTTATTTTCACATGTTCGGCATTTATTTTTGCGTGTCCGACATTTGTATGCACGTGTATATACCTAATGTATATGTATAAGTATATAACATTTTAAGTTAAATTAGTGGTATCGTTTTAAGGACCATCAATTAAGAAATATGCTCCAATGATATGCTCTAATGGCCCTAGAATGGTTCTCCAGGAAAATTATTATATTACAAAACCATTATTTTCATATTTTTCTTTAAAATATTAGTTCATTCTTTTTAATAATTATACACACTTGTTCTTTTTTTGTTCTTTTCTTGTCATGTTCTTGTTTTCTCTTAATAAATTGATATAGATATATTTATTTATCGACGTGTCCGAGTGTCCTAATTTGTTTAGATTTGGCGTGTTAGCGTGTCGTGTTAGACATGACACTTGTGTCCATATCCGTGCTTCTTAGATGATAAATGATTGAGAATTGTGTTTCTTTCATATTTCTGGAAATTATCATTTCAATATGGTAAAGTATTTTTTAAGGGAATCCATTTTATTGTTTTTGATCTTTTTTAGGTATTTTCTTTCTTTAATTAGTCTCCAAGCATGTTTGGAACTAATTAGGCATTTATTTTTATTTTTAGTTGGTCCTTTTAGTCCTTTTAGCTTATTACTTGATTAGCAAGTAATATCTCTAATATTGATACCTCTTGTAATCTCATTTGTACACATTCTCCAATTCTTGAAATATAAGAACTATTTTGTTTCTCTCTCTAGAAATCATATTATCTTGATTTTAGGTCATTGGCGTGTAGTTCACGTCAAATTGGTATTAGAGCGGGTGTCTCTCCAAACATTGGTGTTAGTGTGTATCAGTGTGTGTAGAATATCAAATCGTTCCCTACATTCTCAATGGCCCCAAAGAAGGCGACACGAATTCAAGATGAGATTAACGAAGAGTTTAGACAAACCAATGAAGAATTGAAATATAGCAATTAAGAATTGAGACAAAGCCATCAATAATTGATAGAGAACAATCATGAGATGAAACAACAAATGGATGCCATTTTTCAACTTTTGACGAAATTACAAAACCCTCGTTCATCCAACATCAGTCCCGAAGTGACAACAGGGCGGATCTCCATCTAAGTTTCCCAAAATCCTCTTATCGTCAATCAGCAATACCTCGATCTAAACCCGAACCAAGAGCTGCAAGTCGCAACTCCAAAACTTACCAGAAACTTCAACAAACCCTCTTTTGTGGGTCAGACCACCCATCCAATGACAGATCCTTATCAACCTGCTGCCGATCTGATAAACCCTAGCCGCCGATTTACCTACGACCTACCGACACCAACCCACCACAAAACCCTAGCTACGAACCAATTATGACCCCCGGCCTATTACACCCTTCCAACCGTCCTCCCTCCACCCTCTCCAATCAGATTCCAATACCCTTTTGTACAAAAATAAGTCCCGACGATAATAAAAATTCACAAAAAAAGGTTGCCCAAATTGAAATCCTAATCCACAATCCACATCGAGACCATTTTGACCTTGAAAAACCCCATAACACCATTTCCCCTCACTCCTATATATTTGACCTCAATAAAACCCATTCTAAACCCGGACATATTATAATTTTCCCGACCAAAATTTAACCCTACCCGAGTTGCCCAAAACCCCAAATGCAACCCACTCAATCTGAATCCTAGTCGACCTATCGAACCACCTGACCCGTATGATTTTGATATTTTTGAATATCAAAATATTGATCCACGTCTACATCCTCACCCACCACCATACACACCACCTCCCCCATCATCACATCGTACACCCTCCCATCATGACCTTTCTCTACTTTACACCGATTCATCCTCTGACGTCGGGGATACTCACCGTAGCATCTTCGAGTGGATTCTCCCACCCCCACCCGGCCCCCATCGCTACATTCCACTACGGTACCGTCAGTGCTTCTATTGTGGAGAACGTGACCACCTAATTGACACGTGCCCCCATTATCAACGCAGTCTCCCACCACCTCCCATGGCTCCGCATGATCATCCTCCTTGTCTACCACCCGCGCCAGGTGAAGCGATGGGTCTGAGAGCTGATCAAGATGGAGACCCACTTTCATTAGCACTTCAACGACTTTCTCGGAGTCTCCATGGAGATATTCGCATGGATGTCCCTATGTTCGATGGCAGATTCTTCCCAGATGATATGGTTGATTGCCTGGCCGCAATGGAGACAGTTTTTTACTATAAGCAGATTCAGAGCCACTTATGTCTTCTCCTTGTAGCCAAAAAATTTCAAGGGGTTTTCTCGAGTTTGGTGGAATGATCTTTTCTACCACAGGATAGTTACTGGGTTCCCTCCCATTCAGGACTGAATTGATCTTAAGGCCGCTCTTCTGGCCTCATTCATTCCCCTGATATATGAGTGTGACCTCTTTGCGCGTATCCAGTCACTCTGACAAATATGTCTTCTATAGTAGAGTATACGGAGCAGTTCCAACTCCTATGCACTGAAACTCTTCTGCCTGAGACTGAGGATCAACCGCTATATTCTGGGACTCCAGCCACATATTCAGCGCGACTTTGGGTTGAGAGAGATATCGATATTTCTGAAGGCAGTAGAGTATGCTACCAAAGTCAAGGCCTATCATATAGCACCGAAAGATCCTCCAACATCCTGACCTCCACCTTCATTGAGTTCTGCTTCCCCAACAGCATCTGCATCGATATCTTTTGCCACTACTCCAGCTACCTCTACTTCCGCTGCGACACATTCAGGCCCTTCCGCATTTGGGTACTTTCATTGCAGCAACATGGGACACTGAGCTTCAGTTTCTCTCTGCCACGTTGTCGGGACCTGTTAGCGATGGATCAGTCACCGGAGTATCTTGATGAGGCCGAGTATCCTCCTGGCCAGGCATTGATCACAGTTTTAGAGGGTGGCTCTGCTGGCCTTCCCTTTTGAGTTCGTGGACGAACTCTTTTTGAGGGGAGGAGAGTGATAAGAATCCACTTTATTCTCCTTTTATTTTCTATTTTTAGTCCTTTTTAGGTATTTTCTTTCTTTAATTTGTCTCCAAGCATGTTTGGGACTAATTAGACATTCTTTTATTTTTAGTTGGTCATTTTAGTCATTTTAGCTTGTTACTTGATTAGCAAGTAATATCTCTCTTATAAATACCTCTTGTAATCTCATTTGTACACACTCTTCAATTCTTGAAATATAAGAATTCTTTTGTTTCTCTCTATAGAAATCATATTGTCTTGATTTTTAGGCCACTGGCGTGTAGTTCACATCAAATTGGTATCAGAGCGGGTGTCACTCCAAAAATTGGTGTTAGTGTGTATCGGTGTGTGTAGAATATCAAATCGCTCCCTACATTCTCAATGGCCCTGAAGAAGGCGACACGAATTCAACATGAAATTAACGAAGAGTTTAGACAAACCAACGAAGAATTGAAATATAACAATTAATAATTGAGACAAAACCATCAATAATTGATAGAGAACAATCGTGAGATGAAACAACAAATGGATGCCATTTTTCAACTTTTGACGAAATTACAAAACCCTCGTTCATTCAACATCAGCCCCGAAGTGACAACAGGGAGGATCTCCATCCAAGTTGCCCAAAATCCTATTGTCCTCAATTAGCAATGCCTCGATCTAAACCCAGACCAAGAACTGCAAGTCGCAACTCCAAAACTTACCGAAAACTTCAACAAACCCTCTCATGTGGGTCGAACCATCCATCCAGTGACAGATCCTCATCAACTTGCGGTCGATCTGATAAACCCTAGCCGTCGATTTACCTACGACCTACCTACACCAACCCACCACAAAACCCTAACTACGAACCAATTATGACCCCCGGCCTACAACACCCTTCCAACCGTCCTCTCTCCACCCTCTCCAATCAGATTCCAGTACCCTTTTGTACAAAAATAACCTCTCACGCAATCTATTACCCCGACGATAATAAAAATTCACAAAAAAAGGCTGCCCAAATTGAAATCCTAATCCACATTCCACATCGAGGCCATTATGACCTCGGAAAACCCCATAACACCGTTTCCCCTCACTCATATATCTTTGACCTCAATAAAACCCATTCTAAACCCGGACGTATTATAATTTTCCCGACCAAAATTTAACCCTACCCGAGTTGCCCAAAACCCCAAATGCAACCCACTCAATCTCAATCCTAGTCGACCTATCGAACCACCTGACCCGTATGATTTTGGTATTTTTGAATATCAAGATATTGATCCACGTGTACATCCTCACGCACCACCATACACACCACCTCCCCCATCATCACATCGTACACCCTCCCATCATGACCTCTCTCTACTTTACACCGATTCGTCCTCTGACACCGGGGATACTCACCGTAGCATCTTCGAGTGGATTCCCCCACCCCCACCCGGCCCCCATCGCTACATTCCACTACGGGAACATTAGTGCTTCTATTGTGGAGAATGTGTACACTTGATTGACACGTGCCCCCATTATCAGCGTGGTCCCCCGGCACCTCCCATGGCTCCGTATGATCATCCTCCTTCTCCACCACTCGTGCCAGGTGATGTAATGGGTCTGAGAGCTGATCAAGATGGGGACCCACTTTCATTAGCACTTCAACTAATTTCTCGGAGTCTCTATGGAGATATTCGCATGGATGTCCCTATGTTCGATGGCAGATTCTTCCCAGATGACATAGTTGATTGCCTGGCCGTAATGGAGACAGTTTTCGACTATAAGCAAATTTAGAGCCACTCATGTCTTCTCCTTGTAGCCACTAAATTTCAAGGGTTTGCTCGAGTTTGGTAGAATGATCTTTGCTATCATAGGATAGTTACAGGGTTCCCTCCCATTCAGGACTGCATTGACCTTAAGGCCGCTCTTCAGGCCTCATTCATTCCCCTGATATATGAGTGTGACCTCTTTACACGTCTCCAATCACTCCGACAGGATATGTCTTCCGTAGTAGAGTATACGGAGTAGTTCCAAATTCTATGCACTGAAACTCTTTTGCCTGAGACTGAGGATCAACCGCTATATTCTGGGACTCCAGCCACATATTCAGTGCGACTTTGGGTTGAGAGAGATACCGATATTTCTGAAGATAGTAGAGTATGCTACCAAAGTCAAGGCCTATCATATATCACCGAAAGCTCCTCCAACATCCTGACCTCCACCTTCATTGGTTCTGCTTCCCCAACAACATCTGCATCGATATCTTTTGCCACTACTCCAGCTACCTCTACTTCCGCTGCGACACATTCAGGCCCTTCCACATTTTGGTACTTTCATTGCAGCAACGTGGGACACTGAGCTTCAGATTGCTCTCTGCCACGTCGTCGGGCCCTGTTAGCGATGGATCAGTCACCAGAGTATCTTAATGAGACCGAGTATCCTCCTGGCCATGCATTGATCACAGTTTTAGAGGGTGGCTTTGCTGGCCTTCCCTTTTGAGTTCGTGGACGAACTCTTTTTTAGGGGAGGAGAGTGATAAGAATCCACTTTATTCTCCTTTTATTTTCTATTTTTAGTCCTTTTTAGGTATTTTCTTTCTTTAATTTGTCTCCAAGCATGTTTGGGACTAATTAGGCATTCTTTTATTTTTAGTTGGTCATTTTAGTCATTTTAGCTTGTTACTTGATTAGCAAGTAATATCTCTCATATAAATACCTCTTGTAATCTCATTTGTACACACTCTCCAATTCTTGAAATATAAGAATTCTTTTGTTTCTCTCTATAGAAATCATAGTCTTGCTTTTTAGGTCATTGGCTTGTAGTTCACGTCAATTTTAAAAAAAAAAATGCATTGCACCTCTTTCTTTTGATTTCTTTTTTTTCTCTATGTTAAACAATTATTAATACGTTGTGATTTTTTTAATAGAGAATTAAGCTAAAGGTCATGTTCCTTCCTACATTTGGATTTTTAGGACAATGCTTTTCAAGTTTATAAATCTAGTTCCTGTGGTACAATAACATTTATTTGTGGTCCCTTTAAAGTTAAGAGTTCATTTTTTTTGTCCGCGTCGGCACCATTTTTCACGGTATTTTTAGAACAGAGACTAAATTTATAAAATTATTTGGAGTGTCCTATATTTATACACTTTGAAATGTATGAGAACTTTTCTCCAAAACCCCCTTTTTTAATTAATTCAACCCAATGTTTCAAGGTTTATATATTTTGAAGTCAGCAGGCATTATTGTTCTAATTTATACTTCTAATTGTCTGTTGTTTTTATACATTTTTTGTAATGAGAAACCTGATTTCATCATACATATTTGCAGCCAATAGGAAATATTGCCGAAAGGTTTCACGCTTTATGCTTGAAGGACAGTGGGGTTTTATATGAGGACCCTTAAGTTCATGTGCAATTCTATCGTTCTTTCAAGTTGACTACTATTGATTACAACAAATTTATTTGTGTTTGTCTACTTTAAGACACCTGCTTATAAGGTAATATGAGTTCATATTTTTCTTTATTCACCAGTTCAGATTGGCATCAAAGCTGAGTGGCGAGCTCATCATGGACGATTAGTGCTCTTCTTGGGAAATAAGAATACTGCTCCGCTTGTTTCCGTTCAAGCTTTGATGTTGCCTCCATCCCATTTGAAGTTGGAGCTCTCTTTAGTACCTATTCCTCCACGAGCACAGGTCAGACTACTGGATTGGTTTGGTTCCAATTATGATCTATGGGTAAACCGAAACCGATATAAAATTAACGTTTTAGTTGTAGAACATGAGTTAATAATATATTATTAGGTAAATAAGATTGAGAAAATGTTTACATATGTGTTTGCTAGATAGATAATTTGGTAAAATCTAATACTTTGGGCAAGTGGAGATAATTGGTAAGGCTGATTGTTGACATAAATTCCGCCAAAGCTTCTTGACAAACTTTTCATTGAGATTTGTGGACCCTGCAATGACAAAATACCAAGAGTTTGTAATTTTCTTCAACCCATTTTATTACTCTGGCAAAAGGCAGATTATACCCAAACTTGTATCAAGCGCTCATGGCATCTAACAACATTATTTAGTGTTTATTTCCTACCTTTATACAGTATTTCATCCGTCCCGAATTAAAATTCCACTATTTCTTCTTGGGCGGTCTTGAATTAAGGGCCCCCTTTCCTCTGTAATCAAACATCAATGGACCAAATGTTACAATAGCTAATGTCTTGATCTTGGCCATGTATTAGTGTACCTTAATAAATGCGGAAGTCAAATAGGGATTCTTAGATTGGGATGGAGTAAAATCTGAAATCTCATCACTTACCAGAGCCTTATCTGAACTGCAATTATAATGGATAAATTGGGCTCCATATGCAATAAGTTAGTGGATATACATTAGTTAGAACACTTGAGCCAAAGAGTGAACTCATGATTTTGTAAATTGCTGCACATAATTGATTAACTATAACTGAAGCATTTACACAAAGAGGGTGGTTTACAGCATAAACTTGACAAATGGGATGCGAATCAAAAAAATTATAAGCAAAACATTCACTATTCAAGAGAAAAAATATCTATAATTAATCATATTTCAAACTTACGTAATCTAGACTTCATTTGAATAGTTACTGGGCATACAATCAATCATATACACAAACATTCAAATAGAAGTACTCAATATTCTCTTATAAAATTAGACAAAGCAAAGTTTTCAAAAGAAATCTAGTGTCCATTGGTAAATCAAATCACCAAGCTCAAGCTTTAAAATAAATAATTTAGATCAAAATTTGAAAATATGATAGAGTAAATCTGACTGCTATATGCAATGGCATTATAACACACGTGTTATAATAGGACCGTCCGCACGAATGCCAGTCCTGGTTGGGCTCAAGGTGACGATTGGTGTCCGATGATTTTTTTATAAATGTAGGTGGCTGCGACTGTACGATAATGTGGGAGATAATTTGTGACATCGATTCTCATGGGAAATTAAAGCTTGACACCTGAGTTTAGTCCTCTTAGCTTTCTGTAAACTACATCTGGAATTAGGCAAAAAACAAAGGGGTGTTCCTCCATATCATTACATATAAATAACTACATAGAATAGATTTTTGGTCGATCTCGTATAATTTTTTTTATAGCCCCGAACCTACGCATGCATGAACGAGCCCTTTGCACTCCCCATGCGAGTTAAACATCTTCTGGGGTCTTTCGAACTCATGACCTTTGGCCTAAACGAGCCGCCTCTTACCATTGCACCAACCAGGGTGGATTCATGTAATTATAGGGTTCAGTGAATCAATGAATAACCTTTTAGGGAATTAAAACTTTTCATTCAAGAAATAAAATGATACGCAGGTTTGGAAAAATACTTGATGAATAATATGAATCTATTTCATCCTTCCATCTACATTTTATCAGTATAATATGAATCTATTTCAGTAAGCACCTAGAACTATTCAACCTAATAATCCAAGTCCAGGCTGATACCAAGTACCCCCTAATGTCGCGTATAAACCCCTAAACTATAAAAGGAAGCAAGTATCCCCTTTATACCTCACTGAAAATTATCATCAAGAACATTTTTAACACGGATAGGGGGTAATTGCAAAACAAAAAAACAAACTGGAATAGTTCAAGCATTTTTTTACAAAATTTACGTTCCATTGAGGTATTGCACTAGTGTCATAGGTCGGAGGGTTTTTGCAATTTACCATATACTCCCTTCATCGCTAATTAAGAGTCCATATTTTTACTTGGTATAGATTAAGGATACACTCAATCAACGATCAAGATTAACTCTTGTTCGCCAACATGGAATTTGGCTTGTTGATTATGTCCAAAAAAGGATAGTGGACCTTTAATTTGGGACAACCCAAAAAGGAATAGTGGACTCTTAATTTGGGACGAAGGAGTACAATATAATGGATATAACCATACTCATCGTCACTATATCACTCGAAGCGGAAGGCAGAGGAGTCCACACTCAGTTTGCTATCATCTTTCATCATAATGCATCAATAGTTTTTAGTGACTATTCAATATAAAAAAGAACATATTTTCGAGAAGGGAAAGATAAATAGACATAACATAAATAGAAATTTACATGTCAATATTGAACAAAAAAAACATTAAGATTGGAACTGAAATCATACCTCTTCTAAGAGAAAGAATAGGAGGCCTATTCATTATGTCTGCTGATTTAAGTTCATTCGTAGATATAATACACAAACACATATGCCTACACATACCTGAATTGGAAACTTATTTATAAAATTGAATAAACAGTGCTATTTGGACATATAGTAGCAATAATGATTATCACTTGTCACTGATTAAGTATATGATAAGAATTTGAAAGACATACAATAGCAATAGAACATATATGTTAGTTATGCCATATGTATGGTAAGATTCAAGTTCAGAAGTCTTACTAAAGATAGATGTCAAGCTGAGTCAATATAGACATGGTTCAAACCAGTGTTGGATCATGTTTGATAAAGTTGAAACTATATATCATATTATCTCCACTAAAAAGTAAGACTGGTAATTTGATATTTGCAGTAATACGACAGTTTTAACTAAAATTTATTTTTCATTTATCAAGTACAGTGATAAATAATATAAGTCTAGAAGTATAATAAAAATAATATGTCAATACTTGAAATGATTATCTATTAATGGGATATAATGACGAAATATAACTTCGGAGTATAGGGATGATCAATAAACAAAACAAACAGTGACCGAGTCTAAAAAGAGACATTGAATAAAAAAAATTGCAAGAACTAGATTAGTGAGGGAATAAATATGGATATTAATTCTAAACAGATATATAATGTGAAAGACTACAAATCACCAAGAAAAATAAAATCAAATTAAAGTGAAATAGAGAAAGTAAAGGCTTTCTTGAAGAAATAATTAAACTCCACTACCCATGACTAATACTTTTTTCAAAGAAATGAACATTGCATAGTTTCTAGGTAGAAAGTTATCATCTATATTAAAGGAAAAAAAAGTTATACTAATAAATTAATCTCTAAAGTTGACAAACTTCACCTAAGCATCAATAAATTATTTCTTAGAACTGTCAAGCCTATCAACATTCTACCATTTCACATTAGGGGCCTACAACAAAATGAATGAAAAACATCAGCTAAAACAGACCACAGAAGATTTTATGGAAGAAATGCTCCTAGTCTCACATATTATTATAGAGGAAAACAGTCATGCTCTATGTGTGAAAATTGTTCTAGTAAATGAATAGGCCTTGAAGAGCAATGAGTTGCTTCAAATTAAATGACAACTTTTCAAACAATGGAAATAAAATTCACCTACACAGTTGATAGCAAGACATTATTGGAAAAATCAAACACCTTGTTACACGAATGTAGGAGCCTGAAGATAGATAAATAACATTATTGGGGCAGTAGTATGAGAACCCATGCACATTATTGAGCCTAAAGATAGATAGTTAACTAATGTTGGTAGTTTAGTTAACAATGTTAGTCGTAATAGGCGAAAATGCAGGGGACAAGTACAAATTCTGTCTGATGGAGGGAATTTTTATTTCAAGTTCAGTTGTCTTGAGGATAAAGAGAAAGCTTTAGATGGAGGGCTGATACACATTGGAGGGAAAATGATGATATTTGTTGACTGGAATAAGGATATGTAAGATCTTAGAAATGAAGTGAAGAAGATACACGTTTGGGTACACATCTACAACCTACCCAAGTTTTTTTGGAGTCCTATTAGGATAAGTTATGTTGCAAGTTTTGTAGGGGAACCATTGAGATTTGACACAGCCACAGAAGAGAGTCAAAGATTAGCTTTTACTGTGTTCAAGTTGAAAATTCACTGGAAAAGGGGATGGGTCCCTCATGAAAATCATTCACAAATACCCTTGTAAATGATTTGGTCATGCTGAAGGCAAATGCATTGAGATTACTATCAAAGTGACTCAAAGTTTGCAGATGATAGCTACCTACAAGAAACTCAAGGAAAGTAAACAAGCAAAGCATAGGTGTAAAATAAAAATCGGATGAAGGAAAATACAATTAGACCAAAGTCGAAGCAAAGAGAACTACTAAAAAAGACACAGTAATTGAAGAAGGAAAAAGAAATGACAAATAGAATAGAGATGCTAGAACATAAATTTGACAAAATTCGATTCCCTAGTTGGCTCGGAGTAATGAAGGGAACTAATTGGGACTATACAGATAATGAGATAGAGGAATGTTCTCCGTCAGACACCCCAACCAAACAAGTTATTGATAGCGGAATAGCTTCAAAAAACATAGCAGGAATGGTCCCATTGATGGCAGAGGCAAGTGGAAATAACAAAAACAATGATAAGGAGCATGTTAATTCTCCCAAAAGGGGGAAGACAAGGAAGAAACTGTTGCGCTAAAGCAAGACTATCTCTAGCGACCAAGAAGATAAAACTCACTTGGGAATTTTATCAATCACATTTTGTGCGAAAAACACCCAAGACCTTGTTTCGAAAATGAACTAGTGTGCAAACTCCCAATCAAATCAACCAAGCATCAATGAAGTGTCAATAAGAACATACAAGCAACAAATAATCAAAGCAACAACAATTTACATGATCCACCCAAGCTTTGGGCTACATCCACAAATGGTAGGATATCTTCTTTTTATAGATAAATGGCTATGAACCAATGGTTACACACACACCTCACTTATCTCTCTCAAAACTCAATCACTAACCAACCTCAAGAACTCGCCTTGCTCAAAGTAGCTCTCTATCTCTCTTTGCCTTTAATTAGCTCTCAAATATGCCTACTCTTCCAAAACCTAGAAATAATACTTGTACTTATAGATTTGAGCCCAAATGGCAAATATCTAAATAAACCAAAACTGAAAAAATAGGAGTGCCAAAACCAACAAACTCCACCTTAGCGATCCTAACGATCCAACCAATCTCTAAAATGCTGAAATTGAGTCCGCTTGAAGACCATCCCACAATCTACCAAGCTAATGTGATTCTCCCAAGCGATCTTCACGATCCAACCGAACTCGGAATACAAACATCAAATTTGCTCAAAGATCATCCCGACATCTAACAAGCCAATACACTCCACTCGACGCTAAGCCATCCCAAACTTCCACCATGAAGTGAGATACCACAAGTTTTCACTCCAAGACTCCAAACGAATACACTCGCCAAGGAACCAAGTTCTAAACTAAGAACTCGCCATCTCATGCATCTGAATGCTTCTCATGTAACCATACGGTGAATTTCTCTCCTTATGTAACCCGGTGAGTACACCCCCACATATTACATATAGCGTAGACCCTCTTTACATAAAACATTCAAACACATCAACACCATCTTCCTCCTTGAGAATTAACCATGGATGAGAGGAAAAATTCCTCACCTCCCACACCCTCCAAATCTCACCCTCGAAATATGTACCAAGTCTTTGTCACGAAAGACTCCGATTTGCCAACTCATCGGCCTTCTTTGAACTAGCTACACATACCTCGAATCCATCACAGTCCTACACTTCCTCAATTCCAATCGGCCAATGCATGTGTGTAACTAAACCGAGTCAATGTCACTCGTTGGCCCTGGAGGGGACTTATATACATCCCCTCCACTAGTAGGTATTATCCCATCACTACCATCTACTCTCGAAAAGCTATCACCTAATGTCTCCGCTTTGTTCACAAACGAGACATACCTCGAACGTCCGAACACTTGTTCACACCGCTTCCCCATATTCCTTGAAGTCCGATTTAGATGATACAACCCCTCTCTCTCCTCTCTCCTCGCTAGGACCATACAACCGCATGTAACTTTCAAGACTCCACCCGCCATCGACATGCAGCAACCCTTGGAATCCAAACGGCTAATGGATATCCAATTATTTTTCAACTTTAGGACATAGGCCACACCACCCAATATGCGTTCCACCCCCCATCAAACATCTTGAGTTTCACCATCCTGACACCCTCAACGGAAACCTTCTCTTTATTAGCCAAAGACATGGAACCTTTTCCATTTTTCGTAAAATTCTCAAAATATTCCCTCTTGGAGCAAACGTGATCCGACTATCCCGAATCTAATATCCAATCATCTTAGGAAAGAGAGTTAACCTTGGAGATTGTTAGAAGTTCTCCAAGTTCATCTTCATAATCTGCACTCTCTACCGCTGCCCTCTTGAAATCAACCTAGCCATTAACCTTGTTGTTCCACAAAGGACATTCTCAGATCATATGACCCCATTCCTGGCACTTGTAGCATTTCAGCCCTTTACCACCAACACCCCTCGATTTAGACCTACAACCTTCATTAAATCCCCGGCTGGAGTTCCTCCCGCCATTTTTCCCACCTCCATCTCTCGCTGTAAGATCTTCATTATGGGAATACCCGTCACCTCCACCTTCCTTATTTCTCATCGTGATATGAGATTAAATATCTTGCACAACCTCGTTGCACAAGAGTGTAGACTTCCCAAACATGAGAGTGGTCACAAAATGCTCGTATGAATCAGGTAATGATGCAAGCAACAACAATGCTCGATCCTCCTCAATGAATTGAACATCTATCTGGTTAAAATAATTTATCAAGGCATTAAAAACATTGATATGTTTCATCATATCCCCACCCTCCTTCATCTCAAGCTTGAAGAGTTTCTTCTTGAGGAATAATTTATTTGACGACTTTCCCAAATAAATCTCTTTTAGCTTATCCCATATGCCTTTAGTCGTGGTCTCCGCTATCACGTTATTCAACACATCATCCGTGATAAGCATCTCAATACACGAAGCAGATCTTTGATCAAGTCAATCCACTCAATATCGGTCATGCTTACCGGTCGCCCCTCTACCCCCAATAATGCTAATTGCAACCTCTGTTGGACAAGAACGCCTCGCATTCTTCTTTGTCATAACTCGAAATTGATCTTCTCATCAAAAGCCTTCATGCCCGTCTTCATTGAGCCACTCGATCCATAACTCGGATCCCATCTCTTAGAGCCTTCGCTCGTAGAGGTTAATTCTTGAGTACTCTCCACATTTTTCGTTATTTGGAACAAAAATAAAAACTAGGCCAAAATTAATTCAACCTCGAACAAAAATACCGGGCAAATAATGCAACCTAAGCTCTGATACCACTTGTTGCGCTAAAGCAAGACTATCTCTAGCGACTAAGACGATAAAACTCACTTGGAAATTTTATCAAACACTTGGTGTGTGAAAAATACTAAAGACCTTGTTCCAAAAATGAACTAGTGTGCAAACTCCCAATCAAATCAACCAAGCATTAATGAAGTGGCAATAAAAATATAATCAGTAAACAATCAAAGCAACAACATTTAACGTGGTTCACCCAAGCTTTGGGCCACATCCACAAATGGTAGGATATCTTCTTTTATAAATAAATGGCTAGGAACCAATGGTTACACACACACCTCACCTATTTCTCTCAAAAGTCAATCACGAATCAACCTCAAGAACTCACCTTGCTCCAATTATCTCTCTATCTCTCTTTGCCTTTGATTAGCTCTCAAATATGCCCACTCTTCTAACACCTATAAATAGCACTTGTATTTATAGATTTGAGCCAAAATGGAAAATTTGTAAATAAACCAAAACTGAAAACATAGGAGAGCCAAAACCAACATAAACTAAAGTCTTAAAGGAATTCTTAAACCAAGTCTAAATGGAAGATGTGGAATATCAGAGGGGCTAATTAAAAGGAAGTCAAAATCTTTATTGAGACCAAGAAGTTGACACTGCTTTGCTTGGTGGAAACTAAAATCTCTAAATCCAAAATTGATAGAGTAAGTAATAAAATTGTTCCTTTATGGGCTAAAGATGATAACTGTGAGGAAGTTACTTTTGGTATAATTATGGTTGTATGGAAACCTATAAAACAGAGACTTACTCCGGTTGTTAAACATGAGCAATTTATACATTATCTAGTCAAAGAAATGAGTGATGTTAATCAATGCCATCTCACGGTTGTTTATGCTAGAAATAGAAAGGCGTATATAACCTATTTGCAGAGAAATATTTCCTCTATTGTTGATAATACATCGCAGCCGTGGGTGGTTATGGTTGATTTAAGTGTGGTTACTGCTACTTTTTACATAATTGGGGGTTTAAGTGTTCATGAAAAGGAGACTAAAGAATTTACAGATTGCCTTGCTAAGACTTGGCTGCAGGATATAGGGGCTAAAGTTTGCTTCTATACATGGACTAATAGAAGTCATTTTAGGAGGATTATTGATTCCAAAATAGACAGATGTCTCATCAATAATGCTTGGCTGAACGGATTTTCGAGTGTTGAAACAGAATTTTTGAAGGCATGTATCTCTGATCATTCACCATGCATTATTGCATGATTCAATACAAATTTTTCCAATGTGTTCAATTTCAGATACTTCAATTTATGGGCAAAGCATCCAGAGTTTTCGGAGGTGGTGAAGAATAGTTGGGACATCCATGTGCTAGATAACCCAATGTTTAGACTAAGAAATTAAAGAATATAAAAGAGGCGTTTATACAACTAGCCAGGGCAAGCCCAAAGGTTGAAAAGAGAGATGGAGGAGATCCAAAATCTGATTAGAATGAACCCCTTCTGCCCTACTCTTGCTTTGAAGGAAAGATGTATAATTTCTCAATACAAGGCTATGTCTAACTATGAGGAGAGTATGTAAATGGATATTTTTTTTTACAACCTTGAGTCTTCACACTAATGAGCCCTTTTGGACTCCCCCATGCGAGATAAATAGGGGGAACGTAGTGTTAGAGCCACCCTAACTCACGTACTACTTAGAGTCTAGTATTCGTGAGAAGTTTCAAACTTTAGACCTTTGGACTAACGAGTCCGCTCCTTACCGCTGGAACTACCGGGGTGGATGATGGCTAGGGAGAAATATAGAATGGATTGGAAGGCTAATAGATACCTACAACACTGCATATTTTCACAACTATGTTAACGCTAGAAAGGATAGAAACACTATTAAGTGCACTAAAAAACAAGATGGGTCCAGAATTGAGAGCAACGATGATATTGTGTCTGAATTTTTTAGTTGGGATCAAATAATGAAGTGTAAGCGAGGATGAATCACTTGAATGGCCTCCATCTTTCCCATATTAATGAAGAAGATGCCAACCTTTTAGAGGCTTGGGTTAATTTTGATGAAATCAAGCATACACCGTTTAGCATGGGAGATCATAAGGCAAAATCACTTGGGATATCATTACTTCAGATTTCTTGACTGCGATAAAGTTGTTGGCCAATCAAATCATTTCTCAAATCATTATGCCTTTATAAATGGTCGATCTATTATGGATAATATCTTGGTTACCCATGAGCTCATTAGACATTATCTCAAGAAAGCTATTGGTTCTAGATGTGTTGTAAAAATTAACCTTTTCAAAGCCCACGACAATATGATATGAGATTTTGTGATGTCTATTCATAGGAGATCTCTATCATGTCTGAACGAAATGGCAAATTTATTAGAATGCTCATTTGATCTCTACATTGAACGAACATCCAATGAGGGTGTTTTGTTTGAATTCGTTTGAAGCTCGTTAGAAGCTGGCTCTAACGAGATTGGAGTCTCGTTAGAACGAATTATGTTTTCATTCTAATGAGATGACTTTGTCATTCGAACGACTTCTATTTTCGTTCAAATGAAATTCGTCGCCTCGAATTTTATGCATGACCTATAAATACCTGTTTCGAAAAGATTTTAATAGAAACTTAAAAAAAAAACGTGACCTTCATACCTGTTACAAAAGTCCTCAAGTTTTTTAGGTCAAAACACCTCTTTGATTCACAAAACATCCTCCCCAATATAATTGTGAATCCTTTTGAAACCTTAGAAGATTCATACATAATTTATACTTGTGGAAGAGATCTTTACTACTAACTTTGTGACTCGAGGGATCACTACTGGAAGAAAGATTAATCGGTTGATACCGAGGGTGGACCGCCTCCTATAGACTGCTCCGGATCTGAGTGATTTTCTTTAGAAAGTTTTATAAGTGAATTGTCTTGTAAAACTCTCTAAAGTGATGATATAAAAGGTCTTACCCTAAAAAGTAATTTTTCCTCATACCTGATTGGGATTGCATGTGTAGTTTCTTTTCTGTGTTTGGAACGATTATCATATGCAAAACTAATTTGATCAAAGATTAAAAAAATTCGTAAAAAAATTAGATTGGGTGTTTGGGGCAATTAATTAAATAAATTAATCCATAAGATTGTGCACACTCTCAAATTGGTATCAGAGCAGGTTACATAAAATTACTGTGTGATATTTTTTTTCTTTAATATCAATTTTTTGAAAAATAGTTAATCTTGAAAGAGTCCAGATTTTAATGGATAATTTATATAAACGAATGCCCATATTTTATGGTACAAACTATACATATTGAAAAGTTAGAATGAGGTTTACTTTAAAGACAATTGAATACTGTGTCTGGTTACTCTGTGAAAGAGGGTGGACACCATCCACGGTTACTGTTGACAATGTCGTTGGCCCTAAACCTGTCTCTCAATGGACATATGACGAATTTAACTGGAGTATCTTTAATTCTCGTGGTTTGAGTGCCATCTCGAGAGCCATCACCCTAACGAGTTCCATCGCATTATGACGTGCACCACGTCTAAAGAAGCTTGGGATACTCTCCATCTCACTCACGAGGGTACCAATGATGTTAAATCTTTTAAGTTGCAGAATCTCACCACACAATTTGAAAAAATCACAATGCTTGAATCTTAATCATTTGACAAGTTTTATACGTGACTTTTCGATATAGTTAACTCGAGTTTTAATTTAGGTGAGAAAATACCCGAGACGCGTGTGGTTAAGAAAATTTTGAGATCGCTCCACGCTCGCTTTGTTTCTAAGGTTACCGTACTTAATTCATTAAGGATTCTAGATAATCTTAGGTTAGAGAAACTTCTAAAAGATCTTCAACCATACGAGATAGATATGTTCCTCAAAATTATAAAACCTAAGGAAAAGGGAATTTCACTTAAAGCCCAATCTAAAAAGAGAGAGGAAGTATTGTTTGATTGAGTATGAATTTGATTTAGATGATTTGTCCCTTTTTGCTAAAAAATTCAAAAAAAATCTCAAAACGAAAAAACAAAGTACTTTCAAAGAAAATAAGAGTTTTGAGAAAGATAAAATATAAATCGGGAAAGAATTTTTTTGAAAAAGAAATGAAAGATTTCCTAAATAAAGACGAGGAGAGATGTTACAAGTGTGAGGGAAAGGGTCACAAAGATCTCGAGTGATCGACTAGGTTGAAACGTCAAGGAAAAGGCAAAGCTTCCTTAAACGTCATGCTTAGCGATAACGAGGTCAAGTCGGTGAGTTTGTGGGATGAATCGCCGCATGGATGTAACTTCACCAAATTCATGGCTAGTCATGTTAGTACATTTTTGCACCGCATGATGACGAGGAAGCTACTAAATATGAACATCTTGACAGTGAGTCTATTCGTTCCGAGGAGAGTAAGGGAGATAATGTTTTAAGTGAGAGCGAGAGTGATCTACAACACACCTATCTCGATCTTTATGCCGAGTCCTTTAAAACTAAGAAATAAAATAAAGGGTTAATTATTAGAGTTTTAGTGCAGAGAAAGAGTTAAGAAAGGCGAGAGAAAGTGAGTCCTCAGTGAGAGAAGCTTAGGGAGAGAGGACTTGACCAACAAGGTGGCTAGTCTTATGAGAGATCTCCAAGCATCCGTGGAGGCTTGTGAGAAACTTGAAGCCATTGTATCCTAACTCGATAAAGATTTCAAGCATTCCCGGGAAGTCTAGGTAACTATCGAGGATACATCGAAGAAGGTAGGTAAGATGATCCTCGACCCCACTTTAGGTTTTACTAAGAGGCATGGAATAGGTTTTGACGGTGCATCCACTTTCCATACCGCACCAGAACCGGTTCCTAGATTTGTGGTTAATCCTTATGGCCCTCAACCTAAACCAGAAAAAAAAGTTCAACCTAGAAAAATAAACTGAGATACATCCAAACCTGTCTATGTTTGCATTTTTTGGAAAAAAAGAGGTCACCTTAGAGAGTTCAGCTATAAATTAGGTAAAACGAGGCATACACATGCTTGGTACGAGAGGATTACGTCCTATCTCTTAGCTTACGACTTAAAAAGAGGGGGAGTAAATAAGATGTTATTTGTTAAGAGAGAGAGTCATACTATTTTTATTGCCTAAGTCTATGTGGATGACATAGTCTTTGGATCCACGTGCTTCCGCCATGCTCACTTTTGAGGAGGAGATGAAGAGTGAGTTTAAGATGAGCATGGTATGTGATCTTATAGTCTTTATAGATCTCCAAGTTCGTCAACTTGAGGATGGGATATTCATATCTCAATCCAAATATGTAAGAGACCTTGTGAATTAATTTGGTCTAGACTCTGCTGAGCACTCACACACCCCTATGAGTAAATCGATAAAGCTTAGCAAATACGCTTTAGGCAAGGACATAGATCAAATCTTGTATCGAAGTATAATACTTAGTCTTATTTACCTAATCTCTCATCATCCCGATATCACTTTTAGTGTTGGAGTCTACGCGTAATACCAGGCGTCCCCGAAAGTGTCTCATTTACTTACTCTTAAACATATTATCAAATACGTGAGTGGGACTCTTTTGCATGGTATTTGGTATTCCTTTGATAGTGGTAACCATTTGTCCTCCTATTCGGATGCCAATTGGGTCGGGAATGTTGATGGTTGTGGGAGCATTTCGATTGGGTGTTTTTTATTTTGGGTGTGCTTTTGTCTCTTGGATGAGCAGGAAGCAAAACTCCATATCCTTGTCCATGGCAGAGGCTGAATATATTGCCGCTGGGAGTTGTTGCACTCAGCTCTTATGGATGAAGCAATTGTTAGAGGATTACGACATTTCACAGGGCACGATGACTATTTCTTATGATAATACGAGTGCTATACACATTTCTCATAATTCGGTCCAAAATTCGCGCACAAAGCCCATTAGGATATGCAAGCACTTTATTAGAGACCTAGTTGAGGTGAAGGTCGTGTCCTTGATCTTTGTGAGCACTGATCATCAGTTAGTTAACATATTCACGACACCTTTAGATGCACTTCGATTTGAGGATTTTAGGAGATCTTTAGGTATTTGTACCGTTGACTAAGTTTGGATATTTTATCTAGTATAGGATTATTATCACGATTATTTAGATTTATTTCTATTAGTAGATTATATTATCATTGTATTTATCATTTTTATTTTGATATTTTTAGAAAAGTCAAAAAAGAGTTTTGTTTCTGAATTTTTTTGAAAAATACAAAAAGATTTTCGATTTCTTTTAAAGAAAAAGTGAAAAATGCAAAAAAGATTTTATTTTGACAATTTTTTTTGAAAAATATAAAAGAAGTTTCGTATTCTTTTTATAACTTATATGGATGAACATTAAAGATGTCCAAGTCACCCATTCATTCCATATCCACGTGGTTGTTTTGTAGTGTTTTGAGACATGACATTGACTCCTTGTCTCTTTTAATGCGTACGAGAATGATCTTATTTTCATATTGCACTTACCTGCTATATGTCGATCATATTATTTTCATCTCAATTTCTCTTTAAGATGAACCAAATGCGAAGAATGAGATAAAAAGTTGTGCATGTAAGAACCATTGCCCGAATTCAAATCATTTTTTCAAAAAAATTGTTAAATATTAAGCAATGGGAAGGGGATACGAAAGACAAAAGTCTTCGCGTTAAAAGACACCATTTGAAATGAAAAGTTTCTAAAAATATTGGAGGCATATAAAACAATTGAGATTATTCTGAGTTCGCAATTTGAACTGAAAACCGTTTGCAATGACACTTGCTACAAATGAACATTAATTTCTTCTAAAATAATTGAGATTATTCTGAGTGATGTGAGATTTTGAGGGAGTTAAGTTGAAGATAATGGGTTTGCACAAATTATATAAATCTCGAAAAAAACACGACATAGTTTTAGGCGTCATTGGTGTGAAAATCACTTACGGTCTTGATTTGTTAATTAGGTCAAGTCAATTTCACATGAGTTCATAATCTTTTACACCTAAGGTAGACTTTAAGGTCGTTCTTTAGTGGTATCTCAATCCTTCTTACATATGTGGTATGTTTGTCTATGTTTATTAACCTATAAAATATGTTAACAACCCTACATTCCATTTCCATGATTCGAGTATTTTTGTGTTAATTCACGGTGTGTTGTTTGTGTAAAATTTTATACTTAATTTTTTTTTGAAAAATTTCATAAATAGTTTGTGAAGCCTTTGAGATTATCATTACATGTCATTATTTCTATATCTTTGTGATGATGTCTTATTTCTTGTCTGTGATGTTCACTACATGTCACGTTTAGTTTCCACTCCTTTGTCTATTTTAGGCAAAAAGGGAGAAAGAAAATTAAGGGGGGAGTTTGATTTTATTTTGATTTTGATTTTTATAATTTAAGTGTTTTTATTGTTAATTTCAAACTCTATGCATCACGAGTATTTTTCTTTGTATCATGTGTGTAGTTATCCAATTTAAAGAACATATTGCACCGCTTGAAGACAAAGTGCCCAAGGTAAGATCAAGAACAACAAGTGGAGATTCAAAAGAAAGCTTCCTTGACATTCCATTTCGAAGGTTTAGGAAGGGTATTAAAATTTTTCTTAAAGGGAAATTTTTTGTAATTTGGGTTTTGATTAGTTTTGTACCGAAATAGCCAAAGGGGGAGATTTGTAAGGGCGAATAGTTTAGCTTAGGCTTGATATTTATTTTATTTGCACCATGGCACATTTGGTGCATCCCATTACAAATCGACACGTGTCGACACGATGAACCGAATCTCCAACATCTCCATGTTCAATACTTCGCACATTATGAAGGTATAAATCTTTTAGGAGTTCGAATTTATTTACCTTTATATTTGGGAGATATATTTTTGTAAAAAATTGAGGCAAACTTTTAAAACTTTTAAAAATTAATTTTTTTTATCTCATTCAAATGAGATCACTATCTCATTCGAACGAAATGGAAATTTCGTGAGAACGCTCGTTTGATCTCTACGTCAAATGAACATCCAACAAGGGTTCTATTTAAATTCGTTTAAAGCTTGTTAGAATCTAGTTCTAACGATATTAGAATCTCATTCGAACGAATTGTGTTTTCATTTATACGAGATGACATTCTTGTTCGAACGACTTCTATTTTCGTTCGAATGAAATTTGTCGCATCAAATTTTGTCCTTGTCCTATAAACACTTGTTTCGAAAAGATTTTAATAGAGACTTTTGAAAAGATGTAACCTGCAAAACTGTTATAAATGTCCTCAAATTTTTTAGGTCAAATCACCTATTTAATTCACAAAACATCCTCCCCAATATAATTATGAATCCTTTTGAAACCTTGGAAGATTCGTACCTAATCTCTACTTGTGCAGAGAGATCTCTACTGATTACCTCGTGACCCGAGGGATCACTGCTAGAAGAAAGGTTGATCGGTGAATACCAAGGGAGAACCACCACATGTGGACTACTCTGGATCTGAGTGGTTTTCTTTAGAAAGTTTTATAAGTGAATCGTCTTGTAAAACTCTCTAAAAGTGGTAATATAAAAGGGTTTGTCCTGAAAAGGTATTTTTCCTCATATCTGATTGCGATTGCATGCATAGTTTCTTTTGTGTGTTTGGAACGATTATCATATGCAAACCTAATTTAATTAAAAATTAAAAAAATTGGTAAAAAAATTGGATTGTGTGTTTGAGGCATTTAATAATATAATTTAATCCATTAGATCGCGCTCACTCTCACTAACTATGTTTTGTTGATTACCTTATGATTTTTACTAAACCCAAGACTACTAATATTCAATCTATGATGGGTGTTTTATACGGATTTGCCAAGCTATTTGGGAAGTGTGCCAACCTCACAAAGAGCCTCATAATTGTTGTTGTTTTAGAGAACATTTAACCTAAAGAATGCAAAGACATATTGAGGTTTTTCCTATCTTCCCCAAATTTCAACTATTTGGGCATACCTCTACAGTGATAGACTTATAGTGAGGGACTGCCTTCCTATTATTCAGAAGCTTGTGGCTAAAATCACAAACTCGAAAGGCTAGACTGCTCTCATTTGATAGGAGGCTTATCCTAGTTAAAGTTGTATCATTTGGAATATAGGTGTATTGGAGTAGTTTTTTAGTTCTGCCTAAAAAAGCACTGAATTCAATAACTTAGATATTTTTTAGATACATATGAAGTGGACACACAAAGGATATGAAGATAATGCCGATAACATGGAAGAGAATTGTTAGACCCAAGAGAGATAAGGGTTTGGGTCTAACCAACCTAAATCATTGGAATGCCATGGCATGTTGCGACCTTCTCATGAAGTTGTGCGATAAAAGGGAGAATATTTAGTTGACCTGGATGTGAAAGAATATGATTAAAGATAAAAATCTTTGGACTATGCAAGTGCCTACTGGCACGTGTTGGGTTTAGAGATCCATCCTAAAAATGAAGATTTGAAAAAATAAGATGCTATATGACACAATGAATGGTATGTGTACAAAATTCTGGCATGACCCTTGGTTATAAGGGGGGATTATGTAGGAAAGTCTAAATTCTATATAATTATTGAATACTACAATATGACCCAATGAAGTGGTGAACCACGTTATTCAACATAGGGGTTACACCTTCCTAAAATAAGTATGTTAGGACGAGATTAGAAGAGTGAACATTAATGGTGGAAGGGACAAAATAATTTGGATGAGTAGCAATATCGGGAGTTCTCTATAACCAAAGCTTATGAAGACATAAGAACTACCGAGGGGAATTTATATTGAACAAATATGTTTGGTACCCTAAAGGGATATTGAGACAAAATTTTCTACTTTAGAGTGTGTTAAACAACAACCTTCCTACCATGTATAACATGATGATGAAGGGGATAGTAGGTGTCGATTCATGTGAACTTTATGATAATGATGATGAAGACGTGAACCATTTATTTGTTGACTGTAGTTGGTCTAAAGTTGGGTGGAAACACTTGATAAACCGTGTTGCTATAAATAGATTCCCTCTTCCCAGCATTCTAAAATGTGAGTGGATTTATTAAAATATTCAAGGCTCTAGTTTCATAAGAACAACATAAGAGACACCCCCCTTTAAATAAGGTTTGTATTGTGATCTTGGAGTGCATTTGAGGTACCTCCCCTAAGTTATTATCGTGGTGTACACTTGACCTTGGTGTGATTAAAATTAACTCAGATGGTTCTATAAGAGGAAATATGGGTAGGTGGGGAGGTGTGCTTAGAGACCATATCAAAGGACTTTTAGGGGAATATACGGATTTTAAAACTTCAAAATCTATTTTGAAGTTGAGGTTGACAACCTACAAATAACCCACTTCGTAAATAAAGAAGATTTTCCTCCGTGAAGAATGATGAACCTCATCTATCGAACAAGGGGCCTTATAGAGGTCTTGTAACATTTTAAATTAAACTATGTCTACATAGAAGGAAACTCTGTGGCTAATCTGATAGCTTTAAAAGAGGGTTCTGCAGGCTCTAATAGGTTCATTAGACCTTTGAACTAAATTGAAGATAGTTTTTCTGTGAGGATGTATTTTTTAAGGTTTTTTGTGTTTTTCTTGGGTAGTTTGGAGTCTCTAGCTTGGTTGTGGATTTTGGGTCCCTATTAGGATCCTATTATCTTTTTTGATTGTTTTCCCTACTTGGATTCATTTATCTAAATATATGCAGTCGGGGTTGCTATTGAACAACTTGCTTTGAAAAAAAATATGTTATAGTCTTGCACACAAATTTCATGCAGTAATGTAGAGCCCCACACAAGCCATAACAACACAAACATAAGAAAAATAGGAAGTAACAAGAAACACATGTTCCTTTAATAATTCGTTGAAGCTTCCTCCTTTGCAACCTCCCAAAATTTTGAACAAGTAGTTTTTTTTCCTTTTTTCAAGATTTGATCATCAAAATCTTCACTAAGACGAAACGAGAAACATATAACATCAAGATAAAAGTGTTCCTAAATATACCAAGTCTAAATCGTAAACTAACCTAGATATACACAAATTAAAACATTCCCTATAAATAAGATATCAACATCCTACCCAGAAGATTACAGGAGCATAATTAATTTCAAACAAATAATCTCAAAAAAACCAAAAAATTGGATTCAAACCAACAATATCCAAAAACAAATAAACAAATCTAAAAATTTGAACCAATAAACTCTAAAAAATTCAAACCTTAAACTAGTTGTTAACTAAGAAAATAAACAAAACAAGATTACAGTAATAAAGAAAGAATACTTGAAAATGTCTATGTAAAAAAAGTTTACTATTGGAATGATCTTCTTCAAATTGACTTTGCAATAATTCTCAACGTTGTTTTACACATAGGGGTTCAAATTAGATATATATCCTTCTTACCAAGTAATGCTGATGTGACGTTAAAAGGTGGAAGCATAAATTACTTACTACACAACAACAATAATATAATATTTAGAGGTTAATAGTAAAAAAAATATGTCTAATTTATCTCTCAAAATGTATAGTAAGTACAATGATTGACCAAGGGGCTTATTTCTAGGAAAAAGTTAGCTTGCTAGTTAAGCTAAGTCTAAAAAGATATAAAGAATTAAAATGACACTTTAAAGAAATTAAAAGATAATGCCATCCTCTAACCTAAAATAATAACTAAAATAGGAAAATAACCAAATAAAACATGAAAAAAAAAAAAAAAAATTTAGGACCCCGTACACATCGCTCTCCCTACTTAAAAACACTCATCCCGGACATGGGAGGAATGTGACAACATCGTAAAGCAACTAACAATGGACTCCTCCACTTGAAAAGGGAGTCACCTTCGAAAGCATCTCACATATTGTCTAGCAAAATATCCAAGGAGAACAGTGAAAAACCCAACAACGACCGACAAGTTAAAACTCGGCCTCAAAATTTTCCATGATGAAAACTAAGGATTACATGCCTCGGGGAGGGCCAAGGATTCTAAATGTAGTCTAAGTCTCCCATGATAAGCACCCATGAGACTAGAACTTAATCTCGAACTCCGACCATGCTTTAAAATCTTCCAACAATGGATCCACGCACCATCAAACAAACTCCGCCGCCCAGAGCAACTTGAACTCTCTGGGAGGCATAACCAATAAACTAGCCCCACCAATCACCATCATTCCCAAAAATTGGGAAGAAATTAGGCAAATCATATAACTCCACCTTGCCAAAATGTGTGCGAGTCACCCAACCATCTTCAACGAAAATATTGAAGAAATTCTCGATAAAGAATCCAACATCTTCTTCCCTAAATATGGGAAATAAGTCCCCAATGTTGAAAATCTCCAAATATCGAAATCAAGTGTCAGCGAGTGAGTGAGCCAATCGTCCTCCTAAAAATACCAATGAAATCATATGGGAAGAACTTATGGTTAATACCATTCGTCGATGGGGCCTTAACATCCTTAGGTATGTCATCACTAAGCGTGATTGGGAAGAGGGCATACCATAATGTACAAGAATTACATTGGCCAGAGGAAATGTCGCATCGATGGACAAATACTCAAAATAACGGTCCAAATAACTCAATCACTCGTGCACCTAATGCTCACCTCCAACTCGAGATACGCCTTGCAACATTGAATGAGGAGGGAGTGCCATTCATCGTACTCCCCAATGGAGTAGGCACTAAATTGAATGCTTTGAAGCTCTAGATGTAGTACTTCTCCCAGCCGATCTAAGTATTCGAAGTGAATTTTCAGGGGTTGGGAGGGGCTCCAAATAATTTTCAGAAGAGGTGAGGAGTGGATTTGCAAATTTTTTTGGAGTGTTGAGTGACTAATGGGAGTTAATAATGGGGGAGGGGTTGAAATAAATTCCATGGGATGTTTGAGTGATTTTTAGAATTTCATAAGTTGGGTAAAAAGAGAAAAGGACAAAGTGGGTATTACCCTCAATTTTGGCTCTATGTTTAAAACCCTAACTAGGGTTTGTAGATTGTAAGAGGTGGCTGATGCTTTAACATTCTATAGGACCATCAAATCTATGTCGAAGCTTATTTCATGTCGACCTGATCAATGGTAGGGATAAAGAAAAAAGGGATTTTCTTCCCCTGATACTGCTGTGATGACAGTGGCGATGGGTTAGGACCAGAGGATAGGCAGGTCGCCGGTGACTAGGGACTTTTGGGGGAAGTCGTCGGACATTGCCCAAGGCTGCAGAGATGCATATCTACCGGATTGAATAGGAAAAATGGATATGGAGCTCAATTTAGATATGGACCCTCCTAAGATATTTCGGTCATTGGGACGACTACTTAGTAGTTCATCGGAGCTCGGTTGTTGATGGCATGGGATTTTAAGGCTTCATACATGAGGGGATTTGCCTGGTTGGTGTCGGTTAGGGTTGTTGGGGGTTATTCATAAAACCATGCGTAAAATATTTTATTATCTATTAATAAATGAATTGTTTTATTTATTTTGAAATAAGAATCAAATTATGAGAATGCTTTGTATTTTTTTAAATATATATTATTTCATATTAATGTCGGTCAATAAAGCTTAGTAGGAATTCGAGTGATACAATTTCGGATCAATCTTGAGGATATTGGAATTTTGGTCCTAGTACTATTGAAATGTTCACAAACTAGATAGGGACTGGACATCCTATCAAAATGGTTGTGACACAATCCTAGTAGTTTATCTTAAAATAGAGAGAACCGATAATAGTTTGAGTACTTATGAGATAATTCAATAGAGGATTATGTTCGGTACGTATCAGGAATGTATTGAACGGGACCACCTGTGAGATCAGAGTCTAAGGGATGCCATGATTATACTCATGATACCTCACATCATTTGCATTAGTTTCATACATTATTAATCCTAAGAATCATAAGGATTGAGATACATGTGTAATTATCACCTTGATTGAGATAGGTGCAATTTAATATTAGAATGAACTAAATGATCACTGCATATTGGGTGACGATTATACAGATAGGTCTGAAATCTTAATCTAGAGGAATCCGCATCCGAGGATACCTGATACCCCCTTAACTGACATATAAATTTTGGTTTCAACCAATAAACCTAATCAGTGGATTATTTATAATCCGGTGGACATAGGAAACAAAGTTAAGCCTGTTAATCAAGGAAATTTATTAGATGCTGGTCAAAGTCGATTAACAACAAATTGACTTAACCAATAGGTTATCAAAAGTTTAACGTGGGGAATCAAATTATGCACCATAATCAACATTGTAAATAAGACCTCATTATGTCTGAAGATTTCTGAGATAATTAAGCTAGATTTCAATCATAATTATTTAGTGGAATTAATTATAATTTAATAATTAATACCTCAATTAAGAGGACTTATGCTTCCCTTAAGGAAGACTATGACTGAAATCTTAAATTGTGCTAAATAACTAGAAAAAAAAATAGTAAATGACATGAATTGAAAGAATAGTAAAGATTTGTAAATAGAAGAAAAGAAAATGCGATCAAAGTAAAAAATTACAAGAAAGTAAATAACTAAACTAAAGAAATGTAAAATATGACATTAATTGAAAACAAATATGAAGTCAAGAAACTTTAATTAAACTTCGAAAGAAAAGGTTAGAAACTACCTTACAATCTACTGAAGAATGAAACAAATGTTGTACATAAAAGAAAAGAAAAGGAAATGAAAAGGAAAAGAGGATAAAAGTAACGTAAATGCATTTTTGGTGATAGAGTTCTCTCTTCCTTGTTGGGTTAATTGATTATTTATAATGTTTCTTTCCATATAACGTAATTTGTCTTTGGTAACTGCTAGGTGGTTACTCACCCATTTGATTTTTTTCCCACTTGGTGCGCTAATGCACTAAATTGAATTATAGTATGTTTCAGTTTTGAAATAAAACATCCCAATTTATGACAAACATCATGCATGTAAGTTTCCCTTTCTTTTCATATTATAGTTCGAAGAAAATTAATTAGTGGACTGTTGATCTCCTCTATGACATTAACCCACATCATTATCCCGCATCTGACCATGATTACCCATTTGCACAAGTATACAATTTGTGGTCTTGGGGTTGTCACTGCTCTAATCAACCTCATTTTGATCTTTTTCTCTGAACTTTTTATCTTCTTTGTTCTTCCTTCTCTCTTCACCCAAATGGATCCTCTCAGTAGTAAAAGTGTTGGTTCTAAATACCCCTATAAATATTCTTCTAGACCCTCAAGCGTTGGTAATTACATTCTAGGTCTCTATGATGATGATATTTTTGTTACTTCAGATGTAGGGCAAGATGGGATTTGTGTGAACACTCTGGTCCTTCTTTTGTTATGGTTTTGTCGTATGTATTATCCAACATGGGGCACTTTTACCTAAAGAAAACAGTCTGAATACATATATATGTGTGCCAAATTTTCATTGGTAAATTTTTCATATATTATATATGGTATCATGTTTTGAGTCTTTTATGGTTTACATTTAGTCTATGGTTGTCACATTCTTGATTATAGCTTGGATTTTTTGTGCTTGAGTTTCCAAGTTGTGTGTTTATTGCATCCTACATGATTGAATGATTTATTATTATCATTTTATTTACAGTTGGTATCTTATGATTACATATTTAGGGGGAGGCTTAGTTTTTTTTATGCCAACTTGTTTTGTCTAATCCTGAACAAAAGGTGAGAGCAATGGTATCTTTCCTTTTCATGCTAAGGATATATTAAAGGTTGTTGGATGTTTATTCATTTGCGAATTTATGCTTATTATATTCTCTTTGCATTTGAAGGTGTGTTTAAGTATGAAGGACTATATGATTACATCTACGCGGCATAGTTTTCAAGCAAAGAAAAGCTACTCATATATTTGTGTCTATCGAGCGTCTATACTTTTTCCTTTTTGGAGTTTGGGAATGAGTTTGTTTAGAGAGCTTGACCGCCCATAGTTTTTTTGGTTATGTCCCAGAATAGCCAAATGGGGGGATTTGTAAGGTCAAATTTCTAATTGAGTCAATTTATTTGCAATTGGCTTAATTTCAGAAAAAATATTTTGAGTCATAAGTTAGAGTTGGTGTTATTCCTTCAAGCCTTTGACGTGTTTAAATGAAGACATAACGACAAAGCTTCAGAGATTATATCGTTGTGTCGTGTTTCATACTTGTTTTCATCTTCACGATTCCAAGGATCTCAGGTATGAATGCATATTTATTTTGAGCCTTGCATATTTTATTATTGGGTGATATTGTTTTAAAATATTTTAAAATGGTTTCAAAATGCGTATTTATTTTGAGCCTTGTTTGGACGAGATTTGTCGTTGTTCAAACGAGATGGACTAGTCGTTCGAACGAGTTTTAGTTGAACTTCAAAGACCCTGTTTTCCCTCATTCTCTATAATTTCATTTGATGACCTCGTTCGATCTCGTTCTAAAGAGATTTTATGAGTCGTTCAAACGACTGGGCGAGTTTTTAATTCAAAACAAATCTGATCCTTATCTCTAATGCATATCTCTTTGCAACTACTTTCCTTATAAATATAGATACGAGGTTAGACTTTGAAGAGAGCCCTTTTGAGAGTTTCTTTTGTGTTTAAATTCTTCGAGAAATTTAGTTTTTCACCCAATAAGTTTAGGATCCAAGTTTCATTATACATATACTTTAATGATCGCTTTTGGGCACCAAGTTTATTCTCCATATCATTATGACAATTGTTTCCTTACGGTGAATTCTGTATTTGCTGTGTTATGGTTAAGAAGCGATGGATTCCGTGTCCCAATCCATAGACGATTGTTGAGCCTGAATCAGTAGATACCAAGACGTGTGTGTACTCGTGCGTTGTGGAAGTTTTTGTGTAGGTGAATTCCTTCGTTTTCACTGTGGAGTTGATGTTGAAGATTGAAGACGCGACAAGGCTTGTGGGGATCGAGTCATTATGTAAGTCATCTATCATATTTTGTAATTCCGTATCATAGTGAATTGCATGGCTGGGCTATCTGAAATTTTTTCCGTTGCCGATTTTCCTCCAACATCGGCGTGTTGTGTTATTGGTTTATTTAATATTCTATCACCTAGATGCATGCTTTAGGTTAAAAAGATGAAATTGGCTAAATTGGTTTATTACTAGAACATGAATTAAAATTAGTGAACAATTTTTTTTGGGTTTATTTATGGATTTAATCTTTAAAATTGAAAAATACAAAAATAAAAATTTTTGTTTGTAACCATCCTAACTAGGAGTTTATTTCTCACGGCTTTACAAAGGGTAATTGGGACATAGATTTACCGCTTGTTGAGTTCACCTATAATAATAGCCATTAGCAGATAATCGAGATGGCACTGTACGAGGCATTATACGGATCACCATGTCGTTCATCTAATTAATGGGAAAGATCATAGGAACATAGGATGTGTGCACCAGACATTATCAAGGACACTTCGGAGAAAATGGCGCTTATTCAAATGAAAATAAATATAGACTAGGATCATTAGAAGAGTTATGCGGATAAGAGGAAGAGTAAATTGGAGATCCTAGTGGGGGATAAAGTGTTGTTGAGAGTATCTCCTATGAAAAGTGTGGTTAGATTTGGAACGGAAGGGAAGATGGCTCCTCGATTCATAGGACCCTTCATGATTACTGTGAGAGAGGGCCTGGTGGCATATCATCTATATTTTTTTATCACCTTCAGAGGGTAAATGACATTTTTTACATATCCATGTTGAGTAAATTCTTAAGCCGTGAGGATGAGTATAAACACATAAATTTAGATGGGCTTAAGTTGCAATAAGATGCTAGTTTTGAAGAGAGACTGAAATGAATCCTTGATCTTAGAGAGCAGAACCTACGGTCGAAGGTCACTCCTCTAGTAATATTTTAGTGAGGATATCATAGTGAGGAAGAGTCCACTTAGGAGAGCATGGAGGACACACAGATGAGGTGTCCAAAATTATTCTAGCCAGGTTTATTCCAAATTTTGAGGAAAAAATTTCTTGAATAAGGGGGGATGAATGTAATACAGCGTAATTTCTCTATATAAATAAATAGAATATTGTGTGTTGTACATGTTTTCTCTATATAAATTTAGATGGGCTTAAGTTGCAATAAGATGCTAGTTTTGAAGAGAGACTGCAATGAATCCTTGATCTTAGAGAGCAGAACCTACGATCGAAGGTCACTCCTCTAGTAATATTTTAGTGGGGATATCATAGTGAGGAAGAGTCCACTTAGGAGAGCATGGAGGACACACAGATGAGGTGTCCAAAATTATTCTAGCCAGGTTTATTCCAAATTTTGAGGAAAAAATTTCTTGAATAAGGGGGGATGAATGTAATACAGCGTAATTTTCTCTATATAAATAAATAGAATATTGTGTGTTGTACATGTTTTTGAGTGAAGTAGTTTCACAACTTAATTATAGGCATATAGATAAAGTTTGAAATTAAGAGCAAATAAAATATTAAATAATATTTTAATTATGATTCAAGTAAAATATGACTAATGTGGTTAAAAATTAGGATATGTGCTATTATATATTATTGGTTATGAGGATGATGGATTATGAGGGTTAAGATTATTTAAAATGATGATTTCTTTGACGTAAAATATGAATGGGAGACTTTTTAGATAAGTTAAGGGGCATTTTAGGTTAGCTAATTAAGATCCTAAATTACGCCCAAGCCCAATTAGGTCTTTAAGAGTTAGTGTTGAATCATTAGAAGAAGCATTTAATAGAAAACATAAAATTGGGGATCTAAGAGCATGGAGATAAGAGGGCTTAAAATAAGAGAGAGGATTTTGAATATTTTAGCCCTAGTTCCACACTAATTTGGAGGCAAGTTTAATTTGAAATCTTGTAGAATTGAATTTACTATAAATTATGCCTATTCATTTGAATTAAAATACTAATTAAGTGATTAGAATATGATTTAGATGATTTAAATTAAGTAATTTCATAATTAACCCAGTTAGGAATTAATTAGGGTTGATTTAACATCATTCTTATTTAATCATCCCAATAATTGATGTATTTTGATGAGATCTGAATTAGGTTCGGATTTGTTAATATATTCCATTTAAAACCCTAGGATATTATGTATAGTATGTAGAAAATTGAATCAGTTGAGCATGTTTTTCTACACTGCCCAAAAATCATTTCAGTTTGGCAATTCTTTTCAAATATGATGGGGGTGGACATGAATACTTCCAATATTTCTACAATGATTGTGAGTTGGTGGATCAATTCAAGTCCTCAATATTACTCAAAATTCATTGGTAAATGTATTCCCATAATAGTTTGCTGGGAAATATGGAAATCCAGAAACCAAGCTTACTTTGAAAACTCTATAGTCAGTGATAGGTCTATCATTCAACAAGTAAGCTCATCTATTGCGAACATTTGTAAAGGGGTTGAATTCAAGAATAAAGTATCTTCTTTTGATAAGGGAATTCAATGTTTTTTCAAGATCAACATCAAAAGGAATATTTAAGTGGCCACTCCAATCAAATGGAAATTCCCCTCAAATTCAAGACTTAAACTCAATATCTATGGGGCTTCTAAAGGCAATACAGGTAGAAGTGGATTAGGAGGGATCCTCAAGAATGACAAGGGTGACCTTATCTTTTCTTATGCTAGTCTAGAAGGCATAGCATCAAATTCAGTAGTGGAAATTAAAAGTCTTTGTCAGGGTATATAAAGTTGTGTCTAGAGGTCAACTTCAAATTTGTGGATATTGAATCAGATTCTTCTTATGTTGTGAATCTCATTGTTGATGTAAAAAATTAGATCGCTCTAATTATTCAATCACAGATAAATAAAATGAGACAAAGATTTTTAAAGTGGTTTAGCCTTATAAGAATGGACTACGTCCACTATTATGTTATTGCTGAGTGTTTGGGAATTTCTCGATTACAAGTTCTCTCAAGAAATTCCGGTCCCCTTGAATGAAGGTCATACAAGGTATTTATAACCCTTAGGCTGTATATGAAAAGGTTGATACATTAAATGATATACATATGAAACGGTAATACATTTAATGCAGCGTGTGCGTCAAGATGATAAACATTCAATGAATAATTGAACTATTGATTATCTGGCAGTTTATGCTACGGCCGAGATGCAGCTCGGACCGCCTTAGTTCCTCGGAGCGCTAGAGTACCTCGGAGTGCTAGAGTACCTCAGAGTGCTAGAGTACCTCGGAGTGCTGAAGCTCCTTGGTGTATCCTCGTTGCTCGGAGAGAACATGAGTTGGTCGGGGAAATGAACTTCCTCGTTGTTATTGTGCCACGTAGATTTGACAAATGTCTTCGTATTATTCGCCCACATCAGCATATTAATTTTGGTATCAACAGAAGCCCCCAATGTTTCATATTTAGAACTTTGAGGAGTATGGAACATTCTTTCTCGGTATATGGCAATATTAAATGACCTTCCTGCATTTTAGGAGCATCGTATTTGAATTTATTTCCAAATTCACAGAATCCGCCTTTTTTTTTCGAATTTTTACGAGCGCTTCGATCTTTGTGCCCTTTTTTGTCCTTTTAGCCGCCGAAAGTTCGATAGTTTCTTTTTGTAATCATTTCCTTCGCAGCTTCCCAAGGTAAAGTATTTAAACTTCTTAGGTAACCATACCGTCGTCTACCTTTTCCAATTTTCTGCATTCAAGCTTTTCGAATTCTCCAGTCTTTCTTTCTCTTGTGCGTTCATCCTTGTTTTCGTTCGTTGTCAACGGACCTCCTTTCTTCCTGTAAGATCTTCTTCCTTTCTTCTGTATTTCTTTTATTCAGTATGGTTTATATTGTGGAGTCTGTTGAGAAATTTCGTTCCGATTTTTCCATTCCTTCTTGGGTAACTCTGGAGGTTCTTTCTGAGCCATTAGATTATTTTCGATTGGCTGAGGGACATTGGTTCCCCAGTCTATTCATTGCTGAATGTGGATTTTCTTTTCCGCAAATCCCTTATGCTTAGAGTTCTGTCAATACTTTGACGTTGTTCCTGCAAAAATAGCCCCCAATTCATGGAGAATAATTAATGGGGTGCATAAATTAAATCTAACTCATGGAACTCGTATAGGGATTCCTGAAATTATGTTTTGCTATAGATGGGCTATTTTAGATAATGTTTACTACTTAAAAACTAGGTTTTTAAATAGGGCTCTTGTAGTTAACCTTCCTGATGCAAATAGAGATTATTTTGAACATGGGTTAGTTTTCAAAAATTGGCAACATGCTCCTTTAGTCGGAGACAGAGTGTATGAAGGTCCCAAATGTCCCCCATATGGCAATGGGATAGGTTTATTCTCATTTTCCTTTACTTATGAAATTATGCTTTTATCATGTTTGACAAAATGTATGACTGATATCTCATTATGTATTTATTTGCAGTTGATAGCAAAAGAAAAACTCCAAAAGAATCAGAGGTTAATATTAAGCATCTGAAACTTATCTGGGGTTTGCATAAGAATGTTGCAGACGAGCACATCAGGTCTGCATCATATTTGCTGCAGTATAGGAGCTATACGACTTCTTATACTGCTCGTCCTGTTGAGCCAGCTTCAACTCCAGAGGATTCTTCTTCAGATTCTCACATCCCTTTAAGTCAAAGAATGGGTATGAAAAGAGCTCCCCCTGCTCTATTTGATGACATTACTTCTGCTGCTGAAGCCAAGAAAAGCAAAGTTGATGTCCCAGAAGGGACTAAGAAGGTGGATGTTGTACCTTCCATAGCTGCCGAGAAGCCCCCAGTGGCTCCGAGCAAGAAGGTTGCTCCTGTCGAGATGACTACTATCTCTCCGACCAAGAGCTCTTCCTTGGTTGAAACTGCCGAAGTCCATTTGAGGAGATTGAGGAAATCATCCTCAGTCAATTTGGCTGAAAATGTCTCTTCTCCACCATCTGGTGTTGTTGGTGTTCCAACCATCATTCCTCCGAGCTCTGCAATGAGCTCGGTAAAAACTTGGATCATACCCGAGGTCCAAGGAATTGATGAAAATATTTCTAGGGATATGCTGACATCCCTAGCTACTCGTCACCTTGCTTCGGTAAATTTCTCACATTCTGAATTTCCTTTCTGTCTTTGAATACTTGTATTTTTGCACTGATTTGTCACTTTTTCCTTTGTTTAGCTAGTGAATTGTTTTAATAACATTGTGAAGAAAGACGAAGCTATTAAAGCTTCCAGCTCCTCGTCAGGTGTAGAGGATGCTCTGCTGGGTTTAACCCAATCTTTGAAGGATTCTCGTCAGCAGTATAATGAGGACAAAGCTGAATGGGAGAAAAAGTTGTCTATAGTTGAGGCCGAGAAGGTGAAGTTGGTTGAGACCTCCAAGAGTTTGGAGGATAAGGTGAAAAGTTTAGAGGTCGAGCATCAGAAATATGACGACAAGCTCAAGAACATTGGAGATCTTGAAGATAAGATGAAAAAGGCAGAGGAAGAGTTGTCCGCCCTGCAAGATATCAAGGGCCAGAAGGAAGAATTGGATGTGAATCTCTCCTCGGAGAAACTGAAAAGAAAACTCGCAGTTAAAAAATCCTTCAGCGCTGGCTGGGATAAAGGATGGGATAATGGGATTGCTGCGATGACATCCCAAGTTCAATACGGGAAGTTGAAATACTTCCGAGATGGCTGGGTAGCTGCCCTGCAGGAATTGAAGATCACAGAAGATTCTGGGCTATTCCAGCTACACCTCCCTGGTCCTCCCCCACCAATTGTGGAAGAAGAAGAAGATGAGCCTATCTCTGATGAATCTTCCATGGCCATAGGTGATCAAATCCATGCCTCTCTTCCTTCTGCCAATGAGGACATTTCTTCCATGCCTCCTCCTCCTGAGAAAATTTTGACTCCTGCTGATCAGGCTGCTGTTACCAACGAGCAACCAAGCTCCTCGTCCCAGCCTCCCGAGAAAGTCTTGGGAGACAAGGAAAAGGTGTGAAGTTGTTCGGTATCATTTCTATCTTTCATTATTTGTAATCAAACAATGTAATCCTTTTGTGATCTAATAAAATACATCTTTGTTCATCTCTGTTGTTGATGATTTGTTTTTGTTGATTGTTGTCTTCTTCTCATCCTTAGTTTGTGGCTAGAATGGAAATGATATCTGCACATGATACAAAGATGATGCACCAATGTCACGAATATTATAAAGCTGGTCATACAGACCTTAGTACATCAGAAATTGCTGACATCCTTGGTCATGATGCTACAGAGCAAGCAATTGAGGCTTATCGGTACTTGAAGGATTTACTTGACCGAGCTGTGGCCAACAACGTGGCCTACTATGACTTGATTGAGGAACTTCATTATTCCTTAAAAGATCTCCAAGGTCAGCACAATGAATCAATTGCTTTGCTGCACAAGGAATATGAAAATAGATATCAACAGCTTTCTTCTGAAACAGGCCATAAAAAGATCCTTGCTGGATACGATGTTAGGGAAAGAACTTTAAAAGGTGAAGTTGAGGCCTGCAGGCAGATTGCTGAGTTGCTGGAACAAGAGAACAATAATTTACAGAAAAATTTGGCACAGTATGAATCTGCAGCGTCATCTTCCACTGCTTTAGTACGAGTTACCGATGAAGGTTTCTCGTTCTTAGAAGTTAAGAATGCCAAATTAAGGCAAGAGTTGGATGTTCTGAGAAGATCTGGTATTTCCACTACTGCTCGGGGACGAGGAAGAGGATCTCGTGGGCGAGGAAGAGCTATTCAAAATGTTGTCGAGGAGCAAAATTCTCCACCTGCTCGGAGTCGATCAAGGGTTCTCAGTCGTAATATTGAAGAATCTCGTACTCTGCCAACATTGGAAACTCAAGAATACCAATTTAACGCCAAAGATCGGGCTTTATCTGAAATGTCCAAGAAAAATCTATCTTTGGAAGATCAACTTAATGCGACGAAGTCTGCTTTGAATGATAAAGATGTTTTTTCCAGGAACCTTCACGAACAATTGGATAGATTAACCTTCCAATTCCATAAACATCCCAGGGAATTTTGGATGGCAGGATACAATGAAGCCATTGTTCATTTAGATGCTCGTATTGAACATGCCAATAATGAAGGTTATAAGCAGGGGTGGTTGAACGCCCTGGGTGTACTGAAATTGGAGCAAGGGCATTTTTTATGGGATTGTCATGCTCCAGGGTTACTAGACTTGCCTGTGCCACCTTTTAAATTGGAGATGGAATGGATCCCAGCTCGTTCCATTCCTCGGAGTTTAATTTCAAAATACCTTGGCGACTATAGTCTTCATTCTCAGACTGAATTATCTCGTCCCGAGCATCTCTTGGATACACCTTCTGTGATGAACGTCAGAATGCTCAGAGATATTAATTTCATCAATTCTCCTCTTTGCTTGGAGGACCCTCCTGCCGGTGAGGAACCTGTTTCAAAAGCTAAAGGAAAGAAACCAATAGAATAGGTTTTTCAATGTAATAATTAGCACATATATGTAGCTTGTAATATATTTTGACCTTAATGAAAGAATTTCATTTTCTATTTGCAAATCTGTATTGCTATTGTCTTGTGTTTATCAAATATTTTTACATTTGTGCATATGTATTTGTTAAAAAGATAACAATATGGTGTTGTTCATCAACCAACTTAGTAATCAAAATTACAAGTATCAATGTTGCTCAATCACTTAATAATAAAGTAATGAGTATAAAATTTTTAAAATGTTTCCAACCAACCAAGGTTGTTAAATTGTGTTTGTCGACCAACTACAGTTGATGGGTTTTTATCCCCGACCAACCATACTTGGTAAACTTTTTCATAAAATGTGTCCGACCAACCATGGTCGATAATTTATCTTCGTCGACCAAGTATAGTTGATCACCGACCAACTATACTTGGTTCAGTTTGGAATTCTTTGTATTTTCTGGAATGATTTTACCTTCCGACCAACTTGTTGGCATATTTTCAAATCAAATGATATTGTTCTTCCCTCAACCGTAGTTGATTATTGAACTATCAGGTTCTTTCGAACTATCTTGTCCACTAGTTATCTTACCAACCTTAGTTGGTCACGCTAGTGTACGCCTCCTAACCAAAGGAGTATATTTTTTGGTTCTTTCGAACTATCTGTCCACTAGTTATCTTACCAACCTTAGTTGGTCACGCTAGTGTACGCCTCCTAACCAAAGGAGTATATTTTTTGGTTCTTTCGAACTATCTGTCCACTAGTTATCTTACCAACCTTAGTTGGTCACGCTAGTGTACGCCTCCTAACCAAAGGAGTATATTTTTTGGTTCTTTCGAACTATCTGTCCACTAGTTATCTTACCAACCTTAGTTGGTCACGCTAGTTTACGCCTCCTAACCAAAGGAGTATATTTTTTGGTTCTTTCGAACTATCTGTCCACTTTTTGCTGTCGAGCAGCGTAGTGTACAACACTAGTATTCCCCGAAAAACTTTCAAACAAAGGAGAGGAAAATGGTGAAAACATCATCGTTTTATTCATATTGATGGAACCGTTGTACATTTTACATCATTGATAATACTTGCGAAGGTGTTCAGCATTCCAAGCATTCTTGAATTCTTCTCCTTCTAGAGTTGCTATTCGGTAAGTTCCTGGTCGAACAACTTCTGTAACTCGGTAAGGCCCGTGCCAGTTTGCCTCCAATTTATTATGTTTCTGAATTACCTTCTTTAGCACATAATCTCCTTCCTTTAAATCGCATTTCCTTACCCTTTTGTTGTAGAAAAGAGCTGTTAGTTGTTGATAGGCAGCATTCCTAATGGCTGCCTCTTCTCTGACCTCCTCGAGCATATCCAAATCCAGTCTTCTCATCAAGTCACTGATAGGAGAATTAAAATTCAGTACTCTATGCGTTGGAAGACCCAACTCGGCAGGTATTACAGCCTCACTTCCAAATGCCAGCATATATGGTGATTCTCCGGTCGCTGCTCGGGGAGTTGTTCGGTAAGCCCACAAGACTGATTGTAGCTCGTTAATCCAGTTAGCTTTAGCTTAACTTAGCCTTTTCTTCAAACCATTTAACAGTGTTCTATTCGTCACTTCAGTCTGTCCATTGCTTTGAGGATGGCCTGGTGCTGAATGAACCTTCAAAATGTTCGACTGATGACAATAGGCAGCAAATTCCTCGTTATCAAATTGGGTTCCATGGTCTGTGATGAAGGCATGAGGGAGACCATATCAACAGATGATATTCTTCCAAATGAACTGGTATACCTTCTCGTATGTCATATCAATAAGCGGCTCAGCTTCTACCCACTTAGTAAAATAGTCCACCGCAACGACGAGGTACTTGAATCTTCCTCGGGTGATCGGCAGTGGTCCAACCAAATCAATTCCCCACATGTCAAATGGCCAAGGGGAAGTTATTGGTGTCAACAATGCTTGTGGAGTTCGTCGGATAGAGGAAAAATGTTGGCACTTGTCACATTTTTTAGCATAGGCTATACAATCAGCCCTCATCATCGGCCAATAGTATCCTTGAGTCATTACCCTTTGTAAAAGTGTTCGACCTGCTACATGAGCTCCACAAGACCCTTCATGGATTTCTTCAATCAATTCTTTCACCTCTGAGGGATGTACACATCTCTGCAAACCTACCATAATTCCTCGTCTATATAAAATACCATTAGTTAATACATACCGAGAAGCTTTATACTTCAATTTTTTGGCAGCGAGCTTATCCTCTGGCAATCCTCCCTCTTCAATATATACCCTGATGGGATCCATCCAAGATGGTCCTAAATCAAGGGTAATCACATTCATCGTCAAGTTTTCATCTATGCTCCGACTTTCCAATACTTCAATTGGTATCGTTCTTCGCAGCTCGGTACGAGTAGCTGATGCTAGTCGGGCCAGTGCGTCTTCTTGTACATTCTCTATCCTTGGTATTCTCACCAATTGAATGGCATCAAATTCTGTCAGTAACTCCATCACCTTTGCATGATACTTTGCCATTAAATCTCCTTTAACTGCATATGTTCTTGTCATCTGATTTACAATTAATTGAGAATCACTGAATACAATTACTTGCCGTGCTTCCATAACTTTTGCTAAGTTTAAACCTGCTATCATGGCCTCATACTCGACTTCTTTATTAGAGGCTTTGAATTGGAATCGTAAATCATATTCCATGTCAATCTCGTCTGGGGTGTTCAAAACAATTCCTGCCCCGCAACCTGCTGTGCAAGATGAGCCATCTACATATAATCTCCATATGGGCAACTCGTCTTCAAATTCCTTATCTGACAGGGTTCCTCGGTGAAATATTTGTTGCTTCTTTTCATCCTCCCTTGACACTTTTCGCTCCTCGTCGACCATCTCTTCTCGTTCTTTTACCAACCGGAGCTGGTCTGATCTCGAATTTGACGATCTGTCTTCATCCATAAGCCCTTTTACCAACCGGAGTTGGTCTGGGTTTATGTCTGTTGATCCTGTAACATCCACAGGTTGGTCAGCGAGCACCTTTTGCTCCTCGGGGGTATCAGGGTATGTAAACTCTACTATAAAATCTGCTACAGCTTGCCCTTTTAATGATGATCTAGGTTCATACACAATATCATATTCACCGAGTTCTATTGCCCAGTACATCAGTCTTCTTGATTTTTCTGGCTTGTGAAGGGCTTGTCTCAATGGCATGTCGGTATATACGACGATTGTATGGGCCTGGAAATATGGCCTCATTCTTCTACTTGCTTCAATTAATGCCAATGCCAATTTTTCTAGCTTTGGATATCTGATTTCTGCACCTCGAAAAGCCATACTTGTGTAATAAATGGGTTTCTGAACTCCATTCTCCAATCTAATCAATGCTGAGCTAACTGCATTCTCTAATACAGCCAGATACAAGTACAACTTCTCTCCTGTTATTGGCCTGGACAACAATGGAGGTGCTCCCAAATACTTTTTCAAGTCTTGAAAGGCCTTCTCACATTCATCAGTCCACTCAAAAGTTTTTCGAAGTGTTTTGAAGAATGGGAGGCATTTGTCAGTTGCTCGGGACACAAATCTGTTGAGCGCTGTAACTCGTCCTGTAAGACTCTGCACTTCTTTCTTTGTTGTTGGAGATCGCAACCCTAAAAGAGCTTTGATCTTATCTGGATTTGCTTCAATGCCTCGCTGGTTGACAATGTATCCGAGAAACATTCCTTCTCGTACTCCAAATGTGCACTTCGTCGGGTTGAGCTTCATCTGGTATTTATCCAGTTGATCAAATGTCTGAGCTAAGTCAACTAAATGATTTGCAGTTTTCTTACTTTTTGTCAGCATATCATCGACATAGACTTCCATGTTGCAACTGATTTATTCGGTGAAAACCTTGTTCATCAGCCGTTGGTATGTCGCTCCTGCATTTTTCAAACCAAAAGGCATAACATTATAGCAATAAGTTCCCCTAGGGGTAATAAAAGAAGTACTTTCCCCGTCTTCAGGTTTCATTTTGATCTGGTTGTAGCCAGAATACGCATCCATGAAGCTGAGCAGCTCATGTCCCGAGGTAGCATCCACTAGTTGGTCAATTCTGGGCAATGGAAAATGATCTTTTGGGCATGCCTTGTTGAGATCAGTGAAATCAACACACATTCTCCATTTATTGTTCTTCTTCTTTACCATCACCACATTTGCCAGCCAGTCTGGATATTTCACATCTTCAATGAATTGGGCTTTCTAGAGCTTCTCGACCTCCTCTTGTATGGCTTGATTCTTCTCGGGGCTAAATACCCTTCTTCTCTGCTTTACAGGCTTGATCTCCTTATTCACATTGAGTTCGTGACATAAGAAGTTTGGATCTATTCCTGGCATGTCCTCATGACTCCATGCGAAAGTTTTCTTCCTGTTTCTCAAGAACATTATCAACTCTTGTTTTATTGAAGCATCCAACGACGAACCTATCTGGGTTACTCGTTCAGGGTGCTCCTCGTCCAGAATAACATTTTCTGTAGATTCTACCACCTGTCCTTTTACAAGTTGGGATTCATCCCTGGGATCAAGAGTTTCTATTTCTGTACCTTCCTCCACCTGGTAGGTAATAGTCTTTTTCCTTGATTCCTCAAGCTCCTCTTGCTCGGCAGATGAATAATAGCATTCCCGAGCTATTTTTTGATCACCTTTCACAACTCCTACTCCGAAGTTTGTTGGGAATTTTAAGCATTGATGCACTGTAGATGGAACTTCTTCGAACTTCTTCAAACCAACTATTCCCATGATGATGTTGTAGGCTGACTACACATTCTTATCCATCACAAAGAAGCGTATTCTTTCTGTTCGACAAGCAGGCCAAGTTCCAATGAATATGTCCAACTTGATCGTCCCAAGTGGAAAAACTTTCTCGCCAGCAAAACGCAGAAGGGGTCTATGATAAGGTTCCAATTGAGATAATTTTAAATTCAAGCTATCAAAACATGAATAGTACATGATGTCTGCCGAACTACCATTGTCCACCAACACCCTTGAAATCACCACATCTTTCATCCTCATTTTGATCACCAAGGGATCGTCATGAGGGTAAAGAACACCTGCCAAATCATTTTTTGAAAAACCAATAACTAGCTCCTCTTTATTTACCTTCCTCGGACGATCATCCTCGGCAAGATTTATTCGTTGAATATATGAGCAGGCTTGAGCCTCTCCGAGATAGGCCTTTCTTTCTGCAGTAAGGTCTCCCCCTCCAGCATCTCCTCCTGTAATAACATTACAATCAAATGATCCAAAACGTATGGAAAATACCTCTCGTTCAGGCTGTCTTGGCTTCTTTGGAAGATCTGGGTCTTCATCTGGATCATCTTCATGATCTCTTTTCTTTTTCTCCTCCGTCCGACGAGGAGATCTGGAATGATCTCTAATTCTATCATCATTGTTCCTGTCACCTCTGCGATCTACATACTTTGACAACTTTCCTCTTCGGATGATCGTTTCAATCTCGTTCTGAAGGGCTATGCAATTTTTGGTCGTATGGCCATGATCTTTATGGAACTCGCAATATTTGGCCCTATTCCTCAGGTCAGGATTGGTCCTCAGTTTATCTGGCCACTTGATTTCCTCGTTATTCTTGATTTCTTCCAAAACATGATTAATACCCATCTTCAATGGAGTATAATTATCATATTTCTTCAGGACTTCCCATGACGTCCTATTATTCTTGGAGTGCTTGTCACCACCATTACCTTTTTGCTCTTTCTTCTTAGATTTGTCAACCTCCACCTTGGTTTCTTTATCCATATTCTTCTTCGCAGCCATAGCCTCCTCGGCATTCATGATTTTGGCCACTTTTGCCATCAACTCCGACATAGTTTTAGGTGGATCTTTGGCCAAAGTATAGTATAACTTGTTAGGCAGCAATCCACTCATCAAAGCAGTGATCGCTGTCTTTTCTTCGTAATCTATGACTTCCAACTTCTCGTTATTGAAACGAGTTATGTAATCTCTAGTACTCTCACCTGATTTTTGTCTAACACTTAACAAGTGCGCTACTCGCTTTACCAGCTTTGCTCCAAAACAGAAATTGCCAATGAACAACTCGGCTAACTGAATAAAAGTCGAAATCTTACCCCGAGGAAGATTGTTGTACCATATCTGTGCAGATCCGGTAAGAGTTCCCGAGAATGCTCTACACCTCATCTCGTCGGGGACAACATATATGTCGGCAGCAGCTTGGTATTGTTCTATATGAAGAACGGGATCTGTCTTTCCATCATATTTAGGGGTCACTATAGGTGCTTTGAATTTCGATGGTGTAGGAAAATTCACAATGGCCTGCACAAAAGGTGTCCCTTGAACAAAAGTTCTCTGTAAGGGATTCCTTTCTTTAACCATTTCTCCAAGTCTATCCTCCAATTGCTGAATGGAACCTTTCCATGCTTCATTTCCTTCCTCGGGCCGCTTATTCCGAGCAATTGATTGTTCTGACGTAGCTTCCTGAGATCTATCTCGACGAGTAGCTGGTCGTGATTGTGCTGATCCTTCTCTCAAACCTGATGGTGGTCGAAAGCTTCTCGATGGGGCTCTAGGTGGACTCATATTTCTCCTTGGTCCTAACCGACTGAAAGGAGATACCCTGCTTAATCTTTCCAGGGCGCTAGTTCTCTCCGGAGAGAGGGTGATATGTTGATCTGTATCCGTAGCCCGTATCGATGAAGTTCTCCCAGGTTGATAAGAAAAATCATTAGATTCTTCATTACGATATGACCCAGTACGCCTGGATCGCGATTGCCCACGATCACTCCTTTGCCTTGAATGGGTAGGTGCACCGCCGTGAAGAGTTTGAATGAGTTGCCTCATTGTTTCTTGCATGGCGGTTTGTCCTTCAGCCAGATTCGTCATAATTCTAGCTAGATCTGGAGGTGCAGATGGATTTGGAGGATTTCCAGCATTTCCAGCATTTCGATTACTGGATTCTGGATTATCTGCCATTGATGATAAATGATTTTTGGTGAAAAACGATAGCAACAGTCGTTTCCCATAGACGGCGCCAATCTGTTGATGTAAAAAATTAGATCGCTCTAATTATTCAATCACAGATAAATAAAATGAGACAACGATTTTTAAAGTGGTTCAGCCTTATAAGAATGGCCTACGTCCACTATTATGTTATTGCTGAGTGTTTGGGAATTTCTCGATTACAAGTTCTCTCAAGAAATTCCGGTCCCCTTGAATGAGGGTCATACAAGGTATTTATAGCCCTTAGGCTGTATATGAAAATGTTGATACATTAAATGATATACATATGAAATGGTAATACATTTAATGCAGCGTGTGCGTCAAGATGATAAACATTCAATGAATAATTGAACTATTGATTATCTGGCAGTTTATGCTACGGCCGAGATGCAGCTCGGACCGCCTTAGTTCCTCGGAGCGCTAGAGTACCTCGGAGTGCTAGAGTACCTCGGAGTGCTGAAGCTCCTTGGTGTATCCTCGTTGCTCGGAGAGAACATGAGTTGGTCAGGGAAATGAACTTCCTCGTTGTTATTGTGCCACGTAGATTTGACAAATGTCTTCGTATTATTCGCCCACATCAGCATATTAATTTTGGTATCAACACTCATGAATAAGAATTGGAAGCCTCCTTGGAATATGAGTCATTGTGTTGAAGAAATCAAAGCTGATTTAAAAAATTACAATTTCAAATTATCTCACTGCTATAGGGAATCAAATATGGTTGCAGATGCCTTAGCTAATCATAGAGTTAATATATCTTCTCTCTCAGTGTTTCATAAGCTTGAGGATCTTCCAACTTTAGCTAGAGGTGCTATCAAGATAGACAAAATAGGCTGTCATTACTTAAGAAATGTTTCGTCATTGTAATGGGGCAATTATAAAGCCCCAAGTTTCAATTTCAAGTTTTCCATCTTTATCTTTCCGTTGGGAGAGGCTTTTTCTCCTATTTTAATAATATTTAGGTGAGGGTCTAGTCCCTCTTTTGTTAATATATATATATATTGAGAGAAAATGGGTTTTATTTGGGTTCTTGAACTTTAATGAGAACTTTGACGACTAAATTATGTTCCAATTATGTTATGTATGTGGATACATTGTTTATATGTTATGTGAATCATATATAAATGTTTTCTAGTCTCTATTGAATTGAATTTTGTTGAGTTGGAGAAGACAACCCCCTTAGGGTAATATTTTTAAAACACTGAAGCCCGTGATCGACCGATCCTATCCCCACGATCGACCACTTCTATAAGTTATTTTGGAAAATTTTCTTTCTTTTTTTATTTGGGAAGTTGGTATTTAGGGGTTTATTTTGGGATGACTTCTGACCTAAATTGATATATATGACTTGTTCATAGTATGAATTCGATGACTTTAATTTAAGGTAATGGATGGATTTCATAATTACTTTTAAATGGAATTATAGTGGATAAATCTCATTGGGACTCAAATTATGTGGTTGAGATGGATATTAATTGTTGTGTTCTTTATGCATTGTATACCATCATTGAGTACTTGTGGAGAACTCACTAAGGGGGAATTCCACTAAAAAGGGCATGCATGACTCAGACCATTATGGTACCTCAGTGGGTAGATGAGATACCTTAGTCAATTTTTGTCCCTGGGTCACACGTCTAGGTACCCATGTTTTTTTTTTAAAAAAAAGCTGTTGTTCTGTAATTAGATCAACACCCAACATGTCAAATGCCATGCATCTAGGCACAACAGGTACCCGTGTTTAATATGGATTATGGGGATATTTCCTTTATATAACCTTGGGTACGGTAGGCTATATGATTGATGGGTAAACATGGTGATTTATCGCTTACCTTGATGAGATATTAGGTTTGGGATAACCATATATTATACTTACTATGCACGACTGATCCCCAAAGGCATTAGAGATAAGCCTTTGTTCCTTAACTTACTTATGTGATCATTAAACTCTAAGATTAATTGAATTTCTTTATAACACCTGACTTTTCTTAGCGTAATGGTATTCCGAATTTCAATTTTTATTTTCATATATGTAGAATAAAACTTAAACATCGGGTTGCATGGAATTTGGAATCTTATATGCGCATGATATTAGGATTGCACGGTGGGGTAAATCCAAAAGTTGTTAAAAATGTTGAGGCAAATGCATAGTTGTGACTTATTCCAACTTTTTTATACTTTTATTCTCTTTAAACTTGGTGTTAACATTATGCACTAAAGGTTTTAGGGCTGAGGCTACCTGCTCTGTAACCTAATTGATAATGTGTAATACCCCGTATTTTTATGCTATATTAATTTGGGGATTTATTAAATTTAATGTGAGTGATTTATTTAATAAAAATCCGAAAATTAATTATGTTATAATTATTAACGTGACGAGAGTTAGTAATTATGGGAAACTTGTTGAATATTACTAATGAGAAAAGTAAAATAGTATATTGGTTATATTGAATGTCATGAGTGAATTAAATGACAATTTCGAAAATTTAATTCGGGACGTGCCCGTGTCACGTCGGGACTAATTTTGTTAAATAAAAAGTGAATATTTTATAAGTTGTTCATATGGTCGTTTTGAGTGCACCAACGCGTCCAGAAGGGTCGAGATAGTCAGAAAAGTGTACCCGGGGGTTTAGTTTGGGTCTCGGGGCGTTTTTAGGCCTAATTGGTACCCCGGGAGGGTAATTTAGTCATTTCATCTTATTGGGTAATTAAACCCACGAAATTCAGCAACCTATATCAGCCATTTAGGTTAGTCTTTTAGGGTTAGAATATTCAAAACACAAGTGACGGCCATTGGAGAAGAGAGGAGAGAGCTCCAAGGCAATTCAAGGCCAAAAAGTCACCGGTTTGCACCGCCGCCACCACCAACGCGTAGATCGCGAGAAGGGGAACGCAACCACACCGGATTCATCTGCAAACCAGACATCTGAAAATCCCACGAAAGTATTTATCTTGCATATTTTCGTTAGTGCAATCCTCATGTTAGTTTAAGAATGATTAGAGATGATAAATATGGAAGAAAACACAATTTGGGTTAGGAAAATGCATGTAGTATTGATTTATATGAGATTCTGGAATCCTTGCCATGTAGAGGAATATAACCCACGAAATTTTGATGATATATTAGAAGGAAATTCTGGTAAAAACATATTAGAACATTGATTAAGAAAAACTCTAGGGTTCTTGATGATTAGATGGAAGTTTGGGTTAATTATCCATGTTTAATGTTAGATATACACATGCTTTACGTTGAAAACATCTGGTATATTGTTATGATGATAGTAGTAGGATTTTTGGGACGTTTAGAATGGAAAAACATGGTTTTGGATGAAGAAAATTGGTAGAACCCGTAACTGCATTTATGCAGAATTTTCGCAGACCTGCTTGATCGATCGATCGAGCCTAGAGCTTCGATCGATCGAGCCCCAGACCTCGATCGATCGACCCCTCCTGGTGGACTCCTATTTCCCTTGTTTAATTAGTTAAATTAAATTTATTGCAAAATAATTCTTGTGTATTCTTAATGAAATGTTTTGGGAGATAGGAAAAACCAGTAGGACATATGAATAAGTGTTGGGAACTTTATTATAAGACGAGAATCTTGTTTTTGGGATAATTATATAATGAACGATGAAACTACGTATTTCAAGTGAGAGATTACGGCGAATAGCTTTGATAGTAAATAGAGGTATACCTACTAAATTTTTTCTTGGAAGGATAGAGTCCACGAATGTCACGTATTAAGTGAGAAAACCCTTCGAGTTAAGGTTAGAGATGAAACCTTATACGTAAAACTAATAATGTGAAATTTAGGATAAATGTTGTAATTATGGGTGACGAGAAGAACCTATATTAATATGATAAAGTGGTATATTTATATGATTGTGTGTACATATATTATATACTTGTGAAAATCATGCCCACGCTACTTGCTATCCCAGAGGTTACCGCGCTGGGACAAGTCTTATCTCGATGGGACCTTTATGGGGGATATTGACTTGTACCCTAGAAGATAGATATCCTTGGTACAGGCTATCGAATCGATACTTCAGACGGTCCTAAGAGACGCAGGCATGTGCCACCCTCTTAGAGACTTGGAATCTATACTTCGCCTCAATATTGTTTGTGTATGTCTGTTAATACAATTCGAGAGTGATTCCGAATGTATTCCCCTTAATATGAGTGATATGGGGCTTTGGATAGTAAAGTATGCACGCACCATAGTTTTATGTGGGGTGCTGTTATCTATATATATTATACAAGTAGTCAATATATATATGAGATTTAAAAATTTGAAACTGCCTACTGTGATTTGATAAGTAGGACATGGTTGATGACTCAAATAGTAAATACTTGTTTTGTGAAAGTATAATATGTTACTGAGAAACTTTATAAATTAATAAAAGCTAAAACGAGAGTTGTGTTGCTAATTGGATGTATTCTTTTTTAAACAATAATATTGTTCGGTTTTGAAATCTTATGAGTAAGTTAAGATACGCTAAATTATTGGGAAGGTTAGTATGATAAAATGATAAGATAGACCGTTGGAAAGGTTAGTGCGATAGGTGTGCACATTAGAAGAGAGGTGAGTATTTCTCAAGAGAGTGACGCACTAATATGTTGTTGCATTGGCCTGTATCAATTTAAATACTTGCTAAACGTATTTGAAATCAAACACACTTTCGGGCTCTGACCTGTCTTTCTCTCTCTCTCTCTCTCTCTCTCTTGTATATATATGCATGTATTACAGGTGCCCAGCCACAGGGGCGTCTTTCTTAGGATCTCTTGGAAGGAACGCGCTGCAGCTTAGGTGGGAGTTGCAAGTCTCTTGATTAGACGACTTCGTTCATTCGGATCCACTCTTAGTATTTTCATTTAGTTGAGCATGTGTAGCTCTTTCCCTTATTCCATTATTTTTGGGACATTTGTATTTCAGTTATTTCCAGTATTGTTACTATGGGTTTTATTCAGTTGATTGTGTTACTTTATATTTCGCATGTTGACATTCGGTTGACGAATGTTTTAAATTAATTGGACTATGTTGCAGATATTTAATGTGGTGTGATTCTTACTTATTGAATGTTGTTAATAAAATAAATGTTTTTCTTTAAATAAAATTTGGAAAGTATGTATGAAAAATGGTTTTGACACTTAGCTTAATTATTTAGGGTGTTAAATTGGAAAAAAAATTATTCTATCGACAGTGATGCTGAGAATGAACCAATTGTTTACCTTGATTTAATTTAATAAAGGAGTGATTGCCCGGTATTTAATTAGGCGGGGTGTCACAGGTGGTATCAGAGCATCATGTTCTAGTGTCCTTTAGGATCTGTGCGGCTTATTATGCTTTCAGCGTTGCTTTCTTTGATATAGAGCCCTAATACTAGGAATGTTGTGTTTATCTCTATACTTTGGAAATTCGTACTTCTACTATTTGTTTATTTGAATGATGAACTCATCCAAATTTACTAAAAAATTTCAAATGGATCGTCAAGAAGAAATAACTAAGACGGTTAAGGGAGTCATCGACCAAGATTGACTCACACCTCAAGTATCCCCAGGGAGAATATCAACCTCCGAATTAGCAGGTATCGTGGCACAAGCAGTTACCACTGCAGTTCTACAATACCAAGAACGCAGCCTACAACTTAAAGGAGGCAAAAGACCTAGAGAGGTTAACCAAATGCATGTGACTGACGTTGAGAATTGTGCGAAGGCACCGAATCTGCGACAACAAAATAATCAAGATCGAGTCAGTTCCAGAAGTAACGAGATTTATGTACAGGGACAAAAGTGTCAGGGACAACGAAGTCAAGTTCAGAATGAAATCACCAAGAGGTGTTTCGATTGTGGAATGGAGAATCACAAACATAAATCTTGTCCGTATCAGATTGGGGATAAACTACAATCTGACCAGCGAAGAATTTCGAAACTCTGCTACAAATGTGTACAACCGAGTCACAAGTGGATGGATTGTCCTCGCCCTGACATAATTTTTCCGCAGATGTCCCCTCAAGGCCAGCAAGACCAGGGAAAAAGCGAGACTAGTCAATACCGTAAGGAAGGGAAGTAGTTTCGAGGGAGGTGCTTCCAATGTGGCAGGAATGGCCATAGGCGTCAGGGTTGCCCAGAGAAGAATAGGGCCCCACGACAGGAATGTGCTAATAATGAACCCCAGAAGCCAGCTCCACCAACCTTTCCAACAGCCTCAGTTCAGTAGAGAAAGCTACAGGGCGAACGTGTCTATAACTTCGCACATGCAGCAGCTCCGCAGGCACTACCCGCGATTGAGGGTATGTTTTTCTATCCATGTTACTATGAGTCGAGTTTTGTTTGATACTGGGGCAACGCACTATTTGATAGCTACCTATTTTGTGAAAGCCTTAGGGTTATTAGCCACAACAGAGAGCACTGTGACATATGTAGACTCACCACTGGGGAGTGGGTCGCTTATTTTCTTTATATACCGGAGAGTGGGGGTAGAGATGGGTAGCTTGGTATTACCTACAGACATGCTAGTCTTAGATGTGCATTAGCATGATGTTATATTCAGTATGGATTGGCTCTCCGCTTATAGAGCCATGATTGTTTGCTTCGGTGGGAGCATTGTTTTTGCCATTCCGGGGAAAGAGATGTTTGTAGTGGCGATGCCTCTCCCAGAGGGAGGTTCGACCGCTCATTTGTATGACATAGAGGAGGATACCTCTAAGGAGGTTGTGATTCCCTTAGATTCGATCCCAGTTGTCAGGGAGTATTCCGATGTGTTCTAGGAGATACCAGGACTACCCCCAGTCGAGAGATAGACTTTGTTATTGATTTATTGCCTGAGACGAGACCTATAGCACGCGCATCGTACCGTATGGCTCCGGAAGAGATGCGAGAGCTACGAGATCAGATAGAGCAGCTATTAGATCAGGGCTTCATTCGTAGGAGTACCTTACCTTGGGGCGCTCCAGTTTTGTTTGTGAAGAAGAGAGATGGTTCACTAAGATTGTGTGTGGACTACCAGGAGCTGAACAAGGTCACGATACGGAATAAATATCCGTTGCCTCGAATCGATGACCTGTTCGACTAGTTGAGGGGAGCAACTTTCTTTTCAAAGATAGATCTGAGGTCGGGGTACCATCAGCTACGTATTAGGGATCAGGATGTTTCTAAGACTGCTTTCTTGACGAGATATGGGTCCTATGAGTTTAGGGTGATGCCGTTCGGACTCACAAATGCTCCAGCCGTTTTCATGGACTTGATGAACCGAGTATTCAGAGAGTTCTTGGATCAGTTTGTCATCATTTTCATAGATGACATTTTGATATATTCACACTCCGAGGAGGAGCATGCCGAGCACTTGAGGCAGGTTCTTCGGACTCTACGAGAGCATCAGTTGTATGCTAAGTATGAGAAGTGTGGATTATGGTTGCGAGAAGTACAGTTCTTGGGCCATGTTGTTTCTGAGCAGGGGATAGCAGTTGACCAGAGTAAAGAATCGGCGGTGAGGGAGTGGGGACAGCCCACGACACCGACAGAAGTACGTAGTTTCTTGGGATTAGTCGGATACTACAGGAGATTCATTCGGGGATTCTCCAAAATAGCAGGTCCATTGACCAATCTGACTCGCAAGGGAGTACCATATGTTTGGGAAGACGCTTGTCAGTTGGCTTTTAACGAGCTGAATGACAAGCTTACTTCAGCGCCAGTCCTTGCGTTACCGCAGCCGGGTATGGAGTACCTGGTTTACACCGATGCGTCCTTACGGGGACTTGGGGGAGTACTTCAGCAGGAGGAGAAGGCGATAGCTTTTGCCTCCCGTAAGCTTAAGCCGCATGAGAAGAATTACCCCACCCACGACCTGGAGTTAGCAGCAGTTGTCTTTACATTGAGGATATGGAGGCACTACTTGTTGGGTGAGAAATTCCGTTTGTTCACAGACCACAAGTCATTGTAGTACCTGTTCACTCAACGAGAGTTGAATATGCGTTAGCGCAGATGGCTAGAGTTTGTGAAGGACTACCAGTTCGATATACAGTACCATCCGGGAAAGGCCAACGTAGTTGCTGATGCATTGAGTCGTAGACCGGTAGACAAGGTAGCGGATGTATGGAAAGCCAAGTGGAAGGAGTTGGGCCTCTAGGACGCAGTAGCCCGTTCTTTCATATCCCTGATGTCAGTTACACCCGAGATTGTTATGAGGGTGATACAGGCACAGACCACAGACCCATTTTTCCAGGAGGAAATTGTGCGACTTCTAGCCGAGGGTGCTGAGTCCTATTCTGTTAGTTCTGATGGAGGTTTGCGGTTTAATGGGAGATTGGTGGTTCCAGAAGGAGCAGAATTACGTTATGCAGTGATGACTCATTCTCACGGGTCCCGATTTGCAGTACATCCTGGAGGAGATAAGATGTACCAGGATATGAGGAGGCAATACTGGTGGAGTGGGATGAAGAAGGACATTGCTGAGTTCGTGTCCAAGTGTTCTACCTGCCAGCTGGTGAAGGTGGACCATCAGAAACCGTCAGGATTGCTTCAGCCATTGGAAGTACCCGCGTGGAAGTGGGAGAGTATTTCCATGGATTTTATTACAGGGTTGCCTACATCACAGCGGGGCCACGATTCTATCTGGGTGATTGTAGACCGTTTGACCAAGGTGACTCATTTTCTACCGGTGAGGAAAGATTATACAACGGGTCAGTATGCTCAGTTGTTCATCGCGGAGATTGTCAGATTACACGGGGTGCCCCTAAATATTGTGTCAGATAGGGATAAGATTTTCGTGTCACGTTTTTGGGAAAGCTTTCAGGAGGCTATGGGTACTGAGTTGAGGTTGAGTTCAGCTTACCACCCACAGACAGATGGACATACAGAGCGTACTAATCAGATGTTAGAAGATATGCTACGCATGTGTGTTCTCGATTTTGGAGGAGGTTGGGAGCCACATCTTCCACTGGTAGAGTTTGCTTATAATAACTCTTATCAGTTTACGATTAGTATGGCTCCATTTGAGGCTTTGTATGGCAGGCCTTGTCGTTCCCCAACTTGTTGGCTCGAAGTGGGGGATAACAAGTTGCTAGGACCAGAGGTGATTCAGGAGACCTCCGCGAGGATTGAGATGATCAGGAGTCGCATTCAGATAGCCCAGGACAGGCAGAAGAGCTACGCCGATGCGAAACAGTTCTTCCGGGAGTTTAGTGTGGGGGACCAAGTGTTATTGCGTGTATCTCCTATGAAGGGAGTGATGAGGTTCGGGAAGAAGGGGAAGTTGGCTCCGAGCTACGTGGGACCATTTCCCATCATCGAGAGGATTGGGCCAGTTGCATACAGGTTGGGACTGCCAGAACATTTACATCGCATCCATGATGTATTCCACATCTCGTCGTTGAGACGATATCTTCGGGATGATATGGCCCATACTCACATTGCGATAGATGAGATAGACTTACAGTCTGATAGCTCTTACGAGGGAGACCAGTGGCAATTCTAGACTATAGTGAGAGGATATTGAGGTCGAAGATAGTTCCACTTGTGCGAGTCCAGTGGGAGCATCATAATGTGGAGGAATCCACTTGGGAGCGTGAGGCAGATATGCGCGAGAGATATCCAGAGTTGTTTTTACCAGGTATGCCTTATTTTTCGAATTTCGGGACGAAATTCCATTATTAGGTGGGAAGTATCTAATACCCCGTATTTTTATGCTATATTAATTTGTGAATTTATTAAATTTAATGTGAGTGATTTATTTAATAAAAATCCAGAAATTAATTATGTTATAATTATTAACGTGACGAGAGTTAGTAATTCTGGGAAACTTGTTTAATATTACTAATGAGCAAAGTAAAATAGTATATTGGTTATATTGAATGTCATGAGTGAATTAAATGACAATTTCAGAAATTTAATTCGGGACGTGCCTGTGTCACGTCGGGACTAATTTTGTTAAATAAAAAGTGAATATTTTATAAGTTGTTCGTATGGTGGTTTTGAGTGCGCCAACGTGTCCGGAAGGGTCGAGATAGTCATAAAAGTGTACCCCGGGGTTTAGTTTGGGTCTCGGGGCGTTTTTGGGCCTAATTGGTACCCCGGGAGGGCAATTTAGTCATTGCACCTTATTGGGTAATTAAACCCACTAAATTCAGCAACCTATATCAGCCATTTAGGTTAGTCTTTTAGGGTTAGAATATTCAGAACACAAGTGACGGCCATTGGAGAAGAGAGGAGAGAGCTCCAAGGCAATTCAAGGCCAAAAAGTCACCGGTTTGCACCGCCGCCACCACCAACGCGTAGATCGCGAGATGGGGAACGCAACCACACCGGATTCATCTGCAAACCAGACTTCTGAAAATCCCAGGCAAGTATTTATCTTGCGAATTTTCATTAGTGCAATCCTCATGTTAGTTTAGGAATGATTAAAGATGATAAATATGGAAGAAAACCCAATTTGTGTTAGGAAAATTCATGTAGTATTGATTTATATGAGATTCTGGAATCCTTGCCATGTAGAGGAATATAACCCACGAAATTTTGATGATATATTATAAGGAAATTCTGGTAAAAATAGATTAGAACATTGATTAAGAAAAACTCTAGGGTTCTTAATGATTAGATGGGAGTTTGGGTTAATTATCCATGTTTAATGTTAGATATACACATGCTTTACGTTGAAAACATCTGGTATATTGTTATGATGATAGTAGTAGGATTTTTGGGACGTTTAGAATGGAAAAACATGGTTTTGGATGAAGAAAATTGGTAGAACCCGTAACTGCATTTCTGCAGAATTTTCGCAGACCTGCTTGATCGATCGATCGAGCCTAGAGCTTCGATCGATCGAAGGTTCGAACGATCGAGCCCCAGACCTCGATCGATCGACCCCTCCTAGCATACTCCTATTTCCCTTGTTTAATTAGTTAAATTAAATTTATCGCAAAATAATTCTTGGGTATTCTTAATGAAATGTTTTGGGAGATAGGAAAGACCAGTAGGACATATGAATAAGTGTTGGGAACTTTATTATAAGACGAGAATATTATTTTTGGGATAATTATATAATGAATGATGAAACTACGTATTTCAAGTGAGAGATTACGGCAAATAGCTAAGATAGTAAATTGAGGTATACCTATTGAATTTTTTCTTGGAAGGATAGAGTCCACGAATGTCACGTATTAAGTGAGAAAACCCTTCGAGTTAAGGTTAGAGATGAAACCTTATACGTAAAACTAATAATGTGAAATTTAGGATAAATGTTGTAATTATGGGTGACGAGAAGAACCTATATTAATATGATAAAGTTGTATATTTATATGATTGTTGTAACACCCCGCCTAATTAAATACCGGGTGGCCAGTCCCATACCAAATTAAAACAGAATATACAGTTGGCTCATTCTTAGCATCACTGTCGAAAATATTTACAACTCACCCAATACTCAAATAAGCTGGTGTTAAAAACTTTCCAATTTAAATTTCAACAAAACCTTTTTCCATTTTTAAGAATAACACAACACATTTATTTTACAACACTGATAACACAATAAGTAACACAAAAATAATTTAAATGCAACTGGAATAAACACTCCCAAGTATTATAAATCCTTTACAACAATCCCAATAATGTTAAATGTATTAAAAATCAGAATACAACAATATTTTACTCCAACAGAAAATGATAACTGAATCCTTTTGGGCGACATGCCCTAACTAAGAATACTGTGAATCAAAAAGATGATAACCGTCTAAGCAAAACTTCCATAGCTCCATAGCTCGTCAAAATCAACTAAGGCTGGCGTCCCAGTTGCTGGACACCTGATATAGAGATACAATAGAAGAGAAAATATGCAAGGAAACGGGTCAGAGCCCGAATGTGTAGAGTATTTTTAAAACAGCAAGTATTTAACAAGTGCAATAAAGCATTTATTATGTACATGTTAGATCCAATTCTCACTTGCAATTCTCACCTCTCAACTAGAGTGCACACTTAACGTTTCCTGTTAACCTCCTATTTAATGGTTCCTCCTTTCTAGTCTCCATTTTATACTATCATAATCCCCGTATGTCCCATACCATACGACACATTATTATTCATTTACATTTCTCCTTTAAGATTTATTTCTCATTAACATGAATCATTACTCATTATTTCTCATTAATATGAATCGTTACTCATTAATATGAGTTAAGCTTTTCAATTCTAAAAGCATAAACATTTATTAACTAAATTCCATTAACATATTTTATTCACCGTTATCTACAATTATCACCGTAGATAGATCTAACCACAATATATCCATTTAATCATTTAATTCATTATATATATATATATATTCATATATAATACGGCACCCCGAGTCATAGCTGCGGTGCAATGCATTACTCTGCTATCATGTCCCATCATCGCAGGTCGCCGAATAGGGGACTAAAGGTTCGATAAGATTCCACAAACCACAACCAACAACAAACAAATTGGAGGCGAACATAGTTCTCGTATCCATGGGTCACGCACATACCTACGTACTCACAGTCAGCGGACTTATCAACTCCCCGATAAGTCTTTCATAGACCTATGTTCTCGAGCGACAAATCAAAGATCCCATGGATTCATCAGGATATGACTGCCCTCACGCGCAAACCTCCCACCGATAGCAAGTAAGCTAGGTATATCATACACATAAATCATTAATCAATCAAATAGGTATTATCATACCTATAATATAATATCAATAAGGTAATTATCATTTCCCTAAGATATTTCCCATACGTAGTATTATATCTCTTTTAAATTCCACATATTAATATAACATATTTAATTATCCTCGCATCCTATGACATCTCTCCACTCCTGACGTTGTTAAGGTTCATGCGCGGAGCGTCTCGCAAAGCGAAATCCAAACAAGGAACCCCTCCAATACACTACTACTTAACTTTGTCGATCGAGGAGGTCCGAAAACTTCAACTATGCGATCGGGATAACCTCATACCCTCTTTCAACCAAATGAGTTCTAAACTCCCATCTCACAAGGTTTAATTATGATTTCTCTCATCTTATAATCAGTAATAAGTCACTAATTTCCTACTGGTCCATAACCTTTATTTCTCCCGAACTACTACGAATTTAATTATCCTTTTAATTACGGTTAAAACCGATAGTTTCAAATCTCTTATAAACACATATTTTTCACTTAGTATTAAACCCTCTTGTAAACTTAAGGATACCCAGGTATTATATAAAATCACCCCTACTGGTCCTATATTAAATCCTCATACATCACCATTCGGAAATTAACAAACGAATCTAGAAACCGAAATTCCATTCGATATAATTTTCATCATTTAAATCATTTGAATCTAAATCCAATTAATTCAAATCTTAACAAGGGTTTACCGATATTTTCCAAGTCCCAAAATATTCAAATAATAATCACCAAAGATCCATAAAAGTTTCGGGATAAGAATCAACATTTAAAAAGAAACAACTTTACTTAATCAGGGGAGGTCGATCAATCGAAGGTAGGGGTCGATCGATCGATCCCTCAGCTCCAGGCCTGATTTTCTGCATTTTCTGCATTTTCTGCAACTACGGGTTTAACAACTTTTGATCATTTAAACCTTCATCTAAACATCCCAAATGACTTATAAACTTTACTACATGATATATCAACATATATGAACGATTTCCAATACTCTAAACATCCTAGAATCATCAAAGGATTGGATTAAAAAGAATGTTTATCTCCTTATTCCCAGAAATTTATTAACATAACCTCTTCAAGAACACATCAATGGTTTCCATCATTTCTTCAACAAATTCATGACTAATTCGTGGATTATTATTATCCTAACACATGAGTTAAATTCCTATATCATTTCAGTTTTCCAGAAATCCATTTAATGATCCATTACCTCTTCCAAACATGAATAATCTTCTCTTTTCATACTATTCTAACATGGCCAATATACAAACTTAAATTGCTATTATTAAACACTTGCCTTTAGTTTAGGTCTGATCCTTTGGTGTAGTTTATCTCAGTTGGTTGTCCCTTTTCCGGTCAAACTCCGGTGGTGGTTGGTGGTGGTGAACCTTGGTTCTAGTTCTTCTCCTTCCCAAGTGACTTTTCCCTTCCCAAGCACTCTTACTCTCACTCTAAGAAGATGGCTGCTCTTATTTGTGAAGAGGAGATGAATAACTCCCATTCACTTAATCTACCTATTCTTATAATGATCCCAAATCCGAAATCACTATTCATCCCCCCTAGAAAAATGAGCAAAATGCCCTTTCGGGTTGTCTATTCATTTCCAAATGACCCGAGACTCAAAATTAACATCCAAATAGACTTTTCTGACTATTTCGAACCTTCCGGACGCAACTACGCAGTCGAAATGACTATTAGGTCAATAGAAAATAAATTTCCCTTTTTAATTTAATAAACTAGTCCCGACACGTCCCATACCGCGTCTGACTAAAAAATATAAATTACCGAATTTATATCATACGGTCATCTCAATGAAATCACATTCATATATTACCTAAATATCTTTAAGTAATATTCAGAATCATCCATATCCATATCCACAGTCCGGATAAAACTCGAATGAATGAATTAATAATAAAATCTAATTAATCCATTAATTTAAAATATAACCCATTTTAAAAGTCATTTAAAATTACGGGGTATTACATACTTCCCCCCTTATAATAGAATTTCGTCCCGAAATTCAGGAATATAAGTCATACAGGTAAGGTCAACTCCGAGTATAAATCTCACATCGCAAGAAATCCAAGATGTACCGCCCATACAGTACATTAACAAAATCTCTATCGATGTTATACGCCAAGCCTCACCATATAGTCTCAACTACATCGAATTTAAACTTTACCCAATCTTCCCTATACCGTCCTCGTGACAAACATTGGGAAAAATAAATAATCCACTCGTAGTGAAAAAATAAATCCTGAAGTCACAATTTCTTACCTTTTTCACAAGTATGAAAAAAATACTACAATCCAATCATCCAGGGCGCCCATACACCCTCTCGTACCGCTTTCAATATTAAAAGTTTCGCAAAGGTTATAAACTCGTTTCCCAAAGACCTAACTTATTTTGACTCCCAACGGTTATTAGTTTCATGCGTGGGGTGTCTCGCAAGCGAAATCCAAACAAGGAACTACCCCGATACACTACTTCCTAAAGTAGTCGGTCATCGAAACTCCTAAGGTCCTTAGTCAATAATATATATATATATAAAAAATTTTGATTTAAAAAATAATATCAGGTTTATCGATTTTAAAACAAAAATTTGGTTTTTATCGATTTCAAATAGGGTCTACGCATCTACTCTTTTATAGAAGACAAGATGCAGACATATGCTCTCATATACCACAAGTCAATGCACGCCGATAGTCAAATCACACTCGGACATGCTCAAGGTAAGTAATCCCATGATACAAATCAAACCCACATGATAACATGTAATATAAAGGTGTCCCACACCCCTCAGTGAGTCTACGTAAATAAAGATGCCATAGGCTAAGTTTAACAACCCTTTTGCCCTCACAATATCAATCACTACAAAAAACCAATACGCCTCATACTTGCTTAGATAGGAAACATACCCTCATTTGCGGGTGATGGTTGTTGAATCCCAATATTATAACTTTGCTCCAAGAGTCAAGAAAAATTTTACCCCAAATTTTCGGTTCTAGTTAATCACACTCCACTATATACCCAAGCCTTTCAATATATTGCCTTCATTAGGGAACATACACAATTCACGCATTTCAAGAACTTCTACTGATGACTCTCCTCAATTTTTTTCCATAATAGGGGTGACCTCGACTACGGTCATCATACTCGAACATACTTCATAACCTCCTAAGTACGATCTCTGCAATCCGTCCAATGGCCCTCATCTTCCATACGTACATAATGAAAGATTCCTCAATAAATGTTGTCGAATTTTATAGTTCCACCCATCAGTGAACATTAGGACTCTCCTCTCCTCGGTAGGTACTTCAGCTGGTACCAAATTAGTTAATCTCGTAAACTCTTCCTCATATTCCGCCACAGTTTTCTCTTCCTGTTTCAAATCAAGTAGCTTCCTCCTCATCACTGTCTGGATGGCGGAAGGAAAATACTTCCCATCAAACTTTATCCAAAAGTCTTGGATAGTCATTATGTCCCTCTCTTCCATAGTGGTCGTAACTTCCCACCATTGCAAAGCTGCCCCTACTAGCTTGAATGTGGCTAGTATTTGACATTGAACATCAGTGCATTCAATCATTCTCAAGTGCCGTTGGATATCTTTCTTCCATTGGCTAGCAGTCACAACATCTGATCCTCCCTGAAACTCAGGTGGGTGCGCTTTCTGAAAGGCATCCCTCGCTCGTTACCATGCAGTAGGAAACTCTTGCCCTTGCGCGGGTGGCACAACCGGTGCCGGTGCTAGAGCCTGCTGAACAGCAGCTAAAGCCGCATTGACTGCCCGAGCGACAATTGCAGCAACTTCAACCACACTCATCGTACCTTTGTAGGCGTAAACAGAAAAGCAATAATCCTACTCATAGGGCTCTACATCAAAGAACGTTAAGCTGAAGACACAGTAAGCCGTACAGATCCTAAAGGACACTAGAACCTGATGCTCTGATACCACCTGTAACACCCCGCCTAATTAAATACCGGGTGGCCAGTCCCATACCAAATTAAAACAGAATATACAGTTGGCTCATTCTTAGCATCACTGTCGAAAATATTTACAACTCACCCTATACTCAAATAAGCTGGTGTTAAAAACTTTCCAATTTAAATTTCAACAAAACCTTTTTCCATTTTTAAGAATAACACAACACATTTATTTTACAACACTGATAACACAATAAGTAACACAAAAATAATTTAAATGCAACTGGAATAAACATTCCCAAGTATTATAAATCCTTTACAACAATCCCAATAATGTTAAATGTATTAAAAATCAGAATACAACAATATTTTACTCCAACAGAAAATGATAACTGAATCCTTTTGGGCGACATGCCCTAACTAAGAATACTGTGAATCAAAAAGATGATAAGCGTCTAAGAAAAACTTCCATAGCTCCATAGCTCGTCAAAATCAACTAAGGTTGGCGTCCCTGTTGCTGGACACCTGATATAGAGATACAATAGAAGAGAAAATATGCAAGGAAATGGGTCAGAGCCCGAATGTGTAGAGTATTTTTAAAACAGCAAGTATTTAACAAGTGCAATAAAGCATTTATTATGTACATGTTAGATCCAATTCTCACTTGCAATTCTCACCTCTCAACTAGAGTGCACACTTAACGTTTCCTATTAACCTCCTATTTAATGGTTCCTCCTTTCTAGTCTCCATTTTATACTATCATAATCCCCGTATGTCCCATACCATACGACACATTATTATTCATTTACATTTCTCCTTTATGATTTGTTTCTCATTAACATGAATCATTACTCATTATTTCTCATTAATATGAATCGTTACTCATTAATATGAGTTAAGCTTTTCAATTCTAAAAGCATAAACATATTAACTAAATTCCATTAACATATTTTATTCACCGTTATCTACAATTATCACCGTAGATAGATCTAACCACAATATATCCATTTAATCATTTAATTCATTATATATATATATTCATATATAATACGGCACCCCGAGTCACAGCTGCGGTGCAATGCATTACTCTGCTATCATGTCCCATCATCGCAGGTCGCCGAATAGGGGACTAAAGGTTCAGTAAGATTCCACGAACCACAACCAACAACAAACAAATTGGAGGAAAACATAGTTCTCGTATCCATGGGTCACGCACATACCTACGCACCCACAGTCAGCGGACTTATCAACTCCCCGATAAGTCTTTCATAGACCTATGTTCTCGAGCGACAAATCAAAGATCCCATGGATTCATCAGGATATGACTACCCTCACGCGCAAACCTCCCACCGATAGCAAGTAAGCTAGGTATGTCATACACATAAATCATTAATCAATCAAATAGGTATTATCATACCTATAATATAATATCAATAAGGTAATTATCATTTCCTTAAGATATTTCCCATACGTAGTATTATATCTCTTTTAAATTCCACATATTAATATAACATATTTAATTATCCTCGCATCCTATGACATCTCTCCACTCCCGACGTTGTTAAGGTTCATGCGCGGAGCGTCTCGCAAAGCGAAATCCAAACAAGGAACCCCTCCAATACACTACTACTTAACTTTGTCGATCGAGGAGGTACGAAAACTTCAACTATGCGATCGGGATAACCTCATACCCTCTTTCAACCAAATGAGTTCTAAACTCCCATCTCACAAGGTTTAATTAGGATTTCTCTCATCTTATAATCAGTAATAAGTCACTAATTTCCTACTGGTCCATAACCTTTATTTCTCCCGAACTACTAGGAATTTAATTCTCCTTTTAATTACGGTTAAAACCGATAGTTTCAAATCTCTTATAAACACGTATTTTTCACTTAGTATTAAACCCTCTTGTAAACTTAAGGATACCCAGGTATTATATAAAATCACCCCTACTGGTCCTATCTTAAATCCTCATACATCACCATTCGGAAATTAACAAACTAATCTAGAAACCGAAATTCCATTCGATATAATTTTCATCATTTAAATCATTTGAATCTAAATCCAATTAATTCAAATCTTAACAAGGGTTTACCGATATTTTCCAAGTCCCAAAATATTCAAATAATAATCACCAAAGATCCATAAAAGTTTCGGGATAAGAATCAACATTTAAAAAGAAACAACTTTACTTAATCAGGGGAGGTCGATCAATCGAAGGTAGGGGTCGATCGATCGATCCCTCAGCTCCAGGCCTGATTTTCTGCATTTTCTGCAACTACGGGTTTAACAACTTTTGATCATTTAAACCTTCATCTAAACATCCCAAATGACTTATAAACTTTACTACATGATATATCAACATATATGAACGATTTCCAATACTCTAAACATCCTAGAATCATCAAAGGATTGGATTAAAAAGCATGTTTATCTCCTTATTCCCAGAAATTTATTAACATAACCTCTTCAAGAACACATCAATGGTTTCCATCATTTCTTCAACAGATTCATGAATAATTCATGGATTATTATTATCCTAACACATGAGTTAAATTCCTATATCATTTCAGTTTTCCAGAAATCCATTTAATGATCCATTATCTCTTCCAAACATGAATAATCTTCTCTTTTCATACTGTTCTAACATGGCCAATATACAAACTTAAATTGCTATTATTAAACACTTGACTTTAGTGTAGGTCTGATCCTTTGGTGTAGTTTATCTAAGTTGGTTGTCCCTTCTCCGGTCAAACTCCGGTTGTGGTTGGTGGTGGTGAACCTTGGTTCTAGTTCTTCTCCTTCCCAAGTGACTTTTTCCTTCCCAAGCACTCTTACTCTCACTCTAAGAAGATGGCTGCTCTTATTTGTGAAGAGGAGATGAATAACTCCCATTCACTTAATCTACCTATTCTTATAATGATCCCAAATCCGAAATCACTATTCATCCCCCCTAGAAAAATGACCAAAATGCCCTTTCGGGTTGTCTATTCATTCCCAAATGACCCGAGACTCAAAATTAACATCCAAATAGACTTTTCTGACTATTTCGAACCTTCCGGACGCAACTACGCAGTTGAAATGACTATTAGGTCGATAGAAAATAAATTTCCCTTTTTAATTTAATAAACTAGTCCCGACACGTCCCATACCGCGTCTGACTAAAAAATATAAATTACTGAATTTATATCATACGGTCATCTCAATGACATCACATTCATATATTACCTAAATATCTTTAAGTAATATTCAGAATCATCCATATCCATATCCACAGTCCGGATAAAACTCGAATGAATTAATTAATAATAAAATCTAATTAATCCATTAATTTAAAATATAACCCATTTTAAAAGTCATTTAAAATTACGGGGTATTAAAATTGTGTGTACATATATTATATACTTGTGAAAATCATGCCCACGCTACTTGCTATCCCTGAGGTTACCGCGCTGGGACAAGTCTTATCTCGATGGGACCTTTATGGGGGATATTGACTTGTACCCTAGAAGATAGATATCCTTTGTAACAACCCAGGTTTTCGAGCGACTATTTTATACTATTTTGCCTAATGGGCTAATTTTATAAAATAGGAAATGTTGGAGTAAATATTATTTCCCGTGAGACTTAGGGATAATATTCACTATGTTTCGACTATTTATCGTTATGAGAAGGTAAATAGTGTTATACTGTGTATTTTGCGTTGTTATATGTAAAACGACGGTTATGGCCTATATATGATATTGGGTATGATTAACAAATTAAAAATGAGATTGGAACGTAAAAATAGTTCACACTTTCCCCGAATGCCAAAATAGGGGGTGCGGTTGTTTTTAGAATAGTCAAGATAGTCGAAATAAGTGCCCAGTTGTAATTTTTGGGATTCGGGCAATTTTAAGGGGTTATGACTCAATTAAGTGGTTACGAGTCATTTTAGTGGTGTATTAACAATTAAAAGTGGGGATTCATGTTTTGAGACCCGTATAAGTCCCCCACCCCTTTTTCTTTCTTCATTTGTGTTAGAAGCCAAAGGAGAGAGAGAGAGAGAAGAGAGAGTTGGGAGAAATGGAGAGAAAGAGAGAGAAATGAATATTTGGACCGGATTTCCGTCGCTACTGGAAGAGGATCAGAGACTACGAACCCCGAGGCAAGTTTCTTACTTGCTAGATGTGATTTAATGTGATAAATTGCATGTATAGTTAGGTTTTGGAGATTTAACCCATAAATGGGTATTTGTTGATTTTGATGTTTAAACCTTTAAATCTTAGTTTTAATTGGATTTGAGGAGTATGTATTAGTTATAAATGGTGTAGGATTGATTTAGGTCGAATTCTTGTCGTTGAAGTTGGGAGAAATCAAGTTTTGGGGTTTTTGGGATTTTAGGGTTCTTACACCCCGTAGCCCAAATTGGGCAAAATCTCAGGACCGAATCGATTCGGTCCCAAGGGCGAATCGATTCGGATAAGGAGAGGGTTACAGGTCTTACAGACCGAATCGATTCGGATCACAACCGAATCGATTCGGCAATTGCAGAAGGTCAGTTTTTGCTCACCGAATCGATTCGGCTGTTTAGCGAATCGATTCACAAAGGCGAATCGATTCGGCCCAAGGGGCGAATCGATTCGGTTCCCCTGTTTTTGTGAGATTTGCTTATTTTGATTTTTAGCCCTTTTTCTTTTAGGTCCAAGGTTTAGGAACCTTCCTTTGGGAAGTAATTAAGAGTCCTAGAGGGTGGTTTTGGGTAGACTAATTCCCTAGGATGATAACAGGATATTTAGGCTTACCGAGGGCTAAGTTGCGTAGGTTGATATCCGAATGACTTAGGAGATTAACTTAGAAATGAAATTGGAAGTTAAAATATTTCGGTTGAGCTTATGAGAGACACTCCATTATGGAGACTCACTTTGAGGGTTTATGAATTATATAACCTATTCGAGGCTATTTTGAGGTTAGTGGCACTTTGGGTCTTAGGTCATTAATAAAATATGACTTAATAAGAATGGAATATATATATTCTAAAACTTGGTGCTTAATGTCTAAGTGAATTATTTTTGGAAAATGTAAAATTGGAAGTTTTCAAAAATGGAAAAAGTAATGTTTTTCATAAATGTTAATTTATGGATACACACCTCTCTAAATCGCTATCATAAGGGAAGTCGCGCGCGTTGTGATGAAGCCCCCTGGCTAATGATGCAGGGTGGATATAGTCCCTAGGCCATGTGAGCGTTTGTTTATATATATTTCTGCGCTGGTTAGGAGATTCCGGGTGTGGTCTTGACTATCCCGCAGGCACATGGTCGCTTCCCGACGTTTCGATAGGATCCCAGGTTGTCTTGGAGGCCCTGGAAGATGATAGCCATTTAGGGGCGCGCACAGTGGGGAAACCCGGACGGGCGGTCTTAGAATCGTTATATATATATATATATATATATATATATATATATATATATATATATATATATATATTAATATAACTATTCTAAATCAAGTTGGACTTGATGTATGTTGAATGCCATAAAGAGCATGAGAGAGTGCCATAAAGAGCACGATGAAATGCCATATAGAGCATATAATGATGATTATATTCCTGATAAGGAAGAGATTTTTACAAACGGATAATTGAGATAAAATGCCACAAAGAGCATAGAAACTATGATTTTATTTCCTGATAAGGAATGGTATTTCGAAATGAAATAGTATATGATGAAAGTAATTTGGTAAACATTTGATAAAGTGTTGTACCATTTATATGTATATTCCTAAAGAAAGAATTAGGAATTGTGCCATTAGATGATGGATGGGTTTATTTTTATATTTCTTGAGTAGCTGTAGATGTGACCTCCCACACTTATGCACACACATGTATTTATTTATTATTTTCGTGCTTAGGGTCTAATGGATCTCGACGATCAACTTTGCCTAAGTAGTAGTGTATCGGGGGGGTTCCTTGTTTGGATTTCGCTTTGCGAGACACCCCACGCACGAATAAGGGCATAGTGTTGAGACTGGGGAGAAGTTAGCCTTTAGTACTTATATTAATTAGGACAGGGTCTAATGAATCTCAACGATCAACCTCGCCTAGTAGTAGTGTATCGGGGGGGGTTCCTTGTTTGGATTTCGCTTTGCGAGACACCCCACGCACGAATAAGGGCATAGTGTTGAGACTGGGGAGAAGTTAGCCTTCTGTTCTTTCTATAACCTGAGCATCATTTATATTGCGCTAGGTTGCTGCTAGATTGAGAGGTGAGGAATGTTATTGTTATCTGGGAGAGAATTCGCACTTAACTGTCATGCATTTTAGTCATGGTAATCATATCAAACCCGGCCCTGACCGGTTTCTATATTTCCTTGTTTTTGCATATCCTTTGCCGTTACAGGTGCTCTCCCGCATGGACACCCGTATTTACATATTCCATTCCAGTTGTCATGGGGCTACGGCATATTGCGGATGTTTTAGGATACTTGTTGTAGACGTTTCGCCCTATTGTACTCTAGTTATGATTAGTACTTTTATTCGGGCGTGTTTGCCCAAGGTATTGCACTCATTTATTATATTGTATATATTGGATTCACTCATTTATTATATTGTATATATTGGATTGTAATACTTAATGTATTATTTGTATTGGTCTGTGCACCGACAGCTTATTCGGTGATTATTTATTGTATTGTCATACTTTATTCATCGATTTTTGATACCCACCGTTTTTACAAATGGGATTGCCTAAGTGTTTCTCTTTTACTTTTAAATTTTTTTGTATATGACAATCCGTTTTCTAAAATGATTGGTGGTTATCTCATACTAATATTTTAAATCGACAGTGATGTTAAGAATGGACCATCTATGATTCCTGTAATTATTGGAGTATTGGGCTGTCCACCTATTATTTTAGTAGGCGGGTTGTCACAGATGATATCAGAGCATTAGGTTCTAGACTCCTTAGGAATCTATGCGGATGTTTTACGTCTTCTGCGTTTCTCTCTATTTGATGTAGAGCCTTAGGAATAAGGTCGTTGAATTCTCTTGTGAGATTTCGTTCTCCTGCTATGGTATGAGGACCCCGAGAGATCTTCTACGCGTTCGTGTGAGACTTGTAAGTCGTTAGATGAAGGGCGTTGAGGAAGGCCATTGTGAAGGCGTCATAAGATGGGGTGACTATAAGCTGTAGGCTGTGGTCGGGAATAAGGACCGCTTTGAAGGTCTCTCCCTTTGTAGCGTTTTTATAATGCTGCCGTGACTACTAAGTACGGTGAAAATAGTTTTCCCAAGTACCGCTGCCGGTAGAGAGTGGTACTATGCTTGGGACTCCGAGCAATGTCAATTAGGAGTTGAGAGGTTCTTTATTAGAACCACATGTTGAAGTTTGGTTGGATAGAGGAAGTGTAACCTCGTTCGGTGGAAGTATATGGCCCGAGAGTTTGGCCTAGAGTTAGGTATAGGAGTGCCCAGGTGTGAGGATTTGAGGAAAACCTTTCACCCTTAGGAGTAAGGTTGAAGTGGCGAATATAATAGTCGCCTCTTTATGGTGGGACTTTCTAACTAGGGTGCGAATAGTGCATTCCTTAGGTAAGATGGAGTAGTATGGTGTCAACCCTAGATTCGGGTGTGTATATCGAGCTTGTGATAGTATCATTACAGATTTTTTTTATATATAGTAAGCATATCTATGTGACTTCCATGATAGGGGAGTTCTGTCTTTTCCTTCACACTCGTTATGGGGCGAGTGGTGATATGTGTGGTACGTGCTACTTGTATTATATATTATACGAGTAGAAATATCTTTAGATTGGTGGGTGTGGTAGCAAGTGAATAAATTGCGAGGCTATCCTAGTTCTAGTTCTAGGAGGAGGACTAGTGGATCTGTAATATCTCTCCTGAATACGGGTTAAGACTTTATAGAGGTGGTTTACGGTATGCAGATAGTTCCCTTCATTTTTTTTGTTTTTATTCTGTTTGCTTTCTTTGTTTGCTTTGCTTGTGTATGTTATTGCCTTATCTCCATGACCGGCTAGTTAAGGTGACTGCGTGGAGGGGTTCCTTGTTTGGATTTCGCTTCGGCGAGACGCTCCACGCATGAACCTTAACGACGTTGGGAGTGGAGAGATGTGCATTTTCTTTTCTGTTCTTTTCTTCTTTCTTTTCTTTTCTGTTGGTTAAGTGCTGGGTTGGAAGGTTTAGCCAAGAATCACGTATATGAGTGATAAAAGGGCTAAGTTCATGTGCGATATATGAGCACGATGATAGTTTTCCTCTAAATCGATGTGGGGAAGACTATGATGATGAGAGTCCAATAGAGACTTATGGTTGTGCCTTAATGAGAAGGCCATTGGTGTAGAGGTATAGGTGTATCTTGGAGTAGAGTAGTGGTGGCATCTTACTGAAAGTAAATGCCTCGGTCGATAGTTATGGTAGGACGTAGACGTACATATGTAGTAGTAGAATTTCGAGTTAGGGTTTTCGTCGATCCCGATCATGTGTCTTCGACCGTTACTTCTCGAAGGCTGACAATGCGAGGTAGTAGTGTAACGGGAGGGTTCCTTGTTTGGATTTCGCTTCGGCGAGACGTCCCATGCATGAAACCGAGCTAATGTCAGAAGTCGGGAAAGGTCTTGGACACTAGGGATATTTAGTATTATACTTATACGACTAGGTTAGGATAGATAGATTGACCTTAGGATTCTTAGGATGCTAAGGCCCTTAGGGCATGCGACGTTAGTTTAGGAAAATGGTTGGGGAGTTGACCACAATAGGTTGTGGGTTAACTCTAAGTAGGATTTGGTCCCTAGACGAGAAGTATGGGATTTCAAGCTCGTTAGAATGTTTGGCCATTAGTGGTGAGGCCTCTCGTAGTTAGAGGGTTACATGGGTAACCTACCTTTCGAGGAGTTGAAGTATAAGCTGACTTTTCTCCTGCACTCGTGTTGTTATGATCGAGAGTGGATCTGATTTTAAAGGAGAGATCGGAGTAGTAAGTTTTTATGGATCGAAATTTCCGTGCGATAGTTCGGATCGTTTTCGATAAACGTTAGGCCGTGCGCAGCCTAGTATAGATGGCAATATGCCTTGTCTACTCGTTAGAATGGAAACAGCGAATAGTATATTCCTGGGACCGGGAGTGGTCCGGGAACCTTCCTTTAGATTGGGTTCAGTAAGCAAGTAAACTTTTGAGGGTTACGCCAACGCGAATAGAAATTAGTAGTGTTGGGGTTAGCGATTGTAAGTTAGTGTAGTTATTCCCTAGTAGAGGTATAACGTGTTTCGAAAAGTAAGGCAATTAGTGCCGAGCTTGTGTGGGTATCTCCTCCCGTAGTATAAGGGTAGGATCGATAGTTTCTTAGATCGATAATGATGACCTTAGTTTGTGCCCTATGGGGACATTTCTATTCAAGGGTTTGCTAGTATGATAGCACGATTTTATTATAGTATACCCTTTTTATGGTTACGGGTTACGCCTGAATTTTGAGGGCAAAATTCCCCTTTAAGGGGGGGAGTATGTAACAACCCAGGTTTTCGAGCGACTATTTTATACTATTTTGCCTAATGGCCTAATTTTATAAAATAGGGAATGTTGGAGTAAATATTATTTCCCGTGAGACTTAGGGATAATATTCACTATGTTTTGACTATTTACCGTTATGAGAAGGTAAATAGTGTTATACTGTGTATTTTGCGTTGTTATATGTAAAACGACGGTTATGACCTATATATGATATTGGGTATGATTAACAAATTAAAAATGAGATTGGAACATAAAAATAGTTCACACTTTCCCCAAATGCCAAAATAGGGGGTGCGGTTGTTTTTAGAATAGTCGAGATAGTCGAAATAAGTGCCCAGTTGTAATTTTTGGGATTCGGGCAATTTTAAGGGGTTATGACTCAATTAAGTGGTTACGAGTCATTTTAGTGGTGTATTAACAATTAAAAGTGGGGATTCATGTTTTGAGACCCGTATAAGTCCCCCACCCCTTTTTCTTTCTTCATTTGTGTTAGAAGCCAAAGGAGAGAGAGAGAGAGAGAGAAGAGAGAGTTGGGAGAAATGGAGAGAAAGAGAGAGAAATGAAGATTTGGACCGGATTTCCGCCGCTACTGGAAGAGGATCAGAGACTACGAACCCCGAGGCAAGTTTCTTACTTGCTAGATGTGATTTAATGTGATAAATTGCATGTATAGTTAGGTTTTGGAGATTTAACCCATAAATGGGTATTTGTTGATTTTGATGTTTAAACCTTTAAATCTTAGTTTTAATTGGATTTGAGGAGTATGTATTAGTTATAAATGGTGTAGGATTGATTTAGGTCGAATTGTTGTTGTTGAAGTTGGGAGAAATCAAGTTTTGGGGTTTTTGGGATTTTAGGGTTCTTACACCCCGTAGCCCAAATTGGGCAAAATCTCAGGACCGAATCGATTCGGTCCCAAGGGCGAATCGATTCGGATAAGGAGAGGGTTACAGGTCTTGCAGACCTAATCGATTCGGATCACAACCGAATCGATTCGGCAATTGCAGAAGGTCAGTTTTTGCTCACCGAATCGATTCGGCTGTTTAGCGAATCGATTCGGCCCAAGGGGCGAATCGATTCGGTTCCCCTGTTTTTGTGAGATTTGCTTATTTTGATTTTTAGCCCTTTTTCTTTTAGGTCCAAGGCTTAGGAACCTTCCTTTGGGAAGTAATTAAGAGTTCTAGAGGGTGGTTTTGGGTAGACTAATGCCCTAGGATGATAACGGGATATTTAGGCTTACCGAGGGCTAAGTTGCGTAGGTTGATATCCGAATGACTTAGGAGATTAACCTAGAAATGAAATTGGAAGTTAAAATATTTCGATTGAGCTTATGAGAGACACTCCATTATGGAGACTCACTTTTAGGGTTTATGAATTATATAACCTATTCGAGGCTATTTTGAGGTTAGTGGCACTTTGGGTCTTATTTCATTAATAAAATATGTCTTAATAAGAATGGAATATACATATTCTAAAACTTGGTGCTTAATGGCTAAGTGAATGATTTTTGGAAAATGTAAAATTGGAAGTTTTCATAAATGGAAAAAGTAATGTTTTTCATAAATGTTAATTTATGGATACACACCTCTCTAAATCGCTATCATAAGGGAAGTCGCGCGCGTTGTGATGAAGCCCCCTGGCTAATGATGCAGGGTGGATATAGTCCCTAGGCCATATGAGCGTTTGTTTATATATATTTTTGCGCTGGTTAGGAGATTCCGGGTGTGGTCTTGACTATCCCGCAGGCACATGGTCGCTTCCCGACGTTTTGATAGGATCCCAGGTTGTCTTGGAGGCCCTAGAAGATGATAGCCATTTAGGGGCGCGCACAGTGGGGAAACCCGGACGGGCAGTCTTAGAATCGTTATATATATATATATATATATATATATATATATATATATATATATATATATATATATATATATATATATATATATTAATATAACTATTCTAAATCAAGTTGGACTTGATGTATGTTGAATGCCATAAAGAGCATGAGAGAGTGCCATAAAGAGCACGATGAAATGCCATATAGAGCATATAATGATGATTATATTCCTGATAAGGAAGAGATTTTTACAAACGGATAATTGAGATAAAATGCCACAAAGAGCATAGAAACTATGATTTTATTTCCTGATAAGGAATGGTATTTCGAAATGAAATAGTATATGATGAAAGTAATTTGGTAAACATTTGATAAAGTGTTGTACCATTTATATGTATATTCCTAAAGAAAGAATTAGTAATTGTGCCATTAGATGATGGATGGGTTTATTTTTATATTTCTTGAGTAGCTGTAGATGTGACCTCCCACACTTATGCACGCACATGTATTTATTTATTATTTTCGTGCTTAGGGTCTAATGGATCTCGACGATCAACTTTGCCTAAGTAGTAGTGTATCGGAGGGGTTCCTTGTTTGGATTTCGCTTTGCGAGACACCCCACGTACGAATAAGGGCATAGTGTTGAGACTGGGGAGAAGTTAGCCTTTAGTACTTATATTAATTAGGACAGGGTCTAATGAATCTCAACGATCAACCTCGCCTAGTAGTAGTGTATCGGGGGGGTTCCTTGTTTGGATTTCGCTTTGCGAGACACCCCACGCACGAATAAGGGCATAGTGTTGAGACTGGGGAGAAGTTAGCCTTCTGTTCTTTCTATAACCTGAGCATCATTTATATTGCACTAGGTTGCTGCTAGATTGAGAGGTGGGGAATATTATTGTTATCTGCGAGAGAATTCGCACTTAACTGTCATGCATTTTAGCCATGGTAATCATATCAAACCCGGCCCTGACCGGTTTCTATATTTCCTATTTTTTGCATATCCTTTGCCGTTACAAGTGCTCTCCCGCATGGACACCCGTATTTACATATTCCATTCCAGTTGTCATGGGGCTACGGCATATTGCGGATGTTGTAGGATACTTGTTGTAGACGTTTCCCCCTATTGTACTCTAGTTATGATTAGTACTTTTATTCGGGCGTGTTTGCCCAAGGTATTGCACTCATTTATTATATTGTATATATTGGATTGTAATACTTAATGTATTATTTGTATTGGTCTGTGCACCGACAGCTTATTCGGTGATTATTTATTGTATTGTCATACTTTATTCATCGATTTTTTATACCCACCGTTTTTACAAATGGGATTGCCTAAGTGTTTCTCTTTTACTTTTAATTTTTTTTTTATATGACAATCCGTTTTCTAAAATGATTGGTGGTTATCTCATACTAATATTTTAAATCGACAGTGATGCTAAGAATGGACAATCTATGATTCCTGTAATTATTGGAGTATTGGGCTGGCCACCTATTATTTTAGTAGGCGGGTTGTCACATCCTTGGTACAGGCTATCGAATCGATAGTTCAGACGGTCCTAAGAGACGCAGGCATGTGCCAACCTCTTAGAGACTTGGAATCTATACCTCGCCTCAATATTGTTTGTGTATGTCTTTTAATACAATTCGAGAGTGATTCCGAATGTATTCCCCTTAATATGAGTGATATGGGGCTTTGGATAGTAGAGTATGCACGCACCATAGTTTTATGTGGGGTGCTGTTATCTATATATATTATACGAGTAGTCAATATATATATGAGATTTGAAAATCTGAAACTGCCTACTGTGATTTGATAAGTAGGACATGGTTGATGACTCAAATAGTAAATACTTGTTTTGTGAAAGTATAATATGTTACTGAGAAACTTTATAAATTAATAAAAGCTAAAACGAGAGTTGTGCTGCTAATTGGATGTATTATTTTTTTAAACAATAATATTGTTCGGTTTTGAAATCTTATGAGTAAGTTAAGATACGTTAAATTATTGGGAAGGATAGTATGATAAAATGATAAGATAGACCGTTGGAAAGGTTAGTGCGATAGGTGTGCACATTAGAAGAGAGGTGAGTATTTCTCAAGAGAGTGACGCACTAATATGTTGTTGCATTGACCTGTATCAATTTAAATACTTGCTAAACGTATTTTAAATCAAACACACTTTCGGGCTCTGACCCGTCTTTCTCTCTCTCTCTCTCTCTTGTATATATATGCATGTATTACAGGTGCCCAGCCACATGGGCGTCTTTCTTAGGATCTCTTGGAAGGAACGCGCTGCAGCTTAGGTGGGAGTTGCAGGTCTCTTGATTAGACGACTTCGTTCATTCGGATCCACTCTTAGTATTTTCATTTAGTTGAGCATGTGTAGCTCTTTCCATTATTCCATTATTTTTGGGACATTTGTATTTCAGTTATTTCCAGTATTGTTACTATGGGTTTTATTTAGTTGATTGTGTTACTTTATATTTCGCATGTTGACATTCGGTTGACGAATGTTTTAAATTAATTGGACTATGTTGCAGATATTTAATGTGGTGTGATTCTTACTTATTGAATGTTGTTAATAAAATAAATGTTTTTCTTTAAATAAAATTTGGAAAGTATGTATGAAAAATGGTTTTGACACTTAGCTTAATTATTTAGGGTGTTAAATTGGAAAAAAAAAATTATTTTATCGACAGTGATGCTGAGAATGAACCAACTGTTTACCTTGATTTAATTTAATAAAGGAGTGATCGCCCGGTATTTAATTAAGCGGGGTGTCACATAATGTTTTTGTCATTCATCTTTATGTTGCCGATCTACATTAGGATATAGGTATCACTGTCCTGTGTTTCAGTTCTAGCAGTTCATCATCACAGTAGAAAGAGATACATATTTGTATTCATACATTTTGTATAGTCTATAGTTAGTTGTTTTGGCATGTTAGATTTGACTTATGTGGATGGTATCAAAGTTCTGGAATATCTTTAATTATGGATGTTCAATTTTAATTTAAGTATATTTGTTTTTTTGCATGCTTATTTAGGCTCCTACACTGTTTAATTTATAACTAACAAATCTAGTGTTTAAAGATTACGGGGTATCATAAGAAACACTAAGTATAGACTTATAAAAACCCTATAGAGACAACACATGTTTGTCCAATAGTAGCTAGTAGTCAAGTCAGGTCGGCTCACAACCGACTACAAGACTATGTAATGACTTAAGTACTGCCAAGCCCAAACAAACTCAAACCACTATTTCAAAAGCAGATAATAAAATAATGCACTCTCTATGTACATGGAGGCTCTAATTCAAGGGGAAAAGAGTGGGATTTTTACTCATTCCTCCTGAAAAGACTATGATCGAACAAGGGATCAAACTTGGTTGCAAAGAATCCAAGAATTAATCTAAATACGAAACTAGCATATCGAGTTACGTAAGGCCTCCTCTTTGGGTGTGACTCACCTCGACATCTATTGTGACTCTAGGATTATATCCAACCAAGTATTAGGAGGCTACAATACCAAATATGAGAGAATGTCCACATTTTTGCAGGTCTCCCAAGGATTAATAGTTGGGTTCGAGAAATTCCACATTCAATAGTTTTCTTATGGGAATAATAGTAATGTTGATGCCTTAGCCGCTTTGGGATTGGGATTGGCAGTTGAATCCGATCTTAAAAGAACCATCGAGGTAGAGTGTAATACCTCATATTTTTTTTGTAAAATTTTATTTTATTTATGGAATTTGGATTAATTGATTTAAATGGAGAAATTTTAATTTATAATTAATCCGAATTTAATTGTAATAATTACTAGTATGACGAGAGTTAGTATTTATCAGAAATAATTAAGTGGAATATTACTTAGCGAGTAAAGTAATATATGAATATGAGAATATTATTTTGGCCGGGAGTGAAATACACGTCAGTTACAATGTACTTAGTTGGGACGCGCGTGTGAGTCGTGTCAACGTCACTTTATTGAGCTAAAAATGATAATTTATTTTTAAGTAACTCGTATGACAATTTTGAACACGCCAGTGTGTCTGGAAGGGTCGAAATAGTCAGAAAACACTACTCAGGTGTTTTATTTGGAGTTCGGGGCATTTTAGCCCAAAATGACATCCCGGAGGGGTATTTTGGTCTTTGGGGATTTTTGGGAAATTAAATGGACGAAAATATGAATTAAGAAGAAAAAAGAACATGGGCAATAGGTTATTTGACAGTTTCTTACCCACGAGAGAGAAAGAGAGAAACTAAGAGGGAGAAGAAGAAGGAGGCATAAAGAATTGGGCTCAGGACTCAAGTTCTCCCATCGAAAATCGCACCAACGCGTAGATCGTGAAGAGAGGATCATCCCCATACCAACTTCATTCAATGATTCAGAGGTTCACGAAAAGGCAACTGATTATCTTGCTATAAAGTTAGAGCATACATAATTCATGTTGTTAGAATTCGATAAATTGACATTAATACTATGAATTTGAGACTGAAACGACATTTAATTGTAAAATATAGGTTTGCATGTAGATGAATAACCCTATTCTGGTGATGATAAATTTGGGAATTTTAGGTTAGAATCATGAAATATGATTGGGAGTTTCTAATGATTGTTAATTGTGGGTTTATTTTAAGGGGATCTTACAGATTTAAGAATGAACTTAGATTCCCTTTGATTACGTAAGTATTTGTCATCTAAATTATGTTAGAAAGAACCTTATGATGATCAAGAAGAGTTTAGAATCATTGATTGGGAGTTGGGATGAATTTTAGATGAATTTGGATGGGAAAAAGATTGGAAAAATGAATTTCGGATGAACAGGGGAGCCCTAGGAATTTTAGTTTGAAGACCTGCCCAGGTCGTTCGAACAAAAATTCCAACGAGAATTCCAACGAGATTCTTGAGTTCGTTCGAAGTGAGAAGTTTGTTCGAACGACCTCATTCGAACAAGAATCCTGGACTCCTAACGAGATTTTAGAACACTTATTTTTGCCCCGGATAAGTTAGAACCTTTCTAGGTTGGTCCAAGTGAGAGAAATTAACGTACACTGTCATCAAATGACTTAAATTCCTAATTAGTAATGACTTGAGAGAGAGACTATTCATTGGGATATACTGCGGTAATGGAGCCTTAGAGAAAAGGTATATGTTAGAGTGATAAGTCGGAGTGCTGAAATAATATGAATAGTAGAGATGATTATACTATCTATAAACTCGAGGAATTGGGCTACGAGAATACCTAGTGTATATATATTAGGCTGTGTGTATGCTTGTTGAATAAATTATTATGTGTATACATACATACGCTACTTGCTCTCAAGCGAAGGTTGCGCGTTGTGGACAATCATGCCTTGAGGAGCCTTCGGGTGGGATATTAATTGGTATCACTAGAACATAGAACCTAGGTACGGGCTATCTGTGAGAACGATAGTGATGACAGTCGTATGGGTGCGTAGATATGTGCGTAGCCCATCGACTTGGCACTATGTTCGCCTCCAATATATGTGTTTTATTTTGATGGTTCGCTAGAGACGGATCTTTAGTCCTTTATACAAATGAGCGATGTAACAGGACATGATAACAGAGTATACAGGCGTCGCAGATGTGTCTCGAGGTGCAATATTGCATATATATATATATATATATATATATATATATATATATATATATATATATATATATATATATATATATATATATATATACTTATGTTGATATCTACTGTGTGAATTTAGTAGGTAAAATTTATAATGAAAACTGAAATGAATTAAGTAGTGGACACTTAATTGTATTGAACTGAAAATGCCTATTTAAACTAAAGTATGATTGATTATATCAATTATACATTGTGAGGGATATAACCGGGGACGGTATCAGACTATGATGGGTTATAAGATACGAAGGACTAGTAGTATAGGGATATTATGAGTAGGATTTGTATATTCACTAGGCGTGCACACTATATGAGAGGTGAGCATTCCCAAGTGAGTTCGAAAAATGAACATGATAAATATATGTGCTAATAAATCATTTTAAGCACTTGCTGATTTTTAAACTGTTTTGAACTTGGGCTCTGATCCGTTTTCTGCAAAATCTCTTTTCTTGTCAAATTATTTTCGGTGCTCAGCCACAGGGACACCAGGCTTAGGAGTTCTATTCATTCGACGAGCTGGAGCTGCTGTGGAAGCTACATGACTTTGGTATTAGACGCTTCAGAGTCTATCATTCCTTACTTTTGAGTATTTACACTAGTTGGACATGCTGTCCCTTCCTATTTACATATTCAGAGATTTGAGATTTAGTTCATTTCTCTTCTCAGTTGTTGGTTTTATTTAGTTGGACTATTGTATTTGACTTTCGGCTGGAAGTGTTTACTCCAGTCCCTTTTACTATGTCAGTATTTTATTTCTTACGTGATTGGATTAAATTGTGATTGTTTAGTTATTTTTTAAATGGTTTTATAATTAGTTGGAAGGATAAAATTTTGACATAAACCTTTTTAAATATTAGGTGGTTAGTTTTAATAATATAATTTTTGGCAGTGATGTGTAATTTAAACCAACTGGATATACTGATATAATTAATAAAGGACTGATCACCAGGTATTTAATTAGGTGGGGTGTCACAGGTGGTATCAGAGCATCAGGTTCTAGAGTCCTTAGGATTTGTACAGCTTATTACATTTTCCACGTAGCTATCTTTGATGTAGAGCCCTATATTTAGGACTGTTGTATTGATTATTTGCGCTATTTACATCTTTAGCTATTTGAGATATTTTTTGTAGACTTATAAAGCTTATCTCTCATTTCAGATGCCTCCCAGACGTGCATAGCGAGCCAATAGGGATGCCCAGCCCTAGCCAGCTCCGACCTAGGGTATAATGAATGCTGCGAAAGTTGTCGCTATTGTAGCACAGGAGGTGAACGCAACATTAGTCGCGGTGTAAATAGCTCCACCATAGGCACCAGCAGTAGCTCCAACACCAGGTCACGCTTTCCCTTCTGCTTGGGAGCTCATCAGAGATGCCTTTCATAAGGCACACCCTCCAGAGTACGCTGGGAGTTCAGATGTAGTAAAGGCGAGCCAGTGGAGGAAAGATATACAGAGGCACCTGAGGATGTATGAGTGCACCGAGGTATAAAAGAATATTCTGGCTACCTTTAGGTTGGTAGCAGCAGCGTTACAGTGGTGGGAGTCCATCACCACCACATAGGAGAGAGATAACTTGACTATCAGGGATTTCTGGGTGCGGTTTGATTCCAAGTACTTCCCTTCCATAGTGCAGACCGAGATGAGGCGGAAGCTACTGAACCTGAAGAAAAAAGTAAAGATAGTTGCTAAGTATGAAGAGGAGTTTATAGAACTTCAAAATCTAGTTTCAAACGATATACCGACAGAAGAGAATAAGATTCAGAGATTCATGGATGATATGACTTGGAAGATTCGTCAGCACTTGTTAGGGAATCTTTCATTGGCCATTTATTCTGATGTGGTTAATGTTGCCCTACTACATTATCAGGACCACTGCTTCCACTAATAGGGAAGCAAATGAGTTGGGGATTCCAGCCAGTAGGGCCGAACATGGCGTAGTGGTACCGATGATATATTCGCAGCTCAGGGATAGATCTGTCAGGGTGAGCAAGGTTTCCATCAGGGAGACCATGCTGAGAGATTCCGTTCTGGAGATTTAAGATAGGGATAAGGAGGTTTTAGGCAAGACCAGCAGGGACAACAACGATTTCAGTAGGGCCAAGGGAGGGGAAGTAACGACCATGAGGGTCAAGGGCAGCCGGGACAGAGGGGAGGACACTTTCTAGGGAGGTGTTTTACTTATCGTAATACTGGCCACAAACATTAGGACTGTCCCCAGAGGGGTAGAGCCCGCATCAGCAACAACAGTAGGGCGCTTGTCAGGAGCCCCAACGACCGTTATTTCCATCCGCCCTTCCAACACCACCCCAAGTTCCAGCCTTGCTAGCTATTCCAGCAGCTCCGATACAATAGGGTCAGTTGCAGTATGGGTGTGTCTACAATGTCCATCAGACCCCAATTCATCAAGCGCCACCCGTTATTAAGGGTACGTTTCCTATCCATGGTACTATAGGGCGCATTTTATTTGACACGGGGGCATCACACTGCTTTATAGCTACTAGTTTTACATAGGCCATGGGGTTGTTAGACACAGAATAGAGTACAGTGACTTGCATAGGCTCATTGCTAGGAAATGGGTCATTAATCTTCTTTATATGCCAGGGAGTAGGTATAGAGATTCGGAGTTTGATTTTTCTAACAGATATGCTAGTCTTAGATATGCACGAGCATGATGCCATTATTGGCATGGATTGGCTTGCTTCTTATAGATCCATGGTAGACTGTTTTATTATGAGTATCATCTTTGCTATACCGGGACAGGAGATGTTCCTAGTGGCAATGCCTCATTATGAGGGAGGATCATCCACCCATTTATATTACATAGATGAGGAGACCTCTAGGGAGATAGTGATTCCCATTGATTCGATTCCCGTAGTCCGTGATTTTTTTATGTGTTCCAGGATATACCGGGACCACCTCTTAGTTGCGAGATTGATTTCATCATAGATTTAATGTCAGGCACTCAACCGATAGCCCAATCACCCTACCGTATGGCCCAAAGTGAGATGAGAAAGTTACGGGACTAGATTGAGAAGTTTTTGGGACAGGGTTTCATTTGTAGGAGTACCTCGCCTTGGGGTGCTCCAGTATTGTTTGTGAAAAAAAGAGACGGGTCGTTGAGGTTGTGTGTGGATTACCGAGAGTTGAACAAAGTCACCATACGAAATAAGTATCCATTGCCCCGAATCGATGACTTGTTCTACCAATTGAGAGGGGTTGCTTTATTCTCAAATATAGATTTGAGGTTAGTCTATCACCAACTACGAATTCGGGAGGAGGACGTATTAAAGACCACATTCTTGACGAGATATGGGTCTTATGAATTTCAGGTGATGTCGTTCGAACTGACGAATGCCCCAGTTATTTTCATGGATTTAATGAACAGGGTGTTTAAAGAGTTCCTAGATCAATATTTCATCATCTTCATTGATGACATCTTGATTTATTTACGGACTGAGGAGGAGCATGTCGAACATCTGAGGATGGTTTTGCAGACACTGTATGAACACGAGTTGTATGCAAAGTATGAAAAGTGTGGATTCTGGCTTAAGGAGGTTCAGTTATTAGGTCACATAATTTCTGAGGAGGAAATATCGATAGATTCGGGAAATGTGTCAACGGTGAGGGAGTGGGGACAGCCCATGACATCGACTGAGGTACGTAGCTTCTTGGGGCTGGCAGGATACTTTAGGAGGTTTATTTAGGGATTCTCAAAGATAGAGGGTCCGTTGACAAACTTGACTCGCAAAGGGGTGCCATTTATATGGGATGATGCCTGTCAATTGGCCTTTGATGAGCTGAAGGACAAGCTAACTTTAGCACCAGTTCTAGCACTACCCAAGCCCGGGTTGGAGTACTTGGTCTACACTGATGCGTCCTTGTCAGAACTTGGGGGTGTGCTTCAACAGGAGGATAAGGAAATTGCTTATGCTTACCGTAAGCTTAAGTCTCATGAGAAGAATTACCCCACCCACGATTTGGATTTAGCGACAGTTGTGTTTGCATTGCGGATATGGAGGCATTATCTCTTGGGGGAGATATTTTGCCTGTTCACGGATCACAAATCCCTACAGTATCTGTTCACACAGCGGGAGATGAAGATGCGTCAACAGAGGTGGCTGGAATTTGTGAAGGACTACCAGTTCGACATCCATAACCACTATAGGAAGGCTAACGTGGTAGTAGACATGTTGAGCCGTAGGCCAACAGACGAGTTGGCCGAGGTGTGGAAGGCAAAATGGAAAGAACTCGAGCATCAGGATACAGTTGCTATCTCATTTATGTCGGTGATGACAGTTACACCTGCGATAGTTACTAGGGTGATATAGGCTCTGGTAGCGAATTCCTTCTGTCAGGATCGAATTATCCAATTTCTAGCCGAGGGAGCAGTCTTTATTCGTTAGCTCAGATGGGGGCTTACGCTTTAATGGCAGAATAGTAGTCCCATATGGGGAGGAGTTACGACATGCGGTGATGACAGAGTCGTACTGTTCATAATTTGTGGTATATCCTGGAGGAGATAAGATGTATCAGGATATGAGGCGACAGTATTGGTAGAGCGGAATGAAGAATGACATCGCTGAATTTTCTTCGAGGTGTGCCACTTGCCAATTAGTGAAAACAGACCATTAGAGACAGGGAGGACTACTACAGCCATTAGAGATCCCTATGTGGAAATGGGAGAGCATTTCTATGGATTTCATTATAGGGATACCTACATCGCAAAGAGTTCACGATTCTATATGGGTGATTGTGGATCGGTTGACCAAGGTGGATCATTTTTTTCCAGTTCGGACAGACTATACTACGGGGAAGTATGCTCAGATTTTAATTATCGAGATAGTGAGACTCCACGGGGATCCCCTTGATATTGTGTCCAACCGGGACAAGATTTTTGTGTACAGATTGTGGGAGAGTTTCCAGAAGGCCATTGGTATGGAGTAACGGTTGAGATCGACCTATCACCTGGAGACAGAGTAGACAAATCAGATGTTGGAAGACATGCTGTGGATGTGTGTCCTAGATTTTGGAGGGGGATGCGAACAATAGCTTTCACTGGTGGAGTTTGCTTATAATAAGTCCTACTAGTTTACGATTGGCATGGATCCATTTGAGGCATTGTATGTCAGACCCAATCGTTCCCCAACATGTTGTCTTAAAGTGGGAGACAACAAATTACTTGGGACAGAGGTGATTCATGACACCTCGACTAACGTTGAGTTAATAAGGAGCCGCATTCGGGTTACTCAGGATCGGAAGAAGAGCTACGCCAACGCCAAAAGATTTTTTAGAGAGTTGAGGGTTGGGGATCAGGTGCTGTTGAGAGGATCTCCTATGAAGGGGGTAATGTGGTTCGGGAAGAAAGGGAAGTTGGCATCGAGGTATGTGGGTCCATTTCCTTTTATTGAGCGGATTGGGCCAGTAGCTTATCGATTTGGATTACTGGAGCACTTGCATAGGATTCATGATATGTTCCACATTTCCTTGCCGAGGAAATATCTTTGGGATGATTTGCCCCACACCCACATTGCATTGGAGAAGATTGATTTTTAGTTTAATAGTTCTTATAAGGAGGGACTAGTAGCTATTCTAGATCGTAATGAGAGGAAACTGAGGTCAAAGCTAGTGCCGTTGGTACGAGTGCAATGACGACATCATAATGTAGAGGAGTCTACCTAGGAGAGTGAGGATGACATGCGAGAAAAGTATCCAAAGTTATTTCCACCAGGTATACCTTGATTTAGCCTTTTCTCGAATTTCGGGACAAAATTTTGTTATTAGGGGGAAGTATGTAGTACCTCGTATTTTTTTATGGAATTTTATTTTAATTATGGAGTTTGGATTAATTGATTTAAATGGAGAAAATTTAATTTATAATTAATCCAGATTTAATTTTAATAATTACTAGTATGACGAGAGTTAGTATTTATCAGAAATAATTAAGTGGAATATTACTTAGCGAGTAAAGTAATATATGAATATGAGAATATTATTTTGGCCGGGAGTGAAATACACGTCAGTTACAATGTACTTAGTTGGGACGCGCGTGTGAGTCGTGTCAACATCACTTTATTGAGCTAAAAATGATAATTTATTTTTAAGTAACTCGTATGACATCCCGGGGCATTTTTAAGTAATTTATTTTTGAACGCGTCAGTGTGTCTGGAAGGGTCGAAATAGTCAGTGTGTCTGGAAGGGTCGTTCGATCGAAAATTCCAACAAGATTCTTGAGTTCGTTCAAAGTAAGAAGAGAGTTCAAATGACCTCATTTGAACGATAATCCTGGACTTCTAACGAGATTTCAGAACACTCATTTTTTCCCCGGATAAGTTAGAACGTTTCTTGGTTGGTCCAAGTGATAGAAATTAACCTACACTATAATCGAATGACTTAAATTCCTAGTTAGAGAGAGAGAGACTATTCATTGGGATATAGTGGGGTAATTGAGCCTTAGTGAAAAGGTATATTTTAGAGAGATAAGTCGGAGTGCTGAAATAATGTGAATAGTAGAGACGATTATACTATCTATAAACTCGAGGAATTGGGTTACGAGAATACCTAGTGAATATATATTAAGCTGTGTGTATGCTTGTTGAATAAATTATTATGTGTATACATAACTACGTTGCTTGCTATCGAGCGAAGGTTGCGCGTTGTGGACAATCATGCCTTAAGGATCCTTCGGGTGGGATATTGATTGGTATCACTAGAGAATAGAACCTAGGTACGGTCAATCTGTGAAAACGATACTGATGACGGTCGTATAGGTGCCTAGGTATGTGTGTAGCCCATCGGCTTCGGACTATGTTCGCCTTCAATATACGTGTTTTGTTTGATGGTTCGCAAGAGACTGAACCTTTAGTCCTTTATGCAAATGAGCGATGCAACATGACATGATAGCAAAGTATGCAGGCACCACGGCTGTGTCTCGAGGTACAATATTGTGTATATATATATATATGTGTGTGTGTGTGTGTGTGTGTGTGTGTGTGTGTGTGTGTGAGAGAGAGAGAGAGAGATACAGTAAATATATGTATATACTTGTGTTGATATATACTGTGTGAATTTAGTAGGTAAAATTTATAATGAAATCCGAAATGAATTAAGTAGTGGACACTTAATTTTATTAAACTGAAAATGCCTATTTAAGCTAAAGTGGGATTGATTATATATATTATGCATGGCGAGGGAAATAATCGGGGATGGTATCGGACTATGATGGGTTATTAGATAGGAAGGACTAGTAGTATGGGAATATTATGAGTAGGATTTGTATATTGGCTAGGCGTTCACACTAGATGAGAGGTGAGAATTCCCAAGTGAGTTCGATAATTGAACATGATAAATATATGTGCTAATAAATCATAATAAGCACTTGCTGATTTTTAAACTGTTTTCAACTCGAGCTCTGACCCGTTTTCTATAAAATCTCTTTTCTTGTCAAATTATTTTAGGTTCTCATCCACAGGGACACCAGGCTTAGGAGTTCCATTCATTTGACGAGCTGTAGCTGCTGTGGAAGCTACAGGACTTTGCTATTAGACTCTTCAGAGTCTATCATTCCTTACTTTTGAGTATTTACATCAGTTGGAACTGTTGTACCTTCCTATTTACATATTCATAGATTTGAGATTTAATTCCTTTCTCTTCTCAGTTGTTGGTTTTATTTAGTTGGACTATCGTATTTGACTTTAGGCTAGAAGTGTTTACTCCAGTCCCTTTTATTATGTCAGTATTTCATTTCTTATGTGATTGGATTAAATGGTGAATGTTTAGGTATTTTTCTTAAATGGTTTTACAATTAGTTGGAAAGATAAAATTTTGACATCAACCTTTTTAAATATTAGGTGGTTAGTTTTAATAATATAATTTTTTAAAGTGATGTGTAATCTGAACCAACAGGATATTATTATTTAATTAATAAAGGACTGATCACTGTGTATTTAATTAGGCGGGGTGTCCTATAGAGTTCCTCCCTCGGCCTAGTATTTTGAAACCAAAGGTCACTAAACAAATGCTCGCCGTTTAGAAAGATCTTAGTTAGATGGATCCAATCATAACTTAATTCTAATAAGACATCCTATTTACCGATAAGAAGTAAGCCCATCAGGTCAGGATAAAAGCTGCTCATCTTTACTTGTTAGCTGAGAAAAGTCTATAGGAGATCTTTCAAAGGTCCCTACCTCTAATGCATGCACCCAAATGATGTTGACCATATCCTTTACGAATTTCGTAATGATATTTATGGATGCCCTGCGGGAGCAAATCTCTAGCTTTTAAAGTAATTAAAGAAGGATACTGGTAGCTGTGCATACAGAAATATGTAGTCTCCTACGTGAGAATATGTGAGTAGTGTCAAAGCCTCTCGCGCATACTTCACCAACCATCCTGCTACCTAAAATCGATAAGTAGCCCATGGTCATTTTCTCAGTGGGGTTTGTATATCGTAGGACCACTACTTACAAAACTGGGAAATCGTAAGTATCCTCTAGTTAGCACAGACTATTTCACAAAGTGGATTAAAGCAGAACCATTGGCGAATATCAAAGATGTTGATATAATGATATTCATGTGGAAGGGACATCGTGAATCGATTTGGCATGCCAATAATGATCATCATGGATAATTAAATGCAATTTAAAAGTGTCTCATTCCAAATCTTCTGCACTGACCACAGTATTATACACCACTTAAACTCAATAGCTTACCCGAAAGCAATGGATAGATCGAGGCTTCCAATAATACAATGCTTGATGGTATGAGGAAGAGGTTGGAGAAGGCAAAAGGCACCTGGGTGGACGATATTCCTCATGTCCTTTGGGCATATCGTACTACATCCATATGGTCAACTCGAGAAACTCCCTTCACTTTAGCCTATGCGATGTAGACCATTATCCCTATAGAAGCTGGCTTTCTAACCATGAAGACTATAATCACCGATCAAGATTTAAATGGATAAATCATAAGGATCAATATCGACCTAACTGATGAATGAACGAAACAAGCCTTAATTAAGTGAGCTTTGTACCAACAACAGTTGGCCAAGAAATATAATAAAGAATCAACCCAAGAAGGTTCCAAGTCAGAGACTACATCCTTAGAAAAGTGCTCCGTAGAGCAAAAAAGCCTTTTAATGACAAGTTAGGTCCCAACTAGGAAGGACAACTCAAAATCATTAGACAAAATCTCAACTGAGCCAACCATTTAGAAATAATAGGGAAATAGATGTTGTGACACATCGCCTAATAAAATACCGGGTGATCAGTCATATACCAAATTAAAACATGAATCTCATATGATTCATTCTCAGCATAATTTTCGAAAACCAATATATTACTAACAACCTATTAGGCCTAGCGTCAAAATTTTTAATTAACTTATCTTTTTAATCAAACCAACCATAATAAAAACATTCACAATAATTAATATACACAGAACTGAATTGAAATAAGATAATCGAACTCTCGGTACAACATATAATACAACCAAATCGAAGTACCGCAAGCTAAAATGTGGTGAAAGAATAAATGAATACATTTGGGCCATCAACCCGAATGTTACTACAATACCTCCTATCTAGATCATAAGGATATAGGCATCTAAAATAATCCTGCATGCATCCATAGTTGCTGCTGCAATGTCGACTCGAAAGAATCATCATCAAGGCATCCCTGTGACTGGACACCTAAATATATGAAAGTTCCCAATATGTGTATTTTAAACAAAACCAATTTTCTCCGAAAATTATCCAACTTTTAATATGAACCAATCCAAGTTGTGAAAACCCAATTCTTACTTTAAACCAATTTTATCTTGATTAATCCTAAACATGCATCTAGTGATTAAAGCAAGTAAAGTAAAGTAAAGAATACTCACAATGCCGGATGTACGAGAAAAAACCCAAGACGGGAAAAAACCTCGGACAGCCCAAGCCAGACAATCACTATGAATAATGGTTTTACAAAGACAGATTAACCTTACACAATGACTCGATCCCTACGAGTCTCGACGCTCCTTCTGATCTTCTACCATTTTTCAGTAGTGCCCACGCAAAAATTCTGACTTCCACGATACCTGTCCACAACACTCGACTCCACGAATGTCTCGGTGTCCATCGATTGGATTTGATTCGCTTACGATGTCGAATAAGAATTCCTTCTCTTTTCTTCACCGCAAAACCCTTGATGTTCAATGATAGAACAAACTTCTTGGTGCAGCAAGATCACATAAACATAAACTAATGATAACTCGGATCTTTGCAAACTCTAAGGATGTGTTTATGCGTTTTAAATCTTAGAAAACATGTGCAAACACGTACTGGATGATAAACTATTTTTTCCAGATGCACACTTACGAAACTCTGATAGAAACATGCATTAAATAAAAATTTATCGCCGCCTCAAAAAATGTGTCATTCGAACGATAATGCCACATCGTTCGCGTCACATGTCAATCTCGCTCGAATGAGATGACATGTCATTTGAACGACAATGCGAAAGTTTGACTTTCTTAGACTTTCTGATTAAAACGTCTCTTATAAAAGAGATCCAAATTAGTCAAACTCTATTTCGAGTATATCAGAATAAAACGTAGTGTAAATAATTAAAACGCTTTTAAAACATTTTAAAACATTTTTCTTTATAAAAATACATCCTTATCTTTTATAAAAACAATTCCGAGCACCATTAATTATATGCATTCATACATGAGTGATCTCAGAATGCAATTAACTTTGAAGACGAATAAACTTGCACCATGTTAACATCGACATGATTATTTCTTTGAAGCTTTGTCGCAACGTCTTCAATTTCTTCAATACATCATAGACCAGGTGGGATCATGACAAAATAAAATCTCCCTATGACATATTACAAACACAGTTTTGTTCACGAAATTAAGTCAAAATAATACAGGGACTCACTTGGAAATTTATGTCCTAACAAATATCCCCCTTTGACTATTCCGGGACAAAACTAAACCAGTGAGATGCCTAACGCGGGCTTTCAAGCCGTATGACGCCTAAATCCCATCCCATAAACCCAAAATAAAAAATACAGGTCACGGACTAGAATATGTAGCATTGATAAGCATTAACTATCTGAATGTGATGTAGACTTGAAATCTCGAATCGCTGAAGCATTCCTACACACACGAAATAGATAAACAGATAGTTAGTGAAGTATATAGGAACAAATGAAACCAATATATATCCAAATGATACCAAACAACAATAGATTTTAAAATGAATAAACTCTGAAAAAATCATTTGTCAAACAATTTGAGCAACAAGTTGATACCAATGTGTACTATCAAAATGAGATACCAATTTGTAAACATATGTAAACCAAAAAATGCTCAAAACTCCCCTACATCACATACATCTCTCCCCCTTTTTGTCTCGAATAGACAATCCGGTGAAAAGATAAACCAAACAAGTATCTAGCATGAGAATATACCAATTTGAATTCAATTTGAAATCGCTAGATAATCACGAAACAACCAGCTAAATATGATCAATTAATGACAAAGCAGTAGCTAGTAAACCAAGGAATCACACAAAGAGTATAACAATCTAATCAGGTTTGAGAAATGGACTATATGCAAAAATATCAATGTAGAACCAATAAAACCTTCATATAAAACAGTCAGTCCAGAAACACTTCCAACTGTACCAAAAAATATACCAATTTTAACTAGAGGACTACAAACCAATCAGAAGCAAGAAATCAACCTGTAGTTCGAACGAGCCAGGGACATCACTCAAACGATATGAGGATGTCGCTCGAATGAAGGACAAACGTCATTCGCGTGACATAGGGATGTCATTTGAATGACTTCTCGCGACCTATCAAAATTTCCCAGAGTCCCAGAAATATTATATAATATTGCCTAGTGAATAATTTCCAACAAAAAATTCCAGGAAGGGATTAATAGAAGAAAAATAGTGTTAAAACAGTAGGCTTTTAACAAAAAACGCAAAAACTCATAAAAACTAATAATGTGAGTTACACGCAAACATAGTACCGATGTGCTCAAACATGGATATGGAATGAATGGGCGTGAAACTACAACAAAGGAGCCACAATTCCAACACATGGGAAAGATCAAGAAGCTCTAGTTGATAGCGAAAAATCATCAAACTTTATCATATCCATATGACAATAAGGGTGTGAGCTTAATGAGCTAAACATACTACATGCACACAAACCCATAATTTTGACGATTCTATAAACAATAGCATCAAATTGTAATGCTTCAACATTAGGATTAGTTGAGGAAACCCGTTTAAATTTTTAATCCATCCAAACTTCCTCAATAATATCATATTTAATTTGGAATGAACTAAACTAATTTGGCCCTTTTCTTCGCATATTGCATTTTCTTTTGGGCTCTTTTTAAACGGTGGCATTCACGACGAGTTAATTTTGAACTCTCGCAGCGCTTTCCCGTGAATCACTTATCATTTTTCAATTCAAATTCTCACGGTAAACGGTTCTTACATGCACACTTCTACTTAAGTCTAGTTAGGCATAGATGACAAGATTGAGATAAGAACGCCTCACTAAATTCAAATATGCAAGAGAAGTCAAACATCCATACAAGCTCGTGCATGTGTGCAATGTTGGCATATATACAAAGTCGAATCAAAATGCATATCAACTTCGAAACAACCCCATATAAACGATGGTTAAGATCATTCTAAGCATCGATAATAATGACCACATGTTCTAGCCACATGGATAATGAAATGATGGGGGGGGGGTCCAAGTACACTAATATGCCACATCAAACATGTAAACTCAAAAACAAAAACCGAAAATATTTTTGGCTTTTCATATTTTGACTCAAATAAAAGAAAAATCTTTTTGGTTTTTCAAAAGTTTTCTTAAAAACAAAATCTTTTTGTATTTTTCAAATAAGACTCAAACAAATGAAAACTATAATACAAAATGATACACATGTCATTATACTAGCAATGAATATATCATGAAGCAAACTGGTATATGACAAACATGGCAACACTATAATCCTTTAGATTTAGCATGGGAAGAATCAAGTGTATCCAAACGAGAATCATAAAGTTTAATTACTAAAGCCACCAAATTTGATTTCCTAACCCAAGTAGGTGTAAAACAACGCATGGAGGTTTTGGGAATCGGGGCAACTTTATTCCTAAGCTTCCTAGGAGCTTGTCTAAGGTCGTAACAATAACGCCTAAGGTGACCTTTCCAACCACAGAACGAGAAAGTGTAGCGATGGTGGGAATGATTACCTATATGTGGACCTTTCTAACCTTCCTAGTCTTTCTCACACATGCGGGGGGAATGGGAATAACTCCCTCATTAAAACATATACCTCCCCTATCTCCCTTAATTTGAACGGTGCCTAGGATCTTATCTAACTTCTCCGACCTAGCCTCAAAATCAAACTTGACTCTAGACGAGTCTCTTAATATCTCCTCCAACTCGTGAATCCTACACTCGATAAAACGCTTAGACTCCTCAAACTCTAAAGTCTCCTTTTTCAAGGACTCCATCAAACCACGGAGATTATCTCTCTCTTTCTCCGCAAACTCTAATTTCTCCCTAAACTTCTTCTCTCGTTCCCTAAGATCCTCAATAAAAATATCATTATTTTCTATGGCACGCTCATTGAACTTAGCTTGCAATTTAGAGTTAGCCTTTTTCACCTTCACTCTTTGGGCATACAACTCATTAAATGCAACTTGCAATTCTTTCACATCTATCTCCTCCTCGTCACTCTCTTCGCCCTTATTAACATGGGATACCATCAAAACCTCGTCAAAAGTGTCATGCACATGAGAATCGTCGTCGCTCACATAACATGCCACAATTTTACCATTACTAGCTTCGCGCCCCACGCCTTTTTTCTAATGGAAAAATTTTGTTACTAATATTTTTAGTAACGGTAAAATTGTGTTACTAATGGCGTGTTTTGGTGTAGTGTCACCCCAACTGCGAATCGATTCGGTCTAGATCCTAATCGATTTGAACAGGATCAGTACTCAGGTCTTTCATGTGCAAATCGATTCTCTCCAAATGCGAATCGATTTGACTTGAGACAGTCCTACAGGTCTTCCTCAGCGAATCGGTTCGCCCCAATTGCGAATCTATTCACTCGAACTAGAGCTTAAAGTTCGGGTGTTTTCATCTTCTCCAAAATCCCAAAAATCATCCCAACCTCGAGTTTTGTGGTTTCTAATCCGAACCAACAATAATATAATCATCTAATCACTGATTTATAACTAACACATCATTTATTGTGTGGGATAGAACAAATTATCTTAGATTTAAACCCTAAAACCATTCAAACTCTCATTTCTCATTTCATCCAATTTCTAACAATATATACACACCATTAACATGGGTTTAACACTAGAATTCATAAAGAGTTATCAACACATCAATTTGTGAACTAAAAATCAAATTTTCCAAATTTATTTCAAGGGTTTCAACTCAAAAATCATATAGTTTACCAACTATAATATCATATACACACACTCAATTGAATAAAGCAAGTAAACACTTGCCTCGTGGATAAAATCTGACAACCTCGAGTCGAATCCCGTGGAGTTTGGTCGAAAATTCCCTTTTCTCTCCTTTTTTCCTTCTTCCTTTCTTTCCTTCCTTTCTCTCTCTCGTGCCTTAGAAGTGAAAAAAGGAGTTTATCTCCTTATTAAACCCAAAAATGGCTCCTTTAGTCAATTGCTAGTCCTTATTAGTCCAAAAGTCCCTGGAGCTCAAACGCCACCTCAGGTACTCTATTCTGACTAACTCCGCCATTCCGAAACCAATCGTGCACTTGAAATCTCCATCTGAGTCACTTAACTAAAATTCACTAATCGGACCTAACACTTCTCAACATGCGTTTTCTCCAACGTGAAATATTTTTCGTCACTTTACCCAACTGTGCCATGACATAAAATATTCCGACTCATTTACTTTGTCCCAAAAGTAGATGTAACACACATCAGTAATAATCTAACACTCATTAATTCCAAAATTACTATTCAGAGTTGTTGTCAAGCTTTATTTGTTATAAAACTACCGCAAGTACACGGGCTATTAAAATATAGCGGGTGTAAGTACCGGTCGAACCCACAGAGATTTTGTCAATTTATAAGGTACCGATTTTCCAACTAGACAAATGTGTATATAAATATGGTTGAGTGATGAAACAAAATAAAATAAAAATAAATAAGTGAACATAAATTATGTAACAAGTATGGAGATATTACTAGAAATTCGGATCCCTTTACCATTTTTATTAGTTTATGATTAATTAGTCTAACTCGCTATTCCCTTTTATATCACAAAATTATACCGACTCTCGTCGCGTAAATTTCGGATGATGAAAATGTGAAAGTTTAAATAAATATTTTTACATCTCTTTTTAGATACCAAAAATCCCTATTCCCTTAAAATATTACTCCTAAGCATTAAATGCCAAATATAAGCATGGACTATCAAATAATTTAACATAAGCATAATCCATCAAACGTAAGGACATAAAATCAAAGGATGTGAATAAAAAAATTAATTTAGAAGGTTTAAAATATCACTCTCGTGACTATTTTAAATGATTACCGAATTTTTAAAACGTTTTTAGAACAAGTAGGGAATTTGACGAATTAAATCAATTAAATTATACACTAAATAATTATGGTAAATTTCACCTCATCCTAGCAACTTAAATTAAAATGACATCATAATTAAAACACAAAAATTACAAGATGAAATACTAATGGCCATAATAATAATCAACTTACAAGATTGAAGTCCCAATATTTGAATGCCAATACAAAAAAATTATGCTCCAAACTTGCACACAAAAATTACACTCTAAAAATTCCTATCTCTACTCTATGTACAAAAACGGTGTTCCTAAGTTTGTCTGTCACACACACTTTGTTCTGACCGTTCTCTTCTTCCCTTATTTCGTCCTTTTAAATTGAGAGGTGGTTTTTATAATGGGTCTTGGCATGATTGGGCTAGTGGAAGATTTGAGGTGGGTTAGTGGTTGCTTTTGCAGATTTTGGGTGAATGGTTTTTGACTTTTGGGAATAAAGAAATGAGTTTAAAGACATGTAGGGTAAATGGGTTTTATTTTATTTTTTGTTTTGTTTGGTTTTATGCAGGTTGAAATCATGGAAGGTGGAAAAAAAAGGAAATGGGTTGTTTGCTTGAAATGGGTCTTTAGGGTTGAATGGGTATGGGTTAGGAGTTGGTTCTGAAGGGTTCCGAGTTTGGTCTCGGGTTAGGGGCGTAGGCTTTTAGGGGGCCAAGGGTTGGTTCGGTTGGTTGTCGGCAACTATGGGGGCAGAAATGGGTATCACAGATGGTTTTCGAGTTTGACATGGTGGTGTTGGAGGAAGGTTAATAGGTGGGGGGTTCAATGGTGGGATGGTTTAGTGTTGTAGGAAAAGAGGAGAGATGGAGGTCTGTGAGTTTGGCTTTGAAATGGGTTTTGAGCTTTGTTGGTTATGGAGGAGAGATGAGGGAGAGTTATGTTGGGGAAGATGATGCTGGTGGGGTTTGAGTATGTGAGGGTGTAGGGTGGTGTGGTGAGGGTGAGGGTTGTTTTAGGTGTATGTGAATGTGTATGGTATTAGGGTGTGGGTGAGTGTAGAATAGTGTGGTGTGTGTGTGTTTAATTTAGACCCTTAATAAAATTAAAATAAACCTAATAAAATAAAAATAAGTAAAATAAAGCTAAAATAAAAATAAATATAAAACTCACTTAATTAAGTTATAAATAAATAAAAATAACACGACACACAATACAAACTCTAAAAACTAAACACGACTCACATAAAAACTAATAAAATAAAACAAAACACAAAAATAATAAGAAACTAAGTAAAAATTAAAAACAAACAAAAATAAAGGAGAACAAATACTCGACGCAATAAATCCTCTAAAAATAAATAAACTATTAAAAATAAAACTCAAATAAAAATAAAAACTACAAAAGAAGTAAAAATAAAACCTAAAGTCCTAAAAATATAAAATGTAGAAAAACTAAAAATAAAGATTACAATTAAAAACTAATAAAAAGAAAAAAGAAAAAGAAATTAATTCTAGAAAATTCTAAATAAATCTAAAATAAATCCTAAAAATAAAAAAATAAAAATCTAAAAATATATAAATACAAACTTAACACACACACACAAGGTGTAGGTATGGGTTGGGCTCGGTTCAGGGGTCGGTTTGGATTGAAGGATTAGGTTTAACTTCGGGATTGACTTTTGATTTTCTTTCGGCTTCTAATTTTGCACAACCATAAATTCTTCGTTTCAACTCCGATTGACACGTCGTTTGAACACATGTGTCCCTTTATTCGAGGCCTACAATTTCCATGTTTTGCCCGAGTCTGAAATAAATCTTTTGAATTTATAATTTTGCCCGTGAAGTTGCATAGGTGCCCTTTTTAGGCTTAATTTGCGTCCGGACTTCATCGCTTTGTTTTTTAATCTATCAATACTTAAGAATAAACTTGCACAAGAGATTAGAAATATAAGATATGAGCGTGAAGTTCTAAAATTTCACTATTAACCCCATTTATTCTAAAATTTGTATTTTCTTTCTTTTAAATAAAAATAACTCTAAAACTTCTTTATTTACGATAAATTGGGAATAACAATGCTTAGATTTGGGTGTAAATACTACAAAATAATACACTCATCAATAGTTTTACTCTAATTATCAAATTACATCCACTTATGTAATTTAAATATCCATAAAAGTACGGGTTATCACAGATGTCTCTACGGCTTGGAATGTGGACAATTTGAGGATGTTTTTTTAGCAAGTTTATTTCTCGCAATTTTCGTTTCCAATATTATTTTAAATTTTAGGGTATTGTTTCTTCGAATACTTTAAGTTTATTTAATGAAGTTAGCTTCATTATTGTTCCAAATGGCATACCAATACTTTCTATTTATGAATCATTATGAATGCCTTAATATGGTTACATTTAATCAAAACTTTAGGTTACATGTTTTCATCGTGTAAACATGAAAGCATCAAGAATTTTCCATGCAAGCAAAAGACTTAAGGGGGATCCCTAGGAACCAAATAACCCAGTTTGGATAAATACTTTCTCAACATGATTGAATAAAGGATCACAACTCAAAATAATGCATAAAGAGAATCCCACCCGCGAAGATTTTGGGGGAAGAACAACACAATCAAACTGAGAATACCTACGTGTGATAAAGATTCGAATAGATGCACAAATTCTAATTACAAACTTATTTAATTAGAGTCAATTAATGAATCAAACCAATTCAGACCTTAAACTCAAATAACAACATGCGCGAAGTGTCAAACCATAAGTAAAATATACAGCAAAAAATTCAGGAAAAATCCCTTAAGGGAAAAACCTTTTTATTTCACCATAATTGTAAATCGCAACTTACACAGTTAAAATGAAATACAGTTTTACACGCGAATACCCGTAGGCGTCGATCAATGTTGTCAGCAATAAGTCCACACTCAGCGAACCTACATGGACCACAGTCCAGTCTTCAACCCAAGAACACCACAATACTCTCTAATGACATGCAGTCATAAAACTCCGTAGTGACTCACTCCACAATAGCACGCAGCTCTCGATTGTAGAGATCTCCCCACAAAGTATGAACAATAGCAAACTATGTTTTGGGGTTCCACAAAACAAATAACACAAAAGAAATTGGGATTGTGAATTGTAAAACAAAAGTTATGAACCCTCAAATGGTTGGAGAATAGTATCAAAATGTATTCTGTGAAAACTAGCATTTCTCCACACAAAATTCGAGAAGCCTAACAATTAATTTATATTAAAAAACAAGGCGGTGACATGTCAGCTTAAACAACATCTCGTTCGAATGACACGATGTCGTTTGAGAGAGATACAATATTGTTTGAACGAGGTATGGTGTCATTTGTATGACATCATACACGTGTCCCAAAAAAATCATTCTTTTAAATATTTTAGAAACCTTAAAACTTAAGAGTGTTCACGAGATCAGAAACATTTATCCAAAACATTTATGATTTTCAAAAATTAAAAACCATTTAAAATCGTTGTAACTTTTATTAAAATATCCCAACACTTTTAATGTAAAATGTAAATGGAACTTAAACATATTTTACCAAATTCATCCTTGTTGGGCCTGAATGTTGAATTCTTCTTGAAATTTTGATTCATCTTTGTAGATGTAAGCTTCTTAACCCTTCGACGACTTGTAGCAACTTGTAGCGGTATATGGCATAATTAATTGTGACGGACAATGTCCTTACAAATCTCCCCCTATGTCTATGCCGGTACAAAATAAAAATATCCGAATTATCAATCTCAAATGGCCTATACAATTCTACCCTCCCAAAAACTCAAATGTGGAAAGATAAACTGTCAAGTCTTCAAACTTTTCAAACTCCGGCTTCAACAATCAACTTTTCAAAACCTTCAAGCTTTTCTCATGAGAGTGTGCCATCCAAAAATGTTCAATTGTACTTACACACATGAGACAAAGAAAAATACCTCGTGATGTGTCGAGTTTGAAATGATAAACATAAAACATGTAAGCATAATTGAATCTCCCCCATACATAAACTTCCCATAATATCATAATTCGTTCTCCCCCTTTTATTTGTCCAAAATAGACAAGGAAAAGAATAAATCACATAAAGCAAATCGGGGTGCCACGGTAAACCAAGCAAACAAACTATTTTGAAATTTTCAATTTTTTATACAAAAATGATGTTACAAAATCACACACCATGAGTTTACACTAAGACAACGAAATCGTGGAAATGGAATGAATGGGTATGAACACATTCGATGGAAAAATCAACTAAATCATATCATATGTGCAAGATGAACAAGTGTATATCTAATGAATGAACATAAAAACAGTACTTAGGTGTAGAAATTGTTGAATTTAGATGACATTATCTTAATGATATCAACAAATCAAAGTATAAATGATTTTCACACCAATAACGTCCAAAACTATATAAAGATTTTTCATGACTTTCAAGGACATGAAAATCGTTGAAAATTCCATCCAAACTCCCTCGTTAAAAGATAATTTTTTTTATTTTTCTTATGAGGTGATGAAACTAAAATCTATTAGCCCATTTTTGGCATATATATTCTTTTTATTGCCTTATAATTTTTTCGGGTTGTTTTAAACCTCATTGGACAGCAGATAATTTTCAATCCCTCACTTTTTTAGGTCCATTTAAATGGTGGCTTAGTCACAAAGGATAAATGAGTATCTTTCATAGACCTTCCCCATTTTTCAAAATAAAAATCACACAATCTCACAAACGGTTTATATCATGCACTACTTTTTGTCAAGTTTTATCACATTTGGTTCGTTGTATAGACATCATTGAGATGGAAACACTCAACCAACATTTGATGGATAAGACAAAAAAGTCAAACAAATTCGTGCATGTGTGCAATAAAGGACAAAAGAGTAAAACATGTCGGTAGTAATCCTATATCATCTCAAAGACTATAAACTTTGTAAAGCACATTAATGACACAATATATTATCTCAAAATACTATCAAATAGTCACATGCATATGGCATGAAGTTGTGACATGGTCATCTTAAATGTCAATTCATATAATGTTCAAACAAAATACAAAACTCTTTTTGGAGTTTTCAAAATTTTTCTAAACCGAAAATCTTTTTGTATTTTTTTCGAACACTGTTCAGAAACAACCCAGCAATACCAAATAATATATCAATATGAAACAGAGGACTGCAAACAAAGAATACATTCCAGGGATCATTCGAATGAGACTCCTTATCGTTTGAACGATATAGGATCTCTCAAGAAGGCTTTGCTCGAGATGGATTCTTGTTAGAACGAGAAAAGAAAAATTTTCCCAAGTTATACAGAATGTCAAGCAGTTTAGTTCAAAGAGAAAATTTCATAAAAACAGTTCCTGGAATGGATAAACAGATCCAAAACAGTGCAAAAATAGTACCAAAAATAAGAAAAACAAACAAAAATGCTAACAAAGTATAAAACAAATTGTACATACTAGCAATAGGCATAAGATAACATCATGAAAATTAGCATGTGCTAGAAAACATGTTTAGACCTCAACCGGTAGGTGCAGTGGAGTTTTCCAAAGACAGTAACATCTTTTGAAACAACTCCATCAAATCATGAGAAATCATGACAAAAAACTTGACTTACTCTCGAATATGTGCAAACTCTTTATCATAATGTGCAAGAAAAGTATCATGGGTGGGTGCATGTGTGAGAACGTGTGTAGAAGTAAAGTGTGACACATAACCCAATTTAAAGCAAAATTCCTTAAGGTGCCCTCTCTTTTGCAATGGGAGAAAACATAAACAGGACTAGGTACACCTCTCTCAAAATGTCTCCTATACGGGATTCCTAAGCGGGTTGGGTCAAGAGTCATGTGAATCTAACTCTAAAGTAGGAACCACTCGGCTGCAACAAAAGAAGTAGAGGCACCATCATGACTTATACCTAAACTCTCACCACTCCTCAAAACAGGATTGAGGAACAACTTTCCCATCTTCTCTATAAAGTGACTTTAGCCTTCAGGGCGTGCTTAAGATCTGTCTCTAACTGTGACACTCGGCTTATGAGCTCACTCTTGTCCCTATTCAAAGCAATCAACTGCTCACTTGAAGAAACCTTCACTTTCTCAATTTGACTTGCTTTTTCTCAGACTCCTTCGAACTCTCAATCTCTCTCTCCAAATATTTCACCTTGAGACCCAACTTGTTATTCAATTTGTTAGGCTTCAAGGTCTCAGGATACAAATCTCAAAAATCAATCTGGAGCTTACTCTCATCATCACTAGTGCACTCGCTCTCAGACTCACTAGAAACACTTAAAACCTCCTCGAGGGTATCACATGCACAAGTGTCCTCATCGTCGTAGGACAAAGTGGGTGTGCTCTCATGACTAGATAAAAGGAAACACACATACCATGTCCTAAACCTTTACCAGACTCATCGTCCTCATTTCCCTGTTCTCCCTCACTATCACTAAGGGTGGATACCATGGCTACTTTTTTGCCCTCTCTCCTAAGCCTAGTTGGACACTCAAATGACTTATGCCCTCTCCCCCCAGACTCAAAACATTTTAAATTTTCAAACTGTTATTAACCCTCTTTCTATTTCTCACCGCTTTCTTTGGCCTTGTCTTTCTTTTTATTTTTCTCCAAAAATATTTCTTTAGAAGAATTTTGTTTCAAAAACTGGAGAATTTTTTAAAATTATTTGCAAGTCGGGCCATGTCAAAATCAGACTCGGACTCACAAAAACTCACATTATTTTTCTTATATTGAGCTTTAAGCTCTATCCCTCTATTCTTAGATTTGACAGTATCGGGAAACATGTGAATTTCGTACGTTTGTAGGTATCATACAACCTCTTCTAATTTCATACGATTCAAATTTCCTAAGGTATTTAAAACAGTTACTTTAGGGATAAAATGTTTTGGCAGCGATCTTAAACTCTTTTTAACCACTCGTGCACCAGGTATAGGCTCACCTAGGTTAAAACTAGTGTTGACTATATTAGAAAAACGTGCATAAAACTCATCAAAACACTCAGTCTTCAACATAGTGATTGTCTCAAATTGAGTGGTCAAATTTTGAATTTAGACTATTTGACCGCGTTAGTGCCTTCGTGGGTGAGTTGCAAAATATTCTATGCTTATTTAGACATGGTGCACGTCATAATACGTCATAACTCATCATGGGTGACATGTCCGAAAATTGCACCAAGCCTTCGTGAATTGTAAGTGCTCCACCTAAATTCATCCTCAGTCCAGTCTGACACAGATTTTAAATTCGTTACATTATTTGCGATGACAATGGGAGGATTCCAACCTCTTTGACAAATGACCCAAACTTTTTCATCGATTGCTTTTAAATGTAATTTCATTCGCGCTTTCAAGTAAGCATAATTAGACCCACCAAAAATTGGCAACCGACTATATAAGTTTTCGTTTGGAAACATTGCGATAAAATTTCAAAAACCAGATTTTTCAAAAAAAATCAACATCACATAGATTCAAATAGATGTGCAATGTCTAATTACAAAATTATTTAATTAGAGTCAATCAAGGAATCAAATCAATTCAGCCCTTCAACTCAAATAGCAACATGCGTGAAGTGTCAAGCCATAAGTAAAATATGCGACACAAAATTTAGGAAAAGTCCCCTCATGGAAAAATCTTTTTCTTTCACTATAATTATAAATTGAAAATTACACGGTTACAATGAAATATAGTTTGACACTCGAATACCCACAGGCATCGGTCGACGTCATCAACAATAAGTCCACACTCAGCGAACCTACATGAACCGTAGTCCAGTCTTCAATCCAGGAACACTGCAGCACTCCCTAATGACACGCAGTCATAAAACTCCGTAGTGACTCACTCCACAATAGCACGCATCTCTCGATTGTAGAGATATCCCCACAAAGTATGAACAATAGTAAACTATATTTTTGGCTTCCGCAAAATAACTCACACAAAAGCAATTGGGATTGTGAATTGAAAAACAAAAGTTATGAACCCTCAAATGGTTGGAGAATAGTATTAAAACGTATTCGGTGAAAACAAGTATTTCTCAACACGAAATTCGAGAAGTCTGACACTCACTTTATATTAAAAAAATAAGGCGGTGACGTGTCAGCTTAAACAACATCTGGTTCGAATGACACGATGTCATTTAAGTGAGATACGATCGCGTTTGAACGAGGTACGATGTCTTTCGAACGATATCATACACGTGTCCCAAAAAACTTTAGTCTTTTAAATACTTTGGAAACCTTGAAACTTAAGACTATTCATAAGATCAGAAATATTTATCCAAAATGTTTACGAATTTGAAAAATTAAAAACCATTTAAAATAATTTCAAAAATCATTTTAACTTTTATAAAAATATCCCAACACTTTTAATGTAAAATGTAAATGGAACTTAAACACATTTTACCAAATTCATCCTTATTGTGCTTGAATATTGAAGTATTCTTAAAATTCGGATTTGTCTTTGTAGAAGTAAGCTTCTCAATCCTTCGACAACTTGTAGTGGTATATGACATAATTAATTGTGACGGATAATGTCCTTACACAAATGATAAATATATCAACAAGTTCTAGAGTCATGCACAACGCCATCTCTTTTTCCCCTATAAATCTAACCCTTAGAATAGGGAAATGGGGCATGTAATTCTTGTTTTCAGAAAATATTAATAAGAAAGAACAAACATCCCCAAGAAGTAGGCCATTGTCGAACCACATAAATACTGGTGTCGTGTGATCGTTTGATTCGTTTTCATTTTGCTTCGTTTTAATTATTTGGGATCACTCATTGTAGGATTTTTGAATCTACACTCTTTATCTTGAACAAGTCTACCCTTATCAAATTGGTACCCAAATTGACATTACAATCATTTTTTCCCTCAACTTTCACCCAATCACATTAAAACATATCCTCTTTATAATATATATAGTCTAATTAAAAAATGTTATCAATTACACCATAGTAAGTCATTTCTTCTTCAGAAAGATCTTTATATTTAATACTCGCCCTAAATTACATAAGAGCCTTGTATGAAATGTCGGTGTTTTTAACAACATATTTGACTCGTACAACCCCGACAAGAATACATAATCGTTCAATCAATACTTTTTATGCTTGTGTGTCATAAAATTGGGTCCATTGACTAGGTGAAAAAGCCTTGACATTGCATCACCCATATTCAACAAATGAAACTTTTAATGATGTTTCCTTAACCTAGTTTTAATTCACTATCAAACTTTTTTTTTGTTTTAAAAAAAACAAATATTCAACAAATGAAATAATGGATTATATAAGTTACTTAGATAAGTTTTAAAGGTTGAAATTATTTATCATTTATTAAGGGATGATTGACGCAATAATTACCTCATATGACATCCAAAGTCTAAATTCACAGTCTGAATATGAAACCATCCTTCGTTTTTTTTATGACTGGACGCATTATGTTTTTATACATTGAATGACAAAATTTATCTAGAAGGTGATCAAGTATATGAGATAACAAGACAAACTTTCTATCTCTATTCGTCAACATCTTTATGGGATTCAAACATATAACGAGCCACTTGCTTATATTGTAAACTTTCAACTTAACTCGTTTTGCCATGACTTTACCACCTTTATCGGAGAACTCGTCTCTAATATCTATAATGTTAGGGTCGGGCATATATGCCCTAAAGAACATGGATGCCTTCACAGTAATTTATTCCTCCACGATGGATCCTTTAATATACCTCGTATTCTTAACATACACTTTAAAAACTTTCATAAACCTTTTAAATGGGTGCATCCATCGATATCTTACTAGTCTATAAAGAAGCTCCTCATTGCATAACTGCAGCAACAAATGAATACTTCTATCGACGAATACCCAGGGGAAGTACTTCTCTAGCACACAAGTTACTTTAGTTATAGTATGTTTTACACCCATGATGTGCTTTAGGTTGACTACTTTAGGCACAAAAGTGTGAAGTAAAGTCTAATATGAAAAATGTCCCTCTGAAAATCCATATGCTTGGATAAACAATGCTTTAATAATAAAGGGACCAATTGAATGATCACATGAAAATCGTGAGATTTAGAATGAAATAATATTGACCTCGTAGACTATGCCTCCCTTTTCACAGCTTCATTTTTAGCATGAGTCTTTTTATGCTTAGCACTTTTGAAATTAGGATTCTTCCCAAGTACATTAGATCCATATTTGGAACACCTAATTTCAATTTTTAAATCTGGAAACTTTCTTGAAGGTAGCCTATGTTTGACCCTGCCCGATAAAAAATTAGAACGTTTATCAAATCTTAACCTATGATAAGGAGGAGATAATATCCTATGAGGATGATATATAATTTTTACATTATCCTCGTGTAGGAAAAAATTTCTAATCAATTCAACTTGTTTATAATTGGCTTAATTTCGGACAAAACAATTTGAGTATAGGCTAGTTTTTAATTTGAGATTAATTGAAGCCTACGACAGTTCAAGATTGAAGAATTTGCAATTAAAAGATTTGAAGAAAAAATCACATCAAGTTGCATTCTTCAGACCCAGTTTGTTCTAGATCACTCAGGTATGAACGCTAAGAGAATTTATGTGATTTAGAATTTTGATTAAATGATGGATAAGTTAAAGGTTTTTTATTAGGAATTAAGTATAATATTTTTGAAAATATTTTTAAATATTTATGAGTTAATATATTAATGAAAATTCGAGGAATTATTTTTAAAGAAAAATCGCATTTTTTAATTTGTGGCTCAAACGATAGTGTAGTCATTCTAATGACATGCACATGTCGCTCGAACGATCTGCCGACTTGGTTTGCTTGTGTCAGTTTTCTTGGACTGTTGTTTGCTCAGAAATAAATACACCATACTGCTTAGACTTTTTTCAGAAGAATAGTTTACGAAATACTCATTAAAGTTTTTCATCATCCGGAGTTTATTCAAGATCAAATTACTATTTTTCAAAGTTTGTGATCTTGAACATGTTTGTCGGAAGATAGTTCATCTTTGATTACACAATTGCTGACTATGGTCGTTGGGGATGCTTGCGGGTATGCTTTGCTGAAGATAAGAGTTGCGGTTCTGTAGGGATCTTGTGGGAGTCCTTTGTTGAGTTAGACTATATGTCTATGTGGATTTTCCGTGGTAAATTCATTGCGGATTTTTCCCTGTTGTAAGTTGCGATTTAATGTTCATGGTGAAAAAAAAGGTTTTACCTAAAAGGTATTTTTTTTAAAATTGTTTCTTTTACCGCATGCTTTAATTGTTTAGTGGATTAAATCATTTAGATGCTTGTTTAGGGTTTAAGAAGATAAATTGGATTTAACTAAAAATTGAAAAAAAATTGCTTTTACCTAAAGCACACACTAAAGGGCCTTCTCAAATTGGTATCAGAGCTTGTTGCACTATTTTATTGTGTTTGTGATCTCGTGACTTTTGGTAACTTTGATGATTTTAGAACTCACGTGTTTGAAACTTTTAACTGGAAATCACGCATGAAGTCTACTCTTTTTTTTTTTTAAAAGGATGATTGTGAGAAGTGTCTTCGATGCGATGGGTTTGGCCATAAGGTAGATAAGTGCCCCTCTAAACTTATGGATAATTTTTATAAATTGATAAATCGTGTTTATACCCTTACTGAGAGTGACCTGAAAGAAGAAAATTTTTATGCTAGTAAGCGAGACCTTCCCACCCTTGTGGCTAATCATGTGAGTGATGACGACATTTCTTTGTATGATTCTTCTGCAACCATAGGTTGTGACGCCCTAGAGAGTGAGGGTGAGGTGAGTGAGGATGAGAGTGAGGATAAGGGAGACTTGAAAACTAGCTTTAATGAGTTATATGAAGAAACTTTGAAAGTAAAGAAGGCAAACTTGAAATTAGAATCCAAGTTGACAGAACGTGCCATAGAAAATAATAATTCCAATGCTTAAATTGAGGATCTTAGGGCACGTAAGGAGATAATTCAAAAGAAGGTAGAATATGTCGAGGGTAATATAGATAGTCTTCAAGGGTTGATGCGGGCTATGAAATAGGAGATTATTGAGTTTGGGGATTCTAGGCGTTTACTTGAGTCAAGGATAGGTGAGCTTGAGGATAAATCGAGAGATTCGAGTAAAGTTAAATTTGATTTAAAAGCTAGGTCCAAAAAAATAATAGATCTTAGGCACTGTTCAAATCAAAGATAATAGGCATGGTATTGGCTTTGATACTCATGTTTCACCCGTTCCCACAGCCAAATCAATGCAAGCCACATATGAACATAAGTAGAGAGCCACCTAGGAACGTTATGAATAATAGTCCCATAGCAAATGCTCCCTTTCATATCTACACATGTACTAATTGCGGTAGGAGAGATCATCTTAGACAGTTTTACTATGATCTTAAGAACACTCCTAGAAAGTTTTAAGAATAAGGTCGTTCCGGTTCCCAAAACTCCCACTCATCATTTCACACTTACTTAGGTTAGGAAGTCGGATTTAGAGGCATTAGGTATTAGGCTTGGTGATACACGTGTCATTACCCGTGGTTCTCCCCATGTTTCATCTTTCGATTGAGCGTGTTCGTCAGTTTATCAAACTCCAGTGTGTTTTCATAATTCATTTTGTCTAAGGTTATGATGTGTATCTAGTTGTATTTTTTTTATTTATTCGAGTCTTATTGCATAATATAAACAGATTTTTGTTTTTAAATATTTTTTGAAAAGGACAAAAATATTTTCGATTTTTTTGTCGTGAGATTTCATGTTTGATATGTCATATTGGTGTTATTGGACACCCGTCATTTCATTATCCATGTAGCTATGACATTTGGTCATAATAAGTTGATGCGTTTAATGATCTTAACCATTGTTTTAATGGGGTTGTTTCGAAGTTGATATGCATTTCGATTCGGCTTTGTATATATGCCATTCTTGGACACATGCACGAGTTTATATGAATGTTTAACATCACATGCATATTTGAGTTTGGTGAGAGGTTCTTATCTCAATTTTGTCATCTATGCGTAAGTAGACTTAGGAGGAGGTGTAAACGAAGGACTAAGAATGCATAAATGAATAATGATGAGTGTTCACGGGAAAAGGTTGTGAGTGTATAAAATTAACTCATCGTGAAAGTCACCATTTAAAAGAGCCCAAAAGAAAATCAAGGCAATAAAAATATTCAAATGCCAAAAATAGGGCCAATAGGATTTCTCTAATTTGAGAAAATTAGAAACCTCAATAGAATTTGAAAAAGAATATGTAAAATTAAGGGTGTTCGGATGGAAAAGTAAAAAACGGGTTTGCACCATAAATCTTAGTGTTGAAACATCGCATCATGACGCTATTATTTATAGAATCGTCAAAATTTTGGATTTGTGTGTATATTGTTTGTTTAGTTCAGTTGGCTCAATTTTAATTGTCACATATGTCTAAAAAAATATTTGTTGACATATTGCTATCAATTAGAGCTTCTTGAACGTTTTGATGTGTTGAATTTATGATTCATTTGTTGTAGAACACAACCATTCACTCCATGTCCATGTTTGAGCACATTGATTTTATGTTAGCATGAAACTTACAGCATTTTATTTTATTTTTTCAGTTCTGAGTTTGTTTTAGTACTGTTTGGCCTTTCCAGTAATCTTTTTAAGAAAAATATTTCGCTTGACAAGGCCTAAAAGTTTTTGGATCTAGAATTGAGTTTTCTTTATGTCGTTTAAACGACATATGTACGTCACTCAAGCGACTTACCCATGTCGCGAGAAGTGTCGTTCGAGCGACATGATCAAATGAAGTTAAGGTTTTATTTAAAGATCTCGCTCGGTCAAATTGTGCATTTCGCACTTTACCATTTCTCTATCTCTCTCTCTCGTTCTTCCTTGCTGCGAAAACCTTCCTCAACCATTGTTAAGTTGATTCAAACCTTTATGATCTTTGGTTATACACGAATTATCCCTTTCTTCGTGTTCTCACTATTCCTGAGCGAGTTTGGATTTTGGAAAAACATTATTTGGGGTTTCTGAGTTCGCGTTCTCAAAATCTTCATAGAGATCAAGTCTCACTATTCAGAGGTATTTTCTTGATTTTATTATTGGTGTTGATGGTATTTGACTCTAAATTTTTTTGAAAGGTACATACAGTACATTCAATAATTTTTTTTTTAACTTTGCATGTTTATTTTTCATGTTATATCTGATTTGGGATCGAATATCATTAAGCTGTGAGGGTTGTCTGATTTTTTTATTTAAACACACATAAATAGCCTACTGAGTTATTGATTTGGTTTATCTGTTACTTTGGATTTTTTTGCGATACCCACACTTATGTCTTTTTGTTGGGTTGTATTAGTTGAGTATTTGTATTTGATTGTTTGTGTTGCTGTTGTGGTTGGTGTTCGCAGTTGTTAGGTTGGATTTGTGTATGAAGATAGGTTCGTAATTATTTGTGTTTCAGCGTCTATTACACCAATCTTTCCACACACACTATGCGGTATTTTTTCCCTCACGACAACTATGCCACCTAGACGTCGAGGTTCCCCTTCTAGTCGTCTTGATGAGATGCCTGCATCTTCTTGAGCCCAGCGAGATTGGTCTCATTGCCATCCCTACTCTACCGTGAGATGGGCGACATAAGTTGAGTACAAGTACTATTGTTTGCTCAGACTTCATATTCGTTCGGTTGTTAAGGAAATAGTTTATAGGGTCTTCCAGTTCGATCATTTTGCCATACCTCATTGGATGTTAGGTAGGGTATGGGATTCTAAGTTTGAGGATTATGGTGTGGTCTATCCTAACATCGTTATAGATTTTTTCTATTATGCTACCCACACTTCATAGGGGATTCAGTCCTCCATACGTGGCGTTTCTTTTACCGTCATAGCTGATCTGATAGCAGAGTCTCTACAGATACCGCGCATCCCTGACATCATGTTTCCTTGAATTTCTGATGATAGTCCTTCATCTGAGGATATTCTCTACCATTATTTCTGGGAGATTCCTCAGGCCAACGCTACCACGTTTTACCGCCCACTATTTCCAGTCTTTCAAGTTCTTAAGAGATTGTGTCATCTTCTATCTATCCTAGGATAAATCATACCCAGATAGGATTTGACATAGTTTACTTCATGTATGCTGTATCCCAGGGGTGGTACATCTATCTACCCACTCTTATACTCCAGTTGATGGCATTTGTTACCATGGCAGGTCACACCCCTGTTCGCACTACTCTTCCCTATGGGATTCTCATTTCTTATTTGTGCATATCTGTTCGGGTTCCCGTGTTAGAGGATGATATGTGTCTCTCCTAGCCTGTTATCATTGATCATGTCACGTTCACTCCTTCAGGGAGCCATCTGAGTACTGAGGCGAGAGCAGGAGCTCCACCCTCTGAGGGAGCTTCTCGAGGACTTGGATGTTCTTCCCACCCATCTAGTCCCACTGATCCCAGTCCTGATGCCTCTCAGCCTTGCCCCTCCACACCTTCAACCCCCCTCCACACCAAGGAGTTTTTCTCTACTTTATCGGCACAAGTAGATACTCAGACCAGGATGTATGATGCTATGATGGTTAGATTTGATTATGAGGCTGAGACTCGTGCCCGTAGTGATTCACGAATTACGACCTTCTTTGACGAGATGAGGGGAGAGAGAAGAGCAAAGGAGCATGTTCATCTGGCTTAGATCATATTACAGCTACATACACTGGAGATGATGATGATGATGATACACTTATTGATGTTTTGTTTGCTACTGTTAAGACATTGTATTTGAGACTACTGATGTTTATGATGTATTTATTTTTTCTTTGATACGATGTACTCCTTTACTTCTGGACATTTTATATCAGTACTTGTTGTATTTATGGCATGGATGTACATTTTATTGATGATGCAGTCTTATTGATTATGGCTTTAGTTGTATTCATTTATTGAAATCTTTTACTATTCACTATCATGTTTATACTTTGATTTATTTATCTAGCCATGCAGTTAATAACAATTTATTCCTACAAGATTTGGTTTGTTTCTCCCACGTTTTGTCTATTCCAGGCAAAAAGGGGGAGATATATGTGATGTAGGGGGAGTTTATTTGTTCATGATTTATTGATATATTTTTCTTCCTCCATACTTCACTTGGGTATTTATTTTTTCTCTTGTGTAGGTATATTTTTTAGAGATTCAGATTTTCATTACTACATCACATTCAGAAATAGATTCCTATTCAGATGCTTATCGGTTCTACAGTTTTTGATTCATGTCCTGTAGTTTTGTCATTTTGGGTTTATGGGATAGGACATATGTTTTACGGCTTATAGCATTTTGTATTTTTTTGGGTTTTATCCCGAAATAGACAAAGGGGGAGATTTGTAGGAACCAATTTCTAATCGAGTCAATTTGTTTATAATTGGCTTAATTCCGAACAAAACAATTTAATTATAGGCTAGTTTTTAATTTGAGATTAATTAAATCCTATGACAGTTCAAGATTGAAGAATTTACAATTAAAAGCTTTGAAGAAAAAAACAAGTTACGTTGCATTCTTCAAACTCAGTTTGTTCTAGATCACTCGGGTATGAATGCTTAAGAGAATTGATGTGATTTAGAAATTTGATTAAATTATGGATGAGTAAAAGGTTTTATATTGGTAACTAAATTTAATATTTGTGAAAATGTTTTTAAATATATCCGAGTTAATATATTTATGAAAATTCGAGGAACTATTTTAAAAGAAAAATTGAGTTTCTTAATTTGTCGCTCAAATGATGGTGTATGTTGTTATAACGACATGCACATATCGCTCGAACGACATGAGCATATCGCTCAAACGACTTGTTGCCTCGATTTTTGTATTTCAATTTTCTTGGACTCTTGTTCGCTCAGAAATAAATACACCATACTGCGTAGACGTTTTTCAGAACTACGGTATACGAAATTCCTATTAAAGTTCTTCATCATCCGGAGTTTATTCAAGATCAAATTACTCTTTTCCAAAGTTTGTGATCTTGAGCACATTTGTCGGAAGGTAGTTCATCTTTGATTACATAATTGGTGACTGCGATCATTGGGGATGCTTGTGTGTATGCCTTGCTAAAGATGAGAGTTGCGGTTCTGGAGGGTTCTTGTGGGAGTCCTTTGCTGAGTTAAACTGCGTATCTATGTGGATTTGTTGCAGTAAATTCATTTCAGATTTCGCTATGTTGTAAGTTGCGATTTACTATTCATAGTGAAATAAAAAAGTTTTACCCGAAAAGAGTTTTTCCTGAAATTGTTTCTTTTATCGCATGCTTAAATTTTTTAATGAATTAAATCACTTAGATGCATGTTTAAGGTTTAAGAAGGTAAAATTGGATTTAACTAAAAATTGAAGAAAACGTTGTTTTTACCTAAAGCACACACTCAAGGGCCTTCTCACCTTGAGATGTTGAGATCCAATTTCCTCTCTACAAATGGGATTATAACCCGATAAAGTCCTATAAGCTAGGAAATCATGAATTGCCCAGATCAACATAACTTTCAACATGAACTCTTCATGTTTTCTAGAGTCAAGTTCTTTTACACCATCTACCACAACTCATTCAATTATTCTACCAATGGTGACAAGTAAACATCAATTTTGTCACTTAGTTGTAACAACCCGTGACTTTGGAGACTGAGAAATTAAATTAGTGGAAAATAAAATTTAATTAAATTGGAGAATTTTAAAATTTGAAAATTGAGGCCCAAAAATAGAGAACATTTCAATGTACTCCGGATGATGATTTTGAGGGTACCATCGATCCCGGAAGGGTCGAGATAGTCGAAATGACTATCATTGGGTTTTATTTCGATTTTGAATTATTTTTACAACAGTTTGACTCGAATTGGAGTAAACGAGTCATTTAAAGTGTGTATTAACGTTTAAAACTGGGTTTATTGTTTTAAGGTATTTAAGAGGCTTACGGATCAAGCCTTCTCATTTAGAGAAAGAGAGAAATAGAATAGAAATAGAAAGAAGAATAAAAGAAAAGAGAGAGGAAGAAAAGCTTGGAGATTCCGGCCCAAACACAACATCGAGGATGATCCAACCTCTACAAATCCGAGGAAAATGTTTAATCTTGCTAAATAAGTCATTTGTGTATTTTATTTCATAATTTTTGGGTTAAAGAAATGGTTTTTGGGTATAAACATCAAAACCTAATTTTTGGTTTAAATTTGAAATTGAAGTTTATAATTGGGTTTAAGGGATTTAAATTGAAGAGATTAAATATAGAATGGGTTTTGATGTTTGGAAACATGTTAGGGATCAAGATTGATGGTTGGGAAATAAAATATGGGAGTTTTGGAAATTTTGGGTTTCTAGAAAAATAGCCATTTTCGTGGCTTTCTGAACTGGCCGAAAAGATTTGCCCCTAGCGAATCGATTCGCCAGGTTGCAGAAGCCACAGGTCTTTAGGGCCAAATCGATTCGCCCCTAGAGAATCGATTCGGTAGGTAGCAGACTCTCAGTCCCTTGGACCGAATCGATTCGGATGGGCCGAATCGATTCGCTGTTGGGGCCCAATCGATTTCGAAAACAGGGCATTTTGAGAAATTTTCCCTATAGTGAATTCCAACCCTTTTTGGCTAGGTTTATTGGTTTGGATCCTTCTCTTATGATGTAAGAGAGATGTTTTGGGGGACATATAAAGGGTTTCTCACATATTATGATTTTAGGACTCCTTGGAATAATTGGGGAGAAATATATCCATATATGTATTGGAGTTGTGTATAGAGATTGTGGGGAAACCTCATTGGAGTTGAGAATCCTAATTATAAATCAAAAGTAAGTATAGATACGATGGGAGGTTAAGAACTCCTAGAGAGAGTTGCGAGGGTAAGTTGTGAAATTTTAGGCCGACGTTTATATTGAATCCTTATAGAGATAGGATCCCATTAAGACGCAATTTGGGGACCAATGGGAGAGAGTAGTCGCATTATCCTTAGAAATGATAATTTAAGGGGTAAATCAGAGTGTTAGACTAGGGGAATCATGAGAGTAAATGAATCATAGTCTGAATTAGGAACGATTGGATCGTACTATCAACTAGAATAATTGGTAGCATAAATTCTAGTCAAGATAGTTATTACATAATCGTAAGGAAATAATCGTTGGGATTCCAATACTTGAAATAAAGTTGGGCTAAGTTGAGGTTTATAGACTATTAGTTATATATATATATATCGATAGTCGAAACTAGTATTGGAGACATGAAGGTCCTTTTGGAGATTTATGGAATGTGTAGTGATTGTTACCTACACTAAACTTTGGGTGATAACCCTAATGTTGGATATAAATACGTATTTTTGGGAGACTATTCGTCATAGGAAAATGGATGAATATGCTTTAAGTGAGGGATTGTATTCACATATCGAGGTAAATTAAATGAGTTGTGGTGATGGCTTGTATATTGAGGATTTTGTATACTTATAGCCGAGTTGATATATCTTATACATATGAACGAGAATTAGTTTGTGTATATATATATATATATATATATATATGGATATGTGAATATGTGTATATATATCTGTACGGATATGAATATATGGATATATATTTATGTTATGGATATACATGATATGGATATCTAAACTGTATATGATGGTTTAATGTTTGATCATATGATGGGATCATATGGATGTGTATATATTGTGCATGTGAATGATATATACTTATGTGGTTAAGCATACCCCGCTCATGCTATCATTGGGAAGTTACGCGCGTAGAGGGTGAGCATCCTGGCTCAAAGAGCAGGGTGTGGATATTCACCAGGTCATAGTCGTCCAGTGTGTTATTATGTGATATATATTTTTGGGATGGGACGTGGTGGGTATGTCTCGTCTCATTGACCGGTTAGGAGCTATGACCGCTTTTCGGGACGTCGTGTGCGTGAGTATATCACGAGGTGGGTGTCGTGGATCCCCACCAGGTGGTCCCCAGTGTTGCTACGTGAGCCGGGTACTGGGAAGATGATAGCATGATGCAGTTTATCGGCGATATATATAGCCGGTTATATTATGTGCATGGCCTTTGTACATCATATGTAGTATGTCCACTTGGCTGTGGGATTGGATGATGGTATATATATATATATATATATGGTTAGAATAAATGCCTATATATATATATATATATATATATATATATATATATCCTATAGGTGAAAGGATATGGAATCTTTATGGAGTACATCTTGGATGATTATGGTGTACTAGATTGATGGGGGTTGATGTATTGTATTTAAGGAATATTTTGGTTACATCATCCCAAGGATATCATTTGGAGACTTTGAGTTGTTCTTATATGGTAATATATATTTAGTAGTATTGTATGTATGGCATAATGAATCTCCAGGATCGACATTGTCAAGGAGTAGTGTAACAAGGTGGTTCCTTGTTTGGATTTCGCTTTGCGAGACACCCCAGGCACGAAACATAGTGCAATGTTCAGATTGGAGAAAAGTTCTGTCAATAATTTGGTATGGCACAATGGATCTCTAGGATCGATGTTGACAAGGAGTAGTGTAACGGGGTGGTTCCTTATTTGGATTTCGCTTCGCGAGACACCCCACGCATGAAACGTAGCGCAACGTTGAGATTGGAGAGAAGTTTTGTCAATATTAATGTTGTATGCCTATTATTTAGAAATTTAATCATATGATTCAACCCAAATGTAAATGGGTAATGTATTAAGAACTATAATTAATTAAATTATAAATCGGAATCCATTAAGCCTAATATGGCACACATGTTTAAAAATAAATAATTTTTAGAGTGTTTAGAAAGAGTGGGTTCTGGGGTTACAGTAGTAAGGCAGATCTCGTCGGTATAGGCTGGGCCTATGGTATGTTAGGTTGTCCTTATAATTGGGGTAATTTTAACTAAAATTTGAGGACGCGAATAGGTGCGCGTCGTTAGATGAGAGGTGAGTTGGGGTTTCACGAGAGTGTGATTCCACTTTAATTATGAAATAAGTGCATCGATATTTATTATGCACGGTTAACACACTTGCTAAATATTTTCACAACTCGGGCTCTGACCCGTTTATTTTTCTCTCCTGCCTTTATACATATATATACTATTACAGGTTTCCTACCACATGGATGTCGAATGACCTTCTATCCAGAGTCTTGGGAGTCGTGACAGGTGCGGACTATTGCGGGATGTAAAATGTAATCGCTTCCTACTTCTTTAAAAATCTAGGTAGGATTCATGTTGTATATCGGTTTTGTACCCAAGGGATATGTACATAGATGGTCATACTTATTCCATTTCAATTACTGTATTAGCTGTGACCCGACAGCTTATTCGGGTTTATCTCCTTCTGGCATATTCATTTGTAGTTATAAATTTTATTTATCATCATTCTACTATGCATATTTCTTTTCTTTGTTAATAGTTATAGTGTTGGTTTGTTATCTGTTGCATATTTTATTTAATTTTAACATCTCGCTTATATGATATCGGGTAGTTAGTCGTATATTATGTTATACGGATAGTTGATGTTGAGACTGAGCCATCTGAGACTCCTGATTTAATATAGTATAGGGCTGGCCACCCGTTATTATTTTAAGCGAGGTGTTACATTAGTGCCTTTGGTCTAGGTATCAATAAGAATTACATAAAAAATTCTGGTCTCATTCATAATAAAGAGGCGAGATTTGGGGGTGCTATGATCATCGACCATATACTTTGATTGGTGCTTAGATTGCCGAATAGATTACATTCAAATGTTGATATTGACAAACGAATGTTATGATATTCATTGGCAAAATCTGGGTAATTAAAATTCACACTTTTCCTAATAGTCGAGTCAATTGCATGACACATAAGTTTATACCATATTTTTTACCTTGCATGACAAGTCGTTGTGTCTTCTATCCATGGTATTATGAAAACTCTATTTAACCGTTAACCAATGGGAAAGTATTTCAATACTTTTTGAGACACTTTAAAAGTGCGCATCTCATATCATTATAACCATGCTCTAGCACATATCTAGGTTTCCCACATACCGGACAATGATCAAGATTTTCCTACTCATTCCAGTATATTAAGCAATAATTCTTACAAGCATAGATTGATTTATACTTTATTACCAAAACTTTCAAATTATTCTTCATACTCGTATAGCTATTTGGAAGCGCATTCTGTTTGATAGAAAACCTTTCACCAAATTCAGAATTTCAGCCATGCTTTTGATAAACAAATAAAAACATCTCTTTAAACTATGCAAACAGACCATGGCATTCAAAGTTATTTGATATTTATCACCGTTAGCGTACAATGGTTGGGTCGATTTAACTTTGAAATATTAGTCTTCATCGTTAAAGTCTATATCAACACCTTCGTAAGCACTAGAACCTCCACCATAAGTTCATCATCTTCCTTATCAAAATCCTCATTATCTTCCACCACATGAACTCCGCAAGCAAGTTCTATTAGATCATCTAACATATTATGCTCTACGAGGGGGTCCTCATGTCCTTCCACCTCTATTCTACTTGACGGTTGTAGTGGAGGTTTTTCGGGGACAAAGGGATAATGTATTTCCCTGTTAAAAACCTACACCCAATAATCATATTGTATACCCCATCTAAGTAGATGTAATTCAATTTCTTTCCACTCAAACACTTAACCAGTTCTACAACATGTGCAATGATTGGATAACTCTTCATCATTGAGACACCAATTTATAAATTTTATAAACTCGTTAGCACCTCTACGGTACATATCCCCGAGTCTATTTGTCTTCTCCATCCACTCTTTTTATATAATATACCCCATAACAAGTAATATGAATCATTACCTACCATTTGTGAACAAATGGAGTGAGAATAATTCTATACCGTAAGGGAAGCAACTAACTTGTAGTTACAACCGGTGCAGTCGTGTGATTCGTGCTGCTTCTACAAGTTAGTTTATCCCCGTGAGGTAGTTAAATCATTACTTAAATCGGACACAAGAACAATATAATTAACAACTTATCATGTTTAAATAATTATATTGAAACACTATCATGTTAAAACCCTAAACCGCGTATACATGCCAAATTGGTTTTAATTATAATTTATAACCAAATTGAATCGAATATTCAAAATATGTGTTGAAACCTCTGTTGTTAATAGCTTAAAATACGCGATATATATCCCGATACGCTACAAATCCAATTTTTAAAAACTCCTTGTGTGAAACCATACTATATTGCGTAATTATTTGTAAAGTGTTTTCAATGAATTTATTTATTTTTTCTTGTTTTTACATTGTATCTTACGATACGTATCCCAATGTGATTCACGATACGTGATACATAGGATTTTAGATACATGATACGTATCCCAATTTGGCAACTATGGTTGACAACCTAAGTTGCGTATACATTTTGAAATCCCCAAATCCTTCACATATGTATTCCAATTTGACAACTATGGTTGAAACCCTAAGCCACGTATCCCGATTTCACCCAAAATCTCAAAATCCTTCACATTTTAAAATAAACCTACAAATAATGTTTTAACCAAAATGATTATAATTACAAAAAACAAACACATATATTAAAGCTCAAAGAAATATCAAAGTCAAATATTCACATTGTAATAAAGATTGGTTTGAATGTTCATACATGTGAATGCAATTATTTTACAATAAACAAACACACATATTCAAGAACTACATATATATATATATATATATATATATATATATATATATATATATATATATATATATATATATATATATATATAGATAGAGAGAGAGAGAGAGAGAGAGAGAGAGAGAGAGAGAGAGAGGGAGGGAGGGAGAGAGAGAGGAAGGCTCTCCTACATCACACCTAATTCTAGGCCCTAAGAAACATTTTTTCCAATTTTTTTTACTGAAGTTAACCTTTTAATCAACAAGTGTTAAAAAAATTAGGTCAAAAAACATTTTCTAGCTATTTAAAAAAAATCATAAAATTCTAATGACACATACCCTAATAAATAAGGTGTTTTCAGCAATTGTTTTATTGGATTTTTAAAACATAGCTAGAAATTGTCTCTTGATCTAATTTTCTGATCATGTATTGATTGGAAGGTTAGCTCCATGAGTAAAATAAAAAATAAGAAAAAAGAGTTTTTTAGGACCTAGAATTAGGCGTGGTGTATGGGTGATGTATGAAGTATAATGTATAGGAGCCTTGCGCTCTCTCTACACACACACACACACACACACACACACACACACACATATATATATATATATATATATATATGGTTAGTCTCCTGTGCGGATTTAAGTATGCGGATAGAATGCAGATTAGCTACCTTCCAAAATGACTTTTGGACCGCTTTGTCTTTTATGGACCACCCTTTCTTTCTAACGTTTCTTGGAATAGAAATTTCTACGCCAATAATTTCTAGAGTCTTTAATCTTATTTTAAAGTCTAATTAATCTGAAAGTTTAAGTGTAGAATTTTTGGGGCTACTTCTCAAGCTTTCCCTGTCACTATCATACTGTATTGAGGGTTATTTATCCAACTATTTTCTTCAGGGTGTTTAGAAATTTCAAGAGTTTATGAAGGAAAACAATATAATTTTAAACACCTTATGCGGCATTGAGGTTTTGTCCATCTAGTTTCTCTATATATTTAACTAACAACATGGATTATATCGTATTCTATTAATTCGTCTAATTCACAATCACCATAGGATGACAAAATCTACGATAACTTCTTAGAGCACTTATCTCTACATATTTAAGAATAGGACGAAACCCTCCTAATCTAATTCAGATAGTTCTTTTTTTAGCTAACCTTTTGGGTATAATACATTTTAGTACGTCTATAACATCTCTAACTATTCCATTATATTCTTGATATTTTTCGAGTCTTGAAAGTTCTTCTACGAAATCTTCAGTTCTTAAGTCTTGTTTAAAGAGATCATGAATATTTATTCTAATTATTTATATTCTAGGTACTTCAAGACCACTCAATAATCCGGTCTATGTATTTGTAAGTACCTCCTGTGTATATTAAAGAAGTTTCTATAAGTAATCTTTCTTTGGGGTCTGAAAGAGTCCACTCATGAATTTCTCTTGTTGAGTCTGAATTTTTTTGATTAAAAAAATGCTAAAAAGTCTTTAGTTATTTGAAGGATCATGAAACTGCTTTTGAAATTTAACAATAATATTTCAAATATCTAGGGATTTGGTTTGAGTTTATACCTTTCTTCTTGTCAGCAATTAATTTATCTTCTTCCTTTTGTCTCTTCAGTTTGTTAATATCCTTCCTCGGTTTGTACCTCCTACAACTCTCTTTTAATGTGTTGCACCTCAATCCTCTATTGGAGTTGGACCCATTTTTTGCCTGTACACCACCATGCCTAACGCCCACCTGGCTAACAGTTCACGGCAAATCGGCACCTGACGACAGTTCAACAGTTTAACACCTACGTGCTACACCAGAGGTTTGACACAAGTAGTCCTCAATGAATAGAAAGTTGGAGATGTTTGGAGAATAATAACAACTTATCATAAGAGGTTTCTGAAAAAGAAAATACTTTTATTGCATAACATTAATAAATACAACTCTCGCCTCTCACCTAACTGTAAGAGGTTTACTCACTAATATAAATATTACTCTCTACCTATCTTACTCTCTACTAATCCTTCTCACTCTTTCTTTCTATATCTCTACAAAATACCCACTTTCCTTTTTATAGATGAAGGGAATATGCAGATGATTATCTACCGGTTACGAAAAGAAAAACTGGAGAGAGGAAAAATAATTATTAAAGTCTACAATAACTTACTTCACATAAAGCAAATATGTCATCTTTTAATAATTCTGGTCAAGTCTTTATGCGAGCCTATTTTTTCTTTTCAAACTTTTTTGTCTTTGTAGTAATTCAGTTTGGTGGCCCATGCAGGTCAGGTTTAGTCTTTCACGAAAAGAAAACTTTTCATCTTGTGTCAAGGGTCGTCAATCTCTAATAATTCTTCGAATAAAGAGGGGGCCTTCTCTGTCCCGTCTTTATCTTCTTCTGCCTTTTTCTGTTTTGTCTTTATTTGGTGGAGCATTATTGTTGCTAAAATATTCGTCAATGAGGCCTACCACTCTAATGGTAGTTAGTAAAGCTATCTCTACCACTTCTTCGGATTCTCTTCAGAGCCTACCATTGAATGGTTCATCAACTTGCATTATTAAGTCTACATTATGGTATACAGTATACCATATTTCTTGGTTTCTTAAAAGTTCCATAACATCAATTGTTTCCATGGCTTGGGCAATATGAAATTTGGACTTGTTTATGGATAAGTCTTTAGTATCATCTTCAGGAAAGATCTCTAAGTCTTCAAATGCAATGGATAAAAATCTAACGAGTCTAAATCCTTCAACTATTTTTCCCTTACAAGAATTTGGAGCAATCTGATAAATTCTAGAAAATAAGGGAAATAATTCTTCTATTTTCTTGGCATACTCATAGAATTTTTTTTCCAAAAGTAATAGCATCTTCTACAATCTGTATATGGATGAGTCCAATGAACCCACAATCTACAAGAGTTATACATACCATTTATGTGTCTCCAAATAGATAAATTTTTGGAACTTCTTTGAAGAAGACACCAATTATTAAGGGATCTTCATTAATCTCAGATAATAATAAAATTGAAATCCTCAATAATGCTATCACCCTCTTTCTAACAATCTTCTGAAATTGAAAGATTATTATTATCAAATAGTATAATAATTTTAGTCTTAAAAGTCTTTTGTTGATAATAGCAACTATTAATAGGTCTAGCTTTGGAGGTTTCTCCAAGAGTCTAAGAACATGTCTGAGTCTGAGGTCTAGGAATAGAAGTACCATTGAGTTGGGTAACTGTAAGTCTTTAGGTTCTCATGAATCTAGCAGCAACCACTAATTTTGATTGAATTCTACCCGTAGCTTATTCTTCACACTCCACCATTGGCATCTATAAGAGTTTTTCATCATCTGGAAATTCTTGTCTATATTTTATTAAGTCTGGATATCTTTTATCTGGTCTATATTGGGAAAAATACATTTTCCCGATTATTCTATTGTGGGCAACAATTTTATTTCTTGATTTTCCAGGAGGAACAAGAATGCCATCGAATTTTTTTAGAATTGGTCTTTCTTGATTGTCTTGTATATGAGTCTATTTTTGTGTTTTACCAGAATTTGGTTTTACACTTCTAAGATAGTCTGTAACATCTTCTTTATTCTGGTTAGAGGAATTCATGGTGTCTAAATGTTCTGTTTTCATCACAAAATAAGAAATAATATTAGTATTAGCTTTTAATATAAGATATAATATTTAGTCTAGATATGATGTATGGAATGGTATTTTTACTTCACTTAATATGTATAGTAGACAAGTCGTATCCATTAAGCAATTGCTACCATCTAATTAGTCTATTAGTTATTGATTTTGATAAGTCTAAGTCTCTAAATTTTACTACATAAGATGAATCAGTATAAACAGTAAAATACTTAGGTCTAAAAAAAAGCATATATTTTTATATAGCCCTTATTATGGCTAAAAATTCTTTTTCATGGGTAATATATCTTTTTTCTGGATACCTAAAAGTTCCACAACCATATCTACACAATTTTTTATTTTTAGTCTGATGATCAATGAAAAAGTACACTACTCCCCATTATTTATCAAAGGCATCTATTTCTACCATAAACTGGTCTTTAACATTAGGCAGTTCGAGTAAAGTAATATTCTTGAATGCTTATTTTGTTAGTCTTATACCTTCAAAATCATCTTTAGTCCATTTAAAAGGACTAGTCTTATCCGTTACTTTTAATTTGGATGTTAAGCTTCATTTTTTGGAAGCAAGGTTCTTAATAAAATCTGCAGCACAGTTAAGCAATCCTAAAAATGATTGTAATTATTTTCTATCTCTAAGTTAGTCTAAGAATTCAAGAATCTTCTTGGTTATGTATTTTGTTAAGGATATTTTTCATTTATTAATATGCATTCCCACAAACTCTATTTTAATCTGGAATAACTACATTTTTTTCTCAGAGATAATAATTCCATGTTTATATAATTCTAAGATAATCATTTTAAGATGGTCTACATATTCAACTTCAGTCTTGCTAGCTACAATAATATCATGCATGTAAATAAGACAAAATTGTGAGTAGGATATAAAAATGTTATCCATTCATCTTTGAAATACTTGAGGGTCCTTCAAGTATCCAAATAACATAACTAACCATTCCAAATTTCCTTGGGACACACTAAAGGTTGCTCAAGTTATACAGTCTAGGTGCATCTTAATTTTCTAGAATATCGACTTACAATCAAATTTATTGAATATAATTCTATCTTCAATCAAGTTAATTAAATTATTCTTATCTGGTATTTTCTAAGAATCAAATTCACAATTCTTATTAAGATGTGTATAATCCATGACCATTCGTCTTTTTTCTTTCTTTCGTTCAGACTCATTTTGAACGTAGAAGGCCAGGATATTATGTCTACTTTTGTTTTCCATCACTATGTATAGTTTAAGAATCTCATTTATGTCTTTTTTGAATTATTCTCTATCTTTTTATGAATTTCGTTTCTTATAGGTTCCACCATTAATAGTGGTATCTGGGTTAATAGGGATAATTTGATAATAGCTTTTGTCTTTATCCCACTTAACAATGTGATTTTCTCCTAAAGTAGGCTCTTCTAATTGCCTAATTTTTCCTTTTTCTTCTTCTATATCCATTTTATTTTGTTTGGATATAGATTGGACCTTTAATAAGGCTTGTTGGGCTTGGTATAAAATTTCTTGTTGTATAGGCGCAATTTGCTTATAATACTTTTTATAAGGGTTTAGTTATTTCTTGGACTTCTTTTTGGTTTGTATATCTAGGTCCACCATGATTAGCTAAAGAACTATAATGGGTTATTAGTATATATTGGCTTGACCTCCATAAGGTCAAAAGTAGTCTTGTGATTAATTAGTGGGGCTATAATATTTAATTCCTCTTTATCACTAAGTTATCTTTATACTGAGTATAATGATATTATTTACTAATAAATTTGTGTCCTAAATAATATTTTCTATGAATTTAGGATGGGGATCCATAATCCAAAACTGGTGATTTACAATTTTGTTAGTCTGATATCCTAATTTGAAGATAATAGGAATAGTATGAAAGTATAAGGTGAATGGTTATCCATTAGCGACCTTGCCATGGATTTCTTGATTATAGTCTAGTAAATATCCTTCAGGGAAGACATTAGACTTAAAAATACTCTGAAAGCATCCTATATCTATAAAAGCTGAAAGTCTTTTATTATAATCTTTGTGTTGTACAAATAATTCTACAAAACAAGTAATAAGTTAGTAGAAATTCCTAAATTATTCTTTTCTATAATAGATATTCCTTTCTAAGGTTTATGAATTAAATTTAATGATGTTAAGTGCTATGTACTAATTTCTGAGTACCTTTCTTCTTGATCATTGAAAATTTCCTTTCTTTTTAAGTCTTCATTTTCTTGTAATCTCTTGGCTAGGTTTTTATCTATGTCTTCATAATATATATTAATATCTTGATGTATTTTATCATCATATTGATTAGTATAAATTGCTCAAAATCTAGTTTCCAACAACTTTCATGGTAGTGTAATTGACAAATGAGACAACCCATAAATAGGTTTGTTTGTATAGTCTCAAAACATTATACACAATAAATATCTTTCTTGCTACATTTAATTTCAAATGTGCAATAATGTTCTTCATCATAGTAACATCTAGGAATATATGTTAGTAACTTAGGATTACTAACTATCCATCTTTTTTTTTAATAAAGGGCTTGATATACATTTATACCAAGCTTCTTCAAAGTATATATAATCGTCTTCATGATCAATTTGCATCATATATAAGTCTAGAGTATCTTGGGAGTCTTCATACTCATCAGTATCACTACTATAGTCTTTTGAATCATTGCCTGCATATGCACTATAGATACTGGCTCCTTCTTTAAACAAGTCTATATATCTAACTGCTAGAAGTTTTCCATTTTGTATGGAGTCTTTTATAATATTCCAGTTAACTTCATCCCATTCCTTCCATTGAAGTGGGTTGATGAAGTTTCTCTTTTTCCACCATATTCTAACATTGGAGAATGAGTTTTTGGATCATAAAATTATTATATCCAATATTTGGGATAGGTCTAGCTCTCTTACTAGTCTTATCTAATCCATTATTTATGATTCTTTTAGTTATGGTCTTTCCTTCCTTAGTTTCTATATAAGGAGATTCTCTAAATTTACAAGTGGTTACCTATTTTTGTTCAAGTCTGTTTTCAATTCTTTTCAAAGAGTCTGAATAATCTTTTTATCTAATTAAGGATTTCTTACTTAAAGAACTTATTTTCTTTTCTTGAATTATCATTAATATCTTTTTTATACTTAACAAGAGTATTAGCAATCTTTACAATGTAGTATTTTACTTCATTATCTTTTTCTTGTTGTTATACAGATTCTTGTATCATTCCAGCTTTTATAGATTCTATGGATTTATCTATTTTATCTAAGCATGTTAGAATACAAGGAAAGCCTAATTCTTCTTGGGAAGGTTTATTATATATAAACTTAATTTTCGTCATAATTTCTTCATCATTTTCTTCTGCTTGAGATATATTGAGTATGAATTTATTAACAATACTATCCATTCTGGATAGGTTATGGCTTTCCTTATTGTTAAGATAATTGACTAAATTTTATTGAAATGTAGTAAAATATGTATAGAAGGTGGTTAATCCTTCTATCTTATATTTAAATCTAATTATAAGTCTTTAACAAAGTTACTATTGTAGTCTTGTGTGGCTGCTATTGAGGTTGAGATTAAATTTAATCTTTCAAGTGTAAGTCTTGATGCTTTAGCAGCATTAGCAATCTCATTTTCATTTAACAGATAATAAAATCTTTCGTCATTTATCTTTTCTAGAATTCTTTGGTAAAAATTTTCTAGGGTCTAAATGGAGAGATTTTCAAGTACATCATTCCAGTTGGATCTAACTATTTCCATTACGAAGATAATTGTCTAATCTATGAATAAGTTTAGCTTGTTCCTTGGCGACCTTAACTAACTCACTTTCTTGATTCTTTGTCAGAGTTATAATTTCCGAAATATCTTAAAAACTGACAATGTTTGACCTATTTTTTTAAAATAGCCAAAAAAAATCATTTTGAGCTAATTATTTTTTATGGTCCTATTGAAATGTTTAAAAATCATAAAAAAAAATCAGTCCAAAAATATTTTTTTACTATTTTAAAAAAATGGTCCTCATTCAGGGTGCTCAAACTGAGACCTCACTTGATCCTTGCCCTATATATATATATATATATATATATATATATATATATATATATATATATATATATATATATATATATGTGTGTGTGTGTGTGTGTGTGTGTGTGTGTGTGTGTGTGTGTGTATGTGTGTGAATTTATGTCAACTATAGGGGTATTTTGGGTTTTTCACGTAAAATATTAGTGAACTTCGTGGTCAAACTCGGTCAACTAGCAACCTCATCAAGTACTGAGGCGGATTAAATATATGTTTTTTGAAGGGTCAATCTCCAAAGGACTGAAATTTTTGGGTACACATATTTTTAGTAAAGGATTAATCTATATCTATATAACTATATAAAAACTATAGACCCAAATCTTATGAGAAGGACATGTGGCAGTAATAAACACTACTTAATAATTATTTGATATCCTCTCTCACCAAAACGCTCACATGACCGTCTTTCCAATTTTTAATTTTTCAAGAAGCCTTGAAAGTTGTAGGAGCTCATCAATTAAGGAGCTTAACTTTTAAGTACCCTAGATAACCATTGAATGTATCCTCACGTAGTGTGAAAGCATCAGATTCCACTAATTTAGACTAAGTTAGACCATCAAAGGCAAACGAATTGGCCACCAATATCTGTATCACAACACCTATTTACTCAAACTACTTAGTGAAGAGTTCCATCTTTTCTTGCTTTAGTTTTCAAATAAGAGGACACTTTGGCATCCACCGCCACTATTGTAGCAGTCACCATGATGGGTGCCAGAGGGACTGTCGGTTATATTGCACCAGAAGTCATTTTTAGGAAATTCGGAGGAGTGTCTCATAAAATCGATGTGCATAGCTATGAAATGACGGTTCTTGAAATTGCTAGTGTAAGAAGTAATGATGGTTCTTGAAATATTTTAATTTGGTCCTTTTTTAAGAAAAAATATTTTCTTTTCATTTCGATCATTTAATAGACAAAAAAAAGGTATTTGTAAGCTAAAATAGAAAAGGGAGGCTGATGGTGGTGAAAATAACTTTATACCTGTGAACGCAAAGTATTCATGGACGGAACACTGCAGGTACCTATGATTTTTTATTTATTTTCTCCATTTTTATTATTTTAGTCATTGAGAAACGTGTGTGCTCGCGTTCAAATGATCAAATTATATTTAAAACACCTTTTAACCCAAACAAACCCTAAACATGCAACTAGGTGTGAATGAAACAATATGAAATCATGCACGAGTTATTCAAACACACTTAATTGAGGAAAAATCCACCACAGGGGCAAAACCATTTATTTTCACTATAATTTGTAAGAAAACGGCTTACAATCGGATTACAATGAAAATACAAGTTGACTAAGAATTACCCTCAGGTATCGGATTCTGTAGTCGCGGCTGGAATTATCCCTTTCCAGTAGGGCTGCAATGGAGAAGAAGAACGGTCTCCTCCACAAGGGTTGAACTGCAAAACTGCATTCCTGGGTTACCAAAAGGATTCACAAATGTATGGATTTTGTGTGAATCAAAATACCTAGAGTATTAGTACTCAATAGGTGAAGACTTGGGGCTTTCTCTACTCTGAAAATCGTGTGTAGAAGTCTTGGAAAAACCACTTCCCGTAGTGGGATTAAATAGGAGAACTTGAGCCCTAAAATTCGGAACATGATCTGAAAACGATCTGATTGGAATTATCCTCGTCGGATCGGTCCGATTTCTTTAGGCGGATCGGTCCGGATGAACCGGATCGGTTCTTTTATCTGAAGGCGGATCGATCCGGTTGGCATCGGATCGGTTCGGCATTTTGGCTTCATCGGTTCGCTATGGATCCGGGGTACACTAGCCTCACCTCAGCGGGCGGATCGGTCCGGTCTCTTTAGGCGGATCGGTCCGGAGGAACCGGATAGGTTCTTTTATCTAAGCCGGATCGGTCCGGTCTGTTCCCTGATTTTTCTTCTTTTGATATTCGGATTCCGTTGATGAGCGAATGATTCTTGAATTTTCTCAACGGTGTAACGGCGTACGACATATAAAATGCTAATGGACAAAAATGTCCTTACAAATCTCCCCCTATGTCTATGCCGGTACATACATAAAAACAAACATCCGAATTATCAATCATAAAAAATTGCCTATACAAATCTACCCTTCCATGAACCCAAAACTGAAAGAGTACAAGTGAATAAGACTGCATCGTTTGATCTTCAAATCTTCAGGAATCTCAACGCTTTTCTCATCAGGGTGTGCAATACAATGATAATCAATTTAGTACCTACACACATGAGAAAAAGCAAAATACCCAAGTGACAATCCAGTTTGAAATGATGAGATAAACATATATATATCAATTTATGAGCAAACTCAAATATCAATTCTCCCCCAAAATTCAAACTCCCCCATAAAATGATAATTCTTTCTCCCCCTTTTTATGATGTCCCCAAATAGACAAATAAGAAGAATGAATCAAACAAGCAAAATCGGGGAGTCACGGTATACAAAAAATACACAAACTATTTTTGATTTTTTTTTCAATTTTTTATACAAAAAATAGATACCATTTTGAAAAAAAATGTAAAACATGATACAAAAATCACACCATGGATTTAGACTCAAACAACCAAGTCATGGAAACGGAATGAATGGGTGTGAACACATTCGATAGGTAAATCAACTCAATCAATCATATGTGCACGATGCATATGTGTACCCCTAACGAATGAACATCAAGAGTATCCTTAGGTGTAAAATTTTTTTGTTGAATTTAGATGACATCGTCTTATGCAAATCAACAAATCAAAGTCAAAGTGATTTCCACACCAATAACGTCCAAAACTATGTAGCGCATTTTCAAGCATTTCAAGGACGTGCAAACCCGTTTTAAATTCTCCAACCAAACTCCCTCATATATATATATTCTTTTAGAGGTAATCTAAATTCTCAAACTTTGGAGAATTGGTGCAAAAACCTAAATGGCCCATAATTGGCATGAATTTCTTTTTATTGCCTTTAATTTTTTTTTGGGGGATCTTTTAACCTCTTTGGACCTCGGATAATAAAATTCCTCAATTTTTTAGGTCCTTTATAACGGTGGCTTTTGCGCAAAGGATTAGATGATTACCTTTCGCAGCCCCTCCCCGTTATCAAACAAATCACACAAACTCACAAAACGGTTTTTATATGCACAATTTCCTTATAAAAATTATCGAGCTTGGTTCGTTTTAAAGACAGGATTGGAGTGAAAACACCCAACCAACATATGATAAGACAAGCACAATAATCAAACAAATCCGTGCATGTGTGCAATAAAGGAAATATGAGTCAAACATGTAGGAAGTAACACTTAAATGCATCTTAATGACTCCAAACATTATAAAGCACATGGATGAATTGATCTATTGTCTCAAAACATTATCAAATAGTCACATGAAAATAATGGAATGAAGTTGTGACTCGGTCATCCAAAGTGTTCATCCATAAACGGTGCAACAAAAAAAAATCTTTTTGTATTTTTCAAAAAATTTCAAAAAAATATATAAAAAAAGTACATGTCACAACGCTAGCAAAAATATATCAAAAAGCATAACTAGCGTATGACAAACATGCAAACACAATCATCTATATGATATGGCAAGAGAAGAATCATGTGCAAGCAAACGGGAATCAACTTGTCTAAAATCTAGTTCCTCCAAAAGTGATTTTCTAACCCAAATGGATGAAACACATCGACAAGGGGTTTTGGGAACCAACAAAATACTAGACTTCGAATTCCTAGGACCTCTTCCAAGATCAAAACAAAATCGCCTAAGGTGACCATTCCTACCACAATACGAGCATGTGTAAACGGGTGGGATGACACCGAAAGTGTGATCTTTTCTAGTGTCCTTGGAATTAGTTGACCCTCTAAAACAAATAATGGTTTTGGCTTTAGCATTAGAAGCATGAGAACACGATGAGCCATTACCATCACTATCAAACCTACTTGAGTCTGTCAAATCATTTTTTAACTTCAAAATTTTTGACTCAAGCAAAGAATTAGACTCTTCCAAATTAAGGGACGCCTTCTTCAAATTATCAATTAAACTTAACAATTTATCACGCTCCCCCTCAATTAAAACAAACTTATTCCTAAGAGTCTTTTCGCGTGCCGTAAAATCATCGATTAATTTTTTATCCTCGACGGCACAAACGGGAACCCTAGAATTTTTTAAGTCCTCCAATTCCTTCTCTAAAACTAGGACTCTCTCATCACTCTTCTTTTTGGCAATTTTTAAAGAATCAAAATCAGTACACAAATTACCAAAGTGCTCACGACAAATATCACTTTGAGTTTGAAACTCTTGCAAATATTCAATCTTACTTTTAAAGAGAGAACTTTCTTTTTCCAAAACTTTAATTCTTTTGCAAAGTTTCAAATTCAAACTTTTTAATTTTTCAGCACGGTCGTGAAATTTTTCAAAAATAGGCTCCTCATTAAATGGGCGTTCCATTGAAAAATTGCGATTTTTCATAAAACTGATTTTAAAAAATCAATATCACACAAATTTTTGCTGAAAATAGGAATACGCGATAAATTAGCGTAACCTGCTCTGATACCAATTTGAGAAACGTGTGTGCTCGCGTTCAAATGATCAAATTATATTTAAAACACCTTTTAACCCAAACAAACCCTAAACATGCAACTAGGTGTGAATGAAACAATATGAAATCATGCACGAGTTATTCAAACACACATAATTGAGGAAAAATCCCCCACATGGGCAAAACCATTTATTTTCACTATAATTTGTAAGAAAACGGCTTACAATCGGATTACAATGAAAATACAAGTTGACTAAGAATTACCCTCAGGTATCGGATTCTGTAGTCGCGGCTGGAATTATCCCTTTCCAGTAGGGCTGCAATGGAGAAGAAGAACGGTCTCCTCCACAAGGGTTGAACTGCAAAACTGCATTCCTGGGTTACCAAAAGGATTCACAAATGTATGGATTTTGTGTGAATCAAAATACCTAGAGTATTAGTACTCAATAGGTGAAGACTTGGGGCTTTCTCTACTCTGAAAATCGTGTGTAGAAGTCTTGGAAAAACCACTTCCCGTAGTGGGATTAAATAGGAGAACTTCAGCCCTAAAATTCAGAACATGATCTGAACACGATCTGATTGGAATTATCCTCGTCGGATCGGTCCGGATGAACCGGATCGGTTCTTTTATCTGAAGGCGGATCGATCCAGTTGGCATCGGATCGGTTCGGCATTTTGGCTTCATCGGTTCGCTATGGATCCGGGGTACACTGGCCTCACCTCAGCAGGCGGATCGGTCCGGTCTCTTTAGGCGGATCGGTCCGAAGGAACCGGATCGGTTCTTTTATCTGAGCCGGATCGGTCCGGTCTGTTCCCTGATTTTTCTTCTTTTGATATTCGGATTCCGTGGATGAGCGAATGATTCTTGAATTTTCTCAACGGTGTAACGGCGTACGACATATAAAATGCTAATGGACAAAAATGTCCTTACAGTCATTTTTAATGTATTAAATTTATTTGTATATTAATTCTTTAATTGTTTCTGACTTTTTTTTATGTACACGGTTTCAGAAAAAATCTCCCATATAATATACTCGATTTTGTTATGGAAAAAAAAAGATTTTAAGTTCTATCAGATTTTTATTTATTTTATTTTCGTTCAGATCACTTACTGGACAAAAAAAATGTATCTGTAAGGTGAAATAGAAAACGAAGGCTAATGGTGGTGAAAGTAACTTTTTTCCTGTGAACGCAAAATGTACCTATGATTTTTTATTTTTTTGTGATTTTTATTATTTTAATCATTTTTATTATTTTAGTCATTTTTACAGTCAAATTTATAATTTCAGTAGCAATATATAATACGTAAAGGAGTTTTTTTCTTTCAAATCATCTCTTGCGACTTAGAATTATTTGTTTGTTTGTGGGTTTTATTTTTTAAGTTGGGACAGCAATCGATGAAGCTCCCAAAATCGAGTATGATATTTTTTCTATTTTTTTTATATACTAATCAACACACACACACACACACACACACACACACACACATATATATATATATATATATATATATATATATATATATTCGACCACGCACCGCATGCGTTCATGATAGTATTTCTCAAGAGTTCTATACAAGCATTTAAAAGGCTCAACACCAAGCCTATCCACGTGGCTTGGTTTTACTTAAAAGTTTCTTTTATTGTTTCACCTCCTTAAACCTTCACCACTGTAAGGCTAATAGCCTTTTCACATCTCAATCTTTATTTTTCTAAACCCTTCATTTTCTGCTACCATTAATTCCTATATACACTGATCGTTCAGTTCATCAACTATTCTAATATAGGTTCGTTCTCTCTTCTCTCTCCTCGGCTCATGAACTCTTTTATGCACTAAACCTTTCTTCTCTTACCACCGTTACATATCAATACCATGGTATTCCTTTTAAACTAATATTATTTTCATTTCTAGCTACATATGATATTTATTTTGGGGGCTTTTAAGAGATTGAAATCGGTTTTTAGGTTTCAAGCGAGTGTATTTAATTCTCTATTTTTTAAATTGGACATATTTGGTATCCGCTCTCCTCTCTCTATCTACGCATCTATATATGATGTATGTTTTTCTTTAAATAGAGGAAATGTTTGATTTAGGTGTACTATTTGGATGGCGAATTTTTGGTTAAAAATCAGTTTTAGGGCTTCAATTTCTAGGTTACAAATAGGGTTTTTCAGACTCTTTATCTTTATCCTTTTTAGTTATTTTTTTCGGGTTCAAATTCACGGTTTAAATAAGGTTTTTGAACTCTAATATTATTTTTATTTATATTTTTCTAGACCTCATTCTTAAATTAAATAGACCACGATTCAAATCAGGTACTATTTCTCTGTTTCTCCATGTCCCTCTCTTTTCCTTTAATTATTACTCGCCTATCTATCATTATTTGGTTTTTATACATAACTAAGATTATTTTTAATTTTTTAATACCTGAAGAATCTTTGTGTGTTAAATACCTGAAGATGCTTTGCATTTGTTTTTTAATATTAACACTTTCGTTTGGTACCTTGGATTTTTGTTGGGGTTTCAAACTGTTTTTTTAATCCCCCAAGGAGCTTAGTCTAAGATGAATGCAAACAGTGATTTGGTTTCTTTGTTTAATATTGTTTTTTGATACTTTAGTTTGCAGTAATAGTTAACACTTTGGTTAATGTAGATTTTACCTTTGAGATGGTTTCTACCTTTTATTGTTGGATCTGCTAATATGTGCCTTTTCTTTTCTATATTTTTTATTACATGGAAATCTTTTCTAATTTGGTCTCCTTTTTACTCCTTGATTTGTGCAAGTACTCTTTCTCATGTATATTATCTCTGTCTATACTATGCTCTATATTTTTGGAGAGTAATCAAGATATTTTCCATTAAATCTACTAAAATATTATTTATGATTTGAGATTTTTTTTATCTATCTGGTTTTTACTAATTAAAACTACGGGACACTATTAAAGGACAGTCATAACCCTTTGTGGGTCTGTATTCTTTAAAGTTTAAATCTGTATATATCTATTGTGGCGGGTTTCTATGAAATTTTTAATGCTCTAAATGCCACGTATAAGATATTTGAAATTTTCTACTTCTTTGTTGCAAAATTATCTTATAATGAAAAATTAGTTCATCAAGTGATTTCTCACTTTCTCATCGGGGGTTGTTTTCTCTGTTTTATCATCTCTTTTTTATTCACAATTTTCTGTTTCTTGTATAACTTGCAATTTTGATTAGTTTTGACTAGAAAGTGAAATTTGGTTTGAAATTGGCACACATGATATGTTATAATTGAGTTTAGAATTACAGCTTAAATAGATAATGAAAAACCGAATCGGTTCGGTGTGACTGTGTGATAATGATTTAAATTAAATTCGCAAGTTTCCAAGAACCCTTATTTAATTAGCGTCTACTTTTAAACCAAATAAAATCAACCCTTAAACATTCTTCTAAATCAACCCATTAAATATAAAGCATGCGACACAAAGTTAAGGAAAAATCCCCGAAGGGCAAAACCTTTTATTTCTAGAACTTTAAAGAATTTACAAGACCATTGACTTACATACAACCTGATAATCGCCCACAAGTGTAATGCACGGTGTCTTCGGTAAACCTTCAAAGAAACGGATAGAAACAGTGTGACACAGAAATACCCGCAGGTGTCGGTTCCTATGTCGGCGGCTGGAAGTTTCCCTTTCCAGGAGGGCAGTAATGAAGAAGAGAACGGCTTCTCCACAAGGTTTGAACAAACTCAAAGTTGTGTTCTTGGGTTACCAAAAAGATTCACAAAGGATTGGAAGAATTGTGTGAATCAAAACATGAGTCTTGGGACTCAAAAATATGAAGACTAGAGTAATTTGGACTCTCAAAGACGTCTTCTAAAGTCTTGCAAAACAACTCCCCCGAAGTTGGTATTTATAGGAAAACAGATGAAGAGATCCACGTTCTTAAAACTTTAAAATTTTATCTAGCGTACAGCTACCCCGAACCGGTTTGGGGTACCTTATGCGGTTTGGGGTACCTTTCTGGTTTGGGGTTAAAAAAAAAACAGCATTCTTCAAGGAATTTTCTCCAACTTCAAAAGGTCATAAATCCTTCACCGTAGCTCGGATTGAGGTGTCGTTTCTTCCAGTATCTTCGTTGCGGCGATATCTTCAACTTTCCAGTTGACCAGACCTCCGGAATATGGATGTGAAATTAAGAAAATTCCCTTGAACTCTCCTATCGTGCCTTTTTTCACTGTTTTGACTTCCCTTGCGTACCACTTGCATTAAGTCCCTAAAATCTTGGAACGTGAAGTCGTTGAGGCAGATGTGGGACACATTAATGGAGATATTGAATGCTTGATTCCCGGAATTCAGATAGAGGCCGTCATGTGAGATCGTGAGGTGACGTGCCAAATGTAGCGGCATACGACATACACAAATGTAATATGTTGGACATGAGAAAAATGTCCTTACAGATAAGGGTTTAATCATTGACACGAAGGATACATCTTTTACCATATATGGTTAGAGAATTCCTCTGTTCTGTTTTTTTAGTAAGTTAATTCACCATACTGTTATTCTTTATATGATTTATTTTTGTAGATTATTGATTATTATATTTTGTACACCATATTTGAGGTACTTCATTATAGTAAGCGTGTATCAAATACCACATTTAATGCATTTGGTGAATTTTTAAACTTTGATTTGTATTATGTATCATCTTTTTCCATTCATGAACATGGTTGATTTTCTTAGGGTTCATGAAAACAATAAATATGAAACTAGACAATTTTGTTTTGCTTATTAATTTTGAGAATTAGTAATATGTATCCAATGGTACTGTTGAGAGAGGAGCATGGTTTCTGTTTTCTACTACAATTCACCATGCTTTGGTTTGTTGCTTCTGGATTATAAATATTGTATATAAAATTTTTGCATAGTGATTAGAATGATAGTTTGATAAAAATAAAAACAATTGTTACAGGATCACATTTTTAAGCCTTGTACACTCAATTTTAAATTTAATCTATGTCAATTTTTTTTCGACCAACTAATTGTTTTATAAAGGTATGTGTTTCGAGGTCTCTTCAGAAAGAGAGAGAATCACTGAATAATGTGTGAGGGTGCCCAAATGTATATAAATGCTTTGATGAGGAGACCACCGTGGGTTAAAATGTCTCGATGTTTTTTAATCTGTTACTGAAGTATGGTTCTGGGGAACACTATCTCATGCTATCAAAAAATCTGAGCCCAAAGGATTGCCTTAATCTCATGTGTATATTTGAAGACTCAAAGGTCTTGAAACCCAACATTTTCATTTTACCCTTTGTTTTTAATTTTAATGTAACATAATATTTTTATCCCTTATATAAAAAAACAGCTTGGCTGGGAATAATTTACCATATGGAGTTGGACTTTCTTATGTTTATGATTGGTAACTGATATTCTCGCTCATCTTTCGGTTTTTAGTCTTCTTTAATTTGTGTAAGTGTGTTGTTGTTGATTTTTAATTTGTTAAGGTTGTTACTTAGTGTGAACAGAAGTTCATATAAGTCTAATTCTTCTCTAATAAGATCTTTTACTATGGTTCAATTCTACTTTAATTTTTTTTACTATTTCATTTTACATATTTCCCTCAATATATTATATTATATACAAATATTTTATGTTTTATATCATTATATTTTATTTATGTTTCTTTGAGACATTGTACAAGATTGTTTATGTTCTTACTTACGTTTTGCGCATTACGCCTCGCCCGCGCATCACGGGATTTACACCTAGTAGACATTAAAATGTCAATAACCATGAATTTATATGGCTCCCCAAGCGAGTTAACAAAGTTTCTCATGCCCCAATTGTGGGACATACTAGCCCAATATATAAACTTTCTTATAATATAGTACAAAATTCATACTAACAATACATTAAAAACTTTCTAGCCTCTACATCTCAAAAACTATTGTGTAGTGGGTTTGGAGTTCTATTTGATTGTTTTGTATATGAATAAATAGTCTCTTCACTAAGTGTTGAACTATTGAAGGAAATAAAAAATTTTGTTCAAGTCCGAATAAAATTTTATTTGGACTTAAACCACACCTATAGTTTTTGGATTGGGTCGGTCTCGCAAGACCATGAACACTAATTAAATCTTAAACCATACCTAGTGTTCTAATCCTCTAGAACACTAGTTATCTTAAACCATATCTATTGTTTTAATAATTGTTCAACAATATGAGTAAATATCATCAATTTCTTTCTACTACTTTGGGCCATGCTTGCTTTTCCTCATTTCTTTAGTTACTGTAAAGTTTCACTTAGGATTTGTTTGGTTTTGGGTGAAATACGTTTCATCACGGTGAAAAGTAAAATGCTGAAATATTTTTTCACATATTTAAAATAATTTTTTTGCTGGATTGATATTGTAAATAAATACATACCCTATAATTATGAAACTTTGAACAAGAATAGAGAAAAAAAATTAAGTCTAAATAGGTGAAAAAATAGTTTGTCATATTACTTTTTACCGCATTGAAACATATTTTATCCCGAACCAAATGGACCCTTAATGTGATTGAATTTACCACTATTTGACTTCCATTTTGTGTTTATCAACACCTTTATATTTATGTAAATTATGTTCTCCAGTGTTTTGTTAGGATTCTTTTATATTTCAAAATAAGTAATGTTACTTTGTACTAGTTATTTTTTTCAAACTCTAGATGGTTTTTTGTTTGAATGTAGTATGTATTTTGGTTGGTAGCTTCATAATTTAGTCCATAGTCAATAACATTATTTGTCTTTAGTCCAATGACATATTTTCTGCACTAAGATCGTTCACCCTTATTGTATATCTTATAAGTTAACGAATAGATAAATTTAACACGCGTACATTATAAAAATTCACATGTACAGTATAAGGTTCCATGTACACATTATAAAAATTTGCATACACATTACAAAAATTCAGGTAAATATTATGTAATTTCGCGTATATATTATTGAAAAATCAGGTATCCACAAACAAACATGGCCTCATAAAAATCCATCCAGTTTGAATCTTTTCTTTGTGTCTTCATTCAAAAAAATGATATCTACTAAGAACTAAAGCCAAATAACAATATTTTCATGTTGTTGTCAATGTTTTAGTATTATTTTCGTTTAGAGCTTTTTAAAGTCAATTATATTTTTGAATATTATTATGCACTAATTATGTTTTGCGTTAAAATCTTATTGACCGATCCAAGTTGTCCATGTGTGCTCTCTCTACTGAAACTTCTAGTGACATATTTTATTGACACAATTAATGTGTTAGTAATGTGTTGGACAATATGTATGTGCCTTTTTCAAAATCACATGTGTACCAATAAAATCCTGACAAGGACGTCGAGGTCAAAATGTTTGTGGTTGGAAATATAAATATTTACAACTCTCAGCTCTCTTTCCTCACAAGTACTAAAATGGTGATATATTTTTTCACATATTTAAAATTAAATGTTTCTTGATTTGATATTGTGAATAAGTGCACACTCTATAATTACGTAACTTTAAATAAGAATAGAAGAAAATTTAACTCTAAAGAAGTGAAAACGTATTTCACCATATTACTTTTCACCGTGTTGAAGTATATTTTACCTCGAACCAAAAGGACCCTAGATGTAATGCTTTATACTACACAGGAAAAATGTAACATAGCATAATTTAGTTACGGTTTTGTTGAAAAATATACGTATTTGTCATTTTTATTTTTTTCAGCCAATTATAAGCAACATGATACCCATATTGAATGTAAGCAATAAAAAAGTAAGCGAAACGAGAACCAAACTAAATCAACCCAAGAAGTGTGATGAATTTAATTGGCTCAGTTTCACATGGGTTTGGTTTTCATTTCGAAATTATAGAATTGGCCGAAATTCGTTATCGTTCTACTTTAGCTATGAAACTAATAGATTATGCATTTTTAGGACTTAAAATAATATTGGTAATGGATATAGGACAATAAATATTTTTTTTTCATTTTTAATCCCTATGTTTAAATTATCGGTCGATGTGGCATGCTGTGATTGGTTGGTGTTTTATGGATATATTCAAAAATAGGGACTAAAAATGGAAACAAAATGTTTGTTGTCCTATTTTCAAAATACATATTACAATATGTCCTAAATTTACAATATCCTTAATTTTCATTATCAACATTTGAAACTTATTATTATAAAATAATTACTTTAATTTATGCGTGACATTTTTTAACTAATAGTTAAAGGAAGTGGAATATAAGTTATAATGAAATCATAATCTCAATGAGTTTAGTACAAGTACATGAAGATATTTGTTACTTCTATCATATACAGAGTAATAAGTAATAAACAAATATTTACAGTGTAAAAGGTTTGAGTACGATTTAAGCCTGTATAAACTCCGGTAGGTATGCGCTTTAAAAAAGAGGAGATTTCATACTTTGAGAATTGGACACTTTCCCCATCCACTAACCCTTCTTGTTTGGACAATTTTTCTTCATTTTCTTTGTTTGTTTACTAAAATCTAAAACAACCTCTGTGATCTATTGAATTAAGTCAACAATAACCCCATCTAAAATGGTTATTGCGCATTACTCATTAAAATGGTTGCATGTACACTAACCCCGTCTGAAATATTGCATGTACAATACCTCTGCCACATTACTAAAAGAGTAATGCTTCACACACCAACTCTTAGTACCAATTCAATACCGAATGTGCTTTAAATATATAGTACCAGAGTGGGCTCCACACTTTGGATGGTGGAATTCACACTTTAGTACATGCATTTAAAGCACATTTGGTACTAGAACGGTATTAAAAGTAGGTGTTGTTGGGTATATTATTGCTATATATATTTATTTTGAATGAAGTAAATAAGCTAGTGGGAGGGGCTAAGTGGTAAGTTAGTTGGGGGGGGGGGGGGGGGGGAGTGCATGAGGTCATGGGTTCAAATCCTAGGGAGCACACTAATTATTAAGGGTCAAAGATTGGGCCATGGGCTCTTGGCGATTTCTAATGTGCATTAAATCTTTTCAAAATTGTTTTAATTTTAAACCGTTTTTAAGTCTTTAACTATTTCTTCCACTATAGCTGTTAGTGGAGATATTAGTGGGTTAGTTGGCTAAAACCTCTACCCACATTTTTTTACCATTTTCTTTATAGAAGAAAAGGCTACAGAGTCAAAAACGTGTTGAAAATCTCTCTCACGTTAGCTGCAAAAATTCTTTTGCTATTTTTTGCAAATCACTTTCTCTGCAAAAATAATTTTGCTACTTTCTACTTTTCGTTATTTTTTTTTTGGGAGTGCTGGAGTATCCTGAGAGTTCAAAGATTTAACACAAAGCTGGTGTGTAAATCTGATCGTTGAATCCTGGGATGTGTATGTTCACGAGGCTGACAACTACAAATTTCAGTGAGCAATTTCACCTTTAGGACTTTGTGTCCAACACAAACCTCGATCGAAAAGTCCTTCTAATTTTATCTATTTCGAATTTGGGATTTTTCATTTATTCTGCATATATTATTTCCTACAATCTAAAGGTGAATATCTGTTGTTATTCTACAACCTGCTATGGAAAATCCTAATGCAAAATACTCTGAAAAACCTGAATTGTTTGATGGAAAGAATTTTAAGAGATGGCAAATGAAACTGCAATTTTACGTAACAACTCTTAAGGTCATTGACGTTATTGCATCTGATAGACCTTCTACACCTGAAGAACTGGTTGTTTGGAAACAAAGAGATTATATGTGTAAGAATTATATTTTGAATTGTCTCTTCCTTGAATTGTATGATGTTTATTGGTCATGTCCTACTACTAAAGAATTATGAAACTTACTGGATAAAAAATATGCAACTGAAGATGTTGGGTCTAAAAAATTTGTGGTTGGAAAATTTTTGGATTTTAAAATGGAAGATAATAAATCTGTTGTGTCGCAACTGGAAGAACTAAAAATTATTATTCATGAAATTCTGGCCGAGGGTTATAATATATGTGAGGGATTTCAGGTGTCTGGTATAATTGAAAAACTGCCACCTTCTTAGAAAGATTACAAAAACGGTCTGAAACATAAGAAAAAGGACATGTCACTAGAAGATTTGATAGTTCGTTTGAGAATTGAGGAAGATAATAGGAATGCAGAACTTAGGGAGAAAAATTCTGAATTCAGTTCTAAGGCTAATTTGGTAGAGGGAAATTTAAATGGAAACCAAAAACAGAACCAATCCAAGCCTAACCATTCAAACCAGAAACATGGGCACCATAAACCAAACCAGAATTCGAGGTCCAACCATAAATTCAAACCTAACGATAAGAACAAAAATTCTAAACCTCAGTTTAATTCTAAACCTGCAGGTCAATACTATGTATGTGGAAAACCAGGTCATTACGCTAAAGATTGCAAGTTTAGGAAGAGTCAAGATATGAAGCCTCAAGAAAATGTAACCGAGGAGGGTAACTTTTCTGCTATTGTGACCGAGGCAAACATTGTGAGTAACATGACAGACTGGTGGCTTGATTCTGGCATCACCAAACATATTTGCGGCATGAGAGGTGCCTTCACTACCTTCACTGCTGTGGGTGAGGATGAACGTCTGTACATGGGAAACTCCTCTTAGTCTAAGGTTGAGTGCAAGGAAACCGTAGTTTTAAAGTTCACTTCAGGAAATTTTCTTACCTTGAAAGATGTTATCTATGTCCCTGAGGTTAGGAAGAATCTGGTGTCTGGTTTTGTCTTAGTTAAGAAAGGTTTTAAAGTTGTTTTAGAGAGTGATAAGGTAGTTGTGACTAAGGGAGGTTCTTTTCTGGGGAAATGTTATGTTCATGAGAGTATTTTCAAACTAAATGTAACTTTGGCTGATAATAATAAAATATCTACTTCTTCTGCTTATTTGATTGACTCTTCTGATATGTGGCATTTTAGACTTGATCATGTAAATAAGGCATCCATTAAAAAATTAATGTTTTTGGGAAACATACCAAAATTTGATATTTCTACCAACTCTAAATGTGAAATATGTGTTGAATCAAAATATGCTAAAACACATTTTCCGAGTGTCGAAAGAAGTTCAACTGTTTTAAGTTTAAGACATTCTGATCTTTGTGGTTTAAAAGGTTATGTGACACGTGGTGGAAATAAATATTTTGTTACTTTTATTGATGATTACTCTCGTTATTGTTATATTTATCTCCTTACGAGTAAAGATGAGAGTTTCTCAAAATTTATTTCTTATAAATTAGAATTTGAAAAATAATTGGAGAAATCCATTAAAACATTAAGATCTGATAGCGGAGGAGAATAAACCGGTGATCTTGATAAATATTGTAAAGAAAATGAAATAATTCATCAAGTTACTCCTCCTTATTCACCCCAATCTAATGGTGTAGCTGAAAGAAAAAACAGAACTCTTAAGGATATGGTAAATTCTATGTTAAGCACTTCGGGATTACCTTATAATATGTGGGGTGAGGCACTTCTTACTGCTTGTTATATTCTTAATAAAAACCTTTTTAAGAATAATGATAAAACTCCTTATGAAATGTGGAAAAATAGAAAACCTTCTTATAAACACCTTAAAGTGTGGGGGTGTCTTGCTAAGGTTTCAATACCAGTACCTAAGAGAACTAAACTTGGCCCAAAGACTGTTGATTGTGTTTTTATAGGTTTTGCTGAAAACAGTAATGCTTATAGATTTCTTGTAATTGATTCCAGAAATTAATATATGGATAAAAATACTATTTTTGAGTCAAGAGATGCTGAATTTTATGAGGACAAATTTCCTTTTAAAGTGAGAAGTAAAGGAACTAGTAGTTCTGTTGTAGTGAGTCCTAGTGTTAAAAATGAATCTCCAAATTGAGAAGAAATTGAAATTAGAAAAAGTAAAAGACCTTGGATAGCTACTTCTTTTGGTCCTGAATTTTTAACGTACTTAATGAAAAATGATCCCGTCACTTTTAGTGAGGCAATGTCCTCACCCGATTCTATTTTTTGGAAAGAAGATATTAATAGTGAATATGATTCTATTATTTCTAACAACACGTGGTAGTTAGTTGACTTGCCTAAAGGATGTAAAACTATTGGATGCAAATGGATTTTTAAAAAGAAATTAAAGGCTGATGATTCTACTGATAAATTTAAGGTAAGATTGGTAGCTAAAGGCTATAGGCAAAAGGAAGGAATTGATTTCTTTGATACTTACTCTCGTGTTACTGTAATTACATCTATTGGGCTATCAATTGCTATTGCTTCATTACATAGTCTGATAATTCATCAAATGGATGTTAAAACGACTTTTTTGAATGGAGATCTTAAAGAAGAAATTTATATGGATCAACCCGAGGGGGTTGTAGTCCAAGGCCTAGATTAAAAAGTGTGTAGACTTAAAAAATATTTATATGGACTAAAATAAGCTCCTAAACAGTGGCATGAAAAATTTGATCATGTAATGATCTCTAATGGTTTTAACATTAATGAAGCGGATAAATGTATTTATAGCAAATTCAAGGATAATTCTGGTGTGATTATTTGCTTATACGTGGATGATATGCTTATTTTTGGAACTGATATGGATGTAGTTAATAAAACTAAAAGTTTCCTTAATAAGCAATTTGATATGAAAGATTTGGGTGTTGCTGATGCTATATTTGGAATTAAAATCATTAAAAATTCAGAAGGAATTGTTTTAACCCAATCTCATTATGTAGAGAAAGTTCTTAGAAAATTTGAACAATTTAATTGTATTCCTGCTAAAACACCTTATGACCCTAGTTGTCATTTAAGGAAACATTCGGGTCCTGGTGTATCATCATTAGAATATTCTGGAGTTATAGTTAGTCTAAGGTATCTTATGAACTACACTAGACCTGATATTGCATATGTTGTGGGTAGACTTAGCAGATACACTTGTAATCCTAATAATGAACATTGGGATGCTTTGATTAGAGTTTGGAGATATCTTAAATACACAATAAATTATGGTATTCATTATATCAGATATCCTGCTGTAATTGAAGGCTTTCGTGATGCTAATTGGATTTCTGATAATAATGAATGTAAGTCTACGAGTGGCTATGTTTTTGCCTTGGCAGGAGGTGTTATATCTTGGAAATCTACCAAGCAAACGTGCATAGCTAGATCCACTATGGAGTCAGAGTTCATAGCGTTGGATAAAGCAAGTGAAGAGGCTGAATGGTTAAGGAACTTCATATTAGATATTCATTTGTGGCCTAAACCAGTTCCAGCCTTGTCCATTCACTGTGATAGTCAAGCAGCGATCGTAAGAGAACATAATAACTCCTACAACGGAAAGTCTAGACATAGCAGGAGAAGACACAACACAGTGAGACAACTATTGAAAGACGGAGTTATAGCTATCGACTATGTCAAGTCAAAGGAAAACCTGGCGGATCCATTGACTAAAGGGCTAGCTAGAGAGCTAGTTTATCAAACATCGAGAGGAATGGGCCTAAAGCCTATAAATATCTAAGCACCTATATGAGTGTGGTAGTGGAGCCGCTTCCTATGAGAATTAAGGCTGATTCTCTGGAGCACTCAAGAAACCTGGGCATGCTCAAGACTGAAACGAGCACAACTGTGAGAACACGATGATGATTTTTGGGAGTCACGTATGTGTTACATTGACTTAAGTTTACAACAATGGTGAAATAGTTCAAGACATTAGTTCACTATCAACCGGTAAACTCAATAGATCAACACAAAGAAAAGGTTCAAGTCGAATGACACCTTTGCCTTATACGTCACTCCTTATGATACTCCAGAGCGTCGTTTTATTTTACTTATTTATTTATTTCATTCATGTGGGGGATTGTTGGGTATATTATTTCTATATATATTTATTTTGAATGAAGTAAATAAGTTAGTGGGAGTGGCCAAGTGGTACGCTAGTGGGGGTGTGCATGAGGTCATGGGTTCAAATTCTAAGGAGCATACTAATTATTAAGGGTCAAAGATTGGGCCTTGGGCTCTTAGGGATTTCTAATGTGCATTAAATCTTTTCAAAATTGTTTTAATGTTAAACTGCTTTTAAGTCTTTGACTGTTTCTTCCACTATAGCTGTTAATGGAGATATTAGTGGGTTAGTTGGCTAAAACCTCTACCCACATTTTTTACCATTTCCCTTATATAAGAAAAGGCTACAGAGTCAAAAACGTATTGAAAATCTCTCTCACGTTATCTGCAAAAAATTCTTTTGCTATTTTCTGCAAATCACTTTCTCTGCAAAAATAATTTTGCTACTTTCTACTTTTCGTTAATTTTTTTTGGGAGTGCTGGAGTATCCTGAGAGTTCAAAGATTTAACACAAAGCTGGTGTGTAAATCTGATCGTTGAATCATGGGAGGTGTATGTTCACAAGGCTGACAGCTACAAATTTCAGCGAGCAATTTCACCTTTAAGACTTTGTGTCCAACACAAACCTCGATTGATAAGTCCTTCTAATTTTATCTATTTCGAATTTGGGATTTTTCGTTTATTCTGCATATATTATTTCCTACAGGTGTATGTATCTTTATTCTTACTAAAATGGTTGCAAGTACACTAGCTCTACCACATTACTAAAATGGTTAATTACACTTACGCTCCTGAACTTTGACCCCCTTACACTTCACTGCCTCAACTTTCAGTTTTTATACTTAACCCCTTAACTTACAATACGACTTCAAATTGCGCCCTCATGTGCGTTGCACATTACTCATTAAAGGGTATTTTTTCATTCACCCCAAACCCTATTTCTTCTCTCTCTTTTCATCCTTTTTCTTCTCTTTCTCTTTCTTCTCTTTCTGATTTTATACAGATTTGGGATAAATTGTTTTTCTGCTTTATGATTTTTTTGGATTTTTCGTTTTTTAATCTTTTTATTAGAAATTTATCTTTTTATTGAAAAACTGCTTTTATTCACAATTTCGACAAATATTTTTTATTTTTTTTTTATATTTTTTATTTTTCTTACAAAAAAATTCTTGTTTTATTTATTTTCTGTTTTTATGTATTTATTTTCTGTTTTTTAAAATTTTCTACAATTTTTATTTTTTTAAAATATTTTTTCGATTTTAGGTATTTTCCTACTTTTACGTATTGTTTTTTTTTAAATATTTTTCAGTTTAATCTATTTTTGTTATTCATTAAAATATTTTTCCCCTTTTTATATTTTTTTGGTAATTTTTTGAGTTTTAGTTGTTTACAAATTTTCATATTTCAAAATATTTTTTTAGGATTTTGCAGATTTTAAATATTTTTTTGGTATTTTTCAGAATTTGTAAATATATTCGTATTATCCAAATGCTTTTAAAAAATTGTAAATTTTTTTCGTGAATTTTTTATATTTCTAAAATATTTTTTTAGTATTTTCTTAATTTTGAATGTTTTTGTTGTTATTTTAAGATTTTTTTCAAAAACAATTATGTTAGGACAAAAATTCCCTTATTTTACTTTAAGTCATGTGCCATGCACATGCAGTGGCGGATCCAGGATTTTTGATCAACGGGGGCCAAAGTTTCGAGTAGTGCCGGGACGATTTTTTTTTTAGTTACTTCGAGTTTTATACAAATTATAACTTTATTTCGAGTTTTATACAAATTATAGTTCATCCAAATTGACTACAAATTATATGTTTCGAGTTTTTTTTGGCATATATGTTTGGGACACAAATTACAGAAATTTGACAAGAAGCGAATTACATAAATAAGGGTATATGTTTGGTGGGACTACAAAAAATCATACATTCAGTTTCTAAAAAAAATCATACATACAAAAAATCAGCTTAAGGTTAAAAAAATACCTAATGGTGATGAGTTAGTGGCTCCGGCTAGCATATACAAAAATCATACACAAAAATCCTATATATTTTAGGTTTAGATTTTTAATTAATTTCAATCTTACACCCTCAGTTTTGAATATAGTTAGAGTTATACCTTATAATTTGAAATTTTACCAAAAAACCCTATATATATATATTTATTTATTTATCAAAAATTGAACTGGGGCCAAGGCCCCCCTTGGTCCCCATGTGCATCCGCCTCTGCACACATGCCTAACGTTTCCCCCAAAAAATTAACAATGTTGGACCGCAAGTAATTAATTGTAGCCATTTTCAAATATATGGGTGTAAATTGGAAACTGTAAAAATTGAACGGGGTGTGGGACTATTGCCCACCTGGGGTAGAGAGGGGGGAAATGTTCCACGCCTGAGCTTAAGCGTGGACAGTTTCCACACCTGTCTTCCAGGCTAATTGATATTAGATAATCCGCTATCCCTCCCATAGTGAACGCTTAATGGATCCGCTCCAAATTTTAATGTATTTTGCTCCCATTGTGACTCAGAAATGGCAAAAGTAGAAGATCCACAATGGTATTATGGTATCCATTGTGGATGGCCTAAGTGATGATACCACTTATAACTATGTTGTAAACTAAACATTGATTAACTTTAAATAATGGAAGCAAATAAGTAAACTACAATCTCATTCTATTAGAATTTTATACGGTAGGAGATCCAAGGATAATTTTTCTTTTTAGAATTCTAAACTAAATATTTGTTAAACGAGCCTCTTCTTTTAATTTCCAGGTTATTCCTATTTGGCACTAAGCCGACCATATATATTCTTGTTGTCGCCATGTTAAGTATTGTTTTCTTTGTGTCGAAAAATTGTCAACCCTAACTTGATAACTTCATCTTGGTATTGTGTTAAAATCTGTCACCCATACATGCAATTAGAAGCATCATATTTTATTTTTGAGCCGCACAAATTATGTATATGGATAGAAACATCAATGGTTTCCTTGAGCAAAATACCTAAATAAAATTATAAATAAGAAGGAAAAAATGGATATTTGGCGGAAGTAATGCCCCAAAAAGGTCCTGCGATGAATAAATTGATTTAACAAGATAGAAATGCGTGGAAAAATTTAAATAAAAATCCTCAAATACCGAACATGAGATTGATAAGGCCATGGGAAACGTTAGAAATTTTATAAAATGAGAAAATCCTTTTAATCAAGTAAGCTTAAAGTTCAATGCTCATTTAGTTCGCGTTTATATGTTTTCCAAGAATCTCAAAGGGTTGAAGCTCTCTCTCAGTTAGAGAAATCTCATGAACAAAGACTCATTATTAGTATAAAAAACGTATCCCATGATTACTTTTACTTTGCTCCTATTATCACTCAAGAGATTGTATTCACTTATGACCCTATATGCATGTAATTCTTTAAATTAGCATCGCTACCATCAATGACAAATCAACTTAGATTCTCCCCTCTCTCTCTCTCTCTCTCTCTCTCAGTAACAAAGTTACACCACCTAATAGCCATAATTAAAGCCAAATTATTTTCTCATAACTACCTAATCTGGAAAACTCAAGTATTTCCACTCATTTCGAGTCTCAAACTTGGTGAGCACTTAATCGGAACAAAACCTGCTGCTAAAGAAGGAACCAATTCCACAAATGAAGAATCGGGTTTCACTGATGTGCTCGTGCAAAGAAACCCAAATTCGTGTCTACTATTCAAAAATTTGAACACCGAAACACCATCTTGGAGCTTGACATTCCCAAAGAAACCAACATGAATGTTTCATTTATTTCTTATCATGGGAATGGATGTGGGAGGTCGCAAAATCGTGGCATGGAAGGTTACACTTTCCTCTCAAAGGGTAGAGGCTTTGTTCCTACTGGGCATTACGAAAGGACCCTACCGAACAACACTAAAAATCGCTTTCATCTTTTGGAGGAAAACATGCCTTTCCTCGCCCATTAACAACTCACTCACCAAAGCCACAAGAATTAAATAATCCCTCAAACACTTCGGTACAACCCTCACCCGTGTCATGACAAATCTGTGGCAAATCTAACCACAAAGGTGCCATGTGTTGGTTTAGATATGATTATGCATCGGCTTGTCATCGGGTCGGAGACGAATCGGGTTTAGGGAGATCCAGATCCGTGTAATCGGGTCTTCATTGGGTTCGAGTTCGGATCCAGTTCTTCATCAGGTCTACAATACTAGATCCAGATGCGGGTCTCAGGTTCCGGTCCGAGCCGGGCCAAATATATACATTTATTTTATATTTATTTTATTTTATTTCACTTCTTTATTTTTTAATCTTAAATTAAAATATTTTGAAATGTATTATAGAATATTATTAGTATAAGTAAAACATATATTATTTATAGGGGGTTTTGAAAAAAGGTCCTCATAGTGTTCAAAGTGTATAAAAATAGGACACTCCATATAATTTTAAAAATTTAGTCCCTGTACTAAAAATACCATGAAAAAAGGTGAAAAATAGTGCCACTGGCGCGGACCAAAAAAATAAAAGTATTGTACCACAGGGACTAGATTTATAAATGTTATTGTACCACAGGGACTAAATTTATTAACTTGAAAAGCATTGTCCTAAAAATTGAAATATAGGAAGAAACATGACCTTTACCTTAATTCTCTATTATTTATATTTATTATGTACATAAATATATATTTTTATATATTATACTTGCATGTTATATTGATAAGACATATTTATAAATATATATAAATTTATAGTTTATATATATATATATATATTATAATAATAATAATAACATACAACTTGGGTCGGGTCTTCGGGTACGGATCTTGTATAAGATCCAGACCCTACCCGTTTAATAAACGAGTCTTCCGATCTCAGCCACTTTATGCATATCAGGTCAATGAAGTTACCCCAAGCTCTCGTCTCAGCCACTTTCGACGGAGACTGGCGCCACATCTCACATAACTCCTATTTCAAATATGTCGTTGGGTGTTTACACCCTATAAAAAAAGGATACCACAACTTGGCACGCTATAACTGGAAGTGTAGCAGCAAGTAAGGATCGAATCCACTTGGAACGGTATTTAGGATTAAATTGGTTTAACAATTCGAAAAGGGAGAAAATAAAAGATGATATGGTGAGAATATAATTAACACTAGGCAGTATGTAAACTAAATTAAATTACCAAAATGAGATTAGGATCATTTCCCCACTATGATCTAACAACGCATAATAAGGAATTTGGTTTGAAAATAATTAATCGAGCATATTAAATTAATTATAAACATCAAATATGAAGACGTTTAATTTAACAAAGAAAGATTAAAATTTCAATCGAAAATTGTCACAAATGGATTAATATCGCAATTTCGCTATAAACATTACCATTGCGTGACAAAGGAAGTTAAATGCCTAATATTCCAACATGATTACACAAGTTTTCAATTAAAAGTGTTTCAAATCAAAACCTAGATTTTGAGCTCAAGAACCCATCAATGGTGGAAAAATGATTCCAACCTTAAAACTAGCTACTACACATGATTAAAACAATTAATACGACTAATTAATGAAAGCAAATCGTAAATTAACCAACAAAAAGAAGTTATATTAGAACATGGTTAGGTTACAAAGCAAGAAATAAACTTAAAAAGCTAAGAAACAATGAAGAAGATGATGAATAGTATTATTTACATACAAGAAAGATGGAACCCAAAGAGGGAGAAGGGAAGAAGAGCTCCCAAACCCAAAAAAAACCTAACTAAACTAATGAAATCTGATCTAAAGTGGATCCCCCAACTTAAAAGAATATTTTTTCATATATACCCAAGCAAAAACTGTAAACATAAACAAAAGAACATGTAATTAGTAGTTTTATATGGATCTATAAATTTGACACATGAGCATCCAATTATACATGTTATTTATTCTTTAATAATACAAAACGTTATGTATTATATATTTAATTCTAGGATCTTATATAAACAAGAATATCACATATAATCATTATGCAGAACATAAAATAATATTATAATCATATACCTCCATCATGTCACAATTGAAAAGATTAGCGAGGCAACCGACCTTAACGGTGTCCAATCGAGATGAATTTCGGACCACAGCTTCCTCTTGTATACGAAAAAAACATTCCAATTTCAGCAGATTCCAATGGTTAGAAATTCTTTTATAGTCAAAACATTATTCGAAATTAACTCTCATTGAGAATTTAGATTTCTCTCCCTTATCTTGTAATTTCATTATGTTGTCTCTTATTGTGTCTAAATGATAGAAAATTAGTCACTTATTTATAGGCATGGATATGACCTAAATTTCCAACATTCACTTAATCTCAATCGGCCCTTAAGGTAGATATCCAAGAGTCCTTTTGACTCTTGGTATTTGGAGTGACCTTTCATTAACAAAAGTGACTCTTAGTATTAATATAATTATGGAGCACATTATATAGAATTATTGTCTAAAAATATTCTACTATTCTTCCGCTTGATCCATAATTATCATAAGGCATGCAATAATCTTTAAGTCGTCTTTAAATGGGTTTTCATAAATATCTTAATCAAACGAACCATTTATGCGAGTCATGACGCTCACATACTAATTCAAGGGCATGATCACTTCCACGTACCACAACGTTAATAACTCATCCAACAAGGTCTATAAATTGGGTTATTCAATAATGGTCCATAATGTCTTATATAAAAGACTATTTATGTCACATTAATCAATTCACATGCATGTAAAATTATCTTTGAAGACAAAAATTGAAATATTCAGAATATAGTTTAATTGATATCAAGTATAGTGTCAAAAATTAAGCACCAAACAATCCACAACACTTATACTTAATTGGATATACGCAAGACTCATATCTTAAGCACTTTTTATGAATGTCCTTTAGTGATAACCCATTTATTAGTAGATATTCTATGTTAACACTTACACTAATGTGTTCAACTGACACTTATTGTTTTTGAACTTCTTTGTTCACATATAGATATTATATCCTAATGTTCCTAGGTTCTTTAAAATGCCTATCAGTTCTTCATAATGAAGATTACTGTGACATTATCATAATATTTCAACGACTTGGTAATAATGTCAACAACTTTAAGTCTCAAAATAAATTGTTTCGCAGCTATAATCCATAAATTGGAGCCCCAAAGCATACTACATACCATATTTAATTATTTTTCACTCTTTCATAATATTTGACACTATGCCAAAACAAACCTACTTAATCAAGATAGAACAATTATCATAAGTGTGAGCATATAATATTTTAGGTATCTCATTAACTTATACTCTTAAAATATTTTATTTCTATAATCTATCATTCATTACTAAGGGAACTCCAATAAATATATAAATTTACTCCCACTGACTTCAAGGTATATATATAATGATCAAAATACATAATATATTCTTAAAATACTATTGATGAAAAACTGACATAAGTTTATATAGTGACTAGTTGTAAAACCGCACAATGCAGAGAGAGACTATTGATGACATTTGACCCACGCTCGAGTTAAAAAAGTATTAAACAACAACTGAATCATCACCTAAGTATACATTATTTACATACATAAAGAAGACATAATAAATTATAAATAGGGTTCTCGTTGGTTAGTGGTCTTAATAACCAAAACACAGTCAATACGGACAATAAACTTAACAATTAGAATGCCCAAGATACCATAACAAAAAATCTTATGGTCTTGATATAGTTATTTATATCCAAAACCCATAAATGATGAATTGTAAAATATATATGCAAAACCCCCCGGGAAAATCTCGCTAGAACTATCTCCTTGCCCATACTAAAAAAAATACTATTGTCATATCATAAACTGATTAAATTAGAGATTGGCTATGTTAATGACTCCATAACCATTTAATACACATCCAAGAAACAAATTTATTTTCCTTCTTCATCTGCACTCATAGATCAAAAGGAGTAATCGTCAAGTATATATCAAAATTCGTGTGGGATCGAAACTCGAACCAGAAACAAATTGACACCCGTAGTTCTAAATATGGCAACAAACAACCAAATAAAAAGGGAACGAAAAATAATAACCTCATCCCTAAAACTATTTTAAGATCCATAAACAGATTATCCAGAATAACATTAATAGTATTCAATTTGTAGAGCTAGTAATTAAAAAAATCAATAATTAAAAGGAAGTCCATCCCTCCGATTTTAAACATATATTCAACATTAAAGGTTTAAAACATCAGTAAAGCAACATATTAGAACATCATACCTTGTTCTCTATATTTATATGGAGAGAAAATATGAAATTTTTCTTCACTCTCACTCCCATTAAGTTCCACCTCTAAAAATATTTAATCATATCTTGAATAAAAATGCAAAAATCTTATATGCATTACAAATTATATGATGAAAAGCAAAAGCATCCTGACTAAAAATATGATGAACAAACTTAACTTATCGATCAGAATTTTATCCCTCGTGTTCTACTTGACGATCAAATGAATGGGAGAACGTGTGATTTCCTTTTGACATAAGATGCACAACCACTTCAAATAAGAATCGTTTGAGATAGGCACTATAACTATGTCAGGTATTGTAATAAATATATTGTGTGTAAAAAAGGTAGCGTATGTGGGATAAGGTTATCTTATACAACTTATACATATACGTGTAGATACAAAAATCACATACCAATAAAATAAACAATAAAAAGTAGCAAATATAATTTCACCGAAAAGATGTACAAATATAAATCACTTATATATACAAATCTCTAAAATGGAGTACCCACATTTTGACTCTTGGGTTGAGTTATATTTTATAATCATCACCTTTGATTTTTAAGGAGGTTTATGAGTGATTGGATATAAGAATTCAAATGGAGACTATTAAACTTCTATGATATATACGGTTCAAATTCATAGTATTTTAACATAACCCAACAAAATTGATTAATAAGTAAGAAAAGAGAGATGACATACGTGATTCACCCGACCTGCCTTTCAACGATGATAAAGAGAAGGGTTGCATATGATAAGTTCATACCATAGATAGAACTGTTCTAATCCTAATACATGAAAGAATCAAAAGAGGAAATATTTATGAAGCTCCCAGGTATACATGTTACCATGAAGCTATAAACACGTTTATTGGGACTAATTAGAGGTTGGGAAAACATTTTTTTTTATATATTATAATATCTTTAAAATAGAAACATTCAAGAATAATCTCTAATTTAAAATTGTAAAATATCTAATACAAAAAAAAATGCATCAAAAAAGAGTTACTTTGAAGATAAAGATGGCCCGGGAAACAAAGCATACTTGAGAAGATCAAGCCTCAACCCTATCAATGGAAACATGAGGCTCTTTATAAATGATCTTGTTGGTGGGTTTCACTAGCAAATGAGTTTGTTCTCGGAATGGAGATTTGGATAACCCGATCTCTGTCCAAAAGTCTAGAGTGAGGAACCATAAGTCTTCAACATACAGTCAAATGTAGTCCTGACAAAATTTCTAAGAGTTTTAATGGATCCATAAGATGATATAAATACATCATCAATCCCAACAAACTACAGCACCTTCTTACCCTGGACGTAATAATCTCAGACCCATGCGAGGTCGAGACCATCCTGACCATAGCAGACCCACATACTCTATGATGGATAATATCAACGATGATAAAGACAAGGGTCGCATATTCGAGAAGAGGAAAGGGTAATAAAAAATGAAACTCTTGGAAGGAAATAATATAAAAATGACGGGTAAAAAAATATAGCAGATGAGTTGTATTAGATGGGTAAAAAGAATAGAGTTTGTGGGACAAAATGGAATACAGAGTGAGAAAGAAAATATAGAAAGGTAATAGTGTCTACGTGGATACTCTAAGGAGAGAGGAGCCATTAACTCTTGTATAGAAATTTAGAGTATATAGGTATATAAATATATCTCAACATATATAGTTCTTTTCTTAAACTCTCATAAGTTTTCAAACTAAATGTAGCTCTTAATGAAAGGAAGTTACTAAAGCCGTAAGATTTTCACATTTTAAGATATAGGTGGAAATATTTATTTACACCCCTTTCTATATTCGTAATGAACACTTTCACAATAAGTCATGATTTATGTCATTGATTATCATCAGGGTCATGTTTAAGCTTAAAGACGCATTTACACTCGACTCTTGTGTATCAATTAGATAATGCAACGTGATCCTAAACTTCATTTTGGTAAATTTAAGGCATTATAATTTTTAAAAATTATGAAAACAAAATTGTATATTTTATTATTCCTTGTCAAATTCACATTCTTTTGATAAATCTCATAATCATTAAGAATAGCAAACTCATTTAAGAGCTTTATTAAACTATTCATATCCACCAACCAAAAGAACTGTTGCTTTGGATGTTAAGGGAACTACATGAGTATCTTAACTTCTTTTATAACCACATTAGGTAATTTGATATCCTTATCACTCAATAATTTGGTAGACTTAGGGTAGCCTCCACTTCCATGTTAAACCCTAATTAGGGTTTGCATGGCTTCTCCAAACACCTCCAATTCTAATTCAAAACCACCAAATCCACCCAATATATGGTTAAAATCCTTTGTTGATGTTCTCACAAACAAAAATCATACCTCTGCAATCCGGCTAAAACCTCCTTCCAAATATCGTGGAGAGCTTGCAATCATTTTTTCTAAGGAAGATATCGATAAACTAGCCTCCCCTTTCAACCTATCCATTGTTGGTAAATTCTCACATGGACACCCCCACTCTAGATTTCATAAGAAAGAACCTGGATACGTGTGGATTGAAAGCAGCCTTCACTGTGGGCGAAGAATAAACTAACATACCTTTTTTCTTACTAATTGTATTACAAAAACAAACACGACTCACAACAACGATGATAAATATAATAAGAAAATAAGATAATTGATCAATCGATTAAGGTTGATTTTAAAGACAATGTAATTCTTAATATGATCATTAATTTGAAAAACCAAAAGAAAAATGACATGATGCACACTGTTCTCCCTTGTGTATGGAGCTGAAGCAATCCTGCCAGTGGAGTTGGAAGTTCCTTCTGCCCGTTATGCCTTGCGAAGTAGCATGTTCCCTCAGAGAAGACACGTGCAATTCTAAGCGTTAGAGGAGCACATAGATAACACGATGCAATACTTCCAGATGCACACGAAGCAACTCTCAAGGGAGTATGATAACCTGCTAAGACCAAAGAAGTTTGTTGAAGGAGACCTCATTTTGAAAGCAGCTGTGAAGCACATCAGAGGGCTCCCTCTCCCTAAGTTTGCTGTGAATTGGGAGGGACCTTTCATTATGAAGGAGGCTCACGATTCAGTTTAGTGCTTAATTTCTAAAATGGAAGAGGATAAACCTTTCAAGATTAATAAAAAATTGTTGAAAGTTTATCATGCACGAGATGGTAACCCCAGCTAGATTTTGTTATTTTATTTGGTGTAATATGTTGTACAAGTCATTTTCTCTTCTGTAATAAGATGAAAAGAGTTCATTCGTAAATTATAAATACTTGAACGTTGTGATGAAACATATATATTGCAACAAAACAACACATGATGACAAAATACTATAACTTTTATTGATGAGAATTGGGTAGAATTATAAAATTGGGAGCTACCAATAACTACATTTGGTATAAAGAAAGAAGATAGACTAAATAAAAATAAAGGGCTTCTAGTCTAGGATGAACCATAGATTAGGCTGGGAAAAGAAGGCCCTAGGTAATCCCGATGAAACTTCCAAATGGGTCTGCTGGGCAGTAATAAAGCATTTGAGCTGGGTCTGCACTTGAGCTCTCTCAATCAACAGGGCCTCCCATTCCAACTTAGCATTTGCCAAGCCTTATTTGAGCGCCCTCACTTTCTCCTCAGCTACTACCAGTAAAGGGGCCAACTCGGCTAGTCGTTGCTCCTTAGATCACTGGCATTCGACTTGTTTCAAGTATTGTTCCCTCTGGGTTTCCAACTGATGACTCTTTAGAAGATTCAAGTAGCTGCTCATCCAAGTTAGTTGAAAGCCATCCTTACCCATTTCCTTAAAATTACCCAAGTGATTATTAATGATATCCCCAGTAAGGTCAGACGTTTAGGTATTGACGACCTCATCAATAACGAGTGCCAAACCTTATAACCTGTGACTCATCACCAGTACGTTGGAGCATAGGCCATCAATGGTAAAAGTATCAGGATGTTACTGGGTAATGCATTCAATGATAGACTGATCCATCATAGAGACTTGAGGAGACTGGTAAAGGACCATGAGGCAAAATTTGGGAGGAGCCATATTTGGCAAGGGAACCTCACTATTTGCTGGAAAATTCGTAGTTGAACCACGATCGTCATGGTTTGAGTTCTCAGAGGTGACTTGGCCTTCATGCATGGATTTAATAGCCAATGGAGCACACTGAGCAAAGTGGTTAGAATGATGACGACAGTATGATGAAAAATCTTAGCAAGTGGGTTTTCATCATTAAGTCATCGTTATAGGTGGAGTTTGACAGAAAATCTTAACAAGTGGTTTTCATTGTTAAGTCACCGTTATAGGTGAAGTTTGATGAACAATCTCAATAAGTGGTTTTCATTGTTAAGCCACCGTCATAGATGGAGTTTGATGAAAACCATTATAGGTGGAGTTTTGATGAAAAATCTTAACATGTGGTTTTCATTGTTAAGTCACTGTTATAGGTAGAGTTTGACGAAAAATCTTAACATGTGGTTTTCGTTGTTAAGTCACCGTTATATGTGGAGTTTAACAAAAATCTTAACAAGTGTGTTTTCATTGTTAATTGACCATTATAGTGGAGTTTGAGATTGATATTCTTCTAATAAGAGATTGAACATTATCAAGATAAAAGACAAAAATATGCAAAAAATGATGAAATACCTCAGCCATGGCTGGAGCAAGAACTAGAGATAGAGCATAAGTTGCAATGATGGGCACTGTTGTGGGAAAATTCATTTCCTCAGGTGCCTCCGCAGAACCTTCAGTCAGAGGAACCTCAGTAAGAGGAACCTCAATATTTGACGAAGCACTTAATTCAAAAAAGGGAACTAGGGCCAAGGTTGAGGGAAAACTCAAAGAAACGATTCGATCTTCCACGAGTACATCAACATTTGTATAGGACGAAGAAACCCTAGGGTGAGCAGATGAACCAATGGTAGAACTAGTGATGTGGGGAGCCACGAGTGAGGATGGCGGGTTCAAATAATGGGAAAGCTTCACACAATGATGAAGCGTCAGGCATGGGCAACAAAGTTTAGTAAGTAGGAAAACACAAGAGGAGACTTTATCTCTAAAATATACAAAAAGGGAGACACCACAACGGCAGGACTCGTCAGAAGAAATTGGAGAATTGAGCCAACGGCAGACATAGTCAGACCAGGGGCAAGTACAACCTGAAAGATCAAGAAAAAAATATAAAAACTTAAATACTTAAAAAATGCGAAGACTTAAAGAACAACTCAAGAAGGAAAAATACAGTTGAGTACAAAATAAGTTATTACCTCTAGGGGACAAGAGGAAACTGGGACAATATCCAAAGGGACCATCGGAAGCACTGTTGGCACACTGGGAGACATTGGAGTTTATTTTAGGGGCAAAACAACCTCAACAGAGTCCTCCGAAGCACCAAACCTCCTGGAGGCCTCTTCTGCATGCCTGGAAGGAGAACGGCGAGAATATGCAAACCCATACATGGGAGAATGGGGAGGAGTTGCATTAATGGAACTACTCTCGAATCGTTCTCCCACGAAAGGACTCACGGAAGGAATGGGCCTTTCTTCTTCAACCTCTTATGCCAAGTTCCTAAGTGTTAGAAAATATAATTTGCGGAAGTGGAAATGAATAAGTGTGAAAAACATGCATACCTCTGATTCAGGGGGAGAATGGGATGATATCAGCTTTGGTGTGGAAGGAGGGGAAGCAGCTGGTGAAGCCTTCTCGGTGGGATGCAACTCAGCATCAGGACTATCATGCAACATAATATCCTCGGTAGCAGGAGTAGCTAGGGTGAGCTGTACATCAGGAGCACATTTTTTCTAGGACTTAGTGCCCAAAATCTTTTCCTTGCACTAGGAGCACCAAGACTTAAGGGGATTCTTTTACTCTCCTTCACATTGATCCCCCCCTCAGATGGATCTACCAAAATGGTGGGGAAAGCAGCAGCAGGTGGAACGATAGGAGTGTGTCGTTGAAACTCAGAGTTTATCTATTCCACCTCAGCTTGAATTTTCTTTTTCAATTCCTCACTCACTTCGGCAGACATCAGAGGAGGAACAGAGGCAATGAGAAACGCATCCAAGGGAACTTGAGAAGAGGTTTGAGACTTCGACTTTGAAGAAATTCCACTCTTAGAAGCCCTCACCCTCTTGGACAGAGGCTTAAAATATCCTTCTCTAAAATCTAGGGCACCCTTGCCAAAAATACCTTCAGAAGGGGCATGCTGCTTAGGTGTTGGAGCTTTCTTGGGCTAGGGGGTAGCAATGGGGATCATAGAGCAATAAGGAGGAAACTCAAAGGGAGGTTCTTTGGGAATTTGGCTCAAAGGGAACTCAACCCCAAGAATGGAATTACCTTTAATCCCCAGCTCCAAGGCAGAAAAAGAAAGAAACGGGAGATACACCAGAGGCCCCTAAATGAACTTAGAAAATTAGGGCAACTGTTTCAGTCAGTACTTCATTGTAAATGTGGAAGTCACATACCCTTACCTTGTGATATTAGGGATGGTGACTTGCCCAGCCATCGTAGAACTGACCCCCCACGTAGTAGTAGAAGTGTAGAAGGAGAAAGCCTCGTTAAATGTGACTTTGGGGTGGGATAGCTGGAAAACTGGGTGAGGGGCCCCTTGATTAAAACCAAATTGGCCACTGCACCGATTGGGGTTGTAGTGCTCGCAGGTATATCCCCACTCGGTGTAAGAAGGAAGATACCTCGGCGAGAACAGAAGGACCACAACCCGCGAAGGATCTTTAATGATGAGGTCCAAAGTAGTTAGTTGGACCACCTTTCCTCCATGATTGAAAAAAAAATAAGTGTGGAGGAAATCCTCCTCTCCATAAGGCCTCATCAGAAAGCAGCCACGTTTGTCAATACCGGTGATTAACTCCTTGCGACTCTAATTTTTATGGAAAATATATAAGCGAGGGGGAAGGACAGCTTCCCCAGAGGGAGGACGGATAGTTTTGGCTACTACTGCAGGGAAGCGAACGTAGAGGAAACCCGTTAGAATTATGGCCTTGGAAAAGTTATAACGTCCAAGGGACCTTTTCATGTCCAAATGAGTCCTATCAAGCTAAGTATAGAAGGATCCCAATGCCAATGCTGCTAGAGGAATCCTGACACCCTGGGACAAACGAATTGATATATTGATGTGGTCCCTTCGGGGCTGGTAATTTGGCTTCCCAGGAAAAATGAAACAAGATAGAATTATAAGAATCTAAGATATAAATTACAGGGATGTAACTTAGCCTTGGGCAGCAACAAAAGAACCATCCTTAGAAGGATCTTGGAAGAATTAGCTGATGAGAGGACTAAACGTGGCTTTATTGGATGAACCAATGCACCTTTGGCATATGCGATCCAACCTTAAGTGATCAGTAGCCTCTTCGGCGTCTAGAGCTTCATCGGAGTAAAGCACATCGCCTATGGGATCAAGGCCTAAAAGCTCACAAACATCTTTCGGTGTAACGGTAAACTCACCCCACATAACTATGAAAGTGTGGGTGGTAACGTTCCAACGAGAGACTAGAACTTAGAGGGAAACATTGTTCTTTGAAAGATTTAACTCTCCATACCACTTAGCCAGATGCAACCCAACTTTAGCAAGAGTCACAGTGTGGGAGCTTTGCATGTGACCATTCTAAGTGGTGAAATGAGTTGTAGAGCCTCCAGGCCCCTCAAAATCAGTTTAGGACCAAGGGAAGTCACCTCGATTAAGACAAAAATGCAGAGTTCCCTCTGGGGGAAGAAACCCCATTCAGCTAAATCCTCGTCTTTGTCACCAAGAACCAAAGAATCACACTTGTCGTTAAAAGTGCAAGTTTTACAAAGGCTTGAAAAGTCATCGTCTTTGCCAAAAATCAAAGATCGATGGTAAAAATGTAGTTGCTCTTGGCGAGAAACATCCAAGGCGGTGGCGCTCATAGTGGCATCAGTAGAAGTAGTGGTAGAAGCGAAAGTTGGTTGAGCACCGATGCTAGCAACCTTCGGAGTACCTAAAGAGGCCATTTGCAGATGGTGGTGAGCATAAAAGCTCATGGGAAAGAAGAAAGAGGGGCTGAGTAAGGTGGAACACAATCACTAGAGGCGATGAACAAGGAAAAGAAAGAAAGAAACCAGAGAAAAGCTTGGTAACAATGGTAGTTTGAGGGGTTTATCTCTCTAAATGATCTGAGATTTGATGAAGACGAAGGAAATGAGAATGAAAAAAATGGTGAAATTCATAAGTTGGCTTTTGAGTTTCCAACCACCACATGTGCAAAGCCTCCCATAATCATTTCAAATGGACATGTGTCACTTTGGGGAGTGTCCTGACAGTTAAAAAGATGACACTATGTCATTAATAAAGTGACGCATGGGGATTAGAAAGGGTTTCTTTCAAAACAAGTTATGATTTTGGCACCAGAATTTTTTGTCAGGCACATCGAATGTCCCACAACACAGAGGCTGTTACCACGGTTCAAAAAGCTACGATGTTCCCTTGCCACAAGTCCAAACGCGATTTCGCTGTGACTCAGGTATATCGGGGAGAATTTTTATCTTTTCAAACAAGATGAAATGATGGCACGGAATAGCCCAGATAGGGGAGAACTTTTCTTTCAAAGAGTCAGAACGGATGAGGCACGACGATAGGAAAAAGTTGTGATGTTCCTTCACCATTCACCGATGATTTGCAGTGCTTTGGTTCAGGTACATCAGGGAGAATTTTACTTTTTCCTGCACGTGATAACGGAAGAAGTTGTAACGTAGATAGAAATGCAAGAATTTTTTTTACACATAGAAGGTTCATCGGATTGAGAAGTTTTCGTGTAGACATTTCTTAGTACCATAACAAATCTCTACACCAAGGGGTAAATGTAGGGGTTCTTGAAAATAATCTCGAGATTAGAGATAATACCCTAGCTAATACAACAGACTCAAGTGAGGCAGCTGATCGAGGCAGCTCAAGTGAGGAAGCTCAGCGTGGCAACTTAAGTGAGGCAGCTCAGTGTGGTAGTGCAGTGAGATAGCTCAATATGGAACCTAGGGAGATCTCCCAGCGAAGTAACTGGCCGAGAGGGCTCATCCTTTAGCTTTATTGTCTTACTTCATCATGTTGTATCTTTTTTTACTACCTACAAGCTATAATGATTGTAATGATGTAACGATTATAACGTTATTTAGTGTGAGGTCAAACGGTACTCACGAGAGACCAAGCCTGAGAGAGCTTTCATGCTGTATCGGGATACCTCGCTGTATGGAAATTCAGAGGGACTTGGCTTGGAGGATTGAGAAGTGAGGAAATAACTGGGCTTGTCCTGACCATCTTAGATACACCTGGTAAAACACCAAATAAACTTTAATCATGGAATCTTGGGCGGAGCAGCCTTGAGTCCTATCGCGCGTTGAGTTGCGAACCAAATAACCCTCTACTTAATGTGAAGATTATATTTATGTGATTTCACTAGCCAGGTAAGCAACGTCAAATCTGCACCTGAGTAAACCAGCATGGTATTTGGGGTTGTCAGATAGTTAGTGAGCCACCTCTGTGATGACAGCTCCCTGACGCACAGTTTTTAGACAAAAGGCATGTCTTGGCATTTAATGTTTATGATGTGGTGCTGACTAGTCCATCAGGCATTTAATGTTGTGACATAAAGTATGAGAGACATCTTTCATAACTATAAAAAGACTAAGTCACCTCGAGAGTGTTGTGGTGGGGCTATTTATGGGACTCAACCACTTCTGAGGGGAGGATGTTATTTTTATTTCAGAGTTCTTTCTAGAGAGTATTAGAGAGAAAAGATATGAGAGAGAAGTTATTGAAAACTAGAGATTTTACTCACCCACCATTATCAGTTATTACGAATATTTTAATAGATGACTAGATATCTTTGAGGGTTGGTCGGTGTGTTTGGTTGTCTGCCAAGGTGTATCTAGGGTGCTTAATCCTCTCTCAACTTTTGACTCAGTTACTTGTGAGTTTCCTTTATTAATGTTTGAGCTACACACGAGTGTATTTTGAGTCCAATCTTAGTGTTGGTAAAATATAATATTATGTGTTTACTTGTATTTATTAAAGAGTTTCTGGGTTATCGTTTATCACCATACCTATAGGGGTTACACCTCAACTAGTATTACCATACTCCCAGGCTACAAAGGGGACTACCCTCTTACAGTTGATTAATGTAAACATTGTAAATGAGGTTAAATGAAATAATTTTTGTGTGTATCCAAAAGTTTACTTATAAATCCGATCACATAAATAATGGAGTTTAACAACTTGAAAATCCCATTGATTTCTCTCCTATTATTTGTGACTATGTTTCATTTACATGGTTTTATATTTCCTCGTAGTAATATTTATTATTCATTGTCTTTCAATCAGGTTGAATCCATATATCACCATAATCAATAACTTGAGAGAATAATTGAACAGATCTCAAACATTAATGCATGATATCTACATGAATTAGGCAAAGAATAAACTAACATACCTTTTTGCTTACTAATTGTATTTTAAGAACAAACACAATTCACAACAACAACGATAAATATAATAAGATAATAAGATAATTGATCAATCGATTAAGTTGACTTTAAAGACAATGTAATTCTTAATAAGATCATTAATTTGATACGAATACAATATCAAATACATTTCTGACTATTTTTTTTGCGCGGGGGTGGGATGACACAATATTGCCACAATTAGACTTAATCCGTTAACATTCAAATATTATACATAATTCCTTTATTTTTATGGGTACTCAATCTGTAAAAAGCAAACGTAACATGTAATTATATATAACCCTTAGATTTTTATTGTTTTACACTTCTCGCGCTATTGTTTAATTTCTTTACTATCCTCATCGAAAGCTAGTCTAAATCTCGAAACTCTTACTCTATTTTTCTCTTTCAAAATATCCATTCCTTCAACGATGAAAAAAACCTCACAATAAAAGCAACAATCTTCAAAATCAAAGGAAATGAAATGATGGGGTGAAGAGTACAACACCAAGCCTCGTGGAGAAAATATTCAGAAGCATTTGTGTGATCCATCACGTCTGTAAAGTATTATTTTTTATGGATTATTTTTAATTTCATTGCACCTTTTTGTTCATTCTTATTAAGTTTTTGGTTTATCTTCTACGTGCAAAATTTGTATGTGGGCATTACATATCTTCGTCCCATTTAATCATGTTTATCTTATCTTTATTGGATTTTGCACTCAGAAATGTGGAATCACGACGAGTATTAAACCAAATATGTTAGTGTGCATTTGGATGAAAAATGGAGTGAGAGACCTATTAGTCCCGAATTATGGATATTAAATGACTACGCAGAATATAAACGAGGGATCAAGGCTTGCTCTAACATCTTAATGGCTCTAGGCGAACAACTAAATGGCCCCCCTTTATATATTAAAAAAATCCAAATTAGAGAGAACGTGTTCTCGAATATTTTGATGCAAAACTATCTATTAAATCATAAAATTTTATTTTTTAGGTAATAATTTTTAATTAATAATATATTTGATGCAAAACAAGTGATTGTATCATTTTCATTTTATTTTGATGTCCACAAAACATAAAAATATTAATTTTAAGTCCTATTAAAAAACACTAAAATATAATTTGCAAATTGCAAATTGCATCCAACTTGAGAGGCGCCAAAAAAAATAGTTTTAAAGTGCCCCAAACAGCAAATTGAAAGGTACAAAATAAACACAGAAAACAAAATACAAATTATTAGTTAAAAAAATTGCATACTCAAAACGAAACAAATAATAACAAAGAACATATATTTACCCAAGTTTAAAGCCTCCAAATGATTGAGTATGTGTCCCTCAATTAAAACACTGAATTTCTGAAATTGAAATTTTGAAACCCTAGATTTTAAAACCCTAAGTTTTTTGGATTGAAATGGAAACCCTTGAAATGAGTTATTTGTATACGTTTATTTTAAAAAAAAAAGGGGAGTGTTTCATGTCGAAATGGGGGGGGGGGGGGGTATTGAATGAAAATGAATGGGAGGGGGATAAAGGCACCGAAAGAGAGAGGGAAATGAGTTTGATGGGTTTTAGTTTTCTTGTGATTTTTTATGAGAGTATGAGAGAAGAGAGAGGGGGATAAGTTGGCGAGAAAAAACAAAGATATAAATAGAGGTATTGAAAGGGAGGTGGGTAAATGAGTTTGTGTATGTACTTATTTTGAGTGTTTTTATGTGGTAAATGAGTTTTTGGAACAAAATAAAAAGGCTTAGACTAAATGTGTAATAAAAAAGTTTCGAGGGACTATTCTGTATATGCGCCTGAAATAAATAAAATCATTTAAATTACTATATTTCAAGTATAAATTAGTTTGTTTTAATTTGGTATAGTGCCTTTTTATTTTGGAATTTGTTATAAGTGGACCAAGTTTTTATTTATCTTGGGATCCTTTTTAAGTGGTAAACTTTAAATATTTTTCTAACTAATTTTTTATACTTAATTATTTTTTTCACCTAAATTTTTTACTTATATTTTTCTTTAAAAGTTCGGGCCCTCAGTTAATAGGGATCCCTATCTCACTTATAGGCAGAGCCGACCTTTTGAGGAAAGCATCTCATATTATAACGCCCAATTCCTCATTCTTGCTAAGAAACCTAAGAAATCAACATATATATTCTCATCTCTAATACGCTTTTAAACGACGTTATGATGGAATTTAAGGTTGCACAATAAGTAATTGAAGGAACGAAGGTCATTAGAAATGGGAATTATGGGATAAGAGGGGGCATGAAAATGAAGAGTTTGAATACGCATTTGTAAGGTATAGGGAGGTGTCTTGGAAAGGATATGAATGAACAAGTCACAACTCATGCATAATCAATGAAGAAGAAAAAAGGATGTAAGGTAATTCTATTCGTAAAACCTTTCGTTTAAGTACATATAACTATCAATGTAGAACCAAATATGTTCATGGATTTAAAGTTTGGACTTAATATAATCCATGATTATTCTTAATATACTCTTTGATAAATTTTCAAACCAAAGAAATGAAATTATACAATATATTATATAATTGTAGAAGTTGGATGGTTGTTTTGATACAGTAAAAGTATACCATAGACACATGAAGCATGTGTGTGAGCAATATTAAAATTAAAAAGGTTCACTTTTTAATCAAACAAGTTGTCCATTCTCCCACATAAACCCTAAATTCAAATCTACAAAAACATTTAACGAATCAATGAAGTTCCTTGAAATTCAAATCCATGTTAAACCAAAACTAAACTCAAATCCAAGATGAACCCATCAAAACCCTTTCATGAAAAAGCCCAATACAAAGTTTTATGTATGGATCTGAGGAGATATGATGAGAATCGTATTGGGTTTCATAAAAAGTAATTTTTTTTTAAATTTGTTTGACGGATTTGATTCCGAGAAGTCGAAAGAGTGTGTAAAATTGATGGGATGATGAGGTTCAATTTGTGATTGGATAAGGTATTGGTAAAATTTCATGTTCCGATTGTTTTTTCTCAAGATCATTCCTTTAATTCATATTTAATTTTTTTTTCATTCCGATTGTGTTTCCATGCTCAGATCATATAAAAGCTGTCAAAAAATAACACCACCTCGGTCATTCAGACGGTTCGGATCCGGATCCACGAAGCTTTAGTCGTATTTTGAGTAATTATTCATGTACTCAAAGGTCATTCCCTAATTTATATTAGTGTTTTCACGCTCAGATGATATAAAATCTATCAAGCCAAGAGTTTCCTTATTTTTTGGGGGGGATTTTTACAAATTTGTCTAAGTTTACTAATTAACTAGTCAAATAGGTCCTAAGACAATTCCAATTGAAAAAAATATTTTTTCCTATTCCAATACGGAATTAGTTTAAATACATAATTTCAGATGTACATTCAGACATAAAAATAAACATATTTTTTAGATTCAGATTTCAGACTTCAGATTGCGTCTTCAGATTTCAGATTCAGATGAAAAAACAAACGTAACCTTAGACTTCATAAAAACTTGCCCAACCCTTTTATTGTCCTATTGTGAAATTTGATGTGCAGTCTTATGTGGCGCGTGTTAATGGAACAACTATGAATCTCAAAATCAAATTGGATGTAGCCTGGATCAATCCTAGATTATCTTTGGGAAAATACCTCAGCGAATCTTAAATATGGGTTGCCCACTTTCTACTAATAGCAATCAGTAAATCTTAAAACTTTGTTCAAGCTTGGGTCATTTATTTTACAAGCCTGTCTCAGACGATTCTTTTTCGAACGAACACGATCTAAACTTGAGTATCTTGGTTTGTTTTACAACCCTACATTTAAATATCATCTCTTACCATTTTCTTAACTACTTGCTTCGTCCATCTATATTTCTTAAAATTTTGTTCGGTTTCAATTATTTACCATGTTTTAAAGCACTCTCTTTTTATTTCGACTATATATTGTAGTTGAAAAAATCTAGCACATAATGTATCCTTGTTGTACGCAAGCAAGGATGAAGGACATTATATGATATAAAGAAACCTACTATACATGCATTTTATCGGACAATATTCCTAAATATATAATGCATAATAAAATAAATAAAGTAAAAAAGAAACTAAAAATAAAAGAAAATATTATATAATTGATATCTAAAGATCTATTTTTTTACACTTGACAATAATCAACAAAATATATAAATAAAAGTTAATATATCATAAAATAATATCCATTGTGAAGGTCTACCCAATATAGGTCTCTATAGGATATGTAAAATTTTTAAATAGCCTCTGTGCTATTTTTCTGTAACCACCCCCCCCCCCCCCCCCAATCCTCACCCCATGAATTTTTTTATCATGATGTAGGATAGCCCGCCAACTTCTCCATAACCCACGATCATTGCACTGTGAGTGGTGGTCTTCACGCCAGTCACAGCTCCGGTGTATACATCTTACAAAATAAAAACACTTATACATTGTCAATTAGTATATGAAATAAGTAGCGGTTTTCTAATATTTAATTAAAATTAAAAATGACTTACCCCCTCAATGAAGCTCAAGTCCTCATATGCCTCAAAGGTCCCCACCAGGGGACCTTTGTGAACAAGACTCTGAATATTGTCTCTGTGGTAATCTGAAAGTGACTTTGCACCCTCATCTTCTGAGCCAGTAAAACAAAATAATAAGTGAAAACTGTGAGTTCAAGAAATCACAATTAAATATTTCTAGAAAGCAAGGGGATGAAAAGATTAAAGAAAACGACCACAACACATAATATTTACGTGGTTCGTTAACTTCCAATGTCAACGTAAAGGTTTCTCTCTTTTTATTATTTTTTCAGAGGTTCGGAATTATATACCACGTTGCCCTGAGACGAGGGTTGTATTTATAGCAATAAAAACTAGTTGAGTTGTACAAGTCACAATTGTCAAATCGTGAATTGAATCATGAATTGGAAATCCTATGAATGCTGAACCGTGAATCGAATCGTAAGAATCAGTATAAACGTAAAATATGTAGGAAATAATATCTAAATGCAAAGAGAACACATTAATAATGTGTAATAAAACTTATTATAACCTAAAACCAATTATAAGACATGATTTCATTAAAATATAACTAATAAAATGAACTTCCATGTCCAAATTAGGACCAAATTTTAACAATACCACCACCTACAATGTCCATATTTAGACATAACAATATATTAAGCGATATAATAACACAAATAAATATTAAACATAGCACTATAAAAAATATGTTATAATAACAATGCCATAGAAAATAACTTATAAAATCCACATAAGATTTGTTGTCTTCAATCGAATACAAAGCTACCTAAGAAATGATCACAATTTAGGCTTCATTCAAGTACGCGTGTCAGTCTCTCTCTCTTTCACAAAGGGTAACTTAAGTTTGTACTAACTAATTATTATTACTATTTTAATAATAAACTATTTTTTAAGGTTATTTTGAAAGAAGAAAAAAATGAGCACGAACTTTAAGTCGGTTGGAAATACCAGCATCCTTCGAGGAACATGAATCCCACCTGAATAGGCCCATTCAGCCCGATTTTTGGAACCCCTTCGATTTGATTCCCAATTTGTATCGCTTAGTATGTGAATCGGATCGAATCGTACGAATCGAATCGCGAATCCTAAGATTCTAACAACTATGGTACAAATAACTCTCCTATCTCCTCATTGGCTCGTCTTTAATTATATATGTGATATGTTTTTGTATTTATTCATGTGACATTGAATTTGACTCGGGCAGTGTACTAGATCTATCTGGAAAATCGAAAAGTGGGCCCTCATGATTTTACCCCCACAATTGCCCCTAAAATTCTTTGCCAAAGATGGACCAAAACGTTTTATATACTTTGTAATCCCAAATTAGACCCAAAGCCTAAATGCATGCTCGAACACGTTCATGATTATTTGAAATTGGCAGGGGTACGTTGGTTCGTGTAAATAATTGAATCACCAAAAATTAATTCTTGGGTGTTGTTCATTATGATTGAAGTGTTGAAACTCGATCCTCACTTGTTTCAAACTCTGTAGATTTATTTTGCCTTACACTTTTCCTCTAAAATACTCTCCGAATCTTTTGTTGTCTTACTCCATTCTGTAAGTTTTTTTCGTCTCCTCTTGCCTTTCCATCTTCATAGTTCTTTTTTGCTAGTACTTGCTGCATACTCTTCTTTTCTTATTTCCTTATGTTAAAATGGTTTATACTATTCATGAGAAGAATTGGGCGGATTTTAGAAAAACTTATTCAATCCCTTCTTAGGTCACAATTAAGTGTGCCCCTATTCCTAGAAACTGCATTGTGGTAATTGGTGATCTTTGATTCACACTCTATCAGTGCTTCAATAACGAATAATGTTTCACCCAAATCAACTTTTTCTGGAGTTTTGTGAATTTTTTGATGTTATTCCCACTCATTCTGCTCCCCAATACATGGAAAATTGTCAACGGGGTTCTCAGTATTAACGAATTATATAAGATTAACCTAGGGATCCTAAAAATTATGTATTATTATTACTGGTCGTCCCATACGACATATGGTATTTTATATGTGAAGGCGAGGAAGGCTGACAGAGGGTACTAGTAGTTAACCTTCCTAATTCCAATAAGAGATACTGGGAGTAGGGTTTTATTGCTAACAATTGGCAACATCCTCCACTCCCAGAGGGTGAATAGTACCATGAGTTTTTGTGCCAAGAATGGGGGAGTGATATAGGTTAATACTTTGTTTTTATCTTTTTATGAATTTTCTTTTGATTATGTGGTGATTGATTATGTTTATTCTTTTCTTTATCTAAGAAACTCGATCGAAGAATAAAGATCCCTCCCTCGCCCATATAAAAATGGAAGAGATGCTGGAGGTTTGGAAATTAAGGGAGCCCTTAGTTCCAAGTAATGGTCATCCTCGCTCCACTTTTTTCCATTCAAATACAAGAACTCTACCCGTAGCTTCACAACTCGTCCAATAGACAAAATTCCTGATTTTCCACTTCCTTCACCAAGTGAGGAAGATTTTGTTTCCTTTTTCTTTGAATCATTAGACATGGAGTTCATCCCCGTTAAGGAAGATGATTCAATGGACCCCTAGAAAGAGAATCCTGTTGATCAAAGATCATGATGGTTCCTCTTCCCCAAAGACCAAGTCCTTAAAAAAGACCGAGCAAGAAGGCCCTTCGAACACTGATTCGGACATATCAGTTCGAGAAAAAAATAAGAAAGACTACCCCCCCATGGCTCCTCAGCCCTCTAAGAAGGGTAATGACCCTTCATAATATAGGTCCTCACAGGTGATGTCAGTAGCTAAGAATCCCTCCTTAACCTACAATTTGTTGAAGGGAGAAGCCCCCCATGGCTCCTTAGCCCTCTAAGAAGGGTAATGCCTCATCATATGTGAGGTCCTCACAGGTGATGCCATTGACCAAGAATTCCTCATTGACCTACAATTTACTGAAGGGAGCTTTTCTCGCCACTAGGGGTGTTCGCGGTCCGGTCCGATTCCGTTTTTAGGATTTTTAAGGAACGAACCGATTAAATCATTCCTAAAAAATCTAAGGGTGAAAATTTTTAACAAAGCATAATAATCCAACACGAACTCCACACGAAGTTAGCTTGTTAGGGTTGACGATTTCTTGACATGAACTCGAATATGACACGACCCACCAACACGAATAATAAACGGGTTGGATTAGTTCAAACACATATAACTCGAAAATGACACGAATTGACGCGTTTAATTCATATTTTAAAGTTGCCGTAGGCCTATGAGATGTATGATTGGTTAAGAGATAAACAAATTTTGATTTTATATTTTACTTAATGGATTATGCGGGTGATGAATTCGCTTTTTGTATGCGTCGTTGGTTGAAAACCTCTTCAATCAAAACCTTAATTACCTACAAATATATAGCAAACTCAAGTGTAGAGTGGTAAGTAAGGATGTCAATCCTAATCTAAGGTGTGAACATGCTAAACATGAGAGTATTATGAATATAATTCACTTGATCCTTTTTTTTTTACTTTTGGGTTTTTCTTATTTTTTAATGTTTTTCAAATATTAAAACAAGTAGGTGAGGTGAGGTGAATTAACTCTAAACTAATATAAGAGATCAAATTAACAAACTAACTAGTGTGACAAATAAGAACTAAGTAATAACAATTGAGATGAACTTAAATTTTAGAAATATTCAAGGAATGAAACTTAACCACCACTTTATCAATTAAATGTGTTAATTTTTTTTGTATACTAATTTTTCAAATATTAATTTATCTTATCAATTAATTCTCATCAATTGACAAAACAAACTAATATAATTTAGTTAATCTAATTTTCATTCCCACAACTCAATTGAATAATTGACTTAGAAGTATTATATCAATCATTCGCTAGAATAGATTCATATAATAAATCTTAAATCAAACGAATGAAACTTAACCACCACTTTATCAATTAAATGTGTTTATCATTCTAGTATACTAATTTTCCAAATATTAATTTATCTTATCAATTAATTCTCATCAATTGACAAAACAAACTAATATAATTTAGTTAATCTAATTTTCATTCCCACAACTCAATTGAATAATTGACTTAGAAGTATTATATCAATCACTCGCTGGAATAGATTCATATAATAAATCTTAAATCAAACAAAATTTTAATGTATGAGTATAATAAAATATAATATAATCTAATTAGTGGGTCAAACAATCTCTAGTTTGAATCCACAAATTCAGAGTATATTATATTTTAATCATTTCTCAAGGATAGTTTACCATTTCTCAATGCATAAACTCAAGTAGGAATGAAAAGAAAAATTAACTAAATGAAACAAAGTAGACTAGATTAATTAATACATTCAATTAATTATATGGGGCTTCATTTCGCTCCTTGAATGGAGTGATTAGCCAACTATAGCCACAATTCAATTATTAACAATCTAATAAAACTTACTAAAAAAATTAAAGAGAAAGATAGATGAGATTCAAACCAACATATAGGAGAGAAGCAATTGCACTTATATTCAATCCAATCTTCACTCAAGTGTGTACAATTTTTCTCTACTAATTTTTTTTCCCTCTAGAATTCACTAATTTTTCTATCTTATCCTCTAACTTTCTCTCTCTAGTCTTCTGCTCTCTCTATTTGATGATGAGTCCTCTTTTTTATCAAAGGCACGGAGCTAGGGGTATTTTTGGGAAGGTATATTTGTGCATGGGAATGGGGTGCGTACATGAGGTAAGAGAGGTGTGAGGTCAAGTGGTAGAGGGAATAAAAAAATCTGATTTGTTTATGGGTATTTTGGGGTTTTGGGTTTAAAGTTGGTAGTTGGGAGTATAAGGGGTAAAGGGGTTTAAGTTGGTTTATGTGGCACATGGGTTTTAAATGGTTTTATTATTTGGTTTGTGAGATTGGCTTGGGGAGTTTTGGCACATGGATGAAATCGGGGCTTGGGAGAAATGGGTCTTGGTTTGATGATGTGGGTATTCGAGTTGTTGGAGTTTCAGGTCAGGTGCGCGTCGGAAATGGGTTCGAAAGAGGCAGGCTTGGACGCGATTTGGGTGGTAGCAGCCGGATTTAGGACCGGGCTGGAGTCGGGGTCGGTGGGTCAGACCAGCTGTGCCGGCAGGAAGAGGTCTGAGCTGGGAGGGTGTCGCCGGCGGTGACGGCGGGTGGTAGCGGCGCCGATGTGACAGCGCTGGGGATGAGGTCTTGGGTTTCGAGGTTTGGTAAGGGCAGCTGGGTGATGGCGGCGATTTAGGTAGAGGTGGCCGGAGATGTCGCCGGCTTTGGAGGTCGGAATGGGGGTTTGGCTGGGCGGTTTCGAAAATGTAAGATTAGAGAATGAGGAGAGAGAGAGATATATTGTTTGTTGGTTATGGTGTTTTGGTGAGAGGAGAGAGAAAGAGGTGGGTGATGGGGAAGAAGAAGGTAGGGATGATTTGGTGTGGTGAGGGTGTTTAGTAGTATGGTGGGGGTAAGATGAGTGTTTGGGGTGTAGGATAAGTTTGTGTGTGTGTGTATAATTTGAACACCTAAAAATAATAAAATAAAAATAAAATTACTATAACTAAAAATCTTAAAATTAAACTCCTACTCTAAAAATAAAATAAAGACTAAATAAAAATAAAACTAAAAAGAAATAAAATAAAAAATACAAATAAAAATAAAATCTAATAAAAATTAAAATTAAAATCCTAAAAAAAATGCAAAATATAATAAAACTAAAAATACATGAAATCCTAAAAATTCTAATCCTAATAAAATAAGATAAAATAAAATAAAACTAAAACTATAAACTAATAAAAATCAAAATTAATCTAAATAAAAAGAAATAGAAAATAAATCCTAGAAATTCTAAATAAATCTAAAATAAATCCTAAAAATAAAAATGACTCAAACTAAAATTCTAAAAAATAATAAAAAGGGAGAAACAAAACACACACGGGTTTGGGGTAGGTTTAGGCTAGGTTTAAGGTAGGTTAGGATTACGGGATAAGGTAATTAACTCCATTTTAACTGCAAATTTCTTGAAAATATAGCTTTTGACACCGCAACTGCAATTAAGCCTGCATATTGAACAATTAAGCGCATACAACCCATATTGTCGAGAATTAGCAACTAAAGTACGTCTATTTGGGGTGTAAAATGTACAGTTTTGGATGCTTATCACACTACCCCCAAACAGAACGTTGCTAGTCCTCGAGCAATAAGATAGAAAGAAAGAGTAAGATAAGTAACCAAAAGTGTACCACTTTTGCGGGCACTTGAGATCGCACTTAGCATGTGCAATAAGCCTTTAAACCTATAGGTTGACCTACAGGACGAGTTGTGTCTCGTGAGGGTTTGCAGAGAATATACCCACAAAATTCTTATTTGCAAAAATTTATTGAAAGACAATCAATCTCTTATTAGACGTAGAATAATCGCACAATCCATCATGAGATAAATGATTTCAGAAATACAAGCTAGAAGCATAAAAATTTTAGCTAAGTAAATATTCAAGGCACATCCTTCCTAGAACTCAACGTGTGTAGTGTGAATCAGTCAAAACGGGTCGAGTATCATAAGAGTAATTCCTAGATTTCCTTTTCGTAATTAACGCTTCAACTTCAAATCTCACGGATATATCTCTCTTAAATGAAATCTCAAGATTTGGGTAAGTGTATCGCTCTTGTGTGTGAGGAGGGGAGTAATTGTAAGCAAGTTCAAATGTCTCACACACACATAAGAAAGAATGAACAATTAGAAAGAAAATGATCTCATGAAAGAGATGCTAATCACTATAGTGAGAACGTCGAGTTATTCACCACGTCGACTTTCATTTGCCCGAACACCTAGGAAAAATATGGATGATAATGGGTGAGGGGAAAATGAGATGAAAAGGATATGATGATATGAGGTAGGATGGTGATATGATAGTTGAGTAATGAGTGATGGATTGTGTAATGGGTGAGGGAAAAATGAAATGGGAAGGACATGATATTATAGTGATATGATGGATAATGGATGAGTGATGGATGCGCTAAGATTGAGAAGAGTGTAATATACACGAAGAACAAATGTCTTTATTGCATAAAAATTAACTACAATCTTTTCTTTTCTAATTTTGCTATTTTTATGTTTTGCTTTTTTTTTTCTTTTTTTTTTCTCTCTCTTTTCAAGCTAACAATGAAGACATTTAACATTTTGAAACAACACTCTTTTATTTGAAATGATGGAAGTTATATGAAATGAGGTGCGGTATGTATATGGATGGTGTGGGGAGTATATGGAAGAATATGGGTGAAGTCAATGGAAATATGATATGGGGAAAAAGTGGTAGGTGTATGAATGAAAATCGTAGTGATCGGGACAAATTTCAAGACATGCGTTTCTTACAACTCGAAAAATATGTCATTCTCAATGATCAAGAAAAAATGAAGAATAATGAGATCATACAACAATTTAAGTGCGGACCCAAAGGAAGTTGAATCAACTTGTGACTCGGAGATTGCGTAAAACACTCTGAAAGGGTGAAAGGCACGAATCTCATGGGCTAAAGTCTCTACTAGTGATCCTTAAGGTTCCCTTTAGAATTGTAGTACTCCTCAACTCTAAATCGTAGTGACTTGATAAGTGCTCAAATTTTTGTTGAGTATAGAAATTCATGGTGCAACATGCCTTGTTATGTATCACATAAGCTATTTAGAAAAATTATTCTCTATCTTGATTCTTAGACTTTTGAAAGATGGATGATTGAAAATTCACGTCAATGATTGAGATGAAAGAAACTGCACAAAATCTTAAAAATCAGGTTTAAAACTCAAAAAATTTCAAAAGAGGTACGATTTTGATAAAATTCCCCACCCCCAAACAAAAAGGAACATCATCCTCGATGTTAGATAAAATGAATTTTAAAATTGAGAGCATAAGGTAGGAAAGAGATTACTAGAATGAACCGCTAATGAAGTGGAAAGATGTAGCCAATAATAAGCCTGAATAAATGATAAGAGAAAAAATTTGTACAAGTCTATAAGCATGATAAAGCATTGGGTGATGTGAAACACCACCCCTAAACAGGATGAGACTCATACTCAGAAAAAGCGGGTTGCCTCCCGGTAGCGCTAAGTTTAACGTCTTCAATCAGACCGATGGGAACTCACCCAAAAAGAGATGATAAACGAGGAGAGAACGGGGTGGCAGAAAATTCAGCGGATAAGAATCACCCCCAAATAAGAATGAATGGTCAGTCTTCATAAATGGGGTCAACAAGGTCCATATGTTCTATGTGAGTGGAACCTAGCTCCAAGAAGGGCTTCAAGCGTTGACCATTGACCTGAAAGAGGCTACCATCCTTGGAATTTTACACGGTGATGGTACTATAAGGAGTAACTGACTCAACAATGAAGGGTCCAGACCACCTGGTTTTCATTTTCCTGGGAAAGAGATGCAACCGAGAATTATACAACAAAACTTTTTGACCAGGGTGGAATTCTTTGTGCATGATGCTTTGGTCATGGATCCACTTCATCTTGTCCTTATACTTCTTGGACAAATCATAGGCATCATTTCGGATTTCCTCCAATTCATTCAGTTACAGCTTCTTATGGACACCCGCCTTATCAATATCGAAATTAAGGGCTTTCACGGCCCAATAAGCATGATGTTCAACCTCGACGGGAAGGTGGCAAGGCTTGCCAAAGACCAAGCGATAAGGAGACATGCCAATTGGAGTTTTGTAAGCAGTACAATATTCCCACAATGCGTCGTTCAAGCGTTAGGACCAATCTTTCCTATTAGGATTGACGGTTTTTTCAAGAATTTTCTTGATCTCGTAGTTGGAGACCTCAACTTGACCACTAGTTTGTGGGTAGTAAGAGAGACCATCCTTGTGGGTAACACCATACTTTTTAACAAGGTGTTCAAAGACTCGATTCCAAAAATGTTTACCCCCATCACTAATGATAGCTTTGGGGGTACCAAAACGTGTGAAGACATGATCTTTGAGAAATTGGACCACAACTCGATTGTCATTGGTGCGACAGGTAATTGTTTTGATCCATTTGGAAACATAGTCAACAGCAACAAGAATATACTGAAAACCATGAGAGGAGGGAAATGGTCCCATGAAATCGATACCCCACACATCAAAAATTTCAACAATGAGGATGGGTGTGAGAGGCATCATATGACGACGAGAGAGACGCCCAGAGTGCTGGAAATTGGAACAAGCCCGGAAATATTGATGGGCATTGCGAAAAATGGTAGGCCAATAAAAACCACTTTGCAAAATTTTTGCGGTAGTTTTCTTTGAACCAAAGTGGCCTCCACAAGAACTATTGTGGCAGAAGGACAGAATACTGAGTTGTTCACACTCGGGAACACAACGACGAATGACTTGATAGGGGCAATACCTGTAGAGAAACGGGTCATCCCAAGAGTAAAATTTCACATTCGCCATGAATTTGGAGCGATCCTATTTCAACCAATGATTAGGAAGTTGATCGATAGTAAGAAAGTTGACAATATCAGCATACCAAGGCGAGGTGGAGATGGAAAAAAGTTATTCATCGGGAAATGACTCAGAAATGGGAACATGATCACAGTCAGACGTGACAGTAATGCGAGAGAGATGGACAACAACAACATTTTCACAACCTTTCTTATCGTGAATTTCAAGGTTAAACTCTTAGAGTAAGAGAATCCAACATATCAATCGGGGTTTGGAATCCTTCTTATGAAGAAGGTGCTTAAGGGCATCATGGCCAGTATACACGATGATAGGGGACCCTATGAAATATGAGTGAAATTTATCAAGAGCAAACACAATTGCTAACAACTCCTTTTCAGTGGTCGTGTAATGAAGTTGAGCATCATGCAGGGTTTTTCTAGCATAAGAGATGACATGTGGGCGCTTGTCAAATTTCTGGACAAGCACGACACCAAGTGAAAAATCAGAAGCATCACACATGAGCTCAAAGGGAAGAGACCAATTGGGAGGTTACATGATAGGAGCAGAAGTGAGGTCGGCTTTTAGGCGCTCAAAGGCGAAAACACATGCTTCATCAAAGATGAAAGGGACATCTTTGGATAAAAGGGTTGTCAAAGGTTGCGCGATTTTTGAAAAGTCCTTAATGAAGCGCCGGTAGAAGCCCGCATTTCCTAAGAAGGAGTGAATGTCCTTAACAGACTTAGGAATGGGGAGTGAAGAAATCAAGTCGACTTTTGCTTTATCGACCTCAATACCGGAGATGGAGACAACATGACCTAAAATAATACCCTTTTTTTACCATGAAATGGAATTTTTCCTAATTGAGGACCAACTTCTTTGCTTGACAACGCTGAAGGACCATACTGAGGTGAGATAGGCATTGTTCAAAGGATGAACCAAACACAGAAAAATCGCTCATAAAGACTTCGATAAAACGCTCTACCATGTCATTGCAAATACTTGTCATACACCTTTGAAAAGTAGCAGGTTCATTGCAAAGGCCAAAGGGCATACGAGAGTACGCAAATGTGCCAAATGGACAGGTAAAGGTAGTTTTTTCTTGGTCTTCAGGGGTAATGGGAATTTGGTCATACCCTGAATATCCATCAAGAAAGCAGTAGTAAGCATGGCCCGCAAAGCGTTCAAGCATTTGGTCAATGTATGGGAGAGGGAAGTGGTCTTTGCGAGTGACAGTATTGAGCTTTCTATAATCGATACAAACACGACAGCCGATTTGTATGAGGGTAGGCACAAGCTCATCGTCACTATTTTTAACAACGGTGACTCCAGACTTTTTAGGCACCACATGAATGGGACTAATCCATTGGCTATCTTAAATGGGGTAGATAATACCAGCATCAAGCAATTTTAAAATTTTAGCTCGAACGACCTCTTTCATTGTCGGATTAAGTCGGTGTTGTGTCTCACGAGAAGTCTTGGCATTCTCTTCTAAATGAATGAGGTGGCTACAGACATTGGGACTGACACCTTGAATGTCATAAATGGTCCACCCTAAAGCAGTGCTATATTTAGTGAGAGTGTGGACCAATTTCTCTTCTTGATCCGGTGTCAAGTCAGAAGCAATAATGACGGGGTGATGTTGGATTAGGCCTAACAAAGTATATTTCAACTCAACAGGTAAGGGGTTAAGCTCCAAAATAGGTGGTGGCTCAGGAGAGGCATCGGACTCAGACGCAGAAACAGAGTTCGGTAGAATATCAGGACAGGGGTTAACTGGGTCATCTACAGAAAGAAGAGTATCAAAAAGGAGAGGCTCAAATGGAGGAACCCAAGTGGAAGTGTCCAGCAGTGGTGTAGAATCTAACAAGGCATTGACCTCAGAGATGGAAGAATCAATATCAAAGTCGAACCCAAAGTGAGCCAAGCATTGGTGGATAGGATCTTCTAGGTAGGTGGTATCCAACATCTCTTGGACTAAGGAATCAATCATGCATACCTCATCAATAGAATCAACATCGGCCGATTGTTGCATGAGGTGGAAAATATTGACTTCGACTGTCATGTTGTCAAAAGAAAGATTCATTGACCCATCTCGACAATTGATGATGACATTGGCAGTTGCCAAAAAGGGGCGACCCAAAATGATAGGAATATTGGTTGGGTTGGGAGCAGGAGTGTCTAAGATGATGAAATCCACAGGGTAGAAAAAGTCAGACACTTTCACCAAAACATCCTCAACAATTACTTTGGGAACTTTCACAGAACGGTCTGCAAGTTGAAGAGTAACCCATGTAGGTTTCATGTTTTGTAAACCTAACTCAAGGTAAAGAGATTAAGGGAGAAAATTAACACTAGCTCCAAGATCAAGCAAAGCCCGAGTAGAGAAGTTATCTCCTAACATGCAAGAGACAGTGGGATGACCAGGGTCTTTATATTTCACAATACCATTCTCATGGATGAGGGACGTGACTTACTAAGTGACAAAGGCATCACGAGGCACATTCGTCCGTCGCTTGACAGTGCATAAGTCATTCAAGAATTTTGCATAAGAAGGAACTTGTTGACTAACGGAGAGGAATGGAATGTTTATGTGAACATTCTGAAAAACTTGCTTGATTTCATCAAATTGTTGAGCTTTCTTTGTTGGGGCCAACCTATGAGGGAAGAGGGATTTAGGGACAAAAGCAGTGGTGGCCTCAGTAGGTTTAGAGGCATTCTTGTCGGTGAATTTATGGGGTGGTGGGACCTTAGGGAGTGGTTCTAATGGGAAATTCTGGGTGGGTGGGATTGGAACATCACAAGGAGCATCAACACCATTGTCAACCTGTTTACCGGATCGTAGAGTACTCACCGCTTTCATGTCCGCTTGGTATATGGGTGGAGTGGAAGGGGATCCAACCTCATAAGCCGACTCCTTTCCATTTCCCTTAGGATTAGGAATGGGTTGACTCGAAAAATGACCTTTCTCTCGCTCGGACTCAAACTGATTAAGACGTTGCTCAAGCCTTTGGATGGCGTGAGTCTGTGCTTGCGTGGTTTGTTATTGAGTCGAGATAAATTGAGTGAGAAGATTCTCGATAGAGGAGGTGGATGATTGGGGTGGAGGGGCATAAGGGGGTTGGGAGACTAACTCTTGGTTAGAACTAAGTGGTGGTGAGTACTCGTAGGACGGAGATGGGATAGGGACAATTTGATGATTGGGGTGGGACGGTCCTCCTTGGGGGATAAAGGATGAAAGATGGTTTTGTTGGTGGTAAGGAGCATGGTGGTGTTGGATAGGAGGGCGATGTTGCCTTTTCGGGTTTTGATGAAACCCTGGTGGACCACCAATATGTTGTTATGGTTGTGATGGCGCAAGGTGATTGTCGTACTTATAAGATAAATAGGGATGGTTCCTATTATTCGGATTGTAAGTAAACGACGGTGGTGCGGGTTTTCGAATGGTATCAAAGGCACATGCTTGGGCTAGAGTGGGTTCGGGATCATCTTGAATAAGGTGGCACAAATGAGATAAATGATCATGACTTAAACAGACATGACAAGAAGGACTAGACTCGTTGACGTTCATCACTTGTTTAGAAAGAGAACAACTAAGAGCATCAACACTTTTAGTCAAAGTGTTTAAGCCATGGAGCAAGGTTTTAAAATCAGGATCATTTTTAACCTCATAAATGCTACCTACTCGTGGTGGCTCGGTTCTTGAAAATTCATTGGTGCCCTCCCAATCTTGGGAGTCATCGCCTAATTTAAGGAGAAAATTATAGGCGGTGGTGGGAGTTAAGTGCATCAATTTGCCTTTGTGCATGGACAATCATGGTGAGAGTGGAAGGAATGAGACCATTGTAAAAACTATGAACGAGGCGACTCTTCTCGAGACCATGATGTGGGCAACTATTTATATAATCTTGAAAACGGCCCCATGCTTCACAAAATTTCTCGGTGGGCTTTTGGCAAAAATCTTGAATGGCTTGGCGCACCTCATTGGTCTTACTTATGGGATAAAACTTGGATATGAACTTCTTCACAAGTTGTTCCCATGTATGGATAGAATCCAGTGACAAGGAATATAGCCACATGGATGCTTTATCATGGAGAGAAAATGGAAACAAGCAAAGACGAACATTTTCTTCTTCTAAGTTTTGATTTTTGAAAGTAGCTCAAACCGTGAGAAATTTTCGCAAGTGAGTGTAGGGAGACTCACGTTCAAGACCATGGAAATTGGGCAACATGGAAATGGTGGCCGGGCGAATTTCGAATTGAGCTGCCGGGGCGGGTGGAAGAACTATGCAAGATGGTTGGGTGGCCGTTATTGGGGAAAAATAGTCACTTATGGCACGCTCTTCAGCCATGGTGGGTGGATGAATGGTGGGAATAGAGATGTCAACTCGGGGACAACTCAAAGTGATCGGTGGAATGGAAGAAGGAAGGGGAACACTTTGTTCTCCTAATGTGGAAGAGATGGCAGAAAGACTCGGGAAGGAATTAATCGATGATTAACTCGTTGCCACGTGGGCATGCAAAGAGGGATGTGTTTTTGGGTTTTTGGATTTTTTTGGAAAATAAAATATTTTTGGAGTTTTTCTTTTGTTTTGGAAAGAAAGAAAATATTTTTGAGTTTTTTAGAAAAATTAAAAAAGAAAATATTTTTGGATTTTTTTGGGGAAAAAAGGGTGGGGGAAAATTTGGACTCTAAGAATTTGGACGAATTCACTAAAACGGACTACCGAAAAAGGAACTGGACACACACAAGTAAAGGGAAAAAAATCCTTACTAGCACATAACCAATTATTTATCGTGAAATTTAACGAAATGGGTAGTCAAATTTTAATGAAATTCGTGGGCGATAAAAATCACGAAATTTATATGAGTGATCGCCTTTTGCAAAATGTGTGTTCCTACTTTAATCACAAGATGCCAAGAGGCTTGCCACAGAGATTCTCTGCAAAGCTACTACGACGAAACGATCGGTCGGTACAACACTGGGGACAGCAAAAACTCGTTTTACTGGGAGGCCGCACTTAAAACCCAGTTTCCCTGGACACTTTCGTGCCGCAAAGCGAACCGTTCGAGGGTTTGCCCAGTGGAGAGGGATCTACGGGTTATCCTACAAGTCAAAATGATCAAAAAGGGGCCTACGAACACCGTATCCTATGGGGTTATCTAGTTGATTGATTTTAAATTAGTGATGGCTAGGATAGCACACAAAGGATAAGTGATTGAGTTGGGTGATGAAATCCCTTCTCGTGAGTGACCGGGCGTAGGTCTTAGTCAATTTAATTCATCATTCCATTCTAAATTAAATGCAAGAATTAAATCACACAAGAGAACGGAGGAGCACACAAGATATGAACTCGCTAACAAGAGGGCGCGAGGGTATAAGAGATGTACCTCCCACGATTTTTAGGCCGTGGGGTGCCGAAAATGTTGAGTCAGCCGGGGGGATAATACACCAATCTCAGTCGGCCCCGGGAGTCCGACCGACCCAAGGTAGAGAGGATTCTAAATCCTCTCCTTTGGACGCCCTCTCTCTACCTTGTCCGGTTTCCCTATCACACTTTCTTCAATTATTACAAATCTTAAATGAAAATGAAATGGTGTCTCTATGCACCGCAATACAAGCAAGGTAATAAAATCCTAAATACAAGCCTTCTAAAATTAAAAAAAATGGTACTAAAATTGAAAAATGCAATACAAGTGAATCTCAAAATTTGGAAATCCTCTCAAGCACGTCAATGTCCAAAGATCGGCAACGGCGCCATTTGATGAATTTGCTTTTTGTATGCCTCGTTGTTTGAAAAGCTCTTCAATCAAAACCTTAATTACCTACAAATATATAGCAAACTCAAGTGTAGAGTGGTGAGTAAGGATGTCAATCCTAATCTAAGGTGTGAACATGCTAAACATGAGAGTATTATGAATATAATTAACGTGATCCCTTTTTTTTACTTTTGGGTTTTTCTTATTTTTTTATGTTTTTCAAATATTAAAACAAGTAGGTGAGGTGAGGTGAATTAACTCTAAACTAATATAAGAGATGAAATTAATAAACTAACTAGTGTGCCAAATAAGAACTAAGTAATAACAATTGAGATGAACTTAAATTTTAGAAATATTCAAGGAATGAAACTTAACCACCACTTTATCAATTAAATGTGTTAATTCTAGTATACTAATTTTCCAAATATTAATTCTTCTTATCAATTAATTCTCATCAATTGACAAAACAAACTAATATAATTTAGTTAATCTAATTTTCATTCCCATAACTCAATTGAATAATTGACTTAGAAGTATTAATCACTCGCTAGAATAGATTCATATAATATATCTTAAATCAAATTTTTTTTTAATGTATGAGTATAATAAAATATAATATAATCTAATTAGTGGGTCAAACTATCTCTAGTTTGAATCCACAAATTAAGAGGATATTAGATTTTAATCATTTCTCAAGGGTAATTTACCATTTCTCAATGCATAAACACAAATAGGAATGAAAAGAAAAATTAACTAAATGAAACAAAGTAGACTAGATTAATTAATACATTCAATTAATTATATGGGGCTTCATTTCACTCATTGAATGGAGTGATTATCCAACCATAGTCACAATTCAATTATTAACAATCTAATAAAACTTACTAAAAAAAATTAAAGAGAAAGATATAAGAGATTCAAACCAACATATAGGAGAGAAGCGATTGCACTTATATTCAATCCAATCTTCACTCAAGTGTGTACAATATTTCTCTACTAATTTTTTTCTCTCTAGAATTCACTAATTTCTCTATCTTTATCCTCTAACTTTGTCTCTCTAGTCTTCTCCCCTCTCTATTTGATGATGAGTCCTCTTTTATAAAAGGTATAGAGTTAGGGGTATTTTTGGGAAGGTATAAGTGTGCATGGGAATGGGGTGTGTACATGAGGTAAGAGAGGTGTGAGGGCAAGTGGTAGAAGGAATAAAAAAATCTGATTTGTTTATAGGTATTTTGGGGTTTTAGGTTTAAAGTTGGTAGTTGCGGGTATAAGGGGTAAAAGGGTTTAAGTTGGTTTAAGTGGCACATGGGTTTTAAATGGTTTTATTATTTGGTTTGTGAGATTGGCTTGGGAAGTTTTAGGAGATGGATGAAATCGAGGCTTGGGAGAAATGGGTCTTGGTTTGATGATGTCGGTATTCGAGTTGTTGGAGTTTCGGGACAGGTCCGCGCCGAAAATGGGCACGAAAGAGGCAGGCTTGGATGCGATTTGGGTGGTAGCATCCGGATTTAGGACCGGGCTGGAGTCGGGGTTGGTGGGTCGGACCAGCAGTGCCGCCGAGAAGAGGTCGGAGCTGGGGGGCTGTCGTCGGCGGTGATGGCGGGTGGTAGCGGCGCCGACGTGACAGCGCTGGGGAGGAGGTCTTTGGTTTCGAGGTCTGGTAAGGGCAGCTGGGCGATGGCGGAGGTTTAGGTAGAGGTGGCCGGAGATGTCGACGGCTTTGGAGGTCGGAATGGGGGTTTGGTTAGGCGGTTTCAAAAATGGAAGATTTGAGAATGAGGAGAGAGAGATAGATTGTTGGTTGGTTATGGTGTTTAGGTGAGAGGAGAGAGAAAGAGGTGGGTGATGGGGAAGAAGAAGGTAAGGATGATTTGGTGTGGTGAGGGTGTTTGGTAGTATGGTGGGGGTAAGATGAGTGTTTGGGGTGTAGGATAAGTTTGTGTGTGTGTGTATAATTTAACCACCTAAAAATAATAAAATAAAAATAAAATTACTATAACTAAAAATCTTAAAATTAAACTCCTACTCTAAAAATAAAATAAAGACTAAATAAAAATAAAACTAAAAAGAAATAAAATAAAAAATACAAATAAAAATAAAATCTAATAAAACATAAAATTAAAATCCTAAAAAAATGCAAAATCTAATAAAACTAAAAATACATGAAATCCTAAAAATTCTAATCCTAATAAAATAAGATAAAATAAAATTAAACTAATAAAAATCAAAATTAAACTAAATAAAAAGAAATAGAAAATAAATCCTATAAATTCTAAATAAATCTAAAATAAATCCTAAAAATAAAAATGACTCAAACTAAAATTCTAAAAAACAATAAAAAGGGAGAAACAAAACACACACGGGTTTTGAGGTAGGTTTAGGGTAGGTTAGGATTACGGGATAAAGTAATTAACTGCATTTTAACTGCAGATTGCTTGAAAATATAGCTTTTGACACCGCAACTGCAATTAAGCCTGCATATTGAACAATTAAGTGCATAAGACTCATATTGTCGATAATTAGCAACTAAAGTACGTCTATTTGGGGTATAAAATGTAGAGTTTTGGATGCTTATCAACCTGAACACGATTAAATACTCCATACTTTCAATCAAGCATCAACCATGGAGCATTGTGGGCTTTTGTTGTATGTAACGATTAAATGCATCTATTTTACTTATAATCTTGAGTTATCCTAAGACTAATACGATTGTTATTTAGTATTTCTTATTTATCTAGATTATTGGGACTAGGTTAGTTTTTTTTTAATAAATAAGGTATTTTCTCCCTCATTTGTAATCAATTAAATATTTATTAGTTTTATGTTAATATCAAAGTGGTATTACAGTTATGTTATATTTTAGTGGGGGTTTCGAGTGTTCATAATCCATATCACATTGAAAAGTGTGAAATACCAACAAAAGCAACGATAAGCTCATAATCCAACAAGTAAATATGAATAAAAATTTACCTTTTTTAGCGTAGGAATGAACCATATTTCACTAGTGTCGGGATATTTACTTTATCTAATTATTCCATACTTTAGAATTTATAGCAATCCGTGTCAAATGAACTAAAACCACTAAGATTATCAAAATTTAAGTCTTTATGGGAATGTTTTTATAAAATACGAGTCCATAACATATTGGAGGGACAACTCCACTAACGGTATGTAATTTAATTTATTTTGGATGTTACAGATGGTCCGTATAGAATTTATTGCCGCAGAGATCTAACACATGCCTGAAAAAGGATGACATATGAGTATCTACTCAGAAATATACTAAGGTAAATAAGAAAAAAATAGTGCTAAAAATAGTTATGAACTTACGACAATTCTTTTGGTTCTTGACGGGATTAAAACTCTCTGGTCTTGTCGAGTGAAGCATTGATTAGTTGATCTCGATCTAGTTTGTGGGGCCATCTGACAAATACTTGTATATCCATTAATTAGTTATTCATCAAATTCATTAACACATGTAATAAAATATAAGTAGCATGAAAATTATGTTTCACCTGGGAGTGATAATATTTAGGGTTATTTGGAATTTGACCCACATTAATTCTTTGATATTCTCTTTGACCCTCAAATGACTTTTAGGAACCGTTTGGTTCGAGGTTTGAAAAGGGAATGGAAATCCTTAATTCTAGTAACTTAGAGTTCTTGTACTCTTGAATTTCTTTCCATTGTTTGGTTCAAACAAGAATTCTTTTTTCCCGACATCTATAATTACTTACCCATATTAGTAATAAATATCATTTAACTAAAGTCCCCTTCTACTTGATTTGAGAGTGTGCGTGCGAGTGTGGGGTGAGTGTGTGTGTGTGTGCGTGTGCACATGTGTGTGTGTGAGAGTGAGAGAGAGAGAGAGAGAGAGAGGGAATGTGTGTGTGTGTGTGTGAGTGAGAGAGAGAGACAGAGAGAGAAAGATAGTGTATGTGTGTGTGAGAGAGAGAGTGTGTTTGTGTGTGTGTGTATATGAGTGTTTGTGTGTGTGTGTGTGAGAGAGAGAGAGAGAGAGAGAGAGAGAGATTGTGTGTGTGTGTGTGTGTGTGTGTGTGAAAGAGAGAAAGAGATAGAGAGAGAGAGTGTGTGTGTGTGTGTGAAAGAAAGAAAGAGAAAGAGAGAGAGTGTGTGTGTGCCTTTTTGTGTGTGAGAGAGAGTGTATGTGAGATGGTATTTTTGTCTTACCATAAAAGCAAGCTAGAATGCCCAGGAATATAGGATTCCTCCCATTTTAGAATGGAAAGGAGAATTCCAATTTTGTGGGAATTTTAAATTCCAGAAATTTTAAGTTCCTCCAAAAGTTTTAACCAAAAATTGTAATTCTAAATGAGGGGAATTCTAAAATATAGGAATCCTAAATTACCTTTCCAAACCTCGAACCAAAAGAGCCCTTAGTGATATAAAAAGTGTTGTACAAAATATTTGTTAAATTTTTTTTATGACATTTTTAGTGTCACTAAAAGTCATATTAGGGGGCAAAACCCCAAGAAATGAAAGTTACAGGGGTAAACTCAATATCGAATAATTAATGTCGACAACTCCAAATAATGCTAATATTTATATGGGTAAAGCTCATTGTGGATGGGGAACATATATTTATGGGTGGAGCCTACCACTCCCCCCCCCCCCCCCCCCCCAAAAAAAAAAAGTACAGCTCACTCATACTGATATAGAGGCCTAATTTTATATATTGTCCAAGTACATTATTTTAAAAAATCAGGACAAGTAATTATATACTGATTTGTCAAAAATGAATAATATTTCAAATAAAACAAGCAATCTCAAATATAGTCATTCCCTTTTAGGAGAGATACTTTTAGTTCCTTGTAGTTTCTTGTTACTATTTTTTGTTGTTTACTATGCTCATTGTAAGGACACAAATTTCCAATTGAGTCCATATATAGTTTTGGCTCAATTCCGGACAAAAACATTTATTCATAGGATAGTATTTAATGTAATATTCACAAGCCTATGAAGTGTATGTTGAAGACGTAGCGGCAAAGAATTTAAAGCTTCATCAAAATGCCGATTTGCGTGCCTCGTTTCTACGTCATCATCTAAGGTTCCATGCTCCCAAGGTATGAATGTAATTATATTGATATAGGAGCTTGGAACAATGTTTAGTTGGGTGTTAGGTTTAATAAAAGCCATGTTTATTTCAGAAATAATTTAAAAAGAACCTTATATTAATATATATAAATGTTTCTGGGCCAAAATAGAATTTAACAAAAATTTCTGAAACTCGTTCGAAATTTCGTTCGAACGAGATTTTTCGTTCGAACCAAACTTCGTTCGAACGAGACTGCTTTCCAACCAAACTGGTCAGTCGTTAGATAAGTCGTTCAAACGACTTTCTCGTTCTAACGAGGTATCTAACGAGGTTCTAACGAGCCCAGGCTGGTCGCTCGTTAGAAACCTCGTTCGAACGACAGTCAAAGTCGTTCGAACGAGAATGCCAGGCGGGAACAATTTTGAGCAGTTTTTTGGCAGTTTTTCCCCACTTCTCCACTTGGTTTTCAACCAATTTTTTTCAGACTTATTTATGAACGGGAATCTCTTTTTCTAACTTATCTTTTTCATACCAAACAAACTCCTAGAGAGTGTTTTGAGAGAAAATTTATTTAAGGAAAAAGATCAAGTTTAGAGTGTCATTTTTGAAGAAAAATTCTACACACTCTAGTTTACACCCAATAGTTGTTTTATCCAAGTTCTCTATATTCATATCTTTACTTGGAGTTTTTGGCACCGGTGTTTCTCTACCGAAATTAAAAAGGAGACGTTTCGGGTTTGCTTCTATTTCCCATCACAAAGAAGAAGACATTTGTTGCGATTTTACTCACTTGGAGAAAGGCTCCAAGCTTGGGTGACGGTGTGCCTAATTGCCCGATCGGAGGGAGTCCGAGACCGCGGTGGAGCTCCGTTGGTTATCCGCTAATTGGAGGTCGATACAAGAATAAGCATCACGGCTTGAGAGGGTTCGAGTTTAGGAAGTAAGTCTTTTGTCTTGTATTTTGTAATACCATTTTTAGTGGATTTGAGGCTAGGGCCGTCCCGAGGTTTTTTCCCGTTAGTGGGTTTTTCCTCGTACATCGCGGTGTAGTGTGACATTGTTTAATTTTATCTTGCACAAAATTTAGAACGCATGCTTAGGATAATTTCAAGATAAAATTCGGTTTAATTCTCACACTCATTTAATTTGGGACTTAAATTAAATATTGGGTAAAATTGTGTAATTCTTGTCACTTGCATTAATTTGGTTTCGCCTAACTTTGGATATAATTGTTAATCATGACTTAGGCAAATTTCTAGGACTTGAATTATTATGTTTTAATTCGTTTTGAAGATATTAAAACTTGTTATTATTTTGAAAGTTAAAACCATCTCAACGCTTCCGCATTTATTTAAAAGGAAATTATTTTTTAATTAGACATTATTCAAAACCCGGGGCTTTTCAAATTGGTATCAGAGCCAAAAACGATAAATTATTTCGTGAAAGATCCTTTAATTTTTGGCTAAAATGGATTTTTCCCCATTTTCAAAATTTCCTATTTTTGATGGTTCAAACTACGCGTATTGGAAAGCGCGAATGAGATCGGCTCTAAAATCTATCGACGAGAGAGTTTGGATGTCTGTTGTTAACGGGTACTCCCCACCAACTCATCTTATTGAAAATGAACGTGTTCCCAAACTCGTCGATAGATGGACTGAAAATGAGTTTAAGCTAGCAAATTTTAATTCCCGTGGTTTAAATGCCTTATTTAGCGCTGTCGCACAGGATGAATTCCGACGTATTATGACGTGTGAAATCGCTAAAGAAGCTTGGGATATTTTACAATTAACTCATGAAGGAACTAGTGTCGTTAAAGCTTCAAAACTCCAAAACCTCACCACTCAATTTGAAACTATCAAAATGGATGAAAAAGAAACTTTTGATAAATTTTATGCTAGACTTTCTGATATTGTTAATTCTTCCTTTAACTTAGGAGAGAAAATACCTGACGACCGTGTTGTAAAGAAAATTTTGAGGTCCCTACCCGATAGATTTATTCCTAAGGTGACCGTTTTAAATTCTTTACCCACTTTAGCCTCTACGAAATTAGAAGAGCTTGTAGGTGATTTACAAACCTATGAACTGGATATGTTTCCCTCTAAAAATGAAAAGACAATTGAAAAGGGCGTTGCTTTAAAAGCCCGAAAAGAGGTCAAACAAGTAGTAGAGAGCGATAGTGATAGTGACTCGGAAGATATGGCTTTGTTTGCTCGTAAATTTAGAAAATTTCTTAAATTTAACAAAGATAAAATTAAAAATGATTTTAAGAAATTTGAGTCTTCTAAACATGATAAAAATGAGAAGATTTCTAAAGCTGATAAGATCCCTAAACCTAGTAATGAAAATATTGATAGGGACGAGTCTAATAAATGTTTTGGTTGTGAAGGTTATGGCCATAGGGCTTTTGAGTGCCCCACTAAACTAAGGAAAGAGGGTAAACGACCCATTTCATATAATGCGACCCTTAGTGATAGTGATAAGGAAGAGAAGCCCGAATCCCCCACTAAGAAAAATTTTGTGGCTTTTATGGCACATGTGAGTGATAATGAGAACTCATCGGATGATGAAATTATAGCACATGCCACTTCCAAGGTCATTGTACATGATTCTCTTATTTTTGATGATAGTAAGAATGAAAAAGAAGAAGAGAGTGAAAATGAAGATGAGGTTGATATGAGTGAACTTCAAAATGCTTTTCATGAATTATATAAAGAATATATTAAATTGAAAAGAGCTAATTTGAAGTTAGAAGCAAGTTTAAGAGAGAGTGTCAAGGTCATTGATGAAAGTGCCTTAATAGAAGACCTTAGGACACATGAGAGGACTCTTCAAGAGAAGCTTAAATATGTAGAAGGCGAGAGAGATAGCCTTAGGGGTTTAATGGAATCCTTGAAAAAGGAGCTTCTTGCCTTTGAAGAGCGTAATGTTTTTCGAGAATCTAAAATTTTAGAATTGGAAAATAAATTAAAAGATTCTAGTAATGTCAAATTTGATTTGGAATGTCGTTCAGAAAAACTAGATAAAATGTTAGGAACGATCCAAATTAAAAATGACACTTTTGGTTTAGGCTTCAATTCTTGTAATGATTTTAACCCTAAAGTCAAAACCAATGTTTTAGGAGAATCTTCTAGGAATGCATTTAATGATCACTCCTCAGATAAATCTTTTCGACATGCTCTTACTTGTACACATTGTGGTCGACAAGGTCATCTTAGGAAATTTTGTTTAGATCTTAAATGAATTCCTAGAAAATCCTATAGTAAAGTAACCATGATAGCTAACGTTCCTACACCCCAAGAGAGTAATTCTTCATTAATTTGGGTTAGGAAATCCGACTTGGTTGCCTCACAAAATAGGGATTTTGATTCTCATTTACTTACACATGCTTCCTTCCTTGCTAAATCAAAAGGATGAATGTGTTAGTGTTTGCATACTTTAGCGTTTGTACTTCATGCTATATTCATATGCTAAATGTATGCTTGTTTAGTCATTTTCTAGTCATTGCCTTATTTCATATCACATGCTAGAAATTATGACTTGTTTATCTTTTTGTATTATATTTTGTGTTTGAATCGACTGCATAATATAAAAAAGATTTTTGTTTATCATTTGTGTTTTATTTATTTCATTTATGCTTAATGAAAAATACAAATGATTTTTGTTTGTCCTTTTGAGTAAATATTTATTTTTGATTAAAAATGTTAAAAACTCAAAAAGATTTTGTTTAGTGTGTATTTTTGTTTGACACACTTTATGTGGCATATATTTGTGTTTGAATCCCATCATTTACGCTCCCATGTGGCTAGAACTTTTGGTTTAGATTTTCAATCCTTAAAATGTTCTTTACCATGTTTTATATGGAGTAGTTGGATTTTGCATTGTTTAAATGGATTCTATTTCTATATGCCTCTATTCACACATGCACGAGCTCTTTTGAAATTTTAATGTCACATGTTATATTTGAGCTTTTTGAGGTGTTTTCCTATCAATCTAGTCATCTACATATCTATGACCTAAGAGGACTAGTGCATGTCAAAATCCGTTGCATGTGAGATTTGTGCGAAAAATGACAACATGATAAATTAATATATATGCACGGGGAAGGGCTCCGAAAGGATGAATTAAATCCTTTGCGATAGTAAGCCACCGTTGATTGGATCTAAAAGAAATACGTGATCCAAAGGCCTAAAAACAGAATATTTGGCATTTAAAAGAAAGCAATTGCCAAGGCCTATGTTTGTTTGATATATTCATTCAAAAACAAAAGAATATATATGCTCATTGAGGGAGAATTGGATGGTATATCAACGGTGTGCACAATGTCCGTTTATCCTAGTTGTCTTTAAATGTCATGACTCTATTTGGTTTGTAGAATCATCATCATGTTAGGCTTGTATGCATTGTGTATGTTTGTTCATTGAGTTCAATCTTTATATTGTCACATGAGGTTATATTTAACTGTGATGAAGTTTGCAATCAAATGAGAACTCCGTGAACGTTTCTTAAGTGTTTGGGTCTAAATTTAATTGTTACTAGTACACACCCCTACACTTCCGTTTCCATATGACACATTTTTGCCATACGAGTGTGCAAACTTATTGTATTTTGTGTCATGTGTGTGTTTATATCTATATATATATGCAAGTGCTTCATTGATATATTTCTAGTATATATATATATGATATTTGTTTGTCTTTGCCTTGTTTTTTATTGCCCATATGCTTTCATGTCGTTTCACTTTAAGCTTCCACATGTTGTTTATTAGTTCTTTATTCTTTGACTATTCCCGAACAAAAAGGGGGAGAATGATGATAGGGGGAGAAATGGTATCTAATCCTATTATTATCGTATCTTCGTTTGGGGAGATTTATCTTAGGGGGAGACGTCTTTCTAAGTAGGTCATGTGTTTAAAGGGAGAATTAATTTAGGGGGAGTAATTAATTGCATTTAATATTTTGATATTCCCTATGCATTTGATGAGTTTGCTTAAGTGTGCAGGAATTATTCTAAAGTGGCATCTTTCTATGGCAAAGCGTTTGATCCTTGGGTTGAGTCAAGATTGGGCGGGGTATGTTTTGAGTCTAGTAGAGCTTGACGGCCCTTTAGGATTTTTGTTTGGTTTTTGTCCCGGAATAGCCAAAGGGGGAGATTTGTAAGGACACAAATTTCCAATTGAGTCCATATATAGTTTTGGCTCAATTCCGGACAAAAACATTTATTCATAGGATATTATTTATTGTAATATTCACAAGCCTATGAAGTGTATGTTGAAGACATAGCGGCAAAGAATTTAAAGCTTCATCAAAATGCCGATTTGCGTGCCTCGTTTCTACGTCATCATCTATGGTTCCAGGCTCCCAAGGTATGAATGTAATTATATTGATATAGGAGCTTGGAACAATGTTTAGTTGGGTGTTAGGTTTAATAAAAGCCATGTTTATTTCAGAAATAATTTAAAAAGAACCTTATATTAATATATATAAATGTTTCTGGGCCAAAATAGAATTTAACAAAAATTTCTGAAACTCGTTCGAAATTTCGTTCGAACGAGATTTTTCGTTCGAACCAAACTTCGTTCGAACGAGACTGCTTTCCAACCAAACTGGTCAGTCGTTAGATAAGTCGTTCGAACGACTTTCTCGTTCTAACGAGGTATCTAACGAGGTTCTAACGAGCCCAAGCTGGTCGCTCGTTAGAAACCTCGTTCGAACGACAGTCAAAGTCGTTCGAACGAGAATGCCAGGCGGGAATAGTTTTGAGCAGTTTTTTGGCAGTTTTTCCCCACTTCTCCACTTGGTTTTCAACCAATTTTTTTCAGACTTATTTATGAACGGGAATCTCTTTTTCTAACTTATCTTTTTCATACCAAACAAACTCCTAGAGAGTGTTTTGAGAGAAAATTTATTTAAGGAAAAAGATCAAGTTTAGAGTGTCATTTTTGAAGAAAAATTCTACACACTCTAGTTTACACCCAATAGTTGTTTTATCCAAGTTCTCTATATTCATATCTTTACTTGGAGTTTTTGGCACCGGTGTTTCTCTACCGAAATTAAAAAGGAGACATTTCGGGTTTGCTTCTATTTCCCATCACAAAGAAGAAGACATTTGTTGCGGTTTTACTCACTTGGAGAAAGGCTCCAAGCTTGGGTGACGGTGTGCCTAATTGCCCGATCGGAGGGAGTCCGAGACCGCGGTGGAGCTCCGTTGGTTATCCGCTAATTGGAGGTCGATACAAGAATAAGCATCACGGCTTGAGAGGGTTCGAGTTTAGGAAGTAAGTCTTTTGTCTTGTATTTTGTAATACCATTTTTAGTGGATTTGAGGCTAGGGCCGTCCCGAGGTTTTTTCCCGTTAGTGGGTTTTTCCTCGTACATCGCGGTGTAGTGTGACATTGTTTAATTTTATCTTGCACAAAATTTAGAACGCATGCTTAGGATAATTTCAAGATAAAATTCGGTTTAATTCTCACACTCATTTAATTTGGGACTTAAATTAAATATTGGGTAAAATTGTGTAATTCTTGTCACTTGCATTAATTTGGTTTCGCCTAACTTTGGATATAATTGTTAATCATGACTTAGGCAAATTTCTAGGACTTGAATTATTATGTTTTAATTCGTTTTGAAGATATTAAAACTTGTTATTATTTTGAAAGTTAAAACCATCTCAACGCTTCCGCATTTATTTAAAAGGAAATTATTTTTTAATTAGACATTATTCAAAACCCGGGGCTTTTCAAATTGGTATTAGAGCCAAAAACGATAAATTATTTCGTGAAAGATCCTTTAATTTTTGGCTAAAATGGATTTTTCCCCATTTTCAAAATTTCCTATTTTTGATGGTTCAAACTACGCGTATTGGAAAGCGCGAATGAGATCGGCTCTAAAATCTATCGACGAGAGAGTTTGGATGTCTGTTGTTAACGGGTACTCCCCACCAACTCATCTTATTGAAAATGAACGTGTTCCCAAACTCGTCGATAGATGGACTGAAAATGAGTTTAAGCTAGCAAATTTTAATTCCCGTGGTTTAAATGCCTTATTTAGCGCTGTCGCACCTGATGAATTCCGACGTATTATGACGTGTGAAATCGCTAAAGAAGCTTGGGATATTTTACAATTAACTCATGAAGGAACTAGTGTCGTTAAAGCTTCAAAACTCCAAAACCTCACCACTCAATTTGAAACTATCAAAATGGATGAAAAAGAAACTTTTGATAAATTTTATGCTAGACTTTCTGATATTGTTAATTCATCCTTTAACTTAGGAGAGAAAATACCTGACGACCGTGTTGTAAAGAAAATTTTGAGGTCCCTACCCGATAGATTTATTCCTAAGGTGACCGTTTTAAATTCTTTACCCACTTTAGCCTCTACGAAATTAGAAGAGCTTGTAGGTGATTTACAAACCTATGAACTGGATATGTTTCCCTCTAAAAATGAAAAGACAATTGAAAAGGGCGTTGCTTTAAAAGCCCGAAAAGAGGTCAAACAAGTAGTAGAGAGCGATAGTGATAGTGACTCGGAAGATATGGCTTTGTTTGCTCGTAAATTTAGAAAATTTCTTAAATTTAACAAAGATAAAATTAAAAATGATTTTAAGAAATTTGAGTCTTCTAAACATGATAAAAATGAGAAGATTTCTAAAGCTGATAAGATCCCTAAACCTAGTAATGAAAATATTGATAGGGACGAGTCTAATAAATGTTTTGGTTGTGAAGGTTATGGCCATAGGGCTTTTGAGTGCCCAGCTAAACTAAGGAAAGAGGGTAAACGACCCATTTCATATAATGCGACCCTTAGTGATAGTGATAAGGAAGAGAAGCCCGAATCCCCCACTAAGAAAAATTTTGTGGCTTTTATGGCACATGTGAGTGATAATGAGAACTCATCGGATGATGAAATTATAGCACATGCCACTTCCAAGGTCATTGTACATGATTCTCTTATTTTTGATGATAGTAAGAATGAAAAAGAATAAGAGAGTGAAAATGAAGATGAGGTTGATATGAGTGAACTTCAAAATGCTTTTCATGAATTATATAAAGAATCTATTAAATTGAAAAGAGCTAATTTGAAGTTAGAAGCAAGTTTAAGAGAGAGTGTCAAGGTCATTGATGAAAGTGCCTTAATAGAAGACCTTAGGACACATGAGAGGACTCTTCAAGAGAAGCTTAAATATGTAGAAGGCGAGAGAGATAGCCTTAGGGGTTTAATGGAATCCTTGAAAAAGGAGCTTCTTGCCTTTGAAGAGCGTAATGTTTTTCGAGAATCTAAAATTTTAGAATTGGAAAATAAATTAAAAGATTCTAGTAATGTCAAATTTGATTTGGAATGTCGTTCAGAAAAACTAGATAAAATGTTAGGAACGATCCAAATTAAAAATAACACTTTTGGTTTAGGCTTCAATTCTTGTAATGATTTTAACCCTAAAGTCAAAACCAATGTTTTAGGAGAATCTTCTAGGAATGCATTTAATGATCACTCCTCAGATAAATCTTTTCGACATGCTCTTACTTGTACACATTGTGGTCGACAAGGTCATCTTAGGAAATTTTGTTTAGATCTTAAATGAATTCCTAGAAAATCCTATAGTAAAGTAACCACGATAGCTAACGTTCCTACACCCCAAGATAGTAATTCTTCATTAATTTGGGTTAGGAAATCCGACTTGGTTGCCTCACAAAATAGGGATTTTGATTCTCATTTACTTACACATGCTTCCTTCCTTGCTAAATCAAAAGGATGAATGTGTTAGTGTTTGCATACTTTAGCGTTTGTACTTCATGCTATATTCATATGCTAAATGTATGCTTGTTTAGTCATTTTCTAGTCATTGCCTTATTTCATATCACATGCTAGAAATTATGATTTGTTTATCTTTTTGTATTATATTTTGTGTTTGAATCGACTGCATAATATAAAAAAGATTTTTGTTTATCATTTGTGTTTTATTTATTTCATTTATGCTTAATGAAAAATACAAATGATTTTTGTTTGTCCTTTTGAGTAAATATTTATTTTTGATTAAAAATGTTAAAAACTCAAAAAGATTTTGTTTAGTGTGTATTTTTGTTTGACACACTTTATGTGGCATATATTTGTGTTTGAATCCCATCATTTACGCTCCCATGTGGCTAGAACTTTTGGTTTAGATTTTCAATCCTTAAAATGTTCTTTACCATGTTTTATATGGAGTAGTTGGATTTTGCATTGTTTAAATGGATTCTATTTCTATATGCCTCTATTCACACATGCACGAGCTCTTTTGAAATTTTAATGTCACATGTTATATTTGAGCTTTTTGAGGTGTTTTCCTATCAATCTAGTCATCTACATATCTATGACCTAGGAGGACTAGTGCATGTCAAAATCCGTTGCATGTGAGATTTGTGCGAAAAATGACAACATGATAAATTAATATATATGCACGGGGAAGGGCTCCGAAAGGATGAATTAAATCCTTTCCGATAGTAAGCCACCGTTGATTGGATCTAAAAGAAATACGTGATCCAAAGGCCTAAAAACAGAATATTTGGCATTTAAAAGAAAGCAATTGCCAAGGCCTATGTTTGTTTGATATATTCATTCAAAAACAAAAGAATATATATGCTCATTGAGGGAGAATTGGATGGTATATCAACGGTGTGCACAATGTCCGTTTATCCTAGTTGTCTTTAAATGTCATGACTCTATTTGGTTTGTAGAATCATCATCATGTTAGGCTTGTATGCATTGTGTATGTTTGTTCATTGAGTTCAATCTTTATATTGTCACATGAGGTTATATTTAACTGTGATGAAGTTTGCAATCAAATGAGAACTCCGTGAACGTTTCTTAAGTGTTTGGGTCTAAATTTAATTGTTACTAGTACACACCCCTACACTTCCGTTTCCATATGACACATTTTTGCCATACGAGTGTGCAAATTTATTGTATTTTGTGTCATGTGTGTGTTTATATCTATATATATATGCAAGTGCTTCATTGATATATTTCTAGTATATATATATATGATATTTGTTTGTCTTTGCCTTGTTTTTTATTGCCCATATGCTTTCATGTCGTTTCACTTTAAGCTTCCACATGTTGTTTATTAGTTCTTTATTCTTTGACTATTCCCGAACAAAAAGGGGGAGAATGATGATAGGGGGAGAAATGGTATCTAATCCTATTATTATCGTATCTTCGTTTGGGGAGATTTATCTTAGGGGGAGACGTCTTTCTAAGTAGGTCATGTGTTTAAAGGGAGAATTAATTTAGGGGGAGTAATTAATTGCATTTAATATTTTGATATTCCCTATGCATTTGATGAGTTTGCTTAAGTGTGCAGGAATTATTCTAAAGTGGCATCTTTCTATGGCAAAGCGTTTGATCCTTGGGTTGAGTCAAGATTGGGCGGGGTATGTTTTGAGTCTAGTAGAGCTTGACGGCCCTTTAGGATTTTTGTTTGGTTTTTGTCCCGGAATAGCCAAAGGGGGAGATTTGTAAGGACACAAATTTCCAATTGAGTCCATATATAGTTTTGGCTCAATTCCGGACAAAAACATTTATTCATAGGATAGTATTTATTGTAATATTCACAAGCCTATGAAGTGTATGTTGAAGACATAGCGGCAAAGAATTTAAAGCTTCATCAAAATGCCGATTTGCGTGCCTCGTTTCTACGTCATCATCTATGGTTCCATGCTCCCAAGGTATGAATGTAATTATATTGATATAGGAGCTTGGAACAATGTTTAGTTGGGTGTTAGGTTTAATAAAAGCCATGTTTATTTCAGAAATAATTTAAAAAGAACCTTATATTAATATATATAAATGTTTCTGGGCCAAAATAGAATTTAACAAAAATTTCTGAAACTCGTTCGAAATTTCGTTCGAACGAGATTTTTCGTTCGAACCAAACTTCGTTCGAACGATACTGCTTTCCAACCAAACTGGTCAGTCGTTAGATAAGTCGTTCGAACGACTTTCTCGTTCTAACGAGGTATCTAACGAGGTTCTAACGAGCCCAAGCTGGTCGCTCGTTAGAAACCTCGTTCGAACGACAGTCAAAGTCGTTCGAACGAGAATGCCAGGCGGGAACAGTTTTGAGCAGTTTTTTGGCAGTTTTTCCCCACTTCTCCACTTGGTTTTCAACCAATTTTTTTCAGACTTATTTATGAACGGGAATCTCTTTTTCTAACTTATCTTTTTCATACCAAACAAACTCCTAGAGAGTGTTTTGAGAGAAAATTTATTTAAGGAAAAAGATCAAGTTTAGAGTGTCATTTTTGAAGAAAAATTCTACACACTCTAGTTTACACCCAATAGTTGTTTTATCCAAGTTCTCTATATTCATATCTTTACTTGGAGTTTTTGGCACCGGTGTTTCTCTACCGAAATTAAAAAGGAGACGTTTCGGGTTTGCTTCTATTTCCCATCACAAAGAAGAGGACATTTGTTGCGGTTTTACTCACTTGGAGAAAGGCTCCAAGCTTGGGTGACGGTGTGCCTAATTGCCCGATCGGAGGGAGTCCGAGACCGCGGTGGAGCTCCGTTGGTTATCCGCTAATTGGAGGTCGATACAAGAATAAGCATCACGGCTTGAGAGGGTTCGAGTTTAGGAAGTAAGTCTTTTGTCTTGTATTTTGTAATACCATTTTTAGTGGATTTGAGGCTAGGGCCGTCCCGAGGTTTTTTCCCGTTAGTGGGTTTTTCCTCGTACATCGCGGTGTAGTGTGACATTGTTTAATTTTATCTTGCACAAAATTTAGAACGCATGCTTAGGATAATTTCAAGATAAAATTCGGTTTAATTCTCACACTCATTTAATTTGGGACTTAAATTAAATATTGGGTAAAATTGTGTAATTCTTGTCACTTGCATTAATTTGGTTTCGCCTAACTTTGGATATAATTGTTAATCATGACTTAGGCAAATTTCTAGGACTTGAATTATTATGTTTTAATTCGTTTTGAAGATATTAAAACTTGTTATTATTTTTGAAAGTTAAAACCATCTCAACGCTTCCGCATTTATTTAAAAGGAAATTATTTTTTAATTAGACATTATTCAAAACCCGGGGCTTTTCAAGCTCATAACGTGTCATACTGTAAATTTTCAAGGTTTATTTAGAAATAATTTCCCTCTACGGTGGAGAGTCATTTTTATAAGGTTAGATATTGAATGAAGAAAATAAGAGGGAGTGTGTGCAATAATTTTTATTCGAAGAAATCCTTTACTTTTTTTATGTTGGACTTTGCTAGACCCTGCATTTTTTTTTTTTGCAAATACCCGTGTCATTGAAAATTGTCCCTAAAAGGTCCTAATAGGGATATTTGCAAACAAATTCATTGTTCATGTGGGTTTCTTGCATTAAATATAGCTGTTAGGATCTCTTGAAAAAACAAAAAGGTCCAATTATGTTTATATATGTTGTCCTTAAACCATTTAAAGTAAGACTCTTAATTAATGTTAAGTGTTTAAATCATAGTATACCAATTTCTTTGATAATGCTATAAAATTTTATTTTAAATTCATATAAGGAAAAAAAACAAAGTCAATAGGAAAGGAATTTTGACAGGGAAGAAATCACGCGTCCAAGGGATGGAACCAAATGACAAAAAACTATATGCATTTCTTTATGAAGCGTAGTTGAATTGATTTTTACTGTATAAATCTACTAATCATTGCAAGATTAAATTTCAATTGGTTATTGCGAACATATGTAACTATGATAAATTTGAATAAAATGAAATTTAATGTGTCTCGTGATTTATTTGCATCCGAGCATTAAAGAAAACTAATATTAATATACTAATGATTTTCTATTATACGAAGTCTATATTTTATGTGATTATTGAATAAATGGTCAAAATGTGAGAGTTATTCTTACTGGGCTTTGATTATCTCATTGTAATAAGAAAACAATTATTTATTTAAATAATTGGGTTAGGTACTTGTATTCCCACGATAACTTTTTTTCTTATGATAAGAATATTTTGCTTACCAATACTGCATTTCTAAGGAAATTCCCTTTGGAGCTGAAGCCAAGAAATAAAGTGTTTGGGAAGCCATTGATGAGGCTAGAGATATAGGACCTAGTCAAATGTAGATTCTTCATATTTGTGCGGTTTATCTTAATTAACCAAATACGTAATTTTACTTACTTTCCATGGGGATATACCTTATCTAACACTCTGTACGACATTTATTAGTCGAATGACTAATGATTTACTATGGAATCTTAACAATATAACAATGTGGGAAGATAAGTAATTATAAGGAAGAAAGTCGAACAAGTAAAATAAAAGAACAATGCATTATATTAACTAAGTAAGATAGTGCACATATTTCCTATAATGGTTTTTCCATATGACCACTCCACCTATTTATAGGCATCCCACCTCCTCAATATACAATGGATATTATTTTACAATTATGGTCTAGATCGATTCTACTGAAGGTTCCGACTTCCTTATAGTGGGAAATATCTAGAAGGTTACATAGCTTCTTACATATCTAGACATTTACAAATACTATAAGTATTCTCAATATAATTCTAAATACTAATAATACACTCCACAATATTCATATACCAGACTTGATAATACTAGAATACTTTAGAATGTTCATATATCTTATTGTGCCTCCATAATTACTACTGTCTAGAATTCCTTAGACACGGCACACTTTGATTCTTATCACTAAGGTAACCAAAAAGATTCATTGATCAATATCAATATAATCGGATTATTCATTCCAGTTCTTTGAGTACACTACAGCAAAAACCATGCAAATTAGACTATAGGTAATCGATTCACCCCATGGTTAAATATTTTTTAAAATTAAAAATGTATATTAATTAAAGATCATGGTTTTTTATGTTCCAAATGAAATATGAAATATACTTTTCATGTAAACTAGTGTTTAAAAAAATTATGTAGTATATTATAGGTGGAAAAATACTACTAGTATTAAACCATCACAATTAAAGTCGAGTAAAGTAAACGTGCACAAGAACATGACGTACGTGGTTCAACAATTTGTCGCATCCATGGGTTTTACTTCTCTCTTTATTAATCAAGTTTTGTTTACAAATATTACATTCCCCCTTTCTTAGGGGTGAGGGTGATATTTATAAAAAAACAAAAGGGTTGATTCGTGTTGACTCCATGACCTTGGATAGACATATGAGGGTTATATATAATTTTGAGATATTTGCTGATCGGTTTTTAATCATGATTATCCTATTGAACGGTGGTAAATGATAGAACTAATGTCCATGTGTCCACCTCTCAAGTGTGGTTGAATAATCCGTCATAATTTCCACCAAAGGTTCGCATCTAATCGAGGGTGCAAAGGTTTACTAGATTTTAAAATTGGACCCTTCTTGTGATAGGTTAAGAAGTCTTGGTCGCCTATAGGAGCAATGGTTGGAATGTGTTAAAACTTGTGTTTTAAATTTGTAAACTTTTTTAATTCTTCTCATTAGACTTTGAGGCCATGCGCGTAATCTCCCCCAATGCTTTTAAGGACATACTAGTATTTGTGTGATAATTTTCCCAAATGGTAGTAATATGTTCTTGCCTCCATTTGGGAGGGTTCCTTCTATTATGGGAAGTAACTTGGAAATTGATACCTCCCACTTAAGCCTTTGATGCCGCTAGTTTTTCTTAGCGCCCTTCATTCTAATTTCATCTTCAAGTCATGTCAAAGCTTCATTTTCACATCTACTCACTATAATCCATTTATTTCTTGAACTTTTATTTTTGTAAATCTCCCTTTAAAGAATCATTTTTATTCTTTCTTGGTCTTCACTACCTTGTTGTGAAGATGATTTACGCTATTAATGATATTACCATGGAGAATTTCTGAGTCGTTACATCCCTGAATGGGTATTTTTTTAGTTAGAGGATCGCCCCCGTGATTATTATAACATTGCAGGACGATGTTGGATGTTTTCCCGATTCTTTGTAGAGGAAGGAATAACCTTTCCCCCAAACTAAATATTCCTTTAGTTCTGTGAGATTTTTATCGTGGTCCTACACCAATGTTCTCTAAACACCTGGAGAATAGTTAATGGGGTTTACATAATCAACAAATTATATGGGACTAGGCTTGGGATCCCAGACACCTGTTAATGTTAAATGTGAGTCAGGTACAATGGTAACATTTATCATCTGAAAGTGAGAAGGGATGAGATAGTCCTAGAGGTGGAAATTTGGGTTAGTCATGTCATTTTTAGGTCGTATAGATTTTGATTTGAGTATAAGTTTTTGGTACTCTTAAATTTATTCAAGCTAATCGTATCATGTTCGGGTCATTTCAGGTTATTACCATATACGGGTTATCGTGTCAAAAATTGCCAGCCCTAGATAGTCTTTATAGTTAATCCGTTGAATTCCAGTAAGGACTATTGGTCGCACAATTTATAGTGAAGTACTGGGATCATATACTTATCCCAAAGGTTGGTAATCCCTATCAGGACCCTAGGTTCCCCAAAAGGGGATACGAAATTGGTGTAGGCTTAATTTAAATGTTTTTCTCTTGTTTAGACATAACTTGTTTAATTCTTTTGATGTTTTGATCATTGTTTGTGAATAATGTAAGAGAAATAAAGAGACCGACTAAAGTCGCATCAATTTTGTTGAGTTGAAGAAAGCCTGATCTCTCATGAAACCTTAGAGGTTTCATTTATGGTACACTACACATCCACCACCAAACTAGTTGATGGGGATCCAAAAATTCATGAAGGGATTGACAAAGAAAACTCTTCATTTTCTAACACTTTAGGATCATTTGAATTTGTTGATATCAGAACCATTCCTACCATCACTCTTTCCACGTATGAGGAGGGAATGGCATCGAGAAAAAAGGATTTCAAACTTGATCAATGGGCCCTTGCCCCTAGTTTTCCAACTTCATAACCTTCAAAGAGGAAGGAAATTTGGTCTCCACCTGACCCAATCAACTTGGGGTAAAACCCCGATGAGATGCATGTCCCTCCTGTGAAGAAATAAAATACCAACTCGATTAGTCTAGTGTAACACCCCGTAATTTTAATGATTTTAATTATGGAATTAATTTAGATTAAATATGGGAATTAATTCATAATAAAAATAAATATTAATTAGCGAGACAAGGATTAATATTTGATGATGTCAATTATATTGAATATTACTTATAGAATAAAGTAATATATGATTATGAATTTATTTAAAATTATCGCAAGTGAGAAATACGACAGTTATGATAATTTAGTCGAGATGCGGGTGTCAGTCATGTCGGGATGCTACTTAATAGGATAGAAAGTAATTTATTTTTAATTCATCAAAATGGTCATTTTGAGTGCGCCATTGAGTCCGGAAGGTTCGAGATAGTCTAAAAATCCTACTTGGGGGTTTAGTTATGGTCCCGAGACACTTTTAGGCCATACCAGTAACTGGAGGGGTAGTTTGGTCTTTTAGATTTTTAGAAGAATTAGACCTGTGAATTTTCTAATTGTTAAATTTCTTATAAGATAAGGGAACTAAGATTAGAAAGTTTACAAGTTAAGAGAAGCCATAGAGAGGCCATAGGAGGAAGAGGAGAGGAATTCCAAGGCTAGAACCATCATCTAGCACCACCACCACCACCACCACCACCACCGGATTATAGATCGATAGGGGATGAACACAATGATAACCATCTTCTTCAATGGATCAGACCTACCATATCAGGCAAGTGTTTAAACTTGCGAATCTATAGCACATAATGTATACATGTTAGTGTAGGAACATTGTTCATAAGATTATGTTGAAATTAGTTTAAATTGGAAAGTAAATTTGATGATCTTGAATCAGAAACATGATAGGTTTAATCATATATTGTATGTAGGAAGAAACTCATGTCTTGAGGAGATTTAAAATGATAAGAAATATGTGTTGTTCTATGTTCTTGAAGAAAAAATTAAGAAATTAGGATTTTGTGTAAATTAAAGTTTTGATCGGTTCTTCGATGAATTTCTATGGGCTTTGATGTGTTATTTACGTTAAAAGTTGTCCCTATACCTTTGATGAATGATGGGTTAAGTTGGTTGGGAGATTGGAGAAGTGTAATGGAGTTTTGGAGAAAAACATTTATGGAAAAATCGCAAAAATGTAAGGAAGATGATGAACAGTACCATTTCGAATCGATTCGCCGACTGTCTGTCAAAAATTCAAATTTCTATATTTTTTCATTACGATCGCGTGGGTACTGACCTCGTATTTTTTGACTTTTTTTTTAATTAGTTATGATTTTTCTACGGAAGGGAATCGATTCGGTTGCCCATTTTTCGCCAATTTTCTCCTTATGTTTAAAATCTTTGGGAAATCATTTGGGATTAAATTGTGGAAATTATTTTAATATATTTAGGATTATGTTAGAATACCAGTAGGCCTAGGTTGGTTGTTGGGCTTAGTCTTAAAATGGAGAATTTATAGCTAAACGTAATTAGGCTAAATTGAGAGAATTACCTAATTTGGAGAATAATTCGGGTCACGGGGATTCGAGGGAAATGATGAGTTGGAACAATAGGTTATAATGAGCTATCTACGGATATTATGTGTAGAATAAAGGATACCCTTTTTAATGGTGAGAAATACTCGAGAGCGTATGTTTAAAAGGAAAGTTATAATATATTAATACGTGGAATATTCTGGATAATAATATACTACGTATGGGACTTATGATATGGGACGTGAGTATACCTATATCTATTATATAAATATATAGGCGATGTGATTACCTATTGCATGATTTATTATTCTTATGACATACCTATGTTGCTTGCTATCAGAGGAGGTTTTCGCATCATGGATGGCCTTATCCCGATGATCCCATTGCGGGGATTTTAGACTTGTACCCAGAACATAGGACATTGGAAATGTACTATCCGAGTGTATGATAGTTCGACGTTTGAATGGTAAAATTGGTATGTGTGTTACCCATTTGGTTGGGGATTATGTTCGCCTCCAAAGTTTATGTGATTTGTATTTATGGTTCGGGAGAGATACCGAGCCAATTGTCCTTTAGTACGAGATGTACTAGGACTTAATAGTAAAGTATGCATGCACCAGGAGCTGAGTCTAGGGGTTCAGTGTTAGTATATATATGATAGTGTGTTGAATATATATATACCCTTGTGCTATATTCTACTTTGCAGACTTAGTATATGATAAAGATAAAGGAATCTGAATTAATTTAAGTTTTGAACACTTAACCATTAAATGAGTAATTATCACTTGAGTTGGAAAGTTAAAGAAATACATAATAATGTATTACAAGGGTTATACGTGTGAATACATTGCGGGATAGCTTAAAATGCTTATGATTACAACTAGTTAGGTGTGTCAACATTAACTAAAATGAGTTAGAGGTACGTTAGGTGTGCACAATAGTTGAGTGGTGTGAATCTCAAGTGAGAGCCGAAAAGCTAACATGTATATAGTATTTTCTTTTAAGCATTTAAATACTTGCTAAATGTTTTCAAACCATTTTACACTCGGGCTCTGACACGTTTCTTGAAAATATATTTTTCCTATGTATATTATTGTAAGTGTCCATGCACAGGGACGTCCAGCTTAGGAGTTCACTGAAGATTGGCCTGTTGCAACTATTGTGTAATATCCAGGTCCTCGTTATTAGAGGCCTCCACTATTTATCCATTCAGATTTTGATGCAGTTATATCAGTCATGACATATCGCCCACTCTTAGTTTAGCTATCTAAGAAATTGTACTCTTTTATTTCAGTTTTGGATTCAGTTTAATCAGACATTATTGTGTTGGATTTTAGGCTGGTATGTTGTATCCGGTCTCAGTTTATTATTCAGTTATTCGTTATTATTCTTATGGATTGAATGTGGTTTATTATTTAATTTAAACTGTTGTGTGTTGATATAAAATGATTAAAAGTTTTTTACACTGGCTTAATTAATTATTAGGTGATTAATAAAGTAAATGTTTTTCAAAAGTGATGCTAAGAGTGAACCAACTGGATATTCTGATTTAATTTAATAAATGACTGATCACCCGATATTTAATTAGGCGGGATGTCACATCTAGTAGTAAATATGATTGTGAAAAAGAAGGTGGATTCCCCCAACAAGAGGAAGTGCCTTGTTGAAGGTCAAATGCCAATGGATGATGACTTATTCCTGGGTTTGATTATGGATCTTGCCTTCCTTTCCATCAGGTAGTGGTCAGGAGCATATCCATCAAAAAACTTGTTCCTCATATTGCCTAGATTCTATAACTGACAAGTCTTGATTTTTTTATCAGTTCTTCATGACTTTATATTTTCTTGCATTAATCGTCTTAATCTATTTCTAACTTGTAGTTTCGGGTAGAATTCATCGACCTATTGGAGAAGAGGATGACTAGTCAAAGGTGAATGTCGATCTAGGAAAGGCCTTTGATGGAGCCTAAAAGGACTTGAATGTTGCCCAGCAGAAAGTTAAGGGGAATAAGTCTGTAATGAGGACCAAGGACATAGATATTTCCACTCGAACATCAAATTTTGAGTATCTATATAAGTCTACCAAAGAGTGTTCCCAATCACTGGTAGTTACACTGGAGGCCAAAGATAATTCTTACGACAAAGAGTGGGAAGAGACCTATGGCCTTACTAAAACAAAACTAGACTTCATCCGTAAGATTTCTTATAGAAAGACTAGGATGAAGCATTAACTAAGGTTGGGGTTACTTTCGAGTATGAATTGTTGAGTGATGACATTGAAAAATTGCATTACTAAAGCCGTTTATTGAAAATAAACTATTTAAGTAACTCCGAGTTGTTTTTTGAAGAAACTCGTTTCTTAAATCAAAAAGGATTAATCACAAGACGTGTTTAATAAAACAGTATGTACGAGATCTTATTCAAGATTTGAGCAACAAGTTTAAAAGATAGTTTAAACAAGTTTTAAACACAGCACAACCAAGAATGAGATGAGAAAATGTAGAAGGCTTCTGTTCACAATTTTTTACGTGGTAAAACCTCACCAATTGAGGAAACATCCACGACTCCCTCTACGGAGTAAAATGAAAAATCCACTAAAACAAATATATGAGTTGCAAACTATATAACTAACATGCAAACAACTCAGACCTATATAAGTTTAGGAATGTACCCTCTGGTGTCCTAAAACTTCTCTGGAGTTCTGATTGTAGATGTAGTTCTCCCAGTTTGTCAACGTCTGATTTGTTCCAGCACTTTACGTCGACTTATGTCCTCAAGATCTTATTACCAACACTTTTCATGTTATAGGGTGTAAGTGTTTGTGAAGGTGCTTTCTAACACGTGCATGCACACACACACACACACACACACACTTATTAAGTACAAACAGTCCTAACAAATTACAGTTACACTATATGCAGTGATATTTCTTTTTCTTTCTTCTTAGAAAACTTTGAACCTTATTTGACCTTTCAATCTATCCCAGAATCCACGGATACCTTGCTAGGAAGACAGACAAGGTCTTAATCAATCTCAGAATTTAAAACAAAAACTTTTTGAGATTGAAAACCTCTAAGTGAGATTCCAAACTAGGTCAAAGGTGTAGTTTTACAAAGCATTTATTGTTTATTTCAAAGTAAGAAAACGTTTTAGAGAAAATAATCAACAATATATTTCTCAAGATGAGAAATAAAATGAAACTAAGTGTAATGTAACATGAATAACTCAGATCTGAGATTTCTTTGGAAACAGAAACTAGATCTAAGTAGAAGTCTAAGTTGGAAACAATATCTCACGAACACAAGGTTACAGCAACAAAAATAACTCAACTCAAACTCTCAAACACTCAAGAACACTCAGGATGGTGTTTTTGGATATGGTGTTTTGAAGAAGTGTTTGGGTTTCGAAGAGGATTTGGACGAAGTTAGGGTTTCTAACTTTTTTTTCTCTTCTCTCTCTACTCTCTTCTCTCTCTTCTCTCTCAATTCTTTGAGGAAAAGAAATGGCAAAAAGTCTTCGAAGTCTGAGAATAGAGGCCTTTTTATAGTGAGAGGAGAAGGTTCGAGATATCTGATCAAAACCAAGGACTGAGATCGAGTCAATTTAAATTGACTTGAATCTAAGGGCTCACACAAGGCGGTGCTTAATCGAACGCTGATTGGCTTAAAATGATACACGGGGATTCATCAAGGCAACATGCAGACCATTGATAAGAAATGATCCAAGGGCTGATAACACACGCGTCTATTGTCTCAGTAAAGAAACACACATCTAACCAATCAGGGGGCAACAAGTGTTGGCTAGTTAAGGGATATAAAACACGCGTCCAAACTAATTACAAAGTATACCCTGAAGTCTCTGCCGCTTTTGGATTCTACCCAAGGGAACATTAGGCCATAAAATACAACAAGTAATATTTAGAGATTGGCCCCAAAACTTATAAATCAAGTTTTAATTATTAAAACATGGTTTAAAAATTGTTTAAAAAATCCCAAAAAATTATTAAAAAACAAACTTAGGGATTTAAACACATTCAACACATGTACACACATAATTATGCAATATGACATGCAAAAAATGAATTATATTGTGTGTGAGTGTTGGCAATAGGTTCTTGATCAAAGCAAGAAAGAGAGATGAATAAGCAATCCAACTTCTGAGGCTCTTTGGTTTCTAGGATGGACATAATTTTGTCACAATTTCCAAACTAGATGAGCACTTATACAATATAGACTCAAGTGAGTCAAATGTATAAGGGCTTTAATCTCCCCCTTTGGAAATATGAGACAAAATCTCCTTTGAGTCAACTAGGACTCGTATGGCAACAAAAAAAAATAAGAAAAACTTATTCCTATCAAAATTCTATCTAGCCAATACCTAGAAATCAAAAAGTACATAACTCAACTAAGTACATGTGAATACCCTATTACAACTGTTGAGAGTAACTGTACAATGAGAACCTGCAATAATTCACTAAGATCAAGCTGTTTAGAATATGTAAGAATTGAATAGACTCAAATTTCTCCCCCATTTTGTCTCAAATGGACAAAGGGAAAAACTTGTATAAACAACAAAAAGATTAGTCAGCATAAACCATACCAATAGATTTACGTAATGAAATGAATCTATTATAATCTAGAGGTTTGGTAAACATATCTGCAAGTTGTAGATCAGTAGGAAGATAATTGATTTCTAATTCCTTAGATTCAACTAATTCACGTATAAAATGATGTCTTATTTTAATATGCTTTGTTCGCGAGTGTTGAACAGGATTTTTAGAGATATTAATCGCACTTTGATTATCACAATAGAGATGCAATTGGTTTTCTTTAATACCATAATCACTTAGCATTTGTTTAAGCCACATTAATTGAGCACAACAGCTGCCAGCGGCTATGTATTCAGATTCAGCTATTGAGAGTGATGTGCAGTTTTGTTTTTTACTACTCCATCCTACCAAGTTATTACCTATATAATAACATGCTCCTAAAGTGCTTTTACTATCATCAGTACACCCAGCCCAGTCAGCATCAGTGTACCCAATTATAGTGCTTGGTGTGTCATTAGTGTACCAAAGTCCTAGATTTAGAGTGCCATTTACATATTTAATGATACGTTTAACAGCATTCAAATGGCTCTCTGTAGGGTTACTTTGATATCGAGCACATACACACACAGCATACATAATATCAGGACACGAGGAAGTAAGGTATAGTAAAGTGCCTATCATACTACGATATAGAGTAGGATCTACAGATGTTCCATTTTCATTTTTAAAAAGTTTTAGCGTAGTACTCATGGGCGTTTTAGCATTTTTAGCACTCTCGAGGTCGAATTTCTTAACGATCTCTAAAGCATACTTAGATTGCGAAACAAATAATCCTTCTGGATTTTGTTTGACTTGGAGACCTAGGAAGAACTGCAACTCCCCCATAAGGGACATCTAAAATTCCTTACTCATAATTTCAGAAAAGGATTTTACTTCTGAGGAAGAAGTTGATCCAAATATAATATCGTCTACATATACTTGTGCAATAGTAATGTGTTTGTCAAAATGTTTGACAAATAGAGTTTGGTCATTTCCACCTCTTTTGAAACCTTTATCTAAAAGAAAACTGGAAAGACGCTCATACCAAGCTCTAAGAGCCTGTTTAAGGCCATATAAAGCCTTTTTCAGACGAAATACATGATTTGGATTCTTAGGGTCAATGAACCCTTTAGGTTGTTCTACATAGGTTTCCTCAGCCAGTATTCCATTAAGGAACGCAGATTTGACGTCCATTTGATATAATGTAAAACGCATGTGACAAGCTATAGCAAAAAGCAGACGAACTGATTCTAAACGAGTAACAGGGGCAAAGGTCTCGTTAAAATCAATTCCTTCTATTTGGGAGTATCCTTGAGCATCTAATCTAGCTTTATTTCTAATTATTATCCCATTTTCATCAATTTTATTTTTGAAAATCCAACGAGTACCAACAACCTTTTTGTGATCAGGACGTGGAACAAGATACCATACATCATGAATGACAAATTGTAAAAGTTCATCCTGCATAGCAGAAATCCAGTGAGAGTCATTCAATGCCTCATTTACATTCTTTAGTTCCACAAGGGAAACAAAACATGCATAATGTGCATAATTTCTAAGTTGGGATCTTGTACGCACTGGCTCACTAGGGTTGCCAACAATGTTGTTTATGGGATGATCTTTAGAAACCCAGTTAGGTACTTCAGGTGTCTTAATAGGTAATGAATTATCTATTTCAGAAGGGTCATTTTCTAAAATATTTGAAGACTCTTCTTCAATAGGTAATTCACCAGTCTTGCTTTCTACAGTACTGTCACTAACAATTACATTTATGGATTCCATCATGGTTTTAGTGCGAAGATTATACACTCGATAAGCTCTACTATTAGGCGAGTATCCTAGAAATATGGCTTTATCTCCCCGGCTCTCAAATTTAGATAAGTGTTCCCTATCTTTGCATACATAACAAGTACTGCCAAAGGTTCTAAGGTATTTGAGATTAGGCTTCTTATTGTACCAAAGTTCATACGGAGTTTGTTTGGAATTCTTTCTAAGATAGACCCTATTAATGATGTGACACGCATTACGAATAGATTCTACCCAAAAATATTTAGGTAAATTCTTGGCATGTAACATGACATGTGCCATCTCTTGCAAGGTACGATTCTTTCTACCCAAAAATATTTAGGTAAATTCTTGGCATGTAACATGACACGTGCCATCTCTTGCAAGGTACGATTCTTTCTCTCGGCGATACCATCTTGTTGAGGAGTCTTAGGAGCACTGAACTCGTGTTTGTAACCATTATAGTCACAGTATTCTACAATACCAGTGTCTTTGAATTCACCACCTCTATCACTACGGATTCGATTTACTTTAATGTCCTTTTCATTTTCAATCATAAGAAGAATTTTTAGGAAGGTTTGAAAAGTGTCAGACTTTTGTTTTAAAAAGGCTACCCAAGTAAATCTAGTAAAGTCATCAACCATAACTAGGATATAACTATGTCCACAAAGGCTAACAGTTTGGGAAGGACCCATTAGGTCCATATGGATGAGTTCTAAGGGATTAGAGGTGAGAATATCTTTGACTTTCTTATGAGGGGCCTTAACAATTTTACCTTCTTGACAGGAACCACAAACAATATTATGAATGGGTTTAATTTTCGGAATTCCTCTTACTATGTCGTGAGTAGACAATTTACTAAGATTATCGTAATTTATGTGACCCATTCTGTTATGCCATATCTCGTTGTCATCCATTCTAGCAACATTACAAATTTCAGAATTGTTCTTGACAGTGTAGCAGTTGTCAGGAGTTGTGAATCCTGTAATTATGCATTCACCTTTTTCATTTAAAATCTTGCAATTGTTCTTTGAAAAGGTAACAGTATGGTCTGAGTCACAAAATTGCGAAATACTAAGTAAGTTGGCCTTTAGACCTTTAACTAGAAGAACATCTTTAAGAATAGGAAGCCCATCTTCTTGGAGAGTTCCTTTGCCTATGATTTTAGATGAAACTCCATCACCAAAAATGACTTTCCCACCAGCAAATCTGGTTTTGTTTAAAAGTTTAGATTCATCTCCAGTCATGTGCTTAGAACATCCAGAGTCTAAATACCAACCAGATGATGTGTGTTCGGCTTTTAAAGCGGTAACAACAATATTACACTTCATCTGAGGTAAAAGATCATCTTTTCTAATCCAAATTGCTTTAGTTTTCATCTTGTGCTTATTAGCTCTCAACTGATAAAATTTGCGAGCATTAGATTTTTGCTGAAAAATGTTTTGCGCATGATTTTGAATTTTGTGAAAGACTTGAGCATTTGATTTAGGAAAATGATTAGGATTCCTTCTAGGAAATGTTCTTTTAGTTTTGGTCTTTCTCTTTCTATAGTTAGAGTTTTTATCTGGCTGTCTAGGAAGTATATAATTGTTTCGACTCCTCCTAGAATAGTTAAAGTTCTGGTAAGTACGAGGATTATATATAGGTTTAACAAGTCTCCTAGCATAGCAACCATCGAAAGAGTGACCATATATGTCACAGTAGGAGCAATAAAGATTGCTCAAGATGGGGGTCTCCTTAGGAAAGTCTCTAAACAAAGGTTTTATAGAGTTTTGAGGCTAAATTCTATTCCTAGGTGTGACAGTCTTGAATGTAGACTCACTCTTTCTAATAGAAGGGCAGACGTATTTAGCCTTAGGTGAACTTTCATGTCTAGAGTAACTAGATTTCGCCAATGTTAAAACTTTGATTTTTTGAATCAAACTCAGTTTTTAGAGAATGAAAGTCTGGGCATGTTTCAATAGGTCTTTTGCCTCCTGACACAAATGTAACGAGTGATGGACTATTTTATTAAGCATGATAGTGATTATGAGTTACAACCCAACCCTAATGATGGCCATCGAGTTTCCACTACCGAGATTGTAACTCGTCGAATATGATAGTTACTTTTATTATTTTTAATCGCGTACTCTTTTTCATTATGTAACTTTGCCAACCTTGGCGGATTTTGTAAAGAATTGAATGTTGTGAATAAAATTGGTTGGTTAACTTCATATTTTTACATTTTCCCATTTCCAATGGCACGCATGTGTTATCATTTGTCTCACTTTTTAGGATAGTGTTCTCACACCTCCTTAGGCATAAACCAAATTTTGCTGAAAACTCACTTGGTCATAGTTCCATCCACTAGCTTAGGATTTTACCTGGACAATATAGAAAATCTTAGTGCTTGGGGAAATTCTTGATGTTTTCATGTTTGTTTGTGATGAAAACATCCAACCTTAAAATTGTGACACCCCACCCAATTAAATACCGGGTGATCACTCCTCTATCAAATTAAATCAAGAATCTCATTTGGCCCATTCTTAGTGATAACTGGCTTTTTGCGTGTTCTCGTTGTCTTCCAAAGCCAATCTCCAAATTCCATTGAGTACCTACAAAACTTGTTTAAAACAACTCGTATTTAGGTAAGTACGGGTATCAATCCAACTTCCAAGGGTGAAACAATTATTGCGAAAACTTGCAATTCAATTTTTTTCTAAAAATATTTTTTTTCTTTTTTTATCTAAAACAACTTCAATGGAAAATTAACTATCAAATGCTAAAAATTATGAAATTACTAAGTAACGAAAAATAATGTGCAATCGAGTGTGAAAAATATGAGAATGTCAAGAGATGGGATTATACCGCATTATCAATTATTTTAATTTCTCAATTTATTAATTTGAAATATTTTGAGAGAATATTAAATCGATAATCTAACTCTCGTTACAATTATAAATTTAATATTATCTTTTTCAGAAAAATAATTTAAAACCGTCACACGATGAAAAATTAAGAACTATGATATTTTCAACAAAATTACCCGCTAGGATCAATTTAATAAAAATAGTATGAACTCACAAATTTTAACATAGAATTAATATTCAAATTTCGAAAAATCTATCTCTAGTTCGATTCCTAAATTCAAACATTAATTTGTACAATTAATTTACTAACTCTTGTTACATAAATTAATTGGTGACAATTAAAAATTAATTTTCCTAGAATTAAAATAATTAATGAATTTAATTAATTAATATAATATCCTACATAGTGCATCCCACCCCGTGAACGGAGTGTATAGCCTATTATTCTCATATCAAAACATAACACAATAATCAAATGAATTTCAAGAATAGTATAAAATGAACAGGAAGAAGAAATACAGTACCTATTTTTTTCTGTCGAATCATATTCTTGAAACGCGTATCAACACTCATCCAATCTTCTTCATAAATTTCAGCACTTGATTACATCAAGAAGACTAAAAAAACTAAAAATTATTCTAAACTAAACTAATTTTATTGGATTTTTCTGAATTTTTTTATACTCCTAATATGTACATAATATACATTGTCTCTCTCTATAGTGTCCTCTTTGTGCGAGTCTTGTTTTTTTATGAGTTTCCTTCCATCTAATAACCCACGGATTTTGGCTTTGCTTGGGAGAGATTTTAGGAGATTTTTGTTAGGCTAAGTCAAAGCTATTTGGAGGGAGCATGTGGTTTATTTGAAAAATGGGAGATAAAAGTACCTATTTTTGTGGAGTTGGGTTTTATAGGTCTTGCAGGTATGGTTTCAATTTTGTGTTGGTTTGGTTGGATTTGAAGTGGCAATCAAGTTTGTAGAATGGTTTTTGGTTGATGGGTTGGAATAGGAATCGGCTTCGAGGTAACCTCGGGTTTCTTGTGGCCAGATTATGCGTTGGTGGTATGGATTGAGTGGATGGCAGTTGGAGGTTTCAGTTTAGGGGAGACGGGTCAGTTTTCAGGCCGAAAGGGGGTTTTTCGAGTTTGACATGGTTCAACCGAGTTGGAATAGAAGGGGGGCACCCGGTTTTATGGTTTGGTCGGAGTTTTGTGACCTGATCAGGTTAAAGAATATATGGTTTGGTTGTCGGGTATGGGTTCCAAGTTCGGGTATAGTCATTGGTTACGTGGGTCCCTGAAGGGGGTAAGGGCTTGGGACTGTTGGTTGTGTTAGTAGTGGAGGTTATGGTGGTTAGGAGAGAGAAAGGTGTGGGAATGTAGAAGATGATGAATAGGAGATGTGATTGGGTGTGTTTGGGTGTGGTGAGTTGTATGATAGATGAGTGTGGGTGAGTGAGTGTATTTGTGCGTATATTTGGTCTAGGTAAGTGGTGTTTGTGTGTTTAATTTTTACACCTAAAAAAATAAAACAATCTAACTAAAAAAATTAAAATTAACAAAACTAAAAAAAATAACATCCTAATCTATAAAAAAACTCAAATAATAAAATAAAACTAAAGAAAAATAAAATCTAATAAAAATAAATTCCTAAAAACTAATCCTAATAAAATAAAATAAAATAATGACTAAAGATTAAAAACTAATAAAAAATAAAAATACACTAAGTAAAAAGAAATAAAAGAAATAGAAAATGAATCCTAGATAATTCTAAATAAATCCTAAATATAAAAAAGACACAAATAACAAAAATCTAAAAAATAATAAAGGTACAAAATCAACACACACCGAGCTTGGGATATGGATTGGGCTGGGTCTGGGCTAGGTTAGGGTTCATTTGGCAAGATCATAAATGGACATCGAACTTTGCGGTCTCTTTGATTTCTTCGATGCATGCTTTTAACCACTACTTTGTCGCATTTACACTGATTTAGCACCATTTAACACCGCAACTGCATCTTGACCTGCAAAATGATAAAATACAAACATAAGGCCAATTTTAATTAAAATGCACATATTCGGGGCTTAAATTAACACTTTTGGGTGCTTATCACACCACCCCCCACACAGAACATTGCTAGTCCTCAAGCAAAAATAGAGAGAAAATAGAGATAAGTAACCAAAAGTGTGTCAGTTTTGCAAGCATTGGCGACTGCACGTAGCTTGCGCAATAAGCTGTTAAACCTATAGGTTTCCCTACATGACCAGTAGTGTCTCATGAGGGTTTGCAGTGAATATACCCCCGAAATTCAATTGTTTACTGAAATGCTATTTTTTTTATTTTGGCAATGAAAAGCTATACAATCCAACTTAAAAGGACATCAAGGAACCCCATATTCAACTATCAAAATAAGATATAAAATAACTTAGTACCAAAAGCATAATCCTTCTTAAAACTCAGCATGTGTTAGTGTGAAACAATCTTAAGTATCTTTAGAGTAATTCTTAGATCGCCTATATAGGATCAACGCTTTGACTTCAATTCTCACTAGATATATCTCTCTAAATCGAACTCTAAATTGAGTAAGTGTATCTCTCTAGTGTGTGAGGATGTGAGTAAATGTAAATAAGTTCAAACTTCTCACCCACTTTATTAAAAAGGACGGATAAATGAAAGAAAATTTATCTCATGAACGAATGCTAATCACTATGTTGAGAATGTCGAGCTATTCACCATATAGACTTCTCGTTTTCCCAATCACTTTACCAAAGTTGAAAATGTTGTTTGTGAAATGTATGAGGGGATAATGAAATGAAAATGATATGCTAGTAAGGTTTTTGAGAAGAGTGTGACACACTTTGACTAACTAATGTCTTCATCTTTTGAATTTATGATCGCATCTTTTTTTTCTTCTTTCCTATTTTTTTTCTTTTTCTTTGCTCATTTTTCTATTTTTTTTCTTTTTCTCTTTTTTTATTGCGATGCATTTTTTTTCATCACACCAATGAAGACAATCTACATTTGAAATTCTAAACACTATTTTCTCAAAAACGATGGTAATGATAGGAAATGGCATATGGATGGTATCTAGGACATACATGGATAAGGAAAATATTAAAAATGGGTAAATGATAATGTGATAAGGAAAAATGGTAAGTGTATGGTAAAATCGATTTAGTTCTCGAGACAAACTACAAGACACATGTTTCTTATAACTCGAAAGTGATGTCATTCTCAGTGATGATGCCAAATTTAAAAAAAATATTGAGATCATGCAACGACTAAATGTAGTACCCAAAGAAGGTTGAGTCAACTTGTGACTCGGATATACGTAAAAACCCTCAAAAAGGTGAAAAGTTCAAATCTCATGGGTTTAAGTTGTCACTAGTGATCTTTTGAGGCTCTCTTGAGAATATAATTACTCTTCAACTTTTGATTATAAACATGATAGTGTAAAATTGTAGAGTTTAGGAATTTAGAGTAAAAGTACGCTTTTAAGGGGCATTATTTAATCTTAAGGTAAAAACATAATTTTAAGGTCAAACACGGGTATTCCAAGATTTCTAAAAGAGGGATGATAGATGTTTCATGTCATAAAATTTATTTTTAACTGCACAGAAGTTTAAAATGATTTTTTTCTAAAAATTATTCAAAAGAGGTACGATTTTGATAAATTTCCCACCCCCAAATAGAAGAGAACATCGTCCTCGATGTTTAAAACTATATATAGAAAATGAAATGCACAAGGTAGGAAAGATATTGGCATAATGAACCACTTATGAAATTGGATTGCATGGTGGAGTAGACATGGGACCTGAAGAACAATGGCGATATAAAAATATGTACAAATCTATAAAGAATGTGAAAATCATTAGGTGATGTGAAACAGCACCCCCAAACAGGATAAGACTCATACTCAGAAACAATGAACGACGGGTCGTTCTATAAATGGACAATGATAGTGGTCGTGCCGTGACACACCTAGGAGCTCTAAATGGAAAAAATCAACACCACAAGGAAGTGGTGTGCATAAAGTAACAAACTCGATGTCATGTATTGGAAGATTAGCATGCATACTCACATGGATGGTGGGGTCGATAAAAAGTGCACAAATGGGATCTTGGAGCACTAGGGTGGAGGGTGGGTGTAAGTGAGGACCTAAATGCTTACAAGTGAATGGGGAAGGTAGAATAGCAAGGTCCAAATCAAGTTGTGGGGTGGTATGGACAATAGGTGGGTTGGGTGGGATAAAGGGTGGGGGAAGATGATCTAACTCGAGAGTAGGAGACACACACTCCTCACGAGGCTCAAATTGATCCTCAAGGGCACTCATAGGAGGAGGTATGAAAGTGAATAATGGAGTGATAAACTTATCCACTAGAATGGCACCATCCAAAATGGTTGACAAATCTAACGAGGAATCCAAATCTGAGATAGATGAATCAACATTAATGTATGAATCAAAGGGAGCGGAGCGTGGTGAGACAGGAACCATATCTAGAGCGATAGAAACCATCTCGGATTCAATCTCAGGACAGTGGGAAGAACTCGCAGCCGGAGCTAACTGATAAGGAAATGTTTCCTCAGGGACACACATAAAAGGATAAAAAGTTGTAGACGCGGGCATAATAGTATATTAGGTGGAAGGGGAAATTTGAACCTCAATGGTGGATTCGAGAGAATAGGGCGCAATGGGATCGGTCTCACAATCAGTGGATAGGTCAACACAATTATCAACTTGGGGCCCGTACCACTAGGTGGTTGTAATGTCGAGATTCTCAGGAGGATAGGGTTGGTCACACTCAAAATCAGTGGTAGAAGACGACACATCATCGTCCCACACGGGTGAAATAATGGGTTGACTTGGGGTGAAATCTGACTCATTCGCATAGTCAAATTCATTGAATCGTTGTTCAAGCCTTTGAAAGGATTCATTTTGAGAGTGAAGAGTGTGCATGAACTTTTGCAAGAGGCATTCGAGAGCGGATGTGAAAGGTGGTGGTGAAGTGGTAGTGGGTGGCGGTTGTGGTGGATGTGGACACAACTCACTATATACACTAGGATGAGGAGAATGATCATGTGAAGTGTGGGGAATGGGGTCATGTTGGTCATACACGGGAGAAGCATCTCCATGATATATAAAAGGTTGATCAGCATGAGGAGCATAATAAGGGGACTGATAGGGACGAGGTGAAAGAGGTTGCGATGATGACTGGTGGAAACCATAAGGATCCAAAATATGGTGTTGGGATTCGTATTGCATGGAAGGGTGATCATGACGCCATGAATAGCTGGGGCACTCATACCATTGCGACATTAGATATGTCGTGACAATACACCAAGGGTGGGTCCAGAATAGTGTCATAGGGATACACATGTTCCATGGTGGGTTCAGGTGGAGAGAAAATAAATGGACACTCATGGGATAAGTGATTGACAAGAAAACAGTGTGTGCACGATGAAGTATGGGATGTGTTGACACTCAGCACCAGAGGCAGTGGAGTAGGATATATGGGTATGGACGACACACGAGTATCAACGGTGGGCGTGTGAGAGTTAAAGTCATGAATTAATGAATGGAGGTTTGATCCGGGATTAACATCAAACAAACTTCGAGAGAATGGGAAATGGCCAAAGTATTCGCGTAAGGGACGTTCTTCGGCCATGAGGAGGGGAATATTTTTTAATTTTTAAATATTTTTCAAAAGAAAATATTTTTGTGATTTTAAAATAAGAAAAGGAAAATCTGTTTGGCATTTGGAATATGGAAAAAAAGAAAGAAAATCTTTTTAGGATTTTGGGAAATATTTTTTAAAAAGAAGGAAAATATTTTGGGGATTTTTTAGAAAAGTAGAGAAAATGGACTCTTGATCTGGACGAACTAATTAAAACTGACTACCTAAAGAATTGAATTGGACACACACAAGTCAAGAAAAAATCTCAACAAGCACGTAGCCAATTATTATCTTCAAAATTATTGAAAGGAGTAGTTAAATTTTAATTAAGTGCGGGCGACAAAAAGCATGGAATTTATCTTTGTGATCGTCTGTTGTAAAAATGTCTTCCTACTGGGCTAGCTCGTTGATTGATTTTAAATTTAATGATAGCTAGGGTAGCACACAATGGATAAGAGAGTGACTCGGGTGATGAAATCACTTCTTATTTCAATGACCAGGTCCAGGTCTGAGGTAAATTAATTCATCAAACCATTCAATTTAAGTGCGATGCAGAAATTAAAAGCACACAGGAGCAAGTAAACACACAAAAATTGACTCACTAACAGGAGATTCGTGAGCAAATAAAGAAATGAACCTCCCACGTTTTTACACACGTGGGGTGAAGACCGAGTTGAGTCGATCGGGGGGAGATCTCCCCTATCTCAGTCGTCCCGGGGAGTCCTACTGACCAAAGTAGAGAGGCTTCAAAATCCTCTCATTTGGACGCCCTATCTCTACCTTGTCCGGTTTCCCTGCTCGCTTTTTTTTTTATGGAATAATTATTAGAAAAATAATAAGGTGTCAAAATGCACCCAAAATAATGACAATGCCTCAATAATCCTATACAACCAATCTAAGGAGGAGGGAGAAGAAGGAAGAACTACACTAAAAAAATAAATAAATAATTACAAGTCTTCAACTTTGTCTCCACGTCAAGAAAGCGATAATGTCGCCATTTGATAATTGACTTTTTACGTGTGGCCGTTGTCTTCCAAAGCCAATCTCAAAATTCCCTTGAGTACCTACAAAACTTGTTTAAAACAACTCATATTGTGGTAAATACGGGTATCAATCCAACTTCCAAGGGTGAAAGAATTATTGCGAAAACTTGCAATTCAATTTTTTTCTGAAGATATTTTTTTTCTTTTTTTAATTTTTTTTTAATTAAAACGACTTCAACGAAAAATTAACTAATAAATGCTAAAAATTATGAAATGACTAAATAACGAAAAATAATGTGCAATCGAGTGTGAAAAATGTGAGAATGTCAAGAGATGGGATTACACCGCATTATCAATTATTTTAATTTCTCAATTTATTAATTTGAAATATTTCGAGATAATATTAAATCGATAATCTAATTCTCGTTACAATTATAAATTTAATAATATCCTTTTCAGAAAACTAATTTAAAACTTTCATACGATGAAAAATTAAGAACTATGTTATTTTCAGCAAAATTACCCGCTAGGATCAATTTAATAGAAACAGTATGAATTCTCAAATTTTAACACAAAATCAATATTCAAATTTCTAAAAACCTATATCTAGTTCGATTCTTAAATTCAAACATTAATTTGTACAATTAATTTACTAACTCTCGTTACATAAATTAATTGGTGACAGTTAAAAATTAATTTTCCTAGAATTATAACAATTAATGAATTTAATTAATTAATATAATATCCTACACGGTGCATCCCACCCCTTGAACGGGGTGTTTAGCCTAACATTCTCATATTAGAACATAACACAGTAATCAAATGAATGTCAAATATAATATAAAATGAAACAAGAAGAAGAAATACAGTACACAGTTTTTTCTATCGAAACATATTCTTGAAACGCGTCTCGGCATTCATCCAATCTTCATCATAAATTTCAGCACTTGATTACACCAAGAAGACTAAAAGAAACTAAAAATTATTTTAAGCTAAACTAATTTTATTGGATTTTTTTTGAATTTTTTTATGCTCCTAATATGTACATAATATACACTGTGTCTCTCTCTGTAGTGTCCTCTCTGTGCGAGTCTTGTTTTTTTATGAGTTGCATTCCATTTAATAACCCACGAATTTTGGCTTATCTTGGGAGAGATTTTAGGATATTTTTGTTAGGCTAAGTCACAGCTATTTGGAGGGAGTAAGTGGTTTGTTTGAAAAATGGGAGATAAAAGTACCTATTTTGTGCAGTTGGGTTTTATGGGTCTTGCAGGTATGGTTTCAATTTTGTGTTGGTTTGGTTAGATTTGAAGTGGCAATCAGGTTTGTAGAATGGGTTTTGGTTGATGGGTTGGAATAGGAATCGGCTTCGAGGTAACCTCGGGTTTCTTACGGCCATATTATGGGTTTGTTGGTATGGATTGAGTGGATGGCAATTGGAGGTTTCGATGTAGGGGAGATGGGTCAATTTTGGGGTTTGACATGGTTCAACCGAGTTGGAATAGCAGGGGGGCACTCGGGTTTAAGTGTTTAGTCCGAGTTTTTTTACCGGATCGGGTTAAAGCAGATATGGTTTGGTTGTTAGGTATGGGTTCCAAGTTCAGGTATAGTCATTGGTTACGTGGGTCGCTGAAGCGGGTAAGGGCTTGGGAGTGTTGGTTGTGTTAGTAGTGGACGTTATGGTGGTTAGGAGAGAGAAAGGTGAGGGAATGTAGAAGATCATGAATAGGAGATGTGATTGGGTGTGTTTAGGTGTGGTGAGTTGTATGATAGATGAGTGTGGGTTAGTGAATGTATTTGTGTGTATGTTTGGTGTAGGTAAGTGATGTGTGTGTGTGTGTGTTTAATTTGTACACCTAAAAAAATAAAACAATCTAACTAAAAAAATTAAAATTAACAAAACTAAAAAAAATAACATCCTAATCTATAAAAAAACTCAAATAATAAAATAAAACTAAAGAAAAATAAAATCTATTAAACATAAATTTGTAAAAACTAATCCTAATAAAAAAAAATAAAGACTAAAGATTAAAAACTAATAAAAAAATAAAAATAAAAATACACTAAGTAAAAAGAAATAAAAAAATAGAAAATAAATCCTAGAAAATTTTAAATAAATAAAAAGTAAATCCTAAAAACAAAAACAACACAAATAAAAAAATATAAAAAATAATAAAGGTACAAACTCAACACACACCGGACTCGAGATATGGACTGGGCTCGGTTTGGGCTAGGTTAGGGTTACGGGACTGGTTCGGGGCATCGAAACTCATCGGACAAGCTCATACGTGGACATCAGAATTCGAGGTCTCTTTTATTACTTCAATGCATGCTTTTAATCGTAACTTTGTCACACCGCAACTGCATATTGACCTGCAAAATGATAAAATACGAACATAAGGCCAATTTTAATTAAAATAAGTGATTAAAATGCCATATATTCGAGGCTTCAAATAACACTTTTGGGTACTTATCACTTAGCATCACTGACAAAAATATTTTTTTAAATTACTAACCACCTAATATTCAAAATGTTGGTATCAAAATTTCATCTTTCATTACCAAATAACCAATGCGGGAAACAATTCAAGCCATTCACATATTGATATAATCCCAAACCATCAAAGATATAACTAAAGTCTTGCCGAATCAACCATCGACTAAAATCCAAAGTAAAACATCCAACTAAAACAAATGAAGTCTAAATACTGAAATTGAAATGAGTGGGCGACATGCCCTAAATGAAATCTCACAACTGGAGATAGATTCATACTCTAGGAATGATAAATAGAGGCGTCTAAGCAAAGTCGCCTGAACATCCACCTGTGTCGCAGCTGCGTCTCCCTGGATTAGAATATCAAGTCTGGTGTCCCAGTGGCTACACACCTAAAAGGGTTTTGAAAATATTTTTATAGCAAGAGTTAGTACTCAAAACATTTTAAAAATATTTAGCAAGAATTTATCACAAATGAAATTCAGTTATTTATTACACGTGTTAGGTTCTCGTACAATCTCTTGAGTTTCCTCACCTCCCGTCTATAGTGCAAACCTAACGTTCTATACTTAGACCACCTAGATATACTAACCAAGCCCACTAGATTGAGGTATCCAATTGAACTTATATACTCTCTAAATCCCCGTATCTCCCATACAGTACACTAGTTATCACTTCACGTTTATTATTATCTTCTTAGGTAACATTTCACACATTGTTATCCTACATCTCTCAATTAAGTGTCACTACTTAATTTGGTCTTTATATATCCACTATCTATCATTTAATATTTATGATTAAGTCTCTCTACTTAATTTACCCTTCAAGTATATACACTTTCTCTACCAATTTATTATCACACAAGGTAGATTCATAGGGTATATATTTGACACACAATATATACTATAGTTCACCTGTCACTAATTAGAGACTATTATTTCAGAATTTAACCTCGATCTAAGAGTCTCCTTTACATATTTGTTCAGAATTTCACCTTGACCCCAATTAAATCTCATATCTTAGTTCAGAATGTTACCTCGACCCCAAATATTAAGTTTCAAATGTTTGTTCGGAATGTTACCTCAACCCCAATGAAAAAAAGTATACTTTAGGTATTCACACAACATATGTATTACTATAGATTAGTAGGTTCACACACAACCTAATTAGTCATATTCGTATGTAGTATATTTCTCTCAGATACCCACCGTACACATTTCTTGACGATTTATCTCACTATCGTATTTATTTGAGTATTCATACAACTCCAAGGGTCATAGTTACCCCTTAATCTATTCATTAGTTAAATTATTTCTAACATATTGGTCTACACCTTGTATTAACGTTTACTCTCCTCATAACTCAATTCTTAAATTTTCTGATACATGAAGTCCATACCCCAAGTCTTACACTCAATGACCTTACTGGACCTTAACTACATACCTACTGGTCTTCCTTAAGTCCTTACATAGGTATAATATCATCACTAAGGTTCCCCTCAATCATTGGCAATCGAAGAAAACTCAACCAACAAAAGAATCTAAATTGAACTTTGGTCAATCGATCGATGAATTTGATCGATAGATCAATCCGTCGATTGATAGACATTCATACGTTGATCGATCGATCGATCAGGTATGACTTCACTCAGCTTCGGTTTTCATCACTTTTAACCCATTAATTTCTCATTAAACATTCTGGAAATCTCTCCCATAATAACCAAGCATCCACAATATATATAGGGACTATTCCTAACGTAAATATATCATCAATTCTTTACAAAATTTATCCAAGAACCATCAAAATCTAAATATTATCGAAAACCCTAGATATTTATATTCTTCATGTTTGATCATCACAAACCCAGATTTAAATCCGTACAAACAATCATAACTCTTCTGATTTCTAATACTCTATGGATGTTAATACAAACTACATGCAATCCTACTCAAACATGTATTCAAATCACTCTTTTCTTCCAAGAATATTAAGATAATTAAACTATTCATGAAACCCCACACATGGGTATTATAACTTCAAATAGATTTGCAAATAGATTTGTAATATCTCGACCTCAATATAGTCTACATGAAACTCCCGGTTGAGATAGAAATCAATTGCGCCCATATCACTCGCTATGACGTAAATCAATAATCATTAATTATTTACTATTCGCACGTAGTAAATTCCATTTCGTAATATTAATCAGTATCTATCTCTTGATTAATATTTAATAATCACATTTATTATTTAATCACATTAAATTACTTCACTCGTGTAATTTAATTAACATGTATTTTTCCCAATAAATTTATGAATTAAATTATAATACGCAGAAATACGAGGTATTACAAAAATATGGTTAAGTGTAATCTTATTAAAGAATTAAAATTACGAATATATTTAGATCAAATAAATTTGTACAAATTTTCAATGATGATGTCCTTACCATAATAATAATCATAATTTGACCGTACAATTTTTCAACGATGTTGACCTATCATTTGGAGAAATAAGAAATCTAGTTGCATTAATTGAATCTTTTAACATCCCAGAATTTGAAATGGCAAGATAATTAAAATTTGAAAAACACTTAAATAATCAATGAAAAGTTTAAAAATAAAATCTCATAAGGTATGTCGCATTATAGGCCCTAGGTATCTTCGTACCCTCCATTATTACCAGATGGTAGGATCCTTAGAGGTTGTCCCTTATGACTTTGAATGCTCCCTCGCAGTTAGGGACCAATTTATCATTTGACGACTTCCTCGCATTTCCTACGACCTTCCTTAACACATAATCTTTGACTTATAACTTCTTAGGATTGGCGCATTTGTTGTACTTCTTGGCCAACTATTTTTGGTAGTACATTAGTTTGATCGAGGTGTGTTCTTTCCTTTCCTTTCCTCTGCCATGTAGAGCTCAATATTTATGATTTATTCATTAGTGTTTTTATTGGTATTAATGCTATTCATGGACAGAAAGACTATTTCTAATGAAATTATGGCTTCAATTTCGTAGGCCAAGGTGAAGGGAGTTCCCCGCATTGACCTCTTGTGAGGTATTCGATATGCCCAAAGGATGTGAGAAAGCTCATCCACCCAAGCGCCTTTGATTTTTCTATACTCTTATTCATTACCTCGAGCACTCTTTTATTGGAGGCCCCATCTTAGTCTGTGCTTTGAGGATAGGCCACTCAACTGTAGTACGTCTTGATGTTGTGGTTGTTGAAGAAGTCTTCGAATGGCCTACTCTCAAATTGTGTTTCATTATTGATGGTGAGCATTCTCGACAATCCAAAGTGGGTCAAAATATTCCTCCAGATGAATTTGATCATGTTGGTGTCCCTTATGTTTGCTAAAGGTTCTTCTTGTATCCATTATGTGAAGTAATCTGTGCCAAAAAAGAGATACTTCCAATTTCCAGGCATTATAGTTCGGATCCCAATAATATCCAATCCCTATTGCATGAAAGGCCCCAAACTGATCAGGGAATTGGGGTCGTTGGATGTCTGATGAAGCCTTTATAAGAATACATGGCATTTATTTCACTTCCTCGCGTATGATTTCATATTATTTTGCATATAAGTCCATCAACACCTCTAATTTATGACCTTAAATTTGAGAGATCTTCCTTATGTGCAACTTCTACATATTCACTCACGAAGCTCATATGGGATTTGATCAACGTCATTAGAGTGGGAGTACGCATTACAGATAATACCCAGTGAGATATCATCTATGTATATTACCCTCAGGGGATAGGTAAAATTGAGCAACCTTGACTTTGATACAATGTCCATATTTCTTATCGACGAGTGGTGTGTCTTCTCGCAAGTACAAAATGATTTGATTCATCCATTTAGGAACCTTTTCAATTGTGAGAACTTATTCGGGAGTATTCTGCTTCATAATGATTGTCTAAGCCAAATATTCCACTTCGATCATTATTTTAAAGTCAGATTCAGTAGTTAAGGAAAAAGGTGGCTAAGGCGTTTACATGACTATTATTTCCTTGAGGAAATTATTAGAATTTGATGTACTTCAATTTGGCGAGTAAGTCCTAAGCGATCTAAAGATATATTGATATGAATTAATCGTTGGCATTATAGTATCTTGATATCGGGTTGGATATCATCCTTGAATCACATTAGACTTCAAGGTGACTAGTGCCCAGTGATAAATCATTTTCAACCCACAGATGAAGGACTCATACTCGACCTCATTATTAGATGACTCAAAGCCAAGTCAGATTCCTTTCTCGAGGATAGTGTTATCTATAGTGACTAGGATAAATCATACCCCTACCCTTTTTGATTTATATTCCCCACCAACATAAAGGGTCCACCTATTCAATTGGCTAGATTATCTAATGGTTGATTGTCGGTAAGCTCACTTTCATTGGGCTAGTTCTCTCCAAGGAACTCAATAATAAAATCTGACAACACTTGTCCTTTTATAGAAATGCTAGGTTAATAATGGATGTTGAAACTCCTTAGTTCCACATATTATTGAACATCTGTCCAAAGAGGTCGGCCATTCTGAGAACCGTCTTTAGAGAAAATAAGTGATAATAATGATGGAATGGGATTAAAAGAAGTGATTCAACTTACGTGAGGTGACTATAAATGAGTAAGACAACTTTTCCAAAGGAAGGTAGACTTTATCGGCATCTATTAATGTCTTTCTAACATAGTAAATCGGGGCTTGGTGACCCTCCTTCTTGCATATAAAGGTCGATCTTACTCCGTGGTCGGTCACTGCAAGATACAACTAGACCAAATATCTCATATTTGGGATCGCAAGTAGAGGTGCTCCGCTCAAGTAGAGCTTGATTTATTCAAATGTGTTAAAACATTATTCATTCCAGGCTTGGACTTTATCATTGTTCAAGATCTCAAAGAATGGTTGGCACCTCACAAAGGATCTAGTTATGAGGCGATTTAGTGATACAAACATCCAAAATAACATTTGAACGTTCATTAATGTCATAGGTATGTAAGGACATGATGTTATAAATGTCCGTAGAGTATCTAGGATTCTCTCTGTTGTCCTAGATCATAATAAATGTCATAGGTGTGTAAGGTCATGATGTTATAAATGTCCGTAGAGTATCTAGGATTCTCTCTATTGTCCTAGATCATAATAAGTATGTCATATTTCGCTACATTCATCACGTCGCAACAAGATCATCCATGATGACCTATATACGAATCCAAAGTTATCACACTCCCACCATCTTCATAAGTGAGTAGTGAAACATCATTGAGCTTCTTCAACATGAGTCCTCTACTCCGCGTATCATGCTTTGAAGACTAAAGAAAAATTAAAGGAAGAAAATAATTTTTTTAGAAATTGGACCAGTTCGCCAATATTTCCAAACCGGTTCTCTTTACTGTATTACCTAGACTGGTTTGCCTCTTCACAAAGAAAAATTGGACCGGTTTGTTACGTCGCATTAGATTTCTAATTTTTCTTATTAATACCTATTTCGGGAGGAGTTTTCATCAAGACTTTGGAAGAACAATTTTGAGAGTCCTACATCATTATGTCTTCAATTTTTCAAGCCCAAACACCTTGAAATTCAGTCAATCATTTAAAATCATATATGTTAATCACACTAAACCCCTTTCACTCATTGTACCCATTCTTGGAGTAAATCTTGTGGAGAAGAAGGCTATCTCCATTGTTGATCTTGGATCTCTTGAGGTATCTCTTACTGATGATAACTAACCGACGCCTAAGGGTATTCGTATGTCAAAAATCTTATTTCTCTATGTATGTAAGTGAAATAAAAATATTTTGCCCCTTTAGGGGATTTTTCCTCAAGATTGGGTTTGTGATTGTTCATATGCTTAAATGTGTTTATTATTTATCAATCACAACTAGATGCATGATTTAGGGTTCTATTTAAAACTGGTGATTAAAATTGGGTTTAATTAAATAATTTTATTCAATTTAACAAAAGCGCATTCTCAAATTGGTATCTGAGCCAATTACATAATATACCGTGTAATTGTTTCCACAAAATTTTTCTAAATATCAATATTTGGGTAAAAATTGATTTTTGAAAAAGCGCAATTTTAGCAGAAAACTTGTATAATTGAGTGCCAATTTTTTATAGGTCAAATTATGCATATTGGAAAGATCGTATAAAATCTCACTTAAAGGACATTGATGAACATGTCTGGGTTTTATGTTAAAAGTGTTGAAACCTCCCTACGTCACCTTAGAAAATGTGACAAACCTAAAAGTGGTGACTGAATGGACTGAGGAAGAATTTAAATGGAGCACATATAATTCATGTAGGATAAGTGAAATTTCTTTAGTCGTCACACCCGACGAGTTCCGACGCATCATGGCGAGTACCACGTCAAAAGAAGTATGGGATGTTCTTCAACTTACCCATGAAGGCCCTAATGTAGTTAAAGAATCAAAATTGCAAAATTTAACTACGTTAAAGAATCAAAATTGCAAAATTTAACTACACAATTTAAAACGATCACCATGCTTGAATCTGAGTGTTTTGATGAATATTATGCACGCTTATCTGATATTGTTAACACTAGTTTTAACCGTGGTGAACATATTCCTGATGTTGTAGTTAAAAAGATTTTGAGATCACTGCCTAAGCGTTTTATCCCCAAAGTCACTGTGTTAAATTAATTAGGAAATTTGAAAAATATGAAAGTAGAAGAACTTGTAGGAGACCTACATACCTATGAAATTGATATATTTCCTAACACGATAAAATCAAAAGATAAAGGGGTAGCACTTAATGCCCAGGCTAGAAAGTGTGAGGGGTCAGCAAAAAAGAGATGTGAGTCATCTAAGAGAATAGAGGAAGAAACATCAAATTCAGAATTTGAATTTGATTTAGATGACTTGCCTTTGTTTGCAAAAAAATTAAAGAAAATTTTCAAATTAAAGAAAAATGGCAATTTCAAAGATAAAAAGAATTTTGAGAAAAATAAGTTTGAAAAAGAAATGATAAAGATAAAAAGGACATGCCTAAGAAATATGAGGAGAGATGTTATGAGTGTGATGGTAGAGGTCATAAGGCTTTTGAGTGTCCAACTAGGTTGAAACGTCAAGGCAAAGGCAAAGGCAAAGATGCTTTTAATGCCTCCCTTAGTAATGATAGTGAGGTCGAGACGGTGGATTCTGGAGATGAGTCACAGCATGAATGTAACTTCACTGCATTCATGTCTAGTCATTGTAACAACCCGCGTACTTTTTGGAGTATTTTCGAAATAAAGAGGAAAAATAAATTTTGAGATAAAATTATTTTTCTTGCTCATATATTTTGGTTATTATTTTTAAAGGCGGGAATTTTAAACAGTTTTAAAATCGGAGTTAAAACGGATTTTATTTTGATTTTTAAATATTTGTCCCTTATAAAATTTTCTAGGCGAACTACCAAATTTCCTAGGCAATCGATCGATCGATGCCTTCAGAAATCGTGCGCAGTAAGCAAATTTTGAGAAGTTTTTTTTGGTTTCCAACTCCTATATTTTTACCTTATAAAAAGGGACCGTGGGCAAGTATTTTGGAACAGCCTTTGGCACCAAAAATACCCAGAAAACATATTTTCTTTTCCTCTCTTTTATACACAAACAGTACCCTTTAATTTATGCATTCAACCTTAGGTTTTTGGACGTGTTCTTGGGGTTGTTTTGAGGTTGATCTTGGAGGAAGTTTTGATGATGTTTGAGGACTGATTTTGATGGTGTTATCTGCGTTTCTGGGCAGATTTTTCATTGGTTTCTCATCGTGGTTTGAGGTATGAGGTTTTACAAAATATGCTCCTTAAGCTCGCGAGTGTTTATTCCATTGATTTCATGTTTAATTGAACTCATGTGTGAATTGATAAATTCTTGGAAATTTGGAAAAATAATTATTGGAATTATTTTGATTCATGTGGTATTATTCATGTTGTTGTTGAGCACGTTGTCATCAGATTTTAATATGGCATGGAAGTTGGGCACCCACTAAAATTCTTGCTTCCCGGGGCTATGTCTTGATAAAGCATATGCGGATGGGGTGAGGCCTGGTGACCCATTGATGTGTTTTTGAGAAATTATATTGATAAAATGCTATTGAGATTTGCATTATTTGATTTGAATATTTGTACTCGTGTTGTTACGCTTTACTCATCGCTAACCCATATTTATTGAGCATCTTTCCTGTTGTATTGTGTACTTGCCCATATTTTCTTTTAGTGGCAAGTTAGCGCGGATTTTGGGGAGCTATGGAGATTGATTTTATCTTGGATAGTTTGGGAAGATTATTCAAGAGAATGCATGAGAAGATTGTATTATTTTGATGTATAGAGCATTGGAGATTTATTTTTGTATCGAGATAGTTAGTTGTTTTATTTCGAGAGACTTATTGTATTTTTATTTGAAGAGATTGAGATTAGTGGTTCTCTTTTGTTTTTGTCGGAATTAGATGCTCTACCTTGTTTTATTATGGAATTGTTTAGTTTTATCGATGAGTAGTGCTCCATTCGCTCTCCCCGGGCGGGCGGGGTGTTACAGTCATGTTTGTAATGGTAGTGCGCCTCACGACGACAAGGATACTACTTCACATGGACACCTCAATAGTGCAGGCGAAGTGAGTGAGGGGGAGGATATTAGAAGTGAGAGCAAGAGTGACCTATGACGCGCCTACGCAGATTTGTATGATGCTTCGTTTGAAACTATAAAGTGTAACAAAGCGTTAGCACTTAGGATCATGGCCTTAGAGAAATATTTGGGAGAGACAAGAGAGAGAGTAACATTGCCTTGAGAGAGAGAGAGAGAGAGAGAGAGAGACTATTTATGTTGAGAGATATAGAGTTTGTGTAGAGATAGAGAGTTAGTTTGGAGAGAGAGAGAGAGAGAGAGAGAGAGATAGTTGTTTAAAGAAAGAGAAAGGGGACTTGACCAAGCAAGTGACTAGTCTTACAAGTGAGCTCCAGTCCTCCATGGACACTCGGAAGAAACTTGAAGACCTTGTAGGCCAACTTACTCATGACCTTGAGATATCTCAGGAGGTCAAGGTAAATATAGAGGACATATTTGGAAATATGGGAAATATGCTCCTCTCCCCTGCTTTAGGTTTTGGTGAAATAAAGGGAGTCATTTTTTATGGTGCTTCCACATCCAATGTGACGTCAGAACCAATTACCGAGTTTACTACGAACCCATATGGTCATAACCAAAAAAAATAAAAGAGTTTGACCAAGAAAATAAAATCAAGGTCAGCCTAAGACTGTGTACTTTTGAACCTACTGGAAAAGAAAGGGCCACCTTAAGGAGTTTTGCTATAGTTTGGGTCGGACACGATGTACATTTTCTCCGCCACATGCCACGAGAAATTTTTTGAGTCCTAAAGAGCAAGTTGAGTTTCTAGTCGCCACATCTCAAAGTTTAATGGAAGAGTTCCAACGAATTTATTTACCTTTAGTGGATACTTCCAAAATCCCGACTAAAACCAACAATGAAAGGCGAAACATAAGTGTACCTCCTCTTGGGTATCTAAACACAATATAAATGCCTTTGTTTCCCATGTTTCTCTTAACGACCATAATACCTCATAGTGGTATTTCGATAGTGGGTGCTCCACGCACATGACAGGTGATGTTTCATATTTTACCTACCTAAAGGATATAAAGGAAGGTAATGTCACTTTTGGAGACGGAAGCAAGTCTATCATAGTAGGACGAGGTATAATAGAGATACGAAGGTTTACTAAGATAAATAATGTTTTGTACGTCAAGGGTTTGAAATAAAACCTTCTCAGCATTAACTAGCTGTTCGATGATGACTTTGCACTTAAGTTTGACTGGGATGCGTGTAATGTTTATGATCAAGCCGGTAAACTTTTATTGCAAGGGGTGAGGACTGAAGATAATTTCAATGGGATTATGCCCAGGTCCTCATTTGTCTGCAACAGTGCCACAATCACTCCAATGGATTTATGGCATCAACGTCTACGTTACGTCAATTTTAGAGATTTAGATGGCTTAGTTAAGAAGGACCTAGTACGTGGACCGCCATAACTTTGGAGGCCAACTTCCACGGTCTGTGGACCCTGCTAGTTGGGAAAACAAGTTTGTAGTCCCCACAGGAAGTTGAATTCCAATACCACCTCTCGAGTGCTTGAGTTGATTCACATGGATCTTATGGGTCCTACTCGTACTGAGAGTTTATGTGGTAAGAGGTATATCCTCGTGATGGTGGATGATTTCTCCCGATACTCCATTGTAGGACTTTTGACAGAGAAATACGATGCTATAGAATTTCTGACAACCAAGTGTCGTGTCCTACAAAATCAACACGGAGTTACTATCAATAGAATGCGTAGTGATAATGACACTGAATTTAAGGAAGGAAATGTATATCTTTACTATGTTAGCCTAGGAATGTTGTGAATACTCCTCAGAAAAATGGTATTGTTGAGAGAAAGAATCGAACGATTCAGGAAATGGCTAAATTATGCTTCTAGGTCATAAAGTTTCTAGGAGATTTTGGGTAGAGACAGCGTCTACCGCATGCCATACGGTGAATAGGATTTACCTTCGTCCACACCCACTCAAGACGCCTTATGAATTGTGGACTGGAAAGAAGCCCAACCTTCCATATTTTCATTTTTTCAGAGTAAATACTACATCCTATGAGATAGAGAGCAATTAGGAAATTTTGGCTCCCGGAGCTACAAGGGAATATTGTTAGGATATTCATCGAACAGTAGAGCATACCAATTTTTTAATCTGAAGGGCTCTAAGGTTATGGGGTCAATAAACATCACTGTGCAAGATGAAGAACCATCGACGTTTGTTGATTCCACCCCTATTTATGAGGATGACACTTTTTTGTTGATTATCCCATTGTACCTCACACAACCAGGGTGGACCCTACTCCTGATTTAGGGGACACTCTTTCTTGGATTCGTAAGAGTCATGATCCTTCTACCATTTTAGGAGATACCACTCTAGGGGTCAAGACTTGTGCTTGGCTAGAGAACATTGTTAGATATGTCTGCTACACGTCTAAAGTCGAGCCTAAGAACCACAAAAAAGCACTCAAGGATTAACAATGGATATCTTCTATGCAGGATGAGTTGCTTTAATTTTAAAAAAATGATGTATGGGAACTTGTCCCCTCCCCAGACCTAGTGAGACAAATGTGATAGGGTACCATAATCCAAAACAAGGATAGATTGGTCGCTCAAGGGTAGACACGGATAGAGGGTGTAGACTTTGAGCAGACATTTGCTCCTGTTGCGAGGCTTGAGTCTGTCCGTTTACTACTCACCATCATATGTTATATGCGTTTCAAGATATATCAGATGGATGTCAAAAGTGCCTTTTTGATGGTATTCTACAGGAGGAAGCTTATATGGAACAACCAAAAGGGTTTGAAGACCCTACGCACCCAGGACACGTCTACTATATGAGGAAAGCCCTGTATGTTTTGAAGCAAGCACCCCGTGCTTGGTACGAGAGACTTATTTCCTATCTCTTAGATCGTGGATCTAAGAGAGGGGGAGTAGATATGATGTTGTTTTTTAGGAGAGGATATGGTGCTATTTCAATTGCCCAAGTCTATGTGGATGACATAGTCTTTTGATCCACTTGCTTCCAACATGCTCACAACTTTAAGGAGGGGATGAAGAGAGAGTTTGAGATGAGCATGGTAGGTGAGATTAATTTCTTCCTTGGTCTCTAGGTTCGTCAACTAGAGGATATGATGTTCATCTCCCAATCTAAGTATGCTAGAGAACTTGTGAAGAAATTTGGTTTAGACTCCGTTAAGAATGCACGTACACCGATGAGTACTTACACTAAGCTTAGTAAGGACACTTCATGCAAGGATGTAGAGAAAACCTTGTATCGAAGAATGATAGGAAGTCTTCTCTATTTGACTACTAGTCATCCCGACAACGCATTTAGTGTTGGATTCTGTGCACGATATCAGACATCCCTAAAAGAGCCACACTTACTCACTCTAAAATGTATTATCAAATACGTGAGTGGGACTCTTTCTTATGGTATTTGGTATTCCTTTGATACCGATGACCGACTGTCTACCTATTCGGATGACAATTGGGCTGGGGATGCAAATGGATAGGAGCACTTTTGGTGGGTGTTTCTTTTTTTATTCTGCTCTTATCTTTTGGTTGAGCAAGAAGTAAAACTCCATATTTTTGTCCACGACAGAGGCTGAAAATATGATGTGATCATGAAAACACGTCATGGATGTTAGATTTTAGTGATCACATCATATGATAACTTCCTATTGTTACATTCCATGATGACCTACATTCGGCACGTCCCAACACGATCATCCATGATGACCTATATCCGACGTATTTTCATGATCACATCATATGATTCTTATTATTAGATTGTATATTTTGTATCACTTTTTGTAGTATTTCTTTTCTTTTTCATATTTTTAGAAAAATTCAAAAATATTTTTTGTTTTTTTAAAATTGAAAAATCCAAAAAGATTTTATTTTTGATAAATTTTTGAAAAAGCCAAAAATATTTTATTTTGTCATTTTTTTTAAAAACACAAAAAGAATTTTTGTATTTTGTTTGCAACCTTTATGGATGAACATTTGAGATAGTCATCGTTCATTTCCATATTCAACGTGACTATTTGATAAGTGATTTGAGATTCTACAACATTTCATCCACGTGCTTTACATTGTTTGGAGTCTTTGAGATGCATTTAGTGATATCTTTCTACATGCTTGACTCCTAGTCTTCTTTATTACGCACGTGCACGATTTTATTTGAGTATTGTACTTATCTATCGCATGTTGGCTTGATTGTTTTCATCTTAATTATGTCTATGCACCGAACTAAATGCGATAAAACTTGACAAGAAAGTACTGTGATTCTTTGTTGTATATTTTGTGAGAAATTTTTTGAAAACTTCAAAAAGAGAAAGTTTATTACCCTGTGACATTCTCCATTTGCTTTGTTTTGTGTTCTTAATATTTGTCTATTTAGGGACATCATAAAAAGGGGCAGAACGTATTATTGGGGAGAATTTTTATTTGATTTACTAATTATTTGCTTGAGCTTAATTGATTCTTATTTTTTCTTATCATTATATTTCAAACTGTTGCACGTCACGGCTATTCTTTCTTGTCTCATGTGTGTAGGTACCAAATTGAGGATTATTTTGCATGCCCTAATGTTGACAAAGAAAAGATTGAACATGTTGAGGATTTTTTTTAAGACATGACATTTCTTATTTCCAGTTTTTGGGTTTAATGGGGATAGTAAATTGTATGTCATTTGCTTTAAGTTTGAGTATCATAATTCGGATTTTTTATTCATGTACCGGCATAGAAATATGGGGAGATTTGTAAGGACATGATGTTATAAATGTCTATAGAGTATCTAGGATTCTCTATCTTGTCCTAGATCATAGTATGTATGTCATATTCCGCCACATTAATTCTTCATGTCGTAACACGATCGTCCATGATGACCTATATCCAAATACGAAGTTATCATGCTCCCATCATCTTCATATGTGTGTAGTGAAACATCATTGAGCTGCTTCAACATGTGTCCTCCACTTCGCGTATCATGCTTTGAAGACTAAAGAAAAATTAAAGGAAGAAAATAAGTTTTTTTAGAAATCGGACCGGTTTGCCGATTTTTTCGGATCGTTCTCTTTACTTTATTACCCGAACTGGTTCGTCTCTTTACACAGTAAAATCATACCGGTTCGCTGCGCTGCATCAGATTTCTAATTTTTCTTATAAATACCTATTTCGAGAGGAGATTTCATTAGGACTTTAGAAGAACGATTTTGATAGTCCTATATCATCAAGTCTCGACTTTTTCAAGCCCAAACACCTTGAGATTCACTCAATCATTCAAAATCATATATGTGAATCACTCTAAACACCTTTCACTCATAGTACCCATTATTGGGGTAAATCTTATGGAGAAGAAGGCTATCTCCATTTTTGACCTTGGAGCTCTTGAGCGATCTCTGACCGACGACAGTGAACCGATGCTTGAGGGTATTCGTGTGTCAAAAATTTGTATTTCTTTGTGTATGTAAGTTACTACAAACTCATAGTGAAATAAAAAGTTTTTACCCTTTTGGGGGATTTTTACTCAAGATTGTGTTTGTGATTGTTCACATGCTTAAATTATTTTATTATTTCTCAATCACAACTAGATGCATAATTTAGGGTTCTATTTAAAACTGGTGATTAAAATTGGGTTTAATTAAATAATTTTATTCAATTGAACAAAAGCTCACTCTCAAGGTGGATGGACATTGTTTATTGTCTCGATCAAATCGGGACCCCTTTGACTGGACAGGTTGCCCAAAAATGTTTTGAACTTTACTCTAAATAGCAGTTGGCTATGTTAGGGTTAATTTGGTAATATCAAAGGACCACGAATGTCTTCTCCATATCCTCCAGAAGATCTCCTTTGTATCTATTTTTCATGAACAGTTCATCTATGTAAACCTCCATGGCGTCATCCAACTGATGGTTGAACATATTAGTGACCAACCACTAATAGGTTACTCCTGGATTTTTATCCCAAATGGCACAATTGTGTAGCAGTACAAGCCAGGGGTAGTGATAAATGAGGTATTCTATTGGTCGGGTCTGAACAAAGGGATTTGATGATATCCTGAATAAGTGTCCAAGTATGTCATGTTTTCATGGCTACCTGTGGCATCGACCAACTAGTTAATCTTCAGCAAAGGAATGTTATCTTTGGGATAGGATTTTTCAATTTCGGTAAATTCTATAGAAACTCCCCACTTCCAATTACTATTTTTAACCACGATTGGGTTCGATATCCATTTGTAGAATTGAACTTCTATAATGGACTTTCCCCATGAATTTCCCTACTTCCTCTTCCACTACTTTCAGCTTTAGAGGGGTTGTTCGATGCGCCTTTTATGTGATTGGCGTTAATGTTGGATCCCCTTAAAGTCGATGGCACATGGATTCAGGATAGATCCTGAGCATATCATATGGTTGCTAAGTGAACACATATTGATTCTCTTTGAGAAGAGATATTATTTTTTCTCTTTCGTGGTCATTCACTGAGTTTTCGATCATAAATTTCTTCTCTGGATGAGAGTCTTCAAATGCAACTTTCTGACGTTGTTCTATAACTCGGTCGATAGGAACTACCCCTATTTATTCTACCTATGGACTTCTCTACTTTAGATGCTATTTGGAGGGCGTGGATCCCTCAGTGATCGCATCTTCATTGACCAACTTTCCCTTATTATTTTCTTACTTAAGTCTGATGGAAATAATAAAGTATTACTGAGTAATATCCATGTTCCCTCATAGCTCCATTACTCCCCGATCGGTAATGCATTTGAGCTTCTGTTAGTAAGTGAACTGGACTTCCTTTAAGGTGAATCAATGTCCACTACTGGAATATCAATCAACTTAGATGAACAGAACCTTTCCCTAGGGTATTGTCATTCATCTAGCAAAGTCGTACAAAGAGATGGTTGCCTCTTTCATATCCTCCATATTAAGGTTGAGTTTGTTGAAAAACTTAGGTGCATGACCTTGGAAGAGCTAGCTTGGCCGCCTATTAGCTTATTCGCATCCCAGTTAGCAATACTGAGAGTTATTACGGGATACATCGTGATCTAGAGATTAAATTCTGACCAGGTCTTCCTCAGTGAAGACTATATGCTTGAGTAGTCAATATCTTTTGGTCATTAATGTTTGCCTGGTGCTATTTTAGGAGGCTCATTTTGTAAAGCTTCCATGACCGCAGTAACCTTCTTCATTTTTGTCCAAATAATATTTTCTTGAATCTGGTTTGGACTTAAGGCACCATGGATGACTGTGAACTCAAGTCCCTCCATGTCATAATCAAGGACGTTATTATGTTTTTTATTCGCGCCCTACATGATCATTTTTGTTCTTTTCCTCCACTTAGTCGTCGAGATGATTTGCCTAGGCGAGATCTACTAGGTGAAACTTTGGTGACTTGTAATTCTCCATCATGTTCATGTGTTTCTTATGATACGAATGTCTCAAGGCACTATTTTTCTTTGGTGGGTATCCTTACATTTTCCTTGGCCACTTAAAATATTTATGATCTTTAATCTTATTCAATATTTTGTAGATCAACTCTTTGAAAACAGCGTTGATGGTGTGGTGAAACTTAGTGGGTTTTTCTTTTTCGTCACCCTTGGGTTCTCCATTCTTCATCCGCCATTCTTAGGGGCATTATCTTTATCCCCATTCTTACTCGCCTTTGGCCGACCATTATTCAGATGGGCTTCATCCACTACGTCTTCTACTTTGGCATATTTTATCTTATGTACATAAAGTCATCAATAGTGCTAGCCTTATTTTTGGTAAGGGATTGGTGCAGTTTGGAACTGTTTGGCAGGATGATCCTAAATAATTCCACAACCACCTACTCGGAGTAGTACTCCACTTCGCTGAAGTTTCCCAATACCACAGAGTGTACTCACACATGTTCTCTAAGGGATTCTTCTTCATCATGCAAAGTGATTTCATCCTCCTTTGATGGGAGATACTGATAATGAATATGGCAGTGAAGTGATTTATCAGTTGCTTGAAACTCTAATTGATCGGTGTGTTATTTTCTCAAACTAGTTCTGCACTAGGTCTCCTAAGTTAGAGGGAAAAATATAGCACCAAGGGCTTCATTTAAGAGTGCGTATTGACTACCAAAATGTATTCTCGTCCTACAAGTCTATGTTGAAATATTAACCTAAAAGTCTACGTTGCAATATTCACCAAAGTTTTATCAACAAATCAAGTTTTAATTTTATTTAACTATATGGGTGGAAAAGTATGCAGAAAAGATAAATGGACACATAACACCAAATGTATAAGAAGAAAATCCACAAATGTTCAAAACCTCGGGCCAATGACATAATCTCACTAAAAACGTTACAAAGACTTGCAGAGGGGACTAACGGCTAACTATCCTTCGATGTTAACTCATGCCTCACACTTTTTTTACCAATCCATAACAAGTTGGAGATCTATATATGCATATAGAAGTTCTCAACTTCTTTTATGTGTTGACACATATCAATAATGTGGCATATGCCTTCATCTTCAATCATGGAGTTCACAAATGGTTTGAACCCGAAAAAGATCCGTAGAGATCATAACATTATGTTGGTTAAAAAAGCTCTAAAGTGCATGGAAAATGGATTTTTTTACATGTGTTCTTGGCAAAAGCTTCATTTTCTTTGATCTTGATCAACCTCAAGAATGATATGTGATTAAACACAAAGAAAACAATAAGGAATTATATGAACTAGATTTTGAAAATAGGTTCCCTCTTTTTCAAATGTGGTTTCTCATCGCCTTACAAAGGAATAAGACATAACAACCCCTATTTTCTGCATAATAACCGACCAAGATATTGTACCGGAGATAGGGATTGTTAAACAATTAATAACAATCTCAACATCAAAAAATGAATAAATATGAGTGAATTTAAAACTATTCATAACATGCGATAACTAAAATTGTAAATAACTCGGACGAAAATATCACAAACCATCCAACAATAAATAATCTCAATAAACTACACTCAAAACCACTTACTAAAATAAATATTATGGGAACCAAGTTTGATAGAACCTCTGAAATAAAACTAAATAAAAATATTGAAAAGTTGAGAAACCTAAACTAGAATTATATAACGGAAGCCGTTAAACGAAGTGGAACTACAAGTCTAAAGTCTCATCGCCACTGGTGGTCCTGTCTATGAATGCTTGGAAAATTGTTTTATATAATTTGGGTCAGAGCCCAAAAGTTGCAAGAAATATCTTCAATATCAACGATGTAAATCATTCGACTCGTTTACAATAAACATGCCACGCCTTCATCTCTCACATGCAATAAGTACCTCACTCCTTAACTAAGTGCAATACTACGAGTATGTCCTAACCATTGGCATAACTATTCTAAAAAGTCTCTATTTTTAGAATAGTGGTTATAATCAAAATTCAATATGTATGTAATTAACTACACGTGTGAGAATACAATCCAAATAATGTCACACCCCGCCTAATTCTGGTGTCGTTCGCCACTAAAACTAAGCCTAGCGCGGGTAAATAAATATTATTCTTAGCATGAGACAGATATGAGACATATAAATTTAATCCATAAGATAATGATAATTAATACCAAAAGATAAAACATCTAACTAAGCGATAAAACATCCATCTCCATGATAAACCCAAAGAAATTCCAATTTCTAATAATATGATATTGAATAATCTCCAACTAAATAGAGTGAAATAACTAAACAAAACCTAAAAAACTTTGGAACCGAATGGAACAATCACAACCATAAACTGAGTCTCAATACAAGTGCGAAGGAATAGAAAACTAAACTAAATCAATACGCATAAGGTAGAGCAACTCCAACTGGACCTCCAAGCAATTCTCCAAATAATGCTATGCAGCTTCTCCAAATACTATTTCCTAAAAAGTTAGTCAACGAACGAGGTCAGAGCCCCGAGCATGAATACTCACTACTCCCCTCAATTAGGATCCTTGAATCCAGACGGTAGCATTATACGCAATAAATGTCACAATAGAGTATTTTAAATTAAATGATATAATTAAACACGATAACTATAAATCACTAACTACCCTCAGAAATCCCATTTCAAAAAGCACAACAATATGATTTTAGTTATCACACAGTCCCACGGTGTTAATTTACTTAAATTAGCCCAAGTTATCAATTTCTCAATTATTTATGTTCTTACTTCAATAATTATTAGGTATGGCGGTCCTCCCGCCTCGGGTGATAATTCACCAAAATTCATTATCGCGGTCCTCCCGCCTCGGGTGATAATTCACTAAAATGTCACACTTCCTCTTGCCAATAGCCAGTCGAATATGTTTAAACGGTCGATCCCCCGCAATATGACAAGGTTCCAACTGACGACACAACATAAATCACTCAAGTTGACCCGTTTAAACTGTCGATCACTAACACATTATGTCGCCACCAATTTTAATGCCCATTTTTTTTTATCTTAGGTATTATTTCTCAATTTCTCAATTTCACAATATATAAATTACCCCACCCTTTTAATCGATGTGTGTAAGGACATAAATTTTCAATTAAGTCCTTGTATTGTTTTGACTTAATTCCGTGAACAAAATTGTGTTTGTAATATGTCATAGGGAGATTTTTATTTTGTCACAATCCCACTTGGTCTATGACATATTGAAGAAAATTGAAGATGTTGCGGCAAAGCTTCAAAGAATTTATCATGTTGAAGTTTAATTGGTGCAACTTTACTCGTCTTCAAGCTAATTGCATTCCGAGATCACACAGGTATGAATGCGTATAATTAATGGTGCTCAGAATTGTTTTATAAGAGATAAGGATGTATTTTTATAAAGAAAAATATTTTAAAATGTTTTTAAAAGTGTTTTAATGGTTTACACTATGGTTTATTCTGATAAGATCGAAATAGAGTTTGACTAATTTGGATCTCTTTTAAAAGAAACGTTTTAATCAGAAAGTCAAAAAGTCAAACTTACGCGTTGTCGTTCAAACGACATAAGCTCTCGTTCGAACGAGATGCTCATCTCGCGTGAACGACGTGGCCTTGTCGTTCGAATGTCCAGTTTTTTGAGGCGGAACTTAATTGTTATTTAAAGTGTGTTTTCATCAGAGTTTCTGTAAGTGTGCATCTGGAAAAAATAGTTTACCATCCAGTACTTGTTTGCACATGTTTTCTAAGGTTTAAAAGGCATAAACACATCCTTAGATTTTGCAAAGATCCGAGTTATCATTCTTATATGTTTACATAATTTTTCTGCACAAAGAATATTTATTCTACCATTGAACATCAGGGTTTTGCGGTGAAGAAAATAGAAGGACTTCTTGTTTGACATCGTAGACGAATCAAATCCATTCGGTAGACATCGAGACATTCGTGGAGTTGAGTGTTGTGGACAGGTATCGTGGAAGACGGAATTTCTACATGGTCAGTATTGAAGAACGAAAGAATATTAGAAGGAGCGTCAAGACCTGTGGGGATCGAGTCATTGAGTAAGGCTAATCTGTCTTTGTAAAACCATTGTTTATAGTGATTGTCTGGCTTGGGCCGTCCGAGGTTGTTTTCCCATTTTGGATTTTTTTCTCGTACATCCGGCATTGTGAGTATTCTTTACTTTATTTTACTTGTTTTAATCACTAAATGCATGTTTAAGATTAATCAAGATAAAATTGGTTTAAAGTAAGAATTGGGTTTTTACAACTTGGTTTCGTGCACATTAAAAGTTGGATAATTTTTTGTAATAAATAAGTTTGATTTGAAACACACGCGAAAGGGAGAATTTTTAAATTGGTATCAGATCTAGAAAACATATTTTATTTATTTTGTAATCCCATGTGTTTTCAAAGATGAATTTTGGATTTAATTAACATTCTTGAACTCCTATTTTTTATGGCACTAATTACACTTATTGGACGATGAGGATGAGAAGTGCTTTAAAATCAATTGATGAGCATGTGTGGCTAGCAGTTAAGAAAGTATGGACACCCCCTTCACTATTGTAGGTGAGGTCACTAGTTTAAAGCCTGTCGAGTCATGGGCCAAAACTGAACATAGACTTTCACGATATAATTCTAAGGGTCTGCACGTTATTTCTTCACATGTCACATCGTAAGAATATAATAGAATTATGACTTGTGAAACATCAAAAGAGGCTTGGGATATTTTATCACTCACTCACGAGGGTACTAGAACGGTTAGGGCGTCAAAACTTCAAAATCTCACTACATAGTTTGAGACCATTAGGATGTTAGAGAGTGAGAGTTTTGATGAGTTTTATGCTAGGTTGTCCAATATTGTCAACTCGTCATTTAACCTAGGTGAGAAAATTCCTAATAACCGTGTCATTAAGAAAATCCTTAGGTCGTTGCCTAGTAGGTTTGATGTGAAAGTGACCATTTTAAACTCCTTAGGTAAGTTAGAATCGACGAAACTAGAAGAGATTGTAGCTGACTTATAAACCTATGAAATCGACATGATTACCTCCAAGCAAGTGCCTAAGAAAGAAAAGGGTATTGCTTTGAAAATTCGGGAGGAGAAAATTAAAGTTTCAGATTCCGATTTTGAGGATGTTGCTTTGTTGGCAAAGAAATTTAAAAAATTTATTAAGTTTCAAAAGCAATCGAAAGATGCCAAGAAATTTGAAAAATTCAAGAACAACAAAGTAGATCCCACCTCTAAGGATAAGTTTGAGAAGACTAAGAGAAATTAGTCGGATAAGTGTTTTGGATGTGAGGGGTATGGTCAAAAATCTAAGGAGTGTCCCACTAGACTTAAGAAAGAGGACAAGCAACCCACTGTCTATAATGCCACCTTAAGTGATAGTGATCCAAAAGAGGGAGAGAGTTCCCCCATTAATCGTAACTTTTTTGCGTTTATGGCATGTCATGTGAGCGACGATGATTTTCATGTGCATGACACTTTAGAGGAGGTTTTGAGTTTATCCCATGCTAGTGAGAGTGAAGAGAGTGACGAGGAGGAGGTAGATGTGAAAGAGTTGCAAAATGCGTTTAATGAGTTTTATGCCGAAACGGTGAAGGTGAAAAAGGATAACTCAAAACTGCAAGCTAAGTTGAATGAGCATGCCATTGAAAATAATGATAGTTTGATTGAGGATCTTAGGGCACGAGAGAAGAAGTTTAGGAAGAAAATAGAGTTTGTGGAAAATGAGAGAGATAATCTCCGGGGTTTGATGGAGTCCTTGAAAAAGGAGATTTTAGAGTTTGAGGAGTACTGGCGTTTGCTCGAGTCTAGGATTCACAAGTTGGAGGAGAGATTGAAAGACTTTTCCAGAGTTAAGTTTGATTTGGAGGTAATATGGAAGAAGTTATATAAGATCCTAGGCACCGTCCAAATTAAGGGAGATAGGGGAGGTATAGGTTTTGATGAGAGAGTTGTTCCCATTCCCCCTGCACGTGTGAGAAACACTAGGAAGGTTATAAAAGGTCCACATATAGGTAACCATTACCACTATCGCTACACTTTATCATTTTGGGGTAGGAAAGGTCACCTTTGGCGTTATTGTTATGACCTTAGACATGCTCCTAGGAAGTTTACGAATAAAGTTGCCCAAGTTCCCCAAACCCCCATGTGTCGTTTTACACCTACTTGGGTTAGGAACTCGGATTTAGTGGATTTAGGGATTAAACTTCATGATTCTCATTTGGGTGCACTTGATTCTTCCCATGCTAAATCTAAAGGATGATAGTGTTGTCTTGTTTGTCAAATCCTAGTTTTGCTTCATGATATATTCATTGCTAGTATTATGACATGTGTATCATTTTCTATTATAGTTTTCTTTTGTTTGAGTCCTATTGAAAAAGACAAAAAGATTTTATTTTTGAGATAACTTTTGAAAACCCAAAAATATTTTTCTTTTATTTGAGTCAAAATATGAAAATCCAAAAAGATTTTTGGTTTTTGTTTTTGAGTTTACATGTTTGATGTGGCATATTGGTGTGCTTGGACCCCCACCCCATCGTTTCATTATCCATGTGGCTAGGACATTTGGTCATTATTATCGATGCTTCTAATGGTCTTAACTATTGTTTATATGGGGTAGTTTCGAAGTTGATATGCATTTTGATTCGACTTTATATATATGCCAACATTGCACACATGCACGAGTTTATATGAATGTTTGACTTCTCTTGCATATTTGAATTTGGTGAGGCGTTCTTATCTAAATCTTGTCATCTATGCGTAAGTAGACTTAAGGAGAAGTGTTCTGTAACAACCCGAAGATTTGAGCGACTATTTTATACTATTTTTGCCTGATGGGCTAATTTTATAAAATAGGAATGTTGGAGTAAATATTATTTGCCGTGAGACTTAGGGATAATATTTACTATGCTTTGTCTATTTACCGTTATGAGAAGGTAAATAGTGTTATATTGTGTACTTTGCGTCGTTATATGTAAAACGACGGTTATGACCTATATTTAAATTTGGGTATAATTAATGAATTAAAAATGGATTTGGAACACAAAAATAGTTCACACTTTCCCGAATGCCAAAATAGGGGGTGCGGTTGTTTTTAGAATAGTCGAGATAGTCGAAATAAGTGCCAGTTGTAATTTTTGGGATTCGGGCATTTTTAAGGGGTTATGACTCAATTAAGTGGTTACGAGTCATTTTAGTGGTGTATTAGCATTTAGGAGTGGGGGTTTATATTTTTAGACCCTTATAAATCCCCCACCCCCTTTCTTTTTCTTCATTTGTGTGAGAAACCAAAGGAGAGAGAGAGAGAGAGTTGGGAGAAAGTAGAGAGAAAGAGAGAGATGGAAGATTTGGGCCGGAATTCGTCGCTACCGGAGGTGTTCAGAGACTACGAACCTCGAGGCAAGTTTCTTACTTGCTAGATATTGATTTAGTGTGATAAATTGCATGTGTAGTTAAGTTTTGGGAGGTTTAAACCATAATTGGGTTTTTATAGATTTTGGTGTTTAATCCATTAATCTTGTGTTTTAATTTGATTTGAGGATGAATAATTGATTGTAGGATGTTTAGAAGTGATTGGGTATCATTATTTGTTGTTGTGGTTGGGTGAAATAGCGGGTAGAAGCTTGGTTGGCTCGACAATGGCCGAAACAGCTTCTCGGAGAAGAAGCTGTCCGCCAGGATCGATCGATCGAACCAGGAGGATCGATCGATCGACGCTTTCGATCGATCGACCTCGTCTGAAAAGGTGAGGTTTTTCTGATTTTGTTTTTAGCTCGTTTCTTTAGGTTCGAGGCTTAGGAACCTTCCTTTGGGAAGTAATGGGGAGTCCTAGAGGGTTGTATTGGGTAGACTAATGTCCTAGGCTAAGAATGGAGTATTGGGCTTACCCGAGGACTAGTTATATTAGGATAATGTCCAATTGATATAGGAAGTTAACCTAAAGATATATTTGAAGTTAAAATATTAATGTTGAGATTTTGAGAGACACTCCATTATGGAGACTCACTTTGAGGGCTTATGAATTATATAAACTAATCGAGGCTATTTTGAGGTTAGTAGCACTTTGGGATCTTAGGTCATTTATAAAATATGACATAATAAGAATATATTGCACCTTCTAAAACTTGGTGCTTAAAGGCTAAGTGAATGATTTTTGGAAATATAAAATATGAGTTTTCAAAAATGGAAAAAGTAATGTTTTTCATAAATGTTAATTTATGGATACACACCTCTCTAAATCGCTATCATAAGGGAAGCCGCGCGCGTTGTGGTGAAGCCCCCTGGCTAATGATGCAGGGTGGATATAGTCCCTAGGCCATGTGAGCGTTTGTTATATATTTTTCTGCGCTGGTTAGGAGATTCCGGGTGTGGTCTTGACTATCCCGCAGGCACATGGTCGCTTCCCGACGTTTCGATAGGATCCCAGGTTGTCTTGGAGGCCCTGGAAGATGATAACCATTTAGGGGCGCGCACAGTGGGGAAACCCGGACGGGCGGTCTTAGAATCGTTATATATATATGAATATAACTATTCTAAATCAAGTTGGACTTGATGTATGTAAATGCCATATAGAGCATGATGAAAGTGCCATAAAGAGCACGATGTAAGGCCATAAAGAGCCTATGATGATGATCATATTCCTGATAAGGAAGATATTTTTACAAAGGGAACAATTGTGATAAATGCCACTAGAGCATGAAAAGTATGATTATATTTCCTAATAAGGAACAAATTCATGAAAAGAATTAGCTTACGATGAAAGTAATTTGATAAACATTTGATAAAGTGTTGTACCATTTATATGTATATTCCTAAAGATAGAATTAGGAATTGTGCCAATAGATGATGGATGGGTTTTACTTTTATATTCCTTGTGTAGCTGTAGATGTGACCTCCCACACTTATGCACACACACATGTATTTATTTATTATTTCGTGCTTAGGGCCTAATGTATCTCGACGATCAACCTTGCCTAAGTAGTAGTGTATCGGGGGGGTTCCTTGTTTGGATTTCGCTTTGCGAGACACCCCACGCACGAATAGGGCATAGTGTTGAGACTGGGGAGAAGTTAACCTTTAGTACTTAAATTAATTAGGACAGGGCCTAATGTATCTCGACGATCAACCTTGCCTAAGTATTAGTGTATCGGGGGGGTTCCTTGTTTGGATTTCGCTTTGCAAGACACCCCACGCATGAATATGGCATAGTGTTGGGACTGGGGAGAAGTTAGCCTTCTGTTCTTTCTATAACCTGAGCATCATTTATATTTCGCTAGGTTATTGCTAGATTGAGAGGTGAGGAATATTATTGTTATCTGCGAGAGATTTACGCACTTACCTACCATGCATTTTAGTCACATGGTAATCATATCAAACCCGGCCCTGACCGGTTTCTATATTTCCTTGTTTCTGCATATTCTTTGCCGTTACAGGTGCTCTTCCGCATGGACACCTGTGTTTTCATTTCCATTTCCAGTTGTCATGGAGCTACGGCATATTGCGGATGTTGTAGGATACTTTTAGTAGACGCTCCCCTCTATTGTACTCTAGTTATGTTCAGTACTTTTATTCGGGCGTGTTTGCCCAAGGTATTGCACTCATTTATAATATTGTAAATATTGATTGAAATACTTAGCATATTATTTGTATTGGTCTGTGCACCGACAGCTTATTCGGTGATTATTTATTGTATTGTCATACTTTATTCATCGATTTTTGATACCCACCGTTTTTACCAATGGGATTGTCTAAGTGTTTCTCTTTTTACTTTCAAATTTTTTTTTGTATATGACAATCCGTTTTCTAAAATGATTGGTGGTTATCTCATACTATTATGTTAATCGGCAGTGATGCTAAGAATGGACCATCTATGATTCCTGTGATTATTGGAGTATTGGGCTGGCCACCTATTATTTTAGTAGGCGGGGTGTCACAGATGGTATCAGAGCATTAGGTTCTAGAGTCCTTAGGAATCTGTGCGGATGTTTTATGTCTTCTGCGTTTCTCTCTATTTGATGTAGAGCCTTAGGAATAAGATCATTGAATTCTCTTGTGAGATTTCGTTCTCCTGCTATGGTATGAGAACCCCGAAGATCTTCTCCGCGTTCGTGTGAGACTTGTAAGTCGTTAGATGAAGGGCGTGGAGGAAGGCCGTGGTGAAGGCGTCAATTGATGGGATTACTATAAGCTGTGGGCTGTGGTCGCGAATAAGGATCGCTTTGGAGGTCCTTCCCTTTGTAGCATTATTTTATAATGCTGCCGTGACTACTAAGTGCGGTGAAAATAGTTTTCCCAAGTACCGCTGTCGGTAGAGAGTGGTACTATGCTTGGGACTCCGAGCAATGTTAATTCGTAGTTGAGAGGTTCTTTGTTAGGACCACAAGTTAATGTTCGGTTGGTTAGAGGAAGTGTAACCTCGTTCGGTGAGAACGTAAGGCCCGAGAGTTTTGGCCTAGAGTTGGGTATAGGAGTGCCTAGGTGTGAGGATTTGAGGAAAAACCTTTCGCCCTTAGGAGTAAGGTTGAAGTGGCGGTAATGATAGTCGCCTCTTTATGGTGGGGCAGAATATTTTGCCCATAGAGAGTGCCTTTCAGTGGAAATGCTAGGCTCGTAAGTAAGTGTTGGAAACACTTTTGGAGAAGTAGTGTTCATGAGACCCCACTGGTGGACCTCCACCTGGGGAAGGCTCGCGGAGCTAAGGTCGGGGAGGCTGGTAGGATGTTCTCCTTGCTGAAGAAGTCAAGGGAAGTATGCGTTCTGATCTTGTCGATTGAAGATAACCGGAAAGGATAGGACTCCTAGTTGAGTCTTTGATGGAAGTAGTTTGGTTCGGGTAAGACTAGAATGTCGTGTCTTAGAACTATCGGTAGCAGCTAAGGAGGTTGGCTAGTATATTGGTGTTAGCCCTAGATTCGGGTGCGTATATCGAGCTTGTGATAGTATCGGTATGTATTTCTATATATAGTAGTAAGTATATTTAGATGGCTTCCATGATAGGGGAGTTCTGTATTTTCCTTCTCACTCGTTATGGGGCGAGTGGTGATATATGTGGTACGTGCTACTTGTATTATATATTATACGAGTAGAGATATTCTTAGATTGGTTGGGGTGATAGCAAGCGAATATATCGCGAGGCTATCCTAGTTCTAGTTCTAGGAGGAGGACTAGTTGTTCTATAATATCTCTCCTGGATACGGGTTGAGACTTTATAGAGGTGGTTTACGGTGTGTAGATAGTTTCCTTTATTTTTTATTTTTATTTTATTCTTTTTGCTTGCTTTGTTTGCCTTGCTTGTGTATGCTATTGCCTTATCTCCATGACCGGCTAGTTAAGGTGACTGTGTGGAGGGGTTCCTTGTTTGGATTTCGCTTCGGCGAGACGCTCCACGCATGAACCTTAACGACGTTGGGAGTGGAGAGATGTGCATTTTCTTTTCTGTTCTTTTCTTCTTTCTCTTCTTTTCTGTTGGTTAAGTGTTGGGTTGGAAGGTTTAGCCAAGAATCACGTATATGAGTGATTAAGGGCTAAGTTCATGTGCGATATAGGAGCGCGATGATGGTTTTCCTCTAAATCGATGTGGGGAAGACTAGGATGATGAAAGTCCGATAGGGACTTATGGTCGTGCCTTAATGAGAAGGCCATTTGTGTAGAGGTATATGTGTCTCTTGGGGTAGAGTAGTGGTGGCATCTTACTGAAAGTAAATGCCTCAGTCGATTGTTATGATAGGACTTAGACGTATATATGTAGTAGTAGAGTTTCGAGTTAGGATTCCGTCGATCCCGATCATGTGTATTCGACCGTTACTTCTCGACGACTGACAATGCGAGGTAGTAGTGTAACAGGAGGGTTCCTTGTTTGGATTTCGCTTCGGCGAGACGTCCCACGCATGAAACCGAGCTAATGTCAGAAGTCGGGAAAGGTCTTGGACACTAGGGATATTTAGTATTATACTTATACGACTAGGTTAGGATAGATAGATTGACCTTAGGATTTTTAGGATGCTAGGCCCTTAGGGCATGCGGCATTAGTTTAGGAAGATGGTTGGGAGTTGACCACAATAAGTTGTGGGTTAACTCTAAGTAGGATTTGGGTCCCTAGACGAGAAGTATGGGATTTCGAGCTTGTTAGAATGTTAGGCCATTAGTGGTGAGGCCTCTCGTAGTTAGAGGGTTACATGTGTAGTCTACCGTTGGAGGAGTTGAAGTATAAGCTAACTTTTCTCCTGCACTCGTGTTGTTATGATCAAGAGTGGATTTAACGAACGAGTCTTGGCCAGGAACGGGAAGTATGAATATGGGAACATGGACATATTGATCGCGTGTCTCACATTTTTAAGAAGTGTCATCCCAAGCTTGATTTAAAGTTCATGGCGGTAGTATTTGCCTTAAAGACTTAGAGGCATTTCTCCTGGGCAGGAATTTGGAGTCTTTTCACGAATGACAAGTTTGTGACCGTGGATGACCATCGTTAGGATATTCCCTTTCACTAAGGTAATGCGAACGGGAGTAGTAAAGGCGCCGAGTAGATACCGTTTTAGAGTTTATTCGTGGCATGGAATGCCAAGTGGAGTGAGCTTCACCGAGGGGACGCTATTGTAAGGGCATTCAGGTCCATGATTGACCCTTTCACCTACTGGTATGTAGAGAGTAGTGTGAAACGAGGATGGGTGTATCCGTGGACATCTTTATCGAATTGTCGATGATGCAACGGTCATGATTCTAGTTGATGAAACTGTGGATCATTTGATCAATCGCTACTTGCTCAATGGAAATGGGCGGACTAAGCGGGAGGTTTACGCCCAACTCTTCTTAGTAGGAGTTTTAGATCTGTATGCAGTTCCTAGTAACGGTAGTGAACCGAGACGAGATATTCGTGTCAAGGTACAAGCAAAGTCTCCAGGGAGAAATGGGGAACTGTTGGGACATGGGGTATATCCTACCACCCGTAAGTGGAAGGGTGGATTGGATTTAAAGGAGAGATCGGAGTAGTAGTTTTTATGGATCGAATTTCCGTGTAATAGTTCGGATCGTTTTCGATAAACGTTAGGCCGTGCGTAGCCTAGTATAGATGGCAATATGCCTTGTCTTCTCGTTGGAATGGAAACAGCGAATAGTATATTCCTGGGACCGGGAGTGGTCCGGGAACCTTCCTTTAGATTGGGTTTAGTAAGCAAGTAGACTTTTGGGGGTTACGCCAACGCGAATAGAACTTTGTAGTGTTGGTGTTAGCGATTGTAAGATAGTGTAGTTATTCCCTAGTAAGGGTGTGATGCGTTTCGGAAAGTAAGGCAATTAGTACCGAGCTTGTGTGGGTATCTCCTCCCGTAGTAGAAGGGTAGGATCGATAGTTTCTGAGATCGATAGCGATAACCTTAGTCTGAGTCCTATGGGGACATTTCTATTCGGGGGTTTGCTAGTATGATAGCACGGTTTTTATTATAGTATACCCTTTATATGGTTATGGGTTACGCCTGAATTTTGAGGGCAAAATTTCCCTTTAAGGGGGGGAGTATGTAACAACCCGAAGATTTGAGCGACTATTTTATACTATTTTTGCCTGACGGGCTAATTTTATAAAATAGGAATGTTGGAGTAAATATTATTTCCCGTGAGACTTAGGGATAATATTTACTATGCTTTGTCTATTTACCGTTATGAGAAGGTAAATAGTGTTATATTGTGTACTTTGCGTCGTTATATGTAAAACGACGGTTATGACCTATATTTAAATTTGGGTATAATTAATGAATTAAAAATGGATTTGGAACACAAAAATAGTTCACACTTTCCCGAATGCCAAAATAGGGGGTGCGGTTGTTTTTAGAATAGTCGAAATAAGTGCCAGTTGTAATTTTTGGGATTCGGACATTTTTAAGGGGTTATGACTCAATTAAGTGGTTACGAGTCATTTTAGTGGTGTATTAGCATTTAGGAGTGGGGGTATATATTTTTAGACCCTTATAAATCCCCCACCCCCTTTCTTTTTCTTCATTTGTGTGAGAAACCAAAGGAGAGAGAGAGAGAGAGTTGGGAGAAAGTAGAGAGAAAGAGAGAGATGGAAGATTTGGGCCGAAATTCGTCGCTACCGGAGGTGTTCGGAGACTACGAACCTCGAGGCAAGTTTCTTACTTTCTAGATATTGATTTAGTGTGATAAATTGCATGTGTAGTTAAGTTTTGGGAGGTTTAAACCACAATTGGGTTTTTGTAGATTTTGGTGTTTAATCCATTAATCTTGTGTCTTAATTTGATTTGAGGATGAATAATTGATTGTAGGATGTTTAGAAGTGATTGGGTATCATTATTTGTTGTTGTGGTTGGGTGAAATAGCGGGTAGAAGCTTGGTTGGCTCGACAATGGCCGAAACAGCTTCTCGGAGAAGAAGCTGTCCGCCAGGATCGATCGATCGAACCTGGAGGATCGATCGATCGACGGCCAGAGGTCGATCGATCGACCTCGTCTGAAAAGGTGAGGTTTTTCTGATTTTGTTTTTAGCTCGTTTCTTTAGGTTCGAGGCTTAGGAACCTTCCTTTGGGAAGTAATGGGGAGTCCTAGAGGGTTGTATTGGGTAGACTAATGTCCTAGGCTAAGAATGGAGAATTGGGCTTACCCGAGGACTAGTTGTATTAGGTTAATGTCCAATTGATATAGGAAGTTAACCTAAAGATATATTTGAAGTTAAAATATTAATGTTGAGATTTTGAGAGACACTCCATTATGGAGACTCACTTTGAGGGCTTATGAATTATATAAACTAATCGAGGCTATTTTGAGGTTAGTAGCACTTTGGGATCTTAGGTCATTTATAAAATATGACATAATAAGAATATATTGCACCTTCTAAAACTTGGTGCTTAAAGGCTAAGTGAATGATTTTTGGAAATATAAAATATGAGTTTTCAAAAATGGAAAAAGTAATGCTTTTCATAAATGTTAATTTATGGATACACACCTCTCTAAATCGCTATCATAAGGGAAGTCGCGCGCATTGTGGTGAATCCCCCTGGCTAATGATGCAGGGTGGATATAGTCCCTAGGCCATGTGAGCGTTTGTTATATATTTTTCTGCGCTGGTTAGGAGATTCTGGGTGTGTTCTTGACTATCCCGCAGGCACATGGTCACTTCCCGACGTTTCGATAGGATCCCAGGTTGTCTTGGAGGCCCTGGAAGATGATAGCCATTTAGGGGCGCGCACAGTGGGGAAACCCGGACGGGCGGTCTTAGAATCGTTATATATATATATGAATATAACTATTCTAAATCAAGTTGGACTTGATGTATGTAAATGCCATATAGAGCATGATGAAAGTGCCATAAAGAGCACGATGTAAGGCCATAAAGAGCCTATGATGATGATCATATTCCTGATAAGGAAGATATTTTTACAAAGCGAACAATTGTGATAAATGCCACTAGAGCATGAAAAGTATGATTATATTTCCTAATAAGGAACAAATTCATGAAAAGAATTAGCTTACGATGAAAGTAATTTGATAAACATTTGATAAAGTGTTGTACCATTTATATGTATATTCCTAAAGATAGAATTAGGAATTATGCCAATAGATGATGGATGGGTTTTACTTTTATATTCCTTGTGTAGATGTAGATGTGACCTCCCACACTTATGCACACACACATGTATTTATTTATTATTTCGTGCTTAGGGCCTAATGTATCTCGACGATCAACCTTGCCTAAGTAGTAGTGTATCGGGGGGGTTCCTTGTTTGGATTTCGCTTTGCGAGACACCCCACGCACGAATAGGGCATAGTGTTGAGACTGGGGAGAAGTTAACCTTTAGTACTTAAATTAATTAGGACAGGGCCTAATGTATCTCGACGATCAACCTTGCCTAAGTATTAGTGTATCGGGGGGGTTCCTTGTTAGGATTTCGCTTTGCGAGACACCCCACGCATGAATAGGGCATAGTGTTGAGACTGGGGAGAAGTTAGCCTTCTGTTCTTTCTATAACCTGAGCATCATTTATATTTTGCTAGGTTATTGCTAGATTGAGAGGTGAGGAATATTATTGTTATCTGCGAGAGATTTACGCACTTACCTGCCATGCATTTTAGTCACATGGTAATCATATCAAACCCGGCCCTGACCGGTTTCTTTTTTTTTTTTTTTTTTTTTTTTTTTAAACTATCCAATATATAGGAGTGAAAACGCCTCACTCGTGGCAACTACAAAATTTAGGACATGATTAAAAGGAACTGAGAACTTACAAGCCTCCAAAAGGAGGAGATACCCCAAAGGCATCTAGCCCTGTCTGATTGATGGTAAACCCCACCTATCCACTCTAACAAATCCTACCAGGTGTTTAGGAAAGTCAGACGTATGGAAAGAAAACATATTAAAAGATTCTTTGCTACCCAATTTGGCCAAATAATCAGCCACATAGTTCGCTTCTCCATATATGTGTCGCAATGAGAAGGTATAGTCAGTCAACATAGATGTTATCTTATCAATATGCCATCTAGCCCTGACCGGTTTCTATATTTCCTTGTTTTTGCATATTCTTTGCCGTTACAGGTGCTCTTCCGCATGGACACCTGTGTTTTCATTTCCATTTCCAGTTGTCATGGAGCTACGGCATATTGCGGATGTTGTAGGATACTTTTAGTAGACGCTCCCCTCTATTGTACTCTAGTTATGTTCAGTACTTTTATTCGAGCGTGTTTGCCCAAGGTATTGCACTCATTTATAATATTGTAAATATTGATTGAAATACTTAGCATATTATTTGTATTGGTTTGTGCACCGACAGCTTATTCGGTGATTATTTATTGTATTGTCATACTTTATTCATCGATTTTTGATACCCACCGTTTTTACCAATGGGATTGTCTAAGTGTTTCTCTTTTTACTTTCAAATTTTTTTTTGTATATGACAATCCGTTTTCTAAAATGATTGGTGGTTATCTCATACTATTATGTTAATCGGCAGTGATGCTAAGAATGGACCATCTATGATTCCTGTGATTATTGGAGTATTGGGCTGGCCACCTATTATTTTAGTAGGCGGGGTGTCACATGTTCATGTAAGAACCATTTACCGTGAGGATTTGAATTAAAAAATGATGAGTGATTCACGGGAAAGGGCTGCGAGAGTTCAAAATTAAGTTATCTTGAAAGCCACCGTTTAAAAGAGCCCAAAAGAAAATGCAATATTCTAAGAAAAGGGCCAAATTAGTTTAGTTCATTCCAAAGAAAATATGATATTATTGAGGGAGTTTGGATGGATTAAAAAATTTAACGGATTTGCACAACTAATCCTAATGTTGAAACATTACAATTTGACGCTATTGTTTGTAGAATCGTCAAAATTCTGGATTTGTATGCATGTAGTATGTTTGGTTCATTAAGCTCACACTTTAATTTTCATATAGTTATGATAAAGTTTGATGATTTATCGCTATCAATTAGAGCTTCTTGATCGTTTCGATGTGTTGGAATTGTGACTTATTTGTTGTAGTTTCATACCCATTCATTTCATATCCATGTTTGACCACATCGGTACTATGTTTGCATGTAACTCACATTGTTAGTTTTTATGAGTTTTTGCATTTTGTGTTAAAAGACTACTGTCTGTCTTAACACTGTTTTGTTGCTGTCAGGGCCTTTCACTGATTTTTTCTGGAAAATTTGTATTGGGAAAAAATATAACATATTTCTAGGAAAATGTGAAAATTTGGCAGGTCGCGTAAAGTCATTCAAATGAAAACTCTATGTCCCGCGAATGACATATGTCCTTCGTTCGAGCGACGTCCCTAGCTCGTTCGAACGACAGGCTTAATTTTGGCTTCTGATTGGTTTGTAGTCCACTGGTTTAAATTGGTATATTTTTGGTACTGATGGAAGTGTTTCTGGGTTTACTGGTTTATATGCAGAATTTATTGGTACTAAATTGGATTTTTTTCATACGAGTCCATTTATCACACCTGATTATTTTAATATATTCTTTATGTGGTTCTTTTGGTTTACTAGTAACTGAATTGTCATTACTTAATCATATTTAGCTGGTTATTTCATGATTATCTAAATATTTCAAATTGAGTTTAGATTGGTATATTCTCATGCTAGATACTTTGACCGGTTTATCTTTTCACCGGATTGTCTATTCGAGACAAAAAGGGGGAGAGATGTATGTGATGTAGGGGGAGATTTGAGCATATTTTTTTATTGCATATTTTACAAATTGGTATCTCAAATTTGTAGTACACATTGGTATCATTTTGTTGCTAAAATTGTTTAACAAATGATTTTTCAGAGTTTATTCATATTGGTATCTATTATCGTTTGGTATCATTTGGATATATATATATATATTGGTTTCGTTTGTTCCTCCATACTTCACTTGGTTCAGAGTTTATTCATATTGGTATCTATTATCGTTTGGTATCATTTGGATATATATATTGGTTTCATTTATTCCTCCATAATTCACTTGGTATTTATTTGTCTATTTTATGTGTGCAGGTATGCCTCAGCAATTCGAGATTTCAAGTCTACATCACATTCAGACAGCTCATGATTGTAGGTGCTACATACACTAGTCTGTGTCCTGTATTTTTGATTTTGGGTTTATGGGATGGGATTTAGGCGTCATACGGCTTGACGGCCCAGCTTAGGCATTTCACTGGTTTAGTTTTGTCCCGGAATAGTGAAAGGGGGAGATTTGTAAGGACATAAATTTCCAATTGAGTCCTAGTATTGTTTTGACTGAATTTCGTGAACAAAACTGTGTTTGTAATATTTCATAGGGAGATTTTTATTTTGTCACGATCCCACTTGGTCTATGACGTATTGAAAAAAATTGAAGACGTTGCGGCAAAGCTTCAAAGAATTTATCATGCCGAAGTTTAATTGGTGCAAGTTTACTCGTCTTCAAGTTAATTGCATTCCGAGATCACACAAGTATGAATGCATATAATTAATGGTGCTCGAAATTATTTTTATAAAAGATAAGGATGTATTTTAATAAAGAAAAATATTTTTAAAGTGTTTTAATGGTTTATGCTACATTTTATTCTGATAAGCCCAACATAGAGTTTGACTAATTTGGATCTCTTTTAAAAGAGAGGTTTTAATCAGAAAGTCAAAAATTCAAACTTACGCGCTGTCGTTCAAACGACACAAGCTCTCGTTCGAACAAGATGCTCATGTCACACGAACGATGTGGCCTTGTCGTTCGAATGACGCATTTTTCGAGGCGACACTTAATTTTTATTTAAAGCATGTTTTCATCAGAGTTATCGTAAGTGCGCATTTGGAAAAAATAGTTTACCAACCAGTACGTGTTTGCACATGTTTTCTAAGGTTTAAAAGGCATAAACACATCCTTAGAGTTTGCAAAGATTGGAGTTATCATTCTTATATGTTTACGTGATCTTGCTGCACCAAGAAGGTTTGTTCTACCATTGAACATCAGGGTTTTGCGGTGAAGAAAAGAAAAGTACTTCTTGTTCGACATCGTATACGAATCAAAGCCATTCGGTGGACACCAAGACATTCGTGGAGTCGAGTGTTGTGAACAGGTATCGTGGAAGATGGAATTTCTGCGTGGAAACTATTGAAGAACGGTAGAAGATCAGAAGGAGCGTCAAGACCCATGGGGATCGAGACATTGAGTAAGTCTAATATGTCTTTGTAAAACCATTGTTCATAGTGATTGTCTGGCTTGGGCCGTTCGAGGTTGTTTTCCCGTTTTGGGTTTTTTCCTCGTACATCCGGCATTGTGAGTATTCTTTACTTTATTTTACTTGCTTTAATCACTAGATGCATGTTTAGGATTAATCAAGATAAAATTGGTTTAAAGTAAGAATTGGGTTTTCACAACTTGATTTGATGCACATTAAAAGTTGGATAATTTTTTGTAATAAATTGGTTTGATTCGAAACACACGCGAAAGGGAGAATTTTCAATGTTAGATCCTCAAAATATCCCTTAGTATCATACCTAAGGGTCCCCAAGTGCACGTGCGTCCTATTCTACATATAGCATGAATCTTCACTATAAAATACATCCTAGTCTCATGCCTAGGCTAACGTGACGATAAAAAAAAGCTAAAAATCAGCCCACCATTAGAATATAAAATCCCCACGAATTTACACTAACTAGTTCCATATCTAGCAAGCATAAATTATAACCAATGCCTACCCACTAGTCCCATAACTAGTAAGCATCCTATAATCAAGATGAGCAATATACTACCCAAAAGCCCTTCGTCCCCGGGATGGTAAAAGTGAATAATAATGATTCACACAATATCAAAAATCATAAACAAAACATGACAATATAATCATAAAAGTCCCAATTTAATTTAATTCAATTAATAGCACCGTCGTTGTTTTCAACATAATTCATTATATTCAATAATATAAATTTATTTAACATGCGATGGTATTCAATATGACATAATTGTTCTCCTTTATAAATCGTCTAATTTTTTTAAGTGTTCGCGTCCCGCATAACATATAAATAATTCGATAACTTCTACATGCGAACCTACACCCCCAAAACCATAAAAAACCCAATAATCTAACTTACACACCCAAGGGTTTCAAGTATTAAACCACATTAAAAAGTTTTATCAAAACATCCCCAAAATTAGTGTCTAATTTCTCTAATTAAGTTGCTAAATGATTTTAATCAAAAACACGTGATTGAGGATTTATGCGACACTTAAAATGCATAATACTAAAGGAAAGGAATAGAGTATTCATGCCTGAGATTAATTGGATTAAAAATCTGAATAGAAGGTTGAACTCCTCTTGAGAAAACACCAATTGAATCTTCAAAACTTGAGAAAAGTAGGGTCTAGGGGTTAAAGATGATATAAATATGTTTTGGAAAGCTTTCTGGAGAAAGTTTGAGATAAAAGTGATTTTCGAAGTCCCAATCCCGTTTCTGCTTAGTATATAAAGGGTTTAAGAGTTAAAACACAATTAGGAGACTCGCATCCAACCACTGCCTCTATCGTTCGAACGACGTACAATTTCGTTCGAACGAGAAGCTTATGCCATTAGAACGACATACGATGTCGTTTGAACGAGCCCAATAATAAAATCCAAATCTTTTAAAATTTGACTTAATTATCTGATAAAATATACTTAAAAACGTACCTGCCAGTTAAATGATATAAATAAAAACTTTATAACTTAAGTCAATTTATTAAAACTCGAGGTGTTACATACTTCCCCACTAGAAAACAATTTCATCCTCGAAATTAGACGAAGTATACACATCAACGCGTAAATCTCGCAAAAGAAAATATTGCTTGCATATGCGTACCCGTAAAATGCCATATTTGGGTGCCCATACACCCAATCCTACGCGCACCTACCCCACAAACAACAAAATAATATATATTTCCTATATATGCATAACTATGAAAATAACAGCGTACCACACGTTGTCACAAATTCCCCCACTCGATCCTATATCCGAAAGTCATCAAAATGCAAACGTCCTCAAATTAAATCTCAACACAAAAAAAAATTGATGCATACCATACCTAACATCTGCACTAAAATCTCCAAAATAATTATCGTCCCACTAATCCATTCTAAGGATCCTCACATCGAGATTACTAATTCTAAACTCAAAGCCTACAACGTCCTCAACTAAAAACTTCACATCTCCAAGAAACATATCTGAAACGTATGCTAGACCCTCTACCTTAAGGAGTACGAATCAACAAAGGGAATCAAGGTCGGCAATGCGGCAGCTAAACAGACTCATAACCTACGAGACCTAAGACGATGCTCTGATACCATCTGTCACACGCCACCTAATTTTGGTGTCGGACGCCACCAAAACTAAGCCGAGCGTGAGTAAATAAATACCATTCTTAGCATAAGACAAACATGAGACATATAAAACCAATCCACAAGATAATGATAATTAGTCCCAAAATATAAATCATCCAACTAAGCAATAAAATATCCATGTCCATGCAAAACCCAAAGAAATTCCAATCTCTAATAATATGATATTGAATAATCTCCAACTGAATACAGTGAAATAACTAAACAAAACCTATACAAATTTGGAACCGAATGGACCAATCACAACCATAAACTGAGTCTCAATACAAGTGAGAATGAAAAGAAAACTAAACTAAATCAATACGCATAAGGTAGAGCAACTCCAACTGGACCTCCAATAAATTCTCCAAATAATGCTATGCAGCTTCTCCAAATACTATTTCGTGAAAAGTTAGTCAACACACGAGGTCAGAGCCCCGAGCATGAATACACACTACTCCCCTCAATTAGGATCCTTGAATCCAGACAGTAGCATTATACGCAATAAATATCACAATAGAGTATTTTAAATTAAATGTGATAATTATAAATCACTAACTACCCTCAGAAATCCCCATTGCAAAAAGCACAACAATATGATTTTAGTTATCCCACAGACACACGATGTTAATTTACTTAAATTAACCCAATTTATCAATTTCTCAATTCTTTATGTTCTTACTTCAATAATTATTAGGTATGGCGGTCCTCCCACCTCGATTGATAATTCACCAAAATTCATTATAGCGGTCCTCCCGCCTCGGGTGATAATTCACCAAAATGTCACATTTCACCTTGTCAATAGCTAGCCGAATCCATTTAAACGGTCCATCCCCCGCAATATGACAAGGTTCCAACTCACGACACGACATAAATCACCCAAGCTGACCCATTTCAACTGTCGGTCACTGACACATTATGTCGCCACCCATTTTAATACCCATTTTTATCTTAGGCATTAATTCTCAATTTCTCGATTTCGTAATATATAAATTACCCCACCCTTTTAATTGATGTGAGGTCCTCAAAATATCCCTTAGTATCATACCTAAGGGTCCCCAAGTACACGTGCATCCTATTCTACATATAGGATGAATTTTCACTATAACATACATCCTAGTCTCATGCCTAGGCTAATGTGACGATAAATAAAACATAAAAATCAGCCCACCTCCGGAATATAAAATCCCTACGAATTTACACTAACTAGTCACATATCTAGCCAGCATAAATTATAATCAATGCCTACCCACTAGTCCCATACCAAGTAAGCATCCTATAATCAAGGTGATTAATATACTACCCAAAAGCCCTTCATCCCCGGGATAGTAAAAGTGAATAATAATGATTCACACAATATCATAAATCATAAACAGAACATGACAATATAATCATAAAGGTCCCCATTTAATTTAATTCAATTAATAGCACTGTCGTTGTTTTCAACATAATTCATTCTATTCAATAATATAAATTTATTTAACATGCGATGATATTCAATATGTCATAATCATTCTCCTTTATAAATCTTCTAATTTTTATAATTGTTCGCGTCCCGCATAACATATAAATAATCCGATAACTTCTACATGCGAACCTACACCCCAAAACCATAAAAACCCAATAATCTAACTTACGCACCCACGGGTTTCAAGTATTAAATCACATTAAAAAGTTTTATCGAAACATCCCCAAAATTAGTGTCCAATTTCTCTAATTAAGTTGCTAATTGATTTTAATCAAAAACACGTGATTAAGGATTTAGGCGACACTTAAAATGCATAATACTAAAGGAAAGGAATAGAGTATTCATGCCTGAGATTAGTTGGATTAAAAATCTGAATAGAAGGTTGAACTCTTCTTGAGAAAACACCAATTGAATCTTCAAAACTTGTGAAAAGTAGGGGCTAGGGGTTGGAGATGAGAGAAATATGTTTTGGAAAGCTTTCTGGAGAAAGTATGAGATAAAAGTGATTTTTGAAGTCCCAATCCCGTTTATGTTTAGTATATAAAGAGTTTAAAAGTTAAAACACAATTAGGAGACTCCCATCCAACCAATGCCTCTGTCGTTCGAATGACGTACAATGTCGTTCGAACGAGAAGCTTATGTCATTAGAACGACACACGATGTCGTTTGAACGAACCCAGTAATAAAATCCAAATCTTTTAAAATCCGACTTAATTATCTGATAAAATATACATAAAAACGTACTTGCCAGTTAAATGATTTAAATAAAAACTTTATAACTTTTTATAAAAGTCCCGAATTAATTCCCGATTGGAAGACTAAAGAATAATACCAAGTTAAATCCTTACAGGCCATAAACTCCAAAATTTTATTTTACTCCAAATTAATTAAAGTCAATTTATTAAAACTCGGGGTGTTACATACTTGCCCACTAGCAAAGAATTTCGTCCTCGAAATTAGACGAAGCATACACATCAACGAGTAAATCTCGCAAAAGAAAATAAGGCTCGCATATGCCTACCCGTAAAATGCCATATTTGGGCGCCCATACACCCAATCCTACGTGCACCTACCCCATGAACAACAAAATAATATATATTGCCTATATATGCATAACTATGAAAATTACGGCATACCACACGCTCTCACAAATTCCCCCACTCGATCCTATATCCGAAAGTCATCAAAATGCAAACGTCCTCAAATTAAATCTCAACACAAAAAAAAAATTGATACATACTATACCTAACATCTGCACTAAAATCTCCAAAATAATTATCGTCGCAGTAATCCATTCTAAGGATCCTCACATCGAGATTACTAATTCTAAACTCAAAGCCTACAATGTCCTCAACTAAAAACTTCACATCTCCAAGAAACACATCTGAAACGTATATTAGACCCTCTACATTAAGGAGTACCGATCAACAAAGGGAATCAAGGTCGGCAATGTGGAAGCTAAACAGACTCATAACCTACGAGACTTAAGACGATGCTCTGATACCATCTGTCACATCCCACCTAATTCTGGTGTCGGACGCCACCAAAACTAAGCCGAGAGCGAGTAAATAAATACCATTCTTAGCATGAGACAAACATGAGACATGTAAAATCAATCCACAAGATAATGATAACTAGTCCCAAAACATAAATCACCCAACTAAGCAATAAAATATCCATGTCCAACCAAAACCCAAAGAAATTACAATTTCTAATAATATGATATTGAATAATCTCCAACTTAATACAGTGAAATAACAAAACAAATCCTATACAACTTTGGAATCGAATGGACCAATCACAACCATAAACTGAGTCTTAATACAAGTTCAAATGAATAGAAAACTAAACTAAATCAATACGCATTAGGTAGAGCAACTCCAAGTGGACCTCCAATAAATTCTCTAAATAATGCTATGAAGCTTCTCCAAATACTATTTACAAAAAAGTTAGTCAATACACGAGGTCAGAGACCCAAGCATGAATACACACTACTCCCCTCAATTAGGATCCTTGAATCCAGAAAGTAGCACTATACGCAATAAATATCACAATAGAGTATTTTAAATTAAACGTCATAATTATAAATCACTAACTACCCTCAGAAATCCCCATTTCAAAAAGCACAACAATACGATTTTAGTTATCCCACAGTCCCACGATGTTAATTTACTTAAATTAATCCAATTTATCAATTTCTCAATTCTTTATGTTCTTACTTCAATAATTATTAGGTATGGCGGTCCTCCCACCTCGGGTGATAATTCACCAAAATTCATTATAGCGGTCCTCCCGCCTCGGGTGATAATTCACCAAAATGTCACACTTCCCCTAGCCAATAGCCAGTCGAATCCGTTTAAACTGTCCATCCCCCGTAGTATGACAAGGTTCCAACTCACGACACTACATAAATCACCCAAGCTGACCCGTTTCAACTGTCGGTCACTGACACATTATGTCGCAACCAATTTTAATACCCATTTTTATCTTAGGCATTAATTCTCAATTTCTCGATTTCATAATATATAAATTACCCCACCCTTTTAATTGATGTGAGATCCTCAAAATATCCCTTAGTATCATACCTAAGGGTCCCCAAGTACACATGCGTCCTATTCTACATATAGGATGAATTTTCACTATAAAATACGTCCTAGTCTCATGCCTAGGCTAACGTGATGATAAATAAAATATAAAAATCAGCCTACCACCGGAATATAAAATCCCCACGAAATTTACATTAACTAGTCCCATATCTAGCAAGCATAAATTATAACCAATGCCTATCCACTAGTCCTATACCAAGTAAGCATCCTAGAAACAAGGTGATCAATATACTACCTAAAATCCCTTCGTCCCTGGGATGGTAAAAGTGAATAATAATGATTCACACAATATCATAAATCATAAACAGGTAATGGCAATATAATCATAAAGGTCCCCATTTAATTTAATTCAATTAATAGCATCGTCATTGTTTTCAACATAATTCATTCTATTCAACAATATAAATTTATTTAACATGCGATGATATTCAATATGACATAATCGTTCTCCTTTATAAATCTTCTAATTTTTATAAGTGTTCGCGTCCCACATAACATATAAATAATCTGATAGCTTCTACATGTGAACCTACACCCCAAAACCATAAAACCCAATAATCTAACTTACGCACCCAAGGGTTTCACGTATTAAATCACATTAAAAAGTTTTATCAAAACATCCCCAAAATTAGTTTCCAATTTCTCTAATTAAGTTGCTAACTGATTTTAATAAAAAACACGTGATTAAGGATTTAGGCGACACTTAAAATGCATAATACTAAAGGAGAGGAATAGAGTATTCATGCCTGAAATTAGTTGGATTAAAAATATGAATAGAAGGTTGAACTCCTCTTGAGAAAACACCAATTGAATCTTCAAAACTTGTGAAAAGTAGGGTCTAGGGGTTGGAGATGAGAGAAATATGTTTTGGAAAGCTTTCTGGAGAAAGTATGAGGTAAAAGTGATTTTCGAAGTCCTAATCCCGTTTCTGTTTAGTATATAAAGGGTTTAAGAGTTAAAACACAATTAGAAGACTCCCATCTAACCACTGCCTATGTCATTCGAATGACGTACAATGTCGTTCGAACGAGAAGCTTATGCCGTTAGAACGACATACGATGTCGTTTGAACGACCCCAGTAATAAAATCCAAATCTTTTAAAATCTGACTTAATTATCTGATAAAATATACTTAAAAACGTACCTTCCAGTTAAATGATTTAAATAAAAACTTTATAACTTTTTATAAAACTCCCGAATTAATTCCCGATTGGAAGATTAAAGAATAATACCAAGTTAAATCCTTATAGGCCATAAACTCCAAAATTTTATTTTACTCCAAATTAATTAAAGTCAATTTATTAAAACTCGGGGTGTTACATACTTCCCCACTAGGAAAGAATTTCGTCCTCGAAATTAAACGAAGCATACACATCAACGCGTAAATCTCACAAAAAAAAAAGGTTCGCATATAAGTACCGTAGAATGCCATATTTGGGCGCCCATACACCCAATCCTACGCACACCTACCCCACGGACAAAAAAATAATATATATTGCCTATACATGCGTAACTATGAAAATAACGGCGTACCACACGCTCTCACAAATTCCCCCAGTCGATCCTATATCCGAAAGTCATCAAAATCCTAACGTCCTCAAATTAAATCTCAACAAAAAAAATTGATACATACTATACCCAACATCTGCACTAAAATCTTCAAAATAAGTATCGTCCCCGTAATTCAATCTAAGGATCCTCACATCAAGATTACTAATTCTAAACTCAAAGCCTACAACGTCCTCAGCTAAAAACTTAACATCTCCAAGAAACACGTGTAACACGTATGCTAGACCCTCTACCTTAAGGAGTACGAATCAACAAAGGAAATCAATGTCGGTAACGCGGAAGCTAAACGGACTCATAACTTATGAGACCTAAGACGATGCTCTGATACCATCTGTCACACCCCACCTAATTCTGGTGTCGAATGCCACCAAAACTAAGCCCAGCGCGAGTAAATAAATACCAGTCTTAGCATGAGACAGATATGAGACATATAAAATTAATCCACAAGATAATGATAGTTAATCCCAAAAGATAAATCATCCAACTAAGTGATAAAATATCCATGTCCAAGCTAAACCCAAAGAAATTCCAATCTCTAATAATATGGTATTGAATAATCTCCAACTGAATAAAGTGAAATAACTAGACAAAATCTTTACAACTTTGTAACCGAATGGCCCAATCATAACCATAAACTGAGTCTCAATACAAGTGTGAAGGAATAGAAAACTAAACTAAATCAATACGCATAAGGTAGAGCAACTCCAACTGGACCTCCAAGAAATTCTCCAAATAATGCTATGCAGCTTCTCCAAATACTATTTCCTGAAAAGTTAGTCAACGCACGAGGTCTGAGCCCCGAGTATGAATACACACTACTCCCCTCAATTAGCATCCTTGAATCCAGACAATATCATTATACGCAATAAATATCACAATAGAGTATTTTAAATTTAACGATATAATTAAACGCGATAACTATAAATCTCTAACTACCCTCAGAAATCCCGATTTCAAAAAGCACACCAATATGATTTTAGTTATCCTACAGTCCCACGGTGTTAATTTAATTAAATTAACCCAATTTATCAATTTCACAATTATTTACGTTCTTAATTAAATAATTATTAGGTATGGCGGTCCTCCCGCCTCGGGTGATAATTCACAAAAATTCATTATAACGGTCCTCCCGCCTCGGGTGATAATTCACCAAAATGTCACACTTCCCCTTGCTAATAGCCAGCCGAATCCATTTAAACTGTCGATCCCCCGTAATATGACAAGGTTCCAACTCACGACACGACATAAATCGCCCAAGCTGACCCGTTTAAACTGTCGGTCACTAACACATTACGTCGCCACCAATTTTAATACCCGTTTTTATCTTAGGCATTAATTCTCAATTTCACAATATATAAATTACCCCACCCTTTTAATCGATGTGAGATCCTTAAAATATCCCTTGGTCTTATACCTAAGGGTACCCAAGTAGACATGTGTCCTATTCTACATATAGGATGAATTTTCACTATAAAATACGTCCTAGTCTCATGCCTAGGCTAATGCGACAATAAATAAAATATAAAAATCATCCCACTGCCAGAATATAAAATCCCCATGAATTTACACTAAATCGTCTCATACCTAGCAAGCATAAATTATAACCAAGACCTACCCACTAGGGGTGGCCATAGGCCCGAGGCCCTCCAAACCCGCCCAGCCCACCCAATAAAAAAATAGGGCTTGGGTAAGGTGAATAGGCCCGCAGAGCGGGCCTAGCAAAATTTTATAGGCCCGATTTTTTTTCGGACGGGCTTGGGCATGAGTTCTTAAGCCCGATGAGGCCCGGCCCGAGGCCCGAATATATATATATATATATATATATATATATATATATATATATATATATATATATATATATATATATATATATATATATATGGGGGGGGGGAATTTTATAAATATAAAAACGTATACCAAGTCTTTTCATGTAGAGTGGAAAACTTTATATATGGACTTTGTAATACATGGAGTTTAAAACAGATTTTTAATTAAAAAAATTGGTCTTTAAAAAAAAATATGTATTTTAATTTTGAAAAAAATCTTTTAATTAACATAATAAGCCCCATCGGGGGGGGCCTGGGTAAAGAGCTTTCAAATCTGGGCGGGCTTAGTATTACATAATAAGGCCCGATCTGGGCCCGAGCGGGCTTGGGATAGCACTTAATTTTTCAAGCCCGGCTCGAGCCCGACCGGGCCTGCCCAGTCCCGGCCCATGGCCATCCCTACTACCCACTAGTCTCATACCTAGTAAGCATCCTATAATCAAGGGGAGCAATATACTACCCAAAAGCCCCACGTCCCCGCGATGGAAACAGTGAATAATAATGATTCACACAATATCGTAAATCATAAACACAACATGGCAATATAATCATAAAGGTCCCAATTTAATTTAATTCAATTAATAGCACCGTCATTGTTTTCAACATAATTCATTATAATCAATAATCTAAATTTATTTAACATGCGATGATATTCAATATGACATAATCATTCTCCTTTGTAAATCTTCTAATTTTTAGAAGTGTTCACCTCCCACATAACATAAAATAATCCCATAACTTCTACATGCGAACCTACACCCCCAAAACCATAAAAACCCAATATTCTAACTTACGCACCTAAGGGTTTCAAGAATTAAATCACATTAAAAAGTTTTATCAAAACATCCCCAAAATTAGTGTCCACTTTCTCTAATTAAGTTGCTAATTGATTTTAATCAAAAACACGTGATTAAGGATTTAGGCGACACATAAAACACATAATACTAAAGGAAAGGAATCGAGTATTCATGCCTGAGATTAGTTGGATTGAAAATCTGAACAGAAGGTTGAAATCCTATTGATAAAACACCAATTGAATCTTCAAAAACTCTTGAAAAGTAGGGGATAAGGGTTGGAGATGAGAGAAATATGTTTTGGAAAGATTTCTGGAGAAAGTTTGAGAGAAAAGTGATTTTCGAAGTCCCATCCCCGTTTCTGTTTAGTATATAAAGGGATTAAGAGTTAAAACACAATTAGGAGACTCCCATCCAATCACCGCCTATGTTATTCGAACGACATACAGTGTCGTTTGAACGAGAAGCTTATGTCGTTTGAACGACACACGATGTCGTTTAAACGAGACCAGTAATAAAATCCAAATCTTTTAAAATCCGACTTAATTATCTGATAAAATATGCTTAAAATCGTACCTGCCAGTTAAATGATTTAAATAAAAACTTTATAACTTTTTATAAAAGTCCCGAATTAATTTATGATTGAAAGATTTACAAATAATACCAAGTTAAATCCTTACAGGTCATAAACTCCAAAATTCTATTTTACTCCAAATTAATTAAAGTCAATTAATTAAAACTTGATGTGTTACAAATACCAACCCTCAATGTCACCTGCAAAAGAGTGCGTACATATCACAACATTGTATTTAACGTGACATAGTGTTCATTAATAAACTATACATAACTATAGTTAAATAATCTATTTATATATTCAAAATATAATAACACGAAGGCAGTGACTTATGGGCATTCTCTCATGAATCTATTTGTAAATCCTCAGGATTCCTTCACCTATCGAATTTAAAAATGCTTTTATATTCACATGTGAGAAGGGGGGATCAATACGCAATCACACCAACGGGTGATCCCTTACCAAAACTGAATCGATGGATCAGATCATCAACCTCTCTCATCATGAATTCTAGACCGACTAGATGTATGATCAAACATTAGAGCTCCACGATGTCCTGCATCAACAACCAGATGTGCGATAAAAGGGTCACAATCTCCAAAGTAACCTCGACCAATAGATTCACCATGAGTAACGGTATATTCACAAAAATCAGGTGTATATATATACACACATGCGCGCACACACAACTAAAACATATCTCTATGTGACTTAGGTCCATTCTACTCGAAACCTATTTAAATTTCTCTTCATTAACCTATAGTTTAATTATCATCTTAAACCATAACTTTAGTGTATAAATTTTTCCTCGAATAAATTATACTAAGAAAATCCAACCAATAAAACTAAAGAAAAACGACCGTTGTCTGCAAACCTTATTTGAATAAACTCCGACCCCGTTCGAATGAAAACCCTAATCTCGCTTGAATGAGATATAAATCCCATTCGAATGAGAATAATGTAAGTCATCTCCTTCGTCCTAACAAACATGATTTTGACCCAAAGCCTCCATTAATGAGTTTTGATCTTTGACCCAGTGACCCAAACATCACCAAAATCAAAATAATATACGAGTTTATTATCCTAAATGATTCCCAATAATTATTTAGGATCCACAAGATGAATTATGGTATAATTCTTCAAATTTCACATATTTAAACCTAGTTTACTATCAACATGACTGTAACCTAATTACCCCTATAATTTTAAGTCCAAAAGTCAAATTAACAAGGGGATTCAATTTACAAACAAAATTAAATCCTAAAACATTAGTTCCAATTAGATATCATATGTCAAACGATTTAATTTCAGATTTCTCTTTAAAAGCATAAGTCTTCGATACAGAGCTAATAAATATGAAACCTAATTAATCCAATTAAACTAACATGATTAAGATAATCAGATTTAATCCTAAACATGCATTCTTAATCTCGAAATTAAACATATAACATGGAATTATAAACAAGTTTGAGAATGCGCGCGATCTTAATTGAATGATCTATATAATTAAGATCGCGAAAGTGCACTCTCAGATAATATGATCATTCCAATTTTATCTTATTATCCTTAGACATGTATCTAAGTGATAAATCATATATATAAACCATGCAATCACACGATTCTGCACTTTAGAAACTTCACAAGACAATCAACTTTATAATGCTACTTGATATGAACCACAAGTACAACACTCAGTCTTCGTAGAATCCCTAAATAATATTCGTCAATCCTAAGCAGTCCACAGGTGGCGATCCACCCTTGGTATCCAGTGATCAGCTTTCAGCCTTCAGTCGTCAGTCGTGATCCTTTTGGGTTCACAATTTAGCCATATAAATGATATCTCGACAATGAATATATCTCAATAATGTTCAAAAGGATTCACAAAAATGTATTTGGGGATGTGTTTATGAATCAAAAGTGTTTTATGAACCAAAATGGGTGAAAGCCTTTGCAACAGATGTGCAAAAATCATTTTGGCAAAAGTCCCATAAAATTTTGAAAAAAATAGATATTTATAGCTCGTGCATGAAATTAGAGGCGGTGGTTTGTTCGAACGAAAATAAGGCTCGTTTGAATGAGAAAGGCAGTTCGTTTGAAAGAAAATAATGTTCGTTCCAATGACAAGCCATCTCGTTTAAACCAGCTTCAAACGCTGCAAAATAGTACACCCTCTTTAGATGCTCGTTAGATGTAGAGATCAAAAGATGCTTCGAACGAATTTGACATCTCGTTCGAACGATAATGCCTTCTCATTTGAACAAGGTCAGCAAACTTTGAAATTATTTTAAATAAATAAAAAATATGCCTCAATTTTTAGACATAAAAAAAACCTGTTTCAGTTTTAATAAAAGTAAAGCATCCCAAAATAAATTTCATGAATAAATGTAAACAAAAATTGATTTATACTATTGAGAGATGCAAGGAATTCTTTAATCTTGGAGTCGATTTGTTGTGACGATACGTGACGGTTTGTGTCGAGATAGGCCAAACTATCGTAAGTGCAAACAAAATAAATACTCAGCCTAAGCTAAACTATTTACCTTTAAAAATATCCCCATTTAGCTATTCTGGTAGAGAACTATACAAACCTAACCAAAATTCAAATTACATAAAATATCCCCATAAATGACAAAATATCCTAATAAGATTTTTTGTCATCATTATTTTCATTGTCTTATAGTGCTTCCGTTTGGTTTCTTTGACTTCATCTAGTGAGTCTTGATTTTCGCATAATGTACCTTCACCCATGAATCAAATATAAATACCCCATGATGCATCGAGTTTGAAATGGAAAACAAAAATCATAAAGCAATAAAGTGATCTCCCCCATAAATCAAACTCATCATCAAATCAATAAAATCAAGTCTCCCCCTTAGTTTGTTCTCCCCTTTTTTGTATGAAATAGACAAAGGAGTAAACATAATCAAGAATTATAGAACATCACATATAAATAAAATACATGCAATGATAATATCAAATGCTCACATTCACTAACTATTTTTGAATGTTTTTTAAAAAAATTATTAAGTATAAATTTTTTACAAATGCAACACATCATGGAGAAATGCTAAAATATCTTAATCATGAAAATGGAATGTAGGGGTGTGAACATATTCCACAAGTTAATCAACAAAGAAAATCATAATACTTGTGCATGAGGGATTGACACATCACAAACAAAAGAACTCAAAGTCTATCTCAGGGGTAAAAATGGTGAACTCATGTGAAATTGACATAACCTAATCAACAATTCAAAACAGTAAGTGATTTTCACACCAATAATGTCCAAAACTATATATGTTTTTTGAGATTTTTATAGTATGTGCAAACCCATTGGTTTTCGATTAAACTCCTTCAAAATCTCACATATAGCAATTATACTCTAAATTATTTTGAAGAAATTAATGATTATTTATGGTGAAGCATCAATGTTCAAGAAATGGCCTGGAACTTCTGTGTTTATGTGCCTCAAATCTTTTTAGGCTATTTTCATTGAGAATGGTGGCTTTTCACGCAAAGACTTTGTCTTTCGTAATTCGGTTCCATTTCTTAAAATAAATTTACTAGAAAAATGATTTTTTAAATTAGGGCAATGGTTTTTACATGATTTTTTTTGTTATCTCGCTTTTCACATTTGATTCGTCTTTAAAGAAAAATTGAGATGAAAACACTATGATCGACATGTGACAGGTAACTGCAATACTCATATAAGCTCGTGTGTGTGCATTAAAGGAGACAAGGAGTCACACAAGTAGCAAGTTGTCATCAAATCACAACTTAATGACTCCACACATTATTAAGGACATGTATAAAATAATGCCACGTCTAAAAACATTACAAAATAGTTATGAGGAGATGGAATGAATGGGTGACTTGAACATCTTTAATGTTCATCCACATAAGGTGTAAAAAGAAATTACAAAACCATTTTTGTCTTTTTTAAAAAATTTATCAAAATAATTTTTTTTTGCCTTTTTCACTTTTTCTTAAAAGAAACTTAAAATATTTTTCTATTTTTCAAAAAATTTCCAAGAAAACTAAAACTTTTTTTGGATTTTTTGAAAAATATATCAAAATGAAAAAAATATAAGTACAATGATAGTACTTATTAGCAATAGGCATATAGGATATGAGCATGAAAAACACCTTATGTTAGTAACAAGTCTCAACCTAAATCATTAGGCATGGAGGAGTTCTCCAAAAGAGACGACATCATATGAAAAATCTCCATCAAATTTTGTGAAGTCTTGACTAAATACTCTACTTGCTCTCAAAAATCTCAAAATCTCTCAAGTTTTGTGCTAGAGACTGGGGAGTAACATTTGTGGGAATTCATGCGGGAATTCATGCAGGAACTCATGTAAGAACTCATATGCGTGCAAATCGGGGAACATACCTATAAGACACTCTACCCATCTTAAAACAAAACTCTTTAAGATGACCTTTTGTTTGTAATGGGAACAAACATACATGTTCTTGGTTTCACCTTTCTCAAAAATCCTAGGACGATCTCCCCTAGGTGGGCTAGGTCCAGTGCCATAAGGATCTAACACAAACTCGAGAATCATCTCAGGTGCGAAATGGGAAGAGGATGCACCGTTATAACCTATTCCTTTCCTATCTATGTTACCTAAATAGGGATGACGATCATCTTTCTTACCTTTTTAGATGTGTCATTTAAAGTGACCTTGACCTCCCGAGCACATTCGAGATCACTCTCTAGTTGTGATACATGGGCTTCAAGTTTCTCACAAGTCTCTAATAAAGATTGGAGATCTCCTGTAAGACTAACCTCGGTGTTGGTCAAATCGGTCTTTTCCCGGACTAAAACAATCAACTGCTTATATAAAGAAATCTTCACCTTCTCGAGTTGACTCACTGATGCCTTACACTCTCTCAAAACTTTCACCTCATTTTTCAATTCTAACACCATAAGAGACAAATCTTTATTTAACCTTTTAGTTTTCAAAGTCTCAATGCAAAGATCACTAAACGCCTTTTGGAGACCACCTTATCCCTCACTAAAATTACCACACTCACTATCACCAAATTTAATTGAAACATCATCGAGGCTTTCATGTTTAGATATGTCCTCATTGGTGTGGGAAAAACTAGAAGGGCTAACCTGAATAGACATAAATGCAAATCACAGTTCATGTGGTGATTCTTACCGTGAATAACCCGACTCGATGTCACTACTGCTAAGAGTGGACGTATGTGCAATATTCCTACCCTTTCTCTCAAGCCTAGTGGGACACTCATGTGCCTTGTACCCTTTTCCCTCACATTCATAACACCTAATCTCTTCCTCTTTGTCTCCCTCTCTTGTGCCCTCATTCTTATTTTTATTTTTCTCAAAAATCTTTCTTTGGAAAATTTACTTTTAAAAAAAGGGCCAAGTCCTCAAAATCTTCATTAACCTGAGATTCGGACTGACAAACTTTTTCTTTCTTCTTTTTCTTAGTTTGAGTCTTTAAATCAATACCTACTTCCTTAGGTTTAGTGGTTTTAGGGAACATATCAATCTTATATGTTTGAACATCTCCTACAAGTTCTTCTAACCTAAGAGTGTTTAGGATCCCTAATGAATTAAGTACGGTGACCTTAGGAATAAAGAGGGTAGGGAGCGACCTAAAAATTTTCTTCACAACTCTCATCCCAGGAATTTTCTCACATGAATTGAAACTACAATTAACTATGTCCGAAAAACTTGCATAAAACTCACCAAAAGACTCGGACTCTAGCATGGTAATGTTCTCAAATTGGGTAGTCAAATTTTGTAGATTTGATTCCTTTACACCATTGGTAACCTCGTGTGTGAGTTGAAGAGTATCCCAAGCTTCTTCAGACGTAGTGCACATCATAAAACAATGAAACTTGTCAAGCGTGATATCTCCAGAAATAGCATTAAGTCCGCCAGAGTTAAAATTACTCCACTTAAATTCACCTTTGTCCATGAAGAGACAGGTTGAGGGTCAATGACAATGACAGTGGGAGGGGTCCGCCCTTTTTTATAGAGCAACAAGACGCATTCATCAATACACTTAAGATTAGACCTCGTCATAGCTTTCTAATATGAATATTTGGTATCATCAAAGATGGTCACTCTATTATATAAAATCTCCATTACAAATTCGGCTATTCAAAGATTAACAATTTTTCAAAAAAAATTGATATCAAAGAAAAAAAAAACTATGGAAAAAGATCACATAACATTTATATGTAACTGTGCTTTCGCAATCTTAATGGAATGATTTATATAATTAAAACTCCACCAAACACAAATCCGAATTTATCTTATTAACCTAAGACATGCATCTAAGTGATAAATAATACATGTAAAACAAGCAATCACACGGCAACTGAGGAAAAATCCATTTTAAGGGCAAAACCTTTATTTATGCACTCTAGAAACATTATAGGACAGTCGACTTAAAATGCTACTTGATATGACCCTTGAGTACAATGCACAGTATTCTTAGAATCTCTAAAGAATACTCCTAAATCCTGAGCAATTCACATTTGGTGGTCCACCCTCGGTATCCACCGATCATCTTTCAAGCTTTAATCTTTAGCCAAAATCCTTAGGGGTTCACAATTCAGTCATAAAGATGATCTCTCCATATTGATTATATCTCAACAAATTTTAAAAGGATTCACAAAAATATATTTCAGGGTGTTTTTATGAACCAAAATCGGTGAAAATATCTGTTTCGTTTCCACATTTCATAGGGCTTTTCTCAAAAGTGTTTTTGTGAACCAAAATGGGTGAATACCATTTCAACAGATGTGTAAAAATTGTTTTAACAAAAGCCCTATGAAATGTGGAAATAAAACAGATATTTATAGGTCGTGCACAAAATTCAAGGTGACGGTTCATTGGAGCGCAAATGAGGCTCTTTCGAATGAAAATGGAAATCCGTTTGAAAGAAAATAGAGTCCATTCAAACAACAAGGCCATCTCGTTCGAACCAGTTTTTAATGACCTTCAAACAGTACGCCCGCATTTAATGATCGTTAGATATAGATATCTAACAATTCTTCGAACAACTTTGACATCTCGTTCGAACCAGAATGCCTTCTCGTTTGAACGAGGACAATGAACTTAGAAATTTTTTAAAATAAATAAAAAATATGCCTTGATTTTTAAAGTTCAAAAAATCTTGTTTCAGTTTTAATAAAAATAAAAGATCTCGAAATAAATTTCATGAACAAATTTAAACACAAGTTGATTTATACCTTTGCGAGGTGCAGATACGTCTTCAATATTGGAGTCGGTTTGTCATAATGGTACGTGACGGTTTGTATCAGGATACGCTAAACTATCCTAAGGGAAATAAATTAAATTCTCAGCCTAAGCTAAACTATTTTCCCTTACAAAGTTACATTAACGAATGATATAACACGAGATTTCTAGCCTAAAATAATGAACAGTAAGTCTCTTCACCACAATCCATGTTCAACTTCTCCCAAAGTCTTCTTAGGCTCTCCCACAAGTCTAAGATGTTTAGGTTTGTCTGTTATACATTAAATAATTAATAATAATATCTCTTAAATATTCCTTAGCCCCGTAGGTTCATAATAGGCCTACTTTTGAGCGCCAAAATGAAACCAAAATACTACACGGAATAACCCAAAACTAAGCTTAAGGGTATACCTACCCCAGGGCCCATCTTAAGATGGTAAACACATGTAATCGGGTCTCCGTATCACTCTGGAGTTCTCTTTAATTTGTAGTACCTCATAACTCTTGATAATACCTTACAACATAAAATAAAACATCGAATTACTTATTTTATGCGTAACTGCATTTAGTACGAGTTAATTAATTACACTGATTAATTAAACATAGCATGTGACACAACATATCACATGACATGCAAATTTAATCATCATCTAAATACACAATTTATTATTACTAATTCATTTAAGTAATAATTAATATGAGATTATTAACTTATTCTCATAATTAACAATCATTTACATTACACCAAAAATATGGCCTATTACAGTATTTCCCCAAACTAAAGAAATTTCATTCTCGAAATTTGAAACATACGAGACTATAAGAGTTGCGAATAATTCTCTCGCACGTCATCCTCCCACTCTCACGTTGACTTATCTTCGTTCTGATGACTGAAAGTGAAGAATGGGTGCTTAACAACTTTCCATTTTGTAACATAGCCTTTGAGTCCATAGCTTATTTGGTTTTACAAGCACTAGTAGTTATATTATACCGTCTCTTTGGACATGGTTATATCTTTATGACACCATTCCCAATTAAATATCGTGTGATCAGTCATTTATTAATTTTAAAACAGAATATTCAGTTGGTTCATTCTTAGCATAACTGTCGAAAAACATTAATTTATTAATCATTTAATAGTTAATTAAGCTAGTGTCAAAAACTTTATCTTTTAATTAACATTCACCAATTTATACCAGTAACACATTCACCATTATCATAAATAAAATAATAATAATTTAGAAACCATCTGACTGATTAAATAAGACCGGAATAAGCATCCGAGTTTAAAGTCTTAAGTACAAAGAGTCCATAAATAAAACTTAATCCAATCATTTGAAATAAATGGAGTACAATATCTCTAAGATAAATAATAACTAAGAATGGGTGACATGCCTTGATTGAAATAACTACATCAAGAAACTAAATGAATAAGAGTGGAGGCTTTTAATATCGAGTACCTACAACTTCCATAACAGTTGTAGCATGTTAAGCGATAGTGAACTCCTAAGGTGTATGTCCCTGTGGATAGACACCTAAAATGGTTTACACAAAGAAAAATAGATTTGGAAGAAACGGGTCATAGCCCGAGTGAAATTAGTTTAAAATATTTTACCAAGTATTTAAAATTCTTACCAGCAGATATTACATACATGTTAGCTTTGTAGGCTGTCACTTGAGATTCTCACCTCTCAACTATTGTGCACGCCTAACGTAACTCTAAACCATTATGTTTCTTGTTACCATGCCTTACTAGTTCGCATTCATTATACTTCTAAACTATTACTCATAGTGTCCACCTGTATTTCCCACGCAATACATTATCGGATATTTATATATATTTTTTCATTTAAAATTTAAGTGTCCACCTACTTAAGTTATTTTAGATTTCACTATCTTTCTTATCCACTAAGTCCATACAGTAGAATATATATATATTCATCACTCTATTATATATATACTAATACGACACTCCTAGGCTTAGCTGTGGTGCAAGCATACTCTTCTATCAACTCCCGGTACATCTCGTACTAAATAGGGACTATTGGTTCAGTATCACTCTCAAACCATAAATACAATTCACACATATTGGAGGCGAACATAGTTCTAGGCCTTTGGGCTACGCACCCAAATGATCGTACACACCATTGTTCACACAAATAGAGATCAAACCAAAGTTCTATGTTCTAGGGTACAAATCTAAAATCCCCCATGTGGCTCATTAGGATAAGATTATCCCTTTTCAAAACCTCCCACGATAGCAAGCAACATAGGTATGTCATACACATAAGAAATCATGCAATAGGTATTTGCACCACCTATATATTTATATCATCGCTATATGTATTCACACATCCTATATGATACGTTATCATACGTAGTATATTTATATCCCGAATATTCCACGCTTTAGTAATTTTCAATTTTACTTCTTATCGTACGTTCCAGAGAATCTCCAACCACTCAAAGTGTCTCCATTATTCTCTAATGTAATATCAGTAGGTAACTAACTCATATCCTATTGGTCTAAACCATCGTTTTCCTTGAATTACCATGACCCAAATTATTCTTCAAATTAGGGTTTTCTCTCAATTAAGCTTAATTAGACTTAGACCTTAAATCCCTCTCAAAAGACCAAGCCTAAAACCCAACCTTAGCCTACTAGTACTTTAATATAATCCTCATTATATTTAAAAATAAAACTAGCAAGTGAATCTCGATCGTTTCCCATAAGTCCTAAATAAAAAGGGAAAAACTGGCAAAATCTAGGGACTCGAATCAATTCGGCCACAGTCCAAATCAATTCACTTCCTGAACTGATTCGGCCAGGAGCCGAATCAATTCGCCGCTACAGGTCTTCGCCTCTTCCATTAAACTGTTACGGGTTTCCTCCATTTTTAACCTCCAAAACTCCATAATCCTTTCCCAAACTCCCAACCAATCATCCTAAACATTATACTACATGTAAGGGTGATTTCTAATGTAAAAGAATCATTTAATCATCAATTAACATCAATGAATTTCATAATTTCCAACTAATTTCTTTAAGACCCTAGTTCATCATTTTTGTTCAAGAACTACCACAAACCCCCAGATTTGTTCACATATGGATAATCCTAATTCATCAATTTCGTTCTACATATAACAGGGAGTTTAACCTAACCTGATTTTTATCCAAGAACATAATTTAATCCTCCAAACATTTACTCAATATCTTCATAATCATGTGAACAATCATCATATACTAACATGGATATCATATATGCTCAGAAATTTGCAAGTTTAAACACTTACCTTGATATGAAGGTCTGATCCATTGTAGAAGAGTGGTATATGTGTGATCCTCTCTTTCCGATCTATGCTCCCGTGGGATTGCTGGTGCAAACGGTGCACTAATGTTGGTCCTAGCCTTGGGGAGTACCTCTCCTTCCTCCTTTAATGGCCTCTTTGCAACGAGTAGTTTCTAATTCTAGGAGATATAACCTATCAGCTTATATAGATCTCCAAAATTCGTAGGTCTTTATTCGTCAAAAATACAAATGACTAAAATACCTTAGCGGGATGCCGGTTTGGTCCAAAATTGACCCAGGACCCAAATTAAACTCCCCAGTACACTTTTTTTACTATCTCTACCCTTCCAGACACTTTTGTGCACTCGAAATGATCATATGGATGACTTAAAAATAAATTACTTTATTTTTCATGAAATTGAGTCTCGACATGACTGACACGTGCGTCCCGACTAAATTACTGTAACTGTCGTATTTTTCACTTGCTATAATTTTAATATTTTATTTTCATAATCCCATATTACTTTATTCACTAATTAATACTCAATATAATTCACATAATAAATAGTAACCCCTGTCTCGCTAGTTAATATTTATTTTAATCCGGATTACTTTCCAATTAATTTCCCATATTTAATTTAATAAATACCACATTTAAAATCATTAAAAATATGGGGTGTTACATACTTCCCCCTTATAAAGGAATTTTGTCTCGAAATTTGGAAAACAAAAGTATACATGGTAAGAAAAATTTTGGATACTTTTCGCGTATCTCATCATCGCGCTCCCAAGTAGACTCGTCGACATTATGATGCTCCCACTGTACACGCACAAATAGGACTACCTTCGACCTCAACCTCCTCTCTCTATGGTCTAAGATAGACACCGAGCTCTCCTCATATGAACTATCAGGCTATAAATTGATCCCTTCCAATGCAACGTGAGTGTGAGCCAACTCATCCCGAAGATATCGCCTAGTGAAAAAATATGGAACAAATCATGAATACGATGCAGTTGTTTCGGCAACCCAAGTCTGTATGCCACCGGTCCAATCCTCTCGATGATAGGAAATAGGAAATGGCCCCACGTACCTTGGCGCCAACTTCCTCTTGTTCCCAAATCTCATTATCCCCTTCATAGGAGACACCCATAGTAATACTTGATCCCCTACATCAAACTCTCGAAAGAACCTCTTGGAAATTGCGTAGCTCTTTTATTTGTTTTGGGCTACCCGTATACGATTTCAAATCATCTCGATCCTGGCTGAAGTGTCCTGAATCAACTCTAGCCTGAGTATCTTGTTGTCCCCCACCTCTAACCAACAACCAGGCGAATGACAAGGTCTAACGTATAACACCTCAAATGATGCCATATCAATCATAACTGATAGGAGTCATTATATGAAACTCCACCAGTGGAAGATATTATTCTTGAGCTCCTCTCGAATCAAGGCTACACATTCACAACATATCCTCCAACCTTTGATTCGTCCTTGAAATTCAGATAAGTCTCAATATTAAAACTTCAGATTCTAACACTTAGCGCATCCGAACGTATTTAAAATTAACTCGTAATAATATTTTGGTGCTTCCACTATACATGTATCAGTGGCACCATAATGATTGAAAATCAACTCCTTACCACCCTAGATTAACTACAAGTAATTTTCACTCTCATATGCTAATATATCTCTTTAAATATCGCTCGTATAATGACACACCAAATTATCATGAACCCGCTTATGATGCTTCAAAAAGATGAGCCTACACTCTACTGGCTCTATTATCTCTATGTTGGAAAATGCCATATCGCCTAAGTGCCATTTGCATAGAGTATCTTTTGATTAATCCCAAAAATCTAAACTGTATATTCTTTGTACTTTTCAATACTTTACTCATCCCTTTTCGTCTACTCTTTGGTTCCTGGTGACACGCCTCACTCATAATGCAACTATATTCTCTTTTTCTCATTTTATTCATGCCTCTATTTTGCCCATGCATCTGCATTTATTTCACATGTTACCCTTCCTCTCCTCGTGAATGATTTTGAACATTTCAACTAACTAAGGTGCCTATACACCCTATGTTTTGTGCATTGTAGTACAAATCAACTAAATGTAATATACTTGCATTAAATGCAGTATACTTAGCATAACTATACGGTAAGGTTATACTCAACCCACCCATTAGTTGTAACTTTATTATTTTCTAGGTTGCCCCACCGATCTAGTCGTGGTAAAAGCGTTCTACACTGGCTTTCGCATCAGTATTATACGGCTCTACTGGTCTTAAATCATTATTGAATTATCAACTCTTGGAGATAATCACTTATATGTACAATAACTAAGGTACTGAACCCATGTACTCAAAACCAAACCTCTCCCGACTGCCAACGTTCTCCAAATTTCAAGCGTGGGATGTCTCGCAAAGCAAAATCCAAACAAGAAATTCCCCGATACACTATTATCTAACATTTCTAGTCGTCGAGGTCTGTTAGGTCCTTAGTTCATATCATGTACCCCTAAATCCCCATCTGCTGATATAAAAAGTCTACTCGTCCACTCTCATGTCACTAACGATAACATACAATGCATTGCTCTTACTATCACAAGTTCTTAGCGCTATATAAATATTGAGCTATATATCTTCGCTCGACGAGGAGCATAAAGCACCCTGAATTACATCAGTAAAAATTACCTATGCAGCGGGATCAAATATAACTAGACAACATGCTCAATAAAGTCTATGATATTTAAATTTTATATGTACTATCAAAGGTATAGCTCTTTATTTTTGTTCATATAATAACATACAATATATGTAAGTAGGCTCAACCTTATTTCAGGCGATGCCTCGCAAAATAATAAATTTTACCCTATAACAACATGCACGGTGATCTTATCACACAGTCTACGACTGTTCAAACTCTCGGTATACCGTCACTACACGACGTTATAATAAGTACTACATGCTTAACTCTCAAAAGTAGCAAACCATAACATAAAAACTCTCTTAGTGTCTACACCTGCTCACCTACGAGTGACACCGAAATGATCCCCGCTACCCAACGATAAATATATATACATACACACACATATATATAAATATATATATATATATATATATATATATATATATATATATATATATATATATATATATATATATATATAATAAGGCTAACACTGTCAATGCACCCATTAAACCTGACTCACCCACTAATTTTAGTGTCAATAATCATACCTTGCGATGCCCTCATGTCACCCGAATAAATCCTACATTTGCATGGATGGAATAAAGATATTACCTCATTTTGGCATCTGTTTCTCGTGATCACCAGTTCCTTAAACAGACTCCCACACCAAAACTGACCCCCGATTTATTACACTGGTTGTACATTCAGGATCTCATCCTCTAGTTGCCCCTATCTCCCTTTGGGTAATCCTTTATTTTGTTTTGACCTATACTCCCATAAGTGAAACATCGACCCAAAAATCTCTCCACTGATGTCGCAACTGCCATAAAAACACTGCTATCTCTGAACGTGGACCCGCTGGCCTCCCCCGTTCTTCTCTTGGTCCTGGTAGCCAGGGAGAACGATATTTTTCTACTGTTAGGAACCCTTTTGGTCCTGCTGAAACCACCATTCTCAGGTTGTTAACCCCTAACCTAACTCTCTTACCCCGATTTCCCTTACCGAAAATCTCGCTCCTCTTGCTGTTGTGCTCCACTTGCACAGTTCCCAATCTGACTGGTCTCACTATCTCCATATGAATAAGTTTAACATAGGTGGCCCTACCCTCCACACATGGGATAACTTTCTTCTCTATCCCCCTGTATCTAGCATCCTTCTCTCGAAATTGGTAGTCTTGGCCCCAAATTCCTACCTCTGATGTTCCTTTGGCTCCATTGGTCCTATGAAACTTATTGCTGGACTCTATAGCCCTGATTGAATCCATCATCACCTCATAGGGATTCGATTTATCTGACTATTTTAAATGGGTACCCTACTGGTATACCCTCCTGTGGTGCTTTACTAGCACGGTTTTCTTTAGTCGTGCTCTTCGGCTAGATTCTCTAACATTTCTAGCGCCTTTCTTCTAGAAGTGCTGATATAAACTTGCAAATGTACAACCTTGATGACATCGACATTAGTCATCCTAGCTGGGTTTACCATCCACAATTGTGAATTCTACTCACTGGTCCTTTATCAAGTATAAACCTTTTTATATTCTATGTACCCCTTCGTCGGGTATGAAGTTCGTTAAGAAAATCGATCTCTCTTTCATGATCCGTCTCTAGCTTGCCTACTTGTGATAAGTTTTGAAATTCCACTTGCATTTATGTTATAATAGCAGATGGAAGACCTCACGATTAAACCGTACCCAAATTTCTTGTTGAATTTCCAACATACTTCTTTATACGTGGTGACCGACTCTAATCACTTTACATTGCTCCTATGAGCTAAAAAATTTGCCCAAAATTTAATCTTGGGTGTTGTTGCACTCCATCCTACACAATTGCCTTCGGATTCTCTACTTCCATTGGCCCATCACACTTTCTCAAATTTTTATATGGCTCTTCAAAATTGATCTTTTGACCCCCCACCCATTGCTGACTACGTTGGGTGAGTCTGGATTGGCGCTAACATTATCTATGACAGTGTTTGGGGAAGCTACTTCTTTCGAGTGATTTTTCTATTTTAACTTGCTTGAATAATGCGCATGGTGACTTCTGTCACGATCACCATTCCCAGAATACTCTATGTCTTATGCAGAGCTTCTCTTCCTGCAGTCTTTCTTTTGGCCTCTCTGGTCGTCCTATAATTTCGGTGTACGAAGCCCACCCGAGCTCGTTTGTGAATCATATCGGTTATGCTTAATAGTAGAAGAACGTAAGTCGCATACGTAGAGGAATATAAAAATCCTATAATAAGGCTTTATATCAAAGAACGCTACACTGAAACGTGAAAAGTCGCACAAATCCAAAGGATACTCGAACCTGATGCTCTGATACCACCTGTGACACCCCGCCCAATTAAATATCGGGTGATCAGTCCTTTATTAATTTTAAAACAGAATATCCAGTTGGTTCATTCTTAGCACACTGTAGAAAAACATTTATTTATTAATCACCTAATAGTTAATTAAGCTAACGTCAAAAACTTTATATTTTAATTAACATTCACCAATTTAAACCAATAACACATTCACCATTCTAATAAATAAAATAATAACAAATGAGAAACCATCTGACTGAATAAATAAGATTGGAATAAACATCCCAGTTTAAAGTCTCAAGTATAAAGAGTCCATAAATAAAACTGAATCCAATCATCTTAAATAAATGGAGTATAATGTCTCTGAGATAAATAATAACTAAGAATGGGGCGACATGCTCTGACTAAAATAACTCCATCAAGAAATGGAATGAATAAGAGTGGAGGCGTCTAATATCGAAGACCTGCAACTTTCACAACAACTACAGCACGTCAAGCGGTAGTGAACTCCTAAGATGTATGTCACTGTGGCTGAACACCTAAAATGGTTTGCACAAAGAAAAATATATTTGGAAGATGTAACACTCCGTAATTTTCAAACCTTAAATAGCGAGTTTTAAATCAAAAGTCGAAAAGGTATTTTTTTTATTTAAATTTTTTTGTCAATTAATAGGTGGACTATTTATTTAAAAGATTATTTTGGTCCAAATTGGATTAAACATAAAATATTTTTAGAATTCGAAAAAATTTGTAATTTTTATGTAAGGGTAAATTCTTAATCTTAAAAATTTTGGAACTCCAAACATTTAATTTTTCTTGCTTGATAAAGGGATGAAGTTCCTGTAAATTTTTAATATTATATTAATTGTAAACTTTTTTTTAATATGCTGGAGGTGATTGAGGGACGCACTGAAACCCCTTTTTCTTTTTTCTTACGGCGCAAGGCTCCCACTAGATTGAGGAGTTGTATTTTATTATTTATGTATTCCTTTATTTTTGGTTCCATGTGTAATGATGGCTGCCTTCCAAGTAGATTGGATTGCACACAGAATTTTGCTTGAGATAACTATCTCCAACTTTGGAGTGTCACATATGGCTTTAGTGGGTCTGTTAACATATTTATATTTTTTTTTAGAATTGGCAATCATTTGGAGTCTTTTTATCTCATCTTATAAAAAGAGAATTGACTCACTTTTAAAAGCCACATCCTTTATTTTTAAAAATCTTCTTTTCCCTACACAAAGAAGAATACTCACACCTTTATATTTCAACTCCAAACCTCCATTAAACAAAACTTCAGTCATATTTTGGGAGGTTTAAACTACATATTTTCAAGAAGGCCCAAGAACGAAACTTACTTATTTTCGCGAGACGAATTCAACTGAGTATTTAGAATTTTCAATCGATGATTTTTCCAAGCACGAATACTCTATTCTTTTCCTTTAGTATTATGTGTCTTAAGTGTCGCATAAACAATAAATCATATGTTTCTTAAAACAAATTAGCAACTTTAATTAGAGAAAGTGGACATTTATTATGGGACCGTTTTTATGAAAACTTTTAATATGAAGTTAGATAAACACTTGGGTGCATAGGTTAGTGTATTGGGTTTTTATGATTTTGGGTGTAGGTTTGCATGTAGAATTTTATGGATTTATTTAAATGATAAATGGGACGCGTACACACTTATAAAATTAGGTGACTAATAAAAGAGGAAGGTTATGACATATTGAATGTTTTTGCATGTTAACTAATTTAGCATTATTAAATAGAAATAATTGTGTTGATAATGACAACGACATTATTAATTAATTAAATTAAATTGTATTAAATTGTTATGTTGTTCATATGTATTGTGATATTGTGTGATTTGTTGCTACTCACTTTTGCCATCGCAAGGACGGGGGGATTTTTGGTAGAATATTGCTCACCTTCATTATAGGATGCTTACTATGTATGGGACGTGGGTAGGCATTGGTTATGATTTATGCTTGATAGGTATGGGACTAGTTAGTGTAGAATCGTGCGAATTTAATATTCTGGGATGGGGCTGATTTTTATGTTTTATAATCGTTACGCTAGCCTAAGCATGAGACTAGGACGAAATTTATGGTAGAAATTCTTCCTATACATAGGGTACGACAGAGTGGGGTTTTGTAAATCCATAGGTATGGTACTAATGGTGTTTTAAGGATCTCACGCCGTCAATAAGGGTGGGGTTAATTGACTAAAATAATGAGAAAGATAATGAATGAGGATTAATACCTAAGATAATAAAATGGGTATTAAAATTTATTGGCGACATAATGTGCGGGGGTCGACCTTTTAAATGGGTCAGCTGGTGTTTATTTCGTGTCGTGTGTGGAACCTCGTCATATTGCGGGATTGATAGTTTAAACGGATCAGCTAGATATTGACGAGGGGATTGTGGAATTTTTGTGTGCGTACCACCCGAGGCGGGAGGAGAGCTATAGTAATGATTAATTATTTGAGCAAGAATTGTATGCGGGAGTACCACAATGGTTAATATTAAACTGGGATGAATGATAGATCGGGTTAATTTAATTAAATTAACAGCAAAGGACTATTGGGTATTTAAAATCATATTGGTGTGAATTTGTTTGAATAAGAATAATTAGGGTAGTTAGTGATTTCTTATGATCGCATATAATCATATCTCCTTTAATTAAAATATTCTATTTGTGGTATTTATCATGCATAATGTTATTGTCTGGGTTCTTGGACCCTATTTGAGGGAAGTAGTGTGTATTCATGATCGGGGCTTTGACATCTTGAATTGACTAACCTTTTTCGGAATAAGTTGGAGTAGCAGTATAGGATTTTTTGGAGATTATCTTGGAGGTGCAGTTGGAGTTATTTATTTACTTTATGCTTAGTAATTTGGTTTAGTTTCCATTCCTTCGCATATATATATATATATATATATATATATATATATATATATATATATATATATATATATATATATATATTTTGAGACTCAGTTTATGGATTTGTTGGGCCATTCGGTTCCACAGTTGTTTCGTTTTGATTCAGATATTCACTATGGATTTAGTTCATTCAGTTTTATATTTATTGGAGAGTGGATTATTTGGAGTTTAGCACGGTGATAGATTTTATTTATCGTATAGTTGGTTGTTCTCATTTGGGATTGATGAAATTATCATTATGGTGGATTGATTTTACATGTCTCATATCTGTTATATGCTAAGAATGTTATTTTATTTGCTCGCAACCATCTTAGTTTTGGAGGCGACCAACGTTAGAATTTAGCAGGTTGTGATAGAAGAAATGGGTCAGAGCCAAGTGAAAATAGTTTAAAACATTTTAAAAAGTGTTTAAAATGCTTACAAGTACATATTACATGCATGTTCACTTTGCGGGCGAGATTATCACCTCTCAACTATTGTGCACGCCTAACGTACCTCTAAACCATTCTAGTTACAACGCCTAACTAGTTGCATTCATTATCCTTCTAAACTAATACTCATAGTGTCCACCCTTATTTCCCACATAATACATTATCAGATATTTATATATATCTTTTAACTCTAATATAAATTCTCATTTAAAAGTTAAGTGTCCACGTACTTAAGTTATTTTAGATTTCACTATCGTTCTTGTCCACTAACTCCACAAAGTAGAATATATCACAAGTATATATATATATATATATATACACACTAATATGGCACCCCTAGGCTCAGCTACGGTGCCCGTATACTCTGCTATCAAGTCGCGGTACATATCATACTAAATAAGGACTATTGGTTCAGTATCACTCTCAAACCATATATAAAATTCACACATATTAGGGGCAAACATAGTTCTAGGCCTTTGGGTTACGCACATACCTACGCACTCAAATGACCATGCACACCATTGTTCACACAAATTGGGATCAAACCAAAGTTCTATGTTCTGAGGTACCAATCTAAAATCCCCTCAGTGACTTATCAGGATAAGACTGTTTCCTTTTAAAACATCCCACGGTAGCAAGCAGCGTAGGTATGTCATACACATAAGAAATCATGCAACAGGTATTTACACCACCTATATATTTATATCATCAGTATAGGTATACGCACGTCCTATATCAGACGTTCACATACATAGTATATTTATATCCCAAATATTCCACGTATTAGTAACTTTTAATTTTACTTCTTATTGTACGTTCTCGAGTATCTCTCAACACTCGAAGTGTGTCCATTATTCTCTAACATAATATCAGTAGGTAACTCACTCATATCCTAATGGTCTAAACCATCATTTTCCTCGAATTCCTGTGACTCGAATTATTCTTCAAATTAGGATTTTCTCTCAATTAAGACAAATTGAACTTAGCCCTTAAATCCATCTCATAAGACCAAGCCTAAAATCCAACCTTGGCCTATTGGTACTTTAATATAATCCTCATTATATTTAAAAATAAATCTAGCAAGTGAATCCTGATCATTTCCCACGAGTCCTAAACAAAAAGGGAAAAACTGGCAAAATCTTGGGACTCGAATAGATTCAGCCCTAGTTCGAATCCATCCGCGTATTGAATCGATTCGGCCAGGAGCTGAATCGATTCTCCGATACAGGTCTTCAACCCTTCTATTAAACTGTTATAGGTTTCCTCCATTTTTAACCTCCAAAACTCCATAATTCTTTCCCAAAATCACAACCAATAATCCTAAACATTAAAATACCATGTAAGGGTGATTTCTAATGTAAAAGAATCATTGAATCATCAATTAACATCAATGAATTTTGTAATTTCCAACTAATTTCTTTAAAACCCTAGTTCATCATTTTTGTTCAAGAACTACCACAAACCCCCAGATTTGTTCAGATATGGATAATCCTAATTCATCAATTTCATTCTACATATATCAAGAAGTTTAACCTAACATTATTTTTATTTAAGAACATAATTTAATCCTCCAAAAATTTACTCAATATCTTCATAATCATGTGAACAATCGTCATATACTAACATGGATATCATATATGTTCAGAAATTTGCAAGTTTAAATACTTGCCTTGATATGAAGGTCTGATCCTTTGTAGAATAATGGTATAGGTGTGATCCTCTCCTTCTGATTTATGCTCCGGTGGTGTTGGTGGTGCAAACGGTGCACTAATGGTGTTCTAGCCATGGGGAGTACTTCTCCTTCCTTCTCTAATGGCCTCTCTGCGACTAGTAATTTCTAACTCTATGAGATATAACCTATAAGCGGATATATATCTCCAAAATTTCTAGGTCTTTATTCCTCAAAAATATAAATGACCAAAAATACCCTCTCGGAATGTCGGTTTGGTCCCAAATTGACTCGGGACCCAAATTAAACTCCCAAGTACACTTTTCTGACTATCTCAACCCTTCTAGATACTTTGGTGCATTCGCAATGACCATATGGATGACTTAAAGATAAATTAATTTATTTTTCATTAAATTGAGTCCCGACAGGACTGACACGCGCGTCCCCACTAAATTACTATAACTGTCGTATTTTTCACTTGCGATAATTTTAATATTTTATTTTCATAATCCCATATTACTTTATTCACTAAGTAATAGTCAATATAATTCGCATAATAAATACTAACCCTTGTCTCGCTAGTTAATATTTATTTTAATCTGGATTAATTTTGAATTAATTTTTCATATTTAATTTAATTAATCCCACATTTAAAATCATTAAAAGTATGGGGTGTTACAATCTTTTGTCTATTTTGCATAAAATATGCGGGTGACTCTGATCTCTACACATTCGCACACCTCACATCACCAACAACGATCGTTTCATATATCAATGTAAATAAAAAATTCATAACTCAACCAAATAAAATAGATGCATAATCAAACTAACCGAATAAGCACCAAATATCCATTAATAGATATAAAACCTTCCATACAATAAAGTAACAACAACTATGCTAGATAAACATCCCACAAAAGCTAACAATACATAACATTAGTCCTTGTTGTCTCCTCATACACGATGCGAAGTGAGTGCACCTCAATCCAGCGGCAACCCAAGATTTATCTGAGGCTAGTGAATTGACAGCCATTCTCAATGAAGAAGTCATTAACACACTGAGTAAGGTATTGGCTTGATTCATTTGTGCAATAAACTTTTAGTGAAATAAATCTAACAGATAATGAATATGGTGAGTGGGGAGGCTATATAAGGTAGAAGATGTTATTGCGCGTAATTTTGAGTGTATTAATTAATTAATTAATTAATTAAAATAATATGAATTTAAATTAAATGAGAAGATGCTGGCATTTAAGTTAAATGAGTAAATATTTAAGTTGAAAAAATTATGTGGATTTTGTGCAAATTAAATCAATAGAATAAAATTTTAATTAATTAGTTATTATTTTGGTGTTTAAGTGGAAACCTTAGGGACAAATAAATAAATAGCATTTTTGTTAGCCACGTACAGAGCTATAATTGATTTCTATAGTCGGAGCATTATTTTTGCTATTCCGGGACATGAGATGTTCCGTGTGGCGATGTCTCGTCCTGAGGGAGGATCGTCCACTCATTTGTATTATATAGAGGAGAAGACCACTACGGGGATGATGATTACCCTTGATTCGATACTGGTAGTTTGTGAGTTCACTAATGTATTCGAGTAAATACCAGGGTTACCTCCCATCAGGGAAATAGAGTTTGTGATTGATTTAGCGTCGGGTACTCAAACGATAGCCCGTGTGCCTTACCATATGTCTCTTGCAGAGATGAGGGAGTTAAGGGGTCGGATATAACAACTCTTGGGACAAGGATTTATCCGTAAGAGTACCTCACCTTGGGGTGCCCCTGTGTTATTTGTAAAGAAGTGAGATGGTTCTTTACGTCTGTGCATGGATTATCGAGAATTAAACAAAGTCACAATACGGAAAAAATCTTTGTTATCTCAAATTGATGACTTGTTTGATTAGCGGAGAGGAGCAGCCTACTTCTATAAAATAGACTTGAGATCTGGTTATCATCAGCTATGTATCAGGGAGCAGGATATTTCTAAGATTGCATTCCTGACCAGATATGGTTCATATGAGTTTAGGGTTATGCCATTTGGGTTGACCAATACGTCGCTAGTATTCATGGACTTAATGAACAGGGTGTTCAGAGAGTTCCTAGATCAGTTTATCATTGTCTTTGTTGATGACATCGTGATTATTCCTAGATAGTGGGGGATCATGCCGAGCATTTGCAACGGGTCCTGCAAACACTAAATGATCATCTGTTGCATGTTAAATATGAGAAGTGTGGATTCTGGCTCCGGGATGTGGATTTTATGGGGAAGATATCAGTGGATGCTAGAAAAGTATCAGCTGTGAGGGAATGGGGATAACCCATTACACCGACGGAGGTGTGTAGTTTCTTAGGTTTGTCCAGTTATTATAGACGGTTCATCTGAGGTTTCTCAAAGATTGTGGGTTCGATGACTAATCTAACCCGTAAGGGTGTACCATTTATTTGGGATAATGCATGTCAGTTGGCATTTGATGAACTAAAAGATAAATTGACTTTAACACCCGTACTAGCACTGCCTAGGCCAGGAGTGGAGTACTTAGTTTACACTGATGCATCATTATAGGGGCTTGGTGGAGTATTACAGCAAGAAGAGAAGGACATAGCTTATACCTCTAGGAAGCTTAAGCCTCACGAGAAGATTAAGCCACCCACAACTTAGAGCTAACAGTAGTCGTGTTTTCTCTTCAAATTTGGAGACATTATTCATTGGGAGAGAAATTTTGCCTATTCACAGATCATAAGTCACTACAGCATTTGTTAACTCAGCATGAGTTGAACATGTGTCAGCGTAGGTGGCTTGAATTCATGAAGGATTGTCATTTGATATACTTTATCACCCGGGGAAGGCTAACGTGGTAGCATTCACATTGAGCCAAAGGCTAGTGGAGGAGTTGGCAACGGTTTGGAAGGCAAAGTGGAAGGAATTGGGACATCAGGATGAAGTTGCCAGATCATTTATGTCAGTTATGACTGTTACACCTTAGATTGTGATGAGGGTGGTATAGGCTCAGGCAATAGATCAGTTTCATCAAGAAAAAAATTTGATAGCTTTTGGCCGAAGGAGAAGAGTCCTACTCAGTGAGTTTTGAGGGAGGCTTACGCTTCAACGGTAGACTGATTGATCCAGAAGGAGTGGATTTGCGACATACGATGATGATAGAGTCGTATAGGTCCATTTTACGATACAACCCGGTAGAGATAAGATTTACCAGGATATGCGATGATATTATTGGTGGAGTGGGATGAAGAGAGACATTGCTAAATTCATCTGTAAGTGTGCCACTTGTCAGTTAGTGAAGGTGGATCATCAGACACCAACTGGGTTTCTTCAACCATTAGAGATCCCGATGTGGAATTGAAAGAGCATTTCCATGGACTTTATCATAGGGTTACCTACTACACAACGAGGTCACGATTCCATATGGGTGATTGTGGATCGATTGACTAAGGTAGCTCACTTTTTGCCAGTTTAGACTGATTACTCTAAGGGACAGTATGCCCAGTTTTTTATAGTTGAGATAGTGCGATTACATGGGGTACCGCTCAATATTATGTCCGACCGGGATAAGATTTTGTGTCCTAATTTTGGGAGAGTTTTCACGATGCTATGGGTACCGAGGTGAGATTGAGTACGTATTATCACCTGCAGACAGATGGGCAGACTGAGCGTACTAACCAGATGCTAGAGGATATGTTATGTATGTGTATCCTGGATTTTAGGGGACGTTGAGTCTTTATACAGTAAACCTTGTCATTCTCCTGAGTGTTGGTTAGAGGTGGGGGACAACAAGCTACTTGGTCCAGTGCTTATATAGGATATGTATTGTAGGATTGAGTTGATTAATAGTCGCATTCGGATAGCTCAGGACCGACACATGAGCTACGTCGATGCAAAGAGGTTCTTCAGGGAGTTCAGTGTGGGGGACCAGGTTCTTTTGCGGGTGTCTCCTATGAAGGAAATAATGCGATTTGGAAAGAAAGGGAAATTATCAATGAGGTACGTATGACCATTTCCTATTATCGAGAGTGTTAGACCGATAGCATACAGGCTGGGGTTGTCGGAGCATTTGCATCGTATCCATGACGTGTTCATTATTTCTTCGTTGAGGCGATAACTCCGTGATAAGTTGGTTCACACTCATTTTGCATTAGAGGAGATTGACTTGCATCCCGATAATTCTTAGAAAGAGATACCGGTGGTGATCTTGGACCATAGCGAGAGACGGTTGAGAAAAAAATAGTTCCACTCGTGCGTGTCCAATGGGCACACCATAATATTGAGGAGTCTAATTGGGAGCACGAGGATGAGATGTACGACAGATACCCGAACTTGTTTATACTAAGTATGCTTTTATTTTCAAATTTCGAGACGAAATTCCATTATAAGGAGGAGTATGTAATACCCCGTAATTTTATTGACTTTTAATATTAGATTAATTAAAAGTAAAATGGGGATTAAGTGGAATTAATTATGAATAATAATTGGAATTAATCTAATTGAATATTACTAGAGGATAAAGTAATACGTGATTGATATTGAATATTACTTAGTGATTAAAAGTAATATATGATTATATGGTCGCGAGTGAATAATACGCGAATTATTGAATGTAAGTCGGAACGCGCGTGTGACTCGTGTCGGGACTATATTGAAAGGGCTAAAAGGGAAATTATTTTTAAGTCATTAGAATGGTCATTTCGAGTGCACCGTTGAGTCTGAAAGGGTCAAAATAGGCAGAAAAGTCTACCCGGGGGTTTGATTTAGGTCTCGAGTCAATTGAGAACCAAAAGGACACCCGGCAGGAGTATTTTGGTCATTTTATTTGGGATGTGAATAGTAACTACGAAAATTGGGTTTTATTATATAAGCGAAGAGATTGGAGAACTTAGGTTCGTTCACCCAAAAACAAAGGAAACATCTTTGAGGAAGTGAGAGGTTTTTCCAAGGAGAGGAAGAGGTTTTGAGAGCAAACCAAGGGACAACCACCTTGCACTACCTTGCACCACCACTGGAAAAGTGACTGGAAAATAGGAGGAGACATCCTATACACATCTTCTCTAAAGGATCATACCTACACCTTAAGTCAAGTGTAATTCTTGTTCCAATTAGTGAGTATAATATCCATGTTAGAATAGGATTAATATTCACCCATGAGAATTGTGAAATTGTGAATGAAATGATGAATAAATTAATTAATGAGATAGGTATTGCATATAGTTGAGAAATTCACATGCTGAGGTTATCAAATTGATGATTTGAATTGTAATTCATGAAATTATAATCTGGGTTTTATGAAGAACATAAATTTTGAATATAGAATTTGAGGATTTTAAAGATTATATTGCTTTAGATAAAAACCCTTCTTGAAATTAAGGAATTAGATGTTTTCTATGTGTTATAGTCACCCACAAAGATGTATAAATGATGTTGGGATAATTGGGATGTAATACCCCGTATTTTTATGACTTTTAATTTTGGGGATTTATTAAATTTAATTAGAGATATTAATTTAATGTTAATCCAAAAAATCATTTAAATACTTACTAGCGTGATGAGAGTTAGTAATTATTGGAATTGTGTTGTAAATTACTTTATGGGTAAAGTAAGAGGTGTAATTGTATTTAGTAAAATTATCACGAGAATCTAATTTGATAATTTTGAAAATTTATCGGGACGCGCTTGTGTCGTGTCGGGATTAAATTCGAACAATTAAAATTGAATAAATTATAAGTTACCCTTATGGTCATGTTGAGTGTGCCAATGTGTCCGGAAGGGTCGAGATAGTCAAAATAATGTACCCGGGGGTTTAGTTTGGATCTCGGGACGTTTCTAGGCGTAATTAACACCCTGGGAGGGTGTTTTAGACATTTTACATTTTTGGGCATGAAAACCCACGAAATTTCTAAGAGTATATCAGATAATAGGAGTTGTCTTCTAGGGTTAGAACAACCAAAAACATAAGCCGGACATTGGAAGGGAAGAGGAGAAGCTTTCCAAGGAGTTCAAGGCCAAGAACTCCACCGTTTGCATCGCCGTCGCCGCCAAACTTTAGATCGCGCAACGAGGATCGCAACCACACCAATCTTGTCCACTAATCTGAACCAAGAATTCCCAGGCAAGTATCTATCTTGCTCTAATTCATTTAATGCTTCAATGATGTTAGTCTAGGGATGATTAGGACTAGTTTTTATGAAAAAAAAGCATGTATAGGAGACTCTAATTTGCATTTTGTAGAGGTAAATGACATATTCTGGGAATCGAATTCACATGTAGAGGTTGAACCACGAATTTGCATTAAGTTAGGAGTATAAAATCTGGGCAAGGAATGGGAAGAAAGTAAACAAAGAAAATATTAGGATTCTTGTAATTTTCTGGATTTCAACTCTTTTAATTCGTTATAATTGATGAAAACTCGCATGTCTTACGTAGAATATTCATTATTTGGGGGTATAACACTTGTGGCATAATTGGTTGGAAGTTTGGAAATCAAAAATGTTGATTCGAATGATTTTTGTGTAACATTCCCGTAACTGGAAATTCTACAGATTTGCCATACCTGCTTGATCGATCGATCGACCCAGGAGTATGAGTGATACGGGGACTTGACAGCAGAGTATGTCAGCACCATAAATTTTATGTGGGGTGCCGATAGTATATATATATATATATATATATTAAATGAGTGATTAATGTATATATATATATATATATATATATATATATATATATATATATATATATATATATATATATATATATATATAAACTTGAAATTTGAATACTATCTACTGTGACTAAAGGTAGGCAAGCAAGGAATTATTATTTCAACTTCGATATAAGTGTTTGAAAAGTTTGAGGCAATACTGAGAAACTTTATAATTAAATGAGGCTTATGTGAGAACTTTGCTTTTAAATAAAAATTAACTTTCTTAACACTAGAAATTGTCGGCATGAAATCTTGTGAGTAACTTAAGATAAGCTAAACTGTTGGGAGTAGTGGTGCGGTAGGTGTGCACATTAAAAGAGAGGTGAGAATTTTTCAAGAGAGTGCCGCACTAATATGATTGTTGATTAGCCGGTAAGCATTTTAAATACTTGCTAAACTAATTTTAAATTGTTTTACAATCGGGCTGTGACCCGTTTCCTATTCTCTTTTCTCTCTTGTATATATATGTATATATTACACGTGCCCAGACACAGGGGCGTCTTGCATAGGATCCTTTGTAAGGAACGTGCTGCAGCTTAGGTGGGAGTTGTAGGCCTCTTCCTTAGACGACCTCATTATTGATTCCACTTCTAGTTTTATTTTATCCATTTGGGCATGTGTCGCCCTTTTTCCATTATTCAGTTGGTTTTATCAGAGATTGAGATTGTGATTGTTTATTTTCAGTATTTATACTTTGGGATTGTTACTATCAGGATGTTTTCCTTCGAAGTTTTAAAGTTGGAATTATTTAGTTGATTGCTTATATTACTTGGATTATTTTCCAGTCTAGTTGTTGTGGTATTTTTAAACTATGGATTATGAAAGTCTTAAATATTGGTTTTAAATAAATTTTGAAAATTGATGTCTTAAAATGGTTTTGTCACTTAGCTTAATTATTAAGGGTGTTTAATTGGAAAAGTTATTTGTGCGACTGTGATGCTAAGAATGAACCAACCGTTCACCTTGGTTATAATTTAATAAAGGACTGATCACCCAGTATTTAATTAGCCGGGGTGTCACATGGAATTCGTTAGAATATATTCTATGTGGGTTTGGGTGTAAGAATTTTGGAGAAAAACGCAAAAAACTGAGGTTGCGGACAAATTGCTTAGACGTCGTTTGAACGACATCGTTCGAACGAGATGCTATGTCGTTTGAATGAGAATTTAGGGACTTCTAACAAGATTTTATAAATCCTATTTTAGCCCAGAAAAGTTTGGAAATTTGTATTTTTGACCCACGTTAAGTTCTGAATAATTTTTGTTACATTAGCAAAGAGTGAGAGACTTGGGTTAATGTTGGGAAATTATATATTTAATTAAGAAAGTAATTATGTGAGTGATAACTACATAAAATGCGAGGATAATGAGAATAAATCAAAATTATCGAATAGGGGTAGTATTCGATAAATACACGTGTATTTGGGGTAGGATGAATTCGTAATACGTTATATAGGTCGAGTGTGTACCTATTATTATAGGTTGAGAATATACCTATTGCTTGATGATTTATGTGTATGACATACCTATCCTACTTGCTATCGACGGGAGGTTTGTGCGTTGAGGGCATTCATATTCTGATGAGCCTTATGGGGGATCGCATTGCCATTAGTGAAAACAATTATATTAAACGGTCATTTTAGTGCGTATGTATGTGCATAGCCAAAGTCTTAGGACTATGTTCGTCTCCAATACTTGTGTTTTGATATTTTTGGTTCGAGGGATATACTGAACCAACAGTCCTTTATATAGTGACGAGATGTACTGGGACTAGATAGAAGAGTATGCATGCACCGCAACTGAGTCTCGGAGTGCATTACTATATATATATAATAGAGTGAATGCATATATATATACTTGTGGTATTATCTACTATGTGATCTAAGTAGACATGAAAGATAATGAAATCTGAAATTAAGTAAGTATGAGAACACTTAATTATACTGATAATTAAACTAATATATATTTATTACATGTGTTGCGAAGAGAATACGTGGGGAAGATAAGAGCTATGGATAGTTGACACAATGACATAATCTAGTAAAAGTGGAATAATAACTAGAATAATTTGGGGAAACGTTAGGCCTGCACACTAGATGAGAGGTGAGAATTGTAACACCCCGCCCGCCTGGGGAGAGTGAACGGAGCGCTAATGCGATAAAATAAATCCAAATCCACAAGTGACAAGGTATAGAGCATCTAAATAAACCCATAATAATATAAATTCACTAATATCAATCTCTTCAATTACAACAAGTCTCTCGAATTAAAATAATTTCAACAATTATTTTCCAGATTTCAATGAATTTATCAATTCAAATATGAGTTCAATTAACAAGAATTCAAAGAAAATGACACTCGCGAGATTTAAGGAGCATATTGTGTAAAACCCCATACCTCAAACCATGATGAGAAACCAATGATCACATCCTCAGGATCAACTCAAAAGATCTACAAAAGCTTCTCCAAGAACCTCCAACAAAATAGCCCAAAGAACAACTCTAATCTAATATTGGAACTCACAAATCTCAAAGGCCAATGTGTATATAAAAAGAAGAGGAATATAAAATATATTTGCTGCCAAAATTTGTGCCAAAAGTATGTTAAAAAGGGTTGCCCACGACTACCTTTTATAATGCAAAGAAATGAAGAGTTGGAATCCAAAAGACTCCTTTAAATAAGGCAAGGAAATGAAGAGTTGGAAGTCAAAACAACTCCAAGAGTTAAAAACATTTAAAAATCATTTTAAAATCCGATTTAACTCCGTTTTCGAAACCGTCTGAAATTCTCGCCTTTAAAAATAATAACCAACATATTTGAGCAATAAAAATAATTTTATCAAAAACTTTATTTTCCTCCATTTTCCAAAAATTAATTAAAATAGCCCAAAATTACGCGGGTTGTTACAAGAATATCAAGAGTGAGTCTGAGAATCTAACATGTATATAATGATTGCTAATTGTAGCATTTATTCCCTTGATGTTTTTAAAATATTTTACAATCGGGCGCTGACCCATTTTCTCTTGCATATTATCTTTCCTCTTGTAAATAGTATAGTAGGCGTCCAGTCACAGGGACGCCCAGCATACAGGATTGGATATTTATTCTCAATGGATACTATAAAGTTGTGGACTTTGCATTAGACGCAATTTTTTATTTATTTATGTGCTATGTAGTCATTTCTTTTAAGGCACGTTGCCAGAGGATTCGTGTCATTTTCATTCTATCTCAGTCAGTGGTTTTATTTATGTTGGTTTTGGATAAATTTGATTTTATTTGGTTTATAGTATTGAGATGTTTGAAACTGAAAAGTTTATTCCAGTTACATTAATTAAGTTGTGATGATATTTATTCATTATTCATTATTATGGAATGGTTTATATTATAAATTGTTGGTATTGTTAAAAAGGAATGTTATAAAAAAATTAAAATTGGAAATTTTAACGCTAGCTTAATTCATTACTAGGTGGTTAATAAAGAAAGAAAATTATTTTTCGACAATGATACTAAGAATGAGCCAACTGAATAATTCGAGTTAATTGGGTAAAGGATTGGCCACCCGATATTTAATTAAGCGGGTTTTTACATGGGAATACGATGGTAATGTTGAAATTATGAATGTAATATGATAATTGGGTATTATGGCCATACCGACCACATCGGTGTGCAGGAAGGGTGACATTCGAGTGCTGGTAAGGGACATATCGATCGTTATCGACAGTGTTAAGTGTGTGAACATGTAGAGATCGAAGTCACCATCCTATTTTACTCAAAACATGCAAATGAGGGAGCCACCTCAAAAAAGATAGCTAAACTACAACTAGTACATGTGAAACCGATTGATATGGGCTCAAAGACTAGTTACGGAGTAGGAAGGTGGTAGTTACCCATTTCGCTGCTTGGTCTGTCATGTGATCTTTAATATACTCCTGCTCCTTGATGCACGAATATGCATATGTGTGTGACAAATGTGATGTGCGTGTAAAGTAGACGAAAGAATGAATTTATATATATATATATATATACACACACACACACACACACACACACAGAGAGAGAGAGAGAGAGAGAGAGAGAGAGAGAGAGAGAGAGAGAGAGAGAGAGAATGTGTGTGTATTTGAAGAATGGACTCAACATATCCACATCATGACAAGAATGGGTATAAATCCTCCTAAGGATATAAAAATGTGATTGAAGTCTCGAAATCATATCCTAACTATAGAAATAGTGAGTACACATAAACAATACGTACCATTAGAACAAGAGTAAACTGGCTAAACATAAGTAATATGATAATAGAAATGCACAAATGGCTATAATGTGAGTGATACCCCGAAATCATAATCTCACTATTAAAAATTGGATGCATCTTAATTGGAATGCAAAAGAAATAATAAAAGTAAAAGAGAGAACTGCATGAGTAAAATTTACTAACTACACGAGTGAAATGATATAATATATAGGAAACTGCATGAAATAGATTAAAACGAACTTGAATGCTAAAAATAAATACGGGATGACTACGCAGCCAAAAAGCCATCAAAGTCCACGTAGTTCATGTAATGAATAAGTGTAGGTCTAAATCATTATCCGAATTTAGGGTATCTCTTTTAATTTATGAAAAGAAGGTAAAAGGTGGTAAAAGTGTAAAAAAATGTATAGTAGGACTCTAAATTGGGAATTATAGATAAAACCACTCTTGGGGGGGGGGGGGGGGGTATTTCTCAAAATAGATTTTAGATTTTATAGGATACTAAAAAGGTAGAATTATTAAAGCTAATTATAAAATGTAGCCCCTATAAAGAGAAAATAACACTAAAAATATTCAAATTAGCATTTATGAGAATAGTAAATGTAAAATGTGTTTGGGTCTTCAAGCAATATCAAAATATGATTTAAACACTTGGTATGCTTATTTTTTATGCATTTTAGAATAATGTGTTAATGACTAAAAGTAAACTTATAGGGGAGGGGGTGAGTAGGTTTGCTCAAACAATTTGCCCAAATTTTGATTTTACAAAAACTTCTTCCAATTTTCAGATCATTCAAACTAAAGTAAGCCAAATGTCTTGCTAAAAACACACACACATAAGAAATTCAATTAGATTGAAGTTATTATCCACAAGCTAACATACCTATAATTCCCCGCCCAGATTTATGGGTTACCCGTGGTCAACCCGGTCCGACCCGAGCGTTAGGTGTGAAATGCAATGAAACAACCTACATAATGTTGTTAGTCCAGTTTTATTTAATTAACATTTTAATTATTCAGCATACGATTTCCATTTAAATCCATCTACGTGAGGGACCCGTGGGAAGCATCCCTTGAATCCAAGCATACATAGCTACTAACATAGAAAAAATAAAGAATACTTATCTGTGCAACGCCCTCAAAATACGGCCCGTGTTAATAAATACTTATTTATCTTTTGAAGACCTTTCACAACACACTCTTATTTTAATTATGATTAGACCTTCTTAGGTTGATTAACTCACCCGTCAAATATTATACTTTACCGTTCCTTTACCTTATGGACTTTAATCAATTTACACATTTCTTTTCCACTTTAACCTTTATTACAATATTTATTAATTCATTCAAGTTAGGTTGTCTTCACACATTTTCTCCACATAACCCATTTCTTAACATGCTCCATATTTCTTTATATTTATAACTGCATACTTTAATGGGCTCCACATCCCCGTCGGTGCCGCTATATGCTCTGACCAGTGATTTTGGGTCTTTCACCCCCGGGCTCCGGGTCCTCCCTAATTATCCCATTGTCATATGAGTTCTTTAAATGTGTTTTAACATTTTCAAAGTCCACCATAATTCACTTTCCCTTTTTATCCGGTCGAAAACGAAATCTGTGGTTCCACCCCAATTTGTGTTACACTTAAAAATCATCATTTCTTATCCTTTACACTTTTGCATTGATTTGATTCCAAATCATATTCATTTAGGACCATCATGTGTAACACCCTTTTCAATATTTTTATTTCATAAAAATGTTCCACTTTACATGAAATTACCATTTTATCCCTTCGTTTCGAAACTCATCATTTACTCCATGTTCACAAGTGTAAATTTCTCAAAACACCATTAAGTTACCCACATTAACTTCTTAAGTGTGTTTAACACCTTTTAACCCTCTTGGATTAACATTCTTATCAGTTGGAAACATCTTTATTTAATTACCTTTATTTTCAAGAATCATTGAACGTATAAGCCTACTTTATAAGAAAAATACCATTTTCTTTATCAATACTTGTAGTCTTGAAATCTTATATTTTTAACACATTTCAACACCCATTACACACGCCTTAAGGGCATAATTTTCTTACTTCTTCTTTTCTCTTTTAAACCCAATAAAACCTTCATCAAACTTATTTTTATGTTCATCATCAAAATACTATAAGTTTATGCATATGAGAAGATGGATTCTAACTTTAAAAATTCTATTAAATGGATTAAACATGCAATTGTTTCTAGAAAATTCATAACACTTGAAAAATATACTTTTCTTGATTAAAGGACATTATATTTCTTAAAAACTCAAACAAATGTCCTATTTTTATAAAATCTTCATTTTTTTCAAGAAATCAAACTTAATTTACCAATCTTTAGCAAGATAAAAATGCAAATTTAAAATAATTTTATTCCATAAAAATATTTATCACCCAACTTCTTGAAACATGCCATTTACATGAAAATCCCAATAATTTCAACAAAACCTTAAAATATTTACTCATCCTTTATATACAACTAAATAATTTTTTTGCTAGCATTTTTATTTCATAAAAGTATTTAATACCAAATGTACTAGAAACTCATCATTTTATCATGTGCTTTCTACTCTTAAATTCTAACAACAAGACGACTAATGCACAAAAGTGAGTCTTAGACTAAGAGTAGGTTTTCCTACCTCAAATGTATCTCCCAAAATGGCGAATAAAGAAAAATATGATGGCAACCCCCCACCTCCTAAGGTGGCCTCAAGGAGGTTACCTAGCTCCACAAAGCTCGGCTCCAAGAAGGCTCCGCCAAAAAAAAAATTCAAACACCATAAATTTCTATTTATTCTTCTTATCCACCCCCCCCCCCCCTAACAACACCTCCAAAATGTCTACCTTTGTTCCACCATGGTGGAAGTGGGTGTATTGGTCTTAAATATAGTCGAATACATAAAAAAATGTGGTGGCATAAAGTGGGGATATGGTGGTTCTTAGCTTGTAATGGTGGTTGGGCTCCATAGGAGCTCTAGATAATTTAAAGAGAAGACAAATTTGATTTCAAAATGCCCAAAATAAGATAACACCCATTTATATACTCTCTGAACCCTCAAGGGGGTAAATACCCCATATGGCCCCACACCCAACTCTTTGAGCCAAGGGTAAACTTCTAGTTATGAAAACTTTGATTCAATAAGAAGGAAGGCTACAAAGTTACCCAAGTTTGATCCTGGATCCATATTATCAAGTCTAAAGCCCCATTGGTCATACCAAGTCACCAAATCGTACAAGTACGATAAAATTACGGGGAAGGTGTTACATTATTCTCTCTTTAGGAAATTTCATCCTCGAAATTGTTGATCTACCAATTCTCAATTTCATTCGATTAAAAAACTCTCATCCTAAATCATAGAAATCCTCCAGGACAAAATCATCGAAGTCTTTAACAACTAGGATCACATCACACGCTCTTACACATGGGGTGTCTCCAAAAGCTCAAAATGCGACATGTTCTAATGCTCACTGTCATGCTAACCATTAACGTCATATAACTATCTCGAGTCTTGATTCACTTGATGATCACGTGCAAACAAGTCCTAGGACTACCTTTGCTGATACCCAAAGCATATCGGTGCCTCTACCAGGCAACCCTCTCTAATGATCAATACTCACCCAAGAGTGAACTCTAATCCGACTAATCATCAAATTCATTATGAAGAACCATTTCCAATCTTAGGACTACATATCCTATGTTCCCACGAATTTTGTTTTTAGGTTATCCTGACTACACAATTCTTCTTGAGCTTGACATTAACCACGCATTGCTAATTTCTCACTCTGACAAGTAATACAACTACTAAATCAACACCGCGCACTCGGCTGATACCTTTTGTTTGCATCACTGTGATGAACCTAGTACTACTTTTGGCATGTCACCTTTGAGCACTCACTTGAGCATCACACGAATCCACTCACCGTGGACAGGTAACACTGTGTGCTGAGTTTACTTGAGTTCTAACACTATATAATGTCCTCGAGTCATCATCCTGTTCTTTACAACTAGAGCTACTGATTGTCATGCTGGCCAATAAAGAGGTCGCTAGTCTTCTGAAGAGCAAGTACTACCAGCAAACCGTGCAGCTGAAAGTGCAACAACTTGTACGCTAAAATTTGTGTAATAGCAAGAATACCTAAAATAGGGCGTACCCATTTATCGAGCTGCATTGAACATACCAGCTCCACCTGCGCTCTACTAGGCCTAACAGTGCTGTACCATGACATGGTACCAATCCAAGCTACCACATGCGTGAGAATATCAATCCTCGATTACCAAAACCAAAAGGCACCCACAAAATCCAGAAGGAATACGTCATCACTCCGATAAATCTCACTTATACTCTTCAGACTATGATTTACGAAAAGTGAACCTACGCAACATGCTTGAATTCTTATCAGTCATCCCAGACGTTCTCACTTGGCACTAACCTAGCCACATACCCTAGCTTAGGTCATCAAACGTAACAATTAGAATCACAACCAATCAACATCACAAGATGAAGTCAACATACAAACCTGTTATTCTTTAGAAAGTCAAATGCCCTACTTCCCTCCTTAGGAGTAAGGTCCTACCTCTCACATCCTTGGCACACCTGAACCACCCCTATTGGTGAATGCTTAACACCCTTGTCTTCACCGACCTTATGCCTTTACGATTGACAAACTTAACAACCTACTACACCTTGGTTACCGTCTGCCTTATCATATCTTGATCGCAATCCAAAAATCCCCTTAAGAAGTATTCCGTTTTAGAGAGACATTCACTCTACTATATCCTTTGACTATACGAGATTTTCACTAAGTTTAGTTCCGTGTTCTAACCCAACTGAACTCATCTGCCATTGGAATTATAAGGGTAGTAAGTATCACACATGGCTACATCTTCAAATCCATACCAGTTTGGCAGGACATGACAAGAACTACTCATTTCCTTTCTAAGGTTATCCTAGAAAATACCATCAACATATGCCAACATTCTAATCATGCTTCAATATTACCCCACCTTGGTTTCCATTTTCACGTCTCCACATGGTATCATCAACCTAAGTCTCAAATACATTTCCTATCACACCTCCAATACTAGTCATTTCATGACATCCAAGAATTAATCCCAAAAATAACACAAGCATTCCACTTCTCTTATGAGTTTACACTACCCATTTGTGCCAATTCGGATAACAACAACCGACACGTGAACTACTCAACTCTTCTAAACCTTCACCAACAATCATGAGGTCATCACCTGACCTTCAACAAAATCATTAATAGGATGATAATACTTCTTCATACCGGACTTACGGGTCTCCTAAGGATGCCAACCACATTCCATGAAAAAGTCCCTAAGCCACGACAAGATTTCATCATTCATACCTTTATCATTGTAGGTGCACTATACAAATCTTTCAATAATCTCATCGTGATTACTAGGTGATCGCGAAGACACTTGTCTAAGAGCTTCTACACATAGCGCACCTTAACCATTGAATACCTTAAGACGTAATAATAAGTGGATTTCTCTCCCCAATGACGTCACACGCAATGTCCTATGGATAGTCCATGATGCCTTTAAACTACACTCACCCAAGGATTACCTCACACCCAACCATTACTTCGACGGCTAAAATGATCCTTGACATTTAAATAACAATTTTATCTCTCATCCAAACTGTTGTGACCATAAGACACATCCCAAACCATAACTAATATATCTAAGGATTGTGACAGGATATAAGACGTCGCGTACAATCTATAAACCTCTAGATTTGCATAACCAACATCACTAAGGATCATATTCCTTGAAATCAAATCATATTTTCTAAAACTCAACATAGAAGACTACCTAGAGTTCATTTTTAAGTCCCATTAACTATCATTATTGCCTACATAGTATACTTATCGCAATTAGCCCCTAACTCTCATCATACCATAGGAGGTATATCCCTCAGGCAAGAATCACTAGGACACTAACAATGGCATTATCTCACCGATTTAGACTGAGTACACCTCCCAAGTGTTGACCAACACGGTTCATCATGCACACTAAATCATCAACTGCCTTACGACGTGATACTGCCCCAAGGATCAAATTCGCCTAATCACCCCATCGTACTAATTACCCAAAAGAACCTAGTCAAAGAACTTAACTCATTTCTATCACCAATTAACGCTGCTTAGGTATGATGCACTAGTAACCTAATCCCGATTGACTTTACAAGATTCATGATTCAAATTTGACAGACGTCATTCACCATTTTCTACATCTCAAGTGTATTTTCATATCATCACGGATTGACACACAAGAACCTCACACTAAAAACACGCGGTATCGCCATCACTGGCCTGCACGGACACTTGAAACTTACTAACATATCTAAATTAGAAGTGCGGAAGCGATTACTGATAACTAACTTAGTCGCATGCTACATGACAATGATTCACTCGTTGTGCTAACCACTTTGACTTTTCCACCGAGGACACAAACCAAACCATCATCGAACCTACCGTGACCGACCCAAACAAACAAAAATATCGAAAGATCCACTACTAAAATCACCACGTCACTCCTAAAAGGAACATTGAACCTAGAGCTCTGATACTATTTGTAACGCCCCGACCCGGATTTATGGGTTACCCGTGGTCAATTCGGTCCGACCCGAGCGTTAGGTGTGAAGTGCAATGAAACAAGATACATAATATTGCTAGTCTACTTTTATTTAATTAACCTTTCCCTTGTTTAGCGTGGGATTTCCATTTAAACCCAGCTATGTGAGGGACCCGTGGGAAGCATCCCTGGAATCCAAGCCTACAGAGCTAATGACATAAAAAAATAAAAAATACTTACCTGTGTAACACTCTCAAAATACGGATCTGTATCCAACCTGTTGTAACAAAGACAAGGGTGTGAGCCTAATGCTCAATGGGAAATATACAAATACAATATAGAATAGAACGACAGAAAGAAGACTCTAACACGTTATACCTACCTACACATGCAACTACATTATATATATATATATATATATATATATATATATATATATATATATATATATATAGTTATTTTGAGTTTCTCCCTCACTTTTGTGATCAGTTTTGTAATACACCCTCATCGACGAACTCATCACTGTCATACACGCTACTCGGGTAAGGCATATATTCTCGAGTGTAGATTGATGACTCTATGATGATGTATTCCTCTACAATTGATCCTTCAACATATCGTTTATTCTTGATGAAAACTTTTATCAACCTTTCAAATAGATACATCCACCGATATCTAACTGGGCCGCAAAGAAGTTCCTCATCACATTGGTGTACCAACGAGTGAACACTTGTGTTAACGAATGATGGGGGAAATTACTTCTCCAAAACATAAATTGCTTCGGTCACCGCTAATTTTGTGGCCACTATGTGATCTCGATTGACTACCTTCTCACATAAAAGTGAGAAGAAGATACTAATTTGCATAATAGCCCTCCGCAAATCCTTTTTCTTGGAGAAACAGTGCTTAAACAATAGAGGAAGCAACTTCATAATCACATGCCAATCATGGGAGTTACACTTATATAAATCATGTGTAGCATAATTAGCAATACTTTTCAAGTAGGAAGAAAAAATAAATGGAACCTTCAAATTATATAGCGTGTCTAAAAGCATCGTCCCTTCTTCACTCATTAATGTAAATGAACCAGGGGGAATTATTGTCCTTCCCATACTATCTTATTTCAATCATAGTTGTGGCTTAAGTTTCAATGATTTAAGGTATTTTCGTGCATTTTCTCCATCCGTTAAATGACTCCCCCCAAGGCATGTGCCCACAATATGTCCAGTGTTATTCTTCTCTGCGTGCATCACCTCCAATACACGGTGCACCGTGTTATTCTTCTAATAAGGAAAGTGAAATAAAATTGACCTCCTACATCATGCCTTTCTTGTCTCAATTTCGTTCCCAGTTGGGGTCTTCTTATGCTTGACATTCTTAAATTTAGGATTCTTACCCGGCATATTAGGGACACGATCAGAAGATTTACTTTCAATTTATGAACCTGAAAGTTTTCTCAGAGGTAGCCTATGTTCAACCCCGCTCGGTAAAAAATTAGAACCTTTCACAAATCTAAAACTATGAGCGGGGGTTAAAAACATCCTATGGAAATGGTATATATTTTTTTAGTTAGGGAGATACGCCGAGATTCAGTCTCCTCTCCACAAATAGGACAACCCATATAACAATGTACTACACAACTGGATAATGTCCCATAATCTGGAAAATCATGAATTGCCCACATCAACATAGCTTTCAGCATAAAATCTTCTTTTTTAAAAGAGTCAAATGTTTGCACACCCTCTTCCCACAGTTCATTTAATTATTCTACCAATGGAACTAGGTAGACATCGATTTCCTCACTTGGTGCCTTTGGCCTAGGTATCAACAAAGACATCATCAAAAATTTAGGTCCCATACACTATGAATGAGGGAGGTTGAGTGGGGCTAAGATCACTCGTCATACACTCTGATTTACGCTTATATTTCCAAATGGATTGAAACCATCTGTTGATATTGCCAAATAAATGTTACGTTGTTCTCGAGAAAAATCGGGATACTCAAAACTCATCCTCTTCCAAGCTGTAGAATCAGTAGGATGATGCATGATATTACCCCCTACTTCTTCCCTATCAAGCCAAGACATTGCCTTTGCAATCTATGGTACTGTGAAAAACGGTTTTAATATAGGCCCAACGGAAAAATATTTCAACACTTTTGAGCACATACCTTCCTTTCTAGTAGATTGGACATATCTAGACTCATCGTATACGAGACATCGATCGAAATTTTCATACTCCTTTCGGAATGGTATGCATTGATACATACAAGAATGAATTGATTTATACTTCATTTCCAAACCTTTCAAATTGTTCTTCATAGTAGGATATCTATTTGGAAGCGCCTTCTGTTTGGGTAGAAAGAACTTCACCCAATTCAAAATTCCCGTCACGCTATTTCTAGACACGTGTAAAGTTGTTTGATCTTTTTCACAGCCACAATACAATGACTGGGTCGCCTTAAATTTTAAACTTTGGTAGTCATTGTCAAGGTTTATCGTGATATCTTCATGAGCACCCGGACCTTGTCCATCATCAATGACATCATTTACTTCCACTTCATGAACTCTATTAGTGTCATCAACTAAATCCTCTAGCATATTATGATCTACATTGACCTCCTTCCCTTGTACATCTATCCTACTTGTCGAAGGTTGTTGTGAAGGTTGCTCAGGGATAAAAACTTTCGATTCCTCGTGAAAAATCCAAAATTGATAACTATATTGCATAACAAATGTAGTTCAACTTTTTTTCACTCAAACACCTTACCATTCTTACACTTAGCACACGAACACGGTAACTCTTCATCATTATAATATATTTTTGCATATTTTAGAAATTCATTAGCACCTTTGTGAAACACATCCCCCAATATATTTATCTCACCCATCCACTCTTTGTATTTAGGATATCCCATCACAACTACTACAAATAACCACCTATTATGGGTAAGAAGTGTATATTCATGGATTAGTATTAACAAAAGTGTGAACCTTTAGTTCCCATTAAATAATTTACTACAAGATTGACATTTCATCTTTAGGTGTTATATTATAAAAGCCATATAATTCCTATTTACTCCATATTTCTATAACATACGTAATAACTCATGAACATTGTTCAAATTTGAGAAAAATTCGGCAACATATCCCCATAATTCTCCAAGTATGCGACATAGATTCGCAACTGTAAGTGTTATTGAAATTTATCAATTAAAATAATACTTAACATCGTATCATCTAGTATGTACCCAGAGAACATTAAGATATAGCAACAAAACTTTCCCCAAAAGTAACAAGTTTAAGACACTAAGAGTATTATTATACAGAAACTATGCAGTCCCAAACAGTCTAAATGTGACAATTCAAGAGATCTCATTATAGGGGTAATGACTCTCGAACGGGTCTAAGGGCTATTGAATGCGTATGCAAAAGAACTATAAGGATACTATCTATGCGCACTATATGATTACTTATTACTTGTTATATAAAATTTATAGTATGTTTGATTTAATTATGTCTTATTTATATTCGATTTATACATAGTTATGTTTCATTTCGCATCACAACCCTAAATGTTAGAAATTATTAGGGCCAACCAACTCAATGGCCATCTAAGTGTTCAAATACACCACTAAACAACAATTCAAGAATCCAAAACAACAATGCAAATAATAATGCGACATATTAGAAATTTCCTAGGGCCAACCAACTCAATGGCCATCAAAATGTTTAGATCCACCAGTCAACAACAATTTAAGAATCCCAAACAATATGTATGCATATATATATATATATATATATATATATATATATATATATATATATAGAGAGAGAGAGAGAGAGAGAGAGAGGGAGAGAGATATGAATATATAGAGAGATAGATAGATAGATAAAGAGATGTGCTGAAATGTGTGCAGAGAGAGAGAGAGAGAGAGATGGTTGCCACTGCTGCAATTAGAGAGAGAAACCAAATTTCAATTTCAGAATTGAATACTAATTTCAATTTATACCAAAAATCAAATACACACTATAACAAAAACCAAATTTCAATTTCAATTAATAATACTAATTTCAATTTCAATTTATATTACCAATTTCAATTTCAAATTCAATTTCACTTTGTTTTTTATATACCAATTTCAATTATATTTGTAACCCCAAAATACACACACAATTTCAAGACCAGTTTCAATTTCATAAAAAAAATTCAATACCCCACACACGCACCGACAGTGACCCGAAAACACACACACAATTACATTACCAATTTCAATACCAATTTTAATTTTATACAAAAAAAAAATTCACTACCACACACACGCACACAGTGACCCAAAAACACACACACAATTACATTACCAATTTCAATTTCAATACCAATTTCAGTTTTATAAAAAAAAAATCAATACCACACACACACAGAGTGACTCCCCCCCACCACCACCACCACACACGCACACTAACGCACATACACACACACACTGACCCATACACACACACACACACACACACACACTGACCCACATACACACACACATTGATGCACACACAAATAAACTTTCTCTCTCACACACACACACAAAGGAAATAAAGGGACACAATCGCAACACTTTAGAGAGAGAGAGAGAGAGAGAGAGAGATAGAGAGAGAGAGAGAAAATAGGGAAAGAAAATGAGGGAAAGAAAAAATTGAAGCAGATAGGTTTTTTTCTTTTTAATCACGGTCTTTGACCATGACAACTTTACAAGGTTTTCACTATCTTTGACCGGGACAAGTCCGTGACAATTGTTTGTCATGGACTTGTCACGGTCAAAGACGCTGACTTGTCACGGTCAAAGACGCTGACAAGGGTGGTCAGGTCAAGGATGGAATTTTATCATTTTGGTGTAGTGTCCATCTTATATAGTCTAAATCCCAATTGGTCATACCAAGTCACAAAATCTTACAAGTATGATAAAATCATGGGGCTGGTGTTACAACATCTAAGTCCAATTATAATGTAGCTTGAGTTAACCAAACAACTTATTGTGAAGTGTGTGATCAAGTGTGTTAGATGTGAAGATGGATAAACACAAACAAGCTGCTGGACAAATTTTATGACAAAATCCCCCACCACCACCACCACCACCACCAAGGGGTAAAAACCCTGTCACGCACTCAATTTCCATTTTTACATGAAAAGAAAATTTTACACAATCACAATTGTATATATTCCTATGAACCTTCAACTTTCCCGCATAGTAAACAGAAATCGGATTCAAGATCAATGAATCGAGTAAAGAACTCATGTCTTCCTTGGAGTCGTGTCATGCTCCAATTCCTCCAATGAATCAAAGCACCTCCAATTTTAGGTCGCAGAGTATTTGATCATACAAAACCAGAAGCAAATGTAACTTTTCTTAGGTTGGGATTTCAATTCACTCAAAAACTCTTCACAAAAATATAGATCTCATACTAGATCTAAAAACTCACAAAACCCTCCAGGATTTTGAAATTAGGTTTCGAGAGAGAAGAAAAGCCTCACAGTCCCAAAAATCACCTCAGATGAAAAATTTTGGAATGGGGGGAAAGTCTCTCTTTCAAGTGGAGGGAAAAATGCTATCTATAAAAAAAGTCAAAACCTAATGCCCACATGCGAATGGTAAAATCTAATCATGCGCACGGTTTAATACAGTATGCCCCAAACTCAAAATGTATCCAGGGTCATGCACATGGGAATGATTTGATGTCGTATCACCCGAGTCGTGGGTATGCACTAGTTTAAACACTTCAAAATCTCTTTAAAAAATTCTTTAAAAGTCAGTCATGAACCAAATGTTCTAAACACATACATAACTCAGTAAAGATATTTCTCAACAATATTTATAAAAAAACTCTCTCAATATATAAAACATATGAGTGTGTGCAAGTAGCCAAATTTAAATCAAGCTTTCGTAAAAGGATATTCTATTCTATTTAAGCTTTGATGTGAATCCGTTGGCAATCAAAACTTCCAAGAATGTCTTCAAAAATCTTCAAGGTCTTCCAAAGTTAATTTTAGACTCAAAAAATGCCTCAGTCATGTAGAACAAGTCTATATGACTTGATTTCCACAAGCATTTTGACACGAGAAATAGCCAATATAAAACCTATACAAAATCTACATTTTTAATCTCCCCCTTTGGCTATTTCGTGGCAATACTCCAAAAACCCAAAAATATCTTATTACCCCAATTAAACTCACAACTCACTAAACATATAGTGAGATTAGTAGGAAGTAATTTGCAAATCCAAACGACCAACTCAATGCTCTAAAGTAATATCTTTGGTCATGCAGCAATTTGAGGAATCCTGCAAAATGCCAAACACCATGAAACAATTACACAAAATATGGAAATGAAATAATTTCTTCTGCTCGGGAATCCTTCTAGAAATAAAGATATCAATAAAAAATGAATGTTACGATAAATATACATGACAAGTAGGTCACAATATAACCAAGCTCCCCTCAATCAAGCATATGAACAATAAACAACAAACTCCAGACGTGTATAAAAACAAAACTCCTTTTCTCCTCAAATAAAAGAAAGTACCAAAACTCTTTTCTCCCCATAATGATCATAATAAAAGAATATAATAAGCGTGCTTGTGACAATATAAAAAAATAGTCCCTAATCCCTCATTTCCCCACAAATAGACAAAGTTATAAAATATGATCAATGGGATGTAGGATACACACAAAATCTTTCTCCTCTAAAGCACATATGAGATATCCATAAAACAAATGACAATATATCAATGGTAAATATATATAGACAAGAATAAATTAAGAATGATCATATGATAACAAGATCCAAAGAAAACAATAAGCACATGTTAGCAACAAGAATATGTAACATTAAGTCCAAGAAGTGTATCACATCAAACAATACACAAAAATAATATCTCCCTTAAACAACTAAATAAGAAAATATCCCCATATCACAAATTACAAAAGTACCATATCCTCCAAACATAAGAAAACAAACAACATGGTAAGTCTCTTTATCATCAAGCATATATCAACAATCAAACAATTCCCCTTATGTTCAAGCATGTAGCATATAAACATAGATAGACATGAATCATGGAGAAACAAATCACTTAACGCAACCATCTCCCTTCCAAAAACAAAATATCTCCCATTCTAAAGAAAATTTCCCCCGTTATGTCACAAAATAATCAAATAGAAGAATATAACATATAAGAGCATAAGGAACTAATGAAAGAGGGAAAACACCAACAAACACATATAAAAACATAATCTCCCAATAAATACTCATATCAAACAACAATATCATATCCAATCTCAAAATAGCACAATAATAGGATATAACAAATCACCACAATAGATATATCTAAATCAGGGTAAAACATGTAAAAAGGGATATCACTAGAGAATGTATTAGAGAATGAAGATCACGGTATCAAAAAACACACACTAAAAAATAAAGTTCGTGCGCATGGGCACTTTTTAAGGCCGTGCGAATGAAAAATACATAAAATATTTTTCATATCCAGAAATTTTATTTTTTCCAAGGTACTTGCAAGGCAAGTCAATATCCAACCTTACCAATCCTTTAAAATGAATTATTTTCCTTAAAATGCACAACACATCTCAAACAATAACCTCAAGAAAGCACCTAATAAATACTTCACAATCCAAAATCCAACATTTCAAACTACACCTCTTCTAAAAACAAGACAAATTCCCTTTAAAATCATAAACTTTCTCAAAAAATCCTTTTTGAATAAATCAACACAAACTACTCAATTAAACCAAAACAATATGCACTTACCAATATGCTCAAACATTATGATTAAACAATGACCATTATATCAAACCAAAAATACTAGCACGTAATAGGAAACATAAGGTCAAATCTCAAATCCAAACAATCATGCAAATCATATAAAATCACGTAGTCTAGAATATAATGTTATTATTTACTAAGGTTATGCAAACTAAACATTTTCAAGTCACAATCGAAACTTGAAAAAAGTAGCCTAAGAATCGTATGAACTTGTAAGTGCATAAAGATGGAAAATCACAAAATCATTAACAAATGGCATTTTGACACATTTAGCAAGATTTTTTTTATAGGAAAATGCAGTACGATCATAAGTTTGTCTTTAATCTCAATTCCACCTACAAACATCCTGAGAAAGTGTTGGTTAAACAAATTTTTATCTCAAACTAAAATAGTGATTTCATTTTTTTAAAGCTAAATCCCTATCTTATTTTTAATGTCGATTAAGCTACTGGCTTATAGCTCTTTCCAACACATTTGGCTTTTGTCATTGATTGGATTATTAGACACCTAGTTGACACCTACCCAAATAGGAGTTATCACACGAATAATAGACTTTATCAATGCTAAAAAAATGTTCCTTACCCAAATCCAACATAAAATATTTCACTTTTCTCACATATAGACCATGTAGTGATTGTGAAATCTATGCAAGATTGATTTTCGATTTAAAAATTCCAACTGCTTGTAAAAATGACGTTAAGTACCACCATTTGTGAAAATCGTGCAGTATAAGGTCAGTACAAGCTTTCATGTCATCAAAATCAAACTAAAATCAATGTTTACTGTGATATTTTTGAAAAGTTTACTTTGATAAAACAAATTCAACAATTACATAAAAAATGAACTATTTAAGTAACATAACCATAAATTATGCAATCCTATAGATTTATCAACATGTTAAGCATGGTATTTAACAAAAATAAATGAAAATTCATTTTTTTATAAGAGAAGCATAAACAAGATATTTACAATCTCAAATGTGCAAATATAAAATTCTAAGTTCATTCAACACTCTCAGGGATTAAGTTCACTCAAACTCAAAAACCAAATTCGAACACTATCAAATAAGCATGATAAACAAAAAGAATATTAAACATGTGAAGCATTAACATCATGAAAAGCACATATGCATCATGGTAAGATATACCAAAACATGAATATGGAAGATAAGGATAAATATGATAATCTATCATAAGAAGCACGTGTGTGCAAAAATAAACATTGAGCATGTGATATAGAAGAAATTCAAATATCTCAATATAAATGAGACAAAGAAACATGGGATCAATCAAACAAGAACCATGGTATAAGATGAATAAGCATTAAAGCACATAATAAAGATCAACATCTATACCAAAATCATCACAAGTTATAACAAAACATGTCTCAACACTAAAGTTCAAAACAGACATCCAAGATAGCATGGGATATAACCAATTACAAAATCAAACAAACAAACATGTTTTTAGATTTTTTAAGAATATAATGAAAAAAATAAAAAAATAATGTTTGAGGGAAATAAATCACACATGTATCACAAATAAAAATCTTTTTGAATTTTTATTTTAAAACAATAAGAATAAATCAAAAGATGCAACAAGCATGTATATAGAAAGAATGCAACATAAAACATACACAAATGTAAACAACACCCAACACATAGCCGATAAAATGAGATGTAAGATGAGAAAAGAATATCCTAGCTATGACAAACACTAAACAATTCATGTATAAATAGGATCCTATTTTTAATCTATAAGAGGTGGGAAAATATTTGAAGATGACTCACCCTTTGAGGTGGAAATATACAAATCATCAACCCATTCACTTTTCTTCTTCTAAACATCTATTGAAATAGAATTCTTGGGTTTAGTGAGAATCCTCAACACATGATGAGGTTTCAAATTCATATTTCCTCCTTTTTCAAAGTTCTATTTTTTCACAAGATCCTTCTTATTCACAAATTGTCATTTACATGCTTATGATTTGAAACATAAGATAAATTATTCCAAAAATCCTTTTCATGTGGAATAAACTTGAAAATTTTCCCAAAAATATTTATGTTCACAAAATCCTTACCACCTACAAATTTCAACTTACTCAAATAAATTTCAAGTCATCAAGCAAATCATGGTCATGTGAATGTGAACTAACGAGAAAAGTCCTAAACATGATGCAAGAATCTCTATGACGACCGATTATATGACAATAGGTACAAATATAAGTGTCATGACGAACCATCTTAGAATGACTCTTAGAAATAACTTTTGATTTCCTTTCACTTGGGAGAAACTTGCAGCAAAATCTTTCAAATGACCCTTTTATGACAAATATATGCAAATGTAATATTGGGAGTGTTATTTCAAAACCTTTTGACCTTTGGAAACAACTTGGTCACTTTCTTTCAAAATACTTGAATCAACAAACACTTTTTCATCCAAAACTTTATTTTTCTCATTCTCACTCACAAAGGATTTAATCATTCTTATTGATTCATGTCGTTAAACGATTTCCACAATTGTGGAGCTAGATTGAAAAGAGTTTGACTCAAAACTTTCCAAATTTTAAAAATCTATGTTTTTCACCCATTGATCAACAAAATCATTTTCATTCTTTTCTAAAACATCCTTTTGTTCATTAACCAAAACAAAAACATTATTCAGAATTTTTCAAACCTTTCATCAAAATACCATGTTCTTCATTTTTAGTAAAACATTATTTCTTGGAAAAAATCACACAATGATCATCCTCAAAAATTTTACTTATACTTATGTGGTTAGCCTTAATTCATTCATTTAAAATAGCATGGTGAAGTATGATCTCATCTAAAATTTAAACCGATTTTTTTCTCACTCTCTCTTTCTTTCCATTTCCAAATGTAATCGAACAACCATCAAAATTCTTAAAAGAAGTAAGCCAATATTTTCTCCTGTCATGTGACATGAGCAACCACTATCAAAATACCAATCATTCGAATTTGAAGAAATTAAGGCTATAAAATTCTCAAAAGCCATAAAACAGTTGTTACTTTCTTTGATCGACCATTTTTGTTTCATTTAACTTTCTTTTCTCAAAAAACACACTTGTTTTTTAAGTTTCTTCCAATCATTTTTAAGTTTTTTGTTCACTCCTTGAAAATAAATTCTTCTTGAAAATGAGAATTGCTCATCTCTTTGAAGTTTAAAACAAAATTTTCTTAAGTGACTCCTCATGTAGCAATATGATCACGTGTATGTTTGAAAAGGTTTAGGAGAAAATTTCACATTCCTTTGTTTAAAATGTTGAACTCGATAATTTTGAAAAACTTTATCTCTCCTAGGAAAGTTTTGAAGATATCTAAAATAAGGAACTTATTTTTCAAAAAATATTCTTTCAAAACATTACTTTTCAGGTTTATCAATAACCTTAGGTTAGATGACTTTTTGTTTCTTCTCAAACTTTTCAACATGCACATTTGTACTTTTAATGGACAAGACTTTCTCCTCAAGCTTGTTTTTCTTCTGAAATCCCTTTTAGCTTGAGATGAACTCTCTTGTTCATCATTTTTTTTTCATGTACAACATTCATATTATCATTTGGAGGAGGATCGAAAAAATCAAAACCCATCCCCTTAGCACCATTTGGAATCATCGATTTCGTTAAAATAATTTATATATTTTATCCAAAAGATTTTCTAAAGAAAGTTCGACTTTCAAACATTTTCAAATTTAGTCTTAAAAGAAATAATTTCCTCGTTATACTCACATTCCTTGAGTTCAAGCATTTTTCTCTCTTTTTTAAGTGTACATTTGATTTCAAGGAGAGCCTCATTTTGACTTTCAAAAGATTCATTTGAATATTTACACTCTTTAACTCACTCTTGAGATCTAAAATAAAATTTTCCTTTTCTTTTAACAAATCATGTTCACAAACTAGATAGGGACTTGTCATCCTATCAAAATGGTTATGATTCAATCCTAGTATTTTATCTCAAAATACGGGGAACCGACAATAGTTCAAGAACTTATGAGATAGTTCAACATAGGATTGTGTTTGGTACATACCAGGAACGTATTGAACGAGACCACCTGTGAGATCAGAGTCTAAGGGATGTCATGATTATACTCATGATACCTCATATCATTTGCATTAGTTTCATAGATTAGTAATCCCGAGAATTAAGAGGATTGGGATACATTGTGATTATCTCCTTGATTGACATGGGTGAAATTTAATATTAGAATGAATTAAATGATCCCTACATATTGGGTAACGATTATATAAGTTGGTCTAAAATCTTAATTCGAAGGAATCCGCGTCTAGGATACCTGATAGCCCCTTGACTGACTTATAAATTTTTTTTTCTATCAATAAACCTGATTAGTGGATTATTTATAATCTGGTGGAGGTAGCAAAAAAAGTTAAGCTTGCGAATCGAGGAAATTTATTAGATGTTGGTCAAAGTCGATTAACATTAAATTTACTTAACCAAGAGGGTATCGAAAGTTTAATGTGGGGAATCAAATTATGCACCATAATCAACATTGTAAATAAGACCTCATTATGTCTGAAGATTTCTGAGATAATTAAGTATGAGTTTAATTATAATTATTTAGTGGAATTAATTATAATTAAATAATTAATACCTCAATTAAGAAGACTTATGATTGCCTTAAGGAAGACTTTGACGTAAATCTTAAATTGGGATAAATAAATAAAATAAAAATAGTAAATTGCATGAATTGAAAGAATAGTAAAAATTTGTAAATAAAAGAAAAGAAAATGCGATCAAAGTAAAGGATTGCAAGAAAGTAATGTACGAGTAGAGTATATAACTACACTAAAGAAATGTAAAACACGTCATTAAATGAAAACAAATGTGAAGGCAAGAAACTTTAATTAAAATTTGAAATAAAAGGTTAGAAATTACCTTACAAAATACTAAAGAATGAAAGAAATGTTGTACATAAAAGAAAAGAAAAAGAAATGAAAAGGAAAAGAGGATAAAAGTAATGTAAATGCATTTTTGGTGATAGAGTTCTCTATTCCTTGTTGGGTTAATTGATTATGTATCATGTTTCTTTTCATATAACGTAACTTCTCTTTGGTAACTTCTAGGTGGTTACTCGCCCATTTGATTTTTTCCCCCTTGGTGCGCTAATGCACTAATTTGAATTATAGTATGTTTCAATTTTTAAATAAAACATCCCAATTTATGACACCGTATGAGGCATTATACATATCACCATGTCGTTCATATAATTGTTGGGCGAGATCATAAGAACCTCGGATGTTTACACCAGACATTATCAAGGACACTTCGGAGAAAATGACCCTTCTTCAAATGAAAATAAATATAGCCCTGGATCATCAGAAGAGTTATGCGGATAAGAGGAAGAGTAAATTGGAGATCCAAGTGGGTGTTCAATTGTTGTTGAGAGTATCTCCTATGAAAAGGGTGGTTAGATTTGGAACGGAAGGGAAGATGGCTCCTCGATTCATAGGACCCTTCATGATTACTAAGAGAGAGGGCTGGTGGCATATTGTTTATATTGCCTGGTTACCTTCAGAGGGTAAACGAAATTTTTATCATATCCATGTTGAGAAAATTCTTAAGGCATGAGGATGAGTATCAACACATAGATCTAGATGGGTTAAAGTTGCAATTAGATGCTAGTTTTGAAGAGAGACTACAGTGAATCCTTGATCGTGGAGAGCATACCCTATGATCGAATGTCATTCCTCTAGTAAGATTTCAGTAGGGACATCATGGTGAGGAAGAGTCCACTTGGGAGCACGTGGAGGACACACATATGAGGTTTCCAAAGTTATCCTAGCTAGGTTTATTCCAAATTTTGAGGACAAAATTTATTGAATAAAGGGTGATGACTGTAATACAACGTACTTTCTCTATATAATAAATAGAATATTGCGTGTGCTGTACATGTTTTTTAGTGACGTAAATTCACAACTTAATTATATGCATATAAATAAAGTTTGAAATTAAGAGAAAATAAGATATTAAATAATATTTTAATTATAATTCAAGTAAAATATGAGTAACGTGGTTAATAATTAGGATGTGTGCTATTATATATTATTGGTTATGAGGATGTTGGATTATGAGGGTTAAGAATATTTAAAATGATGATTTCTTTGACTTAAAATATGAATGGGAGATTTTTTAGACAAGTTAAGGGGTATTTTGGGTTAGCTAATTAAGACCCTAAATTAGGCCCAAGCCTAATTAGGTCTTTAAGAGTTAGTATTGAACCATTAGAAGACACATTTAATAAAAAAAACATAAAACTAGGGATCTAGGAGCATGGAAAGAAGAGGGATAAAAAGAAGAGAGAGGATTTTGAATATTTGAGCCCTAGTTCCACACCAATTTGGAGGCAGGTTTAATTTGAAATCTTGTAGGATTGAATTTACTATAAATTATGCCTATTCATTTGAATTAAAATCCTAATTAAGTGATTAGAATCTAATTTAGATGATTTAAATTAAGTAATTTCATAATTAACCCAATTAGGAATTAATTAGGATTGATTTAACATCATTCTTATTAAATCATCTCAATAATTGATGTCTTTTGATTAGATCTTAATTAGATTCTGATTTGTTAATATATTCCATTCAAAACCCTAGGGTCTTATGTATAGTATGAAGAAAATTGAAATCAAATTGGAATTTTAGGGTTCTTGGGAGAGAAATGGGTTTTATTTGGGTTCTTGAACTTTAATGAGAACTTTGATAACCTAATTGTGCTCCAATTATGTTATGTATGTGGATACCTTATTTATATGTTATGTGAATCATATATAAAGGTTTTTAAGTCTTTAATAGAGGTTTGAATTGAATTTTGTTGAGTTGGAGAAGACAACCCCTTAGGGAAATTTTTTTTAAACACTGAAGCCCACGATCAACCGACCCTATCCTCACGATCGACCATTTCCATCAGTTATTTTGGAAATTTTTCTTCTTTTTTTATTTGGGAAGTTAGTATTTAGGGGTTTATTTTGGGATGACTTCTGACCTAAATTGATATATATGACTTGTTTATAGTATAAATTTGATGACTTTAATTTAAGGTAATAGATGGATTTCTTAATTACTTTTAAATGGAATTGAAGTGGATAAATCTCATCGGGACTCGAATTATGTGGTTGAGATGGATATTAATTGTTGTATTCTTTATGTAATGTTTATTATGCCTGAGTACTCGTGGAGAACTTACTAAGGGTAATTCTATTAAAAGGGGCATGCACGACGCAAACCGTTATGGTACCTCAGTGAGTAGACGAGTCAATTTTTGTCCCTTGGTCACACGTCTAGGTACCCATGTTGAAGATGGATTATGGGGATATTTCCTTTATACAACATTGGGTATGGTAGGATATATGATTGATGGGTAAACATGATGATTTATCCCTTACCTTGATGAGATCTTAGGTTTGGGATAACCAGAGACTATACTTAGTATGCACGACTGATCCCCGAAGGCAAAAGAGATAGACCTTTGTTCCTTAACTTACTTATGTGATCATTAAACTCTAAGATTATCTGAACTTCTTTATAAAACTTGATTTTTCTTAGTGTAATTTTATCCCGAATTTTAATTTTTATTTTCATATATGTAGAATAAAACTTAAACATGTGGTCGCATGGGATTTGGTATCTTATATGCGCATGATGTTTGGCTTGCAAGGTGGGGTAAATATAAAAGTTGTTAAAAATCTAGAGGCAGATGCATAGTTGTGACTTATTCCAACTTTTTTATAATTTTATTCTCTTTAAACTTGGTGTTAACGTTATGGATGAAAGTTCTTAGTGCTGAAGTTACCCGTTCTGCAACCTTAATTGATAATGTTGTTGTCCTTCATCCTTCTGTTACAGATCTACATTAGGATATATGTATCATTGTCATGTGTGCCAGTTCTATCAGTTCGTTTGTTCTTCTTCGTAGTAGAAAGAGATACATATTTGTATTCATATATTTTGTATAGTTTATAGTTAGTTGTCTGGCATGTTAGATTTGACTTATGTGGATGGTATCAGAGTTCTGGAATATCTTTAATTATGGATATTCAGTTTTTATTTGAGCATATTTCTTTTCTTGCATGCTTAGAACAATACTCATTTATTTAGACTCCTACACTGTTTAATTTATAACTAATAAATCTAGTTTTTAAATATTACAGGGTATCACAAGAAACACTAAGTATATACTTATAAAAACCCTATCAAAACAACACATGTTTGTCCAATAGTAACTAGTAGTCAAGTCAGGTCGGCTCATAACCGACTACAAGACTATTTAATGACTTAAGAACTGACAAGCCTAAACAAAATCAAAGCACTGTTTCAAAAGCACTTGATAAGCTAACTCCGCAAAAAAATTACTACATAAAATAAATAATTATCGAAAACACAAATTATATATGAGGGCTAACAACGTAATCGAACATAATAAGTTAGAAGAAAACATACATCACGCAAGATAAATACTACACACGCATTCAAACATCAAATTGATTGATCAAGAAAAGTAGAGATATCCATTCAAATAAAAAACTAAAAACATATTTAAGTTATGAGTTACAAACTAATTGTTCAAAACTTATAAGACAACATATACAAAGAGAAAAACTCAACTAGCAGGGGGTCTTGTGAAGGGTTGGTGATAACAACATCAATCGTTAGAGTATCTTGAGGGATTTCTTAGGCCACCACCTCAGGTGTGAGTAGAATAGTTGGCCTAGTTGTGATCATCTCATCAGGTGAATTGGAGTTAAATTCTAGGATAAGATTGTCCAACTGAATGACAATAGCATTGGCTAAAGCCATGGCCACCTCATGGACCCCTCCTAGGTTTTGACAACTCATGTAATATTGGGGTAATGCTTCATCACTTTCTTTTTGAGTTCTGCATAACCTTCGATAAATAAGGATACTATTTCCATCTTATAGTCCGGATAAGCTTTCTATTTGTCTAGAACTTCCTTTTTAGCCTTCTATAAAGCCTCCTTCAAACTCTGGATTGTGGATACATCCAAACTACTTACTCATTGGCTTTAGTGAGCTCACCCTTGGTCGTGATGAGTGTTTTGTCTTCAGAATAAGATGATCATCCTTCAGCTTCAGTTAGTCATTCTTCAGCTTCAGCTCATCGGTCTTTGTCCTCGGATCATTTTGAGCCTTGAAAGCCCCATTCTGGTAAGCGATTAGTTGATCGGTTAAGCTGGTAACCTGAGCTCAGACCTCTTGGTTCATATTTTTCTCATTCTCAAAAGTTTGAACATTAGCTTCAACTATTGTAGTTTTCTCCCTGAAGAACAATAGCCACCACGCTACCCTACAAAAAAAAAGAAAATTAAATTAACAAATAGTAGATTTTTCATAAAATTAATAAATTATTGAAATCTTAACAAAACCATCTTGTGATGAGCATAGGTCCACAGGGAGTCATTACTCAAAATCTTAATATATTTAAAGTTAAGATTATCCCCATGGTCCGAGGATGTCTAAAGCATTGGGTCAATTTTAGATTATGGGCTTCTCGTCCTTCTCAACATATCATATGTCCCTCGGTTATTTGGGTCCCTTTTATACTCTTCAACTACTTGATATTTATAATATCCCTTAAACTCCTAACACTACACCAAATCTGTTGAATTGTCACGATCATTGACCTTGACAAGTTCAACTTGTCAAGGTCAATGACCGTGATAATTCTGGGAGAAACAAAGTTTTTTGTCACGTATTTGTCACGGTCAATGACCGTGACAAACCCGTGACAATAGTTAAAAAATTATCACGGTCATTGACCATGACAATTCTGGGCAAAATTGAAAAAAAATCTAATGGGCAGTTTGGCCATTGCCACTGCCCAGCATTATATTTGTAACTGTTATAGCGACGTTGTACCTATTCAAGCATCATATATCCAAATAAAATAGAGATAATGCAAATATACATTCAAAATAGAGACAATATGCATCACGATATAATCCAAATATAATTCAAATGTACCAACTTAAAAACAATTCAATTCAAATAATGTGACTACATGTCTGGTGGTAAAGTTAACTCTAAGGAGGTTAGTAGGCCACACGATATACGAATTGACACACCCACTAATATACATCGTGCCATATTGTTCGCACAACCACAATGGGGAGTTCTCCTTCCCGGGTATCACATGCATGACGAGCACCTTGGACTCGATGTCTTAAAGCTCACGTCCATGAACTAGTGCACCCTGGATGATATTCGGGTCCCTCAACCCCCGCCCTATCTGCTGGCCATCAAATATGTCCAGTATAAACACGCTCGGCCAACCAAGTATCGACATCGGTCGATCGAAGGGAGCCAAATAAGGGAGTGGATCATCAAAGTATGCACGTGTCGGAGATGAAGCAGCGAGGTCCATATGCTCATCATCCTGCACCTCATCCTCCTTCACCTCCTTTTCTTTAAATTTCCCCTTACGGTTTCCGCCCAAAAAATTCTTCACGAATGAGAACATATCTTGGACCGTCGCCTCTAAACGGGATAGCTTCATGTCATGCGAGTCCACCATTCGAGCCAACCCGGTGTCGTTCGTCTTCAATCCGATTATCCTAGATTTGGCCACCCGCGAGGTTACCCCCTTGTCCTCCCCTTCCGATCAGTGCCAAGAACTTGGTTGAGTGCATCTGTGGACAAAGATGCCTTGTCGGCATCAGACTGCGACTCATGCATTTCCTTAAGCTTTTCCTGAAATGATAAAAATCACATGATTAGTAAAATAAGACAATTAAAAAATTATAACGTAATTAATAAAAAGTAAATTGTCGGATTACTTACAATCGTGGCCGCGACGCTCAGGGACACCTCCTTATCCTTCCCCTTCTTCGTTCGAAGAGCCACATAAATATCAAGCATATGTGGCCTACCCCCAGGGCCACTTCCTGTCCCCTGAAATAAAATAAAGTAAAATTAATATCGGCCCCGCAAAGTAAAATAATGCAGAATAATATATTTATGTACTTATAGAAAAATTAAATCTTACCATCATCATATGTTCCACCTCAGCGTAAGATGTCCGACCGGAGTAGTGCACGTCCGTCTTTTTGCCCAATTTTCCCTTCCCGATTGGCGAGATGTCAATTGTCACTCCCCGATCTCATTGTCAATGAACTTTTGCCTTGTGCCAATGAGATCGGCTCCTTCGGCGGGACGGATTCACGCATTCGGATAACGGACTCTCGTGTCTTCCCAAAGTATCGGGTCTGCATATTTTTCTTCCACGTCTTGTGTCGCTCCCTCAACTGCTCCAAGACAGAATCGCGTAGCTTTGGATCCAGGCTGAATTGTTCCTGTCCAACAAATACAATGTTAATTGCGAATTAATATAAATATAAGTATAAAATAAAATTGAAATCAAAATTAAAATTGAAATCGAAATATAAATAAAAATATAAATACATTACTTATAGTGCCCCCCAAACAGCTAATTTCAGCTCATATGGCACCTCCTTCCAACTAATGTACCCCGGGCCGATGATCGTCTTTACCAGCTCAAGGGATCTCGCTAATAGCACCGACTTGTTCTCGATGGCCATCCCCAATTTGCCATATTTGGGGAGCCTAGAGGGCGATGAGCCCTCGTCGCCTCCACTACTATCGAACCCATACGACATTATCATAACCAGCATCATCATCCTCGCCTTAATACCTGAAGGAGACATTTGCTGTAAAAAAAATGTTATTAGTACAAGTCAAAATGAATTAGAAGAAGACATGCAAATATGTACAATTACTACAAATAAAAATGAATTGTTACAGTTAAACACCTCAATTCTGAATTCCAAAACAACAGAATCTAGCTCATAATATGTGCAATTACTAAAAATCCAAAACATCCCCACTCCCACCCCTACTGCCCACACACACGCACACTACACAAGAGTGAAATTTCAAATTCGATTTAATTTAATTATGTCTTATTTATATTCGATTTTTAAATTTCAAATTTCAAATTCAAATTCAATTTATAATAGAAATTTCTATTTCCTCCATCTCCTCTAAAGGGTAAGTGGTCCTATCCCATTCAAGACCACTTTTTTCTGTAATATACTTAACAACTCATGCACATTGTTACGTTTTGAGAAAAATTCGATCGCATATCGCCGTAGTTCTCCAAGTACACGACGTAGATTGGCAAGTGTGAGTGTTATTTCAATTTATGATTTGAAATAACAGTCACACTTGTTAATCTAGTATGTACCCAGAGAACATTAGGATACGACTGCAAAACTTCCTCCAAAAGTAACAACTTTAAGCCACAAAGAATATTATTATACAGAAATTATGCAGTCCCAAACCGTCCAAACGAGACAATTCGAGAGATCTCATTACAGGGGTAATGACTCTCGAACGGGTCTAAGGGCTATTAAATGCGTACGCATAAGAACTAGAAGGCTAGTATCTATGCGCACTATATGTAATTTCAAGTATGTTTCATTTAATTATCATACTATATATATATATTGTTCGTTATACAAAGTGATTTTCAAAAAAAGTTGAAAAATCCCACCCCCATATGGACAATAATCCAGTGGTCATACCACTTTTAAAATTAACCAACCCAACATCGATCTACTATAATCCAACCACAATGTCAACAACAAAAGTGTATCTCGTACTCCTTCTAATTCATCTACTCAATTAATTATTTTCATCAATTAAACTAACAATTAAAGTATACAATTATTAATTCACTAATTTACAATGAGGGTCAATCCTACTTTCATATATTAATTTACTAAAAAAAATAATAATCAATCAATTCTTTTACAAGGGACACTACTTGCATGAGGGAAAATATCTAATAAACCAATCAAAATTTAATAAAAAAAATTAACAAGCCCCACCCCCGCCCCATTTCCCCTTGCCCCACCCCACCTTTCTCCCCCCTCCCCACACACACACGCGCACGGAGCCCCCCCCCCCCCCCCCGCATCATTTCCCCCTCCTGTACATACGCACAAACACGCACACTACACACACACGCACATACACCACACACACATTTATCCCCCCCTAACCCACCCCCTCACCCCATCCCTGCACCCTCCCCCCCCCCCACCACACACACACACAGCCCCACCCCCTGCACACCCCCACCACACACACACACACACATATATATATATATATATATATATATATATATATATATATATATATATATATATATATATATATATATAAATGGAAGAGAGAAAGATAGGGAGAGAGAGAAACCAACCTTAAGGGGAGAGAGAGAGAGAGAGAGAGAGAGAGAGAGAGAGAGAGGGGGAGCAGCGCATAAAGAGAGAGAGAAAATGGAGGGAAAGAAATCGGTGAGGAAAAAAGGAGGGGAAAGGGTTTTTTGCTGACAGAGTTGTCACGGTCATGTCAGGGTCATTGACCATGACAACTTTGTAATACCCCGTATATTTATTGATTTTTTTTTATTATGGGATTAATTAAATTAAATGAGAATTAATTGGAAATTAATCCGTATATAAATACTAGCGAGATGTGAGTTAGTATTTGATTATGATGCGTACATATGGTAATATATTAATATTGAAAATATTTAAATAGTGACGAGATAGCAATACGACAATTTGGGAAATTTAGTTGGGACACGCGTGTCAGTCACGCCAGAAATGTAATTATTTGAATTAAAAAGTAAATTTTATTTTTATCAATCGAATGGTCATTTTGAGTGCGCCAACGTGTCCGTAAGGGTCGAAATAGTCATAAAACGCTAGCCGGGGGTTTAGTTTGGGTCCCGGGGCATTTTTGGGCCATACCAGCAACCTAGAGGGGTATTTTGGTAATTTTAAAAATATGGGAATTAAAACCTACGAATTTTAGGAGTTAATTATATATTATTTAGGAACCCACTAAGCCCATTATCAGCATTAAGTGAGTTAGAGGGCTACGGGAGTTATAGGAGAGTTTGAAGAGTTCCAAAAAGAAACCTCCAACCACCATCTTCAACCTTGGTAGAAAATCTGTAGAGAAAGGAGAGAAGCAACCTTCATTTATAAACATCAATTCTAAAGAACAATCTAAGGCAAGTGATTTGATATTTTAACGCATTGAATATTTCTTCCATGTTTAGTGTAAGAATTTTTCTTATCTTGAAAGTTTTGAAGAAAACCAATGAAATTGTTGGAGAAACATTGAATTTGGGTTAGGATTTGCATGTAGAATGATAATGGACGGATTTAATATTCGAAGAGTTGTATATAATGATTTAAAAATGGATTTTTGATGAGTAATTGGGCATAATAAAAAATTATGGGTTCATGTTCATAGGGTTTGGGGAATATTTGGAGATTTACATTAATTCCATGATGATTTGTAAGATTTGCCTCCTAAAATATGTTAAGAGATGATTTAGGGTGATTAGAAATGGTTTATATACGTTAAAACATAAATTGGATGGACTTAGGGTGGATTTAGAGAAGAGTAGAATTGAGAAAAACGGACTTGGGAATTTCTGGGCTGAAACTGCCATCTTGTTAGAAGACCTGCCCAGGTCGTTCGAACGACCTCGTTCGAACGAACTTCTAACGAGATGACAGTATCCCTTCTAACGAGTTGGTAGTTCGTTTGAAGCCATTTCGTTCGAACGACACTCGTTCGAACGACCTCGTTCGAGTGAGATTTCTAACGAGTTGACAGAATGGCCTTTTTTGCCTGAATTTATTTCTAGTATCCCGTAGACTTATTTAAATGTCGAGTTAACCTTCCCTTATTAACTAGTGGGTATAGTTGGGAGATTGGGGTACATTGAAGAGTAAAACTTAGAATCTTGTAGTAAACCGGATGACATTTGTGGATTGGTAAGTGTATAACTAATCATGACGTAAGAAGAGTTAATAACTTAAATACATATAAACCGGGGACTTGTGAGTTGTATAATACTAAATGTTGGTACAAGAACGAGAAGTATACCACTAATAAAATATTGTGATATCTAAGATGTGCGAATGCTTAGTATATGTAGTTATCTGTGTATAACATACCTACCGTACTTGCTATCATGGGAGGTCGGCGTTCGATCAGGGCCATCTAATCTTTGTGTGCCTATGGGGGGATTTAGATTGGTACCTCGAGGACATGGGTCAGAGAAGGACTTATTGAGAAGTTAATAAGTCTGCTGATCATGGGAGCGTAGGTATGTGCGTGACCCATGTGATGTGAACTATGTTCGCCTCCATTGTTTGTGATTGTTGTTTAATGAAACGTTTCCTTAGAGATTCGGAATACGTGGTCCTTATGTACGTGTTGTACTGGGATTGGATAGCAGAGTATGTGTGCACCGCAGCTTAGCCTCGGGGTGCCAGTATTGTATATTTATGATGAGAATAATATACTATTAATTGAAATGAATTGTCTTGAATAATTGTGAGTATAAATAATAGCAACGGTTTGTAAAGTGAAAATGAAAGATCTCTAGTAATTAGTAGTACTAATATGGAAAACTGTGTAGCAAGGCATAACACTCTGAAATAGAAGATGCTGGGAATTTAAATTGGATATCGTATAGTAGTGTTAGATTTTGTAACGGACTAGTTAGATATGGAAATAACTAGAATGGGTACGGGTACGATAGGAGTGCACAATTAGTTGAGAGGTGAGGAACTCATGTGAGTGCACACACTGTCATGTACTTTATATTCACTATTTAATTATATTAAACACTTGCAAATTTTTAAATTATTTTCACAATCGGGCTCTGACCCGTTTACTTTCAAATCTATTTTTGTAAAAACCTTTTAGGTGCCCAGCCACAAGGACACCATGCATAGGAGTTCTATTCAGGTGATGTGATGTAGCTGCTGTGGAAGTTACAGGACCTTGACAATAGACGCCTCCATTTCCGATCTTGACTCCATTATCAGTTTTTATCATTTGTTGGGCATGTCGCCCATTCCTTTTAGATACATCTTACTTATTCAGTTATTTCAGACTTTGGGTTGTAATTAATTTTAGTGATGCAGACTTTGCATTTATTTATTTCGGTATTCGAATTGTTGTGGGGAGTTTTCCTCCAGACTCATTATTATTGGATAGTTATTCTATTGTGACTATGTTGTGTTGGTTATGTTAACTTTTCATAATTCATTTATTGCATGTTAACCGGATTTAATTAAAATGGACAACTCACTTTTTAAATAATAGGTGGCTAGTAATTGTTAAAACTAGGGGTGCACATGGTTCGGTTTGGATCGGTTTTGGTACTAATCCGAGAACCGAACCGACCTGGGTCGGTTCCAAATTTTTGGAACCAAAACCGAACCGACATTTATACAGAACCGAACCAAACCGAACCAATGGTTCCTGGATCGGATCGGATCGGTTTTCGGTTCCAAAATCATATTTCATAACTAATTTTTTTTAAGATTAATGTGTTTCATAACTAATTTTTTTAAGGTCAAAATTAATTTTGACCTCAATAACTTAAGTTAGAAACTCAAATAATCACAAAAATATAAATTACAAGTGTTAAATATATTAAATAAATATATATATGTAATTATCAATCGGTTCGGTCCCGGATTGGTTCGGATCGGATCGGTTTTCGGATCGGATTGGGTTTTTTTACCCTGGAACCGAGAACCGAACCGATGTATCGGTTTTATTTTTTTCAAACCGGAACCGAACCATTGAGCAAAAAAACCGATCCAAACCGAACCAATGCAGTCGGTTTGGTTCGGTTTATCGGATTTTCGGTTTCGTTGTGCACCCCTAGTTAAAACGTTTGCGATAGTGATGCTATGAACTGAGCTAACTTGGCATTTTGTATTAATTTAATAAAGGAGTAGCTACCCGGTATTTAATTAGTCGGGGTGTCACAAACTTTATAGTATTGTCACGGTCAATGACCGTGATAAGTCCGTGACAACTGTACTTGTCACGGTCATTGACCGTGACAAGCCTTTGTCACGGTCAATGACCGTGATAAAAAAAAATGCATGTTTTTTGTCATGATCAATGACCGTGACAAGGCTAGCCGCTGAAAAGGTTCCAATTTGCCCATTTTGGTAAAGTGTAAGCCAACTGACGTGTCAGTTTCTCGTCAATTATAACTGGAGTCTTCCCTGCTCTTATCTTCGTCTGCTCCTCCAACCTCGATTGTTTGGGGTAGGTGTAAGAGGTGGAGTGCCCAATTGGCCTCTTACTTCCACGTCATTCTTGTAAACTAGGTTATCTTTTTAGTGACTGTAATCTCAGTTATTTTTTTCTTCCCGACTTGGACCTCAACCTTTTTCTTTGCAGCCTCAACCTGTTGTGTGCACATGCGCTCTATGGTAGCGTACTATGATAGTTTTGTAACATCGTATGGATGCGGTGTGTGATGCCGATTTAAATTAATTCAAAAGTTTCCAAGTAAACCTTATTTAATTGGAGTCTATATAAACCAAATTAATTCAGCCCCTAAACATGCATCTATGTGTGTGCGTGTGTCAACCCATAAATAGATAAAGCATGCGACACAAATATTCAGGAAAAATCCCTGAAGGGCAAAACCTTTTATTTCTAGAACTTTGAAGAATTCACAAGACCATTGACTTACATACAACCTGATAATCGCCCACAAGTGTAACGCACGGTGTCTTCGTCAAACCTTCAAAGCAATGGCTAGAAATATCGTCGGCTAGAATCTCCCACAAGAACTCCAGATGGTCAGCAATGAAGAAGAAAACGACTTCTCCACAAGTGTGAACTTTATAAGGACTCCCTCCACAATAGCATGTAGCTCTCTGGTTGCCGAGTTCTCCCCACAAAGATAAACAACAACAAGGTGTGTTTTTGAACACCAAAACAATTCACCAAAGCATATGGGATTTTTGTTAATTGAAAAATAAAAAGTGATTACGCCCTAAAAGGAAGAAACCAAAAGAATTCTACTTTCGCAGTTTTTCTGTTCTGTAAAATGCTGGGACTTCTTAATGAAAACGAAACCATTTAATGAGCAATTATACAAAATCACGTCGCCTCGAAAAATGTGCTCGTTCGAATGAGATAGCAGTCTTGCGCGAACGACTTACAAATGTCGTTCAAACGACATCTCTCGACATCCAATGTCGCTCGAACGAGATGGCTATCTCGCTTGAACGACCTGGGCATCAAAATTGAGGTACACTCCAACACTTAGAAAAAATTTACTCATTCTTAAATTTGACGAAAAGGTCTGCTCCAACACTTAAAAAATATTTTGTGAAAATATCCCAAAAGCTCTAAGTGGAAAGTTAAGGTATTTAAAACAAAACTTTACGAAAGTCCTTTTGATGAAGAACATGATATTCGGATCCGTCTTTGATCCTTGAATGTTCTTAAAAGATCTTCGACGGTGTAGCGGTATATGACATACTAAATTGATAATGGACTTATAAAAATATGTTCTTACAAGTTTTGGCGTAATTTTACAAAGTGGTTCAACATGGAAGATTGAAGTGGATGGACGTAGAAGCTTCACAAGAAAAACACAAGTGTTAGCAAAAGTATGAAGATAAAACGAATTGGCACTTGTGAAAATCTCACTTACCTTCTTTAACTTTCGTTCGATCTCGACTTCGGCTGGGCCTTGAGCTAGAGCGTTGACTTTGTCTTGGTTTGGGGGATTGTAGCAGACAAATTTATTGAATTTTTCCAAAAAAAAATACATCCTCGAAAACTGGGAGTTCAACAACATAAAATTTATCCACCAATCTTTTCGTAGGAGTAGAGAGCTTAGGAGCAACTTTCACTGCAAAAAAAAAACAAGGCGGGTTAAAATGCAGGTTAGTTAGGAAAGAAAAAGTACAAGAATTATATACCAATTTTTTTTAGCCCACTCCAATCTCAAGGAACTCTAGCAGTTTTCCCCTTTCAATGGGGCCGAACTCCTAGCCACTACCTAGATAAACAAATTTGTGCTTCCAAAAGTGGTTGCTAGTTTGAACCACTTTCCCCGACTTTTGATGGGGGTTTCGAGGAGAAAAAAATAATATCCACGAGATTTGGAGCTATCATTTATGACATGGATGAATAAAAAAATATTCTCATTACTGTCAAACCCAAAATGCTCTCTCCAGAAGACCATATACCCTAAGATTATCATGTATTCATTAAAAGGAAGTAAGCTGGGAGAAACTCCATAACCCTCCAAAGTCCTCCTAATGATTAGGTGATGGGGAAATTAAAGACCTAAAAATAAGGTCAAGAGTAGGAAGGGGATTTCATCAGCATAAATTCGATCATAAGCCTTCCCGTCTTCATCAAATATACAACAAGTTATACATAGAGGGATATTATAAAAATCCCCTAGTTCGATTAACTCCAACTCAATAACGTCACTGGCAAAGTTTTTCGCATCGATTGTCGACGGGTCATACGATCCGTCGGAATGAGAATGAGTACTCTCAAAATCTGAAGACTCAGATGGTCTTAAAGGTACAACTACTAGGGAACTATGAGGGTCATAAGGAGGTCTATAATACGTAGCTAATTTAGTGGAAAACCCTATTATGTACACAAAACTCTTCAGAGGTTTTATCAATATAGTTTGTCTCACCTGGATCACTTCCCGTCGTTATCCAAGTTGATGGAGGCCTAAAACTCTAACCTGTTGTATTGAATGTCTGGTGGATTAAAAGCTAACCTAGTAGAGGCAGAAATACATGGAATAAAGTTGGGATCCTCATGATCTTCCTCAGTAGGAAGGATAATCGATAGAGGAGAAGGTTTTAGGGGTTCAGGAGACTGAATGGTATTGTACTTACGAATCCTCCTCAATACTCTTTCAACCCACAAAGAAATAATCATAAATGACAGAATTAAGGAAAAAATCAATGCACGGGTAGACCAAAAGTGGAAAGGGAAGAAATTAGGCAAGAAACCCATAAATGCTACAAATGTTAAGGAGTAACCAACTTGAAAGCCACCTAAACGTTCAAATCCACCAGTTAACAATAACTCAAAACACTAAATGTCAATATTTACCACTTTTCAGCAGAATCACAACCACGAATCAAGAAAATTACAAAATACCAATGGAAACAAGAGGAAAGGGGATAAAGGGGTACTTGGTGTTCCAAACGGTAAAAAGCGACTCAAGAGATTGCCCAAATCAAACAGTGAATGCCAGAAAAGGGGAACTCTTTTCGAAAATGATGGATTCAAGAATGTTAATGATTGAAAATAGCAGAATACAACAAGAAATTAGACATGAAAGGAAGAATTTGAAAAAGAGAAAAAGCTCTTTCTGAAAACTTATGCATGGAGGTTTAAAATATGAATGGTATGAAATGATGGGATATCCAATCTTTTATACTTGATCAATTGTAATTATTACCTTTTTGAAAAAAGCATGACGTAATGCTTTGGGGAAACACATTGACATCACAAAACTATGTGCACACTATACAAGCCATACCCGCGGTACTTATTACCTACCGCTGTAGCTAGTGCTCGGCACGTGGCACACTCACATCGATAAGATTTAAAAAAAAAACATAAGGTAATGTGGTCGATAAGTGACGAGCCGATGAGAGTTCGAACCAATGACATACCGCAGATAAAACTTAACTCACTCAGTTTGCCTAAGACCTACCCAGAGGATGCAACACTCCAGCGAATCTGCTACAAGCCACAATCATGGGCAAAGTATTGGGGATATTATTACACCATAAATATAAAATGAATCGTGGAAAAATTAGGAGATGATACCTGGACCCCCATGCCTACTGGGAATGTAGCCGGCCAGAGCTACGAGTATGGTCAACTATTATTGAAATCGGCTTCTCCCCACGTTACATGGTCTTTTAACTCTATTCGTTGACACTATTAGCTAATACCATTAAGGCAAGCATATATTTGATGACTACATTACGCAAGTAACCCAAATACACGTGCATGTGGAGAAGATATGCAAATATTATCCCCCATGTATCAATAATTAATTTGAGATTGTTCTGCTACTATGATTGTAAAACATATACTCACCTTATCTTTAAAGGGGAGCCACATGTTCTACTCTTCCCTCTCTCTAACATCCTATAAATAACGTACACACATACATGCACCTCATGTGAGTATCTTATGAGACTTTACATTAGTGTTATGTCACCCAATTATATAGAGAACTTGAGAGCATGTATCTTGTATTCATTCATGATGATTGTCCAGTAATCAATAGAAAACACTAGCACTTGTGGATGTAAGCACCAAGTTGGGATGAACCACATAAATATGAGTATTCTCCTTTCTCTCTTTACTCTCTAGTTTACACATGTTTTAGTATTTAATGCATTCAGTATCATATATGTTTATCTACTGGTAATTAATATGTTTCGCAAAGATGAATCCATATAAAAATTTCAACAATAACATCATCTAGTCCAAATAAATTTTTAATGAGATGGAGGGAGCCGTATATTGCTAAAAATTAGATCTTTAAGAAAAACTCATGGGTCCATCTAAAATTTTACATTTATTTTAAGTAATGACTCCTAAGTAGTTTCCTGCCTTAGAGTCGTCTTATTAGTTTCTCCTAAGTTTTCGCATCAGTCTTTCACTATTGTTGAAAGATTACATTCTAATTTCTACTATTCAGATTTAAAACATGATGCATTTAATGTTTTCATTATCTTATTACTTCTCCTAGATTATTACTGATTGGTTTTAACGGGACTTCATTCATTAATACTTCTTTTCTTGGTACAAAATTTTCACTATTAGGTGATACCCTTTTTAACGAATTATCTTTGTTAAGAAAAAAACACTCTTTAGTCTCGTGGTGAATTTTTCATTTGATCTCTCCTAAAATTTTGAAGAGTATTTTTATATGCATGGCTTGGTTAGGAGTATGTTCATATTTATGACTTAGTTTTCTTCATTTTTAGCTAGTTGCATTACTATATTCATTTTGTTTATTTCTTATTCATTAAAATTAATTTCTCCTAAAATTTTCAAATTGTTAATAAATTTGTGTTCCGTTCCTTCAAGACTAATTACCAAACTTACTTATATAAATCATGTTATATTTTCAACCTAACATTAGTTATTTCTACAATTTCTATTTCTTCCTTTTTTTCTAATTTTTGACTATTTATAATTCTACTTTACATTTAATGATTAATTCACCTTTCAACAATCTCTTTTAATTGCTTTAGCGAGTACTTACTAAATATTATTTTTATCTTTTCTTTTCAAGTAGGATAGGATCAAAAAATGATCTTGCAAGTTAAACTTAGAAGGATATTATAAAAATCCCTCAATGTGATTAACTCCGACTCAGTAATGTCACTGGAAAAGTTCTTCGCATTGGTTGTCGAGGAGTCATATGATCTATCGGAATGAGAATGTATACTCTCACCATCCGATGACTCAGAGGGGACTAAAGGTACAACTACTAGAGAGATATAAGGGTTAGAAGGAGGTCCAGAATACATATCTAATTCAGTGTAAGACCCTATTATGTACACAAGCTCTTCAGAAGTTTTACCAACATAGTTTCTCCCACCTTGATCACGTTTCCCATCGTTGTCCAAGATGATGGAGTCCTGAAACTTTGACCTGCTATATTGAATGTCTATGGGATAAGGAGCTGACATAGAAGAGTAAGAAACACATGGAACAAATTTAGGATCATCATGAACTTCCTCAATAAGATGAAAAATCGATAGAGGAAAAGGTCTCAAAGGTTCAGGAGACCGACTGGTGTTGCACTTATGAATCCGCTTCAACACTCTCTCAACCCATAAATAACTAATCATAAATGAAAAAAATTAAGGAGAATATCAATGCATAGGTTGACTAATGGTGGAAAGGGAAGAAATTAGGAAAGAAAACCCTGAATGCTATAAATGTCTAGGGCTAACCAACTCAATGGCCACCTATATATTCAAATCCACCATTCAACGACAGCTCAAAAGACTAAAGGTCAATATTTACCACTTTTCATCATAATCACAACCAAGAATTAAGAAAATTATAGAAACCCATAGGAAATAAGAGGAAAGGGGGCAAAGGGGTATAGATGTCCGAAAGGGTAAAAAGAGACTCAAGAGGTTGCCCAAATCAAGTTGCGAATGTCGAGAAAAGGTAACTCTTGTCGAAAAAATGGATTCAAATGATAATGATTGAAATAGCAGAATACGATGAGAAAGTAGATAGGAAAGAAAGAGTTTCAAAATGAGAAATAGTTTCTCTCTCTAAAAACTTAGGTAGAAATGATGCGAAATTCAATATTTTATACTTAATAAATGGTAATTATTTCATTTTTGAAAAAGGCATGATGTAATGCCTTAGAGAAATGCACGGATGTCTCAAAACTGTGTACACAATACCCAAGCCACGCGCGCAGTACTCATTACCTACCACTCCAGCCAGTGCTCGACACGTGGCACACTTACATCCATAAGATTTATAAAAAAGCATAGGAAAATGTGGTCGATAAGTGACGAGCCGTTGAGAGTTCAAGCCAACGACATTCCGCATATAAAACGTAACTCATTTAGTTCGCCTAACACCTACCCAGAAAATGCAACACTCAAGGGAATCTGCTACAAGCTACAATAATGGGAAAAGTATTGGGGATATTATTATACCATAAATATGGAATGGCTCGTGGACAAATTAAAAGATGACACTTGTACCTGCATTCCTACTGGGAATGTAGTCGGACAAAGAAAAGAGTATGGTCAACTCGTATTGAGATCGGATTGCCCATCCATTACATAGTTGTTTAACTCTGTTAGTTGACACTGTTAGCTAACATTATTAAGACATGAAATACTTCGTGACTGTATGACGTCAGCAACCCAAATACACATGCATGTGGAGAAGATATGCAGATATTCTCCCCATGTGCCAATACCTAATTTGAGATTATTTTGTCACTATGACTGTAAAGCATGTACTCACCTCATCTTTAAAGTTGAGCCACATATTCTACTCTTTTCTCTATCCTCTAACAATGTATAAATAATGTACAAACACACACGTACCTCATGTGAGTATCTTATGAGACTTTATATTACTGTTATGTTGTCCAAATCTGTAGAGAACTTGAGAGCATGTATCTTGTATTCATTCATAGCGATTGGCCAGTAATCAATAGAAAACACTAGCACCTATATGCGTAGGCACCAAGTTGGGCCGAACCACGTAAATTTGATTATTCTCCTTTCTCTCTCTTCTGCTTTGGTATTTCATCAATTCAGTCTCTTATATGTTTATCTGCCAGTAATTAGAATATTTAGCTAAGATAAATCCTTAAATAAATTTCAACGATAATATTCATCTAATCCAACTAAATTTTCCCACCCCTATTTTTATTGAGATGAAGGGGGTCGTTTATTACTAAAAAAAATGAGATCGTTAAAAAAAAACTCATGTGTCCATCTAAATATTTACATTTTTTTAAGTAACGACTCCGGAATAGTTTCATGCCTAAGATTCGTCCTATTAGTTTCTACTAAGTCATCGTATCAGTCCTCCACTATTCTTGAAAGACTGTACTCAATTTTTAGTATTCATATTTAAAACACGATGAATTTAATTTTTCCATTATCTTATTACTTACCCTACATTTATATCACAGTCTATATCCAATATATAACCTATATTACTGGTTGGTTTTAACGGGAGAAATTTCCACTATTAGGTGATACCCTATTTAACAAATTTTCTTTGTTAAGACAAATGACTTCTTGAGCTCATCTTCTATAATCATAATCTATTGGTAAATTTATTATTTGATCTCTCCTAAAATTTTGAAGAGTATTTTCATATATATGGCTTGGTGTAGAAATATGTTCTTATTAATGACTTAGTTTTTGTCATTTTTAGTTGGTTGCATTATTGTATTCATTTTGTTTATTTCTTATTCATTAAAATTAATTTCTTCTAGAATTTTCAAATAGTTAATAAATATGTTATCCATTCCTTTAAGACTTATTACCATACTTGCTTATATAAATCATCTTATATTTTAAACCTGCATTATTTATTTCTACGATTTTTGTTTCTTCCATGCTATCAAATTTGCGGCTATTTTTAATTTAATTTTATGTTTAATGATTAATTTCCCTTTCAATCACCTCTTTTAATTAATCTAGAGAGTAATTAGTAAATATCATTTTTATCTTTTCCTTTCAAGTAGGATATGATCAAAAGAGCATTTGGACTCTCTCTCTCTCTCTCTCTCTATATATATATATATATATATATATATATACACTAGTATATGCTCGTGCTTGAAGGCACAACGAAAATTTACAAAGTATGTGTTTTCAAAACGATTTTTTTTTTCCAAAGTAGGTAATCTCAAAACGTCAAAAATTTCCAATGTGCATAATTACAAAACGGCAAAAACTTTGTTCTCCAACAAAATAGTGTGAATGGAATTCACAATAAAAACTCAAAAACAAATATACCAAAGCGCACTAAATAGCATAATCAAGTTTAAATTGCTGAGCTTAGATTCCTAACTAAACGTCCACAAAATTTTGTGAGTACCAAATATCAAAAATCTTCTATAGAATCAAATTTATCCGTGTACTCTAGGAAAAATGGTTGGTCTTTGACATAAAATTAAAGCAAGACATATTCCAAAGTAGTAGAAGTAACATAGAATATGGGCACAATATGTTTTGTACCAACAAATAATGTACAAAATAAGTGGGAAGAAACTGCTATAAAGGGAGAGGACATTAAAGATTATACAACACTCGCTTTCAACATTAACAGCATAACCAGATTTCACAGTTTAACATGACTTGACTTTATAGGACAAATACTTTGGAGTAAATTCAAAAAATGATTACAAAGGTTAGGTGCCTATTCCATGGATCAGTGGTTTTTCATAATCGCTATGTATTCATCAATAATCAATAATTATTTGTCAATCTTCTATCCAATGGAAGAACATTGAAACCTACATAAATTTTGGCCCATTTTAGATCATTTCCCTGCTTTACACTCACCGAATGCCCAAACTCCCACTGCCATCAATCTCATGCCACCATTTTGATGAAGCCTAAATCCCGCATGCTAGGTCTTATTGCCACTCTTACCACTGGTGAAGCTAAAATCCAAGAGAAACATAACATTTTATTAGTAAATTTATAGTAAATGGCAGAGTTGCATTAATCATTAACAACAATAAAACCCCAAAACAAAGAAGTGTAAGCACATGAGGATAATGGAAGGCTGACCAAATTATGCACCACATTCTACCACTGATCTGCAACACATATCAAATAATTGTTTTTCGCTGATCTGCAACACATCGAACAATTATCTGCCAAAATAATAAACACTACACCAAATCTGCCGAATTTTCAAGGTCATTGACCTTGACAAATCCAACTTATCAAGGTCAATGACCATGACATTTCGAGGCGAGACAACTTTTTTTATCACGGTCGTGTCACGGTCGTGTCGCGGTCAATGACCATGATACGTTTGTCACGGTTATAAACCGTGACAAAGCCGTGACCCTTTTTAAAAAAATTGTCACGGCCAATGACCGTGACAATTCTGGGCAGAATTTAAAAAAAATTTGCTGGGCAGTATGGCCACTGCCACTGCCCAGCAGTATATTTGTACTTGTTATAGCAACGTTGTACCTGTTCCAAACATCATATATCCAAACAAACTAAAGATAATGCAAATATATATTCATGACGATATAATCCAAATATTCAAAATAGAAATAATATACACGACGATATAATCCAAATATAATTAAAATGGACAAACTTAAAAATAATGTTACTACATGTCTTGGGTAAATGTGAGGAGGTGAGTAGGCCACACGACATACGAATTGACGCACCCACTAATATACGTCGTGCCGCATTGTTTGCGCAACCACAATAGGGAGTTCTCCTTCCTGGGTATGACATGTGTGACGAGCACCCTGGACTCCATCTCTTGAAGCGCACGTCCATGAACTATTCCACCCTCGACGATATTCGGGTCCCTCAACCCCCGCCCTATTCGCTGGCCATCAAATACGTCCAATATGAACACGCTCGGCCAACCAAGTGTCGACATTGGTCTGTTGAAGGGCGCCAAATAGGGAAGTGGATCATCGAAGTACGAACGTGTCGGTGATGAAGCAGCGAGGTCCACATCCTCGTCATCCTGCGCCTCGTCCTCCCGCACCTCCTCCTCCACCGCCTTCTCCTTCCCTTTCCCTTTCCCTTCGCGGTCTCCGCCCAACGTACGCTTCATGAATGCGTACATATCTTGGACCGTCGCCTCCAAACGGGACAGCTTCGCGTCGTGTGAATCCACCATTCGAGCCAACCCGGTGTCGCTCGTCTCCAATCCGATGATCCTAGATTTGGCCACACGCGAGCTCACCCCCCTTGTCCTCCCCTTGCGATCAGAGCCAAGCACTTGGCTGAGTGTATCTGTGGACAAAGATGCCTTGTCGGCATCAGACTGTGACTCATGCACTTCCTTAAGCTTTGCCTGAAATGACAAAAAGCACATGATTAGTAAAATAAGTAAACTAAAAAATTATAACGTAATTAACAAAAATTAAACTGTCGGATTACTTACAATCGTGGCCGCGACGCTCGGGGACACCTCCTTGTCCTTCCCCTTCTTCGTCCGAAGAGCCACATAAGTATCGAGCCTATGTGGCTTACCTCCTGGCCCACTCCCTACCCCCTGAAATAAAATAAAGTAAAGTAAAATTAGTATCGTCCCCGCAAAGTAAAATAATGAAGAATAATATATTTCTGTAGTTATAGAAAAATTAAATCTTACCTGCATCCTATGCTCCACCTCGGCGTAAGAGGTCCGGCCGGAGTAGTGCACGTCCGTCTTTTTTGCCCGATTTTCCCTCCCCGATTGGCGAGATGCCAATTGTCGATCCTCGATCTCATTGTCAATGAACTTCTGCCATTGTGCCAATGAGATCGACTCCTTGGGTGGGACAGATTCACGCCATTGGATAATTGACTCTCGTATTTTCCCAAAGTACCATGCCCGCATATTTTTTTTCCACGGCTTGAGTTTCTCCCTAATCTGCTCCAACACGGGATCGCGTATCTTTGGATCCAAGTTGAATTGTTCCTGTCCAACAAATACAATGTTAGTTGCGAATAAATATAAATATAAATATTCATATAAATATAAATATATTACCTCTGTGCCGCCCAAACAGCTAACTTGAGCTCATATGGCACCTCCTTCCAACTCATAAACCCCGGGCCGATGACCGTCTTTAGCAGCTCGAGGGATCTCGCTAATAGCTCCGATTTGTTCTCGACGGTAATCCCAAATTTTCCATATTTGGGAAGCCTAGGGGAGGAGGAGCCCTCGTCGCCTCCGCTACCACCGAGCCCAGACGACATCATCATAAACAACATCATCATCTTCGCCTTAATATCTGAAGGAGACATTTGCTGTAAAAAAATGTTATTAGTACAGATTAAAAAAAAATGTTAATAGTACACATACACACACACACCCATACCCCACACCCACCACACACACGCACACGTCATGCCACTTTTAAAACTAACCAACCCAACATTTCATCAATTAAACTAACAATTAAAGTATACAATTATTAATTTACTAATTTACAATGAGGGACAATCCTACTTTCATATGAAATTGGCACTAATTATTAATTTACTTTCATGTAAAACTATACGATTAAAATTACAATTAAAGCTATACAATTTCTTAATTAAAGATATACAATTGTTAAAATTGCCCCTCCACACCCTCCACACCCCACCCCCACCACACCCCTTGCCCCCTCCCCCCGCCACGCACACATGCACACACACACACACCCCACCCCCACCACCCCCTCCCCCCACCACGACCGTGACAACTACATTTATTGTTTATCAATAAAATTACGACATGAGATAATTATAATTGGAGAATAAATTTCATTATCATAAAGGGATAAATCCAACCAAGTACAGAGATTCTACAAATTAAAGTGAGAATTAAATTTAAGACTTTCTAATAACATGCATGTGTATGGATTCTAGAACTTTTCTAACAATTACTAGAACTTTTCTATAACTAAATTATCATGAATAAAATTAAATTATTATCAATTATCATGCTACAAATTAAAGTGAGAATTAAATTATCATGAATAAAATTATTATCAATTTAAATATTCATATAATTAAATTTAACATATGAATTCTAGAACTTTTCTAACATTTACACAATTCTAACTATCACTAACCTTGCATTCATACTAAGGTTTACATAGTTTTAACAAATTATAACAAAATATTATGATATTTTCAGTTAGAAAATTCCACCCCCACCCCCACCCCCTCCCCCCACCACACCCCACCCCCACTACCCCCCTCCCCCACCACACACCACCATACACACACATATACACATACCCCACCCCCTCCCCCCACCACACCTGCACCACCCCACCCCCATTACCCCCTTCCCCCCTCCCCCACCACACACCACCACACACATATATACACACACATACACATATACATATACACACATATATATACACACATACACATACATATAGAAATGAAAGAGAAAGAGAGGAAAAAAAATATACCTTAGAGAGAGAGAGAGAGGGGGAAAACCAAAAAAGGCGGGAAAAAAGAATCCTAGGGCTTTTTTTGCTGCAAAAGTTGTCACGGTCATGTCAAGGTCATTGACCGTGACACAAATCTCGCGTTTTGTGTCACGGTCATTGACCTTGATACGACCATGACAAATAATTGTCACGGTCAATGACCGTGACAAGTCCGTGACAAGTAAATTTGTCACAGCCTTGTCACGGTCAACGACCGTGACACAAAACGCGAGATTTGTGTCACGGTCAATGACCTTGACAAGGGTGGCCGGCTGAAAGGTGACAATTTGGCCATTTTGGTGTAGTGAAATGCTATGAAAATTGCAGTTTGTAATCTGGACTCCATCACTCTACCATGATATGTCAGTGAGAAGGCACTCCCAATAGAGTCGCAACCAATGAAGCTGTTGGAAGTAAAGATTATAAGAGACGATATTTTGATTTTAAGAAGTTAGCAGATGCTATTGAAAGTGTCACAGTGAATATTAACAAAGTAATTGATCTAAATTACTACCCGATTTAAAATGGAAGAAGGTAAAATTTGTAATATAGGCCTATTGGTATTGATGTTACAGTCTTTCTGATACTTTTGTCATGTTAGAGATGACATTTGATTCATCATAGGACCAATATTTAAACAAAGTTAGCATGAGAAACATTACTAACCTTTTCATATTTTCATATTTTCAAAACCAATCATAGGTTCTAAAATGGCTAAAAAGGAAATATTATGAAATTTTACTAACCTTTTCAGCCGCCTTCTTGTAGATTTATTCCCAAAACCTCTTGAATTCCAGACTATCACTTTGATCACTAACTCAATGGTTTTGAAGCACTCTCGGATGTGATTTTGATCTACAAAAGCATGAGAAACTGAAATTAAAATTTTGGTGTGGTTGTTACTAAATGCACGATTTTACATTTCTAGTTACCACATTATGTTATTAATCCGCCGCATATAAACTAATCAAGTCACACAAAACTTCAAATTCCAACGTATTCAGATTCCATGGAAAAATAATAACATATGAATTTTATTCCCAACCAAAGTCTTAACTAAACTAAAAAAATCCAGTTCTAGTTCTCAGTAGTGGACGCCAGACTTACAGGAGGGATTGGACTTTTTTCTTTCTTTTTAGTTACATAGGGAACTAAAAAATAGAAATCCAGCAACCTAACTTAATGCAGTAAACATATGAATAGATAATAGCAAACATACCTAACTTAATGAGGCAAACAACCCAACACAAAATAAAAAAGAAAGAAACAGACATATCTCCCATTAGTAGCCCCTCGGGTAGGCAGTAGCAGCCAAGTCTGCTCCCAGTTCACCGCAAGAATTTGAAAATCCTCATTACTATTCATTCCTAACATTTGCATAAAAGGTCATGCCTAAATGCATGTTACTTGTACATACCAATCTTTAACAGCAGTTGGGCAGCAGGTACGGAGATTGCTTACATATGAACAAACAATAATCGAGCCTTAATTGTACTGCAGGAGCACTAATAAAATGTTTTCAATTATCTGGAAAAAAGATTAGGAAAAGCAAATAAATAATTCTAATAAACAATAATCAATTAAACCCAAGACATATTCCAAATAAGTAAATATGCCCTCAATATCCATAACTATTATGTTATATTGAAATAATCACACGAACGGTAAAGAACATCGAGTGTGACATAAATGACATAATCTTAATGTACAATATTAATCAATATAGTGATCTTTGTACCACTGAGAATAAATATAAAAAAATGCTAATCAGTATATGAAGATGGTAATTAGTACTAAATTTCTAAATGAATCTGAATTTATACTGGAACCCTTAAGTCATCTTCACCTCTTAATTTGAAGGGAAACTATAAAACATTGTGCTCATCTATGAAATCTCATAAATAGAATTTTTAGAACCTTAAAAAATGTAAGAAACATCTTTTGAATCTGATTTTGAGTCCAAATATACTAAAAAAGAAAAAAAAACATTTGGGGATAAAATGTATACGAACTCTAGAAAACGGGTTTAACGAAATATAAATAATTTTATGAAAATGAAAAAAGTACAAAAAAGGCAAAAACCTTGAAGACCATGTCTTCACTGTAAATATTAGAGAACACGGGTATAAACATTCATATGATTCCTAACCACACATATCAACTTTTATTTATTGATACATTCAATGATCGTAATAAACTTATGACTTGTATTATACAGGGAACTTTTGAATTGGTGATTCAAGAGGAACCTCGAGAAAATTAATACAAAAATAAATTCCATTTAAGTATAATATCTTATCTTCTAGGATTATACCGGACACCAAGGCAATACTATTACACTTAGGCAAAATGGAAGAACGAACAAAAATGAAATATACAGTTAGTTTCATTAAATCAGACTAAATGTATAAACTAACTGATACAAATGATGATAAAGCATGTAGCAGTTATCATATCTGATTTGTAGGCTTTTTAACAGAACAACTAAAAGAACTCTAATGAGGCAATAAATTTGAGAACATGCTATAACATCTGTTCAAAAAAACATTTCAGAGTTCTTTTCTATAACTGATGTTATAACTGGTACAAAGTTATTTGAGGCAGATGCTATAACTCATGCATCAGTGATGTTAAAACTGGTACAAAGTTCTTTGATGTAATAACTGGTATTAACTAAAAAACATTTCAGAGTTCTTTTCAGAAATCTTAAGAGTCCATTTCAGAAATAGATTACTAAAAGATCACACAGATTAATGAGGCAATAAATTTGAATCGTGTGTGAATCCATTTCAGATACCTCCTATAGGCGGATCCAATTGCATATGACGATGTGACTAAGACACAGATTGAGTACCTGGGATACGGATTGATGATGTGACAAATCAATTGAAAAATTGCAACTTCTCAATACATTATACATGAAACCAAACTCAAACTTAATAGTACTATTTTTTGCAAACCCCATTCGATTCAAGGTTCCGAAAACCCAAAAAATAATTATACAACAAAAATAATAATTTTTTGCCTACTTTTTATCTAAATGGAAAAATGAAAATGTGCTCCTAAATCAATCAGTACATAAGAATACGAAAACTTTTACGAATTAAAGAACAAAACCATCTCAAATAGCCCGAAATCAACTTTGATTGCATTGCCGAAAATAGCGATTAATAAAAGACCAAAAGAGAATCATGATTCATGTTATTCAAGTATATGCATTTTTTATTAACTATAGTAGTAATTTCCAGCATCCATAGAACAATATCGAGTCTATAAATAATATTTAACACAAACTATAGTATTAATTTCCAGCATCGGACTTAGATCATAAACTTCTTCTGGTCAGGTAATACTTCAGACTTGGATCATATCACTCTTAATGCCCATTGGAGGATTGGAAATGGAGAAATCGTAAAATTACCACCAATAGCTTTTCAAATTCTGTGCGATGCTTAATTTATGTTATCATAGAGGTAAATCTAGGTAAAGAACATTTTGTTTTATTTGAGGCATATCGGGGTCAAGTGAAGATCATTTGATTAGCATAAGACTATACACAAACATAATTATAGCAATCTGCATACTATTTCAGATAACAAATTATGCATCCAATGTGGACCAAGAATGTTAGCATTACCTAGTCTGCTTTTCTATAGTTTTGTCTTGTGTAGAAGCAATATGCACGAATATATGCATTATACTCGCCATTTGTCAACCTTAACAAGAACTATCATTATCTGTAGCATTATAAAACCTGAACCACTAAACAACTATCATTAATAGCATCATTATAAAACCTGAACCACTTAATTTGAGCAAACACACCTGATCGTCGCCAAATATGTGCACGGATCTGCACCAGGTATGCCTAAGAAGCTCTTTACTGAATTAGAACATTGATGTTTTGGTCAACGTTGCTTTGAAATATGTACCTGCGAAGAGTAATATACACATCAAGATTCTCAAAATCTTAATGGTTTGAATGCTAATAACTCACATGTCTTGGACAACAAAATACAGATACAAAATAAATAAATGAAACATAATAGAATAGTGGATATAGTATCACAAAAGAGGGTAAGCGGTATCTAAACATAAATACTTAACAATCGGTCTATAGATATATATTTTACTATACATAACATAAATGATTGGCCTTTAATTTTTACTATCATTTTTTGAATTTTAAGCAGATTCTGAATTTTGAGTAGATTCTTTATTTTAATCATGCTCTCACGTAACTTTTTTATCCTACCATTTACTAAATTTTCCTAAACTTCATTTCAATCTACATTTGCTTACCTTTTAATCAAACATATACATTCCAGTAAATTTCATTTAGCTCCAAAAGTGCTTAATTCAACCAAAGTTTAAAGTGCTTAGCTTAACTCAACCAAAAGTTCTTTATGAACATGAGTAACGTTAACATCAATAATACAATTAAGAAATAATGTGAAAGAAGCAATGAAAAATAAGGGCATACTTGACGCTGATCACATAAACAGTACTCACCCCATACTTGACACTGATGAGGTGCTGCACTAGCAGCACATGCATGCTTCCGCCTGCTCCTCATGACGTGGTCACACACACATTCTTAATTATATACGTAAAATCCATATACATAACATAATAATTAAGTGAGAAGTGATAAATGGTAGAAAGTTACAAAAATATCCCAATTTTGAATTAAAGTCAAAGTTTTATAAGGTAAAAAAGAGGGGATACCAATTTATGACACTCCTCATCCATTTTATATAGACAACAATCTCAGCTCTTGAATTTCAAATGTGGCAAATTATTAACCCTTTATTGTATTCGTTCTGCAGGTCCCAGTAAATAACCGATTCTTATGAAGAAAACATGAAAGTTACCATTAAAATGGGAGGGAGCTTTTGTCATCACATAAAAAGTAAGAACATAATAAGCAAACAAACAAAAATTATAAAAAATAAAGGAACCACAAAGGTGTGTTGTGCTTTCATAAAAACATCGACACACAACATCCTGATATCCACCACCTGAAAGTAATAAAGTACTCCAAGGATATGAAATCCCTTCCAAAAATTACAAACCTAAAACATCCAACAATAAAAGAACGACAATCTTTACACTATAAACTACACTTACAAAATTGAATGGTCCAAAAGACAATTTACCCATTCTATAAATGAAAAATCTACCCCAACACAAACCAACGCAGCCCCAAATGATAACCCAAGTAAATCAAAACACCCAAATGAACCAATACATCATCCAAAATCAGCCCAAAGTACCAAATCCACCCAAATAGGCCAAAAACCCCAACACCCATAATATGAAAGCTACAAATCAGGAAAAACAATATAGACAATATCATAAATAGTGGTCCTTCTCATAGGGTATACCTAGTATGAAAGTTTAACGCCAATGGTATGAAAGTTTAACAACAATAATAGCTAAAACAAATGGTATGAAAGTTTAACACCAAATAACACCAAACACACTAAAGGGTGCCTAAATCAAATTTTCCAATATGTACACATTTATACACATTACATTAAGTATTCACAATATAATGAATGAAAAAACACATATATGTATACCTGTTTGTCACAACCTAAGAAAAACGCATAAATATAAATTAATCAACACTCAATACACAAATAAAACCATAGAGTTTTAATAAAACCATAGAAAGTGTAGATCTACAAAAAAAAAACTAATTAGATATGGATATCATTACATTGTGTGGCGAATCGAAGGTCAAGATCTTCAAATCTGTGTTTTTTTTGCACGTGTGCGTGTATAAGAGGGTTAGAAGGAGAGGCAGAGGTGCATGATGGTGTGTGGTTGTGTGCGTGTCTGCGCGAGTGTGTGCGTGTGTGAGAGAGTGAGAAGGAGATTACCTGAGGGCGGCGGCTTGTTTGGAGCTTAAAATGGGCGAAGGGTTTAGGGGAGAGCTGAAATGACGGAGGATGAGAATGAGGTAATCGGGTAGGTTTAGGGGTTCAAGAGATCATTCCTTCATTTTCCACGTGGCACACTCAAAGACCCTTAGATCACATTAGGAGAACAATTTGATGAGTGATGTGGCAAATTGTAGACCGTTTGGTTACTTTAATAAGATAAGATAAGATGTTACTATTTATAACACTATTGTCCCATATATATATATATATATATATATATATATATATATATATATATATAGGGAGAGGTTCACAAGTGGACCAAAAGAATGGACTTTTTAATAGACCTTAACAAAAATACGTATTAACACATTAATTTTAATTTCTATAGTGTAATTGGTCCGCGCCAGCGGCACCCGAGACCACACCTTCACCCCACTACTCCTCCTCCACCCCACCCCCCCAACCACCACCATCACCAAAGCAGCCCTTGTGGCAACCCTTATGACAGCAGGGTTACCGTGGGGGTGGGGTGGAGTGGGTGGGGGGCGTATGGGGGGGTGGGGGATCGATCGACACTCGTAGGTGCCGCTGGCGCGGACCAATTACACTATAGGAATTAAAATTAATGTGTTATTATGTATTTTTTGTTAAGGTCCATTAAAAAGTCCATTCTTTTGGTCCACTTGTGAACCTCTCCCACATATATATATAATAATAATAATAATAATAATAATAATAATAATAATAATAATAATAATAATAATAATAATAATAATAATAATAATAAAGTAGGGAAGTTTTTGAAAATATGTACATTTTTAACAGTACGGATGAGTGCCACGTCAAAAGACCTTTTCCAAAAGGAAAATGCTTTTAGTCCTAAACATCTCCCTCAAGTTCTATGTGGACGCCACATCATTCTTCCACTTGCCTGTCATCTATTGCCATGTGGTGAGGGTCCCGCCAGAACACAAAGTCTTAACTCATTTTAGGAAAGATTTGAAAGAATTATTTGAGATATGTAGCATTACTCTTTTCAAAATTAAAGATTGATATCATCTCCCTCCATTTATATTTCAAATTTTGAATTTTCAATCCACCTTTTTCGTTTTCCCCTATTTTTTTCCCATGTGAACATTTGTTGCCTTACACATTTCCATCAGTCTCTCTCTTCATTAATTCCCTCACTCTATCTTCCGTCCTCTCAAGTGCTCTCCATTCTCTCACCTCATTCAATTTTGTCACCTAACTTTCTCTTCCAACTCACTCCATTATCTTCTTACTCACGATTTCTTTTTTTTTTTTTCCTTTTGCAGGTTATTTATACACATTACATTAAGTATTCACAATATAATGAATGAAAAACACATATATGTATACCTGTTTGTCCCAACCTAAGAAAAACGCATAAATATAAATTAATCAACACTCAATACACAAATAAAACCATAGAGTTTTAATAAAACCATAGAAAGTGTAGATCTACAAAAAAAAAACTAATTAGATATGGATATCATTTCATTGTGTGGCGAATCGAAGGTCAAGATCTTCAGATCTGTGTTTTTTTTGCATGTGTGCGTGTATAAGAGGGTTAGAAGGAGAGGCAGAGGTGCATGATGGTGTGTGGTTGTGTGCGTGTCTGCGCGAGTGTGTGCGTGTGTGAGAGAGTGAGAAGGAGATTACCTGAGGGCGGCGGCTTGTTTGGAGCTTAAAATGGGCGAAGGGTTTAGGGGAGAGCTGAAATGACGGAGGATGAGAATGAGGTAATCGGGTAGGTTTAGGGGTTCAAGAGATCATTCCTTCATTTTCCACGTGGCACACTCAAAGACCCTTAGATCGCATTAGGAGAACAATTTGATGAGTGATGTGGCAAATTGTAGACCGTCTGGTTACTTTAATAAGATAAGATAAGATGTTACTATTCATAACACTATTGTCCCATATTATATATATATAGAAAGGATCTCATGCATACCCAGTTTGCATACCCTCCGTGCGGACCATTTTTTTAAAATAGTAAAAAAAATAATTTCGGACTCATTTTTTTTTTTATAGTTTCTAAACATTTCAATAGGACCATAAAAAAAATTCAACTCAAATTGAATTTTTTTGCTATTTTAAAAAAATCGGTCAAACTTTGTCAGTTTTTAAGTTGTTTTTAAGTTGTTAAAAACTGACAAAGTTTGACCGATTTTTTTAAAATAGCAAAAAAATTCATTTTGAGTTGAATTTTTTTTTATGGTCCTATTGAAATGTTTAGAAACTATAAAAAAAATTACATCAAAAATATTTTTTTTACTATTTTATCAAAATTGGTCCGCGCCAGCGGTATGCAAACAGGGGTATGCATGAGAACCGCTCTCTCTCTCTCTCTCTATATATATATATATATAGGGAGAGGTTCACAAGTGGACCAAAAGAATGAACTTTTTAATGGACCTTAACAAAAAACACATATTAACACATTAATTTTAATTTCTATAGTGTAATTGGTCCGCGCCAGCGGCACCCGAGACCACACCTTCACCCCACTACCCCTCCCCCACCGCCCCCCCACCCCCCCAACCACCACCATCACCAAAGCAGCCCTTGTGGCAACCCTTATGACAGCAGGGCTGCCGTGGGGGTGGGAGGGTGGGGGGTGGAGTGGGTGGGGGGCGTGTGGGGGGGTGGGTGATCGATCGACACGCGTATTTGGTGACGCTGGCTCGGACCAATTACACTATAGGAATTAAAATTAATGTGTTATTATGTGTTTTTTGTTAATGTCCATTAAAAAGTCCATTCTTTTGGTCCACTTGTGAACCTCTCCCATATATATATATATATATATATATATATTATAATAATAATAATAATAATAATAATAATAATAATAATAATAATAATAATAATAATAATAATAATAATAAGGAAGTTTTTGAAAATATGTACATTTTTAACTGTACGGATGAGTGCCACGTCAAAAGACCTTTTCCAAAAGGAAAATGCTTTGAGTCCCAAACAACTCCCTCAAATTCTATGTGGACGCCACATCATTCTTTCACTTGCCTGTCATCTATTGCCATGTGGTGAGGGTCCCGCCAGAATACAAAGTCTTAACTCATTTTAGGAAAGATTTGAAAGAATTATTTGAGATATGTAGCATTACTCTTTTTAAAATTAAAGATTGAGATCATCTCCCTCCATTTATATTTCAAATTTTGAATTTTCAATCCACCTTTTTCGTTTTCCCCTATTTTTTTCCATGTGAACATTTGTTACCTTACACATTTCCATCAGTCCCTCTCTTCATTAATTCCCTCACTCTACCTTCCGTCCTCTCAAGTGCTCTCCATTCTCTCACCTCATTCAATTTTGTCACCTAACTTTCTCTTCTAAACTCACTCCATTATCTTCTTACTCACGATTTTTTTTTTTCCTTTTGCAGGTTATTTAGCATAAAAGAGTTCAAGGTTCTTATATGCTAATGATCTGTTCTCAATCTAATTTTTTTGATTCTTTTTTTACGCCAATATTGTGTAGCGGGGGGATGGATATATTGAGGGAAATTTGACATTTGAGATTCACGAGTTTTGACATTAGGAGAACAATTTGATGAGTGATGTGGCAAATTGTAGACCGTCTGGTTACTTTAATAAGATAAGATAAGATATTACTATTCATAACACTATTGTCCCATATATATATATATATATATATATATATATATATATATATATATATATATATAATAATAATAATAATAATAAAGTAGGGAAGTTTTTGAAAATATGTACATTTTTAACAGTACGGATGAGTGCCACGTCAAAAGACCTTTTTCAAAAGGAAAATGCTTTGAGTCCCAAACAACTCCCCCAAATCCTATGTGGACGCCACATCATTCTTTCACTTGCCTGTCATCTATTGCCATGTGATGAGGGTTCCACCAGAACACAAAGTCTAACTCATTTTGGGAGAAATTTGAAAGAATTATTTAAGGTACGTAACATTACTCTTTCCAAAATTAAAGATTGAGATCGTCTCCCTCCATTTATATTTCAAATTTTGAATTTTCAATCCATCTTTTTCGTTTTCCCCTATTTTTTTTCCCATGTAAACATTTTTTGCCTTACACATTTCCATCAGTCTCTCTCTTCATTAATTCCCTCACTCTATCTTCCGTCCTCTCAAGTGCTCTCCATTCTCTCACCTCATTCAATTTTGTCACTTAACTTTCTCTTCTAACTCACTCCATTATCTTCTTACTCCCGATTTATTTTATTTTATTTTTTTTTTCTTTTTGCGGGTTATTTAGCATAAAAGAGTTCAAGGTTCTTATATGCTAATCTAATTAGAGTTCTTATATGCAGATCTGTTCTCAATCTAATTCTTTTGATTCTTTTTTTATGCCAATATTGTGTAGCGGAGATGGATATATTGAGGGAAATTTGACATTTGAGATTCACGAGTTTTGATTTCTTATTTTCAGTTGGGTTTACCAAGATTCGCAAAAGAAAGTTCATGGATTATTTTGCTTAAGCTATCGCTGGGTGGGGGATCTGAGGCCGGCGGAGTGAGATGGAGCTGAGGCTGGCGGAGGGAGATGGGGAAGATACCGGCATTGACGGAGGAGGGAGAGGGAGATGAGGGTAGGTGGGATGAGGCCAGTGGAGGGTGGAAAGGGGATGAGGGTTTTATGAGATGTGAGATTTTTTTACATGTGGGAGAAGGAGATAATAGCTGGTGAGATCTTTAGCTTAAGGTAGTTTTTTTTTTTTTTTTTGAAGTCTTAGCTTAAGCTTGGTTGGGCTTTTAATGAAGGCCTTTTAATTTTTTTAATGGGTCTTAATGTGTTAATAACGATTTTTTAATTGAATCCACAATGAGTTTTATTGAGATCATTATCGCGTCTTTAACGGGTCCAAATCAGATAAATTTCATGATAAAAATTAAACAAGAACACGACAAGACACAATAGCGGGTCCAATAAATTAGACCTGAACACCAATGTCAATTTCGTGCTAATTTCGTTTCATGTCGTTTTGTTTCCAAAATTGCCATCCCTATTTATAGGTCTTTGATTTAGGTTTAAAATTACGAATTTGAGTTATTTTGCTCAACTTTTATTTTATTCATCGACACTATTTTGGGTTTAATTGGTTGCCAACTTGCCTCTTACTTTTATTGATTATTTAGAATTTTATATCTTTTATGTTGTAGGTACTTAAATTGTGTTAGACAAAAGTTGAAAATAAAGAATTGCCAAGGGAATGTATGATTTTTCTTTACTTAGCAAGATCTACAAAATAACTTCTTATGAGTGTCGTTTTGGGTTATCTTATTGTACAATATCATCTTCTTTTTAGTGTAATGTTATTTGTAGGAGAATTAGAAAGCATAAAAAATTCCACTAACTTTAAAAATTTACCCATGCAAGCACTAGGAGAATGTAAAAATAATTTATTGAATCTTTCATTTCATTGTTATCTTTTTTGTATGCACTTTACCGTGCGTAAATAGACTCATGTCTGTCGCAGTAGGCATTGTGAACAAGGGCGGATGTAGGGGTGGGCCCACCAGGGCTGCAGCCCACCCCACCCAGAGTGAAAAATAATCTTAGGCATGCAAACTATTCCATCTCATCAAAATTTACCTCACCCTTTCAGGTGTCCATATTCTCAGACAAACAAAATATATAACACACCCCAAATACCCAAAAAACCCAACTGGAGGAAGGTGAAGAAGGTTTTACATGAGAAATCTTTCTTGGGACTTTTTTTAAGAGGTAGTTCATTACATTTGAACTTAATTGATTTAATCTTTTTTGGTTGTCAATTAATTTCTACCCTATTTAATTATTGGCTATTCTTTTGTCATGTAGTTTTAGTCTTCAAAGTACAAGGATTGTTCCTTAAGTGGGGTCATAAATAAAAAGAAAATATTTCTTTGTCAAGTCTTTATTAAACTAAATTTATTAGGTGATTCCTTCATATTTTTTGGGTTTTAATTGATATTGTAAGCCTCATTAATACCAATTCTCCTCCTCAAAGTTAAAATGTTGTTGAAAAATGCCCTTTAACTTGTTAAGGTTAAAAAATTGGCGAAAGTTAAAAAACAAAAGAAATATATTCTCGGGGGCTGCCATCCCCATACCCCCTAGTATTGATCGAGATTTCAGCTCCAACTGAGATACGCACTAATGTTAGCCCACCCCCTCTAGGAATTCTAGCTCCGCCCTTGATTGTGAATGTTGTCTCAAATAATCAAAAATACATTGTGGGTGTTGTATGTATAATACAAAGTTGTATTTTAGATGTGAAGCCTGTGTCCAGTTTCTTTGTGATTTTTTCATATATTGTTTCTCAAAGTTTCCGAAGCCCTTTATGGAATGCTTTAAAATTTTCGTTAGAGAACATGTGTTGAAGAGCGAAATAGAATCATTTGGTTAGTTTTTATTTTAATTTTTTTAATTAAATAGTTGAAGACTATAATACATTGATCTCTTTAATATAGATCTTGCTTTCATAGATGAACACATTGATTCAAACAAAAATATTTCTTAACAAATATTGAAAAAAAAATGACTTTAAAAAAAAGGAAAATATAACTTGAACAAAATGCCAAATATTTTTTTTTTATAATATTAAGAATTACCCCCCCCCCCCCTTGCTCAAGAAAAAAATGAAATTATTTTGAGTGATTTTAAATTAAATTTTATGAAATTTTTTACATATTCAAATTTGGGTTTTCATTTATATTTACATAATAAATTTTATTTTTCTTATTTTTAACAATAATCATAAACATGCCCTTTTAATACAATAAAATTAAGATGACACCAATAATCTTAATTGAGTTAAATTTTAAATGAATGTATTTATCATGAAAACTAATGAAGAATCATGTAAAATTGTTTATATCCTTGAATCTCTTTATGTCTAAAAATTATGAGAGCATTAAATTTAGCACTAACAGGGTAATGTAGGCCTAGACATATGCATATGTAGTAGGGCGATTTTATATGCGAGTAAGATTCATCAACAATTAATTTTTCAAGATATGAACTATATTAATAAGTATGTGTCATATACATTACTTTAGTTATTTTAAAATCTTATTTTTCACTTGATAAATAATTTAATTATTAAGTGAATGTCATTGATGTGATTTTTTATGAATTATTGATGGGACACATATGATACGAGTGTCAACGAATAAACCCGATTAAATTTACAAAAGTGTTGATCAGAAAAATTCATCGTATAAACTAAGCACAAACATATTTTTTTGGTATCATGAACTTTAAAGAAAAATATCAAAAAAATAGACAAGGGATTTGTAAGCATAAAAAAAATAAGGTGTCTTAAACAATAATAGTTCAATAAAATCAAAATTTTATTGAAGCATGGTTAAACAAAAGAAATTTTGCCCAAATTTTCTAAATTATTTACACTTATTTGTGTTGTCAAAATCTTTTCGACTTAAATTATTATCGATTCAATACGTTAGATAATTTTCTCCGTGCCTTCAGGCACTATCTTCAATGCCCCAATTTTATGTGACAATATGAAAAATAAACTTTTGTTGGGAATGAATGACTTAAGTGCTAATGCGTTATTCTAAAATGTTTACACTTTTGTGTTGTAAAAAAAAAAATTTATGACTTAAATTTGTATTTAATGGCTAAGATGTGTATGCGAGCTCCAAGACGAATTATTACTATAGTTGTTGTAGACTATTTTGTATTTCTTAACAGGGTGGATAATATTATAAACAAATGAAAATATGTCCAAATTTTCTAAATTATTTTCACATTTGTGTTGTAAAAAAATTGAATTAAATTGTTTACTCGTTCAATACTTTGAAAAAATTTCTTCGTGCCTTCAAGCACTGTTATACCGCTAGTGTGTGTGTGTATATATATATATATATATATATATATATATATATATATATATATATATGTATAAACACATGGGTAAAAATTCAAATATTCTTAGTATTCTTGCCTAGTTACTAATACCTTTTTTTAATAGTATTTTGGATGTGTCTTACTTCTTTGATTACTTCAAATTGATGACTTTTGAATTTTTCTACAATATCATTTAGTAACCTTATAAAAGTATTATTTTGTAAAATAAATATTTATAGAGAAGTAGAGTTGTGTAAATTATCTGAGTGGGTTTCTTTAGTGTATCTTATACTCATATATATTAATGCTTGGGTTCCACCTAAATAACATGTAAAAATTTAACTATAATACCAATTTGGAAAATCAACTCCTCATAAAAGAGTGATAAAAATATAGGAAAACAAGATTATGGATTAAAATTATAATGCTTGAATTTTCAAGAGGGAATCAATTAAAATACTTATTATAGTTTAGAATCTAATTCAACACACTTAAACGTTAAGGACTAAATTGACACTCTTATGATACTTTAGGGACTAAATTAATGGTTGCAGTTAGGCCTGTCAATGGGTCAGGTCCGGATCGGATCTAGGATGATAGTAAAAACTTAATCAGATTTGGATTCGGATCGGATCTTAATCGGATCTAAAATGTTGGATCCAGATCTGGATCCGTATAAGATCGGCTCCGGATCTGGGTCTGGACATATATATACATTTATTTTTTAATTTATATTTTAGCCCAACTCTTTATTTTTTAATCTTAAAATGAAATATTTTATAATTTATTATAGTGTATGATTCGTATAAATAAAACATATATTACTTTGATCTATGTATATTCAATAATTATATATTATAGATATAGATATATTAATAAATATATAAATTTAGGGAGGGCTATCTCCATACCCCTTCTATCTTTCCCCACACCATTTGGGTGACTGATGGCATTTGTGCCCTTATGTTCACTCCTCCCATTTTCCTCCACACCCTTTGGATAACAAATAACATTTGTGCCCTTATGTTTATAAAATTTAAATGTTCAATTTTTTCACCTCCAAATAAAATAAATATATTTAATAAAAACAAATAGTTACATTTTAAATAAAAAAAATATTTTTTATTAGAAAAAAAACAACTTACAAAACGTAAAATCTTATCTAGTTTTTATTATTAAAAACCTGTTTATAAAACGTAAAATTTGTTTTCTTTAAAAAGTGCATTCTTATAACAGTGTTTTTTTTCTTTACAAATTTATTTTTGGTTAAAAACTGGTCTTGACTATTTAGAAAAAAATATGGTCTGCGGCAGCGTTTTGTATATGCGGTCAGACCACCTATACATACCGTTGGCGCGGACCATTTTTTTTAATATGTTGGTCCATGCCAGCGGTATGTATAGGTGGTCACACTTCTTATACATACAGCTGGCGGGGATGTAATGACATAATTTTATAAATGTCCAGGGTAGAATCTAAGAATTTTCTATTTGTCCTAGAACACAGTATGTATGTCTGATACTGTTACATTCGACACGTCAACACGATCATCCACGACGACCTTGATCCGAATTCATGCATCCACCATCTTCACACATGCATCATGCTTCATGCGACGTGCTTCTCAACTGTTTCCACTACTCCACTTCGCGTCATTGGTAAAATGGTTTATTGGAGTTTTTAATATTTGCATAAATATTTGGGAAATTTTTAGAAAATATTTTTCAAAGTCTGATTTGTTTTTAACACAAAAGAAGAAATTTTTCTAAGTGTAGAGGCGGACTTTTCTTGGTCATCGAGCTCATTCAAACGACATCGCTCTGTCGTTCAAGCGACATAAGCATGTCACGCGATCTCGTTCGAGCGACGGCGTCGCTTCGATTTTTGTATAAATATCTGTGCTTTTTCTGCACATTTTTCTGAGTCTTTTTGGTACACATTTCTGCGATTTACTCGCTCTACAACGTATTATCAAATACATAAGTGGGACTCTCTCCCATGGCATTTGGTATTCCTTTGATACCAATGACCATTTGCTCTCATACTCGGATGCTAATTGGGCTGGGGATGCAGATGGATGTAGGAGCACTTCTGGTGGGTATTTCTTCTTTGGTTCTGCTCTTGTCTCCTGGCTGAGCAAGAAGCAAAACTCCATCTCTTTGTCCACTGCGAAAGCTGAGTACATCACCGCCGGGAGTTGTTGCATGCAACTCTTGTGGATGAAGCAAATGTTAGAGGATTATGGGATTTCACAGGACACCATAACCATATCCTGTGATAATACGAGCACGATACACGTATCTTGTAATCCGGTCCAACATTCGCGCACAAAGTACATCAGGATACGCGAGCACTTTATACGTCAGTTAGTTGAGGAGAAAGTCGCATCCCTGAGTTTCGTACCCACTGGCCTTCAGTTATCCGATATTTTCACGAAACCTTTAGATGCCCTTAGATTCGAGAGTCTTAGGAAGTCTTTAGGGATTTGCACAGTTGACTGAGGGGTTGGTCCTTGTCTAGGATAGGATGCATTTTCATGTTCATATCATATGATTCCTATTGCTAGTTTGTATCATTTGTATTATTATTTTTTTTGCTTTTTATATTTTTTTCGAAAAATCCGAAAAGATTTTCTTCTTAAATTTTTTTTAGAAAAGCACAAACATATTTTTGTATTTTGTTTACACCTCTTATGGATGAGCATTTAAGATAGTCGAGTCACAACTTCCATTTTCATTATTCACGTGACTATTTAATAGTAATTTGAGATGCTACATCATTTCATCCCATGTGCTTTACATTGTTTGGAGTCTTTGAGATGTGATTAGTGATATCTTTCTACATGTTTGGCTCCTTATCTCCTTTATTGCACACATGCATGACTTTATTTGATTATGTTACTTGTCTATCACATATTGGCTTGAGTGTTTTCATCTCAATTTTGTCTATTCAACGAACCATATGCGATAAAACTTGAGTAGATTGGAATGCATGTAAAAACCGTTTGGTGAGATTGTGTGGTTTTTTAAAAAACGGGGAAGGGCTGCGAAAGGTTCTCATTTGACCTTTGCGACTTCTAAGCCACTGCTATATCGGACCTAAAAAATTGAGTTATTTTAATTATTCGGGGTTCAAAGAGGTTAAAAGAGCCCGAAAAATTTAAAGGCAATAAAAAGCAATACATGCCAACTATGGGCCATTAGGTTTTTCCATCAATTCTCTAATGTTTGAGAATTTAGATCACCTCTAAACAAAATATAAATCCGAGGGAGTTTGGTTGGAGAATTTAAACGGGTTTTCACTTTCTTGAAAATCCTGAAAAAGCATTAAATAGTTTTGGACGTTATTGGTGTGGAAATCACTTTGAGCTTCGATTTGCTGATTTGATTGAGTCAATTTCTTATAATTCCAACTTTTTACACATAAGGAAGATGTTGAGTTCATTCGTTAGAAGTATCCGATATTCATCATGCACATATGTAATGTTTGTATGCATTGATTTTCCTATCGAATTTGCTCACACCTCTGCATTTCCGTTATCATCGACTTGGTTGTTTTTCATGATTCTTTGTTGTATATTTTGTGTAAAAAAATTTGAAAAATTCAAAAATAGAAAGTTTATTACCTTATAACATTCTCCATTTACATTTATTTGTGCTTCTCATATATGTCTATGTAGAATCGCTACAGCGAAAATATTGCGACTTCTCAAATAAAATCTAATTTTAATTATTCCCAAATTTTAGTTAAACCCTAAAACATGCATCTAGATGATTTATCAAATAAAATAAAGCATGCATGATAAAATAAACAATTTCAGGAAAAATCTCCCAAAGGGGCAAAACCTTTTTATTTTTACTATAATTTGTAAAAACGGTTAGACGAATTACAATGAAAATAAGAGCGACATATGGAATACCCTCAGGCGTCGATTTCGATCTCTCGGCTGAAATCTCCCACAGGAACTCTAGGTGGTCAGCAATGAAGAAGGAAACGGTTTCTCCACAAGTTGTGAACTTTATAATGACTCCGCCACAATAGCACGCAGCTGTCGGTTGTAGAGTTTTTTCCACAAAGAATAAAGCAAAGCAAAATATGTTCTTGGGTTCCACAAAACAATTCACATAAAAGTAATTGGGATTTTGTGAATTAAAAATAAAATATTTGAACCCTTAAATTTGTTGGAGAAAAACTTTTTGCCAAAAGGTATTGAATTAAATTTGGGCAGATATACAAAAGTTTCAAAAGATAACACTCTTCAAAGATGGAAACTATTCTCCACGTCTAAAACAAAAAGGTTGTCCCTTTTATAAAAGAGTTGGAGTCAGTAAAAGGATAAGAAAGAAAGTGGCGTGTCAGATATAAAGACATCTCGCTCGAACGACAACCCCATCTCAATCGAACGAGATCGCGTATCGTTCAAACGACTACGCGCGATATCCACATGTTGTTCGAACGAGATGGTGATCTCGCTTGAATGACCTTGGCGTCGAAACCGAGGTACATCTGCTGCCTTAGAAATTTACTCAAACTTTTCAAAAACACATTTTTCTAAAACAGTTAACAGTCTTTATGACAAAAACATTTATAAAAAGTATTTTTATATAACAGCTTTTTAAAACTCCTTTTAAAAAATATCCCAACGCTCTTAATAAGAAATGTAAATGAAACTTTAAACATTATCTTACCAAAGTTCGTATTAGTGGGCTTGAATGTTCAAGACAACTTATAATTCGGATCCGTCTTTTGTAGATGCAATCTTCTCAATTCTTCGACGACTTGTTGAGGTATACGACATAATAAATTGTGACAGACTTATTAAAAATATGTCCTTACAGTCTATTTGGGGACATCATAAAAAGGGGGGAGAATGAATTGTGAGGGAGAATTGTTTGATTGATTTATCAATGATTTGCTTAAGCTTAATTGATCTTTGATTTTTGCATGTCATTATATTTCAAACTGTTGCGTATCATGGGTATCTTCTTTATCTCATGTGTGTAGGTACAAAATTGATGATTATTGAATTTCACACCCTGATGAGAAAAGCTGAAGATTTGAAGATGTTGAACTTTGATTGACGACATGTCAGTTAGTATATCAGTCTGAGGGTTTAATGGGGATATTATCTTATATGTCATTTGCTTGCTTTATGGAGATAGCATAATTCGTATTTTTTTATGTATGTATCAGAATAGACATAGGGGGTGATTTGTAAGGACATAATTTTATAAATGTCTATGGTAGAATCTAGAGATATGTCAATGCACATTTTTTCGTGTCTTTTTCATAAACGTTTCTGCGATTTACAGCCCAGAAAATAGACTTCAAATTTTTTAGGTTTCATGCCTTTTTTATTCACAAAATCATTCCCATATATGCATGTGAATCTTTAAACCTTCAAAAGATCGTTTTTACTCATCTGGAGTAACTTGTGGAGAAGCCTACTCTTTTCCATTGCTGCCCATCTGGAGTTCTTGTGGAAAATTCTAGACGAAGACATCGGAACCAACACCTGAGGGTATTTCGTATGTCACTCTTGTTTTCAGTATAATCCGTGTAAACCGTTATTTACAAATTATAGTGAAAATAAAAGGTTTTACCCCTTTGGGGGATTTTTCCTCATTTGTGTGTTTGTTTGTGATTGAATGTTCTTGCATGATTATATTATCTTCAATCACACCTAGATGCATGTTTTAGGTTTTAATTGAAAATCTTAGTTTAATGAAGTAATTTCTTAGTTTGAACAAAAGCGCACTCTCACGGGACCATTTTTTTAAAATAGTAAAAAGATTATTTTTAAAATAATTTATATATAAAAGACTATTATAACAACTAAACCAATTTATTTTTGTAAGAAAATTGTCTTTCATATTATATAAACATTGTTTCAGTTTTTATAAACAATTTGTAAAAATAGTTATTTTTTTTAAGACAACGGAAATTGTTTTTTGATTTTTTAAAACAGTTATAAAAAGTTTTTTTTAATCAAAATAGTTTTTAATAAAAAAAATAGTTTTAATCAAAATAGTTTTTTTTTATAACCAAAACAGTTTTTTTTATAATTAAAACAGTTTTTTAACTATCTATTTTAAAGATCATTTTTTAAAAAGTAAAAAAAAAACAGTTTTTAATCAAAAATAAAATTTGTAAATAAAACACTTTTTTAAGAAAACAAATTTTACGTTTTATAAATTATTTTTTAATAATAAAAGAATATATAAGATTTTACGTTTAATAATTTTTCTTTTTATAGACAAACAATTTTTTTATTAAAAATATAATTATTTAATTTTATTAAATGTATTTGTTTTAATTGGAAGTGAAAAAATATAACATTTAAATTATATAAACATAAGAGTGGGGGAAGATGGGAATGGTGAATATAAGGGCATAAATATCATTTCTCACCCAAAGGGTGTAGAGGAAGATTGGAGGGGTGTGGAGATAGCGCCTTCCTAAATTTATATATGTTATATTTAATTGGATCAGATTAGACTAGATCCATAACCGATCCATTTAATAATCGGATAATCGATAAACGAATAATCGAATTTTAAAATATGATCCAGATCCAAGTAAATGGATCAGATCCGGTTCATTGACAGCCCTAGTTGTAGTAATTTATGAACGATTTTAAAACTTAAATAATTTGGAGACTAATAGTGTAATTTACTCAATTTTTTTATGAAAACTTATGTACTAGAATCTTCTAAAAAAGTAATTTAAGATGGGGACATATACCAAATAGTTCCTCGGACATTTTTTAATACCCATTTAGTCCAAATTTTTTTATTTTGGCTCAAAAAGTCCTTTGTCACATATTTTGGAGAGGGAGTGCCGCTGGCGCGGACCTCTAAAAATAAGAGGATATTGAGTGCTTGAGGGAATAAATGGGTTAAACTAAAAATATGTGTCCTTTTTAAAAAATATATATTTATAGTAGGGACTATTTAATAATTGACCCTTTAAGATTTATTAATATTGACTAATAGATCAAGTCATTGTATTTATCTATAAATAATATGTCTGTCTTTTTTATTGAAATTAATAAATCATCCACTAGTTACACTCTTTAAAGACTAATAGATCAAGTCAATGTATTTATCTATAAATTCCTGGGCATGTGTTCCTTAGTTGCTAAGAAAATCTAGAACCTGCAAGGAGTCACACGTATCGTGTTTGGCACGTATATTTGTCTTCCATCTATTGTGCACGTGAATGTATATATATATCACCAAAGCGTTGTCATATTTTCAACAAGAGTCTTACAGTGTTTTTGTGTATTGATTTTCCAAAGAAGTATGGCTGAGAATGGCACCCATGATATTGTTTGTCTCCTTTGTTCTTCCGAGAGAAACTACCTCGTTCGCAATAACGATGATAAGGTTAGCACCTTTCATTTGCTTCTCTCTACTGGCTATCTATAATTGTGTATTGTAACATTGAAAAAATGATAGGAAATAATGAGATCCGGCGGAAAATATGAGATCCAACAGTTGATCCGACAAAAATATATATCAGAATAATGATTATTCTGGCGTGAGAGAGAGAGATCCGGCAAACCATTGTATGATATTTGATCCGGCCAACCCTTCATATTCATGTTGTCTTGTAATATAGAAGTGGTGAACCATAAGAGAGGAATAAAAAATGTACGATGTCTGCTAACTTTTTAACTTTCTTTTTCACTTTCACTGAGTTATGTGATACATGATAGGTTTAGAAATAAGAAAACAGCTGCTAACTTTTTAGGTTATCTGATTTATGATAGGATTAGAAATATGAGGTTTTGCTATTGGGTTGTAGATTTTTATTTGGGCCATTAATTCTAAAATATGGGCTCCATATTAATTTTTGCTTTTAAAATATGGCTCCATATTTTAATGTTTGCACTTATATGGGTATTTTAGTTAAATGGGTCACATATTGCCGCTGCTACGTATCTATAATTGTGTAGAAATCATTTTGGTGTCATCATATTGAACAACAATGAAATCTGTTGATGTATAATAAAAGATTGGAATTTTGGACCATGTTGACCATGGGATTTTGGACCATGGTCTCCATGAGAATTTTTTACTCTTTGTGTGTATGTTATGTTTCCTTGTCGGATGAATTTCCTTGTTGAATCTTTTATGAATTTCAATGTTTTCTTTTGTCATGTTTCGCTAAAAATTCATACCGTACCATTTTGCATTGTACTGATTAAAAGTTATAATTGTTAATTTTTTTTATTTACCGAAAATCGAAATTATTGAATTTTTTATGGTTGGTTTTGGTTGCACATATAAAAAGACCGATTTATTGAAATTACCGTATCAAAATTAAATCCCGAAATTACTGTCCAAAATGCGGTATCCTAACATTGAAAAAATGATAGGGAAATAATGTTATAGCCTTTTTTTTTGGGTAAAGTGGAAATGTTGTGATTAATTTGTACATAAATATACAAAGTTGGGGTAAAGTGATTTGAAATGGCTCTTAAACATATGACTATTCAAGAAACGAATTAAAGGACGGATTTTGTTAAAAGAGTAAAAATAATAATTTTGTGCTGAATTTTTTTTATGGGTTCTTAACATTCAAGTGTACCCCTATAAAAAATTTAAGCTCAAAATAATATTCTTTTGCTATTTAAAAAAAATATGTAAAACATTTGTCAGTTTATAAGGTTGAGAATTTTTTGACCCATTTTTTATCCAATTACCGCAGTTTATCGCAAAATATGTGGTTCGATTTTGGTTTAAGTCAAGTTGTACCAAGCGGTACAAATGTTAATTTCAATTTTAATCTATTAAAATTGATTTGGTATTAGTACGTTCTATTTACGGATCAAATCAATCGAAATAGACCGTAGTTATATGTAGAATCAACTTTTGCTTATATTTTTGTCCAAAAGCCAAAAGGAAGCCTTTTACTAAATTCTAAAGTTTACAGGTTAGCATTGACAGTTTGAAAGGGAAAAAAGTTGGATTGTATTTCTCAGCATCATGGTGTGGTCCATGTCATAGGTTCACCCCAAAACTGGTGGAAGTCTATAATGAACTCTTACCAAAAGGTGATTTTGAGATTGTATTTGTCTCTGCTGATAGAGATGATGAATCTTTCAAAGAGTATTTTTCCGAAATGCCATGGTTGGCTATTCCATTTTCAGATTCTGACACGCGTGACAAATTGGATAAATTGTTCAAGGTGAGGGGAATACCTCACCTTGTGATTATTGGTGAAAATGGGAAGCTTTTCACTAATGAGGGAATTGAAATCGTTAGCGAGTATGGTGTTGATGGGTACCCATTTACCACAGAACGCGTAAAAGAAATTAAAGATGAAGAAGAAGAAGCAAAAAAGAATCAATCTCTAACATCTCTCTTAGTCACACCCTTGCGTGATTTTGTAATCTCGGCTGGTGGGAAGAAGGTAGAATCATTACTATTAATTTTTGTATATTAGTCTTGTTACTTTTATGATCTGAAAATGTTATTTGCATATTGTATGGACTAGGTACCAGTTAGAGAGCTAGAGGGGAAGATAGTGGGGTTGTATTTCTCGTTGTCTTCATATGCTAAATGCCTTGATTTTACTAAAAAACTGAACGAAGTTTATGAGAAGTTGATGGCAAATGGGGAGAATTTTGAGATTGTGATGCTACCTCTTGATGAAGATGAAGATGAAGATGAAGAGTCATTCAAACAGGGGTTTGAAAGTATGCCATGGCCTTCATTGCCTTGCAAGGACAAGATTATTCAGAAGTTGGTTAAGTACTTTGAGCTCTCAACCTTGCCAACTTTGGTCATCATTGGGCCAGATGGAAAAACTGTTCATTCGAATGTGGCTGAAGCTCTTGAAGAACATGGATCTATGGCATATCCTTTTACGCCCGAGAAGTTTTTAGTACTTGAGGAAATTGAGAAACAGAAGCGCAAAGCACAAACGCTGGAGTCCATTTTGGTATGTGAAGACCTCAATTTTGTAATTGGGAAAGATGGAGTCAAGGTGAGAGTTTTAGCTATTACTGTATGCCACTAACTCAATCATTAAGCTATAAAAATATTCTCAAGATTTTAGAATCCTTCCTCCCCCCCCCACCTTTAAAATTGGGATTCCTGACAAAAACTCTTTTACTTTGAAGGTTCTTGTTTCTGATCTTGTTGGAAAAGTTATCCTCCTATACTTCTCCGCTCATTGGTGTCCCCCTTGCCGAGGATTCACACCGAAGCTAATTGAAGTTTACCACAAAATTAAAGCGAAGGATGGCCAATTCGAAGTGATTTTCATCTCTAGTGACAGAGACCAGTCTTCTTTCGAGGAATATTTTTCAGACATGCCATGGTTGGCTCTTCCATTTGGTGATGAAAGGAAGAAATCACTAAGCCGCCTGTTCAAGGTTCGTGGAATACCAACGTTAGTCGCAATTGGGGAAAATGGGAACACCATCACCACGGATGCTAGAAATCTCGTTATGCTTCATGGGGAGTCCGCATATCCTTTCACGGAGGAGCGTATGAAGGAGATTGAGGAGGAATATAAGGAGATGGCAAAGGGGTGGCCTGAGAAAGTGAAGCATACACTCCATGAACATGAGCTCGTCCTCACTCGATTACCCACATACACATGTGACAGGTGTGATGAAGTGGGGGAGTTGTGGTCATTCAAGTGTGAAGAGTGTGACTTTGATCTTCACCCCAAGTGTGCTTTGGGAGAAGATAAGGGCAACAAAGACGATGCTGATGCCGATGATGCTGCTGATGCTGCGGACGATGTTGACGAGAAAGAAAAGCCAAAAAATGAATGGGTTTGTGAAGGAAATGTTTGTCACAAAGCTTAATGAATTTTCATTTTCTAGTCAATTGCTTGTCCTGCTTTGGTAATATGTTATTGATGAAAAATGTGTGGAGTGAATGTAAGTTGTGAGTTTCCCTTATTAATAATAATGGACATGGTTATGTATTAGACCACTATATATATTGAGCAATGGATCTCGTTTATTTTCTTTGACCTTTATGTAAATCAAACAAATTGTTACAGTCAGGCAATAGTTTTGAGGCAATTTAAGTGCCTTTCACTAACTATGGATCAAACTCAAAAGGCATAAGCATTCAAAAATAAAAAGTAATAAAATAGAGTTTACAATTATGGCATTTTACATGCAAATAAGTCAAAAAAATGCGACACATTTGGTGTGACACACTAACGTGTTGCACCCACATTAGTGGAGCTCGGACACGAGCTAATACGGGTGTGACACGTCAGTGTGTCGGGATTATGAGTCGCTCTAGAAATATTGTGTGTGTATATATCGCCTTCGAAGTTCAGAAAATACAATTGCGTGAATGCAAAATATTAGTAATAAAAACACAGAAGATAGAAAAGCAAGACAGTAAAACGAACGAAATAAAATACACAGAAGATAGAAAAGCAAGACTCCCAATTTGAGTATTTCATGTGTTTATATAAATGCAAATAAAATGACCAAAGCAAAAAAATAGTATTGTTTCAACTCATTTTTTATGTTTTCCTTATCAATATAACAGTTTCCTCAGTACTATATACAATTAGACATTAGCCTTCATCATCTTATGAGTACTAATATTGTCAAAAATTAGTTGTTAAACATTACCAAACTTTGGTCCAATAACTGAAGACTTCTATTGGAAAATCAGTTTTAACTATTCTCTATCAACTGTGAGAAGAAACTAAACAACCACATAAAATCTGAATGCATGCGTTTGAACTGCTAAAAACTGGCATGCAGAAACAAAGATACTACGCCCATTCATTTATACTTCTAATAAACACACACTAACCCAACAGCACCTAACTGTTGGTGAAAAAAACTTAATGTCAGAGCATAATCAGTACAAAAAATTAGTGTCCAATATAAGAATAAAAATCATCTAGTGTTGTTCGGCTTTTATGATATCTTAGTTGTTCTGTTCACAACAGAGTAAGAGAGTGAAACCGGTGATGACGGAAATGGCTCAAAATTATGACTAGAAAAAACAGACAACTCAAACATTGACAAACATAACACACACATAGTTATGAATATTATGGCTTGAACTTAATTGATATTACATTAATCATTTGGGGCTGCAAATGGAACAAATCAAGAATAGCAGGCTAGAACCATTATTTAAGCAAGTGGGATATTACACAGAGAGATTGAGTTGACACTCAATGAGCCATAAAACAAAAAAAAGGGAATTTTTTAGCTTCAATGCTTTGCATACATTCTTCGTTAATGGAGAAACCATATGCATCATAATTATTATAGAAGCTCAAGTAATGCAACCATAGTGAAAGAGAAAAAGATCTTGAGAATTAAGTAAAGATGCAGAGGGGCATAAATAGAATAATAAAGCTTTACATGTTTCGCAACAAGAAAAAAAGCTGGCATTTAATTTATACAATACTCGCTTCGTTTAAAATTAAGAGTCCGCTATTCCGTTAAGAGGTTGATTTCCTTTTTAGTTGAACATCAATGGAGAAAATGTCACAATCGCTAACATGTCTTCATCTTGACCATTTATTAGTGTATCTTTAATAATTGTGATAGTCAAATAGCACGATTCATCATCTTGAGTCATAAAACGTGAATGGGAAAATAACTCCATTGTATAAGAGGCATAAAAGACGGGACAAGACCATATTCAATTGCAAGATATTCAGAGAATCGTGAAATAATGTGAACAATCAAGGAAATACACATCTACTAATTGATTAAATACTATATTTCATGACAGATATTAAATATTTAAACATGAATAAATAAACAATTAGAGGTCACAGATATGTTCCCAAAAATACAGATATGTTCCCAAAAATAAGTTCAGTCATTTAGTGTTCCTGCAAGAGTTGGAGAAGAAATTTTCGTATGTAAAATAACAACCTTTAGAAAGGGGAGCAGTACTCATATTACTAGACATCTGCAACTCCAGATTCCTATTTTTGCCCACCGTTGTCGAGCAAAGCTTATACCGTGGTTCGTTTCTTATCATATCAGTCTCACTTGAACCTCAACGAAGCTTATCAGGGCTGCTGAAGTGTGGCCTACTTGCATTTGTAATTTCATTCCGTTTTGTTCCACCAATTCCAGGTGGTGGATGCGGATTTGCACACATCGCATAGTAATGCAAATTGTGAATCATGTGATGCATTGGCTAGGCAAACTTGACATATATATATATATATATATATATATATATATATATATATATATATACACACATATATATAAAGATACTTAGCATTATACCGAGGGTATGTTTGGGTTATAAATAGACTAGGGGTAACCCGTGCGTAAAGGCACGGTTAGAAATCGTCAAAAAGTATATCATGTGTCTCTTGCTTGCTTTCGGCACAGATAGTGAAACCCAAGCGATTGGCGAATAGCTATTCTTTTGTCCTTACAACACCAACCAAATAGGAGAGGAATATTTGCACTTGGGTCAATGCCAAATCAAAAAGATCTCCAATATGACAAAATTGACCCAACATGCTTTATTTACTCAACCTGAAATATTAAATAGAAAAGAAAAAGCTCGGGCATGAAACTTTTATAAAATTAAAATGTATCATGTTAGAATGACTTTACAATTTATATCATTTATCAAGTGAAAACAACCTTCAATAGGCATTAAAAATTTATTGACATATAATAATCTTTACTGAAGTGACTACATTGAACATCCGAGCGTGGTTCCATTCCACTTCATTTACCAATGGAACTGACATTAAGGAGTTGAAAAATGTAATCATTCATAATTTAAAAGAGAGTTATTAAAAGACAATGTTATTCAAAGAGTGTTAGTAATTGGATTCGGCATTTCTTTAACTATCAACAAAATATGCTTATCAAAGATATGAATTTAAACTGTTCCTCAATATTTAGCCAGCTAATCCAAAACAAACAGTTACACTCCGACAATGACAATACAAAACCAATCAGTTACATCTGGGATAATACATTGGCCAGACAGAGAAATAGAAATCCGAATTATTACAGTAGATTATATAGATAAGCATTTATAATTATTGGCATCAATTATATATATGAAGCATTTACAAAAGTATCCAAACAGAGCCTTCAACACTATGGTCAGTATAAGAAGTGAAGTAAGCCAAACTTTTAGTAAGGCCATCCACAATGGGTACCCATTCTGAATCCTCTAAACTGTGTCATAATGGGGAGAAGAATCGGTAAAAGAGTAGGGGATCCATTAACCCTCCCCAAGAATTATGGTAGAGCTAACGGATATCCTTTAGTAGGGGACAGGAGTTCAAACGTGTGATTGATCCCCATACAAGGTCTGGACGTGGGATGTTTCCTCGTTTAAGGTGATATTCCTTTAGAAGTGAAACAGTTTCACTTCTGGTTCGCATAAGTGAAACAGTTTCACTTCTGAAAAAATTATTCTTTAAGTGGCAAACATGGGAAATTTACCTGTTTACCTTCATTTTCGAACTTTGTAATCAAACACACCCTTACTTCATTATAAGTAAAAGAAAATGTAAAAGGAACTGAATTGAATAAACAGTTCAAAGTATACCGCGCACACACATAGCACTCATATTATAAAAAAAAAGTGTCCAACGACACCCGATAACACACATTTTCCAATTTGATAAATTTCAAGACATTTCAAAAGAAACTGTTAGTCCATATCCAACATCAACACCTTACCCACTCACTTCATCCAACATAGTAACTTAAAGAGAAATTAACAGTTCTCTCAAAGCAGCTGACATACAAAAAATTGCCATATGAAAATAATACGTTTCACACCTAGATTAGGGGACTGTCAAAAAATTCTGAAAATAGTACTCCATAGGGTACAAAACATGATTTGGTTTCATTCAAAAACAGTTCAGGGAATCTGAATTTTAAATAATAACAGTCACAGCAACCCACAGAATTGGGAAAAGTCTTTGTGAAGTTAAGTAAAACAGTTACACCAACAATCATTTATCGAACTCTAAACTCCATACCAAAAACAAAATCCAAATCTTCCCCAATTTTTTATAGATTATAGAATCTATCAGTAGTAAAGAATGAAAACAAAAAAGAATAAGTAAAAAATTGGAAATCCATGTTTGTAATTAACATTACCTCAGTTGATCAGTTTTTAGAAATGCACAACACAGTTATATGATTTTTCCGACACAAAAGTACATAATTTATGCCTTGAATTTTGTAAAGGATATTATATTAGTTAGAACACTTAAGACAAAGAGTTAACTCATGAGTGTGTAAATTGGTGCACATAATTGATAAACTATCACTGAAGCATTTACAAAAGCAGGGTGGGTTACATAATAAACTTGATGCGTGGGTTGTGAATCTTGTGATATATGTCTTTTCAAATGCCAATTAAAAAAACATTCACAATTCAAGAAGATAAATATCTATAATTAATCATATTTCAAACTTATGTAATCTAGACTTCATTTGAATAGTTTTGTCCTCACTTTCTGTAAACTACATCTAGAATTACGAAAAAAAAACATAGGGGTGTTCCTCCATATTATAACATATAAATGACTATATAGAATAGATTTTTGGTCGATCTCATGTAATTAAACGACTCACTGAATCAATGAATAAACTTATAGGGAATTAAAGCTTTTCATTGAAGAAATAAAACGATACACGGGTTTGGAAAAATACTTGATGAATCAATATAATATGAGTTTATTTCATCCTTCCATCTAAATTTTATCAATATAATATGAATCTATTTCAGTAAGCCCCTAGAACTATTCAACCTATAAATCCAAGTCTAGGCTGACGCCAAGTACCCCCTAATGTCGCGTATAAACTCCTAAACTATGAAAAAGATGCAAATATCCCCCTTATACCTCACTGAAAATTATCATCAAGAACATTTTTAACACAGATAGGGGGAAATTGTAAAACAAAAAAACAAACTGGAATAGTTCAAGGATTTTTTTACAAAATTTACGTTCCATTAAGGTATTGCACTAGTGTCATAGTTCGGAGGGTTTTTGCAATTTAACATATACTCCCTTTGTCCCTAATTTAGAGTCCATGTTTTTACTTTGTATAGATTAAGGATACACTCAAACAACGATCAAGATTAACTCTTGTTCACCAACATGGAACTTGGCTTGTTGATTATGTCCAAAAAAGGAAAGTGGACCCTTAATTTGGGACAACCCAAAAAGGAATAGTGGACTTTTAATTTCGGACGGAGGGAGTACAATATAATGGATATAACCATACTCATCGTCATTGGATCACTCGAAGCGGAAGGCAGAGGAGTCCACACTCAGTTTGCTATCATCTTTCATCATAACGCATCAATAGTTTTTAGCGACAGTTCAATATAAAAAAAAATATTTCCGAGAAGGGAAAGATAAATAGACATAACACAAACAGAAATTTGCATGTCAATATTAACCAAAAAAACATTAAGATTGCAACTAATCACACCTATTCTAAGAAAAAGAATAGGAGGTCCGTTCATTATGTTTGCTGATTTAAGTCCATTCGTAGATATAATACACAAACACACGTGCCTACACATACCTGAATTGGAAACTTACTTATAAAATTGAATAAACAGTAATTGCTCTTTGGGACATACAATAGCAATAATGATTATCACTTGTCACTGAATAAGTATATGATAAGAATTTGAAAGAGATACAATAGCAATAGGACTTATATGTCAATTATGCCATACATGGGAAGATTCAAGTTCACAAGTCTTATTAAAGATAAATGTGAAGCTCTCAATATAGACATGGTTCAAACCAGTGTTAGTTAATGTTTGATAAAATTGAAACTATATATCATATTATTTCCACTAAAAAGTAAGACTGGTAATATACAACAGTTTTAACTAAAATTTATTTTTCATTTATCATATACAGTGATAAGTAATATAAGTCTAGAAGTATAATAAAAATAATATATAAATACTTGAAATAAGTATCTATTAATGGGACATAATGACGAAATATAACTTCGGAGTATAGGGAAGATCAATAAACAAAACAAACAGAGACCGAGTCTAAAAAGAGACATTGAATCAAAAAAATTGCAAGAACTAGATTAGTGAGGGAATAAATTTGGATATTAATTCTAAACAGAAATATAATGTGAAAGAATACAAATCACCCAGAAAAATAAAATCAAATTAAAGTGAAACAGAGAAAGTAAATGCTTTTTTGAAGAAATAATTAAACTCCACTGCCCATAGTACTAATACTTTTCTCTAAGAAATGAATATTGCATAGATGCTAGGTAGAAAGATATCATCCATATGAAAGGAAAAATAAGTAATACTGATAAATTAGTCTCTAAAGTTGACGAATTTCACGTAAGTCAAAGCACTTTGCAAAACCATAGGGTCGATGTGAAACTCACTAGCTATCATGTATATCGTCAAATGGATGCCTTGCAAATGGGAAAATTGAGAAAAACATTTTGATATTAACACATCTAGTTATAACATTCCATAAGACTTTTTAAAATTGTGTGTATGCACTTTCCCTTTTTACATACTTTAGCGTTGGTAGATGCAAAGGGTCACCAACACAAAACAAATACATATCAAACATATTAAAAAATCTACGACTCAATTTTTAATAGAGGAAAAAAAATCATGCCCTATGTGAGACAACTGTTCCAGTAAATGAATAGACCTTGAAATGAAATGACAACTTTCAAACAGTGGCAATAAAACTCACCTACACAGTTGATCGCAAGACATTATTGGAAAAATCAAACACCTTCTTACAAGAGTGTAGGAGCCTAAAGATAGATAAATAACAGTATTGGGGCAGCAGTATGAGAACCCATGAACATTATTGAGCCTAAAGATAGATAAGTAACATTATTGGGGCCGTAGTATGAGAACCCATGCACATTATTGAGCCTAAAGATAGATAGCTACCTAACGGTGGTAGTTTAGTTAGCAATGTTATTCGTAAAAGGTGGAATTGCAGGGGAGAACTACAAATTCTTCCTGATGGAGGGAATTTCTATTTCAAGTTCAGTTGTCTTGGGGATAAAGAGAGAGCTTTAGATGGAGGGCGCATACACATTGGAGGGAAATTGATGCGATTTGGTAACTGGAATGAGGATATGTAAGATCTTAGAAAGGAAGTGAAGAAGATACCAGTTTGGGTACATATCTACAACCTACCCAAGTTTTTTTGGAGTCCTATTAGGATAAGTAATGTTGCAAGTTTTGTAGGGGAACCATTGAGATTTGACAGAGCCACGTAAGAGAGGCAAAGATTAGCTTTTACTGGTGTTCAAGTTGCAAATTCACCTGGCAAAGGGGATGGGCCCCTTATGAAAATCATTCACAAATACCCTTGTAAATTATTTGGTCATGCCGAAGGCATATGCACTGAGATTACTATCAAAATGCCACAAAGTTTGCAGATGAGAACTACCTACAAGAAACTCAATGAAAGTAACCAAGACAAGTATAAGGAAGAGTTAAAAACAAAAACTGGATGAAGGAAAATACAATTGGACCAAAGTCAAAGGGAAGAGAGCTACTAAAAAAGACACAGTAAATGAAGAAGGAAAAAGAAATGACAAATAGAATAGAGATGCTAGAAGAGAAATTTGACAAAATTCGGTTCCAGTTGGCTCAGAGCAATGAAGGGAACTAAGAGGAATGTTCTCCTTCAGACACCCCAGCCAAATAAATCATTGATAGAGGAATAGCTTCAAAAAACATAATGGGAATGGTCCCATTAATGCAGAGGCTAGTGGAAATAACAAAAACAGTGACAAAGAGTATGTTAATTATCCCAGAAGGGGGAAAACAAAGAAGAAACTAAAGTCTAAAAAGAATTCTCAAACCAAGTCTAAGTGATGGAGAAATGGGGGATGTGGAATATGAGAGGGGCTAAACAGAGGGAAGTCAAAATCTTTATTGAGACCAAGAAGTTGACACGGCTTTGCTTGGTGGAAACTAAAATCTCTAAATCCAAAATCGGTAGGGTAAGTGATAAAACTGCTCCTTTATGGGCTAAAGATGATAACTGTGAGGAAGTTACATTTGGCAGAATTATGGTTGTATGGAAACCTATAAAACTGAGACTTACTCCGTTGGTTAAACATGAGCAATTTATACATTATCTAGTCGAAGAAATCAATGATGGTAATCAATGCTATCTCACGGTTGTTTATGCTAGAAATCAAAAGGCGCATAGAACCTCTTTGCAGAGAAATCTTTCCGCTATTGCTGATAATACGTTGCAGCCGTGGGTGGTTATGATTGATTTAAGTGTGGTTACTGCTGCTTCTGACAGAATTGGAGGTTTAAGTGTTCATGAAAGGGAGACTAAAGAATTTACAGATTACCTTGCTTAGACTTGGCCGCAGGATACTGGGGCTAAAGGTTGATTCTATACGTGGACTAATAGAAGTCATCTTAGGAGAATTATTCATTCCAGAATAGATAGATGTCTCATCAACAATGCTTGGCTGAATGCATTTCCGGGTGTTGAAGTAGAATTTTTGAAGGCAGGTGACTCGGATCATTACCCATGCATTATTGAGTGATTCAATACGAATTTGTCCAATGTGTAGAATTTCAGATACTTCAATTTCTGGGCGAAGCATCCCCATGTATTTACGTTTTTCTTTGCAATATGAATCAAAGATCTATTTTTTTTTTGGGGGGGGGGGGGGGGGATTTAAATTTTTTTTATTTATTTGGTTAGTTATTTTTTGGTTTCCCCCTTGTTTATGTGTGTCATAATATCCCATAAAATTAAATTTTTTTATTATTTATTTTGGGTATTTATGACATACATTATTTACAAACTCTTTGCGTTTATTGGTGCTACTGTTTATATCCCGATTATACCCTGATTATATACTGTTTTTGTTGCTGTTTGGGTATTGGTTTTCGCGGGAGTCGGATGGATTTTTGACGGAGATAAGATTATTGTGTTTGTTGGTGTTAGGATTTCACATTGCCTATTTCTACAATCCTTTATTTTCCCTATCCTCTCTGATTGTTTCTATAGCTGGTGGACGACGACGCCATCACTCTATCATTTCTAGCACTACGAATAAGCCCTCCTCATCCATATCGAGGTCCCAGAATGCTCAGGCAAGTAGGCCTTGATTTTCCACAGATAGATGGGTGAGTAGGGTAGACTATGAGCTTTACCGCACTTAAGGTTTTTATACTAGTGCTGTTGTCAGAGAGAGAGAGTATTTTGAGTAGAGGGATTTGGTCATTCTATTGTTCCCGGGTGGTTAGTAGGTCGGGGTTGTGATCCCCTATTTTCTATGTATGAAGTGATCCTATTGGATATGGTTCGAGAGTTGTATTTTCGAACAGCTGGTTCCACTTCCAGTTTGCGATCATTTGTTGGTGATGTCGAGGTTATTGTCACTCCTGATACCATAGCCACCTTCTTTTGATTCCCAGGGATCCAGGCACCACATTTCCAGCATATGTTGAGGATTATCACTGGACCTCTGAGATCCTTGCTGAGTTTTTTTCGTGAGATTCGTACTAGGACCAATTTACTTTTTCACCATCATCTCCATGCCGACTATCGAATCCTTAATTGGGTCACATTCTCATCCATCTACCCACGAGCTAACCATACACAACTTTCTGCCGATATATCCATCTTCATATACGCTGTCAGTCATGGCTGGCGCATTGATTTACCTGCTCTTATGCTGCTAATTATGTCCCATGTCCCTAATACCGGGACTACTCCTATTCACGTAGCACTTCCATATGGGATTCTTATCACTCGCATATGCATTGCTACGGGGGTTCCTGTTCTTCCTGATGAAAAGGAGTTGAGTACCATCTCAGTGATCGATGCGAACTCTAATCGCCGATCCGAGGGCCACCTTCCATCGGAGACTCTTTAGGTCCCGTTCCCTCCAATCCCCTTGCCACACATTCGAGTACCATAAGGGATGATGCGCTACGTTTATTGTAGGAGGAGCATGCCGCCAGATTGCGATTAGAGGCACAACTTGCTGAGCAGCAGAGGATGACTGAGGTTGTGATGGCTAGATTGGATTGTGACTCTCAATAGAGGGCAATGCAGAACTCCAAGTTTACATCCTTTTTGGAGGATAGAACAGAGGCGTGGAGACAGATCGTCATGAGCATGTCATAATGACCCTAAGCCGAGAGATGATGCACTTCCTTCTGACAGTTGATTTTATTATGTTTATGATATTTGTATTGAGGATATATTTTGTTTTGGCATGTATTATGATGATTCCTTTTGCACTATTACAATTATTTATTTATTATCTTTTGGATTGTATGGATGTACATGTAGGTTATTTTGATACATTACTGCTTTTATGATTTATGGAGCTTCTGGTTATATTAGATTGGATATCTCTATTCCACTGTTTTATGCTTCACATTCGTACTGCTATTCTATTATGTCCCATATCATGTGGTTGACACTATTTTTATCACATTATTCTTTTATTGTTGATTATTTATGTTACTTTAACTAGCTATGAAATTTCATGCTTTATTACTCTCGTATGTTGGATATGATGTTTATTATTTCTGTCCTCCCTTAGTCTTTCCCGGGAAAACAGGGGAGAGATAGTTGTGATGTAGGGAGAGTTTATACTGAGATTTTACTGACATATTATTATTTAATGTTTATTCCTCCATACTTAATGAGGTATTGTTGTTTCATGTGTATAGGTTACTTCATGAGTTTTAGATTATGCTACACCGTGTTACATTCAGATGCTAGTGAGGTCCATTTTTCTATGTCCACGTATTTAATTTTTTTGGGGATTTTTGGGTTGGGCATAGGTGGGTTGAAGGCCTGGCTAGCTTGTTTTACTTTTTATTTTAATTTTTTCCCGGAATAGCCAAAGGGGGAGATTGGCAAGGACAAATTTCCATTTGAGGCAATTTGTATGTAATTGGCTTAATTCCGGACAAATTATTTGAGACATAAGATAGACTTTGAGTTTGTAATGTGTGTTAAAGATGCAACGATTGAGCTTCAAAGATTGATATACTATGTCGAGTTTAGTGCCATGTTTCTCTTCACATTTACTGAGGATCTGTCAAGTATGGGTGCGTATTAATTATAAGTAGACCTAGCAAAATGAGGCACAACACGATGACACGACACGACACGAAATTATAAGTTAATGGGTTTAGTCTTATCGGGTGTGGGTCATTAACAGGTCGACACGGTAGATCCGTTATCATAATGGGTCATGTTTGAGTTTGTACTCTTACACGATTTTATACCCATTATCACCCGTTAGTGGTACCGGGCTTTATTGGGTCGTGTGACCCGAACTAATATTACACCCATTATAACCCATTAGTAAGTAAAATATACATACATACATACATACATACATATATATATATATATATATATATATATATATATATATAATCCCTAAGTTAATCTCAACCATTAAAAGAATAACCATAAAAACCCATTAGTTTTAAGCTAATGAAGACTAATGGGTATTAACGGGTAATATAGGGTCACCCAACCCGTTACCCGTTTAGACCCGCTAATATTAACGGGTGCTAACGGTTCGGGTCGTGTACCCGTTAATATTAACGGGTCGTGTTTGGGTATTATCATTGGTATAAAATAACCCTAAGTTAATCTCAACCATGATAAGAATAACCATTAAAACCCATTAGTTTTAAACTAATGAAGACTAACGGGTATTAACGGGTAATATAGGGTCACCTAATCCGTTACCCGTTTAGACCCGTTAATATTAACGGGTGGTAACGGTTCGGGTCGTGTACCCGTTAATATTAACGGGTCGTGTTTGGCTATTATCATTGGACCCGTTAGTCTTAAGGGTCGTGTACGGGTTAAGGGTGTTTTCACCCGTTACCCCGACCCGTACACGACCCAACACGACCCGTTGACAGGTCTAATTATAAGTCCTTGGAATTTTTATTAAGGGTGCTTTTTTGTTTTATTAAAAGACAAAATTCTCGTTCGAATGACCTTAGTTTTAGTTTGGACGAGCAGCCACCTCGAAATTCATGCATTTACTATTTAAAGCCTTTTGGACTCAGAAATTTTAAGAACTTTTGACAAAAATCAGTTTCCAAGCTGTTTACAAAAGTTCTAAACCTAGAGATACATCCTTTACGTTTCAAGATCCAAGAGTTATAATCTTTATACTTTGAGATATTGTCAGGCACCTTTGTTTGTTTATTTTATATAGAAAGAATGCATTTCATGCAGTGGACTTCGTACTTACTACGTTCTGTGACGATTGCTAAGCCATCATTGGTGGATACCGAGGCATGCGTGGACTCATGTACTATAGCAGCTTGTGTTTGTTGACTCCTGCATTGCACTATGGTGGAGCGGTTGAAGATAGAAGAGCGTCAAGGCTTGTGTGTGATTGAGTCGTTTTGTAAGTTTACTATCTAAGCTTTGTAAAACCGTATCATAGTGAATTGTCTGGATCGGCAGTCTAAGGTTTTTACCTTTGTTGTTTTTCTCGTTCATCAGCGTCTTGTGCTTTTATTTCTTTATTATGTCTGTTGGTGTGCTACTTATCAGTTGGTAAAGGTGGAGCACTAACGACCAGTAGGAGAGTTACAACCTTTGGACATCCCTAAATGGAAATGGAAAAGCATCTCGATGGATTTTATTGCCGAGTTACAGTGGTCGCAGTGCGGCCATGATTCTATTTAGGTTATCATGGATAGATTGATGAAGGTGGTATCCTACCTGATGCGACCACAAATGTGTATCTAATGTGCGTGATATATAGGCACAAATGCAAGCCTGCCGCGTTAGTAATAATTCGATAAGTCAGGATCGTCTCCATAAGGAACTAGGACGAAAGATCGTAACGACGTAGGAACAAAAGACTAACCCTAAATTAATTACAAAAAAGAAATGAAAACGATGATTAATTATGAACTAAATGACTACGACTAGATAAACAATAAATTTAAACTATTTCTAAACTAAGTGTGCCGAAATAAACTACTACAGTGAAATGAATATGAATAAGGGAAAGATAGGTTAGGATACAATCCCCCAAACCCTAGTAAATTTACCGGATAGAATACTAGTCTTTGAATTAGAAAGTTGATTGAACCCAGTCTTTAGTAATCCTAAGCATTACATATATGAGGATACTAGCCTGCATCATACATAATCAAAGGTAAAAATAAAGCAGTGCTGAATAGCTAACACGCGCATCGCATCCTTAAACACCCTAGTTACATAAGGCAAACGAGGTTAAAAGGTCTACGACGATTATGATCACTACACAACACGATTCATTAAAATTTCAATTCAAAACCTATTTTCTACATAGCTAAATTACATCGGGTCAGGTTCATGCATCCCAACCCTTGGAAACTTAGTCGGACATGATTAAAGTAAAAACTACCTCAGAACTAAATTTGCAGAACTTCATAGCTATGTGAAATATTGAGAAGAAAATTAAAAGTGAGAATTGCAACCTAAATTTATTAACTAATTAGGGTAAACTATTAAAGCAATTAAAAGCAGAAATTAAAGAATAGTTGTAATGAAGGAATCTGGAATTAAAGCTTGAATCTTGAGTAAATTGTTGCAAAACATAAAAATTAGGGTTCTTAAATGAAAGGGGCCTCTAAAACTAAGATTAATCGAACTCCTTAATGTCTGGTACTAAGTTAAGCTAAATACACAATGAAATTTACAAGAGTTGGAGCAAAGTAAAAATCTTAGTTAGAAAAGAAAAATAAAAAAAATATCTTCTGAACCGGTCCGGCGGGTATATTCGTTTCGGTCTGGTAGCATAATCCGAATCGGTTCGTTTTTATATCATAACGGATTGGTCCGGCCTCTTATTTTATGCAGAGATCTTCAAGACATCATATCAGTTCATTTTTATCAGTATCCGGATTAGTCTAGTGGTGAAATTTATTCGGAGACTGGCTTCCTTTCAGATTGGTTCGCTGCTTCTATTGACCAGTCCGGTCCGGATTTGAAATTATTTTTTTCGTTCTTTTCTTTTGATTTTCTCTCATCTTTGAACCTCGACAACTTCTCACACATGGATCGGTTTGGGATGCTATTTCTTCCTACGTACTGGTAGACGTGAGGTCTTCAATTTCCATGTTGGTCCCTCATCTTAACTCTAGATGTGAATTGACCCTTTTTCCCTCTGACTTTTAGTCCATTCCTGATTTCTCGGTATTGGATTCCTCTTCTCTTCACTTGCATTAAATACCTGTAAAAGGCATGAAAAATAAACAAAACTCGAGGCACTATGCATGAATTGTCAATAGCACATATGTGAGATAAATCAATACAAATTACATAGTCCTATGTGCTAAAAGATACTAAATTAAGGGGATAAATTCAGAAGAATATATGCCTGATCACTACCCGTCAGGATTGATTTCTCTATAGAGAAGTATACAAAGTTATTCATAGACGAGATAATGAAACTACATGGGGTGCCACTAGACATTGTGTAAGATAGGGGTACACTTTTATCTTCTATTTTTGGAAGGTATTCTAGTATGCAATTGGAGTTTAGTTGAGTTTGAAAATGACTTTTCACCCTTAGTCGGATGGCCAGACATAAAGGGTGAATCAGGTGTTGTAGCATATACTCAAGGCCTGAGTGTTAGACCTTAAGGGAAATTGGGACGTACATTTGCCACTTGTTGAGTTCGCCTATAATAATATCTATCAGAAGGTGATCGGGATGGAATTGTACACATGAATTATACGAATCACCATGACATTCGCTTAGTTATTGTGCAGGATCAGAGGAACATCAGATGTTTTCACCAAACATTACCAATGACACTTCGAAAAAAGTGGTGCTTATTCAGGCGAGAATGAAGATAACCCGGGATCATCAGAAGAGTTAGGCAGATAAAAGGAGTAGTCAATTGGAGTTCCTAGTAAGGGATCAAGTGTTATTAAGAGTATCCCCAATGAATGGGGTGGTTAGATTTGGAACGAAGGGGAAGATGTCTCCTTGAAACGTAAGCCCCTTCATGATTATCGAGAGAGAAGACTTGGTGGCATATCGCCTACATTGCCCGATCATCTTCACAGGGTACACGACATTTTTCACGTATCCATGCTGAGAAAATTCTTAAGGCATGAGGATGACTATCATCACATAGATCTAAATGGGCAAAAATTGCAATAAGATGCTAGTTACAAAGAGAGATCGCATTGAATCCTTGACCGTAGAGAGAAGACCATACGATCTAAGGTCATTCCTTTAGTCAAATCATAGTGAGGAGGAGTCCATTTGGGAGTGTGAGGAGGACATACGGATGAGGTTTCAAAAGTTATTCTAGCTAGGTATATTCCAAATTTCGAGGACAAAATTTTTTGAATAATGAGGGATGAATGTAATACAGCGTACTTTTTGTATATAATTGATACAATATTGCGTGTGCTGTACATGTACTTGAGTTTGTTGGTTTTAGCTCTCCTATTTTTTCAATTTTGGTTTATTTACAAATTTGCCATTTTGTCTCAAATCTATAAATACAAGTGTTATTTCTAGGCTTTGGGAGAGGACAAGTTTGAGAGCTATTTTGAGAGTTATCAAAGCTAAAGAGAGGTAGAGCTCCATTTGAGAGGTGAGTTCTTGTGAGGTTGTGAGTGACTTTCTAAGAGAGATAAATTGTGTGTGTGTGTGTGTGTATAACCTTTGGGTTCCTCTATTTATTTATAGAAAGAAGAAATCCTCCTTGGTGGATGTAGCCCAAATTTGGGTGAACCATGGTACATCGTTGTTGTTTTGCTTTGATGATTGCTTGTATGTTATTATTGTCTCTTCATTGATGCTTAGTTGAATTGATTGGGAGTTTGCACACTAGTTCATTTTCGGAACAAGGTCTTGGATGTTTTTCGCACACCAAGTATTTGATAAAATTTTCGAGTGAGTTTTATCTTCTTGGTCGCTAGAGATAGTCTTGCTTTAGCAAAACAAGTGGTATCAGAGCTTTGGTTGCATTGTTTGCCCAATATTTTGGTTTGAGGTTGAGTCAATTTTGGCATAGCTTTTGTTTTTGTTCCAAATGACGGAAAATATGGACAATACTCGAGAATCAACCTCTATGAGCGAAGGCTCTAAGAGATGGGATTCGAGTTTTGGATCAAGTGGCTCAATGAAGATGCACATGAAGGCTTTTGATGAGAAGATCAATTTTGGGTTATGGTAAAGACGAATGCGAGGCGTTCTTGTCCAACAGAGGTTGCAATTAGCATTGTTGGGGGTAGAGGGACGATCGGTAGGCATGACCAATGCCGAGTGGATTGAAATTGATCAAAGATCTACTTCGTGTATTGACTTGCTTAGAATGGATAATGTGTTGAATAATGTGATAGCGGAGACCACGACTAAAGGCATGTTGGATAAGCTAGAAGAGATTTATTTGGGAAACTCATTGTCAACTAAATTATTCCACAAGAAGAAACTCTTCAAGATTGAGATGAAGGAGGGTGAGGATATGATGACGCATATCAATATTTTTAATGCCTTGAAATGACTTAAACCGGATAGACGTTCAATTCATTGATGAGGATTGAGAATTGTTGTTGCTTGCATCATTACCCGATTCATACAATCATTTTGTGACCACTCTCATGTTTGGGAAGTCTATGCTCCGGTGCAACGAGGTTGTGCAAGATATTCAATCTCATGTCACGATGAGAAAGAAGGAAGGTGGAGGTGACGGCTATTCCCATAATGAAGGCCTTACGGCGAGAGACGGAGGTGAGCAAAATGGCGGGAGGAACTCCAATCGGGAATTTAGTGACGGTAGTAGGTCTAGATCGAGGGGTGTTGGTGGTAAAGGGCCGAAATGCTACAAGTGACGAGAAAGGGGTCATATGATCCGAGAATGTCCTTTGTGGAACGACAATGTTAAGGCAAGCTTGATTTCGAGAGGGAAACGGTAGCGAGTGCGAATTATGAAGATGAACTTGGAGAACTTCTCACAATATCCAAGGTTAACTCTCTTTTCCAAGATGATTGGATATTAGATTCGGGTTCGTCGGGTAACATTTTCTCTAAGAGGGAATATTTTGATACTTTCACAAAAAATGGAAAAGGTTCCATGTCTTTGGCTAACGGAGAGAAGGTTTCCGTTGAGGGTGTCGGGATGGTGAAACTCAAGATGTTCGATGGGGTGGAACGCACTTTGGGTGTTGTGGCCTATGTCCCAAAGTTGTGAAAGAATTTGATATCCATTAGTCATTTGGATTCCAAGGGTTGCCGGGTGTCGGTGGCGGGTGGAGTCTTGAAAGTCACACGCGGTTGTATGGTCCTAGCGAGGGGAGAGGAGAGAGAGGGTTTGTATCGTCTAAATCAGACTTCGAGGAAGATGGGGAAGCGGTGTGCACAAGTGATCGAACGTTCAAAGAATGTCTCATTTGTGAACAAAGTGGAGACATTGGGTGCTAGATTTACGAGAGTAGACGATAATGATAGGGATAATACCTACTAGTGGAGGGGATGGATCGAAGTCCCCCTCCAGGGCAAACGGATGATGTTGACGCGATTTAGTTGCACAATGCATTGGTCGATTGTAATCGAGGAGGTGTAGGACTGAGATGGATTCGAGGTGTGTGTAGCTAGTTCAAGAAAGGCCGATGAGTTATTGTTTGGAGAATTGGCAAATGGGAGTTCTTCGTGACAAAGACTTGGTACATCTTTCGAGGGTGAGATTTGGAGGGTGTGGGAGGTGAGGAATTTTCCCTCTCATCCGTGGTTATTTCTCAAGGTGGAATATGGTGTTGATGTGTTTGAATGTTTCGTGTAAAGAAGGTGTATGCTATATGTATTGTGTGGGGGTGTACTCATCGGGTTACATGAGGAGCGAGCTTCACCGTATGGTTACATGGGAATCACTCAAGGGAGTTTTTAGTTTAGAACTTGGTTCCTCGGCGGGTGGAGTCGTTTGGAGTTTTGGAGTGAAGACTTGCGGTATCTCACTTCATGGTTGAAGTTTGAGGTGGCTTAGTGTCGGTGGAGCGTATTGGCTTGTTAGATGTCGGGATGATCTTCGAGCGGATTTGATGTTTACATTCCGAGTTCGGTTGGATCATGAGGATCGCCTGGGGGAATCTCATTAGCTTGGTAGATGGTGGGACTGTCTTCAAGCAGGTTCAATTTCTGCATTCTAGAGATTGGTTGGATCGCCAAGGTGGAGTTTGTTGATTTTGGCTCTCCTATTTTTTCAGTTTTGGTTTATTTACAAATTTGCCATTTTGGCTCAAATCTATAAATACAAGTGTTATTTCTAGGTTTTGGGAGAGGACAAGTTTGAGAGCTATTTTGAGAGTTATCAAAGCTAAAGAGAGGTAGAGCTCCATTTGAGAGGTGAGTTCTTGTGAGGTTGTGAGTGACTTTCTAAGAGAGATAAATTGTGTGTGTGTATAACCTTTGGGTTCTTCCATTTATCTATAAAAAGAAGAAATCCTCCTTGGTGGATGTAGTCCAAATTTGGGTGAACCACGATATATCATTGTTGTTTTGCTTTGATGATTGCTCGTATGTTCTTATTGTCTCTTCATTGATGCTTGGTTGAATTGATTGGGAGTTTGCACACTAGTTCATTTTCGGAATAAGGTCTTGGGTGTTTTCCGCACACCAAGTATTTGATAAAATTTTCGAGTGAGTTTTATCGTCTTGATCACTAGAGATAGTCTTGCTTTAGCGCAACAGAGTTACATGTAATGTCACAACCTACTTATACGTATATAAGTAAAGTTAGAAGTTAAGAGCCAATAAAACATTAATAAATATTTTAATTATGATTCAAGTAAAATACGACCAATGTGTCTAATAATTAGGATATGTGCTATTTTATATAATTGGTTATAAGGATGATGGATTATGAGGGTTGATAGTATTTAAAATGATGATTTATTTGACTTAAAATATGAATGAGAGACTTTTTAGACAAGTTAGGGACATTTCGGGTTAGCTAATTAAGACCATATATTTGGCCCAAGCCCAATTAGGTTTTTAATAGTTATTATTTAACCATTAGAAGACTCATTTAATACAAAACATAAAATTAGGGATCTAGGAGCTGACACCCCGACTAATTAAATACCGGGTAGCTACTCCTTTATTAAATTAATACAAAATGCCAAGCTGGTTCAGTTCATAGCATCACTATCGAAAAAACGTTTTAACAATTACTAACCACCTAATATTTAAAAAGTCAATTGTCAATTTTAATTAAATCCGATTAACATGCAATAAGTAAATTATGAAATGCTAACATAACCACCACAACATAATGACAATGGAATAACCATAAAATAGTAATGAGTCTGGAGGGATACTCCTCACAACAATCCAAATACATGAATAAACAAATACTAAGTCTGCATCACTAAATTAATTACAACCCAAAATCTGATCTAACTGGATAAATAAAGTGTCTAAAAGAAATGGGGCGACATGCCCAATAGATGAGAAAAATCTGATAACATAGGGTCAAGATCGAAAGTGGAGGCGTCTACTGTCAAGGTATTGTAACTTCCATAGCAGCTACAGTACGTCGCCTGAATGGAACTCCTATGCTTGGTGTCCTTGTGGCTGGGCACCTAAAAAGTTTTTACAAGAAACTATATTTGGAAGCAAACGGGTCAGATCCCGAGTGTGAAAATAGTTTAAAATATAGCAAGTGTTTTAACGACATTAAAGAATGAATGCAAAATACATGTTAGGACGTGTTCTCACATGAAATACTCACCTCTCGACTAACTGTGCACTCCTAACGTATCCGTAGGAAAATCTAGTTCCTACTATCAAACTAGTCCACTTCAATAGTTGGTGTTTACTAAACTAATCATGGTTTAATTCCCGATGCATTTTTATAAACTGGGAGTTTTACTTTCATTTGATTCTCGAAATTAATCATAATAATATCTAAGAGTTTTCCCATTTTTAATTCTACAAAGATGTAACATTAATTCACACTTGCACTTATATACACAGTTCGCTTCTATATTTCATTGCATCAATCTTCTCATAATTATACAATACTGGCACCCCTAGACTAAGATGCGGTGCACACATACTCTGCTATCCAATCCCGGTACATCACGTACATAAGGATCACGTGTTCCGAATCTCTCAGGAACCGTTTTGACAAGTAACAAACACACATAGTGAAGGCGAACATAGTTCACATCACATAAGACACGCACATACCTATGCTCCAATGATCAGTAGACTTATTAACTTCTCAATAAGTCCTTCTCTGACCTATGTCCTCGAGGTACCAATCTAAATCCCCCCGTAGGCACACAAAGATTAGATAGCCCTGAATCGAACGCCGACCTCCCGTGATAGCAAGCATGGTAGGTATGTTATACACAGATAACCACATATACTAAGCATTCACACTTCTTAGATATTTCAGTATATTAATAGAGGTATACTTCTCGTTCTTATCTCATTATTTACTGTTATACGTTTATAAGTTCCCGTTTTAAATGCATTAGAGTTGCCAACTTTTCTCACATCATAATTAGGTACTCGTTTCCAAATCCACAATTGTCATTCGGTCTACTATAAGATTCTAAGTTCTAGTCCTCAACGTACCCCAAATCCTTACAATTATACTCACTAGTCAATAAGGGAAGGTTAATTCTTCGTTAATTAAGTCTACGGAACAATTGAAATAAATCAGGCCTAAAAGGCCATTCTGTCAACTCATTAGAAGTCTCGTTCGAACGAGTGTTGTTTGAACGAAAGGCTTCGAACGAACTACCAAATCGTTAGAAGGGATACTATCATCTCGTTAGAAACTCGTTCGAACGACCTGGGCAGGTCTTCTAACGAGATGGCAGAACACTCCCAGAAATCTGCAAAAATCCGATTTTCTTCCTTTTTCTCCTTTCTAAATCCATCCTATGATCATCCAAACTAAGTTTTAATGTGTTTAAGCTACACTAAGTCCTCCTAGGTCACTCTTTAACATACATATGGGGTCAATACCTCCTAGATCAACATGTAATCATCATAATTTCCCAAATCTTGTCCCAAACCCTATAAACATGAACACATCATTTAATGTCTACAAATATTTCTTATAAATCCGTTTTTAAGTCATCAATAGATATAATTTGGATATGAAATTCGTCCATAACTTATTCTACATGCGGTCCTCATATAGGATTACGATTTCTATCTCCAATTTCATAGGGTTTCATCAAACTTTCAATACAAGATATATATTCAATTCTTAGCATGGAGGAAACATTCACTTGAATTTATGTAATTAAACCACTTGCCTTAGATGTTCTGATTTGATTTTGAAGGATGAAGGTTGATTCTCCTCTTTCTCTCTACAGATTTCTCCCAAAGATGGTGATAGTGGCTAGGGTTTCCTTTGGAACCTCTTAGGACTCTCCCTTTAACTCCCGTAGCCCACTACTTGATAAATTCTGAAAAATGGACTTAGTGGGTTCATTACTAATATAAAATTAATCTCTAAAATTCGTGGGTTTTAATTCCCATATTTTTAAAATTACCAAACTACCCTTTTGGGTTGCCGATATGGCCTAAAAATGCCCCGGGACCCAAACTAAACCCCCGACTAGTGTTTTCTGACTATTTCCACCCTTCAGGAAACGTTGGCGCACTCAAAATAACCATTCAGTTGATAAAAATATAATTTACTTTTTAATTTAAATAATTTCGTTCTTGACGCGACTGACACGCGCGTCCCAACTAAATTTCCAAATTGTCTTATTTCATTCTCGCGACAACTTTAATATTTACAATGCTCATGTATTACCATACATACTCAGAGATATTAAATTTTAATATCATAATCAAATACTAACTCACATCTCGCTAGTATTTATACCCGGATTGATTCTCAATTAATTCTCACTTAATTTAATTAATCCATTAAATAAAAATCAACAAAATTACGAGGTATTACAGGGGCTTGTAGAGAAGAAGGCTAAAAAGAAGAGAGAGGATTTTGAAGATTGGAGCCCTGGTTCTACACCAATTTGGAGGCAAGTTTAATTTCAATTCTTGTAGGATTGAAGTTACTATAAATTATGCATATTTATTTGTATCGAAACCCTAACTAAGTGATTAGAATCTGATCTAAATTAAGTAATTTCATAGTTAACCCAATTAGGAATTAATTAGGATTGATTTAGCATCATTTTAATTAAATCTTCCCAATAATTGATGTGTTTTGATTAGATCTTGAATAGGTTTTGATTTGTTAATATATTCCATTCAGAACCCTAAGATATTATGTATAGTATATAGAGAATTGAAATCAAATTGTTGAGAATTGGAATGTTAGGGTTCTTGAGAGAGAAAATGGATTTTATTTGGGTTCTTGAACTAAAATGAGAATTTTGATGATAATATTGTGTTCCAATCATGTTATGTATGTGGATACATTGTTATATATTATGTGAATCATATATAAAGGTTTTCTTCTCTTTAATGGAGGTTTGAATTAATTTTTTTTTTATTTGGAAAAGACAACCCTCGTAGGGAAAATTTTTAAAACACTGAAGCCCGCGGTCGACCGACCCTATCCACGTGGTCGACCGTTGCCATTAGTTATTTTTGAAATTCTCTTTTTTTTTATTTGGGAAGTTGGTATTTATGGGTTTTGTTGGGTGACTTCCGACCTTAAATATATATGACTTAGTTATATTATGAATTGGATGACTTTAATGTAAGGAAATAGATGGATTTCTTAATTACTTTTAAATGGAATTGAAGTGGATAAATCTAGCCGGGACTTGAATTCAGTGGTTAAGAAGAATATTAATTATTGTGTTCTTTATGTAATGTATACCATGCGTGAGTACTCGTGGCGAACATACTATGAGGAAATTCTGTTAAAAGAGGCACGCAAGATTGAGACCTCTATAGTACCTTAGTGAGTAGATGAGAAACCTTAGTAAATTTTTGTCCCTGGGTCACACGTCTAGGTACCCGTGTCTGAGATGGATTAAAGAGATATTACTTTATAAAGATTTAGGTAAGGTAGGCTATATGATTGATGGGTAAACATGGTGATTTATCCCTTACCTTAAAGAGCTCTTAGGTTTGGGACAGTCTAGGACTATACTTAGTATGCACGAGTGATCCCTAAAGGCATTAAATATAGGCATATGTTCCTTAACCTACTTATGTGATACTTAAACTCTAAGATTATCACAATTTCTTTATAACACAACACTTTGATTAGTGAAAAAGATATCCCGAATTTCAATTATTATTTTCATATGTGTAGAATAAAACTTAAACATGGGATTTGGAATTATATGTGCATGATATTAGGATTGCAGGTTGGGATAAATCTAAAATATGTTAAAAAGCTAGAGGCAAATGCATAGTTATGACTTATTCCAAATTATGTTATATTTTTATTCTCTTTAATTTTTTTGTTAATGTTGTGGATTAAATGTTAAGGTTTCCCGTCCCGCAACCTTGATCAATAATGTGGCTGCCATGCATCCTTCTATTATAGATCTACTTTAGGGTGTAGGCAATACTGACATATGGGCCAATTCTATAATTTCATTTGTTTTTCATTATAATAGAGAGGGATAAATATTTGTATTCATACATTTTGTATAGCCCATAGTTAGATTGTTGTGGCATGTTATATTTGACGTATGTGGATGGTATCACAATTATGAAGTATCTTTAATTATGGATATTAAGTTTTTGATTTAAGTATATTGCACCACATTGTACAATATAATTAAATAAAAAACTTGAGTACATGAGAGAGTTTGCAGTAAGGTGGTGCGATTTGGAGTAGAGAAAAGTAGTGGTGGTAGAATTTGCAGATATATGAGAGAGTTTTCCGGCTTTATTGATGAGATGGAGTTGATTGATTTGCCTCTTGAAGGGGGCATTTTTACTTGGTTCGGTTTTTGAGACTTGCCTTTTATGTCTCATTTGGACCGCTTTCTTATTTCGCAGAGGTAGGAGGAGCATTTTCCAGGTGTTTTTCAATCTTGTTTTCCTAGGATTACTTCTGACCATTGCCCAATTTTGTTAAATTGTGTGTGTGTGTGTGTGGGGGGGGGGGGGGGGGGGGTGGGGGGAGGGAGGGCAGGATTCCTTTCAAATTTGAGAATATGTGTCTCGTGGAGCATGATTTTGCTGAGAGAGTTAGAGTATCATGGTCAGGGTATGAGGTGGAACGGAATGCCAGTTTTAGGTTGGCAATTAAATTGGGTTTACTAAAAGAAGACATTATAAGGTGGAATAGGGAGGTTTTCGATAATGTGCGCCTGGTCACAATGAGTTATTTGGAGGAGGTTAGGAGGTTATATGATAAGGAAGGGAGAGTAGGGATCTCGGAGAGGAGAGGAGAAGGGGGGAGGTTAAAAAAGAGGAGATAGGGATTAGGTTAATTTAATAAGATATTAGTTGGAGGCAAAAGTCGAGGGCTTTGTGGTTGAGAGAAGGGGATTTGAATACAAAGTTTTTCCACTCAGTTGCCAACTCACATAGAAGGGGTAACCACATTGGGAAAATCTCAATAGGGGGAGAGGTGTTCGAAGATGATAGAGAGGTGAGAGGGGCTATTGCTCAGTTTTATGAGGATTTATTCAGGGAAGAAGAGGAGTGGAGGCCCTCTCTTGATGGGGCCGAGTTGGGGAGTATTTCGGCTATGGTGACGGATGACATCGAAGACTTTTTTTTTCTGAAGAGGAAGTCGTACAAGTGCTCAAGTCAATGAATGGGGATAAGGTGCTGGGGCCAGACGAATTCACGATGGCCTTTTTTCAGCAGCTTTGGTCGGTCGTAAGACAGGATGTGATGGCTTTCTTTTGCGAATTCCATCATCGTGGCTACTTTGTGCCTAGGTTGAATGCGACCTTCATCACCTTGATATCTAAGAAGGGGGGCTCGATCGATGTCAAATATTTCAAACTGATCAGTTTGATTGGGAGTGTTTATAAGCTCTTAGCCAAAGTGTTATCTGTTCGGCTTGGGAAGATCATTGACTCTTTGATTTCGAAATCCCAAAATGCCTTCGTTGGTAAGAGGCAGATTCTCAATGCAATTTTAGTGGCTAATGAGTTTGTGGACTCTAGGTCTAGATGTGGAAATCCTAGAATTTCATGTAAGCTTGACATTGAGAAGGCGTATGACCACGTAAATTGGAAGTTTTTTCTTTACTTTCTTAAGAGGATGGGTTTTGGGGATTGATGGTGCCGGTGGATTCAGAGGTGTGTTTTGACGGCTAGCTTCTCAGTTCTAATTAATGGGGTGCCTGAAGGGTTTTTCCCTGGTACCCGTGGGCTTAAGCAAGGAGATCCGTTATCCCCCTTTTTATTCATCCTAGTTATGGAGACGTTTAGTTGGATGATGGGGCGAGTGGTCGCAACTGGGTGGATCAGGGGTTTCAGTTTTAGGTCTTGGGCCTCTGAAAGGATTTAGGTATCTCATCTCTTATTTGCTGATGATGAGATTATCTTTTGTGATGATGATCGTGGCCAAGTTCGTTCCTTGAAGATGCTTTTGATCTGCTTTGAGGCGGTTTCGGGGCTCCGAATCAATGCGAGGAGGTGCGAGATGATCCCGATCGGGGATGTGGATGGAGTGGAGGACCTAGCTGGTATTCTTGGTGGAAGGATTGGGACCTTCCCAAATAATTTTCTTGGTTTGTCTCTTGGAGCCAAGTATAAGTCCAAGGCGGTATGGGACCCCGTCTTGGAAAGAATGAGAAGGAAGCTGGCAAGGTGGAAGAATGGGTTTCTTTTAAAAGGGGGGAGGCTGACTCTTATTAAAAGTTATCTGTCTAGTTTGCCTTCCTGTTACATGTCTATTTTGCCTTTTCCTGCTACTGTGCATCAAAAAATGGAGAAGCTTATGAGAGATTTCTTATGGAGAGGCAATGAAGAGAAATTCAAACACAGCCTGGTAGGATGGGAGGAGGCTTGTAAGACCATTAAAGAGGGGGGCTGGTGTGAGGAACTTGGGTATTTTCAATAGAGTTCTACTAGGGAAGTGGTTGTGGCGTTTCCCTCGAGAGGAAAATAGATTACGGAGAAGGGTTGTTGCGGGCGAGGTGGGGTTCTTCGCAGTTGGGGTGGAGGCCGGTTGTGGGGTCCTTAGCCCATGAAGTGGGTATGTGGATTTATATTACGAGGGGGTGGGATGATTACTCTAGGAACACTGAATTTATTTTAGGGAAAAGGGACAAGATAAGATTTTGGAAAGAGAAATGGGGCGAGAATGGGTCTATTCAGGAGTTATTTCCTTGGATCTTTAACCTAGGAGCGAATCAAGATAGCATGGTAGAGGAGCACGTGATTGACAATGATGCTAGTATGATGTGGAGTCCTCATCTTAGGAGAAGACTCTGGGATTGAAAACTACAGGAGGCGTACTTGTTCTTTGAGTGGTTGAGGTAGGCTCCCCTTCCGACGGTTACGGAGGATTCATTGAGGTGGAAAGGGGGAGGGGCTGGCATTTTCACGGTCCATGGCTACTATGATATATTGAACGAAAGTGGGACTCTCAGGATTCGTTTACCCTGGAAGAAGATTTGGAAGGTTAAGGCGCCACCTAAGGTAAGATTCTTTGTTTGGATGGCGTCTAGACAGGTCATTTTGATGATGGAAGGACTGCAGAAGAGAAGATACCTTCTGGCTAGTCGGTGTTGCTTATGCAAGGAGGAAGAGGAGAAGACCAACCATCTCCTTTTGCACTGTCAGGTGACGAGAGTTTTGTGGGACGTGTTTCTGGCCTTATCTGGGATCGTTTGGGTCATGACTGCGTCAGTGAGAGCGTTTTTAGAGGAGTGGAACCCTCCCTTGTGTTGGTTGGGTGACAGAGGAGCTTGCAGATTATTCCTCACTGTATTTTTTGGACAGTTTGGAAGGAGAGGAATGCTCGTTGTTTCGAAGGTATTGAGATCGTGCCCTCGAGACTGCATTATCTTTTTTTGAGCACCCTTCTTAGGTAGTACAAGGTGAAGTCCTCCGTTACGAATCAATACTTTCTTGTGTTCGTGGAGGATATCCACACTTCAATGTAATCTGGGTGTTAGTGTAGATGGTGCACTTGGTTTTTCCTATTTCTTATTGTGCTTTTCTTTGTATATTCCATGTATACGTGTTCTCTCCCTTAGCGTTTGGTTCTTAATGATATCATTTATTTATAGAAAAAAAAGTATATTTGTTTTCTTGCATGCTTAGAATGGTACTCATTTATTTACAATCCTATGTTGTTTAATTTATAACTGATCAATTTATTTTTAAATATTAAGGGATATCACATGAAACAATAATTTCATACTTGTAAAATCATTACTACATTGTAATAGTAGCTAATAGTCAAGTCAGGTCGGCTCACAACTGACCACAAGACTATGTAATGACTTAAGTACGGGCAATACCAAATAAACTAAAAGCAATGTTTGAAAAATAGTTGATAAACTAACCCTGTGAAAAACATTACTACATAACATAAATAATTCTCAGAAATGCAAGTTATATATGACGGCTAACAATGTAGCCAGATATAATAAGTTAGAAAAAACATACATCATGCAAGATTAATACTACATATGCATTAAAACATCAAATTGATCAAGCAAAGTAGAGATATCCATTTAAATAAAAAGGTACAATCATATTTAAGTTATGAGTTACAAACTGATTGTTCAAAAATTATAAGACAACACATACAAAGAGAAACTCAACTAGGAGGGGATTTTATAAAGGGTTGACGACGACAATATCAACCATTAGAGTATCCTAAGGGATCTCTTGGGTCACCACCTTAGGTGCAAGGGGAATAATTGTCCTAGATATGATCATCTCATCCTGTGCATTGGAGTTGATTTATAGGATATGATTGTCCATCTCATTGACAATAGCGTTGGGAAAATCCATAGCCTCCTCATAGCCCCCTCCCAGTGTAACACCCCATAATTTTATGCATTTAATATTTAATTAATTTGGGTAAATTACTTGTGTGTCATAATTTTAATTGAATTAATTATGGTAAAATTTATTAAATATTAACCGGAGAGTGAATGGTTAATATTTAGGGAAAATTTAATTACTAAGTGAATAGTAATAATTTACTTATGTCATTACGGCCATTAGTGACGGGACATTTATTTATCTCAACCGGGAGTCGGTATAGACTAAATTGGGTGTGAGATAATAATTTGTATAAATTAATTCAGATGCCAATTCTGAGTGTACGATTGAGTCCAGATGGATCGAAATAGTCAGAAAAGTGTACCCATGGGTAGTAAACGGGTCACGGGACGTTTTTAGGCATAGCCGGGCCCACACAAGGGTAATTGGGTCACTTGGTCTTGGACCATTAGGCTAAAAATGGGATTAAGCCTTAATAACTTAATTAAAAGGAAAAGAAGAATGGCTGATTTGGGAGTAGAAAACACTTAGTGGGAGAGAAAACCCTAAGGAACAGTTATAGGCACTAGGAACCAATTTAGGGGACAAAGGAAAGAACAAAAAGGGGGATTTCATCTTCAACCCTAAGAATCACAACTCCGGATCAGACCCTATGAAACTATAAGGCAAGTGGATAACTTGCTGTAGCATTTAATTGTATTACAATTCATATTTATGTGATGTGGAAATCAAAAATTCGTTTTGGGGTGAAGGGGGTACAAAAATGGGTTGTTTGTAAATCAATCTCCCGATTTGGAATTTTGTAGAGATTCATGTTATAATTTGAGATTATGTATAATTGGTTAGATGTAAAAACCCTAACGAACTATGGACGAATTTAAGATAGTAATTTGGTGTTGAGACGGGTTAACGAACAACACGAGTTTTTCCCCAATTTAGAGAAACAATAAAGAACGAAAAATTGATGGGTTATGAGGACTTTATGGGGGTTCCTAATGATGTTCTTGAGGTGTTAATTTAATTTTAAGGCCCGGGTTTAACTGTACAGAGAGTTGGAGGATTAACTTTTTCGTCCATGGCAGAAACAGGGTCTCGGAGAAGACGAAGACATGTTCGATCGATCGATCGATGGTTGGGGATCGATCGATCGATGGTCGGGAATTTTTGACAGTTCGGCCAGTTTTATTATATAAGAAAAATTTAATTAAAATTCCATCCCTACACCTTATTTAATGAGAAATAAATATAGGATATATATTCTAATAAATTATGAAGGAAATTAATTGGGATTTGGAGTGAATTTATGTGTGACACACTATGGTTAATTTTGGGGAGATTATTCCAAAATAATTAAATACTGATCGAGTGGACGAGTCCGGGTATATGGGTTGAGCGATACCAAGGTGTTAAATTAATTTAGATGTAAAACTAATTAATTTGGAGTCGGAGATTTAGACTCGAGTTTTATTTTATTTTGGACCACGAGAGCGAGTCTGAATATATTGGTTGGGCGACACCAAAAGTAATCTAATTAATTAACATGCAAATTAATTAATAACTAGAGTTGGACCATAAAATCATGATAATTTGTATAGGCTGGTGCAACGGACTTAGTACACGGGATAGTCGGGGTATTTTATTTCTCTCTCTCTCTCTCTCTCTCTCTCTCTATATATATATATATATACGGTGTGCGATAGTATATATATATGGTGTTTGCATTAATATCAGTGGTTAGATATTATTATTATATATATACTCTAGTGCTATCAGGGGAGCTTGTGCATAAAGGGTGAATCCCCTAGCTTGAGGAGTAGGGCGATTATATCCGCAGGTCATAACGTCCATTATATGGGTGAGGGGCATCTCACTTTTAGGGAAGGAATATGACCGCCTCCAATATTTATGTTATTTACCAAGTTAGTGAGCGATTCTGACTTGGGATAACTAGGTTGTGTGAATACACCTAGTGGGATAGCACTTTAGAGAATATACATCTGGTGAGTTATTACTCGGGAGGATGTTCCTTATTAATTATTATTCCAACATATGTGTGAATGTTGTAATATGACTATACGTATATGATGAGATAAATAATTATATACGGGTTAATTAATACAGGCCGTGAATTGTGTTATATGTATAACGGGTGTGAAAGTTATATGAATTTAAAAAGGGGGATGATGAATTAAGTTAATGTTGATAATAACTTAGAAATCATAGCTATGACATACTCGGGTAGAGTAGGGTGGTTGCAAGGGGTATTTCAATTATCTAGTTATGGGATAAATAACTAAGGAAATTAATTAAGGTGTTAGTAGTGCACATTAGAGGAGGGGTGAGGATATTCTCAAGGGAGTGTGACACTAACTAAAATATTAAGAGCATGCATACATATTTATACCACAATTTAATCATTTGCTAAATGTTTTCCAAATGTTTTGGGTTCTAACCCTTGCTATAAATATTTTTTAAAAACCTTTAAGTTGTCTAGCCACAGGGATGCCAGACTTGATTCATTCCAGGGATTCATTGCTACAGTATATGTGGATGTTGTGGGACTTTTATAGATGCCTCATTCCTTTTCATTTCTAGTATAGAATTTTCCTATCAGATACTCGAGCATGTCGTTCACCACTTTATTTAGTATTTATGTCAAAGTTATTAGGATTGTTATTATCTGTCTTTACTTTTGTTGGATTTGTGCCAATGGTTTATTCGGTCAGTTTAGTTAAATTGTGAATGGTTGATTTCAGTTAATTGTGATTGTTTAAATTATTTTTTTTTTCGCATGAGTATTTCATTAAATTAATGAAAGATAAAATTTGGCACCAGTCTAGCTTTCTCGCTTAGGTGGTTAGTAATAAAAGGGGCGACATTGATGCTAAGAATGAGCTAACTGAGAAACCTGTTCTAATTTAATTTAGGATTGATCACCCAGGGTTAATTAGGCGGGGTGTCACAGATGGTATCAGAGCATCTAGTTCTAGTGTCCTTAGGATCTGTGCGGCTTACTACGTTTCAGCATAGCGTTCGGTTATTATAAAGTTGTATTATTAGGATTGTTGATTCATTTTTCGCTTTTGAGATATCGTATTTCTGCTATTAGATTTTTTGTATGAATTTTGTACTTATACGATTCAATCTATTTTCAGATGTCACCGAAGAGACAGAGGGCGGAGAGGGCTAGGGCTAGGGCTAGGGATGAGTTAAGGGAGGCTTATCAGGAGCCACAGGTACCACTACCCCCGCCCCCACCCGAGTTGATCTCCACTACTCAGGTGGCCGTGATAGTGGCCCAGACAGTTGAGACAACAATGAGGGCTATGGCAGTCCATTTTCCTTAGCCCCAGGCACCACCTCCAGTGGAACCAGCAGTTCCGGCTCCAGTTGGGATACCGTCTTGGCAGTGAGTTAGGAAGACCTTTCATAAGGGTCACCCACTAGAGTTTCGGGGTAGTACTGATGTGGTAGAGGATTGTGACTAGAAGAAGAATACTCAGCGCCATCTGCGCATGCTGGAGTGTACCGATATGCAGAAACAGATGCTTACTACCTTCCGTCTGTCGGGGGAAGCCTTATAGTGGTGGGAGTCAGTTACCACCGCTAAGGAGAGAGATTTGATGACGATATCAGAGTTCTGGGTGCGGTTCGACCGCAAATACTTCCCACCAGCGGTAAAGGCCGAAATGAGGAAGAAGTTCAGCGAGTTAGTACAGGGTGATCGTTTTGTGGAAGATTATGAGGAAGAGTTCACCCGTTTGGCAAACTTTGAGCCAAATGAGGTGAGCGACGAGGAGCGAAACAAGTCAAAATTAATGGATGGCCTGGCCTGGAGGATCCGGCAGCACTTAATTGGTAATCCGGCATTGGTGACATATACATATGTCGTTAATGCCGCTCTTGTACATTGCCAGGATCATCGCTTCCATACGAAGGGGAGAAAGAGGGTAGGGGAGGCGAGCTAGGAGGGCAAGGTAATTATTGGTAGTGACACAAGTGGTGCTCAACACCAGACTAATAGTCAACAAGGGAATCGGGCTAAGAAATTTAGGCCTGGTGGGTTCTGACTGGGAGGACAGGGATTCAGGTAGGGCCAGCCGGGCCCAAATCAACAACAGATTCCTCAGGGCCAAGGGAACAATGGGGGAGGCTAGCAGGGTCAGCCATATGGGCCAATGACAGGTGATGGTCAGAGACGCTATTTTATTTGTGGCCAGACAGGACACTTCAAGAGGGAGTGCCCGCAGAGGGTCAGAGGCCAACAACAGGGTGCCTAATAGGGGCAGGAGGGATAGATGCCGCGAGCAGCACCAGCTCCACCATCCCCACAGCAGCAGGGGCAAATGCACTACGGGTGTGTTTATAACGTCCGGGATGTTCCCAATCCTCCAGCACAGTAGGTGTCTCCAGTGTTTGAGGGTATGTTTCTCATCCATAATCATGAGGGTAGTATACTTTTTGATACAGGAGCATCTCATTCATTCATTAAATCTTAATTTGCTAAACGGAATGGGCTACGCGGGTAGTCTTCGTATGTGTGTAGATTCGCTAGTAGGTAGCGGGGCATTGATTCACTTGATTTGTCGGGGGGTAGACATTCTGATTGGGAGGCTTAGTTTAGCGACGGACCTCTTATTATTAGATATGGAGGGGTACGATGTCATCCTAGGTATGGACTAGTTGGCAGGTTATCAGGCGACTGTGGATTGTTACGAAAGGACAATCGTGTTCTCCATTCCGGGACAGGAGATGTTCCTAATAGCGATGCCTCTACCCGAGGGAGAGTCGGACACACACTTGTATTATATCAAGGAGGAGACCTCACAAGAGGTGGTAGTTCTGTTGGATTTAATTCCAATAGTGAGGGACTTCGAGGATGTGTTCCAGGAAATACCAGGGTTGCTACCCAGAAGGGAAATCAAGTTTGTAATCGATTTAGCACCGGGGACGAGGCCGGTTTCTCGAGAACCTTACTGTATGGCCCCTTCAGAGATGCGTGAGTTGAGAGAGCAGATTCAGCAGCTCCTGGATCAGGGTTTCATTCAACGGAGTACATCGCCATGGGGTTCACCAGTGTTATTTGTAAAGAAGCAAGATGGTTCACTTAGATGTGTGTGGACTATAGGGAGCTGAACAAGGTGATGATACGGAATAAGTATCCGTTGCCTAGGATTGATGATTTAATTGACCAATTGAGAGGGGCGTCTTACTTCTCCAAGAACGATTTAAGGTCAGGGTATCATCAGCTGCATATCCGAGAGGAGGATGTTCCTAAGACTGCTTTCCTGTCATGGTATGGATCTTACGAGTTCAGGGTGATGCCATTCGGGCTCATAAATGCGCCAGAAGTGTTCATGGATCTCATGAATAGGATTTTTAGAGAGTATCTCGACCAATTTGTCACCGTGTTCATTGATGACATCTTAATCTACTCGCGCACTGAGGGGGAGCACTCAGAGCATCTGCGTATGGTCCTACAGACACTGTGGGATCACTAGATTTATGCCAAATTTGGTAAATGTGGATCGAGAGGTACAGTTTCTTGGTCATATGGTGTCAGATCAGGGTATTGTAGTGGATTCGAGTAAGGTGTCGACGGTGAGAGAGTGGGGACATCCCACGACACCGACCGAGGTGCACAACTTTCTAGGATTAGCAGGCTATTATAGGCGGTTCATTAAGGGATTCTCAAAGATTGCGGGCCCTTTGACCAATCTGACTCGAAAAGGGATGCCTTTTATTTGGATTGATCATTGTCAATTAGCTTTCGACGAGCTAAAGGACAAGTTGACATCTGCACCAGTACTTGATTTGCCGAGGGGAGGACTAGAGTGTCGGGTTTACACCGACATATCCTTACAGGGACTTGGGGGTGTGCTCCATCAGGAGGAGAGGGTTATAGATTATGCATCCAGAAAGCTAAATCCCCACGATAAGAATTACCCCACTCATGACCTAGATCTAGCAGCGGTCGTTTTTTCCCTAAGGATATGGAGACATTATCTGCTCGGAGAGAAGTTCACCCTATTCACGGATCATAAGTCACTTCAGTATCTCTTCACATAGAAGGATCTGAATATTAAGTAGAGGCGATGGCTAGAATTCATGAAAGACTACCAGTTTGATATTCGGTATCATCCTGTTAAGGCTAATGTAGTGGCAGACGCATTTAGTCGGAGACCGACTGGAGAAATATCAAAAGTCTGAAAAGCGAAGTGGAGAGAGCTTCGATATGAGGATGATGTAGCCAGGGCCTGTATGTCAGCTTTATCCATCACATCAGAGATCATTACGCGAGTTGTACGAGCTCAGGTGGAGGACCAAATATGCCAGGATAGGGTACGCCAGCTGTTAGCTGAGGGAGCGTAGGGTTACTCTATCAGCTCGAAAGGAGGCCTACGCCTAAATTGGAGGTTAATTGTGCCAGAGGATGAGGAGCTGAGGCACGACGTTATGAGAGAGTCCCATGGTTCTAGATTTACGGTACATCCCGGTGGGGATAAAATGTAACAGGATATGATGAGACAGTATTGGTGGGAAAGAATGAAATGGGACATAGCAGAGCTTGTCTCAAAATGGACCACGTGTCAGCTCGTGAAAGTTGACCATCAGAGACCTCTAGGGATGCCACAACCTATAGAGATTACCATGTGGAAGTGGGAGAGCATTTCCATGGACTTCATTATAGGGTTACCTCCATCGCAGAGGGGTTACGACTCCATATGGGTTATTGTGGATCGGTTGACCAAGGTGTCTCACTTCCTGCCGGTTGGCGCAGACTTTGAGATAATGCGCTATGCGCAGCTATTCATACCGGAGATTATTAAGATGTACGGGGTATCAGTAAATATTGTGTCTATAGAGACAAGATTTTTGTTGCTCATTTTTGGCAGACCTTTCAGGAGGCCATGGGCACAGAGCTACATTTGAGTACAACTTATCACCCACAGTCTGACGAGTAGACTGAGAGGGTAAATCAGATGCTAGAAGACATGATCAGAATGTGCATTTTAGACTTTGGGGGAGGATGGGAGAGATATCTTCCCTTGGTAGCGTTCGCGTATAATAACTCTTACCAGTTCACAATTGGCATGGCGCCATTCGAGGCACTGTATGGGAGACCTTGACGTTCACCCGACTGTTGGTTAGAGGTGGGGGGCAATTAGTTATTGTGATCGAAGATTGTTCAATAGACGTCTGCCAAGAAAGAGCTGATTCGAGGGTGGATTCAGATAACTCAGGATAGGCAGAAGAGTTATGCCGATGCTTCGCGGAGATATGTGGAGTTAGAGGTTGGGGATCAGGTATTAGTCCGGGTGTCCCCTATGAAAGGGGTGAGGAGGTTCGGCAAGAAGGGTAAATTAGCACCGAGGTATGTGGGACCCTTACCTATTATTGACAGGGTGGGACCAGTAGCATATAGACTGGGATTGCCAGAACACCTTCAGTTGATACGCGACGTGTTCCATGTGGCATCGCTAAATAAATATCGAAGGAGCGAGAGGGAATTCTGGCACATTCCACTCAAGGAAATTTATTTACAGCCAGACATCTCGTATGAGGAGAGATCGGTGGCTATTCTGGATCGTAGCGAGTGCAAGTTACGATCCAAGGTTGTTCCACTAGTTAGAGTATAGTGGAGTGATCACAACGTTGGCGAGTCTACTTGGGAGCCGGAGGAGGATATGCGGGAACAATATCCAGAGCTATTCACCATAGGTACGACCTAATTTGGGGGACGAAATTCCTTTGTAAGGGGGTGAGTATGTAACACCCCGTAATTTTATGAATTTAATTTTTAATTACTTTAGGAAATTATAAATTACTTGTGTGTCATAATTTTAATTGAATTAATTATGATAAAATTTATTTAAATAGTAATCGGAGAGTGAAGGGTTAATATTTAGGGGAAATTTAATTCCTAAATGAATAGTGTAAGGACAATTTGTCCATCTTTATGTATATGTTATGTCATACGCCGTTACAAGATTGATGGTTGAAAAGATCACATCGTCATCAACGAAATCCGAAATCCGAAGATCAAAAGAAGAAGGAATCTGGAAACAGTCAGTCGGACCGGTCCGCCCCAAAATAAAAAGAACCGATCCGCCTAACCTCGGACCGATCGTCTGAAATAAAAAGGAACAGATCCGCCCAGGACCGGACCGGACCGCCTTGCAAAATGAGTCCAGAGAGCACCGAACCGATTGCGAACCAAATCGGCTTCAAATTAAAAGAACCGATCCGCCATCGGACCGATCCGCCTGAGGCCCGGACTAGACCTGTCAAAATACACGATAACCCGTTAACACGACACAACCCGACACGAAATTATAAGTTAATGGGTTTACCCTTATTGGGTTTGGGTCATTAACGGGTTGACACGGTAGACCCGTTAACACTAACGGTTCGGGTTTGGAAATTTACCTGTACCCGTTTTAATCCGTTTCTACCCGTTAACACTAACGGGTACTATAGGGTCACCCAACCCGTACCCAATAACAATAACCATTAAAACCCATTATTTCTAAATCTTTAAAGACTAACGGGTGCTATAGGGTCACCCAATCTATACCCAATAAAAATTACAATTAAAATCTATTATTTTTAAAGTATTGAAGACTAACGGGTATTATAGGGTCACCCAACCCGTTACCCATTTCGACCCAAAATGATTCGTTAATATTAATGGGTGTTAACGGTTTGGGTCGTGTACCCGTTAATATTAACGGGTCGTGTTTGGGTATTGTTATTAGACCCGTTAGGCTTAACGGGTCGTGTACGGGTTAAGGGTGTTTTCACCCGTTAACCCGTCAACTCGACCCGTACACGACCCAAACCGACCCGTTGACAGGTCTAGCCTGGACCGGTCCGCCGAGGATAAACTCTTCCAGATCGTGTAGCAGATTTTTTAGGTTTTTTGACTCCTTATTTAAACCACGATCAGTAGTTGGTTCTTTCCCACGTTTTTCAGAGCATATCAACCCTAAAGTCTTCACCTATTGAGTCCTATGATTCTAGGTTTTTAGATTCACACATATTCCATATCTATGTGAATCAAGTTTGGTAACCCAAGAACACCATTGCTGTTGTTCAACCCTTGTGAAGTGGACCGTTTCTTCCTCTTCATTGCAGCCCTACTGGAAAGGGATAATTCCAGTCGCGACTACAGAATCCGATACCTGAGGGTAATTCTTAGTCAACTTGTATTTTCATTGTAATTCGATTGTAAGCCGTTTTCTTACAAATTATAGTGAAAATAAATGGTTTTGCCCCTGTGGGGGATTTTTCTTTAATTGCCTGTGTTTGAATGTTCTTGCGTAGATTATTAATTTATTCAATCACATACTGCTGCATGTTTAGGGTTTGTTTGTGTTAAAAAGGTGTTTATTATATTATTTCTTAATTGAACGCAAGCGCCAACTCTTTCAAATTGGTATCAGAGCAGGTTACGCTAAGTTATCGCGTATTCCTTTTTTCGCAAATTTTTTTCTAAGATATCAATTTCCAAAAAAAAAAAATTGATTTTTGAAAAAGTGCGTGTTCAAATGGAGAAGTCATATTATAATCAGATGCCTATTTTTTACGGGTCTAATTATGCCTATTGGAAAGCTCGTATGAAATCGATTTTAAAAACTATTGACGAGCGTGTTTGGTTGCTTTGCGAAAATGGTTGGACTCCTCCCACGGTCACTGTTAATAACATCACCACTTTAAAACCCGTGTCAGCCTGGACTGAAGATGATTATAAATTGTCCAATTTTAATTCCCGTGGTCTGAGTGCTATTTCTGGAGCTGTCTCTCCTGATGAGTTTCGTCGAATTATGACGTGCACCACGTCTAAAGAGGCTTGGAATGTTTTGAAATTGACACATGAGGGTACGAACGCGGTTAAAGAGTCAAAATTACAAAATTTGGCCACCCAATTTGAGACTATCACCATGTCTGAGTCCAATTGCTTTGATGATTTTTATGAACGATTGTCGGACATTGTTAACACATGTTTTAATTTGGGTGAAGTGATTGATAACACGCGTGTCGTTAAAAAGATTTTGAGATCTCTCCCAAAACGCTTTATTCCTAAAGTCACTGTTTTGAACTCTTTGGGAAATTTGAAATCACTTAAGTTGGAAGAAGTTGTAGGAGATCTTCAAACCTATGAGATTGACATGTTTCCCAAATCCATTAAGGCTAAGGATAATAGCGTTGCTTTAAAGACTCATTTTAAGAAAAAGAAAGAAAATGTTTGTGAATCTGATTCTGAGGGAGATTTTGATTTTAATGATATGGCTTTAAAAAATTTCTCAACATGAACAAAAATAATTCTTCCAATAAAAAGAATTTTTTTGAGAAAAATAAAAGGAAAGGAAAGCCCAAAGAAAGTGGTGAGAGGGAAAAAGAGAATGACTCCGATGAGGAGTGTGAGGAAGATTTTGAGAACGTCACTTGTTTTGAATGTGGGGGTAAGGGACATAAGTCATTTGAGTGTCCTACGTGGCTTAGAAAGAAAGGAAAGAAAGTAGCCATGCCTGCCACACTTAGTGATAATGAGGGTGATGAGACTAGTGGTGAGAAGTTTATAGCTTTTTCTAGTCGTGTGAGTACACCCACCTTGTCCCACAATAGTGCACACGAATGTGATAGTGATGGTTTGAGAGATTCAAGTGAGGGAGAAAGTGAGAGTGAAAGTGGAGATGAAAGTGAGCTCCAAAAAGCTTTTAGAGATTTGTACACCGAGACCTTGAAAACAAAGAAGTATAATAGGGATTTAGGTCGTCGAGTTTTAGATTTGGAGAAAGAGAAGGAGGTTTTGAGAAAGGAGAAGTGTGATTTGACCGACACGTTGTCTAGTCTGACGACACGTGTATCCCAACTCGAGAGTGATCTTGAACGTGCCAGGGTGGTCAAAGTCAAGTTTGAGAACGCACCTAAGAAGGTTGAAACGGGGGTTCTTAAGGGTAAAGGTGAGAAGTTAGGAATAAGTCATGACGGTGCTTCTTCTTCCCAATTAGCACCCGAGCCGGTTCCCACTTTAGTGACAGTTTCACATGTGTCTCACCCTAACCCACCTAGGCGTCCCATTCCTTTTAGGAAAGAGCGTCCTAGAGTTTTTGAGAGAGGTGTTCCTAGGCCTATTTATGTTTGCTCACATTGCAAAAGGAGAGGACACCTTAGGGAATTTTGCTTTAAGTTGGGGTATGTGTCACGTTTTGCTTCTACACGTGTTTCTGGCACACATGCACCCACACATGATACTTTACATTCTCCCGGAGACTACATGAGAGAGTTTGCACATTTAGGAGAGCAAGTTAAGTTTTTAGTCAAAACTTCACAAGAACTGATGGAGGTTTTTCATAAGTTGTCACCACCTTTGGAAAACCCCTCCGCGCCTAATGATTGAGGTTTGACTTGTTTACTAGCATAGGGTGGTTTTAATGATGTCATTGTTTGTCTATTGCTAGTATGTATCATTTTTGTATATATTTTTGTTTTGAAATTTTTTGAAAAATACAAAAAGTTTTATTTTGATAAAATTTTTGAAAAATCCAAAAATATTTTTTCTTTTGTTTTGCACCTTTTATGGATGAGCATTTAAGATAGCCAAGTCACAACTTCATTTCATATATCCATGTGACTGTTTGGTAGAGATTTGAGATGCTACATCATTTCATCCATGTGCTTAACATTGATTGGAGTCCTTGAGATGTAATTAGTGATATCTTCCTACATGTTTGACTCCTATATCCTTTAATGCACACATCCACAACTATATTTGATTATTGCACTTGTCTATCACATATTGACTTGAGTGTTTCTATCTCAATTCTGTCTATACAATGTACAATATGCGATAAAACTTGACAAGATTGGATTGCATGTAAAAACCGTTTTGGTGAGACTGTGTGATAATTTGCATAACGGGGAGGGGCTGCGAAAGTTGATTCTTTATACTTTGCGCAAAAGCCACCGTTAAAAAGGACCTAAAAAATGGAGGTATTGTAATATCCGAGGTCCTAAGAGGTTAAAAGAGCCCCGAAAAATTTCAAGGCAATAAAAAGCAATTCATGCCAAATATGGGCTATTTAGGTTTCACCATCAATTCTCCAAAGTTTGAGAATTTAGTATACCTCTATTATAATATAAATCTGAGGGAGTTTGGTTGGAGAATAAAAACGGGTTTGTACTTCCTTGAAAGTCCTGAAAAAGCTGAAAAACATTTTGGACGTTATTGGTGTAGAAATCACTTTGAGCTTTGATTTGTAGATTTGATATAGTCAATATCTTATATTTCAACTCTTTTACACCAAAGGAAGCATTTGAGTTCATTCGTTAGGAATATCCAATATTCATCGTGCACATATGTCATGTTTGTATGCATTGATTTTCCTATCAAATTTTGATCACTCCAATTCATTTACGCTTTCACCGACTTGGTTGTTTTATGTTCATTAATGGTGTGATGTATACCTTGTGTCACCCCGGTTTTGCTTGTTTATTTCATTTCTCTCATTTTGTCTATTTGGGGACATCATAAAAAGGGGGAGAATGAATTATCTGATTATGGGGGAGTTTTGAAATTTGAGGTTCATCATAAATCTGGTATATATGTATATATGCAGATGGTTATTATCTCATATCAAACTCGATACGTCACTTGGTATTTGCTTTATCTCATGTGTGTAGGTACATCCTTAATAATCCCATGATACACACCCTGATGAGAAAAGCGTGAAGATTCCTGAAGAATTGAAGAACAAACGATGCAGCCTTAGTCATATGTACCTCTTTCAGTTTTGGTTTCATGGAAGGGTAGATTTGTATAGGCATTGTTCATACTTGATAATTCAGATTTTTTTTTATGTTTGTTTCGGCATAGACATAGGGGGAGATTTGTAAGGACAATTTGTCCATCTTTATGTATATGTTATGTCATACGCCGTTACAAGATTGATGGTTGAAAAGATCACATCGTCATCAACGAAATTCGAAATCCGAAGACCAAAAGAAGAAGGAATCTGGAAACAGTCAGCCGGACCGGTCCGCCCCAAAATAAAAAGAACCGATCCGCCTAACCTCGGACCGATCCGCTAAAATAAAAAAGGAACCGATCCGACTGCGGACCGATTCGCCCAAGACCGGACCGGATCGCCTTGCAAAATGAGTCCAGAGAGCGCCGAACCGATTGCGAACCGAATCGGCTTCAAATTAAAAGAACCGATCCGCCATCGGACCGATCTGCCTGAGGCCCAGACCGGTCCGCCGAGGATAAACTTTGCCAGATCGTGTAGCAGATTTTTTAGGTTTTTTGACTCCTTATTTAAACCACGATCAGTAGTTGGTTTCGATAAGACTTTCCCACGTTTTTCAGAGCATATCAACCCTAAAGTCTTCACCTATTGAGTCCTATGATTCTAGGTTTTTAGATTCACACATCTTCCATATCTATGTGAATCAAGTTTGGTAACCCAAGAACACCATTGTTGTTGTTCAACCCTTGTGAAGTGGACCGTTTCTTCCTCTTCATTGCAGCCCTACTAGAAATGGACAATTCCAGCCGCGACTACAGAATCCGATACCTGAGGGTAATTCTTAGTCAACTTGTATTTTCATTGTAATCCGATTGTAAGCCGTTTTCTTACAAATTATAGTGAAAATAAATGGTTTTACCCTTGTGGGGGATTTTTCCTTAATTGCCCGTGTTTGAATGTTCTTGCGTAGATTATTAATTTATTCAATCACATACTGCTGCATGTTTAGGGTTTGTTTGTTTTAAAAAGGTGTTTATTATATTATTTCTTAATTGAACGCAAGCGCCAACTCTTTCAAATAGTAATAATTTACTTATGTCATTACGGGCATTTGTGACGGGACATTTATTTATCTCGACCAAGAGTCGGTATAGACTAAACTGAGTGTGAGATAAATATTTTTATAAATTAAATCGGATGCCAATTTTGAGTATCCGGTTGAGTCCGGATGGGATGAAATAGTCGAAAAAGTGTACCCGGGGGTAGTAAACGGGTCACGGGACGTTTTTAGGCATAGCCGAGCCCACACGGGGGTAATTGGGTCACTTGGGCTTGGCCCATTAGGCTAAAAATGGGATTAATCCTAATTACTTAATTAAAAGGAAAAGGAGAACGACTGATTTGGGATTAGAAGACCCTTAGTGGGAGAGAAAACCCTAAGGAGCAATTAAAGGCACTAGGAACCAATTTAGGGGACAAAGGAAAGAACAAAAATGGGGATTTCATCTTCAACCTTGAGAATCACAACTCCAGATCAGACCCTACAAAAATATAAGGCAAGTGGATAACTTTCTGTAGAATTTTATTATATTAAGATTCATATTTATGTGATGTGGGAATCAAAAATTAATATTTGGGTAAAGGGGGTACAAAAATGGGGTTTTTATAAATCAATCTCCTGATTTGGAATTTTGTAGAGATTCATGTTATAATCTGAGATTCTGTATAACTGGTTAGATGTAAAAACCTAGACGAATTATGGACGAATTTGAGATAGTAATTTGGTGTTGAAACGGGTTAACGAACAACACGAGTTTTTCCCCAATTTAGAGAAACAGTAGAGAACAGAAAATTGATGGGTTATGGGGACCTTATGGGGGTTCCTAATGATGTTCTTGAGGTGTTATTTTAATGTTAAGACCTGAGTTTAATTGTAGAGAGAGTTGGAGGATTAAGGTTTTCTTCCATGGCAGAAACAGGGTCTCGGAGAAGACGAAGACCTGTTCAATCGATCGATCGATGGTTGGGGATCGATCGATCGATGGTTCGGGATTTTTGGCAGTTTGGCCAGTTTTATTATATAAGGGAAATTTAATTAAAATTTCATCCCTACACCTTATTTAATGAGAAATAAATATAGGACATATATTCTAATCAATTATGAAGGAAATTAATTGGGATTTGGAGGGAATTTATGTGTGACACACTATGGTTAATTTTGAGGCGAATATTTCAAAATAATTAAATACGGATCGAGTGGACGAGTCCGGGTATATGGGTTGAGCGATACCAATGTGTTAAATTAATTTAGATGTAAAACTAATTAATTTGGAGTCGGGGATTTAGACTCGGGTTTTATTTTATTTCGGTCCACGAGAGCGAGTCCGAATATATTGGTTGGGCGACACCAAAAGTAATCTAATTAATTAATGTGCAAATTAATTAATAATCAGAGTTGGACCATAAACTCATGATAATTTGTTTAGGCTGTTGCTACGGACTTAGTACACGGGATAGTCGGGGTATTTTATATATATATACTTTAGTGCTATCATGGGAGGTTGCGCGTAGAGGGTGAATCCCCTAGCTTGAGGAGTAGGGTGATTATATCCCCAGGTCATAGAGTCCACTATATGGGTGAGGTGCATCGCACTTGCAGGGAAGGAATATGACCGCCTCCAATATTTATGTTATTTACCAAGTTAGTGAGCGATTCGGATTTGGGGTAACTAGATTGTGTGAATACACCTAGTGGGATAGCAGTTTAGAGAATATTCATCCAGTGAGTTGTTACTCGGGAGGATGTTCCATATTAATTATTATTCCAACATATGTGTGAATGTTGTAATATGACTATACGTATATAACGAGATAAATAATTATATACAGGCTAATTAATACAGGTCGTTAATTGTGTTATATGTATAACGGGTGTGAAAGTTATATGAATTTAAAAAGGGGGATGATTAATTAAGTTAATGTTGAGAATAACTTAGAAATCATAGCTATGGCATACTCGGGTAGAGTAGCGTGGTTGCAAGGGGTATTTAGATTATCTAGTTATGGGATAAATAACTAAGAAAATTAATTAAGGCGTTAGTAGTGCACATTAGAGGAGGGGTGAGGATATTCTCAAGGGAGTGAGACACTAACTAAAATATTAAGAGCATGAATACATATTTATTACTACAAGTTCATCATTTGCTAAATGTTTTCCAAATGTTTTGGGTTCTAACCCTTGCTATAAATATTTTTTAAAAACTTTTAAGGTGTCCTGCCATATGGATACCAGACTTGATTCATTCCAAGGATTCGTTGCTGCAGCATATGTGGATGTTGCGGGAGTTTGATAGATGCCTCAGTCCTTTTCATTTCTAGTATAAAAATTTCCTATCAGTTACTCGAGCATGTCGCTCACTGCTTTATTTAGTATTTATGTCAGACTTGTTGGGATTGTTATTATCTGTCTTTACTTTTGTTGGATTTGTGACGATGGTTTATTCGGTCAGTTTAGTTAAATTGTGAATATTTGATTTCAGTTAATTGTGATTGTTTAAATTATTTTGTTTCCGCATGAGTATTTCATTAAATTAATGAAAGATAAAATTTGGCACCAGTCTAATTTTTTCACTTAGGTGGTTAGTAATAAAAAGGGCGACAGTGATGCTAAGAATGAACCAACTGAGAAACATGTTCTAATTTAATTTTTGACTAATAACCCGGGGTTAATTAGGTGGGGTATCACACCCAGGTGTGACAACTCATGTAATATCGGGGTAATGCTTCGTCACTCTCTTTTTGAGTTTTGCATAATCTTCGACAAAGAAGGACATTATCTCCATCTCAAAGTTGGGAAAAGATTTATATATGTCGACAACTTCCTTCTAGGCCTTCTCTAGAGCCTCCTTCAAACTCTGGGCGATGGCTACATCCAAACTGGCCTGCTCCTTGGATTTAGTGAACTCACGCTAGGTCATGCTGAGTGTTTTATGTTTAGAATAATCCGGTCATCCTTCAGCTTCAGTTAGTAATTCTTCATCTTCAGCTCATCGGTATTTGTCTTCAGATCATTTTGAGCCTTGAAAGCCTCAGTCTGATAAGCGATCAGTTGATCGATTAAGCTGGTAACCTAAGCCCGTACCTCTTGGTTCATATTTTTCTCATTCCCAAAAGGTTGGATATTAGTTGCAGCCATTGTAGCTTTCTCCCAAAGAACAATAGCCACCATGCTACCCAGCAAAAAAGGAAGAAAATTATATTGGCAAATAGTAGAAATTTCATAAAATTAGTAAATTATTAAAATCTTACCGAAACCATATTGTGATGAGCAGTCATATTCAAAGTTAATATTATTCCCATGGTAGCCGAGGATGTCCAAGGAATTGGGTTAATTGCAGATTTACACCAAAACTATCAATCTTGCATGCTTGGAGAAGGGGAATCTGGCACGGTTTTAAATTGTGCCAAAATTTTGCACGGTTTCTTAAAATTCTAGCACAGTTTTAAACTATGCCAAAATTTGGCACGATTTTAAAATGTGCCAAAATCGTTCCAAAATTAAAAAAATTTAATAAAATACTAAAATAAAAGACTTTTCATTCAGTTCACTCTCCCGCTCACTCTTCACCCAATTCTCCCTCTCGCTTTTCACCTAATCCTCACTTTTTCTTTGAAAGAAAAAAAATGATTCAGGCTCTATCTGCGCCGCTCTCTCTCTCTCTCTCTCTCTACGTTGCTCGCTCTCTGCGCCGACGGTCACGTCGTTCATACCTCCTCGTTTCCATTCATACCTCTCCGGTGCAACAATGGTAAGGAGTGATAGATCAAATCATTTTCGGTCAAACGATTTCTCAGAACCAAACCAAAACTCTGTAATCTGAGATGTATTTTCACCAAACTAACACAATGGGTTTTGGTTTGGTTTGGGTGAATACTTAGTTTATGAATAGTAACTAACTTTGTTGTTTCATTTATACTTTGCTAAAAATAATGTATCCCAAACACGACAGGGCCTGTATATTTAATTCAAAGCCCTAGTACACTATATGCAGTCGTTTTTAATGTCCGCAATGCCTTACAGAACGCTTGAGGTCATTAATTCAATTTTCTTTATCTGTTTCTAAGCTTTTTGAGATTGTAAAAATAAGTTACAGGCTAATGAAAGACACACAATTCACTAAAAGCTTCAAAGAAATGTGCGAGTGTGTTGGCAGTGTCTACTTTTGTCAAATGGCTTAGAGTTCAGAAATTTAATGCCACTGAGGACTCGTTTGGCAACTCAATTCCAAGGATTGGAATTGGAAGGACTATTTCAAGTCCGTGGAATTAAAATTGGCCTTTCAATTCCATTTTTATGGTTTGGAATTCGGTTGCTAAACGGATCCTGAATTTCAAATCATCATGGAAATAGTTTCCAAGATTTGTTGTGAATGTCTTTTTGTTTTGCCACATTAGCTCACACTGGCAACATATCTTTTGACTTTTCTTGTTGTTTTTTATCTATCCCTCCAAGGTGGTCTGTCAAATCGTTTCTAGTCGAACGATTTACACCAAACCATTTCTGGTTAAAATCTGAGATGTATTTTATTGATATGTTGCTCGGTGCAATTTTTAAGAAATTCATCTCTTGCCAATGAGATATCAAATTATTAATTTCTAGAGTGGGAAATTGATTTTGTTGGATTTTTACACACGAAATTCTCTCGAATTCCTTAAATTCGAGCTATGATTTTAGATTTCAATGATCCCTCTCTCTCCCTGCTTATATTTTGGTGGGATTTGTGACTTCTTATGTGGTTTGTTTTGGTTTAATGGTTGATTGCTTCGTGTAAAGGATGATTGAGAGATGTGTGGTTGATTTTGTCTTTGTTTCAGTGTTCTTTGGGGGGGGGGGGGGTGGAGGATGTGTCATTGGGGTATTGTTTGTTAAGGATTGTTTTGATGCTTTTTTGAAATATTTCTTCGAGATTGTTTATTTGGCAAGGTGAGTTTGTTTATCTTTAGTTATTTCTGATTCTCATGTGGTTTTGCCTTAAAAGGTATGCTAATCGAATATCTGTTTACTCCATATACCAATACATTACACTCAATTCACTACGGTCAAGTAAAGCAGTTGTTGGTTGTTCAAATTTTCTATCGTGGCTTATATAAATAAAGCTTGATTCACAACTCGATTTTGTAGACTACCTTGATTTTTGAGCTAACAAACTTAAAGTCCTGTTAAGAATGAATGAACATGATCAAAAAACATATATCTTGGTTCAAATTATGCACCGTGGGGGTTTCTTAAGATGTTGTATGTGTCGCCTTGGCGGCAGAGGTGGTTGAGGGCTCAATCGAAGGCGAGTTTGCTCTTAGGGCCATGATCCACTGCAATCACAATGTCATGCCCGGAAGCCTCTGCTGCCCTCAAAGATGGTAGCTTCACTTCTCTCCAGTTGTATGCTTCATCCCCCTTTAATGTTTCCATTCTCTTTCTCTCTTAAGATATTCGCCCAAATAAACTACTTTAATAATTATTCAGTTTACAGGATAACAATGGCTATGATATGAGATCGGGAAACGGGTTGCCTTTAGAATGTATTTAAGACGCATATTTTGGGGATCCCTTCCTATTTTATGTGTCAATTACGTGTATGAATAGTATAAGCATGTATAGTGGGTGGGTGGGGGGCCTTGTCTTTGCCAGTAAAAACACACCACATTTCCAGAATGCAAATGTCTATTTTTTTGCATTTTTTTATTAAATCCTCCATAATGTAAAATATTATGTTTTGGAATAGGTATTTTGTTTTGGAATGGTTCAAGCTAGTTTCTTAAAAATAATGCATATATGGGTACTGTAATATTAAAGGGTTTGCTCCAATATTGGGTGGGAATTGAATGCAAGTATTAGGGAGGTTTGGAGATCAAAAGGCCAGCATAGGCTGCCAGTGATTTGTTTGGTTTTGTTTTACAAAGGTCCAACTCAGGCCAGTTCCATCCAATCTTAGTCAAGTTACTACAGGTAACTATTATTTTGTACCCATTTATTAACATTTTAAATTGCAATGAATTATTTCTATTCAGCATTTATAGTTTGTCTTTTTCTTTCTATATCTAATCATTCCTTTTAAACTTTGAAAATCACTTCATGGCTTACTTTATGAGCTTATTTAGTTAAATTGGTGGAAGGGATTTGCTAGTGGTTTGGTTTTGGAATTTGCTCTTGATGTCGAATTTATTTTAAATGTTAAAACATGTTGGATTTAACGAATAAACAAATGAAACTATGTCGAAAGTTTCTAAAATCAATAAACGTTCTAAACTGATTAAAAACAAGCCCTTAAAGGGTGAAAATCCAAACCACCCCCCAAATGGCCCCATAAGAGGCACAAACACCTCGCACGGGATCAATGTAACTTGTACGAACTGACCGCGTAGTCACGGGTCTCCCGGTTTGAGAATATGATGATAATTTCAAAATACGTAGACTATGCTTGAAAATAACCCGTTTGAGGGTGAAACCCCAAACCAGCCCCTAAATGGCCCCGTGAGATAAATGAACACCTCGCAAGGGACCAATGTAATTTATACGAACTGATTGCGTAGTCATGGGCCTCCCGGTTTGAGATTATGACAATAATTTGAAAATATATCGATTAACTTAAAAAAAGACCTTAAAGGGTGAAAACCCAAACCAGCCCCCAAACGGTCCCGTAAAAGGCACGAAAACCTCGCACGGGACCAATGTAACATGTACGAACTGACAGCGTAGTCATGGGCCTCTCGGTTTGAGAATATGACGATAATTTGAAAATATATCGATTAAGCTTAAAAATAAGCCCTTAAAGGGTGAAAATCCAAAACCAGCCCCCAAACGGCCCCGTAAGAGGCACGAACACCTCGCACGGGACCAATGTAACTTGTACGAACTGATCGTATAGTCCCGGGTCTCCCGGTTTGAGATTGAAAATATATTGATTAAGCTTAAAAATAAGTCCTTAAAGGGTGAAAACCCAAATCACCCCCCAAATGGCCCCGTAAGAGGCACAAATACCTCGCACGAGACCAATGTAAGTTGTATGAACTGACAGCGTGGTTACGGGTCTCCCAGTTTGTGAATATGATGATAATTTGAAAATATATCGATTAAGCTTAAAAACAGTCCCTTAAAGGGTGAAAACCCAAACCAGCCCCCAAACGACCCCGTAAGAGGCACGAACACCTCACATGAGACCAATGTAAGTTGTACGAACTGACAGTGTAGTCACGGGCCTCTCGGTTTGAGAATATGACGATAATTTGAAAATATATCGATTAAGCTTAAAAACAAGCCCTTAAAGGGTGAAAACCTAAACCACCCCGCAAACGGCCCCGTAAGAGGCACGAACACCTCGCACGGGACCAATGTAACTTGTACGAACTGATCGTGTAGTCACGGGTCTCTCCATTTGAGAATATGACGATAATTTCAAAATACGTAGATTATGTTTACAAACAACCCGTTTGCGGGTAAAAACCAAAACCACCCCCTAAACGGCCCCGTTAGAGGCACGAACACCTCGCACAGGACCAATGTATCTTGTACGAACTGATCGCAGAGTCAGGCCTCTCGATTTGAGATTATGACGATAATTTGAAAATATATCCATTAAGCTTAAAAACAAGCCCTTAAAGGGTGAAAATCCAAACCAACCCCCAAACGGCCCCGTAAGAGGCATGAACACCTCGTATGGGATCAATATAACTTGTGCGAACTGACCGTGTAGTCACAGATCTACCGGTTTGAGATTTTGATGATAATTTGAAAATATATCGATTAAGCTTAAAAACAAGCCCTTAAAGGGTGAAAACCCAAACCACCCCTCAAACGGCCCCGTAAGAGGCACGAACACCTCGCACGGGACCAATGTAACTTGTACGAACTGATCGCACAGTCATGGGTCTCCCGATTTGAGATTGTGACGATAATTTGAAAATATATCCATTAAGATTAAAAATAAGCCCTTAAAAGGTGAAAACCCAAACCAACCCCCAAACGGCCCCGTAGGAGGCACGAACACCTCGCATGGGACCAATGTAAGTTGTACGAACTGACAGCGTGGTCATGCGTCTCCCTGTTTGTGAATATGACGATAAATTGATAATATATCGATTAAGCTTAAAAACAATCCCTTAAAGGGTGAAAACCCAAACTAGCCCCCAAACGGCCCCGTAAGAGGCATGGACACCTCGCACGGGACCAATGTAACTTGTACGCTGATCGCGTAGTCACGAGTCTCTCGGTTTGAGAATATGATGATAATTTTAAAATATGTAGATTATGCTTGAAAACCACCCGTTTGAGGGTGAAAATCCAAACTAGCCCCCTAACGGCCCCGTAAGAGGCATGATCACCTCGCACGGGACCAATGTAACTTGTACGAACTGACCGCGTAGTCACGGGTCTCCCGGTTTGAGAATATGACGATAATTTCAAAATATGTAGATTAGGCTTAAAAATAAGCTGTTTGAGGGTGAAAATCCAAACCAGTGCCCAAACGGTCCCATAAGAGGCACGAACACCTCGCACGAGACCAATGTAACTTGTACGAACTGACCACGTATTCACGGGTCTCCTGGTTTGAGGATATGACGATAATTTCAAAATACATATATTAGGCTTAAAAATAAGCTCTTTGAGGGTGAAAACCCAAACCAGCGCCCAAACGGCCCCGTAAGAGGCACACCAATGTAACTTGTATGAACTGACTGCATAGTCACGGGTCTCCCGGTTTGAGAATATGATGATAATTTCAAAATACGTAGATTGGGCTTGAAAATAACCCGTTTGAGGGTGAAAACCCAAACCAACCCCCAAACGGCCCCGTAAGAGGCACGAACACCTCGCACGGGACTAATGTAACTTGTACGAACTGACTGTGTAGTTGAGGGTCTCCTGGTTTGAGAATATGACGATAATGTCAAAATATGTAGATTGGGCTTGAAAACAGGTCGTTTGAGGGTTCAAACCCAAACGTCCCCGTAAGAGGCACGAACACCTCGCACGGGACCAATGTAACTTGTACGAACTAACAGCGTAGTCACGGGCCTCTCAGGTAGTGATAACTTGCGTAAGATTTTCCATTTTATAATATAATAATAATTGCCACTCCTATATGTAAATTTTTAGCTTGAGTAAGTTTTTTTATAAATTACTTGGTTACTAATATCGTATCTTTTTTGTATCCTATTTTTTTTTGCAGGATAATATTTTATCGTTAGCATTTATTCACGGGGAACACATGGAGAACTCAATGGTTTACAACAAGGGGTTTATTCATGATTCTATTTTTTTGTGTTATGGCCCTGCAGGCTTTTGTAGTTTATTGTAAACTTTTATAGCCGTGCGGGCTTTTGTAAGTTTATTTTTTATATTTTGTGGCCGTGCGGGCTTTATGTTATCTAGGTTTTATATTAGCAGGTTTTAGAATGTCCAGAAAATAGAAGAAACTCTGCCCATTTTTTTATTTATTTGTGAACTACTAAAGACTTGTAATATTTTGAAGTTTGTATGAACATTAATTTATCAACAACGTGCAAGATTTGCAATTTGTGAATTTTCTAGTTTTCAAAAAATTAATTTTTTTCTTTTATCCAAAAATTTGACACAATTCAAAACCGTGCCAAAAGTGTATCAAATTTTGGCACGGTTTAATTTTGGCACGATTTTGAACTGTGCCAAAAGTTTATCAAAATGTGCTCAATCTGACACAGTTCAAAACTGTGCCATAAGTGTTCCAGAAATATCAAATTATAGCACGGTTTAAAAGTGTGAGAGAAGTGTTCATGTTTGGTCAAATTTGACACACTTTTTAACCGTGCCAGAAAAAAATGGCCATTTTGGAACACCTGATTCTGGCACAGTTTTAAGCCGTGCCATATATGGAATTCTCGTCCATCTTCAACATATCATAGGTCACCGAGTTATTGGGATCACTTTTATACTTTTCAACTAATGGATATCAATAATATCCATCAAACTCCTTAGCCAATTGATGTATCGATTTCCTATCAATCATAACTGGAGTCAATGGCGGAGCCAAGAAGTGATTCTGGGGTGGGCACAAATCAGTGACGGGGCCCCCAAATTTTTTTAGGATTATTTTTACATTTTTACAAATATTTAGTTAATAATATGTATTTTTAAAAAATTATAACTCAAATTTTTAGTGCGTCAATTTAGTAAAAAAGCAAAGGTATATTGAAAAACCCTAGACAATAACCAATTTTAATAACTCTATATAAAAACTAAAATACTATGAGATTTAAGAAAAATAACTTAATAAAATCTAGTAACAAACACTAACCTAACCTAAATAAATAACAAAAAATTTAATTCAAAGACCTATTTATTTTAACAAATCCCTAAAATAAATAACAAAAAAATTAATTCAAACACTAATCTACTAAACAACACAAATTTATTCCTGGAATAAAAAAAACAGTCGAGATGTTGATAGCAAAAAAAAAGCAATAAAAAAGAATAACAAAAAAATATATATAACATAAACATTCCAAAAATTATAAGGCTAAATGTATAAAAATATTTCCTTAAAAGAGAATGAGTGACTCTCCTCATTCAACCTTAAAATAATAGTCGTCGGTGGTAGTGGTGAGAGATGTTAGAATGAGCCTAGGTTTAGAAGTAAAAAATGAAAGAAACTTTATTTTGTTGAAAAAAAGGGCAAGTGGGCAAATGGGTAAGAAGAGGGAAAGTGGGGTAAATTGGCAAGTGAGACTTAGTTTGGTTCAAAAATGCAAGACACCTGTGATATGTCCTTTCTTTAAAACTAATTACCTTTTTATCTTCAATTTTATAACCAAACTTATATACCTTTATAATAAAAAAAATTCTTTTAAATATTGGGGGTAGGCACTTTCCCACCCCATACACAAAGAAGCTCCACCCCTGACATGAGTCTTCCCTACTCTTATCTTCGTTTACTCCTCTAACCTCAAAGGTTTTTGGTAGGATTAGGAGGTGGAGGGCTCAGTTGGCCTCTTACTTTCACGTTGTTCTTGGGGACTAGGCAATCTTTTTGGCAGCCACAACCTCAGCTATCTTTTTCTTCATGGCTTGGTCATATACCTTTTTCTTTGCAGCCTCAACCTGTTGCGTGCAAAGATGTTCTATGGTAGAACATGATGATAGTTTTGGTGCAATTTCCCAAAGTGGTTCAACATGGAAGATTGAAGTGGATGGGGTAGAAGATGCACAAGAAAAACACAAGTGTTAGCAAAAGTATTAAGATAAACGAATTGACACTTGTGAAAATCTCACTTACCTTCTTTAACTTCCGTTTGGCCTCAACTTCGGCTGGGACTCGAGTTAAAGAGTTGAATTCGGCTTGGTTTGGGGGATTTTAGTAGCCAAACTCATTGAATTTTTCTAAAAAAAATACGTCCTCGAAGATCAGGGGTTCAACCACACAAAATTTATCCACCAATATCTTCAAGGGAGCATAGAGCTTAGGGGAAACTTTCACTACAAAAAAGACCAAGGCTAGTTAAAATTCAGGTCAGTTAGGAAAGAAAAAACAAAAAACGTACATGAACTATATACCAATTCTTTTTGGCCCACTCTAATCTCAAGGAACTCTAGCAGTTTTTCTCATTTCATTGGGGCCAAACTCCTAGTCACCACCTAGATAAACAAACTTGTGCTTCCAAAAGTGGTTGCTAGTTTGAACCACTTTCACTGACTTTTTATAGGGTTTTTGAGAAGAAAGGTAGTAACATCCAGGAGCTTTGGAATTATCTTTTATGATATGGATGAATCGAAAAATCTCCTCATTAATGTTAAAACCAGAATGCTCTCTCTAGAAGACCATAGTCACTAAGATTATCCTGTATGCATTCAGAGGAAGTTAGGTCAAAGAAATTCCACAACCCTTCAAAATGCTCCTAATAATTAGGTGGAGCAAAAGATAAAGACCTACAAATAAGTCCAAGAATAGGAAGGGTATCTCGTCAGTATAAAGCTAATCATAATCCCTCCCATCTTTGTCAAATATCTTGCAAGTTATATATAGAAGGATATTATAAAAATCCCTCAGTGCGATTAACTCCGACTCAGTAATGTCACTAGAATAGTTTTTTGCATTGGATGTCGATAAGTCATACGATATATTGGAATGAGAACATGTACTCTCACCATGCGACAACTCAAAGGGGCTTAAAGGTATAACTACTAGGAAGATATAAGGGTTAGAAGGAGGTCCGTAATATATATCTAATTCAGTGGAAGACCTTATTATGTACACAAACTCTTCAGAAGTTTTATCAGCGCATTTTCTCCCACCTTGATCAAGTTTCACATCGTTATCCAAGATGATGGAGGCCTAAAACTTTAACCTACTATATTGAATGTTTAGGGAATAAGGAGCTGACATAGCAAAGGAAGAAACACATGAAACAAAGATAGGATCCTCATGATTTTCCTCAATAAAATGGAAAATCGATAGAGGAAAAGGCTCAAAGGTTCCGGGGACTGGCTCGTGTTGCACTTATGAATCCGCCTCAACACTTTCTCAACCCATAAAGAACTAATCATAAATGATAAAAATTAAGGAGAAAATCAATGCATAGATTGACCAATGGTGGGAAGGGAAGAAATTAGGCAAGAAAACCCAAAATGCTGCAGATGTCTAGGGCTAACTAACTCAATGGCCACCTAAATATTCAAATCCACCATTCAATAACAGCTCAAAAGACAAAACGTTAATATTTACCACTTTTCACCAGAATCACAACCAAAAATCAAGAAAATTATAGAAACTCATAGGAATTAAGAGGAAAGGGGTACCGATGTCCTAAACGGTATCAAAAGACTTAAGAGGTTGCCAAATTCAAGTTTCAAATGTTGAGAAAAGGTAACTCTTGCTGAAAATAATGGATTCAAACAATAATGGTTGAAATTAGCAGAATACGATGAGAAAGTAGTCAGGAAAGAAAGAGTTTGAAAATGAAAATAGTTTCTCTCTGAAAACTTACGTAGAAATGATGAGAAATCCAATATTTTATACTTAATCAATAGTAATTATTTCCTTTTTGAAAAAGGCACGATGTAATGCCTTAGGGAAATGCACTGACATCTCAAAATTGTGTGGGCATTACCCAAGCCACGCGCGCAGTACTCATTACCTACCACAACATCCAGTGCTCGACACATGGCACACTTACAGCCATAAGATTTATAAAAAAACATAAGAAAATGTGGTCGATAAGTGACGAGCCGATGAGAGTTCAAGCCAATGATATTCGGCATATAAAACATAACTCACTTAGTTCGCCTAACACCTTCCCAGAAGATGTAACACTCAAGGGAATCTGCTACAAGCTACAATCATGGGCAAAGTATTGGGGATATTATTATACCATAAATATGGAATATCTCGTGGACAGATTATAAGATAACACTTGTAATCGTATGCCTACTGGGAATGTAATCGACCAAAGCTAAGAGTGTGATCAGCTTGTATTGAGATCGGATCGGCCATCCATTACATAGTTGTTTAACTCTATTAGTTGACATTGTTAGCTAACATTGTTAAGGCGTGGATGTACTTCGTGACTGCATAACGTGAGCAACCCAAATACACATGCACGTGGATAAGATATGTAGATATTCTCCCCATGTGCCAATAACCAATTTGAGGTTATTTTGTCACTATGATTGTAAAATATGTACTCACCTCATCTTTAAAGTTGAGCCACGTATTCTACTCTTTTCTCTATCCTCTAACATTGTATAAATAATGTACACACACACGTACCTCATTTGAGTATCTTATGAGACTTTACATTATTGTTATGTTGTCCAAATCTATAGATAACTTGAGAGCATGTATATTGTATTCATTCATGGCGATTGACCAGTAATCTATAGAAAAAACTAACACCTATGTACGTAGGCACCAAGTTGGGCCGAACCACATAAATTTGATTACTCTCCTTTCTCTCTCTCTTGCTTTGGTATTTCATCAATTCAGTCTCTTATATGTTTATCTGGCAGTAATTAGAATATTTAGCTAAGATAAATCCATAAACAAATTTCAACGATAACATTCATCTAATCCAACAAAATTGTCCCACCCCTATTTTTATTGAAATGAAGGGAGTTGTTTATTGCTAAAAAATGAGATCTTTTTAAAAAACTCACGGGTCCATCTAATTTTTTATAATTTTTTTAAGCAACGACTCCGAAATAGTTTCACGCCTAAGAGTCATCCTATTAGTTTCTACTAAGTTATCGTATCAATCCTCCACTATTCTTGAAAGACTACACTCAATTTTTACTATTCATGTTTAAAACACGATGAATTTAATTTTTCGATAATAATATTACTTATCCTACATTTATATCACAATCTATATCCAATATATAACCTATATTACTTATTGGTCTTAACAGGAGAAATTTTCACTATTAGTTGATACCTTATTTAACGAATTGTCTTTGTTAAGAAAAATGCCTTCTTCAGTTCATCTTCTATAATCATAATCTCTTGGTAAATTTTTTATTTGTTCTCTCCTAAAATTTTGAAGAGTATTTTCATATATATGGCTTAGTGTAGGAATATGTTCATATTAATGACTTAGTTTTCTTCATTTTTAATTGGCTACATTACTGTATTCATTTTGTTTATTTCTTATTCATTAAAATTAATTTCTTCTAAAATTTTCAAATAGTTAATAGATATGTGTTCCATTCCTTGAAGACTTATTACCATACTTGCTTATATAAATCATCTTATATTTTAAACCTGCACTATTTATTTCTATGATTTTTGCTTCTTCCATGCTATCAAATTTGCGACTATGTTTAATTTAATTTTATGTTTAATGATTAATTTCCCTTCAATCACCTCTTTTAATTAATCTAGAGAGTAATTAGTAAATATCATTTTTATCTTTTCTTTTCAAGTAGAATATGATCAAAAGAGCATTTGAACTCTCTCTCTCTCTCTCTCTCTCTCTCTCTCTCTCTCTATATATATATATATATATATATATATATATATTAACGAATGGGTAAGAATCCAAATATTCTTAGTATTCTTGCCTAGTTACTAGTACCTTTTTTTTAATAGTATTTTGGATGTGTATTCCTTCTTTGATTACTTCAAATTGGTGACTTTTGAATTTTTCTACAATATTATTTAGTAACCTTATAAAAGTATTATTTTATTCTATAATTATTTATAGAGAAGTATGGTTGTTTTAATTATTTGAGCGGGTTTCTTCAGTGTATCTTATACTCATATATATTAATTCTTGGGTTCCACCTAACAAAGACGGAAAAATTTGACCATAATACCAATTTGGAAAATCAACTCCTCATAAAAGAATGATAAAAATATACGAAAACAAGGGTAAGGATTAAAATTATAATGATTGAATTTTCAAGAGGTGATCAATTAAAATACTTATTATAGTTTAGAAACTAATTTGACGCACTTAAACATTAGGGACTAAATTGACACTTTTTGATACTTTAGGGACTAAATTAATGGTTGCAGTTAGGCGTGTCAATGGGTCGGGTCCGGATCAGATCTAGGTTGATAGCAAGAACTTAACCGGATTTAGATTCGGATCAGGTCTTAATCGGATCTAAATTGTTGGATCCAGATCTGGATCCGTATAGGATCGGATCCGGATCTAGGTCTCGACATATATATATATATATATATACATTTATTTTTTAATTTATATTTAATCCCAATTCTTTATTTTTTTAATCTTAAAATGAAGTATTTTATAATTTATTATAGTGTATGATTAGAATAAATAAAACGTATATTACTTTGATTTATACATATTTATACATATAATACTTATATATTATAGATATAGATATATAAATAAATATATAAATTTATATATGTTAAGTTTAATTGGATCGAATTAGACTAGATCCATATCCGATCCATTTAATAATCGGATAGTCGGGTAAACGGGTTATCGGATTTTAAAATATGATCCAGATCCAAGTAAATGGATCGGTTCTGGATTCAGACCCGATTAATTGACAACCCTAGTAAGAAATTTATAAACTATTTTAAAACTTAAATAGTTTGGAGACTAGTAGTGTAATTTACTCAATTTTTTTTTATTAAAACTTATGTACTAGAATCATCTAAAAAAGTACTTTAAGATTTATTAATATTAACTAATAAATCAAGTCATTGTATCTATCTATAAATAACATGTCTATCTTTTATTGAAATTAATAAATCATCCACTACTTACACTATTTTAAGTTATTTGTGTTGTAAATAAAAGACAAAGAATGGATAGAGAGGGAGTATTTTATTTCTCAGTTGTATTGAGTGTAATTGTTGTACAAAACCATGTGAGGATCCTCCTATTTATAGGACATAGTGAGGCATCCCAAGAGACAAGAATATGCGTGACCATCCACCCAAAAGCCAAAATCCACATATTTTTAACACTCCCCCTCGGATGTACACTATATCCACCATTCAACGATTGTTTCCTCATTCACGACTTACTAAATTAAAGATCTCAGTTGACAAGAACTACGAACATCCTAAATTAAAGATCTCAGCTATACACATTCACGACTTGCTTCATACAGTGCTAAAATTTCAGAGTGGTTAGATGAAGTAGCTGCTAAGGTTTGTTTAGTAGAATGCCAAGAAATAATAGTATTACCACTAAGAAATACATAACTTGTCTATGATCGACCCTTATGAGGATCAAAGAGGTATCCAAAATCTGCATAACCTACTAACTTAGAACCATTAGAATGATTAGAATAATATAAGCCCATATAAGTTGTTCCTCGTAGGTATCTTAGGATATGCTTGTTCCCAATCCGATGCCGTTTTGTTGGTTCAGAACTATATCTGGCAAGCAAGTTGATTGAAAAGGAAATATCCATTCTAGTGCATTATGCCAAACATAAAAATACACCAATTGTACTTAAATACGGTACTTCTGGACCCAATATTTCCTTATCGTCATCTTTGGGACAGTATGGATCTTTCTTTATATCTAAAGATCGGACGACCATGGGTGTACTTAGTGTATGTGGTGTGTCCATACCAAATCTTTTCAAGACTTTTTCCGTATAATTAGACTGATGGACAAGAATTCAACCAGAATTTCTCTCGATCTGCAGGCTGAGACAAAATTTAGTTTTCCCAAGGTCTTTCATCTCAAATTCCTTTTTCAAATAGTTAGTAGTTTTCTCGAGATCTTCTGGATTCTCAATTAAATTAATATCATCCACATAAACTACTACAATCACAAATCCTATTGGGGATTTCTTTATAAAGACACATGGGAAAATTGGATTGTTTTCATACCCTTCCTTAGACAAGTATTCACTAAAACGGTTGTACCATATCCTTCCGGATTACTTTAAGCCATATAATGACCGTCTTAGTCGAATTAAGTACGTACTTCTTAACTTTGCTTCTGGAAAAGCAAATCCATTAGGGATTTTCATATAAATTTTCGTGCCTAAGCCCCCGTATAATTAAGCAGTCATAACATCCATGAGTCTCATATAAAGATTTTCAGAGATCGCTAATCTAATCAGATATCTAAAAGTTATACCATCCATAACGGGGGAGTATATGTTTCATCATAATCAATCCCGAGTTTCAGCAGGAAACCTTGCGCCACAATTCGTGCCTTATATCGAGTAATTTCGTTTTTCTCATTTCTCTTCCTTACATACACCCATTTGTAATCTACTGGGTTAACATCTTTTGAGGTTTTCACTATTGGTCCAAATACACCACGTTTATTTAGAGACTCGAGCTCTGTTTTGATGGCAATTTCCCATTTTGTCCAATCTTCTCTTTGTCGACATTCATTTATAGTAAGTAGTTCATTATCATTATCAATGCCCTTTGAAATTTGTTTGCTACTACATAAGAAAATATGTCATTGATGACTGTTTCATTACGATACCACATTTCTCTTGAACGTATATAAAATATAGAGATCTCATTATTGTTCTTAGGTACCTTTGCCTCTTCAGGGGCTTTTATAGTCACTTTAGGGACTTGTGTCTTTTCAATGACACTAACTTCTTCAGGTGTTTTAGAGAAAGTGGATATTCTTAACCTCTTCTGGAGCATTATGAGGGCATGATTTTTCATTTGATCTCCGCTTACGGGGAGTTGAATCTTTGGAACCTCTAGGTTTGCACGTTTCTGGCATGCAACATAATCATTTTTTTGCTGAAATCAAATTTTGTCCCACTAGAACTTCAATTCTGGCTAGTGCATTAGCCACAAGTACATGAGATTTGGTTACTTTCGCAGCATCATTGAATGCATTGGGTAATTGATTTGAAATTCCCTGAAGATGTATTATCCTTCACACTTCATGCTCACATTGTGAGGTACAGGGGTCTAGATGAGACAATGTGGAAGTATTCCATGTTAATTATCACCGTTCTTCAGGTTCGAACCATACTTTAGGCACGTTCTTACCTCCCCCTAACGATGGGAAGGTGGTCTCATCAAAATAACAATCCACAGATCTAGCGGTAAATACATCACCTGTCAATGGTTCAATATAACGAATAATGGCTGGTGAATCATAACCCACATATATGCCAAAACGACGTTGGGGACCCATTTTGGTATGTTGTGGCAGTGAGATAGGTATGTACACAACATAACCAAATTTACGCAAGTGGGATATGTTTGGCTAACATCCAGTTATAATTTGTGAAGTGGAAAAAGAATGGTAAAAAGTTGGTCGAAGTTGAATTAACTTGGCAGTGTGTAGGATGACATGACCCCAAGCTGAGACTGGGAGTTTTGAATGCATAAGAAATGGTCTAGCTATCAGTTATAAACGTTTAATTAATGACTCAACTAAATAATTTTGGGTATGGACATGGGGAAGTGGGTGCTCAACATCAATGCTTATGGATAAACAATAATTATAAAAAACCTGAGAAGTAAATTCGCCCGCATTATCTAAGCAAATGGATTTGATGTGATGATCAGGATAATGTACTCTGAGCTTAATCATTTGAGAAAGTAATTTGCAAAACCCAAATTGCGAGTGGATAGTAAGCAAACATGTGACCATCAAATGGAATCATCAATTAAAACCATAAATATTTAAAAGGTCCACTAAAAGGGTTAAAAGGGCCACAAATATCCCCTTGAATGCATTGTAAAAAGGATGGTGACTCAGATGTTATTTTGAGAAAATATGGTTTAGTAATTAATTTTCTTTGCGTACATGGGGTGCAAAAATAGTCACTTGGTAGCATGAGTTGTTGATTTGCCAAAAAATGTCCATTCGAATTATTGATGATCTTTCGAAACATGTTGGATCTAGGGTGACCCAAACGATCATGCCATACTATCAACTCATTAGGATCGTTAAGATTTCGACCCATGACAGAGTGTGATTATACAACACTAAGTGTTGTATGGTATGACCCTACGGATAATGCAGGGATCTTTTCTAGTGTGAGCTTCTGGCTTCCAACACTAGAAGTAATGCAAACGAATTTTGTGTTATTTTCATGCCTTGTTTCCATATGATACCCATTCATTCTGATGTCTTTAAAACTCAGAAAATTTCTTCTAGAAGTTGTTGAGTATATGGCATGTTGTATCAATAACTATGTACCATTAGGTAGCATCATGTGGGATCTTCCAGAGCCATCAATAATTTTAGCAGGGCCGACTATTTTGGAAATATTTACCGTATCATACACTATGTGGGAGAAATTTTTTTGATTTTTCAAAATAGTATGAGTTGTTCCACTGTCAACTAGACAAGTATCGCCGCTTGGTTGCAATTTAGGATCCATACCTTTTATACGAGTAACACGATTAAGGTTACAAACCCTATAAGCATTTAAAATAAATGTAAAACCATGAAATTTATTACAATAAGTAGTGAAAGGGAAAAGAAAAACATAAGGATGTTTCAAGAAAAAACAAATTATTGTAGCCATATAAAGCAAACATAAATTATTCAATTTTTCGAGGGTTTGCCAAGCATAGCATCAAATCTCTCATTAGCAATGGGATTGCCATCTTCATCTTCAAAAAAATCATCAACATTGAGCTGGGTATTATCAATGTTCCAGCGGTCTTCAGGACCTTCCTTCTTCCAATGGTTTTCTGGACCTTCCATCATGTTTGACTCCACCTCCCTCTTTGAAGCTTGATATTTTTCCATAAATTTCTTAGAAGCACGACAATTACGGGTCCAATAACCACTGCCACCACATCATAACAACTGTCTCGTGGTTGTGCTATGTTTGAATTATGATTTGCTTTTTTATTGGGGCCATTACACTTCTGGTGGTTCTTGAAATTTTTATTTTGTCTAGGCGCTTGGTTACGGTAGCCACCTCTTCTGGGGTTGCCATGGCGGTGCCTTATATTTCCTCTACCTCTTTCAAAATTTTGAGTTGAGTTAGTGTTCACTCCAGGGAGTGTTACATATCCAGTGGGTCTTGAGGAATGATTCTTCATGTGTAAGTCATTGTTTTTCTCAGTAACTAGAAGACATGAGATTAGTTTCGAGTACCTTTTGAATCCTCGCTCTCGATATTGCTGTTGCAGGATCATATTCGAGGCGTGAAAAGTTGAAAATATTTTCTCCAATATATCTGCATCCTGTACCTTTTCACCACATAGCTTTAGCTTGGAGGTAATCTTGAACCTAGCAAAATTGTATTTAGATAGAGTCTTGAAATCTTTAAATCTCAAGTTGAGTCATTCATAGCGTGCACATGGAAGTATGGCCCATTTTTGGTGGTCATAGCGCTCCTTCAGGGAGTTCCATAAATCAAGAGGATCTTTCACATTTAGGTACTCACTTTTCAAATCATTGTGTATGTGATGCCTAAGCAATATCAAGGCCTTAGCTTTTTTAGTCCGGACATGGTATTTTCAAGTGTTATTGCATCACCAAGATTTCGAGCTTAGAGGTGGAGTTCAGCATCTTGAGACCAATTATGATAATTCACCTTAGAAATTTCAAGTGCTTCAAATTTGAGTTTAGAGATATGTAACAACCCGAGGTTTTAGGATGGCTATTTATGTATTTTGGGGGAAATAAATATCATTCTTATTGGAGAAGAAATTAAATGGGCTTTGAGGTTAAAATTTGAAGTTGTTAGAAAGTGTTTCGAATGGAAATTTCTGAGGGTGTAGTTGTGTCCAGAAGGGTCGAGAAAGTCAAAATGACTATACTTGGGGTCTATTTAGGTTCCGAAATATTTTAAGTTCGTTTGGCTCGAATTAAAGTTATCGAGTCATTTAAAGTGTGTATTATCATTGAAAGTTGTGTATCTTGGGAGACAAGGCTTATTAAGCCTATGGGAGAAACAATTCTACTTAAAGAGAAAGAGAAATAGAAAGAAAGAGAGAGAGAAGAAAGAAAGAAGAAGAGAAAGAGAGAAAAAGTTGGATTTTCGGCCAATACGCGATCTCGAGGACGAATCAGACCCTACGAACTTGAGGCAACTGATTAAACTTGATAAATAATTGTTGTGTACCATTTATTTCATGATTTGTGGATCAAATTGATGGATTTTAGGTTTAGTTTGTCAAAACCTAACTTTTGGGTATAATCTTAGATTTGTTGTGTGTATAATGGATTTGATGATATAAATTAGTTTAAATGTATTTTTGGATGAATATTAATGTTATATATATGGTTGGATTGGATAGAAATGGTTGGAAGATGATTAAAATGATTTTTGGGTATTTTGGGTTTATGAAGAAAACAACCTTTTCGTAGCTTGCTGACCAAACCGAATCGATTCGCCCCTTCCGAATCGATTCGGTAGGAAGCAGACCTACACGTCTTTAGGGCCGAATCGATTCACCCCTAGCGAATCGATTCGGTAGGTACCAAACTCTCAGGTCCATAGGGCCGAATCGATTGGCTTCTGGGGCCGATTCGCTATTTTGGGAGATGTTTTTCTAAGAAAAATTTCATCCCGTTTCGTTTAAGGTTATCAATTGGGATCATCTATAGGAGTTATGAGAAGTGTATTTTGGAGACTTTTAGGGAGTTTCCCTTATAAAAAATTATTGGAGTCATATTGATTTAGTTCTAGAGAATATTGTACCGACTAGTGGGGAATCCCACTATCATTGAGAATTCCATTTGGAGATAATTACAGAATTATATGAAAGAGTGAGAATGCGCTTAGTGATATTGGATTTTAGAATCAAATCCCAAATGGGATAAATTTAAAGATTCACATGATTAATTGAACCATATTTCGGATTGAGAATATAAATGCTAATAAATGTGCATACGGATATATAAATATCAATCACGATGATTGATTTGGGAGATGTGTCACACAATGAGAAATGCTAATCGAGGTGCATTAGGATATAGAGTATCCTTAACGTAAATAGAATTGAGAAACAATTCATGATCAGAAGTGATGCGAAAACTTCAAGTGAGAAATAGTATAGTGTATACTAAGTGGGGAAGATGTGTGAGAATTGACGATTAGTATATCAAGAGTGAAATATACTAAACAATAACATTAATTCAATTACGCCTAAGAGCGTATTATAAATACGAAAACTATGTGACAGGTATACCTTATATGATGGTATATCTCTATATGATGTGATGATCTATGTATGCCTTATGTGATGGTGTATATATATATATATATATATATATATATAGTGAAGCATACCCCCTCCTTGCTATCATTGGGAAGTTGCGCGCGATGAGGGTGAACATCTTGGCTCGATGAGCAGGGTGTGGATATTCCCCAGGTCGATGAGTAGGGTGTGGGTATTATTTGGGGGTGAGAAGTCGTGGGTATGTGTTATTTTCACTTGCCGGTTCGGAGCTATGGCCGCTTCCCGAGACGTTGTGTGCGTGAGTTCATCACGAGGTGGGTGTCGTTGAACCCCACCAGGTGGTTCCCAGTTTTCTATGTGGTTTGGGAAACTGGAAGATGATAGCATGTGAGCCTGCGTCCTCGAGTTATAGCTCCTTTGGATGGTTATTATATTATTAATGTGATTGGTTACTTGGGTATCGAGGGCATAATGGACCTCAACGACCAACATTGCCAAGGAGTAGTGTAACGTGGGGTTCCTTGTTTGGATTTCGCTTTGCGAGATGTCCCACGTATGAAACGGAGTGTAATGTTGGGAGTGAGGAGAAGTTAGTCCTTAATGCTCATATATATAACATATATCTATCTCGACGATCGACAGTCCCATAAGTAGTGTATTGGGGGTGTCCTTATTTGGATTCTCTTTGCGAGACATCCCACACACAAACTGCAGTGCATTGTTGAGAATTGGGAATAATAAATTAAAATGGAATACTAAGAATTTTGTTTACATGCATGATGCATTGAGGGCATAATAAATCTCAAAAACCAATACTATCAGGAGTAGTGTAACGGGGGGGTTCCTTGTTTGGATTTCGCTTTGCGGGACATCCCACGCACGAAACCCAGCACGGTATTGAAAATTGGGAGAAGTTTAGTGATATGCCCAAAGTGTGACCTCGGCTCAGAGACACCAATCTCGGCCGAGATTATGGCCGACACTGGAAAAGCCTTGGGCATGCGACATCAGCCCTCGGCCATAGCAAGGTCGGCCCAGGCCGACACGACCACCAACCTCTCCAAGGGACACTGCACGTATCAAAAGGGTCAGCAGCACTCCAGTACACCTGGGAATGACAACCTCGGTCAGTTGTAGGCCGAGCTCGCAAGAAGACTTACTCCTACCAAGGTCAACATCATCAAGATATCAGTTAATGCTCCAAGCACATGCCAGCTCAAACTCGGCCCAGGTCGACCCCTATCCATTATCTCGGCTGAACTTAAGCCGAGACCTTCATGGCTCATCTCGGATTGAATGAGAAACTAGACTTATCGACCTCGGCTTCTCCCAGGCCGAGGTCATGACCAAGCACGATAGCCGAGCACCTATTGACATGGATAAGGACACGTGGACACAAATCAGTTATAACAAATCATTCCCCATACGTGTGGAGAATATTCCGTCATCATTCTCTACATGTGACAGTGACAGATGTCTTCTCCATATTGGCTAGATCAACACACACATGCTCATTGCATGCATGGGGGGAACATTACACCCCCTAGGGACTATATATAGAGGTAATCCTCTACCTTGTAAAGGACCCCAAAATTAGCAACCCTAGTTGAAACTCTGTCTAAACACACAGTAGAAAGAGAAAGCTTGAGAGATTGTAACTATGGCCACGAGAGCCCTCATACAGTGATACATATCATACACTTGCACAGTGGATATATGCCTAATTGGATGAACCACTTATATTCCTATGTGAATCCTCTTCTCCTCACCTCCTTCTACTATATGTGTATATACCCTTATGCTGCCATTGTTAACATTGAATTGAGCTCACAAACACCTTGAAGGGTGGTACTGTTTCCAGCATCATCATTTTGGCACCGTCTGTGGGAACGAGAAGATATCTCTTCCTCTTCTTCAGCTTAACCTCACCGAAGACTCTGATGGTGAACCAGGCACCACCCCTCGCGTGGAGCTATTTCACCATTGAAAGAGGTCCTTTAAGGTATTAAGCTCCCTTGATACTCAAGCTCTTCACTAAGCAACACATGGCACCAGAGTTGCCACCGCCTCTTCCGCCACATGGTGGTGGGGGGCCTAGTTCCAGTCAGGCGCCGCCCCAATCCGAAATGGCGAAGGTAGGTGCAGCCTTGAGGTCTTTGGCTACAACACAAAAGGCTATGCAAGAACAATTTGCACAGCTCAGTCAAACTATGATGAGGCCACCTGGATTCTCACCAGATATGATCACTCCGGCGGCTGTCCAGCCTCATCCAGACGCCAGGGGACCACCCCAGGCACCAATAAAGGACTAGCCTGCACCCCAGCGGAGAAGGGACGCTACTGACCCTAGGCTCTTACGCTTGGGGAGGCAAGGAAACCTTTGCCCGAAGGACAGGTATGACGATATGGAGGTGGAAGAGGTCCCGAAAGACTGCTGGGAGACGTATGAGGTGTCCAATAATACTGTACTTACCTCTTCAGCAAAGCCGAGGTTGTGTCGGTCGAAGAGGTGAAGAGGCCCAACAAAGAGGGTCATCTTTTGATCGATTGAGCAGAGGGTCAGCCTTTGAGAGGTTAGGTCCAGTGAATGACCTAAGACAGAGATTGTCGAGATCGAGGAGCACAACAGGCTCTTAGAGAGAAAACAGATAGGGTCGGCCAGACCAAGGCCGACACTGTGAAAGAAGGGGCAGGGACCAGGAAGAGGTCAACAGCCGACGTTGTGCTGTGGCAGGGGAACCCTCAGTCCACCCCTTGGAGGTGACTGGGGACAACCTCGGCCAAGACGATGGTAGGAGACCATGGAATGAATCTATTGAGGAGAAGATAGGAGACCTCATTAAGATCAAGGACCCATTATAAAGGGGTTACTCCGAGGGCTCTCTATTTGTGGCTAAGATAGTGAGCTTCCTGACCCCTGTTAAGTTCAAACCATCGGTGGTGTCTCCCAAATATGACGGTAGCATAAACCCTGTACACCATATTGAGATGTATCAGTCAGCGAAAGACATCTACTCGATACCTGATGAGATGAAGTGTAGGGCCTTCTCTGGGACCTTGATAGGAGAAGCACACAGCTAGTTTACTTCTCTTCCGAAGAACTCAATCGAGAACTTCAAGGGCTTAGCCGAACGATTCATCCTCAACTTTTATTTTGGGGTGAGACCTCAAAAGAAGACCACTCACCTACTGTATGTCAAGAAAGGCAAGGATGAGAGCCTAAGAGACTACATCGCCAGGTTCAACAAAGAGAAACTTGAGGTTGAAGACTATGAAGAGAATATAGCCATGACCTCTCTCATAGGAGTTTTTCGAAAAGGAAAGTTGTTGTGGAAACTTGCTAAAGACCCTCCCAAGTCTATGGCAGAGCTACTGGCGACTACGGGTAAAGTCATGAATGCTGAAGAGGCAATGGCAGCCAAGTTTGAGGATGAGAATCGCGATAGTAGCATGAAGTCCCAAAAGAAGAAAGAAGGAAAGAAGAGTACGGGTGATGACAAGTTCGCTCACTACACTCCTTTAACTATGAGATGTGAGCACATCCTCAACGAGATCAAGAATGACAGGACTCGAAGATGGCCAGAGAAATTGAAGGCCCCCCCACATAAGAGGAATAAAAACTTGTGGTGTGAGTTCCAGCAGGACCATGGCCACGTTAAAGACAGATGCTTCTCCTTGAAGGATGAGATTGAAAAGATGTTAAAGTCTGGAAAATTGAGGAAGTGCGTTGATGGTAAGGCAACTGAAGGAGGAAGAGATGACCCTAAGAAGATGAAAAGCGGCAGCTGCCGTGATAATGCCCCAGTCAAAAGAGACAACGATTCAGAAGGCGACGATGAAGACGATCCGGACCTCTCACCGAAAAATGACAACACCCCAGTGAAGAGGATTGGCATGATCTCTTTCGGTGTTGACACCATATGCGGAGGACTTGCGGGAGGTGGATCTGAAGTGGTAGACAGGAAAGCCCACGTGGCAGAGGCCAAGTCGGTAGCCAAGCTTGAAGTGGTAAATCTAACGTCTTTCGATACAGTGCAGAAGAGAAAGAAGGTGGACATGGACGCCTTTATAGTTGGGTTCTCCAGACTCGACTTCAAAGGTATCTTAGCCCCCCATGATGACCCTTTGGTAATAACAACAAGGGTGAATGGGTGCAAGGTACAGAGGATCCTCGTAGATGGGGGAAGCTCAGCGGACGTGATGTTTTGGCCCTGCTTCAAGAGCCTAGGTCTTAGCAGAGCAAGACTGGTACCCTATCATCACCCCTTGATGGGATTCAGTGGAGAAAAGGTCCACCCATTGGGCATGTATGAGATGGACGTACGGATGGGTGATGAGTGGCCTAAGAGGTTGACCAAGAAGATAAATTTTTTCGTTTCTCGGCCTATAACCTCATCATAGGAAGAGTTGCCCTTAAGGAGTTCGAAGTTGTGCTGTCGACAGTCCACCAGATGCTAAAATTACTGACCCCCTATGGGGTAGGGGAAGTGCAAGGTGACCAGACCATAGCGTGAGAATGTTACTTCAACTCGGCTGAAGAGAGAGAGGCCCATAAGAGGGCAACCACCACTTTCAGCATTGATACACTTGACCCAAGAGATAAGACAAAGTTGAAGAAGGGAGAGGCCGCGGAAGAGGTAGAATCCATCATCCTCAATGAGGACGAGCCGAAAAAAACCATCCAGGTCAGAAAATCCCTAAAGACAAAAATCAAGGAAGAGCTGATAAACTTCCTCAGGAGGAGGTAAAGTGTCTTCGCATAGAGTCACGTAGACATGCCCGGCATCGACCCTGAGGTTATGAGTTACAAGCTCAACGTGACCAAAGATGCCAGGCCTATCAAACAGAGATGAAAAGTCTACTCCAGGGAGAAGTACAACGTCATTCGGGAAGAGGTCAAAAAATTAGAAGAGGCTGAGTTTATAAGAGAAGTCATATACCCGGAGTGGTTATCGAATGCAGTCATCGTGCCCAAGGCCAATGGGAAGTGGAGAATGTATGTTGATTTCACCGACCTGAACAAGTCTTATCCAAAAGACAGTTATCCCTTACCTCGGATAGATCAGATGGTGGACGCTACTGCAGGACACGAGCTTCATGGATTCATATTCAGGCTACAACCAGATCTTCATGGATGCAAAAGACTCAGAGAAGACAACCTTTATTACCGACAAAGGGACGTACTGCTACAAAGTGATGCCCTTCGACCTAAAAAATGCAGAGGCAACATACTAACGTCTTGTGAATAAGATGTTCGAAGAGCAGATATGTAAGACTATGGAGGTGTATGTAGACGATATGCTAACAAAGAGCTTGAAATCCTGTACTCATGTGGCAGACCTAGAAAAGACCTTCGATATTATGGACTCATACAGAATGAAACTCAACCCCGCGAAGTGTGTCTTCAGAGTAGGAGATGGGAAGTTCCTGGGGTTTATCATCAACCAGAGAGGGATCGAAGCAAATCCAGAGAAAATCAGGGCTTTGCTTGATATGAAGATGCCAAAAAGTATCAAGGATGTTCAAAGGCTCACCGAAAGGGTGGCTGCACTCAACAGATTTGTCTCGAGGGCAACAGACAAGTGTCTTCCATTCTTTAAAGTGCTTAGAAAGGCCTTCTAGGCGAACGAAGAATGCGAAAAATCCTTCAACCAGCTCAAGTCTTACTTGGGGTCTCCCTTATTGCTATCTCGGCCTGTCGCAGGAGAGAAATTGTATGTGTATTTGGCAGTCTCCGAATCAGCCGTCAGCGCGGCCATAATACGAGAAGACGAAGGGATCCAAAGGCCTGTGTATTTCAAGAGTAAGGCCCTTCAAGGGTCTGAACAAAATTATCCTCGTATGGAAAAGTTATCTTACGCCCTAATACATGCTTCAAGGAAGATGAAGCCTTACTTTCAAGCCCGCTCCATGGTTGTCCTCACCGACTCCCCATTAAGACAGGTCCTACATAAACCTGAGAAGTCCGGGAGATTGATGACCTGGGCCATTGATTTGGGGGAGTATGATCTTACCTACCAACCTAGGATAGCCATCAAAGGGCAAGCCCTCACAGACTTTGTTGCTGAGTTCACATGGGAAGAGGCCAAGGCAGAGAATGGCCTAGAGGGTGTTAAAAAGACAAACCATGGTGTCTTTCGAAATCAGGAAGGGATGACACCAAACTTATTTCAAGATCAGGAAGAGGTCTCATCCAATAAGGTCAGGGGCAGAGTAGCGGAGAACGAGGAGGATCGGTACCTTTTCAAACAAGGAATCATGTCGGAAGGGGCTTCTCATCGGATACAGACATTTGGGGCCTCTTCGTTGATGGCTCTTCCTGCGACAGTGGAAGCGTTGCGGGGTTGATACTTTCAGCCCCTGATATTGTTAATATCGAATACGCTTTGAGATTCAACTTTAAGGCCTTTAACAACGAGTCGAAATATGAGGCCATGATGGCCGACCTCTCATTGGCAAAGACTCTGGGTGTAAAGCGACTCCTACTCCACAGTGACTCAAGGTTAGTTGTCAATCAAGTATTGGGAGTCTATGAGGCCAAAGATGAAAGGATGGACAAGTATCTGAAAAGGGTGAGAACGATGTTAGAATATTTCAAAGAGGCAAAACTGAAGAGAGTGCCTCGATAAAGTAACAGCCACGCAGACGCATTGGCGAGGTTGGCCTCGGCAACGAAGACAGACGTCAGAAGGACCGTTCCGATCGAGGTCTTAGGAAAAGAGAACATCGAGGAAGAAGAGGTATGTAACCCTGGTCACAATTTGAACCTAGGAGACTCATGGATGGACCCCCTCGTCAGATATATCAGAGAGGGAGAGCTACCTTAATCCAAGCTAGAGAGGAGGAAATTGAGATATAGGGCTTCCAAGTTCTCGATAGTAGGAGACGTCCTGTATAAAAAAGGATTTCTATTGCCTCTCCTCAGATGTGTGCATCCCACAGAAGTTCCCCGGGTCTTACAAGAAGTTCATGAGGGTTCTTGCTCCAGTCACATAGGGGGAAGAACCTTGTCCAAGAGAATCATCACACAGGGATACTGGTGGCCAACCTTGTCCAAAGACGCTACAGCTTATGTGAAGAGGTGTGATAAATGTCAAAGATTCTCCACTATCCCTCATCAACCTCACCAACCTATGACATCAATCACTTCTCCCTGGCCATTTGCGATGTGGGAGATTGACTTAGTAGGACCCCTGCCAAGAGCTGCCAACAATTACCATTTCCTGATAGTTGCCATTGACTACTTATCAAAGTGGGTGGAGGCAGAGCCGATGATAATGATCACAGAACAGAAGACCTTCTAATTTATCTGGAGGAACATCATATGCAGATACGACCTCCCAAACACACTTATCTCAGATAATGGGACCCAGTTCAAGAACTCCTCTTTAGAAAAATATTACGTAAGAGTTGGGATAAAGCAGTTCTTCTCATCACCTGGCCGACCTCAGGCAAACGGTCAGATCGAGGTCATGAACATAACAATCCTCGATGGAATCAATAAGAGGTTAGAAGAAGCAAAGGGAAGATGGACTGAAGAGGTTTACGCTGTGCTATGCGCATACAAAACCACGGCAAGGACACCGACAGGAGAAACCCCGTTCATGCTAGTACATGGCTCAGAGGCCGTCATACCAACGGAAGTGGGGCTCCCAACTCATAGGGTTCAGACCTATGACCCTGATAAAAATGGGTAAGAGAGGAGGCTAGACCTAAATCTGATTGAAGAGATAAGAGAAGACGTAGAGATTAGACAAGCAGCTTACCAGCAGAGAGCAGCGAAATTCTACAATCAGAGGGTGAAGTCAAGACCCATCGCAGTGGGAGACCTAGTGCTGAAAAAGACCTTACAGAAAGCAAATAAGCTCCACCCAAACTGGCATGGTCCCTACAAAGTGATAGAAGAGGTTGTGCCTAGCACCTACAGGCTAGAAAACCTAGAAGGGGAACCTTTCGCTAACCCATGGAATGCTGATCACCTAAAGAAGTATTACATATGATGTTGCAAAGAGTTTATGTAAATGTACCGTCTTATTCCTATGGAGGTTCTTGCTTCATTGTGCACTTATGTCAGAAATTAATGAGGATAACATCTTAGGTGATGACCTCAGACCCTTAACATCATTAATTTGGTGAGATTAATTATGAGGATAACATCTTAGGTGATGACCTCAGACCCTTATAACATCACTCAGTGCTGACGAGGTCTTAGGTCAGACACCATAATGGGATGACCTCAGACCCTTAACATCATCAATTTGGTGAGATTAATTATGAGGATAACATCTTAGGTGATGACCTCAAACCCTTATTACATCACTCAGTGGTGACGAAGTCTTAGGTTTGACACCATAATGAGATGACCTCAGACCCTTAACATCATTAATTTTGTGAGATTAATTGTGAGGATAACATCTTAGGTGATGACCACAGACCCTTATAACATCACTGAGTGGTGACAAGGTCTGAGGTCAGACACCATACTTAGATGACCTCAGACCCTTAACATCATGAATTTGGTGAGATTAATTATGAGGATAACATCCTAGGTGATGACCTCAGACCCTTATAACATCACTCAATGGTGACGAGTCTTAGGTCAGACACCATAATGGGATGAGCTCAGACCCTTAACATCATTATTTTGGTGAGATTAATTATGAGGATAACATCTTAGGTGATGATCTCAGACACCTATAACATCACTCAGTGGTGACGAGGTCTTAGGTCTGACACCATAATGAGATGACCTCAGACCCTTAACATCATTAATTTGGTGAGATTAATTGTGAGGATAAAATCTTAGGTGATGACCTCAAACCCTTATAACATCACTTAGTGGTGACAAGGTCTGAGGTCAGACACCATACTTGGATGACCTCAGACCCTTAACATCATTAGTTTAGTGAGATTAATTATGAGGATAACATCTTAGGTGATAACCTAAGATCCTTATAACATCTCTCAGTGGTGAAAAGGTCTTAGGTCAGACACCATAATTGGATGACCTCAGACCCTTAACATCATTAATTTGGTGAGATTAATTATGAGGATAACATCTTAGGTGATGACCTCAAACCCTTATAACATCACTCAGTGGTGACGAGGTCTTAGGTCTGACACCATAATGAGATGAACTCATACCCTTAACATCATTAATTTGGTGAGATTAATTGTGAGGATAACATCTTAGGTGATGACCTCACACCCTTATAACATCACTTAGTGGTGACAAGGTCTGAGGTCAGACACCATACTTGGATGACCTCAGACCCTTAACATCATTAATTTGGTGAGATTAATTATGAGGATAACATCCTAGGTGATGACCTCAGACCCTTATAACATCACTCAGTGGTGACGAGGTCTTAGGTCAGATACCATAATGGGATGACCTCAGACCCTTAACATCATTAATTTAGTGAGATTAATTATGAGGACAACATCTTAGGTGATGACCTCAGACCCTTATAACATCACTCAGTGGTGACGAGGTCTTAGGTCTGACACCATAATGAGATGACCTCAGACCCTTAACATCATTAATTTGGTGAGATTAATTGTGAGGATAAAATCTTAGGTGATGACCTCAGACCCTTATAACATCACTTAGCGGTGACAAGGTCTGAGGTCAGACACCATACTTGGATGATATCAGACCGTTAACATCATTAGTTTAGTGAGATTAATTATGAGGATAACATCTTAGGTGATGACCTCAGATCCTTATAACATCACTCAGTGGTGAAAAGGTCTTAGGTCAGACACCATAATTGGATGACCTCAGACCCTCAACATCATTAATTTGGTGAGATTAATTACGAGGATAACATCTTAGGTGATGACCTCAAAACCTTATAACATCACTCAGTGGTGACGAGGTCTTAGGTCTGACGCCTTAATGAGATGACCTCAGACCCTTAACATCATTAATTTGGTGAGATTAATTGTGAGGATAACATCTTAGGTGATGACCTCAGACCCTTATAACATCACTGAGTGGTGACAAGGTCTGAGGCCAGACACCATACTTAGATGACCTCAGACCCTTAACATCATTAATTTGGTGAGATTAATTATGAGGATAACATCCTAGGTGATGACCTCAGACCCTTATAACATCACTCAGTGGTTATGAGGCCTTAGGTCAGACACCATAATGGGATGAGCTCAGACCCTTAACATAATTATTTTGGTGAGATTAATTATGAGGATAACATCTTAGGTGATGACCTCAGACCCCTATAACATCACTCAATGGTGACGAGGTCTTAGGTCTGACACCATAATGAGATGACCTCAGACCCTTAACATCATTAATTTTGTGAGATTAATTGTGGGGATAAAATCTTAGGTGATGACCTCAGACCCTTATAACATCACTTAGTGGTGACAAGGTTTGAGGTCAGACACCATACTTGGATGACATCAGACCCATAACATCATTAGTTTAGTGAGATTAATTATGAGGATAACATCTTAGGTGATGACCTCAGATCCTTATAACATCACTCAGTGGTGAAAAGGTCTTAGGTCAGACACCATAATTGGATGACCTCAGACCCTTAATATCATTAATTTGGTGAGATTAATTACGAGGATAACATCTTAGGTGATGACCTCAAACCCTTATAACATCACTCAGTGGTGACGAGGTCTTAGGTCTGACACCATAATGAGATGAACTCAGACCCTTAACATCATTAATTTGGTGAGATTAATTATGAGGATAACATCTTAGGTGATGAACTTACACCCTTATAACATCACTTAGTGGTGACAAGGTCTGAGGTCAGACACCATACTTGGATGACCTCAGACCCTTAACATCATTAATTTGGTGAGATTAATTATGAGGATAACATCTTAGGTGATGACCTCAGACCCTTATAACATCACTCAGTGGTGACGAGGTCTTAGGTCAGATACCATAATGGGATGACCTCAGATCCTTAACATCATTAATTTAGTGAGATTAATTATGAGGATAACATCTTAGGTGATGACCTCAGACCCTTATAACATCACTCAGTGGTGACGAGGTCTTAGGTCTGACACCATAATGAGATGACCTCAGACCCTTAACATCATTAATTTGGTGAGATTAATTGTGAGCTGAGGTACAACAACCTCATCCTCAACCTCCTGAAGGGCCTGGGCGAGCTGAGGGTTGGCAAAGCCGAGGCCTAAGAACTCCTGGCCTCCCTCTCCTTGACATCAGCCCACTTGATAGTGGCTTTGATACCTCTTTCAAGGTACTCAAAGTCGAAGCTCACAAACTCATCAGAGGTTTTGTATTCAGCTATTATCCCCTCACTTGAACATCTGCTCGTACAAGAAGATCTCATCATCTCGACCATGGTAAGCCCTCTATTCCCTCAGAGGTCTTCTAAGATTTATAGAGGGACCGATAGAGTACAGATATCTGAAGCAAAGAAGGTCTACCTCAGTAACGGTACTCTCGATCTCGGCCGCCTCAGAGACGTCGACATCACTTTCAACGTCATCATCATCATCATCTAGCTTAACGTCGACCGGAGCAGACGTTGATGGCTTACTTGGGAACCTCTGAGTGAATTCAGCCCCGGTGATGGCTGATAGAGTAATGGCATCAAGTATGGGCGGAATAGCCACACTTGGCTCGATAATCTCAACCTCTGAGGAAGAGGACGAGGTGCTCGAATTATTATGAGACGAGGCCCAGCTAGAGACCTCGGCCTGATCATGGGCCTGATCTTACCGAGTTGTGAAGTCCATGGCCTCCTGGAAAGAATCCACAAACATGGGGTCTGAGGTGGAAGACTCAGACTCGGACATCGGTACTGGTTCGGCAGGAACCTCTTCCTGGTTAAAAGGTTCCAAGGGATCAGGGTATATCACCTTCAGGGGTGGTGGAAAGATGGGTCTAAGAGGGAATTCTTGGGACCTACGAGCCTCCTCCTGTGCCCTCTCTATTTGTCTAAGTTTTTCTAAAGTTTTCTCTCTGAGAGAAGGGAACTCCTCATGAAGTTGGTAGAGGGGTTTGAGCATCAGAGGCAGACACTACACTTTAAAGACCAAACGACAAATAAGATTGGCTAGGGAAATAAAGCAATTTAAAGATCAAACTGCCCAAACTTAGCAAGAACAGTTCGCCTGAAAACTATGGAAGCCTCACCGGAAAACTCAGAAACTCGTCGGAAAACACAAATAGAAGGGAAAAGTAGAGAAAATGAAGACAAATGAAGGGAAGAAGATACTTGGAGATGAAAATATAAGGGGAAGTGAAGAAAATACGAGGAAATCACCACCAAGGACTTCTGAAGAGAAATCGTGAAGAAAATGCCCTTTAGAGAGAGAAACTGCTGAAGTGAAATCGTGCCAGGAAAGAGAATTAAGGAAGAAGGAGGGAAAAATGAGGCTTCAAACCCTTAAATATGGAGGCAAGTTTCCTAAGGCCCGTCATTGCCTTGGGAGACCCAAAGGGAGACTGACAACACATGCTTGCCAAGCAAGCCACACTTCAGTATTGGACAAGTGTCAAACGAACATTGGCTCATAAGAGAAAGGCCTCGGAGGTTTATAGATCCCATAGTCACTTGCTCTCACATGTAACTAAGGGCTTGGGGGTAATTGATATGCCCCAATTGTGACCTCAGCTTAGAGACACCAACCTCGGCCGAGATTATGGTTGACACTGGAAAAGACTTGGGCACGCGACTTCAGCCCTCGGCCATAGCAAGGTCGGCCCAGGCCGACACTACCACCAACCTCTCCAAGGGACACTGCACGTATCATTAGGGTCAACAACACTCCAGTACACCTGGGAATAACAACCTCAGCCAGATGTAGGACGAGCTCGTAAGGAGCCTTACTTCTACCAAGGTCAACATCATCAAGATATCAGTTAATGCTCCAAGCACATGCTAGCTCAACCTCCTCCCAGGACGACCCCTATCCATTGTCTCGGCTGAACTTAAGACGAGACCTTCATGGCTCATCTCAGATTAAACTAGCAACTAGACTTATCAACCTCGGCTTCTCCCAAGCCGAGGTCATGACCAAGCACGATAGCCGAGCACCTATTGACATGGATAAGGACACGTGGACACAAATCAGTTATAACAAATCATTCCCCACACGTGGGGAGAATATTTCGTCATCATTCTCTACATGTGACAGTGACAAATGTCTTCTCCATATTGGCTAGATTAACACACACATGCTCATTGCATGCATGGGGGGCACATTACACCCCCTAGGGAATATATATAGAGGTCATCCTCTACCTTGTAAAGGACCCCAAAATTAGCAACCCTAGTTGAAACTCTATCTAAACACACAGTAGAAAGAGAAAGCTTGAGAGATTGTAACTATGGCCATTAGAGCCCTCATACAGTGATACATATCATACACTTGCACAGTGGATGTAGGCCTAATTGGCTGAACCACTTATATTTCGGTGTGAATCCTCTTCTCCTCACCTCCTTCTACTATATGTGTATATACCCTTATGCTTCCATTGTTAACATTGAATTGAGCTCACAAACACCTTGAAGGGTGGTGCTGTTTCCAGCATCATCATTTAGTCCTTAGCACTTAGATGCTAATAACTCATCTATATAATTGTATATTGTTGGCATAACTAGAATATATGAAATTCTAGTGAAGAAGATGTTTAGGTTTATTGTATGATTGGATTGGAAAATGGGTATGTAAACCCTATATGTAAGTAAGTGAACAAATGAAAGAGAACAACAACATTAAAAAGTAAAGTATAGGTTTTAGATGGAATTTAGATAAGTGTGGATTGGGAGATAAGTTAGATGATTTTAATTGAATATTGATATTGGGGCTTAGTTAGATTTATTTGACTAATTAGAATTGGGCATTCATTTGGAGATTGCGTGCATACGTTTAGTTGCGCGCTTTAGTTGAGAGGCGAGTTAGATTATTATGGAAAGTGAGACTCCATTAAATCATGTCATAATGCATTTATAATTATTATGCATTTTAATGCATTTTCTATAAAATGTTTTCAACTCGGGTTCTGACCCGTTTATATTTTCTCCTCCTATGCATATATTGTATTACTTTAGGTGTACCTCCGCAAGGACGCCATTGATGTTATCCCTCCAGGGTTTTCGTGGAGCTGTGGCAGGAGCGGGCAGTTGCGGCACTTTTCTTTAGTCGATTCCTATCTATTGTATATCTAGATTAGGATTCAGTTTGTACATCGGGCTTATACCCAAGTGTTGTAGATTAGCACTTTTATATTCTCTCTCCCAGATCATTGTATTGTCTATTACCCGACAGCATATTCGGGTATTTCATTGTAGAGATTTTGTTGTACATTGTATTGTGCTCTTTAATATTATTGGAGTTTGCACATATCAGTCATCATAGTTAGATGTTGTACTGTTGGTTATGGTTGCATAGTTGGTTTGTTTTAGTGTTAAATAAAAGTTTTAAATTTTCGGCATCCTCTTTTAATAGTTTTAGGTAGTTAACCTTATATTATTTAGTATGGTCAGTTGATGTTGAGAATGAGTCATCTGAGATACCTGATTTATTGTAGTATAGGGCTGGCCACCCGTTATTATTTTGCGTTGGTTGTCACAGATCGTATCAGAGCATCAGGTTCTAGTGTCTTTAGGATCTGTGTGGGTTACTACGATCTTCCGTAAGTGTTCTTGATATAGAGCCTTATTAATAGGGCTGTGGTATTCACACATCCATATTTCTTCTATGATTTGAAAACATTTGAAAGGCGTTTTGATGCAATTGTTCTTATTTCAGATGCCACCGAAGAAAGGTCATTCGGTCAGGGAAAATAAAGGGGATGTGGAACCCCAAATGCCTCAAAGGAACATGACTAGAGATGAAGTTTCCAATATTATGGCACAAGCAGTAACTGCTGCCATTTCTACGATAGCACAGCAATCTGCCGTTCAAGCAGCCCAAACCCATTTTGGACTGTCTTTGTGGGAAAGAGTGAAGCAAGATTTTAGTAAAGGGCATCCTCCAGAGTTTTCAGGGGGAGTTTATGCAATGGCTGCAACTCAATGGAAGAATAGTATGCAGAGGCACCTCCATATGGTTGAGTATAGTGAGGTGAAGACGTAATTTTTAGCCACCTTTAAGTTAACGGGTCCAGCTCTCCAATGGTGGGAGTCTGTCACCACATCAGAAGAGATACTTTACCTATTACAAATTTTTGGGAACTTTTTGATCAAAGGTATTTTCCTTACCCAATTCAGAAGGAAATAAGGTGGAACTTGATGGATGTGTTTCAAGGAAATAGGACGGTGGCAGAATATGAAGAAGATTTTTCTAAATGGGCAAGATTAGTACCTAATGAGGTAAATACGAAAGAGAAGCGTATATCGATGTTTATTCGAGGTCTAGATTGGAGAATTCGACAACATTTGTTAGAGGACCCAGTGTTAGTGACTTTCACCAAGGTAGTGAATGCGGAACTATTGAAGTGTTATGAATATCGTCTTCATTCGCAAGAGGGTAAGAACTTTGGAGACTCAAGTTCATCAAGTAGGTTTGGCGAAGAGAGTGCCAGTAATGCGAGTGGGTACAAGTCGAACTATAGAGAGTCACAATGACGTTTTGTTCCTCAAGGTGAGTCGAGAGGATTAGCGGGTAGATGTTTCTTTTGTAAAGAAATAGGTCATAGAAAGAGAGATTGTCCTAAAAGAGGTAAAGGACCATGTTTTGAAGAAATTTTGGAAGTGCAACCCCTAAAGCAGATTCGAGGTCATTTTAGACCAGGGGACTTTGTTTGGGAGCCCGATAATGAGGATGGGCAATCGTACTAGAGATGTATGATGTAAGTTAATTTTCCTTTATGAATGGGATTATTACTATATGAAGTTTTGATATATCGTATAGGAGATATTTATGAAAAGGTAATGCTAGAACCCTATTTTGTATGTAATGACCCGGAAGGAAATTTTGAGCGTGTAAAGCTCTTATGTTATTATCTTTTGAGAGAATAGATAATTTTGTAAGGTGCTCAAAGAGAGCTATAATCTTATCACAAATGTAAGAAATGTTCTGTGTATCAAGTAGTAATGATAAAGCTACTTCTTTTTATATAGTCATGTTAGACTTATATAATTGTTGCATTCCAGATATGGATGATCCTAATAAATGACAATATATTAAAATGATGTAAGATGTTAGTTCTGATAAGAGTTTAGAATTTGTGGATTGTTGGGACGCTGGAAAGTTTAGCTCATAATTATGCTAATTTTTGTGAGTTATATGTTGTTATATATATTATGAATGTTAAGACCTTGTGGTATGGACATAAGGCACTTAATATAAATATTGTATGACATAAACTGTTTCTAAAATAAAATGTTTTCAAATAAAACTTTTTATAGGTCTTTGGGCCATATCAAAATGATTTTTCACTAAAATATTTTCAAACTCTAGTTCGGATTTAACAAACTCTCAATCCTCGACGTCGCCACATAGTAGTGTATTGGGAGGGTTCCTTGTTTGGATTTCGCTTTTGCGAGACGTCCCCCGCACGAAAGTGGCGAATGTTAGGAATTGAGAGAAGTTATTTCTTTGGACCATTCAAATTTTTGCACTATTAAAATGCTATTATATATATACATCTTTGGAATTGTGGAATTTTAGAGGCAAATGAAGCCTCATTACGATTGGCTCGAGTAAAGCTCGAATAAAGGGTGTATGGGCGCCCTAGTTGTGGTAATTGGTTTTATAAAACTTAAAATCAACTTAACATAAATTCGTCGTGGGAAGTTAGAGGTCTAGGTGTAGGATCAGTGAGGATGAGTGTAGTAGGAACTAGTTGAGCTTTGGAGTATTAGGCTTAGCTGAATTTCAAGGACGAAATTCTTGTAAGTGGGGAAGTTTGTAACAACCCGAGGTTTTAGGACGGCTATTTATTTATTTTGGGAGAAATAAATATCAGTCTTATTGGAGAAGTTGTTAGAAATTAAATGGGCTTTGAGGTCAAAATTTGAAGCTGTTAGAAAGTGTTTCGAATGGCAATTCTGAGGGTGTAGTTGTGTCCGGAAGGGTCGAGAAAGTCAAAATGACTGTACTTGGGGTTTATTTAGGTTCCGAAATATTTTAAGTTCGTTTGGCTCAAATTAAAGTTACCGAGTCATTTAAAGTGTGTATTATCATTTAAAGTTGTGTATCTTGGGAGACAAGGCTTATTAAGACTACGGAAGAAATAATTCTACTTAGAGAGAAAGAGAAATAGAAATAAAGAGAGAGAGAAGAAAGAAAGAAGAAGAGAAATAGAGAAAAAGTGGTATTTTCGGCCAATACGCGATCTCAAGGAAGAATCAGACCCTACGAACTTGAGGCAAGTGATTAAACTTGCTAAATAATTGTTGTGTACCATTTATTTCATGATTTGTGGATGAAATTGATAGGTTTTAGGCTTAGTTTGTCAAAACCTAACTTTTAGGTATAATCTTAGATTTGTTGTGTGTATAATGGATTTGATGATAGAAATTAGTTTATATGTGTTTTTGGATGAATATTAATGTTATATATATGGTTGGAAGATGATTAAAATGATTTTTGGGTATTTTGGGTTTATGAAGAAAACAACCCTTTCGTAACTTGCTGACCAAATCGAATCGATTCGCGAATCGATTCGGTAGGAAGCAGACCTATAGGTATTTAGGGCCGAATCGATTCGCCCCTAGTGAATCAATTCGGTAGGTAACATACTCTGAGGTCCATAGGACCAAATGGATTCGGAGGGGCTGAATCGATTCGCTTCTGGGACCGAATTGATTCGGGGAGGCCGAATCGATTAGGAAACAGGGGAATTTTGGGAGATGTTTTTCTAAGAAAAATTTCATCCCGTTTCGTTTATGGTTATTGATTGGGATCATCTATAGGAGTTATGAGAAGTGTATTTTGGAGACTTTTAGGGAGTTTCCCTTATAAGAAATTATTGGAGTCATATTGATTTAGTTCTAGAGAATATTGTACCGACTAGTGGGGAAGCCCACTATCATTGAGAATTCCATTAATGATAATTGCAGAATTATATGAAAGAGTGAGAATGCGCTTAGTGATATTGGATTTTAGAATCAAATCCCAAATGGGATAAATTTAAAGATTCACATGATTAATTGAACCATATTTCGGATTGAGAATATAAATGCTAATAAATGTGCATACGGATATATAAATATCCTTCACGATGATTGATTTGGGAGATGTCTCACACAATTAGAAATGCTAATCGAGGTGCATTAGGATAGAGAGTATCCTTAACGTAAATAGAATTGAGAAACAATTCATGATCAGAAGTGATGCGAGAACTTCAAGTGAGAAATAGTATAGTGTATACTAAGTGGGGAAGATGTGTGAGAATTGACGATTAGTATATCAAGAGTGAAATATACTAAACAATAACATTAATTCAATTACGCCAAAGAGCGTATTATAAATACGAAAACTATGTGATAGGTATACCTTATATGATGGTATATCTCTATATGATGTGATGATGTATGTATGCCTATATATATATATATATATATATGGGACAATGCTATTATGAATAGTAACCCATGTATAATAAGACATGCATGATAAATATGCATAACATTTTATGTGTTGCATGCTTACATGCATACATACATTATTATTTTTTTATTTTTTTATTAAAATATTTAAAAAAATAATAATTTTTTTAAATATTTTAAAAATATATATATATATATATTTTTTTATTTTTTTAAAAGTTTTTTTTCTAAAAAATGACGGGTTATTATGGGCTGGGTTTTATCACGGGGAAAAATTTATCACCGTGCCCTCGGGCACAGGCATCCGCTAGTATATATATATATATAGTGAAGCATACCCCCTCCTTGCTATCATTGGGAAGTTGTGCGCGATGAGGGTGAGCATCCTGGCTTGATGAGCAGGGTCACTACATCTAAAATAGGATTCTGGCACAGTTTAAAACTGTGCCAGATCAAATCTGGCACGGTTTTGAACTGTGCCAGAATCAGGTGTTCCAAAATGAGAATTTTTTTCTGGCACGGCTCAAAAGTGTGCCAGATTCAGCCAAACAGGAACACTTCTGGCACACTTTTAAACTGTGCCAGAATTTGATATTTTTGGCACACTTTTGGCACAGTTTTTAACTGTGCCAGATTCAGCACAGTTTAAAAAAATTTAGCACAGTTCAAAACCGTGCCAAAATATGATACACTTTTGCCACGGTTTTGAACTATGCCAATTTTTTTATTTAAAAAAAATATTTGAAAGTACAAAATGCACAAATTAATAATATTGCGCGTTATTAATAAATTAATGTACATACAAACTTCAAAATATTACAAGTCTTTAACTGCTCACAGGCCCAAAAAAAATTGGGCAGAGTTTCCTCTATTTCTGGACATTCCAAAACCTGTTAATACAAAACCTGCATAACATAAAGCCCGCATGGACACAAAATATAACAATTAACTTACAATAGCCCTCATGGCCATAAAAGTGAGTAGTAAAACAACAAAAGACCGTACGATCATGACACAAAAAAATGGAATCATTAATAAACCCCTTGTTATAAACCATTGAGTTCTTTCTGTGTTCCACGTGAATAAAAGCCAACGATAAACTGTTATACAGCAAAAAAATAGAATACAAAAAGATACGATATTAGTAACCCAATAATTTACAAAAAAAAATACTCAAAACAAAAAATTACATATATGAATGGAAATTATCGTCATACTCACAAACTGGGAGACCCGAGACTACGCGGTCACTTCCTACAAGTTACATTGGTCCCGTACGAGGTGTTCGTGCCTCCTACAGGATCGATTGGGGGCCGGTTTGGGTTTTCACCCTTTAACGACATGTTTTTAAGTCTAAGTGTGATTTTTGCAAATTATCGTCATACTCTCAAATCGAGAGACCCGGGACTACGCGGTCAGTTCCTACAAGTTACATTGGTCCCATGCGAGGTGTTTGTGCCTCCTACAGGGTCGTTTGGGGGCTGGCTTGGGTTTTCACCCTTTAACGACATGTTTTTAAGTTTAAGTGTTGATTTTTTCAAATTATCATCCTATTCACAAACCGGGAGACCCGGGACTGCGCGGTCAGTTCATACAAGTTACATTGGTCCCGTGCGAGGTGGTCCTGCCTCCTACGGGGTCGTTTGGGGGCTGGTTTGGGTTTTCACCCTTTAACGGCATGTTTTTAAGTTTAAGTGTTGATTTTTACAAATTATCGTCTTATTCACAAATCGAGAGACCCGGGACTACGCTGTTAGTTTCTACAGGTTACATTGGTCCCATGTGAGGTGTTCGTGCCTTATACGGGGTCGATTGGGGGCCGGTTTGGGTTTTCACCCTTTAACGGCCCATTTTTAACTCTAAGTGTTATTTTTGCAGATTATCGTCATACTCTCAAATCGGGAGATCCGAGACTACGCGGTCAGTTCCAACAAGTTACATTGGTCCCGTGCGAGTTGTTCGTGCCCCCTACGGGGTCGTTTGGGGGGTGGTTTGGGTTTTCACCCTTTAACGGCTTGTTTTTAAGTTTAAGTGCTGATTTTTGCAAATTATCGTCATACTCTCAAATCGGGAGACCAGGGACTACACGGTCAGTTCCTACAAGTTACAATGGTCCCATGCGAAGTGTTCGTGCCTTCTACGGGGTCGTTTGGGGGTTGGTTTTGGTTTTCACCCTTTGACGGCTTATTTTTAAGTCTAAGTGTGATTTTTGCAAATTATCATCATATTCTCAAATCGGGAGACTCGGGACTACGCGGTCAGTTTCAACAAGTTACATTGGTCTCGTGCGACGTGTTCGTGCCCCATACGGGGTCATTTGGTGGTTGTTTTGGGTTTTCACCCTTTAACAACTTGTTTTTAAGTTTAAGTGTTGATTTTTGCAAATAATTGTCATATTCTCAAATAGGGAGATCCGGGACTACGCGGTCAGTTCCTACAAGTTACATTGGTCCCGTGCGAGGTGTTCGTGCCCCCTACGGGGTCGTTTGGGGGGTGGTTTGGGTTTTCGGCCTTTAACGGCTTGTTTTTAAGTTTAAGTGCTGATTTTTGCAAATTATCGTCATACTCTCAAACCGGGAGACCCGAGACTACGCGGTCAGTTCCTAAAAGTTATATTGGTCCCGTGCGAGATGTTCGTGCCTCCTACGGGGTCGTTTAGGGGTTGGTTTGGGTTTTTACCCTTTGACGGCTTATTTTTAACTAAGTGTGATTTTTGCAAATTATTTTCATATTCTTAAACCGGGAGACCCAGGACTACGCAGTCAGCTCCTACAAGTTAGAATGGTCCCGTGCGAGGTGTTCGTGCCTCTTACGGGGTCGTTTGGGGGCTGGTTTGGGTTTTCACCATTTAACGGATTGTTTTTAAGTTTAAGTGTTGATTTTTACAAATTATCGTCATATTCTCAAACCGAGAGACCCGGGACTACGCGGTCAGTTTCTAAAAGTTACATTGGTCCCGTGCGAGGTGTTCATGCCTCCTACGGGGTCAATTGGGGGTTGGTTTGGGTTTTCACCCTTAACGACCTGTTTTTAACTCTAAGTGTGATTTTTTTAAATTATCGTCATACTCTCAAGCCGGGAGACCCGGGACTATGCGGTCAGTTGCTACAAATTACATTGGTCCCGTGCGAGGTGTTCATGCCTCCTATGGGGTCGTTTGGGGTTTGGTTTGGGTTTTCACCCTTTGACGACTTATTTTTAAGTCTAAGTGTGATTTTCACAAATTATCGTCACATTCTGAAACCGGGAGACCCAGGACTACGCGGTCAGTTCCAACAAGTTACATTGGTCCCGTGCGAGGTGTTCGTGCCCCCTGCGGGGTCGTTTGGTGGGTGGTTTGGGTTTTCACCCTTTAACGACTTGTTTTTAAGTTTAACTGTTGATTTTTACAAATTATCATCATATTCTCAAACCGGGAGACCCGGTACTACGTGGTCAGTTCCAACAAGTTACATTGGTCCCGTGCGAGGTGTTCGTGCCCCCTACGGGTTGTTTGGGGGGTGGTTTGGGTTTTCACCCTTTAACGGCTTGTTTTTAAGTTTAAGTGTGTTTTTTTCAAATTATCGTCATATTATCAAACCGGGAGACCCGAGACTATGCGGTCAGTTCCAACAAGTTACATTGGTCCCGTGCGAGGTGTTCGTGCCTCCTACAGGGTCGTTTGGGGGCTGGTTTGGATTTTCCCCCTTTAACGACTTGTTTTTATGTCTAAGTGTTGATTTTTGCAAATTATCGTCATATTCTCAAACCGGGAGACCCGGGACTACGCGATCAGTTCGTACAAGTTACATTGGTCCCGTGTGAGGTATTCGTGCCTCTTACGGGTCCGTTTGGGGGCTGGTTTGGGTTTTCACCCTTTAACGGCTTGTTTTCAAGCCAAATCAACATATTTTGAAATTGTCGTCAAGCACATAAGGTCCTTAATGGAGTAGGTATATGTCCATACATTAGGGTAAAATTGGTCACGTATCTATTTAAAAGAGAATTGGATTTTCAGTGACAATCTTTTCTTCATTAGTGAGATATTAATGACTTAACATAGGATCAGAGCTGTTATATATAACCCCTATAACTAATTTTCAGAATCAACCCCTATAATTAATTTTCAGAATCAACACCACCTATTATATATAACCCCTATAACTAATTTTCAGAGCTGTAATATATAACACCTGTTATATATAATAGCTGTTATATATAACAACTGTTATATATAACAGCTCTATTATATATAACATGTGTTATATATAACAGTTGTTATATATAACATAGGTGTTATGTATAACAACTGTTATATATAACATCTTATGTTATATATAACACCTTTTATATATAAAAGAGTTGTTATATATAATAGTGTTATATATAATAGTTTTTATATATAACAGTGTTATATATAACAGTTGTTATATATAACAACTCTATTATATATAACAGGTGTTATATATAACAGAGCTGTTATATATAGCAACATTTATATATAATAGCTTGCCCACACTTCCTGCTCAATAATGATAAATAAATAACTGGTTTTCCTAGTTGATTGCATTACGATAACTCAATTCAATAGTTGATTGCATAACGATAACTCAATAATTTCTTGATGCTATAAACAGAAACAACATAACTCAATTCAGTAGGTGGTGGAGCAGGATTATAGAAGCATGAATTAGGAATATAAGTAGAGATTTTGCAGATTTGTACCTTAGAGGGAAGTACTTCGAAGCAAGGTGGCGTAGGTCATCGGTGTCACCGATGGGAGGACTAAGGTCATTCGTCGGTGTCACCAATGGGAGGACAAAGGTCGTCGAGCCAATACATAATTCCATTTTTACCAACATCTTCCAAGTTCTCCCAATGAGCTTGTTTTCCACCCCAAACTGGATACTCGAGCACTTTGATGTCATCGAGTAAAACTCACACTTCATTCTTTCTCAACGTATGGAAGTGAACGGTTGAGACGAATCCTGGTTGCGTTTTCCTCCCATAACTAACAAGTTCACATGTGTGGGATAGTATTTTGCATTCAATTAGAGAGGTGAAATTTGGAACCTCGAATGCAGGGGAGGAACGAGAACACAAAGGAGTTCCAGTGCCTATAGTAGGTAACTCCTGAACGTTGTGTCCAACACATGAAAATTTCCTGGTTTTGAAGTCGGTAATGAATTCATCTAATGAGGATTTTATCCCCTCTATGTCACTCCTAAGGTGATCAACATGATTCTTCCAATTTCCGGTGTCCTCTTTCACCTCCTCAAGCATTTCTCTAGCAAATGCCGACCCTAATATAGCGGTTCTCGAAATTGTGTACCCAACACAACGAACACGTCCTCGCGTATCTTTTCTGAAAACCTCAAAAATAGGCCCGACATCCAAGGTCTCCTCCTGACCACTCGCTTTGTATACATCCAGAAGCATTTGAATTTTGTCTTGTATAAAAATATATAAACATTAGGTTTGATGATACGATACTTCTTTTAAACAAAACGAACATTAAAAAAATTAAATTACCGTAAATATTTTATCATGAGGGGCATAACCACCTCCTTTGATTATATGAGTTTCCAACCATAATTCAGGACGAGTGGGTGCACGCTCATGCTCCTTTCTCCAATTCTCTGAAGCTCGGGCATAACCATGACGACCTGTATTATGAGTTGTCTTTCTCACACAATTTTGTTTAGTCTCTTTGTTCTTTCTTCGTAAAGTCTTTTGAACCTCTAAAACATTATTATTGCAAAACACCTAACAGTACTCAGATTTGACATTTCGTGGCACTTTCTCCTTCCACTTTCCAACATCACCATCCTTCAAATTAACCCTTAGCTTTGACTTGAACTTTTTCCAAGCATCGTTCGCTTTTTTCATACAAATTTGCTTCTGACTTTCGCGTACATCTGGGAACTCTTTCTACAATACATGAAGAAATAAAATTAAAGCATCACATAATTGAATTTACATTCTTTGGAATAAAAAGGAATATTATACCATTAATGATGACCAAACTGAGTTCTTATATCGCACATCCACTTGTTTCCAACTCGTATAAGAAATGGGAACATGTGTCCTTGCTAAGTCTCCCAACCTAGTTGAGAGTGTATATGAGTCTTCACCAACTGGAAGGTCGTGCTCATTAAATTTTAACTTCTTAGTGGAAGAGTCATCACCTAGTCTTGAAGCACCCGAAGCAACCTTAGAACGGGAGGTTGATATATGTGTCTCTCCATTTATTGACGGTTGCAAAGTATCACCCATATGAGACATTTATCTGGAAAAAAGTGACTATTGGACACCAAAATAATCAGAATAAACATTTACAAGAATATTACATGTTCAAATAGCAATATAAAGAAGATTACATGTTCAAATAGAATTATAATTTCAAGCAACCATACCTGTATTAAATGTTCAAAAAGCAATAAACTATTAAATGTTTACTACAACAACAACAACAAACGAAATAAATAGAATATCTCATATTCAAAAACAAGTTCAGAACTAAATCATTACACTAGAAATCTGTGTCCAAAAGCTCCAACAATTTATCATTTTCCTCGAGAATGGAGTCATACATCGTACGGTCAATATCAATCGCATTTCTTTCTTTCATCAGTCTCTTGGGAGAGTGTAAAACAACTGACTACCCATTCAACTTTACATTTTGATAATAAAATACTTGACTGGCTTGAGATGCAAGGATGAACGGATCATCGTGAATGGTATTTTTACTCACAAGCTTACTAAGATTCACCATCACCAATTTTGAGGTGGGCTCAACTTTGCAAGCATTCTTATCATCAACATCCACCCAATCACAATAAAAGACAATATGTGTGAACTCAATGTAATTGAGGTCGAGTATTTGTCTAATAACTCCATAAAGGCTTGTCATAATCCCCTTCTTATTAAAGGCCTTAGTGGATACACCACTACTCTGAAAGTTATGATTCTCTTTATGTCCAGAAGTATAAAAAGTGTACCCATTGCATTGAAATTTCTCATAACTGGTAACCCTATGGAGCGGACTATAAGCATATGGCAAAATTCTCGTATCATTAAATCTTGAGGCCGGTAAGGAATTGATAATTTTTTAAAGTTTCATTAAAAATAATTACGATTGATAAAAAAGTACATGTATAAATAAAGACTTGCCTCGTTCCTTAGCCAAGGGATGAAATCATCAATTCTATGCCTCGATTGAGTCTCAGTTACCACAAGTTTTCTACAAGAAATTAGTATCAAAATTAAGAAATATCACATTACAATCAATTAATATGAATTAACATAAAACTAAGTGTGTACCTTCTCCATTCATCAACACTGTCGCATTGAGATAAAACTCATCTCCGCACTTGCTCATATTGTACATTATTTAAGATCAATTCTTTACTTTTACCCAATGGTCATTGGCATTCCGAGTCATCAAACTCGTCATCAAGAAAATCCTCAAGATTCCTCTTATGAGTTCCTTCACCTCTTTTCGATATGTACTCCATGGCATACAAAGAAGCTTCATGTAACAAATATACATTAGCAATGCTCCCTTCAATGTACCTCTTATTTCGTGACCACTTTTTATATCTTCCCATTTCTCTCTCAAACAACCACGTCGCCCGATATCTTGGTGGCCCAGCTATCAAAGCTTTATCGGCTAAATGGTGCATGAGGTGGATCATCACCACAAAAAAGGCGGGTGGAAAATAAATTTCAAAGACACAAAGTACCTCTACCAATGCGTTTCTAGCCTTCAAAAGATGTTCTCTAAATATCACTTTGGCACACAACACATTAAAGAATATGCTTATCCGCTGTATAGCTTTAAACAAAGGCTTATCATCCGGAAATGAATGCATAAGCAATACAGGAAGCAACTGTTGCATGATGACGTGATAATCGTGGGACTTGAGATTGGTAAATCCAGGTGGATCGAGGTTAACATTGTTGCTGAAATTTAAGGAAAATCCAATCGGTACCTTTAATGTTTTTAGTGTACGAAAAAAGTCTTTTTTCTCTTCCTTTCCTAATGCGAAAGGTCCCTTTGGCATAAGCCTATTGTTACTTCCTTCAACATCTTTCATCCATAATTTCCTTTTAAGATTCAAATGAACTTTCAAGTCTTCACGGGCTTTGTCCGTATCTTTATTTGATGAACCTTTCGCCGAGAGTAGTCTCTGTGACATTCTTTTCAACATGCATAACATCTAAATTATGTCTAATATCATGATCCTTCCAATACTCTAAGTCAAAGAAAAATTACATCCTTGAAAACCCCTCGGTACCTGCTAGATTCTCATCGTCACCTTCACTTGGATAATCATCGTCTTCCATTACGACATCCTCCATCTCCTTCCCCTTCCCCTTCAATTTCCCCTTCCCCTTTCCCTTTCCCTTTCCCTTTCCCTTTCCCTTTTTGTCTCCCTCTCCCTCTCTTTGAACACCTTCTCGAGCGATAAGTGACACTATCTGCTCAACTTCTACACTTGTTAACTTTCTTGGAGCCATAGCATCCTCTATTTTACCATTAAATGTTTTCTTTGATGTGTTAAACCTGTAAGGATGGTCTTTAGGAAGGAACATACGAGATAGTTGGTAACAACATTTCGTTGGCTTAGGAAGATATTTAGAAGGTGTATTTATAGAACAAACATGGCACCCATTGTAACCTTGAGTTGAACAAACAGGGCACCCATTGTAACCTTGAGTTGAACAACCTGCTAACATCCCATAAGTTGGAAAATCATGTATACCCCACATCAACATGGCTTTTAACTGAAATTTCTCATTTTTGTACGCATCCCAAGCCTCAGCTCCAGACCATAACATCTTTAACTCATCGACCAACGATTGGAGGAAGACATCAATATTACTTGATGGTGACTTTGGTCCAGGAATCAATACAGACAACATTGAAAACTCACTTTTCATACACATTGATGGGGGAGGGTTGAGAGGTTGAATTATCACTGGCCAACAACTATACTTACGGCCAAACATGTTATTCGGGCTGAAACCATAAGTTGCTATTGCAAGTCGAATATTCCGCGGATCTTTTGCAAAATCTCTCCACATAATGTTTGAATTTACCCATTCTGCTGAATCTCGGGGATGACACAAGAATTCCATACAAGAGCTTGCACGAGCGTGCCAAGTCATTTTCTCTGCTATCCATTTTATGGTATACAACCGTTTTAGCCTAGGGATTAGAGGGAAATGTCGCATTACCTTCTTAGCAACCCTAGAGTACTTTTTTTTCCATTAGTATTATGAATTTCTACCCCGTCCTCGTCTAGACAAGTAAACTTGTGGCGTAAAGAACCACATTTTATACATCTAGTAGATTTTTCATGCTCTTTCCAAAATATCATACAGTTGTTAATGCATACGTCATACTTAACATAATCCATACCGAGACCTCTAACGGTATTTTTCATTTCCGTATAACTAGTTATCAAGTTGTTCTCTTAAGAAAGTAGTTCATTTAACAATCTAAGAATTCCACCTGTAGCACCATCCGATAAATTGAATTGTGTTTTCAAATCATTCAACTTTATAAGAGCATACATTGTGGTATGACGCGAAGAACCGGTAGCTGGGTGCAATGGCTCCTGTGCTAGTTGATGTAAACGATCACACTTCTTGCCTTTATATTTATGTGTGTGCGAATCATTGGGAACCTCAGAAGTTGGGGGGGTCATCACTGCCTACACAATTAGGTTCACTAGGTTCTGCTTCACCCATAAACATCTCACAAACATCATTCACAAGATCATTCAAAATTGGAATAGTATGCACATCAGCGTGTTCTGTCGGTGTCACAGATTGCGGTGGTGGTTGAACTTGATCAACAACTAATGTCTCACCGTGAAAATGCTATAAGGTATAGTTCATGTCCATACCATATATCATTAAATGAAAGAATATGTTATCTATAACAACATGTCCTTTCCCATTTCAACAACGTCTACAGGGACATGAATGTTTAGCATTCGAACTATTACTATGCACATAATGTAGAAACTGTAACACCCCATCTCTATATGTATCGGTCTCGATATTTTTCTCATTTATCCATTCTTTGTTGATTCCCGACAACATCCTGATAAGTTTAAAGAACACACATTATAATATAAACGCTTACTGTAAATATATTTAAGTTTATTCAAGTGTAAATATGTATATATTTGAGCTCTTATATTTCCTCCATCTCCTCTACAGGGTAAAGGTCCTATCCCATTCGAAAATTCATATTTTGTATTGTTCATAATGTCTCATGCCATGTCCTAATCTAGAAAATTTCTCCAGCATCTCCCTACAATTCTTCAAGTACACAACTTAAATTGGGAGTGTTCATGTGTTACTTAAGTTTTTCAACCAAGAAAACACAAAACACTACATCAATCTAGTATGCACCCAAAGAACATAAAGAGATGCCACCGAATTTTTCTAAATAGGACATGCATAAACATTATGTACAATATAAACTTTTGCATTTCCAAACTGTCCAAAAATGGGACAATTCAAGAGTTCTCACCACAGTCATAGTGAGACCTCTTGAACGGGTCTAAGGTTTTTCTACATGTGTAACATCATTATTGAATGTTTAGTATTAATATCTACTTACTATTTAAATAGTTTTTTTTGCTTTTTCTTAAATTTTCAACACATAATCTCATTTATCCATTTAATTAGTGGGGTGTCTACTTTTCAATTTGTTATTTTTACTTTATTATTGTATATTTAGCACTTAAATTTTCTTAAAACTCCGTAACCTGTACGAATCAGATCAAATAAGCATTTTAATTAAAAGGGTAAGAACATAAAAACATAATTTACCACTAAAAGATTCCAAGGTCCATCTAAAAACCAATGATTTATTTTTTTTCATTATCAACATTCAATTTGCACCAAAAACTCACTCATTAAAAAAAATAATAAATATTTAAGAATATATATATAAAACCCTAAAAAGCAAATACGAATCAAATCATGCATATCATAAACTCTAGGATCAAATATTATACTTAACTTAGGTTAAAAAAAATACATATGATTTAAACAATTACCTGATTGGGATGAGTGGAGTGAGAGAACAATTATTGCAAGTATTTCCTCTTCTAAAGCTTTGTTTTTTGTAGTAAGGAAATGTTTTAGATTGTATCCATATCTATAGGTCAATTGCAAAAATATTTGTTAATATAGATTTACTATTTTTTTAATACTTTGATACGTGGAATAGTTCGATGTGCAACTTAAAGTATCATATATATATATATATATATATATATTAACATACTATTGTTGTAAATAGAGTGGTTGTTTAGTATATCAACTATAGAATTCATTTATTTGGGTTCATGTGATGATTTGGGGATTGTGATAAATGGAAAAAAGAGAGAAATTAATAAACTCCAAAGTCTTGGATATTGATTCTCATTAATGCCTATTTATATACAACAATACCAGATATTAACTACAAGATATCAACTGTTCAAAATATATGCCGAAAAAAAGGGGGAACGTCAAATTAATGCATTCAAATTTACAGTTGTTAAAGGATCAAACATAAAGTATAAATGAATGAATCCAAATTTCTTTATATAATCCTGTACAGAGTAGTACATCTTCAAATTGAGAAAAAGGAAATGAACAGAAGAATAGACCTATAGACCTTGAGAAAGGCAATGTGACCAGAGAAAGAGAGAGTGAGCCGGAGAGAGAGGGCGTCGGTCGTAGAGACAGAGATTCTGACCGGCGACCTAGAGAGAGAATAGATGTCAACTGCCTGCAGCTGACCTAGAGAGAGAATGGACGCCGACCGCCTGCAGCCCTAGCGAAGAGGGAGTGAGCGGGAACCGTGAGCGGGAACAAGAGAGAGAGGAGTGTAATGTTTTTTTTGGGTATTATATATTTTAGTAAGTGTACTCAATTTTGGCACACTTTAAAATAGTGCCAAATTTTGGCACTATTTTAAAGTGTGCCAAATTCCTATTAAACCGTGCCAAAATCTGGCATAGTTTTAAACTGTACCAGATTTTTAATATCAGGGTGTGAAAAATTGTTATTTTTGGTGTAGTGGGTGTGGATATTCCCCAGGTCATAGTCGTCCATGGTGATTGTTATGTGATATACAATATTATTTTGGGGTGAGAAGTCGTGGGTATGTATCGTTCTCACTTGCCGGTTCGGAGCTATGGCCGCTTCTTGGGACGTTGTGTGCGCGAGTTGATCACGAGGTGGGTGTCGTTGAACCCCACCAGGTGGTTCCCAGTTTGCTATGTGTTTTGGGCAACTGGAAGATGATAGCATGTGAGTCTGCGTCCTCGAGTTATAGCTCGCTTGGATGGTTATTATATTATTAATGTGATTGGTTACTTGGGTATCGAGGGAATAATGGACCTCAATGACCAACATTGCCAAGGAGTAGTGTAACGGGGGGTTCCTTGTTTGGATTTCGCTTTGCGAGACATCCCACGCATGAAACACAGTGTAATGTTGGGAGTGAGGAGAAGTTAGTCCTTAATGCTTATATAAACAACGTATATCTATCTCGATGATCGACAGTGCCAGAAGTAGTGTATCGGGGGGGGGGGGGGGGGGAGGGTTCCTTGTTTGGATTTCACTTTGCGAGACATCTCACACACAAACTGCAGTGCACTATTGAGAATTGGGAATAATAAATTAAAATGGAATACTAAGAATTTGGGTTACATGCATCATGCATTGAAGGCATAATGAATCTAGAAAATCAATACTGTCATGAGTAGTGTAACGGGGGGTTCCTTGTTTGGATTTCGCTTTGCGAGACGTCCCACGCACGAAACGCAGCGCAGTATTGAGAATTGGGAGAAGTTTAGTCCTTAGCACTTAGATGCTAATAACTCATCTATATAATTGTATATTGCTGGCATAACTAGAATATATGAAATTCTAGTAAATAAGATGTTTATGTTTATGTTTATTGCATGATTGGATTGGAAAATGGGCATGTGAACCCTATATGTTAATTAAGTGAACAAATGAAAGATAACAACAACATTAAAAAGTAAAGTATAGGTTTTAGATGTAATTTAGATAAGTGTGGATTGGGAGATAAGTTAGATGATTTTAATTGAATATTGATATTGGGGTTTAGTTAGATTTATTTGCCTAATTAGAATTGGGCATCCATTTGGAGATCGCGTGCATACGTTTAGTTGCGCGCTTTAGTTGAGAGGTGAGTTAGATTATTATGGAAAGTGCGACTCCATTAAATCATGGCATAATGCATTTATAATTATTATGCATTTTAATGCATGTTGATGTAAAAAATTAGATCGCTCTAATTATTCAATCACAGATAAATAAATAAGACAAAGAATTTTAAAGTGGTTCAGCCTTATAAGAATGGCCTACGTCCACTGTTATGTTCTTGCTGAGTGTTTTGGGAATTCTCGATTCCAAGTTCTATCAAGAAATTCCGGTCCCTTTGAATGAGGGTGATACAAGGTATTTATAGCCCTTAGGCTGTACATGAAAGGGTGATACATTAAATGATATACATATGAAAGGGTAACTCATTTAATGCTCTTCAAGCGTGTGCGTCAAGATGATAAGAATTCAATGAATAGTTGAACTGTTGATTATCTGGCAATCAATGCTGTGGTCGAGATGCAACTCGAACCGCCTTAGTTGCTCATAGTCCAAGAGTTCCTCGGAGCACTGGAGTTCCTCGGAGGACAAGAGTTCCTCGGAGCACTGGAGTTCCTCGGAGGACAAGATTTCCTCGGAGGGCTGGTGTTCCTCGAAAGACTGGTGTTCCTCGGACTACACCTGTTGCTCGGAATGAGTATGTTGGTCGGGGGAATGATCTTCCTCGTTGCTATTGTGCCACGTAGATTGACACGTGTCTTCTTATTATTCGTCCACATTAGCATACTAATTTTGGTATCAACAGAAGCCCCCAATGTATCATATTTCGAACTTTGAGGAGTATGGAACATTATTTCTCGGTATATGGCAATATTAAATGACCTTCCTAGGTTTTAGGAGCCTTTTCTTCGTATTTGAATTGTAATGAAAGGCTTTCATTTTCTGTTTGCAAATCTGTATTGCTATTGTCTTGTGATTATCAGACATTCTATATTTGTGCTTGCATAACAATATTGTATGGTTCCTCGACCAACTTAGTAATAAAAAATTACAATTATTAGTAATATTGCTCGATCACTTAATAATAAAGTAATGAGTATAAAAATGTTAAAAATTCTTCCAACCAACCAAGGTTGTTAAATTGTGTTCGTTGACCAATTATAGTTAGTGAGAGTTTTTATCCCAGACCAGCTATACTTGGTAAATTTTTGTCTTTTTCATAAAATGTGCCCGACCAACCAAGGTCGATGATTTTTCCTCGTCGACCAACTATAATTAGTGGGTTTTTACTCCCGACCAACTATACTTGGTTCAGTTTGGAATATTTGTTCTTCGAGGAACTTTTATGTAATAAACTGACTTCCCGACCAACATAAGTTGGCATTTGAGATAATATCTTACTTCTCGACCAACATAAGTTGGCATTTAAGAGCATATTTTGTTTCCTAATCAACCGAGATTGGCCTTTCGTCGATCATCTTGTGTTCTTGCTCTTTTACCAACCGGAGTTGGTCTGAGTTCGAACTATCATATCCACTAGCTCTTTTACCAACCTGAGTTGGTCACGCTAGTGTACGCCTCCTAACCAAAGGAGTATAGTTTGTTCTCGCCCTTTTACCAACCGGAGTTGGTCGTGGTCTTGAACTATCGTGTCCACTAGCTCTTTTACAAACCTGAGTTGGTCACACTAGTGTAAGCCTCCTAACCAAAGGAGTATAGTTTGTTCTCGCCCTTTTACCAACCGGAGTTGGTCGTGGGCTTGAACTATCGTGTCCACTAGCTCTTTTACCAACCTGAGTTGGTCACACTAGTGTACGCCTCCTAACCAAAGGAGTATAGTTTGTTCTCGCCCTTTTACCAACCGGAGTTGGTCGTGGGCTTGAACTATCGTGTCCACTAGCTCTTTTACCAACCTGAGTTGGTCACACTAGTGTACGCCTCCTAACCAAAGGAGTATAGTTTGTTCTCTCCCTTTTACCAACCGGAGTTGGTCGTGGGTTTGAACTATCATGTCCACTAGCTCTTTTACCAATCTGAGTTGGTCACACTAGTGTACGCCTCCTAACCAAAGGAGTATAGTTTATTCTCTCCCTTTTACCAACCGGAGTTGGTCGTGGGCTTGAACTATCGTGTCCACTAGCTCTTTTACCAACCTGAGTTGGTCACACTAGTGTACGCCTCCTAACCAAAGGAGTATAGTTTGTTCTCGCCCTTTTACCAACCGTAGTTGGTCGTGGGTTTGAACTATCATGTTGCATTGCGTACCGAGCAGCGTAGTGTTAAACACACTAGTATTCCTCTAAAAACTTTTAATAAAAGGAGAGAAGATTGTGAAATATCATCGTTTTATTCATATTGATGGAACTGCTTCACATTTTACATCACTGATAATACTTGCGTAGGTGTTCAGCATTTCATGCATTCTTAAATTCCTCTCCTTCTAGAGTTGCTATTCGGTAAGTTCCTGGTCGGACAGCTGCAGTAACTCGGTAAGGTCCATGCCAGTTTGCTTCCAACTTATTGTGCTTCTGAATTACCTTCTTTAGCACATAATCTCCTTCTTTTAAGTCGCATTTTTTCACCCTCTTGTTGTAGAACAGGGTTGTTCGCTGTTGATAAGCAGCATTCCTAATGGCTGCCTCTTCTCTAACTTCCTCGAGCATGTCCAAATCTAATCTCCTCATCAAGTCGCTGACTGGGGAATTGAAATTCAGCACTCGGTGTGTTGGAAGACCCAACTCGGCAGGTATTACAGCCTCACTTCCAAATGTCAGCATATATGGTGATTCTCCAGTTGTTGCTCGGGGAGTTATTCGGTAAGCCCACAATACTGACTGTATCTCATTAATCCAATTAGCTTTAGCCTCACTTAGCCTCTTCTTCAAACCATTTAGTAATGTTCTGTTCATCACTTCAGTCTGCCCATTGCTTTGAGGATGGCCTGGTGCTGAATGAACTTTCAAAATGTTTGACTGATGACAATAGGCGGCAAACTCCTCGTTATCAAATTGTGTTCCATGGTCTATGATGAAGGCATGAGGGAGACCATATCGGCAGATGATGTTCTTCCAAATGAATTGGTATACCTTCTCGTACGTCATATCAATAAGTGGCTCAGCTTCTACCCACTTAGTAAAATAATCCACTGCGACGACGAGGTACTTAAATCTTCCTCGGGTCGTTGGCAGTGGTCCAACCAAATCCATTCCCCACATGGCGAAAGGCCAAGGGGAAGTTATGGGTGTCAACAATGCTTGTGGAGTTCGTCGGACGGAGGAAAAACGTTGGCATTTATCACATCTCTTAGCATAGGCTATACAATCAGCCCTCATCGTTGGCCAGTAGTATCCCTGCGTCATCACCCTTTGCAACAGTGTCCGACCTGCTACATGGGCTCCACAAGACCCTTCATGGATCTCTTCAATCAATTCTTTCACCTTGGAGGGATGTACACATCTTTGCAAACCTGCCATAATTCCTCGTCTATACAAAACACCATTAGTTAGTACATACCGAGCAGCTTTAAACTTCAATTTCTTGGCAGCGATCTTATCCTCCGGTAATTCTCCTTCCTCGACATATGCCCTGACGGGATCCATCCAAGATGGTCCTAAATCAAGAGTAATAATATTCATCGTCAGGTCTTCATCTATGCTTCGACTTTCTAACACCTCAATTGGTATCGTTCTTCGCAACTCGGTACGAGTAGCTGATGCTAGTCGGGCCAGTGCGTCTGCTTGTGTATTCTCCATTCTTGGTATTCTGATCAACTGAATGACATCAAATTCTGCCAACAACTCCATCGCCTTTGCATGATACTTGATCATTAATTCTCCTTTAACTGCATACGTTCCCATCATCTGATTCACAATTAATTGAGAATCACTGAATACCATCACTTGTTGCGCTTCCATAATCTTTGCTAAATTAAGACCTGCTATCAAGGCTTCATACTCAGCCTCATTATTGGAAGCTTTGAATTGGAATCGTAAGGCATATTCCACGTCAATCTCGTCTGGGGTGTTCAAAACAATCCCTACCCCACAACCTGTTGTGCAAGATGACCCATCTACATATAATCTCCATGTAGGTAACTCGTCTTCAAATTTCTTATCTGACAGAGTTCCTCGGTGAAATATCTGATGTTTCCTTTCATCCTCCCCTGGTATTTTTTGTTCTTCTTCGACCATCTCTTCTCGCCCTTTTACCAACCGGAGTTGGTCTGGGTTTGAATTTGATGATCTTTCTACATCCACAAGCCCTTTTACCAACCGGAGTTGATCTGGACTTATGTCTGTTGATCCTGTAACATCCACAGGTTGGTCAGCGAGCAACTTTTGCTCCTCAGGGGTATCAGGATATGTAAATTCTGCTATAAAGTCTGTTACAGCCTGCCCTTTTAATGACGATCTGGGTTCATACACAATATCATATTCACCGAGCTCTATTGCCCAATACATCAGTCTTCCTAATTTTTCTGTCTTATAAAGGGCTTGTCTCAATGGCACGTCGGTATATACGACGATGGTATGGGCCTGGAAATAAGGCCTCATTCTTCTACTTGCTTCAATTAATGCCAATGCCAATTTTTCCAGCTTCGGGTACCTGATCTCTGCACCTCGAAAAGCCTTACTTTTGTAATAAATTGGCTTCTGGATTCCATTCTCTATTCTGATCAATGCCGAGATGACTGCATTCTCTGATACTGCCAGGTACAAGTACAATTTTTCTCCCATTACTGGCCTGGACAACAGTGGAGGTGCTCCCAGATATTTCTTCAAGTCTTGAAAGGCTTTTTCACATTCATCATTCCACTCGAAAGTTTTTCGAAGTGTTTTGAAGAATGGAAGGCATCTATCAGTTGCTCGGGATATAAATCTGTTGAGCGCTGCAACTCGTCCTGTAAGACTCTGCACCTCTTTCTTCGTCGTTGGAGATCGCAACCCTAAAAGAGCTTTGATCTTTGCTGGATTTGCCTCAATGCCTCGCTGGTTGACGATGTACCCGAGGAACATTCCTTATCGTACTCCAAAGGTGCACTTCGTCGGGTTGAGCTTCATCTGGTATTTATCCAGTTGATCAAAGGTCTGACCTAAGTCAACTAGATGATCCGCATCTTTCTTGCTCTTTATCAGCATATCGTCGACATAGACTTCCATATTGCAACTGATTTGTTCGGCAAAAACCTTGTTCATCAGCCGCTAGTATGTCGCTCCTGCATTTTTCAAACCAAAAGGCATAACATTATAACAATAAGTTCCTCTAGGGGTAATGAAAGAAGTGCTTTCTCTGTCTTCAGGTTTCATTTTGATCTGGTTGTATCCAGAGTAAGCATCCATGAAGCTGAGCAGCTCGTGTCCCGAGGTAGCATCCACTAGTTGATCAATTCTGGGCAATGGAAAATGATCCTTTGGGCATGCCTTGTTGAGATCAGTGAAATCAACACACATTCTCCATTTATTGTTTTTCTTCTTCACCATCACCACATTTGCCAACCAGTCTGGATACTTCACGTCTTCAATGAATTGGGCTTTCTGGAGCTTCTCGACCTCCTCTTGTATAGCTTGATTCTTCTCGGGACTAAATACTCTTCTTCTTTGCTTTATAGGCTTGATCTCCTTATTCACATTAAGCTCGTGACATAAGAAGTTTGGATCTATTCCTGTCATGTCTTTATGACTCCACGTAAAAGTTTTCTTCCTATTTTTTAAGACAGTTATCAACTCCTGTTTTATTGAAGCATCTAACGATAAACCTATCTGGGTTACTCGTTCAGGATGCTCGTCATCCAGAATAACATTTTCTGTAGATTCCACCACCTGTCCTTTTACAAGTTGGGATTCATCTCTAGGATCGAGTGTTTCGATTTCTGTACCTTCATCCACCTGGTAGGTAGTAGTATTTTTCCTTGATTCTTCAAGCTCCTCTTGCTCGGCAGACGAATAATAGCATTCCCGAGCTACTTTCTGATCACCTTTCAAAACTCCTACTCCGAAATTTGTAGGGAATTTTAAGCACTGATGTACTGTAGATGGAACTGCTTCGAACTTCTTCAAACCAACTCTTCCCATGATGATGTTGTAAGCTGACTGCACATTCTTATCCATCACAAAGAAGCGTATTTTTTCTGTTCGACAAGCAGGCCAAGTTCCAATGAATATATCCAACTTGATCGTCCTAAGTGGAAAGACTTTCTCGCCAGCAAAACCCAATAGAGGTCTGTGATAAGGTTCCAATTGAGATAATTTCAAATTTAAACTGTCAAAGCATGAATAGTACATGATGTCTGCCGAACTATCATTATCTACCAGCACTCTCGAAATCATTACTTCTTTCATCCTCATTTTGATCACCAAAGGGTCGTCGTGAGGGTAAAGAACACCTGAAGGTCATTTTTTGAAAAATCGATGACCAGCTTCTCTTTGTTTACCTTCCTCGGGCGATCCTCTTCAGCCAAATTTATCCGTTGAATGTATGAGCAAGCCTGAGCCTCACCGAGGTAAGCTTTTCTTTCTGCAGTAAGGTCTCCTCCTCCTGCATCTCCTCCTGTAATGACATTACAATCAAATGACCCAAAGCATATTGAAAATACCTCTTGTTCTGGATGTCTTGGTTTCTTAGGAAGATCGGGGTCATCTTCTGTATCATCTTCATGATCCCTTTTCTTTTTCTCCACTGCTCGACGAGGCAATCTATACCTTTCTCTAGTTTGGTCATTATTACTTCTTTCGCCTCCCCGATCAACATACTTCGCTAGCTTCCCTCTTCGGATGAGTATTTCAATCTCGTTCTGAAGAGCTATGCAATTTTTGGTCATATGGTCGTGATCCTTATGAAACTCGCAATATTTATCCCTGTTTCTCAGGTCAGGGTCTGACCTCAGTTTCTTTGGCCACTTTACTTCCTCGTTATTCTTGATTTCTTCCAAGACATGATTAATACCCATTTTCAAAGGAGTATAATTATCGAATTTTTTCAGGACTTCCCATGACGATTTATTATTCGTGGAATGCTTGTCACCTCCATTGCCCTTATGCTCTTTCTTCTTGGATTTGTCGACTTCCACCTTGGTCTCCATATCCATGTTCTTCTTCGCAGCCATAGCCTCCTCGGCATTCATGATTTTGGCCGCTTATGCCATCAACTCTGACATAGTTGTAGGGGGATCTTTGGCCAAAGTGTAGTATAACTTGTTAGGCAACAATCCACTCATCAAGGCGGTGATTGCTGTCTTTTCTTCATAATCTATGACTTCTAGCTTCTCGTTATTGAAACGAGTTATGTAATCTCTAGTACTTTCGCCAGATTTTGTCTAACACTTAACAAGTGTGCTACTTGTTTTACTGGGTTTGCCCCAAAACAGAAATTGCCAATGAACAACTCGGCCAACTGAAAGAAAGTTGAAATCTTTCCCCGAGGAATATTGTTGTACCATATTTGGGCAGATCCAGTAAGAGTTCCAGATAATGCTCTACATCTCATCTCTTCGTGGACAACATAGATGTCGGCAGCAATCTGATATTGCTCTATGTGTAGAACAGGATCTGTCTTTCCATCATACTTGGGGGTCACCACGGGTGCTTTAAATTTCGACGGTGTAGGAAAATCCATAATGGCCTGTACAAAATGTGTCCCTCGAACAAAATTTCGTTGTAGGGGATTCTTTGCCTTAGCCATTTCTCCCAATCTATCCTCCAACCGCTGAATGGAACCTTTCCACGCATCATTTCCCTCCTCGGGCCTATTAGTTCGAGCAATTGATTGTTCTGAAGTAGCCTCCTGAGATCTATCTTGACGAGCAACTGGTCGTGATTGTGCTGATCCTTCTCTTAGATCTGATGGTCGTCGAAAACTCCTCGACATGGTCTTAGGTGGACTCCTATTCCTCCTAGGGCCTAATCGACTGAAAGGAGACACCCTACTCAGTCTTTCCAAGGCACTGGGTCTTTCTGGAGAGAGAGTGATACGTTGATCAGTATCTGTAGCCCTTATTGACGAAGTTCGCCCAGGTTGATAAGAAAAATCATCAGATTCCTCATTACGATATGACTCAGTACGCCTGGATCGTGAAGGAAGTAAATAAGTTTGCCTCTGACCACTTCGCTGTCCTGAACATTCAGGTGCACCGCCATGAAGGGTCTGTATGAGTTGCCTCATTATTTCCTACATTGCGGTTTGTCCTTGAGCCAGATTCGTCATAATCCCAGCCAGATCTGGTGGTGCAGAGGGATTTAGAGGATTTCCAGCATTTCCAGCGTTTCGATTGCTGGATTCCGGGTTATCCGCCATTGATGATGAATGATTTTCGGTGAAAAATGATAATAACAACCGTTTCCCACAGACGACGCCAATCTGTTGATGTAAAAAATTAGATCGCTCTAATTATTCAATCACAGATAAATAAATAAGACAAAGAATTTTAAAGTGGTTCAGCCTTATAAGAATGGCCTACGTCCACTGTTATGTTATTGCTGAGTGTTTTGGGAACTCTCGATTACAAGTTCTATCAAGAAATTTCGGTCCCTTTGAATGAGGGTGATACAAGGTATTTATAGCCCTTAGGCTGTACATGAAAGGGTGATACATTAAATGATATACATATGAAAGGGTAACTCATTTAATGCTCTTCAAGCGTGTGCGTTAAGATGATAAGCATTCAATGAATAGTTGAACTGTTGATTATCTGGCAATCAATGCTGTGGTCGAGATGCAGCTCGAACCGCCTTAGTTGCTCATCATCCAAGAGTTCCTCGGAGCACTGGAGTTCCTCGGAGGGCAAGAGTTTCTTGGAGCACTGGAGTTCCTCGGAGGACAAGAGTTCCTCGGAAGGCTGGTGTTCCTCGGAAGACTGGTGTTCCGATGAGTACACCTGTTGCTCGGAATGAGTATGTTGGTCGGGGGAATGATCTTCCTCGTTGCTATTGTGCCACGTAGATTGACACGTGTCTTCTTATTATTTGTCCACATCAGTATACTAATTTTGGTATCAACAATGCACTTGCTATAAAATATTTTCAACTCGGGCTCTAACCCGTTTATATTTTCTCCTCCTATGCATATATTGTATTACTTTAGGTGTTCCTCCGCAAGGACGAGCTATGGCGGGAGCGGGATGTTGTGGCACTTTGATTTAGTCGATTCCTATCTATTGTATATCTAGATTATGATTCAGTTTATACATCGGGTTTATACCCAAGTGTTGTATATTAGCACTTTTATATTCTCTCTCCCAGATCATTGTATTGTCTGTTACCCTACAACATATTCGGGTATTTCATTATAGAGATTTTGTTCTACATTGTATTGTACTCTTTTATATTATTGGAGTTTGCACATATCACCCATCATAGTTAGATGTTGTATTGTTGGTTATGGTTGCATAGTTGGTTTTGTTTTGGTGTTAAATAAAAGTTTTAAATTTTCGGCATCCGCTTTTAATAGTTTCGGGTAGTTAGCCTTATATTATTTAGTATGGTCAGTTGATGTTGAGAATGAGCCATCTGAGATACCTGATTTATTGTAGTATAGGGCTGGCCACCCGTTATTATTTTGAGTTGGTTGTCACAAGATATTTGACATTTTAAATTGTTTGATAAATAAATTATAATCAGAAATATGGAATGCATAAAACAGAAAAAAATAATAATTCAATATTAATAAAAATATAATGTGTGCAATTAGGACTATAAATAACGATTCAAGTCCCAACTTTAAAAGATATTTTATTAGAACTTCAAGTCCATGCTATTTATTTGTGAGAACTTCAGGTTTTACACATAAAATTATTGAACTTCAAGTTCAATATTATTAATAGCTTGGGATTCAAAAATCCCTACCCTGTTGTGTGAAAACTTTAGGTTTGAGCACATGCACGCGCGCGCGCGCACACACACACACACACATATATAGGGGGAGACTCACCTACATCATGCACTATACATCACACCTAATTCTAGGCCCCTAGAATTTTTTTTTCAAATTTTATATTTTTCCCTTGAAATTAACCTTCCAATCAACCCATATGCAAAAAATTAGGTCAGAATACGTTGCGTAGCTATTTTTTAAAAATGCACAAAAAACTGCTGGCACAGACCCTTAAAAATAAGGTATTTTTAGCAGTTTTTGTGGAATAACATATAGTAGTATAATATGTTATTACTACTATATGTATGAAATATGCCAAAAAAAAATATGGAGATATCCATCATAACATATAATAGTAATACAATATGGAGATATCCATCATACACATTTCACGTACAAACAAAAAAAATATGTATCAAATATGCCAAAAAAATGTATTAGTAGTACAATAACATATAGTGAGCTTTGTATTTACAAAGGACTGCTTAATATATAAGACTGATTATCAAAAATATATGTGCAAGCTTATAATATTATTTGTTATATTACAACATTAAGTATATATATGGGTATATATGGAAAGTGAACTAAGGGTTATAAACATATAGTATTATTTTATTACATTTAGGAGTCAATAGCAATGTTAGTAACAATATGAATATCGTATAAATATAATTTTACAACATTGTTGGAACCAATCTTTTTAAGGATAAATCTATATGTCCCGCTTGTTTGTCCCACATTACTCCTTTTTTTTCATTTTTTCTTTTGAAGTTTCTTACTGTTTTGTTTTTTCACTTTTAACATAAAAACAGCTAATAATATTTAAAAAAAAAAACAGTTTTAATATTAGAAAAAAACAGTTTTTTCAATTAATATCAAATATTTTTTTTAATTAAAATCAAACAGTTTTTTTTATTAAAATTAAAATAAAAAAATATTTTTTCGTAATATTGCGATTAATTAGCGCTGCTGGTAAAAATATCACGATTGATTAGTGTTGCTGGTTCGGACGCACATTCCTGGCCCACATCATTTGTTCAATGTGGATCCGCCCCAGCGACACTAATTAATTAAAATATTTTTTCAATAAAATATTGCGATTAATTAGTGTCGTTGACACTGACCCACATTTTCGGATCCACATCATTTGTTGAATGTGGGTCCGTACCAGTGGCACTAATTAAATGCGATATTTTTTTAATAAAATATCGTGATTAATTAGTGCCACTGCCGCGGACTCACATTTTCGGACCCACATCATTTGTTGAATGTGGTCCGCGTCAGCGACATTAATTAATCAAGATATTTTTTCAATAAAATATAGTGATTAATTAGTGCCGCTAGCGCGTCCCCATATTCCCGGCGCCACATCATTTGTTGAATGTGGGTCTGCGCCAGCGACTCTATTTAATCGCGATATTTTGTTGAAAAAATATCCCGATTACCGCCGCTGGCACAGGCGCACATTCCCTGGCCCACATCATTTGTTGAATGTGGGTCTGCGCCAGCGGCACTAATTAATCGAGAAATTTTTTCAATAAAATATCGCAATTAATTAGTGTCACTACCGCGGACCCACATTTTCGGAGCCACATCATTTGAAATTAATCGTGACAGCGACAGTGAAATTTGAAAAATATTTTTTAATGTTTTTTAATTAATCGTGACATCGACAGTAATTAATCGTGAATCTAAGACATCAAATTAAACATGTTTTTTTTTTAATTAAAATTTGAAAAATATTTTTTAAAATGTTATTTTTAATTAAAAAAACTGTTTATAAATTTTTTTATTAGTAAACAAAACTTTTTTTATTTACGATTTAAAAAAAACAGTTATATATATATAATATATCAATTGTTGAAATCAAAAAAAAAAAAAAAGTAAAATGCGGTCCCCAGGCGGGACATGTAGAACGACTCTCTTTTTAAACATCCTAAAAAAGTAAAAAACCAAGAGAGTGTGAAATAATCCAAGAGACAAGAATATGAGTGGACATCCACTCAAAAATCAAAAATCACATATTTTTAACAATTTATAGTTATTAGGCACGTGAATGTATATATATATCTCCAAAGCTTCGTCATATTTTCAACACACGTCTTACAGTGTTTAGTGTTTGTGTATTGATTTTCCAAAGAAGTATGGCTAAGAATGGTACCCATGATATTGTTTCTCTCCTTTGTTCTTCCGAGACAAACTACCTCGTTCGCAATAATGGTGATAAGGTTAGCACCTTTCATTTGCTTCTCTCTACTGGTTATCTATAATTGTGTACGAATCATATCATTTTAGTGTCATCATATTGAAAAATAATTAAATCTGTTGATGCATGATAAAAGATGGAATTTTGGTATGCTGACGTCACATGGTCTTCATCGGAATCAACTATTGCTTATCTATAATTGTTCGTATTGAACAACAATTTTTGGACCATGTTGACCTCATATGGTCTCCATGGGAATTTTTATACTCTCTGCCTATGTATGTTATGTTTCTTTATCGGATGAATTTCCATGTGGAATCTTTTATGAATATCAATGTTTTTCTTGTCATGTTACCATGTCCGCGGTACGTTAAAAATTCGTGCCGTATCATTTTGCATTGTACTGATTAAAAATGATAATGGTTTATTTTTTTAGTTATCGAAAATGAAATTACCGAAACTGAAATTATTGAATTTTTTGTGATGTGTTTTGGTTACACATAAAAAAATCAATTTATTGAAATTATCGTATCAAAATTAAATACCGCAATTACTGTCCAAAATGCGGTATCCTAACATTGAAAAAATGATGGGAAATAATGTTATAGCTTATTTTTTTTGGGTAAAGTGAAAATGTTGTGATTAATTTGTACATAAATATACAAAGTTGGGGTAAAGTGATTTGAAATGGCTCTTAAACATATCACCACTCATGGAACGAATTAAAGGACGGATTTTGTTAAAAAAATAATTTTGCGCTAAATTTTTTTTATGGGTTCTTAACATTTAAGTGTACCCTTATAAAAAATTTAAGCTCAAAATAATTTTTTTGCTTTTTAAAAAAAAATAGGTAAAACATTTGTCAGTTTATATGGTTGACAATTTTTGACCCATTTTTTTATCCAATTACCGCTGTTTATCGCAAAATATGTGGTTCGATTTTGGTTTAAGTCAAGTTGTACCGAGCGATACAAATGCTAATTACAATTTTAATCTATTAAAATTGATTTGGTATTCGTACGTTCTATTTACGAATCAAACCGATTGAAATAGACCGTAGTCATGTGTAGAATCAACTTTTGCTTATATTTTTGTCCAAAAGCCAAAAGGAGTCCTTTTACTAAATTCTAAAGTTTACAGGTTAGCATTGATAGTTTGAAAGGGAGAAAAGTTGGATTGTATTTCTCAGCATCATGGTGTGGTCCATGTCATAGGTTCACCCCAAAACTGGTGGAAGTCTACAATGAACTCTTACCAAAAGGTGATTTTGAGATTGTATTTGTCTCTGCTGCTGACAGAGATGATGAATCTTTCGAAGGTTATTTTTCCAAAATGCCATGGTTGGCTATTCCATTTTCCGATTCTGACACACGCGACAAATTGGATAAATTGTTTAAGGTGAGGGGAATACCTCACCTTGTGATTATTGGTGAAAATGGGAAGCTTTTGACTAATGAGGGAGTTGAAATCGTTAGCGAGTATGGTGTTGATGGGTACCCATTTACCCCAGAACGCGTAAAAGAAATTAAAGATCAAGAATAAGAAGCAAAAAAGAATCAATCTCTAACATCTTTCTTAGTCACACCCTTGCGCGATTTTGTAATGTCGGCTGGTGGGAAGAAGGTAGAATCATTACTATGAATTTTTGTATACTAGTCTTATTACTTTTATGATCTGAAAATGTTATTTGCATATTGTATGGACTAGTTACCAATTAGAGAGCTTGAGGGGAAGATAGTGGGGCTGTATTTCTCGTTATCTTCATATGCTAAATGCCTTGATTTTACTAAAAAGTTGACTGAAGTTTATGATAAATTGATGGCAAATGGGGAGAATTTTGAGATTGTGATGCTACCTCTTGATGATGATGAAGAGGAAGAGTCATTTAAACAGGGGTTTGAAAGTATGCCATGGTTTTCATTGCCTTGCAAGGAGAAGATTATTCAGAAGCTAGTTAAGTACTTTGAGCTCTCAATCTTGCCAACTTTGGTCATCATTGGGCCCGATGGCAAAACTGTTCATTTGAATGTGGTTGAAGCTGTTGAAGAACATGGATCTATGGCATATCCTTTTACGCCCGAGAAGTTTTTAGTACTTGAGGAAATTGAGAAAGAGAAGCACAAAGCACAAATGTTGGAGTCTTTTTTGGTATCTGAAGACCTCAATTTTGTAATTGGGAAAGATGAAGTCAAGGTGAGAGTTTTAGCTGTTACTGTATGCCACTAACTCCATCATTAAGTTATAAAAATATTCTCAAGATTTTAGAATCCTTCCCCCTCCCCCTTTTAATTTGGGATCCCTGACAAAAACTCTTTTACTTTGAAGGTTCATGTTTCTGATCTTGTTGGAAAAGTTATCCTCCTATACTTCTCCGCCCATTGGTGTCCCCGTTGCTGAGGATTCACACCGAAGCTAATTGAAGTTTACCACAAAATTAAAGCGAAGGATGACCAATTCGAAGTGATTTTCGTCTCCAGTGACAGAGACCAGTCTTCTTTCGAGGAATATTTTTCGGACATACCATGGTTGGCTTTTCCATTTGGTGATGAAAGGAAGAAATCACTAAGCTACATGTTCAAGGTTCGTGGAATACCAACATTAGCCGCAATTGGGAAAAATGGGAACACCATCACCACGGATGCTAGAAATCTCGTTACGCTTCATGGGGAGTCCGCATATCCTTTCACGGAGGAGCTTTTGAAGGAGATTGAAGAGGAATATAAGGAGATAGCAAAGGGGTGGCCTGAGAAAGTGGAGCATACACTCCATGAGCATGAGCTCTTCCTCTCTCGATTACCCATATATACATGTGATAGGTGTGATGAAGTGGGGGAGTTGTGGTCATTCAAGTGTGAAGAGTGTGACTTTGATCTTCACCCTAAGTGTGCTTTGGGAGAAGACAAGGGCAACGAAGACGATGATGATGCTGCAGAGGATGTTGACGAGAAAGAAAAGACAAAAGTCAATTGCTTGTCCTGCTTTGGTATTATGTTATGAAAAATGTGTGGAGTTGAATGTAATTTGTGAGTTTCCCTTATCAATAATAACGGACATGCTTATGAATGAGATCACTATATATATTGAGCAATGGATCTCGTTTATTTTCTTTGACGTTTCTGTAACTCAAACAAATTGTTACAGTAACAACAATAGTTGCGAGGAAATTTAAGTGCCTTTCACCCACTATGAATTAAACTTCAAAGGCTTAAGAATACAAAAATAAAAAGTAATAAAATAGAGTTTAGTTTCTGACAATAACTGACCAGGTGGTGATCCCATGACTTTGGCAATTAACAATTATGGTATTTTACTTGCAAATAAGTCCAGGATCAGTAGTCTTATACATGTATTTCCCCCATAAATGCAACTAAAATAACAATGCAAGTGCAATTTGATTCATCAACAAATAGTCCAAAGCAATCTTAAATTGATAGTCAATGCCAATAAAGAAATGAAATCTAACATTATCAAAACAAAAATACATTTAACATCTTAAAGTGAAAAAAAGTAACTAAGATTTTTACATGACTAAACAAATCCCCTGCTTCCCTCCCTGTATATAAAAATCTTGACATCGAAAAGAGCATTGATGCAAAGGGGATGAAAAAAATGCCTGTTAACAATAAAAACCAGTGTTGTTCGGCTTTTACGATATATTTATTGTTCTGTTCACAACAGAGTAAGCGAGTGAAACCGGTGAGGGCGGAAATGGCTCACGATTATGGCTAGAAAAAACAAACAACTCAAACATTGACAAACATAACACACACATAGTTATGAAAATTATGGCTTGAACATAATTGATATTACATTAATCATTTGGGGCTGCAAATGGAACAAATCAAGAATCGCTGGCTAGAACCATTATTTAAGAAAGTGGGATATTACACAGAGAGATTGAGTTGGCACTCAATGAGCCATAAAAAAAAAACAAAAAAGGGATTTTTTTAGCTTCATTGCTTTGCATACATTCTTTGGTAATGGAGAAACCATTCATCTTAAAGTTCATCGTAATTATTATAGAAGCTCAAGTAATGCAACCGTAGTGAAAGAGAGAAAAATATCTTGAGAATTAAATAAAGATGCAGAGGGGCATAAATAGAATAAAAAAGCTTTACATGTTGAACAACAAGATTAAAAGCTAGCATTTAATTAATATAACACCCCCTTCGTTTCAAATTAAGAGTCCGCTATTCCTTTAAGAGTTCGATTTCCTATTTAGTTGAACATCAGTGGAGAAAATGTCACAATCACTAACTTGTCTTCATCTTGACCATTTATTAGTGTCCTTAATAAGTGTGAGAGTCAAATAGCACGATTCATCATCTTGAGTCATAAAATGTGAATGGAAAAATAACTCCATTTGGATAAGAGGCATAAAAGACGGGACAAGACCGTATGCATTTTTTGGGGGTTTTATTCACTTTTTGAATGTTTTTTCATTATTTTATGTTTTTTTATTCATTCTCTGAAATTTTTTATCAATTATTTTGGTGTGACAATTCTTTTCCCTAAAAAATGAATAACAAGGTGGGAGGAGATTTTTTAATTCCATCTTTTTGTGAAAAAAGTGGTTACGTGACTTGTTTTAAAGAAATCAATTTCATAGAAAATTTTGTTTATCAAACAATCAAAAGATGAAAATTGACTCCATACATTACATTTTCCATGGAAAATTAGTGTTATCAAACACACTCTTAGAGTAACATCAATATATCATGCATTATTATATAAACTAATGTCTAAATATTAAACAATGTTTAAGAAAAAGGTTTAGCTCTCAACGAATAATAATTTTTTTTTCTAACAACTAATATCTAAAAAAAATTTAAAATAAATTTAGTAGGATTAAAACACCTAGACAGTTTTGTTGCAATTTTGTAGGGGTAGTAGTAAATGACATGTTTTTAGATAAAGTATTGGCCTTATAATTTAGGGGGAAAAAAAATCCCATCTGTTCACATGCTTGCCATATAGTTATTTTAGAAGTCAAATAGTATTTTGATTTTGGAAGTTAGTATATGGAGATATCCATCATACACATTTACATGAGGATGCTAAATAATTTTACGTACAAAAAAAATATGTATCAAATATGCAAAAAAATGTATTAGTGATACAATTACATATAGTGAGCTTTGTATTTACAAAGGACTGCTTAATATATATAAGACGGGCTAACAAAAATATATGTACAAGCTTATAATATTATTTGTTATATTAGAACATTAAGTATATATATGGGAATATATGGAAAGTGAACTAAGGGTTATAAACATGTATTATTTTATTAGATTTAGGAGTCAATAGCAATGTTAGTAACAATATGAATATCGTATAAATATAATTTTACAACATTGTTGCAACCAATTTTTTAAACACCGTAATAAAGTCAAAAACCAAGAGACATGGTAAAGCATTTCAAGAGACAAGAATACAAGAATATGAGTGGACAATTACCCAAAAATCAAAAGTCACTTATTATTAACAATTTGCACGTGAATATATATATATATATCACAAAAGCTTGGTCATATTTTCAACACAAGTCTTACAGTGTTTTGTGTTTGTGTATTGATTTTCCAAAAAACTATGGCTGAGAATGGTACCCTTTGTTCTTCCGAGAGAAACTACCTCGTTCGCAACAACGGTGATAAGGTTAGCACATTTGATTTGCTTCTCTCTACTGGTTATCTATAATTGTGTACAAATCATATCATTTTAGTGTGATCATATTGAACAATAATTAAATCTGTTGATGCATGATAAAAGATGAAATTTTGGTATGTTGATGTCACATGGTCTTCATTTTATTGTCATCGTATTGAACAACAATTTTTGGACCATGTCTCCATGGGAATTTTTACTCTCTGCCTGTGTATGTTATGTTTCTTTATCCGATGAATTTCCATGTTGAATCTTTTATGAATATCAATGTTTTTCTTTTGTCATGTTACCATGTTCGCGGTACGCTAAAAATTCGTGCCGTATCATTTTGCATTTTACTGATTAAAAATGATAATGGTTTATTTTTTTTAGTTATCGAAAATGAAAATTATCGAAACTGAAATTATTGAATTCTTTGTGATGTGTTTGGTTACACATATAAAAAAAACGATTTATCGAAATTAATGTATCAAAATTAAATACCAAAATTACTGCCAAAAATGCGGTATCCTAACATTGAAAAAATGATGGGAAATACTCTTATAGCATAATTAGTACAAAAAATTAGTGTCCAAAATAAGAATAAAAACCATCTAGTGTTGTTCGGCCTTTACGATATCTTAATTGTTCTGTTCACAACAGAGTAAGAGAGTGAAACCGGTGACGACGAAAATGGCTAGAAAAAACAGACAGCTCAAACATTGACAAACCTAACACACACATAGTTATGAAGATTATGGCTTGAACATAATTGATATTACATTAATCATTTGGGGCTGCAAATGGAACAAATCAAGAATCACAGGCTAGAACCATTATTTAAGCAAGTGGGATATTACACAGAGAGATTGAGTTGGCACTCAATGAGCCATAAAACCCAAAAAAAAAAAAAGGGAATTTTTTTAGCTTCCTTGCTTTGCATACATTCTTTATTAATGGAGAAACCATTCATCTTAAGATGCATCATAATTATTATAGAAGCTCAAGTAATGCAACCATAGTGAAAGAGAGAAAAAGATCTTGAGAATTAAGTAAAGATGCAGAGGGGCATAAATAGAATAATAAAGCTTTACATGTTTCGCAACAAGATAAAAAGCTAGCATTTAATTTCTACAATACTCCCTTCGTTTCAAATTAAGAGTTCGCTATTTCTTTAAGAGTTTGTCGAACATCAATGGAGAAAATGTCAGAATTGCTAACATGTCTTCATCTTGACCATTTATTAGTGTATCCTTAATAAGTGCGATAGTAAAATAGCACGATTCATCATCTTGAGTCATAAAACGTGAATGGGAAAATAACTCCATTGGATAAGAGGCATAAAAGACGGGACAAGACCATATGCATTCAATTGCAAGATATTCAGAGAATCATGAAATAATGTGAACAATCAAGGGAATACACATCTACTAATTGGTTAAATACTATATTTCATGACAGATGTTAAATATTTAAACATGAATAAATAAACAATTAGAGGTCAAAGGCTTTCTTGACAAGATTTATATATTTAAATAGGAATACGTGAGAAATACAGATCATAGGCTCACAAATTTCATACGGTTAGTCACTGAATACCTATATCTTACAAATATTTAGGGAACTTCTTCTGCTCTTAGTTATAGTGTTTTTGGTACGATTTAAAGGATGAATTCATAGTTACTTGGAGGGTTAAAGTGCATCTTTAGATTGGTCGTATAACAATTTTTTGACGAAGTCTCGTGAAGAGAGAAATTCCACTTCAACTTCGGGAATATGCTTGGTCAAGGAGTTAAATTAATGAATATTGTAGAAATGAATCAGAATTTGCTAAGAGAGCCAAATACATATATGTTCCCAAAAATAAGTTCAGTCATTTAGTGTTCCTGCAAGATTTGGAGAAGAAATTTTAGAATATAAAATAACAACCTTTAGAAAGAGAAGCAGTACTTATATTACTAGGCGACTCCAGATTCCTATTTTTGCCCACCGTTGTCGAGCAATGCTTATACCGTGGTTCATTTCTTATCATACATGGCTGCTGAAGTGTGGCCTACTTGCATTTGTAATTTCATTCCGTTTTCTTCAACCAATTCCAGGTGGTGGATGCGGTTTTGCACACATCACATAGTAATGCAAATCGTGAATCATTTGATGCATTGGCTAGGCGAACTTGACATATGTATATAGTGACATAATTAAAAAGATACTTATCATAATACCCTGGCCATGTTTGGCTTATAAAGGCACGGTTTGAAATTGTGAAAAAATATAACATGTGTCGCTTGGCATAGATAGTTAAACACAAACCACCGGAAAGTAGTTATTTTTTTGTCCTTACAACACCAACCAAACATGTCTTTCAAACCCCAAAGAAAATATTAAAATTTTCCTAGTCAAATTTTAAACTTCTGAATTTTGTAACTTGAATTCCCCCCAAATCAAAAAGATCTCCAATATGACAAATTGACCCAACATCCTATATCTCCTCAACCTTAAATATCACATAGAAAAGAAAAAACTCCGGCATGAAACTTCTATAATTAAATTGTATCATATTAGAGTGACTTTACAATTTATATCATTTATAAAGTAAAAACAACCTTCAATAGGCATATAATAATCTCAGATGAAGTGACTACATTGAACATCTAAGTGAGTTTGGTTCCATTCCAGTTCACTTACCAATGGAACTGACATTAAGGAGTTGAAAATTTAATCATTCATGATATTAAAGAGTGTAATTAAAAGACAAAATATTATTCAAATGAAATGCTAAAGAAAATATAATAAATATCATAAGTAAATTTAAGTTTCCCAACACTCATCAACATTAGAAAGAGATTTAATAAAACCTTAAAATTACAGTTTCTTGTAAAAGCACTAAAACCGAACTACATGCGATTTAAGGGGAAAACAAAAGAAAAATAAATGGTCTTACCCTATGTCCTTTAAAAAGGAACGTTAGTATTTGGATTCGGAACTTCTTTAATTATCAACAAAATATGCTTGTCAATGATATGAATTTAAACTGTTCCTCAATATTTGGCGAGCTAATCTAAAACAATCAGTTTGCGACAATACATTGGCTAGACAGAGAAACGGAGTCCGAATTATTAAAGTAGATTATATAAATAAGCATTTATAAATATTGACTAAGGCCAAACTTTTACTAAGGCCATCCACAATGGGAACCATAAACCCATTGTGGATCATCTGAACTATGTCATAATGGGGAGAAGAATCAGTAAAAGGGGGAGGGGATCCGTTAACCCTCCCCCAGACTTATGGTAGAGCTAACGAATATCCTTTAGCCGGGGACAGGAGTTCAGACATGTGATTGATCCCCGTCCAAGGTCTGGATGTGGGACGTTTCCACGTTTGAGGTAAGTGATCACTTCTGAAAAAACTTTTTTTAAGTGGCAAACTTGGGAAATTTACCCGTTTACCTTTATTTCTACTGGATCCCACTTCGAGCCTTTCTCAGATCTCACTCATTAATCCTCTACTTCTAACGCATTTCACCCCGACCATTGTGGACGGCCTAAGTCTATCATTATAAACTGTGCTCAGGCTGATAGAGATTGAGAATTAGATAACATGCATTTTTCAAATTTAGATTGCGCCATTATAAGTAAAAGAAAATGTAAAAGGAACTGAACATGATTTTTTTCTCGAGCAAAGTATATCGCGCGCACACACAGTACTCATATATATAAAAAAGGTCTAGCAACACCAGATAACACAAATTTTCCAATTAGATAAATTTCAAGACATTTCAAAAGAAACTGTTAGTCCATAACACAACCACCATATCCACCATCAACACCTTACCCAGTCCCTTCATCTAACATAGTAACTTAAAAGGAAATTTAACAATTCTCTAAAAGCCTACAAATGATCAAATTTAATAGATTACATTTGAGCTTTTGAAAAAAAAGTAACATATACCAAGAACAAAGTTTGGAAGACAATTTCAGATATTTCACTTGTTAATATTAAGGAACGTAACTTGCTCAAGCAGCTGACATACAAAAAATTGCCATAGGATGTTATACGTTTTACACCTAAATGAGGGGACTGTTAAAAAGTTGTGAAAATAATACTCCATAGGCTACAAAACATGATTTTGTTTAATTCAGAAAAAGTTCAGGGAATCTGAATTTGAAATAATAACAGTCACAGAAACCCAAATAATTGGGAAAAGTCTATGCGAAATTAAAGTGAAACAGGTATACCAACAATCATTTATCAAACTCTAAACTCCAAACCAAAAATAAAATCCAAATATGCTCCAATTTTTATAGATTATAGAGATGAATCTAATAGTAGTAAGGGCTTATGAATGAAAATGAAAAGGAGTAAGCAAAAAATTGGAAATCAAAATTTGTAACTAGTGTTACCCCATTTGATCAAATGAAAATGACTTGTTTTTTTTCGATATATAGAAAATGCCTTAGTTTTTAGAAATGCACCACACAGTTATATGATTTTTAAGACACGAAAATACATAATTTATGCCTTGAGTTTTGTTAGAGGACTATGTATTCACAACCCAATGCATGAATTGTAAATGCATATGACACCCTTTTTGCATATGGCACCCTTTTTTTGTTACTTGACAAATGCCTTTAATTTTAAGACACAAAAATACGTAATTTATGCCATGAGTGTGTAAATTGGTTCACATAATTGATAAACTATCACTGAAGCATTTACAATAAAAGGGTGGATTACAGCATAAACTTGACAAATGGGATGTGAATCTTGTGATATTTGTCTTTTTAATAGCAATTATAAGCAAAACATTCACAATTCAAGCAGATAAACTTGACAAACTGGAATAGTTCAAGGATTTTTTAACAAAATTTACATTCCCTTGAGATATTGCACTAGTTTCATAGGTCGGAGGGTTTTTGCAATTTACCATATACTCCCTTCGTCCCATAAGACTTTTTAAATTTGTGTGTATGCACTTTCCCTTTTTACATACTTCAGCATTGGTAGAAGCAAAGGGTCACCAACACAAAACAAATACATATCGAACATATTAAAAAATCTACGACTTAATTTATAGAGGAAAACAATCATGCCCTATGTGAGACAACTGTTCCAGTAAATGAATAAACCTTGAAATGAAATGACAACTTTCAAACAGTGGCAATAAAAATCACCTACACAGTTGATAGCAAGACATTATTGGAAAAAGCAAACACCTTCTTACAAGAGTGTAGGAGCCTAAAGATAGATAAGTAACATTATTGGGGTAGCAGTATGAGAACCCATGCACATTATTGAGCCTAAAGATAGATAGCCACCTAACGTTGGTAGTTTAGTTAACAATGTTATTCGTATTAGGTGGAAATGCAGGGGAGAACTACAAATTCTGTCTGATGGAGGGAATTTCTATTTCAAGTTCAGTTGCCTTAAGGATAAAGAGAGAGCTTTAGATGGAGGGCGCATACACATTGGAGGGAAATTGATGCTATTTGGTAACTGGAATGAGGATATGTAAGATCTTAGAAAGGAAGTGAAGTAGATACCAGTTTGGGTACATATCTACAACCTACCCAAGTTTTTTTGGAGTCCTATTAGGATAAGTTATGTTGCAAGTTTTGTAGGGGAACCATTGAGATTTGACAGAGCCACCTAAGAGAGGCAAAGATTAGCTTTTACTAGTGTTCAAGTTGCAAATTCACCTGGCAAAGGGGATGGGTCCCTTATGAAAATCATTCACAAATACCCTTGTAAATTATTTGGTCATGCCGAAGGCAAATGAACTGAGATTACTATCAAAATGCCACAAAGTTTGCAGATGAGAACTACCTACAAGAAACTCAATGAAAGTAACCAAGAAAAGTATAAGGAAGATTTAAAAACAAAAACTGGATGAAGGAAAATACAGTTGGACCAAAGTCAAAGGGAAGAGAGCTACTAAAAAAGACACAGTAAATGAAGAAGGAAAAAGAAATGACAAATAGAATAGAGATGCTAGAAGAGAAATTTGACAAAATTCAGTTCCCAGTTGGCTCAGAGCAATGAAGGGAACTAAGAGGAATGTTCTCCTTCAGACACCCCAGTCAAATAAGTCATTGATAGAGGAATAGCTTCAAAAAAACATAATGGGAATGGTCCCATTAATGGCAGAAGCTAGTCGAAATAACAAAAACAGTGACAAAGAGTGTGTTAATTCTCTCAGAAAGGGGGAAAACAAAGAAGAAACTAAAGTCTAAAAAGAATTCTCAAACCAAGTCTAAGTGATGGAGAAATGGAAGATGTGGAATATCAGAGGGGCTAAATAAAAGGAAGTCAAAATCTTTATTGAGACGAAGAAGTTGACACTGCTTTGCTTGGTGATCAATGCTATCTCACGGTTGTTTATGCTAGAAATCAAAAGGCGCATATAACCTATTTGCAGAGAAATATTTCCGCTATTGCTGATAATATGTCGCAGCCGTGGGTGGTTATGGTTGATTTAAGTGTGGTTACTGCTGCTTCTGACAGAATTGGGGGTTTAAGTGTTCATGAAAGGGAGACTAAAGAATTTACAGATTGCCTTGCTTAGACTTGGCTGCAGGATACCGGGGCTAAAGGTTGCTTCTATACGTGGACTAATAGAAGTCATCTTAGGAGGATTATTCATTCCAGAATAGATTGATGTCTCATCAACAATGCTTGGCTGAATGCATTTCCGGGTGTTGAAGTAGAATTTTTGAAGGCCGGTGTCTCTGATCATTACCCATGCATTATTGAGTGATTCAATACGAATTTGTCCAATATGTACAATTTCAGATACTTCAATTTCTGGGCGAAGCATCCCCATGTATTTACGTTTTTCTTTGCAATATGAATCAAAGAACTTTTTTTTTTTGGGGGGGGGGGGGGGGGGATTTAATTTTTTATTTATTTATTTGGTTAGTTATTTTTTGGTTTCCCCCTTGTTTATGTGTGTCATAATATCCCATTAAATTAATTTTTTTTATTATTTATTTTGGGTATTTATGACATACATTATTTACAAACTCTTTGCGTTTATTGGTGCTACTGTTTATATCCCGATTATACCCTGATTATATACTGTTTTTGTTGCTGTTTGGGTATTGGTTTTAGCAGGGGTCGGATGGATTTTTGACGGAGATAGGATTATTGTGTTTGTTGGTGTTAGGATTTAACATTGCCTATTTCTACAATCCTTTACTTATTTTCCCTATCCTCTCTGATTGTTGCTATAGCTGGTGGACGACGACGCCATCACTCTATCATTTCTAGCACTACGAATAAGCTCTCCTCATCCATATCGAGGGCCCAGAATGCTCAGGCCAATAGGCCTTGATTTTCCACAGATAGATGGGTGAGTAGGGTAGACTATGAGCTTTACCGCACTTAAGGTTTTTATACTAGTGCTGTTGTCAGAGAGAGAGAGTATTTTGAGTAGAGGGATTTGGTCATTCTCTTGTTCCAGGTTGGTTAGTAGGTCGGGGTTGTGATCCCCTTTTTTCTATGTATGACGTGATCCTATCGGATATGGTTCGAGAGTTGTATTTTCGAACAGTTGGTTCCACTTCCAGTTTGCGATCATTTGTTTGTGATGTCGAGGTTATTGTCACTCCTGATACCATAGCCACCTTCTTTTGATTCCCTGGGATCCAGGCGCCACATTTTCAGCATATGTTGAGGGTTACCACTGGACCTCTGAGATCCTTGCTGAGTTTTTTTCGTGAGGACCATTAAACTTTTTCACCATCATCTCCATGCCGACTATCGGATCCTTAATTGAGTCACATTCTCATCCATCTACCCACGAGCTAACCATACACAACTTTCTGCCGATATATCCATCATCATATACGCTGTCAGTCACTGCTGGCGCATTGATTTACCTGCTCTTATGCTGCTAATTATGTCCCATGTCCCTAATACCGGGACTACTCCTATTCACGTAGCACTTCCATATGGGATTCTTATCACTCGCATATGCATTGCTGCGGGGGTTCCTGTTCTTCCTGATGAAAAGGAGTTGAGTACCATCTGAGTGATCGATGCGAACACTAATCGCCAATCCGAGGGCCACCTTCCATCGGAGGCTCTTTAGGTCCCCTTCCCTCCAATCCCCTTGCCACACATTCAAGTACCATAAGGGATGAGACGCTACGTTTATTGTAGGAGGAGCATGCCGCCAGATTGCGTTTAGAGGCACAACACAATCCAATCTAGCCATCACAACCTCAGTCATCCTCTGCTGCTCAGAACTCCAAGTTTACATCCTTTTTGGAGGATAGAACAGAGGCGTGGAGACAGATCATCATGAGCATGTCATAATGACCCTAAGCCGAGAGATGATGCACTTCCTTCTGACAGTTGATTTTATTATGTTTATGATATTTGTATTGAGGATATATTTTGTTTTGGCATGTATTATGATGATTCCTTTTGCACTATTACAATTATTTATTTATTATCTTTTGGATTGTATGGATGTACATGCAGGTTATTTTGATACATTAGTGCTTTTATTATTTATGGAGCTTCTGGTTATATTAGATTGGATATCTCTATTCCACTGTTTTATGCTTCACATTCGTACTGCTATTCTATTATGTCCCATATCATGTGGTTGACACTATTTTTATCACATTATTCTTTTATTGTTGATTATTTATGTTAATTTAACTAGCTATGAAGTTTCATGCTTTATTACTCTCGTATGTTGGATATGATGTTTATTATTTCTGTCCTCCCTTAGTCTTTCCCGGGAAAACAGGGGAGAGATAGTTGTGATGTAGGGAGAGTTTATACGATTTTACTGACATATTATTATTTAATGTTTATTCCTCCATACTTAATGAGGTATTGTTGTTTCATGTGTATAGGTTACTTCATGAGTTTTAGATTATGCTACACCGTGTTACATTCAGATGCTAGCGAGGTCCATTTTTCTATGTCCACGTATTTAATTTTTTTGGGGATTTTTGGGTTGGGCATAGGTGGGTTGAAGGCCTGGTTAGCTTGTTTCACTTTTTATTTTAATTTTTTCCCGGAATAGCCAAAGGGGGAGATTAATAAGGACAAATTTCCATTTGAGGCAATTTGTATGTAATTGGCGTAATTCCGGACAAACTATTTGAGTCATAAGATAGACTTTGTGTTTGTAATGTGTGTTAAAGATGCAACGATTGAGGTTCAAAGATTGATATACTATGTCGAGTTTAGTGCCATGTTTCTCTTCACATTTACTGAGGATCTGTCAAGTATGGGTGCGTATTAATTATAAGTAGACCTAGCAAAATGAGGCACGACACGATGACACGACACGACATTATAAGTTAATGGGTTTAGTCTTATTGGGTTTGGGTCATTAACAGGTCGACACGGTAGATACGTTATCATAACGGGACATGTTGAGTTTGTACTCTTACACGATTAAACCCGTTTATACCCATTATCACCCGTTAGTGGTACCGGGTTTTATTGGGTCGTGTGACCCGAACTAATATTACACCCATTATAACCCATTAGTAAGTAAACAATATATATATATATATATATATATATAATCCCTAAGTTAATCTCAACCATTATAAGAATAACCATTAAAACCCATTATTTTTAAACAAATGAAGACTAATGGGTATTAACTGGTAATATAGGGTCACCCAACCCGTTACCCGTTTAGACCCGTTAATGTGCTAACGGTTTGGGTCGTGTACCCGTTAATACTAACGGGTCGCGTTTGGGTATAATACCCAAACACGACCCGTTAATATTAACGGGTACACGACCCGAACCGTTAGCACCCGTTAATATTAACGAGTCTAAACGGGTTGGGTGACCCTATATTACCCGTTAATACCCATTATATATATATATATATATATATATATATAAAATAACCCTAAGTTAATCTCAACCATTATAAGAATAACCATTAAAACCCTTTAGTTTTAAACTAATGAAGACTAACGGGTATTCACGGGTAATGTAGGGTCACCCAATCCGTTACCCGTTTAGACCCGTTAATATTAACGGGTGCTAACGGTTCGGGTCATGTACCCGTTAATGTTAACGGGTCGTGTTTGGTTATTATCATTGGACCCATTAGTCTTAATGGGTCATGTACGGGTTAAGGGTGTTTTCACATGTTAACTCGTTAACCTGACCCGTACACGACCCAACACGACCCGTTGACAAGTCTATTTATAAGTCCTTGGAATCTTTATTAAGAGTGCTTGTTTTGTTTTATTAAAAGATAAGATTCTCATTCGAATGACCTTAGTTTTAGTTTGAACGAGTAGCCACCTTGAAATTCATGCATTCACTATTTAAAGCCTTTTGGACTCAGGAACTTTTGACAAAAATCAGTTTCCAAGTTGTTTACAAAAGTTCTAAACCTAGAGATACATCCTTTACGTTTCAAGATCCAAGAGTTATAATCTTTATGCTTTGAGATATTGTCAGGCACCTTTGTTTGTTTATTTTATATAGAAACAATGCATTTCATGCAGTGGAATTCGTACTTACTACGTTTTGTGACGATTGCTAAGCCATCATTGGTGGATACCGAGGCATGCGTGGACTCATGTGCTGTAGCAGCTTGTGTTTGTCGACTCCTGCATAGCACTATGGTGGAGAGGTTGAAGATAGAAGAGCGTCAAGGCTTGTGGGTGATCAAGTTTACTATCTATGCTTTGTAAAACCGTATTATAGTGAACTGTCTGGATGGGCAGTCTAAGGTTCTTACCTTTGTTGTTTTTCTTGTTCATCAGTGTCTTGTACTTTTATTTCTTTATTATGTCTATTGGCGTGATACTTTTCAGTTGGTAAAGGTGGATCACTAACGACCAGTAAGGAGTTACAACCTTTGAACATCCCAAAATGGAAATGGAAAAGCATCTCGATAAATTTTATTGCCGAGTTACAGTGGTCGCAGTGCGGCCATGATTCTATTTAGGTAATCGTGGATAGATTGATGAAGGTGGTTTCCTACCTAACGCGACCACAAATGTGTATCTATTGTGCATGATATATAGGCAAAAATGCAAGCCTGTCACGTTAGTAATAATTCGATAAGTCGGGATCGTCTCCACAGGGAACTAGGACGAAAGATCGTAATGACGTAGGAACGAAAGACTAACCCTAAATTAATTATAAAAAAGAAATGAAAAAGATTATTAATTATGAACTAAATGACTACGACTAGATGAATAAGAAATTTAAACTATTTATAAACTAAGTGTGCCGAAATAAACTACTGCAGTGAAATGAATATGAATAAGGGAAAGGTATGTTAGGATACAATCCCCCAAACCCTAGTAAATTTACCGGATAGAATAATAGTCTTTGAATTAGAAAGTTGATTGAACCCAATCTTTAGTAATCCTAAGCATTATATATATGAGGGTACTAGCCCGCATCATATGTAATCAAATGTAAAAATAAAGCGGTACTGAATAGCTAACACGCGCATCACATCCTTAAACACCCCAGTTACCTACGACAATCGAGGTTAAAAGGTCTACGACGATTTTGATCACCACACAACACGATTCATTCAAATTTTAATTCAAAACCTATTTTCTACATAGCTAAATTACATCGGGTCGGGTTCATGCATCCCAACCCTTGGAAACGTAGTCAGACATGATTAAAGTAAAACTATCTCAGAACTAATTTGGCAGAACTTCATAGCTATGTGAAATATTGAGAAGAAATTTAGAAGTGAGAATTGCAACATAAATTTATTAACTAATTAAGCTAAACTATTAAAGCAATTAAAAGCCGAAATTCAAGAATAGTTGTAATGAAGGAATCTGGAATTAAAGCTTGAATCTTGAGTAAATTGTTGCAAAACATAAAAACTAGGGTTCTTGAATGCAAGGGCCCTTTAAAACTAAGATTAATCGAACTCCCTAATGTCTGGTACGAAGTTAAGATAAATACACAATGAAATTTACAAGAGTCGGAGCAAAGTAAAACTCTTAGTTAGAAAAGAAAAATCAAAAAAATCTCTTCTGAACCGGTCCGGCAGGTATATTCATTTCGGTCCGGTAGCATAATTCGGATTGGTTCGTTTTTCTTTCATAACAGATTGGTCCGACCTCTTATTTTATGCAGAGATCTTCAAGACATTGGATCGGTTCATTTTTATCAGTATCCGGATTAGTCCCATGGTGAAATTTATTTAGAGACTGGCTTCCTTCCAGATCGGTTCGCTACTTGTATTGACCAGTCCAGTCCGGATTTGAAATTATTTTTTCCCTTTTTTCCTTTTGATTTTCTCTCATCTTTGAACCTCAACAACTTCTCACACAGGGCTCGGTTTGGGATGCCGTTCTTTCCTACGTACTGGTAGACGCGAGGTCTTCAATTTCCATGTTGGTCCCTCGTCCGAACTCTAGATGTGAATTGACCATTTTTCCCTATGACTTTTAGTCCATTCTTGATTTCTCTGTATTGCATTCCTCTTCTCTTCACATGCATTAAATACCTATAAAAAGCATAAAAAATACACAAAACTCGAGGCACTATGTATGAATTGTCAATAGAACATATATGAGATAAATAAATACAAATTACATAGTCATAGGTGCTAAAAGCTACTAAATTAAGGGGATAAATTCAGAAGAATTTATGCCTAATCACTACCCGCCAGGACTGATTTCTCTATAGAGAAGTACACGAAGTTATTTATAAACGAGATAATGAGACTACATGGGGTGCCACTAGACATTGTGTAAGATAGGGGTACACTTTTATCTTCTATTTTTGGAAGGTATTCCAGTATTCAATGGGAGTTTAGTTGAGTTTGAGAATGACTTTTCACCCTTAGTCGGATGGCCAGACAGAATGGGTGAATCATGTGTTGTAGGATATGCTCAAGGCCTGAGTGTTAGAACTTAAGGGAAATTGGGACGTACATTTGCGACTTGTTGAGTTCGCCTATAGCTATATAATAATAGCTATCAAAAGGTAACCAGGATGGAATTGTACACAGGCATTATACGAATCACCATAACATTCGCTTAGTTATTGTGCAGGATCAGAGGAACATCAGATGTTTTCACCAAACATTACCAATGACACTTCGAAAATGCTTATTTAGGCTAGAATGAAGATAACCCAGGATCATTAGAAGAGTTAGGAAGATAAAAGTAGTAGTCAATTGGAATTCCTAGTGAGGGATCAAGTGTTATTAAGAGTATCCCCAATAAATGGGGTGGTTAGATTTAGAACGAAGGGGAAGATGGCTCCTTGATACATAGGCCCCTTCATAATTATTGAGAGATAAGACTTGGTGGAATATCATCTACATTGCCCGATCATCTTCACAGGGTACATGACATTTTTCACGTATCCATGGTGAGAAAATTCTTAAGGCGTGAGGATGAGTATCATCACATAGATCTAAATGGGCAGAAGTGGCAATAAGATGCTAGTTACAAAGAGAGACCGCAATGAATCCTTGACCATAGAGAGAAGACCATACGATCTAAGGTCATTCCTTTAGTAAAAGTTTAGTAGGGACATCATAGTGAGGAAGAGTCCATTTGGGAGTGCGAGGAGGACATACAAATGAGGTTTCAAAAATTATTTTAGCTAGGTATATACCAAATTTCGAGGATAAAATTTCTTGAATAATCAGGGATGAATGCAATACATCGTACTTTTTGTATATAATAGATAAAATATTGCATGTGTTGTACATGTACTTGAGTTACATGTAATGTCACAACCTACTTATACGTATATAAGTAAAGTTAGAAATTAAGAGTCAGTAAAATATTAATAAATATTTTAATTATGATTCAAGTAAAATACGACTAATGTGTCTAATAATTAGGATATGTGATATTTTATATAATTGGTTATAAGGATGATGGAATATGAGGGTTGATAGTATTTAAAATGATGATTTCTTTGACTTAAAATATGAATGAGAGACTTTTTAGACATATTAGGGACATTTCGGGTTAGCTAATTAAGACCCTATATTTGGTCCAAGCCCAATTAGGTTTTTAATAGTTAGTATTAAACCCTTAGAAGACTCATTTAATACAAAACATAAAATTATGGATCTAGGAGCTTGGAGAGAAGAAGACTAAAAAGAAGAGAGAGGATTTTGAAGATTTGAGCCCTAGTTCTACACCAATTTGGAGGCAAGTTTAATTTCAATTCTTGTAGGATTGAATTTACAGCAAATTATGCATATTTATTTGTATCAAAACCCTAACTAAGTGATTAGAATCTGATTTAAATTAAGTAATTTCATAGTTAACCCAATTAGGAATGAATTAGGATTGATTTAGCATCATTTTAATTATATCTTCCCAATAATTTATGTGTTTTGATTAGATCTTTAATAGGTTCTGATTTGCTAATATATTCCATTCAGAACCCTAAGATATTATGTATAGTATGTAGAGAATTGAAATCAAATTGTTGAAAATTGGAATGTTAGGGTTCTTGAGAGAGAAAATGAATTTTATTTGGGTTCTTGAACTATAATGAGAATTTAGATGATAATATTGTGTTCCAATCATGTTATGTATGTGGATACATTGTTATATATTATGTGAATCATATATAAAGGTTTTTTAAAACACTGAAGCCCCCGGTCGACCGACCCTATCCACGTGGTCGACCGCTGCCATGAGTTATTTTGGAAACTTCTCTTATTTTTTTATTTGGAAGTTGGTATTTATGGTTTTTTTTTGGATGACTTCCGGCCTAAAATATATATAACTTAGTTATATTATGAATTATGTAAGGAAATAGATGTATTTCTTAATTAATTTTAAATGGAATTGAAGTGGATAAATCTAGTCGGGACTTCAATTCAGTGGTTAAGATGGATATTAATTATTGTGTTCTTTATGTAACGTATACCATGCGTGAGTACTCGTGGAGAACATACTATGAGGAAACTCTATTCAAAGAGGCACGCAAGATTGAGACCTCTATAGTACCTTAGTGGGTAGATGAGAAACTTTAGTCAATTTTTGTCCCTAGGTCACACGTCTAGGTACCCGTGTCCGAGATGGATTATGGAGATATTTCCTTTATATAGATTTAGGTAAGGTAGGCTATATGATTGATGGGTAAACATGGTGGTTTATCCCTTACCTGTGACACCCCGACTAATTAAATACCGGGTAGCTACTCTTTTATTAAATTAATTCAAAATGCCAAGTTGGCTCAGTTAATAGCATCACTGTTGAAAACATTTTTTTATTATTACTAACCACCTAGTATTTAAAAAGTAAGTGCCAAATTTTAATTTAAGTCTGATTAACATGCAACAAGTGAAATAAAGAATAAATACACCATTCACCATACTGAAGTAAAACGAATAACCATCACAATAGAGTAAATAAAGCCTGGAGGAAAAACTCCTTACTACAAACCCACAACTGAAAAGTAAACTGAATACTGAAACAATACATGCTAAAATCTGAAAACTGAAATGTAAAAGATGCTCTAAATAGAAATGGGCAACATGCCCTACAACTGATAGATAGTGACTCTGGAATCCAAAAGATAGAAGCGTCTATAAGCAAATCCCTGTAGCTTCCACAAACAGTTACAGCTCGTCACCTGAATGAGAATCCTATGCTTGGTGTCCTTATGGCTGGGCATCTAAAATGGTTTTACAAGAAAAGATTTGAAAAGCAAACGGGTCAGAGCCCGAATGTGGAGTTATATTTTAAAACCTGCAAGTGCTTTAAAAACATTTAAAACATTAAATGCAAAGTACATGTTAGGACGTACACTCACATGATATTCTCACCTCTTGTCTAATTGTGCACTCCTAACGTAAGTACCCCATCTACAACGATATAAACCACTAGCTAAGTGACATCATAACTAGCTAGACTGTAATAGTTTCTACCCTTATTACCCGGTTCTATTAACATATAACGCTCGTAATTAGATAGGGATTTAATGTAAACTCAGATGCTCAAAATGCAATATATATTTCTCTATCAGTTAACTCGAAATAATACCGTAATTATATTCACAACAATAACGTGAAGGTTCCCATTAATTAAGTGTATATTATTCACATCATAAATATACAATACAAGCACCCCGAGGACTAAGCTGCGGTGCACACATACTCTGCTATCCATCCCGGTACATAACGTACATAAGGATCACATATTCCGAAACTCTCAGGAATAGTTCAGATAACACAAATCACAAATAGTGGAGGCGAACACAGTCACATCACATGGGTCACGCACATACCTACGCTCCCATGATCAGCGGACTTATTAACATCCCAATAAGTCTTTCTCTGACCTATTTTCATCGAGGTACCAGTCTATATCCCCCCCGTAGGCACACAAGGATTAGAGGGTCCTAAGCGAACGCAACCTCCCGTGATAGCAAGTATGGTAGGTATGTCATACACACAATTCATATACCAATACTAAGTAAACACACGTCTTAGTAATACCATATTTTAATCGTAGTACATATCGCATTCTCGTACTAACTATAATTATCACAATTTGTACTACTCCGGTTTATAATCATACGCGCCATAATTTCTCACGTCGTAGTAGACACTCACGTCCCAACCCAAACCGTTCATGTAATACAACCCTCGTATGTAAATTCCGTCTCATAAATGCCCAAATGTCCCAATTCTATCATTACTACATCTACGGAATGATATCTATATCCTCGAATAAGTTTACAGAACTCCAAATATCAAAACAGTCCAAAAAGGACCAAACTGTCACCTCGTTAGAAGTCTCGTTCGAACGAGACTGTTCGAACGAGATTCCTCTGCCAACTCGTTAGAAGTCTCGTTCGAACGAGGTTGTTCGAACGAGGTCCCAGTTCGTTCGAACGAACTGTACCTTCTAACGATATCTCGTTCTAACGAGATATCGAACGAAATCTATTCTCGTTAGCAGCGACTGGTCAACTCGTTAGAAGCTCGTTCGAACGAGTTCGTTCGAACGACCTGGGTAGGGGCTTCTAACGAGATGCCAGATTCGTCCCAGATTTTTCCCTTCCTCGTTTTTAACCATTTTAACACTTCTAATCTCATCCAATGTTCATCCCAACAACGTTTTATGGTCTCTAAGTGATCCTAAACATATTCAAGTCAACTCCTAACATGTTTTCAAGGATTAAATCTCTTCAACATCAATTAACATATGAATTTCTACAATTTTCCCCAATTATCTCAAGAACATGAACCCTAACATTTTGAATCATGAATTAACCCAACAAAATCCGTTTTAATTTCTTTTCAATCATGTATATCACCAGTAAAAACATCTACCTATCATTCGACATGCAATCCTTCTCAAATTTCTCAAGTTCTATGATCTAAACTACATGGGTTTCATTATCTTTCAAAAACAATTGATATTCTCCAATTTCTAACATGGAAAAGACATTCTCTGAAATTAAATGGAATAAAGTCACTTGCCTTGGTTTGATTTCTGACTTTGGTGTAGGTTTGATGATGTTTTTCTGCAGAATTTCCTCTCTCCAAGCTCCTTCTCCAATGGTGGCTTAAGGTGGCTAGGGTTTGTTTTGGGGAAAGTTGTAAACCTAAAGATAACCTCCGTAGCTTAATGGTTTAATATAGGATGGTTAGTGGGCTTTGTGGGTTTAATCCACATCAGATTTACATCTCAAATTTTCGTCACTTTTAATTCCTAAAAATGTAAAATTACCAAAATACCCTTTAAGTTGCCGGTATGGCCTAAAAATATCCCGGGACCCAAACTACACCCCCGGGTAGTGTTTTCTGACTATCTCGACCCTTCCGGACGCGTTGGCGCACTCAAAACGACCATATGGATTATAGATTTTAAATTCACTTTTATTAACAAAATATTATACCGTGACGCGGCGGTCCCACGCGTCTCAACAAAATTTCTAAAATGTCGTCTATCAATCTCACGACAAATTTTATAATACCAAGTTCATATATAATCATATATGCACATAATCAAATACCAACTCACATCTCGTAAGTATTTATAACCCGGATTAATTTCCAATTAATACGCATTTAATTAATTAATCCCAAAAATAGATATAGTCAAAAGTACGGGGTATTACATTACCTTAAAGAGCTCTTAGGTTTGGGATAGTCTAGGACTATACTTAGTATGCACGAGTGATCCCTAAAGGCATCAAAGATAGGCCTATGTTCTTTAACTTATGTGATCCTTAAACTTTAAGATAATCACAATTTCTTTATAACACAACACTTTGATTAGTGTAAAGATATCCCTAATTTCAATTATTATTTTCATATGTGTAGAATAAAACATAAACATGGGATTTGGAATATTATATGCGCATGATATTAGGATTGAAGGCTGGGATAAATTTAAAAGATGTTAAAAAGCTAGAGGCAAATGCATAGTTGTGACTTATTCCAAATTCTGTTATACTTTTATTCTCTTTAAATTTTTTGTTAACGTTGTGGATTAAATGTTTCAGGACTAAGGTTGCCCGTCCCGCAACCTTGATCAATAATGTGGCTGCCACGCATCCTTCCATTACATATCTACTTTAGGGTGTAGGCATTACTGGCATATGTGTCAGTTCTATAATTTCATTCATTTTTCATTATAATAGAGAGGGATAAATATTTGTATTCATACATTTTGTATAGCCCATAGTTAGTTTTTTTGGCATGTTTATATTTGACGTATGTGGATGGTATCACAATTATGAAATATCTTTAATAATGGATATTAAGTTTTTTATTTAAGTATATTGCACCACATTGTACAAGATACTTAAATAAAAAACTTAAGTACATGAGAGAGTTTGCAGTAATGTGGTGCGATTTGGAGTAGAGAAAAGTAGTGGTGGCATAATTTGCAGATATATGAGAGAGTTTTTCGGATTTATTGATGAGATGGAGTTGATTGATTTGCCTCTTAAAGGGGGTATTTTTACTTGGTCCAGTTTTAGAGACTTTCCTTTTATGTCTCATTTGGACCGCTTTCTTATTTCGCAGAGGCGGGAGGAGCATTTTCCATGGGTTATTCAATCTTGTTTGCCTAGGGTTACTTCGACCATTGCCCACTTTTGTTACATTATGAAGGGTGGAGGGAGAGCAGGATTCCGTTCAGATTTGAGAATATGTGGCTCAAGGTGCATGATTTTGCTGAGAGAGTTAGAGTATGGTTGTCAAGGTATGAGGTAGAGGGGAATGCCAGTTTTAGGTTGGAAGTTAAATTGGGTTTGCTAAAAGAAGACATTATAAGGTAGAATAAAGAGGTTTTCGATAATGTGCACCTGGTCACAACGAGTTATTTGGAGGAGGTTAGGAGGTTGGATGATAAGTAAGGGAGAGTTGGGCTCTCTAATGAGGAGAGGAGAGGGAGGGAGGTTAAAAAAGAGGAGACAGGGATTAGGTTAATGCAAGAATATATTAGTTGGAGGAAAAAGTCGAGGGCTTTGTGGTTGAGAGAAGGGGATTCGAATACAAAATTTTTCCACTCGGTTGCTAACTCACACAGAAGGGGTAACTACATTGGGAAAATCTCAGTAGGGGGAGAGGTGTTCGAAGATGATAGAGAGGTGAGAGGGGTTATTGCTCAGTTTTATGAGGATTTGTTTAGGGAAGAAGAGGAGTGGAGGCCCTCTCTTGATGGGGCCGAGTTAGGGAGTATTTTGGCTATTGCGTCAGATGACATCGAAGCCTTTTTTCTGAAGAGGAAGTCGTACAGGTGCTCAAGTCGATGAATGGGGATAAGGCGCCAGGACCAGACGAATTCACAATGGCTTTTTTTAGCAGCTTTGGCCGGTCGTCAGACAGGATGTGATGACTTTCTTTTGCGAATTCCATGATCGTGGCTACTTTGTGCGTAGGTTGAATGCGACCTTCATCCCATTTTTATCTAAGAAAGTGGGCTCGATCGATATCAAAGATTTTAGACCGATCAGTTTGATTGGGAGTGTTTATAAGCTCCTAGCCAAAGTATTGTCTGTTCGTCTTAGGAAGGTCATTGACTTGATTTCGGAATCCTAAAATGCCTTCGTTGGCGAGAGGCAGATTCTCAATGTGGTTTTGGTGGCTAATGAGTGCGTGGACTCTAGGTCTAGAAGTGGAAATCATAGCATTACATGTAATCTCGACATTAAGAAGGCGTATGACCACGTAAATTGGTAGTTTCTTCTTTACTTTCTTAAGAGGATGGGTTTTGGGGATCGGTGGTGCCAGTGGATTCAGAGGTGTGTTTCGATGGCTAGGTTCTCGGTGCTAATTAATGGGGTTCCTGAAGGGTTTTTCCCAGGTACTCATGGGCTTAGGCAAGGAGATGCGTTATCCCCCTTTTTATTCTTCCTGGTCATGGAGGCGTTTAGTCGGATGATGGGGTGGGTGGTCGCGACTGGGTGGATCAGTTGGGTCTTGGGGCTCTGGAAGGATTCAGGTATCTCATCTCTTATTTGCTGATGATGCAATTCTCTTTTGTGATGCTGATCGTGGTTAGGTTCATGCCCTGAAGATGCTTTTTATTTGCTTTGAGGCAGTTTCGGGGCTTCAAATCAATACGGGGAAGTGCGAGATGATCTCGATCGGGGATGTGGATGGAATGGAGGATCTAGCTAGTATTCTTGATGGAAGGATTGGGACCTTACCAAATAATTTTCTTGGTTTGCCTCTTGGAGCCAAGTATAAGTCCAAGGCGTTATGGGACCCGGTCTTGGAAAGAATGAGAAGGAAGTTGGCATGGTGGAAGAATGGGTTTCTTTCGAAAGGGGGGATACTGACTCTTATTAAAAGTTATCTGTCTAGTTTGCCTTCCTGTTAAATGTCTATTTTGCCTTTGCTTGCTAATGTGCGTCAAACAATGGAGAAGCTTATGAGAGATTTCTTATAAAGAGGCAATGAAGAGAAATTCAAACAGAGCCTGATAGGATGGGAGGATGCTTGCAAGCCCATTGAGGAGGGGGGGGGGGGGGGCTGGTGTGAGGAACTTGGGTATTTTCAATACAAATCTACTAGGGAAGTGGTTGTCACGTTTCCCTCGAGAGGAAAATAGATTATAGAGAAGGGTTGTTGCGTGCGAGGTAGGGTTCTTCATAGTCGAGGTGGAGGCCGGTTGTGGGGTCTTTAGCCCATGAAGTGGGTATGTGGAAGCATATTGCGAGGGGGTGGGAGGATTAATCTAGGAACACTAAATTTATTTTAGGGAAAAGGGACAAGATAAGATTTTGGAAAGACAAATAGGGCGAGAATGGGTTTATTCAAGAGTTGTTTCCTTGGATCTTTAACCTAGGAGCGAATCAACAACGATGCTAGTGTGACGTGGAGTCCTCAGCTTAAGAGAAGACTCTGGGATTGAAAACTTTAGGAGGCGGACTTTTTCTTTGAGTGGTTAAGGTCGGCTCCCCTTTTGACGGTTACGAAGGATTCATTGAGGTGGAAGGGGGAGGGGCTGGCATTTTCACAGTTCGTGGCTACTATGATATATTAAGCGACTGATGGACTCTCAGGGTTCGTTTTCCCCTGGAAGAAGATTTGGAAGGTTAAGGCGTCACCTAAGGTAAGATTCTTTGTTTGGACTGCGGCTAGACAGGTCATTTTGATGATGGAAGGACTGCAGAAGAGAAGATATCGCTTGGCTAGTCAGTGTTTATTATGCAAGGAGGAAGAGGAGAAGACAAACCATCTCCTTCTGCATTGCGAGGTGACGAGAGGTTTGAGGGACGTGTTTATGGCCTTATCTGGGATCGTTTGGGTCATGCCTACGTCAGTGAGAGCGCTTTTAGAGGAGTGGACCCCCTTTTTTTGTTGGTTGGGTGACATAAGGGTCTGGCGGATTGTTCCTCAATGTATTTTTTGGACGGTTTGGAAGGAGAGGAATGCTCATTGTTTCGAAGGTATTGAGATGGAGCCCTCGAGACTTCGTTATCTTATTTTGAGCACCCTTCTTAATTGGTACAAGGTGAAGTCCTCCGTTACAAATCAAGACTTTCTTGTGTTCGTGGAGGAGATTCACACTTCGATGTAATCTGGGTGTTAGTGTAGATGGTGCACTTGGTTTTTCCTATTTCTTATTGTGCTTTTCTTTCTATACTCCATGTATACGGGTTCGCTCCCTTAGCGTTTGGTTCTTAATGATATCATTTATTTATAAAAAAAAAAGTATATTTGTTTTCTTTCATGCTTAGAATGGTACTCATTTATTTACACTCCTATGTTGTTTAATTTATAACTGATTAATTTATTTTTAAATATTAAGGGATATTACAGGAAACACTAATTTCATACTTGTAAAATCATCACTATATTGTAATAGTAGCTAATTGTCAAGTCAGGTCGGCTCACAACAGACCACAAGATTATGTAATGACTTAAGTACGGGCAAAACCAAATAAACTAAAAGCAATGTTTGAAAAATAGTTGATAAACTAACCTTGTGAAAAACATTACTACATAACATAAATAATTCTCAGAAACGCAAGTTATGTATGAGGGCTAACAATGTAGCCGGATATAATAATTTAGAAAAAACATACATCAAGCAAGATTAATACTACATATGCATTAAAACATCAAATTGATCAAGAAAAATATAGATATCCATTCAAATAAAAAGGTACAATCATATTTAAGTTATGAGTTACAAATTGATTGTTCAAAAATTATAAGACAACGCATAAAAAGAGAAACTCAACTAGGAGGGGATTTTATAAAGGGTTGGCGACAACAACATCAACCATTAGAGTATCCTGAGGGATCTCTTGGGTCACCACCTTAGGTGAAAGGGGAATAATTGTCCTAGTTGTGATCATCTCATCCTGTGCATTGGAGTTGATTTATAGGATATGATTGTCCATCTCATTGACAACAGCATTGGGCAAAGCCATGGTCTCCTCATGCCCCCCTCCCAGGTGTTGACAACTCATGTAGTATCGGGGTAATGCTTCGTCACTCTCTTTTTGAGTTTTGCATAACCTTCGACAAATAAGGACATTATCTCCATCTCAAATTTAGGATAAGCTTTGTATATGTCGACAACTTCCTTCTAGGCCTTCCCTTGAGCCTCCTTCAAACTCTGGGTGATAGCTACATCCAAACTGGCCTGCTCCTTGGCTTTAGTGAGCTCACCCTAGGTCTTGCTGAGTGTTTTGTGTTTAGAATAAGTTGTTCATCCTTCACCTTCAGTTAGTAATTATTCATCTTCAGCTCGTCGGTATTTATCTTCAGATCATTTTGATCCTTGAAAGCCTCAGTCTGATAAGAGATCAGTTGATCGGTTAAGCTGGTAACCTAAGCCCGGACCTCTTGGTTCATATTTTTCTGATTCCCAAAAGTTTGGACATTAGTTGCAGCCATTGTACCTTTCTCCCAAAGAACAATTGCCACCATGCTACCCAGCAAAAAAGGAAGAAAAATATATTGATAAATAGTAGAAATTTCATAAAATTAGTAAATTATTGAAAGCTTACCGAAACCATATTGTGATTAGCAGTCTTATTCAAAGTTAAGATTATCCCCATGGTAGCCGAGGATGTCCAAGGCATTGGGTTGATTGTAGATTATGGACTTCTTGTCCTTCTTCAACATATCATAGGTCATCGCGTTATTGGGATCGCTTTTATACTTTTCAACTACTAGATATCTATAATATCCATCAAACTCCTTCGCCAATTAGGAAAGAAAAAACAAAAAACGTACATGAACTATATACCAAATTTTTTCGGCCCACTCTAATCTCAAGGAACTCTAACAGTTTTCTCCTTTCATTGGGGCCAAACTCCTAGTCACCACCTAGATAAACAAACTTGTGCTTCCAAAAGTGGTTGCTAGTTTGAACCACTTTCACTGACTTTTTATGGGGGTTTTGAGAAAAAAGGTAGTAATATCCAGGAGATTTGGAATTATCTTTTATGATATGGATGAATCGAAAAATCTCCTCATTAATGTTAAAACCAGAATGCTCTCTGTAGAAGACTATAGTCACTAAGATTATCTTGTATGCATTTAGAGGAAGTTGGGTCAGAGAAATTCCATAACCCTACAAAATGCTCCTAATAATTATGTGGAGGGAAAGATAAAGACCTACAAATAAGGCCAAGAATAAGAAGGGTATCTCGTCAATATAAAGATAATCATAATCCCTCCCATCTTTGTCAAATATCTTACAAGTTATAAATAGAAGGATATTCTAAAAATCCCTCAGTGCGATTAACTCCAACTCAGTAATGTCACTGGAAAAGTGCATTGCATTGGTTGTCGACGAGTCATACGATCTATCGGAATGAGAACGTGTACTCTCACCATTCGGCGACTCAAATGGGATTAAAGGTAAAACTATTAGGGAGATATAAGGGTTATAAGGAGGTCCATAATATATATCTAATTCAGTGGAAGACCCTATTATGTACACAAACTCTTCAGAAGTTTTATCAACGTATTTTATCCTACCTTGATCACGTTTCCCATCGTGATCCAAGATGATGGAGGCCTAAAACTTTAACCTGCTGTATTGAATGTCTAGAGGTTAAGGAGCTGACATAGCAAATGAAGACACACATTGAACAAAGTTAGGATCCTCATAATCTTCCTCAATAAGACGTAAAATCGATAGAGGAAAAGGCTCAAAGGTTCAGGAGACTGGCTGGTGTTGCACTTATGAATCCGCCTCAACACTTTCTCAACCCATAAAGAACTAATCTAATTGACAAAAATTAAGGTGAAAATCAATGCATAGATTGACCAATGGTGGAAAGGGAAGAAATTAGGCAAGAAAACCCTAAATGCTACAAATGTCTAGGGCTAACCAACTCAATGGCCACCTAAATATTCAAATCCACCATCCAATAACAGCTCAAAAGACAAAACGTTAATATTTACCACTTTTCAGCAAAATCACAACCAAGAATCAAAAAAATTATAGAAACCCATAGGAAATAAGAGGAAAGGGGACAAAGGGGTACCGATGTCCTAAACGGTATAAAGATACTCTAGAGGTTGCCATATTCAAGTCGCGAATGTCGAGGAAAGGTAACTCTTGCTTAAAATAATGGATTCAAACGATAATGGTTGAAATTCGCATAATACAACGAGAAAGTAGACATGAGAGAAAGAGTTTGAAAATGAGAAATAATTTCTCTCAGAAAACTTACGTAGAAATGATGGGAAATCCAATATTTTATACTTAATCAATAGTAAATATTGCCTTTTTGAAAAAAGGCATGATGTAATGCCGTAGGGAAATGCACTGACATCTCAAAATTGTGTGTGCATTACCCAAGCCACGCGCGCAGTACTCATTACTTACCACAACAGCCAGTGCTCTACACATGGCACACTTACATCCATAAGATTTATAAAAAAGGCATAAGAAAATGTGGTCGATAAGTGACGAGCCGATGAGAGTTCAAGCCAACGATATTCCGCATATAACTCAGCTCGCCTAACACCTACCCAGAAGATATAACACTCAAGGGAATTTGCTACAAGCTACAATCATGGGCAAAGTATTGGGGATATTATTATACCATAAATATAGAATGGCTCGTGGACAAATTAGAAGATGACCCTTATAACCGTATGCCTACTGGGAATGCAGTCGACCAAAGCTAAGAGTGTGGTCAGCTCGTATTGAGATCGGATCGGACATCCATTACATAGTTGTTTAACTCTGTCAGTTGACACCGTTAGCTAACATTGTTAAGGCATGAATGTACTTCGCAACTGCATGACGTTAGCAACCCAAATACACATGCAGGTGGAGAAGATATGCAAATATTCTCCCCATGTTCTAATAACTATTTTGAGATTATTTTGTCACTATGATTGTAAAACATGTACTCACCTCATCTTTAAAGTTGAGCCACGTATTCTACTCTTTTCTTTATCCTCTAACATCGTATAAATAATGTACACACACGTACCTCATTTGAGTATCTTATGAGACTTTACATTATTGTTATGTTGTCCAAATCTATAGATAACTTGAGAGCATGTATCTTGTATTCATTCATGGCGATTGACCAGTAATCTATAGAAAAAATTAACACCTATATACGTAGGCACCAAGTTGGGCCGAACCACGTAAATTTAATTAATCTCCTATCTCTCTCTCTAACTTTGGTATTTCATCAATTCAGTCTCTTATATGTTTATCTTCCAGTAATTAGAATATTTAGCTAAGATAAATCCATAAACAAATTTCAACGATAACATTCATCTAATCGAAAAAAATTATCCCACCCCTAGTTTTATTGAGATGAAGGGAGTTGTTTATTGCTAAAAAATGAGATCTTTATAAAAAAAATCATGGGTCCATCTAAATTTCTACAATTTTTTTAATCAACGACTCCGGAATAGTTTCATGCCTAAGAGTCATTCTATTAGTTTCTACTAAGTTATCGTGTCAATCCTCCACTATTCTTGAAAGACAACACTCAATTTTTACTATTCATATTCAAAACACGATGAATTTAATTTTTCCATTATCTTATTACTTACCCTACATTTATATCACAGTATATATAAACTATATTACTGATTGGTTTTAACAGGAGAAATTTCCACTATTACGTGATACCTTATTTAACGAGTTTTCTTTGTTAAGAAAAATGCCTTCTTCAGTTCATCTTCTATAATCATAATCTCTTGGTAATTTTTTTATTTGATCTCTCCTAAAATTTTGAAGAGTATTTTCATATATATACCTTGGTGTAGGAATATGTTCATATTAATGACTTATTTTTCTTCATTTTTAATTGGTTATATTACTGTATTCATTTTGTATATTTCTTATTCATTAAAATTAATTTCTTCTAAAATTTTCAAATAGTTAATAGATATGTGTTCTATTCCTTGAAGACTTATTACCATACTTGCTTATATAAATCATCTTATATTTTAAACCTGCATTATTTATTTCTATGATTTTTATTTCTTCCATGCTATCAAATTTGGGGCTATGTTTAATTTAATTTTATATTTAATGATTAATTTCCCCTTTAATCACCTCTTTTAATTCATCTAGAGAGTAATTACTAAATATCATTTTTATCTTTTCTTTTCAAGTAGGATATGATCAAAAGAGCATTTGGACTCTCTCTCTCTCTCTCTCTCTCTCTATATATATATATATATATATATATATATATATATATATATATATGGACATTATCAGGTGCGGACCAAACCGTGCGCACCCGGTGCGGACTTTGTCCTCTTCCTCACGTGGTCCCTAAAGACATTTTGTTATTTTCCTTAGATGCCCCCCCCCCCCCCTCTTGTCTTATACCAAAACCTTAGTTTAACACCAGATATTTAAAAGATTTATAGTTTAGATCCAAAATTTGTATCAAGACCTTAAAGATTTGAGAAACTCACCGAATTCCGACCAAACCCCTAATTTTGGTATCAGAGCCATAAGACGTTCCTTTTAAAGTTATAGTAAAAAGACTTTAATGCCCTTGGAATTTATCCCTCGTATTTACCAAGATATTTTTGGAACTAACCTAGACTACCAACCTATACCCATAACTGATTTAGACTCAGAAGGTCGTTTAACCACACACATAGACGGTTGTTCACACTCTGAACACATCCCAACCAAATACGCAGACAGTAGACAAGTTACTGCTAGTGCTATTAATAGCATAATAGACCAAAATAAGTGTATACTCCTTATATTAAGACAATTAATAAAAGACACTCAAATCTTAGAAACAGAGATAAAAAATATATCTAAAAGACTATTAGAAATAGATAATCAAATCTCAATAGACTTAGTACACGTTTTACAAAAAATAAATATTAAGACTAATCATATAAAAGTCCTTAACAAAGACATTTTAGAAATTAAAACATTAATTAAAAACCAAGACAGTGAGTTAATTAAACTTACCAAAGAACAAGCTAAGCTTATCTCTAGATTAGATAGTTATCTTCCTAATGGAGATAGTTAGATCAGACTGGAATAAGGTATCAAGAGACCTCACCATTCAGACGTTATCCGAATTTTATCAAAGAATTTTAGAAAAAATAAATGATGATAGATTTTATTATAAGATAAATGAAAATGAGATTGCAAATGCTGCTAAAGCAACTAGACTTATATTAGAAAGATTAAAATTAATTTCTACATCCATAGCAGCTACCCAAGACTATAACAGTAGCTTTGTTAAATACTTACATTTAGATTTAAAAGCTAAGACAGAAGGATTAACCACCTTTTATACAGACTTTGTTAAATTCCAACAAAATTTAGCAAATTATCTTAATAATAGGGAAAACCATAACCTATCCAAAATGGATAATATCATTAATGAACTTAGGCTAGACATGTACCAAGTAGAAGAAAAATACAAAGAAATTATAAACGGAATTAAGGCCGTATATAATAAACCATCCCAAGAAGAAATAGAGTCTCCTTTTATTCTAACTCGTTTAGATAAAATAGAAAGGACTGTAGAATCTATAGAATCTAGATGTTTGCAACAACAAGAAAAAGATAATGAAGTATTACAAATGTGTGACACCCCGAATAATTAAATACCGGGTAGCTACTCCTTTATTAAATCAATACAAAATGCCAAGTTGGTTCAGTTAATAGCATCACTGTCGAAAACATTTTAATGATTACTAACCACCTAGTATTTAAAAAGTAAGTTGTCAAATTTTAAATTAAATCTGATTAACATACAGTAAAAGAATAATGAAAGAATAATAACCATTCACCAGACGAAGCAATAGAATAACCAATAAAATAATAGTCCGGAGGAAAACTCCTCACAACAATCCCACAACAGAAATAAGTAAAACAATGTAACCTGAATTAATTACATGCTAAAAGTCTAAAATCTGAAATATAAAATGTTTCTAAAAGAAATGGGCGACATGCCCTACAACTGATGAAACTGAATATAGAGTCAAGATAGATGAAGCGTCTATTAGCAAAGTCCTGTAACTTCCACAGACAGCTACAGCTCGTCACCTGAATAAAGATCCTAAGCATGGTGTCCTTGTGGATGGGCACCTAAAATGGTTTTCACAAAAATATAGATTTGAAAGCAAACGGGTCAGAGCCCGAAAGTGGAGAGTATTTTAAAAACAACAAGTGCTTTAATAACATTTAAAACAATAAATGCAAAATACATGTTAGGACGTGCTCTCACATGAAATACTCACCTCTCGTCTAACTGTGCACTCCTAACGTTCATGTACCCATTCATGTGTTTCTCATAACTATCTAGTTCAAAGAGTTTCTAACACTTCTACTCGGTTCACGTTTTAATTCCGACCTTAACAATTAAATAGAGAGTTCTACTTTAATTCTCGGATTCCCAATTATTAACAAAACCATTTATTGATATTTGTCCCCTTTTTATCTTTTCATAACGTTACAATAACTATACTCACAATTTAACTTAGCAAATTCCTTTTCATTTAACCGTATATTATTCACATCATAAATATATAATACAAGCACCCCGAGGCTAAGCTGCGGTGCACACATACTCTGCTATCCATCCCGGTACATCACGTACATAAGTATTACAAATTCTGAATCTCTCAGGAATTATTCTAATAAGCACCACACACAAAAATGGAGGCGAACATAATTCAACATATCCATGGTCACGTACATACCTACGCTCCATAGTCAGTTGACTTATTAACTCACAAATAAGTCATTCTCTTGAACTATGTCCTCGAGGTACCAATCTAAATCCGGGAAACACAAAGATTAGATGGCCCTAAGCGAACGTAAACCTCCCTTGATAGCAAGTATGGTAGGTATGTCATACACATAAAATCATATGCTAAGCATTCACACATCTTAGATATCTCAATATTAATAAAGGTATACTCTACATCTTTATACCATTATTCCAATTTTATATATTTTAAATCTCCCGATAATATAGAATTTAAACTGTCGACACGTCACACGTCCTAGTTTCTTATACTTAAAACCTATCTAAAATAGATTATTAAGTTCCTATTATTTCCACATATAACATCATTATTCCTAAGGTCCTTACTTCTGCCCCGAACCTCATTGCATCAATTATTCAAATTTACACTTTTAACCCAAATATTATCTCACGTATCGAATTTCGTTAGATTTAGAATAATTCCTCAAATTGAATTCTAATAAAGGTCCAAATTTTATAACCATACCTACTGGTCTTCCTTAAGTTTAAGGGTATTCATAAAGTCTCCAATGATAATTTTTTAAGGGATAACATCATAAAATTTAACTAGGAAAATTTTACTCATTCTGGGAAGGTCGATTGATCGACCTTTACCTTCGATCGATCGATGGTGGTCGATCGATCGACTGATGAATGTCGATCGATCGAACACACCAGGTATGGCTACGGACTGCTTCGTTTTGCAGTTTACAAATCATCTCAAAACACCATATTTATGCATGAAACTCTAATCTAACGTTATAGTATCATCATACAACCATCCTACAACATTATTAACGTTCTCAAACCAATAATTCATCAATAAGGGCTTTATTTGGGATCAAAACTTCATCAAGAACCCTAGTTATCTACTTCTTTCAAGAACAATAAAAATCTCTTCTTTAATCCGTTTTTAGATCATCAAGGGTTATCATTTGCATTCATAATTCGTCCAGAATATGTCTACATGCAATTCCTAACATTGTTCATAGTTTTAAATCCTCAAATTCATGGGTCTAATCAATCTTCCAAGATAAATTTGATAATTTCTCCAAACATGGAAAAGCATAGCATTGAATCAATTGTAATTAAACCACTTGCCTCTAATCTTTATCTGAATTTGAGGTTCAATCTTGAAGGTTGAATTTTCCTCTCTCTCTCTCTCTGTAGAATTCTTCTCTTTCTCTCTCTCTCTCTACAAGTTCTTCTCAAGATGATAATGGAGGTGGGGTTGGTTTTTGCCAAGTTTAAGGTTTCTAAACTTCTCCTGTAGACCACTACCTAGATTGGGGTTGGAAATGGCTTAGTGGGTTAAGACTAAGTCAGATTTTTAACTCTAATTTTCGTGGGTTTTAATTACCCAATTTTCGAAATTACTAAACTACCCTTTTACGTTGCCGGTATGGCCTAAAAATGCCCCGGGACCCAAACTAAACCCCCGGCTAGTGTTTTCTGACTATTTTGACCCTTCCGGATGCGTTGGCGCACTTACAACGACCATACGGTTAATAGAAATAAAATTCACTTTTAATAATTAAAATAATTATATTCCTGACGCGACTGTCGCACGCGTCCCAACAAAATTTCCAAATTGCCGTATTTCAATCTCATGACAAATTTTATAATTCAATATTCATATAAAGCCATGTATACTCATTAAAATCAAATACCAACTCACATCTCGCTAGTATTTTTATCCGGATTAATTTCCAATTAATACACATTTAATTCAATTAATCCCAAAAATAATTATCACGAAAATACGGGGTATTACATACTTCCCCCCTAATAACTGAATTTCGTCCCGAAATTCGGAACTAGAAAGTACCTGGTAAGAACAACTCCGGATAACGTTCGCGCATCTCATCCTCGCGCTCCCATGTGGACTCCTCGACATTATGATGTCGCCACTGAACACGCACTAACGGGACTATCTTTGATCGCAGTTTCCTCTCACTTCGGTCCAAAATAGCAATCGGCCCCTCCTCGTAGGAGCTATCAGGCTGAAGTTCGATGTCCTCCAAAGCAATATGAGAATGAGACAAATCGTCTCTAAGATATTTCCTTAGCGAGGAAATATGAAATACATCGTGAATCCGATGCAAATGCTCCGGTAACCCAAGTCTATACGCAACCGGTCCAATCCGCTCAATAATAGGAAATGGTCCCACATATCTCGGTGCCAACTTCCCTTTCTTCCCGAAACGCATAATCCCCTTCATAGGAGATACTCTGAGCAAAACCTGGTCCCCCACTTGGAACTCCCTGAAGAACCTATTCGCATCAGCATAGCTCTTCTGCCGATCCTGAGCTACCCGAATGTGACTCCGAATCAATTCTATCCTCGCCGAAGTATCCTGAATCACTTCCGGCCCAAGTAGTTTGTTGTCCCCCACATCCAACCAACATGCTGGGGAACGACAAGGTCTACCGTACAACGCCTCAAATGGAGCCATGCCAATGGTGAACTGGTAGGAGTTGTTGTAAGCAAACTCCACCAGTGGAAGATACTGCTCCCATCCACCCCCAAAATCAATGATGCTCATTCGCAACATGTCCTCCAACATTTGGTTTGTAAGCTCGGTTTGCCCATCGGTCTGTGGGTGATATGACGTACTCGATCGCAATTCCGTTCCCATGGCCTCCTGAAAACTCTCCCAAAACCGTGAAATAAATATCTTGTCTCTATCAGACACAATATTTAGGGGCACACCGTGAAGTCTCACTATTTCTGCAATAAAGATCTCGGCATACTATCCCGTAGTATAGTCTGTCCTTACGGTTAGAAAATGAGCGACTTTGGTCAACCTGTCCACAATTACCCAAATGGAGTCGTGACCTCTCTGTGACGTAGGCAACCCCGTGATAAAGTCCATGGATATGCTCTCCCACATCCACATCGGGACCTCCAATGGCTGTAGAAGTCCTGCCGGTCTCTGATGATCCACTTTTACCAGCTGACAAGTGGTGCATTTAGAGACAAACATGGCAATATCTCTCTTTATCCCGCTCCACCAATACTGTCGCCTCATGTCTTGGTACATTTTGTCCCCACCGGGATGTACCGCGAACCGTGAGCCATGTGACTCTGCCATCACCTCACGCCGCAATTCTTCCCCTTTCGGAACTACCAGTCTTCCATTGAAGCGTAATCCCCCGTATGAGCTAACGGTATAGGACTCGGATCCCTCTGCTAATAATCGAACTATCTGCTCCTGACAGAACGAGTCATCTGCTTGTGCCTTTACCACTCTCGTGATAATCTGCGGTGTGACAGTCATCACCGGCATGAATGATCGGGCCACTGCATCCTGGTGTCCCAACTCCTTCCACTTTGCCTTTCATACCCCTGCCACCTCATCTACTGGCCTACGGCTCAACGCGTCTGCTACCACGTTAGCCTTCCCCGGGTGATATTGGATATCGAACTGATAATCCTTCACAAACTCAAGCCACCTCCGTTGCCGCATATTCAACTCCTTCTGCATGAATAGGTACTGTAGGGACTTGTGGTCTGTGAATAATCGAAACTTCTCTCCCAAAAGATAATGTCTCCAAATCCTAAGGGCAAATACAACTGCTGCAAACTCCAAGTCATGAGTGGGGTAATTCTTCTCGTGAGGTTTAAGCTTACGGGAAGCATAAGCTATGGCCTGACTCTCCTGCTGCAATACACCTCCAAGTCCTTGTAAGGACGCATCGGTGTAAACTAGATACTCAACTCTCGGTCTCGGCAATGCTAACACAGGTGCTGAGGTCAACTTGTCCTTCAACTCATCGAATGCCAACTGACAGGCATCACTCCAGATGAACGACACACCTTTACGAGTCAGATGTGTCAAAGGACCTGCTATCTTTGAAAATCCCCGAATGAACCTCCTGTAGTATCCTGCTAGGCCCAAGAAACTACGGATCTCTGTCGGTGTCGTGGGCTATCCCCACTCCCTCACCGCGGATACCTTCCCTGGATCAACAGATATTCCCCGGTCGGAAATAATATGTCCCAAAAACTGAACCTCCTTCAGCCAAAACCCACACTTCTCATACTTTGCATACAACTCGTTCTGACGTAGCGTCTGCAAAACTTGCCTCAAATGCTCGACGTGCTCCTCCTCTGTCTGGGAGTAAAACAGAATGTCATCAATGAAGACAATGACGAACTGATCCAGGAATTCTCTGAACACCCTATTCATCAAGTCCATAAACACGGCTGGAGCATTGGTCAAACCAAAAGGCATAACCCGAAACTCGTAGGAACCATATCTCGTTAAGAACGCAGTCTTCGAGACGTCGTCCTCCGTGATACGCAACTGATGGTATCCCGACCGCAAATCAATCTTTGAGAAGAAAGGAGCTCCCCTCAATTGGTCGAATAAGTCATCGATTCGGGGCAACGAATACTTATTCCGTATCGTGACTTTATTCAACTCCCGGTAATCCACACACAACCTCAACGATTCGTCCATCTTCTTTACGAACAATACAGGGGAACCCCACGGCGAAGTACTCCTCCGGATAAACCCCTGACCAGACAACTGCTCAATCTGATCCCGTAACTCTCTCATCTCAGCTGGAGCCATACGTTAAGGTGCGCGGGCAATAGGCCGAGTGCCCGGCGTCAAGTCGATCACAAATTCTATCTCTCTACTTGGAGGTAGTCCAGGTATATCCTGAAATACATTGGCAAACTCGCGAACAACCGGAATCGAATCAAGTGGTATCACTACTTCCTTAGAGGTATCCTCATCTATGTAATACAAGTGAGTGGACGATCCTCCCTCAGGACGAGGCATCGCGACTAAAAACATCTCTTGCCCGGGAATGGCAAAGATAATACTCCTACTGAAACAGTCAATCATGGCTCGGTACGCAACTAGCAAATCCATACCAATAATGGCATCATACTCGGTCATATCTAATACTAGCATATCCGCGGGTAAAGTAAACCTCCCGATCTCTATACTCACGCCTCTACATACAAGGGAAATCACGGAACCCCTACTCAACGGTGAGTCTACACAAGTAGCGGTGCTCTCTGCGGTGTCTAACAACCCAATGGTGCGTGTAAATATCATAACAATAAAACAGTGTGTGGCCCCCGTGTCAAACAAAATACGCCCCATAGTCCCCTGAATAGAGAACATACCCTCAATAGCTGGCGGATTCTGTGGTGCTGCGGCCTGCTGAAGCTGATATACCCTCCCATACTGAAGCTGCCCCTGCTAAACTGGGACTGCTGGAATGGGTGGTAATGCTGCCATCTGCGGTGGTGCTGGGAGGGCGGCGGGAAACATAGGCCTCTACGGCTCGTGTCGAGCACCCTGTTGCTGCTGCTATAGGGCACTGCCCTTATCAGGACACTCCTGACGTTTGTGGCCAATCTTACCACAAATGAAACACTTCCCCGGGAAGTTTCCCCCTCGCTGCCCCTACTGACCACGGCCCTGATGACCGTTACCATTTCTGCCCTGGTCTTGCTGTCCCTGGTGAAACTGCTGCTGTTGACCATTTTGCCCCTGCTGGCCCAAATGGCCGTTCGGACCCTGATGGCCCTGCCTAAAACCTCCCTGTCCGTGCCTGAAATTCCCCGATCTGAACCTCTTATGATCCCCCTGCTCCCCTGAACAGATTGTGCCCCACTGGCACCATTTCCTCCAGTCCTGCCCTGATGGTTGGACTCTCCTGATCTCTTGCTCTCAGCCATGTGAAAGCGGTGATCCTGGCAGTGTAACAGTGCAGCGTTAACCACGTCAGAATAAGTGGCCAACGAGAGGTTCCCTAACAAATGCTGACGAATCCTCCATGTCAATCCATCGGTCAACTTCTGGATATTTTTCTCTTCTGTCGGTATCTCATCTGGGACAATATTCAGTAGATTAGTGAATTCAGCCTCATACTCGGCCACAATCTTAACTTCTTGCCTAAGATTCATCAACTTCCTCCTCATCTCCGTGTGAACAGCTGACGGAAAGTACTTGCGGTCGAACCACACCCAAAACTCCTGAATCGTGAGAGTATCTCTCTCCTCCACGGTGGTAATAGACTCCCACCACTGCAGTGCAGACCCCACTAGCTTAAAGGTAGCTAGTATCTGCTTCTGGACATCGGTGCACTCATACATCCTCAAGTGCCGCTGAATGTCTTTTCTCCACTGACTCGAAACCACAACATCAGAACTACCTGCGAACTCCGGTGGGTGTGCTTTCTGAAAAGCATCACGTACACCTTCCCAAGCAGACGGGAATGCATGTGCCTGAACTGGCGCGACTACTGGCGCCTGAGGTGGTGCCTGCTGAACTACGGCTAGTGCGGCATTTACCGTCTGGGTCATAATGGCTTCAACCTCGGCGGCATTCATCGTGCCCTGAACTGGTGCGGGCTGTGGTTCTGGCGTTGCATCCCCGGGAACCCGTGGTTCACGTCGTGGAGGTATCTGAAATAAGAATAAAGTTTATAAGTTCGCAGTCATAAACTTAAAATAGCTGAAGAACGTAGCATATACAAAAGTATACAACAGTCCTAAAATATAGGGCTCTACATCAAAGAATGCTCAGCGGAAACATAATAAGCCGTACAGATCCTAAAGGACACTAGAACCTGATGCTTTGATACCACCTATGACACCCCGACTAATTAAATACCGGGTAGCTACTCCTTTATTAAATCAATACAAAATGCCAAGTTGGTTCAGTTAATAGCATCACTGTCGAAAATATTTTAATAATTACTAACCACCTAGTATTTAAAAAGTAAGTTGTCAAATTTTAAATTAAATCTGATTAACATACAGTAAAAGAATAATGAAAGAATAATAACCATTCACCATACGAAGCAATAGAATAACCAACAAAATAATAGTCCGGAGGAAAACTCCTCACAACAATCCCACAACTGAAATAAGTAAAACAATGTAACCTGAATTAATTACATGCTAAAAGTCTGAAATCTGAAATATAAAATGTTTCTAAAAGAAATGGGCGACATGCCCTACAACTGATGAAACTGAATATAGAGTCAAGATAGATGAAGCGTCTACTAGCAAAGTCCTGTAACTTTCACAGACAGCTACAGCTCGTCACCTGAATAAAGATCCTAAGCATGGTGTCCTTGTGGCTGGGCACCTAAAATGGTTTTTATAAAAAAATAGATTTGAAAGCAAACGGGTCAGAGCCCGAAAGTGGAGAGTATTTTAAAAACAACAAGTGCTTTAATAACATTTAAAACAATAAATGCAAAATACATGTTAGGACGTGCTCTCACATGAAATACTCACCTCTCGTCTAACTGTGCACTCCTAACGTTCCTGTACCCATTCATGTGTTTCTCATAACTATCTAGTTCAAAGAGTTTCTAACACTTCTACTCGGTTCACGTTTTAATTCCAAACTTAACAATTAAATAGAGAGTTCTACTTTAATTCTCGGATTCCCAATTATTAACAAAACCATTTATTGATATCTGTCCCCTTTTTATCTTTTCATAACGTTACAATAACTATACTCACAATTTAACTTAGCAAATTCCTTTTCATTTAAACGTATATTATTCACATCATAAATATATAATACAAGCACCCCGAGGCTAAGCTGCGGTGCACACATACTCTGCTATCGATCCCGGTACATCACGTACATAAGGATTACAAATTCCGAATCTCTCAGGAATTGTTGTAATAAGAACCACACACAAAAATGGAGGCGAACATAATTCAACATATCCATGGTCACGTACATACCTACGCTCCATAGTCAACTGACTTATTAACTCACAAATAAGTCATTCTCTTTAACTATGTCCTCGAGGTACCAATCTAAATCCGAGCAACACAAAGATTAGATGGCCCTAAGCGAACGTAAACTTCCCGTGATAGCAAGTATGGTAGGTATGTCATACACATAAAATCATATGCTAAGCATTCACACATCTTAGATATATCAATATTAATAAAGGTATACTCTACATACTTATACCATTATTCTAATTTTATATATTTTAAGTCTCCCGATAATATAGAATTTAAACTGTCGACACGTCACACGTCCTAGTTTATTATACTTAAAACCTATCTTAAATAGATTATTAAGTTCCTATTATTTTTCCACATATAACATCATTATTCCTAAGGTCCTTGCTTCTGCCCCGAACCTCATTGCATCAATTATTCAAATTTACACTTTTAACCCAAATATTATCTCACTTATCGAATTTCGTTAGATTTAGAATAATTCCCCAAATTGAATTCTAATAAAGGTCCAAATTTTATAACCATACCTACTGGTCTTCCTTAAGTTTAAGGGTATTCATAAAGTCTCCAATGATAATTTTCTAAGGGATAACATCATAAAATTTAACTAGGAAAATTTTACTCATTCTGGGAAGGTCGATTGATCGAGCTTTACCTTCAATCGATCGACCACCATCGATCGATCGACTGATGAATGTCGATCGATCGAACGCACCAGGTATGGCGACAGACTGCTTCGTTTTGCAGTTTACAAATCATCTCAAAACACCATTTTTATGCATGAAACTCTAATCTAACGTTATAGTATCATCATACAACCATCCTACAACATTATTAACGTTCTCAAACCAATAATTCATCAACTAAGGGCTTTATTTGGGATCAAAACTTCATCAAGAACCCTAGTTTTCTACTTCTTTCAAGAACAATAAAAATCTCTTCTTTAATCCGTTTTTAGATCATCAAGGGTTATCATTTGCATTCATAATTCATCCAGAATATGTCTAAATGCAATTCCTAACATGGTTCATAGTTTTAAATCCTCAAATTCATGGGTCTAATCAATCTTCCAAGATAAATTTGATAATTTCTCCAAACATGGAAAAGCATAGCATTGAATCAATTGTAATTAAACCACTTGACTCTAATCTTTATCTGAATTTGAGTTTGAATCTTGAAGGTTGAATTGTCCTCTCTCTCTCTCTGCAGAATTCTTCTCTTTCTCTCTCTCTCTACAAGTTCTTCTCAAGATGATAATGGAGGTGGGGTTGGTTTTTGCCAAGTTTAAGGTTTCTAAACTTCACCCGTAGCCCACTACCTAGATTGGGGTTGGAAATGGCTTAGTGGGTTAAGACTAAGTCAGATTTTTAACTCTAATTTTCGTGGGTTTTCATTTCCCAATTTCCGAAATTACTAAACTACCCTTTTACGTTGCCGGTATGGCCTAAAAATGCCCCGGGACCCAAACTAAACCCTCGGCTAGTGTTTTCTGACTATTTCAACCACCCTTCCGGATGCGTTGGCGCACTCAAAACGACCATACAGTTAATAGAAATAAAATTCACTTTTAATAATTAAAATAATTATATTCCTGACGTGACTGTCGCACGCGTCCCAACAAAATTTCCAAATTGCCGTATTTCAATCTCACGACAAATTTCATAATTCAATATTCATATAAAGCCATGTATACTCATTAAAATCAAATACCAACTCACATCTCGCTAGTATTTTTATTCGGATTAATTTCCAATTAATACACATTTTATTCAATTAATCCCAAAAATAATTATCACGAAAATATCAGTCGATCGATCGACCACCATCGATCGATCGAAGGTAAAGGTCGATCGATCGACCTTCCCAGAATGAGTAAAATTTTCCTAGTTAAATTTTATGATGTTATCCCTTAGAAAATTATCATTGGAGACTTTATGAATACCCTTAAACTTAAGGAAGACCAGCAGGTATGGTTATAAAATTTGGACCTTTATTAGAATTCAATTTGGGGAATTATTCTAAATCTAACGAAATTCGATAAGTGAGATAATATTTGGGTTAAAAGTGTAAATTTGAATAATTGATGCAATGAGGTTCGGGGCAGAAGTAAGGACCTTAGGAATAATGATGTTATATTTGGAAATAATAAGAACTTAATAATCTATTTAAGATAGGTTTTAAGTATAAGAAACTAGGACGTGTGACGTGTCGACGGTTTAAATTCTATATTATCGGGAGACTTAAAATATATAAAATTTGAATAATGGTATAAGGATGTAGAGTATACCTTTATTAATATTGAGATATCTAAGATGTGTGAATGCTTAGCATATGATTTTACGTGTATGACATACCTACCATACTTGCTATCACGGGAGGTTTACGTTCGCTGAAGGCCATCTAATCTTTGTGTTGCCCGGATTTAGATTGGTACCTCGAGGACATAGTTCAAGAGAACGACTTATTTGTGAGTTAATAAGTCAGCTGACTATAGAGCGTAGGTATGTACGTGACCATGGATATGTTGAATTATGTTCGCCTCCATTTTTGTGTGTGGTGCTTATTACAATAATTCCTGAGAGATTCGGAATTTGTAATCCTTATGTACGTGATGTACCGGGATGGATAGCAGAGTATGTGTGCACCGCAGATTAGCCTCGGGGTGCTTGTATTGTATATTTATGATGTGAATAATATACGGTTAAATGCAAAGGAATTTGCTAAGTTAAATTGTGAGTATAGTTATTGTAACATTATGAAAAGATAAAAAGGGGACAGATATCAATAAATGGTTTTGTTAATAATTGGAAATCCGAGAATTAAAATACAACTCTCTATTTAATTGGTAAGGTTGGAATTAAAACGTGAACCGAGTAGAAGTGTTAGAAACTCTTTGAACTAGATAGTTATGAGAAACACATGAATGGGTACAGGAACGTTAGGAGTGCACAGTTAGACGAGATGTGAGTATTTCATGTGAGAGCACGTCCTAACATGAATTTTGCATTTATTGTTTTAAATGTTATTAAAGCACTTGCTGTTTTTAAAATACTCTCCACTTTCGGGCTCTTGCCCGTTTGCTTTCAAATCTATTTTTTTGTAAAAACCATTTTAGGTGCCCAGCCACAAGGACACCATGCTTAGGATCTTTATTCAGGTGACGTGATGTAGCTGTCTGTGGAAGTTACAAGACTTTTCTAGTAGACGCTTCATCTATCTTGACTCTATATTCAGTTTCATCAGTTGTAGGGCATGTCGCCCATTTCTTTTAGAAACATTTTATATTTTAGATTTCAGACTTTTGGCATGTAATTAATTCAGGTTACATAGTTTTACTTATTTCAGTTGTGGGATTGTTGTGAGGAGTTTTCCTCCGGACTATTATTTTGTTGGTTATTCTATTGCTTCGTATGGTGAATGGTTATTATTCTTTCATTATTCTTTTACTGTATGTTAATCAGATTTAATTTAAAATTTGACAACCTACTTTTTAAATACTAGGTGGTTAGTAATGTAATACCCCGTAATTTTAAATGACTTTTAAAATGGGTTATATTTTAATTTCATGGATTAATAAGATTTTTATTATTAATTAATTCATTCGAGTTTTATCCGGACTGTGGATATGGATATGGATGATTCTGAATATTACTTAAAGATATTTAGGTAATATATGAATGTGATGTCATTGATATGACTGTATGATATAAATTCGGTAATTTATATTTTTAGTCAGACGCGGTATGGGACGTGTCGGGACTAGTTTATTAAATTAAAAAGGAAATTTATTTTCTATCAACCTTATAGTCACTTCGACTGCGTAGTTGCGTCCGGAAGGTTCGAAATAGTCAGAAAAGTCTATTTGGATGTTAATTTTGAGTCTCGGGTCATTTGGGAATGAATAGACAACCCGAAAGGGCATTTTGGTCATTTTTCTAGGGGGGATGAATAGTGATTTCGGATTTGGGATCATTATAAGAATAGGTAGATTAAGTGAATGGTAGTTATTCATCTCCTCTTCACAAATAAGAGCAGCCATCTTCTTAGAGTGAGAGTAAGAGTGCTTGGGAAGGGAAAAGTCACTTCGGAAGGAGAAGAACTAGAACCAAGGTTCACCACCACCAACCACCACCGGAGTTTGACCGGAGAAGGGACAACCAACTGAGATAAACTACACCAAAGGATCAGACCTACACTAAAGGCAAGTGTTTAATAATAGCAATTTAAGTTTGTATATTGGCTATGTTAGAATAGTATGAAAAGAGAAGATTATTCATGTTTGGAAGAGATAATGGATCATTAAATGGATTTCTGGAAAACTGAAATGATATATGAATTTAACTCATGTGTTAGGATAATAATAATCCACGAATTAGTCATGAATCTGTTGAAGAAATGATGGAAACCATTGATGTGTTCTTGAAGAGGTTATGTTAATAAATTTCTGGGAATAAGGAGATAAACATGCTTTTTAATCAAATCCTTTGATGATTATAGGATGTTTAGAGTATTGGAAATCGTTCATATATGTTGATATATTATGTAGTAAAGTTTATAAGTCATTTGGGTGTGACACCCCGACTAATTAAATACGGGGTAGCTACTCCTTTATTAAATTAATTCAAAATGCCAAGTTGGTCCAGTTAATAGCATCACTGTCGAAAACATTTTTATTTTACTAACCACCTAGTATTTAAAAAGTAAGTGCCAAATTTTAATTAAAGTCCGATTAACATGCAACAAGTGTAATAAAGAATAAATACACCATTCACCATACTGAAGTAAAACGAATAGCCATCACATAATGTAAATAAAATCTGGAGGAAAACTCCTCACTACAAACCCATACTGAAATAAATAACCGAATGCTAAACAATACAAATCAAAGTCTGAAAACTGTAATGTAAAAGATGTCTCTAAATAGAAATGGGCAACATGCCCTACAACTGATAGATAGTGACTCTGGAATCCAAAAGATAGAAGCGTCTACAAGCAAATCCCTGTAGCTTCCACAAACAGCTACAGCTCGTCACCTGAATGAGAATCATATGCTTGGTGTCCCTGTGGGTGGGCACCTAAAATGGTTTTACAAGAAAAAGATTTGAAAAGCAAACGGGTCAGAGCCCGAATGTGGAGTTATATTTTAAAAACCTGCAAGTGCTTTAAAAACATTTAAAACATTAAATGCAAAGTACATGTTAGGACGTGCACTCACATGATATTCTCACCTCTCGTCTAACTGTGCACTCCTAACGTAAGTACCCATCTATAACGACGCAAACCACTAGCTAAGTGACATCATCTCTAGCTAGACTATCGTAGGTCCTACCCATATTACTCGGTTCTATTAACATTATAACGCTCGTAATTACGTAGGGGTTTAACGTAAACTCAGATGCTCAATATGCAATATATATAACTATCAGTTAACTCGTTATATTTCTCGAAACAATACCGTAATTATATTCACATCATTAACATGAAAGTTCTCATTAATTAAGTGTATATTATTCACATCATAAATATACAATACAAGCACCCCGAGAACTAAGCTGTGGTGCACACATACTCTGCAATCCATCCCGGTACATCACGTACATAAGGATTACATATTCCGAATCTCTCAGGAATAGTTCACAGATAACAACATCACAAACAATGGAGGCGAACACAGTCACATCACATAGGTCACGCACATACCTACGCTCCTACGATCAGCGGACTTATTAATATCCCAATAAGTCTTTCTATGACCTATGTTCATCAAGGTAACCAGTCTAAATCCGGGCAACACAAGGATTAAAGGGCCCTAAGCTAATGCAAACCTCCCGTGATAGCAAGTATGGTAGGTATGTCATACACACAATTCATATACCAATACTAAGTAAACACACGCCTTAGTAATACCGTAGTTTAATCGTAGTACATATCGCATCCTCGTACTAACTTATAATATCTACACTTATATTATTCCGGTTCATCATCATACGTGCCATAATCTATTCTCCCGTCGTAGTAGACACTCACGTTTCAACCCAAATGGTTCATTGAATTAAATCTCTCGTATATAAATTTACTCCTCGTAATAATCCAAAAGTCCCAAATCTATCCTTACATCATCAAAGGAAGGTTATCTATATCCTCAACAAGTTTACGGGACTCCAAAAAGGACAAAACTGTCAACTCGTTAGAAGTCTCGTTCGAACGAGACTGTTCGAACGAGATCCCTCTGTCAACTCGTTAGAAGTCTCGTTCGAACGAGGCTGTTCGAACGAGATTCCAGTTCGTTCGAACGAACTGTACCTTCTAACGATATCTTGTTCGAACGAGATATCGAACGAAATCCCTTTTCGTTAGCAGCGACTGGTCAAATCGTTAGAAGCTCGTTCGAACAAGTTCGTTCGAACGACCTGGGGATTGCTTCTAACGACTGACCAGTTTCGGCCCAGATTTTTCCCCAATTCGTTTTCATCCATTTTTATCACTTATAATCTCTTCCAAAGTTCATCCCAACAACGTTTTAGGGTCTCTAATTCATCCTAAGCATATTCAAGTCATCTCCTAACATGTTTTCAAGGATTAAATCTCTCTAACATCAATCAAAATATAAATCTCTACACTTTTTCCCCAATTATTTCAAGAACATGAACCCTAACTTTTGAATCATGAATTAACCCAATAAAATCCGTTTTAAATTTCACCCAATCATAAATATCATCAGTAGGAACATCTACCTATCATTCTACATGCAAATCCTCCTCAAGATTTCAAGTTCTAAGTTCAATTAACATGGGTTTTCATTATCTTTCAAGAACAATTGATATTCTTCAATTTCTAACATGGAAAAGACATTCTCTGAAATTAAATGGAATAAAGTCACTTGCCTTGTTCGATTTCTGATTTTGGTGTAGGTTTGATGGAGTTTTTCTGCAGAATTTCCTCTCTTCCAAGCTCCTTCTTTAATGGTGGCTTAAGGTGGCTAGGGTTTGTTTTGGGGAACTTTGGAAACCTAATTGATAACCTCCGTAGCTTAAAGGGTTGAAGTGGGTTGGATAGTGGGTTTAGTGGGTCAATAATCAATCAGATTAAGACTCCTAATTTTCGTCACTTTTAATTCCTCAAAATGTAAAATTACCAAAATACCTTTTAAGTTGCAGGTATGGCCTAAAAATACCCCGGAATCCAAACTACACCCCCAGCTAGTGTTTTCTGACTATCTCGACCCTTCCGGACGCGTTGGCGCACTCAAAACGACCATACGGTTTATAGATTTTAAATTCACTTTTTATAATCAAAATATTACACCGTGACGCGGCGGTCCCACGCGTATCAACAAAATTTCTAAAATGCCGTATATAAATCTCACGACAACTTTTATAATACCAAATACATATATCGAAACATGTATGCACATAATCAAATACTAACTCGCATCTCGATAGTATTTATAACCCGGATTAATTTCCAATTAATACGCATTTAATTAATTAATCCCAAAAATAAATATAGCCAAAAGTACGGGGTATTACATACTTCCCCCCTAATAACTGAATTTCGTTTCGAAATTCGAAACTAGAAAGTACCTGCTAAAAACAGCTTTGGATAACGTTCGCGCATCTCATCCTCGCGCTCCCATTGGACTCCTCGACATTGTGATGTCGCCACTGAACACGCACTAACGGAACTATCTTTGACCGCAGTTTCCTCTCGCTTCGGTCCAAAATAGCAGTCGACCCCTCCTCGTAGGAGCTATCCGGCTGGAGATCGATGTCCTCCACAGCAATGTGAGAATGAGCCAAATTATCTCTAAGGTATTTCCTCAACGAGGAAATATGGAATGCATCGTGAATCCGATGCAAATGCTCCGGTAGTCCAAGTCTATACGCAACCGGTCCGATCCGCTCAATAATAGGAAACGGCCCCACATACCTCGGTGCCAACTTCCCCTTCTTCCCGAAACGCATAATACCCTTCATAGGAGATACTCTGAGCAAAACCTGGTCCCCCACTTGGAACTCCCTGAAAAATCTCTTCGCATCAGCGTAACTCTTCTGCCTGTCTTGAGCTACCCGAATGCGACTCCGAATCAACTCCATCCTTGCCGAAGTATCCTGAATAACTTCCGGTCCAAGCAGTTTGTTGTCCCCCACCTCTAACCAACATGTTGGGAACGACAAGGCCTACCGTACAATGCCTCAAACGGAGCCATGCCAATCGTGAACTGATAGGAGTTGTTGTATGCAAACTCCACCAGTGGAAGGTACTGCTCCCATCCACCCCCAAAGTCAATAATGCACATGCGTAGCATGTCCTCCAACATCTGATTTGTGCGCTCTGTCTGCCCATCGGTCTGCGGATGATAAGCCGTACTCAACCGCAATTCCGTGCCCATGGCCTCCTGGAAACTCTCCCAAAACCTCGAAATAAATATCTTGTCTCTGTCAGACACGATATTTAGGGGCACACCGTGAAGTCTCACAATCTCTGAAATGAAGAGCTGGGCATACTGTCCCGTAGTGTAGTCAGTCCTTACGGGTAAAAAGTGAGCAACCTTGGACAAGCTGTCCACAATTACCCAAACGGAGTCGTGACCCCTCTGCGACGTAGGCAACCCTGTAATAAAGTCCATGGATATGCTCACCCACATCCACACCGGGACCTCCAACGGCTGTAGCAATCCTTCCGGTCTCTGATGATCCACTTTTACAAGCTGACAAGTGGCGCATTTCGAAACGAACTCAGCGATATCTCTCTTCATACCGCTCCACCAATACTGCCGTCTCATGTCTTGGTACATTTTGTCCCCTCCGGGATGTACCGCGAACCGTGAGCCGTGCGACTCTGCCATCACATCGTGCCACAATTCCTCCCCTTCCGGAACCACCAATCTCCCATTGAAGCGTAATCCCCCATCTGAGCTAACGGTATAGGACTCGGCTCCCTCTGCTAGTAACCGAACTATCTGCTCCTGACAGAACGAGTCATTGGCCTGTGCCCGTACTACCTTCTTGACAATCTGCGGTGTAACGGTCATCAGAGACATGAAAGATTGGGCCACTGCATCCTGGTGTCCCAATTCCTTCCACTTAGCCTTCCACACCTCTGCCACCTCATCTGCTGGCCTACGGCTCAACGCGTCTGCTACCACGTTAGCCTTACCTGGGTGATACTGGATGTCGAACTGGTAGTCCTTCACAAACTCAAGCCACCTACGCTGCCGCATATTCAATTCCTTCTGCGTGAATAGGTACTGTAGGGACTTATGGTCCGTGAACAGTTGGAACTTCTCCCCCAAAAGATAGTGCCTCCAAATCCGTAGGGCAAATACCACTGCCGCCAACTCCAAATCATGCGTGGGGTAATTCTTCTCATGAGGCTTAAGCTTACGGGAAGCATAAGCTATGGCCTGTCTCTCCTGCTGCAATACACCTCCCAGTCCTTGCAAAGACGCATCGGTGTAAACCAAATACTCAACTCCCGGTCTCGGCAATGCTAACACAGGTGCTGAGATCAATTTGTCCTTCAATTCATCGAATGCCAACTGACAGGTATCACTCTAGATGTAGGGCACACCCTTACGAATCAGATGTGTCAAAGGACCTGCTATCTCCGAGAAACCCCGAATAAACCTCCTGTAGTATCCTACTAGACCCAAGAAACTACGAATCTCAGTCGGTGTCGTGGGCTGTCCCCACTCCCTTACCGCTGATACTTTCCCCGAATCAACAGATATCCCCCTGTCGGAAATGATATGTCCCAAAAACTGGACTTCCTTCAGCCAAAACCCGCACTTCTCATATTTTGCATACAACTCGTTCTGACGGAGTGTCTGCAAAATCTGCCTCAAATGCTCAGCGTGCTCCTCCTCTGTCTGGGAGTAAACCAGAATATCATCAATGAAGACAATGACAAACTGGTCTAGGAAATCCCTGAACACTCTATTCATCAAGTCCATAAACACAGCTGGAGCGTTGGTCAAACCGAAAGGCATAACCCGAAACTCGTAAGAACCATATCTCGACATGAACGCAGTCTTCGAGACATCCTCCTCCCTGATACGCAACTGATGGTATCCCGATCTCAAGTCAATCTTTGAGAAGAAAGAAGCTCCTCTCAACTGGTCGAATAAGTCATCGATTCGAGGCAACGGATACTTATTCCGTATCGTGACCTTATTCAACTCTCGGTAGTCCACACACAATCTCAGTGAACCGTCCCTCTTCTTCACAAACAAAACTGGAGCGCCCCAAGGTGAGGTACTCCTGTGAATAAAGCCCTGACCTAACAGCTGCTCTATCTGGTCCCGTAACTCCCTCATCTCAGCTGGAGCCATACGGTACGGTGCGCGTGCTATAGGTCTCGTACCCGGTAGCAAATCTATAACAAAGTCTATCTCTCGACTGGGTGGTAAGCCTGGTATCTCCTGAAACACATCCGGATACTCCCTGACTACTGGGATAGAATCTAAAGGAATCACTACCTCCTTAGAGGTATCCTCCTCAATGTAATACAGATGAGCGGTCGGTCCTCCCTCTGGGCGAGGCATCGCCACTACAAACATCTCTTGCCCCGGAATGGCAAAAACAATGCTCCCGCTGAAGCAATTAATCATGGCCCTATATGCTACGAGCCAATCCATACCGATGATCACATCGTGAACATGCATATCTAATACTAACATGTCTGCAGGTAATACCAAACCACCAATCTCTACCCCCACTCCCCGGCATATAAAGAAAATAAGTGACCCACTCCCCAATGGTGAGTCGACACACGCCACTGTGCTCTCTACCGTAGCTAACAATCCTAAAGCTTTCGCGAAGTGTGTAGCTATAAAACAGTGTGTAGCACCCGTATCAAATAACACCCGACCCATAGTGCCATGGATAGGAAACGTACCCTCAATCGCGGGCGGTGCCTGTGGAACTGCAGCCTGGTGAACGTTATAGACACGTCCATACTGTAGCTGCCCCTGCTGAACTGGGACTGCTGGAATGGGTGGCAATGCTTCCATCTGTGGCGGTGCGAGAAGAGCGGCGGGAAACATAGGCCTCTGTGGCTCCTGGCGAGCACCCTGCTGCTGCTGCTGTGGGGCCCTGCCCCTATCAGGACAATCCTGTCGCTTATGGCCAGTCTTGCCACAAACAAAGCACTTCCCTGGGAAGTTTCCCCCTCTCTGCCCCTGCTGTCCCCCGCCCTGGTGGCCGTTACCGTTCCTCCCTTGGCCCTGCTGGCCCTGGTGAAACTGCTGCCCATTCTGCCCCTGTTGGCCGTTTGGACCCTGATGACCCTGACGGAAACCTCCCTGTCCCTGTCTGTAGTTCCCTGACCGGAACCTCTTATTATCCCCCTGCTGGGATCCCTGCTCATTCTGTCTCTGCCCCTGACCAGATTGTGCCCCGCTGGCACCATGTCCTCCAGTCCTGCCCTGATGGCTAGACTCCCCCGACCGCTTGCCCTCGGCCATATGAAAACGGTGGTCCTGGCAGTGCAACAATGCAGCGTTAACCACATCAGAATAAGTGGCCAACGATAGGTTCCCTAGCAGATGCTGACGGATCCTCCAAGTCAACCCGTCGGTGAACTTCTCAATTTTCTTCTTCTCTGTTGGTATCTCGTCTGGAACGATGTTCAACAGATTAGTGAACTCGGCCTCATACTCGGCCACTGTCTTGCCCTCCTGCCTCAAACTCATCATCTTCCTCCTCATTTCCGTATGAACAGCCGACGGAAAGTACTTGCGGTCAAACCGCACCCAGAACTCCTGAATCGTGAAAGTATCCCTCTCCTCCATGGTGGTAATAGACTCCCACCACTGTAGTGCAGATCCAACTAGCTTGAAAGTAGCTAGCACCTGCTTCTGAACATCCGTGCACTCATACATCCTCAAGTGCCTCTGCATGTCCTTCCTCCATTGGCTCGAGACTACCACATCTGAGCTACCTGCAAACTCTGGCGGATGCGCTTTCTAAAAAGCGTCACGTACACGCTCCCAAGCAAACGGGAATGCATTAACCTGTACTGGCGTGGCAACCAGCGCCTGAGGTGGTGCCTGCTGAACAACGGCAATGGCGGCATTTACCGCTTGAGCTACTATAGCTGCAACCTCAGCGACGTTCATCATACCCTGAACTGGAGCGGGCTGGGGTTCGGGCGTTGCATCCCTGGGAACTCGTCGTGCACGTCGTGGAGGCATCTGAAATAAGAATGAAGTTTATAAGTTTGCAGTTATAAACTTAAAATAGCTGAAGAACGAAGCATACACAAAAAGAGTACAACAGTCCTAAAATATAGAGCTCTATATCAAAGAAACGTAGCGGAAACATAATAGCCGTACAGATCCTAAAGGACACTAGAACCTGATGCTCTGATACCACCTATGACACCCCGACTAATTAAATACCGGGTAGCTACTCCTTTATTAAATTAATTCAAAATGCCAAGTTGGTCCAGTTAATAGCATCACTGTCGAAAACATTTTTATTTTACTAACCACCTAGTATTTAAAAAGTAAGTGCCAAATTTTAATTAAAGTCCGATTAACATGCAACAAGTGTAATAAAGAATAAATACACCATTCACCATACTGAAGTAAAATGAATAGCCATCACATAATGTAAATAAAATCTGGAGGAAAACTCCTCACTACAAACCCATACTGAAATAAATAACCGAATGCTAAACAATACAAATCAAAGTATGAAAACTGTAATGTAAAAGATGTCTCTAAATAGAAATGGGCAACATGCCCTACAACTGATAGATAGTGACTCTGGAATCCAAAAGATAGAAGCGTCTACAAGCAAATCCCTGTAGCTTCCACAAACAGCTACAGCTCGTCACCTGAATGAGAATCCTATGCTTGGTGTCCCTGTGGGTGGGCACCTAAAATGGTTTTACAAGAAAAAGATTTGAAAAGCAAACGGGTCAGAGCCCGAATGTGGAGTTATATTTTAAAAACATGCAAGTGCTTTAAAAACATTTAAAACATTAAATGCAAAGTACATGTTAGGACGTGCACTCACATGATATTCTCACCTCTCGTCTAACTGTGCACTCCTAACGTAAGTACCCATCTATAACGACGCAAACCACTAGCTAAGTGACATCATCTCTAGCTAGACTATCATAGGTCCTACCCATATTACTCGGTTCTATTAACATTATAACGCTCGTAATTACGTAGGGGTTTAACGTAAACTCAGATGCTCAATATGCAATATATATAACTATCAGTTAACTCGTTATATTTCTCGAAACAATACCGTAATTATATTCACATCATTAACATGAAGGCTCTCATTAATTAAGTGTATATTATTCACATCATAAATATACAATACAAGCACCCCGAGAACTAAGCTGTGGTGCACACATACTCTTCTATCCATCCCGGTACATCACGTACATAAGGATTACATATTCTGAATCTCTCATGAATAGTTCACAGATAACAACATCACAAACAATGGAGGCGAACACAGTCACATCACATAGGTCACGCACATACCTACGCTCCTACGATCAGCGGACTTATTAATATCCCAATAAGTCTTTCTATGACCTATGTTCATCAAGGTAACCAGTCTAAATCCGGGCAACACAAGGATTAGAGGGCCCTAAGCGAACGCAAACCTCCCGTGATAGCAAGTATGGTAGGTATGTCATACACACAATTCATATACCAATACTAAGTAAACACACGTCTTAGTAATACCGTAGTTTAATCGTAGTACATATCGCATCCTCGTACTAACTTATAATATCTACACTTATATTATTCCGGTTCATCATCATACGCGCCATAATCTATTCTCCCGTCGTAGTAGACACTCACGTCTCAACCCAAATGGTTCATTGAATTAAATCTCTCGTATATAAATTTACTCCTCGTAATAACCCAAAAGTCCCAAATCTATCCTTACATCATCAAAGGAAGGTTATCTATATCCTCGAACAAATTTACGGGACTCCAAAAATCAAAACAGTCCAAAAAGGACCAAACTGTCAACTCGTTAGAAGTCTCGTTCGAACGAGACTGTTCGAACGAGATCCCTCTGTCAACTCGTTAGAAGTCTCGTTCGAACGAGGCTGTTCGAACGAGATTCCAGTTCGTTCGAACGAACTGTACCTTCTAACGATATCTCGTTCGAACGAGATATCGAACGAAATCCCTTTTCGTTAGCAGCGACTGGTCAACTCGTTAGAATCTCGTTCGAATGAGTTCGTTCGAACGACCTGGGGATTGCTTCTAACGACTGACCAGTTTCGGCCCAGATTTTTCCCCAATTCGTTTTCATCCATTTTTATCACTTCTAATCTCTTCCAAAGTTCATCCCAACAACGTTTTAGGGTCTCTAATTCATCCTAAGCATATTCAAGTCATCTCCTAACATGTTTTCAAGGATTAAATCTCTCTAACATCAATCAAAATATAAATCTCTACACTTTTTCCCCAATTATTTCAAGAACATGAACCCTAACTTTTGAATCATGAATTAACCCAATAAAATCCGTTTTAAATTTCACCCAATCATAAATATCATCAGTAGGAACATCTACCTATCATTCTACATGCAAATCCTCCTCAAGATTTCAAGTTCTAAGTTCAATTAACATGGGTTTTCATTATCTTTCAAGAACAATTGATATTCTTCAATTTCTAACATGGAAAAGACATTCTCTGAAATTAAATGGAATAAAGTCACTTGCCTTGGTTCGATTTCTGATTTTGGTGTAGGTTTGATGGAGTTTTTCTGCAGAATTTCCTCTCTTCCAAGCTCCTTCTTCAATGGTGGCTTAAGGTGGCTAGGGTTTGTTTTGGAGAACTTTGGAAACCTAATTGATAACCTCCGTAGCTTAAAGGGTTAAAGTGGGTTGGATAGTGGGTTTAGTGGGTCAATAATCAATCAGATTAAGACTCCTAATTTTCGTCACTTTTAATTCCTCAAAATGTAAAATTACCAAAATACCCTTTAAGTTGCCGGTATGGCCTAAAAATACCCCGGAATCCAAACTACACCCCCGGCTAGTGTTTTCTGACTATCTCGACCCTTCCGGACACGTTGGCGCACTCAAAATGACCATACGGTTTATAGATTTTAAATTCACTTTTTATAATCAAAATATTACACCGTGACGCGGCGGTTCCACGCGTCTCAACAAAATTTCTAAAATGCCGTATATAAATCTCACGACAACTTTTATAATACCAAATACATATATCGAAACATGTATGCACATAATCAAATACTAACTCGCATCTCGATAGTATTTATAACCCGGATTAATTTCCAATTAATACGCATTTAATTAATTAATCCCAAAAATAAATATAGCCAAAAGTACGGGGTATTACATTGGGATGTTTAGATGAAGGTTTAAATGATCAAAAGTTGTTAAACCCGTAGTTGCAGAAAATCAGGCCTGGACCTGAGGGATCGATCGATCGACCCCTACCTTCGATCGATCGACCTCCCCTGATTAAGTAAAGTTATTTCTTTTTAAATGTTGATTCTTATCCCGAAACTTTTATGGATCTTTGGTGATTATTATTTGAATATTTTGGGACTTAGAAAATATCAGTAAACCCTTGTTAAGATTTGAATTAATTGGATTTAGATTCAAATGATTTAAATGATGAAAATTATATCGATTGGAATTTCGGTTTCTTGATTCGTTTGTTGATTTCCGAATGGTGATGTATGAGGATTTAAGATAGGACCAGTAGGGGTGATTTTATATAATACCTGGGTATCCTTAAATTTACAAGAGGGTTAAATCCTAAGTGAAAGAATAGGTATTTATAAGGGACTTGAAACTATCGGTTTTAACCTTAATTAAAAGGAGAACTAAATTCGTAGTAGTTCGGGAGAAATAAAGGTTATGGACCAGTAGGAAATTAATGACTTCTTACTGAATATAAGATGAGGGAAATCCTATTTGAATCTTGTGAGATGGGAGTTTAGAACTCATTTGGTTGAAAGAGGGTATGAGGTTATCCCGATCGCATAGTTGAAGTTTTCGGACCTCCTCGATCGACAAAGTTAAGTAGTAGTGTATTGGAGGGGTTCCTTGTTTGGATTTCGCTTTGCGAGACGCTCCGCGCATGAACCTTAACGACGTCGGGAGTGGAGGGATGTCATAGGATGCGGGGATAATTAAATATGTTATATTAATACGTGGAATTTAAAAGAGATATAATACTAAGTATGGGAAATATCTTAGGGAAGTGATAATTACCTTATTGATATTATATTATAGGTATGATAATACCTATTTGATTGATTAATGATTTATGTGTATGACATACCTAGCTTACTTGCTATCGGTGGGAGGTTTGCGCTTGAGGGCAGTCATATCCTGATGAATCCATGGGATCTTTGATTTGTCGCTCGAGAACATAGGTCTATGAAAGACTTATCGGGGAGTTGATAAGTCCGCTGACTGTGGGTGCGTAGGTATGTGCGTGACCCATGGATACGAGAACTATGTTCGCCTCCAATTTATTTGTTGTTGTTTGTGGTTCGTGGAATCTTACCGAACCTGTAGTCCCCTATTCGGCGACCTGCGATGATGGGACATGATAGCAGAGTAATGCATTGCACCACAGCTGTGACTCGGGGTGCCGTATTATATATGAATATATATATATAATCAATTAAATGATTAAATGGATATATTGTGGTTAGATCTATCTACGGTGATAATTGTAGATAACGGTGAATAAAATATGTTAATGGAATTTAGTTAATAAATGTTTATGCTTTTAGAATTGAAAAGCTTAACTCATGTTAATGAGAAATGATTCAGATTAATAAATAATGATTCATGTTAATGAGAAACTATATCATAAAGGAGAAATGTAAATGAATAATAATGTGTCGTATGGTATGGGACATACGGGAATTATGATAGTATAAAATGGAGACTAGAAAGGAGGAACCATTAAATAGGAGGTTAATAGGAAACATTAAGTGTGCACTCTAGTTGAGAGGTGAGTATTGCAAGTGAGAGTTGGATCTAACATGTACATAATAAATGCTTTATTGCACTTGTTAAATACTTGATGTTTTAAAAATACTCTACACATTCGGGCTCTGACCTGTTTCCTTGCATATTTTCTCCTCTATTGTATCTCTATATCAGGTGTCCAGCAACAGGGACGCCAACCATAGTTGATTTTGACGCGCTATGGAGCTATGGAAGTTTTGCTTAGACGCTTATCATCTTTTTGATTCACAGTATTCTTAGTTAGGGCATGTCGCCCAAAAGGATTTCAGTTATCATTTTCCATTTGAGTAAAATATTGTTGTATTTTGACTTTTAATACATTTAACATTGTTGGGATTATTGTAAAGGATTTATATTCCTTGGGAATGTTTATTCCAGTTGGATTTAAATTATTTTTGTGATACTTATTGTGTTATCAGTGTTGTAAAATAAATGTGTTGTGTTATTCTTAAAAATGGAAAAAGGTTTTGTTGAAATTTAAATTGGAAAGTTTTAACACCAACTTATTTGAGTATTGGGTGAGTTGTAAATGTTTTCGACAGTGATGCTAAGAATGAGCCAATTGTATATTCTGTTTTAATTTGGTATGGGACTGGCCACCCGGTATTTAATTAGGCGGGGTGTTACAAGTGGTATCAGAGCATCAGGTTCTAGTGTCCTTTAGGATCTGTACGGCTTACTGTGTTTTCAGCTTAGCGTTCTTTGATATAGAGCCCTATGTTTAGGAACGTTGATCTCTTTGGTAAGATTCCGTATATATCCGTGAATCTTATTTACGTTCAGGAGTGATCGAACATAGAAGTATGGCAGATGAGGGCCATTGGACGGATAGCATAGATCGTGCTTAAGAGGTTATGAAGTATGTTCGAGTATGATGACCGTAGTCGAGGTCACCCTATTACGGAAAAATTGAGGAGAGTCATTAGTAGAAGTTCTTGAAATGCGTGAATTGTGTATGTTCCCTAACGAAGGCAATATATTGAAAGGATTAGGTATATAGTGGTGTGTGGTTAACTAGAACTGAAAATTTGGGGTAAAATTTTTCTTGACTCATCGGAGCAAAGTTATAATATTTGGATTCAACAACCACCACCCGCGAATGAGGGTATGTTTCCTATCTAAGGATTATGAAGCGTATATTGATTTTGTTACGATGAATGTTGTGTGGGCAAAAAGGGTTGCTAAACTTAGCCTATAGCACTGTTATTTACGTAGACTCACTGAGGGGTGTGGGACAGCTTTATATTACATGTTATCACTGGGGTTTGATTTGTATCATGGGATTACTTACCTAGAGCATGTCCGAGTGTGATTTGACTATCGGCGAGCATTGACTTGTGGTATATGAGAGCATATGTCTGCATCTTGTCTTCTATAAGAGAGTAGATGCGTAGACCCTATTTGAAATCGATAAAACCTAATTTTTGTTTAAATCCATAAACCTGATATTTTTTTATATATAAACAAAATTTTTATACATTATTGACTAAGGACCTTAGGAGTTTCGATGACCGACTACTTTAGGAAGTAGTGTATCAGGGTGGTTCCTTGTTTGGATTTCGCTTGCGAGACACCCCACGCATGAAACTAATAACCGTTGGGAGTCGAAATAAGTTAGGTCTTTGGGAAATGAGTTTATAACCTTCGCGAAACTTTTAATATTGAAATCGGTACGAGAGGGTGTATGGGCGCCCTGGTCGATTGAATTGTCGTATTTTTCATAATTGTGAAAAGGTAAGTAATTGAGACTTCAGGATTTATTTGTTCACTACGAGAGGATCATTTGTTCCTAAAGTTTGTCACGAGGAGGGTATAAGGAAGATTGGGTAAAGTTTAAATTTGATTCAGTTGAAACTATATGGTGAGGCTTGGCGTATAACATCGATAGGGATTTAGTTAATGTACTGTATGGGCGGTACATCTTGGATTTCTTGCGATGTGAGATTTATACTCGGAGTTGACCTTACCTGTATGACTTATATTCCTGAATTTCGGGATGAAATTCTGTTATAAGGGGGAAGTATGTAATACCCCGTAATTTTAAATGACTTTTAAAATGGGTTATATTTTAATTTCATGGATTAATAAGATTTTTATTATTAATTAATTCATTCGAGTTTTATCCGGACTGTGGATATGAATATGGATGATTTTGAATATTACTTAAAGATATTTAGGTAATATATGAATGTGATGTCATTGATATGACTGTATGATATAAATTCGGTAATTTATATTTTTAGTCAGACGCGGTATGGGACGTGTCGGGACTAGTTTATTAAATTAAAAAGGAAATTTATTTTCTATCGACCTTATAGTCAGTTCGACTGCCTAGTTGCGTTCGGAAGGTTCGAAATAGTCAGAAAAGTCTATTTGGATGTTAATTTTGAGTCTCGGGTCATTTGGGAATGAATAGACAACCCGAAAGGGCATTTTGGTCATTTTTCTAGGGGGGATGAATAGTGATTTCGGATTTGGGATCATTATAAGAATAGGTAGATTAAGTGAATGGGAGTTATTCATCTCCTCTTCACAAATAAGAGCAGCCATCTTCTTAGAGTGAGAGTAAGAGTGCTTGGGAAGGAGAAGAACTAGAACAAAGGTTCGCCACCACCAACCACCACCGGAGTTTGACCGGAGAAGGGACAACCAACTGAGATAAACTACACCAAAGGACCAGACCTACACTAAAGGCAAGTGTTTAATAATAGCAATTTAAGTTTTTATATTGGCCATGTTAGAATAGTATGAAAAGAGAAGATTATTCATGTTTGGAAGAGATAATGGATCATTAAATGGATTTCTGGAAAACTGAAATGATATAGGAATTTAACTCATGTGTTAGGATAATAATAATCCACTAATTAGTCATGAATCTGTTGAAGAAATGATGGAAACCATTGATGTGTTCTTGAAGAGGTTATGTTAATAAATTTCTGGGAATAAGGAGATAAACATGCTTTTTAATCAAATCCTTTGATGATTCTAGGATGTTTAGAGTATTGGAAATCATTCATATATGCTGATATATCATGTAGTAAAGTTTATAAGTCATTTGGGATGTTTAGATGAAGGTTTAAATGATCAAAAGTTGTTAAACCCATAGTTGCAGAAAATGCAGAAAATCGGGCCTAGACCTGAGGGATCGATCGATCGACCCCTACCTTCGATCGATCGACCTCCCCTGATTAAGTAAAGTTATTTCTTTTTAAATGTTGATTCTTATCCCGAAACTTTTATGGATCTTTGGTGATTATTATTTGAATATTTTGGGACTTAGAAAATATCAGTAAACCCTTGTTAAGATTTGAATTAATTGGATTTAGATTCAAATGATTTAAATGATGAAAATTATATCGAATGGAATTTGGGTTTTAGATTCGTTTGTTAATTTCCGAATGGTGATGTATGAGGATTTAAGATAGGAACAGTAGGGGTGATTTTATATAATACCTGGGTATCCTTAAGTTTATAAGAGGGTTAAATCCTAAGTGAAAGAATAGGTATTTATAAGGGACTTGAAACTATGGGTTTAAACTTAATTAAAAGGAGAACTAAATTCGTAGTAATTCGGGAGAAATAAAGGTTATGGACCAGTAGGAAATTAATGATTTCTTACTGAATATAAGATGAGGGAAATCCTATTTGAATCTTGTGAGATGGGAGTTTAGAACTCATTTGGTTGAAAGAGGGTATGAGGTTATCTCGATCGCATAGTTGAAGTTTTCGGACATCCTCGATCGACAAAGTTAAGTATTAGTGTATTGGAGGGGTTCCTTGTTTGGATTTCGCTTTGCGAGACGCTCCGCGCATGAACCTTAACGACGTCGGGAGTGGAGGGATGTCATAGGATGCGGGGATAATTAAATATTTTATATTAATACGTGGAATTTAAAAGAGATATAATAGTAAGTATGGGAAATATCTTAGGGAAATGATAATTACCTTATTGATATTATATTATAGGTATGATAATACCTATTTGATTGATTAATGATTTATGTGTATGACATACCTAGCTTACTTGCTATCGGTGGGAGGTTTGCGCGTGAGGGCAGTCATATCCTGATGAATCCATGGGATCTTTGATTTGTCGCTCGAGAACATAGGTCTATGAAAGACTTATCGGGAAGTTGATAAGTCCGTTGACTGTGGGTGCGTAGGTATGTGCGTGACCCATGGATACAAGAACTATGTTCGCCTCGAATTTGTTTGTTGTTGTTTGTGGTTCGTGGAATCTTACCGAACCTGTAGTCCCCTATTCGGCGACCTGCGACGATGGGACATGATAGCAGAGTAATGCATTGCACCACAGCTGTGACTCGGGGTGCCGTATTATATATGAATATATATATATATATATATATATATATATATATATATATATATATATATATATATATATATATATAAATGAATTAAATGATTAAATGGATATATTGTGGTTAGATCTATCTACGGTGATAATTGTAGATAACGGTGAATAAAATATGTTAATGGAATTTAGTTAATAAATGTTTATGCTTTTAGAATTGAAAAGCTTAACTCATGTTAATGAGAAATGATTCAGATTAATAAATAATGATTCATGTTAATGAGAAACTATATCATAAAGAAGAAATGTAAATGAATAATAATGTGTCGTATGGTATGGGACATACGGGGATTATGATAGTATAAAATGGAGACTAGAAAGGAGGAACCATTAAATAGGAGGTTAATAGGAAACGTTAAGTGTGCACTCTAGTTGAGAGGTGAGTATTGCAAGTGAGAGTTGGATCTAACATGTACATAATAAATGCTTTATTGCACTTGTTAAATACTTGCTGTTTTGAAAATACTCTACACATTCGGGCTCTGACCCATTTCCTTGCATATTTTCTCCTCTATTGTATCTCTATATCAGGTGTCCAGCAACAGGGAGGCCAACCATAGTTGATTTTGACGAGCTATGGAGCTATGGAAGTTTTGCTTAGACGCTTATCATCTTTTTGATTCACAGTATTCTTAGTTAGGGCATGTCGCCCAAAAGGATTTCAGTTATCATTTTCCATTGGAGTAAAATATTGTTGTATTTTGACTTTTAATACATTTAACATTGTTGGGATTATTGTAAAGGATTTATATTACTTGGGAATGTTTATTCCAGTTGCATTTAAATTATTTTTTTGATACTTATTGTGTTATCAGTGTTGTAAACTAAATGTGTTGTGTTATTCTTAAAAATGGAAAAAGGTTTTGTTGAAATTTAAATTGGAAAGTTTTAACACCAACTTATTTGAGTATTGGGTGAGTTGTAAATGTTTTCGACAGTGATGCTAAGAATGAGCCAACTGTATATTCTGTTTTAATTTGGTATGGGACTGGCCACCCGGCATTTAATTAGGCGGGGTGTTACAAGTAATCATTAAAATGTTTTCGACAGTGATGCTATTAACTGAACCAACTTGGCATTTTGTATTGATTTAATAAAGGAGTAGCTACCCGGTATTTAATTAGTCGGGGTGTCACAAAATGTTGCAAAATCCCTAGTTAATTCTCTAGCTATACATAGTGAAGAAACTTCTGAAAAGACTAGAAAAGAGAATACGAATTTTAAAGAAGAAATCCTTAGTCAAATAAAAAGACAAAAAGATTATTTAGACTTCTTAGAAAGAATTGAAAAAAGATTTGAACAAAAACAGGAAACAACCTGTAAATTTAGAGAAACCCCTTATATAGAAATTAAAGAAAAGAATACCATAGGTCGACGAGTCATAAATGACAGATTAGATAAGACTAGTAAGATAGTTTGCTCTATCCCAAATATGGGACAGCGTAATCATATGCTCCAAAGACTTAAAGATTCATCCTTCAATGTTAGGACTTGGTGGAAAGAAAGAAATTTCACCAATCCTCTCTAATGGAAAGAATGGGGTGAAGTTGACTGGAAGATTGTTGAAGATTACATTCATAATAAACAACTTTTAGCCATTAGATACATAGACTTGTTTAAGGAAGGTGCCACTCCCAAGATTCCTAATTATAACATGGCTTACCATTGTAGGAATCATGTGTTAGACAAATCCTATACTGAGCTCTAAGTATTTGACTAAGAATGACTTAGATATAGAGGAACTGATAGGAAGTTCCAATTCCTAACCTTTGGACTCTTTCAAGCAAGAATCCAAGGATTACATAGACCTCAAAATAATATCAACATATTATGTTGTTTAGTAAACAAAAGATGGAAATATTTTGAGAAAATCCTTATTGGGATAGCCCAATTAGAAATGTCAGACAATATAGGATACTTTAATGTCATTCCGGCATTTACAATAACCGTAGACACAGCCAAACATTTTAAGTTAATCTTATATTCTAGTGGCTATGAAGACTATATTATCCCAGACGCTAATATAAATATAGAATTCCAAAGCTATGTGAAGTTCTCCTAATTTTCTTATGAAGGAATGCAATCGGAAATTCCTAGCGGTAGACTTAATGAAGAAATCTTAGTTAGAACCAATATTTTAGACTATAATCATTCTTATAGTATTAAGAATACTAGACCTATGAAAGAAAAAGCTAAGACCCTCTGGAAATTGCCAGAATTTTAAGAAACTAAGACTATACAAAATAAACCTTTGTTTATTAATCAAGACGACGTCACTGGAAAAATTACCATTCAATTTGGTCCTCCTAATATTGTCAATAAGAATATCCAGACGGAAGAAATTAGATTTAGGAATATGGAAGAAGACATAATTAATGATCCTTCAGAAGGAGTATGTACTAGTAAGACTAGGGCTAGTTTACTAAGACAAGCCCCGATAATTATACCTAGAAGATCATTTGAACAAAAAGACTTAATTAAAGAAAAAGCTAGGATCCAAACTTTGGACATGAACCCTTAGAATTGGATATGAAGACATTCAAAGATAACCTTAAGAAAAGTCATTTAGTTAGATTTCGATAAAGAGAAAGATTTGATATGATAGCTCAAGACCGTATATTAAAATTAAAAGAATCTAAGAATACTAAGGAACTTCTTAGAAACTTAAGACTAATAGAAGAAGGAGAACAAAGATTAATGTCAGCTACACAAGTAGAGCCTAGTAAACAAGAGATAGGAAGTAGTAGTTGGCTAGAAGATGCTCCTAGACTTTTTAGTAAACCAATAGGAATAAATATTCTGATATACTCAAGCACCGTAGTTAAGACTAAACCTGATTATATAAAAGACTTTCCAACTAGTGACTAGAGTTTAACTCCTGTTAAGACTATGGCAAGCCAAGCCATAAATCCAGTAGGTATATATCTTAACCTAGATAATGTTCAAGACAGGAAGAAGGCCTTAGACAAATGGTGTAATCAAATGAACATGTGTTTTGCATCTAATGAACAATGGGATGCAAGGTCATGCATGTAGTACGCTGAGCAATCCATTAGAGGAATTGCAAAAGATTACTTAGATAGTTTAAGAAAGGATACATATGAAGAATCCTTAGCTAAGATTGATAAGATGAAAGAAAACTTAGAAGAAAGATCAATTAAAGAATATATTCAGTTGTTCACATTAGAATTCATTGAAGCCGGATATCTAGCTCAAATCAATGAACAAGACCTAGCAAAAACTAAGTTAGCCCTCCTTAGCATTTGCAAATTAGATAAGATAAATGAATATAGCAATAATTATGAACAACTATATTACCAAATTAAAGAATTTGGGGAGACTTTAAAAAATGAATACTTTAGAAAGATACCAACCATGGGACAAATCCTAATTAATGAATATAGAAATTGTCCAAGAGTAGCTGGAGTTAAGAACAACTCCCTTGGTGAAAGAATCAATTTTGCCAAAGACTATATCATATCTAAGAGACGTTATATAACTAAAAAAATGTTGATAGAAGAGACTGTCAAGCAGATCCCTCCAATCAAAGACGAAAGAGACATCGCTCGAATCCAATGGGGATGTGGAAGTGAATCTAAGAAATTCAAAAAGAAATTATAATGGAAATATAGAAAGTTTAAAACTAGACCTTTAGGATTTCCAAAGAAGTATAAATTTAGACAATCTACTACCTTTAAAAAAAAGGATCCTACGACTAAGAAAAATAGATTTAACCAAAGAAGATATTTTAAGAAGAATACTAGTAAGTATAAGAAGGTTCCTAATTATAGGAAAGAAAAAGATGTAGCTCAATCTAAGACTGCCACCAAAGAATGTTGGAATTGCGACAAAGAAGGACACTTTGCTAAAGACTGCCCTAATAAGAAAGATAAAGAAAGTATTAAGATTATTAATACAATATTAGACTATGCAGATCAAGAAGAGTTAGATATCCTATATTCTATAGAAATATCAGACATAGAAGATGATGACAATACTAGTATCTATAGTGTATATACAGATAGTGACTCAGAAGACTATAATAGCGATACTGATGAGTACGAAGACTCTCAGGATACTCTAGACTTATATATGATGCAGACTAATCAAGACAATTTAGATGATGAATATATAGACTTTGAAGAAGCTTGGTATAAGTGCATATTAAGCCTATTTATAAATAAAAGATAGACAGTTAGTAATCCAGAGTTACTAACCTATATACCTAGATGCTACTTTGATGAAAGACATTATTGCACATTTGAAATGAAATATTGCAAAAAAGACTTTATATGCGTAGAATGCTTTGAGACTATATAAACATAATTATTTATGGTTAGTATTGTTTGTCAATTACACTACCATGAAGACTATTGGAGAACGAGATTTAGAGCAATTTATACTAGCCAGTATGACGCTCAAATAGACTTAGATATTAAAACATATTATCAAGAAATTGATAGAAATATAGCCAAAAGATTGCAAGAAAATGAAGGCTTTAAAGGAAAAGGAATTTCCCATGATTTAGAAGAATACCATTCTGATAGTAGTTCAGAAGACCAAATACCCTTAGATTTAATAGATAAACCTCAGAAAAGAATATCTATTTTAGAAAAGAACAATTTAGGAATTTCTACTAAACCACATGCTTGTTTTGTAGAATTATTTGTTCAACATAAAGACTATCCTAAAAGACTTTCAGCTTTTATAGATACAGGGTGCTCTCAGAGTATTTGCAAGGCTAATGCCTTCCCTGAAAACTATTTTTTAGAAAGTACTCAAGAAATCTATGGTAAAGTGGCTAATGAAGATCAATTTACCTTATATTTCCAGACTATTCCTATTTATTTTAAATTAGGAAATCAGACCAACAAAACCGTTAATCATCGGTTTTGGATAATGGATCATCATCCTAGTTTCACAGGAAACATTATTTTAGGACAAGACTTTATTAGTAAATACCATCCTTATAATCAGTATAACGATAAGATATTAATTAGTGATACATAGGAATTTAATATTAAAGCCCCTCTAATAGATCATAAGACTGCCTTTGACCTTATGCAGGTCAAACCCAATTATAGACCCATAAAACATCAGAGTTCTTCAGCTGAGCATGGTGGACCTAGACCTACAACCCAACAATAAGCCCTAGATATTACTAAACCCTTACAGAAAGAGTGTAAGTGTGTAGACCAAAAGTGTTATAAGAAAATAGCGCTTATACAACAAGACATTTTAGATCAAGCCCAGCATACCATATTACAGGTTCAAGCTATATCCAAACAGAAGAAAATGGATATAGAAGTAGAAAAGGAAAAGATTAGGCAACTAGTTGAGCCTACTTTAGGATAAAATCCCATCGCTAAGTGGGATAAAGACCAAAGCTATTGCGAAATCATCCCTATTAACCCAGACGCCATTATTAATGGTGGAACCTATAAGAAGGGATACTCACAAGAAGATAAGAAAGAGTTTAAAAAAGACATAAACGAAATGCTTAAGTTAGGCATTATTAGAGAAAGTAAAAGTAGACATAATAGCCTAGCCTTCTATGTTCAAAACGAATCTGAACATAAAAGAGGAAAAAGACGTATGGTTATAGATTATAGACAATTAAATAAGAATTGTGAATTTTATTCTTATGAGATACCAAACAAGAATAATTTGATCAATTTGATTGAGGATAGAATTATATTCAGTAAGTTTGATTGCAAATCAGGCTTCTGGCAAATTAAGATGCATCCAGACAGTATTACTTGGACAACCTTTAGTGTGCCCCAAAGAAAATACGAATGGCTAGTAATGCCATTTGGATACTTGAATGCTCCTCAAGTTTTCCAAAGAAGAATGGATAATATATTTAGACCTTATTCATAAATTTGTCTTGTTTACATAGATGATATTTTTATAGCAAGTAAGACTGAGATAGAACATGTAGACCATCTTAAAAATATTATTTTAGAATTACATAAACATGGTATTGTTATTTCCGAAAGAAAAATGCAATTATTTCAGACTGAGATAAACTTTGTGGGAATGCATATTAATAAAGGAAAATTATCCTTGGTATAACACATAACTAAGAAGATTCTTGAGTTATAGAAAATAATTACAATCATTTTTAGGATTGCTTAATTGTGTTGAAGACTTTATTAAAGGCCTTGCTTCAAAAAGACAAAGCTTAACTGCCAAATTAAAAGGAACAAACAAAGCTAATCCCTTTTATTGGACTAAAGATTATTTTGAAGTTATAAGACAAATTAAAGTTGCAGTAAAAAATATTCCTTTACTTGAACTGCCTAATACAGAAGACCAGTTTATAGTAGAAACAGATGCCTCTGATAAATAATGGGGAGCAATATACTTTGCCATTGATCATCAGACAAAAAAGAAAAAACTTTGTAGACATAGTTCTAGAACCTTTATAGACCCAGAAATAAGATACACTGCCCATGAAAAAAGTTTTAGCCATAGTAAAGGCAATAGAAATATACATTTTGTTTCTTAGACCTAAACATTTTACTGTTTATACTGACTCTTCTTATGCAATAAAATTCAGAGATTTAGACTTGTCCAAATCAAGGACTGATAGACTAATTAGATGGCAACAATTGCTTAATGGTTATGACTTATCTGTTATACATATTAAGGGAAGTAAAAATACCATTCCGGACATTATATCAAGAGAGCCAATGTTTGCTAACACTAATATGATTTCATGTTTTATGTTGCAAATAGAAGACATGAGCTCCTCTGGAACGAATAGACTAAACAAGGAAGACGTTGCAAACTATCTTAGACGCGTAAGACCAAATGCTGGTATAACGCAAAGACCGACTCATATTCAAGACTCTCAAGAAAGACCAATCCTAGAGAACTTTGATGATATCTTAGTTCCTCCTGGAAAATCTAGACAAGAGATTATTTCTCAAAATAGACTCATTGAGAAAATGTATTTTTCCTAATATAGACCTGATTAAAGATATCCAGACTTGATCAAATTTAGACGAGAATTTTCAGAAGATGAAAATACTCTCATAGACGTTATATGGTGGAACGTCAAGAATAGACTATGGATTGAGTTCAAACAAAATTTGGCAGCCATTGCTAGATTTATGAGGACTCAAAGACTTACAGTTACCCATCTCAGTGGTACTGCTATACCTAGACCTCAGAGTCAGACATATGCTCAGACTCTTGGAGAATCCTCCAAAACTAGACCTACTGATTTCTGTTATTAGAAAAATACTTTTAAGACTAAAATTGTTATACCATTTGGTCATAATAATCTCCCATTAACGGAAGACTTTAAAAAAGAAGATAATAACATTATTGATCATTTTAATATGTTATTATCAGAAATAAATGGAGATGACTTAATAATTAAGGGATTCTTCAAAGACGTTCCAAAAATATATCTTTTTGCAAAATCAGACATGGCTTATATAACCCTTGCAAACCACGGGTTCATTGGACTCGTCCAGATAAAAGATATTGAAGACTCTGTTGCTCTTGGAAAAATAGTCCATGAGTATGTTAAAAAGGTAGAAGACTTCCTTCCTCAATTTGTTAGAATTTATCAGATTGCTCCATGTTCATGTAGAGGAATGAGAGTTCAAGGATTTAGACTTATTAGATTTTCCAATTATATATTCGAAGACGTTGATATTTTATCAGAAGACTAAATTGAAGAATTAATTATTGATAAGTCCAAGCTCCAGATTACTCAAGCCATGGAGACAATTGAAATCATGGAGTTATTGATAAGAGAAGACAGGTGGTACACCGCCTATCACAAAGAAGACCTGATAATCTAAGCCGATGAGCCATTCAATGGAAGGCTCAAGAAGAAATCCAAGGAAATGGTAGAGATATCTTTGCCAGCTAGCCTTAGAACTGTAGGCCTCGTTGATGAATTTTTCAACAATGCCCTACCAAACCAAGACAAAGAAGAAGAAGACACTGATACAACAAAGGGCCCCTCAGTAGTGGAAGAATTATTGAAGGCAAAAGACTCGGTTGCTTATACTCTGCTTTACATAAAGCAAAAGGATGCTTGCTCCACATGGGCCACCAGATTGATACAAAATACGAAGACATTGTTTGATGCTCTTGCATTATTACAAGACGACAAGACTCATGATGAAGACATGGCACGCCCCATCAGCTGGCCTTTCTTTTCAAAAAGAAAAAGATTCCCCCATTTTCAAAAGATGTTAAAAGCTGTAGGCCCACCTGATAAGATTCTCAAGATAATGTTGCTTTAATAATTTCAACTGGATCACTTTTGATAGCCGGTTACCAGTCATTTGTAAGTGCCCTTGTACTATAAAAGGGAGCGTCCATTTGTGTTTAGACATCAGGAGTTAGAGAGTGATCATTTGTTAGACTTCCAGTGTTAGAGAGAGTGTATGCTTGTAGAGAGCAATATGTACATGAGTGAGTAAACCTCTCATAGTTAGGGGAGTGGGGAGAGTTATAACTACTTATGCTATGCAATGAAAGTATTTTCTTTTCCATAAATATCTTATGTTAAGTTGTTATTATTTTCCAAATTATCTCCAACATTCTTTTCATAGAGGACTATTGTGTGGAACCTCTGGTGTAGCACACAAGGTGTTATATTGGTGAACCGCCGTCAGGTGCCGATTTTCCGTGAGCCGTTAGCCAGGTGGGCGTTAGGCGTGAAGGCGTACAGGCAGGAAATGGGTTCAACGCCAAAGTAGTGGATTGAGGTGCGACACATAAAGAGAGAGTTGTAGGAGGCCGAGACCGGAGAAGAATAGTAACAAGGCTGAAGAGACAAAGGGAAGAAGGTAAATATATTGCAGACCAGAAGGAAGGTATAACTTGAACCAAACCCTTAACTATTCTACATGTTATTGTTTTAAAAGAATTTTGTATGAGCCTACAAATCACTAAAGACTTTTTAGAATTTGTTAATCAAACAAGTTTAGACTTAACTAGAGAAATCCAAGATTGGACTCTCAGAGATCCTAAAGACAAAGAACTTATAGAAACTCCTTTAACATATGCAGGTGGTACTTTTAAATATATAGACTAGATTATTAAGTGGTTAGGAAGATAAGTACCTAGAATAGAAATAATTAGAATAGGGATTCGTGATCTCTTTAAACAAAAATTAAGAACTGAAGATTTTGCAGAAGAACTATCAAGACCTGAAAAATACCAAGAATACACTAGGATACTTGAAGACAGTATAGACGCATTAAAATTTATTAGACGAAAAAGGTTAGATGAAACAAAGGCTATTTTTAGTCGGAGGAATTCACACTCTTCTTAAAAACATAGAGACAGCTGCCCCTAGAACATACCGTAGATTTTTGTCATCTTATGGTGATAATAATTTAGACGAATTTACCGATAACGATATAATTGATCTTATTAATCAAATATATAAAGAAACTAGACAGATAAACCCACGATACCGTATAAGGTATTTAAGACTAGAATATTTTCCATCAAAACCTTTTTCAATTTCTAGACTCCCTAAAGAAACTATTTATAGTGATAATCCTCGCTATTCAGAACTCCAGTACGATAGTGACGGAAGAAGCTTAAGAAGTATCAGTAGCTATGAAACTTCTACACTTAGACTTCCAGATTAATTAGGCTTTAAAATAAGCTTAAAAGACCTTAGAAATCATTGGGGTAGAAATTAATATTCCCAAAAATCATAGAAAGAGAAGGTGGTCCCTAGGCAGTCCAAAAAAGACAAACGCGGTCCTTAGACGTAGTTGGACGTTAGCTAATCCGCATGAGAGTCTCTCTCTCTCTCTCTCTCTCTCTATATATATATATATATATATATATATATATATATATATATATATATATATATATATATATATTAACGTATGGGTAAGAATCCAAATATTCTTAATATTCTTACCCAGTTACTAGTACCTTTTTTTAATAGTATTTTAAATGTGTCTTCCTTCTTTGATTACTTTAAATTAGTGACTTTTGAATTTTTCTACAATATTATTTAGTAACCTTATAAAAGTATTATTTTATTCTATAATTATTTATAGAGAAGTAGGGTTGTTTAAATTAACTGAGCGAGTTTCTTCAGTCTATCTTATACTCATATATATTAATGCTTGGGTTCCACCTAAAAAAGATGGGAAAATTTGACCATAATACCAATTTGGAAAATCATCTCCTCATAAAAGAGTGATAAAAATATACAAAATCAAGGTTAAGGATTAAAATTATAATGCTTGAATTTTCAAGAGGTGATCAATTAAAATACTTATTATAGTTTAGAAACTAATTCGACACACTTAAACATTAGGGAATAAATTGACACTCTTATGATACTTTAGGGACTAAATTAATGATTGCAGTTAGGCGTGTCAATGGGTCGGGTCCGGATCGGATCTAGCTTGATAGTAAAAACTTAATCGGATTTATATTAGGATCGGGTCTTAATCGGATCTAAAATGTTGGATCCAGATCTGGATCCGTATAAGATCGGGTCCGGATCTGGGTCTGAACATATATATACATTTATTTTTTAATTTTTTTAATCTTAAAATGAAATATTTTATAATTTATTATAGTGTATGATTTGTATAAATAAAACATATATTACTTTGATCTATATATATTTATACATATAATACTTATATATTATAGATGTAGATATATTAATTAAATATATAAATTTATATATGTTATATTTAATCGGATCGAATTAGACTAGATCCATATCCGATCCATTTAATAATCGGATAATCGGGTAAATGGGTAATTAGATTTTAAAATATGATCTAGATCCAAGTAAATGGATCAGGTCTGGATTCAGACCCGGTTCATTGACATCCCTAGTTACAGTAATTTATAAACTATTTTAAAACCTTAAATAGTTTGGAGACTAGTAGTGTAATTTACTCATTTTTTTTATTGAAACTTATATAATAGAATCTTCTAAAAAAATAGTTTCAAATTTATTAATATTAACTAATAAATCAAGTCATTGTATCTATCTATAAATAACCTGTCTATCTTTTATTGAAATTAATAAATCATCCACTACTTACACTATTTTAAGTTATTTGTGTTGTAAATAAAAGACAAAGAATGGATAGAGAGGGAGTATTTTATTTCTCAGTTGTATTGGGTGTAATTGTTGTACAAAATCATGTGAGGATCCTCCTATTTATAGGACATAGTGAGACATCCCAAGAGACAAGAGTATGAGTGGCCATCCACCCAAAAGATAAAAGCCACATATTTTTAACACTCCCCCTTGGATGTACACCATATCCACCATTTAACGATTGTTGCCTCATTAAAACCTTACTAAGGAAAAACCCAGTGGGAAAAAACCAATGTGAAGGAAAAAGAGTACAAATTTTTTATCATTAAATTCGTGTTGGACGTGCTTAATGCAACCTCCTTAAAACCTTTACTAGAAAAATCCAATGGGAAAAACCTAGTTAAAGGAAAAAGAGTGCAACGCACTTATGTCCTAAAAGAGCATGCTTTTTGATTCTCCCCTGAAAAGGATCTCCCCCTAATTTGCATATCTCAAATTGACTGTTGATGAAGTCTCTGCATTCCAATCACATGCACAAGTTTTTGGAACATTGCTTTTGGAAGCGACTTGGTAAACAGATCAGCTAGATTTTCAGTGAAATACACTTGCTTGACTTTGATTTCAATTTTCTTTTGAAGCTCATGAGTGAAGAAAAACTTTAGTGAAATATGCGTAGTTCTGTCTCCTTTGATGAAGCCTTCCTGAATTTGAGCTATGCATGCTGCATTATCTTCATATATGATACTGGGAACATCTGTAATAGAAGACAGTTGGCAAGAACTACGAACATGCTAAATTAAAGATCTCAGCCATACACATTCACGACTTGCTTCATACAGTGCTAAAATTTCAGAGTGGTTAGATGAAGTAGCTACTAAGGTTTGTTTAGTAGAATGCCAAGAAATGATAGTATTAGCACTAAGAAATACATAACATGTGTATGATCGACCCATATGAGGATCAGAGAGGTATATAGAATCTGCATAACCTACTATCTCAGAACCATTAGAATGATTAGAATAATATAAGCCCATATGAGTTGTTCCTTGTAGGTATATTAGGATATGCTTGTTCCCAATCCAATGACGTTTTGTTGGTTCAGAACTATATCTAGCAAGCAAGTTGATTGAAAATGAAATATTCGTTCTAGTGCATTGTGCCAAATATAACAGTACACCAATTCCACTTAAATAGGCTACTTCTGGACCCAATATTTCTTCATCGTCGTCTTTAGGACAGTATGGAGCTTTCTTTATATCTAAAGACCGGAAGACCATGGGTGTACTTAGTGGATGTGGTGTGTCCATACTAAATCTTTTCAAGACTTTTTCAGTATAATTAGACTGATGGACATGAATTCCACCAAAATTTCTCTCGATCTGCAGGCCGAGATAAAATTTAGTTTTCCCAAGGTCTTTCATCTCAAATTACTTTTTCAAATAGTTAGTAGTTTTATTGAGATCTACTGGATTCTCAATTAAATTAATATCATTCACATAAACTACTACTATCGCAAATCCTATTGGCGATTTATTTATAAAGACACATGGGAAAATTGAATTATTTTCGTACCCTTCCTTAGACAAGTATTCACTAAGACGGTTGTGCCATATCCTTTCAGATTTCTTTAAGCCATATAATGACCGTCTTAGTCGAATTGAGTACGTACTTCTTAACTTTGCTTATGGAAAATCAAATCCTTCAGGGATTTTCATATAAATTTCGTGTCTAAGTCCTCGTATAAATAAGCAGTCACAACATCCATGAGTCTCATGTCAAGATTTTTAGAGACCGCTAAACTAATCAGATTTCTGAAAGTTATACCATCCATAACGGGGGAGTATGTTTCATCATAATCAATCCCGAGTTTCAGCAGGAAACCTTGCACCACAAGTCGTTCCTTATATTAAGTGATTTCATTTTTCTCATTTCGCTTCCTTACAAACACCCATTTTTAATCTACTGGGTTAATATCTTTTGGGGTATAGGTCCAAATACACCACGTTTATTTAGAGACTCAAGCTCTGCCTTGATGGCAATTTCCTATTTTGGCCAATCTTCTCTTTGTCGACATTCATTTATAGTAAGTGGTTCATTATCATCATCATCAATGCTATTGAAATTTGTTTACTACTGCATATCAAAATATGTCATTGATGACTGTTTTATTACGATCCCACATTTCTCTTGAACATATATAAAATATAGAGATCTCATTAGTGTTCTTAGGTACCTTTTCCTCTTCAGGGGCTTTTATAGTCACTTTAGGGACTTGTGTCTTTTCAGTGACACTAACCTCTTCAGGTGTTTTAGAGAAAGTGGATATTCTTAACCTCTTCTGGAGCGCTATGAGGGCATGATTTTTCATTTGATCTCCACTTTTGAGGAGTTGAATCTTTGGAACCTATAAGTCTGCCACGCTTCTGGCATGCAACATAATCATTTTCTGCTAAAATCAAATTTTGTCCCAATGGAACTTCAATTCTGGCTAGTGCATTAGCCGCGGGTACATGAGATTTGGTTACTTTCGCAGCATCATTGAATGCCTCGGGTAATTGATTTGCAATTCCCTGAATATGTATTATCCTTTGCACTTCATGCTCACATTGTGAGGTACGGGGGTCTAGATGAGATAGTGTGGAAGTATTCTATGTTAATTCTTACCGTTCTTTAGGTTCGGACCGTACTTCAGGTACGTTATTCCCTCCCCCCTAACGACGGGAAGGTGGTCTCATCAAAATGACAATCCACAAATCTAGCGATAAACACATCACCCGTCAATGGTTCTTGATTACGCGTGAAAAGTGTGCTCGTGTAAGGGCACAGTCGTTGTTTTCGTTTTACCACAATAATACAAACAAACCTAAATTACGACTACACTTGCGAGGCAAGCACAGCGGTAAGTCGGGTATCGAAAATCCACAGGGACGAGATGTTAGAATTTATATGATTTAATACTTCTCAATAAAAGTGTAAAAGATAAATTACAAACTAAAAAGGAAAAGATGCATAAAAGTGAAATGTTTAACTAGGCGAGGGAAAAAGAAACTAAATTAAGAAAGCGAGTAAAACTATAGGTTGCGTCGAATATCCCTCACCCGAGTTAATTTGTATAAAATGGTTACATGGGTCGTCGAGTTATTACAAATGCGTCGAGTTATAACAAAGACGAAGTAAATACAAACTATATTAATGGAGAGGATGATGAATAGTGCAACTGTGCAACATTCAACCCAATTGGGGTGTCAATCCAAGAACAATTGAAGAAGAACTCTCCAAAACCCTCAAACCCTAAGCTATTCTACCCTAAAACTATCTAAAAACGAATATATTTGTTTATGACAACAAAAATTGTATTTATAGTAAGTTGGAATAAGTAAATAAAAGAAAAGAGAAAGGAAAAGAAAAGGAAAAATATCTCCTAAAAACAGGGGATCGATCGATCGACCCCTTTTGGTCGATCGATCGATGATGAACAAAATATCCCATGCCAAGAAGGATCGATCGATCGATCAAGCAGGTATCATCCAAGCAGCCTACTGCATTCCCTTTTCTTCCTCTTCTCCTCCTCTTTTGGTTTCATTATTTTTCCTTCTGCTGAAACTCCCATAACTTCATCATACAAACTCGGAATCACGCATTGTTCATGGCCACGCGAAGCTTGCGAGGAGGGCTACAACTTTCGTGGAGATGTTGGGCCAGGTGCCCAATTTATGAAATGACTAAATTGCCCTTGAACATGCGATCGTGAACAAAAATCGAGCGGAATGCATCCGAACTTCACACTTAGCATCCAAATACCTATAAAAGCTCAATTAACCCCTGCAAAATATGTTAACGTAGAAATACGAGGTTGTCTGGTTAAAAAGCATAAATATAGGGAATAAGATACTCTAGGGGGCTAAAATGCGTAGGTTAGGAGGATAAAATACACAATATTTGCATATTATCAGTTCAATATAATGAATAGTGGATGGTGAATCATAACCCACATATATGACCAAACGACGTTGGGGACCCAGTTTGGTACGTTGTGGCAGTGAGATATGTATGTACACAACACAACTAAATTTATGTAAGTGGGATATGTTTGGATGACATCCAGTCACAAGTTGTGAAGGGGAAAAATAATCGTAAACAGTTGGTCGAAGTTGAATTAACTTGGCAGTGTGTAGGATGGCATGACCCCAAGCTGAGACTGGGAGTTTTGATTGCATAAGAAATGGTTTGGTTATCAGTTGTAAACGTTAAATTAATGACTCAGCTAAACCATTTTGGGTATGAACATGGGGAACTGGTTGCTCAACACCAATGCCTATAGATAAACAATAATCATAAAAAACCTGAGAAGTAAATTCGCCCGCATTATGTAAGCGAATGGATTTGATGTGATGATTAGAAAAATGTGCTCTGAGCTTAATCAGTTGAGCAAGTAATTTGCAAAAGCCAAATTGCGAGTGGATAGTAAGCAAACATGTGACCATCGAGTGGAATCATTAATTAAAACCATAAAATATTTAAAAATGTCCACTAAAAGGGTGAACATGGCCACAAATATCCCCTTGAATGCATTGTAAAAAGGATGGTGGCTCAGATGTTATTTTGAGAAAAGATGGTTTAGTAATTAATTTTCTTTGTGTACATGGGGTGCAAAAATGGTCACTTAGTAGCATGAGTTGTTGATTTGCCAAAAAATGTCCATTAGAATTATTGATGATCTTTCGAAACATGTTGGATCCAGGGTGACCCAAACGATCATACCATATTATCAACTCATTAGGATCGTTAAGATTTTGACCCATGGCAGAGTTTGATTCTACAACAGTAAGTGTTGTATGGTATGACCCAATGGATAATGCAGGGAGTTTTTCTAGTGTGAGCTTCTGGCTTCAAACACTAGAAGTAATGCAAACGAATTCTTTGTTATTTTCAGGACTTGTTTCCATATGATACCCATTCATTCTGATGTCCTAAAATCTCAGCAAATTTCTTTTAGAAGTTGTTGAGTATATATGTCATGTTGTATCAATAACTATGTACCATTAGTTAGCATCACGTGGGCTCTTCCAGAGCCATCAATAATTTTAGCAGGGTCGACTATTGTGGAAACATTTGCCGTATCATACACTAAGTGGGAGAAAATTTTCTGATTTTTCAAAATAGTATGAGTTGTTTCACTGTCAACTAGACAAGTGTCATCGCTTGGTTGCAATTTAAGATCCATACCTTTTATAAGAGTAACACAATTAAGGTTACAAACCATATAAGCATTTAAAATAAATGTAAAACCATAAAATTTATTACAATAAGTAGTGAAAGGGAAAAGAAAAACATAAGGATGTTTCAAGAAAAAACACATTATTGTAGCCATATGAAGCAAACATAAATTATTCACTTTTTCGGGGTTTGCCAAGCATAGCATCAAATGTCTCATTAGAAATGGGATTGTCATCTTCATCTTCAAAAAAATCATCAACATTGAGGTGGGTATTATCAATGTTCCAACGGTCTTCGGGACCTTCCATCTTCCATTATGTTTGTCTCCACCCCCTCTTTGAAGCTTGATATTTGTTCACAAATTTCTTAGAAGCACGACAATTACGGGTCCAATGACCACTGCCACCATATCTATAACAAGTGTCTCATGGTTGTGCTATGTTTGAATTCTGACTTGCTCTTTTATTGGGGCCATTCCACTTCTGGTGGTTCTTGAAATTTTTATTTTGTCTAGGCGCTTGGTTACGGTAGCCACCTCTTCTGGGGGTGCCACCACATTGCCTTATATTTCCTATGCCTCTTTCAAAATTTCGAGTTGAGTTAGTATTCACTTCAGGGAGTGCTACATATCTAGTGGGTCTTGAGGAATGATTCTTCATCAGTATGTCATTGTTTTGCTCATAACTAGAAGACATGAGATTAGTTCCGAGTACCTTTTGAATCCCCGCTCTCGATATTGCTACTACAGGAGCATATTCGAGGCGTGAAAAGTTAAAAATATTGTCTCCAACATATCTGCATCCTGTACCTTTTCTCCACATAGCTTTAGCTTGGAGGTAATCTTGAACATAGCAAAATTGTATTTAGACACAGTCTTGAAATCTTGAAATCTCAAGTTGAGCCATTCATGGCGTGCACATGAAAGTATGATCGATTTTTGGTGGTCATAGTGCTCCTTCACGGAGTTCCATAAATCAAGAGGATCTTTCACGGTTAGGTACTCGCTTTTCAAATCATTGTGTATGTGATGCCTAAGCAATATCAGGGCCTTAGCTTTGTCCTGCCGGGACATGATATTTTCAAGTGTTATTGCATCACCAAGATTTTGAGCTTGAATGTGGAGTTCAGCATTTTGAGACAATTAAGATAATTCACCCTAAAAATTTCAAGTGCTTCAAATTCGAGTTTAGAGATATTTGACATTTTAAATTGTTTAATAAATAAATTACAATCAGAAATATGAAATGCATAACAAAAAAAAAAATAATTCAATATTGATAGAAATATCATGTGTGCAATTAGGACTATAAATAACGATTCAAGTCCCAAATTTAAAAGATATTTTATTAGAACTTCAAGTCCTTGCTATTTATTTGTGAGAACTTCAGGTTCTACACATAAAATTATTGAACTTCAAGTTCAATTTTATTAATAGCTTGGGATTCAAAAATCCCCACCCCGTTGTGTCACAACTTTAGGTTTGAGCACACACACACACACACACACACACACACATAGATATATATATATATATAACTTCAGGTCCAAATTATAAAGTATTTGGGTACATATAATGTCCCATATAAATAATCAAAACTTGAAGTGATGATTTTGGGTATTCATTTGGAACTTCAGGTCCCAAAAAAATTAAATATAAATTAGGAACTTCGGGTCCTAATTGTATTTTGGGATCTTGTTGCCCCAAAAATTTAATGAGTGGTTGATATGAAAAATAAATATATCGTATAATCGTTGCATATTAGTACTTTTCAAATGTGAATAATCAAAATTGCAAATAAAAAATCGTGTGCGATGACAAACTAAAGATTAAAAAAAATATATTAGGGTGTGTTTGATAAAAAAGATGGAAAATAAGCGCTACGAGTCAATTTCCATGGAAAAAATTTATTGGTGTTGTTTGATAGCAAGTATTTTCCAGGTGCATCTTTTATGTGTTTGATTCTCAATGTTTTCTAAGGAAAAAAAGTAGAAAAAATATATAAAAAACAGAAGAATAATAAAAATCCCAGAAAATTAATATAATAACCAAAAAAATTTAAAAACACAAAATATGAATAAAAATCCAAAAAATAAAAAATATTGAAAATGAATAAAAAAAACCAGAATATAAATATTAGATCCAGAATGAATTTTAAAAAAACAAATATAATTTTTTTTTGTCAAGAGTATTAAGAAAAAATAAAAAATGAATAAAAAAAAATCCACCACACCCCGCCCATGCTCCCACCCCAACCCCTAATTGTTTCGTCTCCCCTGTCCCCAAGTCTGGTTTTTTTATTTTATTTTCTTAATATTTGCATTTTTATTAGTTTTCTAAGGTATTTATTCAATTCCATTTTTTTAATTGTTTGAGCGCCTTTTCATTTTCTTTTATTTTTTCTTAATTAATAAATTTTGGATTTTTTAATATATTTATGGGTGTCTTTTTAAATTAATTCAGGGGTTAATATTTATTTTCGATTTTTTAATCATTTTCTGTATTTTTTTCTTCATTTTTGTGTTTTTTTTCATTTCTCTTTTTTTTCCTGAGTTTTTTTTTTCTGGTGTTTTTTTAAATTAATTCTGGGACTAATATTTATTTTCTATACTTTTTTCATTATTTTTGGTTTTTATTTATTTTCTGTTTTTTTCTGAGCTTTTTATAATTTATGTTATTTGTTTTCTTAATTAATAAGTTTTCGGCTTTTTAATAAATTAATGGGTTTTTATTCACTTTCTGGATTTTTTTTCTTTTTTTTGGATTTTGATTCATTTTCTGGATTTTTTTCATTATTTTTGTGATTTTATTCTCTTTCTGGATATTTTTCATTATTTTTGGGTTTTAATTCACTTTTTGGATTTTTTAAATTATTTTTGGGTTTTTTTCACTTTCCATATTTTTTTTTCATTATTTTTTGGTTTTTTCAGTTTTTGTTTTTTTTTATATTAGTTTTGGGTTTTTATTCACTATCAGGATTTTTATCATTTTTTGGGTTTTTTTTTCAATTATCTGGATTTGTTTTCATTATTTTTGGGGGTTTATTCACTTTATGGATTTTTTTCTTTTTTTTGGGTTTATATTCAATTTATTCATTTTTTGTATTTTTTTCATTATTTTTTGCGGTTTTATTAACTTTCTAGATTTTTTTTCATCTTTTTGGGTTTTTATTCACTATCTGGAAATTTTTCAATTTTTTTGGGGTTTTATTCACTTTCTGGATTTTTTTTCATTATTTTTGGGTTTTATTCATTTTCTTGATTTTTTTCATTATTTTTGGGGTTTTATTCACTTTCTGGATTTTTTTCATTATTTTGGATTTTGATTCACTTTTCGGATTTTTTTTCATTTTTTTGGATTTTTACTCATTGTTTGGATTTTTTTCATTATTTTTGTGGCTTTATTCCCTTTTTGTATTTTTTTCATTATTTAGGGAGTTTTATTCACTTTCTGGATTTTTTTTATTATTTTTGGGGTTTCATTTAACTTTTTGTATTTTTTTCATTATTTTTGGATTTTTATTCATTTTTTATTTTTATTTTTTATTTTTTGGATTTTTATTCATTTTTTGAATTTTTTTTCCTGTTTTTTGGCGTTTTATTCACTTCCTGTATTTTTTTTTCATTTTTGAGGGTTTTTATTCTCTTTTTGGATGTTTTATCATTATTTTTGGTTTTTTATTCATTCTCTGGAGTTTTTATCAATTTTTTTTGTGTGACAATTCTTTTCCCTGGAAAATGAATAACAAGGTGGGAGTAGGTTTTTTAATTCCATCTTTTTGTGAAAAAAGTGGTTACGTGACTTGTTTTAAATAAATCAATTCCATAGAAAATTTTGTTTATCAAACACTCAAAAGATGAAAAATGACTCCATATATTGTATTTTCCATGAAAAATTAGTGTTATCAAACACACCATTAGAGTAACATTAATATATCATGCATTATTATTTTATAAACTAATGTCTAAATATTAAACAATGTTTAAGAAAAAAGTTTAGGTCTCAACGAATAATAATTTTTTTTTTTGAATATCTAAAAAAAATTTTAAAATAAATTTAATAGGATTAAAACACCTAGACAGTTTTGTTGCAATTTGTTAGGGGTAGTAGTAAATGACATGTTTTTAGATAAAATATTGGCCCTATAATTTTAGAAAAAAAATACCACCCGTTCACATGCTTGCCATATAGTTATTTTAGAAGTCAAAAAGGTATTCTGATTTTGGAAGTTAGTATATGGAGATATCATACACATTTCACGTACAAACAAAAAAAAATATGTATCAAATATGCAAAAAAAATGTATTAGTAGTACAATAACATATAGGGAGCTTTGTATTTACAAAGGACTGCTTAATATATCTAAGACTAAGACTGACTATCAAAAATATATGTGCAAGCTTATAATATTATTTGTTATAATACAACATTAAGAATATATATGGGTATATATGGAAAGTGAACTAAGGGTTATAAACATATAGTATTATTTTATTAGATTTAGGAGTCAATAGCAATGTTAGTAACAATATGAATATCATATAAATATAATTTTACAACACTGTTGCAACCAATCTTTTTAAGGATAAATCTATATGTCTCGCCTGTTTGTCCCGCCCAGCGCCCGCATTGCTCCTTTTTTTTTTCTTTTTTTTTTTAAGTTTCTTACTGTTTTGTTTTTTCACTTTTAATATAAAAACAGCTAATAATATTAAAAAAAACAGTTTTAATATTAGAAAAAAACAGTTTTCTCAATTAATATAAAAAAACATTTTTTTAATTAAAATCAAACAGTTTTTTTATTAAAATTAAAATAAAAAAAATTACAACATTGTTGCAACCAATCTTTTTTAAACATAGTAAAAAGGTCAAAAACCAGGAGACATAGTAAAGCATACCAAGAGACAGAATATGAGTGGACAATCATCCAAAAATCAAAAGCCAGGTATTTTTAACAATTTGTCGTTATTAGGCATGTGAATGTATATATATATCACCAAAGCTTCGTCATATAACACAAGTCTTAGAGTGTTTTGTGTTTATGTATTGATTTTCCAAAGAACTATGGCTGAGAATGGTACCAATGATATTGTTTCTACCCTTTGTTCTTCCGAGAGAAACTACCTCGTTCGCAACAAGGGTGATAAGGTTAACACATTTGATTTGCTTCTCTCTACTGGTTATCTATAATTGTGTACAAATCATATCATTTTAGTGTGATCATATTGAACAATAATTAAATTTGTTGATGCATGATAAAAGATGGAATTTTGGTATGCTGACCTCACATGGTCTCCATGGGAATCAACTATTGCTTATCTATAATTGTGTACAAATCATTTTAGTATCATCGTATTGAACAACAATTTTTGGACCATGTTGACCTCATATGGTCTCCATGGGAATTTTTACTCTCTGTCTGTGTATGTTATGTTTCTTTGTCGGATATATTTCCATGTTGAATCTTTTATGAATATCAATGTTTTTCTTTTGTCATGTTACCGTGTTCGCGGTACGCTAAAAATTCGTGCCGTATCATTTTGCATTGTACTGATTAAAAATGATAATGGTTAATTTTTTTTAGTTATCTAAATTCTAAAGTTTACAGGTTAGCATTGACAGTTTGAAAGGGAAAAAAGTTGGATTGTATTTCTCAGCATCATGGTGTGGTCCATGTCATAGGTTCACCCCAAAACTGGTGGAAGTCTACAATGAACTCTTACCAAAAGGTGATTTTGAGATTGTATTTGTCCCTGCTGCTGACAGAGATGATGAATCTTTCGAAGGGTATTTTTCCAAAATGCCATGGTTGGCTATTCCATTTTCCAATTTTGACAGGCGCGACAAATGGGATAAATTATTTAAGGTGAGGGGAATAGCTCACCTTGTGATTATTGATGAAAATGGGAAGCTTTTGACTAATGAGGGAGATGAAATCGTTAGCGAGTATGGTGTTGATGGGTACCCATTTACCCCAGAACGCGTAAAAGAAATTAAAGATCAAGAAGAAGAAGCAAAAAAGAATCAATCTCTAACATCTCTCTTAGTCACACCCTTGTGTGATTTTGTAATCTCGGCTGGTGGGAAGAAGGTAGAATCATTACTATGAATTTTTGTATATTAATCTTGTTACTTTTATGATCTGAAAATGTTATTTGCATATTGTATGGACTAGGTACCAGTTAGAGAGCTTGAGGGGAAGATAGTGGGGCTGTATTTCTCATTGTCTTCATATGCTAATTGCCTTGATTTTACTAAAAAGTTGACTGAAGTTTATGAGAAATTGACGGCAAATGGGAAGAATTTTGAGATTGTGATGCTACCTCTCGATGATGATGAAGAGGAAGAGTTATTCAAACAGGGGTTTGAAAGTATGCCATGGTTTTCATTGCCTTGCAAGGAGAAGATTATTCAGAAGCTGGTTAAGTACTTTGGGCTCTCAATCTTGCCAACTTTGGTCATCATTGGGCCAGATGGCAAAACTATTCATTCGAATGTGGTTGAAGCTGTTGAAGAACATGGATCTATGGCATATCCTTTTACGACCGAGAAGTTTTTAGTACTTGAGGAAATTGAGAAAGAGAAGCGCAAAGCACAAACGTTGGAGTCTATTTTGGTATCTGAAGACCTCAATTTTGTAATTGGGAAAGATGAAGTGAAGGTGAGAGTTTTAGTTGTTACTGTATGCCACTAACTCAATCATTAAGTTATAAAAATATTCTCAAGATTTTAAAATCCTTCCTCCCCCCGCCCCTGCCCCCACCCCCCTCTTTTAATTTGGGATCCCTGACAAAAACACAATTTATTTTGAAGGTTCCTGTTTCTGATCTTGTTGGAAAAGTTATCCTCCTATACTTCTCCGCTCATGGGTGTCCCCCTTGCCGAGGATTCACACCGAAGCTAATTGAAGTTTACCACAAAATTAAAGCGAAGGATGACCAATTCGAAGTGATTTTCGTCTCCAGTGACACAGACCAGTCTTCTTTCGAGGAATATTTTTTGGACATGCCATGGTTGGCTTTTCCATTTGGTGATGAAAGGAAGAAATCACTAAGCTGCCTGTTCAAGGTTCGTGGAATACCAACATTAGTTGCAATTGGGAAAAATGGGAACACCATCACCACGGATGCTAGAAATCTCGTTATGCTTCATGGGGAGTCCGCATATCCTTTCACGGAGGAGCGTTTGAAGGAGATTGAGGAGGAATATAAGGAGATGGCAAAGTGGTGGGATGAGAAAGTGAATCATTCACTCCATGAGCATGAGCTTGTCCTCACTCGATTACCCATGTATACATGTGACGCGTGTGATGAAGTGGGGGCGTTGTGGTCATTCAAGTGTGAAGAGTGTGACTTTGATCTTCACCCTAAGTGTGCTTTGGGAGAAGACAAGGGCAACAAAGACGATGCTGCTGCTGCTGCGGAGGATGTTGATTAGAAAGAAAAGCCAAAAAATGAGTGGGTTTGTGAAGGAAATGTTTGTCACAAAGCTTAATGAGTTTTCATTTTCAAGTCAATTGCTTGTCCTGCTTTGGTAATATATTACTGATGAAAAATGTGTGGAGTGAATGCAAGTTGTGAGTTTCCCTTATCAATAATAATGGACATGCTTATGAATGATACCACTATATATATTGAGCAACGGATCTCGTTTATTTTTTTTTACCTTTCTGTAAATCAAACAAATTGATACAGTAACAGCAATAGTTGCGAGGAAATTTAAGTGCCTTTCACCTACTATGGATTAAACTCGAAAGGCTTAAGAATACAAAAATAAAAAGTAATAAAATAGAGTTTAGTTTCTGACAATAACTGACCAGGTGGTGTGCCCATGACTTTGGCAAATAACAATTATGGTATTTTACTTGCAAATAAGTCCAGGATCAGCAGTTTTATACATCTATTTCCCCCATAAATGCAACTAAAATAACAATGCAACTGAGTGCAATTTGATTCATCAACAAATAGTCCAAAGCAATCTTAAATTGATAGTAAATGCCTATAAAGAAATGAAATCTAACATTATCAAAACAAAAATACATTTCACATCTTAAAGTGAAAAAAAGTAACTAAGATTTTCACATAACTAAACAAATACCCTGTTTCCCTCCCTGTATATAAAAATCTTGACATCTAAAAGAGCATTGATGCAAAGGGGGTGACAAAATGCCTGTTATCAGTTTTGGTACAAATTATCAAACCTTGCATTATTTCATAATTTTTTAAACTGACAATTGGAAGGAAAGAAGACTCAAAATTTATCCTATAGTGAGACAAACTTCCTGTGCAAAATATGTATGTCAAATAGAAAAAATGTGGATAATTACACTGCCAATGTTTGGCCTCATATTTATATTAAAGAGTAATGTATGTGTATGAGTTCTACGCCAATTCAGAAATGCGACACATTTGGTGTGACACACTAATGTGTCGCACCCACATTAGTGGAGCTCGGACATGAGCTAATGCGGGTGGGTGTGACAAGTCAAATGTGTCGGGATTTTGAGTTGATCTAGAAATATTGTGTGTACATATAGCTTGCAAAGTTCAGAAAATACAGTTATGGGAATGCAAAATATTAGTAATAAAAACATAGAAGATAGAAAAGCAAGACACAGTAAAACAAACGAAAGAGAATAAACCAGTGTAATCCCCAATTTCAGTATGTCATGTGTCTATATAAATGCAAATAAAATTACCAAAGCACAAAAATAGTATTGTTTCAATTCATTTTTTATGTTTTTCTTATCAATGGAACTGTTTCCCTCAGTTTTATATACAATTAAACATTAGCCGTCATCATTTTATGAGTACTAATATTGTAAAAAATTAGTTGTTAAACATTACCAAACTCTGGTCCAATAACTGAAAATATCTATTCGAAACTCAGCTTTAACTATTCTCTTTCAACTGTGAGAAGAAACTAAACAGCAACATAAAATCGAATGCGCTTGAACTGCTAAAAAGTAGTATGCAGAAACAAAGATACTACGCCCATTCATTTATACTTCTAATAAACACACAATAACTCAACACCACCTAACAGTTGGTGCAAAAAAACTTAATGTCAGAGCATAATCAATACAAAAAATTAGTGTCCAAAATAAAAAATAAAAACCATCTAGTGTTGTTCGGCTTTTACGATATCTTAGTTGTTATTACACAGAGAGATTGAGTTGGCACTCAATGAGTCATAAAACCAAAACAAAAGGGAATTTTTTTAGCTTCATTGCTTTGCATACATTCTTCGGTAATGGAGAAACCATTCATCTTAAGCTGCATCATAATTATTATAGAAGCTCAAGTAATGCAACCATAGTGAAAGAGAGAAAAAGATCTTGAGAATTAAGTAAAGATGCAGAGGGGCATAAATAGAATAATAAAGCTTTACATGTTGCACAAAAAGATAAAAAGATAGCATTTAATTTATATAATACTCCCTTCGTTTCAAATTAAGAGTCCGCTATTCCTTTAAGAGTTTGTCGAACATCGATGGAGAAAATGTCACAATGGCTAACATGTCTTCATCTTGACCATTTATTAGTGTATCCTTAATAAGTGCGATAGTCAAATAGCACGATTCATCATCTTGAGTCATAAAACGTGAATGGGAAAATAACTCCATTGGATAAGAGGCATAAAGGACGGGACAAGACCATATGCATTCAATTGCAAGATATTCAGAGAATCGTGAAATAATGTGAACAATCAAGGAAATACACATCTACTAATTGGTTAAATACTATATTTCATGACAGATGTTAAATATTTAAACATGAATAAATAAACAATTAGAGGTCAAAGGCTTTCTTGACAAGATTTATACATTTAAATAGGAATAAGTGAGAAATACAGATCATAGGCTCACAAATTTCATATGGTTAGTCACTGAATACTGATATCTAACAAATATTTAGGGAACTTCTGCTGCTCTTAGTTAAAGTGTTTTTGGTACGATTTAAAGGATGAATTCATAGTTACTTGGAGGGTTAAAGTGCATCTTTAGATTGGTCGTATAACAATTTTTTGATGAAGTCTCGTGAAGAGAGAAATTTCACTTCAACATAGGGAATATGCTAGGTCAAGGAGTTAAACTAATGAATCATGTAGAAATGAATCAGAGTTTCCTAAGAGAGCCAAATACATATATGTTTCCAAAAATAAGTTCAGTTATTTAGTGTTCCTGCAAGAGTTGGAGAGGAAATTTTCAAATGTAAAATAACAACCTTTAGAAAGGGGAGCAGTACTCATATTACTAGACATCAGCGACTCCAGATTCCTATTTTTGCCCACCATTGTCCAGCAATGCTTATACCATGGTTCATTTCTTATCATACAGGGCTACTGAATTGTGGCCTACTTGCTTTTGTAATTTCATTCCGTTTTCCACCAATTCCAGGTGGTGGACGCGGTTTTGCACACATCACATAGTAATGCAAATCGTGAATCATTTGATGCATTGTCTAGGCGAACTTGACATATATATATATATATATATATTGACAAAATTAAAAATATACTTAGCATTATACCGAGGGCATGTTTGGGTTATAAATAGACAAGGGGTAACCCGTGCGTAAAGGCACTGTTAGAAATCGTCAAAAAGTATAACATGTGTCTCTTGCTTGCTTTCGGCACAGCTAGTGAAACCCAAGCGACTGGCAAATAGTTATTCTTTTGTCCTTACAACACCAACCAAACATGTCTGAATCCACCCCCCCACACCCCCCACCCCCACACCCCAAAAAAAAAACTTGAAAAGAAGGTTCGCTTTTACGTCGCATGAGACAATATAGGAGAAGAATATTTGCACTTGGGTCAGTGCCAAATCAAAAAGATCTCCAGTATGACAAAATTGACAAAACATCCTTTATTTACTCAACCTGAGATATTAAATAGAAAAGAAAAAACTCGGGCATGAAACTTTCATAAAATTAAAATGTATCAAGTTAGATTGACTTTACAATTTATATCATTTATAAAGTGAAAACAACCTTCAGTAGGCATTAAGGATTCATTGACATATAATAATCTCAGCTGAAGTGACTACATTGAACATCTGAGTTAACTTACCAATGGAACTGACATTAAGGAGTTGAAAAATGTAATAATTCATGATATTAAAGAGAGTAATTAAAAGATTAAGTGTTATTCAAATGAAATGCTAAAGAAAATATAATAAATAACATAAGTAAATTTAAGTTTCCCAACACTCATCAACATTAGAAAGAGATTTAATAAAACCTTAAAATTATATTTTCTTGTAAAAGTACTAAAACAGAACTAGCGATTTAAGGGAAAACCAAAAGAAAAATAAATGGTCTTACCCTTTCTCTGCTAAAAAGAGTGTTAGTATTTGGATTCGGCACTTCTTTAATTATCAACAAAATATGCTTGTCAAAGATATGAATTTAAACTGTTCCTCAATATTTGGTCAGCTAAACCAAAGCAACCAGTTTGGGACAATACATTGGCTAGACGGAGAAATGGAAATCCGAATTATTAAAGTGGATTATATAGATAAGCATTTATAAATATTGACATCAATTATATATGAATCATTTACAAAATATCGAAACAGAGCCGTCAAGACTATGGTCAGTAAAGAAGTGAAATAAGCCAAACTTTTACAAGTTCATCCACAATAGGTACCATAAACCCATTGTGGATCATCTAAACCGTGTCATAATGGGGAGAAGAATCGGTAAAAGAGGAGGGGATCCGTTAACCCTCCCCCAGACTTATGGTAGAGCTAACGGATATCCTTTAGCGGGGGAAGGAGTTCAGACTTGTATTTGATCCCCGTACAAGGTTTGTACATGGACGTTTCCACGTTTAAGGTGATATTCCTTTAGAAGTGAAACTGTTTCACTTCGGAAAAAGAAATGCCGAATAGAATAGAGATGCTAGAAGAGAATTTGACAAAATTCGGTTCCCGGTTGGCTCAAAAGAGCTGAGACTTGTTCCGTTGGTGGAAACGAAAATCTCTAAAACCAAAATCGATAGAGTGAGTAATAAAATTTCTCCTTTATAGGCTAAAGATGATAACTGTAAGGAAGTTACTTTTGGTAGAATTATGGTCGTATGGAAACCTATAAAATTGAGACTTACACCGCAGGTTAAACATGAATAATTTATACATTATCTGGTCGAAGAAATCAATGTTGGTAATCAATGCCATCTCACGGTTGTTTATGCTAGAAATTGAAAGGAGCATAGAACCTCTTTGTGGAGCAATCTTTCCTCTATTGATGATAATACGTCACAGCCGTGGGCGGTTATGGGTGATTTAAATGTGGTTACTGCTACTTCTGACAGAAGTGTTCATGAAAGGGATACTAAAGAATTTACAGACTTACTTGCTAAGACTTGGCTGCAGGATATAGGGGCTAAAGGTTGCTTCTATATGTGGACTAATAGAAGTCATCTTAGGAGGATTATTAATTTCAGAATACATAGATGTCTCATCAACAATGCTTGGCTGAAAGCATTTCCGGGTGTTGAAGTAGAATTTTTGAAGGCAGGTATCTCTAATCATTCCCCATGCATTATTGAGTGATTCAATACGAATTTGTCCAATGTTTACAATTTCAGATACTTCAATTTCTGGGCAAAGCATCCCCATGTATTTACGTTTTTCTTTGCAATATGAATCAAAGATCTATTTTTTTTTTTTTGGGGGGGGGGGGGGGGGGAGGGGGGGGGGAGGGGATTTCAATTTTATTTATTTATTTGGTTAGTTATTTTTGGGTTTCCCCCTTGTTTATGTGTGTCATAATATCCCATAAGATTAATTTTTTTATTATTTATTTTGGGTGTTTATGACATACATTATTTACAAACTCTTTGCGTTTATTGGTGCTACTGTTTATATCCTGATTATACCCTGATTATATACTGTTTTTGTTGCTGTTTGGGTATTGGTTTTCGCGGGGGTCGGATGGATTTTTGACGGAGATAGGATTATTGAGTTTGTTGGTGTTGGGATTTAACATTGCCTATTTCTACAATCCTTTAGTTATTTTCCCTATCCTCTCTGATTGTTGCTATAGCTGGTGGACGACGCCGCTGTCACTCTATCATTTCTAGCACTACGAATAAGCCCTCCTCATCCATATCGAGGGCCCAGAATGCTCAGGCCAATAAGCCTTGATTTTCCACAGATAGATGGGTGAGTAGGGTAGACTATGAGCTTAACTGTACTTAAGGTTTTTATACTAGTGCTGTTGTCAGAGAGAGAGAGTATTTTGAGTAGAGGGATTTGGTCATTCTATTGTATGAGGGATGACTGAGGTTTATTGTAGGAGGAGCATGCCGCCAGATTGCGTTTAGAGGCACAACTTGCTGAGCAGCAGAGGATGACTGAGGTTGTGATGGCTAGATTGGATTGTGACTCTCAATAGAGGGCAGCAGAACTCCAAGTTTACATCATTTTTGGAGGATAGAATAGAGGTGTGGAGACAGCTCTTCATGAGCAGGTCATAATGACCCTAAGCCGAGAGATGATGCACTTCCTTCTGACAGTTGATTTTATTATGTTTATGATATTTGTATTGAGGATATATTTTGTTTTGGCATGTATTATGATGATTGGCTAAAAAGGAAGTTAAGAAAGTGGTAAGAGATGCTAAGTTAAAAGCGTATGATGATCTTTATACAAAATTAGGAACACAAGAAGGGGAAAAAAGTATTTATAAGCTTGCTAAACTTAGGGATAGGAAAACAAAAGATTTCAATAACGTTAAGTGCATCAAAAGTGATGATTCGAGAGTCCTAGTCAAAGATGATGAAATTATGGAAAGATGGAAAAACTACTTTGAGAGGTTATTAAATGGAGATAATGGGAGTAGATTAGATATAGAGGAATTTAGGGAGACTCGAGAAGATATATTTTTTCGTAGAATTAGGACAACAGAGGTCAGGATTGCTCTAAAAAAGATGAAAACAGGGAAGGCTTTAGGACTAGATGGTATCCCTATTGAGGTTTGGAAGTGCTTAGGGGAGGATGGAGTATCATGGCTTACCAAATTATTTAATAGAATTTTAATGACTAATAGGATGCCCGATGAATGGAGAAAAAGTATTTTAGTACCTATTTATAAAAATAAAGGGGACATACAAAGTTGTTCAAATTATCGTGGTATTAAGTTAATGAGTCATACAATGAAACTTTGGGAGAGAGTGATTGAATATAGATTGAGATTGAAGACAACAGTATCTGAGAATCAATTTGGGTTTATGCCTGGGAGGTCAACAATGGAAGCAATCTATTTATTGAGGAGATTAATGGAGAGGTATAGAGAGAAAAAGAAGGATCTTCATATGATTTTTATAGATTTGGAGAAGGCGTATGATAGGATACCCAGAGATATAATATGGTGGGTTCTACATAAAAGAGGAGTGACTCGCAAATATATTGACGTGATCAAGGATATGTATGATGGTGCGATGACTACAGTAAGAACATCAGCTGGAGAAAGTAGTGAATTTTCAATTACGGTAGGGCTACACCAAGGTTCAGCATTAAGTCCTTATCTCTTTGCTCTTGTTATGGATGAGTTGACTAGACAAATACAAGATGAGGTGCCATGGTGTATGCTATTTGCAGATGATATTGTTTTAGTCGATGAGACTAAGATGGGGATAAACGCTAGATTGGAATTGTGGAGAGAAACTTTAGAAACAAGAGGATTTAAAATAAGCAGAACTAAAACAGAATATGTGGAGTGTAATTTTAGTAGTAATAGGAGGACAAATGGAGATGTGGTGAAATTGGAGGGTCAAGAAATACCTAGAAATGATCATTTTCGTTATTTAGGATCGATTATACAAAAAGATGGAGATATTAGTGATGATGTTACGCATAGGATTAGAGCAGGCTGGGTTAAGTGGAGAAGTGCGACCGGCGTTCTGTGTGATAGGCGTATACCTTTGAAGTTAAAAGGAAAATTTTATAGGACGGCCATTAGACCCGCCATGTTATATGGGACAGAGTGTTGGGCAACCAAGAAACAAAATGTGCAGAAAATGAGTGTGGCGGAGATGCGAATGCTAAGATGGATTTGTGGTAAAACTCGAAAGGATAAAATTAAAAATGAACAAATTCGTAAAACGGTGAAAGTAGCTCCTATAGAAGATAAATTGAGAGAAAATCGACTTCGATGGTTTGGACACGTCAAGCGTAGACCAATGGATGCTCCTGTAAGGAAGAGTGATTTAGTTAGTATTGATGGTAACCCAAGGGGTAGAGGTATGCCTAAATTAACTTGGTGGGATATTATAAAAAAGGACATGATATCATGTGGTGTAACCGAAGATATTGCACTGGACAGAATGGAATGGAAAAATAGGATTCATGTAGCCGACCCCAAATAATTGGGAAAAGGCTTTGTTGAGTTGAGTTGAGTATGTATTATGATGATTCCTTTTGTACTCTTACAATTATTTATTTATTATCTTTTGGATTGTATGGATGTACACGCAGGTTATTTTGATACATTACTGCTTTTATGATTTATGGAGCTTCTGGTTATATTAGTTTGGATATCTCTATTCCACTGTTTATGCTTCACATTCGTACTGCTATTCTATTATGTCCCATATCGTGTGGTTGACACTATTTTCATCACATTATTCTGTTACTGATGATTATTTGTGTGACTTTAACTAGCTACCAAATTTCATGCTTTATTACTCTCGTATGTTGGATATGATGTTTATTATTTCTGTCCTCCCTTAGTCTTTCCCGGGAAAACAGCGGAGAGATAACTATGATGTAGGGAGAGTTTATACTGAGATTTTACTGACATATTCTTATTTAATGTTTATTCCTCCATACTTAACGAGGTATTGTTGTTTCATGTGTGTATGCTACACCGTGTTACATTCAGATGCTAGCGAGGTCCATTTGTTTATGTCCACGTATTTAATTTTTTTGGGGATTTTTGGGTTGGGCATAGGTTGCTTGCAGGCTTGGCTAGCTTGTTTCACTTTTTATTTTAATTTTTTCCCGAAATAGCTAAAGGGGGAGATCGGCAAGGACAAATTTCCATTTGAGGCAATTTGTATATAATTGGCTTAATTTCGGACAAACTATTTGAGTCATAAGATAGACTTTGAGTTTGTAATCCAATAAAGCGTATGACATTGTGAGTTGAAGATGCAACGATTGAGCTTCAAAGATTGATATACAATGTCGAGTTTAGTGACATGTTTGTCTACACATTTACTGAGGATCTATCAAGTATGGGTGCGTATGAATTATAAGTAGACCTGGAAAAATGACGCACGACACGATGACACGACACGACATGAAATTATAAGTTAATGTGTTTAGTCTTATCAGGTTTGGGTCATTAACAGGTCGACACGCTAGATCCGTTATCATAACGGGTGATGTTTGAGTTTGTACTCTTACACGATTAAACCCGTTTATACCCATTATTACCCGTTACTGGTACCGGGTTTTATTGGGTCGTGTGACCCGAACTAATATTACACTGATGATAATCCATTAGTAAGTAAACAATATATATATATATATATATATATAATCCCTAAGTTAATCTCAACCATTATAAGAATAACCAATAAAATCCATTATTTTTAAACTAATGAAGACTAATGGGTATTAACGGGTAATATAGGGTCACCCAACCCGTTACCCGTTAATATTAACGGGTGCTAACGGTTGGGGTAGTGTACCCATTAATATTAACAGGTCGTGTTTGGGTATTATCATTGGACCCGTTAGTCTTAACGGGCCGTGTACGGGTTAAGGGTGTTTTCTCCCGTTAACCCGACCCGTACACAACCCAACACGACCTGTTGACAGGTCTAATTATAAGTCCTTGCAATTTTTATTAAGGGTGCTTGTTTTGTTTTGTTAAAAGATAAGATTCTCGTTCGAATGACCTTATTTTAGTTTGAGCGAGTAGCCACCTCGAAATTCATGCATTCACTATTTAAAGCCTTTTGGACTCAGAAATTTTAAGAACTTTTGAGAAAATCAGTTTCCAAACCGTTTAAAAAAGTTCTAAACCTAGAGATACATCCTTTAAGTTTCAAGATCTAAGAGTTATAATCTTTATGCTTGGAGATATTATCAGGCACCTTTATTTGTTTATTTTATATAGAAAGAATGCATTTCATGCAGTGGACTTCGTACTTACTATGTTTTGTGACGATTGCTAAGCCACCATCGGTGGATACCGAGGCATGCGTGGACTCATGTGCTGTAGCAGCTTGTGTTTATCGACTCCTGCATAGCACTGTGGTGGAGCGGTTGAAGATAGAAGAGCGTCAAGGCTTGTGGGTGATCAAGTCATTTTTGTAAGTTTAATATCTATGCTTTGTAAAACAGTATCAATGTGAGTTGTATGGATGTGCAGTCTAAGGTTTTTACCTTTGTTGTTTTTCTCGTTCATCAGCGTCTTGTGCTTTTATTTCTTTATTATGTCTGTTGGTGTGCTACTTGTTAGTTGGTAAAGGTGGAGCGCTAACGACTAGTAGGAGAGTTACAACCTTTGGACATCCCTAAATGGAAATGGAAAAGCATCTCGATGGATTTATTGCCGAGTTACAGTGGTCGCAGTGCAGCCATGATTCAATTTAGGTTAACGTGGATAGATTGATGAAGGTGGTTTCCTACCTGACGCGACCACAAATGTGTATCTAGTGTGTGTGATATATAGGCACAAATGCAATCCTGTCGTGTTAGTAATAATCCGATAAGTCGGGGTCGTCTCCACAGGGAACTAGGACGAAAGATCGTAACGACGTAGGAACGAAAGATTAACCCTAAATTAATTATAAAAAAGAAATGAAAAAGATGACTAATTATGAACTAAATGACTGCGACTAGATGAAAAAGTCATTTAAACTATTTCTAAACTAAGTGTACCGAAATAAACTACTGCAGTGAAATGAATATGAATAAGGGAAAGATATGTTAGGATACAATCCCCCAAACCCTAGTAAATTTATCGGATATAATACTAGTCTTTGAATTAGAAAGTTGATTGAACCCACTCTTTAGTAATCCTAAGCATTACATATATGAGGGTACTAGCCCGCATCATACGTAATCAAAGGTAAAAATAAAGCGGTACTGAATAGCTAACACGCGCATCGCATCCTTAAACACCCTAGTTACCTAGGGAAAATGAGGTTAAAAGGTCTATGATGATTATGATTATGATCACTACACAACACGATTCATTCAAATTTCAATTCAAAACCTATTTTCTACATAGCTAAATTACATCGGGTCGGGTTCATGCATCCCAACCCTTGAAAACTTAGTCGGACATGATTAAAGTAAAACTACCTCAGAACTAAATTTGCAGAACTTCATAGCTATGTGAAATATTAAGAAGAAATTTAGAAGTGAGAATTGCAACCTAAATTTATTAACTAATTAAGCTAAACTATTAAAGCAATTAAAAGCAGAAATTAAACAATAGTTGTAATGAAGGAATCTGGAATTAAAGCTTGAATCTTGAGTAAATTGTTGCAAAACATAAAAACTAGGGTTCTTGAATGCAAGGGCCCTCTAAAACTAAGATTAATCGAACTCCCTAATGCCTGGTTCTAAGTTAAGATAAATACACAATGAAATTTACAAGAGTTGGAGCAAAGTAAAACTCTTAGTTAGAAAAGAAAAATCAGAAAATTCTCTTTCGAACCGGTCCGGTAGGTACATTCGTTTCGGTCTGGTAGCATAATCTGGATTGGTTCATTTTTCCTTCATAACATATTGGTCCGGCCTCTTATTATATACAAAGATCTTCAAGATATCGGATCGGTTCATTTTTATCAGTATCCGGATAAGTCCGGTGGGGAAATTTATTCAGAGACTGGCTTCCTTCCAAATCGGTTCGCTGCTTGTATTGACCAATCTAGTCCGGATTTGAAATTATTTTTTTCCTTTTTTTCTTTTGATTTTCTCTCATCTTTGAACCTCAACAACTTCTCACGCGGGGCTCGATTTGGGATGCCATTTTTTCCTACGTACTGGTAGACACGAGTTCTTCAATTTCCATGTTGGTCCCTCATTCGAACTCTAGATATGAATTGACCATTTTTCCCTCTAACTTATAGTCCATTCCTAATTTCTCTGTATTAGATTCCTCTTCTCTTCACTTGCATTAAATACCTGTAAAAAGCATGAAAAATACATGAAACTCGAGGCACTATATATGAATTGTCAATAGCACATAAATGAGATAAATCAATACAAATTACGTAGTCCTAGGTGCTAAAAACTACTAAATTAAGGGGATAAATTCAGAAGAATTTATGCCTAATCACTACCCGTCAGGACTGATTTCTCTATAGATAAGTACACGAAGTTATTCATAGATGAGATAATGAGACTACATGGGGTGCCACTAGACATTGTGTAAGATAGGGGTACACTTTTATCTTCTATTTTTGGAAGGTATTATAGTATTCAATGGGAGTTTAGTTGAGTTTGAGAACGACTTTTCACCCTTAGTCGGATGGCCATGCAGAAAGGGTGAATCAGGTGTTGTAGGATATGCTCAAGGCCTGAGTGTTAGACCTTAAGGGAAATTGGGATGTACATTTGCCACTTGTTGAGTTCTCCTATAGCTATATAATAATAGCTATGAGAGGGTGACCATGATGGAATTGTACACCGGCATTATACGAATCACCATGACATTCGCTTAGTTATTGTGCAGGATCAGAGGAACATCAAATGTTTTCAACAAACATTACTAATGACACTTCAAAAATAAGTGGTGCTTATTCAGGCGAGAATGAAGATAACCCAGGATCATCAGAAGAGTTAGGAAGATAAAAGAAGTAGTTAATTGGAGTTCCTAGTGAGGGATCAAGTGTTACTAAGAGTATCCCCAATGAATGTGCTGGTTAGATTTATAACGAAGGGGAAGATGGCTCCTTGATACATAGGCCCCTTTATGATTATTGAGAGAGAAGACTTGGTGGCATATAATCTACATTGCCCGATCATCTTCACAGGGTACACGACATTTTTCACGTATCCATGCTGAGAAAATTCTTAAGGCGTGAGGATGAGTATCATCACATAGATCTAAATGGGCAGAAGTTGCAATAAGATGCAAGTTACAAAGAGAGACCACAATGAATCCTTAACCGTAGAGAGAAGACCATACGATCTAGGTCATTCCTTTAGTAAAAGTTTAGTAGGGACATCATAGTGAGGAAGAGTCCATTTGGGAGTGCTAGGAGGACATACGGATGAGGTTTCAAAAGTTATTCTAGCTAGGTATATACCAAATTTTGAGGATAAAATTTCTTGAATAATGAGGGATGAATGTAATACATCGTACTTATTGTATATAATAGATAAAATATTGCGTGTCCTGTACATGTACTTGAGTTACATGTAATGTCACAACCTACTTATATGTATATAAGTGAAGTTAAAAATTAAGAGCTAGTAAAACATTAATAAATATTTTAATTATTATTCAAGTAAAATATAACTAATGTGTCTAATAATTAGGATATGTGCTATTTTATATAATTGGTTATAAGGATGATGGATTATGAGGGTTGATAGTATTTAAAATGATGATTTCTTTGACTTCAAATATGAATGAGAGACTTTTTAGACAAGTTAGGGACATTTCGGGTTAGCTAATTAAGACCCTATATTAGACCCAAGCCCAACTAGGTTTTTAATAGTTAGTATTAAACCATTAGAAGACTTATTTAATACAAAACATAAAATTAAGGATCTAGGAGCTTGGAGATAAGAAGACTAAAAAGAAGAGAGAGGATTTTGAAGATTTGAGCCCTAGTTCTACACCAATTTGGAGGCAAGTTTAATTTCAATTCTTATAGGATTGAATTTACTATAAATTATGCATATTTATTTGTATCAAAACCCTAACTAAGTGATTAGAATCTGATTTAAATTAAGTAATTTCATAGTTAACCCAATTAGGAATTAATTAGGATTGATTTAGCATCATTTTAATTAAGTCATCCCAATAATTGATGTGTTTTGATTAGATTTTGAATAGGTTCTGATTTGTTAATATATTGCATTCAGAACCCTAAGATATTATGTATAGTATGTAGAGAATTGAAATCAAATTGTTGAAAATTGGAATGTTAGGGTTCTTGAGAGAGAAAATGGATTTTATTTGGGTTCTTGAACCATAATGATAATTTTGATGATAATATTGTGTTCCAATCATGTTATGAATGTGGATACATTGTTATATATTATGTGAATCATATATAAAGGTTTTCTGGTCTTTAATGGAGGTTTGAATTAAATTTTTTTGATTTGGAAAAGACAACCCTCATAGGGAAAAAATTTAAAACACTGAAGCCCACGGTCGACCGACCCTATCCACGTGGTCGACCGCTGCCATCAATTATTTTGGAAATTTCTCTTATTTTTTTATTTGGGAAGTTGGTATTTATGTTTTTTTATGACTTTCGACCTAAAATATATATAACTTAGTTATATTATGAATTGGATGACTTTAATGTAAGGAAATAGATGGATTTCTTAATTACTTTTAAATGGAATTGAAGTGGATAAATCTAGTCGGGACTTGAATTCAGTGGTTAAGATGGATAATAATTATTGTCTTCTTTATATAATGTATACCATGTGTGAGTACTCGTGGAGAACATACTATGAGCAAATTCTATTAAAAGAGGCACGCAAGATTGAGACATCTATAGTACCTTAGTGAGTAGATGAGAAACCTTAGTCAATTTTTGTCCCTGGGTCACACGTCTAGGTGTCCGTGTCCGAGATGGATTACGGGGATATTTACTTTATATAGATTTAGGTAAGGTAGGCTATATGATTGATGGGTAAACATGGTCATTTATCCCTTACCTTAAAGGGATATTAGGTTCGGGACAGTCTAGGACTATACTTAGTATGCACGAGTGATCCCTGAAGGCATCAAAGATAGGCATATGTTCCTTAACTTACTTATGTGATCCTTAAACTCTAAGATTATCACAATTTCCTTATAACACAACACTTTGATTAGTGTAAAGATATCCCGAATTTCAATTATTATTTTCATATGTGTAGAATAAAACTTAAACATGGGATTTGGAATCTTATATGCACATGATATTAGGATTGGAGGCTGGGATAAATCTAAAAGATGTTAAAAAGATAGAGGCAGATGCATAGTTGTGACATATTCCAAATTTTGTTATACTTTTATTCTCTTAAAATTTTTTGTTAACGTTATGGATTAAACGTTTTAAGACTAAGGTAACCTGTCCCGCAACCTTGATTAATAATGTGGCTGCCATGCATCCTTCTATTACAGATATACTTTAGGGTGTATGCATTACTGGCATATATGCCAGTTATATAATTTCATTTGTTTTTCATTCTAATAGAGAGGGATAAATATTTGTATTCATAGCTTTTGTATAACCCATAGTAAGTTTTTTGGCCATGTTATATTTGATGTGTGTGGATGGTATCACAATTATGAAATATCTTTAATAATGGATATTATGTTTTTGATTTAAGTATATTGCACCACATTGTACAATATACTTAAATAAAAAACTTAAGCACATGAGAGAATTTGCAGTAATGTGGTGCGATTTGGAGTAGAGAAAAGTACTGGTGGCATAATTTGCAGATATATGAGAGAGTTTTTCGGCTTTATTGATGAGATGGAGTTGATTGATTTGCCTCTTGAAGGGGGCATTTTTACTTGGTCGAGTTTTAGTATGTCTCGTTTAGACGGCTTTCTTATTTCGCAGAGGCAGGGGGAGCATTTTCCAGGGGTTATTCAATCTTGTTTGCCTAGGGTTACTTCTGACCATTGACCACTTTTGTTAGATTGTGGGGGGTGGAGGGAGGATAGGATTCCGTTCAGATGTGAGAATATGTGGCTTAAGGATCAGGATTTTGATGAGAGAGTTAGAGTATGGTGGTCAGGGTATGAGGTAGAGGAGAATGCCAGTTTTAGATTGGAAGTTAAATTGGGTTTACTAAAAGAAGACATTACAAGATGGAATAGAGAGGTTTTTGATAATGTGCGCCTGGTCACAACTAGTCGTTTGGAGGAGGTTAGATGATAAGGAAGGGAGAGTTGGGCTCTCAGAGGAGGAGAGGAGAGGTAGGGAGGTTAAAAAAGAGGAGACAGGGATTAGGTTAATTCAAGAAGATATTAGTTGGAGGCAAAAGTCGAGGGATTTATGGTTGAGAGATGGGGAAAATCTCAGTCGGGGGAGAGGTGTTCAAAAATGATACAGAGGTGAGAGGGTCTATTGCTCAGTTTTATGAGGATTTGTTTAGGGAAGAAGAGGAGTGGAGGCCCTCTCTTGATGGGGTCGAGTTGGGGAGTATTTCGGCTATCGCGACGGATGACATCGAAGCCTTTTTTTCTGAAGAGGAAGTCGTACATGTGTTCAAGTCGATGAATGGGGATAAGGCGCCGAGGCCAGATGAATTCACGATGGCTTTTTTTTAGCAGCTTTGGTCGGTCGTTAGACACGATGTGATGGCTTTATTTTGCGAATTCCATGATCGTGGCCACTTTATGCCTAGGTTGAATGCTACCTTCATCCCCTTGATATCTAAGAAGGGGGCCTCGATCGATATCAAAGATTTCAGACCGATCAGTTTGATTGGGAGTGTTTATAAGCTCCTAGCCAAAGTATTATTTGTTCGTCTTAGGAAGGTCATTGACCCTTTGATTTCGGAATCCCAAAATGCCTTCGTTGGCAGGAGGCAGATTCTCGATGCGATTTTGGTGGCTAATGAGTGTGTGGACTTTAGGTCTAGAAGTGGAAATCACGGTATTACATGTAAGCTCGACATTGAGAAGGCGTATGACCACATAAATTGGAATGGGTTTTGGGGATCGGTGGTTCCGGTGGATTCAGAGGTGTGTTTCGACGGCTAGGTTCTCGGCGCTAATTAATGGGGTGCCTAAAGGGTTTTTCCAAGGTACTCGTGGGCTTAGGCAAGGAGATCCATTATCCCCCTTTTTATTCATCCTTTTAATAGAAGCGTTTAGTCGGATGATGGGATGGGTGGTCGCGACTGGGTGGATCAGGGGTTTCAATTTTGGGTCTTGGGGCTCTGTAAGGATTCAGGTATCTCATCTCTTATTTGCTGATGATGCCATTATCTTTTATGATGTCGATCGTGGTTTGGTCCGTGCCCTGAAGATGCTTTTGATCTGCTTTGAGGCGATTTCGGGGCTTCGAATCAATGCGAGGAAGTGCGAGATGATCCCGATCGGGGATGTGGATGGAGTGGAGGACTTAGCTGGTATTCTTGTTGGAAGGATTGGGACCTTCTGAAATACTTTTCTTGGTTTGCCTCTTGGAGCCAGGTATAAGTCCAAGGTGATATGGGACCCGGTCTTGGAAAGAATGAGAAGGAAGCTATCAGGGTGGAAGAATGGGTTTCTTTCGAAAGGGGGGATGCTGACTCTTATTAAAAGTTATATGTCTAGTTTGCCTTCCTGTTACATGTCTATTTTTCCTTTGCCATCTACTGTGCGTCAAAAAATGGAGAAGCTTATGAGAGATTTCTTATGGAGAGGCAATGAAGAGAAATTCAAACACAACCTGGTAGGATGGGAGGAGGCTTGCAAGCCCATTAGGGGGGGGGGGCTGGTGTGAGGAACTTGGGTATTTTCAATACAGCTCTATTAGGAAAATGGTTGTGGCGTTCCCCTTGAGAGGAAAGTATATTATGGATAAGGGTTGTTACGGGCGAGTTGGGGTTTTTCACAGTCGGGGTGGAGGCCGGTTGTGGGGTCTTTAGCCCATGGAGTGGGTATGTGGAAGCATATTGCGAGGGGGTGGGAGGATTACTCTAGGAACACTTAATTTATTTTAGGGGAAAGGGACAAGATAAGATTTTGGAAATACAAATGGGGCGAGAATGGGTCTATTCAGGAGTTGCTTCCTGGGATCTTTAACCTAGGAGCGAATCAATATGGAATGGTAGAGGAACATGTGATTGACAACGATGATAGTGTGACATGGAGTCCTCGGCATAAGAGAAGACTCTGGGATTGAAAAATTTAGGAGGTGAACTAGTTCTTTGAGTGGTTGAGGCCGGATCCACTTTTGACGGTTACGGATGATTCGTTGAGGTGAAAGGGGGAGGGGCTGGCATTTTAACGGTTCGTGGCTACTATGATATATTGAGCGACAGTGGGACTCTAAGGGTTCGTTTCCCCTAGAAGAAGATTTGGAAGGTTAAGGCATCACCTAAGGTAATATTATTTGTTTGGACGTCGGCTAGACATGTCATTTTGATGATGGAAGGACTGCAGAAGAGAAGATATCGCCTAGCTAGTCGGTGTTGGTTATGCAAGGAGGAAGAGGAGAAGACCAACCATATCCTTCTGCACTGCGAGGTGACGAGAGGTTTGTGGGACATGTTTCTGGACTTATCTGGGATCGTTTGGGTCATGCTTACATCAGTGAGAGAACTTTTAGAGGAGTGGAACCCTCCTTTTTGTTGGTTGGGTGACAGAAGGGTCTAGTGGATTGTTCCTCAATGAATTTTTTGGGCGGTTTGGAAGGAGAGGAATGCTCGTTGTTTTAAAGGTATTGAGATGGTGCCCTCGATTATCTTTTTTGAGCACCCTTCTTAATTGGTACAGGGTGAAGTCCTCCATTACGAATCAAGACTTTCTTGTGTTCGTGGAGGAGATCCACACTTCGATGTAATCTGTGTGTTAGTGTAGATGGTGCACTTGGTTTTTCCTAATTCTTGTTGTGCTTTTCTTTGTATACTCCATGTATACGGGTTCGCTCCCTTAGCGTTTGGTTCTTAATGATATCATTTATTTATATATATAAAGTATATTTGTTTTCTTTCATGCTTAAAATTGTACTCATTTATTTACACTCCTATGTTGTTTAATTTATAACTTATCAATTTATTTTTAAATATTAAGGGATATCACAGGAAACACTAATTTCATACTTGTAAAATCGTTACTACATTGTAATAGTAGCTAATAGTCAAGTCAGGTCGGCTCACAACTGACCACAAGACTATGTAATGACTTAAGTACAGGCAAGACCAAATAAACTAAAAGCAATGTTTGAAAAATAGTTGATAAACTAACCCTGTGAAAAACATTACTACATAACATAAATAATTCTCAGAAACGCAAGTTATATGTGAGGGCTAACAATGTAGCCGGATATAATAAGTTAGAAAAAACATACATCATGCAAGATTAATACTACATATGCATTAAAACATCAAATTGATCAAGTAAAATAAAGATATCCATTCAAATAAAAAGGTACAATCATATTTAAGTTATGAGTTACAAATTGATTGTTCAAAAATTATAAGATAACGCATACAAAGAGAAACTCAACTAACAGGGGATTTTATAAAGGGTTGGTGATAACAACATCAACCATTAGAGTATCCTGAGGGATCTCTTAGGTCACCACCTTAGGTGAAAGGGGAATAATTGTCCTAGTTGTGATCATCTCATCCTGTGCATTGGAGTTGATTTATAGGATATGATTGTCCATCTCATTGACAACAGCATTGGGCAAAGCCATGGCCTCCTCATGGCCCCCTCCCAGGTGTTGAAAACTCATGTAATATCGGGGTAATTCTTCGTCACTCTCTTTTTGAGTTTTACATAACCTTCGACAAATAAGGACATTATCTCCATCTCAAATTTAGTATAAGCTTTGTATATGTCGACAACTTCCTTCTAGGCCTTCTCTTGAGCCTCCTTCAAACTCTGGGCGATGGCTACATCCAAACTGGCCTGCTCCTTAGCTTTAGTGAGCTCACCCTAGGTCTTGCTGAGTGTTTTTTGTTTAGAATAAGTTGGTAATCCTTCAGCTTCAGTTAGTAATTATTCATCTTCAACTCGTCGGTATTTGTCTTCAGATCATTTTGATCCTTGAAAGCCTCAGTCTGATAAGAGATCAGTTGATCGGTTAAGCTGGTAACCTAAGCCCGGACCTCTTGGTTCATATTTTTCTTATTCCCAAAAGTTTGGACATTAGTTGCAGCCATTGTACCTTTCTCCCAAAGAACAATTGCCACCATGCTACCCAGCAAAAAAGGAAGAAAATTATATTGATAAATAGTAGAAATTTCATAAAATTAGTAAATTATTGAAAGATTACCGAAACCATATTGTGATTAGCAGTCTTATTCAAAGTTAATATTATCCACATGGTAGCCGAGGATGTCCAAGGCATTGGGCTAATTGTAGATTATGGACTTCTCGTCCTTCTTCAACATAACATAGGTCATCGGGTTATTGGGATCGCTTTTATACTTTTTATCTATAATATCCATCAAACTCCTTAGCCAATTGGTGTATCAATTTCCTATCAATCATAAATGGAGTCAGTGGCGGAGCCAAGAATTGAGTTCGGGGTGGGCGCAAATCAGTGATGGGGCCCCCGAAATTTTTTTTTTGGGGTTATTTTTACATTTTTACAAATATTTAGTTAATAATTTGTATTTAAAAAAAATTATAAATCAAATTTTTAGTGCGTCAATTTAGTAAAAAAAAACAAAGGTACATTGCAAAACGCTAGATAATAACCAATTTTAACAACTCAATATAACAACTAAAATACTATAAGATTTAAGAAAAATAACTTAATAAAATCTAGTAACAAACACTGACCTAACCTAAATAAATAACAAAAAGTTAATTCAAAGACCTATTTATTTTGACAAAGCCCTAAAATAAATAGCAAAAAAATTAATTCAAACACTAATCTACTTAACAACACAAATTTATTCCTGGAATAAAAAAACAATCGAGATGTTGATAGCAAAAAAAAAAGCAGTAAAAAAGAATAACAATAAATATATATATAACATAAACATTCCAAAAATTATAAGGCTAAATGTATAAAAATATTACCTTAAAAGAGAGTGAGTGACTCTCCTCGTTCAATCTTTAAAAAATAGTCGTCGGCGGTAGTGGTGAGTGATGTTAGAATGAGCCTGGGGTTAAGAAGTAAAAAAATGAAAGAAACTTTATTTTGTTGAAAAAAGGGCAAGTGGGTAAGAAGAGGGAAAGTGGGGCAAATTGGCAAGTGCGACATAGTTTGGTTGAAAACTGCAAGACTCCTGTGATATGCCCTTTCTTTAAAACTACTTACCTTTTTTATCTTCAATTTTCTAACCAAACTTATATACCTTTATATTAAAAAAATTTCTTTTAAATATTGGGGGTAGGCACTTGCCCACCCCATACACAAAGCAGCTCCGCCCTTGACTGGAGTCTTCCCTACTCTTATCTTCGACTGCTCCTCTAACCTCGATGGTTTCGAATAGGATTGGGAGGTGGAGGGCTCAGTTAGCCTCTTGCTTTCACATTGTTCTTGGGGACTAGGTTATCTTTTTGGTAGCCACAACCTCGATTATCTTTTTCTTCATGGATTGGTCCTCAACCTTTTTCTTTGCAACCTAAACCTATTGTGTGCAAAGATGCTCTATGGTAGCGCATGATGATAGTTTTGGTGAAATTTTCCAAAGTGGTTCAACATGGAAGATTGAAGTGGATGGGGTAGAAGATGCACAAGAAAAACACAAGTGTTAGCAAAAGTATGAAGATAAGTCGAATTGACACTTGTGAAAATCTCACTTACCTTCTTTAACTTTCGCTCGGCCTCAGCTTCGGCTGGGACTTGAGTTAAAGAGTTGAATTCGGCTTGGTTTGGGGGATTGTAGTAGCCAAACTCATTTAATATTCCTAAAGAAAATATGTCCTCGAAGATTAGGGGTTCAACCACACAAAATTTATCCACCAATATCTTCAAGGGAGCATAGATCATAAGGGCAACTTTCACTACAAAAAAGACCAAGGCAAGTTAAAATGCAGGTCAGTTAGGAAAGAAAAAACAAAAAACGTACATGAACTATATACCAATTTTTTTCGACCCACTATAATATCAAGGAATTTTGACAGTTTTCTCCTTTAATTGGGGCCAAACTCCGAGTCACCACCTAGATAAACAAACTTGTGCTTCCAAAAGTGGTTGCTAGTTTGAACCACTTTCACTGACTTTTTATCGGGTTTTTGAGAAAAAGGTAGTAATATCCAGGAGCTTTGGAATTATCTTTTATGATATGGATGAATAAAAAAATCTCCTCATTAATGTTAAAACCAGAATGCTCTCTGTAGAAGACCATAGTCACTAAGATTATCCTGTATGCATTCAGAGGAAGTTGGGTCAGAGAAATTCCATAACCCTTCAAAATGCTCCTAATAATTAGGTGGAGGGAAAGATAAAGACCTATAAATAAGGCCAAGAATAGGAAGGGTATCTCGTCAATATAAAGATAATCATAATCCCTCCCATCTTTGTCAAATATCTTGCAAGTTATACATAGAAGGGTATTATATAAATCCCTCAGTGCGATTAACTCCGACTCAGTAATGTCACTGGAAAAGTTCTTGCATTGGTTGTCGACGAGCCATACGATCTATCAGAATGAGAACGTTTACTCTCACCATCCGACGACTCAAATGGTCCTAGAGGTACAACTACTAGGGATATATAAGGGTTAGAAGGAGGTCCTGAATATATATCTAATTAAGTGGAAGACCATATTATGTACACAAACTCTTCAGAAGTTTTATCAACGTAGTTTCTTCCACCTTGATCACGTTTCCCATCGTTATCCAAGCTGATGGAGGCCTAAAACTTTGACCTGCTGTATGGAATGTCTAGGGGATAAGGAGCTAACATAGCAAAGGAAGAAACACATGGAACAAAGTTAGGATCCTCATGATCTTCCTCAATAAGACGAAAAATCGATAGAGGAAAAGGTCTCAAAGGTTCAGGAGGCTGGATGGTGTTGCACATATGAATTCGTCTCAACGCTCTCTCAACCCATAAAGAACTAATCATAAATGACAAAAATTAAGGAGAAAATCAATGCATAGATAGACCAATGGTGGAAAGGGAAGAAATTAGGCAAGAAAACCCTAAATGCTACAAATATCTAGGGCTAACCAACTCAATGGCCACCTAAATATTCAAATCCACCATTCAACAACAGCTCAAAAGACAAACTGTCAATATTTACCACTTTTCAGCAGAATCACAACCAAGAATCAAGAAAATTATAGAAACCCATAGGAAATAAGAGTAAAGGGGAAAAAGGGGTACCGATGTCATAAACGGTATAAAGAGACTCAAGAGGTTGCCAAATTCAAGTAGTGAATGTAGAGAAAAGGTAACTCTTGCTGAAAATAATGGATCCAAATGATAATGGTTGAAATTAGCAGAATACGACGAGAAAGTAGACATGTGAGAAAGAGTATGAAAATGAGAAATAGTTTCTCTCTGAAAACTTACGTAGAAATTATGGGAAATACAATATTTTATACTTAATCAATAGTAATTATTGCCTTTTTGAAAAAGGCTTGATGTAATGCCTTAGGGAAATGCACTGACATCTCAAAATTGTGTGCGCATTACCCAAGACACGTGCGCATTACTCATTACCTACCACAACAGCCAGTTCTCAACACGTGGCACACTTACATCCATAAGATTTATAAAAAAGGCGTAAGAAAATGTGGTCGATAAGTGATGAGCCGATGAGAGTTCAAGCCAATGATATTCCGCATATAAAACGTAACTCACTTAGTTCGCCTAACACCTACCCAGAAGATATAACACTCAAGGGAATGTGCTACAAGCTACAATAATGGACAAAGTATTGGGGATATTATTATACCATAAATAAGGAATGGCTCGTGGACAGATTAGAAGATGACCCTTGTAACCGTATGTCTACTGGGAACGCAGTCGGCCAAAGCTAAAAGTGTGGTCAGCTCGTATTGAGATCGGATCGGACATCCATTACATCGTTGTTTAACTCTATTAGTTGACACTGTTATCTAACATTGTTAAGGCATGAATGTACTTCGTGACCGCATGACGTCAGCAACCCAAATAGACATGCATGTGGAGAAGATATGCAGATATTCTCCCCATGTTCTAATAACTATTTTGAGATTATTTTGTCATTATGATTGTAAAACATGTACTCACCTTATCTTTAAAGTTGAGCCACATATTCTTCTCTTTTATCTATCATCTAACATCGTACAAATAATGTACACACACATGTACCTCATTTGAGTATCTTATGAGACTTTACATTATTGTGATGTTGTCCAAATCAATAGAGAACTTGAGAGCGTGTATCTTGTATTTATTCATGGCGATTGACCATGAATGTAATCTATAGATTTGGTACATAGGCACCAAGTTGGCCGAACCACATAAATTTGATTATTCTCCTTTCTCTCTCTCTCTTGCTTTGGTATTTCATCAATTCAGTCTCTTATATGTTTATCTGCCAGTAATTAGAATATTTAGCTAAGATAAATCCATAAACAAATTTCAACGATAACATTAATCTAATCCAACAAAATTGTCCCACCCCTATTTTTATTGAGACGAAGGGAGTTGTTAATTGCTAAAAATGAGATCTTTATAAAAAAACTCATGGGTCAATCTAAATTTTAAAAAAAAAATTAAGCAACGACTCCGGAATAATTTCATGCCTAAGAGTCATCCTATTAGTTTCTACTAAGTTATCGTATCAATCCTCCACTATTCTTGAAAGACAACACTCAATTTTTACTATTTATATTTAAAATACGATGAATTTAATTTTTCCATTATCTTATTACTTACCTTACATTTATATCACAGTCTATATCCAATATATAACCTATATTACTGATTGGTTTTAACAGGAGAAATTTTCACTATTATGTGATACCTTATTTAACTAATTTTCTTTGTTAAGAAAGATGCCTTCTTCAGTTCATCTTCTATAATCATAATCTCTTGGTAAATTTTTTATTTGATCTCTCCTAAAATTTTGAAGACTATTTTCATATATATGGCTTGGTGTAGGAATATGTTCATATTAATGACTTATTTTTCTTCATTTTTAATTGGTTACATTACTGTATTCATTTTTTTATTTCTTATTCATTAAAATTAATTTCTTCTAAAATTTTCAAATAGTTAATAGATATGTGTTCCATTCCTTGAAGACTTATTACCATACTTGCTTATATAAATCATCTTATATTTTAAACCTGCATTATTTATTTCTATGATTTTTGTTTCTTCCATGCTATCAAATTTGCGGCTATGTTTAATTTAATTTTATGTTTAATGATTAATTTCCCCTTTAATCACCTCTTTTAATTAATCTAGAGAGTAATTACTAAATATCATTTTTATCTTTTCTTTTCAAGTAGTATATGATGAAAAGTGAATGTGAACTCCTTTATTAAATTAAATCAAAGTAAACAGTTGGTTCATTCTCAGCATCACTGTCGATAAAAATAATTTTTCCAATTTAACACCCTAAATAATTAAGCTAAGTGTCAAAAACATTTTTTTCATACAAACTTCCAAATTTTAATTAAAGAAAAGATTTATATACAAAACAACATTTCTACGATATAGAATCACACCACGATGAACTAAAATAAAACCATACATTCGTCAATCGAATGTCAACATAATAAAACTAAAAATCATCAACCATCCTGAATAAATCCCGTAAAACAATACTGGAATAACTGAAATATAAAAATCCCAACAATAAATGAAATGATGAAAAGGGAGACACGTGCCCAAAAATGAGAGTAGTAGGAGTGGAGTCAATAACAGAAGCCGTCTACTCAAGTGACCTGCAACTCCCACCTAAGCTGCAGCTCGTTCTTCTCAAAGGATCCTAAGCAAGACGCCCCTGTGGCTGGGCACCTGAAAATATATATATATATATATACAAAAGAGAGAGAGAGAGAGAAAAAGTAACAGGTCAGGGCCCGAAAGTGTGTTTGATTTTAAAATACGTTAAGCAAGTATTTAAATTGATACAGGACAATGCAAGTCATATTAGTTCGACACTCTCTTGGGGAATTCTCACCTCTCTTCTAATGTGCACGCCTATCGTACTAACCTTCCCAAAATTTAGTTTATCTTAACTTACTCCTAAGTTTTCAAAACCGAACGATGACAATGTTTTAAAAGGTTTACTTTCAATATGTAGCACTCCTCTCGTTTTAGCTTCATTAAATTATAAAGTTTCCCAGTGTCTTCTCATACTTTCACAAAACAAGTATTTAATAATTTGAGTCAACAACCATGTTCTACTTATCAAATCACCGTAGGCAGTTTAAAGTTTATAACCTCATATATATATTAACTACTCGTATAATATATATATATATATAATGGCACCCCAACTAAACTATGGTGCGGGCATACTCTGCTATCCAATCCCCGTATCGCTCACACAAAGGGAAATACAAGTTCGGAATCACTCTCGAACTGTATTAACATATACAAAACAACGTTGAGGCGAAGCATAGATTCCAAGTCCAAGAGGTCAGTACATACCCACACGTCTCTTAGGACCGTCCAACTATCAATCTGATAGCCCGTACCTAGGATCTCTATCTTCTAGGGTACGAATCAATATCCCCCATAAAGCAACACAGGATAAGATCGTCCCAGCGCGGTAACCTCAGGGATAGCAAGTAGCGAGGGTACATTTTTCACATGTATATAATATATGTACACACAATCATATAAATATACCAACTCCTTCCACTTTGCTTTCCAGATGTTCGCTACATCGTCAACCGGTCTACGGCTCAACGCATCAGCAACTACGTTGGCTTTCCCCGGATGATACTGTATATCGAACTGGTAATCTTTCACAAACTCTAACCATCTGCGCTGACGCATATTCAGCTCTCGCTGAGTGAACAGGTACTGCAGTGACTTATGGTCTGTGAACAAACGGAATTTCTCGCCCAATAAATAGTGCCTCCAAATTCTCAATGCAAAGACGACCGCAACTAACTCCAGGTCGTGGGTGGGGTAATTCTTCTCATGCGGCTTAAGCTTGCGGGAAGCAAAAGCTATAGCCTTTTCCTCCTGCTGAAGTACTCCCCCAAGTCCTCGTAAGGATGCATCTGTGTAAACCAGGTACTCTACACCCGGCTTCGGTAAAGCAAGGACTGGTGCCTAAGTAAGCTTGTCTTTTAGCTCGTCGAAAGCTAATTGACAAGCATCATCCCAAACATACGGTACCCCTTTGCGAGTCAAATTTGTCAATGGACCCGCTATTTTGGAGAATCCCCGAATGAACCTCCTGTAGTATCCGGCTAACCCCAAGAAACTACGCACTTCCGTCGGTGTCGTGGGCTGTCCCCATTCCCTCACCGCTGACACTTTGCTTGGGTCAACTGCAATCCCCTGCTCCGAAACAACATGCCCCAAGAACTGTACCTCTCGTAACCAGAATCCACACTTCTCGTACTTAGCATACAACTGATGCTCTCGTAGAATCTGAAGAACCTGCCTCAAGTGTTCGGCATGCTCCTCCTCGGAGTGTGAATATATCAAAATATCATCTATGAAGATGATGACGAACTGATCCAAGAACTCTCTGAATACTCGGTTCATCAAGTCCATGAAGACGGCTGGGGCATTTGTGAGTCCGAACAGCATCACCCTGAACTCATAGGACCCATATCTCGACAAGAAGGCAGTCTTTGAAACATCCTGCTCTCTAATTAGTAACTGATGGTACCCCGACCTCAGATCTATCTTTGAAAAGAAAGTTGCTCCCCTCAACTGGTCGAACAGATCATCGATTTGAGGCAACGGATACTTATTCCGTATCGTGACCTTGTTCAACTCCCGGTAGTCCACGCACAATCTCAGTGAACCATCTCTCTTCTTTACAAATAAGACTGGAGCGCCCCAAGGTGAGGTACTCCTACGAATGAAGCCCTGTCCTAATAGCTGCTCAATCTGATCTCGTAGCTCTCGCATATCTGCCGGAGCCATACGGTACGGTGCACATGCTATAGGTCTCGTATCCGACAATAAATCTATAACGAAGTCTATCTCACGACTGAGCGGTAGGCCTGGTATATCCTGAAACACATCGGAATACTCCCTAACAACTGGGATCGAATCCAAAGGAATCACAACCTCCTTAGAGGTATCCTCCTAAATGTAATATAAATGAGCGGTCGAACCTCCCTCTGGGCGAGGCATCGCTACTACAAACATCTCTTGCCCCGGAATGGCAAAAACAATGCTCCCACCGAAGAAATCAATCATGGCTCTATAAGATGCGAGCCAATCCATACCAATGATCACATCATGCTCGTGCATGTCTAAGACTAGCATGTCTGCAGGCAATACCAAGCTACCAATCTCTACCCCTACTCCCCGGCATATAAAGAATATAAGTGACCCACTCCCTAGTGGTGAGTCGACACACGTCACGGTACTCTCTGCTGTAGCTAACAACCCTAAGGACTTCGCAAAATGCGTAGCTATAAAACAATGCGTTGCCCCCGTATCAAACAAAACTTTACCCATAGTACCATGGATAGGAAACATACCCTCAATCGCGGGTGGTGCCTGTGGAGATGCTGCCTGGTGGACGTTATAGACACGTCCATACTGTAATTGCCCCTGCTGCACTGGAGCTACTGGAATGGCTGGCACCTGAGCTGGAGCTGGAAGGGCAGGTGGGAAGAGTGGTCTCTGCGGTCATTACGGGCTCCCTGCTGCTGTGGGGCCCTATCGCCCTCTGGGCAATCCTGACGCTTATGGCCGTGCTTGCCGCACACAAAACACCGGCCTCTGAAATTACCTCCCCTTTGTCCCTGTTGACCACGGCCCTGCTGGTCGTTACCTCCACGCCATTGGCCCTGTTGGCCCTGATGTGCACGCTGTTGGCCCTGCTGGCCCTGTTGCTGACCCTGCTATCGGTGCTGACCCTGCTGATTAGGCTGGCCCTGCTGGCTAGGCTGACCCTGATGGCCCTGCCTGTATCCCCCGAATCCCTGCCTAGAATCACCTGAACGGAATCGCTTAGCAGGGTCCCCCTGATGGGAACTCTGCTCGTGCTGACGAGTCTGTCCATGAGTTGGTGCCCCACCGGCACTATTACCCCCGGTCCTGCCCTGCTGGCTGGACTCTCCTGCTCTCTTGCTTCCCTGAAGGTGGAAGCGGTGATCCTGGCAATGTAGTAACGCTGCATTGAGTACATCAGTGAAAGTACTCAGGGATAGATTTCCAATAAGGTGCTGACGGATCCTCCAAGCTAACCCGTCGACGAACAGCAAAATCTTCTTGCCCTCAGTGGGTGCCTCATCCGGCACAATAGTGAGAAGTCTCGTGAACTCCTCCTCATACTCAGCTACAGTAAGGTTCTCTTGCTTCAGATTTAGTAATTTCCGCCTCATCTCCGTCTGCACTGCAGGTGGAAAATACTTGCGGTCAAACCGCTCCCAGAACATCTGAATAGGGATCGTGTCCCTCTCTTCCAAAGTAGTAGTGGACTCCCACCACTGTAATGCGGCTCCCACCAGCTTGAAAGAAGCCAATAACTGCTTTTGTACTTCGGTGCACTCATACATGCGAAGATGCCGCTGGATGTCTTTCTTCCATTGGCTAACCGTGACAATGTCGGAGCTACCGGAGAACTCAGGGGGATGTGCTTTCTGAAAAGCATCCCGAACCCTCTCCCATGCAGATGGAAGCTGTGCTGGTACTGGCGCCACTGCCTGAACCTGTGGTGGAGCCTGCTGAATCACCGCTATCGCGGCATTTACCGCCTGAGCATCGATGGCGGCTACCTCATTCACATTCATTGTCCCTGGTGCCGGAGCTGCTGGTTGCTCGGCCTGGGCACGCCTATCTTTCGGAGCACGTCTCGGAGGCATCTGAAACGTGAACAAAATTTATCAGTCTACAGTTATCATCGAATCTCAATTAACTGAAGACTTAAACGTAAAAACAGGAATACAAAAAATCCTAAAAATAGGGCTCTATAGCAAAAACGTTAAGCTGAAAGCGAAATAAGCCGTACAGATCCTATGGACACTAGAACCTGATGCTCTGATACCACCTGTGACACCCCGCCTAATTAAATACCGGGCGATCACTCATTTATTAAATTAAATCAAGGTAAACAGTTGGTTCATTCTCAGCATCACTGTCGATAAAAATAATTTTTCCAATTTAACACCCTAAATAATTAAGCTAAGTGTCAAAAACATTTTTTTCATACAAACTTCCAAATTTTAATTAAAGAAAAGATTTATATACAAAACAGCATTTCTACGATATAGAATCACACCACGATGAACTAAAATAAAACCATACATTCGTCAATCGAATGTCAACATAATAAAACTAAAAATCATCAACCATCCTGAATAAATCCCGTAAAACAATACTGGAATAACTGAAATATAAAAATCCCAACAATAAATGAAATGATGAAAAGGGAGACACGTGCCCAAAAATGAGAGTAGTAGGAGTGGAGTCAATAACAGAAGCCGTCTACTCAAGTGACCTGCAACTCCCATCTAAGCTGCAGCTCGTTCTTCTCAAAGGATCCTAAGCAAGACGCCCATGTGGCTGGGCACCTGAAAATATATATATATATATATACAAAAGAGAGAGAGAGAGAGAAAAAGAAACGGGTTAGGGCTCGAAAGTGTGTTTGATTTTAAAATACGTTAAGCAAGTATTTAAATTGATACAGGCCAATGCAAGTCATATTAGTTCGACACTCTCTTGGGGAATTCTCACCTCTCTTCTAATGTGCACGCCTATCGTACTAACATTCCCAAAATTTAGTTTATCTTAACTTACTCCTAAGTTTTCAAAACCGAACGATGACAATGTTTTAAAAGGTTTACTTTCAATATGTAGCACTCCTCTCGTTTTAGCTTCATTAAATTATAAAGTTTCCTAGTGTCTTCTCATACTTTCACAAAACAAGTATTTAATAATTTGAGTCAACAACCATGTTCCACTTATCAAATCACCGTAGGCAGTTTAAAGTTTATAACCTCATATATATATTAACTACTCGTATAATATATATATATAATGGTACCCCAACTAAACTATGGTGCGGGCATACTCTGCTATCCAATCCCCGTATCGCTCACACAAAGGGAAATACAAGTTCGGAATCACTCTCGAACTGTATTAACATATACAAAACAACGTTGAGGCGAAGCATAGATTCCAAGTCCAAGAGGTCAGTACATACCCACACGTCTCTTAGGACCGTCCAACTATCAATCTGATAGCCCGTACCTAGGATCTCTATCTTCTAGGGTACGAATCAATATCCCCCATAAAGCAACACAGGATAAGATCGTCCCAGCGCGGTAACCTCAGGGATAGCAAGTAGCGAGGGTACGTTTTTCACATGTATATAATATATGTACACACAATCATATAAATATACCAATTTCATCATGTTGATATAGGTCACTCTCCTTACCCATAATTACAACATTTATCCTTAATTTTACATTTTTAAGATTTCGTATAAGGTTCGTCTCTAACCTTAACTCGGAGGGTTTTCTCACTAATTACGTGACACTCGTGGATTTTATCCATCCAAGTAACAAATTCAGTAGGTAGACATCTATTCACTATCGTAGGTATTCGTTGTAATCTCTCACTTGAAATACGCAGTTCGTCGTTCCTAAATTAATTATCCCTTAGACCCAATTATTATTTCATAATAAAGTTCTCAACACTTAATCATATGTCCTACTGGTCTCTTCTATATCCCAAAACATTTTATTTATAATGCCAAAGAAATATTCCACGGTAAATTAATTCAACTAATTAAACAAGGGGAAAAAGAGTTTGCCAGGAGGGGTCGATCGATCGACGCTCTAGGTTCGATCGATCGATCAAACAGGTATTTCGATTTCTGCAGAAGTGCAGTTACGGGTTTGACTAATATTCTTCATTCAAATCCATAATTTCCAACACTAATCATCCCAAAACTTATACTACAATCATGGTAATATATTTCCAGATATTTCTAACGTTAAGCATGCATATAACCATCATTAAACATGATTAAACAACCTAAAATCTCATCTAATCATCAAGAACCCTAAGTTTTCTTAACTTTTGTTCTAATCAGTTTTCTCCAGAATTTCCTTCTAACATAGCATCACAAATTCATGGGTTGATCATCTACTTCACATATTATTTTCAGAATATGGTTAAAACGATTTCTACATGCAAATCCCTATCAAAAATTGGGGTTTTCTTCCTTTAATTATACTCCTAATAATTCCTACACTAATATGATTATTGCACCAACGAAAATATGCAAGTTAAACACTTGCCTGGGATTTCAGAGGCCTGGTTTCCTGCTGATATTGGTGTGGTTGCGTTCTCTTCCTCGCGATCTACGCGTTGGTGGTGACGGCGGTGCAATCGGTGGTGTTTTGGGCCTTGAATCACCTTGAGAGCTCTCTCCTCTCTTCTCCAATGGCCGTTCTAGGGTTCTGAATGTTCTAACCCTAAAAGGCTGACTTAAATGGCTGGTAAGGATGGCTGAAATTCGTGGGTTTAATTACCCTATTTTGTAAAATGACCAAAATGCCCTCCCGGGTCACTAATTACGCCTAAAAACACCCCGAGGCCCGAACTAAACCCCCGGGTACACTTTTCTGACTATCTCGACCCTTTCGGACGCGTTGGCCCACTCAAAACGACCATACGGACAACTTATAAAATATTCCCTTTTTAATTAACATAATTAGTCCTGACGTGACACGGGCACGTCCCGACTTAAATTTCCGAAATAGTCATTTAATTTACTTATGACATTCAATATAACCAATATAATATATTACTATGCTCATTAGTAATATTCAACAAGTTTCTTATAATTACTAACTCTAGTCACGTTAATAATTATAATATAATTAATTTCCGGATTTTTATTAAATAAATCATCACATTAAATTTAATAAATCCCCAAATTAAATATAGCATAAAAGTACGGGGTATTACATCTACTTTGTGAGTTCCAAGGATAAGGCTCATAACCAAAGGATTTTAAGGTTGTCTAGGAGGGTATTTGAGTGGTGAGCCGAAAATGACAGTACATGTAATTAAGGTTGTCCAAGTGGGTGTTGCATTGTTCAGCTGAAAATAAGATTACACGTAAATACCCTCATCCTTTGCCATGTCATGAGTTTTATATGATGTGGCATGAACCTTACCTCCTTTATTGTATGACATGGCGTGAATAGTGAAAACACCCTCCTCATTTATTATTATTATTATTATTATTATTATTATTATTATTATTATTATTATTATTATTATTATATATATATATATATATATATTAACGTATGGGTAAGAATCCAAATATTCTTAGTATTCTTTCCTAGTTACTAGTACATTTTTTTAGTAGTATTTTGTATGTGGCTTCCTTCTTTGATTACTTCAAATTGGTGACTTTTGAATTTTTCTACAATATTACTTAGTAACCTTATAAAAGTATTATTTTATTCTACAATTATCTATAGAGAAGTAGGGTTGTTTAAATTATCTGAGCGGGTTTCTTCATTGTATCTTATACTCATATATATTAATGCTTGGGTTCCACCTAAAAAAGACGAAAAAATTTAACCATAATACCAATTTGGAAAATCAACTCCTCATAAAAGAGTGATAAAAATATACAAAAACAAGATTAAGGATTTAAATTATAATTCTTGAATTTTCAAGAGGTGATCAATTAAAATACTTATTATAGTTTAGAAACTAATTCGACACACTTAAACATTAGGGACTAAATTGACACTCTTATGGTACTTTAGGGACTAAATTAATGGTTGCAGTTAGGCCTATCAATGGGTTGGGTCCGGATCAAATTTTGCTTGATAGTAAGAACCTAACCGGATTTAGATTCGGAGCGGGTCTTAATCGGATCTAAAATGTTGGATCCATATCTGGATCCGTATAAGATCGGGTCCGGATCTGGGTCTGGACATATATATACATTTATTTTTTAATTTACATTTAATCCCCATTCTTTATTTTTTAATCTTAAAATGAAATATTTTATAATTTATTATAGTGTATGATTCGTATAAATAAAACATATATTACTTTGACCTATATATATTTATACATATAATACTTATATATTATAGATGTAGATATATTAATAAATATATAAATTTATATATGTTATATTTAAGCGGATCGAATTAGACTGGATCCATATCCGATCCATTTAATAATCAGATAATGGGGTAAACGGGTAATCGAATTTTAAAATATGATCCAGATCCAAGTAAAGGGATCGGGTTTGGATTCAGACCCGATTCATTGACATCCCTAGTTGCAGTAATTTATAAACTATTTTAAAACTTAAATAGTTTGGAGACTAGTGGTGTAATTTACTCAATTTTTTAAAGGAACTTATGTACTAGAATCTTCTAAAAAAGTAGTTTCAGATTTATTAATATTAACTAATAAATCAAGTCATTGTATCTATCTATAAATAACCGGTCTATCTTTTATTGAAATTAATAAATCATCCACTACTTACACTATTTTAAGTTATTTTTGTTGTAAATAAAAGACAAAGAATGGATAGAGAGGGAGTATTTTATTTCTCAGTTGTATTGGGTGTAATTGTTGTACAAAACCATGTGGGGATCCTCCTATTTATAGGACATAGTGAGGCATCCCAAGAGACAAGAATATGAGTGGCCATCCACCCAAAAGCCAAAAGCCACATATTTTTAACACTCCCCCTTGGATGTACACCATATCCACCCTTCAACGATTGTTGCCTCGTTAAAACCTTACTAAGGAAAAACCTAGTGGAAAAAAACCAATGTGAAGGAAAAAGAGTACAATTTTGTTATCATTAAATTAGTGTTGGACGTGCTTAATGTTGCCTTGTTAAAACCTTTACTAGAAAAACCCAATCGGAAAAACCTAGTTAAAGGAAAAAGAGTACAACACACTTATGTCATAAAAGAGCATGCTTTTTACTCTCCCCTGAAAAGGATCTCCCCTGATTTGCATATCTCAAATTGACTATTGATGAAGTCTCCACATTCCAATCCCATGCACAAGTTTCTGGAACATTGCTTTTGGAAGCGACTTGGTAAACAAATCAGTTAGATTTTCAGTTGAATGCACTTTCTTGAATTTGATTTCAATTTTCTTTTGAAGCTCATGAGTGAAGAAAAACTTTAATGAAATATGCTTAGTTCTGTCTCTTTGATGAAGCCTTCCTGAATTTGAGCTATGCATGCTGCATTATCTTCATATATGATACCGGGAACATCTATAATGGAAGACAGTTGACAATAACTATGAACATGCTAAATTAAATATCTCAGCCATACACATTTACGACTTGCTTCATACAGTGCTAAAATTTCAGAGTGGTTAGATGAAGTAGCTACTAAGGTTTGTTTAGCAAAACATCATGAAATAACAGTATTACCACTAAGAAATACATAACATGTGTATAATCGACCCTTATAAACATAGGAGAGGTATATAGAATCTGCATAACCTACGATATCAGAACCATTAGAATGATTAGAATAATATAAGCCCATATGAGTTGTTCCTCGTAGGTATCTTAGGATATGCTTGTTCCCAATCCAATGCCGTTTTATTGGTTCAAAACTATATCTGGCAAGCAAGTTGACTGAAATTGAAATATCCATTCTATTTCAATGTGCTAAATATAATAATACACCAATTGCACTTAAATAGGGTACTTCTGGACCCAATATTTCCTCACCGTCGTCTTTCGAGCAGTATGGATCTTTCTTTATATTTAAAGACCGGATGACCATGGGTGTACTTAGTGGATGTGGTGTGTCCATACCAAATCTTTTCAAGACTTTTTCAGTATAATTAGACTGATGGACATGAATTCCATCAGAATTTCTCTCGATCTGCAGGTCGAGATAAAATTTAGTTTTCCCAAGGTCTTTCATCTCAAATTACTTTTTCAAATAGTTAGTAGTTTTCTCGAGATCTTTTGGATTATTGATTAAATTAATATCATCCACATAAACTACTACTATCGCAAATCCTATTGGGGATTTCTTTATAAAGACACATGGGCAAATTAGATTGTTTTTGTACCCTTCCTTAGACAAGTATTCACTAAGACGGTTGTACAATATCCTTCCGGATTGCTTTAAGCCATATAATGACCGTGCTAGTCGAATTGAGCACGTACTTCTTAACTTTGCTTATGGCAAAGCAAATCCTTCAGGGATTTTCATATAAATTTTTGTGTCGAAGTCCCCGTATAAATAAGCAGTCACAACATCCATGAGTCTCATTTTAAGATTTTAAGAGACAGCTAAACTAATCAGATATCTGAAAGTTATACCATCCATAACGGGAGAGTATGTTTCATCATTGTTAGGACATAAATTTCCAATTGAGTCTCTGTATTGTTTTGACTTAATTCCGTGAACAAAATTGTGTTTGTATTATGTCATAGGGAGATTTTTATTTTGTCACGATCCCACTTGGTCTATGATGTATTGAAGAAAATTGAAGACATTGCGGTAAAGCTTCAAAGAATTAAATTATGCCGATGTTTAATTGGTGCAAGTTTATTCTTCTTCAAATGTAATTGTATTTCGATATCACTCAGGTATGAATGCATATAATTAATGGTGCTCGAAATTATTTTATAAAAGATAAGGATGTATTTTTATAAAGAAAAATATTTTTAAATATTTTTAAAAGTGTTTACACTACGTTTTAATTCTGATAAGCTCGAAAAATGAGTTTGACTTTACTCGGTCTCTTTTAAGAAACGTTTTAATTGAAAAGGTCAAAAATTCAAACTTCTCGCTCGACCGATATTAGATCTCATGCGAACGAGATGTCTATGTCGCTCAAACGAGAGCCTTAAGTCGTTCGAACGACACGCATTTTGAGGTGGCGCTAATTTTTTATTTAAAGCGTGTTTTTATCATAATTTCGTAAGTGTGCATTCTGAAAAACAGTATACGAACCAGAAACTTGTTTGCACATGTTTTCTAAGGTTTACAAAGCATAAACACATCCTTAGAGTTTGCAAAGATTCGAGATATCATTCTTATATGCTTACGTGATCTTGCAGCACCAAAGTTGTTTGTTCTATACATTGAACATCAAGGGTTTTACGGTGAATAAAAGAGAAGGACTTCTTGTTCAACATCGTAGAAGAATCAAAGCCAATCGATGGACACCGAGACATACGTGGACGCGTGTGTTGTGGATAGGTATCGTGGAAGACATAATTTCTGCGTGGGCACTATTGAAGAACGGTTAAAGATCAGAAGCAGCATCAAGACCCGTGGGGATCGAGTCTTAATGTAAGGCTAATCTGTCTTTGTAAAATCATTATTCATAGTGATTGTCTGGCTTGGGTCGCCCGAGGTTGTTTTCCCGTTTTGGGTTTTTTCCTCGTATATCCGACGTTGTGAGTATTCTTTACATTATTTTACTTGCTTTAATCACTAGATGCATGTTTGGGATTAATCGAGATAAAATTAGTTTAAAGTAAGAATTGGGTTTTTCACAACTTGGTTTGGTGCATAATTAAAAGTTGGATCATTTTTGAAGAAAAATTGATTTTGTTTAAAACACACATATCGGGCCACACTTTTTTCAAATTGGTATCAGAGCTAGAAAATATAATTTATTTGTTTTTGTGATCCCGTGTGTTTGTTTATCTCTCCTGTGTTTGTTTTTTCTCGATGGATTCTCTAAGCTTTTACGATTTACATCATTTGAATTTAAAGTTTGCAAAACGTATTGAAGTTTTGGAGAAAGAAAATTATGGTTTCAAAAATAGGATTAAATATTTGCAAAATTTTCAAATTCAAAGAGATATTTATCGTGAGCACTTTAGTTCCTTGTTTAAAGATTTTAATATATTAAAATTTGGCAAAAAGGAGAGTGATGATGGAGTCCTCATTTTAGAAAGAGAGTTAGAGGATTTAAAAAATTCTAAAGTTTGTGCCGTCGAGGAAAATAATTCGATTAATGATTTTGTGGCACGAGAAAAGGCTCTTAGGGATAAGTTTGCTCACATTGAGGGGGAGCGATATAACCTTCAAGGGGTAATTGAAAATTTAAAGAAGGAGTCTCGAAAGTTTGAGGAGTCTAATCGTTTGCTTGAGTCGAAAGTTTTGAAGTTAAAAATGATTTAAATGACTCGAGTAGTGATGGTAGCGGCTTATCTTATTCTAATGGTTCGAATGTAAAGGCCAAAACCATAGTTTGTTTTAGAGCGTCAACCATATCCGAGGGTATTAGAAAAGGTCAACCTAAAGGTCCCGTTCCTCGTCATGTTTTCATATGTTCGCATTGTGGTAGGAAGGTCACCTTAGGAGTTTTTGTTTTGATCTTACAAAAGACCCTAGGAAGTTTAAACGTAGCGTCCCATTGGTTCCCAAAACTCGGTTTGTTAGGTATACACCTATTTGGATTAGGAAATCCATTTTGGAGATGTTAAATTCTTCGTTGGTTGATTCTCACATGCTTGACATGATTCATTTCTTGCAATTTCTTATGGATAGTAGATTGCATGTTTGTTATATGCTAGTTTTCTTCATGATATATTCATTGCTAGTATTATGACATGTTTATCTCTTTGTATTTTATTTTTCACTTGTTTGAGTCTTATTTGAAAAATACAAAAATATTCTATTTTTGAGAAAACTTTTGAAAAACCAAAAAGATTTTCGATTTTTGTTTGAATGTACATGTTTGATGTGGCATATTGGTCTGCTTGGACCTCCCCCCCCCCCCCCCCCCTCCCTCATCGTTTCATTATCCATGTGGCTAGGACATTTGGTCATTATTAACAATGATTATAATGATCTTAACCATTGTTTATATGGGGTTGTTTCGAAGTTGATATGCATTTTGATTCGACTTTGTATATATGCCAACATTGAACACATGCACGAGTTTATATTGATGCTTGACTTCTCTTACATATTTGAATTTGGTGAGGCGTTCTTATCTCAATCTTGTCACCTATGCATAAGTAGACTTAAGGAGAAGTGTGCATGTAAGAATCATTTACCGTGAGGATTTGAATTGGTAAAAATGATGAGTGATTCATGAGAAAGGGCTGCGAGAGTTCAAAATTAACTCGTCGTGAAAGCCACCATTTAAAAGAGCCCAAAAGAAAATGCAATATGCTAGAAAAAGGCCAAATTTGTTGAGTTCATTCCAAATAAAATATGATATTATTGAGGGAGTTTGGATGGTTTAATATTTTAAACGGGTTTGCACAACTAATCCTAATGTTGAAACATTGCAATTTGACGCTATTGTTTGTAGAATCATCAAAATTCTGGATTTGTGTGCATGTAGTATGTTTAGTTCATTAAGCTCACACTTTAATTGTCATATGGCTATGATAAAGTTTGATGATTTATCGCTATCAATTAGATCTTCTTGATCGTTTTGATGTGTTGGAATTGTGACTCACTTGTTGTAGTTTCATGCCTATTCATTCCATATCCATGTTTGATCACATCGGTACTATGTTTGCATGTAACTCACATTGTTAGTTTTTATGAGTTTTTGCAATTTGTGTTAAAACCCTACTGTTTTAACACTGTTTTGTTTCTTTCAGGCCTTTCTTGGAATTGTTTTGTGGAAATTTTTTCAATGTCAATATTATATTATTTTTTTGAGAATCTGGGAAATTCTGACAAGTCAAGCGAAGTCGTTCAAACGACTTCACTATCTCGCGCGAACGATAGCTGTACTTCGTTCGAGCGACATCCTTAACTTGTTTGAGCGATGTCCCTGGCTCGTTCGAAGGACAGGCTTCTTTATGGCTTCTAATTGGTTTGCAGTCCTCTGGGTTAAATTAGTATATTTTTGGTACTGCTGGAATTTTTTTATTTCTAGACTGATTAGTTTATATGCATGTTTTATTGTTTTAAAATTGGGTTTTTGCATATAGTCCATTTATCACACCTGATTAGATTGCTATATTCTTTTTGTGATACATTGGTTTACTAGCTATTGATTTCTCATTTCATGATCATATTTAGCTGGTTATTTCATGATTATCTAGCGATTTCACATTAATTCATATTGGTTTATATTCTCATGCTAGATATTTCAAAATTGGTCTATCTTTTCACCAGATTGTCTATTCGAGACAAAAAGGGGGAGAGATGTATGTGATGTAGGGGGAGATTTGTTGAGAGCTTTTATTGATATCTGTATTTACATATTGTTTGATTATATTTCTTCCTAATTGGTATCAAATAATTGCTCACATGTTTCAAATGATTTATTCTAATTAAAAATATAAATTGGTATCATTTGTTCCTCCATACTTCACTAAGTATTTGTTTGTTTGTTTCATGTGTGTAGGTATGCTTCAGCGATTCGAGATTTCAAGTTTACATCACATTCAGACAGTTTATACATAACGGTGATACATATTCTAGTCTGTGTCCTGTAATTTTGGATTTATGGGATGGGTTTTAGGCATCATACGGCTTGGCGGCCCGGTTAGGCATTTCACTAGTTTAGTTTTGTCCCGGAATAGTCAAAGGGGGAGATTTGTAAGGACATAAATTTCCAACTGAGTCCCTGTATTGTTTTGACTTAATTTCGTGAACAAAACTGTGTTTGTAATATGTCATAGGGAGATTTTTATTTTGTCACGATCCCACTTGGTCTATGACGTATTGAAGAAAATTGAAGACGTTGCGGAAAAACTTCAAAGAATTAAATCATGACGATGGTTAATTGGTGCAAGTTTCATCTTCAAAGGTAATTGCATTCCGAGATCACTCAGGTATGAATGCGTATAATTAATGGTGCTAGTAATTATTTTATAAAAGATGAGGATGTATTTTTATAAAGAAAAATATTTTAAAATGTTTTAAAAAGTGTTTACACTACGTTTTAATTCTGATAAGCTCGAAAAAGGAGTTTGACTTTACTGGGTCTCTTTGAAGAAACGTTTTAATTATAAAGTCAAAAAGTCAAACTTCTCGCTCTAACGACATTAGATCTCCCGCGAACGAGATGTCTAAGTCGCTCGAACGAGAGCCTTAAGTCATTCGAATGACACACATTTCGAGGTGGTGCTAATTTGTTATTTAAAGCGTGTTTTTATCAGAATTTCGTAAGTGTGCATTCTGGAAAACAGTATACGAACTAGAAACTTATTTGCACATGTTTTCTAAGGTTTACAAAGCATAAACAGATCCTTAGAGTTTGTACAGATTCGAGATATCATTCTTATATGCTTACGTGATCTTGCGGAACCAAAGTTGTTTGTTCTATACATTGAACATCAAAGGGTTTTGTGGTGAAGAAAAGAAAAGGACTTCTTGTTCTACATCATAGACGAATCAATGCCAATCGGTGGACACCGAGACATACATGGATGCGTGTGTTGTGGATAGGTATCGTGGAAGACGAAATTTCTGCGTGGGCACTATTGAAGAATGGTTGAAGATCAGAAGGAGTGTCAAGACCCGTGGGGATCGAGTCTTTGTGTAAGGCTAATCTGCCTTTGTAAAACCATTGTTCATAGTGATTGTTTGGCTTGAGCCGTCCGAGGTTGTTTTCTCGTTTTGGTTTTTTTTCCCTCATATATCTGGCGTTATGAGTATTCTTTACTTTATTTTACTTGTTTTAATCACTAGATGCATGTTTAGGATTAATCAAGATAAAATTGGTTTAAAGTAAGAATTGGGTTTTTCACAACTTGGTTTGGTGCATAATTAAAAGTTAGATAATTTCGGAGAAAAATTGGTTTTGTTTAAAAGACACATATCGGGCCACACTTTTTTCAATCATAATCAATCCCGAGTTTCAGCAGGAAACCTTGCGCCACAAGTCGTGCCTTATATCGAGTGATTTCATTTTTCTCATTTCGCTTCCTTACAAACACCCATTTGTAATCTACTGGGTGAACATCTTTTGGGGTTTTCACTATAGGTCCAAATACACCACATTTATTTAGAGACTCAAGCTCTGACTTGATGGCAATTTACTATTTTGTCCAATCTTCTCTTTGTCGACATTCATTTATACTACGTGGTTAGTTGTCATCATCAATGCCATTGAAATTTGTTTGCTACTGCATATCAAAATATTTCATTGATGACTGTTTCATTACGATCTCACATTTCTCTTGAACATATATAAAATATAGAGATATCATTAGTGTTTTTAGGTACCTTTGCCTCTTCAGGGGTTTTATAGTCACTTTAGGGACTTGTGTCTTTTCAGTGATAGTAACCTCTTCAGGTGTTTTAGAGAAAGTGGATATTCTTAACCTCTTTTGGAGCGTTATGAGGGCATGATTTTTCATTTGATCTCCGCTTTCGAGGAGTTGAATATTTGGAACATATAGGTCTGCCACGCTTCTGGCATGCAACATAATCATTTTCTACTAAAATCAAATTTTGTCCCACTGGAACTTCAATTCTGGCTGGTGCATTAGCTGCGGGTACATGAGATTTGGTTACTTTCGCAGCATCATTGAATGCATCGGGCAATTGATTTGTAATTCCCTGAATATGTATTATCCTTCGCACTTCATGCTCACATTGTGAGGTACAGGGGTCTAGATGAGACAATGTGGAAGTATTCCATGTTAATTCTCACCGTTCTTTAGGTTTGGACCGTACTTCAGGTACGTTCTCTCCCCCCCCCCCCCCCCCAACAACGGGAAGGTGGTCTCATCAAAATGACATTCTACAAATCTAGCGGTAAACACATCACTTGTGAATGATTCAATATAACGAATAGTGGATGGTGAATTATGACCCACATATATGACCAAACGACGTTGGGGACCCATTTTGGTACATTGTGGCGGTGAGATAGGTATGTACAGAACACAACCAAATTTACGCAAGTGGGATATGTTTGGCTGACATCCAGTCACAAGTTGTGAAGGGGAAAAAGAATGGTAAACAGTTGGTAGAAGTTGAATTAACTTGGCAGCGTGTAGGATGGCATGACCCCAAGCTGAGTCTAGGATTTTTGATTGCATAAGAAATGGTCTGGCTATCAGTTGTAAAGGTTAAATTAATGACTCATCTAAACCATTTTGGGTATGAACATGGGGAACTGGGTGCTCAACAACAATGCCTATGGATAAACAATAATCATAAAAAACATGAGAAGTAAATTCGCCTGCATTATCTAAGCGAATGGATTTAATGTGATGATCAGGAAAATGTGCTCTGAGCTTAATCATTTGAGCAAGTAATTTGCAAAAGCCAAATTGCGAGTGGATAGTAAGCAAACATGTGACCATCGAGTGGAATCATCAATTAAAACCATAAAATATTTAAAAGGTCCACTAAAAGGGTAAACATGGCCACAAATATCCCCTTGAATGCGTTGTAAAAAGGATGGTTACTCAGATGTTATTTTGAGAAAAGATGGTTTAGTAATTAATTTTCTTTGCGTACATGGGGTGCAAAAATGGTCACTTGGTAGCATGAGTTATTGATTTTCCAAAAAATGTCCATTCGAATTATTGATGATCTTTCGAAACATGTTGGATCCAGGGTGACCCAAACGATCATGCCATACTATCAACTTATTAGGATCGTTAAGATTTCGACCCATGACAGAGTGTGATTCTACAACACTAAGTATTGTGTGGTATAACCCCATGGATAATGCTAGGAGTTTTTCTAGTGTGAGCTTCTGGCTTCCAACACTAGAAGTAATGCAAACGAATTCTTTTTTATTTTCAGGCCTTGTTTCCATATGACACCCATTCATTCTGATGTCTTACAAACTCGGCAATTTCTTCTAGAAGTTGTTGAGTATATGGCATGTTGTATCAATAACTGTGTACCATTAGGTAGCATAATGTGGGTTCTTCCAGAGCCATCAATAATTTTAGCAGGGCCGATTTTTGTGGAAACATTTACCGTATCATACACTAAGTGGGAGAATTTTTTTGAATTTTCAAAATAGTATGAGTTGTTCCAGTGTCAACTAGACAAGTGTCATCGCTTGGTTGCAATTTAGGATCCATACCTTTTATACGAGTAACACAATTAAGGTTACAAACCATATAAGCATTTAAAATAAATGTAAAACCATGAAGTTTATTACAATAAGTGGTGAAAGGGAAAAGAAAAACATAAGGATGTTTCAAGAAAAAACACATTATTGTAGCCATATGAAGCAAACATAAATTATTCAGTTTTTCAGGGTTCCCCAAGCATAGAATCATATGTCTCATTAGCAATGGGATTGCCATCTTCATCTTCAAAAGAATCATCAACATTGAGGTGGGTATTATCAATGCTCCAGCGGTCTTCTGGACCTTCCATCTTCCAACGGTCTGGACCTTCCATCATGTTTGTCTCCACTCCCCTCTTTGAAGCTTGATATTTTTTCACAAATTTCTTAGAAGCACGACAATTACGGGTCCAATGACCACTTACACCATATCTATAACAAATGTCTTGTGGTTGTGCTATGTTTGAATTCTGACTTGCTTTTTAATTGGGGCCATTCCACTTCTGGTGGTTCTTGAAATTTTTATTTTATCTAGGCGCTTGGTTACAGTAGGCACCTCTTCTGGGGGTGCCACGGCGGTGCCTCATGTTTCCTCCGGCTCTTTTAAAATTTCGAGTTAAGTTAGTATTCACTTCAGGGAGTGCTACATATCTAGTGGGTCTTGAGGAATGATTCTTCATCAGTAAGGCATTGTTTTGCTCAGTAACTAGAATACATGAGATTAGTTCCGAGTACCTTTTGAATCCCTGCTCTCGATATTGCTGCCGCAGGAGCATATTCGAGGCGTGAAAAGTTAAAAATATTTTCTCCAGCATATCTGCATCCTGTAACTTTTCTCCACATAGCTTTAGCTTGGAGGTAATCTTGAACATAGTAAAATTGTATTTAGACACAGTCTTGAAATATCGAAATCTCAAGTTGAGCCATTCATGGCGTGCACATGAAAGTAGAGGTGGCAATTCGGGTTGGTCGTGTCATTTTCGGGTTGCGTTGATTTTTATTCTAGTATAAGTTTTGGGTACTCTTTAATCTATACATGTTAATTGGGTCATGTTCGGGTCATTTCGGGTTATTACCATAAACGGGTTATCGGGTCAAAAATTGCCAGCTCTACATGAAAGTATGGCCGATTTTTGGTTGTCATAGTGCTCCTTCATGGAGTTTCATAAATCAAGAGGATCTTTCACAGTTAGGTACTCACTTTTCAAATCATTGTGTATGTGATGCCTAAGCAATATCGGGGCCTTAGCTATGTCGTGTCGGGACATGGTATTTTCAAGTGTTATTGCATCACCAAGATTTCGATCTTGAAGGAGGAGTTCAAGATCTTGAGACCAACTAAGATAATTGACCCTAGAAATTTCAAGTGCTTCAAATTCGAGTTTAGAGATATTTGACATTTTAAACTGTTTAATAAATAAATTACAATCAGAAATATGGATTGTATAACAAAGAAAAAAAAAATAATTCAATATTGATAGAAATATCATGTGTGCAATTAGGATTATAAATAACAATTCAAGTCCCAAATTTAAAGGATATTTTATTGGAACTTCAAGTCCTTGCTATTTATTTGTGAGAACTTCAGGTTCTACACATAAAATTATTAAACTTCAAGTTCAATTTTATTAATAGCTTGGGATTCAAAAATCCCCACCCCGTTGTGTCAAAACTTTAGGTTTGAGCACACGCACACGCACACGCACGCACACACACACACACACACACACACACACACACACACATATATATATATATATATATATAACTTCAGGTCCAAATTACAAATTATTTGGGTACATATAATGTCCCATATAAATAATCAAAACTTGAAGTGATGATTTTGGGTATTCATTTGGAACTTCAAGTCCAAAAAAATTTAAATAGCAATTCAGAACTTCAGGTCTGAAATTTAAATATAAATTAAGAACTTCGGGTCCTAATTGTATTTTGGGATCTTGTTGCTCCCAAAATTTAATGAGTGGTTGATATGAAAAATAAATATATCGTATAATCGTAGCATATTAGTACTTTTCAAATGTGAATAATCAAAATCGCAAATAAAGAATCGTGTACGATGACTAACTAAAGATTAAAAAAAATATATTAGGGTGTGTTTGATAAAAAAGATGGAAAATAAGCGCTACGAGTCAAATTCCATGGAAAAAATTTATTGGTGTTGTTTGATAGCAATTATTTTCCAGGTGGACATTTTCCATCTTTTATGTGTTTGATTCTCAATATTTTCTAAGGAAACAAAAGTATAAAATATATATAAAAAACAGAAAAATAATAAAAATCCCAGAAAATTAATATAATAACCAAAAAATTTAAAAATACATAAAATATGAATAAAATCTAAAAAATATGAAATAAAAAAACCAGAATATAAATATTATATCCAGAATGAATTTTAAAAAAACAAATATAAAAAAAACAGATTTTTTTTGTCAAGAGTATTAATAAAAAATAAAAAATGAATAAAAAATAAATCCACCACACCCAGCCCATGCTCCCACCCAAACCCCCAATTATTTCGTCCCCCTATTGCTAAGTCTGTTTTTTTCCATTCTCTCGTTTTTTTTATTTTTTTCTAATATTTACATTTTTATTAGTTTTCTAAGGTATTTATTCATTTCCATTTTTTTAATTGTTTGAGCAATTTTTCATTTTCTTTTATTTTTTCTTAATTAATAAGTTTTGGATTTTGTAATAAATTTTTGGGTGTCTTTTTAAATTAATTCAGGGGTTAATATTTATTTTTGATTTTTTTATTCATTTTCTGTATTTTTTCATTATTTTTGTATTTTTATTGTTTTCTCTTTTTTTTCTGAGCTTTATTTTTTATTTTTTGTTTTTTTTAAATTAATTCTAGGACTAATATTTATTTTTTGTACTTTTTTCATTATTTTTGGTTTTTCATTATTTCTGTTTTTTTATTTTCTAAGCTTCTTTTAATTTATGTTATTTGTTTTCTTAATTAATAAGTTTTCGGCGTTTTAATAAATTTATTGGTGTTTTTCTAAATTAATTCTGGGGTTAATGGGTTTTTATTCACTTTTGGGATTTTTTTTCATTTTTTTGGGTTTTGATTCATTTTCTGGATTTTTTTCATTATTTTTGCAGTTTTATTCTCTTTCTGTATATTTTTCAATGTTTTTGGGTTTTAATTCACTTTTTGGATTTTGTTTTCATTATTTTTGGGTTTCTTTCGCTTTCCATATTTTTTTTCATTATTTTTGTTTTTTTAATATTATTTTTGGGTTTTTATTCACAATCAGGATTTTATCATTTTTTTGGGTTTTTATTCAATTTCCTATATTTTTTTCATTATTTTTGGCATTTTATTCACTTTATGAATTTTTTTTCTTTTTTTTTGGGAGGGGGGGGGGGGTTATTGAATTTATTCAATTTCTGTATTTTTTTGATTATTTTTTGCGATTTTATTCACTTTCTATATTTTTTTTCATTTTTTTGGGTTTTTATTCACTATCTGGAATTTTTTCAATTTTTTGGGGTTTTATTCACTTTTTGGATTTTTTTTTTCCCATTATTTTTTGGGTTTTAATCATTTTCTTAACTTTTTTTCATTATATTTGGGGTTTTATTCACTTTTTGGATTTTTTTCATTTTTTATGGGTTTTTATTCATTTTTTTCATTATTTTTGGGGCTTGATTTCCTTTTTGTATTTTTTTTTCATTATTTTGGAGGTTTTAATCACTTTCTGGATTTTTTTTTTCATTATTTTTGGGGTTTCATTTAACTTTTTGTATTTTTTTCATTATTTTTGGATTTTTATTCATTTTCTGAAGTTTTTTCATGATTTTTGGCGTTTTATTCACTTCCTGTATTTTTTCCATTTTTTGGGTTTTTATTCACTTTTTGGATGTTTTTTTCATTATTTTTGGACCTAAATTTTTTGGGTGTGACAATTCTTTTTCCTGGAAAATGAATAACAAAGTAGGAGCAGGTTTTTTAATTCCATCTTTTTTGTGGAAAAAGTGGTTAGGTGACTTGTTTTAAAGAAATCAATTCCATAGAAAATTTTGTTTATCAAACACTCAAAAGATGGAAAATGACCCCATATATTGCATTTTCCATAGAGAATTATTGTTATCAAACACACCCTTAGAGTAACATTAATATATCACGCATTATTATTATATAAACAAATGTCTAAATATTAAACAATGTTTAAGAAAAAAGTTTAGGTCTCAACGAATAATAAAAAAAAAATCGAACAATTAATATCTAAATTTTTTTTAAAAATAAATTTAATAGGATTAAAACAGCTAGACATTTTTGTTGCAATTTTGTATGGGTAGTAGTAAATGACATGTTTTTAGATAAAGTATTGGCCCTATAATTTTAGGAAAAAAAAATCCCATCTGTTCACATGCTTGCCATATAGTTATTTTAGAAGTCAAAAAGGTATTTCGATTTTTGGAAGTTAGTATATGGAGATATCCATCATATACATTTACATGAGGATGCTGAATAATTTTACGTACAAAAAAAAGATATGTATCAAATCTGCAAAAAAAATGTATTAGTAATACAATAACATATAGTGAGCTTTGTATTTACAATGGACTGCTTAAAATATATAATAATGACTATCAAAAATATATGTATAAGCTTATAATATTATTTGTTATATTACAACATTAAGTATATATATGGGTATATATGGAAAGTGAACAAAGGGTTATAAACGTGTAGTATTATTTTATTAGATTTAGGAGTCAATAGCAATGTTAGTAACAATATGAATTGCAACCAATTTTTTAAACATCGTAATAAAGTCAAAAACCAAGAGACATGGTAAAGCACTTCAAGAGACAAGAATATGAGTGGGTAATCACCCAAAAATCAAAAGTCACGTATTATTAACAATTTGCACGTGAATATATATATATATATATATATATATATATATATATATATATATATATATATATATATATATATATATCACAACAAAAGCTTCGTCATATTTTCAAAATTACCGTATCAAAATAAAATATCAAAATTACCGTATCAAAATAAAATATCAAAATTACTGTTCAAAATGCAGTATTGTAACATTGAAAAAATGATAGGAAATAATGTTATAGCTTATTTTTTGGGGGGGTAAAGTGAAAATGTTGTGATTAATTTGTACATAAATATACAAAATTGGGGTAAAGTGATTTGAAATGGCTCTTAAACATATCACCACTCATGGAATGAATTAAAGGACGGAGTTTTTTAAAATAATAATTTTGCGCTGAATTTTTTTTATGGGTTCTTTACATTTAAATGTACCCTTATAAAAAATTTAAGCTCAAAATAATATCTTTTTGCTATTTAAAAAAAATAGGTAAAACATTTCTCAGTTTATAAGGTTGACAATTTTTTGACCCATTTTTTAATCTAATTACCGCGATTTATCGCAAAATATGTGGTTCGATTTTGGTTTAAGTCAAGTTGTATCGAGCGATACAAATGTTAATTTCAATTTTAATCGATTAAAATTGATTTGGTATTAGTACGTTCTATTTACGAATCAAACCGATCGACATAGACCATAGTCATGTGTAGAATCAACTTTTGCTTATATTTTTGTCCAAAAGCCAAAAGTAATCCTTTTACTAAATTCTAAAGTTTACAGGCTAGCATTGACAGTTTGAAAGGGAAAAAAGTTGGATTGTATTTCTCAGCATCATGGTGTGGTCCATGTCATATGTTCACCCCAAAACTGGTGGAAGTCTATAATGAACTCTTACCAAAAGGTGATTTTGAGATTGTATTTGTCTCTGCTGACAGAGATGATGAATCTTTCGAAGGTTATTTTTCCAAAATGCCATGATTGGCTATTCCATTTTCCGATTCTGACGCGTGTGACAAATTGGATAAATTATTTAAGGTGAGGGTAATACCTCACCTTGTGATTATTGGTGAAAATGGGAAGCTTTTGACTAATGAGGGAGTTGAAATCGTTAGCGAGTATGGTGTTGATGGGTACCCATTTACCCCAGAATGCGTAAAAGAAATTAAAGATCAAGAAGAAGAAGCAAAAAAGAATCAATCTCTAACATCTCTCTTGGTCACACCCTTGCGCGATTTTGTAATCTCGGCTGGTGGGAAGAAGGTAGAATCATTACTATGAATTTTTGTATATTAGTCTTGTTATTTTTATGATCTGAAAATGTTATTTGCATATTGTATGGGCTAGGTACCAGTTAGAGAGCTTGAGGGGAAGATAGTGGGGTTGTATTTCTCGTTGTCTTCATATGCTAAATGCCTTGATTTTACTAAAAAGTTGACTGAAGTTTAAGAGAAATTGATGGTAAATGGGGAGAATTTTGAGATTGTGATGCTAACTCTTGATGACGATGAAGAGGAAGAGTCATTCAAACAGGGCTTTGAAAGTATTCCGTGGTTTTCATTACCTTGCAAGGAGAAGATTATTCAGAAGCTGGTTAAGTACTTTGAGCTCTCAACCTTGCCAACTTTGGTCATCATTGGGCCAGATGGAAAAACTATTCATTCGAATGTAGCAAAAGCTGTTGAAGAACAGGGATCTATGGCATATCCTTTTACGCCCGAGAAGTTTTTAGTACTTGGGGAAATTGAGAAAGAAAAGCGCAAAGAACAAATGTTGGAGTCTATTTTTGTATCTGAAGACCTCAATTTTGTAATTGGGAAAGATGGAGTCAAGGTGAGCGTTTTAGCTGTTACTGTATGCCACTAACTCAATCACTAAGTTATAAAAATATTCTCAAGATTTTAAAATCCTTCCTCCCCCCGTCCCTGCCTCCACCCCCTATTTTAATTTTCGATCCCTGACAAAAACTCTTTTACTTTGAAGGTTCCCGTTTCTGATCTTGTTGTAAAAATTTTCCTCCTATACTTCTCCGCTCATTGGTGTCCCCCTTGCCGAGGATTCACACCGAAGCTAATTGAAATTTACCACAAAATTAAAGCGAAGGATGACCAATTCGAAGTGATTTTCGTCTCTAGTGACACAGACCAGTCTTCTTTCGAGGAATATTTTTCGGACATGCTATGGTTGACTTTTCCATTTGGTGATGAAAGGAAGAAATCACTAAGCTGCCTGTTCAAGGTTCGTGGAATACCAACATTGGTTGCAATTGGGAAAAATGGGAACACCATCACCACGGATGCTAGAAATCTCGTTATGCTTCATGGGGAGTTCGCATATCCTTTCACGGAGGAGCGTTTGAAGGAGATTGAAGAGGAATATAAGGAGATGGCAAAGAGGTGGCCTGAGAAAGTGAAGCATACACTCAATGAGCATGAGCTTGTCCTCGCTCGATTACCCATATATACATGTGATAGGTGTGATGAAGTGGGGGAGTTGTGGTCATTCAAGTGTGAAGAGTGTGACTTTGATCTTCACCCCAAGTGTGCTTTGGGAGAAGACAAGGGCAACGGAGACGATGATGATGATGCGGAGGATGTTGACGAGAAAGAAAAGACAAAAGTCAATTGCTTGTCCTGCTTTGATATTTTGGTATTATGTTACTGATGAAAAATGTGTGGAGTTGAATGTAAGTTGTGAGTTTCCCTTATCAATAATAACGGACATGCTTATGAATGAGACCACTATATATATTGAGCAATGGATCTCATTTATTTTCTTTGACATTTCTGTAAATCAAACAAATTGTTATAGTAACATCAATAGTTGCGAGGAAATTTAAGTGCCTTTCACCCACTATGGATTAAACTCGAAAGGCTTAAGAATACAAAAATAAAAAGTAATAAAATAGAGTTCAGTTTCTGACAATAACTGACCAGGTGGTGAGCCCATGACATTAGCAATTTACAATTATGGTATTTTACTTGCAAATAAGTCTAGGATCAGTAGTCTTATAGATCTATCTCCCCCATAAATGCAACTAAAATAGCAATGCAAGTGCAATTTGAATCATCAACAAATAGTCCAAAGCAACCTTAAATTGATAGTCAATGCCAATAAAGAAATGAAATCTAACATTATCAAAACAAAAATAACTAAGATTTTCACATGACTAAACAAATCCCCTTCTTCCCTCCCTGTATATAAAAATCTTGACATCCGAAAGAGCATTGATGCAAAATGCATGTTAAGAATAAAAACCAGTGTTGTTCAGCTTTTATGGTATCTTTATTGTTCTTTTCACAACAGAGTAAGCGAGTGAAACCAGTGACGACGGAAATGGCTCACGATTATAGCTAGAAACAACAGACAACTCAAACATTGACAAACATAACACACACATAGTTATGAAGATTATGGCTTGAACATAATTGATATTACATTAATCAGTTGGGGATTCAAATGGAACAAATCAAGGAACGCTTGCTAGAACCATTATTTAAGCAAGTGGGATATTACACAGAGAGATTGAGTTGGCACTCAATGAGCCATAAAACAAAAACAAAAAAGGGAATTTTTTTGCTTCATTGATTTGCATACATTCTTTGGTAATGGAGAAACCATTCATCTTAAAATTCATCATAATTATTATATAAGCTCAAGTAATGCAACCGTACTGAAAGAGAGAAAAAGATCTTGAGAATTAAGTAAAGATGTAGAGGGGCATAAATAGAATAATAGAGCATTACATGTTGCACAACAATATTAAAAGCTAGCATTAAATTTTTATAATACCCCCTTCGTTTCAAATTAAGAGTCCGCTATTCCTTTAAGAGTTCGATTTCCTTTTTAGTTGAACATCAATGGAGAAAATGTCACAATCGCTAACATGTCTTCATCTTTGTAACAACCCGCCCTTTTGGAGACAATTAAATTCCATAATTAAGTATAAATTGGAATTTGAAGAATTTCTCGAAATAGTAATTTTTGAGATTTTCAAGGATTGAATGATTTTTTATGGGTGCTGTAATTATTTTTGGGACTAGATAGGTCGAAGTATTTTAATTGAATGATGTCATTGAGTAAAGCGACAAAAAGGTAAGGTTTTGATTGGAAAACCCGCATTTATTTATTTTGGGTTGAAATAGTGATTTGCGGTCAAGTACCTCGGATGGGAATTTCGACTGCGCCATGATTCTCGGAATGGCCGAGATAGTCGGAAAAGAGTGTCCGATTGTCGAAATTGAGTTTCAGGTAATTTTAGAGGTAAACGTAACTCGTAATTAGGTAAACGAGTCGTTTGGGGGTTTTAAGGGTTTAAACCCTTTTTCTTTCTTTATAAAGAGGGAGTGAGGGAGAGAATAGAAAGAAAAGAGAGAAAAGAGAGATGAAGGAAGAAAGTGGAGAGAAAAAGGGAGATTCGGGCCAAACTCCGCCGGATTCGACTCGAGGTCGTCGGATTTCATCCTCCAGGCAAGTGTTTACTTGCTTTATTTCATTTTGTGCAATCCTCTCATATCACATTTGGTATAAACATGATTTTAAGGTTAGAACCCTTAAAATAAACTGGGTTAAAGTTGTATGTGAGTTTGCAAATTGATGTAATGTAAACTCTTAATGATTTCTAGTATTAAAACCATGTTAATGGGATGTAAGATTGAATTTAATTGGGAGAAATGCCCAAATCTAGGTTTCATGAATTTTAGGGTTCAAATCCAAGAGAAATGGTTTAATACCCCAAAATAATTGATGTGTTAGTTGTAAAACATAGATTAGATGTTTGTTGAGTTATTGGATGAGGTTAGAAACAACAAAAATGGAGAAAAATGGAGTTTGGGATTTTAGGAAGACAATGAATAGTAAACCCGTAGCTTGTGGGGCTATTTTGGCCAGGAAGATAAATGATTTAGCTCTTGGCCAAAACATGAAAGTTGTATATATTTTCGATATGGTCACATGGGCGCTAACCGCGTATTTTTTTGATTTTTCTACAATTTGATATGATTTTTACAAGATGGAAGCTCCGGGTTGCAATCATCAACTCGGAAATCAAATCGGGAATTGGAAAAATTACGGCTAGAATTAATTGCATAGATGTTTGGGATAATTTTTGGGGTAGTTTAAAAACCCCGATAATGAAGTCGGGTTGTTGGATGGAGGATTTGAGGATATTAGTGTTGAGGACCTGGTGTGACCGGTCGACCGCGCCCCTAAGGCCGGTTGACCGCGTCAAGGACAAAGGGCCTACTACTTTGTTTCGTAGGCTTATTTGCAACCCTCGGTCGATCGGGGGTCTAGGACAGGTCGACCGGGGGTCTAGGACCGGTCGACCGGTGCCCTGTTTTCAGCCAAAGATTTTAGAGATTATTATTACTTCTCCTCTTTGAGATTAAAGTTTAAGGGCCTTCTAAATTAAAGTATTATAGAGGGTTATGTCCTAAGGGACTAGTGGATCTGGGAATATATATATATATATATATGTATATTCACTTAGAGTGAATTAGTATAGTTGGAGATATCCAATAAATCCTTAAGAGGTGATTAAGGTAATTATTATTTGTCAAAGTAAGAAAATACTTTGGGTTTAGTATCATGCTTATATGAAAGCATGATTATGATTCTTTGAGAGAATCCTTGGGATTAATGGTCATCGTTATATGTAATTGGCAAATTGGGCCATTATATATATATTCTAGGAGGAATATAGGGTATATGTATATACTATGTGATTAAAGTATATATATATGATATGATGTAAATGATTTTGAAAATATAAAAATGAATATTTTCAAAATGGAAAGATAAATGATTTTCATAATTGATAAATTATGGATTACACACCTCCCTAAATCGCTATCATAAGGGAAGTTGCGCGCGTTGTGGTGAATCCCCCTGGCTATTGAACAGGGTGGATATAGTCCCTAGGCCATATGGGCGATTATATATGTTTATTGCACTGGTTAGGTGATTCTGGGTGTGGTCATGACTATCCCGCAGGCATATGGCCACTTCCCGACGTTGGTAGGTTCCCAGGTTGTCTTGTATAGATAGTCCCTGGAAGATGATAGCCATTTAGGGGCGCGTCTAGTGGGGAAACCCGGAGGGACGGTCTTAGATATGTTAAAGCAATTTATGATAATAAATTGGCTTTAAATACATTTTCCGGATGGAAGAAGGGAAATGGGATAAATGGTTGGCTTCGGTAACACTCCCGGATGGAAGAAGGAATGTGGAAGCATATGATATGATCAAAGCATTTTCATGATAATGAAAATGGCTTTGGGTACATTTCCTGAGTATAAAAAGGGAAATGGGATGATATAAAACGGAAAAGCATTTTTATGATAATAAAATTGGCTTTTAAAAAGTATATGATTTGTTAAAGCAATTCATGATAATGAATTGGCTTTTATATTTACATTTCCTGAGTATAAAGAGGGAAATGGGAAGTTTTGAGAAAAATGATAGTATTGATAAATACTTGATATATGAACCCTCAGTCCGGGAGATATTATCTGGACGTATATTATAGATGTATATATATATTGCTACGGGCCTAATGGATCTCTACCATTAACCCTGCCAAGTAGTAGTGTATAGGGGGGGTTCCTTGTTTGGATTTCGCTTTGCGAGACACCCCACGCACGAACTTGGTGCAGTGTTGAGAATGGAGGGAAGTTTAGCCCTTAGCACTTGGACTATCTAGGGTAGATAGTGGTTGGGTGTTAGACTAGTTAGGCGGGGTAGTTTGACTAGGATATGTTGTTAAGCTGCGTTAGGTGTGTACTATTAGAGTAGAGGTGAGGGATATCTCATGGGAGTACGATACCAAACTTAAATATGAGATAAAACCTTTTTCAAAATAATAAAGCATTTATGCACTTGCAAAATATTTTTCAAACTCGGGCTCTGACCCATTTATCTACTTTTCCTTTCTTTCTATATTATATATATATATAGGTGTCCAGACACAGGGACGCCTGGATGGCACTTCTTTCGAGTCAGACGTCAGCTGCAGCAGCTGTGGATGCGTGCAGGTTTTTGATAGCCGATTCCATTCTTGTATTCTAGATAGGAGGTACTGTATAAATATTCGGGCCAATGGTCCAACTGCGTTTATTTATTCTTTTAAGTCCAGCATTCGATATGGTTGTATATTTTGACCGAGTGCTCGATTATTTTACTTCATTTCAATTTCATTTACGCATATTGTGTGGGTGCTTTATTTAGTAGTTGTTTAAAAAGAGTAGTTAAGTAAGAATTTTTGACGCTCGCCTAATAGGATATTAGTAATTAAATGGATTTTCGACAGTGATGCTAAGAATGATCTATATGTGACTCATGTTTTAATTTGATATAGGACTGATCGCCCGGTATCCCATTAGGCGGGTTGTTACAATCTTGACCATTTATTATGTGTCCTTAATAAGTATGATAGTCAAATAGCACTGTTCATCATCTTGAGTCATAAAACATGAATGGGAAAATAACTCCATTGGATAAGAGGCATAAAAGACGGGACAAGATCGTATGCATTAAATTGCAAGATATTCAGATAATCGTGAAATATTGTGAACAATCAAGGAAATACACAGCTACTAATTGGTTAAATACTATATTTCATGACAGATATTAAATATTTAAACATGAACAAATAAAGAATTAGAGGTCACAGGCTTTCTTGACAAGATTTATATATTTAAAGGAATAAGTGAGAAATAGAGATCATAAGCTCACAAATTTCGTACGGTTAGTCACTGAATGCCAATATCTAACATATATTTAGGGAACTTCTTCCGCACTTAGTTATAGTGTTTAGGTACGAATCAAAGGATGAATTCATAGTTACTTGGAGGGTGCAGGTGCATATTTAGATTGGTCATATAACAATTTTTTGATGAAGTCTCGTGAAGAGAGAAATTCCACTTCAACATAGGGAATATGCTAGGTCAAGGAGTTAAACTAATGAATCATATAGAAATGAATCAGAATTTCCTAAGAGAGCCAAATACATATATGTTATAAAAAATAAGATCAGCTATTTAGTGTTCCTGCAAGAGTTGGAGAAAAAAACTTCGTATATAAAATTACAACCTTCAGAAAGAGAAGCAGTACTCATATTACAGACATCAGTGACTCCAGATTCCTATTTTTTCCCACCATTGTCGAGCAATGCTTATATTGTGGTTCATTTCTTATCATATCAGTCTCACTTGAACCTCGACGAAGCTCATCAGGGCTGCTGAAGTGTGGCCTACTTGCATTTGTAATTTCATCCGTTTTGTTCCACCAATTACAGGTGGTGGACGCAGTTTTGCACACATCATATAGTAATGCAAATCGTGAATCATGTGATGCATTGGCTAGGAAAACTTGACAAATATATATATATATATATATTGTGATATAATTAAAAAGATGCTTAGCATTATACCGAGGGCATGTTTGGATTATAAAAAGACTAGGGGTAACCCATGCGTAAAGGTACGGTTAGAAATCATCAAAAAGTATAACACGTGTCTCTTGCTTTCTTTCGGCACAGATAGTGAAACCCAAGCGACTGGAGAATAGTTATTCTTTTATCCTTACAACGCCAACCAAATATGAGAGTAATATTTGCACTTGGGTCAATGCCAAATCAAAAGGATCTCCAATATGAAAAAATTAACCCAACATCCTTTATTTACTCAACCTGAAATATTAAATAGAAAAGAAAAAACTCGGGCATGAAACTTTTATAAAATTAAAATATAACATGTTAGAGTGACTTTACAATTTATATCCTTTATCAAGTGAAAACAACCTTCAGTAGGCATTAAAAATTCATTGACATATAATAATCTCTACTTAAGTGAGGACAATGACAATACAAAACCGGCTAGTTACATCTGGGATAATACATTGGCTAGACAAAGAAATAGAAATCTGAATTATTAAAGTATAATATATAAATAAGCATTTATAATTATTGACAACAATTATATATATAAAGCATTTACAAAAGTATCCTTCAACACTATGGTCAATATAAGAAGTGAAGTAAGCCAAACTTTTAATAAGGCCATCCACAATAGGTACCCATTCTGGATCCTCTAAACTGTGTCATAATGGGGAGAAGAATCGGTAAAAGAGGAGGGGATCCATTCCCCAATAATTATGGTAACGGATATCCTTTAGTAGGGAACAGGAGTTCAAACGTGTGATTGATCCCCGTCCACGGTCTGGACGTGGAACATTTCCATGTTTAAGGTAAGTGATCACTTCTGAAAAAACTATTTTTTAAGTGGAAAACATGGGAACCGTTTACCTTTATTTCTACCGGATCCCACTTCAAGCCTCGCTCAAATTTCACTCGTTGATCCTCTACTTCTAACGCATTTCACCCCGACCATTATGGACGACCTAAGTTTATCAGTATAAAGTGTGTTCAGGATGATAGAGAGAGAGAGAATTAGATAACATTCATTTTTCAAATTTAAATTACTTCATTATAAGTAAAAGAAAATGTAAAAGGAACTGAACATGATTTTTTTCTTGAGCAAAGTCAACTGCACAAAAAAAAAGGTCCAGCAACACCAGGTAACACACATGTTCCAATTAGATAAATTTCAAGGCATTTCAAAAGAAACTGTTAGTCCATAAAACAACCACCATATCCAACATCAACACCTTACCCAGTCACTTCATCTAACATAGTAACTTAAAGGGAAATTAACAGTTATCTCAAAGCACCTAACATACAAAAATTTGGCATATGATGCTATAAGTTTTAATCCTAGACTAGGTGATTGTTAAAAACTTCCAAAAATAATACTCCATAGGCTACAAAACATGATTTTGTTTAATTCAATACAGTTCAGGGAATCTGGATTTGAAATAATAGCAGTTACAACATCCCAAATAATTGGAAAACGTCTTTGTGAAGTTTAGTGGAACAGTTACATCAACAATCATTTATCAAACTCTAAACTCCAAACCAAAAACAAAACCCAAATCTACCCCAATTTTTATTCATTATATAAATGAATCTAATAGTAGTAAGGAAAATGAAAACGAAAAATAATAAGTAAAAAGTTGAAAATCCAAGTTTGTAATTAACATTACCTCAGTTGATCAAATGAAAAAGCCTTGCTTTTTTCCGATAAATAGAAAATGCCTTAGTTTTTAGAAATGCACAACACAGTTATATGATTTTTAAGACACAAAATACATAATTTATGCCTTGAATTTTGTAAAGGATAAATTGGGCTCCATATGCAATAGGTTAGTGGATATACATTAGTTAGAATACTTAAGCCAAAGAGTGAACTCATGAGTTTGTAAATTGGTGCACATAATTAATTAACTATAACTGAAGCATTTACACAAACAGGGTGGTTTACAGCATAAACTTGACAAATGGGCTGTGAATCAAAAACATTATAAGCAAAACACTCACTATTCAAGTAGAAAAATATCTATAATTAATCATTTTTCAAACCCACGTAATCTAGAATTCATTTGAATAGTTACTGGGCATACAATCAATCATATACACGAACAGTCAAAGAGAAGTACTCAATATTCTCTTATAAAATTAGACAAAGCAAAGTTTTCAAAAGAAATTTAGTGTCCATTGGTAAATCAAATCACCAAGCTCAAGCTTTAAAATAAATAATTTAAATCAAAAATTGAAATTATGATAGAGTAAATCGAACTACTATATGCAATGACATTATAACACACGTGTTATAAGAGGACTGTCCCCACGAACACCAGTCCTGGCTGGGCTCAAGGTGACGATTGGTGTCCGATGATTTTTTTTATAAATGTAGGTGGCTGCGATTGTACAATAATGTGGGAGATAATTTGTGGCATCGATGCTCATGGGAAAATAAATCTTGACACCTGAGTTTAGTCCTCTAACTTTCTGTAAACTACATCTGGAATTAGGAAAAAAAACAAAGGGGTGTTCCTCCATATCATTACATATAAATGACTATATAGAGTAGATTTTTGGTTGATCTCATGTAATTTTTTTTTATAGCCCTAAATCTCCGCATGAACGAGCCCTTTGCACTCCCCCATGCAAGCTAAACATCTGCTGGGGGCTTTCAAACTCGAGACCTTTGGCCTAAACGAGCCGCCCCTTACCATTGGACCAACCAGGGTGGATTCGTGTAATTATAGGATTCAATGAATTAATGAATAACCTTTTAGGGAATTAAAACTTTTCATTCAAAAAATAAAAGGATACATGGGTTTGGAAAAATACTTGATGAATCAATATAATATGAATCTATTTCATACTTCCATCTACATTTTATCAATATAATATTAATCTATTTCAGTAAGCACCTAAAACTATTCAACCTATCAATCCAAGTCCAGGCTGATGCCAAGTACCCCCTAATGTCGAGTATAAACCCCTAAACTATGAAAAAGATGCAAATATCACCCTTATACCTCACTGAAAATTATCATCAATAACATTTTTAGCACAGATAGAGGGGAATTGCAAAACAAAAAAAAAAAACTGAAATAGCGCAAGGATTTTTTTTTAAATTTACGTTCCATTGAGGTATTGCAATAGTGTCATAGGTCGGAGGATTTATCCAATTTACCATGCTCTTATCAGTAGGTGACAATAACTTTTCAGGTCAACTCAAATCATTATTGTGCTTAATTTCTTTTAAAACATGATGTATATCCACCGTTAAGGGAGTGTAATTGGTATATTTTCTAAGCCGATCTAGGCTTTCTTTTGCTTTCAAATTCTTACGCTCATGGTGATTCTTGTGCTCCTTCTTATCCGACTTCCCTTCAGACTTCGTTTTCGCCTCTGCATCTAAACTTTTTTTAACTGCCATAACTTTCTTGACGTTCATAATCTTTGTCTCTTTAGCCATAAATTATGTCATCGTCTTTCGGGGATCTTTTGTCAAGGTATAATATAGTTTGTCAGGGAGAAAACCACTCATAAGGGTAGTGATTGAAGTCTTCTCCTTGTAATTAATAACTTCTAATTTCTCGTTGTTGAAACGAGTGATGTAATCCCTAGTACTTTCTCCCACCTTCTGTCTCACACTAAGAAAATGAGCTACTCCCTTCACTGGTTTGTCTCCAAAGCAGATTTACCAATGAATAGCTCGACGAGTTAATAGAAGCTAGAAATTTGCCTCCGAGAAAGACTATTATACCAAATTTGAGCAAATCCAGTGATTACTCCTGAGAAGGATCTGCACCTCATTTCGTTAGGGACAACATAGATATCGACCATTTCTTAGTATTGTTCTATGTGAAAAACTGGATCTGTCTTCCCACCATACTTGGGAGCAACCATTGGAGATTTAAACTTGGTGGGTATAGGTAAATCTATAATAGTTTTCACAAAGGGGGATCCCTTAACAAAACTTCTCTGAAGAGGATTATTGTCCATTTATCCCAATATATCTTCCAAACGTCAAATCGACCCCTTATAAGCATCATTGCTAGTGCCAGATCTGTTGGTGATGGCTCTTTCATTCCGATCAACTGATTATGCTGAATTTTCCTCTTGCGATCCTTTTCTTTGATTGGATGAAGAAGTTTATTGGGCATTCGATCTGGACTAGGCTGAACCTTCCCTAAAGTCTCTTGGTCATCGATTATTTCTCGATGCAACCCGAAGGGAATTTCTATTTCCCCTGGGTCCCAAACAATCGAAAGGAGAGGCCCTACTTAGCCTTTTGAAGGCACTCGATCTTTCTGGAATGAGGGACTATCCATCATAGGAGTTGTTGATACCAAATTTAGTCTGCTGACGTGGATCAATTATGTGGAGATACGTGTCAATCTACATGACACCCACAAACACTTTTTGGACAAAACACTGACTCCGAGGAGCTTAATATCCCTGACTAACTAAAGGGTTTCGAGCAGTAAGAATTAACCGAGGAACTTCATTGGACCGAGCTACTCAAACCCCCGAGGAACTACTATACTCCAAATAATTCAAGATCACCGAACAACTAAAAATCCACGAGGAACTCAGGGGCCCGAGCAGTTCAAGCGTGTCGAGCTACTAAGTCGATCCGAGCTATTAAGTCGGTCCGAGCAACTTAAATACTTCTGGCGTACGTATCAAGGAATATAGAAAGATAACTATGCATTAAATGCATAGTTATTATCGTATAGATGTACATTCCTACAGAACAGCTATGTATTATTCTTTCACATGTACAGCCTCAAGGCTATAAATACATTGTAATCTCCTCATTGTAAGGGGACTCGGAATTTCTTGGTAAAACCTGTTATCGAGAATTCCAAACAGTCAATAATAAGAAAAATAGTGGACGTAGGCCATTATTTTAAGGCTGAACCACTTTAGAACTCTTTTGTCTTATCTATTTTCATCTGTGATTGAATAATTAGAGATAGTCTAATTTTTTACATCAACAGATTGGCGCCGTATGTGGGAAAGAACTGTAATTATCATTTTTCACCAAAACCATTTATCATCAATGGCTGATCATCCAGAATCCAGTAATCGAAATGCTGGGATTCCTTTAAATCCGTCTACTCTTCCAAATGTCCAAGATCTGGCTGGAATAATGGCTAATTTGTCTCAGGGTCCGACGACCATACAAGAGACCATGAGATAACTCATGCAAACTATCCAAGGTGGAGTTCCGGCCCAGTCAAGACAGCGAAGCATTCAGAGAAATACCCGATTACCTTTCAGGCAAACATTATTCTAAGGGGAATCTCGATCCAGACGCACCGATTCATATCGCACTGAGAGATCTAATTATCCATCTTATCAGCCTGGACAGACTTCCTCGGTACGAGCTACAGACACTCAACAAAACATCACTCTATCTACAGAAAGGACAAGTGATCTTGAAAGGCTGAGTGAGTCTCTCCTTTTGATCGTTTGGGTCCTAGGAAGAATAGAAGTCCCCATAGGATTGTGCTGAGGAACTCTCAACGACAATATGATTTAAAGGAAGGCTCTTCCCAATCACGACCAGCTGCTCGTCATGAAAGATCCCAAGAGGCAAATTCAACGCGATCAGGTACTCGAACCAATAGGATTGAAGAAGGAAATGATGTATGGAAGGGCTCAATTCAAAGGTTGGATGATAAATTAGGGGAGATGGACAAAAATAAGAATCCTTTACAAAGGACTTTTATTCGAGGAACACCATTCGTACAAGGGATTGTGGACCTTCCCACACCATCAAAATTTAAAGCTCCTGTGGTGACACCTAAATATGATGGAAAAACTGATCCTGTTCTCCACATAGAACAATACCAAGCTGCTACTGATATCTATGCAGTTCCATATGAGATGAGATGCAGGGCATTTTTAGGAACTCTTACCGGATCTACTCTAATATGGTACAATAATCTTCCTCGGGGAAAGATTGCGACATTCTTTCAACTAGTCGAGCTCTTTATTGGAAATTTCTGTTTTGGAGAAAAACCTGTTAAACGAGTAGCACACTTGTTAAGCGTTAGACAAAAGGCAGGTGAAAGCACCAGGGATTACATTACTCGTTTCAATAACGAGAAACTAGAAGTAATTGACTATGAGGAGAAAACTGTGATTACTGCTTTGATGAGTGGGCTGCTGCCCAATAAATTGTACTACACTTTGGCCAAAGATCCGCCCAGGACGATGTCAGAACTAATGGAAAAAGAAGCCAAAATCATGAATGCTGAGGAAACTATGGACACTAAGGAGACAAAAGTTGAGGCCGATAAAGTTGAGAAGAAGGAGCAGAAGAACAATGGTAGCAACAAGCAATCAAAAGCAAAGCAAGCATTGGAACAATTGAAGAAATTTGGAAATTATACTCCTTTGAAAGTAGATATAAACCACATTCTGGAAGAGATCAAGAACAGGGAGGACCTAAACTGGCCTGAAAAAATGAAGACAGAACCTGACAAGAGGAATAAGTCCAAATATTGCGAGTTCCATAAGGATTATGGTCACACGACCAAAAACTGCATAGCCCTCCAAAATGAAATTGAAGCACTCATTAGACGAGGAAAATTGACCAAATATGTCGATCGTCAAAATAGTGGTCGGACCAGAGAACGAGGAAGACAGAGGTCTAAATCCCCTCTTCGAACAAAAGACGACAAGAAAAGAGAATATGAAGATGACCCCGATCTCCCAGCCAGAACGTGAGGTATTTTCAATTCATTTTGGATCATTTGATTATAATGTTATTACAGGTGGAGATGCAGGAGGTGGAGACCTTACTGCAGAAAGGAAAGCTTACCTTAATGAGGCTCAAGCTTGTTCGTACATTCAACGAATAAATCTAGCTGAGGATGATCACCCTAGGAAGGTGAACAAAGATAAACTGGTCATCGGTTTCTCTCAGAACGACCTCGCAGGTGTGCTATATCCTCATGATGATCCATTGGTGATCAAAATGAGGATGAAGGAAGTAACAATCTCAAGAGTACTGGTGGATAATATTAGCTCGTCGGACATCATGTTCTACTCATGCTTTAACAGCTTAAATCTAAAGTTGTTTCAGTTGTAACCTTATCATAGGCCCCTCCTCGGTTTTGCTGGCGAGAAAGTTTTTCCACTTAGGACGATCAAATTGGATATGTTCATTGGTACATGGCCTGCTTGTTGAACAGAAAGAGTGCACTTTTTCGTAATGGATAAGAATGTCCAATCAGCTTACAATATCATCATGGGAAGGGTAGGTTTGAAGCAGTACCATCTACTGTACATCAATGCCAAAAATTTCCAACCAATTTTGGAGTAGGAATAGTGAAGGGTGACCAAAAAGTATCTCGGGAATACTATTATTCATCCGCCGAGCAGTAAGAACTGGAGGAATCTAGGAAAAAGACTACTACCTATCAAGTGGATGAAGGTGCAGAAATTAAAACATTAGATCCTAGAGACGAGTCGCAGCTCGTAGAAGGTCAGGTGGTGGAAGCTACTAAAAATGTCATTCTGGACGATGAACACCCAGAACGAACAACTCAAATCGGTTCATCGTTGGATGCCTCATTAAAAAAAGAATTGATAGTCTTCCTAAAAAGTAGAAAACAAACTTTCGCATGGAGCCACGAAGACATGCCAAGGATAGACCCAACCTTCCTATGTCACGAGCTCAATGTAAACAAGGAAATCAAGCCAGTAAAGCAACGATGAAGAGTATTCATCCCTGAAAAGAACCAAGCTATACAAGAAGAGATTGAGAAGATTGAGAAAGCCTATTTTATTGAGGACGTCAAATATCCAGACTGGTTAGCAAATGTGGTGATGGAAAAGAAGAAGAACAACAAGTGCAGGATGTGTGTAGACTCACCGACCTCAACAAGGCATGCCCAAAGGATCATTTTCCTTTGCCTCGAATTGATCAACTGGTGGATTCTACCTCGGGGCACGAACTATTAAGTTTCATGGATGCTTATTCTGGTTATAACTAGATTAAAATGAAACCTGAAGACAGGGAGAGTACCTCTTTTATTACCCCAAGGGGAACTTATTGTTATAATGTTATGTCTTTTGGACTTAAAAATGCAGGTAAAACATATCAGAGGTTGATGAACAAGATGTTTGCAGAGCAAATCAGTCACAATATGGAGGTTTATGTTAATGATATGCTGACGAAGAGTAAGAAAGCTGTTGATCATCTAATTGACCTAGGCTAGACCTTTGATCAATTAGATAAATATCAAATGAAGTTGAACCCTACCAGGTGCATATTCGGAGTACGAGAAGGCATGTTTATCGGGTATATTATCAATTAATGAGGTATTGAATCAAACCCTGAAAAGATCAAGGATTTATTGGGGCTACGATCTCCAACGACGAAGAAAGAAGTGCAAAGTCTCACAGGGCGAGTTGCAGCATTTAATAGATTTGTGTCACGAGCAACTGATAGATGTCTCCCATTCTTTAAAACCCCCAGAAAAATGTTTGAATGGAATGATGAATGTAAGAAGGATTTTCAAGAATTGAAGAAATACTTGAGAGCACCTCTATTGTTATCAAGACCGGTGATGGGAGAAAGATTGTACTTGTATATGGCAGTTTCGAAGAATGCAGTTAGCTCGGCATTGATAAGAATGGAGGATGGAGTGCAAAAACCAATTTATTACACCAACAAGGCCTTCCGAGGAGCAGAAATCAGATATCCAAGACTGGAAAAGTTGGCACTAGCATTGATCGAAGCAAGTAGAAGAATGAGGTCGTACTTCCAAGCTCATACCATAGTCGTGTATACTGATATGCCGTTAAGGCGAGATCTTTATAAATTAGAAAAATCCGGGAGATTAATGTACTGGGCAGTAGAACTTGGTGAATATGACATAGTCTATGAACCTAGATCGTCGCTTAAAGGGCAGGAAGTGGCATATTTTATCACAGAATTCACTTATCTTGACACCCCCGAAGAGCAAAAGTTGAATATCGACCAGCCTGTGGATGCTACAAGATCATCAAATTTAAACCTCGACCAACTTAAGTCGGTTGATGAGTAAGAAAAGATGGTCGATGAGCAGTAAGAAGTGCTAGTGGAGGATATAAAGAATCAACCAATATTCCACCAAGGAACTTTATTTGATCAAAAATTTGAGGATGAAGTACCTATATGGAATCTATATGTAGATGGCTCATCTTGCACTAGAGGCTGTGGGGCAGGGATTATTTTAAGCAGCCCGGATGAGATCGATGTGGAGTATTCTCTGCGCTTTCAATTCAAGGCTTCTAATAATGAGGCTGAATATGAAGCTATGATTGCAGGTCTTAGTTTAGCAAAAACCATGGGGGCAGAGCAGGTCATTGTATTCAGTGACTCACAGTTGATCGTAAATCTAATGCAGGGGGTATACACAACGAAAGGAGAATTAATGATCAAGTATCATGCAAAATCAATAAAGATTGTATCGATCTTTAACGTTGTTCAATTAATTAGAATACCAAGATTGGAGAATGCAAGAGCAGATGCCTTAGATCGGTTAGCTTCAGCCACACGCACTGAGCTACGAAGAACAATCCCAATAGAAATCTTGGCTAGCAGGAGCATTGACAAAGATAAGATGATGAACTTCATTTCCCTTGATTTAGGACCATCTTGGATGGATCCCATCAGGGCCTATATTGAGGAGGGTACATTACCAACTAATAAACTCGCTGCCAAGAAATTAAAGTTTAAAGATGCTCGTTATGTATTGACTAATGACATTTTATATAGACGAGGAATTATAGCAGGATTGCAAAGATTTGTCCACCCCTCCGAGGTGAAAAATTTGATTTAAGAGGTCCATGAAGGGTCTTGTGGAGCCCATGTAGCAGGACGGACACACTTGCAAAGAATGATAACGCAAGGGTATTACTGGCCGACGATGAGAGCTGATTGTATATCTTATGCCAAGAAATGTGATAAATGTTAACGTTTCTCCTCTATCCGAAGAACTCCCCAAGCATTGCTAACATCCATCACATCTTCTTGGCCATTCGCCATGTGGGGAATAGACTTGGTTGTCCCAATTCCAATGACCCGTGGAAGATTTAAATACCTCATGGTCGCTGCGGATTATTTTACTAAATGGGTAGAAGCTGAGCCTCTTATTGATATGACATATGACAAGGTGTATCAATTTATTTGGAAGAATATCATCTATAGATATAGTCTTCCCCATGCATTCATCACAGATCATGGAACTCAATTTGACAACGAGGAATTCGCCGCATATTGTCATCAGTCAAATATATTGAAGACCCATTCTACACCAGGACATCCCCAGAGCAATGGGAAAACTGAGGTGACGAATAAAACGCTACTGAACGGTTTAAAGAAAAGATTGGATAATGCGAAGGAAAATTGGATCAACGAGCTATATTCTGTGTTGTGGGCTTACCGTACTACACCGCGAGCAGCAACAGGAGAATCTCCATACATACTGGCATTTGGAAGAGAAGCTGTTATACCTGTCGAGCTGGGCCTCCCCACACACAGGGTTCTGAATTTCAACTCTCCTATCAGTGATTTGATAAGGCAATTAGATCTAGATATGCTCGAAAAAGTCAGAGAAGATACAGCAATCAGAATTGTTGCATACCAACAACGAACAACTCTATTTTACAGCAAGAGGGTAAAGAAGTACGATCTGAAGGAAGGAGAATATGTGCTAAAGAAAGTAATTCAAAAGCACAATAAACTAGAAGCTAACTGGCATGGACCCTACAGAGTAACAGAGGTTATTCGACCAGGAACATACCGAATTGAAACCTTGGAGGGAGAAGAGTTTAAGAACGCATGGAATGCAGAGCATCTACACAAATATTATCAGTAGTTGGGAATTCCTATGTAAATGAAGTTTTCTTCAGTATGAATAAAGTTTTGAATGTTTTACCTAGTTCTCTCTTGTTGTTGAAATTTTTTCGGAGTATTACTGCTACACACTATGCATCAAGTTCAGAATCAATCTCCTCCTACTCCGGTTGGTCGGGAACAAATCTCCTCCAACTCCGGTTGGTTGGTAAATAAATCTCTTCCAACTCCGATTGGTCGACAATAAAATCCAACTACGGTTGGTAGATAAAATCCAACTCCGGTTGGTCGACAATAAAATCCAACTATCGGTTGGTAGATAAAATCCAACTCCGGTTGGTCGACAATAAAATCCAACTACGGTTGGTAGATAAAATTCAACTCCGGTTGGTTGACAATAAAATCCAACTCCGGTTGGTCGACAACAAAATCCAACTCCGGTTGGTCAATAAATCTCTTCCAACTCCGGTTGGTCGGGCATAAATCTCTTCTAACTACGGTTGGTAAGGAATAAGTCTCTTCCAACTCTGGTTGGTCGGGAATCAATCTCCACCAACTCCGGTTGGTCAGCAAATCAACTTATAATCAACTTCAGTTGGATAAACTAAGCAAGATCATGGGATATAATTCGTTTCATTGCCTGAAATCAAAGAGTGATAAGTCACTATAATCAAAACAGAATGGCATATCAAAATTCTACCAACTCTAAGTTGGTCGGAAAGCAAAATATCGCCAACTCCGATTGGTCGTCAAATAATTATCACCGACTCCGGTTGATCAACAATGAATTTTCACCAATTCCTATTGGTCGGTAATTTAAGATAACACAAGACATTTTTTTGTCTTTATACATACACATTCGTCAGTGAATAAAAGAAATGTTTTATAAAATATTTCCAAGACAATGACAATCAAGATTACAGAGAAAACTAAAAGTTTCTTCATTAAAATCAGAACAAATTACATAGATTATAAAATACATATTACATGAAAAATCAGTACATTAAAGACCCTACTCTATTGGTTTTTTCCCTTCTGCCTTTGAAACAGGTTCTACTCCAGCAGGAGGATCGTCTAAGGCATAAGGAGAGTTTATAAAATTTATATCTCGAAGCATTCGAACATTCATCACTGATGGCCTATCAAGTAGATGCTCTGGACGAGATATGTCAAAATTAGAATGGAGGCTATAATCGCCGAGGTACTTTAAGATCAGGCACTGAGGAATTGCCCGAGCAGGAATCCAACTCATGTCAAGATTAAAAGGAGGCACTGGTAAATCAAGCAACCCAGGATCATAATAATCCCATAAGTAATGACCCCTCTCTAGTTGTAGCACACCCAGTGCATTCAACCATCCTTGCTTGTACCCCTCGTTATTTGACTGCTGGATCCGGTCATCGAGGTGGTAGAGGGCTTCATTGAAACCGGCCATCCAAAACTTTATGGGCTATTTATGAAACTGGTAAGTCAACCTCTCTAGCTAGTCGTGAAGGTTCTTCACCAGATTTTCTTTATTCTCCAAGGCAGAGCTTTGTGTAGAAAGTTGCTCGTCGAGGTTCAGAATCTTCTTGGACATCTCCGCTAACGCTTGATTCTTCGCCATCAACTGGAATGCCTGATTCTCCAAGGCTGATGAAGTTCTTTGCTCTTATCCGAGTAGCTCGTGATCGTCCCCGAGAAGAGGATCTTGCTCGACCACGAGTGGAAGTGGAGGGTCCAATTCTCTTCAAAGTTTCCAACTCATCTCTTAAGTTGGCATTCTCTACTTCTAAGAAAGAGAAACCTTCGTCATTAAAAGGGACCAAGGCTCCCGAGGAAGATGCTGCAGACTTTAGTTAGGATATCTCTTCTTATAAAACATTATTTTCCTCCTCCAACAGTTTAGCGATTTGCCTATGCTCCTCAGCTTCAACCTTTAGAATTCTCTCTTTCTTATCGTAGGTAGTGATAAACTTATCATATCCTTTATCAGCATTTATTTGTTGATATTTTTTCTCATACCCCTGATGCAAAAGGGAAGTAGACTCCTTATATTATTGTTGAAGTTCCTCAATGGTACCCTAAAGATCTTCAATCATCTCGTAATATGCCACATTGTTGGCAACTGCACGGTCGAGCAAACACTTCAGATATTGGTAGGCCTCGATTGCTCATTTAGAAGTATCTGGACCAAGGATGTCGATGATTTGAGCTTCATTCGGATGTGCATGACCATCTTTGAAGTAGTCATTACATTTTTTCATCAATTATGTGTTATGAGTTGATAACAGTTCCATCATTGCCATAAACTAGCAAAGAGAAGCCATAAACAAGATCAATAATGATAAAGACAGATCAAGTAGAAGAAAAAGTCAGTATGAACAACCAAAAGTTCGAATTTTTATTCATCAGAAAGATAAGTACAAAGCTCAAGGTTACATTCAAAAGGAATAACAAAATTAAAACCTGAGCAGCTTTACACCTTCTCCTTGTATTTTATAATTTCCTCGGGAAGCTAGGATTAGGAGGATGGTTGCTCAGAAGATAATGGAAGTTGCTTGACTGAGGTACTGGTGGGCTGAAGTTGCTCATCAAAAGTCTGAATAAATGGAATAGGAGGAACTTGATCTCCAATCATCATGGAAGATTCCTCGTAGGCAGCTTCGTCATCTTCTTCTTCCCTAGGAGAGGGAGGAGGGCCATGAATGTGTTGCTGGAATAACTCTGAGTTCTCAGCAACTTTCATCTCATTAAGAGCAGTGACCCATCCATCCCTAAAGTATTTGAGGATGGCATATTCCATTTACGAAGTCATAGCAACCAAGCCCTTGTTCCATCCCTTATCCCAACCAGCACTGAAATATTTTTTGACAGCCTTTTTCTTCTTCTCTTTCTCCGAGGAGGTCCTTTCCCTAAGGAGCTCCTCAACAGCTTTTAACTTCCCTTCTACCTCTTTCTTCTGACGATCATCCTCACGAAGTCTACCAAGTTCCTCTTCAGCAATTTTGAGATTATTCTCAAGCTCTCCAGCATTCTTGAGCTTTTCCTCAAGCTCTTTATTTTTCTTTTCAAACTCTTTCATTTTCCTCTCCAACTCCTGGGAGGCCTCCACAGCTCGGTCTCTTTCTTGCTCGACGGACTTGAGTTGTTTCTCCTAAGTCTCTTTATTTTCTTCATATTTCTGACGAGAGTCCTTTAAGGACTGAGTCAGACTTACAAAATCTTCCTCTACACCTCCCTATGAGCTCGAAGCTTTAATAGACTCATCCTTTTTCAAAATACTGTTGAAACAGGTTACCAGCTGAGGGAATAAATAATTTTAAGTCAATAACAGGGACATAGCAGTAAAAAAATGAAAATTTAAACTAATAATTCTTAGTGAGGCAATATGTTGAGCGACCAATGTAGTGACCCTGTCACGAGGAAGAGCATCTTCAACACCTTGGATTTATGGGATAATCCAAGACTTCACCGAGCCCATGGCAGAGCTTAGAGGAACAAAAGTGGGAATACCACTTTCAGCAGTTGAAGGCTGAGAGATAGGTTCAGACAGTTTATCCGAGGAACTTTTCTTTGACTTCTTCGGAGGAGCAGGAATATTTTCAACCAAATAAGTCTTGGTTGGTGATATAATAATGACCTCACTAGGGGGAGAAATTACTATATCCTTAATTGGGGCCACAAGGGGCTTCTCAGCAACTTTCTTGACAGAAACTGTAGGGGGTACATCAATGTTTCTCGTTCCTTCTTCTGGAACATCCTGCTTATGTTTCCTTGCTTCCACATTAGCAGAGCCTGATTTGTCAAAGAAGGCAGGAGCTTTTCTTCTCTTCATTATGGTACCAACAGGAATGTTTGACTCTGAAGAAGAACCTTCTACACTAGTATCAGCAGCTGGTACTTGGTCGATGTCAACCACCACTGGATGAGCAGTGAAGGAAGAAGTATAACTCTTGTATTGCAACAAATAAGATGCTGAACTAATATGTTCGTCAGCAACGGACTGGTGTAAACTCCAGATAAGTTTCAAATGCCTTAAATTGACATCAGTTTTCTTAGGAGATTTTCTTTTGCTATCAACTGCAAATAATAAAAAATTAAATGTTAATGACACATTTTATCAAACTCAAAGGAAACATAATTTCAAAAATAAAATAAAAATAAAAACAACCTATCTCATTGCCATAAGGAGGACATCTAGGACCTTTATATACTTCATCTCCAGTTAATGGAGGATGTTGCCAATATTTCATAACCACTCCATGTTCAAAATAATCCCTGTTGGCATCGGGAAGATTGAAAACTAACGCCCTATTCAAAAACCTAGTTTTTAAGTAAAAAGTACTATCACTAATGACCCATCTGTAACCGTACATTATCTCAGGAATCCCTAAATGGTTTCCATGAAGCTGATTTAACCTATGGACTCCATTGATTATTCTCCAGGTATTTGGCGCTATTTTTGCAGGAGCAACATTAAAATACTGATAGAACTCTAAACATAAAGGATTTGGAGGAAAATAAAAGCCACATTCGGCCACAAAGAGACTGGGGAACCAATGTCCCTCAGCCAAAGAAAAATAGTCAGAAGGTTCAGAAAGTTCTTCCAACGTGACCCATGAAGGAATTGAAAATTCAGAACGAAATTTGTCAAGTGATTCAACAACGTAAACCATGATGAACAAAGTAAATAAAAAAAGAAGGAAGAAAATCTTACAGGAAAGGGGTGAATCAGTTGGCAACGAACGATGGAAGAAATGAACGCACAAGATAAAGAAGAAATTGAGAGTTCAAAGATACAGATTTGAAAAAGTAAGAGACGATAGGATTTTCTGCAACGCTTAAATACCTTACCTTGGGAAGGGGTCAAAATAATGATTACAAAGAAAGATGTTTACGCTACCGGTGGCTAAAAGGAGAAAAAAGTCACGAAAATCAAAGCAGTTAGAAAAATTCAAAAAGTTTGATTCTATGAATTCAAAAGAAGAAATAAATACAAGGAAAACACTCCTAAAATTCAGGATGACTATTTAATCCCGTCATATTTCGAGAAGAATGTTCCATACTCCTCCTCAATCTCGAACTGTGAAACATTGGGGGCTTCTATTAATACCAAATTTAGTTTGCTGACGTGGATCAATTATGTGTAGACACGTGTCAATCTACATGGCATCCACAAACACTTTTTGGACAAAACACTTACTCCGAGGAGCTTAATATCCCCGACCAACTAAAGGGTTCCGAGCAGCAAGAATTGACCGAGGAACTTCATTGAACCGGGCTACTCAAACCCCCGAGGAACTACTATACTCCAAATAATTCAAGATCACCGAACAACTAAAAATACACGAGGAACTCAAGGGCCCAAGCAGTTCAAGCGTGTCGAGCTACTAAGTCGATCCGAGCTATTAAGTCGGTCCGAGCAACTTAAATACTTCTGGCGAACGTATCAAGGAAAACAGAAAGATAACTACGCATTAAATTCACAGTTATTATCGTACAGATGTACATTCCTACTGAACGACTATGTATTATTCTTTCACATGTACAGCCTCAAGGCTATAAATACATTGTAATCTCACCATTGTAAGGGGACTCAGAATTTCTTGGTAAAACTTGTTATCGAGAATTCCAAATAGTCAACAATAACAAAAACAGTGGACGTATGCCATTCTTTCAAGGCTGAACCACTTTAAAATTCTTTTGTCTTAACTATTTTCATCTATAATTGAATAATTAGAGATAGTCTAATTTTTTGCATCAACAGGAGTTAAGAGTCTTGAGAGAAGAAGTTTCTCCAGGACGGTACAAAGGATCCCTTGAAGTTCTGGAATGGCTATGACCAACACTCCTTATCGGCGGAGGTGGCATACTCCTTTGATTGGACTATGCAGGAACTCCAGCTTAAAGAGTTTGGGCCAATTGTATTATCGTATCCTGCATAGCCTCTTCAACTTTTACCAGGCTAGCCAAAATTCCAGTTAAATCATTGTTACTTGGAGGGGTAGAGGGATTAGGTGAAATTCCATCATTTCCGTTACTTATTTCAGTGATATCATCCATATATGATGAATTAGTGAAAATGTTTAGCAATACTTTACCACAGACGGCACCAATCTGTTGGTGTAAAAAACTGGACTATGCCTAATTAATTGATCACAGATAAATAAGTAAAACAAGTAAGACAAATGAGGTTTTTAAAGTGGTTCGGCTTAATGGAAAAGCCTACGTTCACTGTTATGTATTGCTTGACTACCTTGATTTATCTTTCAATCCTCCTACAGTGAGAGTGTTACAATGTATTTATAGCCCCTAAGGGGTGTCAAGAGTCGTAATGTGACAGGATGGAATGCCGTTAATGTTTGGGTATTTATATCGTTACATAATGAGAATTAACTATAAGACTGTTGGCGCTTCATTGGCCATACTGGTTGGACTCCCTACTGCAGGTCGATCTTCCTAGTTGGTTAAGCTCCCTTGTTAGCTTGTCTTCTTTGTCGGTCTGTCTTTTTTATTGGTCGGGCTCCCTCATTGGTCGGGGATTTGTAGCATGCTAATTTGGATTTTTACCACATTGGATGACACGTGTTGTCTTGTAATTGGTCCATGTAAGGTGGTGAATTTTGGTATTAACACTCATTATTATCACCGCACACATATACATATGTATCACATTTAGGAGAAAAAAAGAGCATTATCATTGTTCGTGAGAGATCGAAAGGGCGAAACGGGTTCCAACACCTCCCCATTTCATAACTTAGTCCTCGAACCCCCTACTCATTTGGTTCATACATATGAGTATGTATTTTGATGTCGTTCTCTCGGGATGGCTACATTCTTTTGCATGTTTTTAGCAAAATAGGCTCGCAAGTCCACTTTTTCATCTTTTTCCCCTTTTAGCGACGGTCGATTTATATTCGTGGTAGCCCATGAAGATCATCACGAGTGGCACAAAGAGAATTCCTTTATCCTCTAATCCTCACACGCGTGGAGAGAGAGATTTCTTTGATTTTCTCTACCCTCTAATTTTGGGGTGGGCCCGTGCCAGAGGAATTCGACCCGGATGGCCACAATTCTGACTCTGCTGGGAATTATTTTTAGAGTACTAGACTCTACTTCACATGGGTTTTGTTTCCTTTTCTCTTCTCTTTCTCTACTTTTCTGCATGTGTGCATATGCCTCCACTTGTATGTTTTTCTTACTCTCATACTTAGATGTTGTATATAAGCCTTGTTCATATCATATATATTTCTCTCTACTATGATATTTTCTCATCACATGTATGTATCATTTTCTTATCATATGTTTCGTCCTTTACTCACTTGTGTATAGTCACCATGTTTCACTCTTTACTCACTTGTATATATTCATCATGCTTCACTTTACTCTCATTTTCACATCATTCATAACACTAACGGAGATCCATGTTTAGTCTCACTAGCACACACTCTCACATTATTTTCACTTGTATATAGCTTCATGCTTACTCACACATTTCACACACCACTTGTATATATTCATGCTTAGTCTCTCTAGCATGCACTTTCACATTTCTCCCACTTGTATATATCTACATACCCTCTTCCCTAACACACATTCACATGTCACTCTCTCATTCGGCACATGTTTCCCACTCACTTGTATATTCACATGCCTCACACTTTGTATCTATCACCAGGCCTTGTACAGTCTCCTTGCTCCATGTGCATACTTGGTAGTTTTACTCTCCATGTTTATCCCCCTTATCTCGTGTTATTTGTATATCTTATGCTCTCCCTCATAGTGGCAGTAATTTTCTCGCTTATCATATATAATCTACTCCAAAAAATACTTATTAAGACTCATGCATTCTTGCACAATATATCACTTGAGCAAATATTGACCAAAATTATATCTCGTACTCGGGGTCCACTTTATCAGGGGTGCCGATCCCACTACAAGCAATCATCATAAGTAATATGATTCCCACCTTCCATTGACCCAGTACCTTCGACGTATATTGAATGGTTTCCCCGCATCGTACTTCTTGATCGAACTCATGACGAGAAGTGTATAGGAGATAATTCATTCATATACGTCGAGTATATCGAATTCGCTCTCATACATACCGTCTCCACGAGATATACCATGAGGCAATTCATGTACACTCAGGTATATCAAATGGCTTGTCCACATATACCGATGAATAATAGACCTTATAGGCAAGAGGTATATCATGGAAGTCATGCCAAAGGGGGAAACCTTTTCACTAACCCACCAATTGCATTAACCTCATATAGGCGTTGAACCTATGACGCTCATACCTAGATTTCCGATTCCAACGTGAAACTCTGCCCAAACTTTGGGTCGGCTTACCACCCAAATTTTTGTGCTATTTTTCCCATTTTTAAAACAGGACCCTGTTCGCGAGTCTAAAAATAAGTTCAACCATGTATTGCATCATGTACCCTATTTTTTCCTAGTCTCAAATCATGTCCGATATTTTTCTTGCATCTTAGGCAAAACATAATAAAAGTGGAACCTAATAATGATAACGATGCTGAGGGTTTCCTTTTTCCCCTTTTTAAAAATAATATCAAAAATATTTTCCCCCTTTCCAAAAAACAAAATACCTAAAGTATTCCTCTTTCCCTCAAAATAAACCAAAAAATATTTTCCTCTCAGTTGGATCGCATACCCTGATTTTTTGCCTGAATCCCTATTGGCTCTGGTCTTCCGTCAAACAACCCCGAAGCTCTGTTATTTCTTATGTTGCTTCTACGGAGTTCAAGTTATCCCTCTGAACGTTATTAATGAAAAACATTAACCAAGCTTTGAATTCCCAATTAGATCTGATGATCATCCTTACCCAACTCAGTGCTGAGATTGACAACCTTTCGACAGAAGTCTAGAAAATGTAACAACAGTAGCTTCAGACTCCTAAGGCTATCGAGCCCAAAATCCTCTTTACTCGTGCTATGGTTCCACCTGATCCTAAACTAGTATAGATTCTAGAAGAGTATCTGTATGTTCCATATGCTCACCTTTCAATGGGCCACCGTCAACCCAGATGCTAATACCGAATCTTGGCCAGTTAGGGGCTAATTTACTAGCTCCAGTTGATCCTAAGGAGGAGGAATTAATCAAGGTCAAGGAAGACATTAAGTTGCTATCTAAGAGATTCAATTAGGTCAAGATCTCAGGGAACTATATGGATTGCACTCACACGTCTCCTTATCTCGAGGCTCGATTATCAAAAAAATTCAAAATGCTGGATATTGATAATTTCATAGGCAACGGGCCTCCAATTGCGCACCTACATAGTTATTGTCGTTCTATAAATATCCTTGGGCCGTTAGAGAAGGTAGCAACCTAAATGTTTCAGTTCCCTTAGGTGGTTCCATCCCTCTAAGAGTCCAAAATCCTCAGTTGGGAAGATATAGCCAGAGAGTTCATGACAAAGTATAAGTATAATAAAGAGTTAAAAGTCACCCATAGTGACTTAGAACTACTCAAACGGAACCCAAGGGAATCGATCAGTAGCTTTATCAAAAGATGGAGAGAGAAAGAAACTACCATAACAAATTGACCACTAGAAGAAGAATAAGTAGTGTAAAGAAGAACTTCTTACCTCGTATTCGAGTTGTAATGGGTCAATACTACCCTCACTTCATATCCCTCTGAGAGGATGGGGTAGAAATTGAAGAAAGGGTAAAAAATTATAAAGCATAGCCTAAATAAAAAAAGGCTAATCGGGAAGTTCTCGTCGTGAAAGTATGACAAGGTGGCCAGAACCTCAGTCTCAACCATCAATAATATATCCCAACCTGGAACTTCTTGAACAAATAAAAGTCATCATAAACCTGCCAAAAAGGAGTATACTGAACTTCATGCTCCCCTGTCAAAAGTGTATCAAACCCTTCTTGCCCTAAATCGCATTAAAACTTTGGAATCCTGACCATTGCAAGATCCCCTTCCCAAAACTTCAAACATGATACCCATTGCGACTTACACTAAATTATTGGGTATACCATTAATTAATGTTTTCATCTCAAGAATGTTGTATGTAGTCTCATAGAAAAGAGTATTATTACCCCCACCATCCAATTATAATCCCCTGAAATGAATCCCATCCTTTTAGAAGAAGATCTAGAATTTGGTCCCTTAACCAGAATCAAGCCCATTGAAATGCCCAATCTACCTTCGATCTCACCCAAACCACTCAAAATATGTCCTTCCTTTCTCCTACATTTTGTAAACTCTATCGATCAAGATAAATCACTCTTAACTAGATCATGTATTACCGTTCAACCCCGCTTAGAAAGGGGAGGCATGGAACATAGCTTCAGAAGTTCAGGATGAATTTGCCTTCAAAGATGATCATTGACTGTGAAAAGATCAGCAACTTGTTTATGGAAGCCCATAAGTGGGCTCGATAATTTGAAAAATGGGTTGTACTCGTGAAAAAGTTCATCCTAGACAACATTTTGCAGGTAATATTAGATATGTTCCTCCAGAAGTGAGAAATATGCACTGTCTCCAAGTTGGTCACAATTTTAAAAACTCTAAGGGCGCCTAGTCCCTTCATTCCATCACTTCCTTAGTAAATGGGAAGATCTGTATGATGAAGCTGTAAAGGTTGTTGAGTGTATCAATTTTTCATAAAAATATGACATCGTTGCCATCGGATGGGGGGATGATTTTAACAGTTCAAAAGTTGAATCAAATTGTAGGGAATCTAGCTTAGTCGCTTCTTTGTGTTGTATAATTTCCATCGAGAAATTTCTAAGAGTGGTCAGCAAGGTATCCATAATACCCAAAGTAGATAAAGATACAAGGTTCTTATTCTTTCCTTCCTCCATTAACCACATGATCCGATTCGGGAGACATTATAAAGATCTAATTTATATGTCAACTGAAATAAATAAGGGAAAAGGAGTCACTGAGGAGTTCATAATGCCAAAGATGATAGTTGAAGAAATCAAGGTCCTTGACCAGCTCAAATAGACTCGAGGCAACATGGTGGCTCTTCATGTACTACTAGCTACAGAGGATTTCCTTGATGAAGATCATCACGGAACCTACGATTCCTTCTCCTCATACTCCTAAAAAAGCAGTGTATATAGTCGGATCCCTGACTGATACCAGAATCCTCTCCTTCTCTGAATAGGATATTCTAATGATTGATCCTGATTATAACCACATCCTCAATATCTCCGTTTAATTTATGAGAAAGACGGTTCCATTAGCACTTATAAATAACGGGTCTGCCCTTATTATCTGCCGCTCAAAACCCTTAATTGCCTACTTGGTTCAACCTTTTACTTCTCCTTGGTCGCCCATGGCTCCACAGTATACGGGGGGATATCTTCTTTAATCCACTAAAAACTGAAGTTACTCGCCAATAGGTAAGTCATCATAATTCTCGGGGAAGATAACAATTCAGATGGTACCAACAACCTAATACTAGAGATTCGGCATGGGGCCAATAATATGTTTCTCTTCAGTTTTAAGATCAAACAATCCTTGTCCCAACAGGGGATAATTTTAAAGAGAAAGTATGTCCAAAGCATAGCCCCCATGGGAATATTAATGTGATTGAGATATTTAAAAACATACACCTTATGCTCGGAATGGGGCAAGGTCGATGCCAATAAGGAATTCTCGAGCCTATAGTCCTAAAGGAAGCCTTTCCCCCATGCATCCCGGGCTACCAAATATCACCGAATGAACTTGAGGCACTCCACCGACCATATCATAAAATATGCTTCAAAAGAAAAAAGACAATCTTAGGAGACTCCCTAAATGGGGGGGTTTGTCAAGGAAGGTAGATTTCCTTTTTTGTAGTTTCCCTAAACTGGGGTATGACCCTGCCGAGAATGAAATGAACTGGGGTTGGAGATCTTCTTCGAAGATGAAGTCACTTGGCATGAAGGGAAAAACATGATGTAAAGCCTTTAATAGCCAAAATCGTGGGAAGTAACAAAAATTCTGGGGGTAATGACACTGATGAGTCATTCGACCTACATATGCTAGGGTTGTATCTCTATATGATCCACCTAAAAGCTAAACTTCCCAACCGATTCGAGAAGATCACCATTAACAATGCACCCCTCCTCAATGGGCATGCCATTGCTGTCCAGCTTATGCCAATTAACATAAACCCCATTATTCATACTCTCCAAGAAATACCCGAGTCTACTATTTTTTCTCCTATTTCTGATGTAACTGTGAATGAGGCCTCCTTTGATGAGGTCCTCGCTGTTGTATCCTCTGAAAACATTTTCAATGAAATAAATGATAATTTAGAGTATATTGTTGTGCCTTGCAATAATTGTCTTGATTCTAATCAAAGTTTTAATGAAGATGATCTAATAAATGAACAATTATTAACTGATCTCAATAACGGGAAAATAAATAACATGACTGCGTTTACACTAATGATGACATGAATATCGTTATTTATCTCAATTCTAGTAGCCATCCATGCCAGATTAGGATAGGGTCCCCCTCGACAAGCATGAGAAATCACAGTTTGAAGAGCTTCTAAAAGAGTACGTTGACATTTTTCATGGTCCTATGACGACATGCTTGGCATTGACCGATAAATAGCACAACATGAAATCCCTACCTTCCCAGAAAGCAAACTTGTCAAGTAGAAATTGAGAAAACTCCGAAGAGAGTGGTCCCTCAAAGTCAAAGATAAAGTAGTGAAACAAATAAACATAGGCTTCATTCGCATGGTTAAATATCCTACGTGGCTTGAAAACATCGTCCCCGTGTCGAAATCGGGAGGAAAACCCCGCATGTGCATTGATTATCAAGATCTGAAAAAGGAATCCCCTAAGGATGATTATCCTCTACCTAACATCGACATAATCATATATAACACTACCAGTCACGCTCTCAAATCATTTATCAGATATTTTGTCGGGGATAACCAGATTAAGATACATCCTGACCTTCAAGAAAAGATCGCCTTCATCACCTATTGGGGAACCTTTAACTACACTGTCATATTGTTCGGTCTCAAGAATGTCGGGGTTAAAACCATCTTGCACGATATTATCCATAATGAAGTTGGAGTATATGTCGATAACATAATCATCAGATCCAAGACTCGAGAAGGTCACATACATCCCTTGAGAAAATTCTTCGAGTGTCTAATATAGTACCAAATGAGACTCACCCCAAAGAAATGCATCTTCGATTTCACCAAGGAAAAAATCCTTAGATTCATGGTCAGCAAAAAAAGAATAAGGTAGACCGCTCCAAACTAAAAGTAATACTCGAGATGCCACCACCCCAGATGGATAAAGAAGTGTGTGGCTTCCTGGGTAAGCTCAAAACATCAGTCAATTCATCAAGCGAACTTATTTGCAATCCCATATCCAAGCTCATCCGGAAGGATTTAACTAAATTTTGGAATGAGGCATGTACGAAAGATTTCGATCAGATCAAACGATACCTCACCTGACCTTTGATGCTCATGCCTTCGCATCAAGGTCTCCCATCTCTTATACTTTACTCTCACCAACACTACAACAGGGGCTATGATGGCCCAATATAATTAGGGATATCGTACGGAGAGATAAATCTAATACGCTAGTCGAAAGCTAACCGAGTGCAAGGTAAACTACACCGTATTAGAGAAGACACATGTCTCCTTAGTCTGGGTTACATAGAATCTTTGCCACTATATGTTTGCATTTTCTATCAAACTGGTGTCCCGAATGGATTAAATGAAATACCTATTGGAGAATCCCACGTTCTCTATCTTCATAGCTCGTTGGATGATGTTACTTGATGAATTTAATATCACTTATGTCATAGAGAAGTCTATAAAAGGGAGAGCCATCTCTAATTACCTTGCCGATAACTCCATGTAGGGAATCGAGCTTTGGATTTCTGAATTTTTGAACAAAGACATCATCTATGCCTGTCATGAGGACCTTAGGTGGTAGATGTTCTTCGATGGAGCTGTAAACAATAAACGATATGGTATTGGGATACTCATGATCTCCCCCGATGACTTTAACACTACCATTGGCATTAAATTGGATTTCCCTTGCACCAAAGATATGACATAACATGAGGCATGCACCGTATGACTCAAGATCACCCGTGAGAAAGTAATAAAAACATAAATGTCTATGGATACTCATCCCTTATTGTGGGCAAGATCCTCAGGAAATAGAAAGTCAAAGACAAAAAGCTCCTACCCTACCACACTCACCTAGAAGAGCTAGCCTCCCAATTCAAAGATCTCACCTTCCATTACCTTCCTTGCTCAAGGAATATCCTAGATGATACACTAATGACCTTAGATTTTATGGTCGACATGCCGGAGGGGATAATAATGTCCCCCTTTCTAGTCTAGAAACAGACTTCTCTAACTCACTGTTACCACATTAAGCTCGTTATAGAGGAAGATCCACATATGGCAAGATTGAGGTATTATATTATTTTGTTACTCCTCAAGCATGGTAAGTATTCTCAGGATGTTAATAAGAATGACCATGTGACCATTTGCAAGTTAGTTGCTCAGTACATCGTCAGCTAAATGGCATTTTTCAAAAGGAGTTTCAATAGAACCAACTTGCAATGCATAACAGGGGATAAGATCGAAGTCATGATGCAGAAAATCCACAATGAGGAATGTGAACCCCAAATGAAGTCATATGCTTGCCAAATGGATCATCCATCAAGTATATTACTGGACCACCATGGTCTAAGACTGCACTGCTTACGTCCAAAGATGCCTCAAATGCTAGCAGTTTGCCAACCTTCAGCACTTACCTCCTCGCGAGTTGTACAACACAACTTTTCCTTAGCCCTCCTCCACATGGGGCATAGACATCATATGGAAAGTCATTCCTAAATATTTAAACGGGCATGAATTCATCCTGGTCACCATTGACTACATCATGAAATGGGTTAATGCCGAGTCATACCTGGTACTGAATGCGAAGAAAGTATCTAGATTCATTAAAAAGAACATCATCTACCTATCCAAAGTCTCCCACAAGTCGGTGTTAGACAGTTGACTCCATTTTGAACATGAGGTCATAGAACTAGTTGACGAGTACGAAATCTAGCGGCATAAGTCCTCTCCTTACTACCGATAAACCAATGGCGCTATTGAATATGCCAATAAAAGCCTCAAGACCATCATTAACATGATGACTAAAAGTTACAAAAACTTGGTAGACCAAATTTCATATGCCCTCTTGGGATACCGCACCTCCATTAGAAGACTCACTGGGGATACTCCCTACTCTCTAGTATACGACATGGAAGCAGTCCACCTTATCAAACTTGAAGTACTTTATCTAAGAGTTATACTAAAAATTCAAGTCAATAAATGGGATTGGAATCAAAATCATTAATATGAACCTGTGCTCTTAGATGAAAGGAGGTTTCAAGTTCTATATCATATGCAAGGGTACCATCGCCGTATTACGTGATCTTTTAATGAAAAGGTCAAGGAGCGCAATGTCCACTAGAAGTATCTTTCTCTCAAGGAAATCATAGAACACATCTAGAATTCGAGAGTAAAATTCAAGACCAATTAGAACGGCCCCTACATCGTAAAGAAAATCTTATCTGGTGGTGCCTATATGCTCACAGACCTTGATAGAGAAGAAATGGTGCATCCAGTCAACATAGATCATCTCAAGAAATTTTACCGTTAGTTCGAACTCTCGTTGTGATACAACTCTTATTACTACCCTTCTATTATTAAAACAATCACTTCCACTCTCTCTTCTCAGAACAACGTAAGACTGTATCCTCTCAAAAATTACCCTTTTCAAAAAAGAGAAGCCATAATTTTAAAAACCCCAAAAGGTACATAGGCAACCCATAAGACACAAATGGGCATGGTCCTTTATCTCGCACAATGTTGTTCTTCCTCCTACAAGAATGATGGCCTCCCTCGTCATTTAAATTAATAAAAGGATTATGTATGCATTGGCGATCAGTATAGATAGTTCAAGTAAAAGAATTCATTAAAGACACAATAAAATACGTTAAAATTATTCATCTTTATTAAAAAAATAAGGGGCACAACTATCACATGAGATATCTGTAACGAGAACAAAAAATAACCCACTCATTTACAATTCTCACAAAAATATCAAAACCTAAACAACCCAGTTCATTACAAGCTTCACAAAGACCATAACATCTCAAAATCTAAACAACCTTCTCACAAGCATCTCAAAACCTATACAACCTTCTCACAAGATTCACATTACCACACCACCCCTTTTTATATCCAAGACCTATCTCCAACTGCTGGACATATTCGCTTCATCATACTTGTCCCCAAAGATCCCCAAGAATCATAATCCTTGTTACGACTTTTTCTTCGCTCTGTACGGTGATAAGCTTTACTAATCTTGGACAAAACCATGACACCTTCACCTAAAATGTCAAACATCACAATCCATATTTGACCAGTCTCTTGAATAATAATCTTTGCAACCACCCTCTTCTATAGCCACTTCAGATAATCCTCAAATATGAACTCAGCCTACCTAACAGACTGAGACGAATGGGTAGACGATTGGAGGTGCTGCCATAAAGTCCCCAACGTCATTCTCAGTGACTTAGTCAAGTCCCCCCCACAGGAAATAAGTTGGTTATACGCAGAGGAATAATTTTCTCCCATACCACTTGGTGCAAAACCCTCCATAGAAGATGGAAGAAGGTCTGATGAAGGCCTACTAATTGCACATACCGATGATCACCCAATTATAAGACTGGATGCAGATTTACCCACTATGATACAGACCAACGAAGACTCCTGGACCCGTGATCTACAAGCCAATTCTACTAGTTCTCCGTCGTCGAGCCAAAGTTGAATAAAGACCAAAAAAAGAAGTTAAAAACGCATGATATAGGGTACTCAGGAGGGTCTTCCAGGTGCAGTCTCTCAAATAAATACATGAATAGCATAACAGGGCTCCCCACAAAAAATTAGCCCGAACCTCTTTCCAGTCATCTAGTCCATTATGCGTATTTACCTATATAATAACAAATAGACTGTAGTTGTAAGACATCCATAACACTATCGTGGCTACTTGAGGGTTAGCCGTCATGTCGCCTGTCACCAAAAGTAGCGTGGAAGTCAATCCTAAGGTTACGACTTCAGCAAAACCATTATTAGTGAAATCTCTTTAGCACATGGAGTTTAATACCACCGAAAGGATGATAATTCCTTCGTGCACTAACGGTCGGTCAACTGAGGGAGATACATGAAGAAACTCGGCTAGTGATACCCCAAGAGAATGAGATAAATTCGTCATGGCTGCCGCAACACTTGGGTTAACACCCAACATAACAAAAAATTCTTCATAAGTAGGGCACACTTCATCCATGCCGAATTGAAAGACATGCTCTTCAAGTTGCAAGAATTTCTCTGGCGCTTCCATAAAATTCCAATCCATTGCACGGTTATGCCATAAGGATACATAGGGCAAGCTGAAAGCTTCATAATTAACGTTGTAGTGGCACATAGCCTCTAAGCCTTCGAGATAAGTTGCGAAAGTTTCAGACATCGATAGTGGCATTTTGGAAGAAGAATAAAGCTTTCAAAAGAAATAAATTTGAATTGTCGTGTTGAAAACCCCCCATTAAGGTCCCCTTTTAATACCCACAAGCACTCATAAAAGACGAGCAAATCGACCTGTTGCCAGTCTCTCTAATCCTTAGCACTCATTAGTCTAGAGAAAGTGCAACCAAAGCTAAGAAAGTAGATTTGACTTGACCCTTATGCTGATAGGCAGGCCAAGGGATATACCGATTGGCACCCCCTTATTTTGGAAATTCTTTACTTTCCTTTTCGGTATATATCATTTACAAAATAAAGACTTTTATTTACAATAAAATTAATGCGTTGGTGAAAATCCCTTTTTGAGGTTTTCTTCGATTTGTTATATTTTATATTATCTTATCTTTGCTAAAAATAAAACCTCAAAAAACAATATTAAAGTTCATGTGGAGTAAGTGTAACAACCGGTGTAATTTTGGGCTATTTTAATTAATTTAGGAAAATGGAGGAAAATAAAGTTTTTGATAAAATTATTTTTATTGCTCAAATATGTTGGTTATTATTTTTAAAGGAGAGAATTTCAAACGATTTCAAAAACGGAGTTAAAACAGATTTTAAAATGATTTTAAAATATTTTTAACTCTTGGAGTTGTTTTAACTTCCAACTCTTCATTTCTTTGCCTTATTTAAAGGAGTCTTTTGGATTCCAACTCTTCATTTATTTTCATTATAAAAGGAAGTTGTGGGCAACCTTTTTAACCTACTTTTGGCACAAATTTTGGCAGCAAATATATTTTATATTCCTCTTTTTTTTATATACACATTGGCCCTTGAGATTTGTGAGTTCCAACCTTAGATTATAGGTGTTCTTGGGGCTATTTTGTTGGAGGTTCTTCGAGGAGATTTTGTAGATCTTTTGAGTTGATCTTGAGGATGTGATCATTGGTTTCTCATCATGGTTTGAGGTATGGGGTTTTACACAATATGCTCCTTAAATCTCGCGAGTGTCATTCTCCTTGAATTCTTGTTTAATTGAACTCATATTTGAATTGATAAATTCATTAAAATCTGGAAAAAAATTATTGAAATTATTTTGATTCATGTGGTATCATTATATTGTTGATGAGCACGTTGTCATGAGATTTTAATATAGCACGGATGTTGGGCACCCGCCAAAATTCCTGTTTCCCGGGCTATGACTTGATAAAACATATGCGGATGAGGTGAGGCCTGGTGACCCAGTTAAAGTGTTGTTGAGAAATTATATTGATAAATGCTTTGAGATTTGCATTTTGATTTGGATATTCATACTCGTGTTGTTACGTTTTATTCGTTGTTAATCCGTATTTGTTTAGCATAATTCCTGTCGTATTGTGTACTTCCTCATATTTTCTTTTAGTGGCAGGTTAGCGCGGATTTTGGGGCGCTATGGAGATTAATTTTAGAGAGGATTGTTTGGGAAAGATTTGTATTATTTTGATGTATAGAGCTTTGGAGATTTGTATTTATTTTTCGAGTTAGATGTTGTATTTATTCGGGAGACTTGTTGTAATTGAAGAGATTGAGATTAGTGGATTTATATTATTGTGGGTTTATTTAGATGCTCTATACCTTGTCACTTGTGGATTTGGATTTGGATTTATTTTATCGCATTAACGCTCCGTTCGCTCTCCCCGGGCGGGCGGGGTGTTACAGTAAGCCACTAAATCAAGACAACCAAATAAAAAATGCATTATATACATACTTGTCAAAAATGATTACATTGTTTCTTCAGGTACATAAAAGAAAAAAGAAAGAAAAAATAAATAGGGACGCAACCCAAACCCTTGACACCGAGGAGTTATTCAACCTGCAGACACTGGGGCTGATTCTGTGCATGATTTGTAAAGAGGCCACGCCATCATCCCCATCCTCAAAGATTGTAAATGCTAAAGCACCTCTCCTTAACTGGCATGCCATCTCGGTCCAGGTTGCTTAGGCCCAACTAAACCTTGATATCCACCCTATTCAATAAATCCCTGAACTTGTTACTGTTTCTCTTAATTCTGATATCACTGTAAACGAGCCCTCTTTTGATGAGGTTCTCAATGTTGTATTTTGTGAGAATGAAATTAAAGATGATTTTTAGTATCTTTTTGTGTCGTAGATTAATCGCATTGATTCTAATTAAAATTTTGATGATAATGATTTAATAAATGAACAATTCTTAACTGATCTCAATAAGGAAAATTATAAACAATGTGGCCATATATAAACTAATGATGATGATACTGTTGTTATTATTCTCGATTCTAGTATCCATTTGCGTAGGATTAGGATATGTTCCACCCTCAATGAGCATGAGCGAGTGAAATTCGAAGAGCTTGTGAAAGAGTCCGTAGACGTATTATGATGACGTGCCTAGTATTGACCAAGAGATATCTTAGCACGAGATCCTCACATTCCCAACGAGAAAACATGTCAAGTAGAAACTGAGGAAGCTCGGAACATAATGGTCCCTTAAGGTAAAAAAAAAGTAGTCAAACAGATAAATGTGGGCTTCATTCGCCTAGTCAGATACCCTATATGGCTTACAAACATCGTCCCAGTGCCGAAATCGGGAGTAAAAGTTTGCATGTACGTCGACTATCGGGATCTGAATAAGGAATCCCTGAAGAATGATTACTTTATACCTAATATCGACATGATCATAGATAATATGACCACTCACACTCTCAAGTCATTTGTTGACGAATTTGTCAGCTGAAACTAGATTAAAATCACCCTGACCATCAAGAGAAAATTGCCTTCATCACACTATGGGAATTATTTTCTACACAATCATGCCCTTTAGGCTGAAAAATATCAGGGCTACCTACCAAAGGGACGCTACAACTATCTTGCACGACCTCATATACAAAGAAGTCGAGGTCTATATTGATGACATGATCATTAAGTCCAAGACTCGAGATGGTCACATCTCCGCCCTCAGAAAATTCTTCGAGCGACTGCGATAGTAATAAATGCAGTTCATCCCACAAAAGTAAGTCTTCGATGTCACTAAAGGAAAAATACTTGAATTTATGGTCAGTAGGAAAGTAATTGAAGATGACCCCTCTAAACTGAAAGCCATACTCGAGATGCCACCACCCCGGATGGAGAAAGTAGAGCGGGTATTCCTGGGTAAGCTGCAATACATCAGTCGATTCATTAGGCAACTAACCTCTATCTACAAACCCATTTTCAAACTTCTTCGGAAGGACTCAACCAAAGTTTGGAACATGGCGTTTTAAGAAGCCTTTGACCAGATCAAGCAATACCATAACTGACCTCTGGTACTCATGCCTCCGTAACTAGGCCTCACCCTCCTCCTATACTTAATTGTCACCGATATTATAGTTGGGGCTTTGCTAGCCCAATAATTTGAGGAATCTCATAAAGTTAGAGTATGCTATAGGTCTAATTGCATAACTTATTTATTTAGATGTCAATCCACACAAACATATTTTTATCTTTTTACCTTAAAAAATACATGTAGGTGATAAAATTGGTAAATTAAATCATGCAATCAATAAAGGCAAATTCGAGAAAAAATTCCTTGGAGGCAAAACCTTTATTCATAACATTAGAAATATTACAAGATAGTCGATATACAAACTACTTGATACCAACCACAAGTATAACAAGCTAGTCTTTATAAATATCTAAAGAGTACTACTCGTCTTTAAGAAATCCATAAATGGAATATTCGCTCTCATTATCCACCAATTAGTCTTTGTCTCTAGTAATGATCCCCTCAAGAATCACAATAGTTAACAGTATAGATGATCTCTCCACAAGAGTAGTGTACGCAAGGATACAAATTATCTAGGGTTTAAACTGATTCACACAAATATATTCAGGGATCTGTTTTGTGAATCAAAAGAGTTTTCTAAACTCAAAAGGTTAAATTTTTTGCAAAGGATATGAAGAAATTGTTCTGCCAAAAGTCTTAATAAAAATAAACACGAAACAGGTATTTATAAGGCGAATACAAATTTTGAGGTGTAACTTGTTCAAACGAAAATGAGCCTTATTCGAACAAGAATAGTAGTTCGTTCTAACGAAAATTGATCTCCTTCGAACGACTATGTCATCTTGTTTGAACAAGATTCAAACGACCTTTAAATGATGCCAGACAGTACACTAGTACACCCTCGTTAGAAAAAGATATCAAACGACCTTTGAACAATTAGACATCTCATTCGAATGAGATTGTCTTTTCGTTTGAACGAGGTAGACGAACTTTGAAAAATAAATAAATAAATCAAAATGCCTCAATTTTTTAAACAAAAGATCCTGTTTCAGTTTTAGTAAAAATAAAAACATCCCAAAATAAATTTAATGAATAAATTTTAATTTCTAAAAATTTGTGTACCTTCATAAAGTGGAGAACCATTTTGAACCTGAAGAAGTTGGAGATTCGATTCTTCGTGACGGCTCGAGTCAAATAGTAATGGGATATGCCAAAATCTATGTAAGCCTAAGCTATGAACAAATGATAGAATTTTTGGTCTTACAAATCTCACCCTTTTGGCTATTCTAGTACAAAAATAAAACCGAAATTAAAATTATATAAAAAAATCCCCTAAGATGATAAAAATATCTTAATATTCTCCCAAACCCTATAAAATGAAATGATATGCGGATATATTGTCTTTATTCTCCAAATCTTCTTATTCTTCTTTTCTTCATCTTCCCTCGATCTTTTAATCTTCATAATCAATGCCGAAGGGAAACCTACACACGTGAAACATGAACACTACCCTTGGGCATAAAGTTTAAAAATATAAAATGAGAATATCTCCTCTATGGAACAAACTCATGTAATCTCCCCCATAATTTGTTATCCCCCTTTTATTTTGTCCGAAATAGACAATGAGTAGAAACTAAAGCATGAAAAATGGAGTGCATCACTAAAGAAATAATTTCATCATAAAGATATATCAAATAAGCGCATGTAATGATAAACTCAAAGGCTCCACAAACTATTTTTGAATTTTTTGAATTTTTCTCAAGTATAAATTTTATGAATACAATACACCATGGAGAAAACACAAAACTAATAGAAGCATGGAAATGTACTGTAGGGTGTGAACATATTCCATAGGTTAATCAACACAAACAATCATACCACATGTGCAAGAAGGATTGAGACACTACTAATGAATGATCTCAAAATCTATCTTAAGAGTAAGAAAAATGAACACGTGTGAAAGTGACTTAACCTAATCAACAAATCAAGATCGTGAATGGTTTATCCACCAATGATGCCCAAAAGTATGTAATGATTTTGAAATTTTTATAGCAAGTGCAAACCCATTGATATTCAACTTAAGTCCCTTAAAATCTCACATATATCAATAACACTCATAATTTTAAAGAAATCAGTGCTCATTTGTAGTGAAGCATCAATGTTCAAAGCAAATGTCATGACACTTCTGTTTTATGTGTCGTTAATCTTTTTGCCTCTTTTCTTACAAATGGTGACTTTTCACGCAATGACTCTGTCTTTTGTAGCCCCTTTCCGTTGATTAAAATAAAAAAAAATTACCAAAAAGAAGATTTTTTTTAAATTCGGGCAATGGTTCTTATATGCACAACCTTTTACTATCTTGTTTTTCATATTTGGTTGGCTGTAAAGGCACAATTGAGATAAAAACACTACAATCGAAATGTGACAAGTAAGTCCAACATTCAAATAAGTTTGTGCTTATGTGAATTAAAGGTGACAAGGAGTCAAACATGTAGCAAGATATCATCAAATCACATCTTAATGACTCCACACATTATAAAGCACATATATGAAATGATGTCATATTTCAAAACACTACAAAATTGTCATGTGGACATGGAATGAATAAGTGACTCGGAGAACTTTAATGTTCTTTTATATATGGTGTAAAAAATAAAGCTCTTTTTTTCTTTTTAAAACATTTTATTAAAATAAAACTCTTTTTGAATTTTTCAAAAAATATATCAAAAGGAAAAATATAAGTACAATGATAGTACACTCAAGCAATAGGCATGTAAGATATGAACATGAAAATCATCCTATGCTAGAAACAAGTCTCAACCTCAATTATTAGGCCCGAAGAAGCTATGAAAAGGAGATGGCATCCTAAGAAATTCCTTCATCCAATTTTGTGAAGTTTTGACTAAATACTCTACTAGCTCTCTAACACTCTAAAAATATTTCAAATGATGTGCGTAAACATGTGGAGTAACATGTGTGGGAGTGCGTGTAGGAGCTCATGTAGGATAAAGTTAGGGAACATACCTAAGAGGCACTCTCCCTCACTTTAAATAAAATTCCTTAAGGTGGCCTCTTTATTTGGAATGGGAACATACATAAACAGACTTGGGTCCACCTATCTCAAATTATCTAGGACGATCTCTCCTAGGTGGATTAGGTTGAGCTCCATAAGGATCTAGCACAAACTCGGGTGCAACATGGAAAATGGACGCACCGTCTGAACCTATTCCTAGCCTTTCAACGTTACTTAAAACGGGACCAAGGAGCATCTTTCTAACTTGTTAAATGTGTCCTCTATTATGACCTTGGCCTCTGGGGCACGTTCTAGATCACTCTCAAATTGAGATACACGGGCTTCAAATTTCTCACGAGTCTCCAATGAAGATTAAACATCTCTCGTAAGACTATTCACGATGTTTGTCAAATCGGTGTTTTCCCATCCTAAACCGATAAACTAGTCACATAGAAAAACCTTCGCCTTCTCGAGTTGGCTCACTGATGCCTTACATACCCTCAAAAATTTCACATCTGTCTCCAAATCTAATGTTGGGGAAGATCTTAGGACCCGGCCAAATAGTCAGGTGGATGGTCCATCGCCTAAAGCACAACGTTGAGGGAGATAGCAATCATAAGCTCTCTGCCCAACATTGCCACAGTTGTAGCACCGGAAAGCAAGAGGTCCGGTGTAACACCTCGTATTTTTGGACATTTATTAATTAATTTGGCTAATTTTAAATTACTTGTGTTGCACTTAATTGAATTAATTATTATTAATATTGTAAGGAAAAATTCCAATCGAGTCATTTGTTATATTGGCTATATTCCGTTGGACAAAACATTTTTGGGTCATACTGCATCAAGCTACATTCAACGCAAAGATTCAAGCATCGCATCCAAAGTTCATGCGTTATCAATATTCATGCCATGCTATCTATCCCACAAAGGTATATGACCAAAATACAATTTAATGTGTTGGAGTATTTTGACTAATCAAGAATTTTTCATATAAGAAAATGTTCGTAAATAAGCAATATTAATATTGAAAAATCCTTGAAATTAATTTGAACAAGTTTGGGAAAAAACTTATAATCTCATTCGAAGTTTATTCCAGGTCTTTCGAACGACCTGGGTCTAACGACTTTAGTCAGCCTATACTGGAGCTTCGTTAGAAGTTCGTTAGAAAGGTCGTTCGAACGACCTCGTTCGAACGAGGTTTCTAACGACCTCTATTATACTATACTGGCACGCCGTTAGATATCTCGTTCGAACGAGAAGTCGTTCGAACGAACTCGTTCGAACGAGATTTTGCCAGGTCTGATTTTTTAAACTTATTTTTGAGCAGTTTTTTCCTATAACTGTTTTTTCCCACTACTTTTTCAGTTATTTTCATATGGACGAAAATCAGTTTTATATGTCAAGGAAGTTCATTTTTGAAAGAGAACCTTTTCCACAACTTCCCTCTTTTTGATAAAAATTAACTCCAACATTTTTATCATCTTTTAAAACAAAACCCCTTCATTCAAATTCATATTCAACAAGCAAGTTTGCGGTGGATCTATGCATTCAAGCTTTTAGGAGACGGTGGTTTTGGGCTTCGGTGGATACCGCAACACGAGGAGTGTTGAGCAACGCGTTGGAGCTTCGCGGACTACAAGTTCAGAGGTCGAGGACGGCATAAGCATGTCTTGAGTGAGTCAATGTCTGTAACTCTTTTGAGTCTCTTGTAAAACCTATTGTTGTAGTGGATTTTGTCTAGGCCCAGCCGTTCGAGGTTTTTCCCATTTGGGTTTTCCTCGTACATCGGCGTGTTGTGGTTGGGATTTTCGCATTTCATTTTATTAAATCACATAGATGCATGCTTAGGATAAAATGAATATAATTGGAATTTGTTCTTGAAAACTTGTGAAACTGCATTTAAATTGAGATTGGAAAATACCGCTTTATATCTAATATTAAAATTGGACTGTGTGTGTGTGTATTCTGCGAATTAAACTAAGATCATATAACCTTGCAACTTCAAATTGGTATCAGAGATTGTTTCTAAAAGTTATTTAGATGAATCCTGGAGGTTATATGGATAGTTTTTCGTCGAATAGACTACCTTTGTTTGATGGAACAAATTATACCTATTGGAAAGCACGTATGAAATTCGCTCATAAATCTATTTATGAACGTGTTTGGGTCACTGTTGAGAGAGGATGGTCCCCTCCTAATATGATTGTTAATGATGAACGTATTTTGACTCATGTTGAACAATGGAGTGAGGAAGATTTAAAATGGCGTAACTTTAACTCTAAAGGATTAAATGCCTTATTTGGTGCCGTGTCTCCCGATGAATTTCGTCGTATAATGACGTGTGAAACGTCAAAGGAAGCTTGGAACATTCTCCAAGTTACTCATGAGGGAACTAGTGTTGTTAAAGCATCAAAACTTCAAAATTTAACTACACAATTTGAAACTATCACCATGAAAGAAACTGAAACTTTTGATGAGTTTTATGCTCGTTTATCTGACATAGTTAACTCTTGTTTTAACTTAGGTGAAAAAATACTTGAAAATCGCGTTGTTAAGAAAATACTTAGATGTCTTCCTAAGCGATTCATTCCTAAAGTCACGGTTCTTAATTCTTTAGGAAACCTAAATACTTTAAAACTTGAAGAACTTGTTGGTGATTTGCAAACATATGAACTAGATATGTTTCCCAAAGATAACAAAGGGAAAGATAAAGGAGTTGCTTTAAAAGTTAAGAAAGTTGATGTGTCTGATTCTGATGAGTCTGACTTTAACTCTGATGATATAGCCTTATTTGCTAAAAAATTTAAAAAATTTCTCAAGTTTAAAAAACAAAATTCTAAATTTGAAAAACCTAAATTTGAGAATAAAAACAAAGGAGGAAATAAAAAATTCCCTAATCAGGATTCAAAGAAGTTCAATAAAGACAACTTTAAGAAGGATGATTCGGAGAGATGCTTTAAATGTGAGGGACGTGGTCATAGAGCTTTCGAGTGCCCCACAAAACTTAAAAGACAAGGCAACGAAAAAGCCGTTTACAATGCTACTCTAAGTGAAAGTGGTAATGAGTTTGAAGACTCTGATGACTCTAACCCGTCTAGAAATAACTTCACTGCCTTTATGGCAAGCCTTGCTAGTAATTCGTGTGAGTCATACCTTAATGTTGACAATTCTGAACAAAATCTAGAGGTTGTTTTTACTCATTCTACCAGTAGTGATGAAAAAGAGAGTGATAGTGATATAGATGAGAGTGAACTACAAACTGCTTATTCCGAACTCTACAATGAATCACTTCGCATTCAAAAAGTCAACAAAAGATTAACCTTGAAAGTCTTAACTTTAGAAAAAGAGTTGAAAGGCCTGAAGGAGAAGGAGGCTTTAGTTAGTCAACTCGAGGGAATTAAAATATCTCTTTCTGAAAAGCTTATCATGATTGGTAAAGAAAAATGTGACTTGATTATCTCCTTAGAAAGTGTTAACAAAGATCTTAATGAGTCTCTAGAAATTAGAACATCTCTAGAAGCTAAAATAGCCCAACTTGAAAAAGATCTCGAGTCCTCTCGTGAAGTTAAAGTCACACTCGAGGACAATTCAGGAAGAATGGGAAAACTATTTCTAGGTCCTGTTTTAGGATATAAGGAGAAAGGGTATCAAGAGAGAAAGGGTATAGGATATGAAGAAGGAAATTCTTCAAAAGTCAAATCTGAACCTGTTGCTAAGTTTGTTACAAAATCTAAAGCTCCTAAATTCAATCCCATTAAGCAACCTTTAAAAGTCGGCCCAAAGCAACCCTATGTATTCTCATATTGTCACAAACGGGGTCATCTTAAAGATTTTTGCTACAAACTTGGAAAGAACCCTCAATTCACAAATTCAAAACAACCCTATAGCTCCTTATCTAATCTTAAGAGTCAAGTCGAGTATCTAGTCAATACTTCTAAAAATCTAATGGAAGAGTTTCTTAGGTTTTCTAAAGTCCAAGAAAATAACTCTAATTATAAGACTAGAGCCAATCAAGGGAAGAAAACTACTCAAACTTGGGTTAAGAAAAATCAAACCAAGAAAGCTTTTGTCGCTCATGTTGCACTAAAGGCACAAAATACCTCTCAATGGTATTTTGATTGTGGTTGTTCTAGACATATGACTGGCGATAAATCTCTATTCACCACTCTCGAAAACCATAAAGATGGTAAAGTAACTTTTGGGGATGGTAGCAAGTCCCAAATCATTGGTAGAGGTTCTATTGAAATCTCAGGATTCCCTAAACTTGAAAATGTTCTTTATGTTGATGGTCTAAAGGCTAATTTGATAAGTATTAGCCAACTATGCGATGATAATCTTGATGTGAAATTCAGTCAATCGGAGTGCATCGTTTATGGTTAGTCAGGTGAATTGATTTTACATGGTGTTAGAATAAGTGACAATTGCTATGGAATCATTCCAAAATCTTCTTTAGTCTGCAATAATGTAAAAACCTCGTCTACCGATCTTTGGCATCAAAGATTAGGTCATGTTAACTTTAGAGATCTTAATGGACTTGTGAGAAAAGAGCTTGTTCGGGGCTTACCGCCTCTAGGAAAGCCAACGTCCACCATTTGCGGACCGTGCCAATTTGGTAAACAAATTAAAAGTCCTCATAAAAAGTTAAACTCGATAACAACATCTCGTGTCTTAGAATTGATACACATGGATCTTATGGGTCCAACTCGTACCGAGAGCATAGGAGGAAAAATATACATCTTGGTTATGGTGGATGATTTCTCTAGATACTCTATTGTAGGTTTTTTAAGAGAAAAATCTGAAACAGTTGACTTTCTTACTGTTAAATGTAGAGCTCTCCAAAATCTTCACGGTGTTACCATAAAGCGCTTTAGGAGTGATAATGGAACCGAATTCAAGGAATCCGGTGTGAATTCCTTCTGTGATGAAATAGGAATAAAACATGAATTCTCGGCCGTTCGAACACCTCAACAAAATGGTATAGTTGAACGAAAAAATCGAACGATCCAAGAAATGGCAAGATCTATGCTCCTTGGAAGAAATGTGCCCCGTAGGTTTTGGGCCGAAGCGATTAACACTAGATGTCACACAGTAAATAGAGTTTATTTGCGTCCTAACATTAACAAAACTCCATATGAATTGTGGACGGGTAAGAAGCCAAATTTGTCCTATTTTAGAGTGTTTGGAAGTCCATGCTATATTCTTAGAGATAGAGAACTTCTAGGGAAATTTGACTCGAGGAGTGATGAGGGTATTTTCCTAGGATATTCTCAAAATAGTAGAGCATTTAGAGTTTTCAACTTAAGTAACTCTAAAGTAATGGAATCCATAAATGTTGTCATAAAAGATGATGCTCCGGCCACACAAATTAATAATGAAGAAGATTTGTCATGTGAGTGTGATGTTGTGTCAAATGTCGAAAGTATTGATTCTCTAAATGATTTGGTTGTCTCAACTACCGAGAAAAAGGAAGTTACTCCTTGGGTGCGTAAAAATCATGACACTTCACAAATTATAGGAGATCCCGAGGTAGGTGTCAAGACTAGGGCGCAATTAGAAAATGAAGTTACCTATCTATGCTATACTTCTACAATTGAACCCAAAAACTATAAAGAAACATTAGAAGATGAACATTGGATTAATGCTATGCAAGAGGAACTGTTTCAATTTAAGAAAAATGATGTTTGGGAATTAGTTCCTAGGCCTTCTAATACCAATGTCATTTACACTAAATGGATTTTTAAAAATAAAATGGATGAAAATGGTGTCATTGTTCGAAATAAAGCTAGATTAGTTGCTCAAGGATATACCCAAATAGAAGGTGTTTACTTTGAAGAAACTTTTGCTCCTGTTGCTAGGTTAGAATCGGTTCGTCTTTTACTTGCCATCGCATGTCACCTTCAATTTAAATTATATCAAATGGATGTCAAAAGTGCCTTTTTAAATGGTATTATTCAAGAGGAAGTATACGTTGAACAACCAAAAGGGTTTGAGGACCCAAAACATCCTACTCATGTTTTCTTTCTAAAGAAAGCTTTATACGGCTTAAAACAAGCTCCTCGTGCTTGGTATGAAAGACTCACCTCTTATCTCCCTTCTCGTGGTTTTTTCCGAGGGGGAGTAGATATGACACTTTTCGTTCGGCGTGATGAAAAAGGTATCCTTGTTGCTCAAGTTTATGTCGACGACATAGTGTTTGGGTCTACGTGTGATAAACATACTCAAATTTTTTCAAAAGAAATGCACAATGAATTTGAGATGAGTATGGTAGGTGAACTTACTTTCTTTCTAAGTCTTCAAGTTCGTCAACTCAAAAGTGGGATATTTTTGTCCCAAACTAAGTATGCTAAAGACCTCATTAAGAAATTTAAACTCGAATCCGCTAAACATGCTTGTACTCCTATGAGCTCCTCTATTAAACTTAGTAAAGATACCGACGGAAAGGATGTAGAGCATACACTTTTTAGAAGTATGATAGGTAGTTTACTTTACCTCACTGCGAGTCGTCCAAATATTTCATTTAGCGTAGGAGTTTGTGCTCGTTATCAATCCGCACCAAAAGAGTCTCATTTACTTGCTATTAAACGTATCATCAAATATGTTAGTGGGACCCTGCCTTTTAGCATTTGGTACTCTTTTGACACCAATGATTGTCTATCGGCATATTCAGACGCCGATTGGGCAGGAGATGTTGATGGATGTAAAAGTACATCTGGCGGTTGTTTCTATTTTGGAAGTGCACTTGTCTCATGGATGAGCAAGAAACAAAATTCTATTTCCTTGTCCACGGCGGAGGCCGAATACATTGCCGCCGGGAGTTGTTGCACTCAACTCATTTGGATGAAACAAATGTTGGAAGATTTCGGTATTTCCCAAGGCACTATGACCATATATTGTTATAATACTAGTGCAATTCATATTTCCCGTAATCCCGTTCAACATTCTAGAACCAAGCATATTAAGATCCGTGAACATTTCATTTGTGACTTGGTTGAAGAGAAAATTGTTTCTCTAAGCTTCGTTCCTACCGATCAACAATTGGCGGATATCTTTACTAAACCTCTAGATGCCCTTAGGTTTTAAAACCTTAGGAAATCAATTGGGATTTGCTCCATTGATTGAGATCGAAGCCGTTTTTCTAGTTTAGGTTGCTTCTCTTGTATATTTTTTTCTTACCTATGAACTAGATTTCCTTTATATATATTTTATTCAAAATCTCAAAAATATTTTTTCTTTATTTTCAAGGACAATGGGAATGGTTAGAAAAGCTATCAAAATTTTTGTCCATATGGCTTTGTGGTCGATGTATTCAAATCCCTATCTTTTTCCATGTTCACGTGGCTTTCGATGAATACTTAATCCATACATTGTTTATCTTGTGCACAATAATGCTCTTTTATGATATATAATTTTGTGATTTCCTCACATCTTTGCCTTTTGCACACACCGTACACGGAATATTACGAACATCTTGTTCACATTGTTCTTGCAAAGTGAGATTTGGTGTTGTCTTCTCAATCCTGTCACATCCCTTATAAGCAATCGAAATTGTGCATGATCATCCGTTGCCCGGATTGAAACAAAATGATTATATTCTTCCGGTTGGTTTCCGTTTCAAGCAATGGAATCGGGCTGCGAAAAACATCAAAGTTTTTGCGTGAAAAGCCACCATTTGCATTCTCAATTGTGTGGCTAAAATAGAAGCATTGAAAATGATATATATGCTGCCAAGGCCAAAATAATAGGCTTGATTGATTCTCCAAAAAGATACATCTCAATCTATTGTTACTCATGGGAGATATAAGTTGAAGATCAACGGGCATGCACATTTCATCAATTTATTGCTTTCTCCTTGTGACTTTATTGGCGAGAGAATCATCTATTTTGTATGCTTGTTACATTCGTGGTTAAGTGTTCAACAATATTTCATTTTTGACGCAAGGCTAATCTGAGTGAATATTGCACGTATATATTGTTTGGCATTACGCACTTGTACAATGTTGTGGCTAAAAAACGTTCACGCGTATTGTTCACACCCCTACATTCCCGCTCCCACTATTTGGATATGTTGCCTCAAGCTAGGATTAATAAAATCACATTTTGGCATTATTCTGGCCATCCCAATTCCTGATATTATGGTAATTTTCATTATATTTTATGATAATTTTATTTTAAACTTTCTCATTTTCGTTAGAAATTCTCGTTCGAACGAGATTTCTAACGACATCCATAAGCCCCAATATGTCTCATCGTTCGAAATATCGTTCGAACGAGAAAGTTCGTTCGAACCAACTTCTAACGAGTTCTCTCACGAGTCGAATCTGTCTCATCGTTTGAAATATCGTTCGAACGATAAAGTTCGTTCAAACGAACTTCTAACGAGTTATCTCTCGAAGTGAAACTATCTCGTCGTTCGAAATCCTCGTTCGAACGACATAACTCGTTCGAACGACCTGCAGTTAAAACGGTCAGATACTCTTCCCAAAAACCTGCCACCTCTCCCATTTTTTCAACCCACGATTCCCCATACCCCCATTTCCCCTCTTTCCCAGATTTCTCTTACCCCTCTCTTCCATTTTCCCCTCACCTGTTTCTCTCTCTCTCTCCCACGATTTTTCCCTCTTCCCACTCTCTTTCCCTTATTTCTTTCTTCCTCCAACCTTCATCCATTCCCTCATCTACGATTTGTGCTGCTACTCTCTCTTCCATTCAATGTACATTTTTTTCTTTTAACACTCTTCCGATATATATATATATATATATATATATATATATATATATATATATATATATATATATATATATATATATATATATATATATATATATATATATATATATATATATATATATATATATATATATATATATATATATATCTGCAGTTGGGGCCTATTTTCAAAAATCGATTTTTGATTTTTTCCCAACATGTCTATATATTCATGTGTGTATATCCCTCATTTTTTTGGGGGGCTCTCTTTTTTGTGTATTTGTATATGTTGCTCCTGATTAAAATATATCCCATGAATATTTTATTTTTTTCTCAAATCAAAATTCAGTTAATATTCATGGACTGTTATTTAATCACATTTTTTTTCTCATTTCCTTTAATTTTTTATCTCTAAAGGAGAATGGGTCTTATGCTGATTGGTTGTTGCTTTCTTGGTGTAATCGGTGGTTTGGTTGGACGTTGTTCGGGTAGGTTATAGTTTTCTATCCTTTTTTTTCATGGCCCGTAACCGTCGCCAACGGCGCATAAGCGATTCCCCCGAAGAATGCTCCTCGTCCTCTGATGAGGAATCCCGTACCATTCCCGACCTTAAACTGCGTTGGCATACCCTTGACAAACATACCCTATATCACACTCAAGGGTTCGCTACCCGTTCCATTGTTCGGGAGAAAGTTATTAATCTCCACTCTCTACTCTCTACACGTCACTACTGTGCATTCATGGATTTCAGATTTAGGGTGGGACCTTCTCTTCTCCCTCACGGATGTCGTTTTTCCCGACCTTGTTCGGGAATTTTATTTTGGCCTGACCAACAGGGATACTAACCTTTACTCTCGGGTGCGTGGTCGAGAGATTATAGTCTCTCCTGACTCGATCGCTCAACTTCTTCCCCTTCCTCGGGCCACTAATCCCTTATTCCCTTGGACATCCGATACATGTACCGATCCCACTCTTGTCTTTAACACTATTTGCAGGTTCCTCCCGTTAGGCACTATTACTATTTTCCATAAACACTTACATCCCGACTTTATGGTCCTTAATTGGATCGTCTGTGCTTGTCTTCTCCCTCGTGCCAACACCACTCAAATCACTAAACAGCACGTGGACCTTATGTTTGCTATAAGCATTCGGGCTCACATTGGCCTCCCTTCCTATCTTTTTAGTGTGATTCGGTCTGTTAGGATCCTTCCCTCCAGCCCCACTCGACAAGCCCTCCTGTTTGCGGCCATTATCACTCGTTTTTGTCTTACCGTCGGTTGCCCCCGTGTATCCATCGATATCCCCACCACTAAATACCAAACCGTAGACATGACCTCCATTAGCCGCTCTCGTGGTCATTTGCCACCCGATACTCCACCCCTCACCCCCTCCACCTCTTCCCACTCCGCCGCTTCCTCTCACCCCGCCCCTAGTCGTCCCGCCCCCTCCCGCTCTATCCATCGCCCCTCCCCTTCCCATATTTCCGCACTCGTCGCGTCGGAGGATTTTCTGTTTGTCCGTTCACAGGTTGAACAATTTCAGGAGGATCGCCGCCAGGATCGGGCACTTATGCAGGAGCTTATACTGTCTATGCAGCAGGAGAGCGAGGCCCAAGCCCGTCGAGATGCCGCTCGGGAAGAAGCCCAAGCCCATCGAGATGAAGCCCAGGCTCGTCGATACTCTCTCCTTTTAGAGCATCTTGATGCCATCCGCCGTCTAGAGATGCGCCGCGGGGCAGGTTCTTCCGGCACCAGCTCTCTTCCCGATGACACTCCATCCAATGATCCTGCCTCTTGATGTGCTTGGCTCATTTCATGTTTATTTTTTTGTGAGGATGAGTGATTAGAGTGTATTTGAATTCATTATTTCATTGTATGAACCTTCCCTATTTCCCCTTTTCCCCTTACTTAATGCATTCTCAGTATGTTCATTGGTATTCTTCATTATTTCTATTTCCTACTTTGTTGTCTATTCTCTTTTATATTGCAGGCCCCTAATCCCTTTGTCTTTTCCGGGCAAAAGGGGGGAGAAACTTTCATTCATAGGATATCATATTTAGGGGGAGTTGGATACTTTTGGGTAAATTAATTGAATTTAATATTCATTGAATTTAATAATAATTGAAGGTAATTATAATTGAACTTCGTAATTGATTTTAATGATTGACCATATGCTTAATTTAGGGGGAGTTAAACTCTTAACATTGAATATTGAGACATTCATGCACCATTCACAACATATGCTATCACATTGTCTTACATATAATTTACTCTTTATTTCCCCATGCGTTTATGAATTTGTTGTTTCATGTGTGTAGGATACATCTCCTACTCCCTTGCAGCTCGTCAGTCTTGTCTTTGTGTCTGTCTTTTTTTGGGTTTTTGGGACAGGCCTTAGAAACGGCTTGACGGCTGGCTTAGCAAATTCTGTCTTTTATTTTTTTATTTTTTTGTTTTGTCCCGGAATAGCCAAAGGGGGAGATTTGTAAGGACAAATTTCCAATCGAGTCATTTGTTATATTGGCTATATTCCGCTGGACAAAACATTTTTGGGTCATACTGCATCAAGCTACATTCAACGCAAAGATTCAAGCATCGCATCCAAAGTTCATGCGTTATCAATATTCATGCCATGCTATCTATCCCACAAAGGTATATGACCAAAATACAATTTAATGTGTTGGAGTATTTTAACTAATCAAGAATTTTTCATATAAGAAAATGTTCGTAAAATAAGAAATATTAATATTGAAAAATCCTTGAAATGAATTTGAACAAGTTTGGGCAAAAACTTATAATCTCATTCGAAGTTTATTCCAGGTCGTTCGAACGACCTGGATCTAACGACTTTAGTCAGCCTATACTGGAGCTTCGTTAGAAGTTCGTTAGAAAGGTCGTTCGAACGACCTCGTTCGAACGAGGTTTCTAACGACCTCTATTATACTATACTGGCACGCCGTTAGAGATCTCGTTCGAAGGAGAAGTCGTTCGAACGAACTCGTTCAAACGAGATTTTGCCAGGTCTGATTTTTTAAACTTATTTTTGAGCAGTTTTTTCCTATAACTGTTTTTGCCCACTACTTTTTCAGTTATTTTCATATGGACGAAAATTAGTTTTATATGTCAAGGAAGTTCATTTTTGAAAGAGAACCTTTTCCACAACTTCCCTCTTTTTGATAAAAATTAACTCCAACATTTTTATCATCTTTTAAAACAAAACCCCTTCATTCAAATTCATATTCAACAAGCAAGTTTGCGGTGGATCTATGCATTCAAGCTTTGAGGAGACGGTGGTTTTGGGCTTCGGTGGATACCGCAACACGAGGAGTGTTGAGCAACGCGTTGGAGCTTCGCGGACTACAACTTCAGAGGTCGAGGACGGCATAAGCATGTATTGAGTGAGTCAATGTCTGTAAGTCTTTTGAGTCTCTTGTAAAACCTATTATTGTAGTGGATTTTGTCTAGGCCCAGCCGTCCGAGGTTTTTCCCATTTAGGTTTTCCTCGTACATCGGCGTGTTGTGGTTGGGATTTTCGCATTTCATTTTATTAAATCACCTAGATCCATGCTTAGGATAAAATGAATATAATTGGAATTTGTTCTTGCAAACTTGTGAAACTGCATTTAAATTGAGATTGGAAAATACCGCTTTATATCTAATATTAAAATTGGACTGCGTGTGTGTGTATTCTACGAATTAAACTAAGATCATATAACCTTGCAACTTCAAATATTTATTTAAATATTAATCCGGTGTGTAAATGAGTAATATTTATGGGATTTAAATTTACGTCATAACGAGCGACAATGACATGGCATTTATTTATCTCAATCGAAAGTCGGGCATTGACTATATTGGGGTTGAGATAAGAACTTTTAGTAAAATAATTCAGATGGCAATTCTGAGTGTAAGGTTGAGTCCGGATGGGTCGAAATAGTCGAAAAATAGTACCCAGGGATAGTAAATGGGTCTCGAGGCTTTTTTAGGCATAATCAAGCCCACATGGGAGTGTTTGGATGCTTTTTATAAAGCCCAAAAGCCTAAAAACGGGATTGACTTAATAAACCCTAAAGTGAGAGGGTGTGGCAACTATAACTCGTTTTAGAAAACCTAAGTAAGTAGAGAAGAAAAGAGGGAACAATTGAAGAAACATTGGGAGCCAAAATCAAGAACATATATGGGCAATCTTCATCAAATCATCATCATCTACACCAAACGATTCAGACCCTACGAACCCTAAGGCAACTGGTTAAACTTGCTCTTAAATTAATTGCACAATTCGATTCACATCATAGTAGGTGTGATAAGAATATATGATTTTTGGGTTGGTTTGATATCTAAATTGGATTTTGATGGATATGATTGAATTGTAGAACAACTTATTGAATTTGAAGAAGTCTATGAAATTAGGTAAATTAAACCGTCATTTTAGAAACTATTTTGCGACGTTTTGGTTCCAAAATGGCTATTATGTCCCCAAAAATGTAGAAAATCATGTATATTACATTTTGTTCTCTGATACGTTTTCTCCAAAAACGGTTCTGAAATGCCTCAAAACTACATTTTAAAAATCTGGGCAGATCCGTGGGGTAAATTTTAAGAAATGTTATTTTTAACTATTATTTCGTTGGAGGTTTTCTAGATTGACTGATTGTGATTGTTGTACTATAATGAGGACATTAGGCCTAAAGTGGAGATTATGTTTACATAAATTGAGACAAGTAAGTATTGGGATAATTGAGAAAATATCCGTAATTGATAAATGAATGAAATTCGAGAAGGGTAACGTAGTGATGAGTGAACCTATGTTTATGACTAGTAGTGAAAAAAAGAATAACTACTGAAAAATAATGAAGGGTTAAGTAGGTCCCTTAGAGTTGTGTGAAAATTCATATAAGTACAATAGTGAGTAAAAATCGTAAGTAATAAGTACGTTGAGTATTCGAGAAAAACATACTACGTACGAATGATAATTTTGAATTTGAGGAATAAGTTCTATAAGATGAAATTTCGAACCGAAGGAATGAGTCTGGGTAATTTAGTTGGGTGACACAACTCGAGTGATAAATAAATAAATGTGGAAATTATTTAAATTACAAGTCGGTATATAGACTTTGGAATGTTAGGCTAGTGTTACGGTAAATTATGCACGGAGTAGCCTGGATTAATTAATTAATTAATTAATTATATATATATATATATATATATATATATATATATATATATATATATATATATATATATATATATATATATATATATATATATATATATATATCACTACACCAAATCTGCCCATTTGTCAAGGTCATTGACATTGACAAATTCACCTTGTCAAGGTCAATGACCGTGACATTTCGAGGCGAGACAACTTTTTTTGTCACGGTCGTGTCACGGTCATTGACCTTGACAAAAAACTCGCGTTTTGTGTCACGGTCGTGTCAAGGACAATGACCGTGACACGTTTGTCACGGTTCTAAACCGTGGCATAACCGTGACCCCAATTGTCACGGTCAATGACCGTGACACGTCCGTGACAACTTTTGTCGCGGACTTATCACGGTCAATGACCGTGACAATTCTGGGCAGAATTTAAAAAAAATCTGCTGGGCAGTATGGCCACCGCCACTGCCCAGCAGTATATTTGTACCTGTTATAGCAACGTTGTACCTTTTCCAAACATCATATATCCAACACAAACTAAAGATAATGCAAATATATATTCATGACGATATAATCCAAATATTCAAAGTAAAAAAAATATACATGACGATATAATCCAAATTTAATTAAAATGGACAAACTTAAAAATAATGTTACTACATGTCTTAGATAAAACTGAGGAGGTGAGTAGGCCACACGACATACGAATTGACGCACCCACTAATATACGTCGTGCCGCATTGTTCGCGCAACCACAATAGGGAGTTCTCCTTCCCGGGTATGACATGCGTGACGAGCACCCTGGACTCCATCTCTTGAAGCACACGTCCATGGACTATTCCACCCTCGACGATATTCGGGTCCCTCAACCCCCGCCCTATCCACTAGCCATCAAATACGTCCAATATGAACACGCTCGGCCAACCAATTGTCGACAATGGTCTGTTGGAGGGCGTCAAATAGGGAAGTGGATCGTCGAAGTACGAACGTGTCGGTGATGAAGCAGCGAGATCCACATCCTCGTTATCCTGCGCCTCGTCCTCCCGCACCTCCTCCTCCACCGCCTTCTCCTTCCCTTTCCCTTTCCCTTTACGGTCTCCACCCAACGTACGCTTCATGAATGCGTACATATCTTGGACCGTCGCCTCCAAATGGGACAGCTTCGCGTCGTGTGAATCCACCATTCGAGACAACCCGGTGTCGCTCGTCTCCAATCCGATGATCCTAGATTTGGCCACCCGCGAGCTCACTCCCCTTGTCCTCCCTTTGCGATCAGAGCCAAGCACTTGGCTGAGTGCGTCTGTGGACAAAGATGCCTTGTCGGCATCAGACTGCGACTCATGCACTTCCTTAAGCTTTGCCTGAAATGACAAAAAGCACATGATTAGTAAAATAAGTAAACTAAAAAATTATAACGTAATTAACAATAATTAAACTGTCGGATTACTTACAATCGTGGCCGCGACGCTCAGGGACACCTCCTTGTCCTTCCCCTTCTTCGTCCGAAGAGACACATAAGTATCGAGCCTATGTGGCTTACCCCCTGGCCCACTCCCTACCCCCTGAAATAAAATAGAGTAAAGTAAAATTAGTATCGGCCCCGTAAAGTAAAATTATATCCAATAATATATTTCTGTAGTTATAGATAAATTAAATCTTACCTGCATCCTATGCTCCACCTCAGCGTAAGAGGTCCGGCCGGAGTAGTGCACGTCCGTCTTTTTAGCCCGATTTTCCCTCCCCGATTGGCAAGATGCCAATTGTCGATCCTCGATCTCATTTTCAATGAACTTTTGCCATTGTACCAATGAGATCGGCTCCTTGGGCGGGACGGATCCGTGCCATTGTAAAATGGACTCTCGTGTTTGTCCAAAGTACCGTGTCCGCATATTTTTCTTCCACGTCTTGTGTTTCTCCCTCAACTGCTCCAGGACGGAATCGCGTAGCTTTGGATCCAAGTTGAATTGTTTCTGTCCAACAAATACAATGTTAGTTGTGAATAAATATAAATATAAATATAAATTGAAATATTCATATAAATATTACCTGTAGTGCCGCCCAAACAGCTAACTTGAGCTCATACGGCACCTCCTTCCAACTCATAAACCCCGGGCCGATGACCGTCTTTAGCAGCTCGAGGGATCTCGCTAAAAGCTCCGACTTGTTTTCGACGGTAATCCCAAATTTTCCATATTTGGGGAGCCTAGCGGCGGAGGTGCCCTAGTCGCCTCCGCTACCACCGAACCCAGACGACATCATCATAAACAACATCATCATCTTCGCCTTAACATCTGAAGGAGACATTTTTGCTGTAAAAAAAATGTTATTAGTACGGATAAAAAAAATGTTAATAGTACACATTTCGTTTTACCTAATTGAATTAATTGAATTAATAGTACAGATAAAAAAATGTTCCATCTATATTATAATGTATGTGTAAGTTCCGTCAATATCATTTCGTTTCAATTTTGTAATATTATGTTTTTTCCAAATATTTAAAGAGTTATTAAATGGGTGCCCCACCCCCACCCCCACCCACCGCCACACACACACGCACACCTACGCACCTATGCACACACACACACACACACACACACACACACCCCACCCCCACCCCTACCCACCCCACCCCTACATATATGTTAGTTGATGCCATTATATTTTTACCCTAATTAGATTCTAAGGTTATCTCAATTTATATTTTAAGTTCGTATCCATTTGTGATGTTCAAGTAGTTTGAAATGTTGGAATTATATACTATTACTTTGACCGTTAGTTTGTGCACCAACTAAATTGAACATCACACACACACACCCCACCCCACCCCACCCCCTGCCCCCCTCCACCACCCCCTCCCCCACCACACACCACCACACACACACACACCCCACCCCACCCCACCCACTACAAGTCTAAGGATGTTCTTGATTAAACATGGGAAATCTCATATCGTTTGCAAAAAGTTCATAGATTCTTAATCCCTAGGGTTATGGATATTAAATTTCTTTCACAATTATTTCTTCGATTGCGATGGGTGAAGTTCAATTATATGTTAGAACAATAGATCCTCGCAAGTTGGTCAATCATTGTGTGAATAGGTATGAGATCATAATTTGGAGGAATTCACGTCCAAGAAATAATTTGGATAGTGATACCCCTTGATAGACTTATATGTTTTGTTTACCCGACCGATGAACTATTTTATAATCCTATAGAATTAAGTTTTAGAATCAAGGAATTGATCAGATATTCATTAAAATCGGTTAGTAGAAAATTTATTTAACCAAGAGGGTATCGAAAACATAACGTGGGGAATCATAATATACCGTAATCAACTTTAATAATAAGAACACATTCTTTCGAGTGATTTATAAATAATTAAATTTGAGTGCAATCATGATTATTTAGTGGAATTAATCGTGATTAAATAAATAAAGGATATAAATTAGACGGTTATAAATTGGGATTTCCTAGTATTTACTTTGAATCCAGTTTATTTATTTATCTTTGGTCCCTAGTATAGTCATTGCCCAAGTAGTAGGAGCGAAACTCTATAAAACCCTAGTTTAGCTAAAGCCCGTGAATTATCCCTCCCCCACCACACACACACACACACAAACACCCCACCCCACCCCACCCCCTGCCCTCCTCCACCACCCCCTCCCCCACCACACACACACACACACCCCACCCCACCCCCTACAAGTCTAAGGATGTTCTTGATTAAACATGGGAAATATCATATCGTTTGCAAAAAGTTCATAGATTCTTAATCCCTAGGGTTATGGATATTAAATTTCTTTCACAATTTTAATTTTACTTTTTATGAGGTGTTTTAAGCAATTTTAATTTTACTTTTTATGTTTTATGAATTTATATACCACGGGTAAATTATTTCAATAACTTATTATTTTGTTGTAAATTTATTATAAATCTTTACTCTAATTAAATTTAGAGGTGGTAATTTAAGTGTGTTATACAAGAACTTATACAAAACCATATATAATTATACAAATCTTTACTCTAATTAAATTCAATTCATCATATATTACTGAAATCGAGATAAAACCCTAAGCTAAAATTAGTCAACACCCACCCCCTGCCCCTTCCACCACCCCCTCTCCCACCACACACCACCACCACACACACACACACACCCCACCCCACCCCACCCCCTGCCCCCCTCCCCCACCCTGCCCCCCCGCACCTCCCTGCCCCCACACTGCCACACCCCACCCCTGCCCCTCTCCACCACCCCCTCCACCACCCTGCCCCACCCCGCCCCACCCCCCACACACGCACACACATACACACATAAATATACACACAAATATATATATAAATGGAAGAGAGAGAGAGAGAGAGAGAGAGAGAGAGAGAGCAGCGTCGAGAGAGAGAGAGAGAGAGGGAGGGAACGGTGGGAGGGAAAAAAGAAGGGGGAAAGGGTTTTTGCTGGAAAAGTTGTCACGGTCGTGTCAAGGTCAAGGACTGTGACAAGAATTGTCACGGTCAATGACCGTGACAATTAGTTGTCACGGTCGTGTCAAGGTCAATGACCGTGACATAAAACGCGTGTTTTTTTATCATGGTCAATGACCTTAACAAGGCTGGCCGGCTGAAAGGTGACAATTTGCCCATTTTGGTGTAGTGTATATATTTGCGTGCTTTATAAATATTGTGTGAATAATATTTATAGGAATACATACCCCTCTAGTGCTATTATAGGAGGTTGCACGATGTGGGTGAATCCACTGGCTTGAGGAGCAGGGTGAGTATAGTCTTCAGGTCATAGCGTCCGCAGTTGGGGGTGAGACGTCTTGGGTATGATTCAGTCTTATTCCGGAGGGAACTATGATCGCATCCGCTGTGTTTATTTTATTTCACTAATTCGGGGACCTAAGCGTGTCAGGGTGTCCGGGTGGATGAGTATACCTGGATTGATATTATTATAGAGAACATCCAGTGAGAGTGTCTACTCGGGAGGATGGCTATATATTTACGGCATGCGTGTGAATGTTGTAATATGATGATATGTATATATGGTTCAGATAATTATATATGGGTAAAATACATGAAGTGAACTGTATTGTTATATATAAATAGTGAGAATGTTGTATGGTTTTAAATGGAAAACGATTAGTTAAGTTAATCTAAGAAATAACTTATGAATCATATATTAAAAATACTCAGGCTAGAGTAGCATGTTAGGAAGGAGTTATAACAATGGCTAGTTACGGTGTAGATGACTAGGTGGGTTATAAAGAAAAGCATTAGGTGTGCACAATAGTTAAGGAGTGAGTTAGTCTTCAAGCGAGTGTGACATTAGAATAAATCTAAAGAGCATTCATGCATTTTAATCACTTGCTAAATATTTTCAAATTTTTTTGGGTTCTAACCCTTGCTGTAAAATATTTTCAAAACCTTTTAGGTGTCCAGCCGCAGGGATGCCAGAATTGTTTCTATTTCAGGGTTACGCAGTTGCGGCATATGTGGATGTTGCACGATTTAGACTTAGCCACTTCAGTTATTTCATTCCTAGAGTAAGATACAGTCAGTATTTCATTTGGGCATGTCGCCCTAGTTCTTTCATTTATTTCAATCAGATGATGTACTTACTTTATTATTATGGCGATTTATATTTTTTATTTGGATTTTTTAGCCGGTGGTTTATTCGGCAAAGATTGTATTTATTCATTTTTTAGTATGGTTTGACTCGGCGATTGTGTGAATGGTTTAAATTATACTCATCCACATGTTGTGTTGTTGTTTGATAAACAGAAAAAAATTGGCACCGTTTCTTTTTTAATACTAGATGGTTAGTAAGTTTTAAAACGTTTTCGACAATGATATTGAGAATGAACCAAATGATATTCCTATTTAATTTGATATCAGACTGATCACTCGATATTTTATTAGGCGGGGTGCCACATTCGGGAGGCGGTGAAGTCGGAGTAGCGGAAGCAGGAACTGAGGCGACCACTACCGAAGGAGTCGGAAAAGGAGTCGGAGTAGGAGGAACCCGCGAGGTCGGGAGAGCTGTGGGTGAAGTGTGGTATGCCTCGACCTTGGTCACGTACTCCACCACCTTTAGGAAGGTTGGCATATCCCTCCGTCCGAGATCATGCTGAATATGTTGCTATAGCCCCAATATATAGCGGTTAATCCGCTGATCCTCCATCTCGAGAAGGCGAGCTTTGCTGCATAGAAGCTAAAATTGTTCTATGTGCTCCACGACTGATAGGGTGTCTTGCCTGAGAGATTGAACGCGGGAAATAAGGTCGCACTCGTACGTAAGTAAGATGAATGATGCCTGAAGAGAAATTTTCAACTCCGGCCAAGTCTGAATAGGAGGCAATCTGGTCGTCGTGCGGTGGTAGCAGAGGTCATTCCGTCAAACCCGAGAAAAACCCTGGAACTTGGTGGTTGCAAGGAGAATATAGGAAAGGCCTTGGGCCCTCTTGTACTCAAAAACTGTCTCCATCGAATCTAACCAATCAACCATGGCATCTGGAGAGAACCGTCCATCAAATATGGACACGTCAATATAGATATCCCCGCGGAGGCTCCGGGAAAGCAACTAAAGGTCCATAGACAGGAGGCCCTCGTCCTGATGAGAATCAAGACTCATTAAGTCGCCTGGCATAGGTGGAACAACATCAGCAGGAGGGCGAGGTATCTGCATAGGTGGTGGATGAATAGGCTGACCGTATTGGGGATAGTGGGGGCAAACACCTATCAAATGGCCAAGCTCGTTGCCATAGAAACAACGTCAGTCTCGAGGTGGAGCATGACGGGGGGTATCGGGTGGGGGTTGAGGTATCCAGTCCAAAATACTAGGGCGACTATCTCAAAACTCGGAGGAGGAGGAGGAACCCGAATGTAGTAGTGAGAGGGTGTGGTGGGAAGGCGTAGGATGAAACGATGGAGGGTTAGGGTGGGTGGTTATCTGGGGGTTTGGATGGTGTGAACCGGGGTCGGGAGGGTGGTCGGGAATCTTTAAATGATGGCCCAAGCTCCATAAATAATCAAATAATTCGAAGGGGTAGGGAATGATTCAGGTGGCCCAGTGGGTGGATGATATCTGCTTAGGGGACGAAATGAGGTGGAGGCACCAAAACATTTAGGTGGGTTGGGTAGCGGTTGTTTTTGGCTGGATGTTTTAGCGAGGAAGGACGGGTTGGGACCCGGATGAGTTGGAGAATATTTCGGGTGTGGGTTAAGGTCGAGAAGGGGATTTGGAAGTCCGACTGATATATATGAGGAGTTGGGGCGGGTTTATCAGAGTTTTGGGTGTGGAGAAGTGGGAACGGGGTTCTTTTTTGGCTTAGAAGGCAGGGGCTGCTGCCGAAGGAGGTGCAAGGAGCCAAGGGGGTTGGCAGTGGGTGTAATGGCTTTCGGGGTTTATCCCGGGTCAGAAGAAGGCCTACGGGGTCTGTTTTGGCATTTGCGGGGTCGAGAATTGGGTTTAGTGGGTTGGCGGGTATGGGGACGGAGCTGGACATGGGTGGGGCAGAGCTGGTTATTAGGCAATTAGGGTGGTTTTTTTTTTGGGCAGCGGGTTGGAGCGGATAAGAGTTTTAGGGTACTAAGGCAGTTGGTAAAGCTTGATGGGTAGTGGTTGCGGAGGATTGTTTCTTCATAGTGAGGAGTTGAAGGAGCGTGTCAAATTTCTTGTTGAAATTTAGGGCTTGTTGATCCATTTTGTGCCCTAGTTCTTGCCTCAACTCTTGAATCTCATCAAGATGTTATTTGGATTTTTTGGGAGCCATTGGGGAGTAGTGAACGATTTTGATAACAAAAAAATCACTAATACACTAACACCAATGTAGAGCTTCACCTGCTCTGATACCAATTTGACGTAAACCACCCATTAAAAGGCTCCTAAAAATATCTAGCACATAATTTTAGAGAGAGAAATACTCTTCTTCTATTCAAAATTCAAGTCTTCCTCAAATGAGGTTACAAGTGGGTATTTAAAAGGGAGGAGTAGCTTAGGCTACAATCTAAGACACTAATTACAAAAATGCCATTATTACTCCTAGCCCTTAAATACTAAAATAAAACAAAAGAAAATGCGTTAATAAAAAAAAGAAAAAAAGTATTATGACCAAATATAACCCATTAAATGGCAATTTTGCCCTCGATTCACAGCAATTAATTTGGAACTGAGGGAGTATATAATAATAAGTATTAGGTATTTAACGAATGAGAGTACAACAATTTTAAATGCAGACGAAACTCCATCCCTCTCCCTCTGCCTTAATAAATGGGGCAAACAATTACAGTTAGACTACATGTAGTGTATGTGATAAAAGGGGAAAATTGTTTTCCATGATTACCTGATAAGTTAAACTTTCTAGAGTAAAAAAAAAATATATTTGTTATTGTGGTTTGCAAATTTCATCATAAAGATTCCAACACAATAGCAAATATTGTAGCCACAAAGGTTGCTGCTGTGAAAAGAAACTCGAATTGTATCGAGTGGTTCTGAACATTGCCAAGTATGATGTTGATACAGTATCGTCGATATATTCTATAAGCGATAACAACTTATTTAGAGAATTATAGATGAAAACAAAGTAGGCTTAAAGAAATATTTCAAGTTAATCAATGTCGTCTCCACCATTTGATGAGCCCACCGAGCTTGCATGTTTAGTTAACCTCATATAGAGGAAGCCACTTGCAGTCTTTGAGCCCCACTTTTTGATGACCCCACAGGTGAAACTGGAGAAGATTTCAAAACCACTGTAATCCCACTAGAAGTATTAGTCGGATCAGTGGATCGATGAGATAAAAATGGCAATTCTCCCATTCGGTCTTACTGATTTTCTTTTTTAAGTTTAGCCTCAATATATTGAGAATAGATATATGCATCAGTACAAATCAAATTGGTATCTAAATTTTACTAAATGGCAATTGATAACCGCAACCTTATATGTGCAGCCAGAGGGTTTATTTCAATAAAAATCACAACTCTTTATATTGATGACATCCATTTTATTCATACCTTTCTAAAACGGAACTGGAGTTGGATATGAGGAAGAAATAATTGTGTTTTTTTTCAATGTCACGGAAGAAATGAGAACTGATGAGCTGAGACTAGGTGGATGCGGATTAGGTATTAAGGTATGAGCTATTATGAGATAATCACACAAAATTATTGGTCTTGATACATTTTAGGCATAAGATGACCCAAGGAAAATAGACAACAAGAGACATGGAAGTGATTATCTCACAAACACATTAAGGGAAGAAATGATTTTGATGAATTATAAGAAATAGTTAGAAGAGATCAATAAATAATAAGTGATACCCCATATTTGGGGCCTCTGTTGTGACTACCAATATAATAAGTGCGCCTAGACTATATTTTGGTTTTTTTTAATCTTTCTTTCCCAAAAAGAATGTATTCTGCTTCCTTTATTTTAGGCAGGTAGTTATATTGAAGAATGCTTGTGAATCTGTCATTATGAACTAAAAAACTGAACACATATGATACCCACAATTCTTTCAAGTTAAGATTATTAATAATTCCAATATACGAATCTCTGTCTAGGATTTCCTTATAATCCCATGTGATTGAAATTAATAATGAAATTATGCTTTTTGGATCTCATGTCATAGTAAGCTTGATTGACCCAGTAGGATTATTATTCCAAACCACCTTATCAAAACCTTAAAAAGAAAGCCTAGTTTTCTTTGTCATATTCTAGTAATCTTTATTCTTCCAAAAGGACCAAGGAACAACTACGTCCAATAATAGAATCCATCTTAAGTATTGTTACTAATAACCTTTCTCTAGAAAGAATCATAGAGCCAATTGTACCCTCAAAATCAAGTAAGAACCCTCCATTTAGGGTATCAGTCATTGTGAATATGATAAGTCTGTCAGTTTTTTTATTTTCAATTCCCCTCAAATCCAAGTATTGCTCTCCTCATTTATAGGTAGAGTTATATTTAAGAATTAATTTTTTCATGAATATGAACTAAACACCTTACACACACACACACACACAACTCTGTCAAGATGAGGTTTTAGATGACTCTCCATATAAGGAGTCACTATATTGGACTACTTTGTAGTTCTAAATTATTAACCTCCTTATTGAAATGATCTTTGTGGATCTCATTAGGATATTTATAGTTAAATAAATGGGAGCGTGGTCTAGTTTTCTACATATCAATTGCAATCGATATTAGAAGAGCATTATGTATCCAATTTAGTTGTTTATGAATTAGTGAATAAAGGTATGTATATTATTTCAAACTAACAATTTTCGTTATTTATATATTTTGTTGTGAATTTTAAAAACTGTACAAAATTATAGATTTATTTATTTTTAACTTTCACTTCTATAAATGTATCTTGTACCGTTTATTGTTTTCAAAATGATGAGATTTTTTTCTACCCTCAAGAATTATTTGCCTGTATGAGATAGTTAGTTGCATTTCGAATTGATTATAAAAACATGAGTTTATTCCCAAATGTTATGTTTACAACTTAAAATGGAACTTTGCCCTTAGTGCTCTTGAAACATAGATTTCACTTCAGGTTCCAAGCTAACTCTCCAATTGTTGCCCATGTGAAGGTGTATATGCATATGTAAACATTTTTTTAAATCTACCAATCCATTAGAACTCAATGACACAATCTCTAACACTGACACTACAATACCTTATAACTTGCAACAAATATAAAAGACAAAGATGTTATCATTTTCTGCATATGTAGAAGACTAAATTTGATTTTTCACAAACAACTATCAAAGAAGTAACACCACTATTGAAGCAAAATGTTTGTCATTAATCATTTAATTACTAAAGATTGGGTACAACCCAAAATGGTGGTGGCACAACCCTCAATACATCAAAATCAATCAGGTTTTAAAACATTTCAATTCTTTTGTCCTCGGAGCTAAACACGCACATATCATGACCTCCATATGAGTAATCTTCATCCGTTCGATCCCAAGAATCATCCGTGAAGTAAAACAAATTTCTCTTACATTTCGGATGTTCTTGAGTTGAAAGAGAACGCAAATGATTTCCACCCAAAAAAAGTGAACGTTCACCTAAATTATGTGTCGCTAACCACTTTTCCCGATCTAAGTCTAGTTTGTAAACATTGAAATCCAATATTTGGTAGGGACAAACTAAAGGCTGATTGCTCTCATTCGAATAGACTTCTCCCTCCTAAAATGGTTTTCTGTCATAAACAAATTCCCCGACGTACCTAATAACAAGGAGAATGTCCCCAGATGATTCCACCAAATAACAACGGATAGAGTAAAGTTCCCTCTCAAAATGTTTGATTTGTTCATGGAAAACAGGTAATATGTTCATCATTTTGATAGGAAGATCAGAGTGGAAACGAGTATGATCCCATACCTCAATGGATCTTACATCACCTAAGGCATATAGCTGGTTTTTGTAGCATATAATATCACTATATGGTGCATTTTGGCCGTGAATATCCGTCCACACATGAGCTTCATTCCTGAAAAAAGTAAGATTTGAGAGGTCACTATAGATAGTGATGACTGTGTAGTTGTCATCATAAGATTGGTTGGAGGATAGAATACCCTTTTGAATCAAAACCTACTTTCGTAAATCCTGAAAAGATATTTTTTGAAATATAGGGGAAATATATAGGGGAAATTAACAAACCATGATTGTATCCTACAACCATTACCTCGTTGACGCGACTAAGAATGTGTCTCTAAAGTGCGTTCTCTCTAGGCTCAAGTGCAAGCCTATTGTGTTAGTAATAAACTCGGTAAGTCGGGATCGTCTCCACAGGGAAATAGGACGAGAAACTCGTGACGACAGAAGGATAGACGATCAGCCTAACTTCAAAATTAAGAAAAACGAAAAAATAATTTGTTTGCAATTAATTCCTACTAGTAGAAGGAAACTAGATTAAGAGTATAGAATTAACGAATTAATCAAAAATTAATAACAAAAAATGAGGTAATAAATATGAAGAGAAAAACAGGCCGGGAATACAATCCCTCAACCCTAGTGTATTACGGGTATAAAACTAATCGTAAATTTAAGTGATTAATCAAACCCAGAATTTAGTACTCCCAAGCATTATATATATGAGGTTCAAGCCCGCACCATACGTAATCAGATGATGAGTAAAGTGGTAACGCGATAGCTACACTCGCATTGCATTCTAAAGCATCTCGATTACTCTGAATCTAACTAAATCCAAATATCTACAACGGTTGTGTTCACTACTCAATACGGTCTAATAAGTCCTTAATTTTAGAGGATTAATTTTATACAGGTTCTACGTTCACATCAGGTTGAGTTCACGCATCCCAACCCTAAAAAATCTAGCCGGACATATTGAACCTAAAAGAAAATATGTTTTGAATGAAAGAAAACATTTTTACTAGCTATGGAAAATGAAGAATAAGGAAATTACTACTAAAGAATTAATTATTGCAATAATTAAAGAAAGAATTGAAATGAATTTACTTGAATTGCAATCTATAATCAAAACTAGGGTTTTTGTTATTTTTCTCTCTAAGCTATTACAAAGCTTCTCTAAAAATGAATCAGAATCCTCCTTTTTTCTGGGAGTTCTTTTCAATTTATATCCTATGTAATTTACAAGAGTTGGATTAAAGAAAAACTCTAAGAAGAAGAAGATAAAATCAAATATCGAGTACCGGATCGATCCGGTCAGGACATACCATATTGGTCCGGTCAGCAACCGAACTGATCCATTTTTCTATTAAATCGGATTGGTCTACTAAACACGTTATTGTGCAGTAATTTTAAGGGCTGGACCAATCCATTTTTTTAAGATACCGGATTAGTTCGGTAAACGTCCATCTTTACAGAACTTTGGGGCCCCGGACTGATCCATTTTTCTATTAAATCGGATTGGTTCGGTTTTTGTCTTCTCAACTTCTTTTCAATTTCTCGTGATTTTCTCACATCTTCAGTTCTTCATAACTTCTAATCCAGAATCAAATTGGGACGCCGTTTCTTCCTACGTGTTCACAAATGCGAGATCTTCGATGTTTATTTTGGGTCCTCGACCGGATTCCTGGTAGAAATTATGCTTTTCCCTTTTAATTCATCTTCTATCTTTTCTCTTGCTTCTTCCGTTTTCTTTCTTCCTTTCATGTAATAATTACCTGTGAAATTAATAAGAAATACACGAAACTCGGGGTACTTGTTAGACAAAATCGTTAGCTAAGATATAAGATAACTTAATTCATTTTACGTTGTCCGAGGTAATAAAAGCCTCTAAATTAAGGGGTAAATTCGGAAGAATTTATGGCTAATCAAACCCCCTAACTTAGAACTTTGATCGTCCCGAGTAATGTAAAAGAATCAAAACATGATCCAACTCAAAAAATGGGATGGAATACCTCTTTCATGGCAAGCAATTGCATTTAGCATATGCAACAAGCCTTTAAACCCCTAGGGTTACCCTAGTAGGACGAGTTGTGTCTCGTGAGGGTTTGCAGCGAATATACCCACAAAAGACTCAAGGAAAATTCGAAATACGCAAAAAATTTATAATTCAAACTTTTCCAGAAAATAGTCATCATCAATTCATATTCAAGAGTCTCAAATCATAGTGCGTGTGTACGAAACCAGAAATTTAATCTCGAATTTTCACCGATTGATCATTACGTTACTTATCTGAAACTTCATTTTCATTTCAAATTCTCATGGGATGCTGTCACAAAAGAATCTCTCGGAAGGGTAGCTATTTTCTCTCGGTATGCATGATTTATAAGAGTAGAGGTATTGGAACCGAGTTCACGCACACAAATAAAAAGACGAAATTTTTATGGTAAACGAATCTCATCATTGGCTTACGGTTATAAAAAAAGGGAACATTGCCTCTATTTCATATTTATAGTATCTTTTATTATCTTTTCGTATTTTAGCTCTCCACGCGGTAAACAATTTTTGCATTTTGGACTTGGTTAGGATTTTTTCGGGTTAAAGGTGTATTGGGTAATATGGGAATGGTTGGGAAATCTGGAATTGTAAAGTTCATTTATGATGTCTGTTTATGCTTTTCTGGGCTTTTGCTCACTTTTTTCCCTATTTTTCACGCTTTTCTTTTCTTGTTATTTTTGTTGAGCATAGCTAAATTTTCTTGCTCCTTTTTATGCACTTTCTGGACTTAATTTCTGGGATTATCCACTTTCACAATTCCGGGCCAGTTGGGGTTTCTCGGGTTGTCAAACAAAAGGTAAAAATTTATTCGGCTCAATTTTGGTTTACAAAGGGATAATTTTTTCGCTACTTTTTCTGGACAATATTTTTGGATGACAAAAGAGGTCCTACTTCATTGTCCAAAATACTAATTGCGTTACCATATGCATCTCGAGATTACTTTAATTTAGAGACCTATTTAGCACATTTTTCAAGGCAATATCACACACATTTTCCATAACCGATCAAAGTGAAAGAATTGAGATCCAATGACGACTTATTAGAATGCTGAAAAGAACTTTGAGCTAACATTTAACTCGGATTGATTTATAAATTCACAATAATGAAAGGCTCGAATCGAATCGGGTTTGTTAATCTCCACATTTATTCGTTATGTCGTCTATGTTCGCTCAATTTCCATCTTTGGTCAATTTCGGCTTTGTGTATTATGTTTTTACAATTTGAGACTTTAAACCGACTTTTAATGATATTTTTGCAAAATTTGAATTCCAATTTTTATTTATTTTGAAGAAAAATATTTTTGGCTTTTCCAAAATTTTTCAATTTTTTTGAAATTTCTGAGCATTTTTGAAAATTTGTGAATTTTAGAAAGACGCCTTTTGTGACCCCCTCCCCCTAACTTAGACTTTTTCATTGTCCTCAAGAAAAAAGGACTAAAATCTAACTCAAAGTGAATTAAAAGAGCGAGAAAATAAAACGAACAAATAAAACATAAATGCAATTTTTTTATAGATAACAGAAAATCTGTGTTACAAGGGAGAGGGTGGAGAACATAGAACCAACAATTTTACATAACAACCAATAACACAAAATAGCAACAACAGACAAAGGCTTCATTGGGGCGGTGGTTTTGAAGGTCCGGACAAGTTGGGATTGTAGGGGTCATAGAAAAAGTTTGGAGGGGGTCCACCGAAGTTAAATTCGTACATGTGAGCTTGGGGACGATGCATCATGCTCGTATCCCTTCGGTAGGTCTCACGATCCCATTGATAGGCTGTTTAATCCCTATTGTATTGTGTGATAAAGCCGTCGACCCGGGTTTCCACCACCGAGAGACGACGATTAATTTCAGCATTGGCGGGTGAGAAATCAGAATCTTCACCACTGTCATAATCTTCGTCGCCCTCACCCATCTCAATATCTTCCTCGTCTTCGTCGCTGCTCTCTTCATTGTCGTCCCCTCTCTCTTCCTCTTCTTCATTACTACCCGCCTCTTCTTCGCTGCTCTCTTGGGCCAATCGGGCTTGGATGCAGGCTTGTTGTCGTTCCCGTTTGGTCCGGGTGGTGGACGCAAACAGAGCTGGGAGGCACGAGAAATATATAGGTGGTGCAATGCCGACGTCGGACAGTATGGATGTGATGAGTCGGGGAAAGGGGAGAGGGGTGATGCCCTTTTTGTCCGTGGCGATGAAGAATATATCTTTGTAAATGCACGCAGCCAGGTTAATGGTGGTGTTGTGGTCGAAACTGTGGTAGACAAGAGTGAATTGACGTGGGCGCATCGCTGATTGATGACCCGTTGGGAGAATGTTGGCTCACACTATTTTGAAAGTGAGGCTCGCTTTGCAACTTAGCCGGTCCACCTGGTAGGTTTTGGTGTTCCATTGAGCATTGGGGTCGATGCGAGACATGCACACGTTTTGTCGAGCAGGGCGAGAGGCTTTGGGTAAGTGTGTGGGTGTGTGTTCGGGACATCTTTGGAAGCCAACTTCTGGGACAGAAGTTCCAAAGAGAAAGGAATGCGGACACCGCTAATGTAAGCTTCAGTCGTGTGGTGGTCGGTGAGAACAAGGGAGCCGTAGATAGTGCGCACCACGTGAGACCATACCGCGTCATGGGGTTCGTTAAGGAAACGACACCAACCGCGGGCCATGAAGAGGGCGATGATAGCATTGGGCATGTCATTCTAAATGACTTGTCGCTCGATTTGGAGTTTGCGAGATTAACCGAAAAAGCGTTCGCACCACCGTTGCTCTTGACGGGAGCGCTAGCCGACGGCTTCATCGAAGAGAATTGTGACGGATTCATATTTTTGGGGAGGTGGTTGGTTGGCCATGGTGATGGGGTGGGAGTAAAATTGTTTGGGCGGAATAAGGGAAAGAGAGGAGAGGAGTGAGTGGTGGTGGTGAAATGGGGTGGGGAAAGGTGGAATTTATAGGTGGTGAGGGGAGAGGGTTGGGTAAGATTTTGAGGGAAAAGGGGGGAGGATTTGGAGGGAAAAGGGGGAAGGATTTGGAGGGAAAAGGAAGGATTGGGCGAAAAGGAGGTGAACCTGGGGAAGAGGAAGAGTTGCAGACACCGGACCAATCCGGGTCTCCAAGACCGGATCGATCCGGTTTTGATATTTTTTTATTTTAAAAATTGTCAACCTAGACCAATTTGGGTTCCCCGGACCGGACTAGTCTGGTCCCCACAAATGTTCTAGCTCCCCTATGGGCTGGTATAACCACCTCCGACGATTTTCGGTTGCTCCTACTTACGATTCGACCCCTGTTTGACCTAATTACCTCTCTCCTCAAAAGACACTTTAGTGAGCCTGAGGAACTAGTGATAAGCATGCTTTTTAATTTTTCAAAATCACTTTGTCATGCTTCATTCCACTCGAATGGGGTATCCTTCATAAGGAGGTTTCTTAAGGGCCTAGCAATGGAGCTAAAATCCTTAATGAACCTTCGATAAAACCCCACGTGGCCCAAGAAGGAGCGCACGTCTTTGAGCGATTTTGGTGTGGGTATATCAGTTATGACATCTATCTTAGCTCTATCAACTTCAAATCCTTTGGATGAAACTATGTGGCCAAGAACTATTCCCTCAGTGACCATAAAATGGCATTTCTTCCAATTTAGCACTAAGTTCTTCTCCACACATCGGGTAAGTACTTTTTCCAGATTCGCCAGACAAAGATCAAAAGAGGTGCTAAAAATGCTAAAGTCGTCCATGAACACTTCTAGTCCTCTCTCAATCATGTCGCTAAATAGACTCAACATGCACCTTTGAAAGGTCGCGAGTTCATTACATAAGCCAAATGGCATACGTTTGTAGGTAAATGTACCAAAGGGGTAAGTGAAGGTCGTTTTCTCCAGGTCAAGTATATCTACCTCAATTTGATTATATCTGGAGTAACCATCAGGGAAGTAGTAGTAAGGGTGTCCCGCTACTCTATCAAGCATTTGATCAATAAATGGCAAGGGGAAATGGCCTTTCCTAGTTCCTGCATTGAGTTTTCGGTAATCAATGCAAATGCGCCACCCGGTGGTGGTATGTTGGGGAACTAGCTCGCCCTTAGCATTTTCAATCACTGTCATGCCCGACTTCTTCAGGACGACTTGAATAGGGCTCACCCACTTGCTATCCAAGATTGGGTAGATAATCCCGGCATCCAATAACTTAATGATTTCGGTTCTCACCACAATTTCCATAAACTGTTTGACCTAATTACTCTAAGAATGTGTCTCTAAAGTGCATTCTCTCTAGGCTCAAGTGCAAGCCTGTCACGTTAGTAATAAACCCGATAAGTCGAGATCGTCCCCACGGGGAAATAGGACTAGAAACACGTGAGGATAGAAGGACAGACGGTCAACCTAACTTCAACTCTAAGAAAAATGAAAAGATGATTTGTTTGCAATTAATTCCTACTAGCAAAAGGAAACTAGATTAAGACTATGGAATTAACGAATTAATCAAATATTAATAACAAAAAATGAGGTAATAAATATGAAGAGAAAAATAGGTCAAGAATACAATCCATCAACCCTAGTGTATTGCTGGTATAAAACTAACCGTAAATTTAAGTGATTAATTAGACCCAGACTTTAGTACTCCCAAGCATTACATATATGAGGTTCAAGCCCGCACCATACGTAATCAGAGGATGAGTAAAGCAGTAACACGATAGCGACACTCGCATTGCATTCTAAAGCATCTCGGTTACTTCGAAGCAAATGAGATCCAAAGATCTACGACGGTTGTGTTAGCTACACAATACGGTATAATAAATCCTAATTTTAGAGGATTAATTTTATACACATGCAACGTTCACATCGGGTTGAGTTCATGCATCCCAACCCTAAAAAATCTAGCCAGACATATTGAACCTAGAAGAAAATATATTTTGAATGAAAGAAAACATTTTTACTAGCTATGGGAAATGAAGAATAAGGAAATTACTACTAAAGAATTAACTGCTGCAATAATTAAAGAAAGAATTGAAACGAATTTACTTGAATTGCAATCTGGAATCAAAACTATGTTTTTTTGTTGTTTTTCTCTCTAAGCTATTACAAAGCTTCTCTAAAAACGAATTAGAAGCATCCTTTTTTCTGGGAGTTCTTTTCAATTTATATCCTACGTAATTTACAAGAGTTGGTTGAAAGAAAAACTATAAGAAGAAGAAGATCAAATCAAATCTCGAGTACCGGATCGATCCGGTCAAGACATACCGGACTGGTTCAGTTAGTAACCGGATCAATCCGTTTTTTTTTGGGATACCAGATTGGTCCGGTAAACGTCCATCTTTACAAAACTTCGGGGCCTCGAACTGGTCTGTTTTTCTATTAAATCGGATTGGTCTAGTTTGTCTTCTTAACTTCTCTTCAATTTCTCTTCAATATCTCGTGATTTTCTCACATCTTCGGATTTTCATAACTTCTCATCCAGAACTCAGATTGGGAAGCCGTTTCTTCCTACGTGTTCACAAATGTGAGATCTTCGTCTTTTATTTTGGGTCCTCGATCGGATTCCCGGTAGAAATTATGCTTTTGCCTTTTTGATTCGTCTTCTTTCTTTTCTCTTGCTTCTTCCGATTTCTTTCTTCCTTTTATGTAATAATTACCTGTGAAATTAATAAGAAATACACGAAACTCGGGGTACTTGTTAGATGAAACCTTTAGCCAAGATATGAGATAACTTAATTCATTTTACGTTGTTCGCAGTAATAAAAGCCTTTGAATTAAGGGGTAAATTCGACATAATTTATGCCTAATCACTCGTCCTGATAGTCATCCCCATAATGGGGACGTTTCATGCTACCACAATGTTTTTTGCTAACAAAGTGTATGTGGGGAAATGTTTCTTTAGTAGGAAGCTGAATCTAAGGTGACACGCACGGGGACACATTTTGGGGACACTGAGATAAAGTGTCTGATTTATGGACACCTTAAGTGAATGTGTCCCACTTAATATGCCCACCAGTCAGACACGGACAAGTGTCCATTGTCCCCAAAATGTGTCCCCATGTGTGTCACTATAGCACTACCCTCATGAAAATGGCAGACATCCATTGATTGGTGTTTCATTAGTAGACCACATACACACGTACAATGCTGCCATGTCAGCAAGTCACATTTTCGAACAAAAATGTTTAAACGAATTGTGGCTCGGATTTCTTAAACTTCATTTTCAACTTGATGACTTATATAAAAAAAATTGCATTTTTTAGAGGAAAAAATGCTTTAAGGGGAAAAATTGACGAATCCAATTTTTCTAGAAATTGAGATTTTCTGACAAAATCGAAAACTTTGGGATTTTTCAGCAAAATCAAAAGGAGGCAAAACATTACCAAAATCGGAAAATTTCTAAAAGAAACATTTGAGATTATGTTTGAAAATTTTCAAAAATAACTCGGAAAAAACTTAAACGACATATATTTTAAAATTAAGAATAACATAATTTAAAAAAAAAACAAATTAGAGAATTTTTAGGAAAAAAAATAAATTGGTATCATTTTGAGAAAATCTTATCAGAATATCATATTTCATAACTAACTAATCTGTGTTTTTTTCATTGAAATGTAGGAGATCAGAAAATTGGAAGGAAAAAAATAATAATAATTCCAGGCCGACACCCAAATGCGCACCTGTATTAGCTCGTGTTTGGGCTCCATTATTTGTGGGTTCGTACAGGAGTCAATGTGGGTGCAACACGTCAGGGTGTCGCCTCAAAATGCTTAGAATTTGGGTGTCGGCATAGAATGACCCAGAAAAAAAGGATCAGATTTCGGAAGAAACTTGGAAATTTAGGAAAAAATGCACACTCCTACATGAACTTCAATCATGTCAGAGATTGCTCTTTTCGTGTCATGTTCTTCCTCTTCAAGCTGCGATGGAGACTCTAAACTTTATCCTTTCACCATATTTTGTGGCATTTTTTACATTAGATTCTGCATAAGGAAGAAAGTTTTTTCAACGGAAAGCTTATAATTTTTCATAAAAATTAACAATTAAACATTTTTTGTGGCAAAGTAAAGAGATACTTGGACAAATTATATTAAAAAACAACGGTTCACATCACAATAGTAGTATAAAGATTAAATCAATCACAATTTCTACAGATAGTTGAATTTAAAGTTCATAACAAAGTATCGTCCAAAATTTATCATTTCCGCATTTTGAGATGAAAGTTAATGTTAGACATGCAAAATATATACAAAAATTTGTTATGCCAAATGATATGTCTATGTGACGAAGTTTACCATCGATTAATCTTTCAATCCAAATTTTAATTTTGTTAAAAGTTAAATGATAAACCATTCGGAAAAGATAAACAAACATAGCACCAGATGTACAAGAAAAAAATCACTTGACGAATCTTGGGCCAAATAACAATCTCAATACTGCTTAGTAAAGACTTATAAGTTAAGAGGGGAACTACGTCTTACACCCCTTTTGTAAACTTTCATGACCCACTTTTGTCAACAATCTAAAGAGAGGACAACTCTACAACGTTGTCGGTGGGACTTCTCAAAATCGTAATGTCTTAATCAATGATCATGATCACAATGTCTTAAAGAATGATCAACCTCATTGCCTTTAAACCACAATTATATGTTTTGTCTTCTTTAAAGGGTAAACCCACTGCATAAGGCTCCCGCCACTGCGAGGTAGTGGAAGGGTTAGAAGAGGCTGTTTTTGCGACTCGAAGCTGTGACCTCCAGGTCACAATTGGGAAACCTTATGGTTCATCCCTTTAACCTTGATTTCATGTTTTAAATAAAAAATATCTACAATGATCATATACATTACTAGGAATAAAACCCAAAGGTGTATGGGATATTAAGTGATAACAAAGTTTGTAGACTCAAAACAAAGTCTTCTTCCTTTTTGTTATTGATCAACCTCAACAGTGAGATGATCAAATGCAATGAAAAGAAGAAAAGGAAAAAAAGAACAAGATATGTAACTAGTATTCTCTCTATCGTTTGTGTGAAAAAAAGTTTAAAAAATATGCAAGTGTAAAACAAACTTCAACACAAATCTTCCAAATCAGATTTAGAAGCATGGGATATATAGGGAAGAAACATATACAATTATATATTGAGGGTTATGATTCACCTTGAAGTCTTAAATTCTTTTAGAATTATATGGAGCAGCAAATGATGAAGACTTAAATGGTTAAAATGAATACAAAAGGACATAAAATTTAGATGACGTACGGTAGAAGTATTGCTCTTACAATATCCAAGAAGGGGACTTTGTTTAGATTATTTAGCTTTATTTAGCTAAAAATAATAGGAATATTCCCTAAAGCTAAGACTATTCTAGAGTAACTTAGGGGTATTTCGAACTTTATTCCTGCTATGGTATCTTGGGCACCAAGTAACTTAGCCCCTAAAAACATGGGCAGGTGCAATGATGACCCAACCCCCAAGCCCTGGGTGGGGTGGGGGAGTCCCCTTAAAGTTTTCTAAAATTATAGGGGTGCAATTTCTATAACTAAAAACGATAAGGGTGGAATAAATTATAAAGAAAGCTTATTACTTTTTTTTCTACTTTCCCCTTATACTAATTGCCTAATTTGACCAAACCACCTATAAGCTCGATAATAATAAAAAATACCCCCTTGGGTGCAATGAAAGTCTAACAACATTAGTAGGAGACTTATATCCCCTATCTAAGGGAAAAATTTGACCCTATTTTCCATTCTCTTAAATTTTAATGTTAATTGTAACTCGGAATTAACAAATCTAACAATCAAGCCCATTAAATTTTCCAAAATCAATATTAATGATCACAAATCTCATGGATGCACTTCTATTCATATCATTTTTCTTAATTCAAAATTTCTAAGCTTCTGTGAACTTAAGTACTGGAGACATCACTTCCTACATCATGTATCCTCTCCTTATAAACTCAATGACTTTACGAATAAGAACATATTGAGGGATTAAAACGCAATTTTCTTATCTTTGTGTTGGTGTAAATAGTTGTAAGAAAATCTACGTCGATTGGTTACAGAGTGCCTCTCACTCTTGTCATATTTGTAAGTGTGATAGGTCTAAGATTCAGGGCGAGAGCCTGGAGAAACCTTTAAGCGGTGTGTGTAAGATAACATTAAATGTTTGAAAATCCACCAACACAAGTTAGTGGGCTCGGATGAACAAGACGATGATAATAATGAAAACTATCCAAAGGACAAAGATAAAATCGGTTTTGGTTTTAGTGAGAGGATACTGGAGAATCTTCATTGGATGATGTATACCATGAGGGGTTCGATGGGTTTTAGGAATGATTGGCAAGGTGATCAGATGTAAAAAGTACACGAAAACAAAATTGGTTGATGTTGTAGATGAGAAAATCTTTTTTTCAATAATCCGATAGTGCGCTCGACCACATTGGGCAGAGATTAATGGCGAAAATTGAATAATTCTTTACTAATTTCGGGACGTTGACCCTCCACGTCTCTACTATGGTAACGTGTCTTTCGATAAGGTGATAAAAAACTAGGAACCAAGGGGAATTCGGCATCCGAAAGATAATATTTTCCTAAACACAATACATATAGTGGTTTCATAAAAAATAGTCGGTCGTATAAGGTTTATAGAAGGGTTATTCAAGTTACTTACACGAAATAGACCGACATACCAACTGGAACGGTTAACTTTTGGCCTGCACGTTGTATAGAAGCCCTAACTACACGTCCATCATGGGCGGACCCCTCCCATCCGGACAATACATATGTATATTTCATATCGAACGTGCATGAAACAAGAACATTCTGAGAGATGTTATGTTTTCAATAAGAATACCTTGCTTGATCAACAAGGGGGACATTCACATGTATGTGGGTACCATCTATCGCTCCTGCGACATCCTGTTGAGATACTATATTTTTTATTTCATTAAATCCATTTAAACTTTCTTTTAACTATTTACTCTATTAAGAATGAATTTTCTTTCCAAAAATAATGATACCAACTTCTGTTGCCGGGACTATCAATCGGAGAGTTATCAGGGGTTGCATTTTTGACAATTTTCTTATACAACATTAGGTGGGTCCCAAGCACTTTATGAAAGTAGAAACTAATGGTTTGACTTGATCTATAAAAAAATTTACTCTCGGAGCGACAACGCTCATCATGGACAACAATATTAATGGAAATTGCAACCTGTTCTTCAACATCAACCGAAGGATTGGTGTTTAGTCCAAATGCACGTAGACGGTCACATAACCTATTAAATGAACCAATGTTCATACATAATGAGTCATGGCATAACCGATCACTCATCCCATACATTCGGAACAAGGATTACTTATGATGCTCATCCTAATTGTAATGAGGTGCCTTACGAATGTCCGTTAATGACCTTATATGTTGATAAATTACTATTGCATGTATCACAATCGACCAAACGAGACCAATTCATTTACGTTGCAACTTAGAATTATATTTAGGCACTTTCGCCTACAAATATTTAATTCACAAGTTCATTATATCTTATATATTGTATAAAATAGCAAAACATGGATATGATCATAATCATTATAAAATAAGAAATTAATAAATGAAAAAAAGTATAAACTAACCGGAACAAACTGATTGGAAACGAATAATTAGAAGAACACCATTCCTATAAAATAGACACTAAATGCGTGTTACACAAAATAATGAACAAAAAAAATACGATTATGATTTACAGATACAACATTATTTATTATCTACTAATGTACATTTACTGGATATCTAGAATATGAAACCCCCTTTAACTTAGAAGCTAAGAAAAAGGAGAAGGAACAACTGAACAAATAGATTCAAGAATGGATGGATCGGGTCAAATAGTTGGATAAGGATATTCAATCGCTGGAGACTAAGAGAAAACTCGAGAAGACGTCGCTGGTGCAACTCTTATATAGTATAGAAAGGAAATAAAGGTTTATTTCTCTTTATAGGGACAGGGGGGACTCGGGTTCATCGTAGGAATCATTATGGTTACCTCTCCCTCCTTCCCGTCCCTTTTGCTTACTATGAGTTCGCTTCCTATGAGCCCATGCGCGATCGTGCAAATAGATAGGGTTCGGTATTACGAATCCAGATACTATGGGATTGGACACTCCCGGAACGTACATACCAAAAACTAGAGTCGCGAGGGAACCTAACTTGCGGCAGAGGCTCCCTTCTCCTTTCTTTAGTAGCAATGTTCACTACTGCCGCTGTTGCGGAGCACCCGCCCGTAGGTTTTAGTAGACATCGGTATGATTGTAGGATGTTATAACTCATAAGGTAATGATAGGAAGTACTATTAACAACCATCTCGCGACTTTCTAGGGTCTTTTCGATCGTATTATAGACCACGATCGAATCCCGGGGGGTTCTATGTGAAAAAAAAGGGGTTTCATTTTCTTGATATCCAGGAAAAAATACAACCCTAGAAACCAAACCAACATAAATACAAATTAAATCTAGAAAACACACAACCCAAAATTGTTAAAACAACAAAATAGGTAAATAAAAAAAAACACATTTTGAGTAATAACTCATAACTCATAAATCATATACACCATTTGTTGTAACCTATTTAAAAACCCCAAACAAATTTTCTACTAATAAACCCATTTAGCTTGCATTTTCGTAGCAGTTCTTGGATAAAACAATCATAAACCGAAATACCATTTTGACTAATAGCATTTTCTTATTCGTGAAGTGTTAAGACAGAAATCATTACACCAGAAACCACAAAACGAAAATCAAGTTTGCCTAAAAGACTTGTTGGAGAAAAAAATCACCTTGTAAAACCTAGTTACTTACGATTGTGTATGGTTTGTGAGGTTGGTTGGCATGTTGTTGCTTGCCTCTGACATTCAATAAAATCGACCTACAGTGTCCAAAAATGAGACTTCATTTCACCCGACAAATTTTTCCCACCTAAAGGCCAAAGCAAAAATTCTCCATATTCTTAGGCAAATATGGGTCGCGTGAGCATTTTTGGACAAAATTTATCACAGGCAAAAATGGCTAACAAGGAAAAATAGTTGGCAAAAAGTGTTTATCAAATGGACCCTAATATTTGATAACCCTTTTACTAAGTCAAGCCAAACTTTATCTCTCTAAAGTTTAGGAAGATAAATTTGGCTTGACTTAAAAAAAAAAGTTAAAATTTCAAACCAAACTTTTAAAGTTCCCAAACCCCCAATTGTCCGAATGACTCACGCTCACTTTTGAGAGGTGGATTCATATTGGGTTGCTTACTTCTTTCTTCTTTGGGGACTGTAGATTTTTATGGGGGTGTTCCTGAAATTCGTTCATTGGGTCTTGCATATTTTATGGGACTCAAATACGTATCACGGGATTAAGTCCCTATCGGAGATTGAGCTTTAGCCCCTCGTAACGAGGGTGCTCACTCTGGGTGATTTGACACTTGTCCAACATCGTTGACAACCTACAACGAGCTGGCGTGATGATTTTTATCATTGTAAGCTCCGGGGCGAAGTTCATGTTCGTCGGCTATGGTTGGTTTTTTTATCACTAGCGCTCATCTTTTTTTGGTATATTGTTCGTATATATGTCAAATGCTTTCGATGACGATTTCCCTTCAAGTGGCTTCAAGTGTCAAAGTGGGGGGAGACTGATGGTCATTGTGCGATGTTATAATGGCCTTTTCTCCCCTTTCTATGCTTAGTAAAAGCATTTCTAAGTGGGGGAAAGTGACTTTAAACGAGAGGCCTTGAGATTTATTTATACTTTGCATAATTATAATCTTTTTTTCTCTAATATGCTAAATAAAGGGTAATATTTCTTTGGAATATTCTTATAGTGTTCTCTTTGGATTTTTTTTACCTTTTAGGGGGTTATCTTATCTAGATAACTTCGCCTATTAATAAGGACTATCGTCAACCATTGTGATATTTAGAAACATTATTGTATTGAGTAGTTTTATTTCTATTTTTCCTCCTCATATACGTTCTTTTGGTCTCTCAAAAGCTCGATCTCTCACTCTCAAACTCTAATATTTTACTTTCTCAAATCGAAGGACACCTATCTCTGTCTCTCTCTAATCGAAGGACTCTCTCTCTCTCAACACGATCTATATAGTCAAATCAAAGAACGCATACAATAAGTTTGCGTTTGTATTTTTAATGAAGTTCGAAATCTGAATCGTATGTCCGAATGAACCTCTGAATAGATTAATTTTGACAGATGACTCGGTATATTCAGAGGCAAATATAGCCGCTAATGGTTAGCTTCTTAATTTTCTTCAAAAAATAAACACTATTTGGTACCTCTCAAGTCGGGAAGGTTTGTGGAAAGTTTGATTAAGACTTCAGAGGTAAAACAAACAACCACTATGAGTGATATAAACAATAGAAATGTTTGTGCTCAAAGAAAAAAAAAAGATGATGGGGCTTCTCATTTGGTTGCAAAAATTTTAGACAGGAAGAAAGTATTTATTTACCTATGGAACAAAATATAAGGCTGAAAAAGGGTTGAAATGGAACGTGAGACTAATGAGCTAGGGAACATAATTGGTACTTTAGCGTCTTGAATCTTGCTTTTGTTTGATCCATAAAGAAAAAATGACCTATCTTTAGTTTGACCAATGTCTCCCATTCTCTCTTTGAGTGTGTGTCTCAATGTTACCAAATACCCTGTCTCCCCTAGGACCTCGTACTAGATACTAGGTACTCTGTTAGGGCATAAGCCCTAGACCATGTGTCCTTCTTTTTTTTTGAAGAGAAAAGAATAATAAAAATAAATGAGAAAGAGAACATATATCCAAGTTCTCTAAATTTGCTTCATCGATATCAACAAAAACTTAGGTACTCTAATACCAAGTGTCTAATACAAAAACATAATATAATTAAATAAAATTTGAGTATATATGTGTTTGTGTGTACTATTTATCTAAACTTTATATGGTATCCAACATACCTGAAAAATAATTTCAAGTGAACCGCGAATTAAAGAGTCCCAACTAAGCCTACTTCAACACACTTGTGTACCATGTACCCTTACCCTTATCAGACACCGAAGCAATCCACGTTCTAGGTAACATTAGCGTATACATCTTGTTGGTGGTTATTGTTGTCGGGAGCTTACTTATGTACTTATTCTGTAGGGTACCTATGTGTAATTACTTAAACATCTTGTTATAAATAGTTAGAGATGAGAGAATGGATGATCTAATTCATTTCATTCCTTCTCCTCTCTTTCCATATCAAATTTATCTCCTCTCTTCTTCCTTTTTATACCTTAATCTCTCATGTATATAACCTTGGGTTTGGTTACTTCATAAGTCAACATGATATTAGAGTATGGTATATGAAGCCATAAGTTATGGAAGGTGAATCATAGGGCTAAGTTAAAAAAAAAAACTAGTGTATAACGGGTTAGTTGAAGATGAGTAGTGTTAATCCCATCTATAGCCCTCGTGGACCCTCAAAATATTATTATGACCTGTTTTTTAATTGAAGGTTCCAAATCACAGTTTTTTTTACCTATTCAATGTGTATTTGTAATCTTTATTTCACAGGTATACTTCTTGTTATGATTTATGTGTTTGTTGCTATTCATCACCGTTTTTTTGTGCTTGCGTTCTTGAGTTATTCTATTTTTTATGTTACCTAAAAATTATTTGATAAAATGCCAAAAGTAAATTCTAGAGGAGGTATCTCTTCCATTAGTATGAATCCAAATATGGAATATAGTCATGGACATCATCCCAACATGTGTAGCACACATGTTAGACTAGATGAAATAAAATATATGCAGTGGGCTCAATCTGGTAGTATATATTACTTGTTGTCGAATGAAATCCCATGTTTATGGGACTATTAATTATCCTTCCAATGACAATTATAAATATAATGATTAGGAAGCTAAAAACGCATTGATTATGACATAGTTATTACAGTCTATGCAACCACAGATTAGTAAAGGTTTCTTATTTGTTAAGTTATTCAAGGAATTGTGGAATACTATCAAAGAGACTTACTCTTCCATAGGTAATTTTACAAAACTGTATGAACTTCAACAATAGATTGAAAATTTCAAACAGGGCGAATTTTCCCTCGCTACATACTCATACTCTCCGTGAAAACTGGGAAGAGTACAATCATTTTCAAGACTATGTCCCCGTTTGTCCAACTGATGTTAATGCTTTTCAGTTTAAGATGGAAAGAAATCGTATCAATCAGTTTTTAGGTGGTCTGCACCTACAGTTTGAGCATGCCCGAATCCAAATGTTGGGTAGATCTAAAACTCCTTCCTTTGTAAAAAATGTCTTTTCATATATTCAGGCTGAAGAAAGCAGAGGAAGGCTATGTGTTTAAAGTCTAACAAAAATTTCTCGTGTCTGAAAGGGATGCTTTTGCCTATAAGAGGGGAAAATAAGATGATAAAATTAACTTCAAATATGACTATTGTGGTCGGACTCATCATATTTAATAAGCTTGTTGGAAACTTCACGAGAAGCCTGGCGTTAATGCTAGACAACAACCTCCTTTAGTTAAGGGGGCATCATATGCACCATATCCATTTCAGGGGCCACATATGACTCATACTGCTGCAAATGAGCCTCCTAGAAATCTGTCCGTTCAAGATGCAGATACCCTATCATTCGGCACACCATATTTCCACAAATTCCGTTGCGTTACCTTAGATCATTTATTTAAGAGTCACTGATCATATGACCTATATGGTATCTTATTTTTCTTCCTATAGTGTATGTCAGGTAATTTTAAGATTATAGTGGTTGATGGGATGTTTTCCTTTATTGCGAAAAAGTCACTATTTTAGCCTTTTCAAATATTATCCAACCTTCCGTTCTGTATGCTCCTAAATTAACAAGTAATCTTCTCTTTGTCAGTCACATTACTAAAACCTTGAATTATAGTGTGATATTCTCTCCCTCTCATTGTGTTTTTCAAGATCTAGACATGAGGGAAATGATTGGGAGTGGACGTAAAAAAAATGGCTTGTACTTGATGGATGTCAGGGCTCTTTTTTTCATGTTGCCAAATCAACATAATATTAGGGATAGTAGTGTGAATAAAGATCTGTTACTGCGAAGGAATAATAAACTCGGTCATATTCCTATTACTGTTTTGAACATGTACTATGTACCTGAGTTTTCTTCTTCCAAACCTTTTGAATTAAATTGTGAACCTTGTGTTCTTGCAACACAATGACGTGTTCCTTATCCTATCAGTTTGAATGCAACTACTGCTCCTTTTCATCTTATTCATTGTGATGATTGGATCTTGAATCTACAACTTCTTTACTTGATTTTCGATATTATGCGGTGTTTGTTGATGATTTTAGTCGTTACACTTGGCTTTATATTTTGAAAAATAAAAGTGAAATGCACTCTATTTTCAAGAACTTTCACAAAATGGTGTGTACTCAGTTTGATTGCTCTCTCAAAATTCTTCGATCCGATAATGGAAGGGAGTTTATGTATAGTAGTCTTGCCTCTTTTTTCGCTGATAATGGGATTGTCCATCAAACCTCATGTGTTGATACACCACAATAAAATAGAGAAGCTAAACGAAAACATCGTCATATTAGAGAAGTGAGTCGTTCTCTTCTCAGAGGCATGGGATTACCCAAACCTAATTGGGCGGATGCCTCCCTAACCGCTACCTATCTTATCAATCGCATGCCTTCTCAAATTTTAGGATATAAAACTACTGTACATTTATCCTGCATAATAATTCCCCATTATTTATCGTTCCTCCCAAAATATTTAGTTATGTTCATATTCATCACCGGGCGGATAAAATGGACCCTAAAGCAGTTCAGTGAGTATTCTTAGGTTATTCTAAATCGTCCGATTATCGAATTCCTATATTACTTGTAAACCTTAAGGTTGTTCAATGGCGATCTCCAATCAAAAAACTCCGGGAGAAATTGGACCTCACATTCTTGAATCTCGTTCCATGAAAACCACCCTAAAAGAAAATTAACAAAGACAACTTGGGGAGTCATTTGGTTTTTTACCTACGAATCTAAATATTGAATCTAAAGCGAGAAACGAGAATAAAACTTCGTATTAGATACATTTAGATTGTGTATGGATTCGGTACTTGGAATTGGAATTGAAGAAAGACATGTTACAGAAATTAAAATTTAGAAATAAAAATATTCCAATCTCAATTCCAGTTATTGAATTGGGGTTCCGAAGACACCCTTAGTGTGTGTTTTAACCCCAAATTCATGGCATAAAATTGGATTGGAATATTTTCGGTACAAATTTTAAACTAAGAATTTCCTGATTCCAATTTGAAGCCATCTAATTAGGGCACCCAAACACCCTATTGCACATTTTGTTCGAGTCAAACTAGCATTAGACTATGTTTGGGAACTTTCCATTTCCAATTCCAAAACATTGAATTGCGGTTTACCAAACACACCCTTATTAACCCTTTGCCTTGGGGTTCAAATTTATTAAAATTTGAACTGGAAATTTTCTTAGGGTATGTTTGGGAACCCCATTTCATGTTTTGGAATTATAATTCAAATATGTGTTTTCTTAGGGCGTGTTTGGAATTGGGGTTCCCGAACACACCCTTATTCCAATTCACATGGAATTGGGATTCTAAAATACAACCTTAGAACCCTTTGAATTGGGCTTCAAATTTTAAATATAACTGAATAATATTTGACTTAAAGTTTTATGTAGTAGGGTTAGGGTCTCCAAATACAACATGGATTGGATTGAAATGGAAAAAATTTCAGTTCAAATTTTGTAAATTCAAATTTCAAAAATTTTGAACTGGAAGTTTTTCAATTCCAATTCCAAACCATGGGGTTCCTAAACACACTCTTAGAGTTCGTTTGGCAACCCAATTTCAAGCCTTGAAAATGGAATTGGAAGACCAATTTTAATTCCACAGAATTGAAATTGGCCTTTCAATTCCAATTCTAATTCCAAGCCTTGGAATTGGATTGCCAAACGGGTCCTTAATGTAATTCACTGTTCAAACTCTGATGCTAAAAAACAAGCTCTGTTAAAATGGGTAAATTACACCCCCCTAAACTATAGTGATTTTGCATATAGCTCCTTATTCTAAAAAATCCGACAACTAGACCCCAAACTATTGAATTTTGGCACATGAAAAATATGCATACAAATTTAGCATTTTTTATGCATAAAAATTTACTATTCGATCCACTTGTAATGCCAATAGCGTAGACTTATACAAGAAGATAATTAGTATACCTAAGTGTTTAAAATTTCTCAAAAATCCTTTAGAGTTTAAAATTTTTTTGCGAGGGACCTAAGAGTACTTTGCAGACCAAATGGAGGGAAAAAAAACACATGACCTCATTTCCTACAAAGTTAGTAAATGGGCCTATTGGTAAATATACCTTACAAACAATTAATAAAGGTATAAAACCCAATTAAGGCTTAAAAATAAATAACTTAACAAACATGAAATTAGAATCAAAGAGAGGATGAAATTGAAACCCTAAATTAGAGTGGCTTACTAGAATAGCTGGGGATGTGAATAACATCTGGGACGGTGAGCGGCTATTCCGGTTTATTTTTGGTAGGGTTTATAACCTATTTGTTAGGGTTTATTTTTTCTAACACCTGACAAAAACTAAATCAACATTCATACTCATTTTATAACCAAACTCTTAGTGGACAAAACTTGATTGTTAATTATATATAGGTAGATTAACCCTTATGTGTAGTGTAAAGATAGACACTGTTAGGCCAAATATACCCCGTTAAAAGTGAGGATAGTATTATGAATAGTCCAAATATAGCCTACAAATAACCAAAGTGGTGTCGTTTTAAAAGACTATTCGTACCGCAAAACCTCATGGTCCGCTTAAGAATCTGGATGTTAATCCTTCCGCGGAACATCATGTTTCGCTTAAGGTTTATGCCTTATTCCATTTTCAACCCAAAAATAACTTCTCTAAATTAAATAAACCCTAATTAAATACCCCACCTACCAATTAACCTAATAAAGTTTTTACGTCTATATAATTTTACCGCATCCGTTCAATACTACATCCACCAACATTCAAGCACAATTAAATTCAACCTCACTTCTTTGTAGAATGTGAGTTACCTTTTTTGCATTATTTGTTAAATAGGAATTATTTATTAGTCTTTAATTTGTGTTAGCCATTATTTGTTAGCCAAAATTACATTAAAAAATTATATATAATTTGCTCGTATATGGTTAAATTAGGTGAGTATTCCTTTAAAAAAATCAAACATTTAAAGTTGGTTGATAGTATTTGAATTTTATTTTATTGTTATTTAACATATTGTTAATCTAGTTTAGTGGTATTTTAAATGTAGTTAATTTGTTTAAATCTTATTATTTTTTTAATTAGACGTGACATTGCAATATTCAAAATGGAGGCACTTGAAAAAAGAATTCGACGGACTATTGATTTGAGAAAGACTCGAAACAAACGCATTGAATGTCCCAAGCCAGAAAATCATGTTTTCGAGCGCCTTGCAATATTTGAAAACTATAGGCGTGTTGTTAACGACCATGACCACATCAATGAATCTGTGGATATGATCACAAACAATAACATAATTAAAATGTGTGGGAATTGGTAAAGTCTTAGAGCCACCTACGAACATTTGAAGGAGTGTCCCGATGTAATTAATTTAATACATCATAGCGGTTGGGGAGAACTCTTGAATGCTCAAATTCCAAAGTCAAGTTGGAATTTATACAAGCGCTTGGTGAACGCTGGTGGGCACAACCAACATGTTCCAAATTTTCGACGGGGAATTGGGCATAACTCCGTACGATTTTATTGTTTTGACCAGTAAGTTTTTATGTTATAAAAATAACATGATTATAAATATTGTCCTAATAAAATATTAATTCTCATTTCATTATTGTCCTAATAAACCGTCTTGTAGGTATCCCCGTGGGTGGTGGTCCTATGGTGCCGATAAATGATGGCAAGTATTTGGTTGTACTTTTTGGTAAAATTCAAATTCGTGCTGGCATTATACATAACTATTTTCATGGCATTGAACCAAATTGTACCGAATTGTGTGGGGTAAAAGTCTCAAGCATGAATAAGTGGTTTGAGGCCATAAAGTTAAATAATTTAAATGTGGGCGCTAAGAAAATTGCGAGGATATTTTTATTTTTTTATGTCGGGCATTTTTTTCCCCATCACAAAAGATAATGTTGCAATAGGTTAGAGGGTCATTGTGAATGACCTTGAGATTGTTGGGTCATACGATTGGGGTTCAGCAATTCTAGCTCGCATTTTCTATTCTCTTCATATTATGTCAAGGGGACATATAGTCTCATTGAACTATTTCTAGAAACTTATATTGGTAAGTTTTAATAAGTGAAAAATACCGTATTTAATTGTACTTTAGACAGATATATATTTTCTAATACCCATAATTGTTTTACTGTTCTTCAACTACAAGTACATACAGCAGGCTTGTCCTTTATGGAGTAAAGATACTGATGAATGCTGGTCTAGGATTAATCAGAGGAAGAAAGAAAATCATCTTACTCAGAAGGAGGCAAAGGGATTAACACAATACAATTTTTCTACTGCGCAAAGTCAACTTGAGATGCAATCACCGAGTTCATGATAATAATACGCATATTACAAAATAGGACAAATGATAAAAAGTTATAACATGTTACATACTTAAAATCTTAATAATTTAAAATCCGGATGGCTTCTATGTGGTGGATAATTTGGAAAATTAGATTGTCCATGTTGGGCCCAAGCTTTGTTGAGTATATTGCCCACCAGGTATTTATGATACTCCCTCTGGGATGGATTCACGAGTGAGATGTCGGTGCTCATAATTTATTGGTCAAGTAATATTTGTTCACGATTGTCTTTCCTCTCCAACGCTGCTAATGCGCGTTCGCTGATTTCCAAACTACGCTCCTTAAGATGCAATGAATGATTAAGCCCCAGTTTAGTCTTTTCGTCTCGTACACGCTCAGCTTGATAAGAACGCTCGAATGAATCTTTGAATCTGGAACAACTACTGAGATTTTTCAGATGAACTTAATGTTTGTAGCCTTCTCCTTTCCTTTAGCCCATTGCTTCATCTTTTTTCCTTCCTGATGGTCTAGGATAAGGTCTTTCGATATCATCATGGGCCCAATTTTCCAAATTAACTGAGGGACCCCCAATATTTGGGCTTCCTTCACTTTCTGTCGCACATGTCTGTGGTGACTCAAAATGAAATTGAGGGGAGCCTAAAAAAGTTTGGAAAATTTTAAATTTGAGGAGTTCTTTTAAAATCTGGTAAGGAAATTCATAGTTAAATGACTCCCTTTGCTGTCTCGCTGAAAAGCTAGATTATTCGTACTTACCTAAAATAAGATGACAATTTAGTTTTATTATCTCATTATCAACATATTTACCCAAACTAAAATTTTAAACAAATTACAAAATAATGGTGAACTTACCCAGTCTGTGTTCACACTGCCACTGACCCAACATGTCAACGATGCTTCTTTCAATTTAAAAACATATAACATTACATATTTTTGAATTTTGTTGATTCGGGTTTATAGGCTTCCTCTCGTCCAATGTTGAGTGACACCCTCTGATGAATTCTATTCTTTGGCAGTTGTATCCTTAAACATTGTGCCAGTTCGGTTATTTCCTCGCAGACCATCATTTGTTTGATTAACATACGCGGTGCGTAGTGCTTCGTCCTCGTGTTGAGACATGTTTTGACCGCGAGTCATTGTAAAATAACAAAAATGATTATATAGACGAAGATTGAATTTTTTAGACTTTTTTCGTAAATAAATAATATATATTACGAAATAAAAAAAGGATTTTTGAATTTGTATAAACAAATTTAAATATAAGTGTTTTGATTTTGAGAGTGGAAAAAGTGGTAAAAAAATATAGCAGGATTCAACATAGATTTATAATAAAAATAGGCATTGGCAAAATAAATCTATTGGGGTAGAAATGTAATTAAACGATAATGTTTTAATTTTAGGAGGAATAAGATGTGCCATTTAAGTTTTTTTTTATTGAGTTGCTTCCGCGGAACATCATGGGTTTGGGCCCACAAAAAACTTAGTGGTCGACTTCTCTATTTATAAATTTGTTATTTTTTGCAGTATCAAATGACTATATATAGCGGTAAACATAAAAACCTTATATATACACATTTGGCATACCCATTAGGGTTGCTCTTACGGGGACATTCCACCTAATGTCTCCCCCCACCCACTAGGGGTGTTAATTATTTTTTAACTTTTAACTTTTCAAAATTTTATTCAATTTTTTTTACTTTGGTATTATTTTTAAATTTTTTATTTTTGAATTTTTCGATTTCCAAATTTTTCAAAAAAAATTGGAATGGAATTGGAAATCTGATTCGTATCAAATATTGCACTTCATACCCTTTTAACTTATGCATCGGGTACTTTAATGTCTATAATTATTCTCGTTAATCAGACAACCTCCGTTTTATATGCTAACATGTTATTTGAGGTATAATTGAGCTTTTCTAGGTATTAAAATGTTTAGTATAAAGTTTGGGCGCATTCCGATAAAGTTCCGTCGCGATTGGCACGTTCAGGGGCATTTTCGTAATTTCACACTTTTGGATTTTTGTCCGAATTATTCATGAAGTTGTATCCCTCGGGTCAAGCTTCGCGTGACTGTGAACGGTACGCGAATCGGAGTTTGAACGAGGGAAACACGGACCTTTAATCAAAAAAAGAATTATAAGAAAAATAACAATTTCATTAATAACCTCTATTTCCCTTTTCTCGGGTTTTGGGTTCATCCCAAATTGAGGACTTTTATCCGAAATTGGAGATTGATTTTGGTCCACATATGCAAATGGGTCTTTTTGGCCACTTTTATGGAGCTTGAGTTTTGGCCATTAATGAAGATAGAGCTTTTTGGCTATTTTTGGAAATGGAGGTATTGGGTTTTTCTTGGCTTTACAACAATGGTGGAACTAGTTTTGGGTCATGGATTTGTCCATTTCGAGCTTGGGTTTTGCATTGTTGTAGCTAGTTTCAGCCATGGTGGATTTTGTTGAAGTGGGTTTTTTCCCAAAAGAAAATGGGTGTTGTAGAATTACGTGGTGGGTTGTTCAACAACGACCAATCGACCGCATTCCTGTCATCGATCAATCGAGTTTTCGGTTTTAGCCATGGAGTTTTTGCAGTGTGCCCCTTCCCTGTCATGAGGTCGATCGCGATTTGGCCACCGGTCGTCCAGGGCTCTATTTTTGTGTGAGTGACCTGTTACCCCTTTTCTTCTCTTTTCTATTTTATTTTCTCTTTTATTTTTATCCTTTAATTGAAACTTATTCCCCTTTTTTTTATTTCTTTTTCCTTTTCTTTTATTTCTTTTATGTAACTTAGTATAAATACCAACCTTTGTTTATTTTTGTACAAGACACAACATAATATCTAGTTTGTTTCTCTCTTTCTCTCTCTTAGTTTAGGTTAGGGTTTGTAATATTTGGGGATTTTGTGGAGACCTACCCTCTCGTCCATTTTCTTTGTGTAATTCCTCCATTAATGTAATTTTACTATTCATTATCACTTTTGCCTACTTTTCTGATCTTTGTTTATTTTTATTCCATGCTTTATTTATTATTTCTTGCCTAGATTAATTGTGTAGTTAATTTAATTAGCATGCTATAATTAATTAGTTGATTTTATTTATGTCATTAATTATGTGTACCGGCTAATTTAAATTAGGTTGTGTTGGATTGAACTCACCTAGGGTTGACGTGTTGCTTTGCTTTGGTGATGGAGTTTACACATTTATTTTTAGTGTGTTGTCCTAGTTATTACCCCTAGGATATTTAACGGAGTATATCATGTATGCCCCGTATTTACGACCTTGCGTGCGCAATTTTCGGAATATTTGTTGACGCCAAAATCATATTAGTCTTTTATGCAAATTTAGGGGTGTGACAACTCTTGATTTAATTAATTGAGGAAGCAAGACGCAACCTTAATAACTCGTCGACCCATGTAATCATGTTATACTAATTAACTCGGGGTGAGGGATATTCGACGCAACCTATAGTTTTTATTCTCTTTGTTAATTTAGTTTAAAGACACTCATGCCTAGTTTATCTTTTCTTTCTTTTTAGTTAGAAAAATTACCTTTTACACTTTTATTTAGAAGTATTAAACCAATTAAATTCTAACAACTCGTCTCTGTGGATTTTCGATATCCGGACTTGGCCGCTATACTCACATGTTGAGTGTAGTCATAATAAGTTTAGGTTTTTGTATTAAGGCGGTGAATAGAAAACAACGATCAGCATTTGACACGCACTACTTTTCACCCTTGATCAAAATCATATATAAGTTTTCGAATTTTTGAAATATTAATATTTTTATTTATTTAATATTTTAGATGTCATTTACTAACCTTATTTATATAAAGTGTATTGTTTGTAGGTTAATAATTAGGACCCTCCATTTCAAGAAATTTCAACTATTAATATCTTCATATAGATATTATTTAATTACTTTGATATTAACTTTACTTTTCACATTACAAAACAATGACAAACAACTATTATCTCCACACTCACATCGACAATGTTAGACAATGTTTCAAATACTATACAATTATTGGATTATAATTTTGGGAGCCAAACCACAGTTGAGGCCGAATTCTGGCTCACCTGAGCAAGCCCAATAACTCACAATGATAGTCCGACCCAATCCATCAACACGGAGGACCAACACAGGCATTTATCACGTGGATAATTATGATGTTGTTATAATTTAAATAGGCTCATATTGCACTACACCAAATCTGATGAATTGTCACGGTTATTGACCTTGACAAGTTGGACTTGTCAAGGCCAATGACCGTGATAATTCTGGGGGTGACAACTTTTGTTATCACGGACTTGTCACAGTCATTGATCGTGACAAGTTCATTAGAATTGTCACGGTCTATGACCTTGACAAGATTTGTCACAGTCATAAACCGTGACAAGCTCGTGACAATGTTTAAAAAATTATCACGGTCATTGACCGTGACACATCCGTGACAAGTTTCCTTTGTCACAGACTTGTCACGATCAATGACCGTGGCAATTCTGGGTAAAATTGAAAAAAAATCTGCTGGGCAGTATGGCCACTGCCACTGCCCAGTAGTATATTTGTACCTGTTATAGCAATATTGTACCCGTTCAAACATTATATATCCAAATAAAATAGATATAATGCAAATATGCATTCAAAACAATATGCACCACGATATAATCCAAATATAATTCAAATGTAACAACTTAAAACAATTCAATTCAAATAATGTTACTACATGTATGGGGTAAGGTTAGCTATGAGGAGGTGAGTAGGCCACACGATATACGAATTGACACACCCAGTAATATACATCGTACCGCATTGTTCACGCAATCACAAGGGGGAGTTCTCCTTCCCGGGTATCACATGAGTGACGAGAACCTTGTACTCGATGTCTTGAAGCAAATGTCCATCAACTGGCATACCCTGGATGGTATTCGGGTCCCTCAACCCCCTCCCTATCCGTTGGCTATCTAATATGTCCAGTAAAAATGCGCTCGACCAACCAAGTGTCGACATCGGTCGGTTGAAAGGAGCTAAATAGAGGAGTGGATCATCAAAGTCCGCACGTGTTGGCGATGAAGCAGCGGGGTCCACATCCTGGTCTTCCTGCACCTCATCCTCCACCACCTTCTCCTTCCCTTTTCCCTTACGGTTTTCTCCCAATGAACGCTTCATGAATGAGAACATATCTTGGACCGTCGCCTCCAAATGGGACAGCTTCGCGTCATGCGAGTCCACCATTCGAACCAACTCGGTGTCTCTCGTCTCCAATCCGGTGATCCTAGATTTGGCCACCCGCGAGCTCACCCCCTTGTCCTCCCCTTGCGATTAGCGCCAAGCACTTGGTTGAGTGTGTCTGTGGAAAAAGATGCCTTGTCGGCAGCAGACTGCGACTCATGCACTTCCTTAAGCTTTGCCTGAAATGATAAAAAGCACATGATTAGTAAAATAAGAAAATAAAAAAATTATAACGTAATTAAGAAAAAGTAAACTGTCGGATTACTTACAATCGTGGCCGCGACGCTCGGGGACACCTCCTTATCCTTCCCCTTCTTTGTCTGAATGGCCACATAAGTATCGAGTCAATGTGGCCTACCCCTAGGGCCACTCCTTGTCCCCTGAAAATAAAATAAAGTAAAATTAGTATCGGCTCTCAAAGTAAAATAATGCATAATAATAGATTTCTGTAGTTATAGAAAAATTAAATCTTACCATCATCCTATGCTCTACCTCGGCGTAAGACGTCCGGTCGGAGTAGTGCATGTCCATTTTTTTGCCCAGTTTTCCCTCCCCGATTGGCGAGATGCCAATTGTCGCTCTTCGATCTCATTGTCAATGAACTTTTGTCATTGTGCCAATGAGATCGGCTCCTTCGGCGGGACAGATTCACGCAATCGGATAACGGACGCTCGGGTCTTCCCAAAGTACCGGGACCGCATATTTTTCCTTCACGTCTTGTGTTACTCCCTCAACTGCTCCAAGACGGAATCAGGTAGCTTTGGATCCAGGCTGAATTATTCATGTCCAACAAATACAATGTTAGTTACAAACAAATATAAATATAAATATAAATATAAATATAAACTGAAATCGAAATCGAAATTGAAATTGAAATATTCATATAAATATAAATATAAACTCATTACCTGTAGTGCCACCCAAATAGCTAACTTGAGCTCATTTGGCACCTCCCTCCACATAGTGTACCCTGGGCCGATGATCGTCTTTACTAGCTCGAGGGATCTTGCTAATATCCCCGTCTTGTTCTCGATGGCCATCCCTAATTTGCCATATTTGGGGAGCCTAGGGGATGAGGAGCCCTCCTCGCCTCTGCTACCACCGAGCCCAGATGACATCATCACAATCAGCATCATCATCCTCGCCTTAATACTTGAAGGAGACATTTGCTGTAAAAAAATGTTGCTATTAGTACAAATCAAAATGAGTTAGAAGAAGACATGCAAATATGTACAATTACTACAAATCCAAATGAATCGTTACTGTTTAACAACTAATTTCTGAATTCCAAAACAACAGCATCTAGCTCATAATATGTATAATTACTAAAAATTTGAAACATCCCCACCCCTACCCCTACTGCCCACACACATGCACACTACACAAGAGTGAAAATGATAAAGTGCAAATTAATTAAAAGCATTAAAAATAGATTGATAAAGTAAAAATTGAAATATTTATTACAAATTGAAAAATTGTTTCAAATTCGGGTTATCATAAAAAATGGATTGATATTCGGTAGGAGCAGCCAAGTCATCCACACTACTATTTAGACGCTTTGGCACATGTAGGATAATTGATCACGACTCGTTGTTGATATACTTCGAGTAAAACACTTGGTTAACCTTTTGAAATGCACAAACAAACAGCTCATCACTCACGTAGTCATTGCTCTTCAACTTGGACAAGTCACCCATGATCAAATTAGTGACAGGATCAACTTTACAAGCATTTTTATCCTCAACTCTTACCTAGTCACAGTAAAATACAACCTCTTTGAAGCTTATATAATCCAATTCAAATATATTTCGAATTACACTATAGTAAGTCATTTCAGCTTCAACGAGGTTTTTATCTTTTGTGCTCGCTCGAAAGAAAGTAAGAGACTTGTATGAAATACCCGAGTTCTGTACATTTGTACTTTCCTCGTACACTTTTGCGCCGAATACATAACCGTTCAATCGATACTTTTTGTACTCTTATGCCACGAACAAGGGTCTAGTGGCTAGACGAGCAAGCCTTGATGTCGCATCACCTATCTTTAAGAGCTAAGAATATAGATAAATTAATTAAATTAGTTGTAAAGTTTGAGTGTAATGTAACGTTATATAACGGCCATTTTGACAAACTTTATTAAATCCCAATTAAGCCTTCCAAAATTTGTGATGAAAAATTGATTATGTAGGAGGTTGATGATTATGGAGAAGAGGAAAAACTTTTGGAAGAGTTCTCTGGTGAAAAACTTGTGAAAAAGTGATTATGTGAAGTTAGTTAACGCACTAGGTCAGAGTCCCGAGCATGGATACACACTACTCCCCTCAAATAGGGTATGTGAACCTAGACAATAGCATTATACGCAATAAATATAACAATAGATTATTTGAAATAATACGAGATAATTAAACGCAAGAAAGGTAAATTACTAACGACCCCCAAAGATTCTTATAAAATCACACCAATATCATTTTAAATATCCCATAGTTCCAAATTGTTAATTTAATTAAATTCACCACATGTATGATTCTTCTCACTTTATTATTAGGTATAGCGGTCCTCCCGCCTCGGATGGTTATCCCACCAAAATATATTATTATAGCGATCCTCCCGCCACAGGTGATTTCTCCACTAAAATACACACCCCCTCATCAAAACGCCAACTGATCCGTTTAATTGTCTACCCCTACTGATTGACGAGGTTCCACACTCGACACGACATAAAACGTCGGCTTGCCCGTTTAAACTGTCGGCCCTCGCTAATTATGTTCCTAATATATTTTAATACCCGTTATATTATATTATGTATTGATTTTTAATTTCTAAATTTCATAATTAACAAATTACCCCACCCTTTTAATCGATGTGAGATCCTCAAAATATCCCTTATTCCCATACCTAAGGGTCCCCAAGTCACCAATACGTCCTACCCTATGTATATGATGAAATTCTAACATAAATCTCGACCTAGTTTCATGCTTAGGCTAGAGTAATGACGATAAAGTATCAAAAATCAGCCCACTCCTGACATAATAAAGTTGTAATAATCTACCCTCACTAGTCCCATACCCACAAGGAACAAATCATCAAAAGGCCTACCCACTAGTCCCATACATAGAAGGCATCCTAAAATATAAGGAGAGCAAAAATACTCAACAATCCGCCGTCACAATGGCTATTTAATAATACCAATAAGTCACACAAATAAGCACAATTAATCAACGTATAAAACTACGCATAATAGTCCAATTCAATTAAATCTTAATTTAATTATCACATCATCATAAACACCCAATTAATCCCATTTAATTATTTTAAATTAAATACACCGAGATTTCATCATTAATATATCATATTTCCAATTTCATCATCTCTACACAATTTACATGAGTTATATGCCCCCAAAATTCATTTAATTCAAATCCAAGGTTTTTCTACATGAAACCTGTACCAATAAAATCCAAAATCCACTCATCAATCCTATGTACCCAAGTGTTATGAATATTATTCAGATTAAAAGATTTAATAAAAACCACTCCCATAATTAGTGTTCACTTTCTTTAATTAAGTTACTAATTGATTTTAATTAAAAACACGTGATTAAGGGTTTAGGCGACACTTAAAACGCATAATACTAAAGGAAATGAATAGAGTATTCATACGTGAGATTAAGTTGAAGAAAATTGGTAGTACGGTTGGATTCCTCTCAAAAAATTAACAAAGAAGTGTTCTTTGATAAACTTTATTAAATCCCAATTAAGACTTTCAAAACTTGTGACAAAAACTTGATTATGTAGGAGGTTGATGATTATTGAGAAGAGAAAAATCTTTTGGAAGAGTTTTCTCGTGAAAAATTTGTGAAAAAGTGATTATGAGAAGTCCCCTCCCCCCCCCGAATTATTAGTCTTATATACTAATTAAAAATCCTAAACCAACCCAAACTCTAAAAAAATAACTCACCGACTCAAAATCTGGGCATAGTCGATCGATCGACTCCCAGGGTCGATCGATCGACCCATGCCTATAAGGCAAAAATAATAAAACCCTCATAAAAACTCCACTTTAATTCCGAATTCAATTCTGCTTGAAGTTTTATTCTTCTAATATTTAAAGCAACATATTTTACTAATAAAAATTATTAAATTCAAAATTTTATTTTTCTCGAATATTCCAATTAATTAATTAAATTAATTATTAAAAACATGGGGTGTTACACGACTTCACTTTGCATAAGGTGATCTCCTGCGATATCGTGATTGTACAATGACTTCTACTTTTAATAGGGTTCTCGTATAAAACCCCTTTCACACCAGGGGTCTCATTCGAATGACATATTGAAATTTTCTCCTTTTAAAAAATTTGCAGAAAAATATAAAAACAATTTTCTCACTTTAAAAAACTTTTGCCCTCTCAATTTCCTAATAAAAAGTAAACTTAAGGAAATTACAAATACCTCAAAATGATTAACAACCCTATGATGTAACAACCCCTATTTTCTCACGTAAAGGCTATCCAGACACATTAGGTTGAAAATGGGGCTTGCTATGCAATTTATATCATTATTGACATCAAACCATACAAAATTATTTATTTTTAAGTTAGGATTTAAAATCAAAACTGAGTTTAAATTAATATCTAAGGCAATAATATAATCCAACAATCACATAATATGAATAAATCCCAATATACTCATAAGTGACACCAACCGGGAAGAAATGAAATAAACTTCGGGCTTATTCCTATATAATAATCCAAACGTAAAAAGGAAATAACTGAAATATAACAGCAACCTAATCTTGAATAAATGATCGAGAAAGTATGATGCGCAATGTGAGACTGTAAGTCTGAAATGTCCATAGTCTTGCTATCCTTGTCTAAGAGAACCTGAGGGGAGAAAACAGTTACAATTTTGGGTCAACTCCCTAAAGTGTGCAAGAATTAACTTACTAAATTTATTTTTCAAAAGTAAAGTTAATTCAGTGTGAATACTTACCATTGTCACTCACATACATAACATGTATAACCCCTCATCCATAAGCAGTGCTACATGTATAACCATCCAAGTCCTGATAAGGATTAATGCTAATGACAGTATAAAGATGCATTTCACTAAAATAGAAATTATCTAAATTCAAATCACTAATTCCCAAACGACGATCTCAAAACTCATATATACAACATATTATTGCGTTTGTGTGTCATAGTCTACATCATTAGACTTAAGAATTTATCATATTAATTATATATGTCCTATAATATATACGACACTAAGGCATCAACCAAGAGTGTCCTATTTGTTCTCTATCGGTAAGTCCGTAGGAGTCTCCTATCCAACACGGATATCACAATACACATACAATTAGGGCGTTACCTACACAGTGTATCATTACAGAACCCATACCTAGTGGTGTCACATGGATCCCACACTCATCTCTAATAAGTGGCGCTGCTACGTAGTACCCAAGATATGATCTACATTATGCCTCGTCCACCTGCGCTAATGTGTGCTACGGCCCCGAACGCGCGTACTTCGACTAGTAGGACAATCCCCGAACATAAGTACGTCCACACAAAAATATAATTACATATTAAAATATGTAAAGATAATTATCCTAATAATTACCCACTAGCTGCTCCATAAGGATTATCCGTATTTATCCTTAGTTAACATCACATAAATTATTAACTTCCTTTCCTTTATAAAGTTACAATTAACCACCTGGTTAATCTAACTTTCCCTTTTATCAGTAACATCACGTTTTTATTTTTACTAAATTCCACGATCATCCATACAAGGTCCCACCAACTCGCATGTACAGCTAAAAATACTCCTGATCAATTCTCGACCTCAACCTATCCCACAAGCCTAACCGGTACATTCGTGGGGGGCGAATCGGTTCTCCTAGACGAATCGTGTAAAGGAGAATACCCCTGATTTTTAAAACTTACAACAAAAAGTAATTCAATTTCCTATTTGAGGTGCGGAAGCGAGATGGTTCAATTAAACACACACAAACACCAAATTTTAATTTCTTTCAAATTAAACTTAAACTAAGTGAAATTAGATTAATCAACAAATACATATTTCACTTAAACAACTTAATTCAATCCAAGTCCTAGAAATTTGCCTAAGTCATATTTTCAATATTACCAAAATAGGCCAAACCAATTTTAACAAATTAAACGATGAATTGAATTCAATTAACATATACCCAAATTTAAATTAGCACCAATTTAAGTAAGTAGTGATCTAAACAAAATTTGATCTTTTTACCTAAGCATGCATCTAAGGTGAATTTTACAAAAGATAAAATAAACAAATAAATCACTACGTCGCGATGCACGAGAAAAAACCCACAACGGGAAAAAACCTCGGACGAACCTAGCCTTAAGTCCACTAAGTATGGTTTTACAATAACAAGACAGATGACTTACTTCCTTGACTCGACTCCTTTCAAGCCTTGACGCGCCTTCTTGTAAACACCTCTGCCTAGTCAAGAACCCAGGAACTCCACCAGAACCTTGGAATTCACCAATGAGACTTTAGGAACACCGTCAACCACACATGGTGCCTTTCACCATGTGAGAATGCCGCAGCAAAAAAATGAGACTTATTTTTTGAGGGATGTAGAAGTAAACCCAAACAAACTCTTCAACTTGGTAGAGTAAACACGGTGCCAAACACTCCAAGCAAGATATTTATATGGAAACTTGGAATAAACAAACTATGGGTGTAAAAGTGTTTAAGAAATTTTTCTTGAAAAAATAAACGCTCAAAACATGAACTTTTTCATTTGAAGTTGAACTTTCTTAAACTCTCTCTAGGATATGTAGGGATGTGAAAAAGTTAGTTTGAAAAGGTTGATTCTCGTACATATTAAATCTGTCAAAAGCTAATGGGAAAAAATAGTGGGATAGAGGTGGAAAACTGCCAAATAATTTTCCCGTCGAAAATCTCGTTCGAACGAAGTCATGTTCGAATGACACTTATAACGAAGTTCCAGTGGCCTATTAGGAAAACTCGTTGGAAAACTCGTTCGAACGACAATTTCGAACGAACTTCCAGAAAGCTTAAAATTCAATTTTTAGCCTAGAAACTTTATTTTAATGTTTTAAAGAAACCTTCTGAAAGTAAGCCTCAGTTTAAAATAAACGTACACCCAATAAAAATTGTTTCAAGCTCCTATATAAATATGTAATGCATTCATACCTTAGTAGTAAATGGAATAAATTTCGTTGACGCAAAAATGAGGCACAATAAACTCGGCATTTGTTGAAGCTTTATAATCTTGGCCGCTACGTCTTCAACACATACGTCTAGGCTTGGATGGATATACAAGAAAACTATCCTATGAATTAAAGTTTTTTGTCCGGAATTGATCCAACACTACATTAAGACTCACTCGGAGACTTGTGTCCTTACAAAATTCTGGGACAAAAATCAAACAAAACCCTAAAGGGCCATCAAGCTCTACTAGACTTAAAAAATATCCCACCCAAATTAAAAAAATACATAGCTTGACTCAAAACCCAAGGAACAATATATTTGCCGATGAAGAAAGTTGTCATTCTGAAGAATTCCTGCACACTTAAGCAAACTATCAAACGCATACGGAATATCAGGAATATTAAATGTAATTAAGATAAATACTCCCCCTAAATTAATTTTCTCTCTAAATTAATTCTCCCCCTTTTTGTCTAACAGTGACATACCTAGAAAGATGTCTCCCCCTAAGATAAATTTTCCAAACAATCTAAGATACGATTATAATAGGATTAGATACCATTTCTCCCCCTATCATTCTTCCCCTTTTTGTTTATGTATAGACAAAGGATAAAAGTAATTTAAACACAATGAATCTTAATGTGATAAGAACATGAAAGTATATAGGCAACAAAATCATAACTAATCCATACGCAGAATAAAGGATACGAACTAAAATGCAAGAAAATGATACCAATATGATACATAAAGTATTAAGCATGTGATATCAACAAAGAATGCAACAAGATAGATACCAATCATGAAGTGGAAGCATAGATGGACTATAAAGTAAGACAAAGACAAATAAAATTACCATATATATGTATATAATAAACATTATTAACCCACACGCACATATAGTAGGTATAAACACCACATATGACAAAATAAAATAGGCTTTTCACACTCGTATGGCAAAAATGCGTCATATGTACACGGAAGTGTTGGGGTATAAACTAGCAACAATTAAATTTAGACCTAATCACTTAAAATATGTCCACGGAGTTCTCATTTGATTGTAAACTTCATCACATTTGAATATAACCTCATGTGACAATATAGATTGAACTCGATGAACAAATATACACAATGCATACAAGCCTAGACTTTGATGATTCTACAAATCAATAGAGTCATGACATTGAAAGTACAACTAGGATACACGGACATTGTGCAAACTATTGATATACCATCCAAACTCCCTCAATTTAAGCATATTATTTTAATCTTTTGAATGAATAAATCAACTAAACAAAATAGACCTTGGAAAATATTTTCTTTTAATGACATTATTCTTTTAGGCCTTTGGACCACGTATTTCTTTCAGGTCCAAGCAAACGGTGGCTTACTCGCAAAGCATGATATTTCCTTTCGAATCCCTTCCCCGTGCACATTTATATATATATTATTTTTATATCTCACACAAATCTCACGTGTAACGGATTTTGGCATGCACTAGTCCTCTTAGGTCACATAACATGTAGATGACAAGATTGGTAGGAGAACACCTCACAAAACTCAAATATACATATGAAGTTATAGTTTCAAGTGAGCTCGTACATGTGTGAATTGAGGCATATAAAAATAGAATTCATTATATCAACACAAAATCCAACCACACCATGTAAGCCTGGCAAAGAACATTTTAAGGATTGACAATCTAAACCAAAAGTTCTAGACACATGGGAGTGAAAAGAAAAAGAAAAAAAAAGTATATGCCACATAGAGTGTGTCAAACTAAAATACACACAAAAAAATCTTTTTGAGTTTTTGACAATTTTTTAACCAAAAATAAAAATATGTACTCAAAAGGCAAACAAAAATGATTTGTATTTTTCATTAATCTTAATGACTAAAAAGGTAAAACACAAATGATAAATAAAAATCATTTTGTATTTTTCATTTAATGCAAACTAAAATGAAAGAGCTATATTAAAAAAGATAAACAAAAATCATAATTCTAGCATGTGATAAAGCATGAAGTATAGACTAGAACAATGATTAAACATACATACACCTAGCAATGATATAAAATATAAAGCACAAAAAGCTAGAGTATGCAAATAAAACTAATACCTTCAACCTTTAAATTTAGCAAGGGAGGTTTCATGTGAAAGTAAATAAAAATCAACAATTCTAATATCTAGCGCGTTTAAAAACGATTTCCTAACCCATATAGATGTATATTTAAAATGATGGAATTTGGGAACTAATAAAATGCTAGACATAGACTTCCTAGGACTACTTTTAAGATAAAAATAAAATGACCTAAGGTGACCTTTTTTGCCACAATGGAAGCATGTGAAAACACGAGGAATGATACCTAAGGTGTGACCTTTTCTAAAGTCCTTGGATAAAGTTGACCCTCTAAAACAAGCAATGGTCTTAGCTTTAGCAACGAAAATATTTGAACAAGATGAGATAAAACCATTACAACTACTACTCGAGTCTTGTAAATCATTTTTCATTTTTAAAATTTTGGACTCAAGTAATAAATTAGACTCCTCAATTTTACGGGACTCCTTCTTTAAATTTTCTATAACTCCTAGAAGGTTATCACGCTCCCCCTCAATGTGAGCAAACTTGTCCCTAAGTGTCTTTTCTCAACTATCACTCTCTTTCTTTGACATATTTAAATATTAAAATTGTAATTTATGTCCATGAGCTTTTCACGAAAAATATCTTTTTGAGATAGTGAGGTTTGCAAAAGTTCAATTCTAGATTTAAAACATAAATTTTCACTTTCAAGAAACTTAATTCTTTTTGCAAATCTCACATTTAATTCTCTTAAATTTTCATTACACTTATTAAGCCCACTAAATTCCTCTTGAATAGCAAATACTTCATTATCATTAGAAATGGACAAATTATCATTGAGACGTCCCATCGAGAGATACAAAACAAAAATGAGAGTGAGTAAAAAAAATGAACCGCCTAAAAATACAAGGAGCACAAAAATTATAAAAGCCGAAAAACGGATCTTTGACGCAATAAATTAGAGCTCCGGCTCTGATGCCACTTGTAAAGGAGAATACCCCCGATTTTTAAATCTTACCACAAAAAGTAATTCAATTTCTTTTTTGAGATGCGGAAGCGAGATGGTTCAATTAAACACACACAAACACCAAATTTTAATTTCTTTCAAATTAAAATTAAACCAAGTAAAATTAGATTAATCAACAAATACATATTTCACGCAAACAACTTAATTCAATCCAAGTCCTAGAAATTTGCCTAAGTCATATTTTCAATATTACCAAAATAGGCCAAACCAATTTTAACAAATTAAACGATGACTTGAATTAAATTAACATATACCCAAATTTAAATTAGCACCAATTTAAGTAAGTAGTGATTTAAACCAAATTTTATGTTTTTACCTAAGCATGCATCTAAGTTGAATTTTGCAAAAGATAAAATGAACAAATAATTCACTACGCCGCGATGTACGAGAAAAAACCCACAATGGGAAAAAATCTCGGACGACCCTAGCCTGAAGTCCACTAAGTATGGTTTTACAATAACAAGACAACTGACTTATTTCCTCGACTCGACTCCTTTCAAGCCTTGACGTGTCTTCTTGTAAACACCTCTGCCTAGCCAACAACCCAGGAACTCCACCAGAAACTTGGAATTCACCAATGAGACTTTAGGAACACCGTCAACCACACATGGTGCCTTTCACCATGTGAGAATGCCGCAGAAAAACAATGAGACTTCTTCTTTGAGGGATGTAGAAATAAACCCAAATAAACTCTTCAACTTGGTAGAGTAGACCCGGTGCCAAACACTCCAAGCAAGATATTTATATGGAAACTTGGAATAAACAAACTATGGGTGTAAAAGTGTTTAAGGAATTTTTCTTGAAAAAATAAACACTCAAAACATTAACTTTTTCATTTGAAGTTGAACCCTCTTAAACTCTCCCTAGGAGATGGAGGGATGTGAAAAAGTTAGTTTGAAAAGTTTGATTCCCTCACATATTAAATATGTCAAAAGTTAGTGGGAAAAAAAAGTGGGATAGATGTGGAAAATTGCCAAAAACTGCCAAATAATTTTCCCGTCGAAAATCTCGTTCGAGCGACACTTCTAATGAAGTTCCAGTGGCTTATTGGAAAACTCGTTCGAACGACAATTTCAAACGAATTTCCAGAAAGCTTAAAATTCAATTTTTAGCCCAGAAACTTTATTTTAAAGTTTTAAAGAAACCTTTTGAAAATAAACCTCAGTTTAAAATAAAAGTACACCAAATAAAAATTAATCCAAGCTCCTATATAAATATGTAATGCATTCATACCTTAGGAGTAAATGGAACAAATGTTGTTGACGTAGAAACGAGGCACAATAAACTCGGTATTTGATGAAGCTTTATAATCTTGGCCGCTACGTCTTCAACACACACGTCATAGGCGTGGATGGATATACAAGAACACTATCCTATGACTTAAATGTTTTTGTCCGTAATTGACACAGCACTACATTAAGACTCAATAGGAGACTTGTGTCCTTACAAATCGATTCGCCTTTGGTAGTCGAATCGAATCGGATCTGGGTAGTATAGCCCAGATCTGTTGCAGTTTTCTCAAAACGGGAACTTCAATATTAAACTCACCCTTGTATGTAATGGTTCCTACATGCGTTTTAACATCAAACTAGGCTCTCATGACTTAGTTCTTCATCTTAGAACAATTATTTATGTAATTTGACATTAAAGTCATCCCCAAAATCCAAGAGTTTGGACATATTGATATTCCTACATAAATCATATTTTTCATTTCTTAATCCTATAAGATTCAATCATTATACAAAAGTTATTATCATCAAAGCTTACAGATTTCAACATGAGTATTATTCTTGCACATATGAACATTCATACAGACTACAAATAATACTCATCCTAATTTCTAGATTTTCTATCCTATTTTCAAATTTAAATCCTCTATAAATATGATTCAATTGATCTTGATATCACCGCGAATCCCTACATAATCCAGAATTCTACATGGGAGGTAAAATCACAATGAATTAAAAAATAATTTGGACTAATAAAGTTAGCAAGAAATTTTTTTCTTGTGTTCTTTAATGATTTCTTGAATCCTTCCCCTCCCTCTCTCCCAAAATTGTGTTTTAGGGTTCTTGGATGTAAATGACAGGGATTTATTAAACTCCCAATTAATGTAACTAAGACTCAAGTCTCGTGTTGGGCCTTAGGCCTAAACTTTGGACCGCTAAATGGACCTAAATACACATCCCAACTAGCGCAATAACCTCTTAACTCATATACACACACACACACACACACACATACGCACACACATACACACCTATGACCGTGTCTAAAGGTCTAATACACTTAAACGGGCCCATTAAACCTCCCAAAATGTGTCTCGAATAATTTTATTCGACAAGTGTATTTCTCAATTGTTTCACACATCATATATCTATTATCCAATGCACATGCAATGATTTTCTACTGAAATTATTTATCATCACATAACACGAAATAATAATTTATGTATTTATTCATAACTTAATTAATTAAATTGACATATTTAATTTAATTCCAAAAATTATTTTATTTTATTCAAAAAATACGCAGTATTACATTTGATAATATGAATGTTTGAATATGTCTAGTTTGGTAGATATTTTTTGCAGTCCCTTGTCTTTGTCTTCAATGATATGGTATTTACAACTTAAAAGACTCAAAGCAATACAATCAGACATTTTGTTCCGTAATGAAACGAAAACCAAAACAAGGAGGGTAAAACAATATCCATACAAATCTCTCCCTTTGTTTATTATGGGACAAAAATAATAATGAAAAATATTTAAAAAAAATAGTGGATCAAAAAATTATACATCAATCTACTCGTCCCCAAATTCCTATGAGGCAAACTTAATTACTTCTCAATCATCCTTTCTAATCGTTCTAAACTTTAATTAATAAACTCCAATTTTTATTTTCATTTCTATTGTAGAATATATTCAAAATGATATTCAAACTCTCTTTCTTTGTATGTGTAAGGATAAGAATGTGAGTGTTCGCATATTTCTTCCCTACTTATTAGTATTTTTTCTTTTATATTATATTGAAGATGTCTTACTTTGTTGATTATTTTTAGGTCATTTAGCCTTTGGCATCCATTGATTTTTTTCATTTTACAGTGTGGCACCCACTATTTTTGTTTATGCAGGTTTAGCACTCATTTTGGGTGGAAACGAGTTGGTCAATATAGTTAACAGTTAACTCTAACCAATTTTTGGTAAAATATAAAAATACCATTCTATTTAACAAAACAATAACTTACGCTTAACGTCTAACTACCTTTTAATAAAAATGGTCTTTTTATAAATTAAATTATTTTTAATATTAAAACAGTTTTAAACCAAGTTATATATATTAAAATTATTGTTAATATTAATATTAAACTTGTTTTTATGAACATATTTTAATATTAAAACTGTTTAATATTAAAATTATATTTTAAAAACGTTATTAATGTTAAAACTATTTTAATATTAACATTGTTTCAATATTAAAACTATTTTTAGTATTGATTTTTTTTAATATTAACATTGTTTTTTATATTAAATTAATTTTAATATTAATATTAGTAATATTAACACCTTTGTTAATATCAAAACTACTTTTTAAAAAAAGTTTTAATATTAAAATTGTTTTTAGTATTAATACTAGTATTATAATGATTTTTAATACTAATATTAAAACTATTTTTAAACACACCCGACTAGAAGAGTTCTGGATATTTCGCTCGCATGTCGTTCTCCCTCTCCCAAGTTGACTCATCCTCCTTATGATGTCCGCAATGCACATGTACCAATGAGACAACCTTAGATTGAAGTCGGCGCTCCCTACGGTCCAGAATGGCTACGGGTCTCTCCTCGTAAGTAGCGTCTGTGTGGAGCTCTATCTCATCAATGTCAATATTCTCTAGGCTATCTCGTCTCTAAGGAACCTCCGCAACGCAGATAAGTGAAAGACGTCATGCATCGACTGCAAGTGGTCCGGTAATCCCAATCGATATGCTACGGGCCCAATCCTCTTAAGGATAGGGAATGGTCCCACATATCGGGGAACCAGCTTTCCTTTCCTCCCAAATCTCACCACTTCCTTTATGGGAGACTCTTAATCAGCACTTGATCCCCTACATTAAATCCAAGTGTCTCCGACCCGCATCAACATAATTCTTTTACCTGTCCTGGGGAATTCGAATCCTTACCTGAATCATTTCCACCTTCTCTGAGGTGTCCTGAATGAATTATGGCTTGAGAAAATTATTCTCCCCCACCTCCAACTAGCATGAGGGTTAATGACAATGTATCCCATAAAGCACCTCGAAGGGTGCCCTCCCAATCGTGAATTTCTAGCTACTATTGTATGCAAACTCCACCAAGGTAAAATATTGCTCCTAGATTCCCTTAAAGTCTAATATGCACATCTGTAGCATATCCTCCAATATCAAGTTCACCCTCTCCGTCTGCCCATAAATCCGAGGATGATATGATATGCTCAACCTCAACTCTTCCCCTGAAGCCTGCTAAATGCTCCTCCAAAAGTGGAACACAAACTTCGTGTCCCTGTTCGATATAATGTTGAGAGGTATCCCGTGTAATTTCACAATCTTTGCGAGGAAAAGTCTAGCGTACTACTCTGAACTGTAATATGTCCAGACCGATAATAAGTGAGACACCTTCGTCAACTAGTCAATGATCACCCAGATGGAATTGTGCCCCCTTGTGATGTAGGTAGCCCATGGATGAAATACATAGAGATGCTCTCCCATTTTCACATCGGGATCTCTAGAGACTGTAACACAACCGTAGGACATTAATCGTCTACCTTAACCAGCTAACATATAGAACACTTGGGCACAAAGACTGCTATGTCCTTTTTCATACCGGCCCACCAATATTGACGTCGCATGTCATGGTACATCTTATCCCCTCCGAAATGTACCATAAAGCATGAACCGTGAACCTTAGACATAACGACTCACCTCAAATCCTCATCATCTGGGACAACTAGCGTACCTTGAAATCTCAATCCACTGTCTGACCCAATAGAATAGTGCTATGCCCCCTTGGCTAACAACTTCCTAACTCGCTCCTGGTAAAGCTGATCTCCTGCTTGTGCCTTCACGACTCGAATAATAATCTCAGATGTGATGGTGAGAACTGCCATAAATGCACGAGTCAACTAGTCATCCCCATAAAGTGATTTCAACTTAGCCTTCCACACGGTAGCCAATTTTAATATCATCTTTTCGCTTAAATCATCCACAATAACATTTGCCTTCCCAGGGTGATACTGAATTTCAAACTAGTAATCCTTCACAAACTCCAACCATCTCCTTTGCCACATATTCAACTCCCACTACGTGAACAAGTACTGTAGGATTTTATGGTCAGTGAATAGCTGGAACTTCTCCCACAGGAAATAATGCCTCCACACTCACAATTCAAAAACCATGGATTATAGCTCCAAGTCGTGGGTATGGTAATATCCCTCGTGAGGATTTACCTTTTGTAAAGCATAAGCTATCAGGCTTTCCTCCTGTATTCATACCCCTTCAAGTCCCCTCAAAGATGCATTAGTGAAGACCTTATAGTCTATCCCTGGCCGAGATAATGCCAGAACCGGTGCTATAGTCAACTGAGTCTTCATCTCATTAAATGCTTGCGGGCATGCATCATCCCATAAAAAAGGCACATTATTCCTCTTCAAGTTCGTTATGGGCCCATCTGTCTCAAGGACTCTTGAATGACCCGACGTTAGTACCTGTATAGTCCCAAAAAGCTAAGAATCTCGATAGGTATAGTGAGTTATCCTCACTCCATCACTGTAGAAACCTTCTCAGGTCCACTGATATCCCCTTATAAGACACAATGTGGCCCCAAAACTGCACCTCTCCCAACCAAAAATTACACTTCTCGAACGTAGCATAAGCTGGTGGTCTCGTAGTGTCTGTAAGACTACTCGTAAATGTTGTGCATGATCCATCGCAGTCTGAGAATGAATCAGTACATCCTTCGCAGTTCGAGAATAAATTAGTATATCATCAATAAACACTATAATGAACTAGTCCATAAAATCCCTGAATACTCGATTCATTAAGTCCATAAATACTATCAGTGCGTTGGTTAGCCCAAAAGGCATAACCAAAAAACTCATATGATCTATATCTCATAAGAAAAATTGTCTTTGAGATATCATGCTCTCGAACCCTCAACTGATGATAACTCAATCTCAAATCGATTCTTGAAAAATACGCAGCACCCCTCATCTTGTCAAACAAATCATCAATGCGAGGGAACGGATATTTATTCCTTTTGGTGATTTTGTTCAACTCCTCGTAGTCGATACAAAGTTACAAGGATCCGTCCTTATCTTAATGAACAAAACTGGAGCAGTCCATGGCAAAGTACTCCTCGTAATGAACCCCTATCCCAATAATTGCTCAATTCGGTCTAGAAGATCCTTCATATCCATCCTATACGATGTACGAGCAATAGGTTTCGTGCCAAAAATCAAATCAATCACGAAGTCTATATCCCGACTATGTGGAAACCCTGGGATCTCCCCAAATACATCAGAAAACTCTCTAACTACCGAGATGGAATCTAGCGACACTATAACCTTCGAAGAAGTCTCCTCCTCAATATAGTATATGTGCGTGCTTGACACACTCACGGGGTGAGGCATCACAACCAGGTTTATCTCATGTCCTGGAATGGCGAAGACGATAGACCTACTGTAACAGTTGACACGGTCTATGTACATAAATAGCCAATCAATCCCTAGTATGTCATCATACTCGTATATATGTAGTACTAGTAAGTCTGCCATAAATGCGAGTCACCCAATCTCGACCCCTATACCCTGTCATATCGAACGTATGGGTGCCCCTATACCCACAAGTGAATATGTATGTAGTATAATATCAAAAGAAAGGTCTATCATCCTAGTCTCACACGCAAAAATAATGCTAACAAATGAATGAGATGCACCCGTTTCAAGAAAAATACAAACAAGATGACCAAAGATAGGGAATATACCCTCAATAGCCTGAGCTGGCGCTAGTCCCTCTTCCTACTCAATGTAGTTCACCAGTCTGTACTACACCTATGGCTGTTTCCCCTGACGTGAGGAAACGATGCTATAATTCCTGAAGCTAGTAACTGTTGGCGCTACCCCTGTGGCACCGGATATCCTCTTTGATCACCCTGCTCCTGAGGCGTATGATTACCCCGACAACACTGCCTTGACATATGGCCCCTCTCACCATAAGTGTAATAGTTCCCATTAAACAGGCGCCTCTCTGTCTGTCGGCCCTGTTGACCTCGATTTTGCTGACCTTGGCCTTGATGGCCCCTATACTGCTGTCCCTGACCTTGATGCCTGTGGCTCTTCCTTTTTTGAACATCGAAACCTCAGAATAGCTTATGCTAAACTATATATGGAGGGACCCTAAGTTGTTGGCCCCCCTGACTGCTACCTCCACTTATCTCACCCTATGGGTTCGATGTCTTAGCTCCCGGTCTCTTCTCACTTTTGTTCCTCTAAAAGGCCCCGTGGTTCTGGAAGTGTAGAAGGGCGACGTTCATCATCATATTATACCTAGTGAATGCCAAGTTCCCCAAAAGTACCTTCTTGATATGCTATACTGATCCTGTTATAAACCTTTCCACCTTCATATGCTCCATGCTCACCTCCTCCTTTTTTAAATTAAGAAAGAGCTGTGAACTCCTCCTCATATTCCTCCACCATCAGTCCCTAATGTCTGAGCTCTATAAACTAGCTCCTCATCTCAGACTGCATCACTTGAGGGAAATACTTCCCCTCAAGCCTCTCCCAAAACTCGTCCATGGTAAAAAACTGTCCCTCTCCTTAACTAAAGTAACTGACTCCCACCACTGAGGTGCTTCCCCATAAGCATAATGAGGCCAACATTTTTACTCCACTATTTGTAAGTGTTGTTGAATGTTCTTTTTCCACCTGATCTCCACTAAGATATCTGGACTGCCTGCAACTCTGGAGGTTAGACCTTTATGAAAGCCTCCTAGCTTTGTCCCAGACTAACCCCAGCGCCTGGGATGGTAATGCCATCTGCTGTGGTGGTGGTGGTTGCTTCTGTTGTGCCTGTGGTGGTGGAAAGTGCTGGAATATTTCTACCATCACAGTGGAGACTTCCTGGGTCATGATGGTAGTAATATTTTCTGGGGTAATGATGGGTTAGGATGGTGGGGCCTTAGGCCACTATTGTGGCTTCGATTGAGCCTCTTCATCTGCAGCGGGTGTAGTTATGCATCTAGGTCTACCCCTCATTTTGTTTGCCATCTAGAAGAAAATAAGGCATAAATTAGTACAAATTGTAAGAGTATAATGAATCTTAATTATAGGATCTACATATCAAAGAACGTAATGCAGAATGTAATGAATGCAACACAAATCCTAAGGGTCGGATGCTCAAATACCAACTGTAACAACCCCCACTTTCTAATGTAAAGGTTGTCCAGACATAATACGCCGAAGATGGGGCTTGCTATGAAATTTATATCATTCTCAGCATCAAACCATACAAATTATTTATTTATAAGCCAAGATTTAAAATCAAAATTGAATTTAAATTAATATTCAAGGCAATAATAGAATCCAAAAATCACATAATATGAATAAATCCCAATATATTCATAAGTGACACCAACCGACAAGAAATGAATTAAACTTCGGGCTTATGCCCATACAATAATCCAAATGTAAATAGGAAATAACTGAAATATATCATCAACCTAATCTAGAATCAATGATAGGAAGCCTAATGCACAATGTTAGACTGCAAGGCTGAACTGTCTACATTCCTGCTATCCCTATCTAGGAGCACCTAGGGGGAGAAAATATTTATAATTTTGGGTCAGCTCCCTATAGTGTGCAAGAATTAACTTACTAAATTTATTATGCAAATAATTCAAAGTGAATACTTCCTATCATGACTCACATACATAACATATCTCACCCCTCATCTATAAGCAGTGCTACACGTATTACCACCCAACTCCCAATACATTATTGGATTAATTCTAATGATAGTATAAAGATGCATCTAGCAAATATAGGCACCGAAATAGAAATTATCTACATTCAAGTCACTATTTCCCAAATAATGATCTCGAACATCATACATAGTACTTAATATTGGGTCTGTGTTTACATTATTAGACTTAAGAATTTCTTCCATTAATTATATATGTCCGTATATATATACAACACTAAGGCATCTAACAATAGTGTCACGTTCGTGCTCTATCGGTAAGTCTGGAAGATTCTCCTATCCAACACGGACAACACAATACACATATAATTGGGGGGTACCTACGCACTACACTATTGCATGGACCATACCTAGCGATGTAACATGGATCCCAACATCAGCACTCATCTCTAATAAATGGCGCTACTATGTAGTACTCAAAATATGTCCTACATTATACCTAGTCTACTTGTGCCAACGTGTGCTATTATCCCGAATGCGCGTACCTCGAATGATAGGACAATCCACGAACAAAGTTATGTCCACACAAAAATATAATTACATATTACTAAATGTAATGGTAATTGTCCTAATAATTACCCACTAGATGCCCGATAAGGATCACCCATAATTATCCTTAATTAAGAATTAACCATCACGTAAATCATTAACTTCCTTTCCTTTATAAAATTACAATTAACAATCTCGTTAATTTAACTTTCCCTTTTATCAGTAACATCACGTTTTTATTTTTAATAAATTCCACGGTTCCGTACAAGATCCCACCAACTCGTATGGACACCTAAAAATACTTTGGGTCAATTCTCGATCTCACTTCGATCTACCCTAGAGGCCGTATCGATTCGCTGTTGGGGGGCAAATTGGTTCGCTTGGCCGAATCGATTCACCCCTGGTGGCCAAATCGATTCGGATTTGGGCGGTAGCCTAGAACTGTTGCAGTTTTCTCAAAATGGGAATTTCAATATTAACCCTAACCTTGGTTCTAATGGTTCCTACATGTGTCTTAACATAAAAAAAAATCTTCATGAATTAGTTCTTCATCTTATAACAATTATTTACATAATTTAACATCAAAGTCATCCCTAAAATCCCAAAATTTTGACCCATTGATATTCCTACAGAAATAAAAAAAAATTGCTTCTTAATCCTATAAGATTAAATCATTGTAAGAGTTATAATAATCAAAATTTTCAGATTTTAGCATGAGTATTAGTTCTCTACATATGAATAATCATACAAACTATTATTACCCATCCTATTTTTAGATTTTCTAGATTTCTAGATTTCCCATCCTAATTAATACCCATCCACAATTAATACCCATCCTAATTTCTAGATTTCCCATCCTATTTTTAGATTTAAATCCTCTAGAAACATGATTCAGTTCATCTTGATATCACCACAAATCCCTACATAATCCAGAATTCTATATGGGAGGTAAAATCACAATGAATTAAGAAATATTTTGGACTAATAAAGTTAGCAAGAAAATTCTTGCCTAAGTTCTTTAATGATTTCTTAAATCTCCTTCTTCAATCCTCCCTCTCCCAAATTCACAGCTAGGGTTATTGCCTCTCTCCCCTAAAATTGTGTTTTAGGGTTCTTGGATGCAAATGACAAGGAGTTATTAAACTCCTAATTAATATAATTAAGGCTCAAATCCCGAGTTGGGCCTTAGGTCTAAACTTTGGACCCCTAAATACACATCCCAACTAGCCCAATAACCTCGTAACTAATATATATATTGTAACAACCCATATTTTATCTTGTAAAGGCTAGTCAGGCACGATACGCCGAAGATGGGGCTTGTTTGTCAATTAATACCATTCTCAACATCAAAATCATAATAAACCTCTATTAAAAAGACATAATTGAGTCTCGATTAAAATCCCAACGGTAATAAAATCCAATCAAGCATAAATCGTATGATAAATTAAGCATGACAGTAAATATCCCAAGCCGACACAAAATAAATAATCCTTGGCTTATGCCCATACAAATATTTGAAATGAAATAAATAACTGAAGATGAATAACACCTAAGATAGAATAAATAAATCTAGAATGTCTAAGGAGTAAAAGGGGCTGCAAGGCTAATACTTCAACAGTCCCGCTATCCCTGTCTAGGAGCACCGGGGGGGGGGGGGAGAAAACTTTTAAATTTGTGTCAGCGCCCTAGATTTGCAAGAATTAACTCAAAGTAAATATACTCCATTGTCACTCCCATACGATTAACATATCATCCCTCATCTAAGTGTGATATTATCTATACCCCAACACGTCTCGAAATAATAGATGACAATTGTGCCAATTTAATATAAAATGCATTAGCTATATTCAATTGCTAAAATGAAACCATCTACATTCAATTATCAATGCCCAAGGTATCTCCGTCTTATATATATATATATATATATATATATATATGTCCTTTCATATACGCGACACTCAAAGGCATCTGTCTGTGGTGTCTCGTTCATTCTTTATCGGTAAGTCCGAAGGAAATCTCTATCCAAGTTAGACATCACAAAACACACATAAGTGGGGTGATCTCTACACAGTACACCAGTTCATGGCCCATATCCATAAATGAAAAAGGATCCCAACATCTACACCTACTTCTCGTAGATGGTGCTGCTATATAGTACCTATAAAAATGACAAACACTACTTCTATCCCACCTGTGCCGACGTGTGCTACGGTCCCGAACATGTGAAAATCCCAAGCCGATAGGATCGTCCACGAACATTTGTATGTCCACACAGACAAACATAAATACATATTATTGTTTCCATATAATATGTGTAGGTAATTACTCTATAATCTCCTAAAGCATCCCACATGATGTCCACAATTATTCACCCATTAATAATTGACCATCTAGTTAATTATAAATTTCTTCTTCTTCAAAAGGTTATTTAACCATCTAGTTAAATAAAATCTCCCAATTAATATATGTGTTATATTTGCATTTTTAATAAATTCATTGTCAACCAAACCACCGTCCAACTAACTTGTATGTATTTCTAAAAATACCCTGAAACTAATCCCAGTCCCAGCTTGTTCTGCCCCCAGAACCAAATCGATTCGGTTCCCTGGCCGAATCGATTCGTCTTAGGGCCGAATCAATTCGAAATGGCACAGTAGCCCATATTTTGTAGTTTTCTTTATTACGAGATTTCTTAATTCCTTCCCAATATCAAATTTAATTATAAATTCCTTTATATAATCATATGAATAGGTCCCTACCACTTAGTTACTCATCTTGAAGCCATTAACTCCATATATTGACATCAATTGCTTTCCTCAATTTCGAGAATTCATATGATTAAATCAAGACCATTAGCCCATATTTTCTACCACAATATTAAGTATGTACAAATCAAATTTTTGGGGCATATAACATGGGTTAAAAGTCACTAATTTTCAGATCATAAATATGCATAAAAAACTCAACATATGAATCCAATTTTCCAAATTTATTCCAAGAACCCCAAGGCATTTATCCTTAAATTCAAGATGTTGATTATCCTATATTTATTGGTTAGGTACCAACATTCCAAATAATCCTTTACATGCATAAGGTAAATCCCTAACATTTAATAATTAAATCACAACTAAAATCTAGAAATCATATAGGGTTTACTACGAGGAATTAAGAAGCACATTGAACGTTAAATTAAGCAAGAAAATTCTTATCTGGATACGCGGTTGGTGAATTCGCCTTTGAATTCCTTATTCCTTCTCCTTTTTGGCCTCTGTTATCTTCTCTCTTAAGGTGGGGCAGTTAGGTGTAATACGTCGTGATTTTTAGGACTGAGAATTTAATTTATTTAGGAGAAATAAAATTTATTTGAATTGAAGAATTTTAATTTTGGCTATTGAGGTAAAAAATTGAGGATGTTATAAAGTATCTTGGATGACAATTCTGAGTGCGCGATTGATCCCAGATGGGTTGAGATAGTCAAAATGATTGTTCGTGGGTTTTATTTTGGTTCCACAATATTTTAAGTTAGTTTGACTCGAATTGGAGTAAACGAGTCATTTAAAGTGTGTATTATCATTTAATGTTGGGTACTTTGGAAATAAGGCTTTTAAAACCAACGGGAGTTAACAATCTCATTTTGAGAGATTGAGAAAGCCTTATACAGAGAGAGAGAGAGAGAAGAGGAAAGGAATAAGATAAAGAGGAAAAGCTTGGAGGTTTCGACCAATACACGATTTCGAGGAAGATTCAACCTCTACAACATTTAGGCAAGTGATTAATCTTGCTAAATAATTTTTGTGTGTAATTTATTTCATGATTTGTGAGTAAAATTATGGATTTTGGATTAATATGTCAAAACCTAGACTTTGGGTATTAAACCTTGCATTTGATGTTCACACATGGGTTTAAGGGTGTATAACTTGATGGTATTAGATATAAGATGAGTTTTTATGTTGGAAACATGATTAGGTTAAATATTTAGGGTTGGAAGATGATATAATTGGGTTTGGGGAATTTCGGTTTTGGAGAAAAATGACCATTTCATAACTGGACAGGCCGAATCGATTCGACCCCTTTTCGAATTGATTCGGCCCCTTTCCGAATCGATTCGAAATATTGCAGACCTATAGGTCTTTTGAACCGAATCAATTCGTCCCATATGCGAATAGATTTGGCATGTAGCAGACTTACAGGTCCTTTGTACCGAATCGATTCGCATAAGGAGCGAATCGATTCGCTTTTAGGACCGAATCGATTCGGAAACAGGGCTTTTTGAGAAGTTTTTCTAGAGTGAGTTTTAATCCGTTTCGATTGGGTATATCGATTAGGAATATTCTAATATGGTACAATAAGTATGTTTTGGAGATTTTTAGGGGGTTTCATATATGATGAAATATCGAGGTCGTATCGGGTTAATTCGAGAGAGAGTACAAATCGAAGTTGTCACATTGACTTAGTAGGGAATTAAATTAGTGACGGGAATCCTATTTGGAGATTAATGTGAGTTAGCATAGGGTGTGACATTGGGGGACTCATCGAGGTGGTTGTGAGGGAATGACTTGGAGTGGTTATGTCGACTGTTGTGTTGAATCCTCCTATCGACGGGATTCTTATTTAGATACGATTGGGGATCAATGAGAGAGAGGTCGTATGCCTTTAGTGACGTATATGTGTGTGTGTGTGTGTGTGTGTGTGTGTATATATATATATATGGTGTGAGCATACCTAGCACATGCTATTATGGGAAGTTGCACGATGTGGGTGAGACCCCTGGCTTGAGGAGCAGGGTGCGTATAGTCCCCAGGTCATAATCGTCCATTATTTATTGTGTTATTTTATTCTGGGTGAGAATTCTTGGGTATGATTAGTTCTCAATTTCAAGTTCGGAACTATGACCGCTTCATATACGTTGTGATTTGGTTTTTATTACTAGGGCGCTGTGATAATAGTCCGGTGGCTGGTAACCCGGGATAAAGTGAGTAATTCCTGGAAGATGATAACATTGTGAAGTATTTTTATATTCTATAAGTGATTGTGTTCTAGATATTTAAATGTACGCGAAGTGTGTTATGTGTACGTCCTTGTTAGGGTTAAATGACCGTGCTTTATAACTAGAATAATGTTATATAGATCTTAAAGGTTCCGTGAGATGTCTTATTTGGGAAATTAGAGATAGTTATTCAGAATAGGTAGTTGATGTTATTTGTGTTGTGTACCGAGGGGATAATGGATCTCGACGATTAACATTGTCAAGGAGTAGTGTATCAGGGGGGTCCTTGTTTGGATTTCTCTTTGCGAGACGTCCCACGCACGAAACGTAGCGCAATATTGGTAGTGGGAAGAAGTTTAGTCCTCGGCACTTGGGTTTATGCGTTATGATGAAACGTTTCTTTATAAATATATAAAGATGGGATGCAAATATTTGGGTATTAGTAACTTTTTTAAGTTAATAACTAGAAACCGATGGAGTCTAGTAAGAGTATGTATATGCTTATGTTAACCATAAGTTTGGGCGTAAACTTAGGGTATGATAGAATGGGGAGATTTTTGGGTTATACTTGAGTTAGTGGGTTACACGGGTGTAATTTATGCGTAGACTGAGTTTAAATTATCCCTAGGATGCGCTAGATAGTTTAATTAAGGTTCATGTGCATACGCTTAGGTGCGCGCTTTAGTCGAGGGGTGAGTTTGAGTCTCACGAGAGTGCGACTCCACCCAAATCATGAAATTTTGTATTTATAATTAATATGCATGTTAATGCACTTGCTATAAATGTTTTCACACATCGGGCTTTGACTCGTTTATATTTCCCTCTTGTCATATATATATATATATATATATATATATATATATATATATATATATATATATATATATATATATATACTGTAATATATTATAGGTGTTCCACCGCAAGGACGCCAATGATGTGTTTCCATCCAGTGTTTTCGGAGCCACGGCAGATGCGGACTGTTGCGGGATTTGTGTTATAGCCGTTTCTTACTTCTTTGTAAATCTAGATAGGATTCATTTTGTGTATCGGGTTTATACCCAATGTTTATTTATATAGAACTTTTATATTTCGTTCCTCAGGATTTGTTGTATTGTTTGTGACCCGACAACATATTCGCATTTCTTTTGTGTACTTATGATGTATTAATTGAGTACATTCTTTTATTGTTGTAGGTGCGTACATTTTATCTTGTTCAATAGTTATTATGTTGTTGGTTTGATGAATCATTGTATGGTTTTAAATTTTTGGCATCTGCTTATTATAATATTGGGTAGTTAGCTATGTTTAGTTAGTATCGACAATAGATGCTGAGAATGATCCACTTGAGATTCCAGATTTATTTTAGTATAGGGCTTATTTTAAGTGGGGTGTCACATTAGGGTTGTGTATTTGATTAAGTGTGGTGAGCCCAAGTTTTGGACCCCCAAATGGGCCATAATCCATAATTAGACTAGTCCAAAAGTCTCACAACTTATATACCTATACCCCGGGACCATTTCTAAAGGTTCAAAACACTTAAACAAGCCCATATGACTTCCTGAAATGTGTTCCAATTATTTTATCCACAATTATATTTATAATCGAGTCACACATCATACATTAATTATCTACTACACGTTCAATTATTTTCCATTGGCATAAAAATATCAATCACACATGATTATGACGTAATAACGAATTGCTTATTTGAAATTAATAAATTAAATTCACCTATTTAATTTTCACAAATTTTATTTTTTTCCAAAATTATAGTTTTATTTACTCTAGAAAAATGCGGGTATTATATATATATATATATATATATATATATATATATATATATTATTTATTTTTCTAAAGGTCTAAAACACCTAAACGAGTCCATAAAACCTTCCGAATATTTTTATTCAACAAGTATATTTTTCAATTCTGTGACACATCATATATCAATTATCCAATACACATGCGATGATTTCCTATCAAAATTATTTATCACCCAAAGTCAATTTCACATAACAGGAGACAATATTTAATTAATTAATTATTCATAACTTAATTAATTAAATTGATAGGTTTAATTTAATTCCTACGACTTTTATTTTATTGCAAAAATAGTTTTATTTTATTCTAAAAATATGGGTATTACATTTGATAACATGAATGTTTGAATATGTCTGGTTAGGTAGATATTTGTTGCCGTGCTTTGTCTTTGTCTTCAATGATATGACATTTGCAACTTAAAAGACTCAAAGCAATACAATTAGACATTTTGTTCCATAATAAAGCGAAAACCAAAACAAGGAGGGTAAAATAATGTCCTTATAAATCTCTCCATTGGCTATTGTGGGACAAAAATAAAAATGAAAAGGATTCAAAAAAGGTAGTGGATCAAAAAATCATAGATCAATCTACCTGTCCCTAATTCCTATGAGACAAACTTGATTCTTTCTCAATCATCTTTTTTAATCGTTCTAAACTATAATTACTAAACCCCAATTTTTATTTTCATTTCTATTGTGGAATAAATTCAAAAGGATATTTAAACGAGCACTTCTAGGGAGCCCGAATTTTTGACAGAATTTTGGGTGACAAACTGACGTGTCGGCTTGTTATTGGTTGGTTTTGAGGTTCCGCTGACGCGGACCCCATAAACCAACCAATAACAAGCCGACACGTCAGTTTGTCACCCAAAATTCTGTCAAAAATTCGGGCAAAATAGTATTTATGTATTTAAACTCTCTTTCTTTATATGCATAAGGATAAGAATGCGAGCGTTCGTATATTTCTTCCCTAATTATTAGTATCTTTTTATATTGTTTTGAAGATGTCTTACTTTTTTTATTATTTTTGGGTCATTTAGCCTTTGACATCCGCTAATTTTTTTAATTTACAATTTGGCACCCACTCTTTTTAATTGTACAGTTTTGACACTCATTTTGGATGAGAATCAGTTGGTCAATATAGTTGACTGTTAACTCTAACCAATTTTGGGTAAAATTAAAAAATACCATTCTATCTAACAAAACAATAACTTATGCTTAACCTCCAACTACTTTTTAATAACAAATAGTTTTTTCTTTTGAAATTAAATTATTTTTAACATTAAAACCATTTTCAACCCAACTTTAAATATTAAAATTATTTCTAATATCAATATTAAACACGTTTTAGTAACAAATTTTAATATTAAAACTTTTTAATATTAAAATTGTTTTTAAAACCACATTTTTAATACTAAAACATATTTTAATATTAAAACTATTTTTAATATTAACACTGTTTCAATATTAAAACTATTTTTAGCATTAAGTTTTTTTTATTTTAACATTGTTTAAAATATTAAAACAATTTTAATATTAATATTAGTATTAAAACGGTTTTAAAAATTGATTTAACATTAAAACTAATTTTAAAATTAAAATAATTTTTCATATTAATACATTTGTTAATATCAAAACTATTTTAAAAAATGCTTTAATATTAAAAATATTTTTAATATAATATTAGTGTTATAAATCTTTTTTATCTTAATATCAAAACTATTTTTAAACGTAGTTTTTAACATTAAAGTTGATTTTTGTAAGAAAATGTATGTTATTAATTGAAAAGGGGGCATTATAATTTTTGAAAGAACTTTTTAAAATCGGTTACTATTAAAAGTTTTTTTAATAATAGTATATCTAAAAATCTATTTTTACAATTAATATTAAAACTATTGTAAACACAGCTCTTAATATTAACACAAACTATTTTTAAGCACAATTTAATATTAATATTGTTTTTGAACGCAATTTTTAGTCTTAAAACTCATTTTAATACTAAGATTAAACTTTTTTAACACCGTTTTTAATAATAAAACTTTTTAAACTCGTTTTAACATTTCAATTGTTTTGAATAATAAACTGTTTTAAATGTTTTTTATTTAAGAAGAAAATAAATTTCTTCATAGAAAACACTTAAAACATTAAAAACCGTTCTCTGTAAATATTAATGTTTAAAAAAAACTATATTAAAAATGTCAAAAAAGTGTTAGTGATTGTTATATCTACTAATTGTAAATGAGGCAAAGAAACACTTTGATACTTTAGGGGATAAACGAGGCAACAATCATTAGCGGAACCTGGATTTTAAGAGTAATTCTACTGTGACCGAATTTTAGACAAAAAAATTTCGGACACACTGACGTGGCGGCGTGTTATTGGTTGTGTTGTAGGTCCCACTGGCGTGGACCCCAAAAACCAACCAATAACAAGTAGCCACGTCAATGTGTCTGGAAAAAGTTTGTCTAAAATTCGGTCACAATTGAATTTTTCGAATTTTAATGTTGTTCATTTTATGGGGGAACGAAGTAGGGGATGTAAGTTGACAGATGATGGAATCTTCATGAGTTCATTGATGACTTCGAGTTAGTGGATTCTGCCTCGTGTGTGTGTGGGGGGGGGGGGGGGGGGGGGGAGTCCTTTCACTTGGTTTAGTAATACGGAGACACCTTGGTGGTCTTGTCAAATCGCTTTCTGGTGTCAGTTAATTGGGAGGGACACTTTCCTAGAGTGGTGCAATCGGGATTGCATAGAGTAATCTCTGATCATGCCCCAATTCTTTTGGAGTGAGGAGGGGTGTTGAGGGGGAAGGCCCCTTTTAGATTTGAGAAAATGTGATTAAAGGAGGAGGGATTCGTTGAGAGAGTGAGGGTGTGGTGGGAATGTTCCCATGTGGACGGCTCTCTTGATTTTATATTGACGAAAAAGCTCTTTTTCCTTCATTTGTCGCATATGTAAATTTAACATAGTAATCATTAAGTAATCGTGTAATATTTTCTTCCAATCTATACTAAAAATGAGTATTTTGACTTACCCATCATTTAGTTATCATTATTTGACTTTAATCACTATTTTATTTTTCTTTAGATTTTACTCACTTTATTTTTTCTTTTTAGTAATGAAAAAAGCGTCGTAAAAAGGTAAAAAAAAATATTTCTAAAAATCAAAATGGCAAGTAAAGTTTACGGAAAAACAAAATAGTGACTAAAGTTAAATGATGGGTAAAATCAAAATACTTCTAAAAAATTATAATGAAGAGAGTTTGAATGCTATATATCACTTTATGTACTAAAATGTAACATATTATCACTTTAAATATGCCTTTTTGTGATATTTTTTCTCTATACAAATGCCACAAGAAGTGAAAATAACACCAAAAATGATAATACATTAAATTTTGGTACCAAAAATGATATAAGACTTAACTAATGGGGTGAAAGGATAAATAGCATTCTTATATATTTATTTTTTTAATTTCTTTTAATGAAGGTTGGTATGCTTAAATCAACATGTCAAACACTAACAATACACTACTCAGAGATATACACATTTTTTAAAGAAATATCATTTAAAAACACTAGTCCGGCTAACCAAATACCAATATTACCCCCACAAAACCCACCAAAAATTCAAACAAAACACCCATTCTTGATTATCTTCCTAACCCAACATACAACCTGTAAACAAAACCAATGATATAAACATCCAGAGACATATACATGTACATAAACATAAATATATATATAGAGAGAGAGAGAGAGAAAGAGGGGAGAGAGAGAGAGAGAACCATCATTTTTTTGTTCAGATTGCAATTGATATTCTTTGTGCATGGTTCAATCTTGCTTGGATCATTGTTAGGTACATCTTTTAATCCCACATTCTAACTGTTTTGTACCCATTTAAGCATTTTGTGTTTTTTAAAGTGTGTGAGTTTTGGCTGGTGTAGAAATGAAAAGTTTGACTTTTTCAAATTTTGTGTCACAAGTTTGACCAGCTTTGAATTTGGCCAATGGATCAAGAACAATTATTACTTCTAACTGTTTTAGCTGATTAGTTCTGTCTATTTTGGTTTAATTGAATAAAGTAGTTCTATTTATACATAGAATTCGTATAAAATGGTATCGTATGTACTGACTAATGATGTGTCGTGTTAGTATTAATTGGTATCTTGAGTGACACGACACATTAGTCTCTACATACGATTATGTACGAATCTTATGTACAAGTAGAATTTTCCAATTGAATATGGTGATGGTTTGAATATGATCAATGATAGAATTACAAACAAAATATACAAACTGATGTGGCACTAATAAGCACTTGTGACCACATTTTTAGCTCCTGTTTAGTTGTGGAAAATTGTTTTCGGCTTTTATTTTCAATTTAAATCTCTATTTCTAATTTTTATTTTCCAAAGAAATTTTAGAGAACTAGAAAAAGCATTCATTGGGTAGAAAGAAATTATTATTTTCAAAATGTCATTAACTTCAGGGCCCCATGGAATATAGTCAAGCGAAGCCCGAATACGCACGGTTATAAAAAAATGTAGTCTATAGAAAATTTGGGGTCAAATGTAATTTACACAAAGTTCAGGGTTATGATGTAATATTAGAAATATCACGGGTCAAAAAGTAATTCTCAAAAATTTTAAAACCAAAATGTAATTTTTAGGAAATTAAAATATTACAATATATAATTTACCAAAAGATTAAGGGTCCGAATATAAATTATAGAAAATTTAGGGTCAAAATGTAATTTTGAAATTGGTGGGAAACTTATTAAAATAATTTCCTAAATTTCCTGAAAAATTAAAAAATATGAAAAACTGCTTTTCAATTTTTTATTTTGAAAAAGTATCAACTTCAATACATTTTTCTATTTTTTCAATTATATAACTAAAGAAGATTGCTATGTTAAATTCAACATGCCAAACACTACTAACTATACACTACGCGGATTTATATATATTTTTAAGAGAATAATATATAAAAAGAAACAGAAGTGTACCACCTATACTCCCATGACCCATGCAAAATTCCAACATTACCCTCACAAAACCCACCAAAAATTCAAAACAAAACACCCATTCTTTAGAAGCTATGTCCTAGCCGAACATACAACCTTTAAATAAAACCAATGATATAAACATCCATAGACATATACATATACACACAAATATATATATATATATATAGATAGAGAGAGAGAGAGTACTGTTTTTGTGCGGATTATCTCGCATTTTAACAGTGGGGACTGGACATGCGTCACTTGTCGGTGAGCCTAGAAATTTTCGGCTAAATTATAGGCTCTCTCTCACCGACAGGTGACACATGTCCAATCCTCACTGATAAAATGCTGGATAGTCCGCACAAAACCATTATTTTATATATATATATATATATATATATATATATATATATATATATAATGCTCTTGTGCGGACTAGTCCGCTTTTTAAGAATGCGGATCGGATATGTGTCATCTAACGGTGCGCCTAGAAATCATCGCCTAAATTATAAGCACACTCTCTTTCTTTTCTGGGTTCACCGTCAGGTGATACATGTCCGATCCGCACTTTTAAAATGCGGACTACTCCGCACAAGATAGATAGAGAGAGAGAGAGAGAGAGAGAGAGATAAAGAACCACCATTTTTTTATTTGAAGCTTTTAGAGGATTATTCATATCGCAATTGGTATTCTTTGTGCATGGTTCGGTCTTGCTTGGATCATTGTTAGGTACATTTTTAATCCCACATTTTATTTGTTTTGTACCAATTTAAGCATTTTGTGTTCTTTAAGGTGTTTGAGCTTTAGCTGGTGTAGAAATGAAACGTTTGACTTTTTCAAATTTTGTGTCACAAGTTTGACTTGATTTGAATTTGGCCAATGGATCAAGAACAACTATTACTTCTAACTCTTTTAGCTGCTTTCAATTATGGTTTATTATGGGCAAAGTTCAGGGCCAACAGTGTAATTTACTCTTAAGCTTTTATTCATTTATTCAATGAAAATATTTTAATGTAAATCTATCTAATCTGATAATCTCACATTTTGGTTCTAACCATAAAATTTGGAGGCCTGGTGATGATATTTTTATGTTATTCAAAATCCCGTAATGTTTTTTGCAACACAAGAACGTGTCATGTACGCATTGGTACTCCAACTAAACACGACGCGTCAGTGTCACATAAGATATGTCGAAATCTTGTGTCCGGGCTAGAATTACTCAGACTTGAATATCTTAAAACAAGGCAGTGCTTTGAAGATTATGTGTTTGTTTCATTAAGTACATAGTTAGACTAATTTGAACTCCTTCAAAAGTGTGTAAACCCAAACCATGTTTCAATTTGTGGTTTCAACAATTGTCCTGAAGCATTTATCGCAGCTACCAAAGCTGAAATTTCGTGTTCATCGAATTTTTGTACTAAAATTGACCTGGTCTGAATGTTTCTTTGTTTTGCTGTTTAAGATAATTTAGGGGTGAACCTGGAGCAACGGTAGGGTTGCTCTGTTGTGACCTAGAGGTCACAGGTTCGAGTCGCGAAAACAGCCTCTTTGCATATGTAGGGGAAAGGCTGCGTACATCAAACACCCCTAGTACCCCTGCAGTGGCGGGAGCCTCGTGCACTGAGTTTGCCCTTTTTTAGTTTCAGTAATTTAGGATGACACATCTACAAATGGCAATAGAAAACTATAAGGGTGTGTTTGATTGGAGAGGGTGGAATAATTATGAAATTTCTTTCCTCGGAAAATGTCCAAAACATGCATTACTAGATTTGAATACACCAAAAGTTAAACATGGAAAATATGCCTATATAGAGTTAAATTTTCTAGCTTATGGATATTTCAGGACCCGGGCGTAAATCTGTAAAGGCCTCTAATATGGCAGCAAAATCATTCAAAGCAAACCGATTAACTCAATCGATGACCTCGGATGATATGGATGCACATAACAAGCCTCCGTTGCCGCCAACCGTGAGATTTGCCCGAAGAACTCCATCGGGCAGATATATTAGCTATTCGAGAGATGATCTCGACAGTGAAATTGGGAGTGGTGATTACAGTAACTACACAGTACACATGCCACCAACACCAGATAGAATTGATGATCAGTATGCATCTAGTTCACTTTTTACGGGTGGATACAATTCTGTTACTCATGGCCATCTCATGGACAAGGTTACTGATTCGGAACCAAACCATCCCCAAATGGTGGGTGCGAAAGGATCTTCGTGTAACATTCCCGGGTGTAACGCTAAGGTGATGAGTGACGAACGGGGGGTGGATATCCTTCCGTGTGAATGTGATTTCAAGATATGTAGGGATTGTTTTGTGGATGCTGTTAAAACTGGGGATGGTATTTGCCCGGGGTGTAAGGAGCAGTATAAGTCCACTGATATGGATGAAGTGGTGGGGCGAGCTACCCTTCAACTAACAACATCACCAACGGATGGAAGGTCGAAAATGGAGAGGAGATTGTCGTTGATGAAATCGACAAAATCGGTGCTGATGAGGAACCAAACTGGAGATTTTGATCACAACCGGTGGCTGTTTGAAACGAATGGTACGTACGGGTACGGTAATGCCATATGGCCTAAGGAAGGAGGATTTGGCGAGAATGACGACGACAGTGTTGTTGACCGGTCAGAATTAATGGGTAAACCGTGGAGGCCACTCACCCGCAAATTAAAGATTCAAGCCGCTATTATCAGCCCATATCGGTAAATCATTTGTGATTGTTTCTTCTTGTTCTCTCGTTACAAATTTGTTATGGTGATCACTCACAAATGAAAAGGGATGCTTATTTAAGGCCTGTTTGGTTCGTGATGAAAACTAAAATATTGAAATAGATTTTCACCTATTTGGGAAATTTAGTCACTATGTTTGTCCGACGTTTCATAATTATAGCTCGCGAACTCATACATGATTTTAAAGGAACAAAAATTTGATTTCAAAATTTTCACCATTTAACTGCACCACAGTTAAACATATTTCACCCTGAACCAAATGGGTTCCTAAAGTTTTTGGGATCACAACGTTTTCATGTATTTATTCCATCAAACAACATTTCTTGAGAGAGAGCTAAAATGGATAGATTTAGGATCACATGATCAACTTAACTTCAATTTCCTATTATGATTTTGGTTAACATTTTTCATTCATCTAGTGCCTTTGTTTTTGTGATGATGATGCAAAGAAGTATCGAGTCACCTCTATAAAATGTTTTAACGAAAACAAAACCAGGATATCATAATGTTCTCGCCAATAAGTCCATAAGCATTTCATTATTTATACATCCTCCATGGAAGTCAACTTTGTAAAAGACTAGGATTTCCTATATACAAAACAATTATATATGCTTTTTAGTTTTTACATGCCATGTTATTGATATATTTGATATGGTGTATCTATTAAATTAGTGTATAGCATATTTACTTGAATGATATGTTCTTTGTCAGGTGTATTTGAATACTTACCTATTCATATATTTGTTGTGGATTATCAAACCACTCTACACTAGTACATATATGTGTTTATTATTGAAACATATTTTAAAAATATTACGGATTTGGTTAAGTTATTATTTTCTTGGGTGATTTGGATTGAGCTCAATCTCACAAACGCTACATGTTAATTGAAGCACTTGGAGTTCGAAATCAAGGGCCCAAAACATAGAATGCTTCATCAGAGTGACAATTGCTATCATAAAAGCAACAAAACATTGTTAAATTTAATAAGACTTACCTTAAGAATGCCCATTTCTTCAATCTGAACTGTGAATATTTCCTTCTTATTATGTTTCTCCGACTCTCGAGCGCCTGCTATGTATAATTGTTTTCATTTGGTGATATTCCCTCATTATATTTCTAAAAAGTACATACAAGGTATAGGTATCGAGTCAGGTATAGGTATCGAGTCAGATGCGATACAGACACACCCATACAAAAAATTAAAAAAATTAGGACATCACAAGCCTTGGAGACGTATAAAATATGGGTCCTGATAACATGTGCCTCAAGGGCGCACACTAATAACCCCAAAATAGTAGGGACAGAGTTCCGACATACATTTAGTCATGTAGAGCTCTTATACTTACTATTTTGAAGCTCAAAACATGTGCCCTAAGGGCCCATATTTATAAATTTATATGAGAAATTTACAAGAACATGAAAAATAAAAAAATGTTAAATACTTATAAAAAATAATGAATTAACATCTTCTAGGTGAACATGAAATTTATTTTTTTCTTAAGATAAGAATTTTCATGGAGAACCGTTCTAGTTTCCACCCGAGCATATTTCTTGAAGTATAGACACTTGTATTATTATATAGTTACAAATTAAGTGTAGAAACTTGCAAAATTTGCAAACATATGTAAAGTAAGAGTCGGACACGTTAGTTTTGTATTTAAATTATGGCCACGTGAAGAGGAGTTTCGGGCATGTTTTGGGAGAATGTTGGTTTCCAACACGTGTCGGACACGGACACGCTACCTTCTCTGAAATGTCCATGATTCCTAGTTATTTTTCCTTCTAAATTTTATAATATCTTTTTCCTAGCTTTCACATATATCTTGTCAATTACGCAGTACCATATTTGCGGGATTTGTTTATTTATTGCATGCTGATGAGTACTTTCTGCTTTCTATCGCATCTATGCGACAGGCTTCTAGTTTTGGTTAGGCTAGTTGTTCTTGGATTTTTCTTGACATGGAGGATCCAACATCCCAACAATGATGCCGTTTGGCTATGGGGAATGTCCGTGGTTTGTGAATTATGGTTTGCCTTCTCTTGGATTCTCGATCAACTTCCCAAACTCTGTCCCATTAATCGAGCCACCGATCTTAGTGTCTTAAGAGAAAAGTTCGATTTGCCAACCCCAAACAACCCCACAGGAAAATCTGATCTCCCAGGCATAGATATCTTTGTCTCCACCGCAGATCCCGAGAAAGAACCCCCTCTTGTTACCGCAAACACTATTTTATCCATATTAGCCGCGGATTATCCCGTCGAAAAGCTATCATGCTACGTTTCCGATGATGGAGGGGCACTTTTAACCTTCGAGGCCATGGCCGAGGCTGCAAGTTTTGCCAACATGTGGGTCCCGTTTTGCCGCAAACACGACATTGAGCCGAGGAATCCGGAATCTTATTTCAGTTTGAAGAAGGATCCTTATAAGAATAAGGTGAGGACTGACTTTGTTAAGGATCGTAGAAGGGTGAAGCGAGAGTATGATGAGTTTAAGGTTCGTATCAATGGTTTGCCGGAGTCTATTCGTCGTCGGTCCGATGCGTATCATGCTCGGGAGGAAATAAAGGCCATGAAACTACAGAGACAGAGGAGAGAAGATGAACCTTTGGAGAGTATCAAGATTCCCAAAGCTACATGGATGGCAGATGGAACCCATTGGCCAGGGACTTGGTTGAGTCCTTCATCTCAGCACTCTAAAGGTGATCATGCTGGAATTATACAGGTATTACCCAATCAACGATTTTAGTGAAAATTTGATTTTGCACCCTATGGCTTCTCCTAGTAATTTGTGGTTGCGACCCAATTTTTGAAATATTTGTGTTTGCACACGTCGTTAGGTCCTGTTAAGTCTCAGCACACCCACAACAAAAAATATGGTGTATTGATTTCTAATCCATATTTTATTTGCACCCTGCCATTATAACGAGAGGATGCGAATACAATTTTTTAAAAAGGGGTGAAAACATAGGGTGCCAAGTAAAAACTTCCCTTGATTTTATCAAAGACATTGCTAGGATTATTGAACTGAAGAAACTTATAGCATGTGAGATGGGAAAAATGTTTGCATTTGCAGCCTGCTCCCGTAACTCCTAGCATACCATGACAAAACTTATGGTGTAAAGTCAGTTTTGTAACCGAATTTTTTTATTTGCATCACAGCATTATAATGAGAGGGTGTGCAAGTACATGTTTTGTAATAAGTGGGGTGAGAAAATATGGCTGAAAATATAGGATGCTAAGTTAGAACTACCCTTGATTTTATTGATGGGACAGTTAAGTTCATTGAACTGAAGAAACTAGTAGAAAATTTTGAATTCAAATGGTATAAGATGACATGGCTTAAAATCCGCTTGGGATAGTTTCACACCCACCCAGTCGTGTAGCCCATCATTTCCCATCTAGAGTTTTCCAAAAAAAAAAAATGTTTATCTTTCCCTCTTGTTCAACTTAGATTTCTCACTTTTTTCAGAGACTTGCTCAAATTATAATGGTTTGTGATACTTTGTCATTGTTATAATTGTTGTATTCAATATCTTTTTCGTGAGACTGAGCAAAGAAGGCCTAATTTCTGCCTTCTTAAATGTTGCAGGTGATGCTGAAACCTCCAAGTGATACACCACTACAGGGCATAAATGATGATGCCGGTATATTTGACTTGACCGAAGTTGATATCCGTCTTCCCATGCTTGTTTACGTATCCCGAGAGAAGCGCCCGGGATATGATCACAACAAGAAAGCCGGGGCCATGAATGCTCTAGTCCGAGCATCGGCCATCATGTCTAACGGCCCTTTCATTCTCAACCTCGATTGTGACCACTACATATACAACTCGGAAGCCATGAGAGAAGGCATGTGTTTCATGATGGATAGAGGTGGGGATCGCCTTTGCTATGTCCAGTTTCCTCAGAGATTTGAGGGTATTGATCCGTCCGATCGATATGCCAATCACAACACTGTTTTTTTCGACGGAAACATGCGGGCCCTTGACGGGCTTCAAGGCCCGGTCTATGTTGGAACCGGGTGTCTTTTCCGAAGGGTTGCCCTTTATGGGTTTGACCCTCCTCGGGCAAAAGAAAGCCACCCCGGTTGTTGCAGCTGCTGCTTTGGTCGTCGGAAAAAAAACGCAATTGCTAGCGAAGAGAATCGGGCATTGAGAATGGGTGATTCGGACGACGAAGACTTGAACCTTTCCCTAGCTCCTAAAAAATTCGGAAACTCGACTTTCCTTATCGACTCGATCCCAGTGGCCGAGTTCCAAGGCCGTCCACTCGCAGATCATCCAGCTGTTAAAAATGGACGGCCACCTGGCGCCCTCACCATACCCCGTGAGCTTCTCGATGCATCCACCGTGGCCGAGGCTATAAGCGTAATTTCATGCTGGTACGAGGACAAAACTGAGTGGGGCCAGAGAGTCGGGTGGATTTACGGGTCCGTCACTGAAGACGTGGTCACCGGGTATCGTATGCACAACCGGGGTTGGAAATCAGTTTATTGCGTAACCAAACGCGACGCATTTCGTGGGACAGCTCCTATCAATCTTACCGACCGGCTCCACCAGGTCCTTAGATGGGCCACTGGCTCGGTTGAGATATTCTTTTCTCGCAACAACGCCCTCTTGGCAAGCTCGAAGATGAAAATCTTACAAAGGATCGCATATCTCAACGTCGGAATCTATCCGTTCACCTCCATTTTCCTAATTGTGTACTGCTTTCTCCCGGCACTCTCTCTTTTCTCGGGCCAGTTTATTGTCCAGAGCCTCAATGTCACTTTCCTCGTGTACCTCCTTGTGATAACCATCACTCTTTGTTTGCTCGCCGTGCTTGAGGTGAAATGGTCTGGTGTTTCACTCGAAGAATGGTGGAGAAATGAGCAGTTTTGGTTGATTGGTGGCACTAGTGCTCATTTAGCAGCTGTCCTTCAAGGCCTACTCAAAGTTATTGCCGGTATCGAAATCTCATTCACATTGACTTCCAAATCCGGTGGTGATGATGAGGACGATGAGTTTGCCGATCTTTACGTCGTAAAATGGACGTCTCTCATGATACCGCCGATAACGATCATGATGGTTAACTTAATCGCGATAGCGGTTGGTTTTAGCCGAACGATATATAGCACAATACCGCAATGGAGTCGACTACTAGGTGGAGTTTTCTTTAGTTTTTGGGTGTTGGCTCATTTGTATCCTTTCGCGAAAGGTTTAATGGGGAGACGAGGGAGAACACCAACGATTGTTTTCGTATGGGCGGGGCTTATTTCCATCACTATCTCTCTTCTTTGGGTGGCAATCAATCCACCCGACAATGCTACAAATATCGGGGGTTCGTTTCAGTTTCCGTGAATCCGAAAAAATAGAATTCTTCTTTTATCTACAAGCCAGATTATGCTTGTCAACAGAGAAAGGTATGTTTTGTTTTTTTGTTGTAGTTTTCAACTCAAAATGGAAAGAACAAACATATTCCTTCATTTTTTGGGGAATTGTAACTTGTGTTATTATTTATTTTTTATACATATGTCTAATGTAGAGTATTCATTTGAATGTTTGTTTTGTGTTGGAGACACATTCTTTTTGTAATTCAGAGAGCTGATTTTGGAATTAAACCATACCGTTGCTCTAATTCTAGCAACTTGTATCTATTTTTTCATATTTATACTTTACTGAATGTCTTAGCCATCACACACCCACATACACGAGGAGAGTTCAACAAGTTTTTTTGGGGGGGATTAGGTCGTGTATTATTATTTATGTTTGGGTTATTAAGGGTTTGACCCTCATTAACTCTTTGTAAGCGAGTTTAATCCCCGTGATTTTCATTTCTTGGGGTTTGGCCCCCGAAATGTCTTCCAGCGATGCAAAAAGTGTCACAAAAAGTTTTACCATTATTTTTTGCGACATTTCTTTCGTCGCTAAAAATGATTTTGGAGGTCAAATTTCAAAAAGTGCAAATGTTGGGGGCCAAAGTCAATATCAAAGAATTAATGGATGCCAACGCCAAATAACCCATTTTTAAGAATACTTTACTAAATGTCCTTAACCAAGTATACATACTTGCCGGCACAAACCTATTTTTCTAAAATATTAAAAAAAAAAAAAATTGCGTTGACTTTTTTTATGTGGTATTTAAATATTTCAAGTGACCCATATAAAAAAAAATCAGTTCAAAATATTTTTTTTTCTATTTCAAAAAATCAGTCAAACTTTTGCACCTTGTAAAGCACTTTGAAAGCTGCGGACGCTTGACCGATTTTTTAAAAATAGCAAATAAAGTTATTTTAAGCTGATTTTTTTATGCGGGTCCCATGAAATGTTTAAATACCACAAAAAAAACTCATTTTTTTTGTTAATATTTTAGAAAAATTGGTTTGTGCCAACAAGTTTGTATACTTAGGGTTTGTTTGTTTTTGCCTCTTAAATCTGAATCTGAACTATTCAGACTTAAGAAGTACCAAAAAGTATTTGTTTTTTTAAGGGATTAAGAGGGTAACGGCTATATTTTACTCTTAATGATTAAGAGGTAGAGTTACGTCTGAAGTCTGAATATGAAGTCTGAATCAGTCTAAATACATTCATTCAGAGGTACATTCAGACATAAAAACAAACATATTTTTCAGATTCAGATTTCAGACTTCAGATTCAGTCTTCAGATTTCAAATTCAGATAAAAAACAAACGCAACCTTAGTATGTATGAGAGTCTCTCTCCTCTCTCTCTCTCTCTCTCTCTCCATATATATATATATATATATATATATATATATATATATATATAGACACATACACACGCACGCGTGAGAGGGTTCAACAAGTTGCACGCCCCTCGATAACATTTTATGTTAATGCTTAATTTAATAGGCGAATCGTTTGATGTAATAACCATTTCACATCGACTGCGCATGTCAAAAATCAAGTTAGTAAGAGATCAAAAGGTGCTCATCATGAATGTATGATTTTAACTGAAATTATATGGTAATGGAATTCAGGAAAATGTGGATATACTGTTCGAAATTTTATCAATATTCGTTTAATGTAATAATGTAATATATTGTGTTCGTATTAATGGTAGCAAGCATGTCAAAATCTGTTAGTTCATTAAATTATGTATCACATAAAACGTTGTTGAGAGGTAAAACTTAATATTATTTTTATGACATGACATTGATTTTAGAATTGGTGAACCAATAAATGACATACAATTATTTAATGCCAAGAAGCGGAGAGACGAAAAAAAATCATACACAAGCACGCGATTTACTTGTGTTCAACCAAAATTGACCTACGTTCACTGAAAAATTTTAATTTTTTCACCATTACGGAGAATCAAGGATTACAAGGTTGTAATCTTTCTATATGAAAATATAACTTCTTTGAACCCCACTTTCAATCGAGCCGTTAAGTCAACCACTTTGATAGTTAGTTTACTTTACCCGTTTTTAATATGGGTCCTGATAACATGTGTTCTAAGAGTACACACTTGGAATCCAAACACAATAGAAACAAAGTTTCGACATACAATTAATAGGGGGCATACAATTATTTTCATGCTCAAAACATATGCCCGTAACGCATATGTTATGAATTTCCTTTTAATACAACCTAAAAGACCTCTCATTCATTGCCTGAATCAAATTTAAGTTATAGATATGATGCATCTTTTTCTAATTTTTTTTGTTATTTTTTGAAAACCGTATGTTATTAAAAAAAATGTATATTTGTTGTTCTATTTAACAAAACCTTTCGAAATTTGTACAAAAAACTATTTAGGTTCTATGTTATTTTTTAAAAAAAAGTTAGTCATTTTGATTACAAAATGTTTTGCACTTTTTAGAACTAAAAGTTTTATGTTATTCTTAAAAAATTGTCTGTTATTTTGAAAAATTATTATCTATTTGTTTAACAAAAATTGTTTGGAAAATAAATACACATTTAGGTGTTTACATCTTTTTCATTTTTAAAAATTGTTGATCATTTGGTAAAAAATATTGTTTGCGTATTATTTAAAAAACAGTTTATGTTTTTTGTTATTTTTCTTTAAAAAATCATTTGCTATTTTGAATAATGTCTTGGTGTATCATTTGACAAAAAATGTATTGAAAATGTTTTTCTTTTTCCCTTTATCCCCGTTTTTATCCTTCTTTGGTCTTGTTTTTTTTTTTTAAATTTATATCTTTTGACCAATTCTAATTGTATTTTTATTTTATATTTGTTTGAACATGACCTAAATTATTTTATTTTAGTTTGAACATGTCCTACATTATTTTTTTTGGGACACAGCCTAATTTAAATTGTATCAATGCATCTAATTAAAAGACACCATTTATTGAACCTGTACTTAACTACTAAAAAAATCATTCTAGACCACTGCTCCAAATTAATGGGTGAACAACATTAAAATTCTAATGAAAATACAAAAATCGTGTTACAAATTTATTCTAGTCCTAACTAATTATTTTTATATATTGAGTGATAGGTATGCTAGGATAATTATTTTTTTCTTCAACAATAAAAATCACAAATAAATGATAAGACACTACACCGAAAATAAAATGTCTTTTATAAAAATATTAGGCAACAATTTTAGGCGAAATAAAATTTAATCAATAAAAAAATATAATTTTCATAATCGGGAAAAATGAGATTTTGAACATTTTAGAATTGGTTCAACTTTTATTTTATTAACATTACAACAAGAGAGTGTGTGTGTCTGTGTATATATGTGAAACACATAATTCATAAATTTTGAATTTTGGGCTCCATTTTTTGTGTATTAAACTCAAATTATAGTTGTAGAAGTGAAATAATTAGTTTTTTTTTTTTTTTTTTGGGGGGGGGGGGAGGATAAGGTTTGTCAGGTGTGTATGTGTATATTAAAAATACGTGTGTCCGGTGTCGTTAGCACGAACCAATTGCAATAAGAAATTAAAATTAATTGGGTTATTTTTTAACGTCTTATATATATATATATAACCCCCAAATGTGGAAGTATGCTTTTCAGGTATGTTAAATGAGGTATATTGAGATCCCATATATATAGTTAAACCCTCCAACATATTCATTAAACATACCTAAACAAATGTCAATTTGTTAAAAATATAAGAAAATTTTGAATACTAACTAAACTTGATATAGTTGATTACATAGTAAGGAGACCGCTTATAAAAATTTCAGTAATTTAGTGAATGAAATGAAAATTGGGTGTATATGTACATTTTTTACCGTTCAAACTTTTGATCATCATTTACCCACTTTCCACTTCTAAGTTGAATTTTTTGATGATTTTTTTTATAGATGATCTTCTCACTATGGATGGAGATCATTTATACTGATTTTTTTAAATTCATTTTTTAATATTTTCAAAAATTGATATGTTCTTAATATTCGTGTTAGTTATCCCGAACTTGTGCCCTTGATTGGTCGATCCACCCACATGGGTGGTGTATTCCAACCTAACAATTGGGTTAAGACCTTAGATAGAATATGTCTCCTTAGTGTCATAGATTTAGTATTATATTCATAAAACTTAATCTAATAGATTTGGAAAACTATCATCTAAATAGAATTGAATTAGGTTTCATTACCCTCTTTATAATAGTCTCTTGTAAATAGTAAGACATATATTAATTCTCTACAACATGAAACTCCCTCCCCTCTCGTCCCCCCCACCCCCCCCCCCCCCACCCCACCCCACCCCATCCCAAAGTTATATATAGGGGTTTCACCACAACCCTTGATCTTGTGGACATGGACATCAATGAATAACTCTTATAGTTAATCATATAACTGCTCACGGTAGTTGGAATGTACATATAAGACAATATTGTTTAAGGTATTATGGGTTAAGTGTGTGTCACTAAATGAAGTTAGGAAATTCTGTTAAAGTAAAACTACCCAAAATAAATATTTCCACTATTTAGGTAATATATTTATTTAATTCAATTTTAAGAGAAAATAAGCATTCCTATGTCTCTTACCAAAATAGTTCAATCCAATTTTATCTTCTTAGATTGAAGTGATGAATTAAACAGTAAAAATGTAAACCATTCGCACAACACAAGAACATGTGAGGAAAATCCACCTATGAGAAAAAACTCGGGTTGATCGAATAACAAATGAACTATGGTAGAAACTTATAGTGGGGGACTATGACTTACACTCCTTTCGCAAAACTTCTATAACTAATTATTTTGCACCATATCTTTTGACTAAGGAGGAACCAACAACTAGAGAGCGCTTCACAATGATGATACGTTCTTGTCAGCAATTGATGTCTTCGAATCTACCTTGAGCCAAAAGTTTTCTTTAAGTTGAAGATAAAACTTGCTTAAAAGAAAATGGAATGGAGAGAATTCATAAAGTGTATTTCTATTTTCTAGGATGTGAAATAACCTAAAGATTTTTGGGAGTCATAAAATGTTTGGTTTATTAAAAAAACCATTCACAAAGTGTTATTTGAGATATCAATAAGTGAGTGTCTCTAAAAAAACAAAAGTCATAAATTTTTTGTTAATGTATTAAGATAAATAATGAACCTCAAAGAACCTTAAACTCAAAGATGTAATAGATGATATGTGTTATATGATACATTTTTTTACCTTGAAAGAAAATAGAGTTTGTTGGTTGAAAATGGTCAACACACAAGTTAAATAACTAAGTGGAGAGCTTCAGAGGTCACTATCTTGTGTATACATCACTATTCGTGAGGTTAGATCAAATTTAAACTAAAAATCTTAGAGTTGTGACCTCAAAACAATTTCTAAAGTCATAAACCACTTAAACATCTCAAACCCAAAATTAGGGAATTTCACTAGAGAGTCGCGAGCAGCTGTAGTGAAGGTTAAAGCTTTGTTGTAACGAGTTTTAGAGAGAACGTTGTGAATTCCATAAAAATATTTGGTGGGAACCTAAAATAAGTTTAGGTGAAATGAATATGGACTTCGTGACAACAAAATTCATGTTCACTATAGTGAAAATGTTGCAAGTAGGTCGCCAAAGCGAGGTAGAGTTAAAGACCATCCAAAAAGTCTCAAGAAAATCGAGGGCAGTGGTTGACAAAAACTTGGCTGCGAGACCTGTTCGCGAAAATGGAACCTATTTCCGCTATAGCGAATCAAAAAAACCAAACATAAGTTTTTCAACCTAACAATCAAGTCTTCTAAATACACAAGTATGAATTTTAAAAATAAATTTTACAATAAAATATTGCATGGTATACATTGAAATATATTAAACTATGAGGTTTATTTAGATATATTTTTCCAACTAAAGGAAATATTAAAATAATGGGTAAAGTTTAAGTCTTTATAGTCATTCATCTTCATCGTATAATGCATTCTTCCTTGGTTATGGAATAAGTTAGAATGGGATGAAGTTGAGGAATTCAGATCTCAAAACACTGATAATGAAGCTTTTCGAATCAACTAGAACCAAGACTCCAAGTGTGTTTTGGTCAACGGAGTAAAGATAATTTCACACCCATATAGGTACATAAGTATTGTATATGATAATTTCCTACAGGTTGTTGTATTTAATGCACACAAGCCAAGATTAATAATAATTGAAAAGAGAATGATATCACACACACACAACATAAGCTGCAGTGGTTCAAAAACTTACCTACGTCCATGGGGTGTTAGGGTTTGTTCTTTATTGATTAAGAACTCAGATCGACAGAGTTGTAGTACTTCTCAACGTTAGATGCATACATTCCCCATTCACATAGGGCGAGTTTACATTTATAAGTAAACTTAGGAGAGTCCTAAGCCTCATTAACATCTATCCCTAAGAGTTCTAATTTATCCCTTGATCATAGTCAGCGTTTACAAGTGATAAAAGTTAAACAATCCTTCTTTGATCGGAATATTTCACTAATTATGGGCACACATGGCTGAGCATGTGCCAGTAAAAAAGTTGAGCCCATAATTTCCCTTAAAGTCCAGGAGTTCATTGAGGTCGTTGGGCTTTGTGCATAAGTCCACCGTTGATGCTGGATAAGTCCTCTTATTCTCCAAGGATGACATGATTCCTTTTTTTATCGGAGGTTAACAATCGTTTGATATTTATGTAATTTGATCGAAGGTAAATATTGTAATCCCCCCAGGAACTGAATGGCCTTGGCCCATTGAGTGACCTAGGGGCACACTAGTAAATTTTTGTTATGAATTATCCATGGGAGGATGCGACAATCGCCTCGGTAGCCGTAAATTGTTATTTTGGCTTACGCGTGAACAATGGTCATTGGGGAAATGTGCGACCGTTCTCACCATAAAATACCATTCCTTCTCTTTGCTCTTCATTTCAAAATTGGAGAACTTAAAGAAGAGTTCCCATTCCCTCTATTTTGATTTAGGCATTTTACCTTCATCTCTCTCATTTTTCTGCATTTCTGAATATATTTGATTTAGTTATTTCTTCGTATCGTCCTTCATTTTTCAACAGTGGTGCATGTAATTAACTAAAACACCATAAATAAATTCAAATTTGATTATATTCTCAACTGGGTTACTATGGAGTTACTAAACATCCCTTGTAAAATCTGTAAGCTTGATGAGGGCCAGTAGTTAACCTCAATCTTCATTACTGAGTGTGGGGTGACTATGCACTCGGATAAACTTTTTCTTGAATTATGTCAATACTTCGATGTGGTCTCAACCCAAGTTTCTCCAAATACCTAGAGTATCATTAATGGGGTTCAATGCATTATTGAACTGTATGAGACCAACCTGGGCATTACCGATGTCATGTAGTGTTGCCAATGGGTGTCGACCAATGATAAAATTTACTATCTAAAAACAAGGGGGGCTAATTGAGCCTTGGTAGTAAACCTTCCTAATCCCAACAAGGATTACTGGGATCATAATGTAATTATGAAGGTATGGCAACATACCCATCTTCTTAAGGGCACAAAATATGAAAGGCCGAGGTGACCTCGGGAAGGGAAAGGAATATGGCAGGCTGTCTATTGTGTTTCTTTTTTGCATGTGATATTTTATAATGCATTTGATTGGTTTTAATTTTTATAATGCTTCTTGATAAAAAAAACAACAAAAGGAAAATTCCTTGTGATAAGACATCAACTTTGTTGATCTCAAGAAGGTTTGGTCGATAAAGTAAAGGCTTAGAGAGAATGATCATCCTAAGTCGGTTGATTGCTCCTCAGCTACAAGAGTTTGAGTAGTTATTTCGTTGCAAGGCCAACTGATAAGACTCCGATAATCCTGGTCAAAATGAACGACTCGGAGGCCTTTTATTCTGAAAGTTAGGGCAACGAGACCACTTCATACTCCTTTGAGTTTTTGGACCTTTTATCCATTCCTTCCATCGACCTATTACTTAGTGAAATGCCCCCTAAGAGAAAAGTGGTGGATCTGATCTCAAGGTCCCCCCTGCTCACCCAACGATCAAGAAAGAAGAGATTGCTTGACCTACGAGCAGGAAAGATGAAGTTTGGGATCCTAATAACCCCTTGGATATTGGGGACTCCATAACCAAGGAAGTGGAGCCCTCGTCCATAAAAAAAAGAAGGACAGGGCTCCTCCCCCTACTGTTGTTGTGGGGAAGAATGTTGCTGCTATGGAAAACGTTATTACTACCTTCGTTGTTCGATGCCCCAACACGACGCATGCCTTAATTAGGACGACATGCCTTCCTACTGACATGGAAACTTATTCTAGCCTTACTCAAGATAAGTGGGTGGAACGAGCTACACATACCCTTTCTCTCATAAGATTATTTTTTACACATGTATTTCACTACACATTACTTCTTATTTGCGAGGTATTGACCTTTCTTTCCCCGTGTCTTGTAGATCTTGGTTGACTATAACCAACTGTTGTAGAGAAACATTATCTTAAGGTAGTCCTCCTGTGATGTGCAAATAACCCTGAATGAGATGACCAAGGCTTTTATAGCTGGTGAAGCTGATGTCACCTAAGCGCGAAAGCTTGAGTATAAGGTATAGGGATTGGATAATGCTAATGTTAACTTGAAGATGAAGATCAAGGGTTATTTAGACCTGGTTTCTGCTATTAACAAGGCCAAGGACAATGATGATAAGGATAAAGTTAAGGCGGAGGATGCCAATTCCAAGGCTGAGAAGACGAAGGCCAAAGGTGAGGAGACTATGGCTGGAGTTGCACAGGCTAAATCTGATGCATTTACTTACGTCTGGGAGAAGGATTTACAAAAGTTTAATTATAAATTGAATACCTGAAGAAGGTGTTGTTTAAAAATGGTTAGGACGAAGCCCTTATCAAGGCCGATATCTTTGAGGACTCATATTTGTTCAAGGAGATTGGTGTTGGTTCCCCTCCTTCAATTATGATGATGATGATGAGGAGGAGGAGGAGGAGGAGGAGGAGGAGGAGGAGGAGGGATTACTCAAAAATCACTCTGTCGATGTTAAGGTGGATAATGCTAGTGTTGAGGTGGACAACATTAGTGTCGGCCAACAGAAGTAGGTTAGTGCTTATCATGATGCTTAAAAAGAGAAAGACAATTCCAATACTATCAAGGTTATTAAACACGTGGCCTCTCCTCAAGATGTTGAGAAGGTTAAGGATGGGGCGGACCAGTTAGAAAACATTACTGTCATTCAAGCTTACGAGAAGGCAAAGGTGGGAGAGAAAACCAATGCGAGCTCCTTTTATATCATTATAGGAGAGATTGTATCTATTTTTGCTTTCTTCCAAACTGTAATGTAAGGGTCATCCCCATTTACTTTTTCCAATGAAATTCAAAGTCTAAACTAACTTCATTTGGTCATTTATCTTTTAATATTCTCTGCATTTTTTCTTTTATTGGGCTTGAATGGCCGATCTCTTATCTTTTCCCTTTTTCTATTTGAGACAAGACGTACAAACAACACTTATCACTTCTCATCATGACTTTGAGGATACGTGTGCGAGACTCCTCGCTTATAATTGTGATGATATCAATGAAGATGGAGACCTCAGCCAAATATTGGGGTCTGACACGTCTTCGTAAGCAAAATAAGCCTATTCAGATTTGTGCTAATTTTTTCATTAGGTTATAGTGGCTAATGGTGTATATAATAACATGATTTGTGTCAATTAGTCTAATCATAATGAAACGTTAACCAATTTTAGGTCCAAGTTTGACAAGGATACTGTTTAGCTAGCTGAAGATGGAGGACTTGACCGAAAGTTGGCCAATATTGAGTCTATCCATGCCAAAAAGACTCTGATTATGCAAGTCAACCTCTTGGGATCGAGAGAGGTCATTGTTCTTCTTAAGAAAGAGAATAACGACTTTAAAGTCGAGCTTGGGAGATCCAAAAAGTCTCCACTAGACAAGCTAGTAAGAGAGGGAGCCTTCTTTCTTGATAAGGATAATTGATAGCTAAGGGAAGAGTTGGAGAAGGCCCAAAAGTCTTCGCATGATAAGTAGGCGATCATTAAAGGTCTATTCGAGAAATATGATCATGTGAGGTTTCAATTCCATAATCAACCTTTCTAAGTGTGGAATAATGGCTATGGTGAGGCTATTGTCAATTATGATATTGCCTTAACTAAGGCTCGGAATGTATCGTATAAGAATAGATTGCTTAATGCCTTGGATATTGTAAAAGTGTCAAATGATTCCTAGTTGTGGTATTGGTATGACCTCGGTTGCCTCAACTATCAACTCCCCCTTACAGACTAGATGTTTTATGGATTCCATTCTGATCAGTTTGATACCGTAGTATTTGGGCGACCATGCCCTTGATGAAGATGATGAACTTCGTCGGCCTCCTCACTTAGTTAATAGGGTAACTAAAGGTGGGCCATCAAGAATTAAAGACTTGACTGATATTGTTAATCTCCGTATGTTTAATGGTCCAACAACTAAAGGTTAATATTCTAATCTAATATCTCCCTAGTCACATCAGTGACCTATTTGTAAGCACTTTCGTTGTAAATTATTCACAATTCTAATTCCCTTGTAATCTCTTTTGAGAATTAATGGAAATTTTAACATTTTTCTTTCCATTATGTTGTGTGGTCCTTGGCCTTACCTTTTTGGTTATGTTTTCACATCAAACCTTAGACCTACAGATAAAAAAAATAATAGTGCATATATTTATGGGGTCATCTCCGAGCTAAGATTTTTTTGACTTGGTCGGTACTAGGTGCCTTAGGTTTTCTTATGGACCTTTTATTTGTTTTGATCAATATTGCATTTTTATTAAAAAACAAAACAATTATGTGTTCCTGGTCGGAGACCAGATGGTGATCCTTGATCGACTAACCAATCACTCTTAGATAAGACATTTTAAACAAGAGTACTGGATGGTGTTCCTTGGTTCACCAGCCAACTTGTCTAAGAGAGGACATTTAAAGAAGAAAAATATATGGGTCACAAATAGAAATCCAAACATAATCCATTTGACTGATAATATTCTTTATTAAATACTCATTGCCTTCTTCTTAGCATAATGTAAAGAGATGGAAGCATAAGTTTTGAAATAAAATTCTAAATTAAATATTGACAAATAAATATTTTTAAGAAAGCTAAGAGAATGTATGAAAAATAATTCAAAATTAAAATGAATTTAAACTAAAAGTAAAACTTCTTGAGGTTAATTATGTTCCATGTTCGGGGAACTTCCCTTCCCTTAATGGTAACTAAGTGTAGGCTCTTTGAAGGTCATTTCTAACAACTTTGAATGAATCTTCCCAACTAGGCCCGAGATTTTTGTTTGAGGGATTTTTTGCATTGCCCATTATATTCCTTAGGACATATTGCCTGACCTTGAATCTCCTCGCATTGACTCCTCTGTTGTACTTCTTGGCCAACACTTATTGATAGGAGGCAAGTTTTATAGGGTCTAATTCTCCCATTTCATCTACTAGGTCAAATTCATATATAAATGCTTTACCATTGAGACCTTAGTCAACCAGGGAGGACTTCATGGTCGGCAGACCGATTTCAAATTGAATGACAACTTCCATCCCACAATGTAGGGCAAAGGTGTTTCCCCGATCGATATCCTAGATGTCGTTCGATACGCCCAGAGAACATGGGGAAACTGGTCAAACCATGTGCCTTTCCCTTTATCCCAACTTTTCCTTATCGCATGAGGATTGTTTTGTTGGAAACTTTCGCTTACCCATTGTTAAGGGGATAGGCCACTGAATTGAAGCAGTGCCTAATCATGTGCTCATCGTATAAACTTTGAAAAAGGTTGATCTCAAATTGTGTCCCATTATATATTTTGATGATTCAAGGAATGCTAAAGAGCGTAATAATGTTCCTCTAAATAAATATGGTTATATTAACATCTCAAATGTTTGTCAATGGTTCCCCTTCAAGACATTGAGAAAATTAATTTGTGCCGACCAAAAGGAACATCCTATTACCAGATACAGGGGGTAGCACACCAACAATGTCCAGTCCCCACTACGCAAAAGGCTAAGGACTTTTGAGGGGTTTGAGATCATTGGTGAGAAGATGCACTAAAATCGAGAATATCTAGTAGTTTTTACACTTTCGAACATACGCAACTACATCTTATCGTATATATATATCTGAATGCTAGCGATCTACCCCCACTACAAAAAAAATTGCTTTTTAATACGGAGGCTTTTGAGACGGCTAAAATTCTAGTCTTTAAAACTCACTTTTTGAGACGGCTAAAATTTACAATCTTAAAAACTATTATTTTTTAAGATAGTTAATTTTACCAGTCTCAAAAATATACTTTATAAGACAGCAAGTTAATAGACGTCTCAAAAGTTATGCCTTAAGAGACGGCTGATACCAAATTGGATTTCCCCTTTTCTTTTTTTTCGTTCCCGCTTCTTCCCCCTCCCCCCCCCCCCCCCCCCCCCCCCCGCCCTTATATTAGTCAGAAAATAAGAAAAAAATGAAAAGAAGTCGAACCAAATCCTCCCCACCTACATGCCTCACCCACGACATTTACTTCACTGGCAAAAAAATCCACGCACATGCCTCAACCGCACGCCCTAGCCGCATGCCTTCACCGCCCTCACTCTCGCCGCCCTTACTCTAGCCGCCCTAGCCCTTGCCCTAGCTTCTGGTTAAGTTAACAATATAGGGTCAGTCATATTTTATTTGTTGACTATTTTGATTATCTTTTATGCTATTGTTGCATGTTAAAGGGTTTATGTTATTAATTATATTGGTTGGAAGATTGTACAGGAGGATCCAACCTAAAATATTGTATAAAGAGCAGGGTTTCAATATGTGGATTGATGTGGATAAAAGGTAATTTTAATTATTGGTTATTACTTAATATTATTAGATTTTTTACTGGATTGATTTGTAGTGGTGATAGGAGGTTGAGGGTGAGCCAATTAAAAATCCGGATTGTCAATTGGATGTTGTAGTATAGTTTTAAGATTAATTTATGATAATATCTGTATACTTGTTTCTGTAAATGTTAGTTAGAATTATTGATATGTTTGCTTGTGTCAATTAATTAATTTTCTTTGCAAGTAGTTCATGCCATTAATCTGGTTTACTATTCGATTATGATTTTATTTTGTCCTTTGCAAGTAGTTTATGCTAATTTTTAACATTCAAATCACTAAATGTTGGGACACAAACTCCAACATACAAACATATGATGTGGTACCTGAAAGCAATAAATAAAAAGACAAGCATTAGTTAAAATTCTATTTTAAATAAAAAATTAGTAAACACAAACAATTAATGTCACAATCTGTAAACAATCTAAAAAGATAAACTTGATATCTCACGATCTGAGTGGCAAGAAATGGGACACGGATACCAAGACACACAAAAGTAACCTAAGGGAAGTGATCGTATCCTCACTGGACTCCCAATACACAATTGACTACTATACGATTGTTTAGAATTAAAAATATGATTTAGGAGTCGAAAACTTAAAATAGTAACCGAGTGGCCTAAAAAGAGGCGCAGACACCCTAAGAGTACCAAAGTATGGTACCTCATCATTTTTTAATTAATCTCATATCTCAAATCATTTTGCATTCATGGATAGTTGCGTTAGATGGGTAAGTTTTTTGTGAAATCAGACCTGGATTAGATTAGATCTAATGATAGTTATGACTTTTAGGGATTTGATACAATTTAATATTGTTTTGATCCATTGATCGCGTGAATCACTTGTTGGTGAAGTTATTACTGATAATTATATGGCGACTCATGTTATGTTTTTCATTCAAAACAAATAGTTTTTTCCCAAACATTTGTTTGTTCTTCACTTTTATGGGGAGTGCTATTTGAGTGACCATATTCAGTTAAAAAATAGTAACTTTTTCAACCAAACTTTCCCGCGCATCGCACGGGTTACCACTAGTATCTAATATAAGTTTGTATTTAATGATCTTTAGTGCGAGTGGGCGAATTTGATTTGCTAACATTTGGTTGACTAACTAAAATTACAAGTTTGTTGTCATTTTAAAGTGTATTCACGGGGAAAACGTGTTGATACTCTAAAAATAAGATATTTAGGGGTAATGTAGAAGAGAGTCGCCCCACACTTTTTCCTTTACAAACAATTCAACATCCTCCTTAGAATCAATGAGTGTGTCCATGAGCATAGCATAAGATGTGATAAAATGTGATACATTAGGGGAACACTACTTGTAAGCAATCAAGTTCCTCAATAATGTTTCACTGAAATCATCAACGCACAACGATGGTCTTTTTAAACAACGTGTACCACACATCTGACACAACCAATTAAACAAACAATAAATAAACATTGATATATCACGTAGAAGATTCAACAACCTTGACAACAAACGATGACTATATGATATTAGAGTTGTCTCCTCTGCCACAACCATAGGTAATATTGGAGTCGTCTCCTCTATCACAATCACATGAAATGTATTATCAGGGTCTTGCAACCTTGAATATATAATTTGGTAAGGGTATGCCTTCAAAGAAGTTCTGATTTGATAAAGATTCATCAAACAAGAAGGCAGTAAACAAATAGATCAAAATTTCACAATTAGAAAGTGCGGGCTCTCGCTCGCTTTGAATTTGTTGCCCGATCGATCAAGATCAGTTGGAGAGTAATACACTACGGGATAATTCCCCGAACAAACATTATATGTTGGCCGATTGCACCTGTGTATGCTTCTGAAGTGATAGCGTTACACCCGTTAACAAAATATGAAAATTATTAGTGTAATCCTTTACTGCCATTTTCTAGAAGTTCAGACTCACAGTAGCGTGGAAGAAATCAAACATATATCTTAAGTCACCAATTTATAGCATCTATGATAATTTTTCGAAGAGTGAGATGGAAGAATTGCTCAAGAACACATAAAGGAACCTGGTTCTCTAGTAGTAGTGAGTCATGTTTAATTATAAAGTGATCTAACTCCTTAATGAATATTGGGTGCGTAACATTATGCTCATGAGTCAGTAATCTTCATAGAAATTGAAGTATGAAACAACAATGAACCAACATTATTTTTTTAAGCTCCACATTGTCGTATTTGAATCATTCTTTATAGCATACTCGAGCATCAGGTGCCAAATCTGACATAACATCCCCACATACACGTAGGATATCATCTATATTATATTGTCTTACTCTAGCGGTACTGTCCAAGAGGCTATGAATGTAATTCATTTTGTCATCCTGAATACCTTAGAGGGTCTCATCATCTCTATGCAAAGGCCCAATGGACACCACACCAGGGGAATATCTTTTGGTTGCTCCTCAATTATCGGGATTTCTGGAGAAGATGTGCCAAGTCCCCTAATGAAGAAACTCTCCTTGAGTTAACTAGATTTCGGTACCCATAGATCCAAGCATTAATGACACAACCAAGTTGACTAGGTTTCGGTACCCGTAGATCCCAAACCGTACCTATAGATCAATGGAATAAACTTGACAGGTCATGTAAAAACATATTTTTCTACCTAAATGGTGGCAACTCTTCGAGCTGATTCATTGAGCCTTATTATTAATGAGACTCATTGTATCCCATTGGTAATTTGAGTCCATTATCTCCCAAACAGATTGGATTCTTCTAAGAGTCATTGGTCCAAAATTAGAGTATTTGAAATTCATAAATTTAGTCCATAGGCTTCTACCTTCCTTCATGTTCCAAGTCAACTTGATATTAGTAGCTACCATAATAGAGGACAAGTTTTTAACATCTAATCTGCCTGCTTGCTTAGGAAAACAGATAGAATCCCATCGAATCCAATGGCATTTGTTCCCATATTCCTTGTCCATCCCCCAAAAGAAGGCACTAATCAACTGGTTTATAGACTTAATGACCATTTTTGGGGATTTAAAGCAAATAGAGAATAAATAGGCATTGAAGAGGGGACTAATTAGATGAAAGTAAGTCTTCCTACCAATGAGAGGAACTTAGTCTTCCAAATTTGGATTTTAGAGGCTATAGACTGGACTAATGGTTCAAAAAATAAGGCTTTTCTTCTACCTTTAAATAAAGGGCAGACTAGGTATCTAATTGTTCCACTTGCACCTTTAAAACCTGTTACTTGAGCTATTCTGATATTGGCGGCAGTAGGAGCTTTAGAACTTTTGAGCTCACATTTTGATAAAGTTTGTTGTCCATCTTATATTTACACCATCCATACCTTGTTCCGCTATTTGGATCAGTAGAAACCATAGTAAATTTGAAAGCATTCAAATGAACTGCAACATGATCATTAAAAAGGACTGCCAACTTATCTCATCCTCTTGTTCAAGTATAGCATTCAAATATCCTAATCTTCAAAATGAGATTCTGCATCAGATATTCATGCTCAAGTTTGATACAAGGCAAAACAAATGTTTATACTCCCCATTTGAAAGTTGGCAAAGCTGGTTGTAATTATGTGATCTAGTTATGTATACATGTGTATACATACATCTGTTTAGACAATCTTACTATGTTTCATTGTTCTCTAGCTAATGGTTGAATTGTATTCACAATCACGATGGTGTGCTATGGTGCTTTGTTATCACACGAGTCACCCTACTCCCTAGCCTAATGAGCTATAGGAGAGTAATTAGCTTTATTATCCTGCTTGTTTGGAAGCCATCTCCCACTAAGGTGATCTCTTTAATGGAAGCACCCTAGTGGGATTAAGTTCTTGATAGCGTGAAGGTGACACTAGGAGAGACATGGATGGTCTCCTCAACTCTAGGTTCATTGCTTACATGGTTCTTTCGTATATTTTTTTCCCTTCATTTTTTCTCTCTGTTGGATCTACTCCCCTTCTTGTACTTTCCCTTTATTGAATTTCATAAATAAAATTTGTGGTTGGGGTTTTGGTATTGGCTGGCTCAGGGTGCCATTGTCAACCTAGTTGGCAGTCCTTGTCCCGATCCTTCTTTGCATTATCAGTCCATCTTATGAAAGTTTGTTTGAGCTACCATTCCACTCGAGGGAAATTATGGATTCATATACTAATCCATAGCAGAAAACTATTCCGTCAAAGATTTCTTGCAGCTCAATGATAATGGTAGTAACTTGAAGAATATTTTTGACTATGAAGAAACCTCTTACAGTTGTGCGGACAATAATGAATACACGTGGAATGGTAGAGTTCTTCTCCTTCCTCCGGTGTCTATTTTTCCTTTGTTCCATTATGAATCTTAATATAGATATCATTAAGTATTTTGAAGTAGATTGTATATCTCTGTCCTAAATATGAAGTGTTAAGCTTTGATGGAAATTCAGCTTTAGATATATGGTCAATTATATTCACAACCCTGATAATTAATTGGTTGTTTTACGGTTTTTCTTATAATATTTTTTAGCTTTCAGCAATTAGTGACAATAAAAAATGAAGGTTGTTAATCTACATAATAGTTCTTTTAATGATATCCACATTGAATAACTAGCTTTGTCTTTAACCTGGAAATTAAGTTGCGACTTAGATTATATACTTTAAAGTGGCATTATCTGAATTTTCTAAATAATATTTCTTAGCAAGTTCTGGTTTCCTAGAAGATAAATTTCTTGATGAGGGGGAATGTGGTTTAACATGGAGGAACTGGGAATGGCAAATGAATTCCAATTATGCCAATTATTTGAATATGAGAAACCATGAGAAGCCATACCATAATTTTGGAGCCCCCCATTTAAAGAAGAAAAGGTGTCAAGAAATAATGCAGAGCTTAAGTGCTCTGTTAAAATTAGGTCATTGGATTAGACAATTGGTGGGTTTTATAATCTGACTTAATTGGTGATTTTGTTGGAAACCTTTAATTGAATTGTGTTGAGTTGTGATTTCGTGTTAGAATGCATATTTAGGACTTAATTAATTGTAAGTATGAGTGTCTTATGTTAATTTGAAGTTTTTGAATCTGAAATCATATATTGATTGAGTTAATTAAAGTTTGAGAATGAGGTTAGGTTTAAATTGTTTTTGACGAATTTGAACCTTAATTCGTGTTAGAATGAAGTTTTTCATTGTCTAATCGTATTAGAAGCATGAATATATAGTTTATAAACCTAGAGATTGGGTTTTGTATGTTTTTAGAAGCTTGGAATTTACTTCAATGGAGGTTGGATCCATAAATATGCATTTTATGCAAGAAGAATTAGGACCTAGGATGTCTAAATCAATCCGGATGATGATGCATGATTTTGTGGAGGTCGATGTGTTGTGATCACACATTCGATATGGCCACCACAACATGACATTGGATGCAGATGGATCGATCCATCAGAGTGGATTCAGATGTATTGGAGTTTTAGTTTTATCTCAGTTTAGTCTATTTACCTCACCTTATGTTATGGCATTTTAATGTAATTTCACCCTAAGAAGAAAAACTTAGTGGAAATGATATTGATCATTCTATAGTAAAGGAGTTCAATCAGGCAATTGATGACAGTGGGCTTAGATATTTAGGATATATTGGCACTTTAGTTGGTGAAAAAATAGATATGGGGAGGAGGTGATTGTGGATGGATTAGACAGATGTTTGTACAATCAAAAGTGGGCTCAAATGTATCCCTTATCTAATATTGAACACTTGCACAATATAACTTATGATCATTCTCCTTTATTATTATTAGTTTTGACTAAAATTGATGCTCATCCTATATTATTTATGTTCCAAAAGATGTCGTACAATCACCCTCAGTTCATGGAGTTTGTTATGAACTCTTGGAAAGTGGAGACAAATACCTCTGGAATGAGGAACTTCTCTTTGAAATTTCAGAGATTAAAGGTAAATTTGAAAATTTGGAATAAAGACTCATTCAAAAATATTGATCAAAATGTGAAAGATGTGCAGGACCAAATACTTCAGCTTGCGCTTAGATATGAGTTAAATCCTTCTGATGCTGATAGGTTGGAATTGAAATTGGGCAGGTCTAATTTGTTGGTTATATTGAAAAATGAAGAGTTTTTCTGGAAGAAAATTGATTGTTAAATGGTTACAAGCAGGGGATGCAAACACACGCTATTTTCATGCTACTGTCAAAGCTAAACACAAATATTTTCGATTCAAAATATTATTGATGGTGATCTAACCTTTTAGATGAAAAGAAAGACATCCAAAATCATGTGGTGGATCATTTCAAAGAGCTTTTTTGTTCTGAGCAGACTATTTCTAATGATCTACATTTGGATGTAATTCCAAACATCATTTCTCCTGAGGTGAATGAATGTCTTGAAAAGTTTACAACTGAAGATAAAATATATGAAGCTTTGAAGGATATGAATGAAGACTCATCTCCTTCCCCTGATGGTTATATGGTGGAGATTTTCATAAAAAGTGTTGGCACATTATAAAAATTGATCTTGTAAATGCTATTAACAGCTTTTTGTCGGTTTTGAGCTACTTAAGAGTTGGTCTAATACCTCCATCAGGAATAGGTTTTTGCACGCATCCAAACGTTGATCTAATAAGCACGGTGGGGTTTTAAGGCACACTTTGTTTCTTCCCACACTACTTCTTGACAGTTATGAATCCATCAGGAGTAGGTTTTTGCATAAATTCATACTGAGCTGTAAGATTTTCAGAAAATTCCATAGGCACGGATGGTTGAAGAAAAATTATTGCATCCCTTTCTGATTCGGATATGCTTAGAGTTGCCCAAATATTTTTAATATGTGTTGTTCAAATAACACAATCCAATTTTGACCAATTTTATTTAAGAGGGAAAGAAATCAGAAGTTTGGGAGAGGTTATAAAAATTTCTAAGTCTATGGTAGGCATAGTCAAAATCGTGGCCTGATTGAGCTCCTGATCAGTGACCAATTGGGGTTAGACAGTGACCAATTGGGGCTGATTAGTGATGCTAGTAGAAGTTTGGTGACTCTCAACCAAGCTATGCGATGGCCGAATGCATAGAGATTTTATAATTTCCATCAGTTGCAAATGGTTTGATAATATATCTTGAGTTGGCTGCCAATTTGGGGAAGAATACTGATACGTGATATGGTTTGATTAGGGTCTAATTGCTACTTTATTCTATATACTTTATTTATTTATATTTGAGGTGGTGTTGATCCTCTTTCCAATATTACTAAAATATGCCTAAAAAACTAACAAAGTGATACTAAATCCAACAGATATTTGTTCTTTGTGTGTTTTCATTTTCTAATTCTCCTCTATAATCTTTTGTATAGTCTCGAGAAGGAACCTTTGTGTCTAATGTATGTTAATTTTTAGGGGTTCCATAGAAAACTGCTATTTTTTTAAAATTTTATCTAATTTGGATGTATATTTTGTGGTGGCCAAGCATTGGCTCGGCTCACATGCTTAGTGTAATCAGGGCAAGCCCAACGCTATATGGTGACTTACTATAAGACCTCGAAACTTCTCTGCCTGCAAAGTATAGATTGACTTAAAAATACTACCACAAACTACAACTAATACCTCAACCTCTTTCCAACCTGTGCGCAGCCTCAAAACCACATCTCAGCCCACTAATTCGCACTCAAGAATTAATTGCAAACCATCATTGGGTCCATTTTCTTTGATATATATGCATAGAGTACCAAATTAAAATCATCTATACATGTCTGATATAGGCTAAATGTATTGGGAGGACTACTAAAAGAGGATTACAGAGAGAGTATGAGATGTCAGTATATATACACATGATGCATATATATGATATGCAACTGCATATATATGCAACTGAAGCATATGCATATATATGCAGTGCGTGTGTGCATGTGTTTGTGTGCGTTTGTGTCCGTGTTTACCATATCTCATTATAACCATTTTCCTGCCAAATTATAAAATGAGCATATAATTTTATATTATTTACTTTTGAACCAAAGAAATATATTTGCTGTTCAATTTCAAATATGTGCATATAGGTGCTTGTTAGAGCCCCTAATGTCGAATAAAGAGACTTAGATTCGATACCTAATGCCTTAGTTAGTAAACTTAGATCAGTCTAAATATATATTTGCTCTTACCAATGGTGTTTTTCTAATGTTATACAGATCATAAAAATCAAGTGTCTATAGAGCAGTTACTGTCCTATTATACAGCTAATGCCATATATGCAACTACTGTTCTATAGAAAAGTTACCACTGGAGTTGTGAGTGGCCTTCTATAGAGCAGTTACTGTCCTATTAAGTGTCTTATGTGTACACTTGTTATCAGTCAGTTATGCTATTAGTTAGCTGTGAGGTGTTGCAACCCCAACAAACGACCCTAGTGGCACCCCAGTCAGACACGCCACATCGCAACTTAAGGGTTCATGTTTCTTTATTTCAGAGCCCTACATGCCAACAAACCCAATATATCGAGAAAATTAATGATCTACGAGAAAATGTTGATCCTTCATACAATGACTCGACTTTAGATGTTGAGGAGCCCGCATGTATATCATATGTTAGCAATGCACTTTTTTTATCACACTGGTTTGATATTATATTTCACATAATAATAGTTTATCGAATATTTGTTTAGGTACAGAGAGTACCCCGACTAATGCGAAAAATGTTAGAAAAGCTTCTAGGCCTTGGATTGAATGGAATAATAAGAAAAATAAGATACTAGAATGGAATGAGCTTTGTCAGCCAGTTTGTAGGCTTGAATGCAAATTGATTTCGCAATTAGGCTACTATGCTAGGAGCGAAAATTTGTTTCCGTTGACAATTTTATACTAGACCGAGGCGAAAGATGACACTCTTGAGGGTATTTGGAATGAAGTGAAGGTATTTCATTAATTCAATATGATTTATTTGTTTCGTTATATATGATTTTGTTAAATTTCTAACCAATTTATTAATTCAATATTTATTTGTTTCGTTGTAAATTTTAAGGAAAACACAAATGCACCAGAAGGTTTTAAACCAATTTGCTTTGCTAGGATGGGAGCTGCTTGGAGGCAATGGAAGTACCGATTGAAGATAGATCACTATGAAAAGTTTCAAACCGATGAAGAGCGGTTGAAAAATATGCCCCCTCGAGTCGACAAACTTCAATGGCATACTATAGTGAAGTATTGGGGTCTAAAGAAGATAATTGTATGACAACTCATTAAGTTTAAGATGAGTCTATTTACATCTACTTCATTAGTAATATCAAATTTATTAATTTCTCTAACTTTTTTATAGGATATAGCAAAGCAAAAGTCGAAGAACCGTGAAGGTGAATGTGAATGTGCGTACTCAAGGACTGGGCGAAAGCCACATGCAAAAATTTCCAAGGAGGTTAGAATTCTGGTAGTATAAACCCTTATAATTTTTAGTTTAATAAATATTAATATATACATTATTTTTCTTAGAGGGTAGAAGCAGGAGAGCCCGTTGATGAAATCAGCATGTGGCAAGCCACTCAGACTCCGAATAATAAACCTTTCAATGTTGAAGATGGGTCATCAGATAGAGCAGTATGTATATATTATAAATAAAGCCATTCATTAATTTCTAATATATGTTTAAATTAAATTCATTAGTTTTTAAATATATGTTTAATTGTAGACAATGCTCGAGAAGAGAAGCGAAATGATCCGGAAGCGAGGAATGAGATTTTTAAGGATGTGGTAGGACAAGGAGGCCATGGTTATACTTTACTAAAGGGAGTAGGCATTAGGCCAACATCTACAGGAACAAGTTCCTCTCTTGCATTATTGGAGGATATTAATCAACTTAAGAAAGACGTTGAAGATCAAGAGGGTAGAGCTAAACAAGTCGCTAAAGATCTAGAGGCTAGACATCGGCACGAGCTCAAAGAATTAGAATTTCGCCACCAACAAGCACTCTTACAGATGAAAACTGACATTAGAAGTGAAATGCAGAGTTTGTTTCAGAGCATTATCCCTAATCATGCTTCAATTACCTCAACGGCCCATACCGACTAGGTACTGACACATCTTTATTTTATTTTTATATATGTATGTGATGAAGTGTTAGGTAGGATATATGTTGTGGCTATTTGGCTCTTAGTTGTTTGCAATGTTGTGGTTGTTTCTATAGTTATTTTTGAGTTAATTTATATGTTAAACAGGTTGGTTTTCATGAATAAACAAAGGAGACTCTGTCGAATTTTTTTAAAAATATTAAGTGTTTAAAAGTAAATAAAACAAAGATATACAATTTTGATAAGTTTTTTAAAGATTGTCATCAATAGGAATTATTAAAAAATATTACTTCTTTTTTTATGGTAACTTACACTGAATTAATTTTGTTGCAAATTGAAATATTTTGTGGACAAGGCAAGACACATTTTGATGGAGATCGTTTGCTTCAAGATTGTGAGTATGTATTCTAATGAGATAAGTTAAATTTTAGAGAGATATTTAGTTTGGTGGAGTTTTATGTAGGATATATATATATTAGTGGCTATTTCGCTCTTAGTTGTTTACAGTGTTGTGGATGTTTCTATAGTTATTTTTGAGTTAATTTATATGTTTAAACAGGTTGGTTTTCATGAATAAATAAAGGAGACTCTGCCGAATTTTTTTAAAAATATTAAGTGTTTAAAAGTAAATAAAATAAAGATATACAAATTTGATAAGTTTTTTAAAGATTGTCATCAATAGGAATTATTAAAAAAGATTAGTTCTTTGCTTATGGTAACTTACACTTAATTAATTTTATTGCAGGTTGAAATCTTTTATGGACAAGGCAAGACATGTTTTGATGGAGATCGTTTGCTTCAAGATTGCAAATTTACTTGCATTAGTTTATGTTAGGAATGCATTGGTTTTTATCAAGGTTCTAAAAAACGTGGGGCGTGGTCGAGGCGTGGAAGCCAAGCCTTAAGCCTTAGAAGCCTAGGCGGGCCTTGGCGTAAAAAGGTGTGAAAATGCGTTTAGGCCTTCTAAATATATTTTAATATTTTTAAACCATAACAAGGCTATTAAAATACTAAAATTGTACATATTATAAAAATATGTCCGAATATATGCAAATTAAAATACCATTGGATTATTTTGGATGAAATAATAGTCCGGTTAGTAAAAAAATTCTTTAAAAGGCGATATCGTTTCACCAAAGCATTGTTGTTTTTAGAAAAAAGTGTGCCTTAAGGGTTTTACCAAGAATAAGGCATAACAAACATAAGGCGAGGCGTTTGTCCCAAGCCTTAAGCCTAGGTGGATTTTTTAGAACAGTGGTTTTTATGTATTTGTTCTAATGAGACAAGTGAAATTTTGTATAGATATTTAATGTGATTGTCACAATGTTGAAATTGTCAATTTTATCTTTGTATGAACTATAATTTAAGTTATGTTTTATATTTGTTGAAATGAAATGTCAAATATGTTATATATTATTTTAAAGAGTTTTTGCTAAAAAGTATATTGAGCATATTATGGAATGGATGAAATTTTAATTTTGGCGCAAAAATTATTAAAGACGGCTTCTTTGTCGTCTCAAAAGGATTCCATAAATGAGAACTTTTTGAGACGACTAAGTTATCGTCTCAAGAACCCTTTTGGGACGTTTATTGGCACCTCTAAAAATAACTTTAAAAGACGGTTTTTTCGCCGTCTCAAAAGGGTCCTATAAGAAGTGACCTTTTGAGACGGCTTATTTCCCGTCACAAAAAAACTTTTTGAAACGACTTCTGTTGTCTCAAAAAGATTTTAAAACGGGGGTCTAATACTACGCCCATTTGCTGTCTCAAAAGGCGTCACAAAAGGCTTTTGAGACGGTCATATGACTTTTTGAGACGGTAGGAGCACCGTAGTAAAAAGCGATTTTTTTGTAGTGCCCTTTCATGGCTTTCACGTATTCCTTCATGTAACTTGTAGAGGGTTTAGTCAACCACATCTAGGTGAATATATTGTAGATATTATCATGAAAAAGAGCGTCAGTAAATATTTTCTCCTAGTAATAAATTAAAACAAGTTTCCTTTACCCGAATCTTATGTGCTTCCTTCTTATTATCAGGCAAGACTTCCTTTTTTAGATGGCGTACTATTGGATCCATCCAACTTGGGGTACTATAGATGGACATAACTTGCTCAAATGGTTTCCCCTTGTTAATGTTGGGTTGATATAAAGATAATACAATGAGATTGTTCGTTTAAGGTCTCCTTTCATGACTAAAGCAAGCGTGGCTAAGACTTTCATATGGCTGTTGTTTCCTATTGGGAACTATTTCACTTGCACATGTTGGAACTGAACGACAAGGCGCTGAGCCTCATCAAAGTATGCATTTATACTTATCATTTATTTTTATAATTTATGATTTGATACCATCCTTGAGTCACAAAATATGTGAAGGTGACGCGTGCCCAAGGAAAGTGACTTCTTCAAACCTCTAATCAATGCTTCGTACTCTGCTTTATTGTTGGAGGCTTCAAATTCTAAGCACACTTCCTGATCGATGATAGTTTTCTTCGAGGATACTAGTACTATTCCTATTACTTTTCTCCGCGAATTTAAGGCTCCATCCACATAAAGAGGCCATCAATCCCACTCTGTGACCATTTATTTAACATCCTCCTTAGTTGTAGTGTTGATTTTGATCGGTTCTTAGTCATTGGAGAATTCGACAATAAAGTTAACTAAAATATTCCCCGTGATCGACTTCATAGGCTAACAGTGGATATACAACCTTCTTAGATCCATCAAACCATTTAGACATTTCCCCAGATCGGTTGACCCTTTGAAGAACTACCTTTAGAGGCAAGAAGGTCAGGACGTTGAATGTGTGTACCATAAAGTAATGCTTTTCGAGAGGCTATCACCAGTGTGTATGGAAGTTTCTCTAGGGGGTATATTTTCTCGACATCGATCAAAGTTTTGCTCGCATAATAAATGGGAGCTCAACTCCCCTTTCTTTCGCAGACTGAAGTCGAGATAACGGCATGACTGAATATCGCCAGGTACAAGTATAAGCGTCCTTCTTCATTAGGGATTTTCAAAAGTGGTGGTAACCTAACATACTTCCTCACTTCCTCTAGTGTCTGGGAACTTTTGTTATTCCATATCTCATTTATTTCCTTTTATCAATATCTAAAAAAAGGTCGGCACCTTTATGAAGATCTTGATATGAATCTGTTGAAAACACCGAGCATGCTAGTCAACTTCTTCAGTTCACACACAGTGCTTGGAGGTTGCACATTTCTTATTACTTCAATGTGGTCGGGGCTTGCCTCAATCCCCCTTTTACTGATTAAGTATCCAAGTAACTTTCTCGACTGCACCCCCAAAGAGAACTTGGATGCATTCAGTCTCATCCTGTAGTAATGAAGGATTTTAGAAGTCCTGGAAAGATCAGTAAGGTGATCTTATTTCTCCCTTCTCTTAACGGGCATGCCATTTATGTAAACCTCCATTATTTATCCCAATTATTGTTTAAACATCTTTGTAATAAGCCTTTGGTAAGTTCACCTGACATTCTTTGGTCTGAATGACATCACCCTATACTAATACATTCCTAATGTGGTGATAAATGAGTTCTTCTCTTGGTTGGGTATAAATAATGTGATCTGGTGGTACCCTTAGTAGGCATAGAGGATGCTCATACTTTGGTGAATTATAGTTGCTTCGACCTGTTGATCTATCTCGGGTAAAGAACAAATTTCATTGATGCAAACTCTCCACTTCCCATTGGGCTTTTTAACCAACACAATATTTGATAGCCACTTGAGGAATTAAACATTCTTAATGGATCGTGCCGTCATAATTTTCCACACTTCTTCCTCCACTTCCCTCGCCTTTTCGTGGGAGGTTCTCCACACCTTTTGAGTTAGAGGTGAATGTGAAGGGTACATATTAATCTTGTCACACATACCCTCTGGGTCCAGGCCCGACATGTCATAAGGTTTTCAACCAAATACATCCTGATTTCTTTTGGGAAAAATGACTAATTCTTATTTTTTTTTCTCCTGTAAGAGTGCTCCCGATTAAGAACTTTTTCTCAGGCTGATCATTGTCAAAGACCACCTCCTAGACATGCTTCAACTATTACTTGGAGGGAAAAAATCTTTTTTCAAATTTCCAAGACATTTTCTTTCTTCTTCTCCTGCTTTAGTCGGATGACAGCTATGAAGCACTTCTACGCTAACGTTCTCCCTGATCTCCATTATTCCTTTCTCGGTAATTCACTTCAGCTTCTAATGGTAGCTATAAGTAACCTCCCTCATGGCATGAAGTACTCTCTACCAAGTATGAAATATAAGGAGAATCTATGCTCACTATAGGGAACTCAATGGGTTTGGATATTCTTCATGGTAGGATAGGTAAAACGACCTTCTCAAGGGCCATGACCATCCTTCCTATGAAGCAAACCGACGGCACAGTCATTTTTTATAGATATTTGGCTCGCAAGTTGAGGTTGTTAAACATCTTGAGGTACATAACTTCTGAGGAGCTCCCTCAATCCACTAGTATTTTATCCATGTATAAGTTAGATACTCTACGAGTGATTACTAGATCATTGTGACGAGGAGTCCTCACTTTGACAAAATCTTCCTCGGTGAACACTATATGTTTGAAGTATTCAATCTCCACTAGTCACCAACATTTTCCCGCAATGGGCTTGGCCAATTCAATCTGTAATGCCTCCATTATTGTTGTGACTTTCTTCACCTCCATTATAATGATGTTTCCATTGATCTAACTTGGTTTGACGCCCTATATATCACTGTAAACTCATAGCTAATGTCTTTGCCCAATATATTATCTAGTCTTTGGTCGTGCACATATTGTGCCTCACCCTCTTTATTTTCAACAAACTCGTTGAAGTGCCTATTATGATCCATTTCCTCAAAATGGGATTTCAAGGCCTTGCAATTCTCGATCTTATGGCCTTAATCATTATTGTATGCACATCTAAATGTCATGTTCCTCTTCTTAGGGCCGCCTATCATCTTTTTAGGCTATTTGAAATACTGCCAACCTTTGATATTGTAAAAGATCTTATAGATCGACTCAGCAAAAAATGCGATGGTATGTTTGAACACCTTCTCAAGATCCTTCTTCTCATTCTCTTTATACTTTCCATTTTTTTATTATCTCATTTCTTGGTCACTCCTTCTTTATACCCATTTTTTGTCTATTTCGGTCGATAACTCTCCTCGACAATTGTAGCCACTATATCTTCAACTTTGGCGTACTTATCAATTCTCGCAACGAGGTCATCAATGGTGATGGCTTCTCTCTTGGTGAGATATTGATGAATTATGGAACTTCTCGGTAACCTAATCTTAAAGGTGGCCACCATAACTTTATCAATACAGTTCTTCACCTCATTGTATACTTCCCAATATCTTCAGGCATACTCTTGGAGAATTTTTTTAGGCTTATTTTTTAGCATGAGAAGCGAGTCCATCCTTTTATGATGGATTCTACTTTTGATGAACCGATTCATGAAGGCCTCAATGAGTTCCTTTAAATATGTGATTGATCTTTTTGGAAGATTCTCAAACCACTTCTTAGCAACATCCCAAAGGCTAGAGGGAAATATGGGACTCATTAAACTTTTAAATGTCATAGCCTGGAGATATTTCCTGAAATGGTTAGTGGGATATCTTTCCATCATAAATCTTAAACCGTGGAGTAGCGAACTTCTTGAAAGGCTCAAACTTCTCAATATTTTGGCCAAACGGTGATTTCGTACAAGGGCTCTCCTGGAAAGCTCCATCGTGGTAAGTTCTCTTTAATGACCAGGGTGTCTATACATTTCTCTCATGATCAAATCATAAAGATATTTATCTCATCTCTGTTAATTAGAGCGAAATCTCCTTCCTGGTGGCTTCTCACGAGAAGAACATTCCTTCCAGACCTGGATACTCATTCATCATCTTGGATCTCTTCTCTCCTGAGGACTAAGAGTACATGACCTGTGGATATGTTTATGCTTCTCCCTTTGATCTTCTTTCTCCAATCTGTCTGCATTGTAGGAGCCTAATATTCTGCTCTTGCTAATACTTAGTAGCAACTCTCTCATCTCCAATGCACGTCTTGTAGGGGTTAATGAGACTTGATATCTGGGAAGATCAGTGGGTAGCATGAACTAAGTGATTGGCGATAATCCCTAATTTCTGACCTAACCCTTTGGGGTAAGGGAAAAGGATGATAACCCTCCTGGTCTACGTAGTTATTATAATCCAAATGGTAACCCTCCTGGTATCTATGGCTTTACTGGTGATGATTCTCTTAGTCATCATGATTTTGGTGATCTCTGTTGGGTGGGTGAGACATAAAAAAAATTGGCTAGTGGCAAAGAACGTTAGATTGTTTCAACAAATGACGTCGATTGTAGTTGCAAATTTTTGGCAAGTTATTGTATTCAATGCACACAAGCCCAAGATTAATAATAATTGGAAAGATAGTGATATCTTATGGACACAATACAAGATGTACATGGTTTGATAACTTTCTTACATCAACGGGGTGCTAGGGTTTGTTCCCTATTGATTAAGAACTCAGGTCGAAAGAGTTGTAGTACTCCTTAACATTACATGTATACATGCCCCATTCACATGGGGTGAGCTTACATCTATAAGGCATATTAGGAGAGTACTAAGCCCCATTAAAAGCTACCCTATTAGTTCATATGTATCCCTTAATTATAGTCGACCTTAAAAATTGATAGATTTGAATAGTCCTTCTTTGATTGAAATAGTTCATTAATTATGGGAGCACCTGGCCAAGCACGTGCTAGTAAAATACTTGACCCCAAAAGTATACATATACTCTTACATTCGTGTTAGTAGAGTGACATTCGCGTTTCATCAAAAATTATAGATCGATTATCTGTTTATGCCATAAAATGCATATCCTAAACCCATATATGTCTTGTGTCATTTGTTTACTTTAGTATTAGATCTACAATGTTTGTTGTATTTCCCTATCACTCTTTGCATGGAATCACCACATGTATTTAGTTTTCTCATTACACCATTAATGAAGGCAATTAAAATTTATGATTCGAAAGATGGGTTTTTCTTAGTCCATATATGTTGGGAAGATGCGCTCATTATTACATAAAAATCCAATGTTTATTTTATAAGAAAAGTACAACTCCCGATTTGGGGAATACCATAAATCAGAACTAAATGGGCATTGCTTTTTACTATTAATAGTTTTGATCATCAATTTCCTCGATAATGTATTTTTCAATTAGTTTTGATCATTTTTGGTGACTAGAAATTTTAAGAATGCAATCTGTGTTCGTCTTAATAGATAAAAACTAAATTATTCGACAACCTTTGCAACTTTAATTTTTTTTTAATTGCGCACAACATATTCTTCGATCACAATCAATGCTAAAATCTTGGTATTTGAGACTTTTTGGTTTACTCCATTAAAATATTAGGGGGCCGAATCCATTCATTTAAAAAAACTTGATTATGTGCATGTATGCTTAAATGGATGGTTAGAAAATTACAATTTTTAAAGGGTCTATGTCACTAACTTTATTTATCAAAGGTTCATACAAGTTTTCCTAGTTCTTAGATTACAGTAAGTCTTATGTATGGATTTTTTTCTTGTCCAAATTATAATGTAAGGAGAGATTTTATTTATTGGAAAATGTGTTGTTAGAGGATGAATTCATTATTAGTAGATTTGGGGGGTGAATATTATTGGGTTTGGGGGTGGCAGTTGGGACCATGGGGTAATAAGGGGGTAACTCACCTGGAGGGTCCTTAGGGGTCTTGCTCAGAGGGAACTCAATACCAAAGTAGGGAAAGAGAGAACTGGGGGGTACTGAGAGGGACTTTATAAAAAATCATGAATTAGGGCCGGTTGCATCAACCAGAATTTGGTGGAAAATAAAGTGGATACATCCCTTTTCCTAGTGGCACGGGGGATGGTGACACGACCATCCATGGTAGAAGTTATGCTAAGTACAACTGCAGAACGGTAGAGAGTGCAAGCCTCAGCGAAAGTAACCTTCTTATTGATCAACTGAAATATAGGTCGAGGAGCCCCTTGGTCAAAATCGAAATGCCTCCACTCAGTAAAGGAAGGAAGGAACTCGAGGGTGAACAGAAGAACCATGACTTGCGAAGGATCTTCTATGACGCAAATATACTTGACCAATCTGGCCGCAGAAGTAAAAAAGCCACAAGTATGGACATCGTCTAACTCCACATAAGGCCTCATCACAAAAGAGTCCAGTTTTTCAAAAATGACTATTATCTCCTTTCGACTCTGCTTTTTATGGTAACACTGGAGGCAAGGGGGACTGACGGCCTGGCCATAAGGATAAGGAATGGTTTTGGCAGGAACAACAGGAAAACAGGTGTAAAGGAAACCCATTAAAAAAATAAAGTTGGCAAAATTGGCAAGGTTATAACGACCAAGGGACTATTCCATGTCGAGATGGATTCGATCCAACCAGGTGTAAAGAGGCCCCAAAGCAATAGCACGCAGAGGAAGCTTGTAACCTCTGTCCAAACGAACGAAAAAGTTTACGAGGTCCTTTCTGGGTTGGTTGTTGGGCTTCCCAGTCAATAGGAAATGGGAGAGAAAAATATGTAATTAGGCTAGTAATTCAAGGGATAATACTTTACCCTTGCCTATGACAGAAGGGGCATCTTTGACAGCAGAAGCCTCGAAGAAATAATTGATTATGGGAGTAAAAGTAGATTTATTGGAAGAACCAGTGCAGGTGAGGTAAACCCGATCCAACTCAGCCCGGTCAACAGCTTCTTCGGCATCCAAGGCCTCATTAGTATAAGCAAACTCACCCATGGGTTCAAACCTAAGTAGCTCAAAGACATCCTCTAAGGTAATGGTGAACTCTACCCAATCAGTAAAGAAGGTGTGAGTTGTGATGTTCTATCTGGAGACCAACACTTGAAGGGATGCATTGTGCTTGGAAAGAGTGAACTCCCCAAACTGGTGGGCTCGATGAAGACCAAGTTTGCCAAGAGCTGCAGTGTGAGAGCTCTGCATATATGTGTGCCAGGCGTTGAAATGAGCTAGATAGCCCCCAGGTGCTTTGAAATCAATCTGTGCGCAAGAAAAGTCACCACGATCCAATCTGAAGTGCAGAGTCCCCTCTGAAGGGAGAAAACCCCATTTATCTGACTCTTCATCTTCATCACCCAACACCAAAGGGTCATACTTGGCTGAAAAATTGCAAGTCTTGCACGCATTATAAAAATAATTGTCCTTACCAAAAATGGGAGAACGATGGTAGAAATGTAGCTTCTCTTGGCGTCCTACCACCAAGGCAGTGGTGCTCGAGTGGGGGGCAGTGGCAGACATGGTGTTGGTTGCAGGCGAAGTGTTTAAGGGGGTGGGAATATTGGTGGCACTGGAAGAAGCCATAGAAGGTGGCGAGGAAAGAAGAAAGCTCAATAAGGAGAAGATGGAGATGAAGATAGTGGAGTATGGCCACAGAAAGCGGTGAAGAAGTTGACGAAAGAAAAGAAACCAGAGAAAAGTTTAGTAATATTAGCGAGTTATGGGTTTTCTCTCTCTAAATTCCCTAGGAGTTGAAGAAGACGAAGGTAAGGAAAATGAAAAAAATGGCTAAGTGCGTGAATAATAGCCATTTGAATTTTCACAAATTGGCTTTTGAGTTTCCCACTACCACACGTGCATAGCCGCCCACAATCATTTCAAATGGACACATGGCATTTCGGGGATTGTCCTAACAGTAGAAAAGATGGTACCACATCATTAATGAAGTAAAGAATGTGGTTTAGAAAGGGTTTCTTTCAAAGCAAGTTATGATTTTGGCGCCAAAACTTTTTGCTTGGCACATCGGATGTCCCACAATGCAAAGGTTGTTTCCACGGTTCAAAAAGCTACGATATCCCCTCGCCACAAGTCCAAATGGGTTTAGCTTTAACCCACGCATGTCGGGGAGAAATTTTCTTTTCGAACAAGATGAAATGATGATGCAACACGACCCAAACGAGAAAGTACCTTCAACTTGGTGGGATTTCGTTAGGAGAATTTACACAGGAGAATTCCAACGTTAGAGAAAAGGCTCCACGCATCACTATACAAAAAGTTCACAATGTCCCCTCGCTACAAACCCGTTCGGAGTTATTTCTGGCTTTGGTACATCAAGGAGAATTTTACTTTTTAAATAACACAAAACGAAGAAGAATAGGGGCATGACGAAACTTGGAATAATTTTATAGTTCAATAGTTACTTTGGGAGAATTCCACGAGTCTAAATGCTAGCAATGTTTAGGAGGGAGATTTCATACCACTAGGGGCATCCCTAACGAAAATACCAACTTATTACAACCACACTGCATGGTGACACGGAATAGTGCAGATAGAGGAGAGTTTAACTTTTGAACAGTTAGATCGGGTAATAAGAAATTTCCTCAGATGTTTCAAAGAATTCCATTAGCCAGTGAAGAAGATGGAACAACTGAGGCACAACGGTAGAAAAAGTTGCGATGTCTCCTCGCCATTCGCTGACAACTTTGTTCAGGTACATCGGGGAGAATTTAACTTTTTTTGGCAGAGACAACGGCAGAAGTTGTAACGAAGACAGAGATGCAAGATTTTTTTTTCACAAGTAGGGGGTTCATCGGATTGAGAATTTTTACGTGCAGACATTTCTTGTTACCACAACAAATCTCTCCATGAAGGGGAAAATGTAGGGAGGCTTGAAGATAATCTCGAGATTAGAGATAATCCCCCTCAGCTAATACAACAGGCTCAAGCGAAGTAGCTCACTGAGGTAGCTCAAGAGAGGACCTCGGCATGGCAACTCAAGCGAGGCAGCTCAGCGTGGCAGTGTAAGTGAGGCAACTCAGCGTGACAGCCCAGGGAGATCCTCTAGCGAAGTAATTGGCCGAGAGGGCTCATCCTTTAGCTTTGTTATCTTACTTAGTCATGTTGTATCCTTTTATACAGACCACAAGCTATAACGATTGTAATAATATAACGATTATAGCGATATTCAGTGTTAGGTCAAACGGCACTCACGAGAGATTAGGTCTGGCAGGGCCTGGGAGAGCCTTCATGCTCTATTGGGAGACCTCGCCGTGAGAACTTCAGAGGGATTTGATTTGGAGGATTGAGAAATGAGGCAGCGTTGGGGCTTGTCCTGACCATCTTAAATACACCTGGTAAAACACCGAAAGACCTTTGATCATGGAATCTTGGGCGGAGCTGTCGTGTGGTCCATTGTGCATTGATGTAACAACCCCGCTTTTTTTAAATTGGTATTATTAAATTAATTAATTGGGAAATTCGAGAAAAATAAATTTTGGATTTAATTATTTTTAATAATTAAATATATTGGTTATTATATATAAAAATAAGGTTTTAAGTGGAATTTAAATCAAGATTAAAATTCGGAAATTAAAACTTTTTGTATAAAAATAGGGGGAGGATCCGAGCTAAGGAGGATAAAAATAATATTTTTAGAAACCCGACCATCCGATCGAGCTGAATTTTTCACGAAATCCCCGTCTCGCCGTTCGCTACAACATTTTAAAATTTTAAGCCATTATGACTTTCCGATTGTCCGTAATAATTTTTCGAGTGTTTGTATCTGATTATAACTCTTTTTTTAATCACACTCATAATCATTTATATAATACAACAAATTCGTGGTTTGGCTTTTAAAATCTTTTTTTAATCAATTTTTCAACCAAAAGACCTCTCCAAAATTATTTTCTTTCATCTACAAACTTTAGCCCCAAACTTAATCAAGTGTTTGACTCAATATTTGAAGGCATATTTAGTGTTTTCTTGAGTTTGGGCTAGAACGAGTTTTGATTATTTTCACGAGAGGAACGTGATGGTATGATCAGATTTTGAGGCAGAAATTTATGTGATGATTTTGAGGTACGGGACTTACACAATATGCTCCAAAATTCTCTCCAGAGTATTTCGTTTGTTTTTTGTGTCAATTGTACTCATGTTGAATTGTGATATTCATTGGAATCCTGAAAAATTGTTCGAATCTATTATTTGATTCATTGAGATATATTATATTATTGATTTGAGCATAGTGTCATGAGATTTTAATATGGCACGGAGAATGGGCACCCGCCAATAGTCCAAGAATAGTTATATGGCTTTGAGATGCCTAGGGGAGGTGAGGTGAGGCCTGGTGACCCATTGATGTGTTGTTGAGAAATTAATATTGATATAATGCTTGAGTATTGCATTTGATTTGTATATGCACATTCGTATTATTGCGATTTATTTATCGTGATAATTATTTTTTAGCATCTATTCATGTCATATTGTGTACTTCCCCGTATTTTCTTTTAGTTGCAGGCTAGCATGGATTGGAACATTGTGGACTATTTTGGAGGATTATTATAGATCTTGGATTGGAAGATGTGTTTTTTATGTATAAATTAGTGGTGTAATTTTTGTTGGAGAATTGTGTATTTTGGGAGAAACACTATTGTAAATCATTATTGTGGAAATAGAAGAATTATGATTTTTTTTATATTTAAATTGTGGAATTCAGATGCTCCATACTTATTTTGGATGGTTTTAGATTAGTTTTTATCATAGTAGAAAGTCGTGTGTCCTCTCGGGTGCACGGGGTGTTACAGTTGAGTTATGAATCAAACAGCCCTCTACTTAATGTCACATCTACATTAAGTGATGTCACTACCCAGCTAAGCAATGTCAAATCTTCACTTGAGTAAACTACCGTGGTATTTGGGACTGTTAGACAGTTAGTGAGCCTCCTTTGTGATGACAACCCCCTGACTCACAGTGGTTAGGCAAAAGCCATGTCTTTGCATTTAATGTTTATGATGTGGAGCTGACTAGTCCATCAGGCATTTAATGTGTGTGATATAAAGTATGAGGGATGTCTTTTATAGCTGTGAAAGATTGAGGAACCTCGGGAGTGGTGTGGGGGGCTATTTATGGGCCTCAACCACTTCTGAGGAGAGATATGTTCTTTCAGAGCCCTTCGCTAGGGAGATTATCATCAGAGAGAAAGAAGTTATTGTAAACCAGAGCTCTTACTCACCCATCATTGTCATTTATTGTGAAGCTTTTAATAGCTAACCAGAGATCTTTAAGAGGCTGTTGGTGTGTTTGGCTGCCAGCCAAGGTGTATCTATAGTTCTTACTCCTCTCTCCCTTTGACTGAGTTACTTTTGAGTTCCCTTTTATTATTGTTTGAGTTATATATGAGTGCACTGTGATTCCAATATGAGTGTTGATCAAATATAATATTGTGTATTTACTTGTGTTCATTAAAAAGTTTATGGGTTATCATTTATCACCATACCTATAGGGGTTACACCTTAACTAGTACTACCATACTCCCAGGTTACAAGGGGACTACCCTCTTACAAATATATAGGAGTCACTAAGCATAGGCTCTAAATTTGTCAAGTGGGAACCATGAGGTGTGCCAAGTTCATTATTTATCGTATGAAACATTGTCATTTAACTAATTTGGAATAAAAACCAGAATTCTATTAAAAATACAATATTCCTCTCGACATATTAAAATAATGTTTTTTCAAGAACTACTTAGTGAAAATTAGTTTTATGCAAAAAGAATCACTAAGAAAGTGTCTACACTTTAAAAAGGTAATTTTAGTTTATTTATTTGCAAAAACTGTTTCAGTTTTAATAAATCTGCAAGGCTAAAGACTATAAGAAGTAAGCGAGGCAAAGTGGAATACATAGATATTTTCTTGAGGAAAACCAATCATACTAGTTATAAAACCCAGGATGGCCTCTACGTCACATAACAAAAAAATATTTCACTAATACAAATAGTCGGGTTACAAATTAAAGAGTAAAGAAATAAAAATACTTAATATTCATTTTTATCTCAGTATCATTCAATGATTCACCCGTCCTATATACCAGAATTTTAAATAATTAATTTAATAATTGGATTAATTAATGTAAGTTGAACAAAATTGTAGACATCTTATTTTGTCACCCATGCACTTTATTTAGGTCTCCTCGAGAGTTCCTCTCTCTCTAACCTTCATTTATCCCCATCAAGTATAGTCTCCGGCACTTGTACCACTTTGGAGACTAGTTTGAATTTTGTCAACTATCAAACCCAAGATTTTGGTTATAACGAAAATCATAGAATTCTGAATTTTCTTTCCAACGGCTTTGACCATGCGCAAATTAAACATCTAGATAACTCGATATGTACAAAAGTACATTTAGCCTGCAAGACCTACCTATAGGTGGGGAGACCCACCTTTGTACAGGCATTACTTATAAACTAAGTTTTCCCATCTAAGATAAGGTAGGCCGATGGTACTTGGAGGGAAGCCATGTCTTTTTCCTTCCTTATGGTTACCTATTTAAGGGTAACTTGACCTCATAATAAAGGATCTAAAAAAAGATATAACAGGGTACTCTTTTAGAAACCCTAAAACTTCTCTCATTTACTCAGATTACTTACATTATTATCTAACATTCCACCATCACACATCATGTAACAACCTGCAAATTTTGATATTGAAGTTGATCAAGCCCTGATACCAGACTATGCAGGTCATTAAAATAATTTGCCATTCTTAGCATGTGACATAAATATGACACATTCAAAACTTTTCTCACAAGATAAATATTTGTGATAATGCAACAATAATAAAACCATTCACCACAATAAGATCCATTATCATGCTAAAGATAGAATAATAAATCTTAACTCAAATAATAATAAAACTCAAATGAAATAAAGTCAAATACATAAAATCTCTTTAAATAAAAAACCATACACAACTATGGAGTTGAATGACCCACCAAACCCAAACAATTATCTATAAAAAATAATGACTGGACAGGAAACTAAACTATGCAATAAAAGTAAATCTCCAGCTACAAGTCCCGTTAACTCCAAAACTATATAACTATCCAACAACTTATCCTAAAAGGTTAGTCAACACCGATGGGTTAGGGCTCACCACAAGAATATCAGTTACTCTTCCCAAATAGGATCCATGAATCCAGTCATAAGCATTATAAGAGATAAATATCGTAATAGAATATTATTAATTCACTAAGAAATATAATAACGATGCAAGTATTGTAAAACAATAATAAGTTTCTAGATACAATAAGCCACCTCACCACCCAAGTCTAATTGTGTTAATATCAACATTAATTAAATCTCTTTCCATTATATTATTGAAGTGTAATTATCTTACTCAACATTAATCATATTATCAATGCAATTGCATTATAGCCAGTTTTCCTTTCTATTGGTCCTGAACATACTCATGGTGCACCTGAAGTCTCATCACATCAATTCCACATACATCGACATAGCTCGTCAGCCTAAATTGTTAGCCCGAACAAATTGTGATGTTCCCCACATAAGACACGTTGCTATATTCAGTTATCCTAGGTCCCACAGTCTTTCTAATGATCGACCTATACTAGACACTTCACATACTCGGGATGCCAACATAAAACTATCAATGTAGCCAAAATAGTGTGATTCTCGCAATCATTGCAATGGTCGGTCTACCCGCACCCGCACATACAATGATGCGCATGATTTTGTCTCTAATACATGTTTATTATCTTAGGTATTAATTGTCTTTTCATTCTGTGGAGGGGTGTTGTAGTTTTATCACAAGATATTTTGATAAGGAACCCCTCCAACACTTCCTTTCCAATTTTAAAGATATTTTGACAAGGAACCCCTCTAACACCTCCATCCAATTTCAAAGATATTTTAAGAAGAAACCCCTCCAACACCTCCTTCCAGTTTTAAATATATTTTTAGAAGGAACCCATCTAACACCTCCTTCCAATTTCAAATATATTTTTAGAAGGAACCCCTCCAACACCTACTTTCAATTTCAAGTATATTTCGAGTAGGAACCCCTCACCTTACTCCAGTTCAAAAGATGTTTTGGCACCTCCTTTTAGTTAAAATGATATTTTGGGCGAGGGACCCCTTCCCCCACCTCTTTTTAGTTCGAAAAGATAGTGTGGCGAGGGACCACCTCACCTCCTTCCAAATTTAAGATTTCACAGCCTGGGCGAGGGACCCCCACCCCCACCACTTTCTAACTCCCAAAATCATATAGTTAGGGCGACAGAATGCCCCTAGCCAAGACCAATTGAAATAATACCTAGGCGAGTGAATCTATAAATGAGGGACGCCTTTGCCAAGACCAGCTAAAATGTAAAATTTAGTGAGGAAGCCCACAGTAAGGGACCCCTCTATAAAATGTTCAAATAGTATTTGTTTTGCAGGAAGAGGGTACGATAAGTGGTGACCCATGGAACAATATAGGCCAAGATGATGGGATCTAGCACAAACAACCCCTCATCATGAAAAAGTTATTAGTTTATGGAACAAAAGTACTAATACTTACTTTCTTTTACAGGTAGCCTAGTTGAGCAGGCAAGGCTAAAATAGGCCAGTTGGGATCTCCAAGGAGTTTTGACTTGGTGGCTGAGGAATAAGGTTTATTGAGCAAGATCAACCACTTAGCACTTTAAGATAGAGAGAGTACTAGTAGAGAGACCCTAGGAGTCACTCAATTCCTTACTCAGGCGACACTTAGTCATATCTGAGATTAGTAGCCAAAGGGTTGCTCACAAGAAATGAACCTTTTTACAATGTGATTTTAGAGAGGGTGATCCTCGAGGCCACTCTCAAGTTTACAAAGTTTGTACAACAAGAAGATATTTACCAAATCAGATAATTATCTCCATTAGGAGACATATTTTCTTTTTGACTTTAGTTCACACCAGTTATCGTCTATCAGACGGAACAACAAGATATAGATCTAGTAGGGACAAAAGGTACATTGCATACCTTTTCCCTCTAAGCTTTACCTCTTATTTTTGGCACCCAAAAGGCCCAAACCAGCTGTAGTGTTCTCCTATAAATAGGACCATTGGTGAGGTCAAATTAGATATCCGAAAATCAATTAAGTCGTTACTCTGTCAAAATCACACCAGACAACCTAGTATTCTCTCCCTGCTCTCTCTCCCTAAGTGTTGAGTGCTTGTTTCTTCACTCCCACTTTCAGAACCATAATTCTTAGGAGATCCTTTTGAGAAAAGTTACTATTATTGTTGTGAAGTTCATCTTGTTATAGGGGGTGGTTCTATCTTTGGTTCCATTTTTTCCAAAAAGGAAAGGTTTTACCAGGTGCTGCTGCTCTAGAAACTCTTAAAGACCTTGGAGGAAGAGTTCATTGAAGTGGGTCACGCATCACCCATTTCAGTATTTTATCAGAAGCAATCACACTACCCTCCTACATTTGGTGACTTCACTGGGGAGGCATCCTCACTTTCATGGACAAAGAAGGTTTTAATGTTTTTAAGCAGGTGATTTTTAAAGACACTCCACCTGAGAATAGAGCGCAAAGTGATCAGACCACCAAAGAGGAGGCGGTGGTGACCGGAGCTAGAGTGCTTGCTCCTCAGAGAGGGTAGACCAATATAGCAGCAGTTGCTTCATTGGCATGTATGAACCTAATGAGCATTTTTTTTTTAGTTTTTGTAACAAAATAACATAGATTTAGCAAGCTTGAGCCAAAGTTGTGTAACACTAGCAACAACAACAGTAGAGGTGTCTCCAACACGAAAGGCGATGTCGAAGCAAGTTATGACACCGTTGATTTCACCAGGAGCAAAGAATGTGGGTTTGAAGGAATCTCCCTCCAAGGATGTTATCATAGAGTAAATGAAGAAGCTATTATCCTCCTCTCAGATAGAAACTTCTCATCTATATGAGGAGTTTCATAAATCCTACCCAGAAAGTGTGAATGATAAGCCATACCTAGAGGGATATGTTCCGCCAAAATTTATCAAGTTCAACAAAAAGGAGAAAATCCAAAGGAGCATGTGAAAAGATTTGTGGATTACCTAGGGGTACACAGGAATGATAAAAATTTGAAGTTGAGGGAGTTCTCCAAGACCCTCATGGGGAAGGACTATACATGGTATTCCCACTTGACTCCCAATAGAATCCCCGCATCGGAGGAAATGCACAGGTAGTTCCTTCAAAGTTTCTTCGTATCAAAAGACGAGTTCACGTTGAGACACCTGGAGTAGGAGGTGAATAAGGCCAATGAAGAGATTATGCAATTTATTAATCATTTTAGGGAGAGGGAACTAGATATCCATGAGGATGTCGCAAAAGAAAGCTTGCTACAAATATGTGTTGAGGGGAATATAAGATCCAGTTGTTCAATAAGCCCAGAGATGAGGCTTTTAGAAAGTTTACCAGGGATGCTAGTAATATAGCTATGATAATCAAGTCCATGTCCTCAAACTGGAGGATAAAAGTGCCTCTGACATCTGGGATATTTCAAGTCTCAAGGAGGCAAGTGGTTAATTATTCAGATGTAGGATCAAAGGGAAAGGATGGATACCCATCATTCAAAGGAAGAAGCCCAGCTAATAAGAGAAAGTTTAGAGAGGATTCCCCAACACCACTGCCCTATAATGTGGCGAAAGCAATGGACTGTTATCGTACCTTGGTACGAGAGGGGGTAGCAGTACCCCCTTATCCAAATGAGGAAATCCCAATAATAGCAGGCAAAGCTAATCCTAATTATTATGAGTTGCATCAGATGGTGCAACATTCCACCAAACACTGTTACTACCCAAGGAGGATCATTGGCGAGCAGGTGGATAGTGTTACTTTATAAATACATCTTGTAGATGTCAACGAGAAACCACTTCCAACGCATCATTATGGCACTTCAAATATAGTGGTATCATGTGGTGAAGCAGTAGCTGGAGACCTGATGGAATGGGAATGTAATGAGATGATATGTGAAGATATAGAAGAGCTGACACTTGACAACTAATAGAGAACTGAGAAGGAGAGGAGGCCCGAGGAGTGATTCTTCAATCCTGATCAAGTAGAAGCTGGATGTGAAGGGGTTGAGAAATTAAACCTCCCAGAAGTCAAAGTAGATTTCATCCTTGCTCTGGATGAAGTAGGGAAATCTGAGGCAGAGTATATCTGAAATGCTCAAACTTATGAGGTGGACTTGGACTCCGAGTGTGAAACCATAGTAAGAAGTCCCAAATTCAAATGGTTCTTTGACAAGATAGGAGTAAAGTATGACACCAAGGTAGTCATCACAGAAAGGTTTTGGAAGCAGTGTAGTAGCACAGGGTCCCCTCGTTAAACTGGTAGGGACCAATTGGGAGGTTAATTAAAAGATACACGTCTAAAGTGGTCTTCTCCCTGAGGTAGATAGGTAAGTGCCATATTTTTACAACCTCCCTCTCTACATGACAACCATTATCAATTGAATTTCTTTCCCCAGGGTATTAATGGATAGAGGAGCGTCCATCAACATTATACCAATTAGCATGTTATATGAGATAGGGATATTTTAAAAAAAGATAGTGCATGTACCATTAGTGATTTCGAGATTTGATAGAGCATGCATAAAGTCACTTGGATACGTTAACATGGGTATCAAGATGGGGAACTTCACTTCCCACATTAAGTTTCATGTCATTAATACCAACATAAGCTACCAGCTGCTCATAGGACAAGTGTGGACGCATACTCGTGGCATAGTACCTTCCAGATACCATCAATGTGCCAAAGCCAATATTAGAGGTACTGAGACTATAATCAAAGCAACACAAAAGCCATTTTTTGTTTAGGAGGCCCACTTGGTGGATGCAACATTTTATATGGAGCTTAATAAAGAGAGAAATAACTCAGTAAGAAAGCTATAGGGAAGGCAAGTGTTAGCAGGAGGTGCCCAACCAATAATATCTATGCATTACTGTAACACCCCGTAATTTTGAATATATAATATTTAATTATTTGGGGAGTTATAAAAATATTTAAACTGGAGAGACTTAAATTTATGATTTGGAGAAATTATTTAGTAAATAGAAATAATTATTTTGGCGACTTTTACGTTTAATTATCTCAATTAAATGTGTGTCGCATTTTGAGGTCGAAATTTGGAAATGTCAAAAAAATATTTCGGATGATAATTCTGAGTGCACGGTTGAGCCCGGATGGGTCGAGATAGTCAGAAAAGAGTACCCGGGGTAGCAATTGGATCTCAGAGCATTTTTGGGCTAAATCGGGCCCATACGAGGGCATTCTGGTCTTTTTAGATCTTAGGGTAAGGAGACACACGAATTTTATAACTCTAAGTCAGATTATAAGAGTTCGAGGCTAGGGTTAGGGAGAAGAAAAACACACCATAGCCACTAGAGAGAAGAGAGAAACAATTCCAAGGCAAAAAGAAAGAAGTGGGAAGGATTCAAAGGAGACTTTCACCACAAACTCATTGGGAAGAAAGATTGAAGGAGAAAGATCATCAATAACCAACCACAATCATGAAATCAGACCTACTGTACATAAGGCAAGTGTTTATTGCAAATCAAATTCAAGTTATAATACCCATGTGTAGGGAGTTTTATTCTATTGAAAAACCTTGAATAGAATGTTTGAATTGATCACATGTTTGGGTAGGATTTCATGTAGAATGAATCCATAAGTAAAGATAAAATGAAATTTGAATATATTTGGTGATTAACATGGAATATTTATGAGTTCTTGGATGAAGAACATGAATCTTGAATGACTTAGGGTTTAATTGATGAACACAAGATGTCAATCTGCCAGAATTTTTTACACAACTTTAAACGTATGCAATTTGAATTGTACTTCGAATTAGAGTGTGAACCATACATGCCTGGAAATTTATTTCTCTTATCTATCCAATGAACTTTGAATCATTCCAATCTTAGTTCTTTAGAGGGAGTAAACGACATTTACTACAGGGTGTTTGATTTCTCAATATAGTAATCTGCCAGAATTTTGACGAGATTTTAAACGTGTGCATTTTGAATTTTACTTCGAATTAGAGTGTGAAACATTCATTAATGGAAAGTTATTTCTCTTATCTTTCCAATGAACTTGGAATCGGGTCAATCAGAGTTCTGTAGAGGGAGAAATCAATATTTTACTAGAGGGTGTTTAATCTGCCAGAAAATTTGAGATTTTTCTTATTAAGCCTCAAATGTCTAAAATTTTATCGGGGAAGTGTTTGGGAACTTGATGGAATAATGATATGGCAGTAGGTCTATGATTGAGTGTCGGACTTTAACTTTATGAGAGAGTTAAAGTGGAGATTCATAGGCTTGATTGTGACGTACTCTAATTCGAGATGATAAGAATATAATTACGGAAAAGCGTGAGCGAGCTTAAATTCGTTACGTCAATGGGTTAGCAAGGGTAACTACTGAATTGATATATTAAGGGGTAACTAGGACCTTTAGAGTTGTGTGAATAATCGAATTAATACGAAAGTGAAATAAATTCGTAAAGCAAACAAGTACGATGAATATTAGAGAGAAATATATTACGTACAAGTATGAATAATTGGTTTGTGTGAATACCTACTGTTTTACAGGATTACTTGGGTGTTTAATGCCTATTGTTTGTTTCCTTGTAATAGGATTAGTAAGTTCGATGATACATTCGGAACTATGCTCGATGAGATATTCCGAGCCAGGTTCGAGGGGACATTCTGAACCATGTTCGAGGAGACATTTCGAACATTACTCGAGGAGACATTCTGAGCAAGGTTCGAGAAGACATTCCGAATCATTTGTCCTTAATGTGTGAAATAGGACCGATAATAGGATATGCTGTACTGGGTATAGGTGTGTGTGAAAGATACCGTCTGTATAACCTACTTATGTGTGATAGTAGTAAGATTACGTGGGGTATACCTAAATATTGTTTTCAATATATACTCAGGTGTGATAGTAATGAGAACTATTAGTGCATAACTAAAATTGTATAAACTACATATGGGTAAGAGTGGCTGGAACATAAGTGGACAGCTAGAATATATATAAAATCTACTCGAGTGTGATTAGTAGATAAGGTAGGTAGTATTTACCTAAAATTTGATTAAGTATGAGAACTTGATATTTAAGTATTGATACTAAGGTAAGAGTAACGATAATTACTAGACGTTCGGTCACATACTGTATGGGCGATATGGGAAAGTTAAAGTGAAACTTAACTAATGACTTAATGTAAATTAAGGAAAGCATTTAGCGTACTATATGGGCGGTACTGATGAGGTAGATTGTCTGAGGTGTGTAGATGTTGGAGACCTAGTTCCGATGGGTAGCGAGACCAGGTAGGAACGTTAGATGCGCACGATAGACGAGAGGTAAGGAAACTTAAGAGAGTGTGCGTGATCCTAGCATTTGTAATCAATAATTGATATTTATTGCGATAAATTACTCGCTAAATATTTATAACATGTTTTGTGTACTAGCACTTTCTATACATCATTTTAAAAACCTTTTAGGTGTATAGCCACAGGGACGCCAAGCGTGACTTCATTCCAGGGATTTCGGAGCTGCAGCATAGGTGGATGTTGCAGGGCATTGACTAGACACTTCTTTTACCCTTTCGAATCTAGTGTAGGATCTCAATTTTTAGCACTCTCATTTTGGGACATGTTGTCCACTCGTTACATTTGCAGTTATTCTATTGTGTTGGATTTTGAGTTGGTTTTATTTCAGCCGTAGTTTTCGGCAAGATTTTATTTTATTCAGTTATTTATGGTGGTTGATGTTAGTACTGCTTAATTTATATTGTTTCGCTTGAGTTGTATCTATTTAATAAAGATAAAATTTGGCACTAGCTTAATTTCACTTAGGTGGTTAGTAATAAAAAAGTTTTCGATAGTGATGCTAAGAATGAACCATTTAAGAAACCTGTTTTAAATTAAATTAAGGCTTGATCTCCCAAGGTTTAATTAGGCGTGGTGTCACAATAACCGTCTGGGGAGATAGTGATTACTCAGATGGAAAAAGGAAAAAATAAGGTGGATGAGGTAGCCAAGCCCCCTAAAAAATGCAAGAATATGTGGTCCTATTGGACATGAAAGCCATATACCGCTTATAACGGTTTGCACGGGTGGCGTTATGGGAAGAGAGTGTTGACCCAACACCAAAATGATTTGTGGTGGATCAATCCCACATTATCAAACACATTGAGGATCCTGTAGAAGCCCCTGAGTGTATGTAATATGTACCAAAAGAACAATTTAAAGAGTTAGAGGAAATTAATCTAGTAATAGAAGGGGGTGGGAGTAGACCCATTCTAGTTTCCAAAAGTTTGAACTCAAAGTAGTAGGAGGAGCTCATCAACCTGCTCAAGGAATTCACTGATGTGTTTGCATGGAAATACACAGAGATGTTGGGGATAGACCCAGAGGTGAGTTCCCACAAACTAAATGTTCTTCCTAATGCTCTCCCAGTTAGAAAAGTAACCCGTATATAAAAGGCTGAGCTAGACCATAAGATAAAAGCAAAAGTAGAGAAATTATTGGCAACAGGGTTCATCAATGCCATTCATCACCAGGTGTGGTTCTCCAGTATTGTGCCAATGGTAAAGAATGATAAAATTAAAATTTTAATTTGCATGGATTTTCATGACTTAAATCGGGCATATCCCAAAAATGGGTTTCCCTTGCCAAGTATAGATAACTTAGTAGATGCTATTGCTGGTCATGAAATGTATTGTTTCATGGACGGGTACGTTGGCTAGAATCAGATCATGATGAACCCGATAGACGCAGAGAAGACCACCTTTTGCATGCCATTGGGAAACTTTCATTACACAGTCATGCCATTTGGGTTGAGAACGCTAAGGTCACCTACTAGCTGACCATGATGGCCATCGTCCACGATTTGTTTCATGATATATTGGAATTTTATGTGGATGACCCGGTGGTGAAGTCCAAGAAATAAAGAAAGCATGTCTAAGACATCAGGCGTGTGTTTGAAAGATACCACAGGTACAAAATTAGAATGAACCCCATGAAGTGTGCCTTCGGGGTCATTGCAGGATTTTTTTTGGGATTTATAGTAAATCGACAGGGGGTGTAGGTTGATGAGGAAAAAAATAAATCCATTGTGATGATGCCACCGATAAAGAGTCAGTGATAACTTATAAGCTTATTAGAAATGGTTCCCTACCTAAGAAGATTGATACCCGCATCGGTGGATGTGACCCACTCATTTACCCCCTACTGAAGGAAATGCTAAGTGGATTTGGCGAGAGGAGAAGAAGAAGGCCTTTGAGAATATCAAGGAAATTTTAGCCTCACCGTCTATAATGATACCACCGAAGGCAGGGACACCATTACTGCTCTACGTAACTTTAACAAAAAAATCTATAGGAACTCTGCTCGCTCAAGAGGAGGGCACGAGAAGCCAGTGTACTACTTGTCAAGTGTCATTTTAGGTACAGAATCAAGATACTAATGTTGAGAGGCACTGCCTCGATCTAGTCTTTGTGGACTAAAAGTTGAGACACTACCTATTGGCCTTTACAGTTCACATTGTCAGCAAGTGTGACCCTGTCAAGTACATCTTAACACCGACAGTCTTGGTAAGGTGAGCTACAAGGTCGTTCTTAATACTGTTGAAATATGATTTGAAGTGTGTAACGCCAAAAGCCATCAAAAGTCAAGTAGTAGCAGATTTTTTGGCCCACTTCCTAAGTAAATATTTTAAGCCTCCCAGTGAAGATTTGCTTGGGGAAAATTTCCATTCATGTTTGGTAGAAGATATGGAGGAGTGGGAGATGGAGTTTGATGGCTCTAGTGCACAAGGAACATGGGTTGCAGGTATTATCCTCTCAAAAAGTAAGGAGAAGGTCACTCTCTCCTTCAAGCTAGATTTCAAGTGCTCGAATAATGAGGATGAGTACGAGGCCCTCACTCTGGGATTTTTTTAGGTGCTACAAAGAGGCATTGGAGTGTTGCGCATACAAGGGGACTCTAACTTGGTGGTAAAACAAGTTAATGGGGAGTTCCCCCTCAAGCATGCTAACCTGACACTGTATAGATCCATCATCCAGAAGCTGTTGGGCCAGTTCTTGAAAGTAACCTTTGAGAGACATGCACGAATAATGAACAGGCACCTCAATGCACTTGTAACAATAGTCCAAAAATTATACATGGATGAGTCATAAGAAACCATCACGATACGGCACATAATAGTGCCTACCACAGTAAGATCTCTTTTTCCAAGTGATGAGACAGAAGATTAGAGGTACCTGGTTGGGAAATAGCTAGAAAGAAGATAGGGAATAATGAAAATCTTAGAACTGGCCAACTACCACTTTCTTTAGGGAACACTTCATTATAAGAGCCCTGGAGGGTTTTTTTCAAGGTGTGTAGGAGAAGAGGAAGTGTAAGGACATTTTTGTCCATAATCAATTATATGTCGTACGCCGTTACACCATTGAAGATATTCGAGCTTACATCGTCATCAATGGATCCGAATATCAAATAAATCAAGGAATCAATTTTCTGGACAGACGGACCGATCCGCCTGTTTTAAAAAGGAGCTGGTCCGCCCCGGACCGATCCGCCCCTTTTGGAAAAAGAACCGATCCACCCCCAGATCGATCCGCCCTATACCCAGGCCGATCCGCTTTGCTCATAAACCAGTATACCCCAAATTGAATGCAAACCGAAGAGGGGTCTTTAAAAAGCAAACCGGTCCGACCCCGGACCGATCCGCATCCATACCGAACCGGTCCGCCTGGGATAAATTTGAGCAAAACGTGTAGAGATTTTTCAGGCCCAGATTTCCTTATTTAAGACAACTTCGGGAAGTTGTTTTCTAAGAATTTCATAGACGATTTTCAGAGTCCAAAAACTCTAAGTCTTCACCTTTGTGAGTCCCAAGACTCATGCTTTGATTCACACAACTTTCCAAACCTTTGTGAATCTGTTTGCAACCCAAGAACACAATCATATGTCTGTTCATACCCTTGTAGAGAAGACCGTTCTTCTTCTTCTTCATTGCTTCCCTCCTGGAAAGGGAAACTTCCAGCCGCCGACTACATATTCGACGCCTGCAGGTAATTCTGTGTCACTCTATTTTCATTATAATTCAAGAAATTGTATGTTACAATATTATAATGAAAATAAATGGTTTTGCCCCTTTGGGGGATTTTTCCTCACATAGATGTGTTTGAATGTTCTTGCTTGAGTTATCATCTTGTTCAATCACATATAGTTGCATGTTTAGGATTTAATTGAAACTGAGTTTAATTAAATAATATCTCTATTTGAACGCACGCGCACTCTTTCAAATTGGTACCAGAGCCAGTTACATAACTTTACCATGTAATTTTTCGCAAAATTTTTCTAAGATATCAATTTTCTGAAAAATTGATTTTTGAAAACGAGCGTGTTCATAATGGAGAAATTATATAATAAAATGCCAATTTTTTACAGGACAAACTATGCATATTAGAAAGCCCGCATGAGATCTGCATTAAAAGCCATTGATGAACGTGTTTGGATTTTGGTAGAAAGAGGGTGGACACCTCCCTCCATCACTGTTGAAAATGTGATCAATTTAAAACCAGTCACTTCTTGGACTGAAGAAGAATTTAAATGGTCGTCCTTCAATTCTAAAGGGTTAAGTGCCATTTCTGGATCCATCACTCCTGACGAGTTCCGACGTATAATGACGTGCACCACGTCAAAAGAGGCATGGGATGTTTTTCAGCTTACCCATGAGGGAACTAATACTGTGAAAGAGTCTAAATTGCAAAATTTAACAACTCAATTTGAAACAATCACCATGCATGAGATTGAATGCTTTGATGATTTTTATGCTAGACTATCTGACATTGTTAATCCTAGCTTTAATATTGGTGAACATATTCCTAATGTTAAAGTTGTTAAAAAGATTCTTCGTTCTCTGCCTAAGCATTTTATCCCTAAAGTCACCGTGCTAAATTCTATAGGTAATTTAAATACGCTAAAATTGGAAGAACTTGTAGGCGACTTGCAAACATATGAAATTGATATGTTTCCAAAAACTGCTAAGCCTAAAGATAAGGGAATTGCACTTAATGCTCAAGAGAAAAAGAGTGAGGGGTAGACAAGAAAGAGGAGAGAGTCATCTAGAAAAAGAGAGACAGATTCATCAAATTCTGAGTGCGATTTTGACTTAGATGATTTGTCTCTTTTTGCTAAAAATTTCAAGAGAATTATCAAATTCAAGAAAAATGGTAATTTTAAAGATAAAAAGAAGTTTGAGAAAAATAAGTTTGAAAAGAAAAATGATTTTTTTTTTAAAGATCCTCCTAAGAAAGAAAGTGAGAGATGCTTTGAGTGTGACGGTAGGGGTCATAGAGCTTTTGAGTGTGCTACTAGGCTAAACAGAGAAAAGGGGAAAGCTGTCCTTAATGCTACTCTTAGTGACGACAGTGAGGTCGAGTCAGTGGATTCGGAAGATGAGTCACCGCATGATTGTAACTTCACCGCATTCATGGCTAGTCATGTGAGAACCTCTTGTTCTCCTCACGACGATGAGGATGTTGCATCACAGAGACACCTCCACAATGAGATAATGTGAGTGAGGGGGAGGATGACACAAGTGAGAGCGAGAGTGATCTTCAACGTGCCTACATCGAGCTATATTTAGAGTCCTTTAAATCTAAAAAGTGTAGCAAAGCGTTAGTTCTTAGGATCACCGATTTAGAGGAAGATTTAGGAAAAGCGAGAGAGAGAGAGAGAGAGTCATCCACCTGTACTACCTTAAGAGAGAGAGAGTCTGCCTGTGTTGAGAAAGAGAGTCTGTTTAGAGAAAGAGAGAGCTTGTTTAGAGAGAGAGAGTTTTTTTGAGAAATAGAGAGGGGACTTGACTAAACAAGTGGCTAGTCTTACAACTGAGCTCCATTCCTCCGTAGAGTCTCGGAAGAAACTTGAAGCCCTTGTTGCCCAGCTTACTCAGGATCTTAAGAGAGCATGGGAAGTCAAGGTTCAAATCGATGACAAGTCTGGAAAGATGGAAAAGAAGTTCCTCAGCCCCGCTTTAGGTTTTGGCGATCGGCAGGGAATTGGTTATGATGGTGCCTCCACGTCCCAAATTGCAGCAGGACCAGTCCCTGAGTTTACTACTACTCCTTATGGTCATCGCTAAAATCCATGAAGGAGAGTTCGACCAATAAAAGCAAACCAAGGTTCTCCTAAGACTATGTTCTTTTGTACATATTGCAAAAGAAAATGCCACCTGAGGGAGTTTTGATATAGTTTGGGTCAGACACGACGTACTTCTGCTCCATCTCATCATACTGATGAGTTTGCCAGTTTGAGAGAGCATGCTGAGTTTTTAACCGCCACATCACAGAGTTTAATGGAGGAATTCTGACAGATGTCTTTGCCGTCAGTGAATGCTTCTCACATTCCAGCTAAAACCAACAACAACAAGGGTAAACAAAAGGTTACCACTTCTTGGGTGCCTAAGAAAGATAAGAAAGCCCTTTTTGTTCATGTTGCTCTCAAAGCACATAATACCTCACAATGGTATTTTGATAGTGGGTGCTCCAGACACATGACAGGTGATGTCTCATTTTTTACCTAGCTAAAGGAATATAAGGAAGGTAGAGTAGCCTTTGGAGATGGGAGCGAGTCTAGAATTGTAGGGCGAGGTACTGTAGAGTTACCAGGATTTCCTAAGCTAGATAATGTTTTGTACGTCAAAGGTTTGAAAGAAAACCTTCTCAGCATTAGCCCGCTGTGCGACGCTGACTTTGCATTAAAGTTTGATCGGGACGTGTGTAATTTCTACAATCAAGCCGCTAAACTTTTAGTGCAAGGGGTGAGGACCGAGGACAATTGCTATGGGACTGTGCCCACTTACTCACTTGTCTGCAACAGCGCCATAATCACTCCTATGGATTTGTGGCACCAATGTCTAGGTCACGTGAACGTGAGAGACTTGACTCGTTTAACCAAAAAGTACCTAGTACGTGGCTTACCATCTCTTGAAAAGTTAAGTTCCACGATTTGTGGACCCTATTAGTTGGGAAAACAAATTCGGAGCCCCTATAGGAGGTTGCATTCCATTACCACCTCCCGAGTACTTGAGTTGATTCACATGGATCTTATGGGTCCTACTCGTAGTGAAAGTTTGGGTGGTAAGAGGTATATTCTCGTGATGGTAGACGATTTCTCCAGATACTCTATTGTAGGCTTTCTAGGGGAGAAATCTGATGTTATTGAGTTTATAACGACCAAGTGTCGTGTCCTACAAAATCAACACGGAGTCACTATTAATAGGATCCGTAGTGATAACGGCACAGAATTTAAGGAAACAAAGGTAGATCTTTACTGTGATAGCCTTGGGATCAAACATGAGTTTTCTGCTGTGAAGACTCCTCAGCAAAATGGGATTATTGAGAGAAATAATAGGACTATCCAGGAAATGGCTAAATCTATGCTTCTAGGTCATAATTTTTCTAGGAGATTTTGGTCAGAGGTAGTGTCTACTGCATGCCACACAGTGAATAAGGTTTATCTGCGTCCACACACACTTAAGACGCCTTATGAATTATGGACTGACAAGAAACCCAACCTTGCATATTTTCGTATTTTTGGGAGTAAATGCTACATCCTTCGGGATAGAGAGCAATTAGGGAAGTTTGACTCCCGAAGCGACGACGGAATATTGTTAAGCTATTCATCGAATAGTAGAGCGTACTGGGTTTAACCTGAAGAGCTCTAAGGTTATGGAATCAATAACGTCACCGTGCAAGATGAAAAACCTCCGAAGGTTATTGATCCCAACCTTTAGTGTGAGGATGAGTACTTTTCTAGTAGTGACTTACTTGTCCCTCACCCACACTCAGTGGACCCTACTCCTGTGCTAGGGGACACACCTACTTGGGTTCGCAAGAATCATGACCCTTCTTACATTATTGGTGATCCCACTCTAGGGGTCAAGACTCATGCTCAGCCTGAGAATGTTGTTAGCCATTTTTGCTACACATCCAAAGTCGAGCCCAAGAATCACAAAGAAGCACTCTCGGATGAACACTGGATATCTGCCATGCAGGATGAGTTACTTCAGTTTAAAAAGAATAATGTCAGGGAACTTTTCTCCTGACCTAGTGAGACTAATGTGATAGGTACTAGATGGATTTTCAAGATTAAAATGGATAAAAATGGTACCATAATCAGAAACAAGGCTAGGTTGGTCGCTCAAGGCTACACACGGATAGAAGGTGTCGACTTTGGGGAGACATTTGCTCCTATTGCGAGGCTTGAGTCCGTCAGCTTACTACTCGCCATCGCATGTCATCTGCGCTTCAATTTATATCAGATGGATGTCAAGAGTGCCTTTCTAAATTGCATTCTAGAGGAGGAGGTTTACGTGGAATAACCAAAAGGGTTTGAAGACCCTAAGCACCTTAACCACGTCTACTATTTGAGGAAAGCCTTGTATGGTTTGAAGCAAGAACCCCGTGCTTGGTATGAGAGGCTTACTTCCTATCTCTTAGCACGTGGCTTCAAGAGATGGGGAGTTGATATGACGTTATTCATCAGGAGAGCTGACGATGCTATTTTGGTTGCCCAGGTCTATGTGGACGACATAGTCTTTGGATCCACTTGCTCCCAACATGCTCATCACTTTGAGGAGGAGATGAAAAGTGAGTTTGAGATGATCATGGTAGGTGAGCTTACCTTCTTTCTTGGTCTCCAGGTTCGTCAGCTAGAGGATGGGATGTTCATCTCCCAATCCAAGTATGCTAGAGACTTAGTGAAGAAATTTGGTTTAGACTCCGCTAAGCATGCACGTACACCTATGAGTACTTCTATCAAGCTTAGTAAGGACACTTTAGGCAAGGACGTAGAGCAAATCTTGTATCGGATTATGATAGGTAGTCTCCTCTACTTGACTGCCAGTCGTCCCGACATAGCCTTTAGTGTTGGAGTCTGTGCGCGATATGAGGCATCCCCAAAAGAGTCACACTTACTCGCTCTAAAACGTATTATCAAATACGTGAGTGGGACTCTCTCATATGGTATTTGGTATTCCATTTATAATAATGACCGTTTGTCTGCCTATTCTGATGTTGATTGGGCTGGGGATGTAAATGGTTGTAGGAGCACTTCAGGTGGGTGTTTCTATTTTGGTTCTTCTCTTGTCTCCTGGTTGAGCAAGAAGCAAAACTACATCTCTTTATCCACTGCGAAGGCTGAGTACATCGCCGTCGGGAGTTATTGCACGTAACTCTTGTGGATGAAGCAGATGCTGGAGGATTATGGGATTTCACAGGACACCATGACCATTTCCTGTGATAACACAAGCAAGATACACATATCCCGCAATCCAGTCCAGCATTCGTGCACAAAGCACATCAGGATACGTGAGCACTTTATACGTCAGTTGGTTGAGGAGAAAGTCGTATCCCTGAGTTTCATACCCACCGACCGTCAGTTAGCCGATATTTTCACAAAACTGTTAGATGACCTTAGATTTGAGAGACTTAGGAAGTCTTTGGGGACTTTCACTGTTGACTGAGGGGTTGGTCTTTGACTAGCATTGGATGCTTTCTCATGTTCATATGTTTCCTATTGGTAGTTTCTTTTATATGTATTAGTGCTTTATTGTACACCTATTTATTTAATCGTTTGAAAAATCCAAAAAGATTTTCGTTTCATAAATTTTTTTAGAAAAACACGAAAAGATTTTTGTATTTTATATGCACCTTTTATGGATGAGCATTTAAGATAGCCGAGTCACAACTTCATTCCATTTATCCATGTGACTGTTTGATAGAGATTTGAGACGCTACAATATTTCTTCCATGTTCTTTACATTGTTTGGAGTCTTTGAGATGTGATTAGTGATATCTTTCTACATGTTTGACTCCTATCTCCTTTATTGCACACATGCACGGCTTTATTTGATTATTGTATTTGTCTATCACATATTGGATTGAGTGTTTCCATCTTAATTCTATCTACACAACTAACCATATGCGATAAAACTTGACAAGATTGGAATGCATGTAAAAACGGTTGTGGTGAGACTGTGTGTTTATTTGAAAACGGGGAAGGGCTACGAAAGGTTCACTTAGCCTTTGCGATTCTAAGCCACCGTTAAAAAGGACCTAAAAAATTGAGGAATTTTATTATCCGGGGTCCAAAGAGGTTAAAAGAGCCCCAAAAAATTTAAAGGCAATAAAAAGCAATATATACCAACTATGGGCTATTAGGTTTCACCATCGATTCTCCAAAGTTTGAGAATTTAGAACGCCTCTATTCAAAATATATTTATGAGGGAGTTTGGTTGGAGAGTTTAAACGGATTTGCACTTCCTTGAGAATCCTGAAAAAGCATGAAATCGTTTTGGACGTTATTGGTGTGGAAATCACTTTGAGCTTTGATTTGTTGATTTGATATAGTCAATATCTCATATTTCCACCTTTTTACACCAAAGGAAGATTTTGAGTTCATTCGTTAGGAGTTTTCGATATTCATCGTGCACATATGTCATGTTTGTATGATTTGATTTTCCTATTGAATTTGATCACACTTCTACATTTCTGCTTTCATCAACTTAGTACGTGTAATACCCCGTAATTTTAATGACTTTTAAAATGGGTTATATTTTAAATCAATGGATTAATTGGATCTTATTATAAATTATTTCATTTGGGTTTTATCCAAATTGTGGATCTTAAAATGGATGATTCTGAATATTACTTAAAGATATTTAGGTAATTTATGAATGTGATGTCATTGATATGACTGTATGATTTAAATTCGGTAATTTGAATTTTTAGTCAGACGCGGTATGGGACGTGTCGGGACAAATTTATTAAATTAAAAAAGAAATTCATTTTCTATCGAACTTATAGTCACTTCGACTGCGTCGTTGCGTCCGTAAGGTTCGAAATAGTCAGAAAAGTCTATTTGGATGTTAATTTTGATTCTCGGGTCATTTGGAAATGAAAAGATAACCCAAAAGGGCATTTTGGTAATTTTTATAAGGGGGGTAAATAGTGATTTCGGGTTTTGTCTTATTATAAGTATTGGTAGATTAAGTGTAGGTGGGTTATACATCTCCTCTTCACAAATTAGAGAAGTCATCTTCCTAGAGAAAAATGAAAGGTTGCTTGGAAAGAAAAACAAGTTTGCTTGGAAAGGAGGAGAACCAAAGGTCAAAGGTCACCACCACCATCACCACCTGTGTTATTCAACTCCAAAGGATCAGATCTTCATTAGAGGCAAGTGTTTGATATTTGCAATTTAAGTTCGTATATTGTCCATGTTAGGATAGTTATAAAAAGAGATGATTTTCATGCTTGGAAGATGAAAGGATATAGTTGTTAATGGATTTTTGGAATCTAAAAATATATAGGAATTAAACTCATGTTGTAGGTAGTTAGTAATCCAATAAATATTCATCAATCTGTGGAAGAAATTCTGAAAATAATTTAGTGTTCTTGAAGATAATATGTTGATAATTTTCTAGAAAAAGAGGCAAAAACGAGTGGAATGAGAAGAGCCAATTTGGAATGTTTAGATCTTCTTTTTGAGTGCATTTGGATGAGATTTAAGTAAAACTCAAAACACATACATGACTCAATTTTTTGTGTAGAATCCAAATCTGAAGTCGGATTGATGATTCGAATGATTTTTGGATCTGATTTTTCTGAGTATTTAATATATTAGAATTCGTGATGTTGTTTCTTTTTAATGTTGGTTCTTATCCCAAAACTTTTGTAGATCTTCGGTGATTATTAATTGGATATTATGGGACTTAGAGAAGATCAGTAAGCCCTAGTTAAGATTTGAATTAATTTGATTGGGATTAATTGATTAGAATTATGATAATTAAAGTTAAAGAGATTTCGGTTGCTAGATTCATGTGTTGGATTCTAATCTGTTTGTATGAGGATTAAGGATAGTTCAAGTAGGGGAGATTTAATATAACACTTGGGTAGCCTTAGGGTTACAATTTAAACATCAAGGACTGAGTTTAAGCTCATTATTGATTTCGCAAGGGCTGAGTGTAGTAAAAGAGCGTAGTGGTATGGCTCCTGGAAAGAGATGGGAGTTTAGAACACATTTGGTTGAAAGAGGGAATGAGGTTATTCCGATCGCATATTTGAAGTTGACGAACCTCCTCGATCGACAAAGTTAAGTAGTAGTGTATTGGAGGGGTTCCTTGTTTGGATTTCTCTTTGCGAGACGCTCCGCGCATGAACCTTAATGACGTCGGGAGTGGAGAGATGTTATAGGATGCGAGGATAATTAAATTATGAAGTAAAGATATGACATTTTAATACGTGGGATTTAAAGAGATATAATGCTACGTAAGGGAATAATCTAAGGTTAATGTGAGTACCTTGTTGTTAGTATACTATAGGTATGATAATACCTATTTGATTGATTAATGATTATGTGTATGACATACCTAGCTTACTTGCTATCGGTGGGAGGTTTACGCATGAGGGCAGTCATATCCTGATGAATCCATGGGATCTTTGATTTGTCGCTCGAGAACATAGGTCTATGAAAGACTTATCGGAGAGTTGATAAGTCCGCTGACTATGGGTACATAGGTATGTGCGTGACCCATGGGTATGAGAACTATGTTCGCCTCCAATGATTGTGTTGTTATTAATGGTTCGAGGTATCCTCACCGAACCTTTTGTCCCCTTTTCGGCGACCAGCGATATTGGGACATGATAGCAGAGTAATGCATTGCACCGCAGCTGTGACTCGGGGTGCCGTATTATGTACGAATATATATATATATATATATATATATATAATGGATGAAATGAATGAATGGATATTTATTATGGTTAAATCTATCTACGGTGATAATTGTAGATAACGGTGAATAGAGAAAGATAATTGAATTAAGTTAATGAATGTTTATTGAAAAACTTAATTCATATTAATTAGAAATGATTCATGTTAATGAGAAACGATGAGAAATGTAAATGAACAATAATGTGACGTATGGTATGGGACATACGGGGATTATGATATTGGGATGGAATTATAATATGGAGACTAGAAAAGAGGAACCATTAACTAGGAGGTTAATAGGAAACGTTAAGTGTGCACTCTAGTTGAGAGGTGAGAATGGCAAGTGAGAGTTGGGTCCAACATGTACATAATAAAAGATTTATTGCACTTGTTAAATACTTGCTGTTTTAAAAATCATTTTCACAATCGGGCTCTGACCCGTTTCCTTGCATATTTTCTTTTCTATTGTATCTTCTATATCAGGTGTCCAGCAACAGGGACGCCAACCTTAGCGGATTATGACAGGCTATGGATTTATGGAGTTTTTCTTAGACGCCTATCATCATTTGATTCACAGTATTCTCTTAGTAGGGCATGTCGCCCAAAGGATTCAGTTATCTTCTTCTATTGGGGTCAAATACTATGGTGTTCGTGTCATTTTAATACATTTGATATTGTTGGGATTACTATAATGGATTAATATTATTTGGGAATGTTTATTCCAATTGCATTCAAATTATTTTGTGTTATCTAATTGGTTATCAGTGTTGTAGAATAAAATGTGTTGTGTTATTCTTAAACTGGAAATGGATTTTGTTAAATTAAAATTTGAAAAGTTTTTAACACCAGCTTAATTGAGTATTGGGTGAGTTGTATATGTTTTCGACAGTGATGCTAAGAATGAGCCAACTGTATATTCTGTTTTAATTTGGTATGGGACTGGACACCCGGTATTTAATTAGGCGGCGTGTTACAGTATGCTTTCTCATATTCTTCTCTTTTGTCTACTTGGGGACATCATAAAAAGGGGGAGAAAGAATTGTCATATTATGGGGGAGGTTTGAGTTTTTGAGATTTGATAAATTATGCTTTCATCATAATTTGGTATCTATGTTTATCTTATTTCAAATTTCAAACTCGATACGTCACTTGGTATTGGCTTTGTCTCATGTGTGTAGGTACTCCTTTTATGATCTCTAAATTGCACACCGTGATGAGGAAAGCCTTAAGATTCCTGAAGAGTTGAAGAACAAACGATGAAGTCTTATTCATTTGTACCTTTTCAGTTTTGGGTTCATGGAAGGGTAGATTTTTATAGGCATTTTAATATTTGATAATTCGGATGTTTGTTTTTTATGTATGTACCGGCATAGACAGAGGGGGAGATTTATAAGGACATTTTTGTTCATTATCAATTGTATGTCGTACGCCGTTACACCATTGAATATATTCAAGCTTGCATCGTTATCAATGGATCCGAATATCAAAGAAATCAAGGAATCGATTTTCTAAACAGACGGACCGATCCTCCTGTTTTAAAAAAGGAACCGATCTGCCCAGGACCGATCCGCCCCTTTTGGAAAAAGAATCGGTCTGCCCCCAGATCGATCCGCCCTATACCCGGACCGATCCGCTTTGCTCAGAAACCAGTATACCCCAAATTGAATGCAAACCAAAGAGGGGTCTTTCAAAAACAAACCGGTCTGACGCCGGACCGATTCGCATCCATACCGGACCGATCCGCCTGGGATAAATTTGAGCAGAATGTGCAGAGATTTTTCAGGACCAAATTTCCTTATTTAAGCCAACTTCGGGTAGTTGTTTTCTAAGACTTTCATAGACGATTTTCAGAGTCGAAAAACTCTAAGTCTTCACCTTTATGAGTCCCAAGACTCATGTTTTGATTCACACAACTTTCCAAACCTTTGTGAATCTGTTTGCAACCCAAGAACACAATCGTGTGTCTATTTATACCCTTATGGAGAAGACCGTTCTTCTTCTTCATTGCTGCCCACCTGGAAAGGGAAACTTCCAGTCGCCGACTACAGATCCGATGCTTGAGGGTAATTCTTTATCACTGTACTTTCATTGTAATCCGAGAAATTGTATGTTATAATATTATAATGAAAATAAATGGTTTTGCCCCTTTGGGGGATTTTTCCTCACATAGATGTGTTTGAATGTTATTGCTTGAGTTATCATCTTGTTCAATCACATATAGTTGCATGTTTAGGATTTAATTGAAACTGAGTTTAATTAAATAATATCTCTATTTGAACGCACACGCACTCTTTCAGGAAGCTAGAGAGAGGTTGTAAGCAATGCATGAGAAACATTGCGAGGATACTTATTTCCCTCTTTATCGTCGGTTGCATCTAGGGGGCTACTACAGGCCCACTATGAGCATGAAGGTTGATCGTCTGTAGTAGGGATGTCTAAAGTGCCAAACCTAATTTGGCCAGCCAGTGTAAGATAACTTTGTAGAGGCCTTTAAGGATTGGAGGCAACCATACATAGCCAATCTGAAAGATGGTGAGTTGTCATCGATAAGAACAGACAAGATTTATCTCTAAAAGAGGGTGGCCTGCTTCTATCTAGTATATGGGGAGCTCTACAGGAAGGGCTATAATGATAAGGCATTGAAATGTATAGATAAAGGGGATACATATATGGTTCTAAAATAAGAACATAAGCCCTCCCACATGGGAGGTGCCAGACTGTACGATCAACTAATGATGTTGGGTTACCACTGGTCAACCATGGAGGTTGACTCCAACGGGTATGTGAAGAAGTGCAGAGCTTCCCAAGTACGTAGAAACACAATGCATGCCCCTTCAGTCAGTCTAGAAAGCTTAGAAACTCCTTATCCCTTCCACGCATAGGCAATTGATCTGGTGGGAAACATCACCCCAGCCTCTCGTGGCAAAGCTTTAATTATCGTTGCTACAGAATTATATATCAAATAGGCAGCGGCCATTCCTATAAGAAGAATGATCTAATTTTATATATGGTTGTGTGTGTGCCTTTTATGATCCATGTGTATCTATTTTACACCAATCAGCACACACCTCACTACTCTATAAATAGAACCCTTTGGGTTTCATTTTTTGAACGTCCGAGAAAATAAATTTTGTGTCAAAATTCTGCCAAAATTTTTACTAAGAGAGAGAGAATAAATCAAAATATTTGTTGTCATCTTCAAGTGTTGATTTCTTTTCTAAACTCAAATGAAGATTGGACATCTCTCATTTTAAATCAGCACTTACAATTTTCCAAGGGTATATACTATTTGTAAGTGATTTCTCTCATCTTTGTGTGTTTTATTTAGATCAGACATTAAATATAATATTCTTGGTATTTGTACTAAACACACACTTGACTCACGAAATTAATTTTTTTGTGTGTATATTCTCTTTGAATCTTAATTGTAAGTTCTTATATGTTTTTAAAAAATTTATTTTAAAACATATTTTTTCAGAAAAATTTGTTAATATTAAGATATATCTTATTTGAGGTTTAGAGAGTTAAATCTAATATTTATTGAGGACCAATTTTAAAAGAATTACTATCTGGACTGAATATTATTTTGTTGATTCTTTAAGACTGTTTTGGACTAATTTGAAATATTTTTAAAAATATCCTTGACTCGGTTATTAGATAAAACCCTGTATTGATCTAATATTAGTTTTTTGAAAAATAAGGTGTGTATATTTTGACTTTGTGATTTTATTGAATATATTTAAAGTCATATTATTTCTGTGTATTGTTACACTGTTTATAAGTGCTTGATCTTTGAAGTGAGTTTAGGAACACATACTTGCATATCATGTATAACTCACTCACTTAGAACACATTCACATAGGCACAAAATATTGTGTAAATATTTTGACAAATATAATTGATCAAATTATTTGAGGAAAAGAATTTTGGAAAAGCCTAAGTCAAGATAAGTTGACTTAGAAGATCTTGAACATTAGATTTGTTAAGATATTCAGGAGATCTGAAAATTGTTGCATTGCATTCGGTTGTACCATTAAGTGTGGGTGTGTCATCTAGGATAGAACACATCACACAAATACTTCACTAAGAACTAGGACATAATAGACACTGAGCCAACCTGCGCTAAGAAAGATAGAGGGGAGGCTAAGATGTGGAGAAAACAAAGTGAACAAGAGCTGCATAGTGAGGATAATTGCGGAAGAGCAACCAGGGCAGAGAGAAGATTGGTCGAGATAGGTAATAGCTCGTTCTGATTTATCTTGCTTTGAGTCTTGTTGCATGTTTGTATAATCGTTCCTATTTCGTTTGGTTTTAGTGAAAGTAGACTACGTTGACTCTTAGGAGAGTCCATTGTTTTTCCCGGGGAAGGGTTTTTGCGATGTTAAATAAATATCTCGTGCTTTAGATTTTTCGTATATCACCTCACATGAAAAAGTAGGTTTAAATAATTGAAGCCCCACCTTAAAACTGAATAGATTATTATTTTTATAAATCACCTAGATTTAACGAAGATAATAAATTGGACTTTTAATTGACTTTACAAACTTAAATCTATTTTTGTAAAGTTAACAATTCAAGAAAAAAATTGAATTAGTCCCTCCTAGAATAACCCGTAAAACTTGTAAGTAAATTGTGTTTACTCGATAATTGTTTACTTCTGCACATAGTCTTTTTACGCATCCTTTTAATCATTCAATTTGAGTGTGTTGGGTGATTTAAATGTTTATCACTCAATGACAAGAAAACTCCTAACATTTAGTGTTGTGTTATGTAAAGGAAATGCTTCACTCTCATGTATTCTTGATGTAGTTCCAATGAGTTACGGAGATTGATTCAAATCAGTATTTACTACGAGTCTTCATAATGTTTTATCCTAACATTTATAATCACATCCTTTTATTATATACCTAAGAACAAACATCCATTTTTCTCTATATATTAAGGAAGAGACAAAACATTAACGTTGATGTAGAGATAGTTCATTGGTAACATTTATATTGGATGTTAAGAGAGATTACTTCCCACTGAATTATTTGGATAGTTTTGCTTCCAATTGAATTATTTAGACTTATATGCATCATTTTTTGGATTAATGGGGATTACTATATTTTTTTTACCTAACACTTGAGAATTTACCTATTGATTAACATGGGAATGGTTGATTCTCTATCAATAAGCAATGGACTACAAGAAACTGAGTTTACATTCAATAAAATGGTTCTTGGATTTCATAACTTCTTTTAGGCAATGATTTTAGCAGGTACTTTTATGGTTCAGCTGCTTCATATTAGTTTTTTTAATGACTATTGGTTAATTCTTAATAATATTCTTGAGCTAAAAATAATCCTCCGTGTTGATACAGAATATCAAATCCTCAATAATCATTGTGTTGGAACCTTAGTATGATTTCCCTATGTATAATCTCTCTCTTTCCGAGATTAGTTACACGTGATGTGAGTCCCTTTGTTTTCTATAGCCCAAACAATCCTAATTTAAAGTTGACATTTGAATTCAGTTGCCTGAAAGAAAATATCTTTATCCTTCATCATTTTTCGTATTGAAAATTATGGGTACCTTTAACCTTCTCTTAACAGCTTTTGTGATTAAAATAACTGTTCTTGGCGTTCTATATATTCGTTCATTGAGGAGTAGACTTACTATTTTGCTTTTCTTCACAAGGATATTTTTTATAAAAAACTTCCACTTCCAGCTTGCTCATTAATATGTTCCCTAAATTTGGTAGGACCTATCTACTTTAGTGACTAGAAGTTAGTTTTATGTTTCTTCAATTCTCTACAAATCTTAGGCATTCAACCATTGTCATTTTGTTAAATGTCCATGATTGATTGATGGCTGAGTATTTGATTGTGCAATAATAAACAAAAGTGTTGAAAACATCCAAATCACATTGTGTTATTGGCACGGGTTATATCCAAACCTACCATTTAATATAAACATCCAAATTAGTCCTAGGAATTACGTACTAGTTGCGTGCCTGAGGGAGGAGTGGAAGGAGGCTCTTTTATTTGAGAAAGTGAGTACCCCCTTCCTTCATTACCAAATTAGTCTGAGGAATAACATACCAGTTTAAGGCTTAACGTGAATGTGGTATCACAAATGACATTGCATCGTGCTCATCATTACTGCAGATTTTGTCAGCATTACAGCCAATTTTCTCGTGCTCATCATTAAGTCGACTTCTGAAGGTTTTGAAAATGGTATTTCCAAGGATGGTATTTCCAAGTTAGATAGAAAATGGTGTTGAGTAGATGTTATGTTGCTATAACAAGGTTATTTTAAACATACATGTATCTAATTAATGTTATCATGCTTATGTCAAACAACATTTATCCTTATTTTGTTCTAAAATACAACCTATTCGTGTGATATAATCCATAAGCATTACAATACAATGTTTTTTAAGTTGGAACTATAATATTTGTTGACCGTCACTTTTATAGTAATTATAATTTGGATTGTCTACTAAGTTTTATTCTCTATCTAACTATATAATATTGTAGCATATCTACACGTTAATGCTTTTATTTTTCTTGGTTGTTCCATGTTGCAGGACTATTGGACTTCAGGAAGAGAGATGGTGAGGAAGATATTAAAAAATTGATTATGTCCAACCATGTTTATATTTGAAAATTTTATGCACTGAATAATTGTTGTTTGAGTAATTTTTATTTGTTTAATAGGGTAAATATTACTATAAACAAAGAGAATTTTGTCCAAATTTTGTAAATTATTTACACTTAATTGTGTTGTAATTTTTTTTACTTAAATTAAGATGTTTTTTGTACGAGGTCCAAGTTGGACTATTACTATTGTTGTTGGGAGTATTTTTTATTTTTTAAACAGGGGGATAATCCTATAAACAAAGGAGACTTTGCCCAAATTTTTTAAACTGATAGGTTCGTACCGTAAGTTACTTAAAAAATTATTTATCTGTTGTGAACAAAATACAATGTATGCTCCTATCAACGATGTACACCTTTGAAAATTAGCATCGTGCCTTTAAACAAGTTGGTGAATCAATTACACCAAACAAGTTGACGACTCAATTACACCAAAAAATTTGGTGACTCCAAAACTCCAATAGTGCCTTTAGGCACGAGCATTATATTTTGTTGTGTGCATTGGAATGGATTAATATTTGTATCATGAGAGTTATATTTTGTATGTTAATTTTTTTATGCAATAAAAAGGACATACGATAACAATCATTCCGTCATGACTATTGTCACTACCACCACACATGTATTAACCATGTAGTTTATTTAAAAAAAAATTTAACCGGGCCTTCAGGCACGGGCATCCACTAGTACATATATTATGTGATAGATTTCATCACCAAGTGTAAAAAATTTAACTAACTGAGAAAAAAAAACTTTGATCTCAATAGTTAGTGTAGACAAGTGAACAATACCCACTAAAAATATATTATATAACATCAAAACACAATCTGAGTTCAAAATAAGAAATAAAACACTAAATCAATTGCATAAAATCAATACAAAAACTCTCAAATAGACATTTTAACAAACACCCACAAGGAAAAAGTACATCCAAAACAGATCTTGATAAAAAAATCACAATAAAAAATAGACATTGAATAAAAAAACAACGTACTAGCAGAGATATACTAACCTTTGCAAGTCTGCATCTTGATCAAACAAAGAGATGAATGTCGACGTTGATCGAAGAATGACTGAGCGAGGCTGAAGACTTGAAACGGCGGATGAAGAGTTGTTAAAGAACTGAATAGAGAGAGAAGAGTGTGTCCATGAGGGTGTGATTGATTTGACACTTTCGAGTCTCTGGTCATCCTTGAATGTGTGAGAGAGAGAGGAGAGACAAAGTGAGAGTGGGAGATTGAGAATGAGAGAGGAGAGAGATAGCTACAGACTAAAACAATTGAGAGGGTTACTATATTTCTTAGAGTATTTATATTTTATTAACTGTACTCAATTTTGACACACTTAAAAATAGTGCCAGATTTGTAATATATAGGTGTGCCAAATTGTTATTTTTCGTGTAGTGAAAGAAGATTCGGGCACCTGTGGTTGGGAGTTCCTCATCCATGACATAGCCATCGGTGAAAACATGTCCCCCAAGAAAGGTAGGGCAAGTATCTCATAGGCATCCTCCATGGTGACAGTGAACTCACCCTAACCAGCCACAAAAGTCTGAGACTCCCTGCTCCAATGATGAATAAATAGATTGAGGGTGGAACCATACTTAGATATAGAACAAGACTTCAAGCTATCAATGGTAGTGAGAATACCAAGTCCCTCAAGAACAAACTTATAAGAAGGGACATCAAGAATATAATCAACCCAAGTAGACCACTCCTCAGGGGCACCTCCTGAATCTTTGACTTTGACATTAGAGTGAGTAAAATCACCAGGATCCACTCTAACTCTAAGAATGGAATCAGGAAGGATGATGGGAAATCAGTGGAATCACCTAACCCCACACGGGGTTGCACGACGATTTTGGCAACGAGATATTTCTCAAACTTGTCAAGCGTGGCCATAAATATATCATTTTGCCTAAAATAATGCGCCCGATGGTATAGACCAAAATCCTTTCCTTGACGAGTGCGCATATAGTCCTGGTAGGATTGAGAAAGAGAGGGTGTGATTGAGAGATACTCAACAGACATTGGTTCAAACGAGGAACCCCCGGTAGTAGATGTCCCCACGAGGAACCCCTAGTAAAAACGGTTCTAGAGAGGAACCCTCAAAAGTCCTTGGTCCTAATGAGGAGCCCTGAGCAACAGATGTTCGTAACGAAGAACCCCCAACCACAGGTGCTTCCAATAAGGAATCCCTGCTAACAGTAATCGTGGATGAGGAACTCGTCGTAAAACGGGCTTTAGGCGAGGAAACTGCCAACGAGGAGACTTTGGAAATAAGGACCTTGGGTAATGAACCCTCACTATCCATAACTATTAGTGAGGGACCCTTGGTAAGTTATCCCCCAAATTAAGTCCCCTAGTATCATAACATCCAGTTAAAACTTGCTCAAAACCCACACCTTGAGACGAGGGACCCCTGGTAGCATGTGCTTTAGAAGAAGAAGCCCCCAGATCAATCCTCTTATGCGAGGAACCCCAACAGCACCTACCGCAATGAAAGAACTCATTGGTACATCGATGGTAGGATGAATAACGGTGCTGGGTATGGTGGTTATGCTAGTAGTCACCATTACGGACATAACAACTGAAAAGGGCAAAGAAGCGAACAAAATATCGCTAACAGTGGTGACAGGAAAGGTGTTTGGAGATTATGAAGCCATTTGTAATGTTTTTTCGAAAAGCTTGAAAGGAAAACTATAGAGGTTTATTATCACTGAAAATATTGAGCTTTCAAAACACTCTCTGTGAATACTTGGAAGGTTTGTAAAAGTGAAAGCTCTTTTTCAAAAAGTGGTTTTTGTATGGAAATGGAAGGGCATATAGAAAAACCAAAAGGTTAACAAATTTTTACCCAAATGATGGGATGATAGTTCCCACGTTTACATGTGGCTCCTCGAGACTCCAAAACCTGGGATACAGTGACACGGCATTTAATGAAACTAGGAGTAGTAATGAAGAGACTCTAGAGTTCCTCAAGGTTGAAAATTGCATTTATGGCGTACAAAGCCTTTTGTTCTGCCCAACACAAAAGACTTTACATGAGGGGATAATGTAGAGGGGTGCTGTAGTTTTATCACAAGATATTTTGAGAAGGAACCCCTATAACACCTCCTTCCAATTTAAAATATATTCTGAGAAGGAACCCTCCAACGCCTCCTTCGAATTACAAAGATATTTTGAGTAGGAACCCCTCGAACACTTACTTTCAATTTCAAAGATATATGAAGAAGTAACCCCTCACCTTCCTCTACTTCAAAAGATGTTTTGGTCAAGGGACCCCTCCCTCTCCTCCTTCCAATTCAAAAGATGTTTTGGGCGAGGGACCCCTCCCCCATATCCTTCCAGTTCAAAAGATTTTTTAGGCGAGGGACCCCTCCCCCCACCTCCTTCCAGTTCCATGGATAGTGTAGAGAGGGACCCCCTCACCTCCTTCCAAATTCAAGATTTCATAGCTTGGGCGAGGGACCATCTCCCCCACCTCTTTCCAATTCCAAAAATGATATAGTTAGGGTGAGGTACTTCCCCTCTCCAAGACCATTTGAAATGATACCTGGGCGGGGGAGTCCACAAACGAGGGACCCATCTACCAAGACCAGCTAAAATGTAAAATCTAGTGAGGAAGTCCATAGTTAGGTACCCTCCATAAAATGCTCAAATATTATTTGTTTTGTAGAAAGAGTACAAGAAGTTACCCAAGTGTAGAAACCACATTTTAGGACCCCTCTAGTCTCTCCTTAGGTTCCTATCACCTCCCCATTTCACTACAGACCCTATCATACTCTGAGTACCGATCTAGAGGCTATCGGGCGCTCCCGAGCCCTGTTTGACTCCGGTCAACTCTAGCGTCAGAGTGAAAGCTCTTGAAATCTTTGAAGGGATATGAATCCCCTTTCCAATAGTCCACTCTGGAGGCCATCGGGCATTCCCGGGCCCCAATTTGACCTCAGTCAACTTCATCATTAGAGAGAAAGCTCTTTAAAAATTTAAAGGGCACTGAAACACCTTTCCAATTGTCGTCCCCGTGCGTGAAATGACATAATCGTTCCGAAAAGAATGATTAATTTTCCTCCAGAAACAGATCCGGAGGCCACCGGGTGCTCCCGGGCTCCTTTTGACCAAAGTTAACTCTTCAGCCCGAATGATACTGAATCAATATTTTAAGGGCACTAAATACCCTTTCTAAAGGTCTGCCCTGCGCATGATTCTGACTTACTAAATGGACGAACGATTCATTTTACTCCGAGAGATCACCAGGCGAATTCGAGCCCCAGTTGACCAAGGTTAACTTTCTGAACCAACTGAAGCTATTTGTAATGTCAAAGTACCTCGTATAATATTTCCAACGGTTCGCCCCATGCGCAATTATGACTTACCGTTCGAACAAATGATCCGTTTTCTTTTGGCGATCTCCCATCCAAGGACCGATGAGTGCTTCCGAGCCACATTTGACCCAAAGTCAATTCCTGAACCCGGGAGAAATCCAATGAATCTTAAAGGTCTCTGAATTAACTTTCTAATGGAATGCCCCGTGTGCAATTTGAATCAATGAATTGCATTTTATAATCATTTTTTTGAAATAATTCGCACGAGACTCCCGATTGGCAGGTCCATTTCTCTACCAATCGGTAATGTGTCTAGGGTTACCTGCCAATTGGAAGGGTTGGGACCATGTCGATCGACATGCCCTGACCCTATAAATAGACGGTATGGCCTCACTCCCAAAGCATACCAGAGATCCATCAACATTAGTGATCTCAGCAACATTCTCTTGCAATCAGTGAAATTTCCTTATGTGAAATTCCATCTCATCTTAAATTTCCTTATGTGAAATTCCTTCTCACCTTTTATTATTTATATTGCACATACTTTATTTTCTATAAAAAAATCAAAACAAACAAAAAGAGGGTTACACCTATAAATTCCAACGGGATAATCCATCACACTTCTTCAAAACTAAAACACATCTTTTTACACACACACATATAATAAAATCCCATTTGAATCTATGGGATATACCCCGCCCTTATGTCGCTTGCGAAATACGTGGACCTTGATGCCTTTATAGTCTACGTAAGCATTTTGGATTGAAATTCGAGACTCGAGTCCAATTTTATAATTTTTTAAATTTCCTATTTTCCTATTTACCAAGTTTCCAAATTCCCCATATCCACATTTGTCACCTTTTCATCTATATTATTTTAATACATGTTATGTTTGTATTAGCGTTTCATCCAACATATATTATCGTTTTATTATAACAATCAATATCATGATGAACGCATAAATCATATTTTTTAATATTATTTTGGGAACATTCATATGGATTACCTCACTCTATCTCTTCTATGGTATGAGTTAGGCAATTCTGATCTCCATTTACATATATACATGCACACACAAACTTCACGGAGAAATAAAGGAAAATAATAACACAAGCCCATGAGAGACCGAAAGGGCGGGATGGGTGCCTAACACCTTCCAATTTCGTAACTTAACCCCCGAACCTTCGAACTATTGGTTTTGTAAGCATCAGTTTGCTTTGATGTCGCTCTCTCGAAATGGTGACATGTTATTTTGCCTGTTTTGTGAAAAATAGGCTAGCGACTCCATCTTTTTACATTCAACCTACATCGATGACAATCGAAGCGCTCATAGAGTACAAGGGCGCGAGACCCTTTTATCCTTCCCTTTTTCTCCCTCCTCCCACTGGAGGAGGAGATGGATGGAAACATATCGGGGATGGCCACACCAAGGGATAAAACAGGCCAGGATGAGGGAATATAGCATGAATAACCCCTCATCATGAAATTCATTCTTTTATGGAACAAAAGTACTAATATTTACTTTCTTGTACAGGTAGCCTAGTTGAGCAATCAAGGCTTAAATAGGCTGATTGGGATCTTCTGAGAGTCTTAGCTTAGTGGCTGAGGAACAAGGTTTATTGAGCAAGCTCAACCACTTAGCATTTTAAGATAGAGAGAATACTAGTGGAGAGATCGTAGGAGGCACTTAAGTCCTTACACATGTCACACTTAGGCACACCTGAGGTGAGTAGCCAAAGGGTTGCTCATAAGAAATAAACCTTTTTACAAAAATATTTTAGAGAGAGTGGTCCTCGGAGCCACTCTCAAGTTAACAAAGTTTGTACACCAAATTACCATTTCAAAAGATATTTACCTAATCAGAAATTTTCTCTCCATTAGGAGGCATATTTTCTTTTTGACTTTGGTTCGCACTAGCTGTCATCTGTGAGAGGGGACAATCGGCTATAGACCTAGTAGAGACAAAAGGTACATTAAAGACCTTGTTCCTCTAAGCTTTACTTCTTGTTTTTGGTTCCCAATAGGCCCAAACCATCCCTAGTGTTCACCTATAAGTAGGACCATTGGTAAGATCAAATCAAATATCAGAAAATCAATTTAAGTCGTTACTCTATCAATATCACACCAGATCACCTAATATTATCTCCCTGCTCTCTCTCTAAGTGCCAAGTGTTTATTTCTTCAACTATGATAGCCATCATTCTTAGGAGATGCTTTTGAGAAAAGTTTATATTATTATTGTGAAATTCTTCTTCTTGCAGGAGGTGGTTCTAGCCTTGGTTCCATTTTTACCCAAAAGGGAGGGTTTTAACAGGTGCTTCTCTAGAAACTCTTGAAGACCTTGGAGGAAGAGTTCATTTAAGTGGGTCATGCCTCACCACGTTTCTGTATTTTATCAGACCCCAGTCACACTACCCTCCTACACATTATCATGTTTTCATTATTTACAAATAGCCCCCAAATATATTTAACTCACCACAAATATTATCCATCCTTAGTCCCATACATATTGATCACCAAACCATTAGTATCACATAGTCCCTTACTAAGGATAATAATAAAGACTCATAATCAAGTCTCACTCCCATGACAAAATAACGTAATAACGTACTACCTAGGTAATCCCAAACGTACAAGTGAGCACTCCCTAGTCATATACTCAGAAAGTGTTAACAACAATTAATATGCCTATTCACTAGTCCCATACCAAGAAAGTAATATACTAATATAAGGGTGAGAGTACAACTGCTTACGTAAATCCTAATGCCGCAACGATGTAAATTTATAGACATAAATGATTTCAACATTTATTATATTCTCAATATAACATTATAATTCTATATTTCACCATTATGCAAGTCTGAGTTCATACGAAATAAACCTATTATATCATGTGATGAATAAGATCTTCACAATATCTCAACAAGTTATCCAAATTCAATATTTCAATACGAGTGATAATCAATCGAATTAAATCATAAATCGGTTCAAACATGTGTGTGAACAATTTTCAACAACATATTATCACATTCTATATCATATTAACCCTGTACATGACTTTATAAATCAACAGATATTATCGAAATACATATATTAATTAACATAAGATTCGTCCTAACAGCCCACCATAATAATGTCCAATAATCTAAGCATGTTGTATTTTGAGTATTAAGATCACTTTCAGAAGTTCGTAAAAATAAATTTATGATTATATAATCACTTTTCCTAATTAGGTTGCTAATCTTATTCAGAAAATAAGTGTATTTAATGTTTAGGCAACATTTAAATCAAATAATACTTAAGGATTTTCTTAAGATGAAACTATGATTGCACCACTGCATTCATCTCATAAAAATGAGCAATTTTGCTTGTGACCTTCTTTAAAATATTAGTGTAAAGTCCTCCGAATTAGGGTTTAAGTTTTGTCACAATGGTGGTTTAGGGTTGAAAAGGGAAAAACAATTAAATTTGTAGCAAATATCTTTAGTTTAAGGAAAACTTGTAAAAAGTACGTGTGCAAAAGTTAGAAACCAAAACCCTTTATACAAGAAAGAGAAAATGATAAAGAATAAACATAAAAATAACCAAACCGCCTCAGCCTCGGCCAAACCCACACACGTGGGAAGGCCACGGGGGGCGCCATAATCACCCACGATCACAGGCCTTAGACCACAATCTTGGCTACGAGCTCCACGATCACCGCTCCCCAAAGTACTTTCTCCCTTCTCTCTATCTTGTTTTGTAATCAATTTCTTTTAGGATTCTATTTAAAAGTCCAAATTTAAAGGACCTCTAGACTAACCAAATTCCATTCGTGATTAAATTTTCAAAAGCTGATACTTGGAGTCAAAGAATTTATAAAATTACTAAAATAACCTTTAGGTTTAAACTAAAATACCAAATTATCAATTTATTAATTAATTACAAAAAAATCATTTGATTCGCCAAAAATCACAAAGTTAAATTTAACTCTTTCTAACTAGATTCAAATTCTAAGAAAATAATATTTTTAATTAATTGTCTCATTTAATTAATTAATATTGTTATGAAAAACACGGGGTATTACAGTCTTCCCCACTAGCATAGGAATTTCGTCCTCAAAATTTGATAAAGCATAAGGGTCTTAACATATGATATGCCGAAGTGTAACCTCATTTGGTCCCAACTCATATTTGGCCTGGACAACCTAGTAAAGCAAGCTTACATGAGGAGACCACACTGAAATGCCTCGAGCTCATCTCATGATTTGTGGTTGAGACCTTCTGCCAGTCAACTTCTCCTTCTTTACGTCTCGTCGTGTACATACAACAACCGAGGCTTCATCTCGGCCTAATGTCTACTAAGCCGAGACCGTACTCTCCAAACTATACTTAAAGAATACCTTGTGGGTCTCATACTTGGTAAAGCCGAGACCCATTTAGAGGACCAGTCTACCATGCGCAAGGCAAAGATCCAGTATCTTCATCCCATGTCGACAGGCAGTTACCACCGTATCAAATGTTCATGTGTGGGGAATGTTTTATTATCATGATCCACTTGCATAGGTGACAGGTGTCTATCACTCATTGGTTACTGCAAATTACACATGCTTGGTGCATGAATGGGGTGCACACTGTACCACCCCAACACTATATATACTTGCCTCCTTCTACCTTGAGAAGGATCGATAATTGAAAACCCTAGCTAATACTCTGCTAAAATTACTGTGTAGAGAGAGAAAGTTGAATGACTTGTATCACAAGGCCATTAGAGCCAATTCATAGTTGTGTTAGGTTGAATGAACCCTAAGGCAAGTGGTTAAACTTGCTTTTAAATTAATTACAGATTCTTATTCATATCATAGTGGGAGTGATAAGAACAAATAATTTTAGGTTGGGTTGTCATATAAATGGGGTTTCAATTTATGAGATTTTTGCGTAAAATGGGTCTTTCTTGAATCAAACCTGTGGAGGAGACTAATGGTACGATTGAGGTTAAAATAGGGGTAAATGGGTTGTGCTTTGAAGTTCACAAAAATCCCGATAGTCTGTGTTTACTAATTTGGATTTTTGCAATGGTAATAAAGAATATCATTTGTCTCAAATCGCGAGAACTCCATTTCCATATTGGATGACCTATGATGAAAGCCCTAAATGAGTAAATGAGAGAAATCAGGTTACGAAACTGTTTCAACGAAGATTTGAGTGAGAGGGTAACTATATTTGGTCTTGATATGGACGCTTAGAGCTCGAGCGACATCCATAGCAGATATGATGCCACGGAGAAGACGATGGTAATAACCTAGGGTCATTCAAACGACCTGGGCTTGGTTCGAACGACGGCCAAAGTCATTCAAAAGACGGAGGAATGGTTCGAACGACATGGTTTTTTCGGAGGCTCTCTCTTCCCTGTTTTCAACCCTGATTCGATTTCTTTGAAGGATTTTGTATGGGGCGTTGGTTTCTGTGTGATATTCAAAGGAGTTACAGTTATAAGTTTTAGTATATGTGGAATTTTGAATGGGACAATTAGAGAAATTGTTCAAAAGGGGAAAATAAGGTGAAATTGAGAAATTTGAAACTCTTAGATTTTTAATTGTGCAAAATTCATTAATAGAGTTTTGGATGCTAATTTATGAATATTATTTTTTCGGACCAAGTGAGCGAGTCCGGGTATATTGGTTGAGTGATGCTAAGATAAAAAAAAAATTAATGCATGATTAATTAACTTTGACTCGGGATATTGACTCGGGTATAATTTGGGATAGTGCTACGAGTGCTTAGGTAAGGATTTGTCCAAGTTAATATATTATAGAGTAATATAATAAATTATGGAATACGCAAAATAAAAAAGGGTGTTAACCTTAATATGTGGGAATTGAGGGATAAGTTCTACAAGATGAAATTTCGGACCGAAGGAGCGATTATGGGTAATTTAGTTGGGTGACCCAACTTGAGTGAACAAAATAAATAAATGTGGGATTAATTTAAATCAAAAGTCGATACATAGAGTTGGGAATGTTAGGTTAGTGTTACGGTAATTATGCACGGAGAAGACGGGATTATATATATATATATATATATATATTTTTGTGTGATTTATAAATATTTGTGTGAATAATATTTATAGGAATACATACCCCTCTACTGCTATCATAGGAGGTTTCGCGATGTAGGTGAATCCCCCGGCTTGAAGAGAAGGGTGAGTATAGTCCCCAGGTCATAGCGTCCACGATTAGGGGTGGGATGTCTTGGGTATGATTCTATCTCATTTCCAGTAGGAACTCTGACCGCCTTCGCTGCGTTTATTTGATTATACTGATTCGTGGAGCCAACCTAGAAATGATAGCGTTTAAGAGAACATTCGGTGAGTGCCTACTCGTGAGGATAGATTATATATTTACGACATGTGTTTGATTATTGTAATATGATGATACGTATATATGGTGTAGATATTGAGATACAGGTAAAATACATGATTTGAATTGTATTAATATTTCATATAACGCGTGGGAATGTTATCTGGTTCCAATAGAGGAATAATTAATTAAGTTAATGAGATAAATAACTTATAAATCATATAATTGTACTCGGGTTTGAGTAGTGTGATAGGAAGGATATTGTCGAGAACTAGTCACAGGGTAAGTGACTAGGTGGGTTATATAGAAAGGCGTTAGGTGTGCACAATAGTTGAGGGGTGAGCCAGTCCTCAAGGGAGTGCGACACTAGCTTAAATATGAAGAGCATTCATGAATTTTCATTTACTGTAATTTAATTCACTTGCTAATTATTTTCCAAATTTTTTGGGTTCTAACCCTTTCTATAAATATTTTTCAAAACCTTTTAGGTGTCTAGCCACAAGGACGCTAGAAATGTTCTAATCCTGGGTTACGCAGCTGCGACATTTGTGGATGTTGCAGGATTTTGACTTAGCCACTTCAATCATTCCATTCCTAGGGAAGGATGCAGTCAGTGTTCCATTTGGGCATGTCGCCCTAGTTATTTCTTTTGTTCAGCCAGTTGATGTACTCAGCCTAGTTATTCTTGTGGTTTATATTTTTGGATTTGGGTTCTGTGGCCAGTGGTTTTCTCGACAAAGATTGTATTTATTCATTTTCAGTATTGTTTGAATAAGTGATTGTGTGAATGGTAATTTACATTAATCCACATGTTGTTGTTGTTGTTTGATAAAAAGATAAAAATTGGCACCGTTTCTTTTTTAATACTAGGTGGTTAGTAAGTTTTAAAAAGTTTTCGACAGTGATGCTAAGAATGAACCAGATGAGATTCCGATTTAATTTGATATAGGACTGATAATCTGGTATATTATTAGGTGGGGTGTCACAGTCACACATATTCCTACGTACACTCGCCTTTTGATATAGTCACATTTATTCATGTTGACACAATTTTTTTTCACACAAGCACATATGTTCATGTTGGTAGCCCTTTTCTCACTTAGTCACGCGTTCATGTTTACACCTTATTCACTTATACATATCTTCACACATACACACACATAATAGAGAAGAAGATAAAATTTTTATACTTAGTAGAAACTGAAAGGGCAGATCGGATGCCTAACACCTCATTTATTCTTAAATTAGTCTCCGGTCCAATATCCATGTAGTTTTATAAGGACTAGTTACCTTAATATCTTCATTTTTAGTTTACTTATTTACTTTTGCATATTTTTAGTAAAATAGGTTGACAACTCTGATTTTCACTCATTTACACATTCCACTCACCGATGATGGCCATTATATCCCATTTCTTCTTTATTTGACAAGCATGAAAGTCTTAGTACCTTTACAGTTCATATATACCACCTCATCATTTGTATCCACCCTCACCTGTGTGATTTTTTCATGATAAAGGTTCTACAACTCATTTAGGCACAAGGATATGCACAAGCGTTGTGTTGTGGCGATCCCTCATGCATGCATCGATGGGTCATGATGACTACAATGGTGACTCCCCTAGGGATTTTTGAGGAGTAGACTCAGTTTGTGTAAGTTTTCTTTTATTTTATTATTTCTCCTCCTCCTCCTCCTCCACATCATCATCATCATCATTATCATCATCATCATCATCATCTTCTTCTTCTTCAACTTCTCCTTTCTGTATATTATTTTCACATAGCTAATCATTTTTTCATTACCTTTCATCTGTATATATTTATTGCAAATGCTTTTCTTAGTTTAATATCTTATTATACGGTCTTTATGTGCTTCATTTGTATATTATATATTCTACTCATGCTACTTATTCTTTATTTGTATAGTTTCTATCGAATATGACTAATGAATAAAAATAAGTATAAGATACTAATAAAAATCTTGCATCTTTAACACTACTTTTATGAGCATACCTATATTGACCTGTGCTGGGAGGTCTTTGTGATGAATTTTTGGTCTTAGGGGGTGTCGTTGATCTAAGAGATAGGCCTTCACTCTCAGCTTTACACATACTTTTGACGTATATCAAACGTTCCGCCGAATCATATTGCCTGACCGAACTCATGATGTGAGGTATATCGTAAGGACCTATCAACATACAATGAGTATATAAAACAAATATCATAAACAAGGTATATAGTGAGGCCGTTAACGTATACTCGGATATATAAAATTACTTTTACACATGTACTGATGAATGTTTACCTCGACATTTTATATCGTGGAAGTTATACCATAGGAGATAACCCATACCCAAACATTTTCATGACCCTCATATAGGTGTTTGCCCTAGACACTCATATCTAGATTGTAAAATTAAAACGAAACACTGCTAAAATTTTAGGTCTCCCTATTGCCTAATTTTTTGCCACTAAAAAATCATCTCTTTTTAGTCTTGCATCATGTTACCCTTTTTATCCAAACTTGGATCCTATCCAGCATTTTACCCCTGCCCTAGAATGTAAAATAACCAAAAGACCATTCATAGCGAAAGGTTATTGATTTAAAAAAGTATTTGATTTAGTTCATTCTGATTTATGTGGTCCTATGACTGTCAAGGCAAGAGGTGGTTAAAAGTACTTCATCACTTTCATTAATGTTTACTCAAAGTATGGTGTGTCTACCTTATGAACCACAAGTATGAATCCTTTGATATATTCAAAATGTATAAGGATGAGGTAGAGCGTAAGCAAAGTAAACTAATCCCAACCCTGCAATCTGATCATTGAGTGATAATTTCTTAGGAGAGTTTATGAATAATATATAAGAAGTTGAGATTACATCACATTTTTCTGCACTGGGCACTCAATGGTAAAATGGTGTAGTAGAAATAAGGAAGAAGACTCTTTTAAATATAACTAAATCTATGATGAGATATTTGGATATTTCTAATTCTTTTATGGGTTATGAGTTATGGACGGTTACTTATGTACTGAAATTAGTTCCTTCCAAATTGGTTTCAACAACCAGATAGAACTATGGACTAAGCATACACCTAATCCAGGACATGTACGAATTTGGGGTTGCCCAACACACAAGATGCGGAAGAAATGAAGGAATTTTTAATCAAGGACATAAGTATATCTCTTTTTATGTCACCTGAAAGGATAAAGGTGGTCTATTTTATAATACTAAGGACCAGAGGGTCATTATTACTTGTAGTTCCTAGTATTTACATGACGATTATATAATGGACTACAAACCCAAGAGTATGTTTATCTTATAGGATATAAGAGTTTAAGACCAAGTAGTTACTTCTAAACCATCGTTAAAGGATGGAATACAACTTAATATCGATAATACATTGCCTAAAAGAAGTGGTAGTATGACTGATGATCAAAATACACATGTCACTTATACAAGACCACAAGTAAAGCCGCGTTGCATTGGAAGAGTCATTCTACAACCTAAAAAGTTAGCGTATTGAAGTGAACACTTAGGTGAGATCCTAGATGAGCACAAATTAGATCCTAGGGACTACAAAGGAGCTCTCCAATACAAGGACTCTTAGATTTGTTTTAAGGCTGTGAATATTGAGATCGATTCAATGTATTCAAATTAGTTTGGGGAGATTGTAGACTCATCAAATTTATTCAAACCCAGTAGGTGCAAGTGGATGCAAAAGAAGAAAAGAAGGTTAGAAATGAAGGTTGAAACCTTCAAGGTAAGGCTTGTTACAAATGGTTTACTCATAATGAGGATATTGACTATGAGTAAACCTCCTCGCTGGTAGCCATCCTAAATTATATCTAGATATTATTATCCATTTCGGCTCAAGATTATGAAATTTAGCAAATGGAAATTGGTTGTCTGAACGAGTGCCTCTATATTCTAGAACCCAAGGTATTCATATCACATAAACAGTTTAGCAAAGTGTGCAAGCTTGAGAGATCCATTTATGGACTTAACAAGTGTCAAGGTCTTAGTACATCTTATTTGATTAGGAAATTAAATTTTTTTTGTTATTAATGTTTGGATAAAACTTGCATGTATAAGAAGCGTGATAGAAATGTGGATGATATTCTACTAATTGAGAATGATGTGGGTGTATTGTCGAGCATAAGAGTGTGGTTGTCCAACCATTTCGATATGAGGGCCTTAAGAGAAGTGAGTCACCTCCTTAGGATCAAGCGTTTACATGATCAGAAAAATAGGATGTTAGGCTTACCTATGACACTTTTATTTATGATGTTATCACAAAAGTATCATGATCTAAACCCTAGATCTAAGTCTTGTGGTTTTAATTTCTAAAATATGGTCAATCAAAGTCATTTGGGTAGTAAAAAAATTTTAATTATCAAACCCCATAAATTGGTATTAGAGCCTTGGTTAAGAATTTATCATGTTTTAGAAAGATCCATGTTGTCCACCATGTAAACCCTAGTTTTGCATGTTATGCTTCGATGTGTATCTTTTGTACTAACATGGTTTCGTAGGATTCTAATTACTCCCTCCATCATGGTTACGTGAATATATTATGTGCATGGATCTTCTTATGGTTTATTTGTAGTTATTTTGTCCATTTTCTAGTTGATTGTAATGGTTAGGTTATTTTAATTATTACACAAATTTATGTATATGGATGATTTTGTGAGGGGGTGTAATAGTTTTTGTATTTTGAAATCCTATATTTAGATATGGTTTGATCGTGGTGGAAGTTCCATGTGATTCGATTGCATTTTTATCTAGTTTGAATGTCAAATAATGGATTTTTGAAGTTTATAAGGGTCCAAAATGATGTAGTGTTAATCTTGTACTCATACCATAGAAAAAAGTTGAATGTAGACCAGACACGGCATAGCTGAGACCGCGACTCAACCAGAAGCGACCATAGCCCTGGGTGTGCAACCCTTTTCTTACGACCGCAGGTTCTAGCTTGCAGGCAATAAGTTTTGTAGGGGGATTTAGTTTTCTCCCTAATTCTATTTCGTGATGACCTATTCTTCAAGATATTTGTAATCTTTAAGGAGTTTACACAAGGAAGAAGTTTTGGCCATTGTTGAAAGAGAATTATCTTTACTTTTTTATATATAATTGCATGTGTTTGTGTTTTATTATATCTCTATCATATCATATTTAATATGTGGATATTTTTACGCGCTAGCTATTAAAATAATTAGGAACCCACAATATGATTGGCAACATGGATTAATTACGTGACTAACCTAGATCAAGATTTTTCTTGAAAATCAAAATATTTATTCTTTTCAAAATTAAATTAAATCACATAATCAATTTGTCGTATACATTAAATTGTATTTTGTGGAAATTTATTTTAAACAAAAATGATTTTTATTTTATAAAATTCAAATGGTGAAACCGAGTAATTTAATTTGTAAAGGAAATTGGGATATTATCATATATTTAATTCAAGAGATTAAAATTGAATAAATATTTTTTTAATACCGTCAAGTTCAAAATGTTAAGTGGGAGAGGGATTTCATAATAAACATCACATTCTTAATCAGTATTTTAAAATGTGATATGATTTTTCATGTTTTAGCATGACTTTTATCCCCAATAGAGGAAGTTAACCATGGTATCATGGGATTTTAAAGTCTCAAGTGATGGTTTTTTAAAATTAAATATGAGCGAGTTTTATTCCCCCATTAGAGAAATTTTACATGAGTAGATTTAATTTGAAAGAATGGACTGAAGGTATACCACTACACCATATATCGCCAACGATCACAATTTTGGCACGTGACCGCCCCTCTGGGTTAGGGTCCAAAACCGTGTCATGACCCATAGGGGAGGACATGGGTCACGTTCCAAATCTGTGACCACCATACTATTAGGGGTTACGGTCAGAATCGTGACCACGAACGTGACAAATTAAAATAATCATACTATTGGTCACGGTCCATAACTGTGACCCTAGTGTGATAATTTTAACTGGTCACACTCATGGTCACGGTCCACAACCGTAACCAAATATATTTTATTTTTTATGTTCACCCTATTGGTCATGGTTTTAGACCGTTACCAAATATATTTTTGTTTTGATGGTTACCCTTTGATCACAGTTGTGGACCGTGACCAAATAAAAAATATAAAAAATTAAATTTATTTTTATGCATACCAAAAAACTTGTACATTTTTCAAACCTGTTTACATATGCAGAAATAATTTGTTAGCTAATATGTAATAAAATTGAACTAACACATACTTGCATGCATATGTAATAATACAACACAAGTTAACTAGCGTATGATTGTGTGAATATGTACAACACAAAAAATATAACGCATGCTTGCATGAATATGTACTACATAAATAAAATATATTACATGTTTGGGTGAATATGTTTCAAATGGTCCAAACGTTCCTTCTCCAACTAGGCATGTAAACCAAACTTCAAAATGTCCCAAATGGTAAGTAACAAAGGACTTGAATCCCAAAAACAACCTTGGCAGGCCTACGTAGCCAGATATGGCATCAAATTTCATGTAGTTCGTAAGATGAACAAGGTTGGGGTCTAACCCATAATTCGAATCTGGGGTGCCTCTTTTGATTGACGAAAATATATGTCAAATGTGTTGAAAGGGTAAAAAATTGTAAGAACACTCTAAATATGGAATTATGGTGTAAGCCCTCTTTTTTTAATTTTTTTATTTACGAAAATACGTGTGAACGCATATATGATAAAAAAAAGAGTGGATTAGTGATACCTGTCAGTTTTTATGTGTTATGTTGGTCCCGTGCGAGGTGTTTGCACCATTTGCGACGATAGTTGAGGGTTGTTTTGCACTCTCTCCTTTAACGGCATGTTTTCAATCCTAAGTCTAATTGTTTGAAATTTTAGATCATATTCTCAAATCGAGAGTCTCGTGATTACGCTGTCAGTTACTACGCTATTGCTTTCGTACGAAGTGTTCGTCCCTCTAGTTGGGCCGTTTGGGGGATATTTCGTATTTTCGCACTTTAACAACATGTTTTCAAGCCTAGGTCTAAATATTTGCACGTTTTGGTCATATTATAAAACTGGGAGTCCCGTGGCTACATGGTCAGTTTCTATGTGGTACATGATCCCGTACGAGGAGTTTGTGCCTCTTATGAGGCCGTTTGGGGGTTGTTTTGTATTTTTGCCCTTTAAAGGCATATTTTTAAGTTTTGATCATATTCTCAAATCGGAATTCCTATGACTATGCGGTCAGTTGTAATGTATTTTATTAGTCCCGTGTAAAGTGTTCGTGCGTCTTGTGGGGACGTTTGGAGTTGTTTTGCATTTTCGCCCTTTAACGGCATGTTTTCATGCCTAAGTCTAACTATTTGCAAGTTTTTATTATATTTTTAAACTAGGTAGTTCTATAGCTACGCGATCAGTTACTATATGTTAAGTTGATCCCATACGAAGTGTTCATGTCTCTTGCGGAGCCATTTGGGGGCTATTTTACATTTTGGCCCTTTAACGGCATATTTTCAAGTCTAAGTCTAACTATTTATAAGTTTTGGTCATATTCTCAAACTAGAAGTCTCGTGGCTACGCGGTCAGTTGCTATGTATTACGTTAGTCCTGTGCGAGGTATCCGTGCCTCTTGCAGGACCGTTAGAGACTGTTTTGGATTTTCTCCCTTCAAATAGCATGTTTTTAAGCCTAAGTCTAAATATTTTTAAGTTTTCATCATATTCTCAAATTGGGAGTCCTGTGGCTACACGGTCAGTTGCTACGTGTTACGTTGGTCATGTGCGAGGTGTTTGTGCCTCTTGCGAGGCCGTTTGGGGATCGTTTTCACTTTTGCCATTGAATGACATGTTTTCAAGCCTAAGTCTAACTATTTATAAGATTTGGTCATATTATCAAATAGTGAGTCTTGTGAATATGCAGTTACTTTATTACATGTTATGTTGGTCCCGTACGAGGTGTTCGTGCCTCTTGTAGGGCTATTTGGGGGTTATTTTATATTTTCACCGTTTGATGACCTGTTGTCAAGCCTAAGTTTAACCATTTATAATTTTGGGGCATATTTTCAAACTAGGAGTCCATTAGTTATGCAATCCATTTCTATATGTTACGTTGTCCCTTGTGAGGTATTTGTGCCTCTTGCAGGGCTGTTTGGGGGCTTTTTTGCATTTTTGACCTTTAGTGGCTTCTTTTCAAACCTAAGTCTAACTATTTTCAAGTCTTGATCATATTTTCAAATTGAAAGTCTCGTGACTGCACAATCAGTTATTACGAGTTATGTTTGTCCTGTGCGAGGTGTTCGTGCCTCTTATTGGGACGTTTTATGGTTATTTTATATTTTCTCCCTTTAACGATATGTTTTCAAACCTAAGTCTAACTATTTGCAAGTTTTAATCAGATTTTCAAATCGGGAGTCCCATGACTACATGGTCAGTCACTACGTGTTACGTTGGTCTCGTGCGAGGTGTCCATGCCTCTTACGTCGTCGTTTGGGGGCTACTTTACATTTTTGCCCTTTAACGACATGTCTTTAAAACAGTTTAATTGTTTGCAAGTTTTGGTCATATTCTCAAATCAGTAGTCCCATGGCTACGCGATCAGTTATGACATGTTGCATTAGCCTTGTGCGAGGTTTTTATGCCTCTTGCTGGGCTATTTGGGGGTTGTTTTGCATTTTTTCCCTTTAACGACTTGTTTTCAAGACTAGGTTTAACTATTCGCAAGTTTTGGTAATATTCTCAAATCGGGAGTCATGTGATTACACGGTCAATTACTACCTAACTGCTTTGGGTTTAACCCTAAATGTGCACTTAATTAGTCATTACATAGGAATAGAACATTTAAACAATTATGTATATCAAGAATATAAAAATGTGAGTAAAAGTAAAGAATACCTAGTTCCTGTAATACTTCTGACATGCTTCAAATGCACAATATTGTTTTAGTCAAGTAGCCTATTGTATTTATCTTGAAGTCTATTTTATTGAACAAGGTATACTTGAAAGACCTCGTTAATGCGAGGGAGTTTCTATCTTAGGTGTTAGATCTCTAACTTGCGCCTTTTTAAATCAACTTCCATTTAAAGCTTTTCTACCAAAATTTCCCCATGTTTTTTTCCATGGCATTGCACTTGATTTTCATGATTGATTCTCGATTCATCAGAATTTTTTTGACATTATCAAAATAGGACATACGAAAAGTTGATTGGACCGGAGAAATGAGATCTGGTATAGTTCTCATCGAGGTGGCTATCCGATTAACCTTTCGCATGTCCGTATTTGATAATGTCAAAAAAATTCTGATGAATCGAGAATCAATCATGAAAACCAAATACGATGCCATGGAAGAGAAACACGAGGACATTGTAATGAAAAAGCTCGGGATGAAAGTTCATTTGAAAAGGTGAAAAAAAAAGGTTTTAGATATATACATTCATCAATCAAACTGGACATTCCGTGTGAGGTGTTCGTGACCCTAAACATTCATAATTTAAACTAACCATTTAATAATTCAATCTAAATATTCATAAATCAAACCAAACATTCATAAATCAAACTAAAACGTCGATATAGCGTCAATCTCATAATAGGATACAATTTGGATACAAATCAGATTGTTAAAGGACAATATAATAATAAGATACAAATAAGAGTGTCAAGGGTAAAATAATATTTAAATACTCAATCTCGTTGTAAATTAACTAAAAGATCCTTCAAATTAGGGTTTTCATCAAGAGCAAGAACCCTTTAAGAGCCTTTAAGGTGACTTCTTTAGTAGGCATACCATTTGGTGCATACATAACAAGAAACCAATTGCCATCATTTATGCACTTAAAAGGTTCTTCAACTTTGAAATATTTACTCTTCATCTTTGATAAATCTATGATGATAAGTTTCGAGTCAGGATCAAATTTACAAGCATTAATAGTGTCCTCCACCTTCACCTAGTCACAATAGAATACGATTTCGATGAAATCTAAATAATCGAGTTCCAGGATTTGTTAGACGATCCCGTAATATATCAGCACCGTATTCTTTGGATTTTAAATGCTTTTGATAGCGACACAAGTAGTCAAGGTAGAAATTGAAATTTCACTATTTTGCATCAAAAGCTTTTCCTCATATGGATATACAACGTAATCAAAACTTTTGTCGTGGAATTTCTTTAACTCTTTCGCACTAAATTTGGGACCTTTTGCTAGGCGTTCAAGCCTTAACGAGACATCACCTCTTCTTAGGAGCTGCATTTATTAATGAATTTATATTACGACATGTTTTTATCACACGTGATTAAATAACTGCATACATAAGAGGTTGAAATTACCTCTTTTGATATCCAAACTCTAAAATCACTCATCGTATAACTTCTCCTTTGATTTTGGTCAATTTCGTTCTTGTACTTCTTGAAAGTAAATTGTATAGTTTAGATCATAATATATAAAATAAATCAAATCAAATAAGAATAATTAAGTTAATCATCTAGCTACTTACTCTTACCAATCTTTAAATTTATCTTGCAATTCGAATACATAACGATATACTTTCTCGTATTGTAGATTAGTGAGCCTCACCTATTTAGGGTTCTCAAAAGGCAATTCATCCTAAAACTCATGATGTTCCTCTATCACCCATTACCCACGAGGATTGAATCTCATCAGCTCTTATTATGGCATATGTTGTTGAGAACACAACGATGATTCCATAGTTATGTATTCTTCAGTAATTGACCCTCCAATATACCATGTATTCTTTATGTAATCTTTGAAGGTTTTCATCAAGTGCTCGAAAGGATACATCCAGTGATAGCTAAAGGGACCACACAATAAAGCCTCATTACATAAATGCACTAGAAGGTGAATGTTGATATGGAATAACGACGAAAGAAAATAATTTTCGAATACAAAAACTACCTCAGCTAAAGTTGATTTCGCAACTTTAAGATTTATGTTTACCACTTTTACATAAATTAGGGTAAATCACAAACTGATTTACATAATTTCTTTATGGAGATCTTTGTGCTCAGAGAATCAATGTATAAATAGTAAAGTGATTGATTGAATGATGACATGTCAGTCATGAGACTTGCACTATTTTAGGTAATTTATTTGGTAGCTTATTACCCAACATAATTTATGGGAATAACCAGTTGGAGTATTCAAGTTGAAAAATGTGTCTAAAAGGATCTTTTTCTCACTAGTTGTACGGTGAAAGCTGTCGGGGTAGAAATTCTTCCTGTTATAGGATCGTTTTTTAACCACCGCTTCTTCTTTATTTTCATATACTGTAGACCAAGACACTCGCGCTCTCCATATTTTGAATAATATCCACCTAGATATGTTTCTATCAGATACTCCTTAACATGCTTCTATGTGTTCATCACATTAATTACATGCCTTACATGATGATCTTTCCAATACGAAAAGTTAAAAAAATATTGATCGATTGGACCCCGCCTTCATTTTACTAAGATAGTTTTGATCCTCATATCGTTACGCTTCAGGTTAATAAATTGAGTGTTTTTCCTACATACATATGCTCCACAGTTGCATCCTTTGCCTTTTCCTCAATCTACTGACCAGAAAGTCGAATAGGTTTCGTCCCATGCTCGTGACCAACAAGTAAGAAGTTAGACTTGTCGTTCTTAAAAGGGTAATGGGTTGACAGAAATCTACGATGACCTGTATAACTCATCTTACCACTATGAGTATGGGACATATAGAATAACCATGAATATTGCAGTCGAACAAGGTTCCAAAAGAAGGAAGATCGTGGATCGCCCACATCACCATTGATTTAAGTGTGAACTCTTCGCCCTTATGAGAGTCAAACGTCATCATGACTTTATCCCATAAATCTTTAAGTTCTTCGATTAATAGGGCTAAGAATATATAAAAATCATCACCGAGAGCCTTCACCCGGGTATTAATAAAGATAATAATGTGAACTCCTTTCCCATGCACAGTTTGAGAGGGAGACTTAAAAGCACCATGATAACTTTCCAATAAGTCTGATTACTACTTAAATTACTAAAAGGGTTAAACCTATCGATTGATGCAAAAGGGACATTGCGCGGTTCCTTTGTAAATTCATGGTGTCGTGCATTCAAAATTTTTTAGATAATTGAATCAATTGGATGACGCATGAATCAACTGTGTGACATTTCATGGCCTGTACTATCCATGGTTTAGAAAACAACCATTTTAACTGTGGCCCGAGGGGTAAATACTTCAAAACTTTTTGTGGAACTTGAGAGAACTTGTGATATTTTGCAGTCTTGACTTTTTTATTCTCACAAGGCACATATCTAGTCTCACTGCATATAGGACACTCATCCTTCTCTTCATGACCGTTGTAGTAAAATATGCAATCATACATGCATGTATGCATATATTTGTACTTCAAACCCAAACCCTTCAAGATCTTCTTCATGCTAGGATAAGTGTCTCGTAATAGGTTCTCTTTTGGAATAATTTCATTAACCCACTTAAGAATTATAGTTACGTTGTTGCCTGACAAACCAAATTGACTCTTTAAATTATGCAAACCGAGCATTGCGTACAATACTGAGTGATCTTCTTCTTAATTTTTATACAAAGTCCTAGCCACATGTGATTTTAACTATATGTATTCCCGATCTTGGGTTAATTCAGCATCACCTAGTTCATTGGCTTGGTCATAATGCAAATTATTTATATCCATAGGTTGGTGGTTTTGATCATAGCGAACTCCGTAACAATCATCAAATAAGCTGGTTAAAAGAAGATATGTTATCGAATTATTTACACTTCCACCCGGTGGAGTTTTGTTACGTGGCCATGTATCGGCAATTCTTGTGGAATATATGGTACATTCTTTTCCTCATAGAATGTCCATATATTATGGTCTTGCATCATACGTCTCATTAGTATATGCAATTCAACATATTCAATAGACTTAAATTTTATGTTTATACAACAGTTGCACTAACACAGAATCTTACCACTATTAAGATTTCTTTCTTCATTTTTAATAAATTCCTGAATGCTCTTTACATGATTATCTGATACTCTGTGACTCTCTCTCATCTACTCTTTGTATTGTGGGAAATTCATTAAGTAGTCTTCAAAATTTAAGTCATCTATATAAATACGTTGGATATAAAAAATCTCAATTTATAATTCAAGCAAATTCATTCAAACCTAATAAATTCAAAACAAATTCATATATTATAAATTTGTTAAAAAAAACATTGTTCAACACGTAGAGTTAACTAACAAATTAACTGGCAAAGTAATAAAACAATTTGCATAATTTTTTAATAATAATCCTTCATTATGGTCAACGTACGCAAGATCATCTCCAAAACCAAATTCTATTTTATCAATGAATATTTGAGATTCACCCATCACCAAAGGCCGAGTATGGACAAGGGTTCTGAGAATTACAAAAATGAGAGTGCACGTGCGAATAACCCTGGTATCAAACAAGTTCCTTATATAATACACCTCGCTAAAGTCAGCGTGCGTCGATGATGGTGATACATAGAATGTTCTAGATGTCTTCATTTACAAGGGAAATGTTTCGAAATGAGGCTTTTACAAGGGAAATATTTCAGCCATAGGCATTTGGTGGGGGAATGATCTAAGGGTAAGATAGAGGAATATTTTAGGCATCTGAGGGGGGAAATTATGTTGTTGAGTAAAGAGTTGGACCAACCCATGGATTTCGTTTGTCAGAAGTTCCATGTCCTTTCGAAGTTCTGACACGTGCCCTTTCTTCTAGGCACTACCTTCCAACTTCTTCGCCACCCCAATCCTCACTATAGAGATCTCATCAAATAAAGGTGCATTGTGTTGTAATTTGGTCCTTGGCATACGTGAGACCACACTTCATGTCCTCCTCTTATGGTCCCTCCCAAGCACTTTGGTTAGGGCATCTGATTAAATGTCATAGGTGCTGGACATACCCTCTATCATTTCCTATAACATAATATTGTATTTAGGACTTCGATGTTTAAAAAAATAGTATTATAACGTGTATATATATGATAACTAAATTCAATCTCACCAAAGTCGGAGCCATTTTTTGGGGATTTTATCGGTCTTTTTTCCCGTCGGGCATGCAAGTACAAGTTGACCCTATTACCGTCTTTAACTTCTTTCAAAGTCCCCTTGGCTCATTCCACCATTCATCCTTAATATCATCATAAGATTTTGCCTCGATTTTGTGGACATCATCTCTTTTTTTATTTATTTTGTTTATTGCTTACCCTTTCATTCAGTTATCCCTCCCTGGTTTCATTCTCCAAGAAATCGTTCCATTATCAGTGGGCATTTCAAGATTTTGGGGAACTTGGTCTTTCAGCCCTAAAATACGACACCTCATTGCCTCCTTTGGGAAAAAATTCTTCCAAAGGTTCCTCCGATGGGTTTTTAAAGCACCGGCTACTTTAGAAAGAACATTTGGCTTCGAACTGGTTGGGAATTAAAATCCCTTATTAACTTACTCCCAAACGTCATCCTTTAAGGTAGGATCAACTTATTCTAGTTATATGCACCCCTGATGCCCACAATCATCTTTTCTAATGACACACAACAGCTTTTAAAAACTTGAGCCTCCCTTTTATCACCGGTTGGATTATCCCCGCCAACGGAGAACCCAATGCACTTCTTAGTGTTAACTTGGGGTCCCTCGGATGTAGAAATTGGGGAAGTCAAATTATTAGGGATTTCCCGAGTTCAATGACTCGGATATGGAGTAAAATGAATCTCCAATGTAGTAGAATATTGATATCCCCAAGGAGATGAGAATTGAGCTTCGGTTGTCAAAAAGTGCCCAGTTGGCGGTGTTTCGCTATTTTATTAATTATTGTCGTTTATCTTCGACATTTCCTATAATTAAAAAAACTTAGCGACGTATGTGAGAAAGTACGATTTATGCCTATATATATGTATATAACTTTTTGAAAGCTTTTAAAATATGCTCGACGTTCTGATTTCCATCCGATCAGTATTACTTTTTGAAAATCTATGAAATTTTGCACGTGACCCATTGGGCAAAAGCGAGTCTATGATTGGCGTATAAAGGTCCGTTATAAGAAATCGAAATTCTTTCTTCTTTAACTTATTTGCAAGATAATTTTTAATATGCATGTTTTTTGAGATATTACAGTCTGGATGAATGTGCTCTTAACAGAATTGTATCCACAAAGGATGAATATTTTTTTAGATTTTTCTAACAGTGTCGTTAATGCCCTATCGAGATTATGCAGGAAAAAAATATTGTCTACTGCATCATCCCATCATTTTACATGGAAAACAAAATACAATCCAAAGGGTACTCCAGCAAGAGATCAACTCCGCGATTTGGAAGGTGATTAAATTATTCAATTTTACAATAACCGTATTTATAAATAGAAGTTCCTTTTATATGGCGTGCACTAATGAAATATGTTTTACTACGGTCAAATTACACCCTCTCGTACTTTTGTTTACAGAAATTACTTTCGTGACTCATTTTTACTAAGAAACAATATAGATAGGTGTCGATATGAGTCATAGAGGTAATGACTTTAATTAATCCTAAGCAAATTATGATTTTCAATCCGACCAATCACATAAAACAAGTCCAATTTAAGTTCACCTTAATTTAATTAAACCTAAAATCACTATCGGTCCACGAATTGTGGAAGCCTTCCACCAATTTGTGTTCACCCAAATGTCAACCATCAACCCAACAGTTCAACATAGGTTTATCCCTTACTTCTTCTAAATCATCTGCTTAATTGATTTCCAAGATCATAATTATAGAACAAAATATTTTATATACAATTCGACATCAAGGGTATTATATACAATTTTTAACAATAATTAGGGTCATATTTCAACATAGAATGTGTGAGAATAATCAAGCGCGCATGCACACACACATACACACACACACACATAAACACTCACACATTTGTTATGTACACATAAACATGATAAATTTCCCACTAGGACCAAAATCTTAAAAATTACGACCTTGAATGAAAATAAACCCCATTATAAAGATGAAAGTATATGATTAAAAAATATTCATCATGTTAAAAAATTTGCTGAAGGACTAATATTGCTAAAAAAATTGCTTTTTTTACTAAGCTAAAGTATTTTTCTTTGAGGCCTAATGTTTCTAAAAAAATAGTTATGTGAGAAAATGGAGAAATTTCATAACCCAATAAAATATTTTTCTTTGAAGGCCTAATGTTGCTAAATTATTTTTCTTTAAAGGCCTAAATCAATAGTAATTTCATAACAATGCCCAATAAAATGGAGAAATTTCCCCCAACCCATTAAAAAAATTTGAACAACAATCAATGTATAATTTCATAACAACAACCAGTATATATAACTCATTAATTCAATAGTAATTTCATACCTTGAATTTCATAGCAACAACAAATATATGCAATTTCTCAAAAATCATTAACAACAATAAATAAATTTAACAACATACACACACACATGCCATAATGAAACACACACGCTGAATTGTGAGCACATACACACACACACACTGAATTGCGCGCATACACAGTGAATCATGCACACAGACACACTGAACACACACACATAAATGAAACAAATGGAGAGTAAGGGTTTGGATTTCGCTTGTTTCACTGAGAGATATAGAGTTCGGATTTTTTGGGCAAGGGTGCAATATAATATATAGGGATTTGTTTTTAATTTAAACCTAAAATTGGGTCACATTTTAAACCCGTGACCCATTCTGTGACCCCTTAATGAGTTAAACATGGTCACGGTTCTCAACCATGACCCCATTGGTGACCAATTCAAATCCTGAGAAATGGTCACGATTCTGAACTGTGACACCATGGAACATGACAATTTTGATATGGGTCTGGGGGTCACGGTTCCAAAACATGACCAAGTTTCACTATAAATTGTCACAGGTGGGTCACGATTTTGGACCGTTAACACCAGTGTGGTCGAAAGAGTAGAAAACATAGCGCCATAATGGGTCATGGGTGAGTCACGAATTTTAACCGTGACCCCTTCGGTCACAAATCCTAACCGTAACCAGCCCCTTAATGAGGTCACCCTAAACACTGGTCACATATTTGTTCAGGATAAGTAGCCAGGGGTCACAGTTTTGGACCGTGACCCATTTATTGTGTCCATTTATGATTTTGGTGTAGTGTACACCTAGACATGAGTAATGATATCATCTCCAACAACGTTATTACATTTATTGTGGGATCACAAGTCATTGACTATTGAATATGTTGGACAGAGGTTTTATGGATTGTCCAAGTAAGATAATTAAAAGATGTAATGTCTTCTTAGTTACATGTGAATTGACTTAAGATCCAAATGACAAATTTCATTTCAAAAGGGCAATATGGTGCTCGATAAAATTAATACAGATTCAAGATCGAGAGAAGTTAAACTAAAATTTAATCAAAAATTTGATTCTCATATATTTAATTGAAATTTATTTTTTCAAAAATGATTCTCAGATTTTAAAATGGGTTTAACTTTTTATACACTTACATCGATCTTAAGAGAAAATAAATTACCGTAAAAGATATTCCTAAACTAAAAGAAACCTAGATATTATACTCACTGAAAAGAATATTAATTATTTTTACATGAACTATTCCCTATTAATCTTGGTGAGGAGGCATTCAAGTTGGATTTCTTGGAATACTAGAAGTGGTAGAAATATGATCAAATGGATCTTTGCTATATATTTGCATATATGATGAATGTAATGCAACACCAGAATCAACATATGTTAAGTTTAAGACTTTTGAACCTCAGGTACATGTTTGAGGATCAGAATCATGTCGTAGACTAGATCTGTGGCAACGTTGGTCAACACAAAGATGGTCGGTGGTACTTCAGTTAAGGACCATGTTCTAAAGATTATGTCTATCTTAGGGGAATAGGAGGTCCTAGGATATGAAATCGATGGGAAAGATGAGATCGACTTTGTGCTCTAATCACTCTAGGAGTCCTTTAAGAAATTTCACATGAACTATTATATGAAGAAGTTTCACTAATCTTTTATACAACTACGTAAACAAATCTATGTTGCAGAGAATGTCAACAAACAAAAGGGTGTAGTGCAAGTTGTTAAAAAACTACTAGTTTCTTATATCCTGAAAGGTAAGAACAGTGGGAAAGTCTCATGTATAAAACGTGGGGATCAAAATAGTGGTTAAACCTAAGGGGGAAGGGAAAAATACAAAAGGAAAATGTTACATTTGGAAACGGTCAAGACATTGAAAGAAGTAATGATTGGTCTACTTGAAACAATAGAGAAACAAAAATGGTATTTTATCCTTTATCATTGAGACATGTTTTTCGCCTCAATCTATCGGGACTTGATATGTAGATTCAAGAGACACTAATCATGTTTGAAGTTCTTTGAAAGGGTTATATATAACTAAGAAGGTGATCAAAATAAGGCATCAAAATTAGTAGTAGGAAATCTATCTTTATATTTTGGTGGAGACAAAATATTATCTTAGAGACTTTTTCCTTACCTACCCATTATTAAAAGAATTTGATTTCATTTTCCAGATTAGTGATGAATTGATATTTGGTTTATCTTAATAAGGATGTTTTTATCAAAAATGGAAATTCATTTATATCTTTTTTGGTACATTGAAAAATGATTTGTATGATATAGAGCTTGTCCTGAAATTTGTTGTAAATATTGTAATGATCAACTTAAATGGAATTAACTTAAAAATAAATAAAGCTTATAAGTTGAACCAAATGTATCTTAGGCACGTAGGCTTAGGTTATATTAATCTAAAAAGAATTCAAAGACTAGTTTTAAATGCACAATTTAGTTCATTGTAAATGGATGGAATTCCAATCTATAAAACCTGTTAGAAGGTAAAATGGCCAAGAGACCCATCATGACCAAAGGCTATAGAGCGGAAGATGTATTGATATTGGTTCATTCTAATTTATCTAGTTACTATCCAAGAAAAATATTATTTTGAGTATTTCACAACTTTCATTAATGCTTACACAATGTATGGATACGTTTATCTTATGCACTAAAAGTTTCTAGCCTTTGATAAGTTTAGTGTACAAGGTTGAGGTAAAGAGTGATCTTGAAAATCTAATCCATACCATATGATCTGACCATTGGGGTGAGTACCAGTTGGAAGGGTTTAGGAACCATTTATTAGAGGTGGGGATTATATCCTAATTATATGCACCGAGAACTCCTGCAAAATGGTGTAAAAAAAGAAACAACATTACTAACATGAACATGATTAGATCTGTGACGAGTTATTTAGATTTTTTGGTTTTCGAGGGGTTATGCATTAGAGAAGGATACTTAGATACAAAACTTAGTTCCTTCCAAATTGGTCTCAGCGACCCCCATATAACCCTGAACTGGGCACGAGCCTATTTTAGGACATGTTTAAATCTGGTTTCACCAACACACATGCTTAGAAAGTATTTAGGGGAGTTGTAATCAAGGAAATAGGTATGTCTCTTATAGTCAACCCAAAAGGAATTAAAGTTGGTCTATTTATAATCCTAAGGACTAGAGGAGAATTATAAGTACTAATGTCCAATACTTAGAGGAATATTTTATAACGGACTACAAACCCAGTAATAAGTTTATCTTACAAGAGATAAGAGGGAAATACCATTTAGTTTCTTCTGAACAAACTATACAAGATTCAATACAACCTAATATCATTAGTATATTGACTAGCGATACTGGAAGTTTTACTAACGATACGGATACACGTGTCACTTATGCAAGACTACAAGTGGAATTTAATAGTAGTTACGTGTGAAGATAATCTCATAATTAGAGAAAGCCTCCCAAGTTAATAGAAGAGACTCAAGGTAAGGAAGCAACATGAAGGCAGTGAGACAGCTCAATGAGGCAGCTTAACGACACAGCTCAGGGAAGTAGCCCAGCGAGGAGATTGGCTGAGAGAGCTCTTATTTATCTTACTTTCTTACTTAGTTAAACTGTACCTTTTTAGTAACATTGATTGTAATGCGTTAACGATTGAAATATTGAGTGTGAGGTCAAACGGTATTCACGAGAGACCAGACCTGGTAGGGCCTGGTAGAGCTTACATGCTCTATCGAATGACCTCACTGTGGGAACTTCAAGGGGACTTAGTTTGGAGGATTGAGAAGTAAGGTAGTGTTAGGGCTTGTCTTGACCATCTTAGATACATCTGGTAAAATACTGAAAGACCTTTTCATCGTAGAAGCTCGTGTAACCCAACCTTGAGTTCCATCGTACATTAAGCTTTGAGTTAAACAGTCCCCTACCAAATGTCACATATACTTTAGGTGATGTCACTAGCCAGCGAAACACCGTCCAATCCAAACTCGAGTAAACCACTATGGTATTGGGGTTGTCATATAGTTTGGCGAGCCACCTCTATGGTGACAGTCCTCTGACGCACAGAGGTTAGGCAAAAGGCATGTCTCGGCATTTAATGTTTATAACGTAGGACAGGTTATCCCATTATGCATTTAATGTTTAGGACGTAAAGTGTGATAAGGAGGTTTTTCACGTGCAGATAGATTGACATCTCGGGAAGGGGTGTGGGGCTATTTATAGTCCTCAACCAATTTTGAGATGAAAGAATTCTTTTTAGGGATTTATTGCTAGAGAGAGAATATATTATAGAGAAGTAATTGCAAACCAGAGAGTTTACTCACCCACCATTTCCATATATTCTGAAGCTTTTAATAGATAAACTAGATATCCTTCAAAGGTTGTTGGTGTGTTGTCTGCCGGCCAAGGTGTATCTAGGGTGCTTACTTCTCATTCCCTTTGAACGAGTTGCTTCTCAATTTCCTTTATTATTAGTTGAGTTATACACGAGAGACTTGTGAGTTCAATTTAAGTGTTGATTATATATAATATTGTTTGTTCACTTGTATTTATTGAAGAGCTCTTGGGTTATCATTTATCACCATATTTATAAGGGTTACGCCTCAACTAGTATTACTATACTCCCAGGTTTCAAGAGGATCCTCTTACATTTAGCGACTCCGCTGGGGAGGTATTCTTCTAAAAGTAGGGCGTAAGATAACGTTAACCGTACCATATTTTAATGTTATTCAGCGTAACGAGGAACAAGCGGTGAGGGAGCTTAAGGTTCTCAGGGATGGGGGATTTCATTTATTTAAACGTCAGCAAGAGTCCCAATGATGACATAAGATTCCACTAGCGTTCTATTGGTACAAGCAGAAATGTCCCTTCTTATAGGGAAGTTCTTCGAGTTCTTGCAAACTCTCGTAGCTGTAACGGCTCTGGGAGGGGAATTTGACTCCAGCTTCTTCATAACACCAATGGCGCCATCAATCGCAACTCCAATGGGACGTTTCCCCACTAACATCGTACCTACTCTTATCCCAGCAGTGGGTATCCCAAGTGTGGCAGGTATTCCACCTGTGGTGAGTACCCAGATGTGGAAGGTATTCCACATGTGGTCCCTCATCCTATTGCTCCAGTGTCTGAGAAAACTCCTGCATCTGCCTTGGAAGAAATAAGGGAGGAGATGTAGAAGGAGATAGAAGCTTCCTCACAGTTAGCCAATTAGGTAGCATTGGTGTATGATGATTTTCATACTCCTAACCCTCAGGAATACAACAATGAACCTTACCCGAAGGACTACATTACCCCTATCTTTGATAAGTACACATGAAAGGGAGGAAATCCGAAGCAGCTCATTGCAACAACAAGAAGCTAAGGTTAAGGGAGTTTTCCAGATCCCTAACCGATAAGGCTTACACTTGGTACTCGCACTTGGATCCAAAGAGTGTTTCAACGTGAGAGAAAATGCATGTTCTTCTTGTCAAGAAGTTATTTCTGGGAAAAAATGAGTTCACGCTAACACAACTAGGCAGGGAGAAGCAACGGCCAAGGGAGGAAGTGGTGGTGTACGTTCTAAAGTTCAGGGAAAGGTCTCTCAAGTCCAAAATGCTTCAAATTTGTGTTGAAGGTTTTATCCTATAGTACATCTGTCACCTCATCAACGAAATACACGAAGGGACTTTTGCAGCATTTCTAAAGTCAATAAGGAACATATCATTGGTCGTATGTCCAAACTCGGTCACGGTTCCTGTGATGTTTAGACAACCAATACAGCCCATTGTAGCACGTGCCCAGCCTCCATGAGTGGGGTACGTCAATGGAGGAGAGGGGGACAAACAACTGAAGAAGGATAACAAAAGAAAGTTCGATAGAGACAAAGAGGACCCACCACCACTGTCTTATACTTGTTAAGGAGGCTGTCAGTTATTGCAGCACTATGGTCCAAGGGGGGACAGTATATGAACCCAAGGGTATTCCAGCCATGGAGCCAGATGCGTAGACAAGAGATGATTCTAAATATTGCCAGATCCATCGAAAGGTTGGTCATCCAATGAAAACCTATTTTACACTAAGGAAGATCATAAATAAACACATAAAAATAGGGACTCTACAGATCCCTCAGGAGAATGTCACCAACAACCCCCTGCCAGCACATGTGACTAACTTGATAGTTATTTATGATGAAAAGGCTGAATCGGAGGCAAGGGAGCTGGAGATGAAATAGGAAGAGTTTGAGGAAGCGTTGGAAGACTGCACCAGGAGAATGGCTAATGTAGTGATAGCTTACATTAAAGCTAGTGCCAGAGATGTGGAAGATTTGTACAATCTGGATAATAATGAGATAGACTAGGGGCTGGAATACCATGTTGTATCTCAGTTTCCCAAGTTCTCATGGTTCTTCGTCCATGTGAGGATGCCAAAAGAGAGTCGACTAGAGATAATGCAAGCGATTTTGGACATTGCACAAAAGAATGCAGTGTCGTCGTTGAGGTGGAGGTGGCCCTTGGCCAGATTGGTAAGAAATTTTTTATCTGAAGTAACTTTTAATGACACTGATAAGGTCGTAAGGTTCCCAAACAATAGGCCTTTATATGTAACGGCTAGTATTAACAGTGTAAGTTTTAAAAGGGACTTGATGGATGGGGGAGCATCGATAAACATCACGCCCATCAGTTCCTTCCATGCATCCAATATTCCTGACGCAAGGTTTATATCAATGCCTTTGGTAATTTTAGTTATGATAACTAGTCCTTCAAGTCGATTGGGTATGTGATTATTGGAATTATGATGAGGAACCTCAATTCACACATTAAATTTCATATGGTTGAGAGTGATACTTCTTACCACCTTCTGATAGGAAGGGTGTGGATGCACAATCACGATTTAGTCCCTTTGACATATCACTAATGTGCAAAGTCCAACATGAAAGGGACTGAAATCATTATACATGCGACAAAAAAACCCTTTGCCACCGAAAAGTCTTACCTAGTGAATGTAGCGTTCTACACAGAGCTAGAGGAAGATGCTAGAGTCCTAACGAGAAGAATGAAGGGAACTAGAGTTCCCTCTATCAGAGAACGGATGGGGTCAGTGAATCGTTAGAGTAGACAGGGAGTAGGAAGAAGTGTAGTAGATGAGGAGGTTCATCATGCTAATCATAAAGCCTGGAATATCTCAAAATAACTCGGAGATAGGATGAGGCTCAGGATGGACCCGATGAAGCATGAAGCCCAATGACGAAGCGTGCTGAGTAGGTTTTTAGGAAATAAATTATAAAATCTTCGAGGGAAAGGAAATGGAAGGAAGTTATAAAGGCCAGTAGATAATGTAAGAAGAAGATAACAGAGGATAGGAGGTTTATTTATCTCCTTTGAAGGTGTGAGCGGGAGGTCGAAGGATCTACCCCTGAAGCTGACGAAGAGGCTAACCCGGTGTATGAGTGTTTCCTAGTAGACCAATAAGGGCAATGTATGGTCATAGATAAATCTAATATATAAGAGTTTATGGAAGAAGTGGGAGAAGATCCAGAGTACATGATGAATTGCCCGATAAGTACAAGAGCTAGAGAAACTGGATTTAGCCGAAGAAGGAGAGATCTAAGACCCATCTTTATTTCAAAGGATCTGAGCTAGGAGAAAATAAGTACCTTGATCGAGCTAATTCAAGAGTATAAAGAAGTTTTTTCATTTAAGTACACAAAGATGGAGGGTCTACATCTAGAAGTGACTTTCCACAAGGTTAACGTTATGCCTTCAGTCATATCGATGAAGCAAGCCACGAGAACTTACAAGCCTGAGATGGATCTAAAATTAAAGAGGAGGTGAAATGATTGCTAGTGACAAGGTTCATCAAATAGATACAACATCCACTTTGGTTGTCAAGCATTATCCCAGTGGGAAAGGAAGCTAAGAATTACATAAGAATCTATGTGGACTTCAGGGATTCGAACAGAGCTTAACCAAAGGATGAGTTCCCTCTGCCTTCCATTGATAGCTTTATCGATGCATATACTGGGCATGAAATGTACATCTTTATGGATGGGTATGTGAGATACAACCAGATTAAAATGGATCTAGCTGATGAAGAGAAAACAACGTTCAGAACCCTGTTAGGCAATTTCATATACAAAGTGATGCCTTTGGGGTTGATGAATACTGGGGGAATATATCAGAGAATGATGCTAGTCATTTTCCTTGACTTCTTTCATAAGTTCTTAAAATTTATGTGGATAATATGGTCATCAAGTCGAACAAGGAGTAGTCGCATCTGGACGATCTGAGGAAGAGTTTCATCCAGTGTAAAAAGTATAAAATAAAGATGAACCCGTTGAAGTGTGCCTTCGGATTTACAAGTGGAAAGTTCTTGGGTTTTATGGTAGATCAACAGGGAGTACAAACGGATCAGGATAAGTAATGAGTAATTCTAGAGAGGCCATGTCCAAGAACAACAAAGGAGCTCAAGAGCTTCCTTGATAAAGTCTCTTATCTTAGGAGATTTGTGACGAGGCTGACCGAGATGACTCATTTATTGATGGAGATGTTATAAAAGGGCACAAAGTTCAAATGGGAGGAAGCTCACCAAGAATCTTTGACCAAGTTGAATAAATTGTTCACGTCTTTACAAATGATGATTCCTCCTAAGATAAGGATACCATTGCAACTCTACCTCACATCTACTACAGGGTCCGTTAGAGCTCTCTTGGAATAGGAAATCGATGGTCAAGAAAGACCAATCTACTATCTGAGTAGGATCATACATGGACCAGAGGCGAGGTACAGTAGTATAGAAAGACATTGTTTAGCCTTAGTGTTTATAGCGTAAAAATTTAGACATTATATGTTATCTTTCACAATTCATATTGCGATAAGATGTGGCTTAGTTAAGTTTTTATTGACGAGAAATATTTTGATTGGAAGCGTAGCTAGGTGGTTCATAATTCTTGTAGAATATGACTTAAAATGTGTGATCTTTCGCACGATCAAGAGCCAGGCGTATGCAGACTTGTTGAAAATTTTTCCACATGGGGTATTTGAGCCACCCCGAGAGAGCATTCCAGGGGATGATTTATAGGCCAATTTTCTGGATGCAAACCTTGAAGTATGGACTATGCAATTCGATGATTCTTCGGCAGAAAAGAAAAGAGGAGCAGGGGTTATCCTTTCTAAATGGAAGGAAGAATTTTTCCTTTCCTACAAGTTAGATTTACCTTGCTCTGACAATGAATAAGAGTATGAGGCATTAGTATTGGGGTTACTAAAAGCCCTTTGAAGGGGCATCTGTTCACTATGCATCAAAGGCGATTCGAACTTGGTGGTTATACAAGTGAACGGGGAATATGCAGTGAAATACCTCAGACTGGCGCCCTACAAAACAATAATACAATGGCTGATCAACCAGTTCCATCAAGTCAAGATAAGGAAGCATCCTAGAATGATGAAAAGATATGTTGATAATTACACCACCCTTGCTCAGAAAGTGGCCATAAAGAGCGATACAATAGTGGTAGTTATAGAACGAAGAACAACTCCCTTGATAGTGCAATTGATCGTACTAATGGAAGATGATTCGGATTGGAGAAGCGAGATTAGGAAGTAGTTGTAGTCTGGGGAAGGCAAGATGGAATTGAAAGAGCTAGCGGAGTACCTTGCCAATCAAGGAAATCTCTACTTTCGAAATGTGGGAGGATGGCTGTTAAGATATATCAATCCAGAAGAAGTAGAGCAGAAGTTGAAAAGGACACTTGATGAACACAGCGAAACAATTGAGATCCCTCTCTATAGAAGAATTCAGAGAGAGTGATACTTCTGACCAATGATGAAGTAGGATGCAACAAAGTTACAAAAAATGTAAGATAAATGTCAACGTTTCTCTCAGGCAGCTGAATGCCACTTTAATGAAACTCAGACGGACTAGAGGCATCCTTACCATTGATTTTATCAAGGATGGAATTATCCCAATGAACAAAATTAATGCGATGGGACTCAAGCGAAGGACCCCACGATTCTACATTCAAGAGGAACATCTCTATCGAAGGGGATACTTCAATAGGCTATTAAGATGCATCACGAAGGAAGAGGCAATGGAAGTTTTGAAGCAAGCTCACAATCCAGCTCACATTGGAGGGGCAAAGTTATATGACCAGTTAATGACCTTAGGTTATTATTGGCCAACCATTGAAAAGGATTCTTCTGAGTTTGTTCGAAAATGCAAGGCATGCCAGCTATATGGAAATATAATACGTGATCCTTCGATGGACTTACACTCTTTAGCCACTCCTTAGCCATTCCACGCTTGGGCGTTTAACCTGGTAGGGGAAATACATCCATCTTCGAGGGGAAAGATCTGGGTATTTGTGGAAACATAGTGATTTACGAAGTGGGCTGAGATGATACCACTCAAGAGAGGAACAGTAGGTCTGGTGGCCAACTTCATTAAAGAGTACATAATTTACAGGTTTGGGATTTCAAAGGTTATCCTCTCTAATAACGCGACCCTGATGATGTTATAATCAACACCACCAGATCAAGATGAGATTATGAATAACTTAAGCTTAATCACAGCACAATAATGGAGATGGATGTATATATATATATATATATATATATATATAAGAGATGGATATGAGGATAAGAAGATGAACCCAATGATTTAAAGTGGTTTAGCTAATTTGGCCTACATCCATTGTGTGAGTGTGTGAGAAACCCACTAAATAAGGGAACTAAGGGCCATGGATACAACACTCAAAGCTCTCTCTCTCTCTCTTCTGTATACAATTAGACATAATTCTTTTATGGTTATGAATTAAGGATCACTTCTCATGGAGAAGATGAAGTGTATATATAAGGTTTGAAGGTGTAATGTACCCCCCAAGCATGTAATCAGCATGTGCATGAGGAACTCCCAATAAGATGTAGACACATGTCCTTGGCACATGGATAAAATAATGATATAATATTCCCTCAAGTGAGGGAATGAGATTGTTATAATAGAATTGTCCACGTGTGCATACCACTTTTGTACTTACATATGCTCGCACTGCTTGGTATCGTTCGCTACAACTACGACCTGGGAGGATATGAGGTTGCTAATTTTATAGGATGGTCCCATGCTCTCAGTCATAAGTATGACCTTGGCATAATAGATTGGGTCGAGGTTGGATTAACTGGGGCACTCCTATTATCGACCGTGGCAGAGTACGAAGATAGTGCTTGCTAAATAGGTGATGCTCCTGTGGTCTCAGCTTACCATATGGCTAAGGCTAGTTAAGATAAGACCGACCCTTATTGGGATGACCCCAACAATAAGACTTGGGGCTCTTATGATAACTCATCCATGAGATGTGACGTTACTCGTCCAAAGAGGCGAGGGTACACTTTGGCCATATCAATTTCCACCTAGCCCTTAGCCTTCTGTGTGAATAGGAGGCTGAGGGGTACGAGTTACTGAGGTTATGACGAGATGTCTCTGACGTGTTTGCTGTGTAGGGCTTGATACATGAGTGGGTGACACGTGTTATTGACCTGATTGATTGGTGTCTACCCTAATTAGGGTTTGGTGGTTGTGCGCTTGGGGTTTCGTGCCCTCAATAATGGCAATATTGGGAAATGTGCATAATCATTAGGGGAGATTTAAAAGCCCCAAAACTTCTCATTTATCCTTCTTCCCCAAACATCCTTCTCGCCTTACACCTTTTCTGCGAAAACCTCCATAGCTACCCACCTGCGAAAAACTTCCAAGCCTTCCAATATCAAGTATCCTCCTGCCATTCCCCCTCTCTCAAGAGCTTGAGTTTGCTCATGTAATCCTCTTCACATCAACTTTCTTCATTTCTAGCAATTCCAATCGTTGTTTAAAATTTTCCATTGGCATTTTGATTTTTTGGTTGTTGTCCTCCCGTTGTTGGTAGGTCTTTCGGCTGAGAAAGGGATTTTATTGTTGGTTTCGAGTGTGATTGAGGGATTGTGAGGAGTTTTTAGGGTTAGGCTGCAACTATTTAGGTTTTTAGGCGACCTCCGGTCATCATCTCCAGCGGCTAAGGTTATGTTTCTTCTTGGTGTTCTTGGGGAAAACCTTTTAAATTTCCAAAATTTGATCCTTGAGTCAACTATAGTCAAACTTTAAGTTATTTGCCTTTTATTGTCCTTTCTTATTTCACCCAAGTGTAGCCTTATCCTTCGGATACTACGACCTTTCTACAAGTTAGCAGAGGACTTTCGTAGTGTGAGAGAGAAGTGATTTGATAAGATTAGGCAAATAGAGGAAGCCCAAGCTGAGAGTCAAAAGGCTGAGGCTTTTCCAGTCCGACCTATCTTTCCACCACCTTTGGCTGCAGTATACCCCCAAGTCACTGACACTTGTGAACCAATGTCAAAGTTGTCTACTGCCGATCCTATGTCCACCTCTCAATAAACCGAGAGCATGGATTCACACGAAGAGGCTATGGATTGTTCCCCTACACAGAGTTCAGGGTCTGATTTCAAAGAGGTTTCCTCTCATAACTCATCTTCTAAAGGAGTCGAGTCATTACATGACTCTAATTTTGTATAAATATTATAGCCTAACATCACATTCCCTCCTCTAATAAATTCCATTCCAGTATCGATCGCAACTAGGGCCGAGTTTATTGATAGGCCAGGCAATCCTCAGGTCGAGGTCCTAGTTGATAGTGATGAGGAGAGCGAAGTTGATAACTCTATCATCATTGAATATGAGAGTTATGTATCTAAGGCTGATCTTTTAGTCTTCATACACCTCTACGGCATAGATCCCGATATTTTTATGAGGGTACCTCTTAAGAATGATAGAGCTTTTCACGGTCGGGATGGTGAGATCTGCATCTATGAGCAAATATTTAAGTTAGGTTTTTGTCTTCCTATCCAACCCATACTCCGAGCCATCCTTGCTCATATAAACCTTGCCATTTATCAGTTACCTCTGAATGCATGGGGAGCTTTGATTGGATCAATCGTCCTTTGGAAAGGTGTACATCAAACTGACCTTCCAGTTCACATATCTCTTGGTTGTTACCCACCATCATCTTCCAAGACTCATCCAGGCTACTATCATTTTATAGCCAGGAAGTCTGAAAAGAAAATCCTACTGGTAACTCAGACATCCAAGCATAATTGGAAACCCTGATACTTCCTCATTTCGATTGCTTAGGAGTTCAGCCCCAACCAAACCTACGGGACATCCATGCCTAAAAATCTTCTGAGGTGGGCCAAGGTCCTCATATCGACTAAAGTTGACCCGATATTGAGACTTGATGCCTATAAGAAGATTAATAAACTTCTTAGCCAAGGTGATAAAGGTTTTCTTGTGAAGTTTGAGCATTTGATGACCCCATACTACCTTACTCAGACAGGTCTGGGGGATGGCCCCCTAACTAAACTTCGTAAGTTATTTTATTATTATTACTAAGTGATGCCTCGTGACCTTGTATAGCCGATACACTAATTTTGATACTTTTTATTTTACAGAGAGTCCAGAAGGAACTTCGGATAAACTTGGAAAATGTCGGCACTTAATCTGAGCAAGCTCATTGATAGATGTGGCAACAAGGCCGCCACTCCTGTTGTACCACCAAAAAAGACTGTCACTTCCAGCAGAACTGGTGGTGTTGGGAAGAAGAGGAAGGGTCAGGCAGCCGATCCCACCACTCTTCTTTCAAAGACTCCGTGCTCCAACCAGGACATTCTTATATCCACGGACGATGCTCTCGCTGCTCATCTGTCGTAGCTTAAAATAAGTAACAATGACGTCATTGGTCATAGTCTGAAGGCGAATAATGCCCTCGTCTCTCTCATCATCATGGATGATAAACATTTCCTTCAATCCATAGACGTCCCTATGTTGGTCGAATTATACCTTCAACGAACTATCCATGTATCTTTTAAGAATTTTTCCAAGTGTTGTCCCTTTATTTCCCCTGTCTCGTACTTAAGTGTCTACCTCTTGTGTTACAGGGTGCAATTTCTCTTCACCGCTTGGCCAACTAGACTCTCAAGAGGCTGCCCTTGATCCAAAAGGTCCAAGATGCTGAGAAAGCAGAGATGGCCTGGAAGGTCGATCTTGAGAAGGTCAAGGGGAATCTGCAGAAGGAGAAAGATCTGGTCACCACTCTGAAGGCCGACCATAACAAAGATCTTAAGGCTAAGGATGAGAGCATAAAGGACAGCATTAGTGTAACCCTTAAAGTTGCCTTGGCCGAGTCCAAGGACAAAACCATTATCGACTACAAATTATCGAATGAATTTATGGAATTTGACTTTGACTATCTGGAGAGAGGCATCAAGGTTATTGGCCGATAGGCATCCATTAAACACGCAGAGATTGGTAACCTTTCATCGGATGACTTTGTAGGCCTTGGTTTTGGTAACCCTCATCTCGGAGCTACTTTCTCCGTGGTTCTAGAGGTTACTGAGAATAATGAGGACCTGGCTGACCGTGACGATGGGGCTGAGATCACCAATGTCGGAGTTAAAGAAACTATTTAGGTGACGCTCAGCCTTAAGGGCTCATTGGTTATTTTTCTTATTAAGGTAGTCAGCCCTGAGGTCTTTTGTATTTTATATTTTATATTTTTTGAATTATGCTCTGTAATCTCTACTCATTAATGGATAAATTTTTACTTTCCATTATTTTTTATCTTGTGCTTGCTATCTTTTTGAAGTATGATACCACCATCTAATGATGCTTGGGATCACATCAAAATCACCCACACACATCAAAATCACTCACACCACAAAATTAATGATGTTTAGGGTCTAAGATCACCAAACTACTGTTGTTTCGTCTCATATTCACCAAATTAATGATGTTTAAGGTCTGAGATCACCAAACTAATGATGTTTCATCTCATATTCACCAAATTAATGATGTTTAATGTCTTAGATTATCAAACTAATGATGTTTCATCTCATATTCACAAAATTAATTATGTTTAAGGGTTTGAGATCACTAAACTAATGATGTTTCATCTCATGTTCACTAAATTAATGATGTTTAAGGTCTCTGAGATCACCAAACTAATGGTGTTTCGTCTCATATTCACCAAATTAATGTTGTTTTAATAATGAACCACACCCAAGTGATTTTAAATTTGGACTCACTAAATTATGGTGTTATGCCATACCCCCTCTCATCGTTTTGAGAGTGCATGGTTGAGCATCATCTAATCCATGCACTGTCATCTCGGTCGAGAGAGGTGAGTTTTTAATAAATTAAGGATGTTTTCATAATTAAATTAACCCCTCTTGGTGTTATTGAAAATCCATGGATGGGGTCAACCCTTTTTCTAGTTATCATTTCACCGAGGTTGGGCTGTTGCTATTTCACCACAAATGGTGTTTTATAGCTTGAGGACATTTGGACCAGTTAATTTAATTTCTATAAACAAGATAGGGGGGACACATGCAAGATAATTTTCATTGATAGACTATATCATACAATGGAAAAGAAAAACATACAAGATAACCTCCATGATCTTTTATTGGTAGTATCTTCTTTAATGGTCGGCATTCCAGGGGTTAGAGAAGGGCTCCCCCTCTAGATTTTCCAACTGATAGGTCATTGGGATGACTTCATCAGTAAATCTATAAGCATGCCAATTGGCATGGAGCTTATTAAGTTGTTGCCACGTCCTTTTCAGAATTAAATCTCCCACGGCTATCTGATTTGCTTTGACCCCCCTTGTTGTATAACTTAGTCATCCTCTGCTGGTAGGATGCTTGACTAACCTCTGCATCTTCTCTTATCTCTTCAATAAGATATAGTTCAAGTCTTCCTTCTGCTATATTTCCCTCAGGGTCATACATCTGAACTCGATGAGTGGTTAGATCAATCTCTGTAGGCACCATAGCTTTTGAACTATAAGCTAACATGAACGGGGTCTCCCCTGTCGGCATTTTCATTGTTGTTTGGTAAGCCCATAGCACAACATGCACCTCTTCACTCCATCTCCCCTTATCATCCTCCAATATTTTCTTGATTCCATCAAGAATACTTCTATTGGTGACTTAAGTCTGACCATTGGCCTGAGGTCGGCCTGGTGTTGAGAAGAATTGCTTAATGCCGACACTTTTATAATTTTTTTCTTAGGAGATATTCTTGAACTGGGTACCATTGTCTAAGATGGGTGTATTAGGAAAGCCGTATCTGCAAATGATGTTCTTTCGCATGAACTGAGAGGTCTTATTTTCTATAATCTTGATCATGGCCTCGGCCTCTGCCCACTTTAAAAAGTAGTCTATCGCCATAATTAAATATCTGTAGTTACCCATAGCCCTTGGCAGAGGTCCAACATAATCAACTCCCCATACTGCAAATGGCCATGGTGAGGTGATAGATTTCAAAGGTTGATGGGGTTGACGAGGGATGATGGCAAACCACTGGCACTTGTCGCACTTCTTTACGTATTCGGCTAAGTCGTTGGCCAGGGTCAGCCACCAATACCCTTGAGTGACGATCCTCTTTGCCAATGATCTTCCACCAATTTGGCTTGAGGAAGAACCTTCGTGAACATCCTTAAAAATATAGTCTACTTCGATTGGGTGGACACATCTGAGCAGAGGCAAAATAAACCCCTTCTTGTATAGCACGTCCCCTAAGATAGATAACTTAACGTCTTTGTATCTCAACTTCCTTCTTTCGGCCTTAAACTCCAAAAAACTAACCTCTCTGATATACTGAATAAGGGGGTTGATCCAAAATGGTCCTAGGTTTAAATTAAAGAAAAAATTTAGCTTTGTGTCATATTCCTCTATGGTCGACCGAGGAAGGATTTCTATTGGCACTGAGACCTTACTCTATATCCGTGTGTCTGAGTCTATCCTTGCCGAGCATTGGCTCGGCTATTATCGAGATGAGGCACCCTTTTGAATTTGATCTCACTAAAGTCCGTCATCATCTTCCTCACCTTTGCTAGGTACCTTGTCATTCTGTCTTCTTTGGCTTCATAAATCCCCAGGACCTGATTAACTACAAGTTGAGACTCGCTATGGACTAAAATTTGGCCAACTTTGAGAGCTCTGGTAAAGGAGATTTTGGCTGTGAGGGCCTCATATTCTGACTCATTATTATAATCCTTAAAAATAAACCTCATCGTGTACTCTATATATGTTCCGTCCGGGGTCGACACAATCAGGTCAACTCCACTCCCATTTTCACAGGATGAACCATCAACAAACAAGTTCCATTTTGCCCAATCTGAAAATGACCCTTCTTCAATAACTCCATTTCTGAGTAAAAACTTATCAGTCTCGGCTGTTAGAGGGGGTGACCTTTTAAACTCGTCTGCTTCTTCATTATCGCCTTCAGACCAGGTAAACTCTGCCACAAAGTCTGCTAAGGCCTGCCCCTTGATTTCCACCCTAGGGTGATAAACTATGTCGTATTCTCCCATCTCAATGGCCCACACCATCAACCTACCAGATTTCTTAGGTTTATGAATGACTTGCCTGAGGGGAGAGTCCGTCAGGATAACCACTATATGAGCTTGAAAATAAGGCTTCATCTTTTTTGAAGCGTGGATGAGGGCATAGGCTAGTTTTTCCATCTTAGAATACCTCTATTCAGCCCCCTGGAGAGCCTTGCTGTTGAAATACACTAGTCTTTTTACACCCTCATTATCTCGTACTATCGTCGCGCTGATAGCCGACTCAAACACGGCCAATTATAGGTACAGTTTCTCTCCTTGGATAAGATGAGATAGTAAAAGTGGAGAGACGAGATAAGACATTATCTCCATAAAAGCTCTATCGCATTCCTCATCCTACACAAAATATTTTCTAAGAATCTTAAAAAATGGAAGACATTTATCAATGGCTCTTGAGACAAAACTGTTAATGTAGCTGCTCGTCCGGTCAGCCTATGAACTTCCTTGATGTTCCTCAGTGTCTTCATCTCAAACAGGACTTTTATCTTCTCTGGGTTGGCTTCTATACCCCTCTGGTTGACAATAAAACCCAAGAACTTTCCAGCTCCGACACTAAAGACACACTTGACTGGATTGAGCTTCATCTTGTACTCATCCATGGTGTTGAAAGTTTTTTCAAGGTCGAACACATGAGTGTCGGACTTTAGACTCTTGGTCAACATATCATCAACATAAACTTCCGTAGACTTTCCAATCTGGTCTTCAAACATGTTGTTCACCAGCCGCAAACATGTAGCCTCGGTGTTCTTCAAGCCTAAGGTCATAACCTTATAACAGTAGCACCCCTTGTTGGTAATGAAGGTTGTCTTCTCTGCATTGGTCGGGTCCATAAAAATTTAGTTGTAGCCGGAGTATGCATCCATGAAGCTCATCAATTCATGCCATGTCATATAATTTATCATCTGATTAATTCGAGGGAGGGGGAAGTTGCCTTTAGGAGAAGACTTGTTCAAATCAGTTGAATTTATGTACTATGACAGCATTTGAAAGACATTCAGGGTAGATCACCTCACTAATGAACTCAACCTTCTCCACCTTTTTAACCTCGTCTCTAATGACCTCGTACTTCTCCTTTGAGTAGATTCTCCTTCTCTACTTTATCGTCTTTACTCCATCGACGACATTCAACTTGTGAGACACTACTTTTAGATCAATACCAGGAATGTCATCGTGACTCCACACGAAGATGCTTTGTCTCTTCCTCATAAATCCGATCATCTCATCCTTGATCTATTATTTTAGGGCTTTGCCAACCTGGACTATTTTTTTCGGCTCTCCATTATTGAGGACGATGGATTCTACCTCTTTCGTGACCTCCCCTTTCTTAAGTTTTGTCTCGTCTCTGAGATCAAGGGTGTCAATGTTGTATGTGGTTGTTACTTTCTTGTGTGCTTCTCTCTCCTCTACTGAGTTAAAGTAGAAATCTCATGTCGATGTTCGGTCACCTTGAACTTCCCCTACTCTGTAAGGAGTCGAGAATTTTATCATTTGGTGAATTGTTGAAGGCACAACCTCAAACTCTTTGCTAACTACCCGTCCCAATATGAGGTTATAAGATGAGAAGACGTTCTCATCCATCACAAAAAAGTTGATCTTGTTTGTCAGCCTCTTTGGCCACTCGTCTCCCATTCTGACATCAATTTCATATATCCCCAGAGGGTGAACCTTTTCTCCACTGAATCCTATCAGAGGATGATGGTACGGGATTAACCTGGCCTGGCTAAGTCCTAAGCCTTTGAAGCACGTCCAGAACATGACATCTGCATAGCTTCCTCTATCAACCAAGATTCTCGGTACCTCTCACCCATGTACTCTGGTGGTAATAACGAGCGAGTCATCATGAGGATCTACGATACCCTTAAAAATTCGAATATGAGGGTTTCCATATCCAATTTATTCCTTTTCTCGGTCTTAACATCAATAGAGGATGAGCTTACAACCTCGACTTTAGTTATTACCTTTTCCTCGGTCGGGTACGCCTTTCGATCAGCCACCTCAGATTCTCTTCCTGCTAAGCCTCCACAAATCATACCCACACCAAATGAAATCATGTTGAGCCTCTTCACTGGGATGTTTTCTTCCTTTAGTGGGAGATCCAAATCATCACTATCGTCATCTGAAGCGTCATCCCGCTTGGTTGGAGCGTCCTCTCTGCATCTATCATTTCTCCACTTCCTGGGGTCCTCTCGACCTTGGTCATCTTGACCTCGACCTGAACCACTTTATCAACATATTTCCTCAACTTACCAAATTTTAACATTTTTCCTATCTCATATTTTAGGGCAAAGCATTTATCGGTGATGTGCCCATGATCTTGGTGAAATTTAAACCAAATATTTCTATTTCTCTTGTAAAGAGATGTTTCAAATTTTTCATCCACCTAAGAGATTGATCATTTTTTATCTCATTCAGAATGTGCTCACAGCTAACTGTTAAAGGAGTCCGTAAACTTGTCGTATATTGGCCTTTTCTTACTATCTTTCCCCTTGGACTTCTGACCCTTTTCATCATTGTGGGCTATTTTTTCTTCATATTCTTTGGTGTCCATCGCCTCTTCTGAGTTCGTAACTCTCCCGATCATAGCCAGGAGTTTAGCCATGGACTTTGGAGGGTCCTTGGCCAGCTTTCAAAGTAGCTTTCCTTTTTGAAGACCTCCCATAAAGACTGTCATTTCAATACTTTCTTCATAGTCTTAGACTTCCATCTTCTCCTTATTAAAATAGGCTATATATTCCTCAGAGTCTCATCCTTCCCTTGTTTGATGTACAAAAGGTGTGTCGTCTGCTTCCTAAGTTTTACCCCAAAGCAGAAGTGGTGGACAAAACTATCATCTAGCTGCTTAAAATTACCTATAGAGTTTTTAGAAAGGGTGTGAACCATACGTGGGTTGTCCATGTCAACGTGCTTGAGAATGCTCATCATCTCATCTCATATGATATTGAATAGATGTCGAAGCTCGACTGATACATCTCCATATGATGTACCAAATTTATGCTCCCATCATACTTCAGAGTAACTAACGACAGTTTGAACTTGGTCGGGGTTGGCTAGTTCAGTATCTTTGCCACAAATGTAGATCCTTCAGCATATCCCCTTTGTAAGGTGTCTCGGCTTTTTATGATATCCCCTATTTTATTCTCTGGCCTCTATATGGACTCATTTTAGGGCTTGTCTATTGCAACGTCCGCTTTTGTAGGGATAACATTATCCCCGACCCCTTCTTTATCGTCTGGCCTAGCTGGTCGTTCTCTGTTAGCTGGATGGGCCAAGGATACCCTCTCTGCACACCTAGGTCAGCTAATGACCTCTCTTTGCTCATCTCGGTCTTGGGGAGGTCTGCAGTCATCTCTCCTCTCATTTATTCTTGATTCTAATAACACTCCTTGATCTGGATAGATTGTTCCTCAGATCTCCCTGAGGGCTGAGCCTATCAAAGGCCGACCCTATGCTTAGCCTATCTAAGGTTGATTGCCTTGGTCTTCCCTCTTTACTTTTCCAACGTTCTTGCTTCCAGTTCAACTGTGGAGGACGAACCGTGCCCCTAGAAATCTGATATGATTCCCAGTATTCCCTCTCTTCATCGTCCTCATAGAGGTCGCCACCCACCGTCTCATCACGGGGTTCTTGACTCTGCCTCCCCAGGCATAAGCGCCTGGGGTCAACAACGTCTCTCTGTCTCTGTTGTGAATGGAGATTTTTTTTCAGTGCCGGAGCTGGTCCCCTGGCTTGTTGATCAGGAATGTTTTCTCTAACGGTTGGAGTCTCAAACTCAGCTCTGGCACCGCCAGTCCTGGCCGCTAGATTCTGGATGAATATAAAAAATTATTTTTGCATTTATTGTTGGCTAACTATGAGGGTGCGGAGCGCCATTTCCACCTCAGTCATCTCGGACTGAGGTGGTGCTTGACTGGAGCTTGCTCCACCTCCATGTGGTGGTGCCAGTTAATTTTCAAGAGGCGGAGGTGGTTCCATTGCCATTGGTGTAAGATGTTTGGGCTTTGAGCTAGAGAAGGAGAGCTTAAATTCTCAACAATAGCTCGTTCAATGGTGAAACAGCTCCATAAAGAAGGAAGATTGGTTCACCACCAGAGACTCTGATGAGTATAAGCTAAAATAGGGAAGAGATGTCTATTTTCATTCCCACAGATGGTGCCGAATTGATGATGCTCTAATCAGCACCACCAGATCATGATGAGATTATGAATAGCTTAAGCTCAATCACAACACAACAATGGAGATGAATATACGTATATATATATGAGAGAAGGAGATGAGGATAAGAAAATAAAATTAATAATTTAAAGTGGTTTATCCAATTAGGCCTACATCCACTATGTGAGTGTGTGAGAAATCAACTAAATAAGGGCACTAATGGCTATGGATACAACACTCAAAGCCCTCTCTCTCTCTCTCTCTCTCTCTCTCTCTCTCTCTCTCTCTCTCTCTCTTCTATATACCATTAGAGAGAGTTTTGTTAGGGTTATGAATTAAGGATCCCTTATCATGGGAAAGATGAAGTGTATATATAGGGTTTGGGAGGTGTAATGTACCCCCCCCCCCCCCAAGCACGTAATCAGCATGTGCATGAGGAAACTCCCAATAAGATGTAGACACGTGTCCTTGGCACGTGGATATAATAATGATGTAATATTCCCTCACGTGGGAGTATGATCTTGTTATAACAAAATTATTCACCTTTGCGTACCACTTTTGTACTTGCATATGCTCGCGCTACTTGGTGTCGTCCGTTGTAACCTCGGCCCGGGAGGATACGAGGTTGCTAATTCCTATAGGATGGTCCCATGCTCTCAATCATAAGTATGACCTCGTCTAAATAGATCAGGATGAGGTTGGATTAACTGGGTCACTCATGTTATCGTCCATAGAAGAGTACAAAGATGGTGCTTACTGAACAGGTGATGCTCTTGAGGTCTCGGCTTGCCATATCGCCAAGGCTAGTTGAGATGAGGTCGACCCTTATCGAGATGACCTTGCCAATGACACGTGGGGATCCTATGACAACTCGGCCCTGAGATGTGAATTTACTCGTCCAAATAGGCGAGGGTACACTTTGGCCATATCAACCCCATTTGTTAACAAAGAAGTAATGATGCTCACAAAGAAATACTTCATCATCCATCATACCTCAACGGTGGCATATCATAAGGGCAATGGTCAAACTTAAGCAACTAACAAGACCTTGGTCCACATCTTCTCCAAAATGATGGAAGACTTCCCGGGATCATGGGATGATAAGATTTCAGAAGTTCTGTGGTCCTCTTGAACAATGAAGAGGAAGCCTACAGGGTATACGTTGTTCCCTCTTATATTTGGAGCCAAAATAATTCTGTCGCTGGACCTGGAAGTTTATTCGACCCGATATGCCTTGTGAAGCAGCATGCTCCCTCAGAGTATATATGTTCAATTGGAAGCAATGGATGAGCACAAGGATAAGGACAGTGTGATGCAACACTTACAAATGTATACGAAGCAGCTCTGCAGGGCATATGACAACTTGGTGAGGAGAAAAAGTTTGTAGAAGGGGATTTCGTTTTAAAAGCAGCAGTGAAGCACATTCAGGGGCTCCCATTGCCTAAATTTATTGTGAATTAGGGGGGGACCCTTCATTGTAAAGGAGGCTCATGATTCAGGTTACTATTTAATCTCTAAGATGGAAGAAGATAAACCTTTCAAGATTAATAACAAGTGGTAGAAAGTCTATTATATTCATGGGTGGCCTTAGTTGCAAATTTATTTCTTTTCGTGATAGTTATGTCACAATTCCTTATATGAGTTTGATCTTTGCAATAAATAGAAGCATTGCAATAAAGTAGTGCATGATAACGAAACAGTATTTTTTTCATTGATATTCTCAAAAGCATTACAAAATTGGGAACTACTGCCTAAGAACTACACTTAAGGAAATAAAGAAAACAATTGCAACATAAAATAAGGGACTTTAACCCAGAAGGAACCACAAGTTAATTTAGGAGAAGAAGTCTTCCGGCAGGCTAAAAGAAGCCTTTAGGCACGTTCTTTAAGCAGTGATGCAGCCTTCAAGCCTGGTTTGAACTTGAGCCCGTTAAATCAACAAGGCTTTATGTTCTTGTTTGGCTTTTGATAGATTTTCTTTAGTAGCCTTAACTTTATCAGCAGTGGCTACTAACAGAGGGCCCAACTCTGATAGACTTTTCTCCTCAATCCTTTGACCCTCTACATGCTTCAGATAAAGGTCCCTTTGGCTCTCCAACTATTGTCTCTTTAAAAGTTTTTAATGGAAATTATCCAGTTTAATTGGAAACCGTCCTTGCCCATCTCCCTCAAACTGCCCAAGAATCGAGGTTGGACGTTTGTGTAGTAACCACCTCTACAATAACAGTTGCCAAACCTTGGAGCTTATAACTCATCACCAAAGTCTTTGAACGAAGTCAATCGGCAGTGAAGGTTTGAGGATGGCGAGTGGAAATATGCTCGATAATAAAATGATTAATTGCAAATACTTGAGGAGACTAGCGAAGAACCATGAGGCATAACTCATAAGGAGACATGTTTAGTGGAGGAACCTCACAACCTGACTCGCTATCAGCTGGAAGGTGTGTAGTTGAACCACGATAGTTATGGCTTGAATCCTCAGAAGGGACAGGTTCTTGATGTGTAGACTCAACAGGTGAGGGATTACGCTGAGCTGGCATTTCGGTAGTAGTCGGATCCCTCATGTCCTGAGACAGGATAAAGAGAAAAGAGATCGATAAAGAAAAGTCTTAACAAGTGGTTTTTATTTTTAAGTCACCGTTATGGGTGGAGTTTATGAAAAATCTTAACAAGTGGTTTTCATTGTCAAGTCACCATTATATTTGGAGTTTATGAAAAATCTTAACAAGTGTTTTTCCTTATTAAGTCGCCGTTATAGGTGGAGTTTATGAAAAAATCTTAACAAGTGGTTTTCATTATTAAGTCACCGTTATAGGTGGAGTTTATAAAAAATCTTTACAAATGGTTTGTTTTCATTGTTAAGTCACCATTATAGGTAGAGTTTATGGAAAAATCTTAACAAGTGGTTTTCATTGTTAAGTCACAGTTATAGGTAGTGTTTGAGAAAAAAAAAATAACAAGTACATTTTCATTGTTAAAGTTACCTCGGAGGCATATCGAAAAGCCTTATGCAAAAAAGAAGGAGAAACCAGCAAATACCTCAGAGACATCTGAAGTAGTAACGATTTCTGGAGAAATAACTCCAAGGGTAGATACTGCAGAAATAACGTCGAAATCTCCCTGAGACTCATAGAAACCTCCAGGGAGAGGAACTCATCCCTTGGCGATGAAACTTCCTCAAAAAAGGCATAAGATCCAGGATGGGGGAAGGGTCCATAGAAACCGTTTTATCTCCTAATGGTGTATCAACACTCGCAGGGGCCGAAGGAATCCCTAGGGGAGAAGATGAACCAACGGTAGTTTGAGGAACCTGAGGAGTCCCAGAGTGAGATGGATGAGTTGGACCTGGAGAAATCTATAAACAATAACAAAGTTTTAGGCACAAGAAATTCAACATAGAAGAGATGAAAAAAGCATAAGGAGCGAGATTACCTCAGTAATATTAACGAAGGGAGAAAACACAATTACGGGCCTCACCAGAGGGAACTGAAGGAATGACCCAGCAAGAGATGTGGCCAGGTCAGTAGCAGTTACAACCTGAAGGCCAGAGAAAATGCTAAGTACAAATCAAATGGGGGAAAAAGATAGTTAAACGATAATCTAGATATTACCTCTAGAAGGCTGAAAGAGACTCGAAAAACGTCCAGAGGAACCATAGGAAGAGGAGATGACTCATAAGAATCTAGAGGAATTTTCTTTGGCTGAGGGAAGGCTCAAACGGATTCCACAGAGGCAGTAGCCTTCCTGGAAATCTCCTCTGCAGGGCGGGATGCTGATCAATGAGAATAAGTCAGCCCATATATGGGAGAATGAGGAGGAGATGCATCGATCGAAGTATTCCCGAAGCATCCTCCCATGAAAGGGCTCACAAAGGAAGAAGGCCTTTCTCGTTCAATCTCCTGCATAGACAGAACAAATTTTGAACAAGTCTTAAAAAATGTACCTCACTAAGCTTGAAAGGTCTAAGTGTGGGAAAATATACCTCTTGCTCTGGAGAAGAGTGGGATGATATGACTATGGGCAAAGCAGGAGGTGAAGGAACTGGAGAAGCCCTCTCGGTGGGACCTTGTCCATCATCAAGGGAAAGGGCCTCAACAGGAGATGAAGGAGGAGAGGTTCTGGGAACATAAGCATCAGGTGTTTGTTACACTTCATAAGCACGTTTCCTATGGGGTTTTTTACCTAAAGTTTTCTTCCTAGAACCAGGGCCACCAGCAGTAGAGGGGACTCTAGAACTTTTTCTTCTTGCTATTACTCCCTCAGAGGGATCTACTATAATGGTGGGAAACACAGCAGCAGGGAGAGCGGGGGGATTATATCATTGAAACTCGCGTTGTACCCGTTCAAACTCACTGCGAACTACCTCTCGAAGTTATTCATGTCTTTCCTCAGACAGAGGAGGGGGAACGAAGGCAATAGGAAATGCATCCACAGGTGTTTGAGACTTAAGCTGGGACTTAAATTTTAAAGAAGTCCCACTATTGGAGGTCTTATTTATTTCTTAGGAGGGTTTGAAGACCCCTTGCTAGGAGCACCATTGGCAATGACAACTTGTTTAGGCGTGGGAGATTTTTTGGCCATTGGTAGAGAAATGGGGATCATGGGGTAATAGGGAGGTAGTTCGCTCAGGGGATCTTTAGGAGTCTTTATTAGAGGGAACTTAACACCAAGAACAAAATTTCCTTTGAGGCCCAGTTCCAAAGAAGGGAAAGAAATAACTGGGGGATACACTGGTGGGATTTGAATAAACTCTTCAATTTTGTCCAGTTACATCAGCCAGTACTTGGTAGCAAATAGAGAAGTCACGTCCACTTTTCTTGTGATACTGGGGATGGTGATTTGACCAATAATTTTTGAGCTAATGGACCAAGCGGCAGAAGAGGTAAAGAAAGAACAAGCCTCAGTAGAGGTGACCTTACGATGAGACATCTGAAAGACTGGTCGAGGAACCTCTTGGTCGAAACCAAATTGACGACTACACCGATTGGGGTTGTAATGCTCTGAAGTATAGCCCCAATTGATAAAAGAAGGTAAATACTCTGGAGAGAATAAGAGCACAACAACCAGCGAAGGATCTTCAGTGATAAGGTCCATAGTAGTGGGTTGGATCATTTTTACTTCATATTTAGAAAAAATCCCAAGTATGGATGAAAATTTCTTCATAATAAGGCCTCATGACAAAACTGTTAGGCTTGTCAAGAACGGGGAGTATATCCTTATGGCTCTATTTTTTATGGTGACGGTATAAGAGAGGGGGCTTGATGGATTCACCAATGGGAAGAGGGATGGATTTGGCTTTTATCGCAGGGAAACGAGTATAAAGGAAACGCGTTAGGAGTATGGAATTGGAAAAGTTGGCTAGGTTATAATATCCAAGGGACCATTCTATGTTCAGATAGGTCCTATCCAACCAAGTGTATAGAGACCCCAAGTCCATGGCTGCTAGAGGAAGCTTGAAACCTCTAGCCAAATGGATGGAAATATTGATGAGGTCCCTTCGGGGCTAGTCATTTGGTTTCCCAGGCAGCACAAGATGAGAAATAATGACAAGTATGTAAACTGAGAGCTCTAGAGATGTACCTTAGTCCTTACCATAAGCAGAAGAACCATCCTTATCAGAGGGATTTTGAAAGAAGTAGTTGTTAAGGGGAGTGAAGGTGGCTTTGTTGGAGGTCCCCGTACAGCGTCGACAAATTCGATTCAACTCTAATCAGTCAGTAACTTCTTCGACGTCTACGGCCTCATCAGAATAAGGCAAGGCTCTTCTGGGCTCAAGCCCAAACCATTCATAAGCAACTTCCAGCGTTATGGTAAACTCACCCCACGCATCCATAAAAGTGTGGGTGGTAATGTTCTAATGAGAGACCAAGACTTGGAGAGCAGAGTTGTGTTTAGAAAGAGTGAACTCACCAAATTACTTTGCCCGATGGAGCCCAACCTAGGTGAGATCATCAACATAATCTTAGAGGAAGAAATAATGGAGTAACATAAGTTGAAGATGACAAAGGAAGAAAGAACCAGAAGAAAATCTTAAGAAAAAATGGTGGGTAGCACTTTCTGTCTCTAAAAGCTCTATAAGTATGGAGGCAAATAAAGAGACGAAAGAGAAAAATGACAAAGTGTTGAGCATAAAATGTTTGAAAATCAAGTGGACGTTTGAGTTTCCCACATAGGCACATGTCAAGTCGTCACAATGATTGCAAATGGACACGTGGCCCTTAGAGGCACACTTAATAGTTGAAAAGACAGTCTCACATCATTAATAAGGTGACGTTTGGAAAAAAGGAGTATTGCTTTCAAGAGAAGTTAAGTTTTGGCGCCAAATTTTTTGAAATGTAGTGGAAAACCAAAAGCCCAACTAAACAGAGTCCTCACGTTGAAATCCAAAACGAGGGTAAAAAGGGTTGAAGAGGCATCGGGGAGAATATCAACTTCGGAAGAACGGCACCTCGCAACACAGTTTAAAAAGTTCACGATGTCCCCTCGCCATAAGTTCGATCGGAGTTAACTCTAGCTCATGTACATTGGGGATATGATAAGGTCCCCTCATTAAAGGTTCACTCAGTAGGAGAACGTAATGAAAAAACTGGGGAGAATTTAAAGATCAACAGATACTTTGGGAGAATTTTATAAGGGTAAATGCTAAGAATTTTTGGCGAGGAGAATTCATGCCACTAGGGGCACTCCTAGAGAAAATTCCCACTCACTACAAATTACCTACATAGAGAAACATAATAATGTAGATAGGGGAGAATTTAACTTTTAAATAGTCAAAATGGGTGATGGACAGTTTCCTCAGATATTTTGGGAGAATTCTATCCAGCGACGAAGAAGGCAGAACAACTGGGATACAACAATAGAAAAAATTTATATCGTCCCCTCGCCATTTTGCCAGGAATTTGCAGATCTTTGGTTTAGGTACATCGGAGATAATTTAACTTTTTTCTAATATAGATATTGGAAGAAGTTTCAACGAAGACAGAGATGGAAGAATTTTTTTCTCATAACATAACGGTTCACCGGATCAAGAAGTTCGTCCAGACATTTCTTGTTACCACAACAGATCTCTACAGGAAGAGGAAAATGTAGGGGGTTTGAAGATAATATTTGAATTAGATAAATCCTCCCCAATTAGTAGAAAAGACTCAAGGTAAGGAATCAGCATGAAGGCAGTGAGACAGCTCAGCAAGGCAGCCTGGCGAGGCAGCTCAGAGAAGCAACCCGACGAGGAGATTGGCTGAGAGAGCACTTCTTTATCTTTCTTTCTCAATTAATTAAATTTTACCTTTTAAGTAACATTGATTGTAATGCTGTAACAATTGTAATACTGTGTGTGAGGTCAAACGGTACTCATGAGAGGCCAGGCTTGGCAGAGCCTGGGAGATCTTACTTGCTCTATCGAACGACCTCGTGGTGGGAACTTCAGATGGAATTAGTTTGGAGGATTGAGAAGTGAGGCAGCGTTAGGGCTTGTTCTGACCATCTTAGATACATCGGTAAAACACAGAGATACCTTTTCACCGTGGAAGCTCATGTAAACCAACCTTAAGTTCCATCGTATATTGAGCTTTGAGCCAAACAATCCCCTACTAAACGTCACATCTACTTTAGATGATGTCACCAGCCAGCTAAACACCGTCCAATCTAAACTCGAGTAAACCATTGTGGTATTGTGGTTGTCAGACAATTTAGTGGGCCACCTTTATGGTGACAGTCCCCTAACACACAGTGGTTAGGCAAAAGGTATTTCTTGGCATTTAATTTTTATGACGTAGGACAAGATGGCCCATTCTGCATTTAATGTTTGTAACGTAAAGTGTGATAGGGAGATCTTTCATGTGCTGATAGATTGAGATGTCTCGGGAAAAGGTGTGGGGTTATTTATGGGCATCAACTACTTCTGAGATGAGAAAGATCTTTTTAGAGATTTATTGCTAAATAGAAAATATATCAGAGATAAGTTATTACAAATGTGACAACCCTGCTTTTTATATCTAATTCGGTTAGCTACTCCCAATTAAATTAAAGCGGAGCGTCAATATGTTAGAATTAGAAACAGAATTTAAATAAATGCAGTAAAGTAAACATGTACACTTTCATACGTGCAACCATATCATATCATGGCAGCTATAACAAGTGAAACTAACTCATAACTATTAACTGTAATAATCCATCAGTAATCTCAAACTGAAAATGTAAAATGCCAATATATGCGGCCGAACACAAAACGGGAAAGCGTAATACAATAATTTTCTCGAATTACAAGTATAAACAAAGTGATATTAATCTCTGATACCCCCCTTAAGCAAAGGGAAACAAATGACATAAATTAAAAAAGAATAACTCCACAGCTACAGGAATCCTAAGATTGATATGATCTCATCAAGCTCCATAGTCTAATGTCCAGCGGGACGAGGACCTGTCATATATTATATATATATGAGAGGAGCAAGAAGCAAGATAGACGAACGTCAAAGCAAGAAAACAAGCTATAAGATTATAAGATGTACTTATAATGAAAGCACACTAGTCATTACTCGTCTCCAGTAATTAAGTTGTTCAATTACCCAAACAATGCCCCTATGTCGTGACAATCTAACCCAACCTCGAGTAACCTGTAGCCTCACATCATATCATGATTAATCATTATTAATCTCATTTCAGTATTTAAGGTATCAAAATATTTCCTTCAAGTATAATATCAAATGTCTCGATTTGGGATATTAATTTAAGATACAAGCATCTCACACAACAAGTCATATCGGGTCACTATCATTGTTCGGGGAAACAAGTCGTAACACTAGGCCTACACACGAATATTCCCCAATATTACCTGGCAAGGGAAATCATACTAAGTCCTAAATCACATGGCGTTCCAATATCTTTCTATACGACCCGCATTACATCCATGGGTCCGGTTCCGGTAGTTTATCTCCGACATGGCACTCGAACGGAACCTAATCGGATCAATCATAAAAAATCGCATTCAACATGTGCCTACGTGGACCGGAGGACTAGTCTAGTGTATACTCGACAATATACATATAAAATAATTTCACACTTATGTATACATATAATCGTGTCAAGTCTCTTACTCGAGTTATACAATAGTCATTATTTACAATATGACATAATTTACATCATTAATTTACTAATTCAACATCAAATCATTTCAAGGTTATATATATCCCTAATAACCATAAGTATGTAATCAAGTTAGGATATTAGGCACAACACCACAATTATCTTACTAACAACATGAAAAACATTACCACTCTTATTTTAACAACATGCTGCCCAGAATTGAAAGTGCAGATTCGAGGCTTTTCCGATCCGTTTTTGTAAAAATATAAAACTACAAAGTTGTTCGGAACGTGATTTTCTACAAGGACACGCAAGCATGATACCATAGCCTACATAAAATAGATCCGAAACTAACATATAATATCCGTCCCTATTTTCGACAACTTTCTTCCCAACATTTTAAAAGGCCGATTTGAGGCTTTTCTGATCCGTTTTTGGAAAAACTTAAAACTATAAAGTTGTTCGGAACGTGATTTTCTATAAGGACACGTGAGCACGCTACCGTAACCTGCATAAACAGACCCGAAACTGTCATATATAGTTCGGACCTGTTCACGATAGCTTTCTGCCCAGAATTTTAAAACGCCGATTTGAGGCTTTTCCGATCCGTTTTTGGAAAAACCTTAAAACTAAAAAATTGTCCAGAATATGATTTTCTATTGGGCATTGCGAACAAATCATCCATTTTCGGAACCAAAACAGCTCAAAAAAGTTTTTTATATGACGATTTACTCAATTTCCTAGATTTCTCAAATTCAAGAGGTTGTTCTACAACTCAATCCCTATAATGATGTTACTGCATTTGAATCTACATGGAGGATGATCCTAATACATTGCATATCATTTTTAGCATCAATTTCATATTAATTTAGGGATCCAAATACATGTTCATGTGAAATTTCATTATAGATACACATTTTACACATATAGGTTATTAACTTGCCTTGGATTGTATGGAGAAATTGAAATCCTCTTAGCTTACTTCTCTTCTTACTCACTCTCTCAACCAAACCCTAGACCCCTTTTATGAAATGAAAGAATGAAGACTTCTTCTCTTCTTTTCTATTTATACCTAGGGTTAGTTTATTTACAAAAATGCCATTGCGCCAAATTTAACCCTCTCGATCCTTTTACGCGTTAATTCGCTTCTAATATTTAAGTCGCACATCCGTATCTCAATTAATTCATTTTAAATTTTCATTTCCAAACATTTCGAATATATATAGTGACATAGTTTTTTTTCAATTAGTTCAATTTTAATTCAATTAAAAAAATACGGGGTATTACAACAAACTAGAGAGTTTACTCACCCACCATTGTTATTTATTGTGAAGCTTTTAATATTTAAACCAGATATCCTTCAGAGGTTGTTGGTGTGTTGACTGCCTGCCAAGGTGTATTCAGGGTGTTTACTTCACTCTCCCTTTGAACGAGTTGCTTCTGAGTTTCCTTTATTATTGTTTGAGTTATACACGAGAGACTTGGGACTCCAATCTAAGTGTTGATTATATACAATATCTCACTTGTATTTATTGAAGAGCTCTTGGGTTATCGTTTACCACCATATCTGATGATGCTGTAAACAGCACCACCAGATGAGGCGTTGATAAGCTCAAGCTAGCAATAATAATGGCAGCACAAGAGTAAATATCTAGTAGAAGGGGATGAGGAAAAGAGGAGAAACACTGGTATATAAGTGGTTCAGCCAATTTGGCCTACACCACTGTGAGTGTGTGAGTAAGTTTCACTAGGATGAGGGCACTAATGGCCTGTGATACAATCTCTCACTATTTCTCTCTACTGTATACACAAACAGAGTTCAGGCTAGGGTTACAATTATTGATCCCTCTCCAAGGTAGGATAAGACGTGTATTTATAGTGATTGGGGGTGTAGTGTACCCCCCAAGCATGCCATGAGCATGTGTGCTTTGAATACACTAATCATAGGTGGACACCTGGCTGTGCCACATGTAAGGAATGATGACCTAATATTCCTTCATGTGAGGGGAATGATTTGGTTGTAACTGATTTGTTCACGTATTCTAAGTCTTCTATGTGCTTGCGTGTGCTCAAAATTGTGACATCATCTGATGAAACATCAATCCAGCCGAGTACGATATTGGGCAATAGTTTCATTATCATGCCAGTCATAAGCATGACCTCGGCTGGGCAATTGGCCGAGGTTAGGTATGAGATAGGATGAAATATCGGCTAAAGTAGATTACGACGTTGGCAATATCTTGAGCCCATAAGATGCTGCATACCTCGGCTGCTGCCCAACCGAGGTTAAACAATATGGAGCCGACCTTGAGGAGGATGACCTTTCTGATGGCTGTCATGCGCTTCCTGGAAAATCGACTGTGAGGTCAGCCGAGGTTGGTGACTCCAAGTACGAGGGTACACTTTGGGCATATCAATCACCCCTAGCCCTTAGTCTCCTATGTCAGTTAGTGACTGAGGGGTATAAGAGTCAGGTTCATGAAGGGACATTTTTGGTGTCTTATGGTTTGGAGTGGTTCTTTGGACACATATCACTATTTGAAGTGGCTAACGTATTCCCTAAGATATGACAGCTCTAACAGTGCCATTTAGGATTTCTAGGGTAATGATGAGTGCCTTCGGAGTTGAGCCACATCATTGGGGAAGGTTTAAAACCCTTTCTCTTTCCTCATTTCTCTTTCTTCCTCTCATTTATCCCGCCTTCACACTCTTGCTGAAAGAACTCTCTCCCACCTCCATAGCCAAAAGCTTCGTCGTTTCTCAGGTTCTTCGGTCACTTTGGGTTTATCACTATTTCCTTTTCATTCCCAACCTTTTTGTTCCTTGCTTTCTATTTTCTGGATTTCTTTGCAATATTTTATAATTTTCGGTTGTTTTTTTGGTTTTTGGCAAGGAAAACCACCACGATTTAGTGGTTATTAGGCTAGGATTGGTGTGGTTAGGTGTTTTAGGGGTTATTCCAGGCTGATACGAGGTTCCTTTAGCCAAAACCCCCTTATTTTCTGCCCTCCGGTGACCTTTCGGTCATCTTCTCCTGTCACCCAACGTTTGAGTGTTCTTGGTGAAAACCTTTAGAAATCCAAACTTTGATCTTCTATTTAGATAGCATAAGTTATTTACCTATTTGCCTTTTGAGCTTTCTCCTCCCAAGTGTAGTGTCATCTGTCGAATGCTCAGACCTTTGTATAAACTTATTGAAGAGTTCCTAACTCCGCATGAGAGGACCTTTGAAAAGATTAGGCAGATAGAGTTAGCCCATGAAGAGGCTCGTAGGGCCGAGGATTTTCCGCTCAGACCTATATTTCCTCCACCATTAGCTTTCATATACCCTGAGCTTGCAGAGGTTCCTGATCCCATGTCTGAGTCAGCTGCCTCAGACCCAATGTCTACCTCTGAGGATGCTGAGTCCATAGACTCTTTTCAAGAGGCTATGGATTAATCCCCCAAGGGAAGTGTATTCTCTGAGGAAGCAGAGGTTTTTTATCATTTGTCATCTCACTGAGAGGCTAGGAATTATCGTAGGTCTCCATCTGTAGAGGTCTTAGAGCCAACTGTAGCTTTTCGTTGTCCAATTGAGTCTGTTCCTCTAACGGCTTTTCCTGGTGCCCCCCTGAGGCTCTGACTCAGACTGTTGATGATAACGATGATGATGAAGGGAGTGAACTTAACACTTCCAAAATTAATGGACCTGAGATTTCTGTCACTGAATACGACCTTCTCCTGTTCCGACATCTATATGACATTCCCTCTTCTGTAACTCTGAGGAAACCTTTGAAGGATGAGAGGGTCTTTAACGGCCATGAGGGGGAGCTCTGCGTCTATGAGAAGATGTTCAAACTCGACTTTCGTATTCTAATTCACCCCACTATTCAAGTTATCCTCTCTTATACCAATCTTGATCCTTCTCATCTTTCCCCCAACGCTTAGAGGTTCCTAGTTGGGGATATCGTCCTTTGGAAGGTTGTTCATCACACCGACCTTTTAGTTAGGGTTTTCTTAGCTTAATACATACCCTCGTCTTATAGAAATCAGCCTGGCTACTACCACTTCGTAGTTGGGAAGTCTGAGAAGAAGAAGTTGTTGGTGACCCAGACTTCTAACCACAACTGGAAGCCTCGGTTCTTTTTTACCTCAGGGTCTTGGAAGTTTGGACCTAACGAGGCTTGTGGAATATCTGACCCAAGAACTCCCCTAGGGTGGGACAAGGTCTCTATCTCGTCCAAAGTCGACCCTGGGCTGAGCGAAGAGAATCGTAAGAGTGTTGAGGACCTTTATAGTCAAGGCAAAGATGAAAATCTCGTTAAGTACGAGCATTTGATGACCCCTTACTATTTATCTCAGATAGGTCTTGGAGGTGGCCCATTGGTCGAAATTCGTAAGTGCTCTAGAATAAAACTTTTTTATGCCAAGTTATGTCTAGTACCTTTCATATATCTGAGCTATTAACTCTAATGTTTTTCTTTTTCCAGAGAGACCAGAAGTCATTTCAGACGATCTCTGAAACATGTGTGCACCAAGTATCACAAAGCTACTGGAGAAGCGTGGTGGCAAAAATGCACCCCCTCCTACCCAAGAAAAGAAGAGGAAGGCCCCTACCGACACTACAAAGAAGAGGAGGGTACCTGTAGACCCATCTCATATGAAACCTAACAAGGCTCCACTATCCCCATTTCTACTGACGAAGCTTTCGTTGCTCGTCTATCTCAGATGAAGATAGGCGATAGTGTTATCAGCCATAGTACCCAGGCCTCTGATGCCCTCAGTCGAATAATGATCGAGGATGACCAACGTTTCTTATATGCAATGGAGGTCCCACTGTTGGCCGAGTTTGCTTTACACAGGTTGGTTCAGGTACTTATTTATAACTTTTCTCAAGTATTGCTTCTTCTCTTATAATTCGTTATTTCCAATGTGTCGGATTCTTTCTTGTAGGGTGTCATTTCCCTCCATCGTCTGGTCGACTATACGTGAAAGAGACCGCCAATGATCCAAAAGGGTAGGGATGATGAGAAGCTTGAGGAAGATCTCAGGAAGCATATTGCTAATTTGAAGCAAAGTCTGAAGGACATAGATAATGAGATCACTATGCTTAAAGAAGACCATACCCTGGCTCAGAAGGCAAAGGACGAGATCCTTCAATAAAAAGTTTACGCTGTTGTTAAGGCTACTATGAAAGATGATTCAGAGATAATTATCAAGGAGTATCAAACCTCGGATGAGTTTGTTATCTTCAACCTTGAGTATCTGGAGAGGGGCATTAAGGTAACCAGCCAATGGGCTGCCATGAAACAGACCAGCTTTGGAAGTCTATCGACTGAGGACATTATCGGTCTTGTCTTTGACAATCCTCAGCTTGCTCATTCTTGTAAGAGGTTGAGGAGGGTGGTCCATCTAGGACCAGCCAGCTAGAGGTCACTGAGACCGACGATGGCGCTCATGATGATGAGTTTGAGGTTACCAATCTAAACCCTGAGCAAGCCAACCCTTTTGCTGATGGGTCGGCTGGAGCCGAGGGACAGACTGAGCTCTGAGCGTCTCACCTTCATGTCTGAAATTTTTTTAAATATTTTATGTAACCCTTTTTTTCAAATGATGTAATCTTTATGCATTAGATGAATGAAATTCCACTTTCTTTACTTGGTACTTTATTATTCTACGTCTACAATGTTTCGTTTATCAACCATATCACCCATTTAAAAATGATATTAAAGGTCTGAGGACACCAAGTTAATGATATTTCTCCTCATAATTTCATTAAATGAATGATGTTAAAGGTCTGAGGTCACCAAGTTAATGATGTTTCACATCATAATTTCACCAAATGAATGATGTTAAAGGTCTGAGGTCACCATGTTAATGATGTTTCATCTCATAATTTCACCAAATAAATGATGTTAAAGGTCTGAGGTCACCAAGTTAATGATGTTTCACTTCATAATTTCACCAAATGAATGATGTTATAGGTCTGAGGTCACTAAGTTAATGATGTTTCACCTCATAATTTCACTAAATGAATGATGTTAAAAGTCTGAGGTCACTAAGTTAACGATGTTTCACCTCATAATTTCACCAAATGAATAAGGTTAAAGGTCTGAGGTCACCAAGATAATGATGCTTCAACTCATAATTCACCAAATCAGAGGTCTAAAGTCACCAAGTTAATGATGTTTCATCTCATACTTCACCAAATGAATGGTGTTCAAGGTCTCAGGTCACCATGTTAATGGTGTTGCACCTCATAATTTTACCAAATGAATGATTTTAAAGGTATGAGGTCACCAAGTTAATGATGTTTCACCTCATAATTTCACCAAAAGAATGATGTTAAAGGTCTTAGGTCACCAAGTTAATGGTGTTTTACCTTATAATTTCACGAAATGAATGATGTTAAAGGTCTGAGGTCACCAAGTTAATGATGTTTCACATCATAACTTCACTAAATGAATGATGTTAAAGGTCTAAGGTCACCAAGTTAATGATGTTTCACCTCATAATTTCACTAAATGAATGATGTTAAAGGTCTGAGGTCACCAAGTTAATGATGTTTCACCTCATAATTTCAACAAATGAATGATGTTAGAGGTCTGAGGTCACCAAGTTAATGATGTTTCACCTCATAATTTCACCAAATAAATGATGTTAAAGGTCATAGGTCACTAAGCTAATGATGTTTCTCCTCAAAATTTCACCAAATGAATGATGTTAAAGGTATAAGGTCACCAAGTTAATGATGTTTCACCTCATAATTTCACAAAATGAATGATGTTAAAGGTCTGATGTCATCAAGTTAACGATGTTTTACCTCATAATTTCACCAAATAAATTATGTTAAAGGTTTGAGGTCACCAAGTTAATGATGTTTCACCTCATAATTTCACCAAATGAATGATGTTAAAGGTCTGAGGTTACCAAGTGAATGATGTTTCACCTCATAATTTCACCAAATGAATGATGTTAAAGGTCTGATGTCACCAGGTTAATGATGTTTCACCTCATAATTTCACCAAATTAATGATGTTAAAGGTCTGAGGTCACCAAGTTAATGATGCTTCACCTCATAATTCACTAAATGAGTGGTCTGAGGTCACTAAGTTAATGATGTTTCACCTTATACTTCACCAAATGAATGATGTTAAAGGTCTGAGGTCACCAAGTTAATGGTGTTGCACCTCATAATTTCACCAAATGAATGATGTTAAAGGTCTGAGGTCACCAAGTTAATGATGTTTCACCTCATAATTTAACCAAATGAATGATGTTTAAGGTTTGAGGTCACCAAGTTAATGGTGTTTCACCTCATAATTTTATCAAATGAATGATGTTAGAGGTCTGAGGTCACCAAGTTAATGATGTTTCACCTCATAATTTCACTAAATGAATGATGTTAAAGGTCTGAGGTCACCAAGTTAATGATGTTTCACCTCATAATTTCACCAAATGAATGATGTTAAAGGTATGAGGTCACCAAGTTAATGATGTTTCACCTCATAATTTCACCAAATGAATGGTGTTAAAGGTCTAAGGTCACCAAGTTAATGATATTTCACCTTATAATTTCACCAAATGAATTATGTTAAAGGTCCGAGGTCATTAAGTTAATGATGTTTCACCTCATAATTTCACCAAATGAATGAAGTTAGAGGTCTGAGGTCACCAAGTTAATGATTTTTCACCTCATAATTTCACCAAATGAATTATGTTAGAGGTTTGAGGTCACCAAGTTAATGATGTTTCACCTCATAATTTCACCAAATGAATGATGTTGAAGGTCTGAGGTCACCAAGTTAATGATATTTCACCTCATAATTTTGCCAAATGAATGATGTTAAAGGTATGAGGTCACCAAGTTAATGATGTTTTGCCTTATAATTTCACAAAATGAATGATGTTAAAGGTCTAAGGTCACCAAGTTAATTATGTTTCACCTCATAATTTCACCAAATAAATGATGTTAAATACATATACATTGGAACAAAAGCATCAACAAATCATTGTTATTTTCTCATTGACATTCTCAGTATAAGCTGATATATGTATTACAAAAAGATAAAATAATTACAACATCGTAAGTAATATTTTTTCAAGTGGTCGGCATTCCAAGGGTTAGAGAAAGTCTCTCCTTCAAGATTCTCTGACCGATAGGTACCTGGTACAAACTCATCAATTACCCTATAAGGACCATGCCAATTAGGATGGAGCTTATTAGTATTATGCCTCGTCTTCTTCAGGACTAGGTCTCTTACAGCTATCGGCCTTAACTTTACCCTCTGATTGTAGAATCTCATAGTTCTCTTCTGATAGGCTGCCTATATTATCTCTGCATCATCTCTTCTTTCATCAATCAAATCAAGCTCAAGTCTTCTCTCTTCCCCATTCCTTTGAGGGTCATATGTATGAACACTATGAGTGGGAAGCCCTATCTCTGCTGGGATAACAGCCTCTGATCCATGGGCAAACATAAATGGAGTTTCCCTTGTGGATGTCCTCACTGTCATCCTGTAAGACCAAAGAATAACATATACCTCTTATATCCATCTTCCTTTAGCCTCTTCCAACTTCTTTTTTATCCCATCAAGGATTGTTCCATTTGTGACCTCAGTCTGACCATTTGTCTGGCCTCGACCAGGGGAAGAGAATAATTGCTTGATCCCTACTCTTTTATAGTACTTTTCTAAGAAAACATTCTTGAATTGGATTCCATTGTTTGGGATGAGGATGTTTGGAAGGCCATACCTACATATGATGTTCTTCCAAATGATCTGGAAGGTCTTCTGCTCAGTGATTTTGATCATTGGTTCAGCCTCTACCCATTTGGAGAAATAATCAATTGCCACAATTAAGTACCGATACTTGTTTACAGCCCTTGACAATGGTCCTAACAAATCAATGCCCCATACTTCAAATGGGCAAGGGGAGCTGATAGAAGTAAAAGGTTGGTTAGGTTGATGGGGGGATGGTGGAGAACCTATAGTACTTATCACATTTCTTCATATATGCAGCTGCATCTTTGGACAAGATTGGCCACCAGTACCCCTGAGTGATTATCCTTTTAGCCAATGACATTCCTTTGATGTGTCTTGAACAAGAGCCCTCATGCACATCTTGCAAGATATATGGAACCTCTGAAGGATGAACGCATCTGAGAAGAGGGAGTAGAAATCCCTTTTTGTATAGAACATCTCCCATTATAGAGAATTTAGCAGCTCTAAACCTTAGCTTTCTCCTTTCTAACCTTGACTCTGGCAGTTCTCCCTCTTTGATATATTTGATAAGGGGATCCATCCACGAGGCTCCCATACTCGGATTTAGGTAAGGTCTAGAAACCTCTTCTTCTTCGATGGTCGGCTTGAGAAGAATCTCAACTGGTATTGTTCTCCTTATGTTTATTCTTATTATTGAGGCCAACCTCGTGAGTGCATCATCTCGGTTGTTGTCTAGCTGAGGTATCCTCTTAATCTTTACTTCCTTGAAGCTTTCTATCATCGATCTTACACTCTTCAGATATCTGGCCATCCTTTTCTCTTTGGCTTTATATACCCCTAAGATTTGGTTCAGGACCAATCTTGAGCCACTGTAGACTAGGAGATGGTCGATACTGAGGGCTTTTTCCAGAGCGAGACCTGCTATTAACACCTCATACTCTGAATCATTATTGGAGGCTTTAAAGTTGAACATAGGTGTATACTTAATATCTGTACCATTTGATGTCGACATTATCAACCCTGCTCCCCTTTCATTTTCACAGGATGACCCATCAACGAAGAGGTTCTAGATGGTTTCATTTGAAGATAAGTTTCCCTCTGATAGGTTCCCCTTTTTGAAAAGGTATCTCTCCTCTTCATTCCCAACTACACTTTGTCTGGCTGTACTTATCTCAGCCTCGTCCGAAGTTCGACCAATGTTCCTTTTTATTGGCTCATTTATAAACTCAAGACCGTTCTCAACCTCGACCTCATCCTAGGTAAACTCGGTCACAAAATCTGTGAGAGCTTGTCCCTTGATGGAAACCCTGGGTTAATAAATAATATCATACTCTCCCAACTCAATTGCCCAGGTTATGATCCATCCTGACTTCTCAGGCTTATGGAGGACCTGTCTGAGCGGGGAATCAGTGAGGATGACCATGGAATGAGCTTGGAAGTATGGCTTCATTTTCCTAGAAGCATGTATCAAAGCATAGGCTAACTTTTCCATCTGGGGGTACTTCTGCTCAAACCCATGAAGTGCCTTGCTATTGAAGTACACTGGGCTCTTCACTCCATCCTCTTCTCTTACTATTGGAGCACTGATGGCTAACTTTGAGACATCTAAATATACATACAGATTCTCACCCTCAATTAGCTGAGATAGGAGTAGAGGGGATCCGAGGTAGGAATTAAGCTCTTTATAAGCTTTGTCACATTCCTCATTCCATTCGGAGGCTATTATAAGAACTTTGAGAAAAGGAAGACATTTATCTATAGCTCTAGAGACGAACCTATTAAGTGTAACCACTCATCCGGTTAGCCTCTTAATGTCTTTGATGGTTCTGGGTGTCTTCATTTCCAGCAAAGCCTTGATCTTCTCAGGGTTAGCCTCTATTCCCCTTTGGTTGACAATGAATCCCAAAACCTTTCCAGCTCTGACCCCAAAGACACATTTTATCGAGTTGAGCTTCATTCTATTTTTATCCATGGTATCGAAAGTTCTTTCAAGGTCGGCCTCATGAGTGTCGTCCCTCAGACTCTTCGTCAGCATATCGTCAATGTAGACTTCCATGGTTTTGCCTATATGATCCTCGACCATATTATTTATAAGACATTGGTAAGTAGCCCCTGTATTCTTCAATCTGAAGGGCATGATCTTGTAGCAATAGGTTCCCTTATCTGTAATGAAGGTTGTCTTCTCTGAGTCTGCCGAGTCTATGAAGATATGGTTATACCCAAAGTATGCATCCATGAAGCTCATGAGCTCATGTCCTGTTGTGGCATCCGCTATCTGATCTACACGAGGCAGTGTAAAATTGTCCTTTGGGCAAGAAGTGTTTAAATCGATGAAGTCTACACACACCTTCCACTTCTCATTAGCTTTAGGCACTATGACAGCATTAGACAACCACTCAGGGTATATAACTTCTCTAATAAATTTGGCCTCTTCAATCTTTCGAACCTCATCTCTGATGACTTCATACTTCTCCCTTGAGTATATCCTTCTTCTCTCCTTAATGGGCTTAGCATCCTCTACAACATTGAGTTTATGACACATAATCTCAGGATCAATACCTCGCATGTCTGCATGGCTCCAGGCAAAGATACTCCATCTCTTCCTTAACAGCTTCACTAGATCCTCCTTAATCTTAGGATTGATGGATTTATCGACTTCGATGGTTTTTTTGGTTCGTCCTCATTGAGGACGATGGATTCTACCTCCTCTGCAGCCTCTCCCTTTTTTAGCTTTATTTCATCTCTAGGATCAAGGGTGTCAATGTCGTAAGTGGTTATTGCCCTATTATGATCCTCTCTCTCTCTTCTCCAGAGTTAAAGTAGCATTCACGTGCTGATGTTTGGTCACCTTGCACTTCCCCTACTCCATAAGGAGTTAGGAATTTTAGCATTTGGTGGACCGTTGAAGGCACGGCCTCAAATTCCTTGTGGAACACTCTCCCCATAATGAGGTTATAGGCTGAGAAGACATTTTCATCCATCACAAAGAAATTATTTTTTTGTGGTCAACCTCTTAGGCCATTCATCTCCCATTCTGACATCCATTTCATACATTCCCAATGGATGGACCTTATCCCCGCTGAAGCCAATCAAGGGGTGATGACAAGGGACAAGCCTTGTTCGGCTGAGACCCAAGCTCTTGAAACAGGCTGAAACATAACGTCTGCAGAACTTCCCCCATCCATAAGGATCCTATGAACCTCACACCCATGCACCCTTATGGTGATGACTAGAGGGTCATCATGTGGAGCTAAGATACCCTTAAAATTAAGTCGCGAGAAACAGACTACGAGGGTGTCCATGTCTAACTTCTTTCTTTTCTCATGTTTAACCTCGGTTGAAGATAAGTTCACAACCTCTGCCACATGAGCCTTACGATCAGATACCTCTGAGCCACCCCCATCTAGTCCCTCGCAGCTAGTGCTTACAATAAAATATATCATATTGACTCTCTTTACTGGGACATTTTCGTTCTTTGGTGGAAGGTCAGGGTCATAATCATCATTATCGGAGGTATTATTTTTCCCGACAGGGGTGTCTTCCCGACATTTATCATTTCTTTTCTTTATGGGCCATTATTTGAAGCTCTTATATCCACATACTTTCTCAGCTTTCTGGACTCCATTATTTTTTCAATCTCATCCTTCAGGGCGTAACATTTGTCAGTTAGATGGTCGTGATCTTGATGGAACTCGCACCATAAATTCTTATTTCTCTTATGTGGAGGAGACCTCAACTTATCGGGCCATCTTAGAGACCAATCATTCTTTATCTCGTTGAGGATGTGTTCACAGCTCACAGTTAAAGGAGTATAGTCTGCAAACTTATCGTCCGCAGCCCTCTTCTTTCCATCATTTTTCTTCTGGAACTTCTCACTGCTACTTTCATTCTCATTGTCATATTTTGCATCCATTGCCTCCTCTGCATTCATTACCTTTCTAGTTGTTTCCAACAGCTTGGATATAGACTTAGGACTTAAGAGAGTCTTCAGCAAGCTTCTAGAGTAGCTTTCCCTTCTGAAGTCCTCCAATGAGGGTTGTGATGGTTATACTCTCTTCGTAGTCCTTTACCTCTAACTTTTCCTTGTTGAACCTCGCGATATAGTCTCTGAATCTTTCATTTTTCCCTTTCTTTATATAAAGTAAATGGGTCATCTTCTTCTGAGGTCTTACCCTAAAACAGAAGTTGTGAATGAACCGCTCAGCCAAACCTTTAAAACTCTCAATTGAATTTTTAAGAAGAGAAGTGAACCAGATATGTGCAGCCCTAGTTAGAGTGCTTGAGAAAGCTCGGCACCTCATCTCATCGCAGATTAAAAAAATGTCTACTGCAGACTGATACATTTTAATATCATGGACTGGGTTGGTACTTCCATTGTACTTAGGAGACACCACTGGAGGTTTAAATTTGGCAGGATTTGGAAAGTTGACAATCCTTGCCACAAATGGTGAACCCTTTGAGTACCCCCTCTGTAATGGGTCTCGACTTTTTATGAGATCCCTATCTTCTCTTCCAGCCATTGAATAGAGTAGTTCCAGGGCTTAGCAACATTGTCCTGACCGAGGATGTCCCCAGCCATGTCCAAAGGATGCACTGAGGGTTCCCCAGCTGCTGCACAGCATTGGTTGTTGACCTCCCCTTGACCACAGTCTCGATCATATAGGGGTAGACCGTGATGGGGCCGACAGTCACCACCCTCTCTTCGTGAGCCAGCGATGCTTCTTGACCTGGTAAACCTTTCTCGCAGGTCATTAACTGGGCCAAGTCTTTCGAAGGCCAACCCTCGACCTAACCGATAAAAAGTTGAACCTCTTTGGTGGGCATCGTAGTCTCGTCTTTCACCTTGACCTTAGCTTTGTTGGATAGGACTTACAGTGTTTTTTGAGACCTCATATGGCTCCCGACAGTCTGTTGGAGCATCCTCTACCTCTATATCGTCATACTATCTTTCGGGCAATGGTTTCCTTACCTCCCCAGGCGTAAATGCCTAGGGTCAACAACATCCCTCCATCATTGAGGAGGAGGTAGGTCTTTTTGCGATGCCTGGGGTGGTCCCCTGGCCTCATGCTATTCATGAGCAGCTGCTGGAGGAATCATCTCCGGTGGGACCCCATGTGGTCTCATCATCATGTTCTAGCTTAGCTGGGCGAATTGCTCTTGCATTTCTTATTGACTAATGGCTAAGGACTTCAATGTTACCTCTACCTCAACCATATCGAACTGGGGTGGCACTTGGCTGGATCTCGCCCTCCAAAACTAGATGGTGGAGGTGGTAACTCTTGTGCCATGGAAAATACTAGAGAGCTTATAAATGAAAACACTAGAGAGCTTGATACCTTTAATGATCTCTTTCAATAGTAAAATAGCTCCACGCGATGGGGGAGGACTGGTGCACCACCAGAGTCTCTGATGAGTTTAAGCAGCAACGGAGGAAGAGAAGAATCCTCTCGTTCCCACAAATGGTGCCAAAATGATGATGCTGTAAATATCACCACAAGATGAGGTGTTGATAAGCTCAAGTTAGCAATAACAATGGCAGCACAAGAGTAAATATCTAGTAGAAGCGGATGAGGAGAAGAGGAGAAACACTGGTATAAAAGTGGTTCAGTCAATTTGGCCTACGTCCACTGTGAGTGTGTGAGTAAGTTTCACTAGCATGAGGGCATTAATGACCTGTGATACAATCTCTCCCTATTTCTCTACTGTGTACACAAACAGAGTTTAGGCTAGGGTTACAATTGTTGATCCCTCTCCAAGGTAGAAGAGGATATGTATTTATAGTTCTTGGGGGGTATAGTGTACCCCCCAAGCATGCTATGAGCATGTGTGCTTTGAATACACTAATCACAGGTGGACACCTGGCTGTGCCACATGTAAGGAATGATGACCAAATATTCCCTCACGTGAGGGGAATGATTTGGTTATAACTGATTTGCTCACGTGTTCTAAGTCTTCCATGTGCTTGCGTGTACTCTAACTTATGACATCATCTGATGGAACCTCGGCCCAGCCGAGTATGATGTTAGGCGATAGTTTCTTTGTTCTGCCAGTCATAAGAATGACCTCTGCTTGGGAGACTGGCCGAGGTGAGGTAAGAGATATGATATAGTGTCGGCTAAAGCAGAGTACGATGTTGGCAATATCTTGAGCCTATAAGATGCTTCAGACCTCGACTGTTGCCCAGTCGAGGTTGTAAATTGTGGAGCCGATCTTGAGGAGGATGACCTTTTTTATGGGTGTTGTGCGCTTCCTGGAAACTCGGATGTGAGGTCAGCCGAGGTTTGTGACTCCAAGTACGAGGGTACACTTTGGGCATATCAATATCTATAGGGGTTACACCTCAACTAGTATTACTATACTCCTAGACTTCAATGGGACCACCCTCTTACACCATATGATCTGATCATCAGGGTGAGTACCAATTGGTAGAGTTTAGGAACCATTTATTAGAGGTGGGGAATATATCCAAATTATATGCACCAAGAACTCCAGCAAAATAGTGTAACAAAAAGAAACAATATGATTCTCTTGGATATGATTAGATACGTGATGAGTTATTCTGATTTTATGGTTTTCGGGGGGTTATATATTAGATAAGGATACTTAGATACTAAACTTAGTTCCTTCCAAATTGGTCTCAATAACCCCCATAGAACCGTGGACTGGGAATGAGCCTATTTTAGGACATGTTTAAATCTAGGTTGACCAACACACGTGCTTAGGAAGGATCTAGAGGAGTTGTAATTAAGGAAATAGGTATGTCTCTTATAGTTAACCCAAAAGGAATTAAAGTTGGTCTATTTATAATCCTAAGTACTAGAGGACAATTATAATTACTAATGTCCAATACTTAGAGGAATACTATATTAACCCAATATTAAGTTTATCTTACAAGAGATAAGAGGGAAATACCATTTAGTTTTTTCATAACCAACCATACAAGATGAAATACAACCTGATAGTGTTAATATATTGACAAGAGGTACTGGAAGTTTTACTAATGATAAGGATACATGTGTCACTTATGCAAAACCATAAGTGGATCCAAATCACAGTGAGGGAGTCAAGTTGAACACGTCAATAAAATCCTAGTGGAGTACGGACCAGATCCCGTGGACTACAATGAGGCACCACAAGACTAGGACTCTGAGATTTGGCTTTAGTTTATCAATACTAATATGGATTCGATGTATTTAAATAAATTTTGGGAACCTATGCTCTTGTTGGATAGCATAAACCCCATCGAGTGAAAGTGGGTCTACAAGAAGAATGAGGGGTATTTTAGAATGTGTAAACCGTAAATGCAAGGCTTGTTACGAAAGGGTTTACTCAGAAAGAGGGGATTGTTTATAAGGAAACATTCTCACTGATAGCCATACAAAAGTATATACAAATAATGTTATCCATTATGTCTCATCTCAATTATAAGATTTAACAAACGTAAGTCAAGACTTTGTTATTTAAAGATAGTCTCAACAAGTGCATCTATATGATACAACCCAAGGGATTCATAGTAAGTAGGGAAGAAAAAAAGTGTGCAATCTTAAGAGGTCCGTTTATGGACTTAATAAATCACCAAAGTCTTGAAACAACTAATTTTATAAGACAATCAAATATTTTGGTTTTGATTAATTCCTGAATGAAACTTGTATGCATAAGAATCATAACGGAAACATGGTGGTATTTCTAGTACATTATGTGGATGATATTTTCATAATTGGGAATGATGTGGGTGCATTGTCTAGGATAAGATTGTGATTATATAGTCAATTGGATATGAAGAAATTACGAGAAGATAGTTATATCATTGGGATCAAGCTTTTATGTTATCGAAAAAATAGGATATGTGTGACACCCCGCCTAATTAAATACCGGGCGATCACTCCTTTATTAAATTAAATCAAGGTGAACAGTTTGGTTCATTCTTAGCATCACTGTCGTAAAAATAAACTTTCCAATTTAACACCCTAAATAATTAAGCTAAGTGTCAAAACCATATTTAAACATTAATTTCCAAATTTTTAATTAAAGAAAATGATTTATTTATTTATTAACAACATTTCAACAATTGAGAATCACACCACAATAAACCTGGAACACAATCCAATTAATTTAAAACATTCGTCAATCGAATGTCAACATGCGAAATATAAAGTAACACGATTCAAACTGAATAAATCCCATAGTGACAAAACTAGAAATAACTGAAATACAAATGTCCCAATAACAATGAAATAATGGAAAAGGCGACACATGCCCAATAAATGAGAATGCTAGAAGTGGAGTCAATAAAGGAAGCCGTCTACGCAAGTGACCTGCAACTCCCACCTAAGCTGCAGCACGTTCCTGTCAAGGGATCCTAAGCAAGACGCCCCTGTGGCTGGGCACCTGAAATATATACATATATATATACAAGAGAGAGGGAGAAAGAGAAACGGATCAGAGCCCGATAGTGTGTATGATTTAAAATTTGTTTAGCAAGTATTTAAATTGATACAGGCCAATGCAACAACATATTAGAGAGACACTCTCTTGAAAAATTCTCACCTCTCTTCTAATGTGCACGCCTATCGTACTAACCTTCCTAACGATTTATCTTATCATTTATCATACTAACCTTCCCCATAATTTAGCTTATCTTAACTTACTCATAAGATTTCAAAACCGAACAATATCATTGTTTAAAAAGAATACTTCCAATTAGCAGCACAACTCTCGTTTTAGCCTTATTAATTTATAAAGTTTCCCAGTGTCATATTATACTTTCACAAAACAAGTATTTACTATTTGAGTCATCAACCATGTCCTACTTATCAAATCACAGTAGGCAGTTTCAAACTTCCAAATCTCATATATATATTAACTACTCGTATAATATATATAAAATAACAGCACCCCAAATAAAATTATGGTGCGTGCATACTTCTACTATCCAAACCCCATACCACTCATATCAAGGGGAATACAAATTCGGAATTACTCTCGAACTGTATTACAACATACACAAACAATATCGAGGCGAAGTATAGATTCCAAGTCTCTAAGAGGATGGCACATACTCGCGTCTCTTAGGACCGTCTGAACTATCAATTCGATAGCTTGTACCAAGGATATCTATCTTCTAGGGTACAAGTCAATATCCCCCATAAAGGTCCCATCGAGATAAGACTGTCCCAGCGCGGTAACCTCAAGGATAGCAAGTAGCGCGGTATGTTTTTCACATGTATATAATATATGTACACACAATCATATAAATATACCACTATTATCATATTAATATAGGTTCCTCTCGTCACCCATAATTACAACATTTATCCTTAATTTCACATTATTAGTATTACGTATAAGATTTCATCTCTAACCTTAACTCGAAGAGTTTTCTCACTTATTACGTGACACTCGTGGGCTCTATCCTTCCAAGTAAAAAATTCAGTATGTATACATCTATTCACTATCGTAGCTATTCGCCGTAATCTCTCACTTGAAATACGTAGTTTCATTGTTCATTATATAATTATCCCAAAAGCAAAATTCTCGTCTTATAATAAAGTTCCCAACACTTATTCATATGTCCTACTAGTCTTTCCTATCTCCCAAAACATTTTATTAAGAATACCCAAGAATTATTTCATGATAAATTTAATTTAACTAATTAAACAAGGGAAATAGGAGTCTGCGAGGAGGGGTCGATCGATCGAGGTCTGGGGCTCGACCGATCGAACCTTCGATTGATCAAAGCTCTATGCTCGATCGATCGATCAAGCAGGTATTTTGATTTCTGCAGAATTGCAGTTACGGGTTCTAACACTTTTCTTCATCCAAATCCATACTTTCCAAACCCAAACGTCCCAAAATGCTACTACTAACATTATAACAATATATCAGATGTTTCCAACGTAAGGCATGGGTATTTCTATCATTTAATCAAGGATTAACAGCCCCAAAAGTTAATTAATTATCAAGAACACTAAAATTCTCTTAAACAGGTTTCTAACCAATTTTCTTCAGAAATTCCTTCTTATAATTATCACAATTTCGTGGTTACATTCCTCTACATGGCAAGGTTTCCAGAATTTTCATATAAATCAATACTACATGGATTTTCCTATCACAAATTGGGTTTTCTTCCATAATTTTTCATCTCTAATCATTCCTAAACTAATATGAAAATTGCACCAACGAAAATACGAAAGATAAATACTTGCCTGGGATTTTCAGAAGTCTGGTTTGCAGATGAATCTGGTGTGGTTGCGTTCCCCGTCTCGCAATCTACGCGTTGGCGGTGAAGACGGTGCAAACGGGTGACTTTTTGGCCTTGAATTGCCTTGAGAGCCTTCTCCTCTCTTCTCCAATGGCCGTACTAGGGTTTTGAATATTCTAACCCTAAATGGTTAACCTAAATGGCTGATATAGGTTGCTGATTTTCGTGGGTTTAATTACCCAAATATGTAAAATGACTAAAATGCCCTCCCGGGGTACTAATTAGGCCTAAAAATGCCCCGAGACCCAAACTACACCCCCGGGTACACTTTTCTGACTATCTTGACCCTTCTGGACGCGTTGGCGCACTCAAAATGACCATACGGGAAACTTATAAAATATTCACTTTTTATTTATCAAAATTTAGTCCCGACGCGACACGAGCACGTTCCGACTTAAATTTCCGAAATTGTCATTTAACTCACTCATGACATTCAATATAACCAATATAATATATTACTTTGCTCATTAGTAATATTCAACAAATTTTCCATAATTACTAACTCTCGTCACGTTAATAATTATAACATAATTAATTTCCGGATTTTTATTAAATAATTCATTCACATTAACTTTAATAAATCCCCAAATTAATATAGCATAAAAATACGGGGTATTACATACTTCCCCCCTAATAACGGAATTTCGTCCCGAAATTCGTAAAATAAGGCATACCTGGTAAAAACAACTCTGGATATCTCTCGCGTATATCTGCCTCGCGCTCCCAAGTGGATTCCTCCACATTATGATGCTCCCACTGGACCCGCACAAGTGGAACTATCTTCGACCTCAATCTCCTCTCACTATAGTCTAGGATAGCCACCGGTCTCTCCTCGTAAGAGCTATCAGGCTGTAAGTCGATCTCATCTATCGCAATGTGAGTATGGGCCATATCATCCCGAAGATATCGTCTCAACGACGAGATGTGGAATACATCGTGGATGCGATGTAAATGTTCTGGCAGTCCCAACCTGTATGCAACCGGCCCAATCCTCTCGATGATGGGAAATGGTCCCACGTACCTCGAAGCCAACTTCCCCTTCTTCCCGAACCTCATCACTCCCTTCATAGGAGATACACGTAATAACACTTGGTCCCCCACACTAAACTCCCGGAAGAATCGTTTCGCATCGACGTAGCTCTTCTGCCTGTCCTGGGCTATCCGAATGCGACTCCTGATTATCTCAATCCTCGCGGAGGTCTCCTGAATCACCTCTGGTCCTAGCAACTTGTTATCCCCCACTTCGAGCCAACAAGCTGGGGAACGACAAGGCCTGCCATACAAAGCCTCAAATGGATCCATGCCAATCGTGAACTGATAAGAGTTATTATAGGCAAACTCTACCAGTGGAAGATGTGGCTCCCAACCTCCTACAAAATCGAGAACACACATGCGTAGCATATCCTCTAACATTTGATTAGTACACTCTGTCTGTCCATCTGTCTGTGGGTGGTAAGCTGAACTCAACCTCAACTCAGTACCCATAGCCTCCTGAAAGCTTTCCTAAAAACGTGACACGAAAATCTTGTCCCTATCTGACACAATATTCAGGGGCACCCCGTGTAATCTGACAATCTCAGCGATGAACAACTGAGCATACTGACCCGTGGTATAATCTGTCCGCACCGGCAAAAAATGAGACACCTTGCTCAAACGGTCTACAATCACCCAGATAGAATCGTGGCCCCGCTGTGATGTAGGCAACCCTGTAATAAAATCCATGGAAATACTCTCCCACTTTCACGCGGGTACTTCCAATGGTTGAAGCAATCCTGACGGTTTCTGGTGGTCCACCTTTACCAGTTGGCAGGTAGAACACTTGGACACGAACTCGGCGATGTCCTTCTTCATCCCACTCCACCAGTATTGTCGCCTCATATCCTGGTACATCTTATCGCCTCCCGGATGTACTGCAAATCGGGACCCAGGAGAATGAGTCATCACTGCATGACGTAATTCTGCTCCTTCTGGAACCACCAATCTCCCATTAAACCGCAAACCTCCATCAAAACTAACAGAATAGGACTCAGCACCCTCGGCTAGAAGTCGCACAATCTGCTCCTGGCAAAACGGGTCTGTGGTCTGTGCCTGTATCACCCTCGTAACAATCTCGGGTGTGAATGACATCACGGATATGAAAGAACGTGCTACTGCGTCCTGGTGACCCAACTCCTTCCACTTTGCTTTCCAGACGTCTGCTACTTCGTCTACCGGTCTACGACTCAACGCATCAGCAACTACGTTGGCCTTTCCCGGATGATACTGTATGTCGAACTGGTAGTCCTTCACAAACTCTAGCCATCTGCGCTGACGCATATTCAGCTCTCGCTGAGTGAACAGGTACTGCAACGACTTGTGGTCTGTGAACAAACGGAATTTCTCTCCCAACAAATAGTGCCTCCATATCCTCAATGCAAAGACGACCGCTGCTAACTCCAGGTCGTGGGTGGGGTAATTCTTCTCATGCGGCTTAAGCTTGCGGGAGGCAAAAGCTATAGCCTTCTCTTCCTGCTGAAGTACTCCCCCAAGTCCCCGTAAGGACGCATCGGTGTAAACCAGGTACTCCATACCCGGCTTTGGTAACACAAGGACTGGCGTTGAAGTAAGCTTGTCTTTCAGCTCGTCGAAAGCCAACTGACAAGCGTCATCCCAAACATATGGTACTCCCTTGCGAGTCAGATTGGTCAATGGACCCGCTATTTTGGAGAATCCCCGAATGAATCTCCTGTAGTAACCAGCTAACCCCAAGAAACTACGCACTTCCGTCGGTGTCGTGGGCTGTCCCCACTCCCTCACCGCTGATACTTTACTCGGGTCAACTGCTATCCCCTGCTCAGAAACAATATGCCCCAAGAACTGTACCTCTTGTAACCAGTTACCGCACTTCTCGTACTTAGCATACAACTGATGCTCTCGTAAAGTCTGAAGAACCTGCCTCAAGTGCTCGGCATGCTCCTCCTCGGAGTGTGAATATATCAAAATGTCATCTATGAAAATGATGACAAACTGATCCAAGAACTCTCTGAATACTCGGTTCATCAAGTACATGAAAATGGCTGGAGCGTTTGTGAGTCCGAACGGCATCACCCGGAACTCATAAGAACCATATCTCATCAAGAAAGCAGTCTTCGAAACATCCTGCTCCCTAATACGTGGCTGATGGTACCCCGACTTCAGATCTATCTTCGAAAAGAAAGTTGTTCCCCTCAACTGGTCGAACAGGTCATCGATTCGAGGCAATGGATACTTATTTCGTATCGTGACCTTGTTCAGCTCCCGGTAGTCCACACATAACCTCAGTGAACCATCTCTCTTCTTCACAAACAAAACTGGAGCGCCCAAAGGTGAGGTACTCCTGCGAATGAAGCCCTGACCTAACAGCTTCTCTATTTGATCTCGTAGCTCTCGCATCTCTGTCGGAGCCATACGGTACGGTGCGCGTGCTATAGGTCTCGTATCTGGCAATAAATCTATGACAAAGTCTATCTCTCAACTGGGGGGTAGGCCTGGTATTTCCTGAAACACACCAGAATACTCCCTGACAACTGGGATCGAATATAAGGGAATCACAACCTCCTTAGAGGTATCCTCCTCTATGTAATACAAATGAGCGATCGAGCCTCCCTCTGGGCAAGGCATCGCCCCTACAAACATCTCTTGCCCCGGAATGGAAAAAATAATGCTCCCACCGAAGCAATCAATCATGGCTCTATAAGCTGCGAGCCAATCCATACCAATAATCACATCATGCTCGTGCATGTCTAAGACTAACATGTCTGCAGGTAATACCAAGCTACCAATCTCTACCCCCACTCCTCGGCATATAAAGAAAATAAGTGACCCACTCCCCAGTGGTGAGTCCACACACGTCACTGTGCTCTCTACTATGGCTAACAACCCTAAGGTCTTCGCAAAATGCGTAGCTATAAAACAATGCGTTGCCACCGTATCAAACAAAACCCGACCCATAGTACCATAGATAGGAAACATACCCTCAATCGCGGGTTGTGCCTGTGGAGCTGCTTCCTGGTGGACGTTATAGACACGTCCATACTGTAATTGCCCCTGTTGCACTGGAGCTGCTGGAATGGCTGGTAGGTCTGGCACCTGGGCTGGAGCTGGGAGGGCAGGTGGAAATAGTGGCCTCTGTGGCTCATTACGGGCACCCTGCTGCTGTGGGGCCCTATCTCACTCCGGACAATCCTGGCGCCTATGGCCGTGCTTACCACATCCAAAACATCGGCCCTTGAAGTTTCCTCCCCTCTTTCCCTGCTGACCACGGCCCTGCTGGCCGTTACCTCCTCGCCCCTGGCCCTGTTGGCCCTGATTAGCACGCTGCTGGCCTTGCTGGCCCTGCTGATCTTCCTGCTGTCGGTGTTGGCCCTGCTGATTAGGCTGGCCCTGCCTATAGCCCCCATATCCCTGCCTAGAATCACCTGAACAGAATCGCTTAGCAGGGTCCCCCTGATGGGAACTCTGCTCGTGCTGACGATTCTGTCCATGAGATGGTGCCCCACAGGCACTATTACCCCCGGTCCTGCCCTGCTGGCTGGACTCTCCTGCTCTCTTGCTTCCCTGCAGATGGAGGCGGTAATCCTGGCAATGTAGCAATGCGGCATTGAGTACATCAGTGAAAGTACTCAGGGATAAATTCCCAATAAGGTGCTGACGGATCCTCCAAGCTAACCCGTCGACAAACAACAAAATCTTCTTGCTCTCAGTAGGTGCCTCATCTGGCACAATGGTGAGAAGTCTCGTGAACTCCTCCTCATACTCTGCTACGGTAAGACTCTCCTGCTTAAGATTCAGTAATCTCCGCCTCATCTCAGTCTACACGGTGAGTGGAAAATACTTGCGGTCAAACCGCTCCCAAAATGACTGAATAGGGATCGTGTCCCTCTCCTCCAATGTGGTAGTGGACTCCCACCACTGCAAAGAGGCTCCCACCAGCTTAAAGGAAGTCAATAACTGCTTTTGCACATCAGTGCATTCATACATACGTAGGTGCCGCTGGATGTCTTTCTTCTATTAGCTAGCTGTGACAATATCGAAGCTACCAGAGAACTCAGGGGGATGCGCTTTCTGAAAAGCATCCCGAACCCTCTCCCATGCAGATGGAAGTTGTGCTGGTACTGGTGCCACTGCTTGAACCTGGGGTAGAGCCTGCTGAATCACCGCTAGTGCGGCATTCACCGCCTGAGCAACAATGGCGGCTACTTCATTTGCATTCATTGTGCCTTGTGCCGGAACTGCTGGCTGTTCGGCCTGGGCACGCCTATCCTTCGGAGCACGTCTCGGAGGCATCTGAAACGTGAACAAGTTTATTTTTCTACAGTTATTATCAAATCTCAAATAGCTGAAGACTTAAACGTAAAAGCAAGAATACAACAATCCTAAAAATAGGGCTCTATAGCAATAACGTTAAGCTGAAAGCGAAAATAATCCTTACAGATCCTATGGACACTAGAACCTGATGCTCTGATACCACCTGTGACACCCCGCCTAATTAAATACCGGGCGATCACTCCTTTATTAAATTAAATCAAGATGAACAGTTTGGTTCATTCTTAGCATCACTGTCGTAAAAATAAACTTTCCAATTTAACACCCTAAATAATTAAGCTAAGTGTCAAAACCATATTTAAACATTAATTTCCAAATTTTTAATTAAAGAAAATGATTTATTTATTTATTAACAACATTTCAACAATTGAGAATCACACCACAATAAACCTGGAACACAATCCAATTAATTTAAAACATTCGTCAATCGAATGTCAACATGCGAAATATAAAGTAACACGATTCAAACTGAATAAATCCCATAGTGACAAAACTAGAAATAACTGAAATACAAATGTCCCAATAACAATGAAATAATGGAAAGGGCGACACATGCCCAATAAATGAGAATGCTAGAAGTGGAGTCAATAAAGGAAGCCGTCTACGCAAGTGACCTGCAACTCCCACCTAAGCTGCAGCACGTTCCTGTCAAGGGTTCCTAAGCAAGACGCCCCTGTGGCTGGGCACCTGAAATATATACATATATATATACAAGAGAGAGGGAGAAAGAGAAACGGGTCAGAGCCCGATAGTGTGTATGATTTAAAATTTGTTTAGCAAGTATTTAAATTGATACAGGCCAATGCAACAACATATTAGAGCGACACTCTCTTGAGAAATTCTCACCTCTCTTCTAATGTGCACGCCTATCGTACTAACCTTCCCAATGATTTATCTTATCATTTATCATACTAACCTTCCCCATAATTTAGCTTATCTCAACTTACTCATAAGATTTCAAAACCGAACAATATCATTGTTTAAAAAGAATACTTCCAAATAGCACCACAACTCTCGTTTTAGCCTTATTAATTTATAAAGTTTCCCAGTGTCATTTTATACTTTCACAAAACAAGTATTTACTATTTGAGTCATCAACCATGTCCTACTTATCAAATCACAGTAGGCAGTTTCAAATTTCCAAATCTCATATATATATTAACTACTCGTATAATATATATAAAATAACAGCACCCCAAATAAAATTATGGTGCGTGCATACTTCTACTATCCAAACCCCATACCACTCATATCAAGGGGAATACAAATTCGGAATCACTCTCGAACTGTATTAACACATACACAAATTATATCGAGGCGAAGTATAGATTCCAAGTCTCTAAGAGGATGGCACATACTCGCGTCTCTTAGGACCGTCTGAACTATCAATTCGATAGCCTGTACCAAGGATATCTATCTTCTAGGGTACAAGTCAATATCCCCCATAAAGGTCCCATCGAGATAAGACTGTCCCAGCGCGGTAACCTCAAGGATAGCAAGTAGCGTGGTATGTTTTTCACATGTATATAATATATGTACACACAATCATATAAATATACCACCACTATTATCATATTAATATAGGTTCCTCTCGTCACCCATAATTACAACATTTATCCTTAATTTCACATTATTAGTATTACGTATAAGATTTCATCTCTAACCTTAACTCGAAGAGTTTTCTCACTTATTACGTGACACTCGTGGGCTCTATCCTTCCAAGTAAAAATTCAGTAGGTATACCTCTATTCACTATCGTAGCTATTCGTCGTGATCTCTCACTTGAAATACGTAGTTTCATCGTTCATTATATAATTATCCCAAAAGCAAAATTCTCGTCTTATAATAAAGTTCCCAACACTTATTCATATGTCCTACTGGTCTTTCCTATCTCCCAAAACATTTTATTAAGAATACTCAAGAATTATTTCACGATAAATTTAATTTAACTAATTAAATAAGGGAAATAGGAGTCTGCCAGGAGGGGTCGATCGATCGAGGTCTGGGGCTTGATCGATCGAAGCTCTATGCTCGATCGATCGATCAAGCAGGTATTTTGATTTCTGCAGAATTGCAGTTACGGGTTCTAACACTTTTCTTCATCCAAATCTATATTTTCCAAACCCAAACGTCCCAAAATGCTACTACTAACATTATAACAATATATCAGATGTTTCCAACGTAAGGCATGGGTATTTCTATCATTTAATCAAGGATTAACAGCCCCAAAAGTTAATTAATTATCAAGAACACTAAAATTCTCTTAAACAGGTTTCTAACCAATTTTCTTCAGAAATTCCTTCTTATAATTATCAAAATTTCGTGGTTACATTCCTCTACATGGCAAGGTTTCCAGAATTTTCATATAAATCAATACTACATTGATTTTCCTATCACAAATTGGGTTTTCTTCCATAATTTTTCATCTCTAATCATTCCTAAACTAATATGAAAATTGCACCAAAAAAAATATGCAAGATAAATACTTGCCTGGGATTTTTAGAAGTCTGATTTGCAGATGAATCCGGTGTGCTTGCATTCCCCGTCTCGCGATCTACGCGTTGGCGGTGACGGCGGTGCAAACGGGTGACTTTTTGGCCTTGAATTGCCTTGAGAGCCTTCTCCTCTCTTCTCCAATGGCCGTACTAGGGTTCTGAATATTCTAACCCTAAATGGTTAACCTAAATGGCTGATATAGGTTGCTGATTTTCGTGGGTTTAATTACCCAAATATGTAAAATGACTAAAATGCCCTCTCGGGGTACTAATTGGGCCTAAAAATGCCCCGAGACCCAAACTACACCCCCGGGTACACTTTTCTGACTATCTCGACCCTTCCAGACGCGTTGGCGCACTCAAAACGACCATACGGGCAACTTATAAAATATTCACTTTTTATTTATCAAAATTTAGTCACGACGCGACATGAGCACGTTCCGACTTAAATTTTTGAAATTGTCATTTAACTCACTCATGACATTCAATATAACCAATATAATATATTACTTTGCTCATTAGTAATATTCAACAAATTTTCCATAATTACTAACTCTCGTCACGTTAATAATTATAACATAATTAATTTCCGGATTTTTATTAAATAATTCATTCACATTAACTTTAATAAATCCCCAAATTAATATAGCATAAAAATAGGGGGTATTACAATATGGGCTTCTCCTAAGTCACTTGGGTTTAAGAGATGATCACAATGTTTAGCATGTACGATTCCAAGAAAGGATGTATTCCTTTCACGATTGGAATCACTTTGTCTAAGGATCAATATCGTGAGATACTTAATAAGATATATATGATGATAAAAATACCTTATTCTTCACTAGTGGGCATCCTCATGTATGATATGTCATGTACGAGACCAAATATTTTCTTTGCCATTAATATGGTCAACATATTTTAGTCTAACCTAAGTGAGGACCACTTGACTGTAGTAAAGCACATTCTCAAGTACATGAAAAGTACTAGAGCTTATATGTTGGTTTACTTAGTGGATAGTCTTATACATTTAGGGTACACAGACTCTGATTTTCAATCAGATAAGGATTCTAGGAAGTCGAACTCAAGATGTGTGTTTAACCTATGAGGTGGAGCCATAAGTTGAAGGAGTATCTAGAAATCATGTATTGTTGATTCACCATGGAAACCGAATATGTTTTTGCTTTAGAGATAATAAAGGAGTTTGTTTGGATCTAGAAATTTCTAAGCAATTTGGGATTCGTTTTTTCAATGCAGTAGGCTATTACACTTTATTACGCTAATAGTGGTGCAATTTATAATTCGAAAGAACATAGGACCCATAAGAGGGATAAGCATATTGAGATCAAGTATCACCTTATACGAGATATACATACTGATGGCCAATATTTCATATTAGGACAACCTGGCAGACTTTTTTACGAAGAGCTTTCCAACTAAGGCTTTTGATAGTGAATGGTTGTTAAATGCGTTGGCATATGAGTATAATACTAAGTGTATTATGGGATTTTTATTATTAAAACCATATTATTGATATCTATGTTTTAATAATGTATCATCTAAGATCATTAATAGACATGAATCATGTTTTTGGGAATGCCTTATATTTTTTTGAAATATATTACAAATGTCAGGCAAATGAACTTAGTAAAAATACTAGTGAGTTAGGTTTGACTCGATCATAGAATATCTATATTCCAATTATACTAAAATTGAACATTTAAAACCTAAATAGGGACTTAACATCGGATCGATAAAGTTGCATTTACGATCTTAGCAGTTTATCTCGACGAGGAGAACCTGTCTGATGGTTCGGGAACTTGAATGATAGTTCAAAGAGGATTATACCGGTACATCAAGAATCAATTAAAAAGGACCAAAGATGAGATTCAAGTCTAGAAGCTGACTAGATTAGACTTGCACAATCTCACCAATTTATAATATTACAATTCTAGGGAATAGAGGATCATAATATTCACATAATTATTGGTTTGATTTGTATGGGTGAGATTCAATTTATTGAGTTTTTAATCTATTTACTTTAGGAAATCATTGTGTATATATATTTGATATCATATTCATGAAGAATCCAAGTGTAGGAGATATTTTAGATTGTGACACCCCCTGGATAAAATGATATGTTTTGATTCTACTAGTAAACTTTTCTAGTGACATTATATCTAGTAAAATATCAAATAAGTTAAGTTTGCGATTAATTAATAAATAAGATGTTGTTATATATTGATCCGCGATAAATTGAATTTAACCAAGAGGATATTAAGTACTTAACACATGGAATCAAATTATGTTCTATGTAAGTTTCCAAATAAAGTCTCACCACTAAAGTAATATAAAGATAACTAAATTGGAGTGACGATGTAACTATTTAGTGGAATTAAACAGAAAAGGGAAATAAATTACGGGGAGTAAATTGGGATTTTCATATTTCCATTTGGAAGCCAATTTAAATGTTTGCATTAGATCTTTAGAATACTCCATATACTATTAAGCAAGACCAAAACTCTTTAAAAATCCTAATTGGTCTAAGAAAATTTCATATACCTACATATATAGGGAAGGGATATAACTTGCATTAACACTCTTATGGGTTAGAGAAAGCAAAATAGAGAAAAAAAATATTCATACTTTTATGAGGGGTAAGGAGAGAGAAAATATTTTTTCTTTTTATTGTCATCACAGTTTCATATAAAGAAGTGTTTATACACATAACTTGCTTTAGGTTAATCATATACCATAAGATCTAAGGTCTATTGCAAATCCAATCAAGGTTTTTTTAAGGATATGTTTTACGCTGCCTTTAGGTTTTAGATTGTGTCGGCTTAATTCAGGAACATACCTTTCAGTCATATTATCTTTGTATAATGTCTATTGATTTGTACTTCTACATCATGTGAAGATTAAGAGACATTGAATGCTGACTAAGATTATCGAACAGAATCGAACAAATTCATTTCATATCGGATATTTGTTAAAGGTAACATTTTTCAAAGTTTTGTAGTTCCTATCAGTTGATTTTATTTCTTGGAAATGACATGATATGACTTTAATGAAAACTATTTTGGAAAAGGTTTTTAAATATTTTCTTTTTACAATATTTCTCAAGGATCAACTTTGAGTGACCTTGTTCGAATGCCCTCGATCGAAGAGGTTATTGATCAAGAATATATTTTTAAGCAATGGACCTCGATCGAAGAATGTTTTGAATAAGGACTTGCTAACTATAAAAAAAAATGACCTTTGACCGAAAGTTTTATCGATTGAGAGTCCCTCAATTGAAAATTCTTATTCGATCAAGGGATAGGTAACGTGTTTGAATGGATAATTTTCATTAGAAAACTATTTAAACACCTTTATTCACGTATTCTAATTGATGAAGCCAAGTTTTTGCAAAACCCTAAATTGGTTTGGCTAGATTCCTTCTGTTTGTGAGAACTTATCAACTCCATGCAGCTAAAGTAGAATCGATGTTTACAAACCCCCTGAGATCTTGTACATTGGAAGGGATAACATGTTGGAATTACATTTGGGATGATCGTTCAATAAATAAGTTTGGATGATGCCAAGACCTTGGAGGCTGTGAGCTATTTTTCCTGGAATAAAGCAACCATTACAAATTCAGGTAGAGGTGAGGACCAAAACGCAAGGGATAGTCATCGTGGTGTGTATCATTATCGTATACGTAAGTTGTGTTTGAGTACTTATTGTTGGGTTTTTATTATCAACGCCGTTTAAAGACATTTTATTATCAATAAAGATTGTCTTATTAATTTTAAAATGAGAATCAAGTTCGTGAGAATTAGTTATATATATGTTTTTAATTATATTATTTCATATGTATGTCGGTCAATGGTACTTAGTTAGATTTTCGGCGACTTGGGTTCGCCTTGAACATGGGAGATCAGAATTTTGATTCTAGTATTATTGAATAGTTCACAACCTAGATAGGTAGGTGGAATATTATCGAAAAAGTTATGGTATAATCCTAGTTGTTTATCTCAAACTACGGGAACCTGTTTAATGGTTCAAAAATTATAAGGATTGTAATATTTGTATATTTGTTTCTTTTATTACTATGGGTGCGATTCGATCTTAGATTAAATCCAATTATCCCCACACATTGGGTGACAGTTGTGTGATTAGGTCTGAGATCATAATTTGGTGGATTATATGTCCAAGGATACCTTAGATTGCAATACCACCTTGGTACACTTATAAGATTTATTTCCACTAGTTAAACAATGCCAATGGATTATTTCATAATCCGGTGGAATTTATTAGATGTTGCAATTTACGGGGAATCATATTGTGCAACACTATCAACTTTGCGAATAAGACCTTATTATATCCGAGTGATTTTTTAGAGAACTAAATTAAAGTTCAGTCATACTAATTTAGTGAATTAGTTATGATTAAATAAAGATAGGAAATAAATTACAGGATTTTTAATTTGAGATTTTTGAGTATCTATTTGGAAGCTAATTTAATTATTTGTCTTTGGTACCTATCATAGTCGATATACCCAAGAAGTTAGGTCCAGATCCTCAAGAAGCCCAGATTGGCCCAACTCCACCACTTAAATAGGTATATTTAAAATGAGGAAAACCTTTCTGATGGTTCTAGAACTTATATGATAGTTCAAAAGAGGATTGTGATCGATATAACTAGGAATGCATTGAATAGGGCCACCTGTGAGATCTAAATCTACAACGACGTTTGTTAGAAGTCTAAAATGACGTAGTTTTGGAGTTTTTTTCAAGAAACCTAAAGAATCAAGATCCAAAGGAACGAGAAATCACGTAACATGTCGCGACCACGTGTCGCACGCGCCATGGAAAAATCACGAGACTTCTGGTCGCTCCCCTCCCATGGGTCCACCGAGTGGGAGGAGATGGCAGAATTCATATTTTCTAAGGACTCTCATGATTCAAATTGTTTTAAAAAAGGACTCTCCTTCAAAGTTCTTCACCAACATGTACTCTACGTCAAAAGAGTTCTATTTCTTCAAGGAGCCTACTCAATGAAGAATTTTAAGCCACGATGGAAATGGAAAATTTTGTCCTTTTACATATTGCTATAATTATTTATTTATTTATTTTTATATATCATTATTATAGTTTGTCGCATTATTTCTTGTGCTAATTAATTGGACAATTAAGGGCACCTGATTTTTTTGACAACATGGTTTATATATTTTAAACCAGCCTAGGTCACCTATTTTCTTTGGAAAATCGTGTTAATTTATTGTTTTTAAATTGAATTAAATTATGGTAATTCATTTAAGTTGTTAATTAAACTAGTATCTCCGGGTTTTTATTTGAATTTAAAATATATAAATTCTTATTTTTATTATTAAAAAATTAAAATGTGAGATCAAAATATTTAATTTATGCAAGCAAATTGGACTATTACCAAGGACTTAATTATGGATTTTGGAATTCAATAAATTATTTTTCATAAACCCTAAACTTTTAAAATACTAAGTGGGAGTGGGGTTTCAACATAAACTCCAAATTTTCCATCGGTATTTTATGAATGTGATGTGATTAATTCCTCACGTCAGCTTGTCTGGCACTCCCACAGATGGTACTAATGAGGGAATCCAGTATCCTTAAAAATATTAAGTGATAATTCCTTGAATTAGAATGTGAGTTATTTCGATCCCCCTAATGGGAAATTCCATCATGATTGGTTTTTATTCCAAGGAATAAACCGGTGGTATATAGTCAGACAAAACTTTTGATATTCTCCCCAACGAAGTCATTGTCATTAGATTCCTAAGCTGTCCGGATAACATAATAAAATATATAAATCTATTTGGTTCAAGTTTTGATATTCTTCCATCACAATTGGTTTTTATTCCAAGGAATAAACCGGTGGTATATAGTCAGACAAAACTTTTAATATTCTTCCCAACGAAGTCATTGTCATTAGATTCCTAAGCATTTCGGATAACATAATAAAATATATAAATCTATTTGGTTCAAGGTGGGCTGATTTAATCTCCAAATAAGAAATCTTACTTCGTATGGAACTGGGATGTCCTCATTAGTAAGGAATGAACTATATAGATTGGAAAGAAATGTAGACATTATCCTTACTATTAAGGAATTTAAGTTTATTTTGACTGAAACCTGCCCTGCCAAACTAGAGGAAGGGGCACCGAAAAGGGATGTCCAAGCCTATAAGAGGTGAATAAAGGTTGATCAAATGGATACTTGTTACATATTAGCCTCTATGACCAATGTGGTTCAACGCCAACATCAATACGTGTCACAAGACTGGATGTTATGGCAAGGTTGGTAAACAACAAGTTGTAGGAGGGTACTCCTATTTATTAGCATGTTCTTAAGATGATTTCCATATTACTATAACTAAAGGTTCTTGGTTTTTAAATCGATGGGGAAACCCAAGTTAATTTTATGCTCAAATCACTACCAGAGTCCTTTAAACATTTTTGCCTGCACTATTCTATGAATAAGTTTAATACTCTTTGGCTCTATTGCTTAAGGAACTCTAAGAGATAAATAATATCAACAGGCGTAAGGGTGTGATTTAGGTTACTGAGAAAATCCCATATTGTTCTTTCCCAAAAGGTAGGAGGAGGAGGAGGAGGAGGAGGAGGAGGACGACGACGACGAATAATAATAATAATAATAATAATAAGAAGAAGAAGAAGAAGAAGAAGAAGAAGAAGAAGAAGTCTCGGGCACAACTTGTGGTGATCAAGACTAACTTTAAGACTCAAGGGGAAAGCAAGAAGACGAAAGGAAACTGTTATATCTGTAAAAATTCAAGACATTGGAAGAAGCAGTTGCCAGTCTTCTTACCATAGAAGGTTGGAAAAGATAATTTCTCCTTAATTATTAAGACATGTTTTGTGGTACAATCTACCGGTACCTAGTGTGCAGATTCAATATCTACTAATTATGTTTGCATTTCTCTGCAGGGGTTCCCAGTAATCAAATAAGTCACTAATAGATAAATATTTTTTTCCATGGGAGATCATCACATGGAAACAACAGTAGTAGTAAGAAATTTAGTTATAAATTTTGGTGAACAGAATAAGTTAATATTAGTATATTTTTGTATTTTCCAAGCATTAGAAGAAATTTAATTTAGGTTTCTAATCTTGTGACGAATGGATATTTGGTTTATTTTAATAAAGGAGTTTTTTTTTTATCAAAAATGGAAAATCTCTTATCTTATCCGGTAGATTAGAAAATGATATCTATATTATAAGATCTGTCTCACCACAACTGCTTAATACTGAATTGAATAACTTAAATGGAAATAACCTAAAGAGAAAAAAAAATTCTAAGTTGAAACAAACGTATCTTTGGCACTTACTCTTAGGTCATGTCAATCTGAAAAGGATTCAAATACTAATTTTAAATGTACAATTGAGTTAATTAGAAGTTGGGGCACTTCCAGTTTCCAAATCTTTCCTAAAGGGTAAGATTACCAATATGTCATTTATAGCCAAGGGCTATTGAGCCAAAGATATGTTGGCACTGTTACATTCTGATTTTTGTGGGCCTATGCTTATCCATTCAACAAGTAGCTATAAGTACTTCATTACATTCATTAATGAGTACTCGAGGTTTTGATATATTTACCTTATGCACCACAATTCTGAAGCCTTTAAAGAGTTCAAAGTGTATAAGGTTAAGGTGGAGCGTATCACGGTAAACTAATTCATATGTTATGATATGATCGTGGATGAGAGTACCTTTTGGGAGAGTTTAGGATTCACTTATTGGAGATGGGAATTACATCCCAAGTGTCTGGACCGAGCACTCCATATCAAAATGGTGTAGCAGAAAGAAGGAACAAGTCTCAACGGCTCCGACTGGACTATGGATTGGGAGCAAGCGTAGTTTAGGATGTTTGAATTTGAGGTTACCTAGATTAGGAATGAGTCAAGGAATTTAGAATTCAGTACAGATGTATGTCTCTTTGTGGGTTATCCATAAGGAACCAAGGGTGGTCCATTTTATGATCCTAAGAACCATAGGGTATTTGTTACCACAAATGCTCGGGACTTAAAGAAAGATTATATAATTATCCTAAAACTATGTAAAGACATTTTATTTATTAATAAATGGTTGTATTATTCCATTTAAAATGTGAATCATGTTTGTGAGAATGATTTATTTTTAAAATTTTAAATATATTATTTCATATGTATGTTAGTATATGGTACTTAGTAGGATTTTTACTGAGTTAGGTTTGGCTTAATCACATGAGATCTAAATTATGATTCTGGTACTACTGAACAATTCACAACCTATATAGGGAGCTGACATCCCATCGAAAAATTTTTGGTGCAAAACTAGTAGTTTATCCCAAACTACGGGAACATATTTGATGGTTTAAGAACTTGTACAATACTTCAAAAAAATATTGTGATAGGTACATCTAGGAATGTATTGAACAGGTCCACTCGTGAGATTTAAGTCTAAGGGCTATCTGGATTAGGCTATTCTTACACCATTTGGAAAGGGTACACAAATTATTAATCCCAAGAATTATGAGGAATGAAATGCTTGTATAATTATTGCTTTAATTGTTATGGGGTAGTTCAATCCTAGATTGAATCAAATGATACCCACGCATTGGGTGACAACTGTGTGAGTAGGTCTGAGATCATATTTTGGAGGAATCTATGTTTGGGGATACCTTTAATTGCAAGACCTTCTTGATATACTTATATGATTTTTTTCTACCAGATTAACTTGATCAACAAATTATTTCATGATCAGGTGGTGTAGCAAAATAAGTTAAGTGTGAGAATCAAAAAATTGATTAGATGTTAGTTAAAGTCAGTTCGTAAAAAAATAATTTGATCAAAAGAGTAATGCGAGGAATCATACTATGCACCACTATCAACTTTGCAAATAAGACCTCATTATATCCGAGTGATTTCGGATAAAATTAAATTGAAGTACACTCATAATAATTTAGTGGAATTAATTATGATTAAATAAAGAAAAGAAAATAAATTACGGGATTTGTAATTTGGGATTTTCGAGTACTTATTTAGAAGACAAATTAATGATCTGTCTTGGGTCCCTAGCATAGTACATAAACCCAAGTAGTTAGGCCCAAATTCTCAAGAAAACCAGGTTAGCCCAAGTCCACCACTCAAACATATATATATTGGTTCAAATTGGGGTTTGAGAGAGGGGGAGATAAACACTATTCATGTTTTTATGAAGAAGTCAATATAGAGAGAGGACAATATCTCACTCAAAAGTAAGATTTTTATTATTCAAAGGTTCCCACACACCTACCTATCTTTGGGTGGATCATATAATAGAATATTAAAAAATTTGGGAATATTTTAGCAAGCTTTTCGAGAACCAAAAGAAGGTAGCTACTCATCCCATCAGGATCTGGATCTCTTTCCTATTTTAGGGAGCCTTCATATTGATCAATTTTTGGATCTTCTCAGGGTTTTTCGCTATACCTCTCATGAGTACCACGTCTAAGAAATTTGACTTAGAATACGTTAAAATTAAACTCACTCCCATGAGCACCACGTCTAAGAAACCTAAAGATGAAAATGGGAAAAATATTGATCTAACCTTGTATAGAATCATGATAGGTAGTTTGCTATATCTAACTACATCTAGATTAGATATTATGTATGTCATTTGTGCCTGTACACGTTATCAATGTGCACCCAAAGAATCCCATTTATTGTGTAAAATATATCATAAAATATATTAAGGGCACACTTGAAAAGGGTATTTGGTAGACAAAGGACACATCTAGTTTTATAATTGGCTACGCTGACGCTAACTGGGAAGGATGTTCTGACGACACTAAGGGAACTTCTGAGGCTTGTTACTACGTAGGGAACAACATGTCCAGTTAGAGCAATAAGAAATATAATTGCATATATTTTTCAACTGTTGAGTCTGAGTATACAGTTGTTGGTAGTTGTTATGCTCAATTATTGTGGATTAAAAAATGTTGTGTGATTATGGTATTAGTTAGAAACAATTAACTTTATTATGGGATAATCAGAGTTCTATCAATATCTCCAAGAATCCTATACATCACTCTCACACCAATCCCATTCAGATTAGACATCGCTTTATTTGTGAATTGGTAGAATTTAAAGAACTCCTTATTGAATATTTGCAAACTGAAAAACAACTAGTTAATCTATTTACTAAGCCCTTGGACAACAATATATTTGAATCTTTAAGGAAATCCATAGGGATTATTACGCTTGATTAGTTTTTCATCATTATTTTTCTAATCCTATTGTCTGTATCTTGTTCATAATATGTTTCTGAGGATCCAGGGCACAGTCGTTTCACAAATGATAAAATATGTCTCCTTTATCTATTTTATGTAGGAGACGCCTGATAAGACCCGTTGTTATGACTTGATTGGTAGTTTATTCTATTATATACTCTCTCTTGAATTTACCCATTGTCAATTTGAAATAAATGGGAGAGAAGGATTGAGTCCATCTCGGTACCGAGTATATAATTTCAATTTCTAAAATCGACTAACATGATTTATCTTACGTATTTCTTTTATAGACATTTAACTTCATTCTTCCCAGACGTTAGGGTATTGGTTTGTTTCTAGTCAAGTTATGTAAATTATATTTTGTACTCTTATTTTTTATTCTAGGAAAGGATGGGTAGTTAGAATTTGTATAGGATTAGAAAAAAAAATCTTCTATGAGTACCCTTGATGCACTTAAAGGGATTTTGTTTGGATATTATGACAAAATATTTTTAGCAGTCTTGAGCTCCTCGAAATGGTACTCCACAGTTTAAGATTGGTGACCACTTTAACTGCCATCCGAAAAAAATTCCTCCCTATCCATATTAGGCTCCAAAAGTATAAAAAAATCCACGCTTTAGGATACATTACATGCATCATATGCGTTTAAATAATTTTTTGAATTTTTAAAAAAAATAATTTTTGGAAATTACTTGAGATTTATAATCAATTTCTATCATTTAAATGAATATTTTTCTAAATTGATGTTTTAAAACCTTTGGGCAGAAAAGTGGTGTTTTCATAAGTTGGTAACCATTTAGATATGGCCTCTGTGTGTGCAGCACATGTATATTACCTGTCTAGATATTATTGGTTGCGTTTGTGTTTCTTTACACTCACAGATTCTATACCCTACACACACCACTGTATCACTTTCGATTAAAGTCTATTGTTCTTTTTAACACCATCTATGTGCCAAACATTTTAATTAATCGCATAGTGAAACCTATAACCGGATGCAACTAGTTTAGCGTATCTTCTCCGCTCCTTTCTTAGCCGTTAGATCTAGGTCAAACCGGTCTACTTCATCTCACACAATCGTTCAAATGTCAGTTTCTAGAATCATCCCATCATCCTATATAAGCTCTCATCATCTCAACATTTCTAAACTTTTTTTCATTTTTATTAGAGAGGAGAGAGAGGGGGAGGAAGGATAGGTTAGAGAGAGAATCAGAGAGAAAACATTTTTGTAAAATGAGAGAGTAAATATAAGAAGAAAAATGTTTTTTACTAAGTGTACGAGGGTAGGTTGGTGAGGCAGGATTTAGGACGTTTCGCTGATGTGCCTTAGGCCGTTATATCTCAGTGACCGACGACGCGAGGAAGTAGTGTAACGGGAGGGTTCCTTATCTGGATTTCGCTTTGTGAGATATCCGATGCATGAAACCAAGTAAATTTTGGGAGTTGACAAAGGCCTTGGGCACTAGGGATATACTTAGGATTATACTCGTTTCAAGTGGGTAAGGTAACGCATAGATCGTAGGATTATTAGGGAGTAAGTTCAATAGAGTTGGTAGTGCCGATATAGGAAGATTTTGGGAAGTAAACCACAAGAAGATTGGTAGATTAACCTTGAGAAGAATTGAATTTTTTGGGTTGGGAGGACCCATGTGTGAGTATTACACCGAGGAAATAAGGCTCATATTTAGAGAGAGTGTTACGTGTGTCACGTTTACAATGGTTGTGCTGATAGGCACGAGTTAAAAGGTGTATAGGCATATTGGTAAATTGGTTTTATATACCGTCTGATATAGAAGAGGTATAGTATATAAGTTGAAGATTAAGCCGTGAGGCAGTATAAGTGGAATTGGTATGGGACGAAAGGAACGTCGTGAGATGTAGGCAATAATCCAATTGTATAGGTTAATAAGAGATAGCATGCCCAAGATAAGTGATGACACTGATGAGAGTGGTCAAGCGTTAAAGTAATTTCTCTTGGGGGGAAATTAGATATCCAGATGTAGACGAGCAAACATTAAGAATTGTGTTTGGACGTTAGAACGGCGACTGTAGGATTTTCTTTCTACGTGGGGCACTAGAAACGATGGGTGCGATGTGATGTTGTTAGAGTCACTTTACGATCGTGGTAGCAATATAGTATCACATAAACCTAGATAGAGGTGAGTGCTGAATGAGTGTATGGTTGAGAGCCAATGGGTTAGTGCCAATGTGCCATTCCCCTTGAGGCATTAGGATGTGGAGCGATCCTATGATAGTGTTGGTAGTATCAATTGTATTAGAATTTCAAGGACAAAATTCCGTTGTAAGGGGGGAAGTATGTAACACCCCGTAATTTTGGGTATAATTAAATTTCATAAATGGGTGCAAATTGGAAATTTGAGGATTTTCCCTTAATAACAATTTTTGGAAATTATGAGGGTTATATAATTCCAGAGGTGTGTTTCATTTACTTTTGAGACTTAGTAAATGAGTTGGGTTATTTTAATTACATGTCGCGGTGGGTAAAGCGACAAAGGATAATATTTTACTTGGAAAATTTGTATCGAGAGGTGTTGGGTTTAATTAGTAAATTGCAGTTAAGTGACTCGGATGGAGATTTCGAGTGCGCGGTTGTTTTTAGAGGAAGAAAAGGGAGGTTCCGGCTAAACTTCGCGAGATTCGACTCGGGATTGTCGAATTTTATCCACGAGGCAAGTGTTTACTAGCTTATTTCGTTTAGAGCATAAATCTTGTATTGTAGTTGGTAGTGATAAACCACAAAGATTTTCGGGATGGGTTTTTGTGCATTAAAATGGGTTTTTAGAAGTTATACGAGTAAACCCCGAATTTTATCCAATTCGAGAAATTTAGGAAATTATTGAAATCATTTGTTAGTTTTGGGTTATAGGATGTTTAGAACCCCTTTTTATTGTGTATATGTCGTTGATTGAGGTTGGAGGACGTTGGGGTAGGAGATAAAATCTTGGGAGAAGCTTTAATGGACAAAATAGCTTCTCGGAGAAGAAGATGTCCGAGGTGATCGATCGATCGAGGGTAAAGGATTGATCGATCGATCGAGGGCCAAGGGTCGATCTATCGACCCTTCAGGATTTTGGCAATTTTGCCTATGGTTAATTATATGGGATAAATTCCTACTTTTAAGGTTTTAGATTGTTTAATTAAGAAATTAAACACTCAATTACGGGGACTTATTCCTAGCAATTTGAGGAATTTATAGGGGCTAGGAGGGTGCTAAATTGGTGTGGCACTAAAAATCATATTTTTTAGGAAAATAAAGGTTTAGGGTTCCAAAAATAGAGTGGGGACCTATAAATTATTCTTTAAGTGAAATGTAGACGTTGGGTTCATGGAAAAATGGAATCCATGACTTATTTATTTAAGGGTGTTTAGGGCAAGTAACACTCGAGTTGATATTTTGGTGGGGGTTTGTACGTATAGAATTAAACACGTACATAATGTAATTATATATCAAATTGTGGGTGAGAAAATCCTACAAGGCGAATAGGATGGAATTGGGATATAGGCTAAAGAGGACTTAGCAGTTGCCCGACACGTCTATTGACGACGGTCAGTATAGGTGGTGCAATGCTTATGAGAATTAAGATAAGTCAATGCTACACTTATCTAATTAATACGAATTGGTACATTAGAGTTTATGTACCAGGCCTTAAATAGTAATTAAGGTGTGAGTTATATTTAAGAGAGAGAATACTTATGAGCTTAGTATTTAACTAGAAGAATACTTAAATATTGCTATGAGATTGACAAGTGTAGCCTTATATACATTTGAGGAGTGATAAATGTATATATATATATACTATGTGATTAAAGTATATATATAATATGATACGGATTTGTATGTATATATCTATGTGTGAATGGTATATATGTGTGTGAAGCATACCCCCTCAAATGCTATCGTGGGAAGTTGCGCGATGAGGGCGAGACCATGGCTTGAGGAGCAGGGTATGGATAGTCCCCAGGTCATAGTCGTTAATTTTATTTGTGTGATTTTATTTTGGGGGTGAGCAGTCTTGGGTATGAGTCGTTCTCACTTGTTGGTTAGGAACTATGACCGCTTCCCAAACGTTGTGATTTGGTTTTGAGCACGAAGTAGGTGATATTTAGTCCTACCGGTAGTCCCCGGGATGGTATGTGAGTGATGCCCTGGAAGATGATAGCATTGAGAGATCGCATCCTCGAGTTATAGCTCGATGGGATGGTCATTATACTTGTGTGTACAGTATATTACTTGTGCGTGAAAACAAGGTATTATATATCTAATAGAGTAAAGAGATAAAATAAAAAAGGATTAATTCTCATTCCGGGAGATGGTATCCGGACGTGTGTAATTATATGCATATAAAAGTAAGTATGATAATGTATATAATTATATGAATATATATATATATATATATATACTATTGTATGTATATATGAGTCCTATATATACGTCATGTGTTGTGGTTCTAATGGATCTCGACGATCGACGCTGCCGAGCACTAGTGTATCGGGGGGGTTCCTTATTTGGATGTAGCTTCGCGAGACACCCCACGCACGAACGTAGTAAAGTGTTGAGAATGGAGAGAAGTTTAGCCCTCAGAACTCGAGTTGTTGAGGTTTCTAGCAGACGGGTGAATTAGATTAGTTACGCTGGGTAGCTTAACTAGGATGCTTTAAACGAATGCGTTAGGTGTGCACTATTAGAAGAGAGGTGAGGGGTATCTCATGGGAGTGTGATACCAATTTAAATATGAGACAAAATCTATTTTTTTTAAATAAGCATTTATGCACTTGCAAAATATTTTTACAACTCAGGATCTGACTCATTTTCCTATTTTTCTCTTTCTTGCTATATATATATTATATATATAGGTGTCCAGACACAGGGACGCCTGGATGATGATTTCTTCGAGTCAGACGTCTGCAGCAGTAGCTGTGGATGCATGCAAGTTCATCGTAGACGCTTCTATCATTGTAATCTAGATAGGAGGTACTGTATAAACACTTGGGAAAATGCCCAATTTCTTTATTTATTCTTTTACCGCCTTTTATGCGGATTCGAGTGTGTTGTATTATTGTTGAACCGAGTGTTTGGTTATTTTTATTTCTCTTCAGTTTCATTTATTTAAGTTGTGCGATGTTTTTACTTAGTTGGTTTGTTTAAAAAGTTTCGTTAAATAAAATTTTGGCGCCAGCCTAATAGGTTATTAGTAATTAAATTTGTTTTTGGCGGTGATGCTAAGAATGATCCATATGCGACTCCTGTTTTAATTTGGTACAGGAGTTATCGCTCGGTATTTTATTAGGAGGGGTGTTATAGATGGTATCATAGCCAGGTTCTAGTGTCCTTAGGAATCTGTACAGACATACTACGCTTTCATCATTGCCTTCGATTTGATATAGAGCCTCGGGATTAGGATTGTTGATTCCTCTTGTGAGATTTCGTTCTCCTTCTATTACATAAGATTATAGTTAATCTTTTGTGCGCTCGTTCGAAGTTCGTATGCTTATCGATGAAAGGTGACTAGGGAAGGCCGTTATGAGGGCTGCAGGAAGCGTAGCTTAGTTAGAGTTGTTAGCTGAAGTCGGAGACCAGGACCGCAATAGTGGTCACTCTTCTTGTGACACTTGTCAAGGGTTGTTGTGATGACTACTAAATAATATTAGTTATGAGTACCCTAGTAGCGCTGCAGTAGAGAGTGGTACTAAAGTTGATTTACCCGATGAAGCTAAGGGTCTGAAAGAGGTCTTTGATAAAGACCATACGTCAAGATTTAAATTTATACGAAGTCGGTGTAGCTTTACTTAATGGAAGTAGAAGGCTCGGGAGCTTTGGCTTAGAGCAGGTGACGGAAGAATAACCATATGTGAAAAATTGAGGGAAATTTTTCACTCATGGGAGCAATGTTGAAATGATGGGAATGGTAGTCACCATATTCGAGGAGAGCAAGATGTTATGCTCGTAGAGGAATCTTACGGACAGTTTTAATTGCAAGTTCCTTTGGTTTATCAGTAATGAAGAGAAAGCAATTTTTGGATCATTCATATAAGGATCGATTAGATGCTGACCGTAAATCAAGAGCGATAAGGATAAGTAAGATTTTTACCCAAGTAAGGTAAGTACAATGAAGACAGGGTCTTTCAGTGGAATGATAGGTTTTCTGAATAAGTGTTGCTAACACTTGTGGAGGATTTGTATCCATGGAACCCATTAGTGGACATCCACCCGGGGGATTTATAGAACTAGGGTTGTAGAAGCCTATAGTAGAGTTCCTTAATGAAGAAATTAAGGGGACTACGAAGGCGATTGTCAGGATCGAGACTATATAGTCTAAAATACTGATAACCTTAACATGGTCAGGATGGCCAGAGATGGAGAATGTTGTAATGCGGAGCGTAGAACCACGCGGTTAGTCCTTGCCGGGTAGCAGTTGAAGGACAAGAATAGGGTACCGAGATGGGGCATCAATTAAAGTAATTTTTAGGTTTAGTTAGGACAATTGTACTAAGTTTGGGAACCATTTGGAGTAGCCAGAGAGATTGGCGAAGTTATCATTATGAGTTTTACCTCAGATGGCGGAGGTATGTTTGGTGTGACTAGATAAACTCGCGGTATTTCGCTAACCCTAGATTCATGTGTTTAATTCGAGCTTTGCTGCAGTATCGATAACATTAATATAGTGCATGGCTATGTATTTTTCACGATAGCGGAGTTATATTTTCCTTCATTCGCTGTAAAAGCGGGTATTGATGTTTTAAATATATAGATCTGGTTTGTATTACTCGATCTATGTGTATATACGAGTATAGTATTTTCTGAGTATAATATGTTTTTTTGTTTGGAGCGATAGCAGGCTAATGATTGCAAGACTATCGTGTCCGCGGTTCCAAGGTGGAACGGGTAATTATTGCGACATCTCACCTGGATACAGGTTGAGTTCGCCTTTGTTATTATGAGTAGATGGAACTTTAGTAAGCAGAAGTTTCACTATTATAATTTGAGGGTATGGATACCTTTTAGAGACGATTTAAGGTATGCAAGGTTATTGTTGAGCAGTGAGTTTAAGCTCATTATTGGTTACGCAAGGGCTGAGTGTTAGTGCGAGCGCTTAGTGGTATGGCTCCTATGAAGAGATGGGAGTTCATACCACATTTTTTTGAAAGAGTGGATAGGGTTATCCCGGTTGTATATTTGGAGTTAACGGACCTCGACGACTGGCAAAGTTAAGTAGTAATGTAGTGGAGAGGTGTTATGGGATGCAAGGAGGTTGGTTTTGTCGATAAGTCATATAGTGTGGAAGAAACACTATAGACCGAGAGTCGTATGATAATGGTATACCTATGGAAATATAAGTGCTATAGATAAGCACTAAAGCGATCCTGTCATCGTAAGTAGGTGGGTGAAGCTGGAGTTAGAGAAATTGATTTGAGGATTATATCTAAGCCTTAATGAGAAGGCAAATTCGAAGATAGTATGTTTTGGGTGTGAGGTTCATAATAAGTTTGAAGGGAGTAGGCGCCTTGATTAGTTAGACTTTACTTTTGCCAAGGTGAAGGATATAGTGGTAGATGTACATGGGTAGGTTGGTGAGGCAGGATTTAGGACATTTCACAGATGTGCCTTAGGTCGTTATATCTCGGTGACCGGCGACGCGAGGAAGTAGTGTAACGGGAGGGTTCCTTATCTGGACTTTTCTTTACGAGACATCGCACGCATGAAATCGAGCAAATGTCGGGAGTTGAGAAAGGCATTGGGCACAAGGGATATACTTAGGATTATACTCGTTTCACGTGGGCAGGGTAATGCATAGATCGTAGGATTATTAGGGAGTAAGTTCAATAGAGTTGGTAGCACCGATATAGGAAGATTTTGGGAAGTAAATCACAAGAAGATTGGTTGATTAACCTTGAGAAGAATTGAATTTTTCGGGTTGGGAGGACCCATGTGTGAGTATTACACCGAGGAAATAAGTCCCATATTTAGAGAGAGTGTTACGTGTGTCACGTTTACAATGGTTGTGCTGATAGGCACGAGTTAAAAGGTGTATGGGCACATTGGTAAATTGGTTTTATATACCGTCTGATATAGAAGAGGTATAGTATATAAGTTAAAGATTATGCCGTGAGGCAGTATAAGTGTAATTGGTATGGGACGAAAGAAACGTCGTGAGATGTAGGCGATAATCCAATTATATAGGGTAATAAGAGGTAGCATGTCCAAGATAAGCGATGACACTGACGAGAGTGGTCGAGCTTTAGAGTAATTTCTTTTGGGGGGAAATTAGATATCTAGATGTAGACGAGCGGACATTTAGAATCGTGTTTTGACGTTAGAGCGACGAGTGTGGGCTTGTCTTTCTACGTGGGGCACTAGAAACGATGGGTGCGATGTGATGTTGTTAGAGTCACTTTAAGATCGCGGTAGCAATATTATCACATAAACCTGGTTAGAGGTGAGTGTTGAATGAGTGTATGGTTGAGAGCCATTGGGTTAGTGTCGTTCCCCTTGAGGCATTAGGATGTGGAGTTATCCTAGGATAGTGTTGGTAGTATCGGTTATATCTGAATTTCGAGGATGAAATTCCGTTGTAAGGGGGGGGGGGGAGTATGTAACACCCCGTACTTTTGGGTATAATTAAATTTCATAAATGGGTGCAAATTGGAAATTTGAGGATTTTCTCTGAATAATAATTTTTGGAAATTATGAGTGTTATATAATTTCATAGGTGTGTTTCATTTACTTTTGAGATTTAGTAAATGAGTTGGATTAATTTAATTACATGTCGCAGTGGGTAAAGTGACAAAGGATAATATTTTAATTAGAAAATTCGTATCGAGAGGTGTTGGGTTTAATTAGTAAATTGCAGTTAAGTGACTCGAATGGAGATTTCGAGTGCGCGGTTGTTTTTAGAATGGCCGAGATACTCAGAATAGAGTAGCCGGGAGTAGTGTTTGGATTTCAAGAATTTTTGGATTAATAGGGACTCGTAATTAAGTAAACGAGTCATTTTTGAGTTTAAAGGGATAAACCCTTAATTTCTCCCTATATAAGGAGGGAGAGGGGGAAAGAAGAGGAAGAAAAAAAAGAGAAGAGGAAAGGAGGAGAGAAAATAGGAAGAAAAGGGAGGTTCCGGCCAAACTCAGCGGGATTTGCCTCGGGATCGTCGGATTTTATCCACGAGGCAAGTGTTTACTTGCTTATTTCGTTTAAAGCGTAAATCTCATATTGTAGTTGGTAGTGATAAACCACAAAGATTTTCGGGATGGGTTTTTTTGAATTAAAATGGGTTTTTGGAAGTTAAACAAGTAAACCCCAAATTTTATCCAATTCGAGAAATTTAGGAAATTATTGAAATCGTTTGTTGGTTTGGGGTTCTAGGTTGTTTAGAACCCCTTTTTATTGTGTATATGCCGTTGATTGAGGTTGGAGGACGTTGGGGTAGGAGATAAAAGCTTGGGATAAGCTTTAATGGCCGAAACAGCTTCTCGAAGAAGAAGTTGTTCGAGGTGATCGATCGATCGAGGGTAAAGGATCGATCGAGGGCCGAGGGTCGATTGATCGACCCTTTAGGATTTTGGACAATTTTGCCTATGGTTAATTATGTGGGATAAATTCCTACTTTTAAGGTTTTAGCTTGTTTAATTAAGAAACTAAACACTCTATTAAGGGGACTTATTCCTAGCCATTTGAGGAATTTATAGGGGCTAGGAGGGTGCGAAATTGGTGTGGCACTAAAAATCATATTTTCGAGGAAAATAAAGGGATTAAGAAAATAAAAGTTTAGGGTTCCTAAAATTGAGTGAGGACCTATAAATTATTATTTAAGTGAAATGTAGACGTTGGTTCATGGAAAAATGGAATCCATGACTTATTTATTTAACGGTGTTTAGGGCGAGTAACACTCAAGTTGATATTTCGGTGGGGGTTTGTACGTATAGAATTAAACACGTAGAGAATGTAATTATGTGTCAAATTGTGGGTGAGAAAATCCTACAAGGCGAATAGGATGGAATTGGGATATAGGCTAAAGAGGATTTAACAGTTGCCCGACACGTCTATTGACGACGGTCAGTATAGGTGGTGCGATGCTTATGAGAATTAAGATAAGTCAATGGTACACTTATCTAATTAATACGAATGGGTATATTAGAGTTTATGTACCAGAACTTAAATAGGGATTAAGGTGTGAGTTATATTTAAATGAGAGAATACTTATGAGATTAGTATATAAGTAAGAGAATACTTAAATATTGTTATGAGATTGACAAGTGTAGCCTTATATACATTTGAGGAGTGATATATATATATATATATATATATATATATATATATATATATATATATATATATATATATATATATATATATATACTATGTGATTAAAATATATATATAATATGATACGGATATGTATGTATATATCTATGTGTGAATGGTATATATATGTGAACCATACCTCCTCTAATGCTGTCATGGGAAGTTGCGCGATGAGGGTGAGCCCCTGGCTTGAGGAGCAGAGTGTGGATAGTCCCCAGGTCATAGTCGTCCATTTTATTTGTGTGATTTTATTTTGGGGGTGAGAAGTCTTGGGTATGAGTCGTTCTCACTTGCCGATTAGGAACTATGACCGCTTTTCAGACGTTGTGATTTGGTTTTTACCACGAAGTAGGTGACATTTAGTCCTACCGGTGGTCCCCAGGATAGTATGTGAGTGATGCCCTGGAAGATGATAGCATTGAGAGACTGCATCCTCGAGTTATAGCTCGGTGGGATGGTCATTATACTTCTGTGTATAATATATTACTTATGCGGGAAAACAAGGTATTATATCTCTATTAGAGTAAAGAGATAAAATGAAAAAGGATTAATTCTCATTCCGGGAGATGGTATCCGGACGTGTGTAATGATATGCATAAAAAAGTAAGTATGATAATGTATATATATATATATATATATATATATATATATATATCACTGTTCTAAAAAACCCGCCTAGGCTCCGCCTAGGCACGCCTAGGCTTGAGGCTTGGGAGAAACGCCCCGCCTTAAGATTTTGACGCCTTATGATTGGTAAGACCCTTAAGGCGTACTTTTTCTCTAAAAACAACAATGCTTTAGTGAAACGATATCCCCTTTTAAAGATTTTTTTACAAACCGAACCATTATCTCATCCAAAATAATCAAATAGTATTTTTATTTGCAAATATTCAGACATATTTTTATGATATGTACCATTTTAGTATTTTAATAGCCTTGTTATGGTTAAAAAATATTAAAATATATTAAAAAGATCTAAACGCCTTTTCACGCCTTTTTACGCCAAGGCCCGCCTAGGCTTCTAAGGCTTAAGGCTTGGCCTCCACGCCTCGATCACGCCCCGCGTTTTTTAGAACCTTGATATATATATATATATATATATATATATAAATTACTATTGTATATATATATGAGTCCTATATATACGTCATGTGCTGAGGGTCTAATGGATCTCGACGATCGACGCTGCCGAGTAGTAGTGTATCGGGGGAGTTCTTTATTTGGATTTTGCTACGCGAGACACCCTACGCACGAACGTAGTGCAGTGTTGAGAATGGAGAGAAGTTTAGACCTAAGAACTCGGGTTGTTGAGGTTTCTAGCAGACGGGTGAATTAGATTAGTTAGGCTGGGTAGCTTAACTAAGATGCTTTAAACTAATGCGTTAGGTGTGCACTATTAAAATAGGGGTGAGGGGTATCTCATGGGAGTGCGATACCAATTTAAATATGAGACAAAATCTATTTTTTTTAAATAAGCATTTATGCATTTGCAAAATATTTTTACAACTCGGGCTCTGACCCGTTTTCCTATTTTTCTCTTTCTTGCTATATATTATATATATATAGGTGTCCAGACACAGGGACGCCTGGATGATGATTCCTTCGAGTCAAACGTCTGCTGCAGCAGCTGTGGATGCATGCAGGTTCACCGTAGACGCTTCTATCATTGTAATCTAGATAGGAGGTACTGTATAAACACTTGGGCAAAAGCCCAATTTTATTTATTTATTATTTTACCGCCTTTTATACGGATTTGAGTGTGTTGTATTATTATTGAACCGAGTGTTTGATTATTTTTATTTCTCTTCAGTTTCATTTATTTAAGTTGTTCGATGGTTTTACTTAGTTAGTTTGTTTAAAAAGATTCGTTAAATAAAATTTTGACACCAGTCTAATAGGTTATTAGTAATTAAATTTATTTTCAACAGTGATGCTAAGAATGATCCATATCCGACTCCTGTTTTAATTTGGTATAGGAGTGATCGCCCGGTATTTTATTAGGCGGGGTGTCACATTTTACCACATTAAAAATTATGTGTAAACTTTCTATGGGATATTCTTAATTCTTGCATGCTATTTCCTGCTAACTATGGTTAATAAAGCTTTCTAAACTTTTTAAATCTCGTTACCAAGTATCTGAAATAATCTTCCTACTTTACTTTTATGATTTAACACATCTTGTGTGAAATCATTTTCAACAAATATGAGTTTCTTCAAAAAGTTTGTCTGGATTCTTAATCATCCCTTTTAACAATGTTAAAAATCTCAATTGAGTTATTTTAAGAACCTCTACTTAGCCTTTTCCAAAAGGCTTAGACATTCCATCAAGTACGTTTGATCATCATCATATCAAATTGATCTGACAGTGGATGTCGCTCCAAACTTATAGGATCTATCATCTCGCCCATATCTTGAGTATTTGGACCTGCTGCCTTCACTATATGAGCTCAAATCTAACCTCCTAGGGGCATCTGTTGCCCTATCATAGTGAGTGTGCATGATCCTGTATGGGGATGGAGGTGACATTTCACGCCTCTTGTTAGAGTTTTCTCCAACTACTGGGGTAATCAGGTTTATCTCGAGCTTGTTATGTATGGCTAAAATACTTTGCGTCAGCTATTTCATGTTCTCCGTGGGGAATAATATTATGTGCTATATAACTTTACAAATAAGGCCCCATTATTCGAGTAGTTCTGAAATAATTAAATTGGAGTGAAATTGAAATTATTTTGTGAAATTAATTACAACTAAACAAAGAAGAAAATATATCATAGGGTATGATATGGGATTTTTATATTTTGATATGGAAGTCAATATAATTATTAGCCTTAGGTGCTTAGTATACTCCATTTACCCAAGTAGCAATCTCAAACACTCTAGAAGCCCTAATTGGCCAAAGCTCACTTTATATATATATATATATATATATATATATATATATATATATATATATATATATATATATATATATATATATATATATATATATATATATATATATATATGTGTGTGTGTGTGTGTGTGTGTGTGTGTGTGTGGATCCAGGGAAAAGGAATAAGCACTATAAACACACCTAAGGGGTAGAGAAAGATATAGAGAGAAAAATATTATTCATATTTTAGTGAAGGGGTGAGGAGAGAGAAGGTGATATGTCTCATATTTCATCAAGTTTTCATCTTCAAAAGTACCCACACACATAGATTGCTTTGGGTGGAGTAATACCCTATATTTTTTTTACTTAAATAAATGATTATTTAATGAATAATTAATAATTACTCAGGTGCATAAACATGCAATTTATTAGGTTTAATTAGTTTGGATTATTAACCCAAATGTAAAATAAGAATTTTTAATAATTTGTAGACGACTCTTAAATTAAATTAACTTGATTCTAGTAATTTAATTTTGCGGGTTGGTCTGGTTGGATGGGACTCTAGAGGTGTACAGAATCCCATAATGGTATTTTTAATGCGAAAAATTGGGCCCCAGGGGTAGGTACACCTTTGGACCAAGTTTAGGAGTATCTAATTAGTGATTTGGAGTTATTTAAGGGTCCAAAACTTATCACATAGTAAACCTGTGAGTTTAGGACTATAAATAGGTTAATAACCCTAATAAAACATCATAATACATCATAATTAAAACCAAGCAAGCAAGATGGAATCTTTGAGAGGAAATGAAGAACACTCAAGAAGAATTAATCAAAGATCAAGCTTCGTTTAGAGCAATAAATACTATTTTGGTTATCGTATTAATGTATTCAATTTATTATTTACATTGTTGCATATGAATCAACTAATTAGGAGCAATTTATTAGGGTATAAACTGCAATGATTGATTATGCGTAATCACATGATTAATGAAAATATTGATGTTAATCTGGCCCAATTGAGTGAACAAAATGAAGTTATGGTATAAATGTCAAGTTTTGAATTTGAACTCTTAATTATGTTGGAATCGTGCTAAATCTTGTAAAAAAAACTTATTATATACATTAATTTGTAGTTCATATGTATGAAAGAATAGATTTTGGTGGCTGTAGAGGCCTTGGGAGAAGTTTGGGTCTTTGGGGGGGCGCCATTACTAAGTATAACACGAGTTGGATACACTAGACCCACAGGATGAATCCAAATCTGGAGCATGAGTGCAGTTTGGTTATTTGGTTGGGTTTTGTGATTTGGTTCTTTTAGATGTCGAATCCTCCTAGTATGGCAAAAGTGTCTGAAATGTTATCGTTAATAGAAAATTTTAAACTAGTAGACGTGACAAATCTTGTTCAATATCCCCCCCCCCCCCCCCTACACATAACACGTTTAAATCCTGGCTTCGCCCTTGGATAATAATTACGAAAGTTTATTAGATCAAATGAGAAAGGAATTTGAAAAGAAGAAAAAAAACAATCTAGTCCCTCCAAGTCTTTGAATTAGAAGTATGATCTTTAATGGCTTTGACCAAGAACATGAACAACTTTGTTGAGTCGCGAACATGATTTAGGTAGGGGTGATAGTTTTAGAAATGACATGTTTCGACACGGAATTGATATAATATGTCGTGTCGTATTTGTGTCCAAATTATGAATCGTGTTATCGTGTCTTGTCGTATCAATCATAGTTTTATCTGGACTATCGTGTCTATTTTTATTAATTGAGCATAAGTATAAGAAATCGTGTTAGTCGTGTCTGATCGTGTTCCGTTCGGATTGTGTTCATGTTAGGTAAAAAATACGAAGTCGTATCGTGTTCGTATTCCAAAAAATTATTATCGTGCCGTGTCGGCTCGAAAACACAAATTGTCACCCTAAATTTAGGAGTGGGGTTATTTTTAATCATCTGAAAAATAAATATTTCAAAATGGCACTTAAAAATACCAAATTTAAAAAAAAATAGAACTTATAAATAAATTAACTAATCCATAGGACTCATGTATGAATACCACTTTTTAACTGAGATCACATACAATAAGCCCATTACATATAATTTTTGCACAATTAATATATGCATAATTTCTTGATGTACTGGGCTGCTTTAGAGTTCTTCCTTTAACTCCCAAACATTTAGGCCGGCCCACTTAATGCTTGCCATAAAATTAAAACTTTGACTGCATAAAATGTTTTAAATGAGATCACATAAAATAAACCCATAAATAATTTTGTTGTGTAATAAATGCTCAAATTATTTTTTTGTATACATAATACAATTCATTATGCATGCTTATCGTTTTCAATAACATGTGGACCTGCTTTACAATTCTTATCCCCAAAATATTTTAGGTCGGCCCACTTTGACATAAATAATAAAGAGTTACATTGACAAAACCCAGTTTCGTAAGACACGTAAAACGATATTTGACCTAACCTCAATTTATATAAATATTTAAACTCCACATAATTTTATGCAAAACGATACATAATTCATGCAAATCAAGAAATAGAGACACATATTTCTAGTAAAATAACTAGATCTGTCAAAATGACACGCGCCATAGACTAACACGAAGTTATAAATTAATTGGTGAACTCTTAATAGTTTTGGATCATATCAGTGTCAATTCGATAAGACAGGATAGTTAACGAATCGGGTCATTATTAACTCCTTTCACCCATTCATACTCATTAAAACCTATTAAGATCCATTAATTTTAGTAAATAAGAGAAATTGTTGGGTGTTCCAATAGTTTGTGTAGCTTAACGTTAACTTATTCGTACTAAACATTACTTAATGCGAATGTTAATAATGTAATGAATAAATGGATCCAATCGTGTTTAGTATTTTGCTATTGTATTAACCCATATATGATTCAAAATTATTTATTATCTTAATGGATAATAACGGGTGAACATGACGCGACATGTAATGGATAGAGTTTGAATATAATTTTTCCGCACGATAAAAAAATCAATCGTTCAGACACCAACCCGATAAACTCCGAACAAAGAAAAAATCGACACGAATACGACTCGACATGAATACGAATCGACACAATCTCATAAAAAAACTAGTGTAATGTTTAATTATTTCAAAACTTAGATTAAATCAAATATTGTAATATCAAAATATGATTTTATGTTGTTTTTATTGTAACATGCCATGAGGTGTCCGGCGAATTTACGCGCACCTCGATTAATCCCCATTCACGTTTTATGGCTTCCGCTGACCAAACATTTTTTCCATGAAAATCAACACTTTTTTTATGAAGTAGTGTAATATTTAATTATTTGCAAAACTTGAGATTAAAGCAAATATCTTATTATTCAAAATGTGATTTTATGTGAGTGACCTAATAAAAAAACACATAAAAAGAAACAAATTTATTCTTCATATCAGTTGAAGGAAGGTTCCAATTAACTCAATCTTGAAGTTAAGTATTTCAAAAAAAATATGCCCCCCCCCCCCCCCCCCCCCCCTTCGAGTAAAATGAGAACTACCACAATAAATACAGAAGGGCAACATTGACTTTCACTGTACGTTAATTACAAGGTCTCTGTTGTTAGAAGCAACAGCCTTCAAATCAATAAAAAAGTACACAAACAAAGTTGCCTTATTTTAACAACAATACACAAGTGCATGGGGATAAGAGTTGTGAAGGGTTTGGTATAAACACACGTGAAAGTAAATAGTAGGAGAGAATCTCATGTCATAGGTACAAGAATTTTAAACCAAACATATCATTGCACCCACATGCTATTATCCAATCATTCCCTCTATTTTATTTGATTCATTTCATTTTTCCCTCCTACTCCTTTTTTGAATTTTTAACCCCTTTTTAGTGCTGACAATGTAAGTGTTCCTTGTAATCAAGACAACCCCTCTTGTTGTCCTCCCGAATCCACCATGTTGCATATTAGATATATGGGTAACAATAATTTTAGATCAATTTACGGTTGCGATACAAAATGGTGTGACATTGTGACGTGTCGTATTCGTATTGGCTATATTTTAACTTCACTATTATTGGATCCAGTCAAGAGCCAATACGAATACGAATACGACATGCCAGTGTGTCGTACCAAATGTGTCGAAATCATGAGTCGACGTAGAACTCTTTGAGTAATCATAGTATGGGACCTAAGATTAAATTTTATAAATTTACAAAGACTAAGGATAAAATTGGATAAAACTCAGAGTTAGCAATGATGACTCCTGTCGAATTCGTATGTTTAACGATCGTTAGTGGATTATGCATAATGATTTTGTGTCACGTCTTTTTTGGTTCGGGTAACAATTTATAAAGTGTACTTACCATAAATCATTACTATTATTAATCTGATAAAAATAAACTCAAACATGTTTAGATTTTTATTGTGTTGTGTTTGGGTTGTGTTATAACAGAATGTCTGAGGTGTTATTGGGTTTATTATAACTTTTGGAGCATAATAATCATAATTACTATTAATATTGTTGATGTTGTTATTATACTCCAAATATATACTTTAAGATCATCTCCTAGAAAATTCGCAAATTTGCAAATGTTATTTTTGCTTTCCCAATTTGTAATTTGGGCTCTCGAGAGAATGCAACAAAAATGCAAAAGTTGTCTAGAGGTAGCAAAATTGTAATTGCAGCAATTGAATTGGAGCACTAGCATTTTTTTTTTGTTTTCTAGCGCTTTTTTGCATTTCTTTAATTATTTTTATTTATTTTTCCAGACTTTGCGTAGCAGTTAGATTATCGTATGAGCATTTTTGTCATTTTTTTGCTTATTACTAGTTTTGGAGTTGGGTGTAGTTCGGAGGAGTAAAAATAGCATTAGAGCCTTTTGGGAGGGCATTTTTTTAGAATTCCTTGGATATGGTCTAACATTACTAGCATGGGATAAACCAGTATATCATTGGGGGAACTTTTGCAAATTTTGGTTTAGTAATATAGTTTTAAACAGGTAGGGTTGGGTCTAGCTACCGCAAGAGAGAGAAAAGGAATCCAGATCGAGGACAAAGTAGGAAGAATCATCAAGAGGTGAAGCTCAATGTAGAGTAGAATGATGTCCCGTGCATTGAGGAATGTTAGGTCATGAGAAGAATAGAGTAGAACGAAGGGGAGTTGATTGTAAAGTTTGAAAACTAAAGGTAAAAATTGTAATTGATGAATATTTGAAATGAAATCTTAATTTACTTAGCGCCTGTTTGATTATGAATTATAATATTTTTGGGGGGTTTAAATACATTTCTGGAAAAAAAATTGTGTTTGCACACCTGTTTTTAAGTACTAAATTATCATATTTCTGAGTTTAAACCCTGTTTTTTGAAAACAGCAAAGGGTTGACTTCTAAATATTTTTTTTTCTGTTTTTCAATTCAGAATCGTTTATTTTCCATTTACACTTTAATATATAATTATAATAAATTAAAATTATATATTTACATGTATACAAAGTTATGTATATGTATGTATTGTTAAAATATGAGTAAACTACCCCATAGTTCCATTACATTTTCACTTATTTTAATTTTGTCCCTATCACTTTCTTTGTTTCAATTTCATCCTCAACCTCTCATTTCTTCTCAATCTCGTCATTGTCCTTTTTTTTTCAACTTCGTATTTAACATTTCATTTTGTCTCAATTTAGTCCATCTGTTAATTATTTTAAATACAATTGACTATTTTACCACTTTTTATTGAAATATATAAAATGGATGATATCAAATTTGAAAAATAAACTATTTATTATTATTTGGGGCCAAAAAATAGTTTTTTATCCAAGAATAATTAAAAAAAAGTTTTTATCGTTATTTTATCTAGTTTTATTTAAAATGGAATAATCATCTTAATAGTCAACATAGTTTTTGTATTTATTAAAAACTCTTTTTTTAATTTCAATTAAAAATATTTAATTTGATGTCTTAGACTCACGATTGATTGGTGTCACTGACGCGGACCCACATCACATGATATTTTTTATTTATCAATTATCTTACATTGATGGAAGAAAAAAATGATGTCTCAGATTCACCATTGATTAGTTTGTTGGATCGAACGCATATTCATTATACATGTTTACTGATTGTGTATGTTAGTTTTTTTTTCTTTTTAGCAAATTTGATTTAGAAAAACAAGTTTACCAAGCACGTACTAATATTTCAAAACACTAATAGTTGTGTTTAAAAATAATTTTTAAATTCAATTTTCTAAATACATAACCAAACAGGTACTTATATTTTCCTCTGAATTAATTGTGATATTATCGAACATATTGAATGGTTGCGTCGAACAGAGTGAAAAAAGTATGGTGTCCTTAAAAAGAGGATTCTTGCGACAACACTTTTGTATTCCAAGCACAAACAACGCATCACACAACTTCGCGCATCGTCCATATATATCAAACATATATAAAATTTATATGATAATTATAGATTGATACTATTTTACACGCTCAACCAACGTATATTCAATACATTTTATTAAATTTTATTATTTATGTGTACTTGGTACACCAACTAATGTGCACTACGTATAAAGTATTATTTTTGTTAGACTATGTTAATAAACTATCAAACATTGGATTATATTGGTCAAACTTAAATTCAAAATAAGTGCAAAACTTTTATCATTAACACACTTATTTTCGTGAAGTGGAAAAGTAAAAGGAAAAAGTGTAAAAAACGAAAAGTTGAGGAAATAAATACTTTTTCATTTGTTTAGTAGAAAAATGAAAATTTGTATGATACACTTTTGTCTCGAGCCACTATAACTCGATCATCCTCAAAGAGAGATAGATTAGTTATTATCATGAGAAATTGATAATATTATATCTTTGTAGTATTAAATAAATGTTAATAATCTGTCCTAGTGTAGTTAGTAACATGTATGTATATACAAATGAATGGATCATTAGTGTCTTTTGCACATTCACTCATACTCTTCCTCATTCATACCATACACAAACAAGAGAAATATTATTTTCTTTCTTTTATTTATATAAATACTACAATCACTTTTCTTTTCTTCAATTTCCTTATGATTTTTAAAAAATAATGCCAAATTTCACTTTTAAGGGATTTTCCACTTATTATTTTGTTAATTGTATTACAATAACATCGTTCTAAAGGCACGCATTAAAAGCATTATTACCACCTATTTTGTTTCATAGATGGGTAATATATATACAATTCTAGATTTTCTATTGTCTTGATTGACAAATTATAATTGTTCATAGTTTTATATAAATCAACATAGCGTATATAGGAAAGACGGTAAATGACGTCGGACTAGGGATGGTTTGAGATTATAACAAATTTAATCCATAGACCCTTGCTTTGCTTTATTATGTAACAAAAAGTTGTCCCTTGAATTATCAAACCAATTTTAAAAATGACCCTAAAATAGTTATGTCCTTAATATTGACTCCAAATTTAACTAATGTACCCCTGAGTTCTTCAATAATTGTCCACTATTCTTTTTTAGGTTGTTCCGATTTAATGGTCCACTTTTTTATTGGACATAATCAACGCACCCAATTTCACGATAGTAAACAAGTGTTGATTTTGATTAGGGATGACAATTTAACACGACCCATAGGAGTCCCGTCCTGCCCCGTCCCTAATAGGGCTGGTTTTAAAACCCGATAAATGAATTAAGAACGGGTATGGGTTTAAAAAAAATCGTTTATTAAATGGGACGGGTTAGGAGTTAACTTAAATAAAGTTGTCATGCCCCGTTTAACTTATGCCTACATAAATACAATTTATATGTATGCTAATTAGAATTAAACTACACACACACACTAAAAAAAACTTTTATATGTATGTTAATTTTGTAAAAGATCTATGTGGAAACATGGATTGACAAGGACTGTCTCACATATTGAAATATGAACCATGGTAGACCTCTAAGACTATAATATAATATTTTTAATTTTATATTTTTAAAATTAATTTAACTCGTAGGAGCCATGAACCGCCCCCGTTTATTAAATGGGGCAGTTTGAGAGCTAATTTAAATAAAAACCGCCTCGCCCCGTCCCGCCCGTTTATTAAATGGAGCGAGTTAGGATTTTGAAAATCCGCCCCGTTGTCTTCCCTGATTTTGATCATTTATTGTGTCCATAATCTCTATAAAAAGAGGATACCAACTTTTAATTTGGGACAAAGAAAATATATGTTTTAATATAAAATATTCATGTATTTTTTCGACAACACATGTTATGAACAATGCAATATACGGTACCGGGGAGTTCGAGGTTAGATTGTAACATTCAAAACTACAAGATATTAATACCAGTCTCCAAAAATGACCACAAAATGTTAAGGTATTACTTCTTTTTACTTGATACGGAATATTGCTCCGTTCAAATCTTTTGGCCTCACTATTTTCACCTCGGACGCAACGTTGGGAAATTTTAAAGAGTGGGTAAATTTAAGAGCTCAATACCACAACAACGATGAAAATATAGTCGTTTACAAGTAGCGGTAGAATATTTTTTATGCCAATTTAATGAGTAATGTTACACTTACCAGAAATTCTAACCATATTTTCTTACCCAATTGCTTTAACATGCTTATACTTTTAACTTTTGCAGTTAAACGTACAAGCATTAAAAACATCCGATAAGAAAAGACAATAATAAGTTCAAAAATTATATTTGTACAAAGAAATTTATACAAAATCATCTGTACAGACTGATGTGGCGTGTCTGTATCGATTTGTGCTTTAAGTGGATCCTGATACGGATAAATACAGACACGTGTTTGTACAGACGATTCTGTAAAAATATATTGACATACAATTAATAATATACAAATATTCATACATAAATGTTTCATATTTATTATATTATCATTTTACTTTGGTTAATTTTTTTTTTGAGCGGTAGTTGGACTGCCTATATCCTACATCTTAGTCCAAATTGGTTAATCAGATGTTGATTATTTATAGTACTGGATTTGGTGAGATGATAACCTCTCCTATTAAAAGCCTTTGCATTGAACTAAACAATATTATCCTTATCTTTAACAGTACATAACCATTTAAAAGCCTCTTTATCTAGGTGAAGTTGTCAAGAAATTAAGAGGGTTGGGAATGTACCTTCAACTATAATTTTAGCTTATTTGGTTAAAAAATTATTACATGTTTTTTTAAATTAAATTGTTTATAAAAATTCATTTTTTAAAATACTATTTCAAATATTGTCACAAATTGAAAATTAACTTTAAATAGTTGTCAAGAATTTAGTACATTAATACGAGTTTCGAAATCGTATTAATTTGATGAAAAGATATAAAGCTTGAGCAGTGCTACGTGCACCGATTTTGTGCACCGAATACACTAAATTGATACACAAAACCAGTGCAAGTATCATTTTTCATAAAGCTTATGGTGTATCAGGTAAATATGTCACACATTGTATTGAGATTATTCTAACACGTGACTAAAATAGTGTTTTGTCTAATAAAATCAGTCTAAGCGTAATAAGATTACTAAATATTATTTTATAATCTAAATATAATTTATTTTTGTTAGAATCTTTCCACTATTAAAACAATAAAATTGACAAAATATTTTGATATATTAATTTCTACACGCAAAGAAATAAATCTATTAAAATTGGAATAGAAATATTGAAATTGCATACATATTATAAATATATTAAAATGGTTATCATTAAGTGTCCGTTTGGATCGGGGTGAAATACTATTTACCATGGTGAAATTTAAAATGGTGAAATGTTTATTGATATATTTGAGATTGAATTTAAATTGTGAATAAGTTCACATGCTATAATTATGCAATTTTGAACAAATATAATGAACAAAATTTAACCACGGATAGGTGAAAATGTATTTTACCATTTTACTATTCATTGCAATACAAATATTTCAATCCGAACCAAGCGGCTCCTAAATATATGGTGTTCAATAAATTAATTCTTGCGTACAATTTGTATCAAAATATGTAAATTTGGATATTTTTCATGTTTATAGTCAAATACGTTATTAAATTAGTGGTTAGATTATAATAATGCAATGGAACGGACAAATTTTCATATAATTTCGTTCAGCTTCATTTTGGGTTTGGAAAATAAAAATTAAAAAGTAATAAAAATACTAAAAATTACAATGTTAAAAACAAGAAAAAAATACTAAAAAGCAAAAAAATACAAAAATACTGAGGTATGAGACAATTAACTATTACGTGTTTGTAGTAAATCAAATAAGTCAATATATTAAAAAAAAATTGGTGTTTGTATAAATTGGATATCGAGAAACTCACAATTAACCAACCTCGCAAAAAGATATTATAAAAGTGGACAACATATATAATCATAAAACCATCGCCAAGTCATTGTGTATATCATTTTTGCTCCTCACAAAAAGTGTGTTCCAAGGCAATAAACGTAAAAACAAAAAAATATAAAAATGCTCTCACGATAGTTCAACTCTCACGGGAAAGGTGAAAAATAAATAAAAAAATAATATTAAAAAAGTGTTATAAACAAAAATAAAATAAAAAAGGCTCCCGCATCAATACATCAGTCGCAAGAGCACGAGAATTGCCTTCTCGTCGAGAAATATTAATTTGCCGCTCTTACTATGAGAAGCTAAAATCACAATATGAGAGATCAAAAATAATATTTTGCAAGTATGTCAATTGCTTGGAAATGGTTTAATCAAACATATTATTTATTTGAAATTAAGAGTCCTTTATTTTACTCCATTTATTGCTTCTTTATTACACACTCAATTTCTTACCGTTCATTGATGAGCTGAGAAACTAACGTAATTGACACGTTATTAAAAAAATTACAAAGTCAAAAAGTTATCAAAACTAAAATGTAATTAATGAAGAATCAAAGTCAAAAAATTAAATAAAGAAAATGGTGTTGAACTCCATCTGTCATTGCCGCAGGCCAATGAAAAATAATATTATAGCACATATATTTATGCTTTGCTGTTACAGAATGGATCTTGCGACTCCTAAGTTCTATAAGATAAGTCTCTGCTATATATGTTTGACCCAAAAAATATATTGGTCAATCCATAAAGGGAAAAGAGAGGACCTCAAAGAGAGGATGAAAATGGACCCAAAAGAGAGGACCGAAAAAACGGATCAATTTTCTTAAAATGATATAAAAAATTATTTTTAGTTTATTTTTTTTGTGCGGTAATTAGACATTTTAGGGAAGTTATAAAAAAAACCAGTTTAAAATGAATTTTTTTGCTATTTTTTAAAAATCTGTCAAATATATGTCAGTTTTTAGCAACTGGGATATATTGACCGATTTCTTTAAAATAGTAAAAAAACTTATTTTGAGTTGATTTTTTTGGGGGGGGAGGGAGGGGGGGACTTCCCTGAAATGTTTATTTAGCACACAAAAAAAATCAACTCAAAATAATTTTTTTACCATTTTAAAAAATTGCTTCGCTTTTTAGAACCTTCTTTTTGGTCATTTGGAGATCATCTCCCGTGTGTATATATATATATAATAATGCTCTTGTGCGGACTACTTAGCACTTTAACAATGCGGACCGGACATGTGTCACCTAACGGTACACCTACAAATTATCGCCTAAATTATAGGCACACTCTCTCTTTTTTCTGAGCTCACCGCCAAGTGACACATTGTAATACCCCGTAATTTTGCTTAATTTTAAATTACGTAAGTAGAGTAATTTAATGGGATTAATTACGCACTTTAATTAAATTACGTGAGTAGAGTAATTTAATGTGATTAAATATGTTTGATTTAAATTACGTGAGTAGAGTAATTTAAATAGATATTATATTAATAAAGAAGAATATGTGTTATAGAAAATTTACTAAGATGAGTAGAAATTTTCAATGCTGATATGTACGGTCTAGTGACTATATGGACTTACCGGATGTAACTCGACAAAATTAAGAATGAGAGTAGAAAAATATTTACAAGACTCAAATGATAATTTAGAGTCTACGGTTGATTCCGAAAGGGTCGAATTAGTCAAAATAGTGTACCCGGGGGTACTAGTTGAGTGTCGGGTCACTTTCGGTCTAAACCGGGACCATTCGGGGGCGTTTTGGTCTCTTTACAATTATGGGAAAGAAGACCTACGAATTTTTGTAACCCTAAATCTGATTATAAGAGTGGTGGCTAGGGTTAGGCAATTAGAGTTACACCGTAGCCATTAGAGAGAGAGAGAGAGAGGCAAATTCCTTAGGCAAGAAGGAAGGAGGGATCATCTTAGGAGGATTTCACCACTAGGATTGTTGAGAAAGAGGATTGAAGTATCAATATCATCAATCATCATCAACAACCACGAATTCAGACCCTACAAATCTTAAGGCAAGTGGTTATTTGCAAAATAATTGAGTTATAATACCCATGATTAAGCTTGAGGAAGAACATGATTTCTATAATATTCTTGGGAACAAACAATTGATAATAATCCATGATTGATTAGGATTTGCATGTAGGACGTTTTTGAATTACCAAGTATGTTTATATCATAGAAAGCTTGATGAAAAATTCGTATGAAAATCTGAAAGTTTGATGAAAAATATAAAGAATGCAGTTTTAGGGTTCTTGAATATTAGTGAGATTTTCAGTGAATTTGGCCAAGATTTATAATGATTTTGATGTTTTAAATCGTTAGTAATCATCCCAGAATATGTAGGAATGATTAGAAATTGTTGGTTGTGAATATGATGGCCTATCATGAAAGTTAGAGGTGTAAAAATGGTGAAACCCGTAGGAAGAAGATGAACTGGGTCTGTCACTGCTCGATCGATCGATCGACCCTTGAATGTCGATCGATCGAAGCAGTCGATCGAGCGACCATCTTCCTTCGATCGATCGACCCTGTCTGAACTATAGAAAAATTGTGTAGAAAATTCTTTAATTGTCGTCACTTAATGGGAACCTTAGAATTGATATTTTTCCTATAAGGGGACTTGGAAATTACCAGTAGGTGTGCCATTAGGTTCCTCCACTAATGATTGAGTGGGAATGTTGGAGAAATGGAATGACGATAGAACGAGTGACTTAGCCGTGAGTTGAAATGGTTAATTTAATTACGGAAAGAGTGAGACTTAATTCCGGAAAGAAAATACCAGTAGGTTAAAATTAACTTAACTACTGAATTAAGGGAGGGGTAACTAGGACCCTTAGAGTTATGCGAATACTCGAATAAATACAATAGTGAGAGAATATTGTAATTAATAAGTACGGAGAATATAAGTAAAATATATTACGTACGGGTATGATTTATTAGGTCGAGTGTGTACCCACTATATCTATATAAATAGGTTTGGGTTATGAGAATATTACCTAAACTAATTATGTTAGGGTCGATGTGACATTCCGAACTAACATAAAGTTATTTGGGGTCGATGTTAATGCCGAACCAAACTTTGAACTGGTGCCGCGATGAAAGTCCCGAACCAGAATATGTGTATATATTTATATTTGTAGATAGTTGGGGTCGATGAACCATTCCGAACCAACTTTCACTTGGAGTCAATGAATCATTCCGAGCCAAGGGTCCTTTGTGTGTAATAAAAGGATATATTAGTGGTAACTAATATTATATACATTGTTGTGGAAAGAAAAATGTTATATGTGCTTAATCTACAAATTGAGAATAGTAGACAATGAAATGATAAGTAAATGTATTAGTAATAATTTATATCATGATGTAATTATTACAAGAATGAGGTAACGAACAGTAAATGAGTTAACTACGATATGGGTAGTATAACTAGGTAGATCAAGTTTCCTCGATAGTTACATACTATGTAAGAGAGGTGAGGAGGTTCAAGGGAGTGTGCGAAACCTTAATTTGTGTAATCAATAACTTAATTGTGATAACCGCTTGCAAAATATTTTCAAATGTTTTGAGTACTAACTCTTTCTATGTAAAATTTTAAAAACCTTTTAGGTGCCCAGCCACAAGGACACCCAACTTGATTTCATGTCAGAGATTTGGGAGCTGCAGCCAGTGTGGAGGTTGCAGGGATTGTTTAGACGCTTCCTTTTCTTTTCAGTTCTAGTGCAGGATCTCAGTTTTATTATTCCTTGTTGGAACATGTCGTTCCACCTTTACTATTACAGTTTATTCTAGTTATGGATTTGTATTTGTCTTTTTGGGCCGTGGTTTACGGCAAGACTTTAACTGCTTTCAGATTACTTTTGCATACTGCGTATTCATATCTAGTCTTGGTAATGTGTGGTTTGGAATATTTGTTGTTTAAGAAAGATAAAATTTGGCGCCCGTTTTAATTTCATTTAGGTGGTTAGTAATTTTAAAAGGCGTTCGACAGTGATGCTAAGAATGAACCATTAAGAAACCTGTTTATATTAAAATAAGGCTTGATCACCCAAGGTTTAATTAGGCGGGGTGTCACACACGTGTCCGGTCCGCATTCTTAAAATGCGGACTAGTCCGCACAAGAGCAGGACAGTATATATATATATATATATATATATATATATATATATATATATATATATGGAGTGGAGAGAGGTGCGACGGCTAGGGCTGAGGCGGGGGAGAAAGCACGGGAGAAGGTATTGTGTGAATTTTATTTGAGAAGGTTTTGTTTGGGGTGCTGATGAAGAACGGGAGGAAAGGGAGAAAATGGGACGTATTTTTTAGGAATGTTTCTTCATTTGCCATGTCACAATGCTAAGTGGTGACATGGCAAAACCTCACGCCCTAAGATCACCCAAATAAATTTGATCCCAACCATCAAATCGTTTTACTATTCAAACACCCCTCTCCCATATATATATATATATATATATATATATATATATATATATATATATATATATATATATATATATATATAATAATGCTCTTGTGCGGACTAGTCCTCATTTTAAGAATGCGGACCGGACATGTGTCACCTAACGGTGCGCCGAGAAATTATCGCCTAAATTGTAGGCACACTCTCTCTCTTTTCTGGGGTCACCGCCAGGTGACAGATGTCGGGTCCGCATTCTTAAAATGCGGACTAGTCCGCACAAGAGCAGGACTGTATATATATATATATATATATATATATATATATATATATATATATATATATATATATATATATATATATATATATATATATATATATATATATATATAATGCTCTTATGCGAACTCTCCCGTATTTTGACACTGCGGATCGGACATGTGTCGTCTGATGGTGAGCCCAGAAATTAATGGCTAAATTATAGGCGCTTTCTCTCACTTTTCTATGCTCACTGTCAGGTGACACATGTCCAGTCCGCATTGTTAAAATGCGAATTGATCTGCACAAGAGAATTATTGTATATATATATATATATATATATACAGTCTTGCTCTTGTGCGGACTAGTCCGCATTTTAATAATGCAGACCAGACATGTGTCACCTGGCGGTGAGCCCAGAAAAGAGAGAGAGTGTGCGTATAATTTAGGCGATAATTTCTAGGCGCACCGTTAGATGACACATGTTCGATCCGCATTCTTAAAATGCAGACTAGTCCGCACAAGAGCATTATTTTATATATATATAAAACTCTCCTACTCAAATTCCCACTATTTTCATCCTAAAAACCTTATTAAAACTTCAATATTTGCTTAAAACTTCATAAACCTTGTTAAAACTTCTTTTTCCACTTTTGTTAAAAAAACTGTCAATATGCTTTAAAAACATTAGTGATGGGTATTGAGATTGACTTGAAAGTTATTTGAGTTGTTTTGGGAAAAAATGGATTGTTTGCGCGTTGCACATTTCTTTTTGAGTTATTTCGACGTTGAGAAAATATGTTTCATTAAAAGATAAAACTCAGTTAGCAAATTATATACTCAACAACTCAGTGATGAGTGTTCTTTATCGCACTCGGTGAGTGAGAGATCCAACAACCAAGAGCTTGCTCCTACTTTGCTATCGTGCTCACTAGGAATTCCTTTGATCGACTTTTGGTTGCTTGCTCGTGCGATTAAAAAGAAAGAGAAGGTTCTTCCTAGCTCCTACCAAGGTTAGTTTAGTTTAGTTTTATTTACTGTAATTTAAAATCTTAACTTGCTATTATTTGTTATATTTTAGATTTTGAAATCAATGTTAAATATGAGGGTTAAATGTTAGATCTTGTTTAGTGTTAAATTTTTAACTGTTAGGGTTTGTAAAATGTAAATTTTAAATGTTAGGTTTTGTATAATGCTAATTTTAAATGTTAATTTATTAAATGTTAGGGTTTAGAGTAATTTTGGTTATTTTCTTCTAGTTATTCTTAGGTATCAGCATGGTGTCTCCCTTCGGGTGACGAAGATGATTGTGACCAAAATCATATAAAGAAAGAGCAAAAAATGCTAAAGTAATTTCTTCAAAGGCGGAGTTTGATCCAAACAAACCCGATGATCCTGGTCTACGACTCCCAGTCACAAATTATCATCTGGATGTTTAAAATGAGATTCGAAGGATATATTGGTAAAAAAATGCCTTATTAACCTCGTGATCATAAATTTCTTCAAATAGATCAAGGAGTATTAAGGTGATTTATTCCTTTTTGGTTTGTTGAACACCTGACTTGGTTAGAATATAGTGTCCACAATGCGGTGGCATATTGTTTATATTGTTATGTTTCAAAGTGGATGATAAGGAGCATGCGGGTGGTTGTGATACATTTGATGTGGAGGGGTTTAACAATTGGAAGAGGAAAGATCAAATCAATTACATGTTGCGTTGCCTACCGGCACTTATAATAATGTTTTGAGAAATTTCCAAGCTTTATTGAAGAAAAAACAACACATCCAAATAATTATGAATAAGAAAACTGATCAGGCGCGATATGATTATCGAATTTTCTTAAATGCATTTGTTTATTGTGTTCGATTTCTTTTGAAGCAAGAGCTTCATTTGCGTGCTCATGATGAAACAAGTGACTTGGCTAACTAAGGAAACTTTTTTAAGTCATTGAAGTTTATTGGTATCCACAATGAGGATATCAAATGGGTTACTTTAACCACCACCCCCACCACCCCCCCCCAAAAAAAAAAAAAAAAAACCTCAAAATGATATTATGAGTGCTTATGCAATTGAAAAGTCTAACATCATCATTAAAATCTTGGAAATGCATTGTTTTCTATTTTATTTAATGAATATCGTGATGTATCAACTAAGGAAAGAAAGGCAATTATTCTACCTTGCGTAGATAAATGTGGACATGTGATTGAGTGTTTTTTAGGAATTATTCAGGTCGCGAACACCACATATTTATAGATAAAGGTGGAAATTGATATAATGTCTTCCAAGAACAATTTGATCAAATCAAGTCTATGCGGGCAAGGACATGTTGGGACTAGTAATAGGCAAGGGTAATATAATGGACTCAAACCTTTAATTTTGAAGGAGGATCCTTATGCTTATTTTGTTCAGTGTTTTGGACACCAACTTCAATTGACACTTGTTTACTTTGCAACAAAAAATGAGTATGTCTATTTACTCTTTACATTGGTCAGCAATGTGATAAATGTTGTTAGGGGATCTTGCAAACGCAATTACATTCTTCAAATGAATCAAGCTATCAATATAATGAAAGCACTTGAAAGTTGGGAACTTTCAAGAGGACAAGACATAAATCAAGAGTTTAACCTCAAGACAGTCAGTGATACATGGTGGGTTCACATTTTAATACCTTGATTACTATGTTCACTTTAGTCATTGATGTGCTCGTTTTTTTTGCAAAGTGTGGGAAGTCGGACTAAAGGGCTGAAGCTCATAAATTATTATATTCATTGCAGTCTTTTGGTTTCATATTCTATATACTTTTGATGAGAAACATTATTAAAATTATAAATGAATTATCACAAGCACTACAAAAGAAAGACCAAGATATCATCAATGTCAGAAACTTAGTTAAAATATCAAAACAAAGATTACAATTAATGCAAGATAATGGATGGGACTAATTGTTATAATTGTATTGTCATTTATTGCAAAACATAACACAGATATCCCTAATATGGAAGAAGCATTTGCTATTCATGGACGATCACGGCGCAATATTGAGAAAACAACGAACTTACATTATTTCTGAGTTGATGTGTTTTATCTAGTTATAGATTTGTTATTACAATAGCTCAATAATTGTTTCAATGAAGTGAACATTGAGCTACTTATGTGTGTGGAACATTGGAAGCTCGACGATACATTCATTTCCTTTGATAAGGAAACATTAATCCGTCTTGTTCAGTTTTATCCTCTTAAATTTTCTTTTACAAAAATGTTGCACTTGGCAATCAACTTCAGGCATATATCCTCGATATAACATCATATGGGCAATTTTTTTAGGTGAATGGAATTGGAGATTTTTCGAAGCAAACGTTGAATGAGAAAAAGGATGTACGCATCCATTAGTTTATTAGCTTCTGACTTTGGTGCTAGTATTACCTGTTGCTACTGCAACTGTTGAGAGAGCTTTTTCTGCTATGAATATAGTGAATAATTGGTTCGTCAATCAAATGGGTGATCAATGGATGGAAGATACTTTATTCACATATATTGAGAAAGAAATATTTAATGGCATTGAAAATAGGTGATCATGCAAAGTTTTTCAGAAAATGAAGTCTCGCCAAGGGAAATTGTAATTACTTTTGTAGATGATGGGATGTGAGTTTTTTATATAACTTTTTATACATGGTTGCTTTTAGTCTACACGCTATATGTAAATGTGTGAAACACCTCATGTGGTGTTATTTTAATAAAATTTTAAACATCGTTACTATCTAATATTTTTTTCTCGTACTTGTTGAATGGTTTTTGCTATAATGGTTATTTTTATTTTGGATTCTCCCGCCCACCTTATCAAATATTTCTAGATCTTCCCCCGAACTCACACTCGATAACAATATATATAAAAAAATAAAGCCTTACTAATTAGTTCATTATCAAGGGTATGTCTTTGTTATCCAAAAAATATTTTACTAATTATAAAAAGTAAAGTGGAATATAAATATAATATATTTGAAAATACATATGCATATAGTAACTGGATAGAGATTGTAATGATTGAGGCAAGTGTTCAACCCTTTATCCTTAAGATGAAATTTTTCCTGTAATGGTGCTCCATTAAGTCAATGAAAATCGTCTCCCAGGATACAACAATCAACTCCGTACAATAACCTCAATCTAAATTACAAGAAACAAGTGAACCAATGATGGAAGAACTCTATTTTTATGAATGAGACACAAGGAATGCACAGGATAAATATGTCTAAATAATAGTGGCAAAAAAACGATTGCAGGCCCAATCTATAGTTATTCAAACGACCCTTATAGGAAGTTAAAGTTGCTCATAACTATCACAATGTTTGGAAAAAATATTTTTGGAAAAAGGAAAATAAATAAAAAAATAAAAAATAAAAGACCAACTAAAAAATGGACTCAACAAAATTCAAAAAGACCAATATAATTTGGCATAAAAAGTTATTATCTAAATCAAGTCAAATGCCAAAGCCCACGACCCCGTGCTCGTCCCATATCGTGTCGATCCGGACCAGGTCGAGTCTTACTGGAGGTGGTACGCGTGCATGGGCTTGAAACTCAATCCAAGCTCATATAATTCCTCCCTCCTCCAAAGAGTTGGGATATTCCAAGGGCACCAAACTCATTGGCCAAATTGGGTCGTAGTGTAATACGCCCGTTTCTCATATTTTATCTATGTGGGACTTTAGATTGTTCATAATAACACTTCAACCAAATTTTATTTAACAAATGGGTACTTTGGATAATAATTTCTCATTCATTATTTTATAGATTTGTTTGTGTGAGTATACCACATTATACTCTTTGCGGAGGAGAACACGTTTCGACTCGAATTCATCTCGAAAGACGTGTGGGTCCCATATTAAGTTGACCTCAAAGTTGACTAAAATCGGATTTTGTCAATCCAAATACACCATAAATTCTAAAATATTGGTTGGATCAACATGTAAAGACTCTGGAGACACAAAATAAATTTTATATTAGAAAATTCTTGCATTGGGAGAGATAATGTTTTGGCCTTGAATCATCATTAGTTAAAGACTACAGGATTTAATAACTGATTAGTGAAAGTGATGTCTTGAATTATTTATTTTTTGTGTAAATCAAGATAGTAAACATCACACAGTAATTCCCGAACAATATTGGTTATTGTAGATGTGTTCATTTTTTCCTTGAACAATTCTTAATTTCATAAGTGATTTAGAGAATTTCATCTTTTTGAAGTTCTCATAAAACCAGACCCTTCACACTCACATGGATGACTTCCCTTTTAGAATATCCTATAATACCCCACTTGTATTTCCAGGATATAATAGTCATTAAAAACAAAGCGTATCCTAACTTACGTTGTAGGCAACATAGTTTTATCATATTAATAGGTATGAGTTTACGAACTCATCAGTTTTCACTCAAAGAGTCAATCAAGATTTGGTTGTACCTTTGAACCTAAATATTGGGATCTCGAGTCATCTAGGTAGGATTTCCATCAATACAACTCTTTAGTTTGTAGGCTTTAATACAATTCCCTTTGACAAGTGATATAATTTCTATCTATTCACCCCTTTATTAACGGATCCACGATATTGTCCTTAGACTTAATATAATTAATGGAAATTATTCCATTAAGGAGCAGTTGTGTTATGGTATTATGCCTTCGACGTATATGTTGAGACTTACCGTCATGCATACTACTCTGTTCTCTGCCAATTATTAATTAGATATCACAATGTATGCAAATTACGAGTATAGGTTTTGTCCATATTGGAATGTACTCTACAAGTGACGAATCCACTCTATAGATCTGGCAATACAGGTTTGCTTTAAGGATTTTCAAAAAACCACAACACTACAAAGAGTGAATACATATTTTGTACAAACATTAGAGTCATATATCAAATTGGCATCACAGTATCATTCAGTTACAACTGGATATTTTGTATAGTTCAATCCATAGTTAAGGGTATATCTTAAATTCCTAAGAACCCTTATAAGATGCTCCCCTAGATTACTTTTATACATACTCAATTTATTAACTGAGTAGGCAATATCTGGACGAGTAGAATTCATTACATACATCAAGTCGCCTATGATACGAGAGTAATATAATTGAGATATACCTTTCCAAGCATTTTATATTAATGAAGATTTGAAGAAATGGGTATTTTAGCTATGGTATCGCTACCTTTGTGAAGTATCATATCAATATAATGAGATTGAGACAATAGAAGCCCATTCAATTTTTTAGAAATTTTAATTTCTAATATAACATCTACAATACTCATATCTTTCATGTCAAATTTACTTGATAAGATTCTCTTTATAGATTTAATGATGTCTTTATTACTTCCAATAATAAGGACATCGTCTACATAAAGACAAACAATGACCTACCACTTTGAGTGTTTTTAAGATAAACACTTTTCTCACACTTATTTATTTGAAATCCATTTGACATCATTACGTTGTCAAATTTCTCATACCATTGTTTAGGTCACTACACCAAATCGGTCGGATTGTCACGGTCATTGATCGTGACAAGTCCAACTTATCAAGATCAAATGCCGTGATAATTCTGGAGGTGATAACTTTTTTTGTCACGGACTTATCACAGTCACTGATCGTGACAAGTTCATTAGACTTGTCACGGTCCTTGACCTTGACAAGATTTGTCATGGTCACGGACCGTGACAAACCCATGACAACCTTTAAAAAACTGTCACTGTCATTGACTGTGACAAATCTGGGAAGAATTTAAAACAAATTTGTCAGGCAGTTTGGCCACTGCTACTGTCCAGCGGTATATTTGTACCTGTTATAGCAAAATTGTACCTGTTCAAACAACATATATCCAAATAAAAATAGAAATAATGCACCAAATCATTGCATATATAATTCCATATCCAAACCAAAATGTAACATATCAAAACAATACAAATATAATCCAAGTGTCCAAATAAAATATATACAAATAATGTCATATGGTAGGTTTGAGGAGGAAGTAAGGCCACACGATATACGAATTCAGACACCCCTGAATAGTCATCACGCAGCATTGTTCGCGCAACCACAATGGAGAGTTCTCCTTCCCAATTATCACATGCGCGATGAGAATCTTGGCCTCCATGTCTTGAAGCGCACGTCCATGAACCAACATACATTGGACACTATTCGGGTCCCTTAACCCCCTCCCTATTCGTGTGCCATCAATTTCGTCGAGTATAAACACGCTCGGCCAACCAATTATTGTCATAGGCCGCTCGACGGGAGCCAAGTAGGGGACTGGATCATCAATTGGTGAGTCTGCACGTGTCGGCGATGAAGTAGAGACGTCCACGTCCTCGTCCTCCTCCACAACCTTCTCCTTCCCCTTCCCCTTTCCCTTTTCGCCCAACGAACGCTTCACAAATGAGAACATATCTTGGACCTTCGCCTCCAACCTTGATAGCTTCGCGTCATGCGAGTCCACCTGACGAGACAACTAGGTGTTACTCATCTCCAATCTGATGATCCTAGATTTTGCCACCCGCGATCTCACCCCCCTTGTCCTCCCCCTGCGATCAGCACCAAGCACTTGGCTGAGTGCGTCCGTGGACAAAGATGCCTTGTCGGCATCAGACTACGACTCATGCACTTCCTTAAGCCTTGCCTGAAACGAAAAAAAGCACACGATAAGTTAAATAAGTAAATAAAAAAATTCTAATGTAATTAGCAAAAAGTAAACTATCGGATTACTTACAATCGTGGCCACGACGCTCGGAGACACCTCCTTATCCTTCCCCGTCTCTGTCCAAATTGCCACATAGGCATCGAGCCTATATGGCGTACCCCCAAGGCCACTCCCCGTCCCCTGAAATAAAATAATGCAAAATTAATACTGGGCCCGTAAAGTAAAGTAATTCAGAATAACATATTTCTGTAATTATAGAAAAATAAAAACTTACCATCATCATATGCTCCACCTCGGCGTAAGACGTCCGGCACTAGTAGTGCACGTCCGCTTTTTTCGCTCGATTTTCCCTCCCCGATTGGCGAGATGCCGATTTTCGCTCCTCGATCTCATTGTCAATGAACTTCTACCATTGTGCTAATGAGCTCGACTCCTTCGATGGGATGGACTCACGCATTCTAATAATGGAGTCTCGGGCCTTCCCAAAGTACCGGGCCCATAAATTTTTCTTCCATGTCTTGTGTTACTCCCTCAGTTGGTCCAAGACAGAATCGCGGAGTTCTGGGGCAAGGCTAAATTTTTCATATCAAACAAATACACTGTTAGTTGCGAACAAATATAAATATAAATTAAAATTAAAATATAATTATAAATATAAATACATTACTTGTAATGCCGCCCAAATAGCTAACTTGAGCTCATTTGGCACCTCACTCCAACTAGTGTACCCCGGGTCGATAATCTCCTTTACTAACTTCAGGGATCTAGTTAATATCCCCGTCTTGTTCTCAGCGGCCATTCCCAATATGCCCCATCTGGGGAGAGTAGGGGCCGAGGAGCCCTCGTCGCCTCCGCTACCGCCGAGCCCGTAAGACATCATCATTTTCATCATCCTAATCCCTGAAGGAGACATTTTCTGTGAAAATATTTTTATTAGTACAAATTCAAAATAAATTAGAAGAAGACATGCAAACATTAAGTCTAAATAGTACATGCGCTAATTTAATCAAGTACAAATGAATAAAAAGCATTAATCCGAAAATTGGAATACTTATTACTGTTTAACACACACACATATACAAAGGAAAGAGAGAAAGATGAAAAGAGTGAAAATGATCAAGTACAAATGAATTAAAATCATTAAGTCAATGTCCGATAATAATAAAACACTAGTACATGCGCTGAATTGGAATATTTATTACAAATTGAAAAATTATTTCAAATTCGGGTTATCATTAAAAATGGATTGATATTCGGATATCCCATCACAGCTACTACAAACAATCACCTATTAAAGGTAAGAAGCGTATATTCGTGGATTCGTATAAACAAAACTTAGATTTATAGTATGTTTCAATTAATTATGTCTTATTTATATTCAATTTTTAAATTTCAATTTATAATAGTAATTCCTATTTCCTCCATCTCCTCTAAATGGTGAGTGGTATTATCCCATTCAAGACCGCATATTTGTGTAATATACTTAACAGCTCATGCATATTATTACGATTTGAGAAAAATTCGACACCATATCCCTATAGTTCTCCAAGTACACGACATAGATTGCCAAGTGTGAGTGTTATTTCAATTAATCAATTGAAATAACACTCACACTTGCCAATCTAGTATGTACTCAGAGAACATTAGGATACGACTGCAGAACTTCCTTCACAAGTAACAACTTTAAGCCACTAAGAATATTATTATACAGAAATTATGCAGTCCCAAACTCTACAAACGGGACAATTCAAAAGATCTCATTACAGGGGTAATGACTCTCGAACGGGTCTAACAGCTATTGAATGCGTACGTATAAGAACTAGAAGGATAGTATCTATGCGCCCTATGTGTAATTGTAGGTATGTTTCATTTAATTATGATAAGTCTGTGGTCGTGCCACTCTCGAACGGGTCGTGACACAAAGTAATTTAAGATAAAAAGTCAAAAACTCCCCCTCCCCCATTTTGACAATAATCCAGTGGTCGTGCCACTTCCAAAATTAACCAACTCAAGAAATTAAGACAGTATAATTATTTACGGATTTATTAGTGTGAATTAAATTAAGTATTTTAAAAAAAATTAACAACCAACTTCCATATCCAACCACATGCGTCCAATATAATCCAACAGCAACAACAAACCAACAAATGTGTATCCCGTACTCTATCTAATTCATATACTCAATTAATTCAACAACAACAATTTCAAACCTAAACAAAAATAAAGAAACAATATTTATAATGTTCAATTGACATTAACAATTAATTTCAAGTCCTAAACTAAACATTAATTTCAAATCCTAAATCAACATTAACAATTAATTTTATGTCCTAAACTAAACACCAATTAATTTCAACACACACATATACACACACGCATACACACCCCACACACCCTACCCCACCACCCCCTCCCCACCACTCACACACACACACATGCACACACACACAAACCCCTCCCCCCCCCCCCCCCCACACACACAAATACCCTACCCCCTGCCCCACCACCACCACTGCCCCACTACACATACACACACACACACACACAAATGCACACACACAAACCCACCCCAGACACACATAAATGCGCACACACAAACGCACCACCCGCCCCACCACCCCCTGCCCCTTCCCGTCACCACACACACACCCCTGTACATGCCCACACACACATATACACACACACACAAGAACACATATACACATATATACAAATGAAAGAGAAAGATAGAAGAAAAAATACCTTAAATCGTAGAGAGAGAGAGTAGTCGCTTAGAGAGAGATAGAATGGGGGGAATAGAAAATGGTGGGAAAAAAGAAGAGGGGAGGGTTTTTTTACTGACAAATTTGTCACGGACCTATCACGGTCTGACCATGATAACTTTATAAGATTGTCACGGTCATCGATCGTGATAAGGCCGTGACAAGTACATTTGTCACGGACTTGTCACGGTCATTGATCGTGACAAGACTTTGTCACGGGCTTGTCACGGTCAATGATCGTGATAAAAAATGCATGTTTTTTTATCACAGTCATTGACCGTGACAAGGGTGGCCGGATCGAAAGTGATAATTTGGTCTTTTTGGTGTAATGGGTGCTTTTCTTAATCCATAGAGAGATTTAACAAGCCTACACACTTTCCTCTATTGCCCTGGAACTTTAAACCCTTATAGTTGTTCCATGTATATCTTTGAATATACCACACTATTTAAGAATGTAGTTTTAACATTCGTTTGATTTATTTCAAGTTTATGTAATGTTGCAATCGATGTTAACATTCTAATAGATGTTATTCTCGTAACATATGGGTAAGTATCACAATAATTAAATGCTTATGTTTGCCTATAGCATTTATCCATAAGTCTTTCTTTGTATTTTTCAAACGATACATCTACCTTTAATTTTTCTTGGATATCCACTTATCCAAGAGGTTTGTTTCTTGGTGGTAGGTCCATTAATTCCCAAGTGTGATTGATATCCTCTTTCTAGAAAGGATCTTTTGGAGCTGACATTGCTTAATTAAAGCTATGAGGCTCACATTCTAACATATAAGTTAAAAAATATCGGCCAAAAGACTGTGAAGTCTTTCCCCTTTAATGCGTCTAGGTTCGATTTCATCATCTTTATCAATAAATTATTTATCCATGTTCTATTGATGACTTCAAGACGCGGTGTCATAAGTTCTTTTGGAAAGTCTTTTGTAAAAACTTGAAACAAGTGCCTTAAAATAAGGGAACATATCTTCGGAGAAATATTCATTTCTAGATTCAATGATTGTGTTCATGTTTATATTAGGAATCTCTAATCTATGAACAAGAAATCGGTAGGCACTATTACTAATTTCATAGACAATCAAAGTTTTTAATCATTTTTTAACCTCTTTAGGATTAGGAACTGATGATGTTGGAAACAACACCACCCTTCAAGGTGTTTATGAGCTCAATTCAATGCCAACAATGGCAGGATAATGGTATATAGAAGGTATACACATATAATAGAAAGAGCTGAGGAGAAGAGGATTCACACCAGAATTTAAGTGGTTCAGCCAATTAGGCCTACGTCCACTGTCCAAGTGTATGATGTGGATCACTATATGAGGGCTCTAATGGCCATGGATACAATCTTTCAAGCTCTCTCTCTACTGTGTATTTGAACAGAGTTTTTAGTTAGGGTTGTTAATTTCGGGGTCCCTTTACAATGTAGGGGATGACCTCTATATATAGTCCCTAGGGGGTGTAATGTGCCCCCCATGCATGCCATGAGCATGTCTGTGTTGATCTAGCCAATATGGAGAAGACATCTGTCACTGTCACATGTAAAGAATGATGATGAAATATTCTCCCCACGTGTGGGGAATGATTTGTTATAACTAATTTGTGTCCATGTGTCCTTATCCATGTCAATTAGTGCTCGGTTATCGTGCTTGGTCATGACCTCGGCCTAGGAGAAGCCGAGGTTGATAAGTCTAGTTACCGGTTCAATCCGAGATGAGCCATGATGGTCTCAGCTTAAGTTCAGTCGAGACAATGGGAAGGGGACGACCTGTGCCGAGGTTGAACTGGCATGTGCTTGGAGCATTAACTGATATATTGATGATGTTGACCTTGGTAGAAGGCTTCTTGCGTGCTTGGCCATAATCTGGCCGAGGTTGCCATTCTCAGGTGTACGGGATTGCAATTGACCCTTGGAGAGGTTGGTGGTGGTGTCGGCCTGGGCCGACCTTGACATGGCCGAGGGCTGATGTCGCATGCCCAAAACTTGTCCAGTGTCGGCCATAATCTCTGCTGAGGTTGGTGTCTCTGAGCCGAGGTCACACTTGGGGCATATCAATTACCCCCAACCCTTAGTTACATGTGAGAGCAGGTGACTGTGGGATCTTCACATCTCCGAGGCCTTTCTAATATGAGCCAATGTTCGTTTGACACTTTTCCAATGTTAAAGTGTGGCTTGCTTGGCAAGCGTGTGTTGTCAGCCACCCTTTGGGGCTCCCAAGGCAATGATGGGCCTTGGGAATCGCGCCTGTATATTTAAGGGTTCTGAACCCTCATTTTTCCCTCCTTCCTCTATTTTCTCTCCTGGAACGACTGCATTCCAACAGTTTTTCTCTCTAAGGGACGTTTTCTTCACGATTTCATTTCAGAGATCCTTGGTGGTGATTTCCTCGAATTTTCTTCGCTTCCCATATCGTTTCATCCCCAGGTATCTTCTTCCCTTCATTTGTCTTCATTTTCTCTGCTTTTTCCTTTCTATTTGTGTTTTCTGGCGAATTTCTGAGTTTTCTGGTGAGACCACCATAGCTTCAGGCGAACTGTTCTTGCTAGGTTAGGGTAGTTTGATCTTTAAATAGCTTTATTTCCTTAGCCAATCTTGTTTGTCATTTGGTCTTTAGAGTGTAGTGCCTGCCTCTGATGCTCAGACCCCTCTACCAGCTTCTTGAGGAGTTCCCTTCTCTCAGAGAGAAGACTTTAGAAAAAATCAGGCAAATAGAGAGAACACAGGAGGAGGCTCGTAGGTCACAAGAATTCCCTGTTAGACCCATCTTTCCACCACCCCTAAAGGTGATATATCCTGATCCCTCGGAACCTTTTAACCAGGCAGAGGTTCCTGCCGATCCAATACCGATGTCCGAGTCTGAGTCTTCCACCTCAGACCCCATGTCGGTGGATTCCTTTTATGAGGCCATGGAATTCACAACTCGGGAAGATCAGGCCCCTGATCAGGCCGAGGTCTCTAGCAGGGCCTCGTTCCATAATAACTCGAGAACCTCGTCCTCTTCCTTAGAGGTTGAGATTGTCGAGCCGAGTGTGGCCATTCCACCCATTCTTGACGCCATTCCTCTGTCGGCCATCACCAGGGCCGAATTCGCTCAGAGGTTCCCAAGTAAACCATCAACATCTGCTCCAACCGAAGTTGAGCTAGACGATGATGATGACGTTGAAAGTGACGTCGACGTCTCTGAGGCGGCCGAAATTGAGAGTACCGTTACTGAGGTAGACCTTCTTTGCTTCAGATAACTGTACTCCATCAGTCCCTCCATAAATCTTAGGAGACCTCTGAGGGAAGAGAGGGCCTACAATGGCCGAGATGGTGAGATCTGCTTATACGAGCAGATGTTCAAGTTAGGGTTTCATTTTCCCATTCATCCCATCATTAGGTCCATCCTTGCCTTCATTAATTTGGCCCCTTCCCAACTGTCTCCTAACGCTTTAAGGGTCATAATAGGGGACATAGTCTTGTGTAGTTTTATCCACCACTCAGACCTTCCCGTTCAGGTCTTTGTTGCTTCTTATATTCCCTCCTCTGCCAAAAATCATCCGAGCTACTATCATTTTATAGCTCGGAAGACTGAGAAAAAGATGCTCTAAATAACTCAGACTTCCAACCACAACTGGAAGCCTCGATACTTCTTCGCTTCTGAGCCATGGGAATTTGACCCATATATTCCCTCGTCCATACTAGAGCCTAGGATGCCCCTGAGATGGGGTAAGGTCACAATGTCTGCGAGGGCTGGCCCTAGTCTGAGCCTGCAGAATCTTCAAAAGGTGAAAGGCCTTCAAGATCAGGGGATGCATGGTCTGCTCATAAAATTCAAACACTTAATGACCCCCCACTACCTCTCTGAGATCGGCCTAGGTGGAAGTCCTCTTACCGAGTTTGGTAAGCATTTTTATTCCAAGTTGAACCTCTGAGTTTATTCATATCTGATTCTCTAACTCAGATGTATTAATTTTTACAGAGCGCCCAGAGAATATCTCAGACGAGCTTTGGGAAATGGCTGCGCCTAGCTTGACGAGGCTCACAAAGAAGGCAGGTCTTAAAGCTCCTCCTCCAACTCCCTCTGCCTCAAAGCCCCAAGACACGAAGAAGAGAGCTCCAACTAAATATGCCCCTGAGGATCAGAGGCAGAAGAAAAAGAGTGTTGACTCTGCCATCCCAATCTCTTCAGTAGACGCTTTATCGGCTCATCTAGAGCAATTGAAGATTACTGACAGCATCGCCGGCCATAGTCTGCAAGCCCTGGATGCCTTCAAGTCTACAATGACCGAGGCCGATAAGCGTTTCTTCCGGTCACTGGATACTCCCTTGCTGATTGAGTTCGGCATCCACAGATCTATTCAGGTATGACCTCATATTTCTTTATAATTTCCAAGTGTGACCTCTGATTTGTCTCCGACTTATTCATGATCATAAAATTTGCAGGGCCTGGCCGCTATGCACCACCTCTCCAACTGGACTCTGAGGAAGTTGCCCCTCATCCAGAAGGGTTAAGAGGCTGAGAAGGTCCAAAGCACTCTGAACGCAAAAATTGACCGCCTGAAGTCTGATCTGGGTGAGTCTCAGAAGAAGGTGAAGGGGCTGGAGAAGTAGAAGGAGGTCTCTCAGCTTAAGAAGGACCATGTTGCGGCTCTGAAGGCCAAGGACAACATTCTGCAGTAGAAGGTCAGCTCGACCGTGAAGGCAACCCTCGATGACGCCTCTGAGGGGATAATAGCTGAGTACAAAACTTCTGATGAGTTTACGAGCTTTGGCTTTGAATACCTCGAGAGAGGTATCAAAGCTACTACCAAGTGGGCAGCTGTCAAGGAGAAGGAGGCTGGCACTTTGAAAGACTCTGATTTTATAGGCCTTGGCTTTGCTAATCCTCAGCTTACCCAGGCCCTTCAGGAGGTTGAGGAGGAGGTTGTCGCGCCTACCAAAACTGCAACGTTGGACGGCACAAAAGTTGGAGGGGTATACCACAATGATGACATTATCGAGGTGACCAATGTTGTCCATCTTAACCAGGCCGAAGACACCAGCATTCACCCCCTCAAACCCTTGAATTTCAATTGTGAAGCTTATTTGTAACCCCTAAATATTTGTAATTTCTGAATGAAAATGTTTCTTATTTTATGAATCTTATAACCTCTGAATATTTATGAGCCCTGAATATATCGATCTCTGAGGAGGATCATCTTTACTTTGTTGAATGCATGTCGTGTGATATTTTGGCTCTGAAGCTTATGCAATGGTGTTTGCTTAAACCAAATTAGTAGTCTGACCTCAGACCTTTTTACCACAACGATGTTATAAGGGTCTAAGGTCCTTAATTAAGATGTTATCCAAACAATTAATTTCACCAAATTAATGATGTTAAAGGTCTGAGGTCATCACCTAATATGTTATCCTCATAATTAATCTCACCAAATTAATGATGTTATGGGTCTGAGGTCATCCCATAATGATGTCTGAACTCAGACCTTGTCACCACTGAGTGGTGTTATAAGGGTCTGAGGCCATCACCTAAGATGTTATCCTCAATATTAATCTCACTAAGTTAATGATGTTATGGGTCTGAGGTCATCCCATTATGATGTCTGACCTCAGACCTTGTCACCACTGAGTGATGTTATAAGGGTCTGAGGTCATCACCTAAGATGTTATCCTCATAATTAATCTCACCAAATTAATGATGTTATGGGTGTGAGGTCATCCCATTATGATGTCTGACCTCAGACCTTGTCACCACTGAGTGATGTTATAAGGGTCTGAGGTCATCACCTAAGATGTTATCCTCATAATTAATCTCATCAAATTAATGATGTTATGGGTCTGAGATCATCCCATTATGATGTCTGACCTCAGACCTTGTCACCACTGAGTGATGTTATAAGGGTCTGAGGTCATCCCATTATGATGTCTGACCTCAGACCTTGTCACTACTGAGTGATGTTATAAGGGTCTGAGGTCATCACCTAAGATGTTATCCTCATAATTAATCTCTGACATAAGTGCACAATGAAGTAGGAACCACCATGGGAACTGATCTTTTATTAATAACCTCTTTATAATAAGATGGTACATTTACATAAAACTCTTTGCGACATCATATGTAATACCTCTTTAGGTGATCAGCATTCCATGGGTTAGCAAAAGGTTCCCCTTCTAGGTTTTCAAGCCTGTAAGTGCTAGGCACAACCTCTTCTATCACTTTGTAAGGACCATGCCAGTTTGGGTGGAACTTTCTTGCTTTCTGTAAGGTCTTTTTCAGCACTAGGTCTCCTACTACGATGGGTTTTGACTTCACCCTCTGATTATAGAATTTCGCTGCCCTCTGCTGGTAAGCTGCTTGTCTGATTTCTGCGTCTTCTCTTCTCTCTTCAATCAGATCTAGGTCTAGCCTCCTCTCTTCCCCATTTTTATCAGGGTTATAAGTTTAAACCCTATGAGTTGGGAGTCCCACCTCTGTTGGTATGACAGCCTCTGAGCCATGTGCAACCATGAATGGGGTTTCTCCCGTAGGTGTCCTTGCCGTGGTTCTGTAGGCCCATAACACAGCGTTGACCTCGTCAGTCCATCTTCCCTTCGCATCTTCTGACCTCTTCTTGATTCCATCGAGAATTATTCTGTTCGTGACCTCGTTCTGACCGTTTGCCTGAGGTCGGCCAAAAGATGAGAAGAACTGCTTTATCCCAACTCTTAGGCAATACTTTTCTAAAGAGGAGTTCTTGAACTGGGTCCCATTATCCGAGATGAGAGTGTTTGGGAGGCCATATCTGCATATGATGTTCCTCCAAATAAATTGGAAGGTCTTCTGCTCTGTGATCGTTATCATGGGCTCTGCCTCCACCCACTTTGAGAAGTAGTCAATGACAACTATCAAGAATCGATAACTGTTGGCAGCTCTTGGTAGGGGTCCTACTAAATCAATCCCCCATACTACAAATGGCCATGAAGAGGTGATTGACATCAAGATTTAATGAGGTTGGTGAGGAATAGTGGCGAATCTTTGACATTTATCACACTTCTTCACGTAGGCTACAGCGTCTTTGGACAAGGTTGGCCACCAGTATCCTTGTGTGATGATTCTCTTGGCCAAAGGTCTTCCCCCTATGTGACTAGAGCAGGAACCCTCATTGGTGTTTGTGAGCTCAATTCAATGTCAACAATGGCAGGATAATGGTATATAGAAGGTATACACATATAGTAGAAGGAGGTGAGGAGAAGAGGATTCACACCGGAATATAAGTTGTTCAGCCAATTAGGCCTACGTCCACTGTGCAAGTGTATGATGTGGATCACTATATGAGGGCTCTAATGGCCATGGATACAATCTTTCAAGCTCTCTCTCTCTCTAATGTGTATTTGAACAGAGTTTTTAGCTAGGGTTGTTAATTTTGGGGTCCCTTTACAAGGTAGAGGATGACCTCTATATATAGTCCCTAGGGGGTGTAATGTGCCCCTCATGCATGCCATGAGCATGTGTGTGTTGATCTAGCCAATATGGAGAATACATCTGTCACTATCACATGTAGAGAATGATGATGAAATATTCTCCCCACGTGTGGGGAATGATTTGTTATAACTAATTTGTGTCCACGCGTCCTTATCCATGTCAATTAATGCTCGGCTATCGTGCTTGGTCATGACCTCGGCCTAGGAGAAGCCGAGGTTGATAAGTCTAGTTACCCGTTCAATTCGAGATGAGCCATGAAGGTCTCGGCTTAAGTTCCACCGAGATAATGGATAGGGGTCGGCCTGGGCTGAGGTTGGACTGGCATGTGCTTGGAGCATTAACTGATATATTGATGATGTTGACCTTGGTAGAAGGCTTCTTGCGTGCTCGACCATAATCTGGCCGAGGTTGCCATTCTCAGGTGTACGGGATTGCAATTGACCCTTGGAGAGGTTGGTGGTGGTGTCGGCCTGGGCCGACCTTAACATGGTCGAGGGCTGATGTTGCGTGCCCAAAACTTGTCCAGTGTCGGCCATAATCTTGGCCGAGGTTGGTGTCTCTGAGACGAGGTCACACTTGGAGCATATCAGGAACAAATACCTTTGCAAGACACTCATACATTTTAACATATTTTTAAGAAGGTCCTTGAACTTTTCAAAATTCATATAGTGTCTTATTTTTGTTATGATTCATTGTATTAAAAATGTAGTTGGCAGAAAACAACCCCCCCCCCCCACACACACACACAATTTCTTAGGTAAACCCGAACTTATCAACATAGCCTTTATAATTTCTTTTAGTGTTCATTATTTTCTTTCAGCAATACGTTAGCTTGAGGTGAGTAAGAGGTGGTAGTTTGATGAATAATTTCGTGTTTGGAATAAAATTGTTCAAGGGGAATCATATTCACCATCTCTATCGCTTATTACCACTTTAATCTTTTTGATAAGTTGATTTTCAACTTCTTTTATAATATTCAAAGACATGTACAACCCTATCCTTGCTTCTTAGAAGATAAGCATAACAATATCTTATGCAATCATCAAGAAAAATGATAAAATACTTTTTTCCTCCTCTTGTTTGTACAAATTTCAAGTTACATATATCACTATGAATAAATTCAATAGGATTATAACTTCTTTCAATAAGTTGAAAATGAGTTCTAGTTAATTTATATTTCACACTTGTTATTTAATTCGATATTAAATTTTGGTATTAAGTCTAAATTAATTAATCTATGAATAGTATCACAATTAACATGACCTAATCTACGATACCTCACATTTTAACACTCAAGAAATTAAGCAAAATATACATCCTTCTTATCATTAACTGTCATTATAGTCATTACATTAGGAATAAAGAGCCCATCACTTAAATATAATTTTTTCACATACATACCACTGTTAGTCAGTACAAATTTGTCAGATTCAAACACTAATTTAATCACTTTTTTCTAATAAAAATCCAAAAACCAAGTTCTTATGAATATTTGGGACATGAAGAACGTCATTGAGAGTAAGTTCCTTTTAAAAGTCATCTTGATTAAAACTTTTTTCCTTTCCTTCAACCTTGGAACTAGATGAATTTCACATAAAGAATCGTTCCACACGATCAGAGACTTAGTAGGAGGTAAACATATTATTGTCAAAAAAAATGTGGCGAGTAGAACCCATTTCCACCCACCATTCTCGAATATTACCCACCATGTTGACTTCGGGATCCACGGCCAAGAGGCTCAAATCAGTGATATTGTCTAAAAGGTTATCCACCATAGTGACATTGGCTTCTAACGGATTTTGTTTCTTATTCCCGTGGTTTTTTTTCTTATGTGATTCTTTAGCATTGTGTACTCTATTGTCACACACATATCATTTGCCATCGAACTTGTAAGAGTATGGTATACTCGTTGCGCCCTTACGTAGAAGATTTTTTTATTTCGATTTCCGAAACACTTTGTGTCTAAAAGGTCTCTGAAAGATTCATCAACATTTAATACATTGAAGCCTACTTCTTTCATCCCAATTCACATCGATCACTTTCCATTTCCAAAATGTGGTATTATTTTTGTCTATGAAAATCTACCTTTAAAAGACATATTGGAGGTCAAGACTTTTTTGCTAGTCACGAGTGTCAAGAAAAATGTGTTAGTTTATCGTGCAACCTACCCTCGAAGGTGGTTCATTATCACGACAAACTTCATGTTAATGAAAGCACATTCTCTTACAAAATAAAATATCTTCTCTGGATATTTCCAAAAGCATTTTTATTTATCTTAATGGGACATTTGTCTCACTTCCTTGTCTTCCAAGTCTAGAGAGTGTATTTATTTAAGATACATAACCCATTAACCTTTCTCTTTCATAAGATCTTGAATATTTTTCTAAGAGAAAATTTTCTAAGAAGAGAAAAATCTTTTGGGTTTTTGTTCTGTATTTTAAGAACCCAGACTTTGTAGAAAAGAAGGATTTTTCTTTCTTCTCATTTTTTCTCTTCTCTTCTTTGAACTTGATCATATTTATCTTAGGATTGATAAATATCAAAGAAGAAAAAGTAAATTTTTGAACCCCTAAAATACTTTTGTTCATCAAATCTTGTTTTAAACTAAGGACTTATAATTATTAGGAGATTATTACGACTGTGTTGTTATTTACAAAACACACTTTGAAGATCGGTCAAGGATATTTTTTTTAGTGTTCCCTCAAGATATCATTGCGTTGATATTTTTATCGTCGCCACAGAAGCCTCCAGTTCATGAAGATTGGTGGAAAAGGTTTGAGGTGTGAGTTAGGGCATTGTGTGATTGCAACACGCTTATCCCCTCTTAAATTCTTTACCAAATTCTAGTGAGATTGTTGCTTTGGGTCCAAGATTTTTTACCATTAGTGGGTTTTTCCACATACATCCGGTGTTGTGGCGTGATTTACTTTTCTACATGATTTATATCTCAAATGCTTAAATGAGTAAGTAGATATGTTTATAGATTAAATCATTTGTTAATCTTGTCATCTAGATATTTTAGTTGTATGCTTTGTCTTTGACTTTGATTAAAATTTGAACTAAATTTTAATTTGGTGTATATTTCGTTTCAAGTAGTAATTGCCCATTAAGGGTGTAATGTCAATTGGTATCAAATCTAGTTCTCTTTTTATCAGGTTTAAACTCCTAGCGGTAAGATCACTTTTTAGGATACTATGGAAGATAATGTTATAGTTTGCGTGATGGATATTTTTCATGATGTGCATACTCGCCCTAACAGATTTGGCTCTTTTGATAGTGTAAAGTCAAGTGAAAAAAATGTGTCTCAATATTGGCTCACAAACGATGAGAGTGTTTTCAAGATTGAGACTTTGTCTTCCTCCGATTATTTTAATAATGAATCGGATATTGAGGAATATGGTGACTTGCAACTTGCTTTTGATAAATTGAGCATTAAAAATAGTAGGCATAAAAATGTTTATTACAAGTATCCTTAAAATTAAAAAAAAAATCAACAATGATTTAATTTCTTTAAAATATGAAAGTTGCATTTTGAGTATTGTTGAGGCTCAATGTTGCTCTCTAACCGAAACTCTCCTATCCATGGATAACAAGAGAGATAATTTGCAAGAAAGTTTAAATATTTTGCAGACCGAGGTATTAGAATGAAGAACTCAAATATCTCTTTATATGAAAAGGTCATTATACTTGAAAATGACCTTCTCTCCTCTAAGAGTGTGAAAGTCAATTTGGAGGATAGATCCCAAAAGTTTGGTAAAACGATTTTATTTAGCAATAGATATTCAAATGATTAAAGTGGTATTGGATTTGAAAAGTATAAATCAAAATCCAATGTGAACTCTAAAACCACATTCGTCAAATCTTCTTAAGAGACTTATACTTCTGAGAAGTCTCCTCCTCAACTTGAGGATAAAAATATTGTGAAGCATCCTAATGACAATGTTCCATGTATTGTGTATGAATGCACATTTTATAAACAGAAAGGACACTCGAAGAAATTTTGTTGCAACCTTCACAAGACTAAAATATTCAAGAGACCCCATGTTTTGAAGAGTGAGAATTTTTATTCACTAAAGCATGATTTTAATACCTTTGTTGAAAATTATAGGATCATTTTTTGCAAGATTGAAAATTTGTCCAAATCAAAGAATGTTGAACTAAGTGTGAAAGATTTGGGTAAGTGTATAAGACCAAGTTCGTAGGTAAATCTATTGGGGATATAAATAAGGATATAAAATGTTTGGTTATACACACGGTCTAGTTGCACAGAACTCTTCACAATGGTATGTTAGTTGGTATTCTAGGCATGTAACCGAGGATAAATAATTATTTTTAAACTTTTTAAAGACAAAACCAATACGGTTACTTTTGGTAACGAGAGTATGTCTAACATTCTAAGGAAAAGAATAATAAAAATCATTGGGTTTCCTAGTTTAGACAATGTCCTTTTCGTGGATGTTGAATTGGATGACCCACCTCCTTGGGGTTTGAAAAGACCATGATATCTCAACGATCATTTGTAATCCTAATATTAGAGGTGAGACATGGTCTGAAATCTCTATATTTGAACTTAAAAATTTGAAGGATGCCCTATTAGACAAATATTGGGTTAATTATATTTAAGATAAATTAGACCAATTCGCTAAATAAGAAATTTGGAACGTAGTTCCTTTGGCTAAAGATGTTCACAACATCGATACCAAATGGATACTCAAGAACAAATGTTATGAAAAGGGTATGATGTTTGTAACATGGCAAGTCCGGTGGATCAAGGTTAAATCCATATGGAAGTTGTTAACTTTGATAAGTTGTTTACCCCATTTGCTAGGTTAGAGTCGGTTCACCTTATTTAAGCTATAACATGTGTTTTATATTTCAAGCTCCATTAAATGGATGTGAGGGGTGCATTTTTAATGGCAGGAAGTCTATATGGCACAACCAAAAGGTTTTGAGGTCCCTGAATTCCCAGTACATGTTTTCACATAAAAAAAAGCTTATATGGCCTTAGGCATGCACCGAGAGCTAGGTATGAATGACTTACCTCACATCTTGTGGGGACAGATTTTGAAAGAGGTAGTGTGGATAAGAATTATTTTAAGTCTTATGGTAAAAATATAGTGGTTTCCCAAGTCTATGTAGACGATATTGTTTTTGGCTCCACTTGTGAAAACCGTGCTCGCAACTATGGTTTGTTAATAAAAAATGAATTAAATATTATCATGGTTGGAGAACTGAATTTTTTCCTTGTTCTTTAAGTGAGACAATTGGAAATTGGAATATATATTTCACAAACTAAATATACAAAGGACCTTGCAAAAAAAATCTCAACTTTTCTAAGCATAACCACACTCCTATGAGTGTATCTGAAGATATTTGAAAAGATGTCAATGGGAAGGATGTGGACGAAACATTATATTGTAGCATGATAGGTATTTTATTATAATTTACGACTACTCATCCCGACATACCCTTTAGTGTAGGAGTCGGTGTTTACTACTAATCATGTCCCAAGGAATATTTGAAAGTGATTAAGCATATCATCAAGTACGTGGGTGGTACAATGCGCTTTGGAATTTTTTACCCTCAAAGTACAATTACTTCTTTGTCAGCATATTCCGATTATGATTAGGGGGGAGATGTGGAGGGTAGGAAGAGTAACTCTGATGGTTACTTCCATTTGGGAAATTGTTTAGTGTCTTAGCACACCAAGAAATAAAATTGTGTTTCTTTATCCACCGCCGAAGTATATTACGGTGGGTAGTTGTTGTACTCAATTACTTTGGATTAGAAAAATATTGAAGGATTATAGTATTGACCAAGATTTCATGATTATTTATTATGATAATACTAGTGCCATATATATATATCCAATTCGAAATTAACAAACAAAACATTTTGACATTCGCCATCTCTTTACTTGTGATCTTGTTAAAGACAAGGTGGTGTCTTTGAGTTATTTTTGTGTTTACACCATATTATCACGGTCCAATGAGGAATGTCCATGTGGAATTATAAATTGGTAATAATATCTGAACTATAATGCACAAGCTGAAGGTAATTGGAAACATGTATGCGTGACACCTATCATAATTTTGGACGTGGTGTAGAAAATAGACGAAAACGATCTACATGGAGGCGTTAGTGCACCTAGGCAGGAAATAATTGGAGGTGTAGCAGTTAGAAGGAGTTTCATTGCATGGCAGGAAACTCAATTAATAATCAACGAGTAAACAAAGGAAAAAAATTGGGCCCCTCACCAAAAATAACATTTACTCATTTATCCATTATTTTCCTTTCTGTTCTTTTTTTTCGTTTATTTACTGCTTTTCTTTCGCTTGAAGTAGATTTTAAGGTATAGTATAATATAATTTATTTTATTGTTTATTATAAGTTTCTTGCCTTTAAATTTGATTTTTTTACTTTCTTGTTTTATATTTCGTAAGTGTAATCGTTTACTTTAATGAATTTATCTTGACTTTATTTCAAAGCTTTACTTTCATTTTTGTTTATGAAATTTACAGGTTTTTATTGTGTTCTAATTAGTTATCGTAATTTAGCACTCACATTAATGTCTTCCCTAAGCAAAACAAAAGTCTTCTTAATTGAATCATCAATTGGTACACACTCGTCTGATATTATCACAAGGCTAAGATATATTGGTTGACAAGACCACAATATTTTCTGGCATGCTCGCAATTAAATCTATTATCCAATTAAAGTGAAAACCACACAAACATATTTTTGACACGCCAGGTAGGACACCAAATGCTGAATTGTTGTTCAAATGGCTGGGACATGTAGAAGCGATGATGTTACAGAAAAGTTGGTGAAATGGGTGTAAAACGCCAACACATTGGCACCACTGAGAAAAACATGGTTAAAACTACTTGATTTGGGACCAGTTCTCATATTAAAGAATCAAATATGCTAACAGCTCTAAGAGCCGCCAATATTCACACTACACCAGTTGATGGGATATCTATAAATTCTTAAGATCAATTGATTAAGAAACTGAACCCGGTTCTTGATTATCTTGGGAATATAATGTAGAACATTAGTAATACGATCACCATATGTAGTTTGTACACACTAGAGTCTCAAATGGTCAGGGATATGCACAATATTTTAGTGTAAACCCAACCACTCAACCCAATCATTACTATCATGTTTATTACAAACCTAATATAAGTGAAAACTACTTTGAAAATAAACTAACGATAGGACATTACTCTAATACCACATGTTTATGTATGAACAACCCACTATAAGGCGTAGGAGTATCTAAGACTTACCAATAGTTGGGTTACAATAACCCAATAGGGCAAGCACCTCTCCCAGAGGTAGAAAAAACTAAGAATATCAAAATGAAATCAATTTAGGCTTCCCAGGTTCTTTAAACTATTAGATCATTAATAATCCTATGTTCGAATAAGAAATCGGGGGTTGGAGAACAATAGGAGATTTAAAAACCAACTTCCTCAAGCGTCTTAGCCCATACCTTATGAAGCATAACAAATTGTGCCTCCACAAGTGTCACCACCATTGGCGCAACCATCTTGCTTAGGAAATCAGACAGTTATCCCACAAAATGGGCAACTATCATGGGGAGTTAGGAGAAATGAGATTGTGGGTCGCATACAAGAATTATGTGTACAATAGCTCAGAAATGCAGACCTCAATTTATAGAAAATTCATATCCTAAGTGAAAAGATAATATAGAACTTTCAAAAGGTTTCAAATTCCTAATCTTTGCTATTTTCTAGGGGATAGAATTCAGTCCACTATGGAACACATTATTAGGTTCAATAGTCAAAGTGTTGACACTGGAATAAATATATATCACAAATTTTGTTTATTTTCTAGTTCACTCACTGATGCATCATATTCATGGCTCATAAGTTTTCTGCCTAAATCTATCCAAACTTGGTAATAAATGGAAGACATGTTCCACACACAGTTCTTCCAAACTAAGCCAAAGGTTTCCATGGCCAATTTATCTAGGCTAAACCAAAAACTTTTTGAAACGGAAACTTCCTTCAAAAACAGGTTTAAAAGGTCTAGGAAATAAGTGTAATATTGTCTTACTTTAGTCCGAATTTGTGAAATTAGCCCAAAATGGTTTAAAACAAAGACTTCGAAATAACGTTAATGCCATAAAGTTTTGAGATTTAGTATAATAAAATGCCAAGGTATCATATATGAGGCCCTTCTAGAGGAGGAGCATGAAAGTAATACCTGTTCTTTTATAACATATTATAAGGATCCTAACTTCAAAATAGATGCTATTAAGATTATAAGAACTGAAACCATATTTTTTGAAGCATTGGTTTGAAAGAAATGAATAACAGATTTTTTCGACTCTAAATCAAAGGGGATGATGAAAAAGTATTCATTTTACATTTCTAATGATGATGACATCTTTTATTATCTCTTAAATCATAGGATGTTAAAACCACGTGAAGATACTAAAAAGCTACACGAAATTAAAAGGAAAAACTATTGCAAATCGTACAATGCTTTCTCCCATTCAACTAATGAATGCTATGTATTTCGTGACATGATTTAGGATTTGATCAGGATAGGAAAAATAAGAACAATGGGTGTGGATGAAGACCCATTCCCCAATGTTATAGAAATGGGGATAATCTCATAGTCTATTCAGCTACCTAGAAACGAAGGGCGTGTTGAATTTAAAATGAAGAATAAGGTTGAATCAAAGGCTTCAAAGCCTGAAATGACTGAGGACCCAGACCAAAGGTCATGAAACAAATATGCTTTAGGCGTGGGGAACGTCATGCAGAGATGTGATAGTTTGTAGCTTCGAAGGGAAAATAATAGCTGAAAATCAATAAGAGTGGGAATAATGGCTATAATGTTAAAGACCAAATGTTCTAAAGTCAAGAGTAAGTTTAACACAAAGTTTTTGGAAAGGTGAGACTATTTTCTAGTCGTTACTACCCTCAGTGGAATTCCAAGATTCCATAAAATAACCAGTACATCAGGTATGGCTTCAACGAGGCCAAATTATGACAATATATAGGAAACTTGGGAATAAAAAAATTCCAAAGTCAATCCCAATGGAAAAAGGGTTGACTCAATGGTTTATAGTCTAAGATCCAAAGCTATCATAATAATATAATAAAATGCCAAGGAGGACCCTCAGCAAGTGACCCCTAGTATATGGCAATTGATGAAACCATCAAACTCAAACAGAAGGGAACTAGATGTGGGGATTTCTCGTACCCAGTAAAAAAGAATCTAAACGAAGTATAGGTCTTGGCAAAAGGACTCTAAAATTATGCACATAAGTTGTTCAAAGGAGTTTTCTTCTACATCATCAAAACCGAACCCTAGGTTTCACAGAAAACTAGAGTCAAGCCAATCCTCTTCAGACTTGTTGGTTGAAAGGCTTAAAGTTCTAGAAAAATCCATGAGTATGGAAGGGGACAATTCGTCCAAACATAGCTCTTCTGGAAAAGAAAAGAAGGAAGAGAAAATGGTACTAGATGCCATAGTACCTGACCAAAAGGTCTAGAGACAACAAAACATCCAGTTTGGGTCTCTACCTTAGCAAGTTCCATTTAATATGGCTATGATCCTACCAGAGAGGTTTGAAGTAGAAGAAAGATAGGAGGTCCCTACAATGGAAGTGGATGAAGATAAGAAGCCAGAGGTAGAAAACTTTGACTTATTTGTATTTGCTCTAGATTTAATATATCGGCTCGAAGAGCCTACTAAGAGTATCATAATTATATCGAACCTTTATTTATAAAAGCTTGGATATATAAAGTTTTAATTAATAAAATATTGGTAGATAAAGGCACAACTGTTAATATAATTCCATACTCCATGCTTTCCCAAATTAACAAACAAACCATCAAATTGGTACAGACTCAAATTATATTCTTTATTTTTTATGGGGATTTTTTTTTACCAAAAGTGTACTACCACTTGATATGGAAGTAGGCGCTAGAAAATCAAAAACTGCTTTTTTTTTATCATTGAGGTCAAACCAAGCTTCAATGCATCACTTTGTAGATATTAAATTCACGCTAACAAATACATTCCTTATTTTATGCATCATAAATTGCTTTTGATGAAAGAGGATGGGATTGTGGAAGAGGTGGAGGCTATCCCATTATTGTTTCACACTAGATCCAACTGTGTGGAAACAGAACTTTATAAAAAGAATATAGGATCCATGGTGGAAAATGCTTTGGTTCTATAAGCATCAGAAGGAGGCACCACCCGCGATTGAGGGTATGTTTCCTATCCATGGTACTATGGGTCGAGTTTTATTTGATACTGGGGCGACGCACTGTTTTATAGCTACCCATTTTGCGAAGGCCTTAGGGTTATAAGCCACAGCAGAGAGCACTGTGACGAGTGTAGACTCACCACTGGGGAGTGGATCGCTAATTTTCTTTATATGCCGGGGAGTGGGGGTAGATATTGGTAGCTTGGTATTACCTGCAAACATGTTAGTCTTAGATATGCATGAGCATAACGTTATTATCGGTATGGATTGGCTCGCTGCCTATAGGGCCATGATAGATTGTTTTGGTGGGAGTATTGTTTTTGCCATTCTGGGGCAAGAGATGTTTGTAGTGGCAATACCTCACCCAGAGGGAGGCTCGACCTCTCATTTGTATTACATAAAGGAGGATACCTCTAAGGAGGTTGTGATTCCCTTAGACTCGATCCCAGTTGTTCGTGAGTATTCTGATGTATTTCAGGAGATACCATGCCTACCCCCAGTCAAGAGATAGAATTTATCATAGATTTATTACCGGATATTAGACCTATAGCACGCGCTCCAAACCGTATGGCTCCGGCGGAGATGCGAGAGTTACGAGATCAGATAGAGCAGCTGTTAGGTTATGACTTCATTTAAAGGAGTACCTCACCTTGGGGAGCTCCAGTCTTGTTTGTGAAGAAGAGAGATGGTTCACTGAGGCTATGTGTGGACTACCAGGAGTTGAACAAGGTCACGATACGGAATAAGTATATGTTTCCTCGAATCAATGATTTGTTCGACCAGTTGAGGGAAGAAACTTTCTTTTCGAAGATAGATCTGAGGTCGGGGTTCCACCAACTACGTATTAGGGAGCAGGATGTTTCAAAGACTGCCTTCTTGACGAGATATGGGTCCTATGAGTTCAGAGTGATGCCATTTGGCCTCACAAATGCTCCAGCCGTGTTCATGGACTTAATGAACCGAGTGTTCTGAGAGTTCTTGGATCAGTTTGTCATCGTCTTCATAGATGACATTTTGATATATTCACACTCCGAGGAGGAGCATGCCAAGCACTTGAGGCAGGTTCTTCAGACTCTACGAGAGCATCAGTTGTATGCTAAGTACGAGAAGTGCAGATTATGGTTGCGAGAAGTATGTTGTTTCTGAGCAGGGGATAGCAGTTGATCCGAGTAAAGTGTCAGCGGTGAGGGTGTGGGGACAGCCCACGACACCGATGGAAGTGCGTAGTTTCTTGGGGTTAGTCGGGTACTACAGGAGATTCATTCAGGGATTCTCCAATATAGCGGGTCCATTGACGAACCTGACTCGCAAAGGGGTTCCATAGTTTGGGATGATGCTTGCTAATTGGCTTTCGACGAGCTTAAAGACAAGCTTACTTCAGCACCAGTCCTTGCTTTACCGAAGCCGGGTGTGGAGTACCTGGTTTACACCGATGCCTCTTTACGGGGACTTGGGGGAGTACTTCAGCAGGAGGAGAAGGATATAGCTTTTGCCTCCCGCATGCTTAAGCCGCATGAGAAGAATTACCCCACCCACGACCTGGAGTTAGCAGCGGTCGTTTTTGCATTGAGGATATGGAGGCACTATTTATTGGGGGAGAGATTCCGCTTCTTCACAGACCACAAGTCACTGCAGTACCTGTTCACTCAACGAGAGCTGAATATGCGTCAGCCCAGTTGGTTAGAGTTTGTGAAGGACTATCAGTTCGACATACAGTACCATCCGGGGAAGGCCAACGTAGTTGCTGATGCGTTGAGCCGTAGACTGGTAGACGATGTAGCGAACGTCTGGAAAGCAAAGTGGAAGGAGTTGGGTCACCAGGATGCAGAAGCCCATTCCTTCATATCTGTTATGACAGTGACACCCGAGATTGTTACGAGGGTGATACAGGCACAGACCGCCTACCAGGAGAAGATTGTATGACTTTTAGCTGAGGGTGTTGAGTCTTATTCTGTTAGTTTTGATGGGGGTTTGAGGTTTAATGGGAGATTAGTGGTCCCAGAAGGATCAGAATTACGTCATGCAGTGATGACCCAGTCTCACGGGTCCCGATTTGTGATACATCCTGGGGGAGATAAGATGTATCAGGATATGAGGCAGCAATACTGGTGGAGTGGGATGAAGAAGGACATTGCTGAGTTCGTGTCCAAGTGTTCTACCTTCCCCCTGGTAAAGGTGGACCATCAGAAACCGTCAGAGTTGCTTCAGCCATTGGAAATACCCTCGTGGAAGTGGGAGAGTATTTCCATAGATTTTATTACAGGGTTGCCTACATCACAGCGGGGCCACGACTCTATCAGGGTGATTGTAGACCGTTTGACCAAGGTGGTTCATTTTCTGCCGGTGTGGACAGACTATACCACGGGTCAGTATGTTCAGTTGTTCATTGCTGAGATTGTCAGATTACATGGGGTGCCCCTGAATATTGTGTCAGATAGAGACAAGATTTTCGTGTCGCGTTTCTGGGAGAGCTTTCAGGAGGCTATGGGTACAGAGTTGAGGTTGAGTTCAGCTTATCACCCACAGACAGACGGGGAAACAGAGCGTACTAATCAGATGCTGGAGGATATGCTACGCATGTGTGTCCTTGATTTTGGAGGAGGTTGGGGCCACATCTTCCACTGGTAGAGTTTGCTTATAATAACTCTTATTAGTTCACAATTGGCATGGCTCCATTCGAGGATTTGTATGGCAGGCCTTGCCGTTCCCCAACTTGTTGGCTCGAGGTGGGGGATAACAAGTTGCTAGGACCAGAGGTAATTCAGGAAACCTCTGCGAGGATTGAGATGATCAGGAGTCGCAGTCGCGTAGCCCAGGACAGGCAGAAAAGCTACGTCGATGCGAAATGATTCTTCCGAGAGTTTAATGTGGGAGACCAAGTGTTACTACGTGTATCTCCTATGAAATGAGTGATGAGGTTCGGGAAGAAAGGGAAATTGGCCCCGAGGTACGTGGGACCATTTCCCATTATCGAGGGGATTGGGCCGGTAGCAGACAGATTGGGACTGCCAGAGCATTTACATCGCATTCACGATGTATTCCACATCTCGTCGTTGAGACGATATCTTCGGGATGATATGGCCCATACTCACATCGCGATAGATGAGATAGACTTACAGCCTGACAGCTCTTACGAGGAGAGACCGGTGGCTATCCTAGACCATAGCGAGAGGAGATTGAGGTCGAAGGTAGTTCCACATGTACGGGTCCGGTGGGAGCATCATAATGTGGAGGAATTCACTTGGGAGAGCGAGGCAGATATGCGCGAGAGATACCCAGATTTATTCTTACCAGGTATGCCTTATTTTTTTGAATTTCGGGATGAAATTCCGTTATTAGGGGGGAAGTATGTAATACCCCGTATTTTTATGCTATATTAATTTGGGGATTTATTAAATTTAATGTGAGTTATTAATTTAATATAAATCCAGAAATTAATCACTTTATAATTATTAACGTGATGTGAGTTAGTAATTATGGAAAACTTGTTGTTGAATATTACTAATGAGTAAAGTAATATAATATTGGTTCTATTAAATGTCAAGAGTGAATAAAATGACAATTTTGAAAATTTGAGTCGGGATGCGCCCGTGTCGCGTCGGGACTAAATATTGATTAATAAAAGTGAATAAATTATAAGTTGCTCGTATGGTCGTTTTGAGTGCGCCAAAGTGTCCGGAAGGATCGAGATAGTCAGAAAGTATACCTGGGGGTTTAGTTTGGGTATCGGGGCATTTTTAGGCCTATTTAACACCCCGGGAGGGAATTTTGGACATTTTGCATTTTTGGGTAATTAAACCCACGAAAATTATTAGGCTATATCAGCCATTTGGAATAGTCCTTTAGGGTTAGCAGACTCAAAACATTAGAACGGCCATAAGAGAGGGAAGGAGAAAGCTTTCCAAGCAATCCAAGGCCCAAAATCCTTCCGGTTGCACCGCCACCACCACCAACGCGTAGATCGCGCGACGGGGGACGCGACAACACCAAATTCGTCCACAAATCAGAACTTTGAAATTTCCAGGCAAGTATTTATCTTGCTTATTTTTGTTAATGCATCGTTCATGTTAGTCTAGGGTGATTAGGATGAGTTTGGTAGAAGAAAATCCATGTGGAGATAGGAAAATCGCATGTAATAATGATTTGAATGATAATCTGGAAACCCCTTCACATGTAGAGGCTTAACCATGAATTTATGATGAATTAGGAGTAGAAATTTCTGGAAAAAGACTGATTAGAACCATGTTAAAGAAATTCTAGGGTTCTTGAGATTTATATGAGTTTTGGCCTATTAATCTATGGTTATTGATGAGAAATTACATGCTTTACGTTGAAGATGTATAATATGGGTTTATACTATTTGTAGTACAAATTTTAGGGAGTTTGGATGTGAAAAATCTGGATTTGATTGAGGTTAGATTATGAAACCCGTAACAGTTAATCTACAGAATTCGTATACATGTTTGATCGATCGATCGAACCAGGGGTGTCGATCGATCGACGTATCGATCGATCGAGCTCTTGCCATCGATCGATCGACCCCTTCTGGTAGACTCACATTTCCCTTTGAAAATAGTTAAATTCAAATTAAATGAGTAGAAATATTTGGGCATCCTTATTAAAATAATTTGGAAGGTAAAGGAGACCAGTAGGACTTATTGATAATTATGAGACCTTTAATGTAAGACGAGATGTACATTTTTGGGATATTTACATATAAGGGACGATGAAATTATGAATTAGAGGGAGAGACGCGTAAAATAGTTACGTTGGAAAAATAGATGAGTACCTACTGAATTCTACACTTGGGAGGATAGGATCCATGAGTGTTACGTAGTAAGTTGGATTAATCCCTCAATTAAAGTAAGAGATGAACCGTTATACGTGATAACTAAAGATTTAGAAATGAGGATAAATATTATATTATGGGTGATCAAAGGTACCTAAAGAGATATGGTAATAATAGTATATTTATATGACTGTGTTTATGCATATACTATATACGTGTAAAAATCATACCCGCGCTACTTGCTATCCCTGAGGTTACCGTGTTGGGACAGTCTTATCTCGATGTGCCTTTATGGGGGATATTGACTCGTACCCTAGAAGATAGATATCCTTTGTACAGGCTATCTGATCGATGGTCAGACGGTCCTAAGAGACGTGAGGGTATGTGCTATCCTCTTAGAGACTTGGAATCTATGCTTTGGCTCAATATTGTTTGTGTATATGTTAATACAGTTCGAGAGTGATTCCGAACTTGTATTTCCCTTAGTAAGAGTGATACGGGGATTGGATAGCAGAGTATGCCCTCACCATAATTTTTATGTGGATGCTGTTAGAGTATATATATTATACAAGTATTTAATATATATATATTTAATTCTGAAATTTGGAACTCCCTATTGTGTTTATGGTAAGTAAGAAATGAATCATGACTTAAATTTGGAAATACTTGTTTTGAAAAGTATAATGGGACACTGGGAAACTTTGTTAGCAAATAAGGTTTAAATGAGAACTTTGTGATCAAATGAAATTATCCTCTTAAATAATTAAATTGTTCAGTTTAAATCTTACGAGTAACCTAAGATAAGATAAACCGTTGGGAAGATTAGTGCGATAGGCGTGCACATTAGAAGAGAGGTGAGAATTTCCAAAGAGAGTGCCGCACTAATATGTTGTTGCATTGGCTTGTAAACATTTTTAAATACTTGCTAAACAAATTTTAAATCATTTACACTATCGGGCTCTGACCCGTTTCAATTTTCCCTTCTCTCTTGTATATATATGTATATATTACAGGTGCCCAGCCACAGGGGCGTCTTGCATAGGATCCTTTGGAAGGAACGCGCTGCAGCTTAGGTGGGAGTTGCAGGCCTCTTGCTTAGACGACTTCATTTATTTTATTCCATTCCTAGCATATTTATTCAGATGGGCATGTGTCGCCCGTTTCCATTATCCAGTTGTTTTATTGGACATTGTGATTCATTTATTTCTAGTATTGTCACTTTGGAATTTATTACTGTCTGGATGTTTTACGTTAAGTTTTAATGTTGGGATTTAGTTGATGAATGTTTAAATTATTTGGATTATATGTTCCAGGATAATTGTGGTGTGATTCTTTAATATTTAATTATCTAAAGTTTTAAATCATTGGTTATAAATAGAATTTGGAAAGTAATGTCTAAAATGGTTTTGACACTTAGCTTAATTAATTAGGGTGTTTAAATTAGAAAAGGTATTTTTACTACAGTGATGCTAAGAATGAACCAACTGTTCACCTAGATTTTAATTTAATAAAGGAGTGATCGCCCGGTATTTAATTAGGCGGGGTGTCACAGGTGGTATCAGAGCATCAGGTTCTAGTGTCCTTAGGATCTGTACGGCTTATTTCGCTTTCATCTTAGCATTTTTGTTATAGAGCCCTATGTTAGGATTGTTGTACTCTTACTTTTACGATTATGTCTTCAGCTATTTAAGATTTGATAATAACTGTAGACTAATAAATCTCTTCACATTTTAGATGCCTCCGAGACATGCACCAAAGGATAGGCGCGCCCAAGCCGAGCAGCTAGCAGCTCCGGCTCAGGGTACAATGAATGCTAATGAGGTAGCCGATATTGTTGCTCAGGCGGTGAATGCAGCGCTAGCACCTACACAGCTTCCATATGCATGGGAGCGGGTTAGAGATGCCTTTCAGAAGGCATATCCCCCTGAGTTCTCGAGTAGTTCAGATATCATCATCGTCAGCCAATGGAAGAAAGATATCCAGCGGCATCTGCGTATGTATGAGTGCACAGGCATACAGAAACAGTTGTTGTCCTCCTTTAAGTTAGTGGGGTCCGCTTTGCAGTGGTGGGAATCCACTACCACATTTGAGGAGAGGGATACGATCCCGATTCAGTCGTTCTGGGAGCGGTTTGACCGCAAGTACTTTCCACCCGCCGTACAGACTGAGATGAGGCAGAAATTACTGAACTTGAAACAGGAGAATTCTACCGTTGCTGAGTATGAGTAGGAGTTCATGAGACTTCTTACCGTAGTGCCAGATGAGGCACCTACTGAGGGTAAGAAGATAATGTTGTTTGTGGACGGGTTTGCTTGGAGGATCCGTCATCATCTTATAGGGAATTTATCTTTGAGTACCTTTACAGATGTACTCAATGCTGCCTTACTACATTTCCAGGATCACCGCTTCCATCTGCAGGGAAGAAAGCGAGCAGGAGAGTCCGGCCAGCTAAAAACTGCCATTATTTCCATTCGAACGAGACATTATTTCCATTCGAATGAACCATATAGTTTTGTTCAAACGAACCATATGTTTTCGTTCAAACGAGTTTTCTCAAAAAACTGCCACCTAAAAAAACCTATTTTCTATAAATACTCAGGTCTGGCATCAGTTTTCATAGAGGATTTTTACGACAATAATTTTCCAAGTTATATCTTATGTCTCCCAAACCCTAGTTTACACCCAAGTTTTAGATCCAAGAATCCTACATCTATATGTCTATTTGATATCAGATCGTGTTTTTTACTGGGGGGGGCTGTTGGACTGGTCACGAGATAAGTAAGATCTGTGGGATACCGAAACGTGAGAAGGCACTTGCATTGTGTGGATATTGGAGGGCGTCATACAGTTACTATGAAGAATGTTACAAAGATTGAGGAAGCGCATCAAGGCTTGAAGGCATCGAGTCATTAAGTAAATCTAAGTTATTCTTGTAAACTACCTATATCGTTGTGGACTTCTGTAATGGGGTCGTCTGAGGTTTTTTTCGTTGTAGGTTTTTCTCGTACATCTTCGTGTCGTAGTTTGCTGTTTATTTTATTCTTGTTTATACTCACCTAGATGAATCTTTAGGTCAAGACTAAAATTAGCAAATAGTTTCACACAATATTTGTGGTTTTGTTCAAAACAATGTTTTAGTAGAATTGTGAAAACTAAAAATTGGTGGTTTTTCTCTATAAACCCGATTCTCAAATTAGAATGAGACCGGTTTACACTAGTTTGTTGTGTTAAATCCCTATTTTGTGTTCGTTTAGGGTTTGTATGGATTTTAACTGGGCGGGGAGTTCCATCGGTTGGCCTTCATTATTTGATGGGTCAAATTATCCCTATTGGAAGGCGCGGGCATAATTTTTCCTTAAATTGATCGATGCAAACATTTGGAACTCGATTGAGTAGGGGTGGACTCCTCCTACTGAAGGTGGTGCTCCTAAAGCGTATGTTTCTTGGACAACAGCTAGAAAAAAAGCCTCAACTTTTAAATTATGGGGTGTGAACACTATTTTTTACGTTGTGATCACTCAAGAGTTTAGACACATTATGACTTGAAAGAGCACTAAGGATGCTTGGAATATTTTACAATCCGCACACGAGGGAACATATATTATTAAGGTTTCCAAGTTACAAATTTTGATGGCTAAGTTTGAGATGATTAAGATGTTATTAGTATGCCAAGTTTTCGGATATTTCCAACTCCTCATTTAACTAAGGTGAGCCAATCCTAGAGTCTAAAATAGTGCAAAAAATCTTAAGTCGATGCCTGGAAGATTTAATGGCAAAGTCACAATCCTAGTTTCTATAGGTCGTGTTGACGCTATGAGAGTCCAAGAACTTGTAGGTGAGCTTAAAACCCATGAGATGAACATGTTTCCTCTGAATAAATATAAGGGTGTTTCCATGAAAGCCTAAAAAGAGAATGCGTCGAATTCTGATAGTGACGGTGAGCTTGATATTGAAGAGATATCTAGGTTTTCTAGGATGTTTAAGAAGTTTCTAAAGTTTAGAGATGACCAGAGTTTTGAAAATAGTTTTCAAATGAAACTTAAGAACTTTAATGACCATGATAGGAAGAATAGGGATTGTTCAAAGAAGGTGGATGATTGGCACAAGTGCTTTGAATGCCAAGGGTTAGGTTATTATTCTCCTGAATATCCCACTATATGAAGGAAGGAGTGTAAGATACCAAAGGTATGAAATACCACCTTTAGTGATGGTGAGTTGGAAGTGGAAATTAATTCTCCCACTGATTGCGACTACACCATTTTCATGGCCAGTTATGCGAGCTTAATAAAGTATCTTACCTCGATGAAGATGATCATGTGCATAACGGTCCTGAGGTTCGATATTTAGGTTCCAAATCTAGTGAGAAGAGGAGCGGTGAAGAAGAAGAAGAAGAAGAAAAAGAGAGGAGTAGGAGCAGTCGTTATACACGGATTCTTTCAAATTGAAAAATGTCAACTTGTGTTTAGAAACTAAGGTGGAAGAACATGCCATTGGTTTTGATAATGATAAATTGATTGATGATATTAGGGCATATGAGAGGACTCTTAAGGAAATTCTCGAGTACGTTGAAGATGAGAGAGATAGCCTTCATGGTTTGATGGATGTTTTAAAAAAGGGGATTCTTGAGTTTGAAGAGTTTAGGCATTTTTTGGAGTCTAGGATTATGGAGTTATAAGAGAAGATGAGATAATAGAGTAATGTCAAATTTAATGTTAGAGTTCAGGTCGGAGATGCTGGATAAATGTTAGGAACCATTTGAATCAAATATAATAAGTGTGGGATTGACTTCGATGATAAAGTTACTTCCGCTACTAAAGCCAAGACCGTGATTTAAGAGAGTCGACCAATGTTAAGGACGTTAAAAAAGATCAATAAATAGGTAAAATTCCTCATGTCTTCACTTGCACACATTGTGGTAGGAAATGTCACCTTAGGCATTTATATTATAATCTTAAAAAAAGGTCCTAGGAAGATTAAGACTAGTGTAACCAAAGTTACTCAAGCCTAAGTTTGTCACTTTACACCTATGTGGGTTAGGAGATACGACTTGGTGTTGTTAAATATTAGGTTTGTGGACTCTCCCATGCTTTCACACAACACATCACATGTTATATCTTAGGAGTGATTTCTTGCATGTTTGTCATACATTAGTGTTGTGCTTTATGCTATATGTTCTTGCTAGTGTTATGATGTGTTTATCTTTTCTATTTTGATTTTTTTGGGGGGTCTTAATGAGAATACTACAAAATGATTTATTTTGTCTTTCGAGTTGTTCTTTTTAAATTGGTATCATTTTGAAAAGTGTTTAAAAAACTCAAAAAGATTTTTGGTGATGTGTAGTTTAGTTTTACACATATTTGTGGCATATCAGTATATTTGAATCCCATTCATTACATATATCCATGTGACTAGGACATTTGATTTTGATTTTCAATTCTTGTATTGTTCTTAATCATGTTTTCATGAAATTGTTTAAAATTTATTTTCATGATAGATTCACTTTGAATAAAATAGCTTAGGATTCATTTTCATGATAAATTCACTTTGAATATGCCTCCACACACACTTTGCATGAGTTATTTTGGATTTTAACTTCATATCTCACATGAACTAACCGAAGTGTTCTCCCAACAATCTTGTCATACACATATAATTTTTAACTATGGGGGAGTTGTGCATGTAAAACTCATTGCTCGTGAGTTTGTTTGATTTTTTTAAAAAATATGACTGTGCACAGGAAAGAGATACGAAGGGATAAATCTCATTTATGTTAAAGGCCACCATTGGCAAGAATGTAAAAGATTGAGAGAAAATAAAAATTGAAAAATTGCCAAGGCCAATTTTTTAACATTGCTGCTTCAAATTAGATATCTTCAAAAGAAAAATAAAGAGATTAAAAGATATATATTTAGGGTGTTTAGTTGAAGATCAATGGGTTTGCACAATGAGTCCTAGTTGAGCTTAAATATTTTGACGCTATTCATTCAAGAATCATCAAAATTTCTAGGCAAGGGTGGATTGTTTATGCTTGTCCTTTTGAGTTCTTTATTTGACATGTGAGTGTAAATTAAATGTGTATAAATTATTATAGATAATAGATATACTTGGACATTTTTGAGTAATTTGGTTATTTTTTCTTGTTTCTAGTTACATCCCTTCACTCCGTACCACCATGTTTAGACACATTGATATTATGGGAGTGTGTAAAGCTTGAGTGTCATCATTTCATTCATGTTTGTCATATGCTTAATCTTTGATTTATATTGGCATGTGTTATGATCATCTGGGTATCTTATTTTTAAATTCTTACATCATCGTTGATATCATTTGTTTGTAGTTTGAATTATTTGTGCTTGTGTTGACGAATTATTTATTGTTGCATGACTTGCTTCACACCACTTCATAATATATTTATTTTTCCTTTATGATTACACATGATCAATTAGGGGGAGATTTGGTTTTGAAGGGGGAAATATTTTATTGTTGTGCACCCTATTCTTTGTCTATTCTTGAGCAAAAATGGGGATACATTATATCCAATTCTTTTTGTGTGGGGGAGTTCTTTAAGTTAGGGGGAGACGTCCTTTCTTAGGTAGAGATAGTTAGATAAATGGGGAGGATTTTTCATATGAAGTTTATATATTACAATATTTTCTTTTCATTTGAAGGTGTGTTTAAGTGCGCAGGTTAGCAGTGATGCGACCAAGGTTTACACAAGATCAAAGCTACTCAAGATTTTGTGTGTCAAGCATCTGTAATTTTTTTCCTTTTGGGGTTAGGAATTGAGTCTTAGTGATCTTGATGGCCCAGTAGATTTTTCGTTTTGAGTTATGTCCCAGAATATCCAAAGGGGGATATTAGTAAAGATAAATTTTCGAATCGAGTCAATTTATATGTATTCTCCAGTGTTCTAAAAAACCCGCCTAGGCACGCCTAGGCTTAAGGCTTGGGAGAAACGCCTCGCCTTACACTTTTCACGCCTTATTCTTGCTAAAACCCTTAAGGCATACTTTTTTCTAAAAACAACAATGCTTTAGTGAAACGATGTCGCCTTTTAAAGAATTTGCTTACAAACTGAACCATTATCTCATCCCAAAAAATCAAATAGTATTTTAATTTGCATATATTCAGACATATTTTTATGATATGTGCAATTTTTGTATTTTAATAGCCTTGTTATGGTTAAAAAATATTAAAATATATTAAGAAGGCCTAAACGCCTTTTCACGTCTTTTCACGCTTAGGCCCGCCTAGGCTTCTAAGGCTTAAGGCTTGGCCTCCACGCCTCAATCACGTCTCGCATTTTTTAGAACCTTGGTATTATCTTAATTCTATATTTGGATAAACCTTGTTTGAGTCATAGGTTGTTAAGACTTTAGTTGTGTGTCCTTCAAGCCTATGGTTGAAAACCATGTCGCAAAGCCAAAGAGACATCGAGGATTTATTAAATTACGTGTCAAGGTTCGTCTTCAACATCCGAGGAACTTCAATGAAGGTATGAATACATATTTATATTTGATCCTTAAATTTATTTTAGTTTTGCTTCATAAAATTTGTTTGAGGACTTTTCCTAAAATGGATTTTGAAAGAAAAATAGATTTTTGGGTTTCTTTCGTTCGAACGGGTTTATATAGTTTGTTCGAATGAGATGTGAATATTGTTAGAATGACCTTAAAAAGAACATCAAATGAGAAATTTATGTTAATCAGAATTATATCGTTTGTAGATAACTCGAAGCTGGTTCAAACGAGATTGGCATGTTTGTTCGAACGAATCTTTAGTAAGTTTAAACGAGACAGTGTTTTTGTTCAAATGAACAATACATTTTCATTCCAACGAGTTTTGTCAAAATATATGCCCCCTCAAAAAATGTGTTTTATATAAATACTCATGTTTGGCATTAGTTTTCATAGAGGTTTTTTGCAAAAATAATTTTCCAAGTTATATCTTGTGCTTCCAAAACCCTACTTCACACCCAAGTTTGAGATCCAAAAATCCTACATCAATATGTCTGTTTGAGATCTCTTTTATATTGCACCATGCTAGTTTTTCAAGTTATATCTTGTGCCTCCCAAACCCTAGTTTACACCTAATTTTGAGATTCAAGAATTTTACGTTTATATTTCTGTTTGATATCACTTATGTATTGCACCATAATGGTTTGATTTTCATACTATGAGTGTTTTAAGCGGTGGAGTCCGTGTTTAGTTTAAGCATTGGCAGGATTGGTCACGAGATAAGTAAGATATGTGGGATACCAAAATGTGGGAATGCGCATGCATTGCATGGCTGTTGGAAGGCGTCCAACAGTGGTTGCGAAAAAGGTTACAAGAAACGAGAAAGCGCATCAAGGCTTGAAGGTATCGAATTTGTGAGTAAGTCTAAGTTGTTCTTGTAAGTTGCCTATATCGTAGTGGACTTATGTGGATGGTTTGTCTGAGGTTTATCCTATTGTGGATTTTCCTCGCACATCGTCGTGTTGTGTTTTGCTATTTATTTTATTCTTGCGTATACTCACTTAAATGTATGCTTAGGTCAAGACTAAAATTGGCAAATAGTTTCACACAACACTTGCCATTTTATTCGGTGCAAGGTTAATTAAAATTATGAAGATTAAAAATTGGCGGTGTTTCTCTACAAACCCTAGGGCACGTTAGCTTTCTCATTATTATTTCGAAGTTTGATTTAATCAAATATTCATTGACCAGACCTATTTTGAGCAATAGAACTGGTATGTGGGTGTTATCTCTATCTGAGTTTTTCCTACATTATGTACCTCAAAGAGTAGTAAAAGGCCAAGCCTTGGATGATTTTTTTCAAAACATCTTTGTGAGCATGATTCAGGAGGGTACTATGAGATAGTATATATATATATATGTATATCACTAAACTCGTGGAAACTCTGGTTTGATGGTTTGAAGAATGAGATAATGTCATGAATAGGGGTAGTAGTTAAATTCCCTGAGCATATTATAACCAAACATGGATACAGGTTAAAAGAGAACACATTTTCCATAATCAAGTAGTATATGAGGTTATCATAATGGGCCTAAAGATCCTTCAAAGTTATAATGCTTATGTGATAGAAATCTTCGGTGGTTCCCAACTGATTATAAGACAGTTAACTAGAGAATGCAAATGTGTTCATAATGTGTTGATTTATATAACCAAATGGCTTTGAATTTACTATCCAAATTTGATGAATTCATACTAAATTATCTTTATAGATTTTAAAATAAAGAAGTTAATGAAATGGCTCAAAAATCTTTAGGTTTTAAGCTTGATGACAACTTCGAAGCAAAGCTAAAACTTGTTGTTATTGATGACTTATTACCACTGCTACATAACATGTGTCCATTAGTTGAAATTAAGAATATTGGTATTCAATAAGATAGGAGAAAGCCATTAAATTGAATATATAACTGGCCCAAATTTCAAGAGTGGTAGGTTTTCGAAAGTAAAAGCAACCAGTTATATAATGTATGCTGAAAAATTATTCAAAAGAGGTATTAATGGAATGATGCTAGAATTCTTAAATAAGGATGAAGGTTTAACAACCATAACACATGTCCATGATGGCATTTGTGGGGCTCATCGGGTTGATCCCAATATGAGATGGTTATTAGGAAGGCATGGATTTGATTGGCCTTCCATTATAAAGGTTTGTATTGTGTTTTCAAACGGATGCCAAAAATGCCAACATCGCGGTCCTTTAAAACTTGTACATCTTATAGACCTACAATATATAGTAAAACCTTAGTCATTTAGAGGGTGGGCTAATAATGTCATTGGCAACGTTTATCCTTCATTCTCAAAATCACACGGTTTAATTATAATAGGAACATATTATTTTACCAAATGGGTAGAATCAAAAGCATTGAAATCAGTTATCGTAATGAATTGGTACATTTCTTAGAGGACATTGTATGTAGGTTTGAAATCTTAGAAACCATAACCTTAAATATGCAAGTATCTTCGAATCAGAAATGTTATTAGAATTTACCTCGAGGTTAGGAATAACTTTGATAAAAGTAGCACCTTACTATTCTCAATCAAATGGTCAGGATGATGTTACAAATAAGGTAACTGAGAACAACTTGAGCAAAGTGATTGAGAAAAATCCAAGGGAATAGCATAATTTTTTTCCAGAAGCAATATGGGCTTATAAGACCTATAAAAGGTTAAGTATTAGGGTAACTCCATATGCCCTCACTTATGCACATGATATTGTTCTACCGATTGAAATCACTCTGAATTCATCGATAGTGGTGTCCCAAAATGAACTAGCATTAGAAGGCTATTACCAAGTTATGCATATGGAGCCGTAAAACATAAATGAAGATAGGGTCAGAGTCTTAAATAATATCATGGTCCAAAAGAAGAAGATAGTTGATAGCTATAATAAGTAAGTGAAGAAAGGACCTTTAATAAAAAAGATTTGGTTTGGAAAACCATTTTGCCTCTTGGATTAAAAGACTTAACTTATGGAAAGTGGCCCCCAAAATGGGATGGGCCATTTTAAATTTATTGAGCATTCAAAGGTGAATCATACCATATAAGAAACATTAATGGTTACATTCACATGAGAAAGAAAAATTCCATATATCTAAAGCCATATTACCCAATTATTTAGGGAGTAAGGCAACAAGATCAAAATGCATAATTCCATTAAATATTGGAAAATTTACATGTTTATAAAAATTTCTTAATATAAAAGTCTTATAAAAGGTCCAAAAGTGTTCATATACAAATCTATTGGTTCTAACATGAACATACATCTCCTCAAACTAGGCTACATTACTAGTTGAGACCTAAATTTCACCAATTAATTGGCCTATTATTTGCTGACAATTAACCTCCTCCATATTGTCCACCTTTAATTTTGCATTAACTCTAGACAGTTTTTTCTCTAACTCCTCTTTCTCAAATGAGAAGGAAGTCTTCCTGCTTTGAATAACTATTTGGTATTATAGGACTTTGGAAGCTTCATCTATTTGGCTTGAGAAATGGGCTCTATTTGCAGATAAGTCATTCTTCTCAGCCTTTGTTTGGGTCATGGTTATGACATGAAATGGGAGTGCGAAAATGCTAGTGTTTATTGCCCTTATAGTAGTCTACTCTAAGCCTCCGAGTTTGTAAATACAAGAGTAGGCTACCTTGAGACCACTAAGAAAGGTAAAGTCAATTAAGTTCTGAAAAGGCACCCTGCAAATCTTCGAAGTAGCTCCAGAGCATGTGAAGCCTCCAATTTCCAAGATGGAGGAGTTGGTTGAACTTGTATGAGATGTTGCATCTGTTTATCTACACTACCGGTAGTAATTTCCAAAGTCCAAAATTAAGTCTTGGACATGATTTCTTGAAGTTAGATATGGAAGGTAGTGACCTCTACTAATGTCATCAAGCTGGGAACGTCTTCAGCTCGAGGGTTGACCTATGCATCAGGATATACTTCTCTTAATGGAATAGCATGTAACTTTAGAATATTGCTAGTAAGATTGGAATCCTCCATGGTATCTTTTACCTTGAGAACTGAGGTCCCACCTGTCTTATTGGTAGACATGGTAATGGAGATAAAAATATCAGCAGTCTTTGGGACTATTTCTTCCTAGGGAACTAGGTTCAAAGTGGGGATATATGATGGATTAGGAGCATAAATTGGCTCATTTATGAGGGACACTAGAGGAGGTGTCCTAGGATAACAAATTGTTATTGACTACTTCATATTGGCTGAGGCATAAACCGAACCAATGTTAAGAGAAAAATAGCTTAAAGTTAAGTTTATTGGTGCAGTGATCCCAGGTGTAAAAAATTCCAAAAAAAGGCATTTGCATAACTACCAACTCGACTTAGTGCATAAATTTTCTTATTAGTACTTTTATGTGTTTACTTTTAGGAATGATGAACATAGCCAAAATTGGATATTTAGTAGGCCCAATAGTGCGTGAGGAAGTACTTGTTGAATTTTCAGAAGAGGGCCATGACATGGCTAGTCGAACATGAGGAGTTGCTTCTTCTTTATCCATTCTTTCCTCCCTTAGAGGTTCTGCCTCTAAAGACTCTTTTGTCCTTGGAAGTTAACTTCCTCCTGCAAAAAGAATTATAACCTTAGGGAAGTGTAACTTCTATAAGAACAAAAATGGATAAGTCAATGCCAATAAAAATAAAGATAAGATTGAAAGAACTAAATCCTTACCGGAATAAAAGGGCTTCGAAGACTTTTTGGATACGTGCAATGGTTTCAAGAAAACTTGGATGCACTTGGACCCCCAATTCGCAAAAAAAATTAGGTAATCCTGCTTCAAACTCAGTCTCATAAAGGAGCTTCGAACCTTATGGTACTTAGGAATTCCTTTCCAAATAGAGGTCACAAACATAAATTCTTTTTTTGTATATTTATCATATTTATCCAATTTTATCTTTTTATCCCAATACGTGCATCTAGGTGATAACAGATAAAATAAATAAATCAAATACATTTGAAATAAGGACAAATCCCTTTCAGGCAAAACCATTTTTTCATCACTTTAGAGAGTTTATAAGACTATCAACTTATAGACTACTTGATACATGCCACAAGTATAATCTGAAATACCTTCATAAATCTCTAAAGAATACGGCTCAGTCCAGAGTCATCCACATATACGACTTTCCATGCTCGGTATCTACCGATCCAGCCTCAGCCTTCAATCATCAACAGGGAGTTCCCTCGAGAATCAAAATTCATCCATGGAGATGCCTTCTCCAAAAAGGTGTATGTAAGATACTAAAATAGACTAGGGTTTAAATGAATTCACAAGAACAATTTTTTGGATGTTTATCGTGAATTAAAGTGTTTTAGAATACTAAACAAAGAAGAACTTTTGTGAATGATATTCAGAAAGCATTTTGGAAAAAGTTTTAACAAAAAGAAACATGAAACAGGCACTTATATGGTGTTCACAAATTTCGAGGCAATAGCTCATTCGAACGAATTTGAAGCTCGTTCAAACGAGAATAGTGATTTATTTGAACCAATTAGAATCTCATTTTAACGAAAGAGCCGTCTCGGTTGAATAAAGTTCAAACGACCTAAAACATTACACCCTCGTTCGATGTAAACTTCAAACGAAAAAGAGATCTCGTTAGAACGAGAATCCCATATCGTTTGAACTAGATGCGCGAACTTTGAAAAAAAACAATTTAAATAAAAAATGCCTCGATTTTTTTAAAACAAAAATCCTGTTTCAGTTTTAATAAAAATAAAATATCCCAAAAATAAAGTCTATGAATTAATTTAAACACTAAATTGCTTTATACCTTTATGGGATGTATGGACGTCTCAAACTTGGAGATGCTTGAGTTTGATTAGTCGTGACGGTGCGTGACTATTTGTAATTGGATACGCCAGACTTGCCTAAACTATAAAAAGGCTTATACTATGAATAATATTAGAAAAATTATTCTTGCAAATCTCCCCCTTTGGTTATTCCAGTATAAAACAAACAAACATAACCAAACATCAAATTAAAATCAAAACTCCTTAGAACAAAAATCCTACTACCCTCCCAAACCCTCGAATTGGAATGGCATAAGACATTGTCTTCAAATATCCACTTGCGCTTGACATTGTTTTCAAATCACCACTTGCGCTTGACATTGTCTTCAAATCTCCACTTGTTCTTCCCTTGATCTTGTAGTCTTCTATTCAATGCCCAAGGGAACCTTCACACTTGAAACAAGAACAATACCTCGTGACGCATCGAGTTTAAAATAAATTAATACTCATAAATACATTATCCCTCATAAATCAAACTCATCAAATCTCACTTTTAATTTGCTCCCCCCTGTGATTTTATACGAAATAGAAAAAGAAGTAGAAACATAGGCAAGAAATACGAAGCATCATGTAAAAGATAAGATATCATTATAAAAGATATAAATCAAGCATGTGCAATGATAATCTCAAAGGACATCAAAACCAACTATTTTTGTACATGTTTATTTTTTTTATTAAAGCAAACATAAAATGTACAAATTATATAGTACAACACAAAATATGGCCATCTAATCACAAATAATCCAATAGATTAAAAAAATGCCATATATAATATATGCAAAATATATCAAGGAAATTTCGGCACACATATATAGGCTTTACACACTAACCTAGTATCGATGTGTCTAAACGTGTGGAATGGAATGAATGGGCATGAACTAGATACAAATGAATTATGACCCAAACACTCAAATACGTTCAAGAAGTTCTCAATTGACCACACAACTTTATCAACTAAGGTTTAGTCTCAAGAGACAAATAAAGTGAACTTAATGAACAAAACAAGCACAATGCACCCAAGCCTAGAATATTGAAGATTATACAAATCAATAACGTCGTGAAAAAATAAATTTGACCAGGATTTATTGTGCAAATCCATTGGTCTTATACTATATCTCCCTCAAATGATAAACAAATAAAAAATTTATAAGCATATTGCTTTTGAAAGATCTAGCAAATAAGTAAACTAAGTTAGCCCTATTTGGAAATTTTTCTGCTTTTATTGCCTTTATTTTTTCATTGGGCTCTTGCCAATGGTGGATTTTAAGCAAAGACTTCGTCTTTTGCAATCCTTTCCCGTGCTCACGCATATTTTTTTCAATACAAATCAAACTCTTAAGGGCAACGGTTCTTACATGCACAATTCTTCCATTGTCTCAAAATATGTAATTGACATGATTGATGAGAGAACAACTCACATAGCTCAAATATAAATAGTGAAGTTGATCCATTTCCATTCCTAGTCGGGTCACCAAAAATAGACTGATTGTTTCATTCTCAGACATTTTCGATGAAATTGGCACTCGGGACATCGCCTCTACAAATGCAATGTTCACGTGATTTTCAATGTCGAGAAACTTCCCTTCATGGCCACAGTGTTGAAATGATAGGACGAAAATCCAACAAGCTCGTGCATGTGTGTATAAAGGCATATACAAAGTCGAATCCATATTATAAATCAATCTCGATAAAAATCCATGCAAACATGGTTAAGATCAATCTAAGCGTCTATAATCATAATCAAATGTACTAGCCACATGGAAAGTATGAACTCAATTGGATTCAAACACACCAATATGCCATACCAATTGTGTAAAACTAAAATACTCAAAAAACTAAAAAATATTTCTGTATTTTTCAAAAATTTATCAAAATAAATCTTTTTGTATTTTTCCAATATGACTCAATAAAAAAAATATAATACAAAAATAATCATGTCATAAAACTATCAAAAATATATCGTGGAGCACAATAAGAGTATGACAAACAAAAACATGCAAGCAATCATCCATAAGATATAACATGTGAAGGATCATGTGAAAGCAATCGAGAATCAACGAGTCTTACATCTAGAACTTCTAAAAAAGATTTCCTAAGCTAAATAGATGAATACTTAATGTGTCAGGTTTCAGGAATCAAAGGAACACTAAACTTCAACTTCCTAGGACCTCTTCCAAGATAATAACAAAAACGCCTAAGGTGACCTTTGCTACCATAATGTGAACATGTGTAAACGTGAGGAATGTTTCCTATAGGTTGACATTTTCTAATGTCCTTGGATTTGGTTAAATATCTAAAACAAACAATGGTCCTAGCTTTAACATAGGATGCACTAGAAATATAAGAGCCAGTACCATCACTACAAACACTCCTCGAGTCTTTTAAATCATCTTTTAACTTCAAAATTTTAGACTCAATCAAAGAATTTGACTCTTCCAATTTTAGGCACTCCTTCTTCATATTATTAATAATTTCTAGAAGGTTATCTCGCTCCCCCTCAATGCAAGTAAATATATCCCTAAGAGCCTTCTCTCGTGCCTTAAAATCATTAATTAAAACACTACTCTCATTATCACGCACTAAAACCCTAGAAATTTTCAAGTCCTCTAATTCTTTCTCTAAAAATCATACTCTATCATCACTCTCTTTCTTAGACAATTGTAAATTGTTAAAATCACAATCCATGTCCACAAGCTTCTCACAAAAGAAGTCTCTTTGAGTTTGAACAGTTTGCAAAAGATCCAACACGGATTTAAAACGAATGTATTCTTTTTCTATAATTTTAATTCTTTTAGCAAACTTCAAATTCAAAAGATTTAAGTCGTAATTACTATGGGAATCTATCGAGACGAAAAAAAAATGCGAGGGAGAAAGATAAAAACCACCCTAAAAAGCACTAAACAAGGATCTAACACGAACACTTAGTGCAAGTGGCTATAATAACAATTTCTAAAGCGATAAATATGCACTGACACTATTTGTAAGAGTGGAAGTCTCTAATACCACATAGTGAATGCGAAAGTAAATGTGCTTGGCAAGGATGGTCAAAAACCAAAATTCTCTTTTTGTATCTTTATCATATTTATCCAATTTTATCTTTTTATCCAAAGGCATGCATCTAGGTGATAGCAGATAAAAAAATACACATTCAAACACACGACAAATAACAAAAAATGCCATTTGAGGAAAAACCTCTTTTTCAGCACTTTAGAGAGTTTATAAGACTATCATCTTACAGATTACTTCATACCCGCCACAAGTACAATGTACAGTGCCTTCGAAAATCTTTAAAGAATACAGTTGAGTCCAAAGTCATTCACACGCGACCTTCCAAGCTCGGTATCCATCGATCCATCCTTAGCCTTCAATCTTCAACAGTGAGTTTTCTCAAGAATCACCAGTCAGCAATGGAGATGCCTTCTCCATGTATGCAAGATACTTAAACAGTCTAGGTTTTAAAATAATTCACAAGAATAATTTTTAGGATATATGTTGTGAATTAAAAGTGTTTTTAAACACTAAACAAATTAGAACTTTTGTAAAAGATATTCAAAAAGAGTTTTGTTAAAAGTCTTAACAAAAAGTAACACGAAACATGTATTTAGGTAGCGTTCACAAATTTCGTGGTGGCGGCTCATTCGAACAAATTTGAAGCTCATTCGAACGAAAATAGTAATTCGTTTGAACGGAATAGAATCTCGTTTAAACGAATACGCCATCTCGTTTGAACGAAGTTCAAATGACCTAAAACAGTACGCCCTCGTTCGACACACGTTCGATGTAAACTTCGAATGAGAATTCGAACAAAAAAGAGATATCGTTAGAACGAGAATCCCATCTCGTTTGAACGAGATGCGTGAACTTTGAAAAAAAATAATAAAAAAATGCCTCAATTTTTTTAAAACAAAAATTCTGTTTGAATTTTAATATAAACAAAATCCCAAAAATAAAGTATGTGAATTAATTAAACACTAAATTGCTTGATACCTTTATGGGATGTAGGAAAATCTTCAAACTTGGAGATTCTTGAGTTCGGTTCGTCGTGACAGTGTGTGACGATTTGTAACGGGATACGTCAAATTAGCCTAAACTATAAAAAGGCCTATACAATGAACAATATCAGAAAAATTATCCTTACAGCAATGGGAGATGACATTCTACAATACAAATCCATAGGAATTAAAAAGATTCCCCAATAGGGATCTACCAGAGCTGCAGGGAGGGATTCCTTAAAAATCGAAGTACGCCAAAGTGGATATCGACAAGGGCTGAAAATAAATCCATGGTCTATCAATGGGAAAACTTATAAACATACTAATGAGAGCTTCGAAGCTATTTTTCCCGGGTTAGAGAGATAATAAACATAACAATGGGTAAACTCGGTGTTATTTTTTATATGGCCAATGTCTTGGAAATATGCATGAAGCCACATTTAGAAGACCCATAGTGGACACGCTTGATCGAAATTAAATGTATACTTTAAAAGTTCAAAGCAACTCTTATAAAGGGAACCTAAAAGATAATATGCCATAAAAAATTCCCTGCCTTCGACTAAAACGGTAGGAAAAAAATAATACTTAAGCCTCACTCTCTAAAACTTGACACAAAAAATGTGTCTTAACAACCAAAATAAGAGGAAGCAGAAATACTCCTTTTCATCCACACTTTGGGTACTATTCATGTGGGCACATATGTAAGTGGAATATGACAGGTGGATTTTTCCACTTTGAGATTCAGTAGGATTTTAGCTGGAGGCATGTGTGGATGAACATCTTCTTCTAGAGATTTAAACGTAGTTAGCTGATAAATGTCCGGTTTAGTGGAACTTGCAATCTAAAAATTGAACACGAAGAAACTAAAATTTGAGTTCCAAAAATGAATAGAGATATACATAAGTATAATCTCATCTGGACGACACTACAAACATCATCCAGGATCCCTAAGTCTCATCACTTAGATGAGACTAGCCATTTAACTAAGTATCACCATCTATGTGTTGACCTCAAACGACATTCATGTCACAAGGCACATGACTCAAGAGTTAGGGATAGATGTGGCGAACACATACGACCATCATATCTCATCTCAGAAATGAGCATAAAACCAAGCATTTGATAGACTCTTGGCTGAAATGGTGCCTCTAGTGTTTACCACAATGACATGGCCTCCTAAAATGTGTTTAGTTAGACATGGATAGCATGGAAAGGGTATCTCAATCATTCCATCACAAAATTGTTAACGATAATTACTCACCCATGTGAGGGGATACACATAATGATTACTTCACTATCAGAGTGGGCACGTGTCGCTCTCCCATAGGTCCTGAATAACTGCTAGGTATGGAATGTATGCTAGGGGTGACACTGTGCACCCCCTAGACTATGAAAGCTCACTTTCTCTTCTTCTTTGGGGATCGATCTTATACACACTTACTCTTACTTTGTTCAAATAATTCTAAAGAGATAAAATCTAGTGTTTGTTCTAAACCATGGTTGTCTAAGCCTCATTATAGCGAAATACTCTCATACCTTGCACAGTAGACGTAGAAAAATGATCAATCCACTTAAATCCTTGTATATTCTCTCTGTCTCTCATTTATTCTCTTGAATTGTTTGATTATTAACTGCAAATGTCTTATTCTTGCACATCTGTGCATAACTCTCTTATTGTGTGAATTCGGTGTATGATTTTTGTATCATCAATTTGGTATCATATCTGGGAACATTTTTGTTATTCTCATCTTAGCATTTTATTTCCACTCTCATCTCTGGTTGTGGTCCGAATCCGCGATTACTAGATCTAGAACACAATTGAATGATTTTAAATATTAGAATCCATTTGCTCTCCATCTGATACATCATTTTTCTGAATTTTTTTTCACCTATAGTTATTATTTGATCTCTCCATGATCATACATGTCTTCTGATCCTCCAACAAATGTCGAGTTTGCTTCTATCCAAACACCCCCTGTAGTCAGAGTTGGCTGACGCCGTAGAAGAACTAAAGTCTTTGGTGGACAGTCAATAGGGCGTGTAGCACTATCTAATGGCATTCAACCAGGACATTATGAGTCGAATTCCTGATGATCCAGCTGTGAACCCTTTCACATCGACCTCCGTGGAAGGCGATGTACCACCAGTAGCAAGGGGACCACCCCAAGCTCCGATAAAAGAACAACCTTATGGTTTGAGGAAGAAAGATACTATAGATGCCCCATCATCTCCACCTTAACAAGAAGGTGGAAAGCGGGCATGAAGGCATTATGTATGAAGAGGATCCCTATGAGGCCCATAGCGAGCAGTACGAAAAATCTAGAATATCATACCGACATGATAAAAAATCTACCCTTCCTTCAAATTACTAAGGAAAAAGTATCGAGTATACCCCTAGAGTCAACACATGATTAGTGCCTTTACAAGGCTAAGAAGAGGTTCAACATTTGATCGGAGCCGAGATGTTGTCCCAAAGCACCAGTCAACCCATAGAGAAGGTCGGGAGTTGACCAGTGCTCGAGAAGACCCACACTAAGTTATCCCTAAGGTTAAAAAGTCAGGAGATAAAGGTGCTACTAATGAGAAACACTGAAATAATTCGATTCAAAGGATAGAAGATAAGATCAACATTCTCATCAAGAGCCGACACCCAAGTCAGAAGGGATATATTGAAGGTTCTCTTTCTATACCAAGTATAGTCGACGATCCGAAACCTATAAAATTCAAACCACCAGAGTTGATCCTCAGGTATGATGGGAGTACAAACCCGTTTCATCATATAAAGATGTACCAATTCGGAACTGACATTTACTCCACTCCTGATGAGATAAGATGTCGAGCATTTTCTAGCACTATCATTGGTTCCACGCATGTGTGGTATACTGGTCTGCCAAGAAGGAAGATAAGAAGTTTTAACAAGTTGACTGAAAAATTAAAGAGTAACTTTTATTTCGACACGAATCTATCCAAACAAGTGGCCCATTTACTGAATGTGAAGTAATAAAAAGGTGAGTTATTGAGAGATTTTATATCTCAGTTTAACAAGGAGAAGTTAGAAGTTGATAACTATGATAAGAATATTACTATGGAAACCCTTATTAGTGGGATTTAACCTCAAAAACTCTACTGGAACCTCTCCAAAGATCTCCCAAAATCCATGACAAAACTTCTACATAAGGCCGGGAGAATTGTTAATACAGAGAAGGTCGTAGGGGCTAAGAAGGGGAAATAGAGGGAGTCAGGTAGCAGTAAATCATGGCAGGGTGGAGAAAAGGACAAAAAAAATCCAGATGAAAATAAATTTACAAAATACACCCCAGTCACTATTAGCCCCAATCTTATACTGAATGAGATCAAAGACGAGAAAGAACTGATTTATCCTGATAAACTTAGAGTCCCTTTCCGACAAAAAGTATAAGATTAAGTGGTGTGAGTTCCACAAGGATCACGACCATATAACATGCAAGGGCTATGTTCTAAAGGATGAGATAGGGAAGTTACTGAAGTAGGAAAAGATGCAAAAGTATGTTGATAAATGTGGGATCTGAGACGATAATAGGAAGAGGTATTCCTCGTTAAGGGAAGACATGCCAAAAAAGAAAGAAGTTAAAAGCAAATTGGAATGATAAAGAGTCGGACGATGATGAATAAGATGACCCAGATCTTCCAGTAAAATCGAGGAAAAATTAATGGCAATCTCCACATGATTTTATTTGATGCTAAAATGATCTCGGGAGGCATAGCAGGTGGAGGAACTGAAGTAATAGATATAAAGGCTCATGTCATCGAAGCTAAGTCTGGGACGAAAAGAATGGATGTTAACTTGGTAGAGCCTAAGGGGAAAATAAGAAGTTAAAAAAGGTGGACATTGAAAGTCTCATGGTGGAATTCTCCAGGATGAATTTTAAAATAATTCTAGCACCTCACGATGACCCACTTGTTATCAGCACATGACTGCAAAGATACAATGTGTCTCGTATCTTAGTAAATGGAGGAAGCTCGGCCAATGTAATGTTTTGGTATTGGTTCAAAGTCTTTAATCTTAGCAAAATGGTACGTATCCCTTACATTACCCTTTGATCTAATTTAGCGATGAAAATCTACACCCGCTGAGAATATTTGAGATGGGTGTCCTCATGGGGACATTGCCTAGATGCTTGACGAGAAGAATACACTTCATTATGATGGATGAGAATGTGTTCGGCTTAAAATATCATTTTGGGGAGGGTAAATCTAAAAGCGTTTGAAGTCATGTCTTCCACTGTACATCATATGATGAGATTCTTGACTCCTTATGGAGTAGGGAAAGTTAATTATGATCAAGTGGAAGCTTGCGTGCGTTATTTCACCTCAGTAGAGGAAAACAAATCCCATAAGAAGAAAACCACCTCTTATATAATTAATACCCTTGATTCCCAAGACGAGCAGAAGTTGAAGTAGGTAGAGCCAGGGAAATGGGTATAATCTATCGTCCTCAATGAGGACGAGTAAAAAAAACCTTTAAAATTGGCTCTTCCCTTGAACCGACTTTGAAGAAAGATTTGATAGAGTTTATTACAAAGTGACAAATCATCTTTACATGGATTCAGTGACATATCGGGGATTGAACCTGATATTATCTGCCACAAGCTTGACCTTGGCAACAAGATAAAATTGATGAAGCAAAAGAGACGAGCAATTGCTAGAGATAGATGCGAAGTAATCCAAGAAGAAGTGAAGAAACTACTAACAACAAACTTTATCAGGGAGGTTAAATATCCAGGTTTGCTATCGAATGTCGTCATAGTGCCAAAGCAGAATGGTAAGTGGAAAAATTGCGTGGATTTTATAGACCTCAACAAGGCTTGACCCAAATGAGGTTTCCCTTTACCCCAAATTGACCAAATGGTCGATGCAACTACGGGCATGATCTCATTAGCTTTTTGGATGCCTATTTGGTCTATAAAAATATTTAATATTTGAAGCAGACATCAAGAAGACATATTTCATTACAGATAAAGGGAATTACTGTTATAATGTGATGCCTTTTGGTCTAAAGAATGCAGGTGCCACCTACCAAAGGCTCGTCAACATGATGGTCAAGGAGAATATTAATAAGATGGTGAAAGTATATGTTGACGATACATTAAAAAAGAGTCTCAAGGTCAAGAATCATATTAAAGATTTGGAAAGAACTTTTGACATGATGGACCATAATAAGATGAAGTTGAATCCTTCAAAGTGTGTCTTCAGTGTCGGCGCTAGAAAATTCTTGGGATTCATTATTAATCAAAGAAGTATTGAGGCAAATCCCGCAAAGATAAAGGAACCAATGTATATTGAAAGAGTGCGCGTGCGTTCAAATAGAGATATTATTTAAATAAACTCGATTTTTATCAATTAAATCCTAAATATGTGATTGAATGATAAGCACCCAAAACTGCACAATTTATACCCCAAATAAACGTACTTTAGATGCTAATTCTCGACAATATGGGTCTTATGTGCTTAAATGTTTATTTTGTAGGCCGAATGTACGTTGCGGTGTTCAAACGCGTATTTCAAGGTAATTGTGCATTTTATGAAGTTAAATACCTATCCAGTACCCTAACCCGAGCCTAAACCTAGCCTAAACTTACCCCAAGCCCGTGCGTGTTTTATTTGTGTCATTTTATTATTTTTTAGATTTTTAGTTTGAGTTATTTTTATTTTTAGGATTTATTTTAGATTTATTTAATATTTTCTAGATTTATTTTCTATTTTTCTATTTTATTTTTATTAATATATTTTTATTTTATATTGATTATTATTAGGTTTTAGTTTTTATTAGGATTAGAAATTTTTAGGATTTCATTTATTTCTTAATTTTATTAGATTTATTTTTTAGGATTTTAATTTTTAATTTAATGGAATTTTATTTTTATTTATTTTTAGTTTTATTTTATTTTTATTGAATCTTTATTTTATTTTTAAAGTAGGAATTTATTTATTTTTAGATTTTTAGTTTTTTTTAGTTTTAATAATTTTAATTAGTCTTTATCATTTTTGGGGTCACAATTAAACATACACAAAACCCATAACCCAAACACACCCAACTTACCATACACACTACCCTACACTTTCCTACACCTAACCAAACTCTCACCCTTACCCCCTTACCATACACCCTCAAACACCTTAACACCCCAATGTCATCTTCTTCCCCAAACACCCTCTCTCTCCTCTAAACCCATATCTCTCCTAAACAACCAAATTCCATTAACCTCTTACACCATTAACAAACAAAAAACGTGACCTGAGACCGAGACCCTGCTCCTGACACAAACCCAACTCGCCGGTGACATCACCCTACTCCGGCGGCGTACTAACCGACTAGAGCCTCTATCGCCGGAGCCCAAAACCGGCGTTCCCACCTACTGACCCGGATTCCCCCTACCTGCTCTTTCCGAGCCACCTCCGGCGCGATCCTACCCATTCCCGCCGACCCCCCTCCGGCGCCTAACTCCGGCGGCCAGCACCATTTCCGTCGGCGACCGTCTCCACCTGACCGACCATTATCCCGACCCCAGCCTTGCCGACCTACTACACCGTCGCCCCTCTCCATTCCGGCAGGATCTCAACCCACCATCCTCCAAACCCAGATTCCCTTCTCCATCCATGACAAACCCAACTTCTGAAAACCCACCTCCAACCTATTTGCAAAACCATTTCATCCAAGCCAAGGCCCACTTCTTCAAATCTAAGATTTGTTACCTGCCAAAGACAAAACCCCAAATGCCACATGTCAAATAACCTACTTATCCTATTTTTACCCAAATACCCTGAACTAACCTCTTCTAACCAAACACAATTAAAGCCCCAAAATTCCCTCACCCAAATCTGAATTTATTCTCACCTCACTCCCCCATGCACATGTGCTCTCACCTTTCCCACATGTTCACCCAAGCCAATTCCCAAAAATAATCCTCATGCTCCATGCCTTGTATAAATGAAGACGAAGACCCCAAATCAAAGGGGAAGAGTTTAGAGATAGAAAAAAATTTAGAGAGAGAATTGTAGGGAAAAACACCTTTTGTATATAGTTTCATTTTATTCTTTTTATTTTTATTTGTGAGATTAAATATTGTAAGAGATTTAATTGAGAGGATATTTTAATTTCAAATCATTTGGATGCTCAATTAAGTGGTGTATGTTTCGATTTCAAGGATTGGAGTTCAACTTAATCAAAGAGATTTGGTTTGATTGTTGTCTTCTCTCCTTTTATTATTTTATGCCTTTGAATATTAGTTTGTCATATTTCATATCATGTTAGGCTAAACCCCTTTCAAGGGGTGGGGTAAAACCCATATTTGATGTTATTTTATTTTAATTAGTTTAATTACTTGAAAAATCCCTTTGAATGTTAATTTTGATCCCTCACCCTCAGATTTACGCCTCGAGAGAGGGTAAATGATTTTCGAGAGAAAATCGAAATTCTAGTGATAATACCCATTTAAGATTCGAACTAAAGATAGGGGTTTCTTAAGTGGGGTATTATCACTTGAATTTCAACTCTAAATTTATTTTATAAGATTGACATAAATTCTAATTGATCGATCCTAGCGGGTGATTAATTAAAAGGAGTGTGGATCTATTTTTCTAGAGTTGTGGGGTGTTAAAATTAACTTTCTAAAATATTACTATTATAATTACACTTGCAACGAGAGTTGATTTGTAATTTTAATATTAATTTGGGAGTATTCAAATAATTTAATTAATTAATTAGAATAACTAAAATTTGTGGTGTAATCCCATTCCTTGATTGTTCTCACAATTATTTACATCACTTTATCTTTTATTTTAGTGTTATACTTTAATTTTCATTTTAGTAAATTTCTAGTTAGTTATTTTCATCTCACACTTTAATTTAGTTTAGATTAAAACCTCACCTCACCCTATTGTTTTAATATTAGAAAAAGCTAAAAAAAATTAGAAAAGTGAAAAAGTACAAAAAGAAAATAAAAAGTGAATTACAATTGAATTTGTATCTAGCTTACTCCCTATAAAGTGGATTGATACCCTTACTTACCTCTATGCTTGAGTTGTTATATTTGTAGGTATGCTAGGTTTTGATTAGAAGGAGCTTTTCAAGCAACGACAAAATACACGCAAAAGTCATTTCTATCAAATGGCGCCGTTGCCGGGGAGATAAAATGCCTTTCTATCAAATGGCGCCGTTGTCATTCTTGGGATTGTGAAGCTCAGAGCGGATTTCATATTGTAGTTCATTTATTTTTTTTGCACTTTATTATTTTTTGTACCATTTTTATATTTTTAGAAGGCTTGTATTAATGAATTTTATCATTGCTTGTATTGCGGTGCATAGGACACCATTTATTTTTCATTTAAAATTGTAATAATTGAAAAGCGTGATAGGGAAACCGGACAAGGTAGAGAGAGGGCGTCGAAAGGCGAGGATTTAGAAGCCTCTCTACCTTGGGTCGGTAGGACTCCCGGGGACGACTGAGATAGGCGTGATCTCCCCCCGGTCGACTCAAATTTTTCGGCACCCCGCGGCCTAAAAATCGTGGGAGATTCATTTCTCACCTTTCGCACCTCTCCTCTTAGCGAGTTCATTATTTTGTATGCTCTCGTGTGCTCTTGTGTGATGTTATTCTCGCATTTATTTTTTGAATGGTGTGATGAATTAAATTACTAAGACCTACACCCGGTCACTCACGAGAAGAGATTTCATCACCCGACTCACTCGCTTATCATTGTGTGCTACCCTAGCCATCACTAAATTTAAAATCAATCAACTAGGTAGCCCAATAGGAGAATATTTTGCAAAGGTGATCACTCAGATTTCCGTGAATTTTTATCGCTCGCGGACTTAATTAAAATTTGACTACCCCTTTCACTAAATTTAAAGATAAAAATTGGCTATGTGCTAGTTAGGAAATTCTCCTTAACTTGTGTGTGTGTCCAATTCATTTTTCGGTAGTCGGGTTTTAGTTGGTTCGTCCAATTCAAGAGTCCATATTTTTCTCCACCCTTTCCTTCCAAAAAAAAAAATCCAAAAAATATTTTCTTTCATTTTTATAAAAACAAAAAAAACAAAAATATTTTTCTTCCTTTATTTTTAACAAAAATCCAAAAATATTTTCTTTTATTATTTTTATAAAAAAATCCAAAAATATTTTCTTTCTTTCATTTAAAAAAAATCAAAATCAAAAAAGTCAAAAAATATTTTTCTTCTTTTATTTTTACAAAAAAATCTAAAAATATTTTCTTTCTTTCCTTTTTAGAGAAAAATCCAAAAATATTTTCTTTTTCTCATTTTTAGAAAAATCCAAAAATATTTTCTTTCCTTTAAAAAAAAAATTCAAAAAATCAAAAAAAATATCTCTCTTCTTTGGCCGAAGAACGTCCTTTACGGGACTACTTTGGTCATTTTCCATTGACACGTAACCCGTGTGAGAGTGATCCTGAACGGTCTCTTTATGATATTCTTCATGATTTCACCTCTCTCACGAGTACCGTTGGTACTCTTGACCCATCCATGCATACACCTCCTATTCCATCACCCTCGGTGTCAAGTGTCACCGTGCCTTCTCCTTTTTTGTGCACCCATTGTTATTATGCCGATCACATGTCCCATGAGTGCCCATACTCTTCATATCCATACAAACCCACCACGGACCATGTGTATCCATATGACACTGTTTCGGATCCCACCTCGGCCCACTACCCCGCTATACCCAATCCCGAGTTGTGTGAGTCCCTGAGCTATTCGTGGAGGCCTGATCACCCTTCCATGCAATACGTATCCCAAGCCGATGTTGTGGTTCCTCACACATTCCACCAGTCGTCATGGCAACCTTGTGCACCTGTTCACGATCAGTTCCCTCACTATGCACCCCATGAGTATCAACCATTTGTCCATCACGGAAGCAATCCTTTCGTGTATGATGAACTTGGCCCCATCCCACACACTTCCTTTGAGTATTCTCCGTACACTCATGATAGTAGAGCGTTGTGTCCACCTCACCCACCACCACCACCCATCATTCCACCAACACCTTCATCCACATCCTCTCTCGACACCCTCTTGCAAAAGTTTATCCTTGAGCAAGAGCGAGCCACTCAAATTCAAACTCAAGCTCTCCAAAGGCTTGAACAACGTTTAAATGAATTAGAGTGTGAGCGAGAGTCGGATATCCCATGGCCCCACCCCTCGTTGCCACCGAGTGTGACGATGATGTGTCCTCTTGTTACACAGATTCTGAGTGTGACCGACCCTACCACCCCGAGAATCTTGAAGTTGAGTCCATTCCATGGTCCGGGTCCCAAGTCGATAATTGTGTTGACTTACCTTTCGATAGTGAGCCTGATCAAATCCCACCATATCCACCGGAACCCACACTTGTGGTTCCTACTCACTTTCCCTTCATATCCAAAACAATGCCCGAGTCTACACCTATCGAGTTTCACCCTTGTGTTCCCGAGGAACCTATTTATCCTAGGTTAGCTCCGGCTACGAGTGCTCATTAATTTCCCGAGATAGAATCCGTGATAGTTCCTAACTATTCGGATATGGATGATGTCCCATCATGCATGGCTCCCGTTGAGCCCGATATTTTTAGTGATTCCTCTATCTCCGATCTTGGTACCTCGTTTGATCCACCCACCCCATTTACAGATGCTACTATTATGGAGAAGTTGATCACTCCATCTTTAGAAACCACACTCCCTTGTGAGTATTCCTTTACTCCTCCCAATGAGTGTGTGTCTCCCACTCTTGAGTTGTATCATCTTCCTCCACCATTTATCCCACCCGATCCACCCATTGTTCCTTCTACCCCACCACCTGGTTTGGATCTTGATTTTACGCATTTCAAGTTTTCATCAATATTTTTAGATCCTAACCTGAAACCATCCTCCATCCACGAGAGTTATAGTGATACTCTCTACTTTCGTGACACTGAGCTTGTTACTCTATACCCGCCACTCTGTTGTGGTGTTGATTTTTCTCAACAGCTCCCGGGCGCGTCACGGTGCGACCATTATCATCGCCCATTTATAGAATGGTCGTGTGATTTTTATGAGTCCCACCCCATTCCTATTTCCATACCATTTCGCCTCCCTCGCCAATTAGAGCACTATGCTTATAGGGCCCTAGTTGCCCTCACCTTCCGGCTCAATAAAGCCCGAGACCGATACCTTTCCACCCTTACCTTAGCCCTTTTTCCCACCCGCCCTTGGTCCACCAATGCTTTGCATCGATTGATGCATTTTGCTATACAAGTGCATTGACCCTTTTAGCCTGTTTCCAACAAGACTGACCGTTCAGTCTTGTTTGGGGGTGATTCTCATCACCCAATTTTTCTGCCACCCCGAGCTTTCATAGATCCTATCTTTAGGGCGAGATCCCATCGGTCTGGCTGAAGACATTAAACTTAGCGCTACGGGGAGGCAGCCCGCATTTCTTGTACTAGTCTCATCATGTTTGGGGGTGGTGTTTCACATCACCCTATGCATTGCCATCTTATAGACTTGTACACTTTTTTTCTCGTATCAATTATTCAGGTTTATTCTTGGCTACATCTGTCCACTTCATTAGCGGTTCATTCTGGTAATCTCTTTCCTACCTTATGCTTTCAATTTTAAAAATCATTTTACCTAACATCGAGGACGATGTTCCTTTTTGTTTGGGGGTGGGGAATTTTATCAAAATCGTACCTCTTTTGGAAAATTTTGATTTTTAAACCTGATTTTTAAAATTTCGTGCAGTTTCTTTCATCTCACTCATTGGTGTGAATTTTCAATCATCCATCTTTCAAAAGTCTAGGAATCAAGCTAGAGAATATTTTTTATAAATAGCTTATGTAATACATAACAAGGCATTTTGCACCATGAATTTCTAGACTCAACAAAATTTGCGCACTTATCACGTCATTTCGTTTAGAGTTGAGGAGTACTAGAATTCTAAAGAGAACCTTAAGGATCACTAATAGAGACTTTAGCTTGTGAGATTTGTGCCTTTCACCCTTTCAGAGTGTTTTACGCAATCTCCGAGTCACAAGTTGATTCAACTTCTTTTGGGTCCGCACTTAAATTGTTGTATGATCTCATTATTCTTCATCTTTTTGGCTTGATCACTGAGAATGACATTTTTTTCGAGTTGTAAGAAACGCGTGTCTTGAAATTTGTCCCGAATTCTAGATTTTCATCCATACACCTACCACTTTTTCATAGCACATTTCATTTCCCCATCACCCATTACCTTCCCATCCATTCACTTCACCCATGTTCTTCCATATTCCCATATATTACCCACATCATCCATATATCACTCCATTCATATACCACCATCATTTTGAGAAAAAGAGTGTGATTTCAAATGTAAATGTCGTCATTGTTTGTTTGAAAAATGAGAGAAAAAGAAAAAAAAAAGAGAAAAAAAGAAAAAGAAAAAAGAAAGAAAAATAGCAAATTATAGAAAAAAAAAGAGAAAAAAGAAAAGAAAAAGATAGGGAGTTGTAGTTAATTTTTGTTGAAATAAAGACATTTGTGCCTAAAGTGTATACACTCTTCTATCGCATCCATCTTTTACCCATCACACATCCATCACTCGTCATTCATCCATACATCACCATCCAACCTCATATCCCATCCTTCTCATTTCATTTCCCCTCACCCATAATCATCCATATATTTCCCTAGGTGTTCGGGCGAATGAAAGTCGACGTGGTGAATAACTCGACGTTCTCACAATAGTGATTACCATTCTTTCATGAGATCATTTTTCTTTCTAATTGTTCGTTCTTTCATATATGTGTGTGAGACGTTTGAACTTGCTTATATTTACTCACCTCCTCACACACAAGAGCGATACACTTACCCAAATCTCGAGAGTTCGTTTGAGAGAGATATATCTGTGAGATTTGAAGTTGAAGCGTTGATTCCGACAAGGCAATCTAGGAATTTCTCTTGTGATGCTCGACCCGTTTTGACTGATTCACACTACACACGTTGAGTTCTAGGAAGGATGTGCCTTATGTATTTACTGAGCTAAACTTTTTGCACATTCTAGCTTGTATTTCTGAAATCATTTATCTTGTGATGGATTGTGCGATTATTCTATGTCTAATAAGAGATTGACTTCCTTTTAATAAATCATTTCAAATAAGAATTTTGTGGTATATTCCCTGCAAACCCTCACGAGACACAACTCGTCCTGTAGGGCAACCTATAGGTTTAAAGTCTTATTGCACATGTTAAGTGCAATCGCAAGTGCCCGCGAAAGTGGTACACTTTTGGTTTCTTATCATTCTCTTTCTCTCTATCTAATTACTCGAGGACTAGCAACGCTCTGTTTGGGGGTGGTGTGATAAGCACTCAAAACTGTAAAATTTATACCCCAAATTGGCGTACTTTAGTTGCTAATTCTCGACAATATGGGTCTTATGTACTTAAATTTTTATTTTGTAGGCCGAATGTACGTTGCGGTGTTCAAACGCGTATTTCAAGGCAATTGTGCATTTTACGGAGCTAAATACCTCTCCAGTACCCTAACCCGAGCCTAAACCTAGTCCAAACTTACCCCAAGCCAGTGTGTGTTTTATTTGTGTCATTTTATTATTTTTTAGATTTTTAGTTTGAGTTATTTTTATTTTTAGGATTTATTTTAGATTTATTTAATATTTTCTAGATTTATTTTCTATTTTTCTATTTTATTTTTATTAATATATTTTTATTTTATATTGATTATTATTAGTTTTTAGTTTTTATTAAGATTAGAAATTTTTAGGATTTCATTTATTTCTTAATTTTATTAGATTTTATTTTTTTAGGATTTTAATTTTTAATTTAATGGAATTTTATTTTTTTTCTTTTTAGTTTTATTTTATTTTTATTGAATCTTTATTTTATTTTTAGAGTAGGAATTTATTTATTTTTAAATTTATAGTTTTTTTTAGTTTTAATAATTTTAATTAGTTAGTATCATTTTTGGGGTCACAATTAAACACACACAAAACCCAAAACCCAAACACACCCAACTTACCATACACACTACCCTACACTTTCCTACACCTAACCAAACTCACCCTTACCCCCTTACCATACACCCTCAAACACCTTAACACCCCAATGTCATCTTCTTCCCCAAACACCCTCTCTCTCTAAACCCATATCTCTCCTAAACAACCAAATTCCATTAACCTCTTACACCATTAACAAACAAAAAACGTGACCTGCGACCGAGACCCTGCTCCTGACACAAACCCAACTCGTCGGCGACATCACCCTACTCCGGCGGCGTACTAACCGGCTAGAGCCTCCATCGCCGGAGCCCAAAACCGGCGTCCCCACCTAATGACCCTGATTCCCCCTACCTGCTCTTTCCGAGCCACCTCCGACGCGATCCTACCCATTCCCGTCGACCCCCCTCCGGCGCCTAACTCTGGCGGCCAGCACCATTTCCGCTGGCGACTATGTCCACCTGACCGACCTTTATCCCGACCCCAGCCTTGCCGACCTACTACACCGTCGCCCCTCTACATTCCGGCCGGATCTCAACCCACCATCCTCCAAACCCAGATTCCCTTCTCCATCCATGACAAACCCAACTTCTGAAAACCCACCTCCAACCCATTTGCAAAACCATTTCATCCAAGCCAAGACCCACTTCTTCAAATCTAAGAATTGTTACCTGCCAAAGACAAAAACCCAAATGCCACTTGTCAAATAACCTACTTATCCTATTTTTACCCAAATACCCCCCCCCCCCCAACTAACCTCTTCTAACCAAACACAATTAAAACCCCAAAATGCCCTCACCCAAATCTGAATTTATTCTCACCTCACTCCCCCATGCACATGTGCTCTCACCTTTCCCACATGTTCACCCAAGCCAATTCCCAAAAATAACCCTCATACTCCATGCCTTGTATAAATGAAGATGAAGACCCCAAATCAAAGGGGAATAGCTTAGAGATAGAAAAAAAATTAGAGAGAGAATTGTAGGGAAAAACACCTTTTGTATATAGTTTTATTTTATTCTTTTTATTTTTATTTGTGAGATTAAATATTGTAAGAGAGTTAATTGAGAGGATGTTTTAATTTCAAATCATTTGGATGCTCAATTAAGTGGTGTATGCTTCGATTTCAAGGATTGGAGTTCAACTTAATCAAAGAGATTTGGTTTGATTGTTCTCTTCTCTCCTTTTATTATTTTATGCCTTTGAATATTAGTTTGTCATATTTCATATCATGTTAGGCTAAACCCCTTTCAAGGGGTGGGGTAAAACCCATATTTGATGTTATTTTATTTTAATTAGTTTAATTACTTGAAAAATCCCTTTGAATATTAATTTTGATCCCTCACCCTTAGATTTACGCCTCGAGAGAGGGTAAATGATTTTCGAGGGAAAATCGAAATTCTAGTGATAATACCCATTTAAGATTCGAACTAGAGATAGGGGTTTCTTAAGTGGGGTATTATCACTTGAATTTCAACTCTAAATTTATTTTATAAGATTGACATAAATTCTAATTGATCGATCCTATCTGGTGATTAATTAAAAGGAGTGTGGATCTATTTTTCTAGAGTTGTAGGGTGTTAAAATTAACTTTCTAAAATATTACTATTATAATTACACTTGCAACGAGAGTTGGTTTGTAATTTTGATATTAATTTGGGAGTATTTAAATAATTAAATTAATTAATTAAAATAACTAAAGTTTGTGGTGTAATCTCATTCCTTGATTGTTCTCACAATTATTTACCTCACTTTATCTTTTATTTTAGTGTTAGACTTTACTTTTCATTTTAGTAAATTTCTAGTTAATTATTTTCATCTCACACTTTAATTTAGTTTAGTTTAAAACCTCACCTCACCCTATTGTTTTAATATTAGAAAAAGCTAAAAAAAAATTAGAAAAGTGAAAAAGTATAAAAAGGAAATAAAAAGTGAATTACAATTGAATTTGTCTCTAGCTTACTCCCTAGAAAGTGGATTGATACTCTTACTTACCTCTATGCTTGAGTTGTTATATTTGTAGGTATGTGAGGTTTTGATTAGAAGGAGTTTTTCAAGAAACGACAAAATACACACAAAAGTCATTTCTATCAAATGGCGCCGTTGCCGGGGAGATAAAATGCCTTTCTATCATTGAACGAGATGATAACTCATGCAAGAACATCCAAACACATATATGTGAGGAAAAATCTCCCAAAGGGGCAAAACCATTTATTTTCATTATAATATTGTAACATACAATTTCTCAGATTAGAATGAAAATACACTGACACAGAGTTACCCGCAGGCGTCGGATCTATAGTCGGCGGCTGGAAGCTTCCCTTTCCAGGAGGGCTGCAATGAAAAAGAACGGTCTTATATACAAGGGTATGAACAGACACACGGATGTGTTCTTGGGTTGCACACGGATTCACAAAGGTTTGGAAAGTTGTGTGAATCGAAACTTGAGTCTTGGGACTCACAAAGATAAAGACTTAGTTTTTTAGACTCTGAAAATCGTCTGCATAAGTCTTGCTAAACACATCCACGAAGATAGTTTATAAAAGAAAAACTGGGCCTAAAAAATCTTTGCACGATCTGCTCGAATTTATCCCTGGCGGACCGGTCCAGTATGTATGCGGATCGGTCTGAGGTCGAACCGGTTTGTTTTCTCAAGGAGATTCTTAGGTTTGCTATCGATCCGGGGTAGACTGGTTTGAAGTAAAGCGGATCGGTCCGGATTTGAGGCGGATCGATCCGTGTGCGGATCTGTTCTTTTTCCAAAAGGGGCAGATCGGTTCGGGGCGGACCGGTTCCTTTTTAAAACAGGAGGACCGGTCCGGTTGTCCAGAAAATTGATTCCATAAATGAAGATGCTTATTCGGATCCGTTGATCTTGAATATCTTCAATGGTGTAACGGTGTACGACATACAATTGATAATGGACAAAAATGTCCTTACAAACCTCCCCCTATGTCTATGCTGGTACATATATAAAAACAAACATCCGAATTATCAAATATCAAAATGACTATACAAATCTACCCTTCCATGAACCCAAAACTGGAACGGTAAAAATGAATAAGATTTCATCGTTTGCTCTTCGAATCTTCAGGAATCTCAACGCTTTTCTCATTAGGGGTGTGCAATTCAGAGATCATCAAAGTATTACCTACACACATGAGACAAAGAAAATACCGAGTGACATATCAAGTTTGAAATGAGCTAAACATAGATACCAATTTAAAATAGACCTCAAACTCAAAAAATCCCACATAATATTATAATTCTTTCTCCCCCTTATTATGATGTCCCCAAATAGACAGATATGAGAGTTAGAAATAGATGAACATGGAGACTGTCACAAGATAATAAACTTTCTATTTTTGATTTTTTCAAAATTTTTCACACGAAATATATAAACAAAGAAACACACCATGAATGAATACAAAGCAACCAAGTCGATGATAGCGTAAATGAATGGGTGTGAACAGATTCGATAGGAAAATTAATGTATACAATCATGACATATGTTCACGATGAATATCGGATACTTCTAACGAATGAACTCAAAGTCTTCCTTTGGAATAATTTTTTTTGGAAACATGAGACATTGACTCAATAAAATCAACAAATCAAAGCTCAATGTGATTTTCACACCAATAACGTCCAAAACGATTTCATGCTTTTTTAGGACTGTCAAGGAAGTGCAAACCCGTTTTAATTTTCCAACCAAACTCTCTCATAAATATTTTCTTATAGAGGTAATCTAAATTCTCAAACTTTGGAGAATTGATGGTGAAACCTAGTGGCCCATATTTGGCATGAATTGCTTTTTATTGCCTTTAACTATTTTTGGGCTCTTTTAACCTCTTTGGACCCTGGATAATAAAATTCCCCCATTTTTAGGTCCTTTTTAACGGTGGCTTAGAATCGCAAAGGCTAAATGAACCTTCAGCTGCCCTTCCCCGTTTTTCAAATAATCACACAGTCTCACCAAAACAGTTTTTACATGCATTCCAATCTTGTTAAGTTTTATGGCATATAGTACGTGGAACAGACTGAATTGAGATGGAAACACTCAAGACAATATGTGATAGATAAGTGCAATAATCAAATATAGCCGTGCATGTGTGCAATAAAGGAGATAGGAGTCAAACATGTAGAAAGATATCACTAATCACATCTCAAAGACTCCAAACAATGTAAAGCACATGGATGAAATGATGTAGCGTCTCAAATCTCTATCAAACAGTCACATGGATAAATGGAATGAAATTATGACTTGGCTATCTTAAATGCTCATCCATAAAAGATGCAAATAAAATACAAAAATATTTTTTGGATTTTTCAAAAATTTATCAAAATAAAATCTTTTTGGGCTTTTCTAAAATTTTATAAAAAGAAAATCTTTTTGGATTTTTCAAAGAATAAATAAATAGTTGTACAACAAAACAATAATACATATAAAAAAACTAGAAATAGGAAACATATGATATGAACATGAAAAATCATCCTATCCTAGACAAAGACCAACCCCTCAATCAACTGTACAAATCCCCAAAGACTTCCTAAGACTCTCAAATCTAAGGGAATCTAAAGGTTTTGTGAAAATATCGGGTAACTGACTGTCGGTGGGTACGAAACTCAGGGATACGACTTTCTCCTCAACTAACTGACGTATAAAGTGATCGTGTATCCTGATGTTCTTTGTGCGCGAATACTGGACTAGATTGCTGGATATGTGTATCGCGCTCGTGTTATCACAAGAAATGGTCATGGTGTCCTGTGAAATCTCATAATCCTCCAGCATTTGCTTTATCCACAAGAGTGGCATGCAACAACTCCCGACGGCGATGTACTCAGCCTCCGCAGTGGACAAAGAGATGGAGTTTTGCTTCTTGCTCAACCAGGAAACAAGACCAGAACCAAAATAAAAACACCCACCAGAAGTGCTCCTATAACCATCTACATCCCCAGCCCAATCAACATCTGAATAGAGAGACAAGCGGTCATTGGTATCAGAGGAATACCAAAAACCATATGAGAGAGTCCCACTCACGTATTTGATAATAAGTTTTAGAGCGAGTAAGTGTTGTAGAGGGGACTTGAAGGTAATCCTGAGATTAGGAACCAATCCCCAATTAGCAACAGTGTTTGAGATTTAGCAACCGAGGCAGCTCAAGCGTGGCAACTCAGTGAGGCAGCTTGGCGCGGTAACTCATATTTTAGCTTGTTACATTAGTCATTTTGTATTTTCATTATTAATGGCTGTAAGATTTAATGGTTGTAATGACGTAACGATAATAACAAAAGAGTTTGTATGAGGTCAAACGGTACTTGCGAGAGACCAGGCTTGGCAGGGCTTGGGAGAGCTTTCATGCTCTATCGAATGACCTCACCGCGGGAAGTTTAGAGGGACCTGGTTTGGAGGATTGAGAAGTAAGGCACCGTTGGGTCTTGTCCTGACCATTTTAGATACACCTGGTAAAACACCAAAGGACCCTGACTGTGGAACCTCAGGTGGAGCAGCTTAGAGTTCCTTCGGGCGTTGAGTCATGAACCAAACAACCCTCTACTTAATGTCACATCTACTATAGGTGATGTCACTAGCCAGCTAAACAATGTCAGACATGCACTTGAGTAAACCACCGTGGTATTTGGGGCTGTCAGGCAGTTGGTAAGCCACCTCTGCGACAAACAGCCCCCTGACACACAATGGTTAGGCAAAAGGCATGTCTTGGCATTTAATGTTTATGACGTGGAGACAAATAGTGCATCAGGCATTTAATGTCGTGACATAAAGCATGAGGGATGTCTTTCATAGTCTTTAATGACTGAGTTACCTCGGGGATGTGGTGGGGGCTATTTAAGGACCCCAACCACCCCTAAGGAGAGGCATGACCCTTGTGAGAACCCTGGAGTTATTACTAGAGATACACATCAGAAAGAGAGATTTATTTCAAGCCAGAGGGTTTATCCCCTCACCATTGTCATTTATTGTGAAGCTTTTAATACTTGACAGAGATTCCTGAGGGTATATGGTGTGTTTTTACCTTCCTACTAAGGTGTATCTAGGGTGCTTACTTCTCTCTCCCTCTAGCTAAGTTACTTCTAAGGTTCGTTACTATTTCCTGAGTTATAAACGAGGGTTTTGTGAGTTTAAGCCGAGTTTATCTTCATTGGGTCTGTGTTCGTGTGTCCTATCATTAATCCAAAGCTTCGTCCAGGATTAGATTATCTTTACCATACTCAAATAGGGGTTACGCCTCCATCTTATCTAAAGTACCCTCTTACATTTGGCGACTCTGCTGGGGAGGCATTCTCTTAGCTAGGGAGTATGGAGGAAGATAATGCTACTCAAAGACTCAACTTTAATGATATCCAGCGTAATGAATAACAGGCCGCGAGGGAGCAAGAGGCCCTAAAGGATGGGGCTACTCGAGTAGAGGTACCGCCGGTTCCGACGATGTCAGACGTTCCTGGGGCGGCACAACCTACCATGAGTGCGGGGTTGGGACCCGCCTAGATTGCGCTCCTCATGAGCAAATTTTATGAGTTTTTGCAAACCCCAGTATCTTCAACTATGCTGGGAGGATTGGAGGCTAATGCTTTCGTAACACCAGGAGTAGCTCTAACGGCCCCACCAGGTACAGGCATTGCAGAAGCGCTCCCGGTAAGCGTACCACCTGTTGCGAGCCCAGTAGTGGGAACCTCGGGAGCCTCAACGGTACCACCGGTGACGTTCACTTCAGTTGAAATGGGCGCTCAGCCCATGGCCCCGTTGCTGGTGGTCCCTGCGGCCTCGCTTGTGCAAGAAATGAGAAAATAGATGCAGAAGGAGATGTTGAAGTTCATCCAGGCTTCCTCGCAATCAGCCGACGAGGTGGCTTCGGTTTATGACGACTTCCGAACACCCTAACCTCAAGCGTACAACGATGAGACTTACCCAAAGGACTATGTTCCCCCTATCTTCGAAAAATATACATGGAAAGGTGGGAACCCGAAGGAGCACATTAAGCGGTTTATTGAACACTTCGGAGCACATTGCAATGATAAGAAGCTTAGATTGAGGGAATTTTCCAAATCCCTAACCGAGAAAGCATATACCTGGTACTCTCACTTAGCTCCCAATAGCATTTATACGTGGAGGAGATGCACGTATTGTTTGTCCAAAAGTTCTTTTTGGCAGAAGACGAGTTCACCTTGATCCAACTGGGAAGGGAGAAGCAAAGACCAGGGGAACAAGTGGTGGCCTATGTTCGAAGGTTCAGAGAAAGGTCCCTCAATGTGAGGGAGGAGGCCAAAGAGTCCAAGTTATTACAAATATGCGCTGAGGGACTGCTTCCCGAATACATCTACCATCTCATTAACGAGATGCGCGAGGGGACTTTTGCGGCGTTCTTGAAAGCCGCAAGGAACATCTATTTGGTGGTACGACCCAATCCGGTGGTAGTGCCCATGATATTCAGGCAACCAATGCAACCCGCGGGGGGGAGGTCTCAACCACCGCGAGTAGGGTACGCCGAAGGAGAAGATAGGGGCAAGACACCAAGGAGGGACAGCAAGAGAAAATTTGGGAAAGATAGAGAAGACCCCCCACCGTTTCCCTGCATGATAGAAGAGGCTGTGAGTTGTTATAACGCGATGGTCCAAGGGGGAACGGTTTATGAACCCAAAGGCATCCCGATGGTAGAACCTGATGCTACAACGAAGGCGGATCCTAAGTACTGCCAGGTTCATCAAAAGATCCAGCATCCAACATAAAGCTGCTTCACGCTGCGAAGGATCATCGACAAGTACATGAAGGCGGGACATTGCAAATTCCCTCATAAAACATTAACAACAACCCACTTCCGGCACACGGGACCAATTTGGTGATCGCCTATGATGAGGAGGCAGAAAGAGGAGGAGGGTTGACGATGAAGCAGAAGGAGCTCGAAGAAGCTCTAGAACATTGTACCACGGGAATGGCTAATGTAGTTTTAGCCTATGATGAAGCAAGCGTTAGGGACGTGGAAGACGTGTATAGCGTTAAAGATAAGGAAACAGACCCAGTCATAGAATGTAGCGTAGTTTCAAAATCCCCAAAATTCACTTGGTTCTTCGATCAAGTGGGGATCCCGAAGGAGAGCAGGACGGAGATAACTCACGCGATTTTGGACATTGCAAAAAGGAACGCAGTCCCCTCGTTAAGGTGGAGGGGTCCCATGGCTAGGCTGGTGAAGAAATTTCTGTCAGAAGTAACCTTCAGCGATGCGGATAGAGCTGTGAGGTTCCCCCATAACAGGCCTCTATATGTAACCGCTAGCGTCAACGGAGTTAGCTTTGCAAGGACCCTTATGGATGGGGGTGCTTCCATCAATATTATGCCAATCAACTCCTTCCACGCGGCTGGTATTCCAAAAGAAAGGCTGGTCCCCATGCCTTTGGTAATTTCGGGATATGACAATCAATCCTCCAAATCCATCGGGCATGTGAATGTTGGGATTACGATGGGAAATCTGAGTTCCCACATCAAGTTCCATGTAATTGAAAGTGCAACTTCCTATCACTTACTAATAGGGAGAGTATGGATGCACAACCAAGGCTTAGTTCCTTCGACTTATCATCAATGTGCCAAGGCAAATGTAAAGGGAACGGAGGTGACCATCAGGGATAGGAAGAGGCCTTTCGCTATCGAAGAAGCTCACTTAGTGGATGCGGCGTTCTTTACAGAACTGGAGGAGCATGTACGGGTCCTGACGAAGAGAATGGAGGGGGCATGGGTTCCCTCAATTAGAGAGAGAATGGGGCCCTTGAATGAGCAGGATAAAGAGGGCAGAAGTAGGGAAGGTCTCGAGGCAACTCAAGGACATGATAAGGCCGAGAACAGACCTGATGGAGTACGAGGTCTAACGACAAAGCGTGTTAAGTCACTTTTCAAAAAAAAGAATCGATGAGGCTTCCAGAGAGAAGAAGAGGAAGGCCGTGGCAACAGATACCAACAGGCAATGCAAGAAAATTGTCACTGAAGAAGGAAAAGTAGTGTACCACTTATAACGATGTGAACGGGCGACCGAAGAGACTAAGGATGAGGTTGACCCGGTGTATGAGTGTTTTTTGGTGGATCGACAGGGGAAGTGTATGGTGATAGACAACTCCAACATATAAAAATTCATAGAAGATATCGCCGAAGAACCAGACTACATGGGAGATCGACCAAGGCCCCAGGCATAAGAGTTAGACCAACTGGACTTGGCAATAGAAGGGGAAGATCCAAGGGCTATCTTTATCTCAAAAGATCTCGGTGAGGGGAAACGAGAAGCCTTGGTCAAACTAATTCGGGAATTCATAGACGTTTTTGCATGGAAGTACACTGAAATGGAAGGGCTGGATGAAGAGGTGAGTTGCCACAAACTAAACGTGATGCCTTCAGCCATTCCGGTGAAGCAGGCAACGAGGACTTACAAGCCTGAACTAGACTTAAAGATTAAAGAAGAGGTCCAATGCTTGTTGGCAGCAGGATTTATCAAGCCAATACAACATCCCCTCTGGCTATCCAGCATTGTGCCAGTGGGTAAGGAAGACAAAAACCAAATATGGATCTGCGTGGACTTCAGAGACTTAAATAGGGCTTGCCCCAAGGATGAGTTTCACCTACCCTCCATCGACAGTTTGATAGATGCCACGGCTGGTCATGAGATGTATAGCTTCATAGATGGGTATGTGGGATATAACCAGATCAAGATGGACCCCTCTGATGCAGAGAAAACGGCGTTCAGAACTCCGTTGGGCAACTTCATATACAAGGTGATGTCGTTTGGACTCAAGAACGCCGGAGCTACGTACCAGAGGACAATGATGGCCATTTTTCATGACTTCTTCCATAAATTTGTAGAGTTCTACGTGGACGACCTGGTCATCAAATCAAAGAAGGAGGAGTCCCATCTGAATGATTTAAGGAAGGTGTTTGCTCGATGCAGGAGGTATAAATTGAGGATGAACCCGTTAAAGTGTGTCTTCGGAGTAACAAGCGGGAAGTTTTTAGGCTTCGTGGTTGATCGACAAGGGGTGCAGATGGACCAGGATAAACAGCGGGCGATATTAGAGATGCCATGTCCTAGGACGGCGAAGGAGCTGAAGAGTTTTCTTGGCAAAATCTCCTACCTTAGGAGATTTGTGCCCGGATTGGCCGAAATAACACACCCACTGATGCAACTGTTGCGAAAAAACATGAAATTCAGGTGGGAGGAGGTTCACCAGGAGTCTCTTATCAGGCTGAAGAAACTGCTAGTTTCACCGCAAATCATGGTTCCTCCCCAGGCAGGAGTACCGTTGCAGCTACACCTCACGTCTACCACGAGGTCCGTTGGAGCGCTACTGACACAAGAAGTGGACGGGAAAGAACGACCGGTTTACTACCTCAGCAGAATTATACATGGGACAGAGATTAGATATAGTAGCTTAGAAAGGCATTGTTTAGCCTTAGTCTTTGTAGCACAAAAACTTAGGCATTATATGTTGTCTTTCACAATTCATATTGTAACTAGATGCAACCCAATTAAGTATTTGCTTGCAAGGACTATATTGATTGGCAGGGCATCTAGATGGTTCCTTATCCTCTCTGAATATGACTTGAAGTGTGTGGTTCCTCGCACAATTAAAAGCCAGGCGTACGCTGATCTGTTGGCCATCTACCCTTTAGGAACCTTCGAGCCACCTAAGGAAGACATTCCGGGAGATGATTTACAGGCTAATTACCTGGATACAACTGATGAAGAGTGGATGATGCAGTTTGATGGATCTTCGGTGAAAAAGAAGGGGGGAGCAAGGGTTATTCTTTCAAAAGGGATGGAAGAGATTTGCCTTTCCTACAAGCTAGATTTTCCTTGTTCCAATAACGAAGCAGAATACGAGGCGTTGGTGCTGGAGCTGCTAGAGGCTCTTCGAAGGGGAATTCGTTCACTCTGCATTAAGGGTGACTCGAACTTAGTAATTCAGCAAGTAAACGGAGAATATGCATTGAAACACATGAGCCTGGCGCCCTATAGAACAATCATTCAAAGGCTTCTCAACCAGTTTCATCGAACAAAGATGAGAAGACATCCCAGAACAATGAACCGCCATCCAGATGCCTATGCCACTATCGCCCAGAAAATGGTCATGAAAACCGATGAGACTATAGTTGTGATCCAACGAAGAACAGCTCCTTCGGTGGTACAGTCAATACTATCGATGAAGGAAGACGCAGGCTGGAGGGGAGAGATTAGGAAGCAACTGGAGTCTGGTGAAGGAGCTATGGGATTAAGAGAGTTGGCACAATACTTTACGAACCAGGGGAATCTTTATTATAAAAATACTGGGGGATGGCTGTCAAGATGCGTCAGCCCAGAGGAAGCCGAGCAAAGATTGAGGAAAACGCATGAGGAGCACTGCGAAATGACTGAGATACCTCTATATAGGAGAATTCAAAGAGAGAGGTATTTTTGGCCTAGAATGAAGCAAGATGCGGTAGAGCTGCAATGGAAGTGCGATAAGTGTCAGCTATTCTTCGAGGCAGCTGAGTGCCATTTCATTGAAGCTCAAACGGACTGGAGGCAACCCTATATCGACTTCATTCAGGAGGGGGTTGTCCCAACAGAGAAAATGGATGCAATGGGTCTGAGGTGAAGGGATCTAAGGTTCTATGTTCAGGAGGGGCAGCTTTATCGAAGGGGGTACTTCAACAGGCCATTGCGTTGCATCACAAAGGAAGAAGCAGCGGAGGTCCTCAAACAAGTGCACGATCCAGCACACATAGGAGGGGCCAAGTTGTATGATCAGTTGATGACGTTGGGGTATTATTGGCCAACGATGGATAAAGACTCTGCTAAGTTCGTTCAAAAATGCAAAGCTTACCAACTTCATGGAAATATGATCCATGCCCCCATCGGTGGACTTACACTCTCTGTCAACATCCTATCCATTTCATACTTGGGCGCTTGACTTAGTGGGGGCAATACACCCTTCTTCGAGAGGCAAGATATGGATACTGGTAGCAACAGAGTGTTTTACAAAATGGGCCGAAGCGATACCACTCAGAAGAGCAACGGCTGGGGTGGTGAGAAACTTCATCAGAGAATACATCATTTGCCGTTTCGGGATCCCAAAGGTTATTCTTTTAGATAACAGGACTCCCTTCGTCAATTCCGAAGTAACAATGCTCACAGACAAGTACTCCATTGTTCATCACACCTCAACAGTGGCATACCCAAAGGGAAATGGTCAGGCCGAAACAACTAACAAAACCTTGGTTAATATTTTGGCCAAGATGATGGAGGACTTTCCAGGGGCATGGGATCACAAGATACCAGTTATTTTATGGGCCTATCGAACAACCAAGCGGAAACCCACAGGATACACGCCGTTCTCTCTTGTTTATGGGGCTGAGGCAATCCTTCCAGTAGAGTTGGAAATTCCCTCTGCTCGTTATTCCTTGCGAAGTAGCATGCTCCCTCATAATAGACACGTACAGCTAGAAGCGTTGGATGAACACAGAGATAATTCGATGCAGGACTTTCAAATATATACAAAACAATTTTCCAGGGCATATGACAACTTGGTGAGACCAAGGAAGTTCGTGGAGGGAGACCTCGTATTGAAAGCGGCAGTAAAGCACATCAGGGGACTTCCTCTACCAAAGTTCGCAGCCAACTTGGAGGGACATTTCGTTGTGAAGGAAGCTCATAACTCAGGTTATTGTTTAATTTCGAAGTTAGAGGAAGGCAAGCCATTTAAGATTAACAATAAGTGGCTGAAGGTTTATCATGTGTAAACAATAAAGTTCGAATCGATTTTATGACTGGCTATTGTTATAAATATACAAGTTTTGGGTTACAATTTGAACATAATGAAAGAATTGCAGAAATATAGAACTCTATAGCATACAACAACAGTCACAACACACGAAGGGATTGAAAAGTATATATTCTTCATTCATAAACAATAGAGCATTACAAAAATTTATTTTGGGAACTATCGCCCAATAATTACATAGATAAACTAAATGTAGGATCTGTATACAAGAGGCAACTAGTCTAAAAGAAACGATAAATCTGAGGAAGAGAAAAAATCTCCAAGAAGGCCCGAAGAAGCTGCTGTGAAAGACTGTTGGGCATCAATAGAAACCTCCAGTCTCGTTTGCACTTGTGTACGTTCGATGAGGAGTCTCTCGCGTTTCATTTTGACCATACACAAAGCTTCTTCGGCATCCTTTACCTCTTGATCCACTGCTTCCAAAAGGGGTGACAATGCGACCAACCTAGCTTCCTCAGCTTGCTGGTCCTCCTAGTGCTTTCGTAAAACTTCCCTCTGGACGATCAGTTACCGGTTCTTCAAAGTCTTCAAATGTGTTATAAGCCAGTCAAAACGGAAGCCATCACGCTCCAGATCCCTCAAGAAACCCAGAAATTGGTTAAGTAGGGATCGGGTAACGCTTGCCGTGGGAGTACTGGCAATTTCAGCAACAACGATCGCCATGCCTTGAAGTCTGTGACTCATCACATGAATATTAGAACATAGGCAGTCTGATGTGAAGGTCTCGGGGTGACAATTCACCAGTTGTTCAATCACCAAGCGATGATTGACAGGCATTTGAGGAGACTGCTGAAGCACCACCAGGCAGAAAGCGTGAGGAGCCAGGTCGGGAAGAGGAAGTTCGCACCCAGATTCGCTCTCTGCGGTAACACCAGTCGTGGAACCTTGATCATCATGACCATAATTTTTCGCAGAAGCAGGTTCCCGATGGGGGGAGGCCAGAGGGGAAAGAACTGGGGGAGAATTTTCCCGAGCAACCTGAAAAGAGATAAAGGGCATGATGAGTTTATGAAAAATCTTAACAAGCATTTTTCGTTGTTAAGTCACCGTTATAAGGTGGAGTTTACTAAAAATCTTAACAAGCGTTTTCGTTGTTAAGTCACCGTTATAAGGTGGAGTTTATGAAAAACCTTAACAAGCGTTTTCATTATTAAGTCACCGTTATAAGGTGGAGTTTATGAAAAACCTTAACAAGCGTTTCCATTGTTAAGTCACCGTTATAAGGTGGAGCTTATGGAAAACCTTAACAAGCGTTTTCGTTGTTAAGTCACTGTTATAAGGTGGAGCTTATGAAAAACCTTAACAAGCGTTTTCGTTGTTAAGTCACCGTTATAAGGTGAAGTTTATGAAAAACCTTAACAAGCATTTTCGTTATTAAGTCACCGTTATAAGGTGGAGCTTATGAAAAATCTTGACAAGCATTTTCGTTGATTAAGTCACCGTTGTAAGGTGGAGTTTATGAAAAATCTTAACAAGACTTAACGAAAAATACCTCAGTCGCTGCAGGGGCAAGAACGTGAGTCAGTGTGGCAGCCGTAGGGAAAGAAACTGTTGGGGGCGAGATCATTGCCTCAGAAGCCACAACGGGGTCCCTGCTCGCAGAAGCCCCAACACTTGGCAAAACTCCCTCACCTACATAAGGCACTAGGGCCAGCATAGCGGGTTCATCGAGAGAAGATGACGGGCTCCCAAACAAAGACCCAACACGAAGGGGTGCAGAATCACCACTATGCTGGATAGAAGCACCAATATGGGCCTTGACTGCAGTAGAACCACCAAGATAACTAGGTGGTACAAGATCAAGAGAAAACTGTGACATGAGGGCAAGTGTTAGAAAAGAGGAATAAGTGCATACACCATGAAGAAGTATCTCTACGTACTACTCACCTCGGTTATAGCGCTGAAAAGGGGAATGGTGGTCAGAGGCCTCACCAGCATCGTCGGAAGAAGAACGTTTTCTAACAACGAGGATATTTCCACCTGGGGCACACAAAAACATCTCCGGGTTCAGCAACACACGTAAGTAAAAAAGGATGGAACCAAAAAGACGTTATAATAAATAAATTATAAAGGAAAGCATACCTCGGACTCACTTTCCTCCACAAGAACGATGGGCAGAGGAACCTCGGGTGAAGTAAGTAAGTTAGAGGGGACCGATAGTATTACCTCGGGTTGCGTTACCTCTGGGGGCGAGGAATCACTCGCATGCTCAGTGGCATTACCTCCCATAATAACTTCCTCAGCACGTTGGAAGCTTGACCGACGAGAGTAAGTGATCCCCGTCATGGGAGAACGGGGAGGAGTCACATCGGTACAAGAAACACCGAAACGTCCCCCCACAAAAAGGCTCACTGGAGGACTGGGGGAGTTTGGCCTAAACATTTCAATCCCCTGCACCACAGTTGTCAAAAACAAAAAAATATATATAATAAACAAATGTAGCCTGCCTTAAGCAAAAAAGATAACGAATAAATCAAGCATACATACCTCGGATTCAGAAGGGGAATGAGAAGACAGGACCACAGACGAAGAAGGAAGAGTAACAACGACAGAGGGGGTAGGAGTGGGATGCACCTCAAGAGTTCGCGTCTTCTGGGGCTTGGTACCAAGAGTTTTCCTCTTCGATCCCGCTGCACCAGTACCGACCTCTCGAGGAACCCTTGAGCTCTTTCTCCTTCTAGTCGTTGGCTTTGAAGGATCAACCACCACTGTGGTAAAAGCAATAGAAGGAGGAACAACGACAGCATGTCGTTGATACTCAACATTTATTTGATTTATTTCTGCTTGGGCCTCCTTCCTTAAACGCTCAGCCGTTTCAGCAGGCATGGGAGGTGGAACGGGGGCTATGGGAAGGGTTGTCACGGGAGTTTGGGGCTTCTGGGACTTAGATTTTTACTTTGATGTCCCACTCTTGGCCGTTTTTGCCTTCTTGGCAGGAGGTTCAGAAGGCCCCTCGTTGATAGCAGCTTCGGTTGAGGGGGCAGCCTTCTTCGGAGCTGCAGCAGTTTTGAGTTTTGGCGTTGCAACTGGGACCATGGGACAAAGTGGGGGAAGCTCGGTGGGAGGTGATTTGGGGGTTGAACTTAGAGGGAATTCTATCCCAAGTACAGAGTTGCCTTTTATCCCCAACTCTAGGTCAGAAAATGAAGAAACGGAAGGATACATCGGATCTCCCTCAACGAACTCAGCAATTTCAGCTAGTTACTTCGGCCAGTACTTTGTGGCAAACAAAGGGGTCACGTCCCCCTGCCTAGTAATACTGGGAATGGTCACTCGCCCGGCCATAGTGGAGCTTATCCCCCACGCAGCGGTGGAAGAAAAAAGAGAGCACGCCTCGCTAAAGGAGACCTTAGGGTTTAACGATTGAAACACTGGACGTGGAGCCCCCTGATCAAACCCAAACTGGCGGCTGCATCGGTTGGGATTATAGTGCTCGCTGGTATATCCCCACTAGGTATAAGAAGGCAGATATTCGGGGGAGAACAGAAGAACCACGATCAACGAGGGATCCTCGATATCTGGGGAAGGCACCTGTACCATTCTGGCTTCATGTTGGAAAAATTCACAAGTGTGAAAGAAGACTTCCTCCTGATAAGGCCTCATCATAAAGTTCTCAAAACGGTCAATCACAGATATTAACTCCTTTCGGCTTTGTCTCCTGTGATAAATAAAGGACCGTGGAGGCAGAATTGTTTCCCCCGAGGAAGGAATGTTGGCTTTGGCCGCTACGGCAGGAAAGCAAAAGTAAAGGAAGCTGGTCAGAAGAACGCTGTTGGAAAAATTGGCCAAGTTATAATGGCCAAGAGAACGTTCCATATCGAACAAAGTTCTATCCAGCCAGGTGTAGAGGGATCCCAAGGCAATTGCAGCTAGCGAAAGTTTTATGCCTCGGGCCAAACGAAGGGACAGGTTGATAAGGTCCCTTCGGGGTTGGTCATTGGGTTTGCCCATCAAAAGGAAACGGGAGAGAATCACAAGAATATAGGCGGGAAGTTCCAACGGTGTACCTTGACCAGGAGCATCTGTTGAAGAACTGCCTTCACCAGAACCCTTGAAGAAATAATTAATTAAGGGAGAGAAAGTAGCTTTATTGGATAAACCAATGCAGCTTCGACATATGCGATCCAACTCCAAACGATCGGTAGTCTCTTGGGCATCAAGAGCCTCATCATCGTAGGGCTCATGACCTGTTGCATCGAGGCCCAAAAGCACGCACACGTCCTCTAGAGTTATGGTGAACTCGCCCCACACAACGATGAACGTATGAGTAGTAACGTCTTATCAAGAGACTAGGATAGGAAGAGCAGCATTGTTCTTCGAAAGAGTGAACTCACCAAACCACTTTGCCCGTTGCAACCCAAGCTTGGTAAGAATATCGGCATAAGAACTTTGCATGTGATAATTCTAGGCAGCAAAGTGGGTAGGAGAACCCCCTGGCGCTTCGAAGTCAACATGGGACCATGGGAAGTCCCCTCGCTCCAAGTGAAATCGTAGAGTCCCCTATGGGGGAAGAAAGCCCCACTCAGAAGAATCCTCGTCTTCATCACCCAACAGTAAGGCATCGAACATGGAAGAAAAATGCACAGCCTTGCAGGAAACAGCAAAGTCATCACCCTCCTCAAAAATAGGAGAGCGATGATAAAATCTCAGTTGTTCCTGGTGGGCAGCATCCAGGGTAGAGGCAGCAGTGGTGGTGGCAGACGGAGCACCAGTATCAGAGATGGCGGGTTGCTTGAGGTTGCCATGGAAAACGATGATGAAGACAGCAGAAAAGCTTCACGAAAGGGCGATTTGAAGAACGAGAATAGAGGATCGCGACCACAGGCAGCGGTTTTAGAGGATGAGAAGGGAAGACGACAAACAAGAAGCTTGGAAACAATGGAGTTTTTGAAAGTTTTTCTCTCTCTACAAAAGAAACGAAAGCCTGAAGAAGATAGTAACAGAGTAGGGAAACAAAGAAAGAGAGGGTTGAAGTGTTTTGGATATAGCCGTTTGAAAATTTTGAGGTTGTCATTTCAGTCTCCCACCATCACACGTGCAAGGCCGCCTGCAATCATTTCCAATGAACACGTGGCACCTTGGGAAGTGATTTGATAGTTTAGAAGACTGCGCCATATCATTTACGAAGTGACACCTGGGGAACACAAACCGTCGCCTTCCTATACAAGATTGAGTTTTGGCGGCAAAGAAATTTTCAATAGACATATTTAATAGGCCCCCCCAACGAAAAAGATGTCCCAACGGTTTCAAAAAGCTACGATGTTCTCTCGTCACAAATCTAGACGAGTGATTAGTCATGACTAAGGTGCATCGGGCAGAATTTTCCTTTTTCCCGAAGACTCTAACGCTCTGATTCTGAATAAAGGAGAAAAGCCTGAATCTTTTCACACAAAGACAGCTCCATCGGTTCAAGACATTTTGTGCAGACATTTCTTGTTCCAACAAATCTCTACACGTGGAGGTAAATGTAGAGGGGACTTGAAGGTAATCCTGAGATTAGGGACCAATCCCCAATTAGCAACAGTGTTTGAGATTAAGCAACCGAGGCAGCTCAAGCGTGGCAACTCAGTGAGGCAGCTTGGCGCGGCAGCTCATATTTTAGCTTGTTGCATTAGTCATATTGTATTTTCATTATTAATGGCTGTAAACTTTAACGGTTGTAATGATGTAACGATAATAACAAAATAGTTTGTATGAGGTCAAACGGTACTTGCGAGAGACCAGGCTTGGCAGGGCCTGGGAGAGCTTTCATGATCTATCGAATGACCTCACCGCGGGAACTTTAGAGGGACCTGGTTTGGAGGATTGAGAAGTAAGGCACCGTTAGGGCTTGTCCTGACCATCTTAGATACACCTGGTAAAACACCGAAGGACCCTGACAGTGGAACCTCAGGCGGAGCAGCTTGGAGTTCCATCGGGCGTTGAGTCATGAACCAAATAACCCTCTACTTAATGTCACATCTACTATAGGTGATGTCACTAGCCAGGTAAACAATGTCAGACATGCACTTGAGTAAACCACCGTGGTATTTGGGGCTGTCAGGAAGTTGGTAAGCCACCTCTGCGACAAACAGCCCCCTGACACACAGTGGTTAGGCAAAAGGCATGTCTTGGCATTTAATGTTTATGACGTGGAGATAACTATTGCATCAGGCATTCAATGTTGTGACATAAAGCATGAGGGATGTCTTTCATAGTCTTTAGTGACTGAGTTACCTTGGGGATGTGGTGGGGGCTATTTAAGGACCCCAACCATTCCTAAGGAGAGGCATGACCCTTTTGAGAACCCTGGAGTTATTACTAGAGATACACATCAGAAAGATATATTTATTGCAAGCCAGAGGGTTGATCCCCTCACCATTGTCATTTATTGTGAAGCTTTTAATACTTGACAGAGATTCCTAAGGGTATATGGTGTGTTTTTACCTGCCTACCAAGGTGTATCTAGGGTGCTTACTTCTCTCTCCCTCTAGCTAAGTTACTTCTAAGGTTCGTTACTATTTCCTGAGTTATACACGAGTGTTTTGTGAGTTTAAGCCGAGTTTATCTTCATTGGGTCTGTGTTCGTGTGTCCTATCATTAATCCAAAGCTTCGGCCAGGATTAGCTTATCTTTACCATACTCAAATAGGGGTTACGCCTCCATCTTATCTAAAGTACCCTCTTACAAGTGTGAATCTTTTGGGGACGCCTGATATCGCGCACATACTCCAACACTAAAGACTATGTTGGGACGACTGGCAGTCAAGTAGAGAAGACTACCTATCATACTCCGATACAAGATTTTCTCTACGTCCTTGCCTGAAGTGTCCTTACTAAGCTTGATAGAATTACTCATAGGTGTACGTGCATGCTTAGCGAAGTCTAAACCAAATTTCTTCACTAGGTCTCGCGCATATTTGGATTGAGAAATGAACATCCCATCCTCTAGCTAACGAAACTGGAGAGCAGGGAAGAAAGTAAGCTCACCAACCATGCTCATCTCAAAATCACTTTTCATCTCCTCCTCAAAGTGATGAGCATGTTGGGAGCACGTGGATCCAAAGACTATGTCGTCCATATAGACCTGGGAAACCAAAATTGCACCGTCATCTCTCCTGACGAACAACGTCATATCAACTGCCCCTCTCTTGAAGCCATGGGCTAAGAGATAGGAAGTAAGCCTCTCGTACCAAGCACGGGGTGCTTGCTTCAAACCATACAAGACTTTTCTCAGATAGTAGACGTGCTTCGGGTGCTTAGGGTCTTCAAACCCTTTTTATTATTCCACGTAAACCTCCTCCTGTAGAATGCCATTTAGAAAAGCACTCTTGACGTCCATCTGATATAACTTGAAGCGCAGATGACATGCGATGGCGAGTAGTAAGCAGACGGACTCAAGTCTCAAAACAGGAGCAAATGTCTCCCCAAAGTCTACACCTTCCATCTGTGTTTAGCCTTGAGCGACCAACCTAGCCTTGAAAATCCATCTGGTACCTATCACATTAGTCTCACTAGGTCGGGGGACAAGTTCCAAGACATTATTCTTTTTAAACTGAAACAACTCATCCTGCATGACAGATATCCAGTGTTCATCCGAGAGTGCTTCTTCTGATTCTTGGGCTCGACTTTGGACGTGTAGTAAAAAGGGATAATAACATTCTCAAGCTGAGCACGAGTCTTGACCCCTAGTGTGGGATCACTAACAATGGCAGAAGAGTCATGACTCTTGCAAACCCAAGCAGGTGTGTCTCCTAACACAGGAGTAGGGTCCACTGAGTGTGGGTGAGGGACAAGTAGGTCATTATCAGAAAAGTCCTCATCCTCACACTGAAGGTTAGGATCAATAACCGTCGGAGGTTCGTCATCTTGCACGGTGACGTTTATTAATTCCATAACCTTATAGCTCTTTAGGTTAAAAACTCGGTACGCTCTACAATTCGATAAATAGCCTAACAATATTCCCTCGTCGCTTCGGGAGTTAAACTTTCCTAATTGCTCTCTATCCCGAAGGATGTAGCTTTTAATCCCCAAAACACGAAAATATGCAAGGTTGGGTTTCTTGCCAGTCCACAATTCATAAGGCGTCTTAAGTGTGTGTGGACGCAGATAAACCCTATTCACCGTGTGGCATGCAATAGACACTACCTCTGCCCAAAATCTCCTAGAAACATTACGACCTAGAAGCATAGATCTAGCCATTTCCTGGATCGTCCTATTCTTTCTCTCAACAATCCCATTTTGCTGAGGAGTCTTCATAGCAGAAAAACTCATGTTTGATCCCAAGGCTATCACAGTAAAGATCTACCTTTGCTTCCTTAAATTCTGTGCCGTTATCACTACGGATCCTATTAAAAGTGACTTCGTGTTGATTTTATAGGACACGTCACTTGGTTGTTATAAACTCAACAGCAACGGATTTTTCCCTTATAAAACCTACAATAGAGTATCTGGAGAAATCGTCTACCATCACGAGAATATACCTCTTACCACCCAAACTCTCAGTGCGAGTAGGACCCATAAGATCCAGGCGAATAAGCTCAAGTACACGAGAGGTGGTAATGGAATGCAACTTCCTATGGGGGCTACGAATTTGTTTTCCCAACTAACAGTGTCCAAAAATCATCAAAGTTGGCTTTCCAAGTGATGGTAAGCCACGTACTAGGTCCTTTTTAGCTAAACGAGATAAGTCTCTTATGTTCATGTGACTTAGACGTTGGTGCCACAAGTCCATAGGAGTGATCGTGGCGCTGTTGCAGACAAGTGAGGATGTGGGCTCAGTCCCATAGCAGTAATCCTTTGTCCTCACCCCTCTCACTAAAAGTTTACCAGCTTGATTATAGACATTACATGCGTCCCGATCAAACTTTACGGCAAAGTCAGCGTCGCACAGCTGGCTAATGCTGTGAAGGTTTGCTTTAAAACCTTTAACGTACAAAACATTCTCTAGCTTAGGAAATCCTGGTAATTCTACAGTACCATGTCCTACATGCTAGACTTGCTCCCATCTCCAAAGGTGACTCTGCCATCCTAATAATCCTCAAGAGACGTAAAAAATGAGGCATCACCAGCCATATGTTTGGAGCACCCACTATCAAAATACCACTGTGAGGTATTATGTTCTTTGAGAGAAACATGAACAACAAAGGCCTTTTTATCCTTCTTAGGTACCTAAGTAGTGGTAACCTTTTGTTTACCTTTATTATTGTTGATTTTAGTCGGAATGTGAGATGCATTCACTGACGGTAAAGACATCCGTCGGAATTCCTCCATCAAACTCTGTGATGTAGCAGCTAAAAACTCAACTCGCTCTCTCAGACTGGTAAAATCATCAGTATGCTATGGTGGAGCAGTAGTACGTCGTGTCCGACCCATACTATAGCAAAACTCCCTCAAGTGGCCTTTTCTTTTGCAATATGTACAAAAGAACACAGTCTTAGGCGGACCTTGGTTTGCTTTTCTTGGTCAAACTTTTCTTCGTGGATTTTGGCGATGACCATAAGGAGTAGTAGTAAACTCAGGGACTGGTCCAGGTGCAATTTGGGACGTGGAGACACCATCAAAACCAATTCCCTGCCGATCACCAAAACCTAAAGCGGGGTTGAGGAGTATCTTTCCTATCTTCCCATATCTGTCCTCGATTTGTACCTTGACTTCCCGTGCTCTGTCAAGATCATGAGTAAGCTGGGCAATAAGGGCTTCAAGTTTCTTCCGAGTCTCCACGGAGGAATGGAGCTCACTCGTAAGACTAGCCACTTGTTTAGTCAAGTCCCCTCTCTCTTTCTCAAAACAACTCTCTCTCTCTCTCCAAACAAACTCTCTCTTTCTCTAAACAAACTCTCTTTGTCAACACAGGCAGACTCTCTCTCTCTTAAGGTAGTGTAGGTGGATGACTCGCTCTCTCTCTCACTTTTCTTAAATCTTCCTCTAAAGCAGTGATCCTAAGAACTAACGCTTTGTTACGCTTTTTAGTTTTAAAGGACTCAGAATATAGCTCGGCGTGGCGCATTGAAGATCACTCTCGCTCTCACTTGAGTCATCCTCCCCCCACTCACATCAATCTCACTGTCGAGGTGTCCTTGTGATCCATCATCCTCATCATCGTGAGAAGTACTAGAAGTGCTCACATGACTAGCCATGAATGCGGTGAAGTTACAATCATGCGGTGACTCGTCTCCGGAATCCACCGACTCGACCTCACTCTCATCACTAAGGGTAGCATTAAGGACAACTTTGCCCTTTTCTCTGTTTAGCCTAGTAGCACACTCAAAAGCTCTATAGCCCCTACCATCGCACTCAAAGCATCTCTCACTTCCTTTCTTAGGAGGATCTTTAAAAACTTTTTCATTTTTCTTTTCAGGTTTATTTTTCTCAAACTTCTTTTTATCATTAATATTACCATTTTTCTTGAATTTGAGAATTCTCTTGAAATTTTTAGCAAAAAGGGTCAAATCATCTAAGTCAAAATCGCACTCAGAATCTGACATATCTGTCTCTCTTTTTCTAGATGACTCTCCCCTCTTTCTTACCGACCCCTCACTCTTTCTCTCTTGGGCATTATGTGCAATTCCCTTATCTTTAGGCTTAGAAGTTTTAGGAAACATATCAATTTCATATGTTTGCAAGTCGCCTATAAGTTCCTCCAATTTTAGCGTATTTAAATTACCCATAAAATTTAGCACAGTGACTTTAGGGATAAAACGCTTAGGCAGAGAATGAAGAATCTTTTTAACAACTCTAGCATTAGGAATATGTTCACCAAGATTAAAGCTAGTATTAACAATGTCAGAAAGCCTATCATAAAAATCATCAAAACATTCAGTTTCATGCATGGTGATGGTCTCAAATTGAGTTGTTAAATTTTGAAATTTAGATTCTTTCACAGCATTCGTACCTTCATGGGTAAGTTGTAAAACATCCCAGGCCTATTTTGATGTGGTTCACGTCATTATACGTCGGAACTCGTCAGGTGTGACGGATCCGAAAATGGCACTTAACCCTTTAGAATTGAATGATGACCATTTAAATTCTTCTTCAGTCCAAGAGGAGACAGGTTTTAAATTGGTCACATTTTCAACAGTGACGGAGGGAGGTATCCACCCTCTTTCAACCAAAATCCATACACGTTCATCAATGGCTTTTAATGCAGATCTCATGCGAGCTTTCCAATATGCATAGTTTGTCTCGTCAAAAACTGGCATTTTATTATATAACTTCTCCATTATGAACACACTCGTTTTCAAAAATCAATTTTTCAAAAAATTGATATCTTAGAAAAAAAAATGCGGAAAATTAGGAATACACGATAGATTAGCACAACCCGCTCTGATATCAATTTGAAAGAGTGCGCGGGCATTCAAATAGAGATATTATTTAATTAAACTCAGTTTTTATCAATTAAATCCTAAACATGCAACTATATGTGATTGAACAAGATGATAACTCATGCAAGAACATTCAAACACATATATGTGAGGAAAAATCCCCCAAAGGGGCAAAACCATTTATTTTCATTATAATATTGTAACATACAATTTCTCTGATTATAATGAAAATGCAGTGACACAGAGTTACCCGCAAGCGTCGGATCTGTAGTCGGCGGCTGGAAGTTTCCCTTTCCAGGAGGGCATCAATGAAGAAGAAGAACGGTCTTCTCCACAAGGGTATGAACAGACACACGGATGTGTTCTTAGGTTGCACACGGATTCACAAAGGTTTGGAAAGTTATGTGAATCGAAACTTGAGTCTTGGGACTCACAAAGATGAAGACTTAGAGTTTTTTGGACTCTAAAAATCGTCTATATAAGTTTTGATAAACACATCCACGAAGATGGTTTATAAAAGGAAAACTGGGCCTAAAAAATCTCTGCATGATCTGCTCGAATTTATCCCAGGCGGATCGGTCCGGTATGGATGCGGATCAGTCCGAGGTCGGATCGGTTCATTTTCTCAAGGAGCTTCTTCGGTTTGTTATCGATCCGGGGTATACTGGTTTGGAGTAAAGCGTATCGGTTCGAATTTGAGGTAGATCGGTCCGTGTGCGGATCGGTTCTTTTTCCAAAAGGGGCAGATCGGTTCCTTTTTAAAATAGGCGGATCGGTCCGGCTGTCCAGAAAATTGATTCCATGAATGAAGATGCTTATTCGGATCCGTTGATCTTGAATATCTTCAATGGTGTAACAGCATACAACATACAATTGATAATGGACAAAAATGTCCTTACATATATGAAGACCCTAAGGAACATGAAAGATATTCAGAGGTTGACATGAAGGGTCGCGGTGCTTAATAGGTTCGTCTCGTAAAGGACTAAGAAATGTTTACCTTTTTCCAAGGTTTTGAGATAAGCTTTTGTTTGGAATGAAGAATATGAGAGGGATTTTAAAGCATTTAAGGCCTAACTAGGCTCACAACTGCTTCTATCTCGTCCTATTCAAGGGGAAAACTTATACTTGGACTTAACTATCTTAGAGTCGGCTATGAGTGATGCGTAAGTTTGGGATGAAAATGGGACTCAAAGACCGGTGTATTATAATATAAAACTATTGCAAGGGGCCAAGACGAGATATCTAAAATAGAGAAATTGACATTCACCCTAATATATTCCTCAGGGAAGATGAAGCAATACTTTCAAGCCCATACAAAGGTATTACTCACTGACATGACACTTAGGCAAGTAATTTATAAACCCGAGAAATCGAGTAGTCTCATAGCTTGGATAGTTTAGTTGGGAGAGTTTGAAATCATTTATAAGCCAAAAGATGCAAACAAAAGGAAAGTTCGAGCGAATTTTATGGGAATTCACATGTGAATAGGCATAATAAATTGAAGTTAAAATCGTGTTGAAAGTTCAGATCAAGTAGAGAGTTAAGAAGAGGGAACCGTTGAGAATGTTAAGGTCGACACTGTAGGTTGTATTCTAGGGCTAAGTGTTTTGCTAAAGAATGGTGTCCCTGAAAAGAGTCCATTATCATCAGAAGTGTTCGATTGAAATTTTTTTTGTTGATGGTACATCATGCATAATCTGTAGTGGTGCAAGACTCATCTTGTTAGTTTTCGATGAGACCGATATTGAATATCCATTGAGGTTCAACTTTAAAGCCTCAAATAATGAGCCCGAGAATGAAGCTTTGTTACATGGCACTGGTTATCGACTAACTTCTCGCTCATAATGATTCGTAGTTGGTAGTGAATGAGATTCTTGGAATTTACAAAGTGAAGGATGAATAAATGTCTAAGTACTTACAAAGAGTAAAGACATCCTTTATAAGTTTTCGAAGGATGAAGGTGAATATAATTACAATAAGTGAGAATAGAAGGCTTGCTTCAGCTATGAAAGATGAGTTTCGAAGAAGACTACAAGTCAAAATCCATCATGAACCAAGAATTGATCATAAGGAGGCCGATTGTTTAGAATGTTTTAACTTGAACTTGGGACCGTCTTAGAGGGACCCAGTTATCGAATAGTTAAGAGATAAAAAAAACCAAAGGGTAAACTTAAATGAAGGAATGTGCATTATTGTGCCATAAAGTTTGCTATTATAGGGAATGCGTTGTATAAAAGGGGCATTCTTCTTCACCTCTTGAGGTATGTGCATACTTATGTGGTGGGGTATATCCTCAAAAATGTTTATGAAGGCATATACACAAGTCATATCGGAGTACAATTACTGGCAAAGAAAATCGTAACACAAGGTTTCTATTGGCCAAACCAAACTAAGGAATTTATCGAATATGTTGGTAAATGTGAGAAGTGTCAACGTCACACAAATATACCTCATTAACTGCTTACTCCCATCTCAGCCCCATGACCTTTCTCAATATGAGGAATTGATTTCTTCGGCCCACTACCAAGGGCTAAAGGGAAATATCATTTCCTTGTCATCATTACGATCGATTATTTTTTAAAATGGGTAGAGGCAGAGGCCATGGTCACTATCCTTAAAGAAAAGTGTTTCAGATTTATTTGAAGAAATATCATCTACCGATATGGGCTCCCAAATACCCTGATATCTGATAATGGAAAGCAAATCAAGAATAATTATAATAGGGTTGGCATAAAATAGTTCTTGTCGGCACCAGCCTGACCTCGAGATGACCGAGGAGACAAATAGGACAGTGCTTGACGAAATCAAGAAAACGTTGGAAAATACTAAGGGCAAATAGGTGGAGGATTTACATAGTGTATTATGGGCGTATTGGACTACCGAGAGGACACCAATTGGCGAAACACCTTTCATGCTAGCATATGGGCCACAAGAATTCATCCCTACTGAAATTGGATTACCAAGTCATAGAGTCCAGATATATGGTCCTTAGTTGAGCTTTGAAGAGAGAAGACTGGACTTAGATCTTATCGAAGAATGAAAGGAAGATGCAGTTATATGACAATCGACTAACCAGTAGAGAGACGTAAACTTTTACAACAAAAAGTTTAAAGCCTATCCATTGAAAATTGGTGATCTAGTACTGATTAACATCATCCAGAAGGCACAAACATCATCCAAATTGGCACGGGCCTAATAAAATCATAGAAGAAGTCTTTCCGTGAACATTTCGTCTTCAAAACTTGGAAGGAGAGGCATTTTTTAACCCATGGAACGTTGAGAACTTGAAGAAGTATTATTATTAAAGACGTTATGTAATAGTTCAAGGGCGTGTTATGTAGTCAAATCTTGTTATGAGAAGTTTTAGTGAATAGAAATGAAATGTTGTCTCATATTGTGTAATTTATTTCTATTTAATATATTCATAAAATCTCTCTCTCAGCAGTGTGAGAACACTTGAAGGCTCGTCTCCTATTTTGCTAGTGGTCTTAGGGCAGCCTGCTCATGCATTTCTCGGATGGGATGATTAAGGGGAGATATTGTGAATGTTATACTCACTAGGATTTATTCACTCACATATCACCTCTCAACTATGGATCAAGCAGAGGTTAAAGAGAACAATTTATCTGCAAACAAAATCCACTTTTCTTGCAAAAAAGATAAAGTTGGGATCATTCGAACCAAGAAGTCTGCCCTTCTATTTGAGAAGGAATAATTGTAAAGACAGTTGGCCAGAATAAATTGTGAATTAAATGCCACCCTCGTGGCATAAGAAGACTACTGGTAGAAATTTAGTCAGATGGTAGGAGATATGCAAGTCTCTACCAATGAAGTTGCTCAATTCAAAGAAAGAGAAACTCAAATATAATTCAAAAGGATTGCTTATGGGAGCTTTTGGACCAATTCTAGGTCTTTTGTATTTGGACATTTCCATAACATGTAACTTTTTCAATATCTTAATGAAATTATTCATTTTATTCCTATTGCCTTGCTTCTCAAATAGTTCAATAATATGTCTTTAAGAACCTGGCATTTATCTTTCTCATGTGAACATAACCATTAATGTTTATTAAATGGTATGATCTCCCTCTAAATATATATGAATTTGAAATATTCCTTCCCATTTTGGGATTATTTTTCTTAGGCTGGATCTTTCGAATCTATAGATAGGATAGTCTTCCAATCCAAATCCCCCTCTTTAAAGGTCCTTTGTTTACCCTCTTGTTATAGTTGTTGGCTACTTTATTCTTTTGGATTAAGATGTTTTTAAAGTATCTCACATATCTTCATCTATGTTTTCTAATTTCATATACATTGCTTTATCATAACCTTTAACAGTAAGATCATTTTGGGCTACCACTCTCAATATATTAAGAGTGATTTTCACTTATAGTACAACATTATACCCATAAGTCAAGGTATATGGGGTTATTCCGGTACTTGACCTTTTATAAGTCCTATAAGCACACAAAACCTTTGGCAACAAGTTGTGCCAATCTATTGGATTCTTCTGAATCACTTTGCTCCAATTATATTCAATTACATTGTTAGTTGCTATTTGACTGAGCATAATATGGTGATAAATTGTTTAGGGTTATGATTAACCTTGAAGTTAATTCTAACATTATTTCTAATTTGAAGATAATTGCACTGTCCGGGGTTATAATTTTGGAATCCCAAACCTATATACAATATATCCATTATCAAGAAGACATCCTTAAGGATCAATTATATATCTCTAAGTGGGAAGTGGAGTGTGTGGGTCGAAAAGAATAATACCTCAATCAGTCAACATGTAGGATATGGTAATATAATCAAAGGAGATTCCCAATTATCTCTAATATCCTAATACAACAGTCCCCTGCAAGGGTCATATCAACCAACTATTTATGCACGTACCTTATGTCACAACACAATTTTATTTCACGAATATCCTATACAATTAACTATTTAATAATACATAAGTAATTTCAATATATAATTTTAATATTTTATACTTAATATATTAAAATAAAATAATAATAATATATAAATTAAACATGTATGTACCACAATAGCCAAAACCCTTGACGACCAAGGCATCTCCAACAATAAGGTAAAGGTATCATGCATAATTTCTTCATCCCTGAAAATTCAAAGTCATCAATCGCACGTTAAGACGGTCTTGAGGATGACATATTAGAAAAGTCGATGTTTAATTTGTGTACTAACATCGTCGCTTTGTTTACGGAAGAGTATGGGTTGGACATAGATACTTTAAAAGAGAAATAAAGGTGAAAAAACTAATGAGAAGTTTTGGCAACTAATTAAATACCTCCCAACTATGAAATAGGGGATTCTATACTACTTGGTATCACATCACTTGAATTTCTACGCGAGCCTTTTGGTTGTGTTGTTCCAATTTTCACGTTAATGAGCCCTTTAACCAATGTTCTCGAGTTCATTGTGATTTATGATTAAGCTAAATAGCACTAGGGAATTTTTTCAAGATTACACACCATTTCTTTGGAGATGGTCTTAGATTATCTACAATATTTATGTAAGAAATTCTTTTATGAATAACATCCACATTTTGAAAAAACTATTCTAACAATATATTATGAATATGTAGACATGTTTGGACAAAATTTCAAGGAAATATATATATCAACACTTTTTAGACATTTTAACCTTTTTTTAGATTTTATGTCGATTTTTAAATACTTTTATAATATTTTTTACAAAATTCTCACAATTACTATAATTCGATAAAATGCCCTCAACAATTTTCAAAATTCTAGGACTAAGGTGGTCGCCTCTTCGTCCTTCCCCCCATGGGTCTGTACACATCAACAATGTGTACAAAGAATGTGTATTTTAACGCTAAAAATAAACAGGAGTCCCATCACCATCACATGCCTTTCCCTTCATTATTTGAACTACACTATAAGTAAATTTATCGATTCATTGTATCTCTTATTAAATTGAGTGTTGATATTAGTTCTATTCATTTAAACATGTTTTTGCATTATTTGTCTAAATTTAGTTTTGAATTTTACATAAGAATTTTAGATGATACCATTGGAGCACAACTATAATTATGTGTAATTATGTATAAAACTAATTATACATGTGTGAATTGTATGACCATTGGAGATGCTCTTATATTGCATATAATTTTTTAGATCAACTCCAATACAATTATTTGTCCAAAAGATCATGGAATTTTTCAAAAGACATTTTTGGACTTTTTAAATAGAAACATGGGTGTTCGGTTGCATGAAAGTTTTATGTCCAAGAATTTAAGATCGAACTTCTTCGTCTACGAGAAACCTCATGTCATGACTAATAAGATTGTCACTTTAGGATAAAAGTAAATTATATAACTTAAAACATCCATGGTTTAACATAACTAAAATTGAATTTTCTAAAATTGAAAAATGTGTTAAACTTGTGTGTGTGTTTGAGGTTGTTTTTTAGGTTTGTCGTAGATATATGCCATATACTTTTCATATTTGTAAATTCTTTAAAAAAAATATGTACAGTACATTTATAAGATTTGTTTTTAGTTTCAAAAGTTTCTAAAAAATTAGTCTTAGTTCTCTGCACCAAAGTGGATCATGTTGGTAGCGAAACAGCACTAGTAATCTGAATTAGGAGAAATATGTGTTATAGAACCTCCAAAATCTTTCTACAATGCCCCGAATTCCTTGAATCTTCTATTATATGATCCCCCAAAAGTAAGCCTGATGTGAGCCTAAATGCCTAGAAATCACTTTCTCTCTCCTCACTCCTTTACAAAAATGTGAATATTATTTCCTCTCTCTCTGTCTCTCTCTCTCCCTCCCTCTTTCTTTTTCTCTCTCTCCCTCTTTCTCTAAACTTTAGGTTATGTTATGAAGCCCAAAGCTCAATCTTAGACCCATATATATAGGTTCACAAAGTGAGCTTGTGTTGATTAGGGTTTTCAGAGAGTTTGAGCCTACCACTTGGGTAATGGACTATATTAGGGATACAAGAATAATAATTAAATTGAATTCCAAATAAAAATATGAAAATCCAATAATACATCATGTAATACATTTTCTTTCTCGTTTAATTATAATTAATTCCACTAAACAATTATAATTGCACTCCAATTTAATTATCTCATAATTACTCGAATACTGAGGTGATATTTGCAAAGTTAGATAGTGCATAATATAACTCCCTGCGTAACGCATGTGATATTCACTTGGTGAAATTCAATTCACCGTTATTTTATTTTCCCTAATATTTTATTTATTTGTTTGATCTCAAACCTAATTATTTGATACAATACCAGATTATATATAATCCACTGATCAGGTTTACTGGTAGAATCAAAACTTCTAAGTTTATCAAGGGGATATCATAATTCAGGATATCTCCGAGATGCGAATTCCTTCGGATTATGATCTCAGATTTGTCCACACAATAATTGCCCAACTTGAGAACAATAAATTTGTTTGCGCCCATGACAATCAAAGCATTAATTGTGTAAATTCCAATCCTCATAATCCTAGAGATAAAGAATCTATGCAATATTTGTAAACTTTAAGAGATTGTGCAAGTCTAATTTATCCAACATATAGACTTGAATCTCACCCTTATTATGTTCAATACATTCCTGATGTACGGCTACATTCCTCTTTGAACTATTCAACAAGTTTTTGAACCCTCAGACAGGTTCTTGTAGTCAAGATAAACTACTTAGATCGTATTTGTAGCTTTACCGATGGTATCTCTACTCCCCATCTAGGATTTGATATGTTGAATTTAACTAGAACTGGAATTGTGATCTTTTTTTATTCGATAGAATCCAATTCACCAAAATTCCTACTAGGTTTGATTAATCGAAATTAATAAAATACATTTAAGATAAATATATGGAATTCTGACAAATATGATTCTCATTTAAAAATTAACCTAACACACCTTTATTAATAAATAAACGCCATATATGGTTTTAAGAATAAAACCCAATAACCACTACCATAAAGAACTTTCTGTATTGTAAAACAATTTTAATTCTCATGCTTAATCTCCCAATCCAATAAAATAACGGGGAGATTTCTTAGAATAAAACGGGTCAAGTTACACGTGTATCGTTATCACGTGAGATCCAATGTGTTGTTCATGAGTCAGGGATTCTTTCGAGAGGAAATATTTGTGAATCAACTCTTATTTTTATATAACCCATATACCCATTACTCATTGAGGGATTTTTCGAACAATGTGATGATTCAACTTTAATTTACATGTATATTGAGATAAATAATATCTAGTCCCAAACGAAACAGCAATTTACATTTGATGAGAGCAATGAAATCGACAATTACATAACTTCAGTATCTTCTATAATGACCTTTAGTGACATTGTCAAGAAATGATGAGAATTATTACAAGGGAATATTGCAACAGATCCACGCAATATGAACTAAACAATGGTAAAATTGCCTTTGATATAGTTTCAAGAACAAACTCAAGAAAATAAGATACAAGAGTTTCATTAATTATTCACATATAACAGCAAGCCGGGAAGAACAAAAAAAAGTTAATTAGCTCAGGCATACATCTAGCAACGACTTCTCCACATCTAGTGATCCATGGAATTCTAAACTTACGTCCATAAAACATTTTACAACAAACGCATTCTCAAATAAAAAAGTGCAAAAAGTGTTTTGAGTAATTTACGATTGATGTAAAATGTATGACACTTTCTAAATATGATTTTTCTTCCAGACACTTAAAACAAGGTTTATAAACCAAACTACGTTGACTTGACATAGTCTAATCGACTCGATCAAGGTAAATCAAGATGATTATGTGTAGAGGAAAAATATAGGAGTGTTAGTCGACTAAAAGTATTTTTAATTGATAAAATCGGTTGTAGTCGACTAAACCTACATTTATTCAACTACATTCAGCCAAATCAAATTATAATGGGTAGTTTTTTTAAAAAAATATAACTTTTTCCGACAAGTCCCAACAGATCTTTTTATCCAAAGGTAATAAATACTCATAATCATTTTATTTATAGACACAAGAGTTTACAAACAACATCCATCCATCAACACTTGTGTGAGCAATTTCTTTGAAATTTCAAAAGAAAAAAAAAATAACAAATGTCACAATTTCACCTACACAACATCATTCAAGAAAAAATCATTTATTTTTGTTAAACAACATCATTTTACATTATAACATTATTGTGTCTTCATAATAGGTATTTCAGTAGTTACGAGGAGTCAAGGAAGGAGAGTAATGCCCTTGAGCTTTCTCGTTTAACTTGGACAAACAAGGTAAGTAGTTACCATGTTGGTTGCATTTACAAGGAAGGATGACAATCCCTTGTGCAGTTTTTGTTCCACCATAGTAAATCCAAGATAATGAAGTTATTGAATCACGTCTCGAGCATGGATGTTGGCAAGCTTGAACCATGTAAAAAAAATTCAGTTTGCAATCATGTTTACGATGTTGTAAGAATGTGAAAAAATATTATGAATGTAACCCCTATATATAAATGAATTTGATCAAGTAGCAAGATACAATGTTCCCATTAAAGAGAATGAATATTATTTTTTAATGGCATAACGATAAATAAGGGAAATATTATCACATAGTAATCACGAATAATTTTAAAATTTTATATAAAAGATGAATCGTCAAAAAACTACTCACCCATATGAGTCGTGAATAAACATGAAAAACACAAAATAATTTTGCAAAAAAACACAAAAACTCGAGCAGTTCAGCTGTCGCTGACCTACATCCACAAGTGTTATTCTAAGTACGAGCTCTCTCACCACAAAGAAGTAATTCTCTCAAAATAGATCTACAGACTAAAATTACACTAAGTTATTTTTGTTGAATTATGGTTGATATCCACCATGTCATATTCTCTTCTAAAGTTCTACTTAATACATCTCAGAATGTTCTTATCCTCATCAAATTTACTATGGCATATGGTCTAATTCAGACCTCGCCACATGTTATGTCACTATCAACTAAATATTTTGGCCTCTTACAATTACTATCTAACTTAATTATTTATAGGATAAAATATAGTAACACTACACCAAAATAGGGAATTTGCAAGTGTTCTGAAAACTTACAAATGGCATTTGCAAGTTTTTTGAACACTTTCAAATCGGCGTATTGCAAAAATTTTGTAAGTGTTCAAAATCGTTGCAAATTTTATTTACAACGGTTTATTGAGAACAAATGTCCATTATGGATAGCTGTTACAAAAAACTTTGCAACGGTTTAGAACACTTGCAAATGAAAATTTTGCAAGTGTTTAAATCACTTACAAAATTTTCATTTGCATGTGTTTAAAACACTTGCAAAATTTAGTAAGCATTTTGTTTTACAACGGTTATAAACACTTGAAAATTAAAAAATGATTTATTTTTTGTAACAATTGAAAACACATACAAATAGTAAAAGGTATGGGAAAAAATATTTCATTTGCAAGTGTTTAAAACACTTCCAATATACAATACATATTAAGAAAATATATATTATTGAAACCCATTCCCATCGAGATTCGCCAAAACAAAATCAAATATTTGGCAAGAATCAAAACTTTGCGTTTCTACTAAAAATCCATTAATACACACATCAATGTAATAATACAACATTTATTCATACAAATCCATCAAAAATATATCAATTCATTAATCTCCCTCTTTTCCAAATGAGCTTCTAGTAACCTTCGTATCCATTTTTGTGGATAACGCCATATGCCTATTCTTTGTCAAATTCCAACATGCACGAACACACGCACTTAGTAAAAACTTTCAAATGTAGGATGGCAAATAATAGACACCCCATTAAAAAATAAATGGTTTTGATGTCACATGTCGGTAAAAGCACAACAAAACTATGCATTTTAATAAATTGGTTTGATTTTCCACACATAGTAAAGCATTAGGCAGTGCTCTTTATGAAGAATTGTACGCTTATAAACATAATAACACGATTTTAAAGTACTGGGAACATAATGTCTAGGACTTGCAAAATTGTTATTCTCTTCTAAAAGTATACTCAAATAATACCATATTAGAATTATACATAAAAGGATTTCTAGATACAAAACTGTGTGAAACTCCAATTGGCACTAGTCTTTTTTTTTTTTTTTTTTTTACCAAAGAGGGACAGAACCCCCACGCATTTTATAAATATAAGATGGAGAAAAATCCTCTCCGAAGCTTGCAAACCCAAACAACCTTGATTTCTAGAGGTTGGGCCTAATACTCTAGAAAAAATTAACAATAAATATGGGATTTTATCTAAACCCCATTTACATAAAGATAATATGGAAATAAATATGGGGATTTATCTTATCCCCATTATATCTTTTTTATTCTATGTCTAATTTGAGGAGTGTGAAGTCTATCCAGCTTAATCAAACCTTTAACCAATCTAGGGAGTGAGCTATAATTCCAATACAAAGAATCAACAATGAAAATTGAAGCCCGTGAGGCTAAATGATCAGCAACTGAATTTGATTGTCTCCAAACATGATTGAATGTCACATTTTCAGAGCGTTGGATATCTTGAAGCATCTTTTTAGTTTGCCAAGGAGGCTTAGCCTTTTTTAAAACCACATCAATCAGGAGCTTGCAATCAGATTCCACTATTACTTTTTGAATATTTAATTGAGAGATCAATATCATTCCTTCTATCAGAGCCAAACTTTCTACAAAAAATGAGGATTGTATTCCGATATATTTTTCAAACCCTGCTATGAAAGACCCGTTGCAATCTCTAATCACCCCTCCTATACCACTTTTTCCTGGATTACCTTTAGATGCTCCATTAATCTTTAACTTAAAAACTCCACATGAGGGATTAGTCCAATAACATTTTATAATCTGCAGAACCTTAGGTCTAACTTTAACTTGAAAATATTTATTAATTTGAAGATCTTCAGAGGTTGGAATATCATAGAGATTTATATTTTGGAGAATGGAAGAAGCTAAGAAAATCATTTGATGAATAATAAAATTAACAAAAGATTTTGAGTTTTCAAAAACCAATCTATTTCTAGCCTTCCATAATTCCCAGAAAATAATTTTAGGAATTATGGAAAAAATGATCTTTCGATAATCTTTTTTATTTTTAATCATCCACCAAGATAATAGCATAGCCCTGCAAGAAATATTGTTAGGAGTAACTTTGAAAAGGGATGAGAAGTAAATCCAAACTTCTTTAGCTATTTTACATTCTAGCAAAACATGCTTACCACTATCTTCTTCGGCTAGACATTCTCTGCAAACAGGAGCTAATCTTATACCAATTTTTTGAATTTCAGTCTCAAAAGGCACAAAATTGTTTAATAATTTCAAATTGAAATTAGAAATTTTAATGGGGCAATCTTTAGACCAGTTTATTTTCCAAGTGAGAGAAGTTGGATTATTCTTTCTACATATCTGGTATGCTTCTTTCAATAAAAATTCTTCAATGACGGATGGGAATCGTATTTGATTCTCGAAGTCAATATGCTCATTTGATATGCTAGATATAGCTTTTATTCTTCTAAAGGTTGTAGATCTAGAATTTGAAAGCATTCTACTACGATATTTGGATCTCATAAAAGAAACCCAAATACATTTATCAAATAAAAATTTTCAATACAATTTCATACTAGAAGCATTGATAATATCTTCCAAACTTCTAAAATTTAATCCTCCTTCTTCAAATGGAAAACATGTGTCTTTCCATTTAGACCATTGGTATAGATTATCTTTATTGACACCTCCCCAATAAGATTTAGAAAAAATATTATTCAATCTTTTTATTATAATTTTAGGAGGGCTAAGAACATAAATGGTGTGAACTGGTATGGATAATAGGACACTTTTAATCAGAGTGGCCCTACCAGCTTGAGAGATTAACTTAGCAAACCAAGAGTTGAGTTTATCTCTAATTTTGTTCACAAGATAAGAAAATCGAGACAGCTTATTTCTCCCTTTATTAATATATCATCCTAAGTATTTCATAGGAAGACTTTTAATAGACAATCCAGAATTGGTTCAAATATTATGTTTTCTAGAAGGGGAAAGTTTTTTATCAATAAAAATAGAGATTTTAGAAATGTTTATAGACTGACCTAAAGTTTCTTCATAGGTTTTAAGCAACTTAGCAATAGCTAATAAACTTTTCTTATTCCCATTGGGAAAAATTATAATATCATCAGCATAAGCCAAGTGTGATATCAAATTACAGTTATTAGGATGAGAAAATGGAGTAGCTTTATCATTTATGAACAAATTATCAATATTCCTACTTAAACATTCAGCAGCTATAATAAACAAGCTAGGAGACAGAGGGTCCCCTTGCCTAAGCCCTCTAAAAGATTGGAAGAAACCTTTACTTTGCCCATTTATGGATATAAAGAACCAATTATTAGAAATTAATCTCCAAATCGTATCAATGAACGTTTCATTAAACCCAAATTTTCTCAAAACTTGATATAGGAAAGGCCAATACACTTTATCATAAGCCTTTTCCATGTCTAATTTAATAATAACATTTTTCCCACGAACTTTTTTTCCTATAGTTTGAGCTAATTCATGAGTCAAAAGAATGTTATCATTAATACTTCTACCTTTCGCAAATCCAGATTGGTTAGGAGATATTATAATTGGCACTAGTCACTATAAATCAAGGTTTTAAAAAAATGCGGGACGTGATCGAAGCGTGGAGGCCAAGCCTTATGCCTTAGAAGCCCAGGCGGGCATTAAGCGTAAAAAGACGTAAAAAGGCGTTTAGGACTTTTTTAATATATTTTAATATTTTTAACCATAACAAGGCTATTAAAAATACAAAAATTGTACATAATACCTTAAAATTATGTTTGAATATATGCAAATTAAAATATTGTTTGATTGTTTTAGACGAGATATTAGTCCGGTTTGTAAAAAAAGTCTTTAAAAGGCGATATCGTTTCACTGAAGCATTTTTATTTTTATTTTAAAAGTGCGCTTTAAGGCTTTTACCAAGAATAAGGCATAAAGGGCTTAAGGTGGGGCGTTTCTCCCAAGCCTCAAGCCTAGGCTAGGGGAGCATTTTAGAAAACTGAACTGACTCATAAAAATAACTCTGTAGGGATGAAATGCTCATACTACTGGATTACTAGAATGAATTAACAAAAAATACCATATGGTCCTCCTGACAGAGTAACACCACAATTGAAAATGTAGACATCAAAACTCTCGACACGTGTCCAACAAATCTTTTAATTGGTCACAGTTGAAATATAATCTTTAATTCAAAAGCACACGCGACACTTCTTTAATTCACCGTTGAAAGATAATTATTGTATAGACAGCCAATTTCATAGATCATTGATTACCTGCATCCCCAAACAAGCAATTTCCATTAGAAATATATAAATATGCATTATTACCCGATCTGTACACATATATAAACACACCACCAAGATATTATACATGATTACCTCATCTATCGATTTCTTTTTCTTGGTCTTCTTTACTATAGTTTCATACACATTTATGTATCTTTGTTTCTGATATTGTCAATGGTAACTTTCATCACGTCAATGTTTTTGCGAGGTGCCACCCCTTGTCATAAAAGTTAATCCACTCCTCAACTTGTTCACGTATTTTGTCTCCAAAAGCAGTGGTGTTCTTATCTAAGAAACATTCAATACGAGAAGCAATAGAGCACTTGTTTATAAGACAACGAGCCATTCAAAATTTGTTTCGAGAAGATGCACGACTGATAAAATAAGAAAGGAATATAAGACCACACTTTGGAGTGTTCCCTTTAGTTTTTAATGCCTTGGAGAGTGCCTTCTCTACACAAAGAAGATGAAGGGTAGAAGAATTAAAATTAGACAACTCTGATGAGAATTAAATGAATTCATAAATCATTTGGATTACAACTATAGAAAACTAATTTCATAAATTGTTTACATGTCTGTGTGTATAAAGAGAATTAAATTCTAGATTGAACAAGAAATCACCATCATCATGCACATACATAAAAGATCATATATACAAAAGCATAATCATAAGCTAATAAAAATGTTTACTCTAAAGGAAAATGGAAGATACATCACTTGCAATGAGGGATCAAGAACTCGTCTATAGATGAAGATGAAGATGTGGAAACTTGAAATGGTAGTTTTCATGGAAGTGCGTTGTTTAACGAAGAGCGAAGCCATTTTAGTGGAGATTACTGCATACAATATTATATATAGACAAATGGGGAGAAGTCGTAGTATGCATTTCACTTCTTCAACTTGTGTCACTGTGGATAAATTCCATGGACTATAAACATCATTCTTGTCTAGAGTTTGTCGTTTGATGTGACTACTTCTCTATCCAAAAATATGTTTTTATAACACAAACTGGAATGATAATTTGATTACCTATAAGTAAAAAAAATAATATACCAATAGTTGCACACTCTAATATTTAAATCGATGTGGTGTGGATGCAAAAAGAAATCTTTGATCTTGATTATGAAACACCAAAAAGATAATTTATTTATTGATATGTTTGAGATTTTCATAGTGAATCCTAATATGAGACGTATGGAAGAAAAATTAAAATGATCAAAAACATAACAGAGAACCTAAATTAAACACCATGTACATATGTTAGCTAATTGATATGGTCCTCAAACATCACAATAAATAAGATTCTACAATTCAAACATTTGAAAAAACCATATCATGTACCTAAATAACTAAGTAGGTACATGATATGGTCCCCAAACATCACAATAAATGAGATCAAAAGGGGAATTTGCTAAATGATTGTTAGAAACAAAATAAAATATTCTCTATTTAGCTAAAGGACATATTGAACACGAATCATTTGTATTTGAAAATTTTGATTTCAATTGCAATTGTTCTTTAATAAAATTTAGTCTTTTGTAAGACAAATTTCCTAGTCTAGAATTCCACACATCATAACTGAAATTATTAACATCTGAAGAAACATACATGTTACAAGACTGAAACATATGTGTGCAAGACTGTAAAATGGGAACCTCATAAATAGGAAGATCAACATCAAACACATATAAGCCTCCAAGTTCGTTACCCTTACCAATCATCCCTGTGAGTGTGAGATACTGAATATCATGACAATCCGTAAGAAAAATGATAGAGAACAAATTAATAGAAGTAAATACAATCTCATAAAGAAGATTAAACTTAAATTGAGGGACAAACAAGACATATGTGAGAAATAAGGAAGAATTTACTTGAACAGTACTTATAATAGAGATAGGAAGTCTAGAAGAATTCATAATGGCTATGAGGTTTTCCTTTAAGGGTAGTACAAGGAAAATGGACAGATCTTGAAGAACTTTGAAGTTGGCAATCAACGTGGATCTCATTATGGGGGGTTCGGGTTTTAGTGAAGACACTTAAAAGGATAAAGGAGATGCATAATATAGAATGTGAAGACAAGTGTGAAAATTTTAATATATAGGTTGTATAATCTGGAGTATAATTAACAATGTTACTTGGCTACATCAAACTATGGTTTTTTGACAATGTGATAGGGTAACAAGTATTACTTAAGGACTTCCATATGTTATCGATGTCGGCATACCATATCAATACCCGCAATGAAGATGTTGAGTGAATTCCAATTTCATGTTTTCTTCCCAAATTAGTAAAATCCATATATCCAGGATCACAAGATATCAATTCCTTTACTAGAACCCAAACTTTATACCCGAATTTACTAATTTGATAAACAATATCAACAATAAATTAGACTGTTAAAATAAATGGACAGAAAGTGTTCTCTTTGGGGATTTATTTCTGAGCAAAAGACAATACCAAACATGAATAACAAAATTAACCAATGATCTTTTGTGACCACTACTAATTCCACATGGTAAATTTATAATTTTTTATAGGTTGAAAATGGGATGCATATTTATCCAAGATATAATAAAGTTTTTTATAGGTTGAAGTTGCCAATATTGGTGTAGCTGAGTTTAACAAAGGAAAAAGCAAGCATATAATTTATAGTTATTTGGCCATCAAGTGTGGTTTTATATTAGGTTATCCATCAAAGTTTAAATAACATCGCAAAAAATAAAGAACGTACCAAAAATGAAATAGATACAAAACTCATATTTGAAGGAAACAGCGATGCTGCCATCCTCCATCATCTTTTTGGTGTTGGATAACAGTTGCTTCATATCGTATATTACAAAGATATATTAATTTAGCTTATTCATAGAGCATAATGAAATTCTGAACTTCAACTTGGAAAAGAAAAAGGGCTAATTAAAAAAAGTACATTATTGAAAATATACTTGTTCACTAATGCATTTGTTGTTCCTGAGTCGTACGCCATTACACCTTGAAACCGTAATTCCTTTTAACTCATCTAGCAAAGGGGAAAGGTTAATGTCAATGTCTTTGCTCGGAGCATTCGACCGGGATATTAAAATTTACATCATTGAAAACTCACTTTTCATGGTTAAAGACGGTCCTATATTAAGAGGAGAAACAAGGATAGGCCAACAAATGTAACTAGAGCTGAGATACCCATATGGATTAAAACCATCGTGGCTATACTAAGACAAACATTATGTTAATCAATGGGATGACGCATGATATTTGTGCCACACTGCACTCTAGCATTCCAAGTCATCTCATATGTAATCCATGGTATGGTGAATAATCTCTTCAACCTTGGAATCAGGGGAGAAATGTCTAACTGTCTTCGGAGGTACTTTACCCTCCCCATTTATTCCCAACCTATACCTGGGTAGGTTGTATACTGAGCATTTTTCCTTCATTGCATTTTTTTCTATATAAAATACAATACTTTTTTCATGCATGAGTTATATTATAATACAGACCAACTTCTTTAATTATCATCTTCATGGTTGCATACTTGGATGGTATTGTATTTTCTTTCTGTAAAAACTCTTTAAACATCCCCAAAAGTTTCGTAACACTATTATCTGACAAACCATATCTTGTCTTTATATTATTCAATTTGATAAGAAAATATAGCGTCGTATATTTCTCAGGACTGTACGGGTACAACATTTTACTCGCCTTGCCACATAACTTTTCGTATTTTAACTCCTCATTAGTCCCATCACGATTGTCACCTCCCCCCATTCTAACATGCTCACTTGATAAAAGATCTACTTCACGATTAAATTTTTCGAATGCATCGTAAACAAGCTCTTCCATTCTTGGATTATCGAGGACAGGGTCATTGTATTCAACACTTTCAGTGGGTTCTTTTTCTTTTCTTTTAACGACTTCCTTTTCACCATGAAAATGTAAAAACGTGTAAGACTTGGATATACCATAACGAAGCAAATGAAAATGGACGTCTTCAAGCTCCAATAACTTTCCATTTTAAAATTTTATGCATAGGCATGAAAATAAGGTTTCTGCACCACCGTTCTTCTTCACAAAATCAATGAACGTAGCAACCCCATTAATGTATTTTGTACTTCTTCTTTCATGTTCCTTCATCCACTCTTTACTAACTTCCAGTGATATTACGCATGTTGAGATACATTTGTAAAAAATTAATATGCAGTATTTAATATCTAAGCATCCAGCAGCAGGCAAAGAAATGGTCTATTATTCACAATCTTTGATTAATGTTTAATGAAGTAAAGTGGTGATTACAAGTGGATTTTTCAAACAAACATGAACGAGTTTACAACTCGAGAGTCACTCAATATAACAACCCCTATTTTGATACAAATGTTTTTATCAACATATATAACATGATCTTAAAATCTCATATAATATAATTTATAACCAAATGAAGTATAAATTAAACATTTGTATGGTTGAAACCAGAAATAATCTTCTCTATATTTGAAAGGTAATATAAACACACCCGACCTTAAGCCCAAATACGCCAAACCCCAACTCAGCATTACTTCTTGTTTCTTTAACTTTCAACACCTATAGATACACACACATGTATCTATAACTATATTAAATTTTAATACACAGTCACACTCTTTTTTTATTATTAAAAACTTATATTTTAACACAGCCACACGCATATATGTGTGATTCGAACATTTGTGTGTACACACACACACACACAGAGGTTTATGTTCAAATGGGTCTGTAGTATAGCATTTTGAGATTTGAGATTTTGATTTCGATTTTAAAAAATAGTTGAAGAATATTCGGCAATCTCAACCCATTTCAACTAATGATAAATCTATTGCCCACCCCCCACCCCACCCCACATCTCTAAACAAAAATAAATAAACAAATAAATAAACCGGTTGCCTACAATTAACCCATTAACATTCGACACATACATGTAAATAATCTATCATAAACCCAAATATCATCCATACAGCTAGTTCTCAGTTCAGATTCAAACAAGTAACGTAAAAATTATTCTCAAATTATAAATTAAAAAAAATAAATAATCTATTGTTAAAAAATATGGTGTCACTGTTTCTCTATTTTCATCTAATCGAAACCTTAACCCATAATGTACACTGAAAGTAAACATAATGACTGAAACCCATATCTTCTATTTTTGAATCTGAACCTAAGCTTTCAATTACGTTCTTGAGATACACACCTAGAATATACATCACGAGTCAAATTTTGAGAAAATAAAAAATAAAGATAAAAAAAAATATTTGTTGTAAAATCGATTGAACAGAAAAAAGCATTTTTTACTGTCAGTTCAATCGATTTCGCACAGAAAAAACACACTCTCAATCGATTTCACGTTGATTTCTGTTGAGTGTTTCGGATCGAATTATAACAATTGGGGATTTATATTCCTAACAAAACAAGATATAAATAGAGTCAATTCTTAATTCGTAAAAAGAAACGAAAAGTAAATTTTAGTTTCGCATTGAGAATCCGAAATCACGGTAATCATTTGGTAACAGTTGCCTTCTGATTTCGCAGTACGAAGGAGAGAGGGAAATCGAAAATATAATTTGACATTTTACAGAATATACAGTAAAATAAAAAATACAAGAACACGAATACAAATTAACAACCTAATACACGAACACGAATATAAACTAACAACCTAATACATGGTTACCTTCTCATTTCGCAATGAAAATATCAAATCAATTTGGAGGCACGAAAGTTTGGAGGGACGGGATTTCGCACGAAGGTCTGATTGGAACGCTTGGTGGGAATGTTTTGGAGAGGAAATTTAGTGAAAAAATTTTGACACATTTTTTTTATTATGTAACCCTTTTAGGTTATGCCATTTACAAATTAAGTAACAATCACAAATTTTACAATGGCTTTGAACACTTACAAATTTTGTAAGTGTCCTAAACCGTTGTAAATTTTGTAAGTGTTATAAATACTTACAAATTAAATAATCTATTAGTTGCAAAATAGCCAATATGGTGTAGTGTAACACCCCCACCCCACCCCACCCCGGTACTATAAATGTCTTAGAGTCCTCCCAAAATATCATTATTTTCCATAAAAAATATTGATTTTTTACAATTTAGGTGAACTACTTTAAGGCTGTTTACTGTAATTTTCTCTTATTTATAATATGGAAATGATTATTTGGCCTTCGAGCATCGCTTCTCATGCTATCACTTTAGATAACATTCTCACTTTTTTACACGTTCATGCTTTTTACGCCTTTATTTTTCACAAAAGTGTATCTGAAAAAATGAAAATAATTTCCAAAATTATAACCCTTATGTTCCATATTAATAGTTGATGTTTAAAAGTTAGATATTTAAAGAAATAAATTTATCTTCCACATTTATCTTCTTAAAATAATGAATACATTTTAATGCAAGACATGCAATTAGATAATTATTCTATAATTAGTATTATTGAAATGAATAAGTTTGTAATATCATCTAATTTTAAATCAAATATTGCAAACAAAATTATTAATTTTGGAAGGAAAAAACAAAATATTTCAAATGACGCTAAAAAAATTCGGGACGTTCCCATTTAGTATCTCGCTAATAAGATATTTTGACTTTAGTGCATTAGGATATTTTCTTAATACTAAAGTCTTTCACCCTTAGTGTAAACATTTTATGTCTGTATATGTACAAACTTAACACATGTACATTATAAATTTCAAATATAGATTATAAAATTTCACATATAAATTATAAAAATTCACAGGTGGATTAATAGATAATACAAATCAAATATACACGACACACGTGACCACATTATAAAGATTTTCTCATTGTATCTCAAATATCTGAAACGTGAAGAAGTTTATTAGTCTACAGTTATCATCAAATCTCAAATAGCTGAAGACTTAAACGTAAAACAAGAGTACAACAATCCCAAAAATAGGGCTCTATAGCAACAACGTTAAGCTGAAAGCGAAAATAAGCCGTACAGATCCTATGGACACTAGAACCTGATGCTCTGATACCACCTGTGACACCCCGCATAATTAAATACCGGGCGATCACTCCTTTATTAAATTAAATCAAGGTAAACAGTTGGTTCTTCCTCAGCATCACAAATCCAAACTGAATAAATCCCATAATAACAATACTGGAAATAACTGAAATACAAATGTCCCAATAACAATGAAATAATAGAAAGAGCTACACATGCTCAACTAGATGAAAGTACTAAGAGTGGATCCGAATGAACGAAGTCGTCTAATCAAGAGACCTGCAACTCCCACCTAAGCTGCAGCGCGTTCCTTCCAAGAGAACCTAAGCAAGAAGCCCCTGTGGCTGGGCACCTGTAATACATACATATATATACAAGAGAGAGAAAGAGAAAAAGAAATGGGTCAGAGCCCGATGGTGTGTTTGATTTAAAATACGTTTAACAAGTATTTAAATTGATACAGGCCAATGCAACAACATATTAGTGCGACACTCTCTTGAGAAATTCTCACCTCTCTTCTAATGTGCACACCTATCGCACTAACCCTCCCCACGGTTTGTCTTGTCATTTTTCGCACTAACCTTCCCAATAATTTAGCTTATCTTAACTTACTCATAAGATTTCAAAACCGAACAATTATCATTGTTGAAAAAGAATACTTCCAATTAGCAGCACAACTCTCGTTTTTGCTTTATTAATTTATAAAATTTTCCAGTGTCATATTATACTTTCACAAAACAAGTATTTACTATTTGAGTCATCAACCATGTCCTACTTATCAAATCACAGTAGGCAGTTTCAAATTCCCGAATCTCATATATATATTAACTACTCGTATAATATATATATATAATAACAGCACCCCAAATAAAACTATGGTGCGTGCATACTTCTACTATCCAAACCCCATACCACTCATATCAATGGGAATACAATTTCGGAATCACTCTCGAACTGTATTAACACATACACAAACAATATCGAGGCGAAGCATAGATTCCAAGTCTCTAAGAGGATGGAACATACTCGCGTCTCTTAGGACCGTCGGAACTATCAATTCGATAGCCTCTACCAAGGATATCTATCTTCTAGGGTACAAGTCAATATCCCCCATAAAGGTCCCATCAAGATAAGACTGTCCCAGCACTGTAACCTCAAGGATAGCAAGTAGCGCGGTATGTTTTTCACATGTATATAATATATGTACACACAATCATATAAATATACCACTTTTATCATATTAATATAGGTTCCTCTCGTCACCCACATTTATCCTTAATTTCACATTATTAGTATTACGTATAAGGTTTCATCTCTAACCTTAACTCGAAGAGTTTTCTCACTTATTACGTGACACTCGTGGACTCTATCCTTCCAAGTAGAAAATTCAGTAGGTATACCTCTATTCACTATCGTAGTTATTCGTCGTAATCTCTCACTTGAAATACGTAGTTTCATCGTTCATTATATAATTATCCCAAAAGCAAAATTCTCGTCTTATAATAATGTTCCCAACACTTATTCATGTGTCCTACTGGTCTTTCCTCTCTCCCAAAGCATTTTATTAAGAATACCCAAGAATTATTTCACGATAAATTTAGTTTAACTAATTAAACAAGGGAAATAGGAGTCTTCCAGGAGGGGTCGATCGATCGAGGTCTGGGGCTCGATCGATCGAACCTTTGATCGATCGAAGCTCTATGCTCGATCGATCGATCAAGCAGGTATTTTGATTTCTGCAGAATTGCAGTTACGGGTTCTACCAATTTTCTTCCTCCAAATCCATGTTTTCCAACCCCAAACGTCCCAAGAATTCTACTACTAACATTATAACAATATACCAGATGTTTCTAACGTAAGGCATGTACATATTCATCATTTAAACGTGGATTTTCAACCCAAAATTATATCTAATTATCAAGAACCCTAGAATTTTCTTAAACAGATTTCTAACAAATTTTTCTCCAGAATTTCTTTCTTATAATCATCAAAATTTCGTGGTTAATTTCCTCTACATGGCAAGGGTTTCCAGAATCATCATATCAACCAATACTACATGGATTTTCCTATCACAAATTGGGTTTTCTTCCACATATTTCATCCCTAATCATTCCTAAACTAATATGGAAATTGCACCAACGAAAATAGCAAGATAAACACTTGTCTGGGATTTTCAGAAGTCTGGAATGCGGCTGATTTTGGTATGGTTGCGTTTCCCGTCTCGCGATCTACGCGTTGGTGGTGGTGGCGGTGGCGCAAACCGTTGAGTTTTGGGCCTTGAAATTGCTTGAGAGCTCTCTCATCTCTTCTCCAATGGCCGTCACTTGTGTTTAGAGTTTCTAACCCTAGAAGGTAACCTAGGTATCTGATATAACTCCTCTAATTTTCGTGGGTTTAATTACCCAAAAATGTAAAAGGACCAAAATGCCCTACCGGGTTACTAATTAGGCCTAAAAACACCCCGAGACCCTAACTACACCCCCGGGTACACTTTTCTGACTATCTCGACCCTTCCGGACGCGTTGGCGCGCTCAAAATGATCATACGGCCAACTTATAAAATATTCACTTTTTATTTATCAAAATTTAGTCCCGACGCGACACGAGCACGTTCCGACTTAAATTTCTGAAATTGTCATTTAACTCACTCATGACATTCAATATAACCAATATAATATATTACTTTGCTCATTAGTAATATTCAACAAATTTCCCATAATTACTAACTCTCGTCACGTTAATAATTATAACATAATTAATTTCCGGATTTTTATTAAATAATTCATTCACATTAACTTTAATAAATCCCCAAATTAATATAGCATAAAAATACGGGGTATTACAGTTTACGTTTCCATTGTTGATGCCATAAAACCATCTCCAAGGCATGTGTGCATTGTTTACCACTCAAATGCTCAAATACAATTTCGCTCCCCTCAAAAAGTTGTTTTGTTTCAAAACAATAAGCAAAACAGTGCTCTCGTGACAATTGAAATGTCGCGAGAAGAGTGAAAAACAAATTTAGAAAAAAAAGATTAAAATAAATGTCGAAAACATCGAAGGCCAAAAAAAAATGTGCGGCAAATGAAGTGCCACCAAAGCTTAGTTTGGCCACTTCTCGGTTCACTTGCAAGCAATTTTGCTACCCGAACAATTTTTTCAAGACGATATTAAAAAGATAAAAATGTAAAATGAACCACCAAGAATATTTTTTTTATAAAGTGTAATTCTAAGCCGACTCAGAATTTCGATTCATTATGTGCGACTCATTGACGTGCCGTGTTTCCATTAATTCATGTTTTGAATAATATTCAATGCATTCTAGACACGAAGCAAAAAAAAAAATGAACCAACAAAAATATCTTTTTAAAAAGTGTAATTCTAAGCCGACTCAGGATTTCGATTCATTTTATGCGACTCATTGACGTGTCGTATCGTGTCTACATTAATTCTTGTTCTGAATAAATATTCAATGTACTCCAAACACGAACCAATCGAGATAAAACTTGTTATTTCTATTAAAACCCTATCTCTAATTATTGTCCTAACTTGTCATTTTATATTTTTCTCTTTTCTATTAAAACAAGGTCTAAAAGTACTCTTCGGTTAGATTGTTATTTTTTCTTGTTATGCTGATTACATTAATTAAAGAGTACTTTTAGACTGACACTTTAATTCGATATATTTTGAGATGATATCGTGACGTATTACATTTATATTGACTCGTGTTTGAACCCATCATTAATGAACCCTAAATATAAACAAATACGAATACGATATAATAAGTCACTGTGTCATATCCAAAATTATTATTGTTTCATATAGTCTTCAACATTTTTGGAAAAAAAAAAATACATTTCCATGTTTATATTCTCTCTTGTTTACACAACCACACACTAGTGGTACAATTATAACCTCTCTTGTTTAATTAGCAAGCTAAAGTTTGAATAATGATTACAATTTTTGCCAGGTAATCAGCTAAGAATCTTCCTGGTTTTGTCTGTTACACACACTGCCACTCTAGTACAAAGATAAGACCTCTACCCAATAAAATTGAGAAAGGTCACATACTATTACCCTAACAATTTTACCACCACAATGCCGAAACATTGTGTGCCTTAGTAACAGTGGATAATGTCTCAGATATAATTCCAAGGCCCCACTCTATAATTGATATCTCAATTTAGGCATTGTATGTATCTAGGGCCCCACCCTAAAACTACTACTAAAATTAAGGGTACCACACAGCATGATCTGTTTTAGCCCCATTAGCCTAAACCACTTCACCTAAAAGTATATGCTTTGAAAGTTTGAATAGAAACCATTTCCTACAAATAATTGTGTTTTTAATATGAGTAGTTTTATAGAGCGTGAATTTTTGATCGACTTTTGGTCGATACACTGACGTGTCGCCTGTTATTGGTTGGTTTTGAAGTCCCGCTAGCGCGAACCCCACAAATCAACCAATAACAAGCCGACACGTCAGTTTGTCGGCAAAAAGTCGGTTAAAAATTCGGACAAAATAGAAGTTTTGTTTTAATATACTTAACAACCATTTCGGTTTAACTTGGTTGGTATTTTTTGGGGGGGATATTAATGTCACTTTCTTTTATGTAGATGTGTACATATGAATTTTTTTTAGCGGTTGTACTTTGATTAGATAACAAATACCTTCATTCAAATTACGGTTGGTATTGAATTCGAAACATGAGAGTAGTCTCTTTATATATGGGAGTAAGGCAGTCGACACCCCCTCTCCCAAACCCTGTAGTTAAACGGGGGCTTGTGCAGCGTGTATGATCTTTTTTTTTTTATACATGACTTTTTTTTGTTTTGAAAAAAATTATAATTTGTATAGTCAAGTCTCCAACATACCTCATTAAACATACTTATGAACATATCTATTTTTTTTAAATAGTAAAAAAAATAATTTTATGTTGATATTTTTTATATGTGTTCATGATATTTCAATGTATCACTGTAAAAATGTTCAACTCAAAATAATGTGCTTTGTTATTTTTAAAAAATAGGTAAAAAAAATAATAGTTTTAAAGGTAAAAACTGTCAGTTTTTTGAACTATTTTTTAAAAATAACAAAAAAAATTATTTTCAGTTGATTTTTTTTTAAAGGGGCACATTGAAATATCATGAACCCATATAAAAAATATCATCTCAAAATTATTTTTTTTTACTATTTTAAAAAATAAGTATTTTCATAGGTATGTTTCTAGAAGTTATGTTAGAGAGTCTAACTAATAATTTGTACGTCAAATTTTATAATATATATATAAATTCTTATAATAGACACGTATTAAGTTTGTGTATATCCTTACTTATAATACATTAAGAAGTGGAAACCTTAGTGCCCAATAAATATTTAATTGGACTAGAGCAAAAAAAATATTGGCCAGTGATTAACATGGAAAACTCTATACACAATTATATGAGTTTTTGTCTCATTGAGACATTTTTGTATGAAAATGCTCTAATTTAGTTTTTTTATTTTAATGTTCAACCGTTATTATCAATTAAGATAATGAATCATTTTGAATTGTACAGAAACAAATTCAATTAAAAATATTATTTCATTAACGTTACTAAAGCTCTCGATTAATAAAATTCAAAATTATTTAATTAACATTTAACTATATAAACTCTTTAGAAAGTTCAACAATATTTCTTATTTATTAATGATAGTGGATTTAACGATTTTTAAGATGTGAAACATGTAAACACTAATTCAGACACGTTAACTATCATATACCGCCGAGTTAATACTAATAAAATCATTAAAATTCCTTGCATGAACCAACAAATTTATATCGATTTATATTGTGTCTTATTTGAAAATATCTATACCAAGTATATATTTTGAATGCACTTTTTATCCCAAAGCAGTATATTACCAAAATGGAAAAAGTAAAAGACATGAAAAGAAATTTAAAACATGCATTTATAAAGTACCTTAAAATATAGATATATTGGTTTATCCCTATCTTTTAGGTAATTACTTTACTTTTGAGTGACACCGGCATATTTTCTAGCCAAGAAAGCAGTTACCATTAAACAGGGTTTAATGGTAATTTTGTCTTTATAAACAGGGTTTTCCCAAAAACAAGAAAAATCAAAAAATAATTTGTCAATCAAATCATATGATTTGATATTTGACTATTAAAAGTAGTTACCAGTAATTACTATTAACATTTTGATTAACTTTGATATAATTGATCCAAAAATGTTTGAGATTATTTAAACTATTTGAAAAAATTTATTTGTAAACCAAATACTTACGGGTCAAAGTCAAAATTCTCTTAATATACTTACTAACCCAATTATAAAAAATATAATAAAAAATAGTGTGTCAAGATTAGACAAATCTGACATTTTTTTTGTGTGACTTGAACATTATTTTATAGCATTTAATTTCTTAATAATGTACTATTAACACACATTATCAATCATTTGCATAAATAATATAATACCAATCTCGTATGACTGTTCGTGTTTTGTCACCCGAATTGAAGACTTCATTAATAATTTTTTAGATCTTAAAATATTACATGTGAATACAAATTAATTGAGCCCCGCAAAGTAATAAAGTACTTTTCACTCAAATAAATGCCTATCAAAAAGGTAATTATTTGTAGGTAGTGATGAATGAGTGGGGGGATGAAGGCTGTCACACACAAACACAAAAAATAAAGAGAAAAGAAGCTCAAAGTCTTGAAATTATAAGATTTTGTTGTCAATTATTAATTTTTTTAAATTAAGAATGATCCTAAATAAAATTATAAAATTACATAGGTGCAATATAAATTTATAATGAACGGTTTAAGATATGTTGTAGTTAATAGTCAATTAGTTTTAGTTCCATATATTTTGAAGAGTCCCGTAGTAATATGATCATATTATTGTAACTAGCATGTAACTCACGCGATGCGCGGCGTCCATGTGTAAAACAAAATTAAAATAAATTGTAATAAAGAAAGTAAGTAATTATATTGAAATGTGAGACAAAGTAGATTAGTCTAACATTAAGTACGTAACGAAAAGATGATATTAAATCTGTTATAATAAAATGATCACGTAACACAATTTTTATTTATAGTAGAAAAAATTTTGAACACGAAATAAACAAGACAATGTAATGATTATTGTAATGAGAGAACCTCTTCCGCAATCCATAAGTTTGTAACTCCCTCATTCCTTGAATTATATTTCTTTTCCTCTGCAAATTAATGAAAGAGAATTTAAATAATTTTTGAATATTTAAAAACATAATAAGTAAGCATATATCAGTTTCTAAGACATATACTCAATCAAATACATGTAAATTGCATTGTATTTGGACTATAGGAGTGTAATAAAAAAATCATATAGTTGACTTTTACTACTAATATACTTCCAAAAAATTTCAAAAATTAGGAGATTCAAAATTAGGAACTTCACACATGTTTTCTTCACGTACTCAATTCAAAACCTAGACTGAGCAAAGAAAAAAACTAATTGAAAAACATACAAATGAATTAACTATAGTGAACTAATTTATTATCAGATTGCATTGGAACTCAAGGCAATGTATGAAATTTTTTTCCAATTTCAAATGATCGAACCAAAAATATATATTAAAAAATACATGTTTTTGGCTTGCAGATCTGAAACTCCAAATGTTGGGATTTTTAAGATTTCGAAAAACAATTCAAGAAAAGCAAGGGTTTGATACAATAAAAATCCTCGAAATAGACAACATGAATGGGAACACGCTTACATAAAGAAAATACAAACTAAAAAAAGCAATAAAAATGCGCTCAAACGAAGTCTCCATCTCACTCAACCCACGTGAAAGAAGTCAAATAGTAGGAAAAAAAAATGAAAACAAAATTTTTCTACATGAAACATAAATAAGGATCACCATTGGAAATCATTGAGATAAAAAAGGATGATAAATTCAACATAAATATTACATTCAGCCTCTGCCAAAAAGGAACGCAATAATCAATTTTATTCGTCAAAAAAGACGCATTCAACTTCAATACATGGATTCATACTCTGTTGTCAGATTGAAGTTTTTCGCTTTAGCGATTTCCAGTCAGTTAACTGATTAAAATGTAGATCCTTATCATACTTTTCTATTATGATTGAAAATCCTTGTGGATTCACCCCATATTCTGTAATTGATGCACCACATCGGATTAAGAAATTTTATATTGAAAAAACCTTCATTGATCATCATTATACGAAAAAGATGAAGGCTTACCTGATCTGAAATGGCAAAGAGATGAAATTGATGGAAATAATAGAGATGAAAAAAATCTCAAACGAAATTAGAGACCAAATATTAAACTTTTATTAGAGAAGAAATGGATGTCTGACGGCTATGAAATCCACTGGTACAATTCGATCGTGTGGATATCCACTTCTCCCTTCAGTACCTTCTTCCCATACCCATTTCCCATTTATGTGATGGCAAATGGCTCATGATATTTCAAAGTCAGTTGTACCGGCTTGGAGATGAAAAGACAAAGCAAGAATTTTAATGAAAGAGATAATTAAAAGATAAAAATAAGAAGAGGATACGTATAATCAAAAGTCACGAGGATGGGAAAGGGTTTTAGCTTTTGGGTTTCTAATGGAGCGTTGAGTTGTAATGAATTCTTGAATTGGGTGGAGTGATTAAAAACATGTAGAAAGTCCTTATTCACATATGAAATAAACGGTCCGCATTAAATTATTTTTCTACTCTTTTAGAAGTATAATATAAATTTAACATGATATGGGGTGCAAGAAGTCATTTGATATGTCAAATTTTGTCACCTCGTGTGCTCTTGTCCATGCTTCATATATATATATATATTGTTTAGTTTGTGTTGATTATAATTTAATATTGTAGTTATTTTGTGGTCACGGGGTTATCCCAAGATCAAAATTTTGGACCAGTCCATCTTTAATGCTTCACTATTTTGACAAAATATTACTATGGAAATAATATTTTTATTCACAATAATAAAAAATTCATTTCATATTTATTTTAATTCATTCAAACTAAAATTATTTTTTTACTAAGGTTCAAATTAAAATGGCATGAAATCTCTTAACTACATAACGATCGAGATGTGGCCACGTTAGACAACTTTTTAAGTTTTTTTTTCCTTTCGTGGATGGAAGTTTCAAACTCTACCTAATCTAACTAAGTTAACAAATGATGCATAAGAAACAAGTTTTGTATCAAATACAATTATGTTTGCATAAAGAATGTGAATTTTGCTAAACATTTAATTTCACGTTTTCTTTCTCTCATAGAAAATTGTTAACTATAACACTTGTTACTACATATGACTAACCAAGTCCTTAAGATGAATATATGTTTGTTAATTATGTGGAGTCACGGGTTGCCTCAATTAATAGAACTTTTTATGAACGAAAAAATTAAAATAAAGCGATCGAAAAAGAATTAAACTTGCATTGAATTAAAAGAAAGTAAACTACATTGATATGAATTAAAAGAAGGGTGGTTATTTGGAGTTTGGTTCCTAATAATTTTATGATTGAACTTGGCACCCAACATTTTCATTCCTTGGGGTTTGACCCCCAAAATGACTTTCAGCGACAAAAAAATATTGTAAAAAACATGTGGTAAAACTTTTTGCGACATCTTTTCCTTTGCTAAAAGTTATTTGGGGGTCAAAACCCGATAAATGAAAATTACGAATGTTAAACTGAATTACAAAGAATTAATGGGTGACAAATCCAAAACAACCCTTAAAAGAAGCACATAAATGAAATGATAAAGTGTAATAATATAGGTTAGTTTGATCTGTTTGAGATGTGTTTCTTCTTCCTCAAGGGTTGAGTTTAAAATTATGTATAACTAACTTCATTTGCCTCCAAGTAACTTCCATTTTGGATTCAAATTAATTCTCAATAAATTATTTGTAATAACCACCTTTGATTGCTACCAAATAACGTCTATGTTAAATTCAAATAACAACCACGTTGAACTACTTGCAACTTTCATTTATATTACTCTAATAACGGCCATATAACCAACTCTACCTTATCACAACCTCTAGCCACGTGCCAAAAAATATTTAGGAGATAAAATGATAAGATGTGGTGTGAGCATACCCCTCGGACCACCTGAATTATAAGCAAAGGTTTAGGTGGTGGAAACTTGACAATTAGAGCCTCAAATAGACTTCACTACATGTGTTGAATACACAAACTTCTTACTATATGAATTGATAAATATAATGCCATACCCTTTATTCTAATTTCAACTTCGGAGGTCACTAACTGTAGTAAATAAAAGCTACCTCTTCAAACATTGAAGGTAACCAAAAATGATGAATAATCTTAGTCACTTTAACCTATGAAGGTAACCAAGTATGATAAAAAAAATAAAAGAATGCAGCCTCTTTTAACATCGAAGGTCGCCATTACTGGTGAATAATCTCAACCCCTTATAACTTTGAAGCTCCAAATCCAAACGTACATGGATGATAATTTATAATTAACCTATAGAAAATAAGAAAATGGATAAATGATTGCCCATCTAAGCATCGATTCATGAACTACAAGAAAAAATTCCAATTGAGTCAATTTGTTTGTATTGGCTTAATTTCGAAAAAAATAATTTTAGTCATAGGTTAGACTTTGTATGTTGACCTTTCAAACCTATGATGCGCTTGATTGAAGACAGAGTAGTAAAGTTTTAGAGATTACATATTGTATCGTATTTTGTGCCACGTCTTTTCTTCATCTTTACGAGGTTCTCTCGGGTATGAATGCATCTGAATTTTGATCATTTGAAATTTATTTTGGGGTGTTTGTTTCTTTATAAATTATTTGGAGCTATTTTTAAAAGATCTTAAAAGAAAAATATTTTTTTGTTTTAAAGTTGTTTGAAAGACTTTACTGATTTCATTTGATTGAGTTTAGTTGTTCATTCAAACAAACATCAAATGAGATTTTTTTGTTTACAGAACTAATATGTTTGAAGTTCGTTCAAAGCTGGTTCAAACGAGTTTGGTTGTTCGTTCGAATGAGGTTTGAAGTGGTTCGAATGAGTTTGTAGTTTCATTCGAACGAGGTCTTGTTTTCGCTCAAATGAAATTTCTCGAATAATGTGTTGCCTCAAAAACGTATTTTCTATATAAAGAATTTTAGGCATATATTTTTGGAGAGACTTTTGGCTAAAAAATATTTTTCTATATATATCCAAAAGCTCCAAAACCCTAGTTTCATCCAAAGTATTTAAGATCTAAGTTTTATTATTTTATATGCTTTGAGATCTTATTTTGTGGGCACAAAGAAGTTTATTCTCTTCATCTTAATTGAGATCATTTTTTGTGGAGAATTCCATAATTCAATTTGTTTTTTTACATACAGTAGGCTTCGTGTATGGTATTGCAGTGAAGAAGCAGTGCGTCCATATTCTATATCCCTAGACGGTTGCTGAGCCTGATCAGTGGATACCGAGATGTATGTGGACTCACACGTTATAAACGCTTGCATGGGTGGATTCTTGCATTGTCATTATAGAGGAGATGTTAAAGATCGAAGATGTGTCAAGGCTTGAAAGGGCATCGAATCGTTGAGTAAATCATATGTCAACCTTTGTAAAACCCTATCATAGTGAATTTGCATGGTTGGGTCGTACGAGATTTTTCTCATTATGGGCTTTCCTCATACATCAACGTGTTGTGCACTACACCAAAACACGCCATTAGTATCAAAATTTTACCGTTACTAATAATTTTAGTAACACAATCTTTCTGTTAGAAAAAAGGCGTGGGGCACGAAGCTAATAACGGTAAAATTCTGTTACTAATAGTAACGGTAATTCAGAATTTGTAACGGTAAATTTCTGTTACTAATAGTAACGGTAAATTTTAGACTTAGTAATGGTAAAGTTCTGTTACTAATAGTAACGGTAAATTTCTGTTAATAATAGTAACGGTAAAATTCAGAATTAGTAATGCTAAAGTTGTGTTACGAATAGTAACGGTAAAATTATGTTACTAATATTAATACATATTTAAAAAAAAATTAAGATCCATTATCTTGATTATTATTACCACTATTTAAATCCTAAGAACATATACAAAAATAGTCTACAAAAATAAGGGCATTATATTCAACATTTATATTTATATAAGCCCCCACTCTTTATTTATAAAAGAAACTTAAACCAAACAAATGAAACATCGTAATACAATCCCCCCGAAAGTTGCATTATTTTAATAAAAGCATCCAATATAACATCCTAATACAATCATCCCCAAATGAGATATTTTTATATTATAACAAATCAGATGAAATATAAAAAAGAAGTTCGTTGTTGTTGACTATCAACTTTCGTTCTATTATCATCATCATCAAGGCCGCAACCGACAACGCTAGAAACTTGATGATGATCCAAAAATGACATTTTGTCAAACAAAATAAAATTATCATATTAGTTATAATATCAACATTTAGTCATACAAAATTAATTTCGTACAAAAAATTATCCACCAGCAAAATTAATTGCACAAGTATATGAACTTATTATATCACATTTCACATCAGCACTTAAAAGTAGGAAAGTTCACATATAAATAATTATGTGAACTTATAATATCACCCTTTCACATCAACACACAACACATATAGTTTCTAACACATATTCAAAAAAAATTTGGTACTGTTCACACAAACACAAAAACACACACTTTCGCGGCACACAGACACTTAACACACACTTCATACTATTCACACAGACACACTATGATCAAAAAGTACTATTTACATGCAAGATGCGTGAGACTAGGACATGATCCACGCTTCACATTTGTTGGCATAATAAAACTAAGGTCCTCACTTTAATTACTTTATTTTATTTGTATTGATTGGAAACAAAAACTTCCATTCATGATAGAAAAAAAATAGTGATACTTTAATAACTAACATTATCTTAAACAAAAAGAAAAGATCCAACTATACAGGAGCATATTGAATTTACGAGGCACGTACATTATCCAAAGTTAAAACATAAAAAGCTAAAAGGTGACGAAAGAAATATGAAACAACTTAATTTCCAAAACTATTTTATCTACTTACCAGCTCTACACAAATTTCTCTATGCATGTGGTCAGTGTCGATTTGGGAACTGCGCCAATAATGGCATCTTTCTTCTCTTCGCTTTTAAAAATTATGACAGTTGGGATGCTTCTTATCCCATATCGGGTTGCAATCGAAGGACTCTCGTCAGTATTCACCTTGTAACACTTGAGCTTCCCTGCATACTGCCGGGTTACCTCATCGATAACAGGGTGGATCATGCGGAATGGCCCACACCATGAGGTTCAAAATTCAACTAGAACCGTGGTATCGCACTCGAGGACAAGTGATTGCCATGTTGCATCAGTGACAGGAGCAACTACAGATCTCACAAAATGAAAACCAAAATCACATTTCTTCAATGTTTTCTTTTAGGGTAAAAGCCCACTTTATTTACCATAAAAGAGATAATAAAATAAATTCAAAGACAATATCTCACAAAAAAAGAAGTCAAACCCAGAGGCTAGGAAAACAAAAAAGCGAGATTATAAAGTTAAAATCTTTACTTTTATTTATTCATCGTATTTAGGTGTCTTGCTGAACAAGATTAGTTATAGCTATAATTAAACATGTTGGTCTCCCCCTTGTACTGAGAACATTATAACTGTGAATATGGAAATGGGATAGGCAAACCTCAATTTCTTGTCCACAAATTTACATCAGAAACAACCAGTAAATCTGAACTGAATCGGTAAGAAAAACCCAACCAAGTAAACAGATGCTTGTGATACCAATATACTACGTATATACAGAGAATCAACAATATAGGATGTAAAATTTTACAATCTAAAAGCAGTGAGCAAACACATGAAGATGAGATATCACTCAATTTCACCTCTATTTGCTTCATGAGGGTAATGCAGTCCTCTGTCAACAGTCAGAGGGTGTGTGATGGGTTGAAACATAAAGATTGGTTTTGCGCAAAGCAATGCCTTATATCACATTTGGATAAAATATGATATAAAATTTTGTGTTTTGAGGAATAAATGAATCTTTATCTTGGATTGGTATCTCTTATTGGAGTTTGAGATTATGGTCTCGTATCACATCCACCGAAACATACTGCAGTAGTGGGAAAAGTACGCCTTGATAAACAACTTTGCATTGATAATATTGTTATAAATCATAACACACAACATTTTCACCATAAACGATGTTTATCTGATCCAAAATGCAGTAAAAAAAATGGAGCACAAACCATAGAAAACATATGTAAAAGAAAATATTAAGAGCAGATACATTGGTGAGACATCAGTAGTTTACCTGAAGCTAAAATATAAACAAAAGACACACTTGCTAAATCAACTTACTTTTTTGAATTATAAAAATTTCAGCCAAACCTTCTTGTATTTTAACATTTTCTTTAAAGTTTTTGTTATGGAAGGAAACAAAATCAAGTGATTTTCAAGCATATTGTTATCATCAAATTATTGTTAACAAGGATTGATAAAACATATGCGTAAGAAGAAAATGAGTGCCTTGGATATGGCAATTACCTGTACAAATACCTATTAGATTTTCTTTAACATCAGATGAAAGCTGAACACAATAGATATGCAGAGACATCCCAAAACTAGTCGGAGCGCAGGCAAAAGTTGTAAATCGTCATTAAATATATGAAAATTGATAATGTGTTGTTTAGGTACGCTTCCATTATAGTCCTTTACAATATGCTGAAAACTGAGTGCTAATTATAAAAAGACAAGTATATATCTGATTAATATTAAGAAAACTTATCTACCACTAACTCGGGTGATGTTATCCTTCTATATGAAGGCTAAATTTAAAATCTGTTTGTAAAATTTTTTATCTTCCAAATTGTTACTTAATTTGAGATTGGGGTAGTGTTTAAATTCTTTAGAACTTTTTTTACATTGATGTCTTGGGGTATCCAGGCCTTAAAGCACATGAATAATCCTCAATAGTACATTTAGACCCTCCAATTTGCATGCACCAAAACTAGGGGTGTTCACGGGTCGGTTCGGGTCGGTTTTGGACCATAGTTCAAACCGAACCGATCGGTTCGGTTTTGGAAAAGGCCAGACCGAAACCGAACCGACTATGAAAAAACCCGTCGGTTTCGGTTCACGTCGGTTTCGGTTCGGTTCGGTTTCGGGTCGGTTTTCGACGGTTTCATATTTGGGCCGGTTTTTTTAAGGGCGGTTTTCGGTTTGGGTCGGTTTTTAAAGGTGGGTAATGGTTTTTGGATATAAAAATATAAGTTATTTAGTTTTTTTTTAATATATATATTGGTTCGGGTCGGTTCGGTTTGAGTCGGTTTTTCCCACGTATAAACCGACAACCGAACCGACATGGTCGGTTTTTTATATCCGTAAACCGTAGGCCGAACCGGGCTAAAAAAAACCGGCGGTTTCGGTTCGGTTCGGGCCTGTTCGGTTCGGTTTTCGGGTCGGGCGGTTTTTTTGAACACCCCTAACCAAAACGCAATGGGAGGTGAGCCCAAGACCAAGAGGATTCTTACTTTAGACCTCCAGGTAGTGAGATAAGGATTAAACCTTTAGCAATTTCTTGAACAAATTAAACAGTCATAATAAGAAAGGTTATATTTTGCCCGTGGGAGGACACAGAAGAAAGCTTAGAGACAGAGAGGGAGAGAGAAGACAATTATTCAGTAGTCTAAAAAGCTCTTACATTTTTGCATAAACCACCAACCCGAGGCTACCCTCATTTTATTCAGAAGACAATTATTTTTATCATGATAAAATATACGACTGTTATATAAGATTTTGAATCCAATTGACATTATGAAGTTCTAGGTCTACCCTCATTTTCATTTAAGAAAGGCCATTTAATAAGAACTGAAATTTAGGAAGCCTTGTTGAAAGATGATATTAGTACTGTCAGCAGCTCAAAGATTTAGTACTGGTGATTTGAGGTCATAGGGAAGTTTGTGTCTATGTCACTTGGGACTAAAGTCTAATTATATATAAATATTAGTGTGTCTATGTCACTTGGGATATTATCAACCAACGCACCTCATAAGTCTAAAACCCGTATCATAGTTCCTGTATAAAGTGATTTCCATTGTTTTGAAGAAATTCGTTCGCTTTGTAGCCCGAAAGAAAATATTCTACGAAAGTGTGGAACAATGGGATTACAAGAGATATAATGCAGTGTTGAAATAGTGGGATGATTTATAAGATCCTTTTCTCCACAAGAGGACTTTGATATGAAGAAATCCCTTACGAGATTGTGGATGCGGAGTGACTTCACACCACCATAAGATTTGATTTGGGCAGACTGAACCAAGTTTCTATAAATAAATTCCTCTGAATAGATAAGCAACTTCTTTGAGCGTGGTGTGCTTATTTTTGGGTACGAGTCCCTCTGTAACCCAACCTGCTATTACCCACGACCACTCCCAAACCCCAACAATCACCATTCCCATGCACTCTTGTACCCACGCACCACTTACCCCTATACCTGCTACTCCACCATAACCTTTGTACCTACCCAACTACCATTATTCCCTACCAAACCCAAACCCCTGACCTAATACGAACCCCATCCCTAACTTTAACCCCGTGCCTTCACATGTCCCAAAGCTCATCCCTCTTCAGCCCCACACTTGCTCGCAACTCCCCCGCCTACTCCCTACCCCGTTGAGGAGCTTTACCACCTGATAAGCTATTGAATTAAGTTGATATAATCAACTAATCAAACCAAGAAATAAGTTATATCACTAAGTTGCCATTGAAGTTCACTACTACGCATAAGTCATTTTAACTTATTGAGTAGAAGTTTCCTCCTCCACATAATAAGTATTTTCACTATCGATTAGGTACCACCAGGGTTGTAGTCCTGCATACTCCGGGGGAGGAAGTTGATATAAGAATCTATATACTTTTCTACTAATCTTACGAAGATCAAACGAGATAAAAATAATATAAGAGAATTCAATTTTGAGCAATTTTCTTCCCCTCATCAAATTCTTTCATTTTATGATTCAACTTTCATCAATACAACACAAATTGGAATCACTAGAAAGACGGAATCATATGAATGGTACAGCAAAAAAAAAAAATACTTGTTATAGTTGTTGAATCGTGTAATATAATGTGGAGTTACGGAGGTCTTTTTTAATGTATGTGACTAAATAAATCATGCATTTTTTCCCTCAAAAATATTTCATACCACTACGAGGTGATTATGATACAAAACAACAGGTAATATCAACAACTCTCTACAATCAAGAAACAGAATCAAGCCTAAAGCCTAAAATAAACAACAAAAGCATCAATCAAAGAATGTAAAAATTACCAAAGTCTAAAATATATATTATGTAAAAAAATTAGAAGCCTAAAATATGTAAAAATTACCGAAGCCAAAGAATGTAAAGCATCAGTCAAAGAAATAGATTTCAGCAGTGAAATCTTACTGAAAAGGTGAATCGAAATCTCTAGGTTTTGTTGAACAAATGATTTCGTTGAACAAGTGATTTTGTTGAACAGGTGATTTTATCGAACAAGTGAAATCTCGAGGTTTTGTTGAACAGTTGAATCGAAGCCTAAAATATGTAAAAAAATAGTTAAGAAATCTTACTGAATAGGTTAATAGAAACCTAAAGCCTAAAATATATACAACTACACATAATTCCGAATAGAAATCTTATTGATTTCGATTCTGTATTGACAAACATAGGTTTGGGGTTTTGTATCAATAAACTGTGATTTCGAGTGAACATCATACCTGTCAACCGCGATTTCGAGTGGACATTATACCAAACTGTGATTTCGAGTGAACAACATACCTAGGTTTTGGGTAACAGTAACAGAATAATAGTGTTACTAATAAAAAAATAGCGTGTTACTAAATTCAAGCACCTTAACTCATGCATTTAGTCTTAAAGATCTAACACAAGAACATCATTATATTAAGCTAATGTAATAAAAAAAAATGTGTGTGTGTGTGTGTATGTATACATATTCAAACATTGTACCTGTGAAACTTTGACATGCACAAGTTATCCTTTCAGTTTCTACACACAATTTAGAATAGAAATCTAATCAATTTTCTATTTTTAGAGAAACAAATAGGTTTACATTACAATCTAATTTGAATAAAATTCATCATTTCATATTTGAACATAAAATTAGAGTAAGGAGTGTACCAATGTGATTGAAAAAGAACATCTGTTGGAGGTGCATTTCATATAAATGTAGATTTGATTACCTTGAGAGACGATTCAAACTCTGAGTAAATATATGGCTCCAACCACTGCATTGCCCATGAACCCATATATTCTACTACTTTTTTGTCAATACACAAAGATATGGACATAAAACACACACCAAACATTCACTATTATTAGATATTTCTCAAACACCTCGAACAAAATAGAAAAGTGAACTCAAAAACTTATACCTGATTTCATTTATTGTTCAAATCGAAGGGAAAACTTAGGAACGACATTATAAAGGAGGGTTAGATCTAACAATATTTAGCTTCGAATTAGAGAGGAGGTTTACCTTAAAATACCCAAATCATGAAACCCTATGTGAATCTAACAAACCCTAGGTTAGCTCTGAATTAGAGAGGAGGCCATCAATGGAATTTGAGGTACGAGAAGAGGCCACGATTCAGACAAATCCTAGGTGCGCAAAGCTAAGAGGAGGTTAAGAGCTCTGAGAAGTTTTTTTGGTTTGGGGCTTTCCATTTGGGTGCGTGGAGTCGGGGAGAGTTTTTTTTTGGCTTGGAAAGAAAGATTTAGTTTAGTTTTTTTTTATTTTCACTTTTAAAATATCGAAATAGAATTAGTAACACTTATGTTATATTAGTAACAATATTATATGGTAAGAAATAGTAATGGTATAATACTGTTACTAATCATATAATTAGTCTGTTACTAAAAGAGTGTTTTGGTGTAGTGGTGGTTTGATTTATTTATTTTAAATGCTATCACCTAGATGCATATTTTAGGTTAAGATAAAATTTCATAAATCTTTTTATCACAACAACTTGGTTTAAAACCGGTGTAAAGTTTTACTCCGGTTAATTATTTTTAAGTTTAACACTTAATTTGAAATTTTTAAAAAATATACTTTTGTTGTCTAGACACCCCCCTTATTCTGCCTTTAGGCACTTCAAATTGGTATCATAGTGGGAACACTGAGTTTATATGATAAATTCGTGTTTTAGTCATGATTTTTAGCGGTTTTTATTCGAAGGGTCATTAGGTTTTTAGGACACCGATGTTTGACAGGTCAAATTATGCATACTGGAAAATACATATGAAATCAGCCCTCAACGTGATAGATTAGCGAGTATGGTAAGCAGTACTTAATGGTTAGTCCCCATCTACAATCTTAGCTGGTGAATATCTGATTACCAAACTCATAGAATCATGGAGTGAGAATGAGCATAGCTTAGCAATTATAACTCGTGTGGTTTAAATGCTCTATTTTGTTCGATCACACCTTAGGAGTTTCATCGTATTATGGTATGTGAAACGTCAAAAGAGGCTTGGTACATACTCTAACTCACTAATGAAGGTACTAGTACTGCTAAGGCTTCTAAACTCTAAAATCTCACCACTCAGCTTGAAACCATTAAGATAAAGGAGAGTGAAATCTTTATTGAGTTCTACACTTGATTGTCCGATTTTGTGAACTCGTCTTTTAACTTGGGAGAGAGAATACTCAAAAATTGAGTAATCAATAAAATCTTCAGGTCCTTGCCTAAAATATTTAATTAAAAGGTGACAGTTTTGAATTCCTTGGGTACTTTGAAATCTACGAAACTTGAAGATCTTGTAGGTAATCTTTAAACTAATGAGCTTGAAATGTTTTCCTCCAAAACGAAGAAGGAAAACAAAGTCATTACTTTTAAATTTCGGAAGAAGGAAACACATAGTTCTAATTATGAGTATAACATCGATTCTGATGATATGGCCATGTTTGTAAAGAAGTTTAGAAAATTTCTCAAGTTTTAAAAACAATCGAAAGAAGTAAAGAAGTTTGAGAAAAACAAGTATATCAAAGCCGATCAATTCCCTAAAAATCATAATGATAATTTTAATAGGGATGAGTCCGATATATGCTTTGCGTGTGAGGGTTATAGCCATAGAGAAACTAAGTGTTCCACTAAACTAAGGATGGAGGGCAAAAAATTGAAGGTGTATAATGTCACCCTTAGAGATAGTGATCCAAAAGAAGGATCTGATTCTCCCATTGAGCGTAACTATAGTGCATTCAGGGATAGTCATGAGAGCTGAAATAAAACATCTTTCCATTAAAATAATTCTGAACATGACATTTCTAAGGCCATTATTTATGATTCCCAAGATAGTAATAGTGAAGTGAGTGGAGAAGAAGAAAAGGATGAAGAAGAGGAGGAGGAAGGGGAGGAGAGTGAAATCCAAGTTACCTTCTGTGAGTTGTATACGAAATCATTAAAATTGAAAAATTTAAACTTGAATTTGAAAGCTAAGTTGAAACAACATGTCGTAGGCAATAATGTGAGTGTTTTGATTAAAGATCTTAGGGCACGTGAGAGGACTCTTAAGGAGAAGCTCGAATATGTTGAGAGTGAGAAAAATAGCCTTTGAGGCTTGATGAAGGTTATAAAGAAGGAGATTCTTGAGTTTGAAGAGTCTTGACATTTACTCGAGTCTAGGATAGTGGAGATAGAAGAGAAATTGAGATAATCGATTCATATCAAATTTAATTTTGAATCTAGGTCGGAGATATTGGATAAAATTTTAGACACCGTCCGAATCAAAGATAACGAGTGTGGTATTGGCTTCGATATTCTAAATTCCTCCACTAATAAAGTCAATACCATGATTTTGAGATAGTTAATCATTTCTAGGAACGTTAGAAAAGTCCAACCCTTAGGTAACACCGTTCACCATGTCTACACATGCACAAATTGATGTAGGAAAGCTCACCTTAGTCATTTTTTATTTGATCTTAAATATGGTCTTAGAAAGTCTAAGTTTAGAATCACTTAGTTTTCTAAAACTCGAGAGCATCGCGTTTCACCTATATGGATTAGGAAATCTTATTTGGAGGCTTTACATGTTAGACTTGATGATTCTCGAATGCTTGCGCGTGATACTTCTCATGCTATATCTAATGGTTGATTGTGTTTACATGTTTGCATATACTAGCTTTTGTACTTCATGTTATATCTATTTTCTATTTGTATGTGGTTCGAGTCTTTTATATTTTTATTTTTCATTTATTGGATCATAATTTTTTTTTGTCTTTCAAGTTATTTTTTTTAACTGGTATCATTTTAAAAATGTTTAAAAACTCAAACAGATTTTTGGTTTTTGTGTAGTTTAGTTTTACAAATTTTGTATTGCATATTGGTGTATTTGAATCAAGTTCATTCCATCTTTCCATGTGACTGGGACATTTGATTATGATTTTCAATGCTTAAAGTGTTCTTAATCACGCTTACATGGGGTTGTTTGACTTTAATTTGCTTAATGGAATCCACTTTATATATGCCTCCAGACACACATGCACGAGCTCTTTTGACTTGTAACTTCATATGTAATATTTGAGTTACTTGATATGTTCTCGCATTAATCTTGTCATCTACAAATCTATTGACTATAATGGATTTGCACATGTAAGAACAGTTTCCCGTGAGTTTGTTCAATATTTTTTTGAAAAATATACGAGGGTGCAGGGGAAAGAAATACTAAAGAAGAAAATCTCCTTTGGGGGAAAGCCACCTTTTGTATGAGACTAAAAAATTAGAGGCAAAAGTAATTATTATAAGACAACGTGTTTGTTTATTTGATTTTCAAAAATGGTATGTTCAAAAGAATTGAGTGGAAAAATATATGCTATTCGTTTAGCTTGTGAGGGTGTTATAATTTAAGATCAACGAATTTGGACAATGAATCCTAGTTATGCTTATCATGTCATGATGCTATTGATTTGTAGAATCATTAAAATTATAGACTTGTATGCATTGTGCTTGTTTGTTCTTTGAGTTCACTTTGTCTATCACTTGAGGCTAAATATTAGTGTGATAAAGTTTTGCGGTCAAATAGAACCCCTTGGACATTTTTGAGTGATTGGATTATAATTCATTTGTATCTAGTTCACGCCCATTCACTCCATCCCATATGTTTAGACATATCGATACTATGCTAATCAGGGGCGGCCCTGAGCATGTGCTAAGTGAGCGATCGCACAGGGCCTCCCGTTGATCCATTTTTATTACTTATATATTGAGGGCCCATTTTTTATATCAATACAGGTAAAAGGGGCCTATTTTACAATTTTTGCACGAGGGCCTTGTCAATTTTTATCAATCTCAGGACCGGCCCTGATGCTAATGTGTAGAGCTTATATGTTTTGTGTCAGTTTGTGGTTGTTTATACCTAAATGTATGTGCCTGTGTGTCATTGGTATATTTTGCATATTTATATATATGTGGTATCGTTTTGTTTTGAGTCATGGCGTTTGCATTTAATCCCTGTTTGCCCTATGCTTTCTCTTTGGATCAAATTAGCATGTTCTATGATTATATTGGTATCTATGGTTTCTTATTTACATTTGTGCCTCATGCTTCATTGTGTATTCAAGTCGGTATCATATTTGCATCAATATTGGTATTAATATCATTGTTTGTATTATATGTGCTTATGTTGCCATGTTGTGTTTGTTACACTTTACACCATTGCATGATATTATTATTTATTCCTGAATATCAATTAATGTCATATGTTCTCACGTTTAGGGGGATAAATGGTTTATGGGGGAGAAATAATTTTGTCCATTCTTTATTTGACTATTCTTGAACAAAAAATGGGATAAATGGTATCTTTCACTTTAGCTTTAGGTGGAGATATTTATCTTAGGGGAACGTCTTATCGAGGTAGGGATCGTTAGACACATGGGGAGTTTAATTCTTATGAAGTATATATTATTATATATTCATGTTACATTTGAAGGTGTGTTTAAGTATGCAGGTTTACAATATGCGATAAAGTTTACAAACGAGCAAAGTTATTCAGAGTATATTTCTATCGAGCGTCTGTACTTTTTATTTTTCGGGTTGGGGATTAAGACTTTTAGAGAGCTTAACGTCCCATAGGAATTTTATTTTTCGTTTTGTCCCGGAATATACAACGGGGGAGATTTATAAGAACAAAATTCCAATTGAGTCAATTTGTATGTATTGGCTTAATTCTGGACAAAACATTTTGAATCATAGGTTAGGCTTTGTATGTTAACCTTTCAAGCCTATGATGCGTTTGATTAAAGATGTAGCGATAAAGCTTCATAGATTACGTATCTTGTCGTGTTCCGTGCTATGTTTCATCTTCATCTTTCTAAGGATATCTAAGGTATGAATGCATATGAATTTTGATCCTTGAAAATTTTACCGTTAGATATTTGATTTTTATAAATTGTTTGGAGATATTTTTAAAAAAAAATAAAAAAATATATTTTTTGTTTTAAAGCCATTCGAACGACTTTACTGGTTTTATTCGAACGAGTTTAATAGTTCGTTCAAATGAACTTCAAGTGACCATCAAATGCAATTTTTCTACTTATAGCAATAATATCGTTCGAATCTGGTTAGAACAAGTTTGGTTGTTCATTTGAACGAGGATTGAATTGGTTCAAATGAATATGAAGTCTTATTTTCGTTTAAACGGACTTTCTCAAAAATTGTGCCACCTCAAAAAATATATTATCTATATAACGGAGTTTAGTCATTTATTTTTAGAGAGACTTTTGGCAAAAAAAAACTTTCCTATACATATCCAAAAGCTCCCGAGCCCTAAACACCCAAAGAATTTAATATCCAAGTTTCATTTTTCTATATGCTTTGAGATATTTTTTGTGGGCACCAAGAAGTTATTCTCTTCATCTCGAATGAGAATCATTCCATGCGGAGGATTCCGTGTCCAGTTTGCTATTTACACACTGTGGACTCCATGATTTGGTGTTGCGATGAAGAAGAGGTCTTTCCGTGTTCCATATTCATAGACGGTTATTAAGACTAATAGGTGGATGCCGAGACATGTGTGGACTCATACGTTGTTGAATATTATGCGGGTGGATTCTTGTGTTGTCACTGTGGAGGAGAGGTTGAACATTTAAGACGCGTCAAGGCTTGCGAGGGAACCGAGTCGTTGGGTAAGTCATCCGCCGACCTTTATAAAACCATATCTCAATGAATTTGCATGGTTGAGTCGTTCGAGGTTATTTGTGGGTTTTCCTCATACATCTACGTGTTGTGGCTTAATTTATTTATTTTATTTGGTATCACCTAGATGCATACTTTAGGTTAACATAAAATTTGGTAAATCGTTTTATCAAAACAACTTGGTTTAAAACTGGTGCAAAGTTTTACTTGGGTTAATTCTGTTTAAGTTTAACATTTAATTTGAAAATTTTAAAAAATTGACTTTTGTTGTTTAGACCATCCCCCATTATATTCTGCCTTCAGGCACTTCAAGAACACCTTAGAAAAATAATGTAACAAACTAAATATTTGTCCTCACTTCCCAAGCTTGGGTTTATGTGTATATTTTGAATTGGAAATTGATCCATATATAAAATTATAAAAATATAATTTGAGTTTTTAAAATATATATATATATATATATATATATATAATGAAATAGAGTTTTGGAGGCTTTACTAAATTTTGTTTTGGATGACTATTAAAGTTAATGTAACAGTCCAGAAATTTTTCACGACTTCACAAGTTTAGTGTTATCGGTGTACTTAGATTCAAATAATGAGTCATATACCAAAAACATCCATGGAAGTTAAGTTTCAAACCTAATAAATGGATTACTATTTGGACATCTCTAGAGACAACTATAATCAGTTTACTAAACCGTGATTTGAATGAGTACAAAACTCGAAAATGGAATTAAGAACATTTCCAAGCCAATGAGATTTCGATTGCAAGTGTCCATATTTTTTCCATATGACCATGACACCATATTTCCAATCTAATTATTCTGTATAAATTATTGCTTACCCAATTCCTACCACCTATCATAATAATTCGCCATCCATAAAGGTTTATTCAAATGATGGACTTGGTGGAACTTAAATAAAAAAAATTGGGTTTTCCATGAAACTCAATTTGCTGGCATACCTTAAAATGAAATAAAAATTAATGACTTCGTGCTAAAAAATAATAAAATTTAATCCCCCAACTTCTAGCTTTTTATGATCTTCAAACCCCTTGAGTTTTAATCATGCTTCGCTAATATGTAATGTAAAACTGAGAGGATAATTATTGAATATATTTAACAAATCTGTTGAATTTTATGCCACCACTTTTGGAAAAATAGGTTATTCGTAGGAGATTGGGGTAAGAAAATTATTATCATCAAATTGCAAAGATTGAGATCTTGTAAACTCTTGGCCAAATTATTGAGACTTTTGGCCATATCGTTAATACTCCTTTGGAAACCATAATATAAAAAATGGTTATTGATAGTCAACATGAATTACTCATTTTGGCATATGGACGTATTGATCCATTTCATAAATAATACCATATAGTGTTTGATCGAAAATTTAGTCGAAAAAAACATTAAAATATCGATGCAAAATAATTTGGCTCCACGGTGTGTCTCTATCAAAGGGATTTTATAAACGAATAAAATTAATTAAAGAGAACTAAAATCAATCAAACTCGAATTAGATTAAAATCAAGTAAAGGAAATGATAAAGTGTAAACAAAATCAAATAAATATAAGAAATGATAAAGTGTAAAACATGGGTTTGTTTGATCCATTTGATATATCTTTCTTCTTCATCAATGGATAAATTTATAATATTCTATGATGACTAACTCAAAATGTCTTTAAGTAACTTTCAATTCGAATTCAAAATTATTCATTAAATAACCATATGAAAGTTTACGACTCTCAACAATAATAAAAATAAATATTTTCTTTTATGAAAATTCGAACAAACTATTATCCTAACATTTAAGTGACAATGTGTTATTTGAAAAAAATTATTCTCTTGTTAATATAGTTCATTAAGCATTCAAGGGAATCAAAATACATATAAGTAAATCATGTACTTGATATGACAATTTTTATGACGAGAACCTTGTAGGAAAAAGGCTCAAGGCAAACTCGCACTTTTCATTAATATAGGTAAGTGATTACATGAAAGTAAAAATGACTTACAAAGTTAAACCTTTATCTATATTTAATAATGCACAATCTCCATAATCAAAACTTTCCACTTTGTAGTAATAAAAGTGGGCACGGATCACATGCAACCACAACCACAACCACATCGAAATGCTAACTCGAAGTTAGAAGCTAGGTTTAAAGAACGTTACATAGGGAAATAATGATAACGCTTTGATTGAGGATCTTAGGGCTCGTGAGAGGATTCTTAGAGAGAAGCAAGAGTACGCTGAGCATGAGAGAGATAGTCTTTGTAATTTGATGGAGGATATAAAGAAAGAGCTTCAGAGTTTAAGGAGTCTAGGTGTTTATTCAATTCTAGGATTGTTGAGATTGAGAGATTCGAGTCATGTCAAATTTTATTTGGAGTCTAGGTCGGATAAGCTGGATAAAATTTTCGGCACCATCCAAATTAAATATTATAAGTGTGGAATTGGCTTCGATGATCATAATACTTTCGCTTTTAAATCCAAGACCATATGTTTGAGAGAATCGACTAGGAACATTAGGAAATGTCAACCCTTAGGCAACACCCCTCGTCGTATTTACACTTGCACTCATTGCAGTAGGAAAGGTTACATTAGGCATTTTTTTTATCTTACGAACTGTCCTAGAAAGTCTAAGAATAAAGTTACTACGGTTCCCAAAGCCCCTAAGCGTCAAGTTACAACTTGGGTTAGGAAATCAAATTTGGAGACTTTACATATTAAACTTATTGATTCTCGTATGCTTGCACATGATTCTTCACATGGTATATTTTATGAGTGATTGCTTGCATGTTTTTATTTGTCATACTCTAGTTGTGTTTCATGATATATGTTTTCTAGTGTTATGGCATGTGTATGTTTTATATTTTATTTTTCTTTTATTGAGTCATAATGAAAAATAGAAAAAGAATTTGTTGGTCTTTTGAGTTAGAGTTTGTTTTCATAAAGTTAAATTTTTATTTCTTTTGAATTTTTTTATAAAAACTTAAAAATATTTTTTGTTTTTGAATATTTTAGTTTTACACATCTGGTGTGTCTTATTGGTGTGTTTGAATTCACTCCATACTTTTCATGTATCTAGGACATTTGATTGTGATTTTAGATACTTAGATTGTTCTTAACCGTGTTATTATGAAGTTGTTTCAAACTTGTGTACTTTATGGATTCAACTTTTATATGCCTATGCACTCTAATGCATGAGTTTTTTGGATTTTAACTTCACATATATATTTGAGCTTTGTGAGATGTTCTCCAATCAATTTTGTCATTTACATGTTTTGTGACTATGGGGGATTTATGCATGCAATAACCACTACTTGTGATAATGTTTTAATTGTATTAAAAATATAAGGGTGAGCGAAAAAGGGCTATAAAAGGAGAAAATCTCGTTTGCGGGAAAGCTACCATTGGCAAGAGCCTAATGAAATGATCAAAGCTAATAAAAACAGAAAAAAATTGCCAACGGCTAACATAATTTAGTTTGTTTGATCATTCAAAAAGAAATAGCTTCAAAAGAATTGAGAAAGAAAAGAAAAGAAAATATGTTGTATGTTTATCTTTTGACGGTGTTTAGTTAAAAATCAACGGATTTTCACATTAAATCCTAGTTATACTTATTTTTTCATGATGCTATTGATTTATCTAATCATTAATATTCTATGCTTATGTGCATTGTGCTTGTTTGTTCATTAAGTTCACCTAATCTTGTAACTTGAGTCTAAATCTTAGTTTGATAAAGTTTTACAATCAATTAGAGCTTCTTGAATGTATTTAAGTGTTTAGATCATAACTTATTTGTATCTAGTTCAAGACCATTCATTCCATCACATAAGTTTAGACACATTGATACTATGCTAGTGTATAAAGTTTATGTATTTTGTGTTGAGTTTTGTGGGCATTTATATGTATATATGTGTGCCGAATTTTTATTGATATTTATTGAATATATTATATATGGTATCATATTTTTTTAGTCTGTGCGGTTTACATTTAGTCCATGCTTGATCGTTTAGATTATTTATGATTGAGTTACCATGTTGTGTGTTTGAAACACTTTACACCGTTGCTTGCTTTGGTCCCTTCTCCCTAGGTTTAAAATTGGTATCAAATTTTCTCATATTGGTATCTTAAGATCATGTATTTAGGGGAGATTTGGTTTTGGGGGAGTAACTGTTTTATGTTATCTTGTTTTGTCTATTCCTGAACAAAAAGAGGGAGAAATGGAATTTTTCCTTTGCATGCTTAGCGTATCTTCATCTTAAGGGGCGATGTCTTACCTAGGTTGAGATTGCTTTAGACATTGATCATAATATTATTCATTTGCGGATTTATACTTGTTACATTCTCTTTTCATTTGAAAGGTGTGTTTAAGTGCGCAGGATTACAGGTTTACATCAATGCGATAAATTTTTGGCAAAGTTTTCAAGCAAAGAAAAGCTACTCATATTTGTATGTCTGTCGGGTGTCTGTAGTATTTTTCCTTTTTTTGTTTGGGGAATGAGTCTTTTTAGATAGCTTGACAACCCAAAATATATTTATTTTGGTTTTGTCCCCGAATAGTTAAAGAGGGAGATTTGTAAGGATAAATTTCCAATCGAGTCTGGAAAAAACGTTTGAGTTATAGGATAGACTTTATGTTGTTGACCTCATAAGCCTATGACACGTTTGATGAAGACGTAGTAGCCAAATTTTAAAGATTGGATATGACGTGTTGTCTTTAATGCCACGTTTGTCTTCATGTTTATCGAGGATCTCGCAAGTATCAATACGTATTTATTATGTGTCCGTGGAAATATTTTAAGGGTGTTAATTTTTTATTTAAATATGTTTGGAACTATATTTAATATTTTTTGAGTTTAAACTCATTTGAACGAGAATGAGTCTCATCAGAACCAAATTCACATTCCTTCAAACGAACTTCTTCTTTGGTCAAATGAAGTTCTGTCTCATTAGATCTGACATCAAGTGAACATTAAACGAGGTTCCTCAGCCAAGCAGAACTAACCTCGTTAGAAACTCATTTGAAGCTGGTTTAAACGAGATTACATTCTCGTTCAAACGAACTATGGATGTCGTTCGAAGGAAGTACAATCTCATTCGAACGTTCCTAGTTTTCGTTTGAACAAGTCGCCACCTCAAAAATCGTGCAAATTATATTTAAGGCATCATGGAATCAGAATTTTTTAGGACTTTTGACGAAAATGATTTTACACCAGTTTACAAAAGTTCCAAGCCCCAAGTTTCACCCTATACGTTTAAAGATCCAAGTTCCATAATTCTTATGCTTTGAGATCTTTAAATTGGGTACCAAAGTTTGTTTCTTTCATCTGGAAATAACTTGTTTCGTGCAGTGGACTCTGTGCATGCTGTTTGCAGTGTTTGACGGTTATTGAGCCTTATCGATGGATACTGAGGCGTGCATGGACTCCTGTGTTGTGGTAGCTAGCATGGATGGACTCCTACATTGCACTGTGGAGGAGTGGTTGAATATAGATTAGCATCAAGGCTTGTGGGGGATTAATTCATTGTGTAAGTCTAATGCCTATACTTTACAAAACCGTATCATAGCGATCTGTTGGCTGTGTCATCCGAGATTTTTTCCTTTGTGGTTTTCCTCGTACATCGGCATCTTGTGGGTTGATTTATTTATTTTATCTATTATCAACTTAGATATATGATTTAGGTTAATAAGATAAAATTTTGTAAATTGGTTTTCCACAAGAAGAGTTTGAAATTGGTGATAAGTTTAATTGGTTTAATTTTATTTAAAGTCTTAATCTTTAAAATTTGAAGATTATAAAATATTGTACTTGTGTCTATTCGGACCATCCCTGCCTATAGGACACTCTGTTAGGGGCATTCTCATTTGGATATATTAAAATCTTTGAGACTTCTCTTTCTTCAAATAATTTTCCATATTAAGTCTTCCAATCAAACAAAGGAAGGAAGCTCTTTTCGATAATGGTTATCAAAGGTTTCCATGTTCCAACCCTTTCCATATACACTCATGGTTTTTTAGATATATATTTAGCCTTTTTAACTTCTTCAAATAATTAATCACAATCTCAGACATATACTTAATCAATTAGTCACTATTTCGTGAGTCTATTAAAACTTTGAATACCTTGTGAAAAATCATAAAACTTCGGCATTCCTTCATAAAACGGCATCAAATAACATGTAATGCAATGTAATTTAAACAAGATATGATCTTGCATTCTCAATAAAAAATTTCTTAAAGTTTATAAGACTTATAAGGAACGAAAAATCAAGCTCATGAAACACATAGCATATTGCCAAAAAAAATTGATCAAACAAGCCATATTGATAAAAAACGATGTCATGGATTATGTAATCTAAAAGACATGAGAATGACTGTATCAAATTTCCTTTTTTTCCTAAGAAATACATACACAATTTACACAAGATATTGCGATGAGATAACAAGGATATACATATAGTAGAAAATTCTAAACATGCAAAACACGCATATGTTATAAATAAGGTGTGCACATCTCGAACCCTCTAGATAGCACACGACACTCTCGCTCATGGTGGTAATGTATATAAGTTGTTGTCATCGGAGATTTGAGGTGTGTGAAAGTTTAGAGATCGGTGTCGCCAATATATTTTGCTCAAAACATGAAATACAAGGATCCACCTCAAAAGAGATAGCAAAAAGACAACTAGTGCATGCAAAACCAAATGAGATACGGGCTCGGAGACTATGTAACAGAGTGGGAAGGTGATAGGCACCGACTCTGCCTTTTCAATCGCTCTTGTTCTCCACAAAATGTTATCATTTTCCTAAATTCATGAATATGTGTATACATGGTCATGCGTGCGATGTGAACAAAGTTGAATGAAAATGAATATGTATATAGATTTGCAAATGTATATATGTGAGGAGTGGAATCATCATATCCACAACATGGGAAAGATGGGTACAATTTATCCTAAGGAGATAAAATGCGAGCGTAGTTACGAAATCATAAACTCGTTATAGAAAAAGTGAGTACGATAAACGGTATTGTTTGAAAAAGAATAAACAAACTAAATATGAATTATATAATAAAAAAAATGCATAAAATAACTATAAAAGTCCATGTAGTTTTCATAATGAACAAGGTTTGGGTTTAACCCATAATCCGAATCTACGTTGTATCTTTTGATTTATGAAAAGGAGGTGAATTATGGTGAGCGTAGAACTACGGGAGAATACTATTAATTAGGAATTATGATTTAAAGACCCTATTTTGGTTATTGTGATTTATAAAAGTAGACTTAAAAGTATATATAACAATAAAAAGTTAGGATAAGAGCTATAAATAGAATAAAAATAACTACAAACGGAATGAGGATAATAAAATATGCAAAATGACATTTGTGGGAACAGTAAAATGTAAAAGGATTTGGATCTTTGGTACTTTTAAAATATGTTTTGAGTTTTTTATTTGTTGATTTTTATGTATGGGTGATGGGGGCGGAGTGGTGGCTAAAGGTGGGGCAATATGATGTAAGGGAAAATTAAAAAATGATGTATGCGAAATTCAAAATGGCAACTGCACTGAAATCGAGGCCTGGTACAAATAATTTCATGGTTTCCTTATATAGGAAAACCATAAAAGTCAAAAAAGACAAGCCTGCCCATGGGGGTTTGCTGGTCAATATTGTAATACCCTACCCTAGTAATTCATTTAAATTTTGTACAAATTTTAATGAAGTGAGGTTTGATGATAATTACTGGAAGTCATGGGTCAAAATTCAAGGAAATAAAGAAACTGAAAGTTGAAGGGTTCGAATGACAGTAGGGTCATTCGTACGAGATTTAGGTGTCATTTCAAGGGAGGTTCAAACGACCTTCGCTTGAGGTACCACTGCATTACAGTTTCAGATGGCACGAAGGTCGCAGAGAGCCGTAGATCGAACGAAATGGAAAAATCGTTCGAACGAGGCTCGTGTCGTTCGAATGAAGTGCCTCAAAAATATTTAAATCAAATTGACCTTATGTGCTATCACATTTCTGGCCCTTAGTTTGTTGAGATATCGAGCTCTGGTGAACCCAGATTGGTCAAAACGGAATTTTTAGTATTTTTTTGGTCTTTTATAAGGGTTTCTTTGGTTCATTTTGGGCATTTGAATTTGGAAGAAGATGAGAGAGTGAGAGAGGTGTTCTTACACCATGGGAGATCTTTTCTCCACCGCAAACCACTATTACACCACCATAAACCACCACATTCTTAGTGTATCCCACCATATTCAAGCCTACAACACCCATTTCTACCATTTTTAAAGTGGAACTACGAATTTTGGAGAAGTCTCGGGGGATATTCGGAGAAGATAATGGAATATTTCATGGAGTTTAAGGGTTTTTTGGCTTGAAAGTTTGAATGGAGTACAAATGGAGCATTCTCGAGGATGCATTTGGTAACCCCTCGAGGCCACCTTTGGAGGTTGGGGTTTCTCCTCTACACCAAACTTCTTGCTTCCATTTGGAGTCTTTAGAGGTGGAAAAATATATCCTTAGTGTTTAAATCTATTTGCATTATTAGTATCCTTGTTATTAGATTACATGAGTAGCTTGCATATAAATAAATAATGGTTTCTAGTAGATTAATATTAAATATTTTTATGAAATAAAAATATTGGTAAAATATTATTTGTTAAGAACTAAAGGATGAATAAATATCTCAAAGTTTTAAAGCATTAAAATTGTTATTTTATGAAAGTGGTGTATTTTTTAAAAATTTAGTGATCTAGACATTTTATGAAAAAAAAAATTTTAAAAGTGACGTTGATCTTGCCAAAATGTGTGAGAAATAAAGCTCCAAAGTTTCATACAAAAATTAAGATTTTATGAAAAATGGACATTTGTTAAGTTTGAAGAAATAAAAATGTCTTTTACGCCTTAAAAGTATAATTTTGTAAGTATTAGGAATTTCTAAAATGAAATGTATGTTTAATCCACTTATAGAATTTTAGGATTTAAAATCCATCTTCCCATGCATATAAACTTGTAGTATTTTGGCAATAAATGTATAAACAAGTTTAAAGAAGACTTTTTTGGGTTATTCATGGAATAAGAAAAGTAGAAATTCTTGTCTTCAAAGTATGTGAATAAAGGGTTAAAAGTATGATAAATACAACGTTGCAAGACTACATATGATAATAAAAGGAAATGGTATTTTCTTATAAAATTAGTCTTTAATTGTAATTAGATTTCTTGAATAAAGAAGTAAAGAAATATCTAATTTGTATATATGGTTAGTAAAGGTGTTGTATAAGTGTTAATGGTTAAATATTAAAAAGTTAGTATGGGTAACTTAATAATATTTTAAAAGATTAATACTTGTGAAATTGAAAAGGGAATAATGAAATAAAGATGTTTCCAATTAATAAGAGTATTACTCCAAGGTTAAAAAGGTGTTAAGATGTTAAGAACGTTCAAGAAGTTAGTATGGGTAACTTAATAGTGTTTTGAAAAAAGTAACACTTGTGAAAATAGAGTAAGAAATGAGTTTGGAAACAAATGAATAAAGTGATAACTTTACGTAAAGTGGAAATTTTTTATGAGATAAAAATGTTAGAAAGAAGTGTTACACATGATGGTCCTAATGAACATAATTTTCGAAATAAAATCAAGATTAAAGTGTAAAGGACACGAAACGATGATTTTCAAAGTGTAAAAGAAGTTGGGTATAACCCCAGATTTGGCTTCGACCGGGTAAAAAGGGGAAAGAAGAAATAATGTGGACATATGAAAAATGTTAAAACACATAAAAGGAACTCGGATGACACCAGGATAATTAAAGAGGGCCTGGAGCCCTAGGGTGAAAGACCCAATAAAGTACGCGGTTTATTGAGAGATTCCCAGAATAAGATAAAGGAATAAGGAACATGTCAAGAAACGGGTTGCGTAGTAAAGTGTATTAATACAACCTAACTTGAATGAATTAATGAATGATTCGGTAAATGATAAAGTGGACAAGGAATGAGTAAATTAATTAATGTTCATACGGTAAATAAAAGGTAAAGTAAATGGGTAAATGGTAGTCAAGCAACCTAAGTGGTTAAACCCATAAATAATGCAAGAGTGTGTTGTAAAGGATTTTCAAAGACTAAATAAGTACTTTTTAACACGATGATCGCGTGTGTTGAAAGGGTGATTTTCAATGAAAATACTAATGTGAATCGGTTAAAATGAAAAGGGTAGTTTCGATAAAGAAATGGCTTTCAATCAATTCAAGTGGAGTTATTTCAAATATTTAACCGTGTGCGTTAAATAAAGGATGAGTGTCAAAATGTGAAAAAGAAAATCTTTTACAAGAATAAGGTAAATTAATCTGGATAAGTAAGGTCTTTGGAAGTAAAACAGTTTCGTATATATATATATATATATATATATATATATATATATAAGGTAGTTGCATGTGCACATAAGAATAACGTGTTAGAGTCTTCTTTCTGCCATTCGTTTTTATATTGTATTTCTATATTTTTCACTGAGCATTCGGTTCGCTCCCTCGTTTTGTTACAGCAGGTTGGATTCGGTTTTATATTTGAGAGCATTATACAGGTAAGTAATCTCTTTTATATTACGTTAGTAGCTCTGTATGCTTCGACTCTGGGTGTTCCCCATGGATCCCTCACGTACTTTAATTTGAAATTGGAATCGCATGCTAAACAAGCGAAATGTTAATTGAAATTGGACCAGCAACATTATGTATGTTGTTTCATTGAACTTGACACCTAATGCTCGGATCGGACAGGGTTGACTAAGAGTAACTCACAAATTCGGGTCGGGGCATTATAAATAAAGCTCCCAGATTACCTGTCAATAGGTTGGCCAGACTTAGATAATAAGAAACCCTAACTGCCTATAGGCACGTGAGGTGCTATGTCTATTGGCAGGCTTTTGCAAAATTGGTTTTTTGGACATATATCTTAAACCGTAAGTCTAATTTGCACTCGATGGGATCATTATAAATAGTATTTAGAGATCTATGATTTTTTTATGGAAGGACTCTTAGGTTTAAGAGTCAACCAAAGTCACGTGGCCCAATGAGATGAGAGTGATGTTTTTCTATCAATAGGGTTTGATTGAGGACGGAGAGTCTGGGATTAAAGGGAATTTTTTTTTACCCTATGAAAGAGTGTAGTGTTGGAATAGGGTTTCTACAAATCCCCTTCATGAGCGAGCTTAGGATAATTGAAAGGTCAGCGAAAGATATACATCCAATCGAAGTTATGAGTATTGAGTCCTTTTTTTCAAAACTCTAGCGAAGATTGGTCCACCAGGGGAGCGCAAAATTTGACATAATTATGAGAAGGATTGGGTATTTGTTAAGATACTAAGGTGATTTATGACCACGCTGGGATTGTGACCTGATTTGAGGGCTAATGTTTGATTTTGAGGCATTGGGTAGTGTATGCGAGGGTCATGGCCTGATTTTATGGTCTTAGGGTAGATGTGGTGATTGTGGCCTATATCTAAAGGCCTAAAGAGTGTGTGATGAGGATTGCAGCTTGCTTTTGAGGTCTTAGAGTGCACAAAAAGATTGAGGAATAATTCTTAGGGTTTTGAGTGTTATGACCATTTTGGGGGCAGTGGCCTGATTATAATGGGTTACAATATTATGACCATAGTGGGGGTCGTGGATTGATAATGAGGGATGTGATTTGATTATGAGGACCTAAATCGTTTGTAATTAATATGGGGATTATAGCCTAAATTTAAGGGGCAAGTTAAATTATGTGGACCTAAGGAGTGTGTCTGATTAAGACGTGGATCACGGTCTAATTATGAGGGCTAGTGTACAATTTTAAGGACCAAAGGAGTGTATGCGATCAATACGAGGGTAGCGGCTAATTCTGAGGGCCAAGGTCTAATTTTGAGGATCTAAGGAATATATGCGATAAATACGAGGATCAAGACTTAATTATAAGGGTTGAGGTCGAATTTTGAGGACCTAAAGAATGTATGTGACTAATACAAGGATAGAAGCATAATTTGGAGTGTCGGGGTTTAATTTTGAGGACCTAAAGATTGTGTGTGACTATTATGGCGGTCATAAACTACTTTTAATTTTGAGGACCTAAAGAGTGTGTGCGACTAATATAAGGGTCATGGCATAAATTTGGGGGACAAGTTATAACTTTGAGGACCTAAAAAGTGAAAAGAGGTTTTATAAAAAATACGTGGTAATACGAAAAGATTTTGAAAGTTTTTGGATTTTTTCAAGAGGTTTGAATATTTTTTAATGATTTTTGTATGCGTGTCTAGTCTTGAATTTTAATAAAAAAATTTAAGGTATGTGTATTTTTTTATGGATTTTGAGTTTGGGGTATTGTGGGGTTTTTATGAATTTTTGAGAAACTTTAGAGATATTTTTGGAATTTTAAAAGATTTTTGTAATGAAATTTGGAAAGGAGTACCTTCCAGTAGGGGTTGATCCCTAACTATGGAAAGGGTACCCGAATCTAGGGCTTTCATGTGGATTGCAAAGGGTCAACTGCCATCAAGCACGCCTTGGGGGGTGCTAATTGGAAAACCCCTTGGCCTCCTATATATAGGGGTGAGAGGAGGTTTTTTCTTCACTCCAAATAATCGCAATCTCTCTCCCTCTAGAAAAAGTCACTCTTAAGATTTTCTGTGTGACTCAAAAGAAATGGCCTTAGTGAACACGCCAGAGGGAAATTATGGAGACAACATTGAGGTGGTTACTCATGGTGCGAGATCGACATAGTCGAGAATGTGTATCATAGCGCTAAGACAGTGGAGGGTACTCGGATCATCACGAGGGAACTTATGATCCATCGTTTGACTTTCGTGCAAAAACCTAGCGGTTTTGTAAGTGATTCTTTTTGTGCCATTTTAATTGAAATTTCCTTTTATTTTGGAATAGGTATTTATAATTTTTTTTCTATTTTGGCAATATTTTTGGACTTATCTGAGGTGCGTCTAATAGGTGGGGATATTTTCTCCGACCATCCTTTCTCGGAGGTCAACGAGAGTGAAGAATGTGTGGGAGCATCTTCCTTCATAGATGCAAAATCTGGTGTGAGGTGAGGTTTTTGGTGTTTTGGAAGACTCTGGGGACGAGATGCCATGGTCCTATGTTATTATGTGTGCTCTAGGAGAAAGGTAGTAAGATACCGTCCATATTTTCCATTTTTTTGATGGGGGAGATGACAGTTACATCGATGAACATCTATAAAATTTTATGTCTTTCGTGTGAGGAATTTTGAGGTGGTGGGTTGTTATCTTCTCTTTACAAGGGAGGAGGTAAAGGCATCTCTAGTGCCTTTGAAGAGGGTTAGCTATAACGAGTTGATTAGTACGGCGAACTAGAGGGAGGTTTTATTAAGTTAGTATGTATTTGTGACAGATATGCGATAATTGAGGAAGATGGTGCATCTTTTCATTTCGTTTCTGTTGGGGACCACTCTGTTGGCAAAGAGTGGATTTGATATCCATTTCTGGTTCTTGCCTTATTTGTGTGACTTCACGGGGATAAGATCCACGATGTGCATTCCAAGTCGCACGATGCATATTACTTGATATGAGTCTGTTACAGGTTTCCACATATCCTTCTAGAAGATATCAAGAATATATTATTATCCCTTCACGTGAAATGTTTATTTATGTTCATGCTTATGTAGGTCAAAAATGTTAAAAATTCCATTATTATTAAAATCTGCACTTTTATAGTTGGCCATCACAATTATGTCCAAACCCTTATGGCTGACCCTAAGAGGCAGAGGATATGAGGCCAAAAGTCTGAATAGTTATAGTTTTATATGAGGTTGTTTTGAGGATCATCAGTACCTTAATTGCTCTTAGAGTACATATGAAAAATCTCCAATGCTCGCTTCCTAGCCCTGGTTTTCCTCCTTCCAAATATTTAATACAATTGGTTCAGAGGAAGCTCAAAATCATGATTAGGTGAATGATTGGGCAAGCGAGGAGTGGAATAAGAGGTTGAAGGTCGCTTAAGTGTGCGCATAAGAGGCATTACTTATTCTTTCTCATTCATCATATATGGCTTATCCAGTTTCTTTTCTCATCACAGGGGGACTTAGCTTCAGTGGAAAGCACCTAATCATTTGTCTTCATTTTCTTATGATATGACGTGTTTCCTCCTCTTCAAGTGGGAAGATTTGTTAGCTCAGGGCCCTCCTTAACTAAGTTTTCATAACCTATAATAGTGGCCATTATTTTAAGCTTTACCACATTTTCTACACTTATAATTTAAGAAAATTATCAACCTTTATATACATAATAATATCAAAATAACAAAATTTGTTAAATTTCTTACAATATTCTTACCAAGGGTGGGAGGGAGATCTTTCAAAGAAGGAACGGTACGAGGCTTCTTTATAATATCCACATGGTTGAACCACCAATCATAAAAAGCATTTGTTGTCCTAAAAAAGAATGTGGAAACCTTTAAGTTGAAGTCTCGAACCACTTCTTGATAGCTCTCTAAACTGCTCAAAATGGTTTCTTAGGTCACAAATGAAGGTAAGGTGAAGATCAAAGAAATATTTAAAATCCTTTTAGGGATATAAAGGGCATAAACTAGGCCAAACTTTCGAGAAAATTGATCTAGAACATAGAGCTCGCCTATGAATTTACTAACCATGCTCTTTGGGGATCTACTCCCACAAACTAAATCTATGGTAATTAAAAGACTTCACCATTGATCATTGATGGTCTTGTCATAAAAAGACTGATTAAAGATAGGGACCATCAAATTAGGAATATGATCAGAGAAAAACCCATTGGCTTGAGAAATCTCGTAGCTCAAACTTTGTACAGTCTTTCGAACATTGCAAAATGTTCTTGAAGAACTTGTTAATTAAAAAATAACTGCAATACCTTTGGATGTAGAAATAGGCAATAATCTCTTGCAAACAATGACCAATTTCATATAAATAGATATGGAGCTATATTTACAAAACCCAAAGGAGACTACCCTAATTGCTATTGAAAGGATTTTCACAATGGGACAGAGCTAACATACAACTAGATACCAATGCTTTGTCAATAAAAGAAAATTTGAACATAACACATTGGTATCTAGCATAAATAACGTGTCTTGACAACCAAGAAAGGAGAACACAATAATATTCTTGTTCAGTAACTAGACAAGAAAATTTTTGGTACTTTTCATGAAATTAGAAAAGGACAACTTAGTGCTATCTACTTTGAAACAAGGAAGGGAGCCAGTCTGAGGAATAAATGGGCGGACATCGTCCCTAATAATAAAAAAAGAAATAGTTATAGTAGGGTTACAAAAATAAATGGCACTTGAAATGACATAAGGATTATATATACTGTTTGTATGAAGAAAACAAACTATATGCAAAATATCCACACTATCCATATCTAAAAGTTTTTCTACACACATTCTATTGACCCATGCTGACTAGTTATTGTCAAGGTTTTGGGGCTAAACCCTGAATTTAAAATATTTTAATGGATCAATGGAGACTTGTGATAGAAGGGTTTGGTCAACAGATCTAGGATAGTAAATGGATTACCTAAGAGGGATGTCCCCACCAACAATGGGGCTCACCTCTACATGGAGCCCTTCAGTTGGTGAATTGATATGTACAGTGATCTCGCTAATAAGTAGCAATGCTTTCCCAATGCGGTAGGCATCTGTGTCTTTAGCCATCATATTTACAAATTCCTGAAAGAGCGACATCATATAAGAACATTTAGAAGCCAAAATAAATTGACACAATGGGAAATACGAAGGATCAAGAAGATTTGCAGATGCAATTAAGATTGAGAGAGTGATAATAACCAGAAGTTAATGGTTTTAAAACAAAGTACCTCTAATTATTGTAGTGGGCTGGTTAAAATGGCCACGTGGCTTATCATGTTCCCCCTAGTAGTTAGAAGTGTATTAATGGGATGATTTCCCAACACATTTAGTAGGGAATTTACAATTGTACTATGAGGAGTCACTTTTAACACCCAAATAATATTAAAGGTTATATATTTAGCTAGATAAATTTTGCTTTTGTTTATCCTTAAATAAAATAACTTTATTTAAAGTTGGAGAGCCTCATTTAGTTTAACACTTTGATAAATAATATAATATCATCTTATCTTTAGCGAACACTATTCAAACATATTGGTGATCACCTTTGAAGTCACCATAACAAAAATTTAGGTGAAAGACAAATCTTTATAATAAAATTGGTCATCCGTGCAAGAATTGGATTAATAACAACATTTATGTTTAAAAAAACTTTACTTAAATTGAGATAGTACACCATAATTTTCGTTCATATTTCCAAAAAATAGTTACTTCATTAGAATATTAAAACCCTCAAACTAGTTATGTGTCAATACAAATTAATGGGAGAACATATGAGTTACAAACTTAAGAAAAGTATCGCATGTGAAGTGATAATGGATTTGCTCCTGATCAAGTTGTCCCTATAAGTATTTTCATAACCAATGTGCCATAATTTAAAAGCCATCAAAGATATCATTTGGATCTCCTCTTTATCAGTATGACTGGGCGGTGATGTTGGCATCACTCTACTCTTCTATGAATACTTTCAACCACTATTGTCATCACATCTTCACACGGGAGACATGTCTCTTAGAGGTATTTTTATTTATTTATTATTTATACATTTTTTTTAATGTTTTGTATTTTCTGGATTTTTAAGCATGGTTTAACAAGGTGATCAGGATCAACATCTATTTGATGCGCCTACGGGACTTAAAGGTGGGTGCATGACCGAGGATGAGGAGGTGAAGGAATGATAATAGCATAAGAGTATGAAAGCTCGGATCTTGAAACTCTAAAGATGTTTTTAGACTTTTAAAACCCTAGAAAACTTGTACAGAAAACATACTGCATGTAAATTGATTTTCTGGTTCTACAACTTCAAAATTCTGAGAGAAACACGCCTTAAATAGAAAAACAAGTTAACTCGGCGCATTGTTCGAATGAGATGAGTCTATCGTTTGAACGAGATAGCTATGTCGTTTAAACGACAAAGACACTTCGTTTGAACGACCTCTATATGTCGTTTGAATGACAGTGAATGTCGTTTGATCCTTCTAAACAACAAGGAAGTATTCATACAACTCTCAACAGTCCTTATCTCAAAATAAACGAAGTTAAATCCTTTAAAACTCTTTTAAAATTATTTTTAACATTTTAAAAATATTTATATATAAAAATAACATCCTAAAAACATTTTTCGAGTCCCATAATAATTACGCATTCGTACTTGAGAGATTGAAATGTAATGAAGACGTAAAACGTGCACTAAAATAATCTCGGCATAATAAATCTTTAAAGCTTGACCGCAACGTCTTCAATAAACTTTATGTCATAGACTATGTGGGATCGTGGCAATAAAAAATCTATCTATGACTAAAAAATAATGTTTTGTTCCAGGAATAAGTCAAATACTACAATGAACTCAATTAAAAATTTGTCCTTACAAATCTCCCCCTTTGACTATTCCGGGACAAAACCCAAACAATGAAATACCTAAGTCGGGCCGTCAAGCCGTATGACGCTTAAATCCCATCCCATAAAATCCAAAATTAAAAATTACAGGACACGACTAGTAAATGTTGGTCCCACAAGCATGAAGTGTCTGAATGTGATGTAGTCTCGAAATCTTGACTCGCTGAAGAATAACTACACACATGAAACAGACAAATACGTAGTGAAGTATGGAGGAACAAATGATATAAAAATACACATATCTAAAAACAAACCATTTGTTAAACATGTGAGCAAAATATGATACTAATTATCAATTTGAAAACAACATTGAAATCAAGATATCAATTTGTGCAACAATTATGTGTTCATCAAATAAAATCTCCCCCTACATCATATACATCTCTCCCCATTTTTGTCTCGAATAGATACTTAAGTGAAAAGATAAATAATTTATCAATATATCTAGAATAAGAATAATCAATGAAGCATATCTAGATAAGCAGAAATCGCCAGCTAAAAATAATCACAACGAACAAAATTGTAGATAGCAAACAGTAATCACATGAAAGATATCATCAAAATCAGAAATGATGTGATTAAATGAATAATGCAATATCAACAAATAAGCATGGATGATCAATAATAACTGCATAGAAACTGTCCAGAAGTGACCCAACAGTACCAAAAATATATCAATAAGAATAGGGTACTGAAACAGAAGAATCCTTTAAAATCCTCCAGGTGTCGCTCGAATGACAATGCACTGTCGTTTGAACGACTTCGCATGTCGTTCGAACCAGATCATCAAGCGACATTGAAAAACCCAAAACAGTGTGCTCTCACATGATGAAACACTTCAAGCAACCTTCACGCAACCCTTTAAGTGACCCATACCTGACATTTTTTATTATGTCGCTTGAACCTCTCGTGAATAGAACATCTCGCGACATTGAGTTATCACTCGAATGAAACCCAATTGTCGTTTGAACGACATAACAAATTCTCAATTCTAGTTCTAAATTTCATGAAGTTTTGCCTAATGAAGAAATAACCTAACAAAGTTAACATCCTAACAGGAAATACTAAACAGGAGCAAAACAGAAAAATAAAACAATTAAAACAATGTGAGTTTCATGCCAACATAGTATCAATGTGCTCAAACATGGATATGGAGTGAATGGGCGTGAACTACAATAAATTAATCACGCTTCTAACACATTGAAACGGCCATAAAGCTCTAATTGATTGCTAAATATCATCAAACTTAGTTTTAGCCATATGTGACAATTAATATATTGAAATAAATGAACTAAACAATCAACAAGCACACAAATTCACAATTTTGACGATTCTACAAACAATAGCGTCATGATACGAATTTCAAACATAAGGATTCGTGGTGCAAACCCGTTTAATTTTTCATCCAAACTCCCTTAAATATATATATTCTTTTTCAAGCTCTTTTGAGGACTCTAATGTTCTCAACTTAGAGAAATCCTATTGGCCTTATATTTGGCATATGATTCATTTTATTGCCTTAATTTTTTTGGGCTCTTTTAAACGGTAGCTTTCAATACGTGATTATTATTCACTTGCAACCCTTTCCTGTGAACACTCATCATGTTTTCAATTTAACCAATATTAATCCTCACAATAAACGGTTCTTATATGCACACATCCTCCTAAATCTTATTATGCATAGACGAAAAAATTGAGATAAGAATGTCTCACCCAACTCGAATATGAATGAGATGTCAATCATTCATATAAACTCATACATGTGTGCAAAGATGGCATGTACACAAAGTCGAATTCAAATGCATATGAACTTCGAAACAACCCCATTTAGGCAATGATTAAGATCATTAAACGCATCAAATATCATAATTAAATGTCCTAGCCACATGGATAAACGAAATGATGGGGGTCCAAGCACACTAATATGCCATATCAAACATGAAACACTCACGACACAAAATAAAACCGAAAATATTTTTGTGTTTTTCTAAAAATCTTTTTGACTCAAAAATAAAATCTTTTTGTTTTTTTCTCAAAAATATTTAAGACCAAAAATCTTTTTGTGTTTTTCAAATAAGACTTAAGAAATGAAAAATATAATACAAAGAGATAACATGTCAAAACACTAGGAAGATATAAAATATGATGCAAAGACTAGCGTATGACAAACATGGCATGCAAGCAACTGTCCATAAGAAATAGCGTGCGACGCATCATGTGCAAGCATACGAGAATCAACCAACAAAGTATTTAGCATCTCCAAAACAGATTTCCTAACCCCAACATGGGTATACCTAACAAAAAGGGTATTGAGAACCGACGGGACACTGCGTTTAAACTTCTTAGGGTCTTATCTAAGATCATAGCAAAAACTCCTAAGATTACCTTTCCTACCATAATACGAATATGTGAAAACTCGACGAGGAGGGAGACCTTTAGGTTGACCTTTTCTAGCACTGTCGGATGTGGTTGATGCTCTAAAACAAACAATGTTGTTGTCTTTAAAATTAGGAGCACTAGAACAAGATAAGCCACTACCAGGACTACTCAAACTACTCGAGTCATTTAAATTATTTTGCAACTTTAAAATTTTAGACTCAAGCAAAGAATTAGACTCCTCAAATTTGCGGGACTCCTTTTTTAGATTTTCAATTACTCCTAGAATCTTATCTCGCTGTCCCTCAATGTGACCAAATTTATCCCTAAGAGTCTTTTCACGTGCCATAAAATCATTAATCAAACTATTTTCAGCAATAGCACAAACCCTAGAATTTTTCAAGTCCTCCAACTCTTTTTTTAAAACAAGAACTCTATTATCACTCTCTTACTTAGCCAAAAGTACAGATTTAAAGTTATCATGCAAGGTCACAAACTTCTCACGAATGATATCTCTTTGAGTTTAAAATGTTTGCAAATATTCAATTATATATTTAAAAAGAGAATTTCTTCTTCAAGAATTTGAATACATTTTGCAAACATTAAATTCTAAAAATTTAATTCGTCAAAACTTTGATAATCCATCGAGAGAAAATCAAACCAAGCGAGATAAACAAACATGACTACCAAAAAAATACAGAGCAAGGATCTACACAATATAGAAGGTATATAGCTCCGATACCAATTTGTAGGCCCCTTTTTATTTCGAATGTGTTTTAAGGATGTCAAAAATAATTTCTTTTTGTAAGACTCGATTATTTTTGTAAGTTGATTTATTAATGAGAATTAATATTCACTCCTGCATTTTTATTTTGTCTTCAATTATGCTAGCTTAATTTCTTTACTAGGACTAGGTGAAGTTTATTATGTTTGATTAATATTGTATGTAGTTTAAACTCATCTTTGTTCCGATATGTGTTAAAGGTTTTAAAAATTCGATATTCATTTAAAACGACACGAGAGTGTATTTTAAACCTTCGACTTTGTTTGGAAAAAAAATCATATTTTTAATTTTAAGTGTGAGTACTTTTTGATGGATTATACTTGCACTCGATTGTTTTGATAGTCCATGCTTAAAGACTATACTTTGAAATTTAAAAGTCAACTTTTAAGGGAGTAGGGATTTTAGCCGTCTAAATTTGGAGACGTTAAATTTTAGTGTGAATGTAACCGTGTTATTTTTTTAATTAAATGCGATGAGAGTCGGTTTAATTTGAGTTATAAAATCGGGTATGACGAGTTTAAATTATTACATAATATTAGTTGAATGTAATAAATGGGTCCAACATCCTAGTTTTCACGCTCACTTGATTATATATTTCGTAGTTGCATTTTTTTTGTTTTGTTAGATTAGTTTAAAATTATATCTCCTTTCTAAACCCATTTTATCTTGTTGGACATTCACAATTATTTTGAACGAAAAATTGACAAATCTATGTGGGTTCGACCCGTACTTACACTCGTTATTATATAATAGCCCGTGCACTTGCAGTATTTTATAAAATTGACAAACACAAAGTCATTTCGTTTGAACAACCTCCATACGTCGTTTGAACGACAGTGAATGTCGTTTAATCCTTCTAAATAATAAGAACGGATTCATACGACTTTCAACAGTCCTTATCTCAGAATAAATGAAGTTAAATCCTTTAAAACTCTTTTAAAATCATTTTTAACATTTTAAAAATATTTATATATAAAATTAGCATCCTAAAAACATTTTTCTAAGTCCCATAATCATTACGCATTCATACCTAAGAGATCGGAATGCAATGAAGACGTGAAACGTGCACCAAAATAATCTTGGCATGATAAATCTTTGAAGCTTGGCTGCAACATCTTCAATAAACTTTATGTCATAGACTGTGTGGGATTGTGGCAATAAAAAATCTATCTATAACTCAAAAACAATGTTTTGTTCTGGGAATAAGTCAAATACTACAATGAAATTTACCAAATATTGTGGAAATATTAAAAATAGTCGCCTAAAACTTGTTAAATCCCAACTCGTATGTGTATGTATGTGTTTATGTGTGTGTGTATAGATCCTTGGATTGGTGCAATTAACATTTTCTCCAACTTCTCTAATTTCTCCTTGAAATCCACTTTCATAGTAGTTGGGATCAAATCATCTTTAACGATGAAAGATTCCCATAACAATAGCTTTTTGAGCAACCACTTGACTCAACAACTCACTATTCATCATCCACCTATCTCTCTCCTTTTTAATTAGGGAAAACTAAGTGGAGGGTTCCAAGTTTTCATTTCCATGGTTATGAGATTACCTTAGGAGACAATCATATGTGGTATTGGATTCATTATCCTCACTATCACTAGAGAAGGATAATGGATTATTTATTCGAGTGTGCTCACTAACCAGACATCGTCAAAACTAGTATGAATTTCATTGCTAACCAAAGTCATAAGCATACTCTATTATGGAGGTGAGCCATTCTTTGAGTCTCAACTCATGTCACTTACAATGATTCTCAAGCTTCTGTTACCCTTAAACTCTATTACAGATGAGGGACATTGATTGGACATGTGTTTTTAACCACTTCAAGTAAAACAAGTTATATACTCGTTTGGTTATTCAACATTTTTACCTCACTTATTTGATTTTTATCAAGATTGACTGTCCTACTCCTATCATTGTGCTCTTTTTAATATTTGTTTAACCAAATTGGGGAACTTTTTTTGAGAAATAATCCATGTCTTGTTCGTCAAAGTCAAAGAAATGGATAAATCCCATGTTTGAGTTCGCTTTTAAAGCAACCTCCCTTTGTTAATACTCTTACCGACAATCCATTATCGTATATTTAAAGTAAGCCAACAAATTCATCCATATGCAAAGAGGAATTAGTTACGACTTGAAGTTCGTTAATATCGTACCTTTCCATTGAACCTCTTAGGTATAGATCATAATATTTTATTAACATCTTTCTTTGGGATATCTTTTCCATTAAAAAAATGAAAAATTTACCATGTCACTCAAATGAGAATAAAACTCATCAAAACTTTCATAGTTTTTCATGATCAAGACTTTGAAAGGTGTGATCAACCATTTAAGCTTCGAGTGATTTACAAATGTGTTGCCTTCACTTCTGAAATCTAAAACCTCCCACACTTGTTTAAACATTGTAAAATTTGTTATAAGTCTAAACTCACACATATCAATGACTTTTGATATGTCATTTAAACCTTTAGTATTTATTCCACCAACTCTCTTTGTTGTCAGTGTTCATTCAACTATTTTTTTAACTTGGACTTCATTGACGACATTCACGAGCTATACCCAACCCACTCCTATACTATTATATTTTTCCCGGACTTCAACAAATTCCTTCTTCTATCTTTCCAATATGAATAATTACTACCATCGAATAATGGTGTTTAATTAAAAGAACTTCCCTCATTTACACACACAAATTTTTTTACCTAGGTGATGAAACCTCAAAATAAGAGGACCCGCTTTGATACATAGTGCAAGAGTGTGGATCTCGATGATAGCTATCCACATTAATAAATTTCCAATTGAAGAATGATTTTATTTTTATCCAAAATTAGACAAAATATCCACCTAACATCTAAGGGACGAAACACGATTTACAAAAATATTCTTTTGTTAACATATATTTCAATTTAATAACGCATTAACAAAAAGTATAAAATCTAAGTCCTATAAGTATTTTTACCTTCACCTTAAAAGTCCCAATATTCCTCATCTTAAAAGTTCCAAAATCTGGCTTACTCTAGAAAAATACAGTGATGAACATTTGGTGAAAGTCTGATCTTATAACCGTGACCATGAAGCTTTCCAAAGACTTATTGGGCTAAAAATCAAAGTTAGTTTTGGCAACAGAATAAGAAAACCTACAATCCTTGGTGGTATATGGGTATATAGATACCTTAAACTATCTCTATTTACCTCCAAATAATATCTACTTAAATTTAAATAACAACCATCTCAAACCACATGCAAGTTCCATTTAAATTACTATAAACCACCACAAAACCAACTCTAACTTCCCACGGCTTCTAGTCATGTGTTGAAAAATGAATTAGAGATAAAAATGATAAAACATGATTTATATAATAAATTCAAATAAAATATTTTTTATACAACCATAAAAAATGGCTTTCGAAATTTTGCATCTAAATGTTTACGATCAAGTCACAACCTAAAATACATGACCATTTTATATCAATTGTTCATTTACCTCATTAATATGCTGCGAGTTACATAATATACATGTAATTGCACTCCGTTTTCAAAATCAAATGCTATTTTGTGTAAACCTCTACGAAAATAATAATTTATTGACAATTGTTTTGCTTCTCACAATTAGTCATCTCTCCATTTTTTTATTTATTTCACAAAATAATTAAACAGTTCTATCTAATTCATGATAAAACAGACCTATCAAACTTATAAAATAAAGTATGCCATAATTAAAAAATAGTATACTTTACTAGTTTATCTTGTAAAATAAATAAAATAATAGTTTTAGTGTAGCACATTTACAAATTATATATCGTCCCTCCCAAATTAATAGTTTGATTTCCAATTTATTTGTCACCAATTAATAGTAATATTTTAAAAATGGTGTAAATTATGTGAGTGTTAATGTAAAAAACTAGACTAGGTGATAAATATATGTAAATAAAAGAGAGGGACAAAGAGGTTTTTAAAGTGGTTCGGCTATACGGGAAAGCCTGCATCCAATGTATTTCTTATTGCCTTGTATTCGGTCTTGCCTTTCGCGTCTTGAATGACTTGAACCTGCCCTTGATGATGGGATTACAATGTATTTATAGCCAAGTAAGGAGATAGAGAGATGGAATATTAAGGGATGGAATGCCTTTATAAATTAGGCGTTTACATCAGTACATAACATCTATGATGCTCTTGGCTATTGGCATTTTGCTGATCGAGTTGGTCGGCCTTCTCGCTGTTGGTTGGTCTTCCCGGAGTTGGTTAACATTCTGCATGTTGGTCGGACTCATAGGTCTTGGTCAGTGATGCTATAACTTGTTGACTAGGATTCTTGCCACGTGGAATGACACGTGTCCATTTCTGGTTGGTCCACGTAAGTGGGTAATTTTTGGTATCAACAGAAGTCCCCAATGTTCCATGCTTGATGCTTGATTAAAAGTATGGAGCATTTAGTTCTAGTCGTAGCTCGGGAAATATTAATGACACTTGGTCGGTTGTTGATTTCCCACACTTGTAAAATTTTATTGGTATTGCTGGTGGCGTTGGTGCCAATGGTATTTTTATAAATATCCTGAATTATAGCGAACCACGTTCGGGTAAATACGTCTTTTTCGTATTGCCACCATAGTTTCAATCGTCGTTTTTCTTTAATCATTACTCTCGCTGGTTTTTAAGGCAATATATAAAAGGCGATAAATTTCCTGGTCGTTTCTTTACTCCAAAATTTTTAAGTGTTGTTGCCTTGAGTTAGTTCTTGTTGAATCCTTAATCTTCAGTAAGAATCCCTTTTCTTTTCTTAATTTATTCATATTGAATCATGGTTTACGTTGTTATCTCTCTAGATGAGTTTAGAAAGGAATTGAATATACCAAACTGGGTAGACTTAGAGTTCCCTAGTCCCCCCATAGATGTCTTCTCTTTGTCTGAAGGTCATTGGATTCCTTCCTTAGTCATAGCTAAATGTGGCTTCACTTTTCCCCCAAATCGTTTTTTCTAAGAGTTTTGTCAATAATTTGATATTTTACCTACTAGAGTATCCCCCAACACCTGGAGAATAGTTAATGGTGTCCATAGGATTAATCAAATTCATGGGACCCATATCGGTATCCCTGAGATGATGTTCTGTTAGAAATGGGTCACTAGTGATAATACATATTATTTGAAGACTAGGTTTGCCAACGGAGCTTTAGTCGTCAATTTGCCTGACTCCAATAGGGACTACTTTGATCATGGGGTTATTGCCAAGAATTGGAAATATATCCCTCTTAAAGGAAATGAAGTATACGATGGACCAAGATGCCCTCAAGAGGGTCGTGGTATATGTTGTAATAAATATATTTTGTATATGCATGCTGATGAATTACCTGTTAATATGTTAATTACCCTTAGTTGTTTACTTACTTGCAGTTGATAAAAATAAGCAGAGTCCTAAAGAAAGTGACATCAAGCTTAACAAACTCAATTTTTTGTGGGGCATCCATCAGAAGATAGGCGAGGAGCATATTAGGTTAACTTCATACTTACTGAAGTATAAGAACTCTATTACTTCTTTTGTTGCCCGACCTTCAGTTATTTTACCATCTGTTGTGATTGACTTGGATAAAGACCCATTTTCCACTTCCTCTACATCTGGTGGTGGTGAACCTGCTGTTAGCACCTCCTCCTCTTTTGATTCAAACCTTACCCTTTCAATAAGCATAGGAAGAAGAAAATTGTTAATCTCTTAGGGGATGTTTCTACTACTGGAACCACTAAGCCTGTTGATAGTGGTGTGTCAAAGAAGAAAAATGATGTTGGTAAGAATCCCCCAGCTAACAAGGACGTTGAATCTCTTCTTAAACGACTGATGAGAGGTCCTGCTGACAAGCAGGTTGAGAAAGTTATTGAAGCCGACCAACAGGGCTTGGTAGGTATTGCTCCTTCTGCTACTGGCTACTGGCTCCTCTGTGGCCATGTGTCCATGGGCCTTGGCTTGGTAGGAAATGAATAAGTCTGGTACTCTTCCAGACCACAGGGGTGCTGATGCTTTCATGCCCCGACTAAAGATATTTGAGAGGGTTGCTCAATGCCTTGCTCTGGTGAGACCTCTTTCTTTATGCTTTCTTTGTGCATTATCTTCTACTTCCTGTGCTAACTTTGTTTTTCTTCTTTGCAGTTCTTGGTTAATTTTAACCAAATATTGGAGAGGGACGATGCTCTTCGTTCTTCTTTGGATGATGTGAAAGAGGCCTTTAATGGTTTCAAAAGATCTTTGCTAGAGTAAAAGCATGCCTTGGCAACAGAGAAGGCATCATGGGAGAATAAAACCAAGGCTATTGAGAAATCTCAACAAAAGGCTGAATCAACTGCTGTTCAAGCTGAACGCGAGGTAAAGGCTGCTGAAGAGTAGGTAGCCAATTTAACTAGGGGTGTTTCTGTTGAAAAGGCCAAGAGGAATAAGGCTAAGGAAAATTCCTTCAATAAAGGCTGGGATAAAGCTATCACTGCTGCCTCTGCTTAGATTGAGTACTCAAAGAAAAAATATTTCAAGGATAGTTGGTCGACTGCACTAAACGAGGTCGGTATAACAGAGGACTCTGAACTCTTCCAAAGACATGAGCTTGGCTCTCCCCCCAATATGGACGATGAAGTTGAAGATGATACTGAATCTGAGGAGTCTTCCCTGGTGGTTGAGTCTTCAGTCGACTAAGGAAAAAAATTTGTTAAGTCATCCATCGCCCCAACCGAATAAGATAAGCCCCCAGTTGATCCAGCTACCCGTTCTGCTAACTAGAGTGGAAACCCTGATGTTGAGACTGATAAAAAGAAGGTGTAAACTTGTTCGACATTTGGTTTTGATATTTTGCATCTCTTCTGTTTCTTGTCTACTATACTTGTAACTTCCCTTTATATATCAATAAAAGAACTTTTTCTTCATATTGTTTATCGTTTCTTGGCTATTATATCGTCTTCTTTTGTTAATCGGCCGTTACTTCATTTTTCTAGTTTATGTCCAAGATGGAACAAATTTCTTCCAATGATTCTGATATACTCAAGCACTGCAATAGTTTGTTGAAGGCTACTCACATGACTTTAACTGAGGGAGAATTGTCATACTTGCTCGGAGCAGATGCTACTAATCAAGCTAAGGATGCATATATTTATCTCAAGTTTCTTTTTAATCGGGATGTGGCCAATAATGTGGCTTACTTTTAAGTGATTGAAGAACTTCAAGAGGATCATAATGAGGCCAAGGCTTTGCTTCATGCTGACTATGAAGCTAAGTACAAGACTTTAAGTGAATCTTGGGGTTTTGAACAAAAATTGGAGAAACATGCTTCTGCTTTTAGGAAGATGGAATTTCTGTTGAAGTGTGAAGGTTATTAGGATAAGGCTATTGCCAAGCTTTTAGAAGAAGAAACAATAAATTGAGGAGTGAACTTAGCTCCTTGAAGAAACCTCCTGCTGCTATTACCGACGAAGGTGCATCTTTCCTGGAGAGTGAGCATACCAAATTGAGAGAGGAGTTGGAAACTCTGAAGAAGTCTAAGCCCGCCTCCTCTTTCAGATAAAAGGTCAGACGACCAACGACTGATGAGGCTAGAACGTAAAAAACCCTAATAGACCAAGAACCGAGCAATTACTGAGTTGTCCTAGAAGCTCAAGACTCAACACACTTTCCAACCAATCCTCTCAGTTGCAGGTTAAAGATGGAGAGTTGAAGAAACTTCAGCATCAGGTCGAGAAATTGACTTTCCAATTTCACAAGTAGCCTATAGAGGTATGGATGGAAGGATATAACGAGGCTCTTGGTCATTTTGGGGACCACTTCAGTCAAGCTCAGTGTGAAGGTTATAAGTGAGGTTGGACCAATTTCTTGACTATTATGAAGGTTGATATAAACAGTAGGTTGTGGTACTGGGTTGATCATGGGTTCTTAGACTGTGATAAATGTCCCTTCAATCTTGACGTCAGCTAGATCCTTATAGAATCCATTCCCCAAAGCCTGGTATCCAAATACTTAGGGGATTATGAACTGCATGATGAGTTAAAGGTAGTTCGACCTGCTCATTTATTAGACACCCCGAGCAGCAGTAATAGGAGAATGCTTCAAGACTTCAATTTCATCAACTCTCCCTATACCTTGGATGATCCTCCTGCAGACATGAAAAAATCACCGACTTCCTCCAAGTCTGAAGGAAAATGTCTAGTAGAGTAGTTGTCCTGTAATTCATTTGTAAAATAATATTTGCATGTAGCAACATTCGTATAAATGAAATGCATTATTTTCTTTATTAACTTATCTTGTTAATTTCTGAATGTCTGAATGAATTTGTTGTGCCATTAATTCTACTGATACACTTAGGCATTTGCCTAAATTTAGCACCAGTTATCAATGATTTTATCATAGGTTCTACTGATGCACTTAGATTTCTAAGTTTAACATCGATTACAATTGTTGTTGTCATAGGTTCTACTGTGCACCTAGATTTAAATCTAAGATTAGCACTAGTTACCAATGGTATTGCCATAAGTTCTACTGCTGCACCTAAATTTTTAGGTTTAGCATTAGTTACCCGTGGTGACCAAGCATATGCGAAAGATGTGTCTATATTCCTATTTAGGAATTTTCACAACGTTCTTCCTCCATTTTTCTCAGTTCGGATAAAACTTGTTGATTTTTATACAGAGTTTTATCCCTGATTTTTCTTGACCAAGTACGGAAGACTAAAATCTTGTTTTGACTCGAGTTTAATTATTTTACCGATCAAGTATTTCCTTTTGTCGGACCAAGTATTTCCTTTGACGATCAAGTACTGAAGATTAAAATCTTGTGTTGTGGAATCCATATCACCATACTCCAATAAAAATTGAAAAATGGAAGAAATAAACTCTTTATTAATATTAAAATAAAGGATTGCAAAATCTTTTGCTCGTTAGATCAATGGTAGTACTTTCTGAGATGCTCGGCATTCCAAGAATTTTTAAATTCTTTCCCCTCCAGAGTTTCAGTCCTATATGTTCCTGATCGGAAAACTGCTGAGATACGATAAAGTCCATGCCAACTTTCTTCAAGCTTGTTTTTTTTTCTGAATCATCTTTTTAAGGATATATTCCCACTCTTTCAAGTTGGTCGGCTTTGCCCTTTTATTGTAAAAACGTGCAGTCCTTTGTTGATAGGCAACATACCTCAGAGCAGCGTCTTAACGTATTTCTTTTAACATATTAAGGTCTAGCCTTCGCATTAAATCACTAATAGGAGAGTTAAAATTCAACACTCTATGAGTTGGTAGGCTGAGCTAGACTGGTACCATTACTATTGTCCCAAATGCCAACATGTATGGTGTTTCTCCTCTAGCAGCTCTCGGAGTTGTTCGATATGCCCATAGAACTGAGTGCAATTCATTAATCCAATTTCCCTTGGCGTCATCAATCCTTTTTTTCAATCCATTGAGCAAAGTTTTAGTCGTCACCTTATTCAGGCCATTGCTTTAAGGATGACCCGGAGCTGAATGCAGCTTCTGGATCTTGGAGTGGGCACATTATGATTCGAACTCTTCATTATCGAACTATGTACCATGGTCGGTGATAAAAGCACATGGTAAACCATATCTGTAAATGATGATCTTCCAGATAAATTGGTACACCTTCTCATAAGGCATGTGCACCAATGGTTCTGCCTCAACCGATTTGGTGAAGTAATCCAGAGTGACGACCAAGTATTTGAACCTTCCTCTAGTGGTCGGTAATGGCCCGACCAAGTCTATCCCCTATATAGCAAACTGCCGAGGTGAAGTAATAGGAGTCAGAGCAGCATGTGGAGTTTTACGAATGTTAGAGAACATCTGGCATTTGGCACACTTTTTCGTAAAGGCCATACAATCTACCCTCATGGTCGGCCAGTAGTATCATTGGGTATTAATTTACTGTAGAAATGATCTTCCTGCCACATGAGATCCCTAGGACCCTTTATGAACTTCCTCTATCAAGTCCTGAACCTCTGTTGGGTAAACACAATGCTGTAAATTGGATGTTAACCCTCTTTTGTACAGAATACCCTTATCCAATACGTACCTCGCTCCTTTATACTCGAGCTTCTTGTCTATTATAGGATCTGCTGGCAGAGTTCCTTCCCCAATATATGCTCTGATGGGATCTATCCAGGAGGGTAACAAATCTATTACAATTAAATTGACCATCAAATCTTCATCAATGCTCCGATTAGCTAGAATTTCTAATGGGATGGTCCTTCTGAGTTCAATCGTGGCAGTTGATCCTAACCGAGCAGGGCATTCTTTATCCTTGGAATTCTGCTCATCTGAACAGCTAGAAATTTAACTATGACCTCCATTGCTTTAGCAAAGTACCTGGTCATTAACTCTCCTTTGGCTCCATACAAATTCAATACCTGGTTGACCACCTATTGTGAATCACAGTGTGCCACCACTTACTCGACGCTTAAGGAATAAGCCAAACTTAATCTCACTGTTAGGGCTTCGTACTATGCTTCATTGTTAGAGGCCTGGAACTAGAATATAAGAGCGTACTTGTGGGTACCTTCTTCGTCTTTTAGGCCCATGAGAGTAGACGAAAGAAGTCTAATTAGAAATAAGAGGTGTTCGGCCCAAATTATGGGATGCTCTAAATGATAGTTATAATCGAGGATTTGACCCAACTTATCCCCAAATATCTCGGAGGAGATATTCATAGGATAGTGGGATAACGTGGTGGTTATCAACACTGCTCTCTCTTTTACGGAATATATATTGTAACCCAGGCCCAGGGCAAAGGGGAAAATAGAAAAACTTCTCTTGAGAGATACTTAATATAACAATAGACCTTTTCGTGGACATAGGCAGTTAGACAAACCACTTATATCTTTGTGTTGTGTGATTGTGATCTTTGTTGATCTTCTTTTCCTGGTGATTGCCTTTCATTATTATTTATTCTGAGATTTTTATCACCACAATTGGCGTCGTCTGTGGGAACAGGTTATTTTTCCTTTAAAAAAGCCTTCACCAGCAAGGACCTGCAATACCCAATCACAACAACAATGCCCCTCAAGCAGGGGATCTTTCAGAGCAGCCTATCCCACCTAGGGTAAGGTCCGAAATCCGTAATTCAAACCCTAGGCTCCGCCGAGAGAAGCAGCTCTCCTAAGAAAGCCAGGGGCCAGTTAGGTCCACACAGACTTTATGGATGATAGACGCATATGAGGCCCGACTCTAAGAACAAGAGAAGGCTACTTAGAAGCAGGAAGCTGAAAATGCTCGCCTCAAAAGGTGACTAGAAAATATGGAAAGGGATCTCCATCGTAACATAAGGCAACACCATAATAAGACTCCTAGCCCTTAGGCGAGTAAATCTCGCAGCTGAGGAATGAGCCCAGGGCACGGGTCGTAAAGATCTGAGAGACACAAAGACCTGGCCGAAGGAACGATGATATACAGAGCTTGGTTCGAAGAGAAATGGACCAACACCCAGCTCATCGGTGTGTCAGACCAATAAGAGAGCTAGCCAGGCGAGCTCTCAGAATCCAGATGAAGTTCCCTTTTTCATGGTTGATTGAGGAAGAGGAAGCCTCGAAGAAGTTCGAGGTGCCCAGGTTCAAAATTTACGATGGACAGATTGATCCCATCGACCATGTCAGACAATATAGGTAGGCTATGACCCTATGGAACCATAACGATGCACTCATGTGTCGGATTTTCCCGTCAAGCCTGCATGATTTCTCCCAAAAATAGTTTTAGAATGTCCCTCACATATTCGTCAGGAACTTCAAGTCTCTAGCCGAGCTATTAATAGCTCGCTTCATTACAAGCATCTCTCATCTAAAGAGGACGGACGCTTTGCTTATAATGAAGGAAAAACCTCAAGAGAACCTTAGGGACTACGTGAAGAGATACTGGGAGGTGTTCAACGAGGTCGAGGATTGCACAGAGCAGGTCGCTGTAGCATCTTTCAATATTGACTTGCCTAACTCCTACCTCCTACCTCCTACACCATTCCCTCACTAAGAAGCAGACCACGACCATCGATGACTTAATGGCTCGTAATGAGAAATACACCAAAGTCGAAGATGTGAGCCATACTAATACGGGAGAATATGGTCGCACCAAGGTTGCCGACAAGGGGGTGAGAAAAGTGAGACTCAAAAGAAAGGGAATAAGAATGGGGTCAAAAGTGGCCCCAAAAATAGGAACAAAGGTGACGCCTCGAAAGCATTCCAAGCCGTGAATACAGTCTTCAAAAAATTAATTTATAAGATCCTTGCGAAAATAAAAGATGAGCCATTCATTAAGTGGACCAAGAAGATGAGTGGAGACCCCTCTAAATAAAATAACGCATTAAAATGTACATTTTACAAGGAAGGCAGACACAAAATTGAGAATCGCAAAGCCCTCAAGTCCCACCTCGGAGAGCTAGCTCAAGCTGGACACTTAAATGAATTCATGGAGAAGAAAGCAAAGAAGGTAGCTGCAAAGGGCGATCAGAGGCCCGATAATGTTCTCGAGGAGGATACGGCTACGAGTTCGCGATAATTCATAGGGCATCCGACCTCAAGAAGATTCAAGGGAACACAACTCGAATGGAAGTGAATAAGCTTACATCAGTGATGTAAGCTTTTTAGATTAATCCATCTAAAACCCAAGCTGGGAAGTATAGACGTCCGGAGGTAGTCGACTACAATAAGCATATCGTATTCACAGATGAGGATTTGGTGGGAGTGAGAACTCCACATCATGACGCATTGGTGGTTGATATTGATTCACCTTACCAAGCCATCCTCGGCAGAGGATGGCTGCACGCGATGAAGGTCGTCTCATCGACCTATCATCAGAAGTAAAAATATGTGACAAAATGAGGAGTAGTTAAAATTCGTGGAGATCAAGAAATGTCAATAAAGTCCCTCATAGCGGCCATACGCCCCAAACAGGAGAAAAAAGTGGACGAAGCGAGAAGCAAAAATAAAGAACAGGAGAGGTTGATGCCCTCAAATAGAAGTTAAGATATGGCAGACCAGGATTGGAGGGGACCAGGTTCCTCCCCTCTGAGAGGTTTACCTAGGACTTGGAAGAAGTCATAGCTGGGAGTGGCTCGACTGCGAGAATATTTTTTATTAGAACCTCCCTTACTTATCACGAGAAGAAGGAATTGGTCACCCTCCTTCAGAGAAATTTGGATGTTTTCTTATGGGAAACCTACGAGCTGCCTGGAATTGATCCCAGCATTACTTGCCATCGATTTCATGTGGATCCAGACTTCAAGCCAGTTATACAAAAGGCTTGTCGAATAGCCCCAGAGAAGGCCAAAGCAGTGGAGAAGGAAGTGGAGTAGTTACTGGATGCAGGATCCATACGGGAAGTTCAGTTCCCCAAATGGCTATCCAACCTAGTGGTAGTCCCTAAGAGCAACGAAAAATTGAGAGTCTATATCGACTTCACCGATCTCAATAGGGCTTGCCCCAAGGATAGCTTCCCCCTTCTGAAGATCGACCAATTGATGGACGCCACATCAGCTCATGAGAGAATGAGCTTCTTGGACGTATATTCTGGATATCACCAGATCCCTCTGCACAAGCCGAATTAAGATAAGACCACCTTCATCACTACTGTTGGTTTATTTTATTACAAAGTTATGACCTTTGGACTTAAGAACGCAAGATCAACCTTATCAATAGTTGGTTACCAGGATGTTTAAAGACCAAATGAGAGATACCATAAAAGTGTATATCGATGATATGCTCGTCAAAAGCAAGCTCAAAGACGACCACCTCTCTGACCTAGAAAGTACCTTTTAAATACTCAAGTTGTATCGAATGAAACTTAACACAAGTAAATGTTATTTCGATGTCCAGTCAGGAAAATTCCTTGGATACATGGTCAGCAAGAGAAGTATAGAAGTTAATCCCGACCAAATCGATGCTATTTGTAGGGTGCAGTCCCCTCGAACTATGAGAGATGTACAGAAGCTCATAGGAATGCTCACCGCCCTAAATTGATTCATCTCTAAATCTTCAGAAAAATTCCATCCGTTCTTCCAGTTGCTGAAGAAAATTAAGAGTGTGGTGTGGAATGAGGGTTGCGCGAGGGCCTTAGAAGAGCTTAAGGCCTGCCTTAGAAATCTCCCTTTACTCGTAATCCCTAGATAAAGCAATCCCTTATATCTCTACCTTGCAGTATCAGATCATGTTGTGAGCTCCGCCTTGGTATGTGAGAAATAGAGGAGCCAGCATCTGGTCTCTTATGCAAGAAAAAATCTTTTAGATGCCGAGTAGCGGTACCTGCCATTGGAGAAGCTCGCCTTTGCACTGGTGGTAGCCTCGAGAAAACTAAAGCACTATTTTGAGCCCCACTCCATCTTCGTAGTTACTTTGTACCCCCTCAAAGATGGACTGAGGAAAACAGACCTCTTAGGCTGACTATCGAAATGGTCGATCGAGCTCGGAAGATTTGCATTCATTTTTAACCAAGGACTGTTATCAAGGGGCAGGTCCTCACCAATTTCATTACCTAATTCACAGGAGAACAACCTTATGATCAGAACGCGACTTGTCATCTAAGAGAAGTCCCATAAAAAATAGGAAGTTGTATATTGATGGAGCCTCCAACTCCAAGGGTCAGGAGTAGGCATCGTGCCAATTACCCCCGAGAACACAGTTCTCGAGCAAGGAATCAAGCTTGGATTTGAAGCCTTCAGTAATGAGGCAGAGTACGAGGCGCTGATCGCTGGTCTACGGAAGGCATAGTTTCTTGGAGCAAGGCATCTTCAAGTTTTTTATGATTCACAACTGTTAACTGGCGACTTTAATGCAAAATATGAAAGGATGGCAGCATACCTCGCCACTGTGAAGGGATTAATGGCCGACTTCGATCACGTTAACGTTCAGTAACTCCTCAGGGGATAAAATAGCCATGTCGATGCCCTAGCAGCTTTAAGCTCAACAATTGAATTTAACTTGAGGAGAATAATTCAAATCTATTTCCTTGCACAACCGAGCATCAACCAGAGAACCGAATCACCAAATCTCTCCATATTGAGAAAGCTCCCAGTTGGATGGACCCCATAGTAGATTATTTACAAAGTGACGTACTGCCAAGTTATAAGAAGATCGCCCATCAGATAAGAGTCAAAGATGCCTGCTTTCACTTGTCTCATGAGGGCAAATTATATAAAAGATCCTTCACGGTCCCATACCTCCAGTGTGTTCATCCATAAGACATAGAGAAAGTCCTACACGAGCTGTATGAGGGAATTTATGGAAGTTACGCAGGAGGAAGATCGCTTGCTTTTTGAGAACTTAAGAAAGGATACTGGTGGAAGTATATACAGAAAGACGCTGGAGTCTATGTCCAAAAATGCGCGAAGTGCCAAATGCTCTCACCCATGGTCCATCAACTAGCAAATGATCTGAAATCTCTTACCAGCTCGTAGCCTTTTGCCCAGTGGGGTCTAGACATCGTAGGCCCTCTGTCCATTGTAGCCGGTAATAAAAAATATCTGTTGGTCACCACAGATTACTTCACCAAGTGGATAGAAGCAGTACCACTGGCGAATATTTGAGACACAGATATGATGAGGTTCATACAGAGAAATATCATTACTCGCTTCAGGATACCGAGAATAATCATCACTAACAACCAAACCCTGTTCAAGAGTGGCCTTTTCCAAAGCTTTTGCAACGACCATGGAATCAGACACTTCTTTAGCTTTTTGGCATACCCTCAGAGCAACAGTCAAGATGAGGCTTCCAATAAAACAGTGATCGATGGACTAAAGAAGCTCCTGGAGCGAGCCAATGGTGCATGCGTAAATGAACTACCCCACATCCTTTGGGCCTATCGCACCACCCCGAGGCGAACAACTGGAGAAACACCATTTGCACTCACGTATGGAATAGAGGCAGTTATTTCATTGTAAGTTGGTCTCCCTACCATGAGGTCCACGCTGATCGAATAAGGCCAGAACGATGGAGCATTGCTTATGAACTTGACTTAGCCGATGAGCGGTGAGCATTGGCTCTAGTAAATATGGCTTCCTACTAGAGACAGCTAGCCAAATAATATAATCGAAAAGTCAATCCAAGGACATTCGAGGTCGAGGACTATGTCCTAAGAAAATTCCTTGGCAGCACTGTGAAGCCATCAAACGGCAAGTTAGGGCCAAACTGGGAGGGACGGCAAGGTGATAAGGGACGACCTACAAGGATCTTATCACTTGAAAATGCTGGAGGGCAGGGAAATACCAAGAGCTTGAAATGCGGCCAACCTGAAGAAATTCTACTTCTAGATCTCTCTATTTATGCACAATTAAGGCAAATTGCAAATTTTTATTTTACAACTTAATGTTGCTCTCTGTTCCTGACTCTGATTAATAAAACTCGATTGGCCTTGGCATTCTATGAGTATTGATTTTCTCAGATATATCTTAGTATATGAATCATTTCTAAAGTTACATGCTCTATTCTTAATATGCATAATAAAGATCACAGGTTACAGTAAGTTGGTCAAGTTACTCTAGTCGAACGATCCTATATATAGCCCCCAACCATTGTTGCACATTGTCTAAGCATTAACGGGGTTAACATATAATAACCCTCCTCAGGCCTTTGTTACTAACACAGTTGGCCTCCTAGTTTTCCCTCGATAATAAATAAATCCCTACAGGGGATCCTTAGGCAATTTGGCCATCCCAAGTTGGTCGCCAACACAGTTTGGCTAAAAAATCTTGCTCGGATGGATTGTCCGTTTACCAGGTATATCCTCGCCATTACCCTACTTAGGCCTGAGGTAGTGTGACGACACGGCCTAAAAGGTAAAGTGAGGCAAAATGGTATGTCTAAAGTGTACTGGACCAAGGGGATATTTATTTAATAATTGGCCCTCTCTAAGTCATATTTAGTGGGCTAGAAGATAACTAGATATGAGGCCAGCGAAGCCGAAAATGAAACAACACACATTTAGTCGGTAATTACCTAAAACGTAAATATTTTATTACACCACTAAATGAACAAACAGTTATATGTACCAAAATAAATCAAACCCTAAAGAGTTCCAGGTCGCTGGTCAAGGTAATCAACTACCCGCGCTCTTCGACCGTCATCTGGGTGACGAATAAATTCCTCATTGACCTCGTCCGAGCTCAGCTCCAGCAGCTGTCTTAGGATGGCATCTATTGGGATCCATCATTCGTCTCTTCTGAATGGATTTGGGATCAATGATGAGGGCGTAATCTCGTGCCTGTACTAGAGGACAAAGTTCCTGGGCACTTATAATTTCTTAAGGGCACTTAGCCATCCCCTTACGAAGTTTAGCTCCTCGACCTCCTTTAACCTTGTGGGGAGAGTCTGTCCAACCTTGGTTATAACCATATGCCCACACCTATCGAGGATCATTTTTGAATAAATGCCTCAGTCTGGTGACATCCCTCTGAAGCCTGATAACAATCACATAAGCCCATCGTATATCTCCTTTTAGTTCGATGATCTCCCTATGAGAACTACTAACGTTAGCTCCAGCTCGCTGCCTTGTTGACGATGAAGAGCCTCAATTAATTGACGGGGCAATACTCGGCGCATTCTCCCTCAAGCGGGCGATCTCCCTCTTCAAGGAATCGTTCTCCTGCTGAAGCATCTGGCCAACCAAGTTAATTTCAAACGCCTCTAAGAGCTTCTCCTTAAGATCATTCACCTCTTCTTGAACAGAGGTGCCAATCTCTCTCATCTCCTCAAGTCTATCTTTCAACGTGGCAACCATCTCGGACTGGTCTTTGTAGTCCTAGTTCTTTAACCTGGGAGACGTACAGATTCTTATAAAGGCATGAAGAACTTGATCGCCCACATTGGTACCAAGAATTTGGCCTAGGCGAGATGTAACAGGAATATACTAGTCAAGGTCAACAAACTACAAATCATAAAGGCACGAAGAGTAAACATATCAGCAGATGCAAAAATTTAAAATATCTTAATTTTATTAATATCGACACAAGTCGAGTACGAGTACATTAATCAGAAGGAAGAAAAAATAGGAGCACAAAAATTCAAGGGAAATCCTAGGAGACTAGTTGGCAACCTCGACCTGCTCAGAGGAGGCTGGCCCTTTTCTTTTTTCAGCATCGGTCTCACTCATCCCAGTTCCACCTACGCCTCCCTTAACCGGAGAAAGACCCACTCCTTGATTAATATAAGTATTAACAGTAATGGGGCCCTCATAAATTCAATCAACTAAAACCCCTTCATCAGTAACAGGAGCAGGCACATCTTTTATAACTGGTTTGGGACCTGGGTCGTGCTCGTCGAATAGAGGGGAATCAGTAGCCACCCCGGCAGCAAGCAGAGCCCTCTCCTAACCCTTTTTGAAGTTGGACCGACTAATGTAATGCATTTGAACTTCGGCGTCCTCATACGCCGCCGCCCATCTATCGTTGTAAGCACTGTCCTTGATGGAGGAAGCTTTGGACTCCAGCTTTCCCACCTCCTCGACGAGCGCCTTGTTCTCTTCGATAACTCCCAGTTTGTTCGTTACAACCAGATCATAAGACTCCCGTAAATCCTAAAGCTCCTTGACTGCTGCTTCCCTCTCCTTATCAAAAGAGGCCTTAACCTCTATAAGGTCATGCTCAGAAGACTTCTGAGCCTCACTGGCAGCTTTCAAGCTCGGCTCGAGCTCAAAATTCCTCTTCGCTAGCCCATCACGGTTGCGTTTGAGAACGGTGTAGTCAGACAAAAATTACAGAGAGAGATAAAATATGAGTAAAAAAAATATAAGAGGAACTACAATAAATAGAGGAAAGAATGAGTAGACTTACCAATCCAAGCCCCTGACTTTCCTTCAGGGCTAACTGGTTAAGTCCCAAATTTTATGACCGCTTGTAGTCCACTGCCAGAACTTTTCTCTCGAGCATCGCAGGAGTGAGCTGAGGGGATAAATCTACAGAGGCCCCATCAGTTGGAACAGACGCAGGGACCAGAGCAACCTGTTCCTTTTTCGTCCTGACCTTTTCTCTTCTCTTCTCTTCCTCTCTTTCTTCTCAGCTTCCTTTTTCTTTCTCTTTTCTTTTCTTTTTCTCTCATTCTCTCTCTTCACCTCATCTTCTTCTTCTTCCTCTATTTTTCGTGTGCTGCAGTCTGGGAACCAGTAACAGTATCCCCACACCCAGACTTTTGTATTTTTAGCCTGCGCAACAGTAAAATGTCATCATCATCATCTATGATTAAATTTTTCCACCTTGGGGGAGCCATGTCCACCTCGCTTGAGCTCTCTGAACCTGATTCCGAGTTAGAAATTCCCTCGATAGACCTTCCACCACCTAAACCCTCCTCGTTGGACTCTTCCTCACTGTGACACCCCGACTAATTAAATACCGGGTAACTACTCCTTTATTAAATTAATTCAAAATGCCAAGTTGGTCCAGTTAATAGCATCACTGTCGAAACATTTCAATGATTACTAACCACCTAGTATTTAAAAAGTAAGTTGCCAAATTTTAATTTAAGCCTGATTAACATACAACAAGTGTAATGAAGAATAATAACACCATTCGCCATAAAGAAGTAAATAGAGTAACCGTCACATAATGTAAATAAAGTCTGGAGGGAAAAACTCTTCACTACAATCCCACAACTGAAATAAGTAAACCGAATACTAAAACAATACATGCTAAAGTCTGAAAACTGTAATGAAAAGATGTCTCTAATAGAAATGTGCAACATGCCCTACAACTGATAGATAATGAATCTGGAATCCAAGTGATAGAAGCGTCTACAAGCAATTCCCTGTAGCTTCCACAAACAGCTACAGCTCGTCACCCGAATGAGTATCCTATGCATGGTGTCCTTGTGGCTGGGCACCTAAAATGGTTTTACAAGAAAAAAAGATTTGAAAGTAAACGGGTCAGAGCCCGAATGTGTAGATATTTTAAAAACCTGCAAGTGCTTTATAAATTTTTAAAACATTAAATGCAAAGTACATGTTAGGACATGCACTCACATGATATTCTCACCTCTCATCTAACTGTGCACTCCTAACGTAAGTACCCATCTACAACGACACAAACTACTAGCTAAGTGACATCATATCTAGCTAGACTGTCATAGGTCCTACCCTTATTACTCGGTTCAATTAACATTATAACGCTCGTAATTAAATAGGGATTTAACGTAAACTCAGATGCTCAATATGCAATATATTTCACTATCAGCTAACTCGTTATGTTTCTCGAAACAATACCGTAATTATTTCACAACATTACATGAAGGTTCCCATTAATTAAGTGTATATTATTCCCATCATAAAGATACAATACAAGCACCTCGAGAACTAAGCTGCGGTGCACACATACTCTACTATCCATCCCGGTACATCACGTATGTAAGGATTACATATTCCGAATCTCTCAGGAATAGTTCAGAGATAACAACATCACAAATAATGGAGGCGAACACAGTCACATCACATGGGTCACGCACATACCTACGCTCCCACGTTCAGCGGACTTATTAATATCCCAATAAGTCTTTCTATGACCTATGTTCATCAAGGTAACCAATCTAAATCCGGGCAACACAAGGATTAGAGGGCCCTAAGCGAACGCAAATCTCCCGTGATAGCAAGTATGGTAGGTATGTCATACACACAATTCATATACCAATACTAAGTAAACACACGTCTTAGTAATCTCGTAGTTTAGTTATAGTACTATTCTCATTCTCGTACCAATCTATAATTTACACACTTTATACGATTCCGGTTTATAATCATACGCGCCATAATCTATTCTCAAGTCGTAGTAGACACTCACGTCTCAACCCAAACGGTTCATTGATTGAAATCACTCGTATATAATTTACTCCTCATAATCACCCAAAAGTCCCAAATCTATCAATAATTCATCAAAGGAATGTTAACTCTACCCTCGAACAAGTTTACGGGACTCCCAAAATCAAAACAGGCCAAAAAGGCCCAAACTGCCAGCTCGTTAGAAGTCTCATTCGAATGAGTCTGTTTGAACGAGATCAAACTGTCAGCTCGTTAGAAGTCTCGTTCGAACGAGGCTGTTCGAATGAGATCCAGTTCGTTCGAACGACCTGTACCTTAAAACGATATCTCGTTCGAACGAAGTATCGAACGAAATTCCTTTTCGTTAGAAGTGACTGGTCAACTCGTTAGAAGCTCGTTCGAACGAGGCTCGTTCGAACGAACGACCAGTTCGAGCCCAGATTTTTCCTTCTTCGTTTTTCATCAATTTTACTCCTCAAATCTCCTCTAAAATTAGTCCCAATGATTGTTTTAAGGTATCTAATCAATCCTAAACATATTATAGTCATCTCCTAACACGTTTTAAATGATTAAATCACCCTAACATCAATCAATATACAAATCTCTACACTTTTTTTCCCCAATTATTCAAGAACATAAACCCTAGAATTTGAAATCATCAATTAGTCCATTCTAAATCCGTTTTTGTTACATCCCACATACATTAATACCAGAATAATCATCTCTATGTAATTCTACATGTAATTTGTCCTCAATAATCAAATCCTAAGTCCAATAAACATGGGTTTTCATTCATCTTCCAAGAACAATTTTAATTCATCAATTTTCTAACATGGAAAGAACATTCTCTGAATTTAAATATAATTAAATCACTTGCCTCTATTGTCTCTGAATTTGGTGTTGGTTTGGTGAAGATTTTTGCAGAATTCCTTCTCTTTCTCTCCCTCTCCAAGCTTTCTTCTCCAAAAGGCTATGGTGGCTAGGGTTTGATTTGGGGGAATTTAGGAAACCTAATCTAACAACCCCCGTAGCTTGTTGGGTTAAAATGGGTTGGTTAGTGGTTTAGTGGGTCAATTCCCAATCAGATTAAAACTCCTAATTTTCGTCACTTTTAATTCTTAAAAATACGAAATTACCAAAATACCCTTTATATTGCCGGTATGGCCTAAAAATACCACGGAACCCAAACTACACCCCCGGCTAGTGTTTTCTGACTATCTCGACCCTTCCGGACGCGTTGGCGCACTCAAAATGACCATACGGTTTATAGAATTTAAATTCACTTTATAAATAAAATAATACACCATGACGCGGCGATCACACGCGTCTCAACAAAATTCCTAAAATGCCGTATATCAATCTTACGACAAATTTTTCATAATTCAATATTCATATAACATCATATATACTCAATATAGTCAAATACCAACTCACAACTCGCTAGTATTTTACCCGGATAAATTTCCAAATAATTCACATTTAATTAATTAATCCCAAAAATAAATATAGCCAAAAGTACGGGGTATTATATACTCCCCCCCTAATAACTGAATTTCGTCCCGAAATTCGAAACTAGAAAGTACCTGCTAAAAATAACTCTGGATAACGTTCGCGCATCTCATCCTCACTCTCCCATGTTGACTCCTCGACATTGTGATGTCGCCACTGAACACGCACTAACGAGACTATCTTTGACCGCAGTTTCCTCTCGCTTCGGTCCAAAATAGCAATCGGCCCCTCCTTGTAGGAGCTATCCGGATGGAGATCGATGTCCTCCACAGCAATGTGAGAATGAGCCAAATTATCTCTAAGGTATTTCCTCAGCGAGGAAATATGGAACACATCGTGAATCCGATGCAAATGCTCCGGTAACCCAAGTCTATACGCAACCGGTCCGATCCGCTCAATAATAGGAAATGGCCCCACATACCTTGGTGCCAACTTCCCCTTCTTCCCGAAATGCATAATCCCTTTCATAGGAGATACTCTGAGAAAAACCTGGTCCCCCACTTGGAACTCCCTGAAAAACCTCTTCGCATCAGCATAACTCTTCTGCCTGTCTTGAGCTACCCGAATGCGACTCCGAATCAACTCAATCCTTGCCGAAGTATCCTGAATCACTTCCGGCCCAAGCAGTTTGTTGTACCCCACCTCTAACCAACATGCTGGGGAACGACAAGGCCTACCGTACAATGCCTCAAACGGAGCCATGCCAATAGTGAACTGGTACGAGTTGTTATAAGCAAACTCCACCAGTGGTAGGTACTGCTCCCATCCACCCCCAAAGTCAATAATGCACATGCGTAGCATGTCCTCCAACATCTGATTTGTGCGCTCTGTCTGCCCATCGATCTGCGGATGATAATCCGTACTCAATCGCAATTCCGTGCCTATGGCCTCCTGGAAACTCTCCCAAAACCTCGAAATAAATATCTTATCTCTGTCAGACACGATATTTAGGGGCACACCGTGAAGTCTCACAACCTCTGAAATGAAGAGCTGGGCGTACTGTCCCGTAGTGTAGTCAGTCCTTACGGGTAAAAAGTGAGCGACTTTCGACAACCTGTCCACAATTACCCAAACGGACTCATGACCCCTCTGCGATGTAGGCAACCCCGTGATAAAGTCCATGGATATGCTCTCCCACATCCACACCGGGACCTCCAACGGCTGTAGCAATCCTGCCGGTCTCTGATGATCCACTTTTACAAGTTGACAAGTGGCGCATTTCGAAACAAACTCAGCGATATCTCTCTTCATACCGCTCCACCAATACTGGCATCTCATGTCTTGGTACATTTTGTCCCCTCCGAGATGCACCGCGAACCGTGAGTCGTGCGACTCTGCCATCACCTCGTGTCGCAATTCCTCCCCTTCCGGAATTACCAATCTCCCACTGAAGCGTAATCCCCCGTCTGAGCTAACGGTATAGGACTCGGCTCCCTCTGCTAGTAATTGAACTATCTGCTCCTGACAGAACGAGTCATTAGCCTGTGCCCGTACTACTTTCGTGACAATCTGCGGTGTAACAGTCATCACAGACATGAAAGATCGGGCCACTACATCCTGGTGTTCCAATTCCTTCCACTTTGCCTTCCACACCTCTACCACCTCATCTGCTGGCCTACGGCTCAACGCGTCTGCTACCACGTTAGCCTTACCAGGGTGATACTGGATATCGAACTGGTAGTCTTTCACAAACTCAAGCCACCTACGCTGCCGCATATTTAACTCCTTCTGCGTGAACAGGTACTGTAGGGACTTGTGGTCCGTGAATAGTTGGAACTTCTCCCCCAAAAGATAGTGCCTCCAAATCCGTAGGGAAAATACCATTGCCGCCAACTCCAAATCATGCGTGGGGTAATTCTTCTCATGAGTCTTAAGCTTACGGGAAGCATGCCTGTCTCTCCTGCTGCAATACACCTCCAAGCCCTTGTAAAGACGCATCGGTGTAAACCAAATACTCAACTCTCGGTCTCGGCAATGCTAACACAGGTGCTCAGGTCAATTTATCCTTCAATTCATCGAATGCCAACTGACAGGGATCACTCCAGATGAATGGCACACCCTTACGAGTCAGATGTGTCAAAGGACCTGCTATCTTGGAGAAACCCCGAATAAACCTCCTGTAGTATCCTACTAGACCCAAGAAACTATAAATCTCCGTCGGTGTCGTGGGCTGTCCCCACTCCCTCACCGCGGATCCTTTCCCCGGATCAACAGATATTCCCCGGTCGGAAATAATGTGTCCCAAAAACTGGACCTCCTTCAGCCAAAAACCGCATTTCTCATATTTTGCATACAACTCGTTCTGACGAAGTGTCTGCAAAACCTGCCTCAAATGCTCGGCGTGCTCCTCCTCTGTCTGGGAGTAAACCAGAATATCATCGATGAAGACAATGACAAACTGATCTAGGAAATCCCTGAACACTCTGTTCATTAAGTCCATAAACACAGCTGGAGCGTTGGTCAAACCAAAAGGCATAACCCGAAACTCGTAAGAACCATATCTCGACAAGAACACAGTCTTCGAGACATCCTCCTCCCTGATACGCAACTGGTGGTATCCCGATCTCAAATCAATCTTCGAGAAGAAAGAAGCTCCTCTCAACTGGTCGAATAAGTCATCGATTCGAGGTAACGGATACTTATTCCGTATCGTGACTTTATTCAACTCTCGGTAGTCCACACACAATCTCAGTGAACCGTCCCTCTTCTTCACAAAAAAAACTGGAGCGCCCCAAGGTGAGGTACTCCTGCGAATAAAGCCCTGACCTAACAGCTGCTCTATCTGATCTCGTAGCTCTCGCATCTCTGCCGGAGCCATACGGTACGGTGCGCGTGCTATAGGCCTCGTATCCGGCAATAGGTCTATAACAAAATCTATCTCTCGACTGGGGGATAGGCTTGGTATCTCCTGAAACACATCCGAATACTCCCTGACGACTGGGATCGAATCTAAAGGAATCACAACCTCCTTAGAGGTATCCTCCTCTATGTAATACAGATGAGCGGTCGATCCTCCTCCTGGGCGAGGCATCGCCACTACAAACATCTCTTGCCCTGGAATGGCAAAACAATGCTTCCGCTGAAGCAATCAATCATGGCCCTATAAGCTACGAGCCAATCCATGCCGATAATCACATCGTGAGCATGCATATCTAATACTAACATGTCTGCAGGTAATCCCAGACTACCAATCCCTACTCCCACTCCCCGGCATACGAAGAATATAAGTGACCCACTCCCCAATGGTGAGTCGACACACGTCACTGTGCTCTCTGCCGTAGCTAACAATCCTAAAGCTTTTGCGAAGTGTGTAGCTATAAAATAATGTGTAGCCCCCGTATCAAATAATACCCGACCCATAGTGCCATGGATAGGAAACGTACCCTCAATCGCGGGCGGTGCCTGTGGAACTGCAGCCTGGTGGACGTTGTAGACACGTCCATACTGTAGCTGCCCCTGCTGAACTGGGACTGCTGGAATGGGTGGCAATGCTGCCATCGGTGGCGGTGCGGGGAGAGCGGCGGGAAACGTAGGCCTCTGTGGCTCCTGGCGAGCACCCTGCTGCTGCTGCTGTGGGGCCCTGCCCCTATCAGGACAATCCTGTCATTTATGGCCAGTCTTGCCACAAATAAAACACTTCCCTGGGAAGTTCCCTCCTCTCTGCCCCTGCTGTCCCCGGCCCTGGTGGCCGTTACCGTTCCTCCTTTGGCCCTGCTGACACCCCGACTAATTAAATACCGGGTAGCTACTCCTTTATTAAATTAATTCAAAATGTCAAGTTGGCTCAGTTAATAGCATCACTGTCGAAAACCTTTTAAAGATTACTAACCACCTAGTATTTAAAAAGTATGTTGCCAAATTTTAATTTAAGTCTGATTAACATGCAACAAGTGTAATGAAGAAATAAATAACACCATTCACCATAGTGAAGTAAAACGAGTAACCATCACAATAGAGTAAATAAAGTCTGGAGGAAAACTCCTCACTACAATCCCATAACTGAAATGAATAACCGAATACTGAAATAATACATGCTAAAGTCTGAGGACTGAAATGTAAAAGATGTCTCTAAATAGAAATGGGCAACATGCCCTACAACTGATAGATAGTGACTCTGGAATCCAAAAGATAGAAGCGTCTACATGCAAATCCCTGTAGCTTCCACAAACAGCTACAGCTCGTCACCTGAATGAGTATCCTATGCTTGGTGTCCCTATGGCTGGGTACCTAAAATGGTTTTACAAGAAAAAGATTTGAAAAGCAAACGGGTCAGAGCCCGAATGTGGAGTTATATTTTAAAAACCTGCAAGTGCTTTAAAAACATTTAAAACATTAAATGCAAAGTACAGGTTAGGACGTACACTCACATGATATTCTCACCTCTCGTCTAACTGTGCACTCCTAACGTAAGTACCCATCTACAAAGATATAAATCACTAGCTAAGTGACATTATAACCAGCTAGACTGTAATAGTTCCTACCCTTATTACCCGGTCCTATTAACATATAACGCTCGTAATTAGATAGGGATTTAATGTAAACTCAGATGCTCAATATGCAATATATTTCTCTATCAGCTAACTCATTATGTTTCTCGGAACAATACCGTAATTATTTATACAACATTAACATGAATGTTCTCACCCTTCTCACCCTGTCTCTGCCCCTGAACAGCTTGTGCCCCACCGGCACCATGTCCTCCTGTCCTGGCCTGATGGCTAGACTCTCCCGACCTCTTGCCCTCAGCCATATGAAAGCGGTGGTCCTGGAAGTGTAACAAAGCAGCGTTAACCACATCAGAATACGTGGCCAACGAAAGGTTCCCTAACAGATGCTGACGGATCCTCCATGTCAACCCGTCCGTGAACTTCTCAATCTTCTTCTTCTCTGTTGGTATCTCATCTGGAACGATATTCAACAGATTCGTGAACTCGGCCTCATACTCGGCCACGGTCTTACCCTCCTGCCTCAGACTCATCAATATCCTCCTCATTTCCGTGTGAACAACCGACAAAAAGTACTTGCGGTCAAACCGCACCCAGAAGTCCTGAATAGTGAGAGTATCCCTCTCCTCCGCGGTGGTAATAGACTCCCATCACTGCAGTGCAGATCTAACTAGCTTGAAAGTAGCTATCACCTGCTTCTGAACGTCTGTGCACTCATACATCCTCAAGTGCCTCTGCATATCCTTCCTCCACTGGCTCGAGACTACCACATCTGAGCTACCTGCAAACTCTGGCGGATGCGCTTTCTGAAAAGCGTCACGTACACGCTCCCAAGCAGACGGGAATGCATTTGTCTGTACTGGCGCGACAACCGGTGCCTGAGGTGGTGCCTGCTGAACAACGGCAATTGCGGCATTTACCGCTTGGGCTACTATAGCTGCAACCTCAGCGGCGTTCATCATGCCCTGAACTGGAGCGGGCTGGGGTTCGGGCGTTGCATCCCAGAGAACTCGACGTGCACGTCGTGGAGGCATCTGAAATAAGAACAAATTTTATAAGTTCACTGTTATAAACTTAAAATAGCTGAAGAATGAAGCATACAAAAAGAATACAACAGTCCTAAAATATAGGGCTCTATATCAAAGAAACTTAGCGAAAACATAATAAGCCGTCAGATCCTAAAGGACACTAGAACCTGATGCTCTGATACCACCTGTGACACCCCGACTAATTAAATACCGGGTAGCTACTCCTTTATTAAATTAATTCAAAATGCCAAGTTGGTCCAGTTAATAGCATCACTGTCGAAACATTTTAATGATTACTAACCACCTAGTATTTAAAAAGTAAGTTGCCAAATTTTAATATAAGTCTGATTAACATGCAACAAGTGTAATGAAGAATAATAACACCATTCGCCATAAAGAAGTAAATAGAGTGACCGTCACATAATGTAAATAAAGTCTGGAGGGAAAAACTCCTCACTACAATCCCACAACTGAAATAAGTAAACCGAATACTAAAACAATACATGCTAAAGTCTGAAAACTGTAATGAAAAGATGTCTCTAATAGAAATGGGCAACATGCCCTACAACTGATAGATAATGAATCTGGAATCCAAGTGATAAAAGCGTCTACAAGCAATTCCCTGTAGCTTCCACAAACAGCTACAGCTCGTCACCCGAATGAGTATCCTATGCATGGTGTCCTTGTGGCTGGGCACCTAAAATGGTTTTACAAGAAAAAAAGATTTGAAAGTAAACGGGTCAGAGCCCGAATGTGGAGATATTTTAAAAACCTGCAAGTGCTTTAAAAACATTTAAAACATTAAATGCAAAGTACATGTTAGGACGTGCACTCACATGATATTCTCACCTCTTGTCTAACTGTGCACTCCTAACGTAAGTACCCATCTACAATGACACAAACTACTAGCTAAGTGACATCATATCTAGCTAGACTGTCATAGGTCCTACCCTTATTACTCGGTTCAATTAACATTATAACGCTCGTAATTAAATAGGGATTTAACGTAAACTCAGATGCTCAATATGCAATATATTTCACTATCAGCTAACTCGTTATGTTTCTCGAAACAATACCGTAATTATTTCACAACATTACATGAAGGTTCCCATTAATTAAGTGTATATTATTCCCATCATAAATATACAATACAAGCACCCCGAGAACTAAGCTGCGGTGTACACATACTCTGCTATCCATCCCGGTACATCACGTACGTAAGGATTACATATTCCGAATCTCTCAGGAATAGTTCACAGATAACAACATCACAAATAATGGAGGCAAACACAGTCACATCACATGGGTCACGCACATACCTACGCTCCCACGATTAGCGGACTTATTAATATCCCAATAAGTCTTTCTATGACCTATGTTCATCAAGGTAACCAGTCTAAATCCGGGCAACACAAGGATTAGAGGGCCCTAAGCGAACGCAAACCTCCCGTGATAGCAAGTATGGTAGGTATGTCATACACACAATTCATATACCAATACTAAGTAAACACACGTCTTAGTAATCTCGTAGTTTAATTGTAGTACTATTCTCATTCTCGTACCAATCTATAATTTACACACTTTATACGATTCCGGTTTATAATCATACGCGCCATAATCTATTCTCACGTCGTAGTAGACACTCACGTCTCAACCCAAACGGTTCATTGATTGAAATCACTCGTATATAATTTACTCCTCATAATTACCCAAAAGTCCCAAATCTATCAATACATCATCAAAGGAATGTTAACTCTACCCTCGAACAAGTTTACGGGACTCCCAAAATCAAAACAGGCCAAAAAGGCCCAAACTGCCAGCTCGATAGAAGTCTCGTTCGAACGAGTCTGTTCGAACGAGATCAAACTATCAGCTCGTTAGAAGTTTCGTTCGAACGAGGTTGTTCGAACGAGATCCAGTTCGTTCGAACGAACTGTACCTTCAAACGATATCTCGTTCGAACAAAGTATCGAACGAAATTCCTTTTCGTTAGAAGCGACTGGTCAACTCGTTAGAAGCTCGTTCGAACGACCTGGGGAGGCTCTTCTAACGAACGACCAGTTCGAGCCCAGATTTTTCCTTCTTCGTTTTTCATCAATTTTACTTCTCAAATCTCCTCTAAAATTAGTCCCAAATGATTGTTTTAAGGTCTCTAATCAATCCTAAACATATTATAGTCATATCCTAACACGTTTTAAAGGATTAAATCACCCTAACATCAATCAATTTACAAATCTCTACACTTTTTCCCCAATTATTCAAGAACATAAACCCTAGAATTTGAAATCATCAATTAGTCCATTCTAAATCCGTTTTTGTTACATCCAACATACATTAATACCAGAATAATCATCTCTATGTAATTCTACATGTAATTTGTCCTCAATAATCAAATCCTAAGTCCAATAAACATGGGTTTTCATTCATCTTCCAAGAACAATTTTAATTCATCAATTTTCTAACATGGGAAGAACATTCTCTGAATTTAAATATAATTAAATCACTTGCCTCTATTGTCTCTGAATTTGGTGTTGGTTTGGTGAAGATTTCTGCTGAATTCCTTCTCTTCGTCTCCCTCTCCAAGCTTTCTTCTCCAAAAGGCTATGGTGGTTAGGGTTTGATTTGGGGGAATTTAGGAAACCTAATCTAACAACCCCCGTAGCTTGTTGGGTTAATATGGGTTGGTTAGTGGTTTAGTGGGTCAATTCCCAATCAGATTAAAACTCCTAATTTTCGTCACTTTTAATTCCTAAAAATATGAAATTACCAAAATACCCTTTATATTGCCGGTATGGCCTAAAAATACCCCGAAACCCAAACTACACCCCCGGCTAGTGTTTTCTGACTATCTCGACCCTTCCGGACGCGTTGGCGCACTCAAAACGACCATACAGTTTATAGAATTTAAATTCACTTTATAAATAAAATAATACACCATGACGCGACGGTCACACGCGCCTCAACAAAATTCCCAAAATGCCGTATATCAATCTTACAATAAATTTTTCATAATTCAATATTCATATAACATCATATATACTCAATATAGTCAAATACCAACTCACAACTCGCTAGTATTTTACCCGGATAAATTTCCAAATAATTCACATTTAATTAATTAATCCCAAAAATAAATATAGCCAAAAGTACGGGGTATTACACTCACTAAATCCTGCCTCACCACGACTTCTAGCAGCACCAAACTCTAAACTGGTCTCCTCCTCTTCGTCTAGGTAGATAGATTGAATAACACCTTCTTCCTCCTCTTCTTCCTCTAAGATGTCAAGATGAGGAATATAGTCAACTAGACTGGAGATGAAGATAGAGGTAATGTTATTATATTCCAATAAGAAAGCATCTGACCTCGAATGTTCATCTTCTGTAATGGAGTCTCTTATATTCCAGTCCTTAAGTAACTCAGCTGCACGAATCTCTTGGAGAGCAGGCTCCTGGTTCTTGGACTTTCCTGTATAGGAAAAGGGAAAACATTAAAGGAAGAACACATTATAATAACAATGAAAAGAGAAAGAGATTGAACAACAACCTATATATTCCTCCCCATAGGTAGGAATTCGAGGTCCCGTATACCACGCACCTCCTACCTGATGAGGAAACTGCCAGTTCCTAACTATAAATCCTTCAGTCCAATAATCTTTATGGGAGTCAGGTAGATTAACTACCAACACCCTATTTGAACTCCTCACTTTTAAATAAAGAATACCAGAACTAGTACGAGAAGAGGAGTAACAAAAATAAATTTCAACCAAGCCTAACTTAGTGTCGGAGAGTTGGTTTATTCTATGAACACCATTGACAATCTTCCAAACGTTTGGAGAGAATTGGGTTAGGACTATATCTAAATATTGAAATAAATGTAAGAAGAGACGATTTGGGGGAAAAGTTAAACCCCCCTGGGACAGGAAAAGAACATGAATCCAGTGCCCATCCTCAATGTCTCGAACGTTATGAGGAATAGGGGCACACTCAATATCAACCCAATTGGGGATATTATTGCATTTCTTAAATTCATCTAGAGACTTGTTGTCTATCTTCACCATAGACGAACCCTAATCACATCAGAAAAGAAAGAAAGGTAGAAAAAAAAGAGGATTAAAAACTTACACAGCAAAGGTCGGCCTGAGACAATGCAAAGCCACGGGTAAATAAAGATAAGGGACGAAAATTAGCTTGAAGACGATGAAGAACAAGCCTAAGAAGAAGAAGAATCTTGGAGAGCAAGAGACAATTTGAGAAGGGAAGAGTTTGAAGCGACGTTGATGATCGTCCAACCCAACGGTTTAAACCTTTCAATGATAATGCACTCTGATCGAAGAAGATTTGTCGCCTAAATCTTCTGTAAAGAGACTTTTTGCACCCCAAATTTCTTATGATTCACAACAATGTCATCTGGAAGGAATCAGAGTCACTGTTTAAAAATTTTGAGTTTAGGGGCAATTGTGGGTACCTTCTTCGTCTTTTAGGTCCATGAGAGTATCCGGACGAAGCCCAATTAGAAATAAGAGGTGTGCGGCCCAAATTATAGGATGCTCTAAATGACAGTTAAAATTGAGGATCTGACCCAGTCTATCCCCAAAAATCTCGGAGGAGGTATTCAGGGGATAGTGGGCTAACGTGGTGGTTATCAACACCGCTCTTTCTTTTATGGAATATATATTATACCCCTGGCCCAAGGCAAAGGGGCAGTTAGAAAAACTTCTCTTGAAAGATACTTAATATAACAGTAGACCTCTCCGTGGATGTAGGCAGTTAGCCGAACCACGTACATCTTTGTGTTGTGTGATTGTGATCTTTGTTGTAATTATTTTCCTGGTGTTTGCCTTTCATTATTATTTGTGCTGAGATTTTTATCACCACAGTACTCAATATCAATCCCATCAGGGGTATTAAGTATGATATCTGCTCCACTGCCTATAGCACATGAAGATCCATCCACATATAAATTCTATAATGGGATATTACTGTCAAAGCCTTGTTCTGTCAATGTCCCATAATGAAATACCTTCTTGCTTGCCTCCTCCTATCGTTGGGCCATATCATGTATCCTCGACAATTTCGATTGGTCGGTAACGATTGTAGTTGAGCTCTACCCTGTCAGGATCTGCTCTGCCTAAAAGCCTTATTTCTCGAGAACCTCTGGATAAGTAAACTCTGTAATAAAATCAGCTGCAGCTTGGCCCGTTAATAAGGACCTCGACACATATATAATATCATATTCTCCCAGCTCTACTGCCCAGTACATTAGTCTTCCCGACTTCTCAGGTTTGTGGAGGGCGTATCGAAGTGGCATGTCAGTATACACCACTATAGAATGTGCTTCGAAATAAGGTTTCATACGTCTGGACGCCTCAATAAGTGCTAAGGATAATTTTTCCAAGCGTGGATATATAATTTCAACTCCTCTAAAGGCCTTAATCGTGTAGTAGATTGGTTTCTAGAATCTATTGTCTTGTCGTGTTAAAGCTGAGATCACAACCGACTCAGAAATAGCTAAGTATAAATATAATTTCTCACCCCAAAACTGGTCGAGAGAGCAACGGGGGAGATCCCAAATACTTCTTCAACTCCTGAAAAACCTTTTTGCATTCTTCACTCCATTTAAAGGTTTTCCTCAGCACCTTAAAGAACGTTAGACATCTCTCTGTTACTCGGGACACAAATCTGTTCAATGCAGCTACTCGCACAGTGAGCCTTTGAACTTCCTTCTTGGTGGTCGGCGACTGCATTTCAATTAAAGCTTTTATTTTGTCTATATTGGACTCAATTCCCTCTGATTGACTATGAATCCAAGGAATATCCCTTTTTTCACACCGAACATGCACTTGGTCGGATTGACCTTTATCTGATGCTTTTCCAACTGGTCAAAAGTTTGGCATAGGTCGATAATGTGATCGGAGGCTTTCTTACTCTTCGTCAGCATATCATCCACATATACCTCCATATTTTTTCCTATTTGATCTTCAAAAATCGTGTTCACCAATATCTGATAGGTTGCACCTGCTTTTTTAAGACCGAAAGACATCACATTATAATAATAAGTTCCTCGAGGAGTAATAAAAGTTGTACTTTCCCTATCTTCATGTTTCATTTTGATCTGGTATAACCAGAATAGGCGTCCATGAAGCTTAACAACTCGTACCCCAACGTAGCATCTACCAGCTGATCAATCATGGGCAAAGGAAAATGATCCTTTAGGTTTGGGCAGACTTTATTCAAGTCTGAGAAATCTACACACATTCTCCACTTGTTATTCGTATTTTTGACCATAATGACACTGGCCAACCACTGTGGATACTTCACATCTTCATTGAAAGAAGCTTTTTAAAGTTTCTCTACCTCCTCCTTGATAGCTTAATTCTTCTCGAGACTGAACACTCTACTTCTTTATTTGATCGGCTTGTCATCTTTATTGACATTGAGCTCATTACAGAGGAAGTTTGGGTTAATCCCAGGCATATCCTCATGGCTCCAAGTGAATACATTACTTCTCTGCCTTAGGAATATCACTAGTTTCTGTTTAAGAACAAGATCCAGTGTTGAACCTATCTGTGTAGTCCATTATGGTTTATCGTCATCCAAAATAATGCTCTCAGTGGCCTCTACAGTCTGACCTTTGACAAGCTCTGACTCATCTCTTGGATCTAAGGTTTAAACCTCAGATTCACCATCGGGCCTTGTAGTATCCACTTGGTAAGTAGTGATCTTCTTCTTTATTCATCCAAGTCTTCTTGTTCGGTGAAGGAGTATTAACATTCTCTGGCTATTTTTCATCGCCCTTTACAACACCTACTCTAATATTGGTCAGAAACTTCAAGCATTGATGGACTGTGGAAGGAACAACTTCAAAAGTCTTCAATCCTACTCTGCCCATGATCACATTGTAGGCGGATTGAAGATTCTTATCCATCACAAGGAAATGTACTTTCTCGATCCGACTTACCATCCAGGTGCCGAGCAACACTTCCAACTTGATTGTGCCCAAGGGATAGACTTTTTCACCAGAGAAGTCGATCAGGGGCATGTGATAAGGATCCAATTGGCTAAGCTTCAAGTCCAATTTTTTAAAACAGGAGTAGAACATGATGTCTATCAAGCTCCTATTGTCAATCAATACCCTGGAGACAATTGCATCTTGGATTCTGAACTTGAATACCAGGGAATCGTCATGGGGATAAAGGACTCCAGAGAGGTCGTTCTTGGAAAAAGCAATCACCAACTTGTCTTTGTTGGCCATCCTCGGCCTATATTCCTCGGCTAGATTGATCCTCTGAATATAATAACAAACTTGAGCCTCATTGAGGTAAGCTTTTCTTTCAGCAGTATGATCTCGTCCTCCAATGTCTCCACTTGTAGTCATCTGACAGTCAAAGGAACCAAAACTAAGCATAGATACCACACGTTCTAGTTGCCTGGTTTTTTTGGGTAGATTGGGATCATCTTCCTGAGTTCTCCTTTTCTTATCTCTGGGCTTGCATGGAGATTTTGACCTTCGTCGAGCTCCTTTGTCGTCATGTCGATTAACGAACTTGTCCAGTTTTCCTCGACGGATAAGGGTTTCTATCTCGTTCTATAGGGGCAATACAATGATACGTTGTATGTCATGGTCTTTATGAAACTCGTAGTAGTTGGAGCTATCCCTCTTTTCAACAGGTGCTCTTAACTTCTTTGGCCATCGTATCTCCTTGCTATGCCTGATTTCATCCAAAATATGGTGAATGCCCATATTTAATGGAGTGTAATTATTATACTTCCTAAGCCTGTCACCCTTCCTTTACTTCGATTCCTTATGCTCCTTTTGCTCATTCTTCTCAGTTTTAACCTCATTCTTCGTGACAGGGCTCTCTTTCACTGCCATTGATTCCTCATCATTCATTATCTTGGCTGCTTTGGCCATCAATCCAGTCATAGTCTTGGGAGGATCTTTGGCAAGAGTGTAATAAAGTTTCTCAAGAAGTAATACACTTATAAGAGTTGTGATGGCTATCTTCTCCTCATAATCAGTCATCTCCAACTTCTCACTATTTAAGCGAGTGATGTAGTCCATGGTGCTTTCTCCTACTCGTTGTTTCACGCTTAGCAGGTGAGCTACCCTCTTTATTGGCTTGGCCCCGAAGAAAAAATTACTAATAAAGAGCTCGACTAGTTAGTTAAGATCAAAATTTTCCCCCCGAGGTAGGCTATTGTACCATATTTGGGTAGGACCTGTTATGGTACCTGAGAATGCCCTACATCTCATCTCGTCGGGGACAACGTAAATGTTTGTTGCTTCTTGGTACTATTCTATGTGAAGAACAGGGTCAGTTTTCCTATCATAGTTAGGAGTAAAAATAGGAGCTTTGAACTTCGAAGGAGTAGAAAAATCCACACTTGCTTGAACAAAATGAGACCCTTTCACAAAGCTTCGTTGCAAAGGGTTCTTCGCCTTTACCATTTCTCCCAACCTGTTTTTCGACCTCTGGATTGAGCCTTTCCATGCATGATTACCCGAATCAGATTTATGCGATGCAACTTGGCTGTTTTGACCAACTGTTTGTGCTGAGCTATAATTCTGAGAGGTCTGCTCAACATGGACAAATCGTAGAGATTTAATTCTGAGAGGCCTCATATTGGTCGGTTGGTCGTCGAGTATGCCTCGATAATGCCCTGGGAACATTTATATTTCCTCTGGGTCCCAGGAGATCAAAGGGCGATGCTCGGCTCAGCCTTTCAGGAGAAAAATACAGTTCATTATATGGATCTAAAGTCCTAAGGGAAGAAATTTCTCCTGGATGATAGTACGTATCTCTGGAAGTCCTCGAGTGGCTATGCCTGCTGGTTCTTGGAGGTGGCAGTGGCATATTTCTGTGAATAGACAAGGCAGGAGATCTGGCCTGCAGTGTTTGAGTCAATTACCTGATCGTATCTGGCATGGCCTCCTGTCCTCTAGCGAGACTAGCCAAGATTCCAATCAGATCATTATTTGTTGGAGAAGCAGACGAAATAGGCGGATTGCCATCATTTTTGGCACTGGACTCAGGAATGTCGCTCATCTTTGAGTTATCGTAAGTGAATGAGAGTGAAAACATTTAGAAATACGTTCCCACATACGACGTCAATCTGTTGATATAAAAAACTAGACTAGGTATAATTTTTTAATCACAAATAAATGAATGTAAATAAAAGAGAGAGACAAAAAGGTTTTTAAAGCGGTTCGTCTATAAGGGAAAACCTATATCCACTGTATTTCTTATTGCCATGTATTCTGTGTTGTCTCTCGTGTCTTGAATGGCTTAAACCTGCCCTTGATGAAGGGATTACAATGCATTTATATCCAAGTAAGGAGATAGAGAGATAGAATATTAATGGATGGAATGCCTTTATAAATTAGGCATTTACATTAGTAAATAACGTCCATAGTGCTCTTGGCTGTTGGCGTTTTGCTGATCTAGCTGGTCGGCCTTCCTGGAGTTGGTCGGCATTCTGCATGTTGGTCGGCCACCCAGGTCTTGGTTGGTGATTCTATGACTTGCTGACTAGGATTCTTGCCATGTAGGATGACACGTGTTCGTCTCTGGTTGGTCCACGTAAGTGGGTAATTTTTGGTATCAACAGAGATTATAAAATTACCCATACGAATAATGCCTATTAAAAATTATGGTTTAAGTGTGTGTCTTGCATTTAAAGATATTGGAGGATAAATTTAAAAAAATAACTGTAAATTTGAAGTACAACTTCCGTTCCAATTTCATTGTAATCGTTCAAACTTAAAAAAATATAAAGATTTTTTTTTCCAAATTTATCCCCCACAATATAATGATTATATTTGAATGTTATACATGTATTTTGATAAGTGTCTTTTAATGAGCATTGTTAGAATATGTAACTTTATATTCTCACCTAGTTGTATACATACTCCACAAGTCTCAACTTAGACGTACGTCAATTCCTTTTTAGTTTATCTCAAATTAGAAATCCCATTTCTAAAAATATTATATCAATCTGGGATGAGATTACAAATTTATCCAACCAAACAATATCCATAAGATAACATTAATCTAAGTGCATGCTTTGCATTCATAGATATTTATCATTAGCATTTAACAAAATGCCCATGATATATTACTTATTTTTAGTCCAACGTGTTTAATAAATAACTATAGTTCCCCATAGTGATATTAACATGACTTTATCATTAAATTGAACATTTTATTAGTGACTAAAATCATTTTTTACATATATATTGGACTAAAACTTAAATCAAACATTTTATTACGCACTAAAAGTATTTTTCAAAATATATTATACTAAACATTAAATGAAGCATTTTTCAGGACTTGACATTAATTATCACATTTACAAGGATAATTAGGAAAGTAAAAAAATAGGGTCAATGAATGTATAGTCCACAACATAAATACATATTTTGTAAAAAAAGACGCCAGTTTTTAGTTTAAGTCATTTAGTCCCTCAAACAACAATTTACTAAATATTTTTTTTTAAAGGTTTGTGCTAGTGGCACCTTACCCCCACCCACCCCAGTTCCAGAGTTCTTTCTAGCAACCGTCGCTAGAGCTCTAGCGACCCCACTAGAGTTCCGAAAGCTTCTTTGAAGGTCCAACAGTAAGATAAGGGGAGGGGCTATAAGAGCGCCCACAATGGTGGATGCTCTGGAACGGTAAAGTTGCAAAACCAAAAGTGGAAGTTACCTTTCGTCAGCAGCAAAGGCCACAATGGTGGATATGAAATAATTTGTAAGACACTTCCTACGAACTAATGTTGTTCGTAGGAAATATCAAAAATATTTCTTATGAACAACATTAGTTCGTAGGAAATGTTACAGACAACTACAGTTCGTCAGAATCCAAATATGTAATAAAAAATAATTATATATATTCGATACAAGTTCCTACAAACTTTTGAACTTCGTAGAAATTCCTACGAAGAAATGAAGTTTGTAGGAAACATTTGCAAATTCAGTATACGTTTAGCAAGTTTAGAGAACCACTACAAATTCATCTACAAAATTTGTCAAATTTAACCCACCACTGCAACCATACGAGTTTGCAAACACAATAAATTGTCTTGAAAGGTAGTATCACCACTACGAATGGTTTAAGGGAGTGAATGAATTTATATACGTTCTTATTTTGAATATTTTTATGTAATCAGAAATTTTTTAGAAGAAAATAAAAAAATTTGAAGCAACCGTATATATATGCTCAATATGTTGATAGTACTATTGTTAGAAAACGGAATTAACCTTGTCAATGGATCGGATTTTATCCGAATCCGAATCCAATCCATTTAAACGAATATGGATTATACATAAAATTCAATTACTCGATTACCCGTTTATTAAATGGTGCGGATTTGGATTCATATACTCCAATCTGTTAATAATCCGATCCGATTATAATTTTTAATATATATATATATATACATACATATAAATTATATATAGTGTATTTTTAATTAATATATATTGTATTTAATAATATTTTAAATATAAATTATAATAGTTATAATATTATATAAAAAAAAATCTCCCTCATATAAAAGAAAACACACACACACACACACACACCGCTCTTAAAAATTGAAAATTAAAATGTTGCAAATCAAGTGATCAAAAGTATATGTTTTGACATATAATTATTTATTTCTTAATGAAAATTATTATAAAAATGAATAAAAAATACTCTGTCCAATAATCGAATCGGATCTAAATCCATTTAATATAAACAAATATAAATTTAAATTTATTTGATTCGATCCGAATTCGATTCATTTAGGCCATCTGTAGTGGGAATGTGTAAATTGATTACGTGGGGATGTAATTTTAGATTGTTTTGGGTAGATTGTTTGGCGAGGTTTTACACTGGGACAATGCAAATGAGGGACGTGGCAGTGTTGGGCGTTAATAATTTTACCGCCCAGATCTGGGCGGCTATCATTTTACCGTCCAAGCCAACACAGCAAATCTGGGCGGCTAACATATTACCGCCCAGTTCTAACCAACTTTTTACCGTTAGCCTCTATCCGTTTATAGCTGTTTATACCCGTTACAAATATATCTGTTGTAACTAAATATTAATTATATATTTACCCCCTATAAATAACATTTTCTCCTCTTCTAATTTTCATTCTTATTACAAAATTATTTCTCCTACAATATTTCCTATTATTCATTCTTATTACAAAATTATTTCTCCTACAAAATTATTCATTCTTATTACAAAATATCTCCTACAATATTCTTGAATATTTTTTAAATCCCAAAACTCAAAGACTTATTTTTTATATATTCAATACCATTTATTTTAAATATGTTATCTATTCAAAGAAAATGGTGTGGCAAACTTGCAAAACCTAATCCCATTCCACCCCCACCACCGAATTTGCCAGTCTTGTATCAGAATTATCGTCAGTTGTTTGACGATAGTTTTTTGCATGCGAGAGACATGATTGTATATCCTACAGCTAATCCAACCGACAGTCAATTTCATATGCGCGGTAGTATCCACGGTCCGATAGAGGTGTATGCTGAATTATACCATATTCCATTTGTGCGAGCGGCCATTGGGAATTTCGGTTTTAGTCATTTATTTAGCGAATCTTTTCCTAACTCCGACAACCAATTGACTGGAGCGCTCGTAAGTAGGTGGTCAGAAATAACTCATACATTCCATCTACCTAGTGTGGAGTTGGGGATTACCCCTTATGATTTTGTTCATTTATCAGGTAAATATTTCAGAAATATTTTTTCGCACAATTTTTGTATTTTTATAATTTATTGTTTGATGTTTCCATATTTAATAATTGTTAAATTATATGGTTTTAGGAATTCCAATTGGAATCCATCAAATTTTACCTAGTTTTCCAACATCTAGTCAGTATACTATGGAGCAAATGTTCGACCTATATTTTCCCGGAATAGGCCACCCAGAGTTCAAAGGAAGAAATATTTCTTGTAAAACAGTAAAAAAATACATGTTGGATTGGTGCGAACAAGTTCCGGAGCAAAGACTAGCGAGCGAAGAACAGATTGCCAGAGTTTTTATTGTATATGTGTTGAGCTCCATTTTTTTCCCGACAGGCCATAACACCTTGTGTGTAGATTGGGCAACTTATTTAAACAATCTTAACGACATGGCTGCTAAGGATTGGGGTTCTGCCATTTTAGCGCGTATTTACTATGCGCTTGACGCGTGTACCATAAATGCGCAAAAATCAGTAAATTGTTTTTGGCAACTTATGGAGGTATTATTCCCTATAATTTTACACTTGTATCACGATCATTAAAATTAATTTTTTTAGTGTAATAATCTCCTTAATTCTAATGAGTTTTTTCTTAAACCCGCAGTACTTTGGCTACGAGTACCTTCACACGATGGCTCCCATATTGCACGATAATGCTGTGGAAAGATGGCCGCGTATGCTACGATGGGTGTCTGATCAACGTGAGACTTTATTGGGTCAGATGAGATTTAAAAGTTCGGTAATGCAAGAGCAACTGGAAATGCGTTCTCCCGAGTCAGTCATATGGCAACCTTTTATGGGATTAGCAGAAAACCAGTTTAATATCGTTACAATTGCTCACGATTTGGGGCAAAGACGGATAATGCTTCTGGATATCGAGTTAGGTGGAACTTGGTATCTCGGAGATCGTTGCTACAGTCAAATGACAAGTCTCGTTGCGATTACAGAAAACCCACCGTATCCAATGGCATTCATTCCAAGGGGTATATATATGGAACAAATTGGCAGCTGGCAACCTGCAATTTCTCGTCTCGCAGTCTCATCGGAGGACGAATGGTTGACATACTGGAAGATTGTGGGTAAAGGTGCAATATTAAGCTCCCTAATTCGGTGAAAAAATCATGACGGGGTGGGGTTCGCCTCGATTGCACCATCTAATTTACGGGTACCCAGCGCACCAGGAGATAGATGGGAGGCTCCCCATATATACAACACACAAGGATAATCTTCATCGTCAAATCTTATACCTTTGTCAAGGGATATTGAAGTTGCAGATACAAATTTGAGTGGCACAACAGTCATTCGAGTAGACCCGCCAACCACTCATAATGACTTAGCTCCCGGGACATTTTACTCACGCGACCAATGGCGTGATATGTTTTTTTAGAGAGGACTACATAAGGAAACTTCTATCACTAATGTTAGAACGAGATCTTATGTGTCAAAGGTGGGTGATAGAGCTTAAAGGCATTGGGCCCGGTTCGTCTACCGAGCACAACCCCATTCCACAATACACCCCCTGATATATATGGAGATGAATATCCAATTGCTACGCCTAATATAGCCCATCCACCATCACAAGACCCTGGAGGATCGTTCAGTCAAACCTCTCTTGCCGATGATGTTTTTAGACTATTCAACGAATTTCCTTATCAGCAATAACAATAACAATGTATTAAATTTCCTTATCAGCAATAGCAATAACAATAACAATGGTTTTTTTAGACTATTCAACGAATTTCCTTATCAGCAATAACAAAGTATTAAATTTCTTTTGATAATAAAATTGTTTTTATTTAATAACGATGTGGTTTATATTAGATTCAAGTGCAAACACTGTTAAAATATAAACACCATAAAAATAAAAAAAAACTCTTAAACACTTAGGTCGAACCTAGGAGAAGTACAACAAAATGGTTTCCCATTCCGTACTAAACATCTAGGTAAGTAAGATCGTTGCATATTAGAATCAACATATTCTTTGTTATAATTTGATATATTTGGTTTGTACTCTTCCCCATCATTTTCATATACGCATTCCGAAAAGTAATCATAACCAGAATTGGTGTAGTCTGAAATGTCGTTATCTGATGCCAACGCAGAATCATTATATATGTTAATCATTTGTTCCTGAATGTGATGACCAGATTGCATCGTGTGTTGTGCTTTGTGATAACGTTGTAAGCGCCTCTCCATCTGCCTTATCTCTTCCTCTAATAAATCAAGGCAAAACATCTCCGCTTCTTCGGGATACGATATTATCCAAAGAGCGGCAGCCCGATTTCTCGGCACATGTATATGATGGTAATGGCAAAGAACCTCCAAGTCACAACTTTCATCATATTTTTCTGGCCATGACAGGTGTTCCCAAGGGTACTCTACTCCGTCTTTTGGTTCAGAAGTAGGGGAGATTGTGAAAATATGACCATAGTCATTAAGAAAACGTCGAGAAGTATCAATCGGATAAGTTTGAAATATTTTTTTCTTTCCATACCAAACGTTACCGGAAAAATCTGTGTATAATCCATTGTAAATGGATGAATTGTATGGAGATGAAGCCATGATTGTAATGTTAGACGAAAAGGCGATATATATATATATATATAGGCTTGTTGGGCGGGACTTGTTTTACCGTCCAACAAGGACGATTTGTCACCTCATGTAAATTATGAGGACTGATATTTTGTGAACATGAATCTTTCCAGCTTTAGTCCTGTACACTTGTTGGGCGGGACTTGTTTTACCGTCCAACAAGGACGATTTGTCACCTCATGTAAAATATGAGGACTGATATTTTGTGAACATGAATCTTTCCAGCTTTAGTCCTGTACACTTGTTGGGCGGGACTTGTTTTACCGTCCAACAAGGACGATTTGTCACCTCATGTAAAATATGAGGACTGATATTTTGTGAACATGAATCTTTCCAGCTTTAGTCCTGTACACTTGTTGGGCGGGACTTGTTTTACCGTCCAACAAGGACGATTTGTCACCTCATGTAAAATATGAGGACTGATATTTTGTGAACATGAATCTTTCCAGCTTTAGTCCTGTACACTTATTGGGCGGGACTTGTTTTACCGTCCAACAAGGACGATTTGTCACCTCATGTAAAATATGAGGATTGATATTTTGTGAACATGAATCTTTCCAGCTTTAGTCCTGTACACTTGTTGGGCGGGACTTGTTTTACCGTCCAACAAGGACAATTTGTCACCTCATGTAAAATATGAGGACTGATATTTTGTGAACATGAATCTTTCCAGCTTTAGTCCTGTACACTTGTTGGGCGGGACTTGTTTTACCGTCCAACAAGGACGACTTGTCACCTCATGTAAAATATGAGGACTGATATTTTGTGAACATGAATATTTCCATCTTTAGTCCTGTACACTTGTTGGGCGGGACTTGTTTTACCGTCCAACAAGGACGATTTGCCACCTCATGTAAAATATGAGGACTGATATTTTGTGAACATGAATATTTCCATCTTTAGTCCTGTACACTTGTTGGGTGGGACTTGTTTTACCGTCCAACAAGGACAATTTGTCACCTCATGTAAAATATGAGGACTGATATTTTGTGAACATGAATCTTTCCTGCTTTAGTCCTGTACACTTGTTAGGCGGACTTGTTTAAATATACAACTTTGATAGATATTGAGCATCACAACTACTACTCCTACAATATAAACATTTACCATATCTAACAACGATATTGAGGAGATGATATTAGCGCAAATTGCCCAAACGTATGATCTCGACTCCGATGATGAAGCCGCCGCGGTACACAATAGATTCCGGGATGCAATACATCGGACGTCCTTACTGCACAGTAGTCAGGAAATAAATGAGCGACGAACGGTGCACCGAGATAGAGAGATGGCTCATCACAATTTATTGAAAGACTATTTCCAGGAGAACCCCACATACCCTGAAGAAATGTTCAGGCGTAGGTTCAGGATGAATAAGGCGAGCTTCAATCATATTTTGGAAGCAGTCCGTGAAAATGATTCATATTTCATCCAGAAACCGAATTGTGTTGGACGAATGGGATTAAGCTCTCAACAGAAGATTGTTTGTGCACTTCGTATTTTGGTGTATAGTGGATGCGAGGATTTACAAGATGAATGTCTGAAAATAGCCGAGACAACAGTGATTCAGACTTTAAAACGTTTTTGTAGGGCTGTAGTGAAGGTGTTTAGCTCGGAGTATTGCCGCAAACCTACAGCCGCAGATATAGCCCGCATGCAGCCAGAGAATGAACGATGTGGGTTCCCCGGGATGATTGGGAGCATTGACTGCATGCACTGGCAATGGAATAACTGTCCACGTGCATGGAAAGGACAATACCGGGGTCATTCCCATGCTGCCACTATAATTTTAGAGGCAGTCGCGTCTTATGATACTTGGATTTGGCATGCATTTTTGGAATGCCTGGTGCATGTAATGATCTGAATGTTCTTGCAAAATCTCACGTGTTCGAAGAAGTTCTGGAAGGAAATCGTCCCCCTATGCACTTTGAAATCAATGGAAACACGTATGACACGGGGTACTACCTTGCAGATAGTATCTATCCGCCCTACGCAACTATCGTTAAGAGTTTCAAGAGACCGATCAGTCAAAAACAAAAGGTGTTCACTCGAGCCCAAGAAGGTGCCCGAAAGGATGTGGAACGGGCATTTGGCATCTTGCAACAACAGTTTCACTTCATCAAAAATCCGGCGAATTTTTGGGAATATAAAGACTTACGTGTAATTATGAAGGCTTGTGTTATATTACACAATATGATTGTCGAGGAAGAAGTACGAGACGGGACTTGGAGAGCTGACCAGCCCTTACGTGACCCACCCCCTGCTTAAGCAGATAAAGTCTCGCTGGTCATTATCTGTACCAGGTGCGGGAGGCAAAGATGTGGAACAAGGATGCCCATATCCAGTTACGTGAGGACCTTATGGAACACATTTGGAATCGTCATGCAGAATCATAATCTTGATTGTAATTTCAATATGTAGACAATTTTCTTCGTGCTAAATAAAATATGTTTCGGCAAAACTAGTCATTGATGAACATTGGTAGAAAAGCTAGTAATTAATAAATTTGAGTTACATAAATAACCATATAAATCTAATAATCTAATATTAGAAGTTCTGAAATGCTTGAGCCCGACGCTGCATTATCTAAGTCAATCTCATCTCATGAAGGGCTCTTTGTTGGGGAGTGAAGTTACTTGTATCCATGTAAATAATGTGATCTTCGTCACGTTGGAGTTGAGCTTCATACTTTTTGGTGCGAATTGAAATTAAACCATCAATCTTTTCATTATGAGTTCTTTTGATTGATTGGGATTCTGCTGAATTTTTGTCATAAAGTTTGTTGAATTCATCAGAGTTCTCTAAAATGAGCGTTTGTGAAGCCGCACTGTTGGCTGCCGCTCTTTTCTTCCCTTTTAGTTTCGCAGCTTTACGTCCTTCCGGTCTTTTCAACGGATTATTGAATTCCCTTGTTGATTGGGCATAAATATTGTATATTTATCCCCCTAATTTCAGTCCTTTTGTGAACCCGAATGATGTAACATATATGGATTTGAATCACTTTTATGCTTCTAACCTTCTTGGCGAGTATTGCGTGTTTCGTGCTTCTCCTATTGGTTTTACAGGTTAATTATGCAAGCAGTGCAAAGGAGGAAACAAGACTGTGCAAGAAAAGCTAAGAAGGCAAGTTCAAGGGCATGTCGGTAATTTTGCAGCCTGATCCGGAAGAAGAAGTCAATTGGGAAGTTGAAGAGCTCGGAACAACGAGAACACTGGAAGAAACGACACCCAAATCCAAGCTACGGTTGAAAAGTTATGCTCAGTTGAAGTTGAAGAAAAATCTATGAAAAGAAGAGAAAATCCAGAAAAAAATCTAAGTGTAGAGAGCAAGTCCAGGCTGGTACATGCGAACCCCACCCCGAACCGGTTCGGGGGGGCGAACCGGTTCGCTGTACCTCCGAACTGGTTCGCTGTACCTGACACGCGAATTTTGTATTTTATTCTGATTTATCTCCAAGTCTCCTATTAGGTTTTAAACACTCAAAACTTGTGGGGAACGTAGGCATTAACCTAGGAGAAGCTTTTAGGGTTACTTTTAGAGAGTTTTTGAGAGAAAAAAAAGGAGAGGAACATCTAGGAACATCAAGGGCACAATTTACTTCAAGAATTCATTGTTTCGGGTTTGTTTTTACCAGTTTTAATTCAAAATTCTTGTTCCTTATTATTGTTCTTGCATGCTTAGTTTTCCTAATTGATTCAACTTGTTTTCGCATTCATAATACGTATTTACATGTTTAGATTTAGTTTTATCATGAATTCATACACATGCAACGTCATTATTTCATGCGTTAGTCAAGTTAACATGTCCGGCTAGGTTTTTCAAGGTTGGGATGCATGAACCCAACCTGATGTGTTAGTGCATGTGTGTAACGTCGATCCGATGAATTTAATGATTAATTTTGATCGTATCGCGTAATTTCATAATAATTGTGGATCTTTATATCTCGTTTGCCTCTGGGTACTCGTGATGATTTAGAGTACAATTTGAGTGTAATTACTGCGATACCGATTTACTCATCCTCAGATTAGGTATGACGCGGGCTTGAACCTCGTATACATAATGCTTGGGAGTACTAAATTCCGGGTTTGAATTAATCGGATAAATTTATGATTGACGTTGTCACTGCATTACACTAGGGTTGGGGGATTGTATTCCCATCCTATTTTCTCATCATTTAGTTAAAAAGTTCAATTTAATTCTTCATTCTTCATTTAGATAATTTAATTAGTTGCATATTTTATCATAGTTTCAAAATTGCATTTAGTGTAATCAATCCCAAAAGACCAAATCAATTTTTTTTCTTTTCTTCTTAGAGTCAACGTTAGGATTCCTCTATCTTATCCCGTCGTCACAACTCCGTTGTCCTTTTTCCCTGAGGATCGATACCCGACTTGTCGGATTATTACTTGAACGATAGGCTTGCACTTGAGCCTAGAGAGCACACACTTTAGATACACATTCTGAGTCGTGTCAAGTTTTTGGCGCCGTTGCCGGGGAGCTAGGTAGACTTAGGATTAGATCGAGTCAATCCAAAACTTTGACCAAAAAAAAAAAATTCAAAAATCCAAAAAAAAAAAAAAATCAAAAAATAATAAAAATCCAAAAAGATTCACAATTGTCATCTCTCCTGAGCTTAATGCAAAATTCTGAAACCACTCCCACACCCCATAATACTCCAACCAACATTCACGAAAATCCACTTGTTGAGTATAATCCTGACAGTCCCCACACTCCACAAGCCCCACAGTTCTGGATCCCACCCCCCACACCGTCACATTCAATCTCTAGCAACACTCCCTTCTCCTTCGTAGGATACACGTCGTGCACACCCAGTGAGAACGCCAAATCGTCGAGTGAAAGAGAGATGTCGCAGCACAGTAATGCAACTGCCGGTGAGGACGAGCCCCCGTACCGCCCGTTGAGAGAATTCTTATATCCCGAGCGCACTGTCACTCCGGGATGCATTATACTCCCGTATAATGCCGGGCAATTTCGTTTCAAAAATGGGATGATCCAGACACTACCACATTATCACGGTATGGATTCTGAAAAGCCATACCTCCACATAAGGGAATTTGAGGACGTGTGTGATACTCTCAACGATCAAACCTGCACACAAGAGGTAATCCGCCTCAAACTCTTCCCATTCTCGCTTAAAGATAAAACCAAAGCTTGGCTATGGTCTTTACCTCCAAGCTCGATTCCATCCTGGAATGAGCTACAGTCTAAATTTCTCAAGAAATTCTTCCCAACACATTGAACAATCTCTATAAAGGCTCAAATTCAAGCATTCAGGCAACAAGAAAATGAGCCTTTCCATCGATGTTATGAACGTTTCAACGAGTTAGTGGCTTCGTGCCCCCATCATGGATTTGACCCATCGCAAATCATCTCCTTTATCTATAATGGGTTAAATCTTAATTCTAAACAGCTTGTTGAAACCATGGGAAGTGGTCCATTTGTCGATCTAGATGCCCATGACGCTGATCTTCACATGAGGTATGTTACCGAGACTACCCAATCCTGGGATACCTCTGATCCGAACGCTCAAAACCGAAATCGACAATCTACCACAGCTCCGTCGACATCCGGTCTATTCCACGTAGATAAGAATTCTATGTCGGACTGTAGGTTGGACACCATTGAGAGAGGACTGCGAGACTTATGTGAGGTAGTTGGATCCATCAAGAATCCCGTCGAAAAGGTGTGTGCAATTTGTGAGGCGGGACATTCAACTGAGGAATGCCCGACGATACCCGCCTGCAAAGTAATGTTGCAGGAGCAAGTTAGTGGTATAGGAGGCTTTAAGGGTAATTTCGGTGCCCCGCACGGGAATTCATACAACCCTTCGTGGAAAAATCATCCCGGATTTAGCTACGGGCAACAACATGCCGCAATGCATCCTCCATCGCATGTTGCCCCTCCTCATCCACAACAATTTCAACAAGCTCCACACATGCAAAGTCATGTGCAAGCACCACCACCTCATGGAAATTACATCCCGCCACAGCGGAGAACTCTCGAGGATACTGTGAATCAATTCATCGCAAGTCAGGCCGTAACCAATGCTAAGTATGATCGTCTCATTGGCGACCTACTTGCAAACCTGTCTAAGATACAATCCTTGTTGAGTGTTCAAGAAAAGGGCAAATTCCCTGCCCAAGGCCAACGACCTCCCTAAGGTCAAACTAGTGTTAGCTCCACATCCACTGAACATCAGGAGCAATGTCAAGCAGTGACCACTCTTCGTAGTGGAAAAGTCGTTGATTTATCACCTCCTTCACACGACATAACAAAAGACAAGGAGATTTCGCCCGGCACGAAAGAGCCCGAAGATGTCCCCTTGGACGAGAGTGAAAAGGAAGACACTAGTGAGCCTGAGGTGGAAGTTAAACCACCCTCCGCAGCACCATTTCCTCGAAGATTGATTCCTACTCAAAAGGGGACTCCACGTGATGAAGTGCTAGAAGTTCTAAAGCAAGTGAAGCTGAATCTACCCTTCCTTGATGCCATCAAACAAATTCCAGCCTACGGCAAAGTTATCAAAGACTTGTTGACGGTAAAAAGAAGGATGAAGGTTAAAAAGAACGTCTTCCTAGCTCAGAACGTGAGTTCCATTCTGCTAAATGATCTCCCGCCTAAATTTAAAGATCCCGGTGCACCCACCATATCATGCATCATTGGAGATAATAAAATTGAGAAAGCCTTACTTGACTTGGGAGCAAGTGTAAACATACTTCCTTATTCCATTTATAGGCAACTTGACTTGGGCGACCTCAAGCCCACAAAGGTCACTCTCCAATTGGAGGATCGATCAGTGAAGATTCCACGAGGCATAGTCGAGGACGTGATCGTCCAAGTGGACACTTTCTATTTCCCGGTAGATTTTGTCATTTGGGACACGGAGCCCTCCTTTAACTCAAGCAACCATGTTCCCATCATCCTTGGTCGCCCTTTCTTAGCTACAGCTAATGCAATCATCAACACAAGGAATGGGCGAATGCAGCTCACTTTTGGGAACATGACCTTGGAAACCAACATCTTCCACATAGCCCAAAATGCAGGGGAGGAAGATGATCTTCACGCGGTGAGCCTCATAGATGAGGTAGTAGAAGAGTACTTAGAGGAAAATTTTTGTGGCGACGCCTTAGAGTCATGTTTAGCGACGAGCTATGAGTGTGAGGGGACGTCTACCCACTTCGAGAGGGATGTTGGAAGGTTGAGAGAATTACTCGATGAGAGTGCGTCGGACGAGGATGTGAGAGAGATTGATTGGGTTTCTAGATTCGAGGAACTACCTCCGAGGGATACACATATGGCTCCTTCCAGTGAAAAATTTCCAACCCTCGAATTAAAGAAACTCCACTCCCATATCAAATATGCATACCTAGGAGAGGATGAGACATTTCCTGTTGTTATCTCCTCTAGCCTAGACGAAGGGCAGGAGGGCAAATTGATGAGAATTCTGAGGAAGCACCAGAGTGCTTTTGGTTGGTGTATAGCTGATTTGACGGGGATAAGTCCTTTGATTTGCACCCACAAGATACATCTCGAAGAGGATGACAAGCCCTCTAGAGAAATGCAAAGAAGACTGAATCCCAATATGAAAGAAGTTGTGAGAACCGAGATCATCAAACTATTGGATGCCGGGATTATCTACCCAATCTCAGATAGCAAATGGGTGAGCCCTATTCAAGTCGTCTCGAAGAAGTCGGGTATGACTGTGATTGAGAATACCAAGGGAGAGCTTGTTCCCCAACGCACCACCACCGGTTGGCGTGTTTGCATTGATTACCGGAAACTCAATGTGGGAACAAGAAAAGACCATTTCCCCTTGCCATTCATCGATCAAATGCTTGAGAGATTTGCGGGCCACCCTTACTATTGCTTCCTTGATGGTTATTCCGGATATAACCAAATTTAGGTAGATGTACTTGACCAAGAGAAGACGACGTTCACTTGCCCTTTTGGTACGTTTGCCTACAAACGTATGCCATTTGGCTTGTGTAATGCACCCGCGACCTTTCAAAGGTGCATGTTGAGCTTATTTAGCGACATGGTCGAGAGAGGACTTGAGGTGTTCATGGACGATTTCAGCGTTTTTGGCACCTCTTTCGATCATTGTTTAGACAAATTGGAAAAAGTACTTACCCGGTGTGTGGACAAGAACTTAGTGCTGAATTGGGAGAAGTGTCATTTCATGGTCACTGAGGGAATAGTTCTTGGTCACATAGTATCATCCAAGGGCATAGAAGTTGATAGGGCTAAGATAGATGTCATAGCTGACCTTCCCCCACCGAGATCGCTTAAAGACGTGCGCTCATTCTTGGGTCACGCCGGGTTTTATCAAAGGTTCATTAAGGACTTTAGCACTATCGCTAGACCCTTAAGCAACCTTCTCATGAAGGATAACCCGTTTGAGTGGACCGAGGCATGCCAAAGCTCCTTTGATAAATTAAAGAACATGCTCGTGTCCGCTCCCATCATGCAGGTTTCGGATTGGTCCCTACCGTTCGAACTTATGTGTGATGCAAGCGATTACGCAATTGGGGCCGTTTTGGGCCAACGTAAAGATAAGCAAGCTCATGTCATCTACTACGCTAGCCGGACCCTTGCCGGACCTCAACTCAACTACTCTACCACGGAGAAGGAGTTGCTAGCGGTAGTCTTTGCCCTTGATAAGTTCCGATCATATCTCATTGGTTCTCCTATCACTGTCTTCACCGACCACGCGGCTTTAAAATATCTACTCACGAAGAAAGACGCCAAGCCGCGCCTCATAAGGTGGATCCTACTCCTACAAGAGTTTAATCTCTCCATCAAAGACAAGAAAGGAGTAGAAAACGTTATGGCCGACCACTTATCTCGGCTCTCGTCCGACGTACCTAGTGATCCCATACCCATAGATGAGCACTTTCCGGATGAACAACTATTTGCCACCTCTTCCTATCCCTGGTTTGCGGATATAGTGAACTATCTAGTCACGGGAGCCGTCCCTCTCGATTGGACACCGCAAGATAAGAAGAGGTTTCTTACTTGGTCGCGCATGTTCTTTTACGATGATCCCTTCCTTTTTAAATATTGCGCCGACCAAATCATCCGACGATGTGTACCGGATGACGAGATTCCAAAGTTCATCCAGTTTTGTCATTCGGAAGCATGTGGAGGCCACTTCTCGGCGAAAAAGACGGCCGCTAAAATTCTGCAATGCGGTCTCTATTGGCCCACAATCTTCCGGGATGCAAATGACGCATGCAAGTCATGTAATAGGTGCCAACGAATGGGAGCCATTTCTCGACGCGACATGATGCCCCTTACCCCCATACTCATCATTGAGATATTCGATTGTTGGGGCATTGACTTCATGGGTCCCTTCCCCCCATCCTTTGGTTTCCTATACATCCTAGTCGCGGTAGACTATGTTTCTAAATGGGTAGAATCTATAGCTACTAGGACTAATGACAACAAAGTGGTGATAAAGTTTCTACAGGAACACATACTTTCTCGCTTCGGAGCACCGAAAGCGATAATTAGCGATAATGGCACGCACTTTTGCAATAGGCCATTTGAGAAGCTCATGAGAAAGTATGGGGTCGTCCACAAGGTTGGGACGACCTATCACCCACAAACGAATGGGCAGGCCGAGCTAGCAAATCGGGAGATCAAGAACATTCTTGAAAAGACCGTCAATCCTACCCGGAAAGATTGGTCCCTTAGATTGACCGATGCACTTTGGGCCTATCGTACCGCGTTTAAAAATCAACTTGGAATGTCCCCTTTCCGTTTTGTGTATGGCAAACCTTGTCATCTCCCTGTTGAGCTCGAACATAAAGCGTATTGGGCAATTAAGCAATTGAACTATGCCTTGGACAAGGCCGGTGAAGCCCGTAAGCTACAATTGATTGAGTTAGAAGAACTACGCAATGATGCGTATGAGAATGCCAAAATTTCAAAGGAGAGGATGAAACTTGCTCATGATAGCATCATTCGACGGAGAGAGTTTCATCCCGGGCAAAAAGTTCTTCTATACAACTCTCGGCTTCACCTCTTCCCAGGCAAGTTGCGGTCACGATGGTCTGGCCCGTTCGTCGTAAAAAACGTTTTTCCCCATGGAGCTGTTGAACTAAACGATTTAAAAGGGGAAAACACGTTCAAGGTAAATGGACAACGCCTAAAGCCATACCTAGAGGCGTTTGTGGAAGAGGTCGACACGATTTGGTTGTCGGACCCTGTTTACGGGGTCAATTGAGCTAAGCGAGTGAGGTCGTCGCACCCCCGACGCGTATGGGGTGATTTTGTGTGTAAAATAGTCATGTGTAAATAGGTCGTTAGGAGTCCGGAGCCTGCGTTGCATGAGAGATAGGTTAGCACGTTTTTCGAGGGTGCTAGTACGCTTTTCGAGGTCGTATTCGAGGAAGTTTTTGAGAGCCCGAGGGTCTAGAAGGTTTTTAAGGGCAGTATGCACAAGTTAGGGGATGAGAGAGCACTTAGAAATGGAGAGAAGAGTGAATTTCCTCGATTAGACCAGCCTGGTACCCCCGAACCGGTTCGCTGTACCCCGAACCGGTTCGGAGGGGCGAACCGGTTCGCTGTACCCCCGAACCGGTTCGCTGTACCTGTCAGATTCTTCCCCCCTTTTCTCATAGTTCATTCCCTTTCCCTCCATTCTTTTCCCCTTCTTCCCCCTACGTTTTTCTTCCCTCCAAATCCTTCCCTCCTTCCCAAATTCATCCCAATTCATTCCCTCCACCCTCTCCTTCCCAACCTTTCATATTTCCCACCAAAAACACACCCCTTCACACCTATAAATACACCCCACCCCTCCTCCATTTTTCACACCAAAACATTCTCCCTCACTCTCTTCTCTCCCATATTTTCTCCCTCTCTCTCCCTCTTTTCCATCAAAATGCCGCGCCGCTCCGCTCCCCGCCCAAGGAAATATGATGAGACCACCATACTTGATGACCCGGGTAGGGGGGTATTCCGATGCGTCCAAGAACGCCATTGGTCCGAGATCAACTTCTCCTCCACGCGCGCCATTCACATCGAGCGCTTTATGGATTGGGACACCCTTCCGGGCGAAGTCACCGCCCTTTTTGACCGCCGTGGGTGGTGCTCTTTCCTCGCCCCTACGTGCAATAACGTTTTTGAGACTGCCATTCGTCAATTCTATACGACCTTGGTTCGCAAATCTTCCACACTTCACGAGGCGTATCTCGACGGTATCACCATTCCCTTCTCGGCAGCTCTCATTGCACGCAAAATGCGTGCCAAAGGGGTGATCCTCCCCGTGCCCTTCCAATACCCCAACAATGGTTCCCCACACACAAAAGACGAATGCGTTGCCCGCATGGCACCCGGGGCGGAATGGACACGCGACACCTTCCCCATTGGTGGATTGGCCGCCACGGTCCGTTTCACTCACATCATTGTTTGTGGTGCCATCCACCAAACCACCAATGACTCGGTGGTCCGGTCCCGTCACGCCAATTTTCTCTACTATTTTTTGGATCCCGAGAGCACCATCAACCTCGCCCAAGTCTTCTACGCGGATATCCTCAATGCCGCCTATGACGAGAATGGCAAGGTGGCACTCCCATACGCCCGTTTCATTACGGAGCTCTTGATGGATGCGGGAGTGGATGAGCCCGGAAACCAAATTCGACTTCCTCGCCCCGTAGGCGGCACGTCCACAACTCTAAGTGAGCGCCAAATGCGCGTGGCTCACCCCGATCGTCCTATTCACGAGGAGGACGTGGCCGAGGAAGCTCCCGACGACCCGATGATGGATGTAGACGAGGAGGAATTTGAGGATGAGGAGGAGGATTCCGATTTCGAGCCCCCGGGGGCAAACTTCGATAGGCGCCTTTCAGCGGTTGAGTCCCGTCTCGACGGGTTCATCAACCAATACAATCAAAGACCAAGCGGACTACCGAAGGGACGCCCGGATGATGTATCAACTTCAAGTCCATCTTCACCAGCTCAACTTTGGTGGTCCTCCTCCCCCCTTCTTTTATGACCCATATGACCCGAATGCACCAAACTCCTCCCACCCACCTCCCCCATGAGCTTTTATTGTTTTTATCTTTTGGTTTAATTGTTATTAGTGGTAGGGATTGCACATTGTTCACAGTTGTTTACCCATTTCTTATGTAACACAGGCTTCTCATGGTTATAATACAAACTTGCATTTTTTCATATTTGGCTGTTTTATTTTTCTGCACTTATTATTCGCTTTGAATTAGATTTTAGTCATTTTTGCTTGAGGACAATGCAAAAGTCTAAGTTAGGGGGGGTCACAAGTGCGTATTTCTAAAACTTCACAAATTTTCAAAAATGCCCAAAATTTTCCAAAAAAATCATAAAATTTTGAAAAAGCCAAAAATATTTTTGTTCAAAATAAATAAAAATTGGAATTCAAATTTTTCAAAAATATCATTAAAAGTCGGTTTAAAGTCTCAAATTGTAAATATCCAACATACACAAAACCGAAATTGACCAAAGATGGAAATTGTGCGAAAATTGACGACTTAACGAATAAATGTGGAGATTAACAAACCCGGTGAGATTCGAGCCTATCACGTTTTGCGAGATTTTAAATCAATCCGAGTTAATTGTTAACTCAAAGTTCTTTTTAGCGCTTAATAAGTTGTCAAGGATCTCAATTTTTTTTTCATTTGATCGGTTTTGAAAAATGTGTGCAATATTGCCTTGAAAATCGTGCCAAATTAGTCTCTAAACTTAATTCTTCTCGAAACGCATATGGTAACGCAATTAGTATTTTGGACAATGAAGTAGGCCCTCGTTTGTCACCCAAAAATATTGGCCAGAAAAAGTAGCGAAAAATTACCCTTTGCAACCCAAATTGAGCCAAATAATTTTCCCTTTCGTTTGACAACCCGAGAAACTCAAAATAGCCCGGAATTGTGAAAAATGACAAAAATTCAGAATTTAAGTCCGAAAAGTGCAACAAAAAGGGGCAAGAAAAAATAGAAGAATGCTCAACAAAAAAGAAATCGCAAGAAAAGAAAATAAGTGAAAAAAAAAATTTGAGCAACAGCCCAGAAAATGCACAAATGGACATCACGAATGACTTTTCCAATTCCAACCTTCCATACCGCCTTTATTTTACCCAATGCAACCTTTAACCCGAAAAAGTCCTAACCGAGTCCAAATTGCGTAAATTGAGTACCGCGTGGAGAGCTAATACACCAAAAGATAATATAAGAGGTTAAATGCGCGATATAGAGGCGATGTTCCCATTTTTAAAACCGTAATCCGTTGAAGAGATCCCTTCACCATAAAATTTCCGTCGTTCTAATTGCATGCGTGTATTTGCTTCCATTACATTTACTCCTTATATCACGCATGCCGAGTGAATAGCCATAATCCTAGAGATTCGTTTGTGAGTGCATTCCGTGAGAAATTGAAATCAAAACGAATTTTCGGATAAGTAACGTAATGATCAATCGATGGAAATTGGCGGTTATATTTCCGGCTTCGCACACACACACTACGGTTTGAGACTTGTAAATATGACTTGATGATGACTATTTTATGGTAAAGTTTGAATTGTACAATTTTTGCGTATTTTGAATTTTCTTTGAGTCGAATTTTGTGGGTATATTCACTGCAAACCCTCACGAGACACAACTCGTCCTACTAGGGTAACCTAGAGGTTTAAAGGCTTGTTGCATACGCTAAATGCAATCGCTTGCCCGCGAAAGTGGTATTCTATCCCAATAAAGTCCTTGAAGTGTCCTTAACTCTTACTTTCATTCTTTTACATTGCTCGGGACGCGCAAAGTTCTAAGTTAGGGGGGTTTGATTGGGCATAAATATTGTATATTTATCCCCCTAATTTCAGTACTTTTGTGAACCCGAATGATGTAACATATATGGATTTGAATCACTTTTATGCTTCTAACCTTCTTGGCGAGTATTGCGTGTTTCGTGCTTCTCCTATTGGTTTTACAGGTTAATTATGCAAGCAGTGCAAAGGAGGAAACAAGACTGTGCAAGAAAAGCTAAGAAGGCAAGTTCAAGGGCATGTAGGTAATTTTGCAGCCTGATCCGGAAGAAGAAGTCAACTGGGAAGTTGAAGAGCTCGGAACAACGAGAACACTGGAAGAAACGGCACCCAAATCCAAGCTACGGTTGAAAAGTTATGCTCAGTTGAAGTTGAAGAAAAATCTATGAAAAGAAGAGAAAATCCAGAAAAAAATCTAAGTGTAGAGAGCAAGTCCAGGCTGGTACATGCGAACCCCACCCCGAACCGGTTCGGGGGGGCGAACCGGTTCGCTGTACCTCCGAACCGGTTCGCTGTACCTGACACGCGAATTTTGTATTTTATTCTGATTTATCTCCAAGTCTCCTATTAGGTTTTAAACACTCAAAACTTGTGGGGAACGTAGGCATTAACTTAGGAGCAGCTTTTAGGGTTACTTTTAGAGAGTTTTTGAGAGAAAAAAAGGAGAGGAACATCTAGGAACATCAAGGGCACAATTTACTTCAAGAATTCATTGTTTCGGGTTTGTTTTTACCAGTTTTAATTCAAAATTCTTGTTCCTTATTATTGTTCTTGCATGCTTAGTTTTCCTAATTGATTCAACTTGTTTTCGCATTCATAATACGTATTTACATGTTTAGATTTAGTTTTATCATGAATTCATACACATGCAACGTCATTATTTCATGCGTTAGTCAAGTTAACATGTCCGACTAGGTTTTTCAAGGTTGGGATGCATGAACCCAACCTGATGTGTTAGTGCATGTGTGTAACGTCGATCCGATGAATTTAATGATTAATTTTGATCGTATCGCGTAATTTCATAATAATTGTGGATCTTTATATCTCGTTTGCCTCTGGGTACTCGTGATGATTTAGAGTACAATTTGAGTGTAATTACTGCGATACCGATTTACTCATCCTCAGATTAGGTATGACGCGGGCTTGAACCTCGTATACATAATGCTTGGGAGTACTAAATTCCGGATTTGAATTAATCGGATAAATTTATGATTGACGTTGTCACTGCATTACACTAGGGTTGGGGGATTGTATTCCCATCCTATTTTCTCATCATTTAGTTAAAAAGTTCAATTTAATTCTTCATTCTTCATTTAGATAATTTAATTAGTTGCATATTTTATCATAGTTTCAAAATTGCATTTAGTGTAATCAATCCCAAAAGACCAAATCAATTTTTTTTCTTTTCTTCTTAGAGTCAACGTTAGGATTCCTCTATCTTATCCCGTCGTCACAACTCCGTTGTCCTTTTTCCCTGAGGATCGATACCCGACTTGTCGGATTATTACTTGAACGATAGGCTTGCACTTGAGCCTAGAGAGCACACACTTTAGATACACATTCTGAGTCGTGTCAAGTTTTTGGCGCCCTTGTATCGCTGTCGTTCGAATTAAGCGGGTTCCCATTATCTTCTTCATCAGTATATTGTGAACCAGTGGTCGACATCGAATACTTTGGCAAATCCTTAAGCACCTCGTAGCAGTGGTCGTAATTGAATTTATGACCCGTTTTTGATAGAAAGTTATCACGAGCTCGTTGAACCTATCAAAAAAAATATTCTCGCATAATTTTTGCAAAATGAATATAAAATAAATAAATATTAATTGTAATTACCCATGAAACCTCCGCCGCGCCGCTTTCTTTCCCCCTACCGTATGCTTTGGACAAGTTCGCCGTATACAACACACAATCTGTGTTAATTTTTCGAAATTTTCCCTGCAATGTATTTTCAGACCATCTATAAATGACACCCTCGCTTGAGTTATATTCGTTCGTAATTTTTTTCCCATAATGTACAACCCGCTTGGTTAGTCCCCATAGCACCATCTATAGAAAATTTAACGTATGCCATACAAAGCAACACCTCATCGTGTGCATTAAAATTTGGCAATCACTAGAATTAGACGGAGTACTTTGAGAAGAATAATCCATTATAATTATTTAAATTATAATGTTCAAAGATATAAAATACTTTCGTGTTCAAAGTGTGTGAGGGATGTAATATAAATACACAAAAATAAAAGTTACCGTTGTAAATATGTTTTAGCCGTTAGAAAAGTTACCGTTTGGAACTTATAATTTTTATTTTTTTAAATTGAGGTTGGGCGGTTATATGTTTACCGCCCAGAAAATCTGTGCGGTTTTATGTTTAACGCCCAGTCTGGGCTTTTCTCTCTCCTCCAACTACACGATTAGTTACCCACTGTGAGATGTAAATATATAGTTTTACACATTTACATCCCCAGTACACATGGCCTTGCATCCCTGAACACAAATGGAATGCTTATTTTTGTGATTAAGTATTAAAAAAGACTTTGAAGTAATAATTGCATATTAATCATTCAATCCGAAGCCCAATTCCGTCATTTCCAACTAACCACCCCACCCCAACCCATCCAGCGTGTCCACAACACTGACAAAAACAAACCCCTTGTATGCGTGTTTCCTTTTTTAATTATTCACGGCGTTAATCAGTTTAAACCCCCACCAGACCATGACAACCTCATCTCACATGATCTCGTGTTTGTAGGAGCCTCTTTTCACCTCCAATCCATTTCCCCCTTTCTCCTCTCCCATTCCCCCCTCTCTCCGAGTTACCGGTGAACCTCTCCGTTCGCCGGCCAACTCAAAAGAGAGGCTAACAAACTTATAAAATGACAAATACTCACATCTATGTTGTTAACGTTAACGTGTAATGTAGGAGAGAGAAAGGTATCTGAGCTTACTTTGGAGGTCCTTGCACGGCACAACAATTATGAGATCAAATATTTCTTCCTTCCTTTATGCCGTACTCCATTCCATTTCTCCTCACATCTATTTATTCCTTTAACTTCAAAATCTCTCCAACGCGTTGTTTCTATCAAAGGTGAGTTTTTTTTTGTTTTGTTTTGTTTTTGCTTTTGTTTGTGAAGGCTCAATTTTTCTGATCGGCGTTGTTTCCAAGTTTCATTTCGTTTATGAGATGTTTTAAAGTTCAATTTTTCAAATGTTAAAGCTTTAATATCTTGTACTGTTTGATTAGCTCTTGAATTTGCTTGAAAACTTCGTTTTTTGTATTTTTTTGTTTTTGTTTCTCTTTCTTCGGAGTTTGAGTGTTTTATTATTATATTTTATTAAGGATTATTGGAGTTTTTGATCGGAGTTGTTTTGAAGATGAATTTAGTTTATTTTGTGATGAGCTGTTGAATGTTTTTTTTTTGTTTGTTTCATTTTGTGTATTTTTTGGCTTGAATTTTTTGATTTTGTAGTTGAATATAATTTTCGTTTAATTTTTTGATCGGAGTTGTTTTGAAGATGAATTTAGTTTATTTTGTGATTACCTGTTGAATTTGTGGATTTTTGAGAGTTAAGTTTTGTTTGTTTGTTTCGTTTTGTGCATTTTTTGGCTGTAATTTTTTGATTTTGTAGTTGAAAACAATTTTCGTTTTAAATTTTTTGATCGGAGTTGATTTGAAGTCAAATTTCGTTTGTATTTTGTGATCCGTTGTTGAATTTGAGCAATTTCTTTCATTTCATTTTATCTTGTTTTTCGTTGAAATTGACGGCATTATTTTCCTGAAAGTTTAGTTTTTTTTTGTTTGTTTGATTTTGTGCATTTTTTTGTCAAATTTTTTGATCGGAGTTGATTTGAAGTTAAATTTCCTTTCTATTTTCTGATCTGTTGTTGAATTTGAGTATTTTCTCTCTCTTCTGAGTTTGAGAAGTTTCATTTTCTGCATTTTTTTGGCTCAAATTTTTTAATCGGAGTTGATTTGAAGTTCAATTTCGTTTGTATTTTGTGATCCGTTGTTGAATTTGAGTATTTTCTCGGCATTATTTGTGTTTTATTTTATTTTATCTTGTTTTTTTGATTTGAAGTTTAATTTCCTCTATTTTAGGTTTTCTCTCTCTTCTTCTGAATTTTTGGAGACTAGGCATTATTTGTGTTTTGTATTTTGTTTGTTGCATTTTCTTTTGAACTTCATTTTTTCAGCTGTTGAATTTGTAGATTTTTCTATATCTTTTTTTTTTTTAATTGCTATTTGATTTTGTATATTTGTAAAAATTTAGTGTTTTTCTTGTTTACTTTTGTGCATTTATTTGTAATTTTTATTAAGGTTTGAATTTTTTTTATTGAAGTTGTATTTCAATGTAAAAGGCTTGAATTTCCTAATTGGCTGAAGTTCAATGTTATCTCATTCACTGTGGGATGGCTATTGAATTTGGGGATTTTCTCTCTCTTTTGAGTTTTTGGTCAGGGTTTGTTATTTTTCCTCTAATTTTAGAGCTGTATTTTTATATTTACAAATTTTCCTCTTTTGATGTTTTTTTTGAGAAATATGCTGTTTTTGTTCCATTTATTTTTTCCCCTTGTCTTTATTTAAATATCAATATATGGCTATTTCATAAAAATTGTGGAGTAAGATACCTTAATGTCAAAATTTGGCAACCTAATAGCAAAAGTGAATGTTCATGTTCAGTTGCCTTTTTAAAAACTAGATGAACTTGTTTATGTTCTTAAAGCATCTATTTTCCTCTCTTTTGAGTCTTACATTGGATTATATTATTTTCCTGTCAACTCAGAGCTGTATGGTATGCTTTTATTATTTCAAACTTAACTTTTTAGTTATTTTTAATGATTTTTTGTGGCTTTGATTAGAATTGAAGAATCAGTTTTGAGAAAGATGCCTTTTTTAATACCAGTTTTTTATTGTGGAGTATGATACCTTAATGTCAAAAATTGCAACTTAATAAAAGAAGTGAATTTTTTTACTTCATTATCTTATTATTCCTCATATGATAGATATCCTCAGCAAAATTAGATCAACTTGTTTTATGTTCTTAATTTTGAGAAAGATGCCTTTTTCCAGTTGCATTTAATGTTTTCGGTTGTTTTTATATGCGTATGTTTCCATTATTTGTGGAGGTAAGATACCCTAATATCAAATTTTGGGGCAACATAATAAAACAAGTGAATCTTTGTGTTTACTTGTCTCATTATTGTTCTTGCCTCAACTAAACTAGATGAAGTTGTTTTATGTTCTTAAATGCATCTATTTTCTTAAGCAGATTCAAATGCATACTTATATTAATTTTCTTCTGATTTTTGACCTGTGTGTTTTGCTTTATTTTTATTTATTTTTTCTCCAAATTTTGTGCACTTGGCATTTACTAGAACTGAAGAATTAATTTTGAGAAAGATGCCTTCTTTTGTATGAAAATTAAATGTCCATTTGCAAATAATTTTTTCACTTGGTTTTATTTTTATAAAAATTGTGGAGTAAAGGAGCTTAATTTCAAAGTTTGGCCGCCTAATAGAAGAAGTAAATCTTTAAGTGCGCATATTTATTGCTCTTAAATCTCATCAAAACGATAATGTTGTTTTATGTTCATAATTCAACTACATTCTTAAACAGATATAGATGCATCTATTTTAATTTATTCATTTTTCCTATTGGCTTTTATTTTCTTCTCATTTTAGACCTGTATGCTTTGCTTTTATTTTTTCTCTCCATGAGCTTTCCTCTTTAGTTCTTTTTAATGAATTCTTGTGCACGCTTTTATCAAAATTGGAGAAAAGATGCTTCATTTTCTATAAATATTAAATTTCCAGTTCCATGTAATTGTTCACTTGGGATTTATTTAAATTTTTTATGTGTCTATTTTCATAAAAGTTGTGGCGTAAGATAATTTAAAATCAAAATTTGGTAACTTAATAATAGAAGTGAATTTTTTGAGTTCAGTTGCATATTTAATGCTCTTTTATTTTTTAATTCTCAGCAAAATTAGATGAAGTTGTTTTATGTTTTAAAATGCATTGGTTTTCTTAAACAGTTTTTAAATGCATCAATACGTATATAATATGAATGAACTTATGTAATTTCCATTCAAATTGTTTTTGCTGAACAGGAATTCTTCTATAGATTTGGTATTGTGCATGCAGTGGTGGAAACCAGAGGTTAAACAATTTTAAGTTTTCGTGTGCTCTTTGAGTTACGAGTTGCCATGCCATCTGAAATTGTGGATATGTCTCAATCATCATTTTTCTCCGAGGAGGTGCGTTTTCCTAATGACCCCACTTTAATGTACATGTTCAGTTTCATTTGAGGCTTTGGTTGTCACACACACATATATATACACTAGCACACTCACAAATGTCATTGCTATCGCAATTTTACCAACTTTCAGATAAGGGTTGATATTAACTAAAACAAAATTTGTTTAGTCATTTTCACGATTAACGATGTTTAATGAGAGAGGATTCTTTGAAAAAACTTGAGAAGAGGCATAACGGGTGGAAATCTATGTCTCATTCTGCTGTTATTGTGTAATTTGAGAAAAAGAAGGCCTGTATATGTAAACTTTAAGGTGTACTTTACAATTTTGAATTAATGTGAGTAGTAAAGTGTGAAAGTGGAAGTTTGACTTGAAGTATGAGATCAAGATACAAAAGTATTAACGTCGAAACAAATATTACACTATGCCAAATAGTAAAAACTGTTCTTCTACATTAAATAGATATACATATATGTATATATTGGTCTACCTTTATATTTTTTGTGTTGTCTTCATTCCAGTAATCGCTGATCCGTTTTATTTCTACCCTTGACAGAGACAGGTTGGGTTCTGGAAAGCAGAAACCATGCCGAACCACTATGGTGAGTAGTAGATAGAAATGTAGGTTTTAATGTTCCAGTCCATGAATCGTTTTCTGTTTTGACGATGGGTGATACTGATTTCGTTTGAATTTAATTCGTGTCAATATTTGGTGTTGAGATCATAATTTGTCTGCCTATTATTTGTTCCGAATAGACATTTTGGCTCTCTTATGCTGTTGCAGTGAGAAGATCGGATCTGTGCTTGGAAGTTAATACTGTTTTGCATGCCGAATATCGTACCGTCTGTCCCAAGTTATTAGTCCTTCTTTCCTTTTTAACACAAATTGATAGTCCAGTTTCTAAAATAGTATATAAAATTATGTGTGGTTAAGTACCCATCGGAACAATATCTTTGAGAGAAGCATGATCCACGTGCATGTCTTGTATTCAAAGGTAGTTAAGTGCACGTTCTTTTCTTTAAAAATAAAGTTTATTTTTTAGCGGGAGCAAAAAGATCATAGCATTGTAGATTTTATGTAACTGCTTAATATGGATACATTCACTAGTAAAGGTGAAGGAAGGATTTTGTACTATGAATTCCGATTTCCAATTACCAAATCGTACCTAGTTACACCCCACCCCCGCCCCCTAAAAAAGAAAAAAAAATAGAGAATTAAAGAACCAACAAATGAATAATAGAGGGCGGAAAGACAACAAAAAGTGATTATCAAGGGAAATTAATTAAGAGCTTCCTTCCAGAAATATTAAAGAAGCAACTGAATTAATTAATAGAAATCTGATTGTTGTTATAACTTTCAAATTTGAACACAAAATAAGAAGGTGCCAAATCATGGATATCGAGAATAGTGTTTGGACTTGCTATCTTGTGAATCAGTGTAGCTCCTATGTTTAAAAGAATAGTTAAAGGGAGCCGTAATTCATTTCTTGCCTTTGTGCACAAAAAATGCATGGATTTTTTCCTTCTTTCTAATTTAGGTTGCTTTCTTTTTTTCCCTTTTATCGACGAGTGTTACTCCTACTTGAATGCTAACTTCATTTATGCATGGATACAGATGGAAAGCTACAATCAGCAGGCGGCAATGCTGTTGCTTCATCACCCTTGGAGAAACAATTGCTACTCGAGTCTCATATGATGAAGAGCTTTGATATGCATGATTCTTACCTAATCCAAGACCATAAATCTAATCTTAGCTTAGCTAAGCATGCAGTTGGAGCAGAGAGAGCAACCAGCCATTTTTTGCAGCGAACTCCTGACCATGATCCAGGAACAAGATCTCACTTGAATACACAACCAGGATCTTATATTGGTGAAGGGGACAAAATTAACGTTATGGGTGCTCAGTATGAGAATGGCCTTTTCTCAAGCTCATTGTCAGAGTTATTTAGTAGAAAATGTAAGTTTCCCTCCCCCGATCAATGCTCCCATGGTTAAATGTTCATGTACTGGTGCTACCTTATATGATCATGTGACAGTGGAGGATCCACAGACAAATGTTTATTTTTGGGGGAATATTTACCAAGTAGAGATTAGGGTAAAAGTGTAAATTGTATAACTTTGACCAATTTACACTTTTACCCTAATCTCTACTTGTATAACTTTGACCACCTTGATCTGGTGTAAAAATGTAATATATAATTATCGTCTCAATTATGCCTTAAAATCGCCTTAAAATCAAACAAATATTTCAATTTACTTTTGAAAATGCAATTGCAATGCAACTGAGTAATGCGTACTAAAGTATGTATATGCATCTCGTGTTGTAGTATGCTCATTGCGATGGAGTTCGCCTCTAGTCCCGCACTAGATTAATTGTTTATGCTGATCTTTTTTAGGAACATTATGATGTGAGTGTGGCGCTGGTCTCACGTTGGAATATATTGTATATATGCTTACTCTTGGTATAGGATCTTTGTGATGTTAGTGAGCTGCTGGTTCCGCCTTAATATAAAATTTGTGTATTTATATCTTTATTGTAGAGTCAATGTCAGATTAGTTGACTTTAATCTTCGACCACCTTAATAAAAATTTTGCACGTGTAAACACCTTAAATGCTTGAACCATTCAACACTTCTGCTACAAATTGCATGGATATCTGGAATTGATAGCTTGCTGCCTTTCTTGAGCTGTAGATGCAGTTAAATATTGGTTCACTGGTTTCTGTTCCTTCTGTTTAACTCACTATAGAAAATATATTTACTTTGTTTTGCTATCGGTCTATGTGCAGTGAGGTTATCGTCAAATAACACTCTCTATGGACATTCTGTTGGTGCTGCTACTACCCACTATGAGGAAGAGGAACCTTTTGAATCCCTCGAAGAAATTGAAGCCCAGACTATTGGAAATCTTCTCCCTCATGATGACGACTTGCTTTCTGGAGTGACTGATGGGATTGACTTTATTGGCCAACACAGTAGCGGAGATGATGTAGAGGATGACTTTTTTAGCAGTGTTGGAGGGATGGACTTGGGAGAAGATGGTTGCTCTTCAGGGCAACGAGATTCTGAATTTTCTGGAGGTAACGCTAATGGTCAGCTAGGGGGGGGATCTAGTGGTTCAATTGGTGGGGAACATCCTCATGGAGAACACCCATCTAGAACACTTTTTGTGAGAAATATTAATAGCAATGTTGAAGACTCTGAATTGAGAATCCTTTTTGAGGTGTGTTATATTATATTTTGGTGCCTTGGTTGTGCATAATAAGTATTTGTTACTTAATTGTGATATTAATAAGTGTTGACCTTTACTGTTGAATCTTATCTGTGCAGCAATATGGAGATATTCGCACTCTTTACACAGCATGCAAGCATCGGGGCTTTGTTATGATATCATATTATGACATCCGAGCAGCCCGGAATGCGTTGAAAGCACTTCAGAACAAACCATTGAGGCGTAGAAAGCTCGACATACATTTCTCAATTCCGAAGGTACGCCTTTGCTTTCGTGATCCTCTAGTTCGCGAAGTGTTCAGAGTCATGTTACTAATCAGTTTTATTGGTTTGCACCAAGATGACTTGATCGGCCTAGGTAGCATGCAATGATAAGCTAGATTAATGCAACTAAAAAAAAAGATAAGCTAGATAAGAGGCGCAAAAAATTGTAAAAGATCATATTCGGTTGTGCTATGTAGAGTTACCATGTCAGCCGCGGTAAAAAAATTGTAAATTAGGATACCTTTGATTTCTTGACAGCAGTCGTCTGTAGTTTGAAAATATACAAAATACTCTTTTTACTCTCATCCTCTTCATTTCCCATCCACCCACCCAAATAGCCTAAATTTTACTAATCCTAAGCCTTACCACTACCAATCAACCCACGGCACCTGTTGCGTGCTGCCTCTAACTTCTGAACTGTTATTCTCTCTCTCTCTTTCTGGTCCCTCCACAACCTTCAAAATCATAGAAAACAATCACCAATGTTCTGTAGATACATATGGATGCTCTATATATGTACACAACCGAACAAGGTTAAGTAAACAAATCCACGCACTACAAAGGCAACAAATTCAGGGTTGTATAAGTAACAAAACTGTGTTGCGTTTGTGTAAGAAAGAAAACTATGTGCATACCGGACTTGGTTTCGTCACATTTTTATTGATGCAACTGGCCATGTCACTTATCCAGTCTTTTCTTTTTCCCTATTTTTTCTTTTCCTTCTTTTCCAGGACAACCCTTCAGAGAAAGATATAAACCAGGGCACTCTCGTGATTTTTAATCTCGAGTCTTCAGTTTCGGATGAGGACCTCCTTCAGATCTTTGGTATCTACGGCGAGATTAAGGAGGTTAGATTGTTTCTTGGGCTTGAAATTTTATTTGGCATGTTAATGACTTGGCTAATATTTGTTTCTGAAATGCAGATTCGTGATACTCCACAAAGAAGTCATCACAAATTTATAGAGTTTTATGATGTTAGAGCTGCAGATGCGGCTCTTCGTGCATTGAACAGGAGTGATATTGGCGGGAAGCAAGTTAAGCTTGAACCTAGCCGTCCGGGAGCTGCTAGACGGTGAGACTGTTATTTCTTTCTTTTTTTTTTTTTTTTTGTTGTTGCTATTGACGGTGGGACTGCTCCTGCTCAGGTCTTCTTGTTTCTATCGTTTAATTGCTTCTTTTACACTGGCTTGTTAAAATCTATTCAAATGTAGTGAGGACTGAGAACCTAGTTATTTTAATTATGTGGTAGGGGAAGAACTTTTTAGGGTAAACTAAATCAAATTCGCTTCAATTATGGACACGTGACACTAAACTCCCTGTGCAACTAGAGAAAGTGAGCACTTAAACTCCCTTCCTTATGTTATTGCCCAAAAGTTAATGGAATCATGTCATGTGATTGATACATGATAACCCACTGTAATGTTAGTGACCAATATATCCTCCTGGGAGTTTAATTTCTTAACAAGTTTAAGATTTACCTTGGACTTGAAGGCATCCTAGACCTTGAAACGAAAGAAACTGCTTCCGTTTCTCATGAATCATTTTATCCATTTGGGTGATATGGAATTCCACGCGCATTTATCCAGTCCAACTTTGATAGATGATGGGTGGGCTGAGTTAGGGTGTGTTTGGCTTACCAGGGTACTTTATTATAGTTTAACTTTGTCAAGTGCCACATTTAATGTATAAGTGGGTTAAGTGCCAAAATCTCATTCTTGAGGGGGTTTAATGTAATTTACCCAATTTTACAACTTTTAAGACAAATGTCAAACCTGTTGTTTCCACTGTATTTCTACTGCTTACTAACCTCTCTCTCTCTCTCTCTCTCTCTCTCTCTCTCTCTCTCATCTTGGGCAGGTTGATTCAACCACTTTCTGAGCTGGAGCAAGATGATTCTGGTGCATATCTGCAATTGAGTAGTCCTACTAATAACTTAACAGCAGGTTTTCCTGGTATGGACACTCTACTTAGATATTACTGATCATCACTCAATTCTTGAAAACAATACATGCCTGTTGTCGACTCACGATAATTGTTATTTACAGGACCAGTTTCACATGGGCAAGTTGCATCTTTTAATATGAATAATAATGGAACTATCCTGGGTTTACACTCAGCTACTGTAGCCCCTATTAGTCCGTTCATGGAAAACGCATTTCACCAGGGGAATTCCTCTAGTGTCCCTAGCAGCTTATCCTCTCTTGTTAGGGCGGAATCAGTTGGCAATCAATCCAGCATTGCAGAGTTTGTCCACTCACCACCGGGACAACTCAAATTTGAACTTCGAGGCACCACAAATTTGCATCCTCATTCCCTTCCAGATTATCATGATGGTTTTGCTAACGCCAATTCTCCACGCACCAGGTCTGCAAATATCAGTGCTAGACCATCAGAAAGAATTGATAATCGGCAGTTCTGTAGAGTCGGTTCGAATGGACTCCCGTTCGAACGAAATGAAGGTGGTAAGTGAACTGCATCTCAAGATTCCATTTTTTTCTTATGAAACCCAGCTCCCTATCTTTAAGTGGCTGGTCAAGCTATGTATCATGGTGTGTTTGATAGAAAAGACGGAAAAGCAAAAAAAAATCCATAGAAATTTTTGCCAAGCTTGTAATTATGTAAAGATATGGAAAATAATGGGTTTTAATCTGAATCAATGAAAATTTTGTAGAAAAAATATTCTCCGAGAGTAGATAAAAATTGGAAAATGCAAATTTTCGTGCTTTAGCAAGTTGTAAAATCTGGGTGGGTAGGAAATTTCCCAAGGCAAATTTGTGGAATTAATAACACCAAAAATTGGAAATCCCGTATTTCGCGTGGCAAATGTTGCCAACCAAATGCACCCAATAAAGATGGAAAATAAAATGTTTTACTGAGAAATAGTTTTACGTGGAAAAGTTGGAAAATGCTGTATATCATTTTGTGTATAAAACACTACCAAAAGTTAGAAAATATAATATTTCAGATCTTCAATGGAAAATAATGCCTATCAAACACACCCTAAGAATTTGGTTACGATAATTTTTTGGGTTGTTTCATCATTGGTCCCTGTTTGTTATGCCATATATCACTTTGGGTGTCAATTTTCTATTTTCGTTTTACAAGACACTTTTCTGACTTTGTGCGGCACTTTTTTTCCACGGAAGTGTTGCAAGAAGTGAAAATGATACCCAAAGTGATAGCACTTTAAACTGTGGCCCCCATAGTGGACCTAAATTGATATACGACATGACAAAGGGGGACCAAAGGCCAAATCACCCAAAATTTTTCTCTGCTTATGTTTTGGTATCTGTTCACCTTCTCAGCTTTTGGTCCTGGAAATGGGAGCTGTCCTCCTGTACATCATTATATGTGGAGTAACTCCCATATCCCTCAGCCTCAAGGAATGATGTGGCCAAATTCACCGTCATTTGTCAATGGCATTTGTACTACTCAGCCCCCACCATTGCATGCACTTCCTAGAGCACCGTCTCATATGATGAACACATTTTTACCTACAATCAACTCACATGTAGGATCGGCCCCGTCTGTTAATAACCCATCTATATGGGACAGACGCCATTCCTATGGAGAATCCCCAGATTGTGCTTCGGTTTTTCACCCAGGCTCTCTTGGGAATATGAGAATTTCAGGAAACTCGCCCCACCCTTTCGAATTTTTGTCTCGTAATGTATATCCTCGCGTTGGTATGGACCTGTCGATTCCGTCCAAAAACGTCGGGTTGCACTCCCATCATCAGAGTTGTGTGATGTATCCGGGCAGAAGCCAAATGATTCCTGTAATGAGTTCATTTGATTCTCCTAACGAAAGGGGTAGAAGTCGTAGAAATGAAGGTGGTTCCAATCAGGGTGATAACAAGAAACAGTTTGAACTTGACATTGACCGTATTGGACGAGGGGAAGACAAGAGGACAACACTTATGATAAAGAACATTCCTAACAAGTATGTCGTAGTTCAATATAACTTAGTGATCATATATATCTCTCACCCTCCTCTCCTCTATCTTGCGTTTTTATGTGCTTATGCTTGATTTGATATTATTGCCTCCTCTCTTTATGCTTATTTCGTTTATACGTTTGCTGTTGAGTGAATTTATGTTGGAAGTAATCTAAATTAGTGCTCTTTTCTTTAGACCATCTCCAATTATATCAATGCATATGGTACATATTTGAAAATTCATCCCATTTGTTAAGTGATTAGTTTTTACTTCTTTTTCTCTTCTATGCACAAAATGTTTCTATTCGCACATGGATTACTGTAGGTATACTTCTAAAATCCTTTTGGAGCCTACCATTAACGCATGGATTACTGCAGGTATACTTCTAAAATGCTTTTGTCTGCAATTGATGAACGCCATCGAGGAACCTATGATTTCATCTACTTGCCCATTGATTTCAAGGCAAGTGAACTTTCACCTCAAAGAATTTTTTTTATCATGCGAAACAGGATAACTCAAATGAGTTAATAAACACTGTCTTCCATACATGTCGTAATGATTTACGGTTCCCTTTTTGTTGCAGAACAAATGCAATGTCGGTTATGCATTCATCAACATGACTGACCCTTCCTTGATTGTACCATTCTATCAGGTTTGTTTCTTAATGCTGCTAGAGGATACAATTTTTTGTTCGTTTTATTTTATATTTTGGGAACCTAGGATGCACATGTATGAATACGTGTATCGTATATGATATGATACCAACACGGGGATACAGATAAAATTAAAAAAACAAGGATATGATACGACCGGGATACGGTAATGAAACAATAATACAATATATTTCCGTTTGTATTAAAATTTATTAAATTAAGAAGTCTATGAACAATATAACGAGAAATAATATATTAGTCAGTAAAATTGTATAAAAATGCTAGACGAGATAAATGATAAATGATAAATGACTAATTTACATTTAGTTTTTGGAAAAAATACTTTATATTAGAAAAATCATAAAAATGACCGTATTTAAAATTTGCAAAATGTGCCCCACTCTCTCTACAAACTATCTCATCATGCCCTCTTTGTTACATACAATACATATCGATATCGGTATAAGGTCCCTAATGAAGTATCCATGCTTCATACGTTGGAGTTGTATTAAATTTTCTTATTAGTTTTTTTTTTACTTTAATACATCACTAATTTTTGATTTTAGACTTTAATACAACATAATCCGTTTATTGACAATTTCGTCACTTAAAGTGATCTTTGGTGACATTTAGTGACGCAAAAGTGTCATGTAGCGAAAAAAAATGTATTAAAGTCTAATAAACTGATTCAGTTGTATTAAAGTCTAAAATTGAAAATTAGTATATATTAAAGCAAAAAAAAAAAATTATTATATACGACTAAACCTAAAATACAAGTAATTTGGATTTGCGCAGGCATTTAATGGAAAGAAATGGGAGAAATTTAATAGTGAAAAGGTGGCATCACTTGCATATGCTCGCATACAGGGAAAATCTGCCCTCATTGCGCACTTTCAGAATTCAAGCTTGATGAATGAGGATAAAAGATGCAGGCCTATCCTCTTCCATACTGATGGTCCCAATGCAGGTGATCAGGTATGTGCGCTCCTATTACATGCACATATTTAGTTATTGTGTCTAACTGTTTGTCAAAAAGGTGGAACTTTCTATCCAAAATATGTAATATAATTACATGTTTTCTTATATGCCCATGACATTTAATCTCATGTTCATCTTGAGAACAACCCTGAAGGCTGAAGCCGAATAATAACAATTGCCGATACTCAAAATAATACTCCCTCAAACCCCAAATAAAGATCCATATTTTCCTTTGGGTTGCATTCTTGGGACAAGTAGTCATGCGTAATTTTAGTTTGAGGTCCAAAGGTTTGCATATTTACACTTTAGGGTGCATTTTCACTGGAGCAACGGTAAGGTTGCCCCATTGCATATTTACACTTTGGGTTGCATTGTGCATCTTCACTGGTCACAGGTTCGAGTCGCGGAAGCAGCCTGTATGGATATGCAGGGGTAAGGCTGCGTACATCCAACCCCCTTCCAGTACCCCGCAATGGCGGGAGCCTCGTGCACTGAATTTGCCCCCTTTTTTTCCCCACTTTTTGTGACCCCCAAATACAAATAACTTTCTTTTTGGGGATGTTGTCAGGTAAGTATGTTTCTAAAAATAATACATAGGATAGGGGGAAATTCCAACATTACCTAGGCGTAGAAACTCAATATTACGTGATGTTAAATGTTTCCTTAAAATTTGTGAATTTTATATAGGACAAAGGGGGTGATGGGGGTAATATAGGAAAAACAAGAAGAGAAAGAAGAAAGAGTTCTTACCCTATTATTGTTTCCTCTCTTCAGGTACCCTTTCCGATGGGTGTTAACGTTCGATCTAGACCCAACAAAAACCGAGGCAGCCCAAGCGACGAAAACCATCTAGAGAGCCCACTAGATTTGGCAAATGGGGAGGGATCTTGTAATGGGGACTCATATTCTGGTTCAGACTGATCAAGCCACTTTCTTTTTTGGGCACTAACCTTACAGGATCGAAAAGTAATTAAAAATCAAACGCACCCCAAATTTTATTAATGTATATTAGGGGTGGTTGAAAAAACAGACCATTTTTTTCTTTTTTCCCTTAAAAGTACTTGCAGTTTTGTTGATTCTGGATATGTTTGAACAAAGTTAAGTAAGCCCTCATTGACATGGAGAAATTCACCAAGGCAGAAAGAGAAAGATCAAAAGGTGGAGCTTTGAAATTTTGGGTCATATGTATAGGAGTTGTTTCCTTCACCTTTCTTCATTTTGCTGTTTTCCCTGTGTTATGAAAATTTTGAAGTGATGAACTTATATTATGTTGTTTGTACCATTTCCCAAAGAAGATGGCTTTGTAATTGTAACCTTCTCTTCGAAATATGGATACTCTGGTTTACCTAATATTATGCTGTTTTGATCTTTAGGAGTGGGTAGTGTAACGGTTTTATTTAGGTTTAGTTTGTTTTTTTATCTGAATCTAAAGTCTGAATTTGAAATATGAAGACTTTATATCTAAATGTTCATCTGAACGAATGTATTTAGATTCAGACCTAGGGTGTAACTCTACCTCTTATGTCTTAATGGCTGAAATTCCGACTTAAGAGATAAAATCAAAAACCACCTATTGATTTGAAATAGTTCTTATTTGGTGGAGAATTATTTATATATATAATAAGACCCAACTCCTAACAATAACTCCTAGCAATAATTTGGGGGTGTAGTTGAATTGTCACTAGGAACAATATACGTGTACCAACAAAAAATGTGCTCTAGTAGTATGCTAATCATAGCGAATGCAGATTTTACGCCATAAATATTAAGAAACCCATTTATCCTTTCACTTCGTGTTATTATTAAATTATTAATGTTGTTTGTCTATTAAGTAACGTTATTGTTAAACTATAATTTAATAATGTTATTATAAAATTATTAAAACTTTTAAGGGAAACCATTGGAGAGGAAGTTATAGCTGTGTATAATTTGTGTAAAATTCACTTTACACAAACAAATTTAGTAAAAATGTCGGAATGCTAAGTGAATTGTTAAAACATATTGAAAGTAAAAATGACTTCAGAGGTATATTTTACAAAAAAAGAAGTAAAGTAATTTAAATAAAACAAGTAAATTTAAGGAAAACATGATAATAAATCCTTAAGATTCTTTAGAAATTAACGATAATGATAAGTTAATAAATATTTTTTATCAATAAGTTTACGTGTGTTATAATTACAGTTGTAGATGCATGAATATAAATATAATTACACTTATTTATGTAAATACTGTTGGAAATTTCTTTATGGAAAGAACGAAATATAATAATTAATTTCTGCAAGGCACGTTCTTGGAACGCTTTCTTTTAGGCAAAATTTCTCCCAATCCGGATGAGACAGAACCAGAACCGCGAGTACACAATGGATTTTGTAGAACCTGCCTTCAGGATACAATGCAGTATGAACAGTTGTTTGATTCAAACTATGTACTGTTTGATCAAACCCGAGAACACTCTGAATTTGTAACTTGATAATGCCAAAGTATAGAGGACGGAGAGAGGAGAAACTAGCAATTTTCGGTTTTCAAAACAGAGGTCTGGAACTCTTTTTATAGCCATTTCTGTGACTGTTCTTCAACAGTCACAACTCTTCATGGAGTGACTCAGCAACCGTTGGATCGTGCCTGTTTGGAACAACTACGATCTAACGGTTCAGATTAGGCGTCCCATTGTAAGCGAATGGACATCCCCTACACGAAACGCTACGAGTTCATCTAACGGTTTAGATCAAGCCGTTTCGGATTTTAAACCCTTTGATCTGTTTTACCTCATCAAAACTTTAGGCTCCCACGCTCCAAGCGACGATGCGCACGTGCGAAGTGCCAAGTGCGCGTCAAAGCGCGCAATGCGCCCTAAGTCGCCCAATCGCCCTTTCGCGCGCCGCGTGTCGCGCTTACGCGCTTACGCGTGTCGCGATTGGTGGTGCTTAAGCACCACCGCGATGCGTAGGATCATAGCCTCTTATTTGACTTGTCAACTAAGAATCTTAGTTGTCCTTTAGTTGATATACCACTACCTTTTGTAGTATTCTTCCAATGTGGGACAATATGGGATTTTGAGCATTCCCCATATCTTTCACACCCATTTGCTCATGTTTCTACTTTCTAAATTAAAACCCAAACTATGTTTAAAATAAAACACAAATAATATAATAAAATATTAACAACTAAAAATTAAACTCAATTAATATTGGAATTAATCCAACATTCTCCCACCAATTTCAATATACACAAGAGAGCAAAGCAAAAAAGACAATAAATAACTTTTGGCATTATCGCTAAAATCTAGTACATAAATGAGAAGTGTCTTTCGGACTTGAACTTTCATATAGTGAAAATAATTCAAAGCTTCATCAAGGTGCTGTGGTGAACGTATCTTGAACCAAGGACCTTTTGAGACTAGCCGGAACTATCACACATACCGATTTCTGAGTTTATAAGTGTTCTTCTAGCATGCACTTTTATGGCCTTGTGCTAATCCTGATTTCACGAGCGCTTTAGGATCGGTCTTGATTTCATAGAAAGCGGCCACACTTTCGACACTCGAATAGGTAAATCAACTTTAGTGATTCTGCGAGTCACACTTATATGATTTATTAAGAAGTGAACTTCATCCTCTAACATGCAGAAAACCAACACTAGGCATATAGGAATGGAACTTTTTGTATAAATTCCTAGTGTTCCATAACTATAATTTAACTTGTTTGTACCACATTGAACTCTATCTATATTTTCAAGATATGAGTTGGGTTCCCATTAAATATAGTTGTGTTATTTAATAGACCTTAGTCCCATTCCTTTTGAGGTGATATATATCATCTCTCTTACAAGACCTTTAGTCAGAGGATCTGCTAAATTCTTGTTCGTTTTAATATAGTCGACTGTAATTACTCCTTCCTTGAGTAATTTTCTTATAATTTGATGTCTTAGACTAATGTGTCTAGATTTTCCGTTGTAAGTTTTGTTCGAAACTTTATAAATTGTGGCTTGGTTATCACAACTTATCATAATAGAAGGTGATGGCTTTTTCCATAAAGGAATATCATACAACACATTTCTAAGCCATTCTGCTTCTTTACATGCATCTGCTAGGGCTATAAATTCAGATTGCATTGTTGAATCTGATACACATGTTTGTTTCTTGGATCCCCAAGAGATAGCTGCTCCTCCTAGCGTAAAAATCCAACCAGTAGTTGACTTTGATTTTGATTCAAGATTATTCCAACTTGAATCACTATATCCTTCTAAAACAGATGGATATCCTACATAATGTAAGCCATAATCCAAAGTCCTCTTCAGATATCTAAGCACCCTAGAAATTGCATTCCAGTGCTCTTGTCCTGGATTACTTGTAAATCTACACAATATATTCACTGCATAAGCAATGTCTGGTCTAGTGCAATGCATGGCATACATTAGACTCCCAATAATACTAGCATATTTAAGTTGGTCCATAGCACGCCCAGTATTTTTTATTAATTTGATGCTAGGATCCACTGGTGTAGCAGCTGGCTTAAGTTCAAAATGATTATATCTTTTAAGAACTTTTTCTATATAATGAGATTGAGATAACGCTAAAGAATTATCCTTTCTCACAATTTTGATTCCTAAAATCACATCAGCTTCTCCAAGATCTTTCATATCAAATTTTGATGAAAGAAACCTTTTGGTTTCTTCAACATATTTGAGATTAGACCCAAATATTAACATGTCATCCACATATAAGCATATAATAACACCAACACCATTTTCAAATTTACTATATATACATTTGTCGGCATCATTAACTTTATATCCATGGGATATAACAATATTATTAAACTTCTCATGCCATTGCATAGGAGCTTGTTTAAGGCCATAAAGAGATTTAACCAATTTACACACTTTCTTTTCTTGGCCAGGCAATACAAACCCTTCGGGTTGTTCCATATAAATCTCTTCTTCTAAATCACCATTTAAAAATGCAGTTTTAACATCCATTTGATGAATAACTAAATTGTGAATAGAAGCAAGAGATATTAATATCCTAATGGAAGTGATTCGAGCAACAGGAGCATATGTATCAAAGTAATCAATTCCATATTTTTGCTTATAGCCTTTAGCAACTAGTCTTGCCTTAAATTTATTTATAGAACCATCCGGATTTAATTTTCTTTTAAATATCCATTTGCACCCAATAGGTTTAGACCCGGGGGGAAGATCGGAAATAACCCAAGTTTGATTTGACAAAATTGAGTTCATTTCATCATTTATTGCTTCTTTCCAAAAGACAGCATCCCTAGATGTTACCGCTTCATGAAATGTGGTCGGTTCATCTTCTACATTAAGAACAAATTTAGTTTTGTTCTTAGTCTCATTTAAATCCCCTTCAACTAAATAAATAACAAAGTCAGGCCCAAATGTTTTTTCAGTTCTTTGTCTTTTACTCCTTCGTGGTTCAATGTCATTCGTTGTTTCTGAAGAAGATATAGGTTGTGAATTTTCTTCTAAATTTGAGGAGTCAACAGTCGAATTATTATTTTCTAAACCTTGATTCAAAGTACTAAACTTTGTTAGATGTTCAAAAAATTGCACATCTACCGACTCAATGATTTCTTGAGTTTCAAGGTTTAAAAATCTATAAGTCGTACTGTTACTAGAGTATCCAATAAAAACACATTTGTAAGTCCTATTTCCTAGTTTAGGTCTTTTAGGTTCGGGTTTTCTTACATAAGCAAGACATCCCCAAACTTTAAGACGTCTAAGATTAGGCTTACGATTAAACCATAATTCATATGGTGTAATATCCTTGTTTTTCAATGGAACTCTATTTAAAATATAACATGCGGATAAAACCGCTTCTCCCCACATCGACAAAGGTAAACCAGAACTGATTAACATTGAATTTATCATTTCAACTAAAGTCCTATTTTTCCTTTCCGCCGTTCCATTTTGTTGTGGCGTATATGGCGCCGTAACTTGATGGATTATCCCATGAGTATTACAAAATTGTATAAACTCACTCGGGTAATATTCACCACCCCTATCGGATCGTAGGACTTTAATTTTTCGATTTTGTTGAGTTTCAACTTCCGCTTTAAAAATTAGGAATTTCTCGAAAACTTCATCTTTACTTTTAAGTAAATATGTATATGCATACTTAGAGTAATCATCAATGAAAGTTAAGAAATATTTATTTCCACCACGAGTCATATTACTCTTCATATCACATACATCACTATGAATAAGATCAAGCATTTCGGATTTCCTCTCAACAGATTTGAACGACTTTCTAGTTATCTTCGATTGAGCACAAATTTCACATTTAGAAAGGTTATCAAATTTACAATCCGAGATTAAGCCGAGATTAGTCATATTTTTTATACTTCTATAATTCACATGACCTAATCTACTATGCCATAAAGAAATAGACTCAACCATATAAGCAGAACTAATATCATTGATAACATTAATTTTAATCATGCCGTTACAAGAGTACCCTTTGCCAATAAATTGGCCATTCTTAGACAATACAAACTTATCAGACTCATACACTAGTTTGAAACCTCTCTTATTGAGAAGGTCCCCAGACACAAGATTTTTACACATATCAGGTACATGAAGTACATCAATTAGAGTAAGTGTCTTTCCAGAGGTTAGCTTCAATTCCACTGTGCCTTTTCCAACTACATTTGCGCGAAGATTATTTGCCATCTTCACTTCTTTTCCATCAATTTCTTGATATGTTTTGAATGAAGAGCGGTCTTTACATATGTGGACCGTTGCGCCGGTATCCAGCCACCATCCACTTTCATTATCAATTGAATTTGCTTCGCAAACAGTAGCAATAAGATCTTCAACATTGTTGGTTTCCTTCGACCCTTGTTTTTCTTTAAATGCCTTCTTTTTAAGACGACATTCTCGAGAATAATGGCCCGGTTTGTCACAGAAGAAACATTTTCCCTTCTTTTTCTTATTTGCACCTTGGTTCTTGAATTTGGAATCATTCTTTGCTTTAAATTTTGAGTCTTTGGTAATCTTGGATTTTTGATCCTCAACCATATTAGCTTTTGAATGACCCTCACTTTGTTCATCCTTCTTTTCTCGAATACGAGTATCATCTTCAATACGAAGGTGACGAAGAAGGGATTCCACAGTATAAGTCTTTTCATCATGATTAATTTTATTCTTAAAGCCATTCCAAGAGGATGGAAGTTTTGAAACAATCACCCCTACTTGAAATTCATCTTGCAGATTAATACCAGCGGCTTTAAGGTCACCAACAATTTGTTGGAGTTCATGGGCTTGTGCAACGACAGATTTATCATTATTCATTCTAAAATTCATATAGTTTGAAATTAGAAACTTACGATTGCTCGCTTCCTCGTTTTGATACTTTATCTCCAAAGCCTTCCATAATTCCTTTGCCGTCGGAATCATTCTATGAGCGCTATAAACAGTTTGAGACAAAGCATTGAGGATGTGTCCTCGACACATAAATTCGTCTTCTTTCCTCTTCACACGTTTTTGCTTTATTCCTTCGGTGTCTTCGGGTGTGGGCTCGGGAATTTGTTCAAGGTTATCATCTAGAATGTATGCAAGTTTTAATGATGTGAGGAAGAACATAACTTTCTCTTGCCAACGGGTGAAATTTCCGCCATCAAAAACGGTCGAGTCGAATTAAGTCTTGAGTCATGACTTGGATAGATTGTGCCACAGTTCCTTCCATTTGAGTGGAGTAATAAGAATATACAATTTTTTGCCTAAAACTGTTGGAAATTTCTTTATGGAAAGAACGAAATATAATAATTAATTTCTGCAAGGCACGTTCTTGGAACGCTTTCTTTTAGGCAAAATTTCTCCCAATCCGGTTGAGACAGAACCAGAACCGCGAGTACACAATGGGTTTTGTAAAACCTGCCTTCAGGATACAATGCAGTATGAACAGTTGTTTGATTCAAACTATGTACTGTTTGATCAAACCCGAGAACACTCTGAATTTGTAACTTGATAATGCCAAAGTATAGAGGACGGAGAGAGGAGAAACTAGCAATTTTCGGTTTTCAAAACAGAGGTCTGGAACTCTTTTTATAGCCATTTCTGTGACTGTTCTTCAACAGTCACAACTCTTCATGGAGTGACTCAGCAACCGTTGGATCGTGCCTGTTTGGAACAGCTACGATCTAACGGTTCAGATTAGGCGTCCCATTGTAAGCGAATGGACATCCCCTACACGAAACGCTACGAGTTCATCTAACGGTTTAGATCAAGCCGTTTCGGATTTTAAACCCTTTGATCGGATCGTTTAATCACAACCGTTGATCTGTTTTACCTCATCAAAACTTTAGGCTCCCACGCTCCAAGCGACGATGCGCACGTGCGAAGTGCCAAGTGCGCGTCAAAGCGCGCAATGCGCCCTAAGTCGCCCAATCGCCCTTTCGCGCGCCGCGTGTCGCGCTTACGCGCTTACGCGTGTCGCGATTGGTGGTGCTTAAGCACCACCGCGATGCGTAGGATCATAGCCTCTTATTTGACTTGTCAACTAAGAATCTTAGTTGTCCTTTAGTTGATATACCACTACCTTTTGTAGTATTCTTCCAATGTGGGACAATATGGGATTTTGAGCATTCCCCATATCTTTCACACCCATTTGCTCATGTTTCTACTTTCTAAATTAAAACCCAAACTATGTTTAAAATAAAACACAAATAATATAATAAAATATTAACAACTAAAAATTAAACTCAATTAATATTGGAATTAATCCAACAAATACAATTACACTTATTAATGCAGATAGAGTTGCAATTGCAATTGTATTTATATTAACACATGTGGTAAACTGATGGATACAAAGCGGATACCGTGCTATTCATATCCGTATCCGTATTCGCTCGAATTCTCTCGATTTGGATAATATCCATATCCGATTATATTGCTTATCCATTGCAACCGACTTGCCTATTTTAACATGTAATATGTGTTGTTGTGTGCCTCTGTGTGTGTATGTCTTGTTGTGTGCGTCTCCGTGTGTGTATGTCTGCACGCGTGTGTGTGTCTGTATAGTTGTAGGTTCGTGTGGGGTGGGGGTGAGAGAGAGTGAGAGGGGGAGGGGCTTAGGGTTTTAGAGAAGAGGGTGTGCGTCGAAAATGAGGAAGAAGGGGAAAATAGGTAAAATGAAAGAGAAAGGTTTTAGGTTAAATGTTATGTTCGAGTTTGTTTTGTTCGCTTTGTGTTCTTTTCTATTGTTTTCTTTTTTTTTTCTTTTCAAGCCATTCATTTAAAAAAAAAAGTATTATTTCTTCATTTTTTTAAATGAGTGAAAAGTGATGATTAATATTTATGTATTATATATTTATATTTTGCCTTACATATAATAAATATTATAAATAGTTATGTATAAGTAATTTAGATGATAAATTATTTTTAAATACAATATGGATACGGATATCTAGAAAAATGGATATCCACAAATATGGATATTCCGCATCGGATACAGATTATCCATTTTGGATACACATACTATCCGCATCCACATCTGTTATTCGGATATTTTAACACTACCCATATTCGTATTTGTAATACCCCGTTTATTTTTGGAATAAAATAAAACTTAGTGGGCATTAATTTAATTTGGTGGAATAAATTAATGAAGGTTGTGGATGATTAGACTAATTATTTTTATAAATTTTAAAGGTTTGAATAAATCTAAGTTGGATTTTTATTTTTTTTAAACAAGAAGAATTACATGTGTCACGTCGCTATTAAAATATATTTGTGGATACAAATATTCGGAACACACTTTGGGAGACATTATGGGCTCGTTAAAATATTTTAGACCCTTAAGAATGGTCCCGAGGCACACACACACACACACACACACACACACACACACACACACACACACATATATATATATATGAGTTGGGTAGTTATCGAGCTAAGTAAATAATGTATTTAGGCTTATTTGAGGATCCAAAGTTGTGGCCTAGGGCGCAACTCGAGATTTAAAGACTAATAATATTTATTAAGAGTTAAAACACTCTTTGGGAGTTATATCCAAGAACCCTAAGCACCCCCACCCAAGAAGAAAAGGAAGAGCCACCCTAGGAGGAAGAAAAGAAAGGTTCCTCTATTATTTTCAGGTAATGATTTTCTTGCCATTCTTATTAAAAATGTTCTTTCTTGTATTAGTGTTCAATTCATGTAGAATAGGATTTGTTGAATCATGATTTAACGTTGCATATCTAGAGGTTCTTTAAATTGTGCAAGAATTGATAAAAATTAGATGACTAATATATAGATCCATAAATCCCATGTTAGATATGAATTTATGTTATGTAATCTATGGATTTGAATAGAGAAATTATGTTTTAAGATTGATATCATATCCTGGAAGAAAGGAATTATTGAGATTTAAGATGAAACTTTAGAACTTGCATGCTTATAAATTCTTGTATGTTGGTTTAAAAATGATTTAGATGTTGAATCATGTTTAGAATGATCCTATCCATCCTATCTATTAAGTTTTTGAAGCCTTATGAAGTTTGAAGACACATATTAATTTTGTGTAACAACCCGCGTAATTTTGGGCTATTTTAATTAATTTTTAAAAAATGGAGGAAAATAAAGTTTTTGATAAAATTATTTTTATTGCTCAAATATGTTGGTTATTATTTTTAAAGGCGATAATTTCAAACAGTTTCGAAAACGGAGTTAAAACGGATTTTAAAATAATTTTTAAATGTTTTTAACTCTTGGAGTTGTTTTGACTTCCAACTCTTCATTTCTTTGCATTATAAAAGGAGTCATGGGCAACCCTTTTTAACATACTTTTGGCACAAATTTTGGCAACAAATATATTTTATATTCCTCTTCTTTTTATTTATATTTTGGCCCTTGAGATTTGTGAGTTCCAACCTTAGATTAGAGGTGTTTTTGCGACTATTTTGTTGGAGGAGTAGCTTTTGTAGATCTTTTGTGTTGATCTTGAGGATGTGATTATTGGTTTCTCATCATGGTTTGAGGTATGGGGTGTTACATTTTGTTGGAAAATTTCTATCTTGGAAAAAGCTTGTTCTTGGCTTACTGAAAAAATCGAATCGATTCGATCTCTCTAATGAATTGATTCGGGGTACCTTCTTATAGATTTTTTCGTTACGATCGCGTGAGCGCTGACCGTGTATTTTTAATTTTTTATTTAATTAGTTAGAATTTTTCTACGAAAGGGTATGCGAGACCATTTTTGTCCAAGTGAGGGATAGAGACTTGTTCCACGCTATTAATGATAATGTTATGAACTTATATACATCGTCAAACCGCGATGGGTTGATGTTATGGTAGTGCATGCGTGATGACTTAAAATACAAGTAACTATATAAAATAAAGGAAACGATTTATGTAGAACTCTTGAATAACGTTATACAGAATAAATTTATTAAAAGGCAGGGATATGCCTAGATGATTTGGAAATTTTGGTAGGGGCACATAGATGATAAGACCCTAAAGATACAATGAGGCTATTATGATTAATGCAAGGTAGGTTTGAATAAAATAAATACTTATTAGAGATAAGTTGAATGCTTGAGAATTTAACTATTGGTTAGTTCCCTCAAATTATTACTGTATGAAGATACTAAGTAGAAGTGCAGTCTAAGCCTAGTGGGCTAAGTTTAAGTAGTTAGAATCGGTCATGACAGTAGTTAGGGTGAAGCTACTTATACATATTAGTGGATTCCTTATATACGTATATATAAACCTTATCGAAAAGGTAGCAGGAAGGGAATGATTATTAATAATCTAGAAGGATTTAGTGTAAGCTAAAAAGGTAACATGTTAAATATCATTAACAGTGTTGGTAAGGGTAGTTTGAGAATAATTATACCTATAATCATGTTAGTAAGGGTAGTTTTGAGATAACTAACCTATAATAATTTTGGGAAGGTTAGTATGGGATAATTATACCTATATATGTATGGAGAAATAAATGTGATTATTAAGCCTAAGAGGTATTATATGTGATTTAATATTTAATTGGGAAGTAGTCGTAGGATGGCGACTTAATATGGGTTATGTAATAACTTACTAAAATGTTATGATTAACACAAGAAGGCTATAATTATATGGATGGATATTTTTGGGGTAAAAGTAGTTATAGAGTAGCTGGTTATACATATTGGATGATAATATGTATTACATTATTTTGTGTGGACAAACCTAGGTTCGTGGACCGTCTTATCAGTTGAGGTTACGCGCGCGTTCGGGACCGGAGTACATGTCAGCACAGGTTGGCTAGGCATAGTGTTAGGTCATATTATAGCATAGCAACCCCACTTACGAGAGGTGAGTGTTGATGCTGTTATCATTTATCACCGTTGGGTATGGGACGTGAATTGGTGTACTGCGCATATATCGCCCTACTTGCTTGTGTTTTGTTGTTACCCGCTTTAGGACGAGGGACTCCTCCGGGTACTACTGATAGAGCACGAAATGGACGCCGAAGATCATTGTCTTCGAGTGTCATACATATATATGCGGACATATGTATTTACTTATAAACATATTGTGGTGTGCTTGGTATGAGAATGCGTTCTCATAGTTTATAGATGTCTACAATACTTAATGATAATAAAGTTAGATTATCATGGTGACATGGATAATTAGTGACAATAATGTCAAATGGTCTAATACGGTAGACAATTATTAACGAGAATAATAATTGGACAGTCTAAGGATGTCGACGGTAATTAAAGAAAATGAAACCTATAGTCTATTGGTGTAGATGATAATTGGTGTGAATTAATAGTTAAATAGTCGAACCAGATAGACTAAAGTTAAAGAACATTATTTGACACGGAAATATACACTGAAACTATACAAAACTTAGTGGTTAACAATATGAAGTTACTCCGGGGACTGTAATGTTAAATTTAACACCCACTTTTAGTTGATGTATGGCTAGATAGCTTCATTGTTACATGTCAGTTTTAAACATTGGAATTTATAATTTATATTTGTTTGAGGATGCGAGTAGGATTGCTTCTAAATGAGAGGTGAGATACTCATTACATGTGAGCGTCGATGGAGAGACATGAAGTTACATCTTTCATATTTATTGGTGAAGAATCCTTGCAACTCTAGGGCTCTGACCCAAAATCATAAATGTTTTCCCCCAGGTTTTCTTATAAATAGGGACAGTAGGACTGATGATGGATCAAACTTGCTGTTGCATCGGACGTAACAGATTCCATTCCATTGATTCTAGTATAGGTTGTAATTTTTCATTTGGTTATTTTATTTCATATAGAAATTATATGGGCATAACCCCGAGAGTTTATTTATATCAGTTTATACGTGTATTTACCTTGTGAGCATTGGGTGATGATTCAGTTTGTATTATTGCATTAAATCAGTTGTTCAAACATTGTTATTTAATTGTGAAATTTGGTGAGTAATAAAAGCAACGTATATATTCTTTTATTGTTGAGAATAGTAAATTTTTTAAATAATCCCTATCTTCGACGTATCGTGCCTGATCAGCCTTTACGTGAGAAAATGAGGATTGTTACAGTATCTATATCCATTTTTCTCGACAAATATCCACAAAATCCGGACTCGGATACCAGATGAATTCGGATTTTTCAATATCCGTTTACACCCCTATAGATTAATAAGTGTAATTGTATCGTTTAGACTTATCGTTAATTAATTAAAAAATTTATGGGTTTAAGATAGCAAAAAGCATACCGCTTGAACTAATCATATATAAATAAACTTTTAAGGAATATATTAGTTAATGCTCCTAAATTAAATTAAAACTAAAAGAAACGTAAAATTAAGCGAGTAAATTAAACTAATATAAAATGCCGAGTGAAGTAAAGTAATGAATTGAAATGAAAAGTGAGTAAAGTAAATGCAACTGGTAATTATAAATTAAACTACTAGAATTAAAGTGCAGAAAAGTAGATACGATAACTGAAAAACTAAATACAAGTACAAAACATACCGAAACTTCAAAGATTGAGGCTTCAAAGGTATTCTAACAAATAATAACAAGTAAATTAAAGATTAAGACAAATTTAAATTGTGTGGTCTGGCATTTCTTTGGTTCGCCCATACAATTGGTTGCATCCTCTTGTATTTGTAGTTCTTGTTTTTTCCCACGTTGAATTTGACGTAAATGGACAATCTCCATATTTTATTTAATCAATTTGGTAGTTATCCCATATCCAACATTTAATTCATATCATCTCCACCAACCCTCATTTATTATGGATTCTGATGATGACTGTTCTCATACATTTCATTTGGTAGTTTTTAAGCCTCATGTATTCCGCCCTTGCTAGATATAATCTTTTGAGTAAAGTATTCCAGCAGTTTTTTATTTTTCTATTAATTTTAATTTAGTTTCTTATCTTTTTATTGTCTCAATTTAATACATCACCTTTCAAATTGATTCAATTTCATTCCTATCCTGTTTTTTGTTTCAATTTTATCCTCAATCTTTCATTTTGTCTCAATTTAGTTCATCTGTTAACTATTTTGAATACAATTGACTATTTTACCCCTTTATTAAAAAATAATATAATGAATGTTATAAATTTTGAAAAATAAGTTATTTTATTATTATTTGGGGATAAAAAAAATACTTTTTTATCCGAGAATAATAAAAAAAATCGTTTTTATTTTTATTCTATCTCAGTTGTTTTTAATTTTTCAAAAAAAAAAAACTCGAATAATAATTTTAATAGTCAACATATTTTTTTATTTATAAAAACTCTTTTTCTAATTTTAATTAAAATTGTAAAATTTGATATTTTAGATTCACAATTGATTAGTGTCGCTAGTGCGGACCACGTCATAGAATTTTTTTTATTTATCAATTTTATTACATAAATGGTGGGAAAATTGATGTCTTCGATTCGCGATTGGTTAGTTCCCTAGATCGGACCCACATTCATTAAAATAAGGGGCTTGACTACAATGGCTTATTCTCAAGTCCTTTATTTTAATGAATGCGAGTCCGATCCAGCGAACTAACCAATCGCGAATCTAAGACGCCAATTTTTTCCTAATCTATGAAATATAATTGATAAATAAACACTTTCTTGTGATGTGGCTCCGCGCCAGCGACATTAATCAATTGTGAATCTAAAACATCAAATTAAACTTTTTTAATTAAAATTAAAAAAAGAGTTTTTTATAAATAAAAACTATGTTCACTATTAAAATTATTATTCGATTTTTTTTTAAAAATTAAAAACAAATGGGATAGAATAAAAATAAAAACTATTATTCTCGATAAAAAAGTATTTTTATCCCCAAATAATAATAAATAGCCTATTTTTCAAATTTTATAACATTCATTTTATTATTTTTCAAGAAAGAGGGGTAAAATAGTCAATTGTATAAAAAAATAGTTAATAAATGGACTAAATTGATACAAAATGAAAGGTTGAGGATGAAATTGAAACAAAAAAAGGACAGGGATGAAATTAAACCAATTTAAAAGGTGAGGGACTAAATTGAGACAATAAAAAGGTATGAGACTAAATTGAGACCATTGGAAAGGTAAGGGACTGCTGGGGCAGTTTACTCTAATCTTTTTCTTTCGGACACCATTAACAATAATCACGGAATATTCTTAAACCAATTCTACTCTATTCCATATTTTTTCATTCATGGATTATAAATGAGTCTTTATTCTAGCTTTCTAATAGGAATGGTTACTACAACAAATGTGGTGGTTGATTCGAAGAACTTTCCTCCATTGCGCACTAAAAAAGATCTACCCTAGGAGATAAAATTAAAGAAGGGGACCCACTCTAATACCAGTTGAGAGAGTGCGTCTCTCGACAATAGGTGCCTAATTTAATTTTATTTTCAATCAAAATAAATATTTTTTTAAATCCAAATTCGAGAAAAATCTTATCCTAATGTATAAATGATAAAATGTGATTTATAAAATTGATGCTTTTGTTAACATATGTTTTATAGGCATATGCATTAATCAAAACGTGGAATTGTAAATCATACATTTGAGACGAGAATTTATTCGAGAGAATTCTCGCGGGAAACCCTCATACCAAATCGACACCTTGAACTAATATAGGTAAAGTATTATAAGAGGAAATAAATGTCTTACAAACTTGAACCTCTCTTAAACTCAATGATGCACAACTTACACAACCAAATTTTTTCACATTATAGTAGCAAAAGAAGCACGTATCGCATCCAATTACTCGACACGTCAGAACGTGTCAACCTTTTTTATAATGTCGCGTTCCAACCTTTCTACAAATCTTCTTTTAAAGCTAAAGATGGACTTTGCTCCAAGTAAATTGGAGCCAAGAGAAGTCAAGTACTAACACCTAGAATATGTGAGGATATCCGTAGAAAATGTTTGGACTCACTCAAAAAATCTCACAAAGTAGTTTTGAGATATCAAAGATCCATAGTCACTTAAGAAAAAAATATAATTTTTTTATCAATTCTTAAATTGAAGTGATCAAATTTCAACTATACTTTAGATCAAGATAAAAAAGAACATCTTAAAAATACAATGCATATCTTTCCCTCTCAAGAAATCTAATTTCTTTATCTTGATAAACTAATTTGAAAAAACTAGAACTTTAAATTTATTTGTGGAGGGAAGAAGCACTAAGTTGCCTTTCAAACTTGTAGTCACAAGCCCTCAAATCCCTAAGCAATTATTGTCAACACAAAATAAGATTGCCTCGCATTACACCCATAAGATATGGCTGAAAAAGAAAATCTTACACAAAAAATCTCAAAAACATTTTCTTGCAGACATTTCATGGCTCATTCGCTGACGTGAAACTTAGCTTCGTTGATGCGAGGATCCAGTGACCGAGGTGACACATGGGGTCAAGGAAAATTTCACGAGAAAAATGATAGGATGTGACTAATGAAAAAGATACTTTACTGACGTGAAGGTTTACTGCACTGTAGTGATCTAGGTGGCGCCTGATACAAGAGTGCTCATTTTTATAAAAATGATCAAAACCCATAGTACTTACCCCAACTTATGTAACATGTTAACTAAATACATAAGGATTCATTTTCTAACCTATATTTGTATAAAAAAAAAGTTTATTACATCATTTATTTGGCAGTCCCACGAACCACGAGGTTAGATTAAAATATTTTTTAATTTAAGAAAACATATAACCAATGGAGTAAAATGGAGTAAAATTAAAGTCTTCTAAGTCACTTTACCTTCATTATAAAAGTTTCAAAATGTGTGTTACTCTAGGGAACCCTACCATGATAAAGCTTTGAAAAAGTCTAGTCTTGAAATCATGAATAGGAAGCTTTTCGAAGATCTCTTGAACTAAGACTTGAAGTGAGTTTGAAAATGGTATGGGACAATTTAATAATCCGAGGGCACTTGTGCATACATATGCTCTTATAAAAACCGCCATACCTTTCCCTAATAGTCCTCCTTGAGCGAGTCTTGAGTGAACTAGGATATAAATTTTGGTTAAAATTGACTTAGAGACCAAAAATGATCCTACTTATGTTCCCTCCACCTCCACTAGTTAGAGCGTTTGCGTGAGTGCCTAGAATCTTTTTAAATCGATTTACTTTTTGTTTCAGACTCATGCAAGTTTTTTCGAGTTCTGTCTTTTTATGTGTTTTTATTTTTTACATGTTTTCTAAAAAATAAAAAGATTTTATTTTGCCATAGTCTTTGTTAGTATTTTTGAATCATATATCTTACATTAGACTATGTGGTGCGACCTTTGTCGCCGAGCCTTTGCATCAATGAAGATTTTTCTCGCGTTCACGATGTATCCGTGTGTCCGCAAGATTTTTTACTTTCAAAATATCTTTTCAAAAGTTGTATTTGGTAATTGTGCCAAACTTACAAGATTAAGATTAAGATTGTCTTATGTTCTTTTCATTTTTGTACGTATTTGGTAAAAAAAATGAAAAACCAAGTATAAATATAGTTTTAAATAAGAGTATCAACTTAGAATACTAACATTGAGCTCATGATTGAAAAACATGGATGGAGGGAAGATCATGTTTTTAATAGATGAAGTTGTTACCTTAGCGAGTGATTTTTCTTTTTCATTACCAACAATCAAGTATCTCTAAGTACTATGTAGTGAATATATGAAAATATTCACATTTTAGTTAAATATTCAGACCAGTTTGTTAAGTGAAAGTAGAATTGAGGAGACTACAAGTGTTATTTTTATTTAAAAAAAAAAACAAATAAAAGAACAGATAAAATCTTGATTTGGGTAGTTTGATTTTATTTTAGAATTTAGAATTTGATAAAAATTAGGGTTTTGATTTGGAAAAGAAGATGAAGTGAGATGAATATTATTTAAAAGAAGCGTAAATTGGTTGGAAAAATATTTTGGGGGTTATGTCAAAAAGATTGATAAAGTGGGTGTTAAGTCAAACTCTTGATATGAGACTTCTCGGCGTCTGATATTGACTTCCGAGTAGAAGACAAAAGTTTATATAGTTCGAGGTTATTAAACAATTGTAAATTTTATTAATAGAGAATTAAGGTAAATGTCATGTTCTTTCCTATGTTTGGATTTTTAGGACAATGCTTTTCAAGTTTATAAATCTAGTCCTTGTGGTACAATAGCATTTATAAATCTAGTCCCTGTGGTACAATACCCTTTGTTTTTTTGGTCCGCGCAAGCGGCACCATTTTTCATGGTGTTTTTAGTACAGGGACTATATTTATAAAATTATATGGAGTGTCCTATTTTTATACACTTTAAGCGTTATGAAGCCCTTTTCCCAAAACCCCCTTTTATTAAATGAGAGCTTTAGTAAAGTTAATAAAATAATGATTTTAATTAGGCTTGTCAATGACTACCTATATATTCAAAATGATTTTATTATCTTAACTCATAATAAGGGTTGATCACAAGAAGTTAAAATAACGGGTAGGGTTTAAATATGGTTTCACCACCTTATAAAAAGTCACTCAGTTGAACATGAACACAGTAAGACCTAATCATGATATAAAAAAATCATGAATACGACTTGATTAGATTCGTTCCCGAATAAAAGGTCTTCAAGAGAGTGGGCAAACTATTACGTTATTATGCCCAGTAATAGTTTTGGTACTCCATATTTTCACCTCCCTCGTGACATTTGAATTGACACACAAGGGTCTTTCCTTTGTATTTTAGCGTTTTCTCCCTTTAATTCAACTTCTCCATTCGTGTGGTACTTGAATCGCTGTTTTTTTTTTTTTAATATTTATTATATATTGTCATTTATTTTGCTTAATGCTATGGAATTGCATCAATTTTTTGGTTGAACAAAATAGCATTGAAACATTTTTGTATAAAAATGCCTCCATGTTCTAAAGATGATCCTACATTTTATATTTATTATTTGAATAGGTAAATTTGTAATCTCATATTGTGTATAGAGTTTTCCATTTTAATCCTGAATAATATTTTTTTTGGCTCTAGTCCAGTAATATAGTATGAATTTTCACGTATAAATTATAACTTTTTTCAAAAGAAAAAAATATATGTATACAAAATTTTACAAAATTTATTGTACCAATACATCAAGGAAAGTGACATTAGTGTCCAAAAAATATATCAATGTACTAGACCCCAAAAAATACCAACCGGGAAGTTAAACCGAAAAAAAACCCATTCTTACAAACACGATAATTAATTTAAGCTGAATTAAATAAGTTAAAAACACAATTATTTGTAGGAAATGGTTTTATTTTATTCAAGCTTTTCAAAGCTTGTACTTTTAGGTGAAGTGGTTTAGGCTAATGGGGCTAAAACAGATCATGTTGTGTGGTACCCTTAATTTCAGTAGTAGTTTTAGGGTGGGCCCTATCTATATTCATACTATGCCTAAATTGAGATATCATTTTAGAGTGGGGCCTTGGAATTAAATTTCAGAGCTTATCCAGTGCTGCTGAGGCACACAGTGGCTCAACACTGTTATGGTAAAAGATGTTGTTTTTATTGTGGTAAAATAGTATGTGATGTTTCGAAAATTTATTGTGTGGAGGTCTAATCGTTGTACTAAAGGGACAGTGTGGGTAGCAGACAAAAGCAGGAAGATTCTTATCTGATTAACTGGCAAAAATTGCAATCATTAACCAAACTTTAGTTTGCTTAATTAAAAAAGAGAATATAATTGTACTGCTAATGTGTGAGTAAATCTTTGTGGCATGCCAGGTTGATGTGAAGTCAATTTTGTGACACATATTAGTATCAATAATTTTAAGTTTGAGTCATGATTGCGATGCGTTATAATGTGATATAGTGACGTATCGAATTTGCGTTAATCTCCTTTTGGATTTAGACGTCTGCAGTAACGGATTCAGGATTTTTAGTCAGAAAGGCAAAAGTTTTAATTGTTGTCGGGGGGGATATTTTTGAGGATTAGTTTGAATTTTATACAAATTATGACTTTAATTGGAATTTTATACATACTTATTACGTTTTTTTACCCTAAAATAGAAAAAATCTTATGATTTATGCACCTAACTTTCTATTTTTAGACATAATATCCACAAATTTATATTTTTTGTGGAAATTCAGGAGGCCCCCCCCCCCCCTCGGCCCTATTGTAGATTTGTCAATGGACACGCGTCAATACAAATGCGACACACGAGTGTATTCCACAAAATATGTCGAAATCATGAGTCGGTGTAGAACTCTATTAGCGTATTTAGAAATTAATTTCTTTATGTCATATTTTTCGAAGTTTTTAGGGTCTTTTTTATATATATTATATGATATTTGGCATCTTCAGCGTTGAAAATAATTAAACATAACTCCAATTTCTAATTAACACTGATTTCATGTAAATCCATACTTATTTTATGCAAAATAACAATTATCACTTGAAAGCCGCATTTTGTCAACCAAATTGATGCCTATCCGTATGAAATTGGTGTTATTACTAATTATTTATACAAAACAGGGATTAAGTCAAATATTATAATGTCAAATCGGAATTTTGTGCAAAAAGATAATTTTTATAATTATTTCCTCGTGGGTAAGTATATTTTAAGTTTATGACACGATGAGAAAAATTCATTGTTTGATCCCTAATTTTAGGTTCATTCAGTATTTGGTCTTGTTTGTTATCACTTTGGATGTTAAAGTATAATGTATTACTTTCTCGTCCCAAATTAATAGTTATGTTTTCCTTTTTAGTTTTTATCTTGAATTAATAGTCCAGTTAGCAAAAATAGTTTATAAAATTATGTGAGATTGCGAAGTTACTCGTTTGAATAATAACCATTAAAGAATAGTGATAAAGTGCATAGTTTGCATTTAAAGATGTTCATCATTTTTAGGATAATAGTTTCCGGCAATAAAATTATTGGTTAAAATGTTTGACTTTCAAACAACAATTATTAATTTCGAAAAAATGGTGACAAAATCACGAAAGTATAAAAAGTATCGTAAAAAATAAAAATGCTATCCAAAGTGATATACAACATAACAAAGGATTATTAAAGGCCAAATGACCATTTTCTTATTATAAATACTTAAATATAAATTCAATTGTAGGATGACAAAATATTTGGCTAACAATAAAATAACACACGGCAAGGACTAAATTAGACTCTGTGTCATATTTAATTTGATAAGGACGAGAAAAATCGAATATATATTAAGTAGAAGACCAAATTCAATTACACAATAATTCTCAGAGAAGATTAAAAGACATTGTAGCATGGTAAATTTCAAATATAACTTAACCAAAAAAAAATTATGATTGTATCATTTCGATTTATATAAAGGGAATTGCTCCATTGTGGCGAGGGAGGCTCATACTTAGAAGAAACTCTATGTAACTCTTTCATATATAGTGGAAATACATTACACCCTCGTGGATGTAGGCTTATATTGATTAAACTGCAAGAATTCTTGTGTTTATTTTTTTGAAAAATTATATTTTGTCTTTCTATGTCAATTCACAACCCCTTTAGGTGATTTTTTTTTAAATAAAACAACCTAAATATAAATATTTAAAATTAATTATGAATGCAATGTGATAATGTTTGCCTTATTTATTATTATATCACATTGATAACATTCTTTCTCTATACTGGGAACACTTTATAAGTATTCAAACTCTTAAAGTAAATATATATATATATATATATATATATATATATATAGAGAGAGAGAGAGAGAGAGAGAGAGAGAGAGATCTTCATTTATCATTTGAAGAATTAAACGATATTGAAAACAATCTCCAAAACATAAGCGCAGTTGTTTCTCAAACATAACTTGAACTTAACGTGTTCTTAGAAGATTTCATAGCTAATTTAGAAAATTTGTCTTTTGGTATCTATTGAAATACCTCAACCAAAGATGGTAACGAAGACACACTCTTACCACATGATAAAACACTTATTGAAATAACTAGTTACTATTTAAATTTCAATAAGGATGAAAAAAATGAATTAAATCTTATAAAAAGAGAGTTTTGTGGCAAAATAGAGGAAGAATGGAATGTCAATGAAAAATAAATTAAAATTAAACCAGATTAATACTCACTGAAAAAGAAGGGTAAGAAAGAAGGGAAAGTAAAAAAGAAAGTGAATTTAATTTAGATAAGCATATTGTTCCTTAGGTTGAATAAATTCATAGGAAATATCAACTAAAGAAATATACTTGTCAAAACCCTTGAATGATTCCACTATTTTAAATACTTTGAATTAACTTTTCATCTAATAGACTTCATTAGACATTAACCGTGGAAGTACCATATAGGAAACTTAATCATAAAATTGTACAAGACAAGACGAAACTTGAAGGAAGTAGTTGTTGGATTTTTTTATGAAGAATTATAGTATATGATATGCCCAAAGTGTACCTGCCAGCTCGGAGGCACCAACCTCGTCCAGAATGACGACCGAGGTCACAAGGGCTCAAAACTGACAATCAGCAATCTCGTCCAGCATAAGGTCATCCACGACCGACATTACTAATTACCCCTTAACTAGGCAACAACCGAGGTCTGCATGACTCATAGGGTCAATTATCCATCAGGTCGTCCACAGTCGACATCACATCTTCCTCGTACACCAACCTCGGTTGGGCATCAGCCGAGACCAGCAAGGACTCATAGATTCAACCACCCTACAACATCAGTGTCGGCCCCAGTCGACGTTGCAAGCGCCACGTTAGAATCAGCAAAGCCACTTAGGCTCAATGAACAATCCTAACATCGACTTTAGCCAGAGTTATGAGTTTCACCTAGAATTAGCAGCCTTGCAGACTCAGCATCCAGTTAAGTCAACATCGGCCCTGGCCAACGTTCCACATATCTAATCTCGACTGACCTCTTAGCCAAAGTCATCATATAACTCTTAGCCAAGGCAAGGGTCGTACCTCACCATCCTCGTACTCAGTCAGACAAGGTTGCTACTAAGCAAAGACAACCGAGCTTCTACGCGTGTGACAACCCGCCTACTAAAATAATAGGTGGCCAGCCCAATACTCCAATAATCACAGGAATCATAGATGGTCCATTCTTAGCATCACTGTCGATTAACATAATAGTATGAGATAACCACCAATCATTTTAGAAAACGGATTGTCATATACAAAAAATTTGAAAGTAAAAGAGAAACATTTAGACAATCCCATTTGTAAAAACGGTGGGTATCAAAAATCGGTGAATAAAGTATGACAATACAATAAATAATCACCGAATAAGCTGTCGGTGCACAGACCAATACAACAATATATTAAGTATTACAATTCAATATTTATAATATAATGAATAAGTGCTAAACCTTGGGCAAACACGCCCGAATAAATATACTGAACATAACTAGAGTACAATAGAGGGAAGCGTCTACAACAAGTATCCTACAACATCCGCAATATGCCGTAGCTCCATGACAACTGGAAATGGAAATGTAAACACGGGTGTCCATGCGTAAGAGCACCTGTAACGGCAAAGAATATGCAGAAAACAGGAAATATAGAAACCGGTCAGGGCCGGGTTTGATATGATTACCATGTGACTAAAATGCATGGCAGGTAAGTGCGTAAATCTCTCGCAGATAACAATAATATTCCTCACCTCTCCATCTAGCAGCAACCTAACGCAATATCGTGAGAGGTTCTAGTTAACCCTAAGTACTAAGGGCTAACTTTTCCCCATTCTCAACACTATGCCCTATTCGTGCGTGGGGTGTCTCGCAAAGCGAAATTCAAACAAGGAACCCCCCCGATACACTACTACTTAGGCAAGGTTGATCGTCGAGATCCATTAGACCCTAAGCACGAAATAATAAATAAATACATGTGTGTGCATAAGTGTGGGAGGTCACATCTACAACTACACAAAGAAAATATAAAAGTAAAACCCATCCATCATCTAGTGGCACAGTTCCTAATTCTATCTTTAGGAATATACATATAAATGGTACAACACTTTATCAAGTGTTTACCAAATTAATTTCATCATACGCTAATTCATTTCATGAATTTGTTCATTATCAGGAAATATAATCATACTTTTTGCTCTAGAGGCATTTATCTCAATTGTTCACTTTGTAAAAAAAATCTTCCTTATCAGGAATATAATCATCATCACAGGCTCTTTATGGCCTTACATCGTGCTCTTTATGGCACTTTCATCATGCTCTATATGGCATTCTACTGTGCTCTTTATGGCACCCATCAAACATCAAGTCCAACTTGATTTAGAATAGTTATATTCATATATATATATAACGATTCTAAGACCGCCCGTCCGGGTTTCCCCACTGTGCGCGCCCCTAAATGGCTATCATCTTCCAGGGCCTCCAAGACAACCTGGGATCCTATCGAAACGTCGGGAAGCGACCATGTGCCTGCGGGATAGTCAAGACCACACCCGGAATCTCCTAACCAGCGCAGAAAATATAAACAAACGCTCACATGGCCTAGGGACTATATCCACCCTGCATCATTAGCCAGGGGGCTTCACCACAACGCGCGCGACTTCCCTTATGATAGCGATTTAGAGAGGTGTGTAATCCATAAATTATCATTTATGAAAAACATTACTTTTTCCATTTTTGAAAACTCATATTTTACATTTCCAAAAATCATCCATTTAGCCATTAAGCACCAAGTTTTAGAAGGTGCATTATATTCTTATTAAGTCATATTTTATTAATGACCTAAGACCCCAAAGTGCCACTAACCTCAAAATAGCCTCAAATAGTTTATATAATTCATAACCCTCAAAGTGAGTCTCCATAATGGAGTGTCTCCCAAAAGCTCAACATAATATTTTAACTTCCCATTTCATCTCTAGGTTAATTCCTAAATCATTTGGAATCAACCTACGCAACTCATCCCTCGGGTAAGCCTAAATATCCCATTAAATCCTAGGGCATTAGTCTATCCAAAACCACCCTCTAGAACTCTTAATTACTTCCCAAAGGAAGGTTCCTAACCTTGGACCTAAAAGAAAAAGGGCTAAAAAAATCAAAATAAGAAAATCTCATAAAAACAGGGGAACCGAATCGATTCGCCCCTTGGGCCGAATCGATTCGCCCTTGCGAATCGATTCGCTAGACAGCCGAATCGATTCGGTGAGCAAAAACTGACCTTCTGCAATTGCCGAATCGATTCGCTTTAAATCCGAATCGATTCGGTCTGCAAGACCTGTGTCCCTCTCCTTATCCGAATCGATTCGCCCATAAGGCCAAATCGATTCGGTCCTGAGATTTTGCCCAGTTTGGGCGACGGGTTACATAAACCCTAAAATCCCAAAACCTCCATTCTTTGCTTTTACCCAACATCAACAACATCTAATTCTACCAAATCATTCCTACACCATATACAACTAATAATTTATCCTCAAATCAAATTAAAACTAAGATTTAAGGGTTTAATCATCAAAATCAACAAATACCCATTTATGGGTTAAATCTCCCAAAACCTAACTATACATGCAATTTATCACATTAAATCAATATCTAGAAAGTAAGAAACTTGCCTCGAGGTTCGTAGTCTCTGAACACCTCCGGTAGCAACGGATTCCGGCCCAACTCTTCCATCTCTCTCTTTCTCTCTACTTTCTCTTCTCTCTCTTTCTCTCCTTTGGATTCTCTCACACAAATGAAGAAAAAGAAAGGGGGTGGGGGATTTATAAGGGTCAAAATATAAACCCCCACTCCTAATTGCTAATACACCACTAAAATGACTCGTAACCACTTAATTGAGTCATAACCCCCTTAAAATGCCTAAATCTCAAAAATTACAACTGGGCACTTATTTCGACTATTTCGACTATTCTAAAAACAACCACACCCCCTATTTTGGCATTCGGGAAAGTGTGAACTATTTTTACGTTCCAATTTCATTTTTAATTCATTAATTATACCCGATTTAAATATAGGTCATAACCGTCGTTTTACATATAACGACGCAAAATACACAATATAACACTATTTACCTTCTCATAACGGTAAATAGTCAGAACATAGTAAATATTATCCCTAAGTCTCACGGAAAATAATATTTACTCCAACATTCCCTATTTTATAAAATTAGCCCATTAGGCAAAATAGTATAAAATAGTCGCTTGAAAACCTGGGTTGTTACATACTCCCCCACTTAAAGGGTAATTTTGCCCTCAAAATTCAGGCGTAACCCATAACCATAAAAAGGGTATACTATAATAAAAACCGTGCTATCATACTAGCAAACCCCTGAATAGAGATGTCCCCATAGGACTCAGACTAAGGTCATCGCTATCGATCTCAGAAACTATCGATCCTACCCTTCTACTACGGGAGGAGATACCCACACAAGCTCGGCACTAATTGCCTTACTTTCCGAAACACGTTATACCTCTACTAGGGAATAACTACACTAACTTACAATCGCTAACCCCAACACTACTAACTTCTATTCGCGTTGGTGTACCCCTCAAAGGTCTACTTGCTCACTGAGCCCAATCTAAAGGAAGGTTACCGGACCACTCCCAGTCCTAGGAATATACTATTCGCTGTTTCCATTCCAACGAGTAGACAAGGCATATTGCCATCTATACTAGGCTACGCACGGCCTAACGTTTATCGAAGACGATCCGAACTATTGTAAGGAAATTCAATCCATAGAAGTTCTACTCCGATCTCACCTTAAATCAAATCCACCCTTCCACTTACGGGTGGTAGGATATACCCCATGTCCCAACGGTTCCCATTCTTCCTGGAGACTTTACCTATACCTTGACACCAATGTCTCGTCTCGGTGAAGCTCACTCCACTTGGCATTCCATGCCACGAATAAACTCTAAGATGGTATCTACTTGGTGTCTATACTACTCCAGTTCGCATTGCCTTAGCGAAAGGAAATATCCTAACGATAGTCCTTCACGGTCACAAACTTGTTATTCGTGAAAAGACTCCAAATTCCTGCCCAGGAGAAATGCCTCTAAGTCTTTAAGGCAAATACTACCGCCATGAACTTTAAATCAAGCATGGGATGACACGTAGTAAAAATGTGAGACATACGAATAATAGGTCCATGTTCCCATATTAGCACATCCCGTTCCTGGCAAAGACTCGTTTGTTAAATCCACTCTCGATCATAACAACACGAGTGCAGGAGAAAAGTCAACTTATACTCCAACTCCTCCAAAGGTAGGTTACCCATGTAACCCTCTAACTACGAGAGGCCCCACCACTAATGGCCTAACATTCTAACGAGCTCGAAATCCCATACTTCTCGTCTAGGGACCAAATTCTACTTAGAGTTAACCCACAACTTATTGTGGTCAACTCCCAACCATCTTCCTAAACTAACGCCGCATGCCCTAAGGGCCTAGCGTCCTAAGAATCCTAAGGTCAATCTATTTATCCTAACCTACTCGTATAAGTATAATACTAAATATCCCTAGTGTCCAAGACCTTTCTCGACTTTCGACATTAGCTCGGTTTCATGCGTGGGACGTCTCGCTGAAGCGAAATCCAAACAAGGAACCCTCCCGTTACACTACTACCTCGCATTGTCAGTCGTCGAGAAGTAACGGTCGAAGACACATGATCGGGATCGACGGAATCCTAATTCAAAACTCTACTACTACATGTAAACGTCTACGTCCTACCATAACTATCGACTGAGGCATTTACTTTCAGTAAGATGCCACCAATACTCTACCCCAAGAGACACACATATCTCTAAACAAATGGCCCTCTCATAAAGACACAACCATAAGTCCCTATCGGACATCCATAATCTTAGTCTTCCCCCACATTAGTCAGAGGAAAGCTATCATAGTGCTCATATATCGCACATGAACTTAGCCCTTAATCACTCATATACGTGATTCTTGGCTAAACCTTCCAACCCAGCACTTAACCAACAAAAAAAGAAAAGAACAGAAAAGAAAATGCACATCTCTCCACTCCCAACATCGTTAAGGTTCATGCGTGGAGCGTCTCGCCGAAGCGAAATCCAAACAAGGAACCCCTCCACACAGTCACCTTAACTAGCCAGTCATGGAGATAAGGCAATAGCATACACAAGCAAAGCAAACAAGCAAGCAAAGAGAATAAAATAGAAATAAAAATAAAGGAAACTATCTACACACCGTAAACCACCTCTATAAAGTCTCAACCCGTATCCAGGAGAGATATTATAGAATAACTAGTCCTCCTCCTAGAACTAGAACTAGGATAGCCTCGCGATATATTCGCTTGCTATCTCCCCAACCAATCTAAGAATATCTCTACTCGTATAATATATAATACAAGTAGCACGTACCACATATATCACCACTCGCCCCATAACGAGTGTGAAGGAAGATACAGAACTCCCTTATCATGGAAGTCACACAGATATACTTACTATATATAAAATATGTACCGATACCATCACAACTCGATATACGCACCCGAATCTAGGGCTAACACCAAACTACTCCCATCTTACCTAAGGAATGCACTACTCGCACCCTAGTTAGAAAGTCCCACCAACATACTAGCCAACCTCCTTAGCTGCTACCGATAGTTCTAAGACACGACATTCTAGTCTTACCCGAACCAAACTACTTCCATCAATGACTCAACTAGGAGTCCTATCCTTGCCGGTTATCTTCAATCGACAAGATCAGAACGCATACTTCCCTTGACTTCTTCAGCAAGGAGAACATTCTACCAGCTTCCCCAACCTTAGCTCCACGAGCCTTCCCCGAGTGGATGTCCACCATTGGGGTCTCATGAACACTACTTCTCCAAAAGTGTTTCCAACACTTACTTACGAGCCTAGCATTTCCACTGAGAGGCTCTCTCTACGGGCAAAAACATTCTGTCCCACCATAAAGAGGCGACTATCATATTCGCCACTTCAACCTTACTCCTAAGGGTGAAAGGTTTTCCTAAAATCCTCACACCTGAGCACTCCTATACCCAACTCTAGGCCAAACTCTCGGGTCTTACGTTCTCACCGAACGAGGTTACACTTCCTCGATCCAACCAAACTTCAACATGTGGTCTTAAATAAAGAACCTCTCAACTCCGAATTGACATTGCTCGGAGTCCCAAGCATAGTACCACTCTTTACCGGCAGCGGTACTTGGGAAAACTATTTTCACTGTACTTAGTAGTCACGGCAGCATTATAAAACAATGCTACAAAGGGAGAGACCTCCAAAGCGGTCCTTATTCCCGACGACAGCCTACAGCTTATAGTAATCCCATCCTACGACGCCTTCACAATGGCCTTCCTCAACGCCCTTCATCTAACGACTTACAAGCCTCGCACGAACGCGCAAAAGATCTTCGGGGTTCTCATTCCATAGCAGGAGAACGAAATCTCACAAGAGAATTCAACAACCCTATTCCTAAGGCTCTACATCAAACAGAGAGAAACGCAGATAACGTAAAACATCCGCACAGATTCCTAAGGACTCTAGAACCTAATGCTCTGATACCATCTGTGACAACCCGCCTACTAAAATAATAGGTGGCCAGCCCAATACTCCAATAATCACAGGAATCATAGATGGTCCGTTCTTAGCATCACTGTCGATTAACATAATAGTATGAGATAACCACCAATCATTTTAGAAAACGGATTGTCATATACAAAAAATTTGAAAGTAAAAGAGAAACATTTAGACAATCCCATTTGTAAAAATGGTGGGTATCAAAAATCGATGAATAAAGTATGACAATACAATAAATAATCACCGAATAAGCTGTCGGTGCACAGACCAATACAACAATATATTAAGTATTACAATTCAATATTTACAATATAATGAATAAGTGCTAAACCTTGGGCAAACACGCCCGAATAAATATACTGAACATAACTAGAGTACAATAGAGGGAAGCGTCTACAACAAGTATCCTACAACATCCGCAATATGCCGTAGCTCCATGACAACTGGAAATGGAAATGTAAACACGGGTGTCCATGCGGAAGAGCACCTGTAACGGCAAAGAATATGCAGAAATAAGGAAATATAGAAACCGGTCAGGGCCGGGTTTGATATGATTACCATGTGACTAAAATGCATGGCAGGTAAGTGCGTAAATCTCTCGCAGATAACAATAATATTCCTCACCTCTCCATCTAGCAGCAACCTAACGCAATATCGTGAGATGTTCTAGTTAACCCTAAGTACTAAGGGCTAACTTTTCCCCATTCTCAACACTATGCCCTATTCGTTCGTGGGGTGTCTCGCAAAGCGAAATCCAAACAAGGAACCCCCCCGATACACTACTACTTAGGCAAGGTTGATCGTCGAGATCCATTAGACCCTAAGCACGAAATAATAAATAAATCTATGTGTGTGCATAAGTGTGGGAGGTCACATCTACAACTACACAAAGAAAATATAAAAGTAAAACCCATCCATCATCTAGTGGCACAGTTCCTAATTCTATCTTTAGGAATATACATATAAATGGTACAACACTTTATCAAGTGTTTACCAAATTAATTTCATCATACGCTAATTCATTTCATGAATTTGTTCCTTATCAGGAAATATAATCATACTTTTTGCTCTAGAGGCATTTATCTCAATTGTTCACTTTGTAAAAAAAATCTTCCTTATCAGGAATATAATCATCATCATAGGCTCTTTATGGCCTTACATCGTGCTCTTTATGGCACTTTCATCATGCTCTATATGGCATTCTACTGTGCTCTTTATGGCACCCATCAAACATCAAGTCCAACTTGATTTAGAATAGTTATATTCATATATATATATAACGATTCTAAGACCGCCCGTCCGTGTTTCCTCACTGTGCGCGCCCCTAAATGGCTATCATCTTCCAGGGCCTCCAAGACAACCTGGGATCCTATCGAAACGTCGGGAAGCGACCATGTGCCTGCGGGATAGTCAAGACCACACCCGGAATCTCCTAACCAGCGCAGAAAATATAAACAAACGCTCACATGGCCTAGGGACTATATCCACCCTGCATCATTAGCCAGGGGGCTTCACCACAACGCGCGCGACTTCCCTTATGATAGCGATTTAGAGAGGTGTGTAATCCATAAATTATCATTTATGAAAAACATTACTTTTTCCATTTTTGAAAACTCATATTTTACATTTCCAAAAATCATCCATTTAGCCATTAAGCACCAAGTTTTAGAAGGTGCATTATATTCTTATTAAGTCATATTTTATTAATGACCTAAGACCCCAAAGTGCCACTAACCTCAAAATAGCCTCAAATAGTTTATATAATTCATAACCCTCAAAGTGAGTCTCCATAATGGAGTGTCTCCCAAAAGCTCAACATAATATTTTAACTTCCCATTTCATCTCTAGGTTAATTCCTAAATCATTTGGAATCAACCTACGCAACTCATCCCTCGGGTAAGCCTAAATATCCCATTAAATCCTAGGGCATTAGTCTATCCAAAACCACCCTCTAGAACTCTTAATTACTTCCCAAAGGAAGGTTCCTAACCTTGGACCTAAAAGAAAATGGGCTAAAAAAATCAAAATAAGAAAATCTCACAAAAACAGGGGAACCGAATCGATTCGCCCCTTGGGCCGAATCGATTCGCCCTTGCGAATCGATTCGCTAGACAGCCGAATCGATTCGGTGAGCAAAAACTGACCTTCTGCAATTGCCGAATCGATTCGATTTAAATCTGAATCGATTCGGTCTGCAGGACCTGTGTCCCTCTCCTTATCCAAATCGATTCGCCCATAAGGCCGAATCGATTCGGTCCTGAGATTTTGCCCAGTTTGGGCGACGGGTTACATAAACCCTAAAATCCCAAAACCTCCATTCTTTGCTTTTACCCAACATCAACAACATCTAATTCTACCAAATCATTCCTACACCATATACAACTAATAATTTATCCTCAAATCAAATTAAAACTAAGATTTAAGGGTTTAATCATCAAAATCAACAAATACCCATTTATGGGTTAAATCTCCCAAAACCTAACTATACATGCAATTTATCACATTAAATCAATATCTAGCAAGTAAGAAACTTGCCTCGAGGTTCGTAGTCTCTGAACACCTCCGGTAGCGACGGATTCCGGCCCAACTCTTCCATCTCTCTCTTTCTCTCTACTTTCTCTTCTCTCTCTCTCTCTCCTTTGGCTTCTCTCACACAAATGAAGAAAAAGAAAGTGTGAACTAAAATGACTCGTAACCACTTAATTGAGTCATAACCCCCTTAAAATGCCTAAATCTCAAAAATTACAACTGGGCACTTATTTCGACTATTTCGACTATTCTAAAAACAACCACACCCCCTATTTTGGCATTCGGGAAAGTGTGAACTATTTTTATGTTCCAATTCCATTTTTAATTCATTAATTATACCCGATTTAAATGTAGGTCATAACCATCGTTTTACATATAGCGACGCAAAATACACAATATAACACTATTTACCTTCTCATAACGGTAAATAGTCAGAACATATTAAATATTATCCCTAAGTCTCACGGGAAATAATATTTACTCCAACATTCCCTATTTTATAAAATTAGCCCATTAGGCAAAATAGTATAAAATAGTCGCTTGAAAACCTGGGTTGTTACAACGCGTACATGTATGGCTTGAAGCACGTGGACAAATCTGTTACAACTGAATCATTCCCTCCACGTGGGGGAATATTGAGGTCATCATTACTTAGTTGAGATCAACCAGGTGTCATCCTTACACTGGTTGGATCTCCATGCACTTGCACATGGCATGCTTGGGGGGTACATTACACTCCCCAGACACTATAACCGTGGAAGTACTATATAGGAAACTTAATCATAAAATTGTACAAGACAAGACAAAACTTGAAGGAAGTAGTGGTTGGATTTTTTTATGAATAATTATAGTATATGATATACCCAAAGTGTACCTGCCAGCTCGGAGGCACCAACCTCGGCCAGAATGACGGTCGAGGTCACAAGGGCTCAAAACTGACAATCAGTAATATCGTCCAGCATAAGGTCAGCCACGACCAATATTACTAATTACCCATCAACTAGGTAACAACCGAGGTCTGCATGACTCATGGGGTCAGTTATCCATCAGGTCGTCCACAACCGACATCACATCTTCCTCGTACATCAACCTCGGCTGGGCATCAGCCGAGACCAGCAAGGACTCATGGGTTCAACCACCCTTCAACATCAGTGTCATCCCCAGCCGACATTGCAAGCACCACGCGAGAATCAACAAATCCATTTAGGCTCAATGAATAATCCCATCATCGGCTTTAGCCGGTGTTATGAGTTTCACCTAGAATCAGCAGCCTTGCAGACTCAGCATTTAGTTAAGTCAACATCGGCCCTGGCTGACGTTCCACATATCTAATCTCGATTGACCTCCCAGCCAAGGTCATCATATAACTCCCAGACAAGGCAAGGGTCATTCCGCACCAACCTCATACTCAGTCAGGCCGAGGTTGATACTAAGCAAAAATAACCGAGCTTCTAAGCGTACATATATGGCTTGAAGCATGTGGATAAATCTATTATAACTGAATCATTCCCTCCATGTGGGGGAATATTGAGGTCATCATTACTTAGTTGGGATCATCCAGGTGTCATCCTTACACTGGCTGGATCTCCATGCACATGCACATGGCATGCTTGGGGGGTACATTACACCCCCCAGACACTATATATTGAGGTCTTCCTCAACATTGTAAAGGATCCAAAATTACAACCCTAGCTGAAACTCTGTCAAATTACACAGTAGAGAGAGAAAGATTGAGAGATTGTATCCATGGCCGTTAGTGCCTTATTTTAGTGACCTTACTCACTCACTTGCATAGTGGACGTAGGCCTAATTGGTCGAACCACTTATATATTGGTGTTCATCCTCTTCTCCTCATCTCAATCTTTTATATTTAGTATACTCTTGTGCTGCCGTTGTTATCACCGATTTGAGCTTGCAAACACCTTTATGGGTGGTGCTATTTCCAGCATCATCACTATATAACTTAAATTGACAGCAGAACCCAGTGACAACATTTATCGCTTCTCCAGAGTGCCGTGTGGACAATTTTAATTAAAGTTATTACACAGGTACCTATCAATTCTATACAATAACCCCCTCACACGATTCAATCCATGACCTTACATATTCCTTTCGCAACTCTTCACTCGACTCAGACTTCCATCTCCCTTAGTTAATCCCTTACAACCCAGCCCATACATCTACCTTATCCCCCCAAACGTTGCACACAATGGAATGCATAAAGTTTTCTTCAGATGATAAATATTATGCTAAGTCTCAGATGGAACTTCCAATATCGGCATCCATTTAATTGTTGAAGGTAAAAAAAAATGATTTCCAGCTAAATTTTCATCCCTGTTTCCCTCAATAGTTTACCCCATAAATTTGTGAATTCATTATGATAACGACTTTTTACCCCTATTGAAAAATTATCTTTTTTCAAGAGGAGGCATCTGACGACATTTCTCTCCGTCCCCCATTAAGGTATTTCATGTTTCAATTTTAGTAATTGATAGATTGCAAGAGATTCCGATGTATTTTATTTTTATGTATTTATTCTGTTAATTTTTAGTTTTGAGTTGTGGGTTTATAAGTTATAGGGTTTTGATTGATGAAAAATTGATTTAGGCGTTGTTTGTTTTTACCTCTTAAGTCTGAATCTGAATCTGAATCATTCAGACTTAAGAGGTTCCAAAAAGTGTTTATTTTTTTAAATGATTAAGACGCTAATGGCTATATTTGACTGTTAATGGTAAGAGGTAGAATTACATCTGAAGTCTGAATGAGTCTAAATACATTCATTCAGAGGTACATTCAGACATGAAAATAAACATATTTTTCAAATTCAGATTTCAGACTTCAGATTCAGTCTTCAGAATAGAAACGTATGTTTAAGTTTTAAATAGAATTTTTGAATATTAGTTGTTTGTTTAAATGTTAACATAAATTTACATAGAAAATCATATGCTTATGTTGATCTTTTTTGAAACTTACGTTGACTTTGCAACAACTTTATATTTGTCTTTCCATCTTTTCATTATGTTTAATCACTTTATCAGAAAATATTTTAGATATAACAATGTGTAGAAGATACAAAAAGAGTTCAAATATGCATAAACTTTCATTTAATTGATGGCAAATAGGTTTGCTATATTACGTATGGTTAGAATTTCAAATAAAATTATTTCATATTATTGTTAGTTAAAATTTCAACAGAATTTACACAGAAACGTAGGGTTAGAGTTTCAAATAGAATTGTTAAATATTAGTTGTTCGTTAAAATGTCAACATGAATTAACACAAAAAATCATATGCTTATGTTAATCCTTTTTGAAACTTATGTTGAATTTACAACACCTTTATATTTGTCTTTCCATCCTTACATAAGGTATTCGAACAATCGAGAGAGACGTAGAGGGAGACGAACAATATACCATCATGGGTTTCAGATCTTACCTTCGTGATTGAACGATGGTGGTGGTAGTTGATGGATCCGAGACACAATAAATATGGGGTGGGTGCGTTGGTGGGTGGGTGGGGGGGGGGGGGGGGATTAAAATTGTAAAGAAAGCTAATAAAGGTTAGAAACCAAAAAATAAAAAAAATAATTAAATAAAAGAAGAATCAAACATGAAAAATAAGCCAAAATTCGGTAACCCATACAACCGATGTAAACTCTAGAGTAACTTAAAGCTCTTGGTGTCACTTTCTCAAGCATCATATAAGACCCAACCATTGTATGCCCCTCAATGACATTTAACCCCTGTCATCTTCACATCAATTGAATTTTTCATTGGGTCTTTGAAATTTGAATAGTAACTAATTTATCAGTACCCAATTTTAAGACTTTAACTACCAGAATGACATTGATTCCCAACATTAAATCTTTGATATTCATTTATTAGGCGGGCATATCCTAGAGTTGATAAAACCAAAGCTGACCACCAGCTGATTTTAAGCTAAAAAAGAAGCTAAGTTAGCCAAGAAAAGAGGGTCAACCATAGGGCCAATGCTACTAAGCAAGGGGTGGGGAGAAATCTGGACAATGGGACCATTAGAAGAAGGTGTTGAGGTAGTAGAAGCAACATAATCAAGAGGAGTAGGGGTAGTACCAGTTGGTAGCAAACTGAAACTTAAATCCCTAGGCATAACAGCATTAAAACTTAAAGTTGGGACATTAGTGGCATCCATAGAGGAGGGGCATTGTGGAATGAGCTTAAGGTTGCAATGGGGGAGATGATGTCAGCGGTGGCACCATGAGAAAAAGCTATAGCAGGTAGAACACTCGCTGAAATAGCAGCAACAGGTGGTAGTGAGACAGTATCAGGTGGTAGCGAGGCAATAATAAGTGGCATGGTGGTAGGGTGCAAAGCTAGGGGGATTGGGGCAGTGGCAGGGGTTGGGGATGAGAGTGAGGTGTTGTGAGGTGGGGGGAGGGAGTTGTAGGGTGAAACATCTGGGAATTGCTTGTTGTATCTTCAATAAGGATTTACAGATTCCCATTTGTATACCGAATTATCTTAATGGGGCAAATACTGTATTTAGTAAAGTGACATCACGCCTTGAAGTTTTTTAGAATTGATTTGAAGTTCAACATAATTGTATTGAAGTTCTAAAATATTGTATTAAAGTTAACATAATTGTTGTAAATAGAAGAGTTCTATTACTGCCTTTCTATAAATTTTCCAACAATATATATATATATATATATATATATACTCATTCCATTGAACAATTTACGATAGTAGAACTTTCCAATATATCCTTAAGATAAGTAACAACTAACGTAATAAACTTTATCTCTATATTCTCTTATATTCATATCTTCCATATTTGGTGATCAAATAGTCTTTGTAACTTTCTCTCTTTCTTTTACCCCGTAAAGTATTCCAAATATACTAGTATTAATTAATTTTGATGTGTATAATTTTGAACACATATAATATCGAGTATCTTGATCCTCATATGGGTATCAAATTCTCATCGTTTTTGGGTTGAAAATAATAGCAATCCATTTAATTTGTGTATATTTAGTTTAGTATTTTTATCAGACACCGTGTCTATGTTTTAGACATTTTATGAGTATCTTTTTTTTCTTCTTAAAAGTATCTTTATACAACACAGTTGCTCAAATAAGAATGAAGTACTTGGTTTCTGGTGGTTCATTCTCAGTAATATGATATGTCATATGAAATAAATTCTTTTGATGGAGAAATGGTTTTAATGCAAACCCACTAATGAAACTGCCGTTTAAAACTTGAATTCATTAAATGGGTGCAATCCAATCTGCATATATTTCGATAATGGCTTTATGGTCATTTTAAGTTCTCAACAGCCCCTCCTTGTTCTATGATATCCTAATAATATATTGAGGGATGATATATATATAATTGTTAAGATGTGTTTACATATTAAAAAGCTGTTACTCGGGTTGTTATTTGTTGTTTTCTAAAAGAACTAGTTTCAGCTTTGTGGATTTCATTTTTTTTCAAAACCCAAACCTTATTTATTTTATCCTTGTTATTGCTTTTTATGAAGTAAATCTAGACATTTGCTACAATGATCAAACTTTCCAAAATCACTTCTTAAGACATTAAAATCATTTATTTGGGAATTTTCAACTTGTAGACTTGGTCGATATTGTTCTCTTTCCTTTTTTGAAAAGTCCACTTTTATTTTAACATTATGTTTTGTAGTTTGAGTTTTACATTTTATTTTTCCCAGTTCTCGTTTGACATGTAAAAACCTTTATATTAAAATTTTAAGGTAATATGTGTATCAATAAATTTCTTATGCTTAATCCTAGTTCTACCTCACACTTGATCGATCAAATGCAAGTGTGAATCCAAAAATAAATTGACAAAGCTTTAAATATATTTTTTTATGTGATTTAAAGAGGACTTTCTGTAGCAAATAACTCTACCACATTTTAATGCTACTCGAGAACTATTTGTGCATACTCTAACAATAAAATAAAGCGCGAAAAAAAAGAATAAGAGAAGAAGAAGAAGAAGAAGAAGAAGAAAAAGAAAAAGAAAAAGAAAAAGAAAAAGAAAAAGAAAAAGAAAAAGGAAAAGAGATTGATGTTCGTCCTAATAGGAAAAAAGGGTTATTCACGACAACAAAATTCTTCAACAAAAACTTTAATAATATCTTCCTTAGGATCAATTTAGTGTATCTAAATATCATGAATATTTATTAGTATAACAATGTATTAGTCCAACCTTGAAGGAAAAATATCACAAATGTGTTCAATTTATAAGAACAATCCAATCAAATAGTGTAGCGGGTCTATGGCAATCCCAAAATCCATTAAGTCCATTGTATTCTATCGGTCGAGAGTATCATATCTACAAGGAGTCAAGGAAAGAGGTAGTGTCCTTGAGCTTGTTTTTGCACACTTTGGCAATGAAGGAGGTATTTATCTTGTTAGTGGATTTTATAAGGATTCAATGATTCCCTTGTAAGGTGTTGTTTTATCATCACTAAAGAATAAGAAGGTAGTGTAGCTTTTACAAATGTTGGCTCAGGTATGGATATAGGTGAAGGTTCACTGAACTACTATAAAAATGGCTCGGCCTATCTCTATAATCCTTACTTTCTTCACATTCATTTTTCATTTATTATGCATGATGATGTAAATGCCAAAATGAATGGGATGTTATACGAAAAAATAACCAATCATTTCAACCTACAATAATAATGTTTTCACCTCATTAAGGATGTTTTAAAATAAAAATAATTATTTGTGGAAATAAATAAAAATGTTTGAATTTTTAAAATTATTTGGATTTATAATTATATTTGAGCAAGAGATTACCTAATTACCTTTAAATAAATCTTTATGGAATGATTTATCTTTCACTTCCTCTCTTGATGAGGAGCTTTATAATTCTTTAGCCTTCGTTGATTTTTGTTAAGGAGGAATATTCTTCCCATTCTTTTTGTGATTGGGATACTAATAATGAGAGTTCTCTCGTGTTCAGATCATGGCTCTCTTACGCATGTGTATCATTGGTTTTTCATTTTTTGATATTTAAGTTGTTATTATCAGAGTACCATTTTGTATGCATGGACCATATCTCGTAAAATTCTTTGTTATTGCTTTTTCACTGATATTTAATCAGTGGTTTGGATATTTTATTATTGGTGGATTATTTTGGTGGTTGGATCATTAGGATGCATTCGGCCTCAATGGTTGGGATCATTAGGTTTCCTTTGCCATTTAGAAACTTTTTTTGGGAGTTTTTGGTTTATTTCTCACCCTAAAAAAGAAATCGAAAGAGATATCTCCTCCCATCTCATCCATAATATAATCCACTACAATGGGTTACACACCATGACAAGTATATGGTATTACCATATAAGGGTCTTCGTGGAGAGACTAATTTTGCTATCGGACATTTAGTGCAACCTTTCACCCAACTAATTTATGGATAGAGGATGGGGGACTATGTTCTCTATGAGTGGGGATGCTTAAGTATACATGGTACATGAGTTCTATTTTTACCCCTGGTAGATAGAAAGTATATCATCTATCATGTTAGGTTATCATGTAATAGTGTCCCAGGACACTATTTTCAGTCTCTTAGACATACCTAAAGTTACCTATCCAATGCGTATTTAACGAGAGTTGCTGAGGAGGATGATAAATTTTGGGATAAATCATATCATGATTTGACTACTCAAACATTCGCAACTACTTATCCTTCTCCAACACCGCTATAACAACATCAGCAACAACAACATCCAGAGATTTCATTCACTACTCATTTCACTACCTTTTAGAAAGCAATTCAATAATAAATGACAAAGATGATGATTTATCAGGCTTTTCAGGATGCCTAGATATAGAAGCAATTGGCCACATTACTCGAGCAAGAGCAACTCAGGAAACCAGTGAGGACTCTCTTTACCTAAAGTGGTTGAGAGATATATAATACCCCATATTTTTCCAAATTTTACTTATTTATAAATAAATTTTAAAAATGACATGATCCAATAACTAGGCTGTATGGATTATCAAATACCATTTTTAGTTTCTGATTAATTTAACCAGATTGGCAATTAAACTAATTTTAATTAAGCACTGTTTAAACATTCATTTTGTAAATAATTTACTACTTATATGTTACCCTAAGAATGCATCTAGATTATTTGCAATAATAAAATAAAGATCAGTCACACAATGTCACGATGTACGAGGAAAACCCAAAACGGGAAAAAAATATGATCAACCTAGCCTACACAAATTCACTATGATATATGTATTTGTGGATCGGTCATTTTATCCCCCCCGGGAAATTATCTTAAACCCAACCTCACCAAAATACCGAAGGTAAACTTCCCTTAAGGGAAATCAAAAGGGACCGACCCCCCACAAAATAATACCCGCTAGAGCCAGTTTTTAAAAATTAACAAATTATAAAAAGGCCTAAAATCTATCCCTAGGAGCTTTAGTCGTTCGACTAAAGGCCCCAAGGATCGTTAGGTTAATAAGACCTTTTTGTTGTTCGGTCATCCCCCTACTAAGTAGTGATTACAAAATCTTGTGAATCTCTCCCGAACTGTCCACGTGTCACCCCATCTCGGATCAATGGTCTGGGACCTTCTGTCGTTCGGTAAAAGGCCAGACGGAGACCCCTATAAAAGGAGGTCCCCACAAACCTTAAAAATCACACAAAAACTCGATTTGATCTGGGGTTTTCTTCTCCCCCGAGCATCCAAGATACTCGAGCTCATTCTAAAAACTCCTAAATGAGTTCGTACTTTGGAGAAGGTTCTTCCCCCGGGGAAAGTTCGTACTTCTGAAAAGTCACCTCACTCTCGAAAGAGGTTTGTACTTATGGAAAATCTCCTCCAAAAGAAAAGTAGAGGCAAAACTCCGTGCACATTCTGTGAAAGTTGCCACTTCTAAACGAAGCTTTTCCCAACTAAATAGAGCTTTCCCTACCTCGAGCACATAAAGTGGGGACACTCTCCTAGGAAAAATACGGTTCATGCTATAAGGGTAAGGAAACTCTACCCAAATTTTGGGTCAAACACCTCACATATATATTATGATAAACTGTATATACCTGTTTGTCTCTTTTAACCCAGCCCCCGTTTAGGGTAACGAGTATTCATTTTATAACGTTTGTATTTTAAATCCTAGTTTTTAATCCAGCACCTCTATTAATCGACTTGATATGATCATATATTAAAACAATGCTAATCAAATGCCAAAACGACCATTAAAAAACATGAAAATATACTTTTCAAAACCGTTTTGATGAAAGCGCCAGTGAGTCGAGTCAGTCAGAAACTTTGCACATGTCGAAGTCTAAAATCTGACTACTCCCACCTCTTCGGTAAACGAACAAAGCCCGTCCTCAAGTCGGCACCTCGAATATGTGTTTTCATATCAAATTATTTTCAAACGTCTGCCTTTGATTAAATATACCTTTAACATATAAATATGTTAATCCAACACAACAAAAATGCTATATTAAAGACTAGTCTCCATAAATACCGTAATATTGTATATTATATACCCGGTATCCCATTTTCTACATCCATAAATATGTCCTATTTGTTGGAACTACGTTGTCTTCGATCCTAAGTCTCCATGGATACGTAGGAGCTATATCGAACTAAACTCATGAAGCCCAAGCCTCAGAATACATCCTTCGGCGTATTATTTCTTAGGGATGCATCTATCCCCAGTCTAAACTCCCCGACTTCTACCACTACCTCCCTATCCAAGGATGTCTAAAACATGACATCCTGAATGACACACCTCCAAACTAGCCTAAAGTTTTAATAACACCTTTGAGTTAGTGATCACTCCATAAGTGATGGATGCCTTTGTTGGAAACTTCAAGTCAACTTCCATTCTAAATCTCCATACATAATACTTCCCCTTTCCAAGACAAGTCCTACACTTGCACACATATCACGTTCGAACATGTGAACATACGAACTACGTAGGCTTTTATCTCGTGACTACACAAGTACGTAGGCGTAATACCGAGTCCTTCTCGTGAGTAGAATCCACGAAAACATGTCTCTTAATATGTTTTCCCCATAGAGATGCAATCATCTCTAACCCCCTTTCACATACTATGAGCGAGATATCAAAGTATCTCAAAGTTGCGATCTCTAGCGCACCCCATATACAATGTGTAAACATGTATACACATTATGAACTCCCAAACTATCTAGGCTTTGATCTTATGGATACACAAGTGCATAGGCCCAATATCATGTTTTATCTTGAGTAGAATCCTCAATAACATGTCTCTTGATATATTGTCCCCATCGAGATGCATTCATCTCCCATTACCTATTATCCCTTTATAACCCAAACGAGATATCAAACTATCTTAAAGTCTTGATCTCTTGCGCACCTTATACAAACGTGCAAACATGTATGCATACACCACTCACAATCGAGCTATATAATATTTAATCCTAAGTCTTCTTGTGTACATAGGGGAAATATCGAGTCCTTCTCGTGAGAACGAGCCTCGATAATGTACATCTTTATATAATGTTATAACGAAGATGCACCCATCTCTTATGTTACCTTTCTATCTCTCCTCAAACCTTGAAAGGGATATCAAACTATCTCAAAGACGATCTCTCTCACATGCTTACATATGTATTGATAACCACCTATTATATAACCACAGAGTCATGCTCAAGCGATGTTGTGTGCTGCACCGGTTGAAGTGATGTTCTTACACCTCTCATTGATACCATTCATACCCAAACATCAATCTACGTTTAATAAATTCTCAATATATGATCTCTAAACTAGTTCAAAAGAAACTAAAAGTAATTAATTAATTTTAAGAGCGATAATAAAAATATTATTAAGGAAGAATAAAGAACAAGTGGGGTGCTTAATACCTTCCCCACTCGTAACCCGATTCTTGAGCCGACGTGACAAGAAGCTCTGCAGCAACCACAGACTTAAACCTACGTTAGGATTATCTTGAAAGGGATAACCCAAAGCTTTTATTTATTTTTGTATCAAATAAATTGGTGATTCTGAACAAACTAACTGAACCCCCTTATCACATGGAACACTTTAATGTAGGCCTAAAACCATGAATGTGCGACTCCAACTCGACATAATGTCACATATCTTCGAGGGAAAAAGTCCTTTGACCCGCATCAAACTAACAACTAAACCTTGCGGGGACACGGTGAATCAGGAGATGAGAACTCCCAGGCATCCACCGTCAAACAAAAAAGTTTCTTCCGGGCACAGCGCAATCACCTCTTGGGGCCCATAGCGCTGCAGTGGAGAACCTTCTTGGGACTATATTTCTACCATTGGAAACCAACATTGCAGGTCGTAGCTCGACTTCCCAGTTATGCTATAGTGGTGACTCCGTTGAGGATAAATTAAGAAAGTTGACATATTTTTATGCTTCCTTCCTAATATGCATAAAATTGCTCTCATGCAGAACTATTTAGCGGACTTAGTTTTATAATCCCTCAAAATGTAGATACGTGGTTAGGTCCCAATGTACTTCATTGTACATTTCCCCCCAACATATAGGTACCCACGAAGGACCTCACATTAAAATAAACATCAAAGTATGTAAAAATAAAGATTATCTGTTTGCATCACGCACTATATAGTCTTGATTTTCATATTATTTGGACACTATACCCACGAGATAAGAAATGGTTAGCCAGAAAGAAGTTCATACTTTAGAAAATTAGTTTCACCCATAAAGAGGCTCGTGTTTCAGAAAAGTCACTTCCCCTTATGGGAAGTTCTTACTTTAAATAAGTGGCTTCCTCGAAAGGCTAGTCGTCGATGAGGGTATATTGAGAAACTTCTTTGTTGATCCCAAAATGACGGTGACAAGGAATGTTTGAAGTTTGTTCAGTACTGGGGTATATCGAATAGGCTTTCACTGTTATTAAGTACTAGGATAATGTGGCTTATCATGTACCTTAAAGGTTGCTCAGTCTAAGAAGCCTGGTATATCTTGATCCATGGTAATGAAAAGTGATCCGCCGATCATCGAGTCACATTGCCCTTTTGAAGAAAGAAAAATCTCTAAGAAAACACCTTACTACACAAAAAAGAACAAATACTTTCAGTCCATTACCTTTGCTGAAAATTTTCAAAAAATCGTCAGACGGCTAGAGGCTGGTTCAAAACCCCTCAGATTTCGGGTTAAATGTCTTCCCGTTTTTAGTGGAAGATAAAGAGTACGAATCCATAAGTTCTAGCCAAAATAGGTTTCCTTACGTTGGATTCCCCAACCCATTTTTTTTATTTTGAGAAAATAATAGATCGTAATCTATTACTTCCTCACTCCTCGCATGAAAAATGAGAGCTCACCCTTACTTACTCGAATCAAATGGTGTTCAGTTCATCCACTCAGAAGATACTAACGAACTAAAAATACAAAAAAAATACCCTCCACATAATATTAAATATAAATAAAAGAATTGCATCATAAAGAAATTTTCATACGTGAGTCCTTGTCCCCGTATGTATTGTCCTTCTGCCAGTCCCCTTGTCTGTAAAAATCTGAATGAAAGTGCTCCGACTTTTTAGCCAGTTGTTATTATCAGTAGAGAGATCACACTAAGTTCTTGCCCTGAAAACTTGAGTTCGCTCTCCATGCAGACGGTTGGTTTTCATCAATGAGCTCCCCATCCCCATCCATGACTATCAATTCTTCTTCATAGTACACTCCTAGTTTACCAAAGAAGATCACACTCCAACCATAATGGACCTGATTTTGAGATAACTCGAGAATATGATCAACTCATAGAATATCATGCAGTCTGAAATTAGGGCATCGAGTCTAGCACAAGTACGATTGTAAGAGTCCATCGTTAGAATCAAAGCAGGAAATAAGGTACTTGTTCTCCCATCCCCAATACTGTAATATAGGTGCCGAGGTAATACTGTGACACCCCGCCTAATTAAATACCGGGCGATCACTCCTTTATTAAATTAAAATCAAGGTGAACAGTTGGTTCATTCTTAGCATCATTGTCGTAAAAATAAACTCTTTTCCAAATTAACACCCTACTTAATTAAGCTAAGTGTCAAAACCATTTTTCAACATTTCTGACAAATTTTGTTTTAAAGAAAAATTATTTATTTAATTAGTAACAACATTTTCTATAAGTGAGAATCATACAACAATAATTCTGGAACATAATCCAATTACTTTGAACATTCAACATTCAAAGTCTCAACATTTAAAACTTAAAGTAAAACATCCAAACTGAAATAAATCCCATAGTAATAGAACTAGGAATAACTGAAATACAAATGTCCCAATAAAACAGATAAATAGTGGAAAGGGCGACACATGCCCAATAAATGAGTATGATAGATGTGGAATCAAGTAAACGAAGTCGTTTATGCAAGTGGCCTGCAACTCCCACCTAAGCTGCAGCACGTTCCTTTCAAGGGATCCTAAGTAAGATGCCCCTGTGGCTGGGCACCTGTAATACATACATATATATACAAGAGAGAACGAAAGAGAGAAAAACGGGTCAGAGCCCGATAGTGTATATGATTTAAAAATACGTTTAGCAAGTATTTAAATTGATACAGGCCAATGCAATAACATATTAGTGCGACACTCTCTTGAGAAATTCTCACCTCTCTTCTAATGTGCACACCTATCGCACTAACCTTCCCAACGGTTTGTATTACCATGTATCGCACTAATTTTCCCAATGATTTAACTTATCTTAGATTACTCGTAAGATTCAAAATTTACCGATTTAATTGTTTGAAAAGAATATTTCAATTTGTAAACAAAGTTCTCATTTTAACTTTATTAATCAATAAAGTTTTTCCAGTGTCATATTATACTTTCGCAAAACAAGTATTTATAATTGAGTCATCAACAATGTCCTACATATCACATCACAGTAGGCCGTTCCAGATTTCAGAATTTCATATATATATTAACCACTCATAATATATATATATATATATATCATAATAGCACCCCAAATAAAACTATGGTGCGGACATACTCTACTATCCAATCCTCGTATCACTCGTACTAAGGGAATACAGATTCGGAATCACTCTCGAACTGTATTAACACATACTCAAACAATATTGAGGCGAAGTATAGATTCCAAGTCTCTTCGGACCGTCTGAACTATCACTGCGATAGCCTGTACCAAGGATACCTATACACAAACAATATGAGGCGAAGCATAGATTCCAAGTCTCTAAGAGGAAAGCACATACCCGCATCTCTTAGGACCGTCTGAACTATCATTCCGATAGCCTGTACCAAGAATATCTATCTTCTAGGGTACAAGTCAATATCCCCCATAAAGGTCCCATCGAGATAAGACTGTCCCAGCGGGGAAACCTCAGGGATAGCAAGTAGCGTGGGCATGATTTTCACACATAGATAGCATATGCATACACAATCATATAACTATACTAATATTACCATATCAATGATGGGTAAATTCTCAATTCCCATAATTACGTCATTTGCATTTATTTCTCATTATATAGTTATCACGTATAACCATTCACATCTTACTTTAATTTGAGGAACTTTTCCACTTACTACATAACGCTTCATGGATTCTATCTTCCCAATTATAAAATTCAGCAGGTATACACATCTGTCCCAAAGTAACTCTCTTACGTCTCTCTCTCTTTAACTCATAAATTCACCGACCCTTATGTAATTATCCCAAAATACAATCTTTGCCCGACATTAAGGGTCCCAAAATTTATTCACATGTCCTACCGGTCTTCCCTATCTCCCAAAACATTTTATTAAGGATGCCCAAGAATTATCTCACGATAAATTGAATTTAACTCACTAAAAAGGGAAATAGGAGTCTGCCAGGAGGGGTCGATCGATCGAGGTCTGGTGTTCGATCGATCGAACCTTCGATCGATCGAAGCTCTAGGCTCGATCGATCGATCAAGCAGGTATTTCGATTTCTGCAGAATTGCAGTTACGGGTTCTACCACCTATCTTCATCCAAATCCATATTTTCCACACCCAAACGTCCCAAAAATTCTACTACTAACATTATATCAATATACCAGATATTTCTAACGTAAGGCATGTGTATTTCTATCATTTAAACATGGATTATCAACCCAAAATTTTATCTAATTATCAAGAACCCTAAAATTTTCTTAAACAGGTTTCTAACAAATTTTCTCCAGAATTTCCTTCTTATAATCATCAAAATTTCGTGGTTACATTCCTCTACATGGCAAGGTTTCCAGAATCATCATATAAACCAATACTACATGGATTTTTCTATCACAAATTGGGTTTTCTTCCATTTATCTCATCCCTAATCATTCCTAAACTAATATGGAAATTGCACCAACGAAATAAGAAAGACAAACACTTGCCTGGGATTTTCGACGTTCTGATTTGTAGATATTTTTGGTGTGGTTGTGTAGCCCGTTGCGCGATCTACGCGTTGGTGGTGGTTGCGGTGCAAACGGATGACTTTTGGGGCCTTGGATTGCCTTGGCAGTTTTCTTCTTCCCTCTCCTATGGCCGTCACTTGTGTTTGAGTTTTATAACCCTAGCTGATTAACCTAAATGGCGATATAGGTTTCTGATTTTCGTGGGTTTAATTACCCATAAATGTGAAATGTCCAAAATGCCCTCCCGGGGTACCAATTAGGCCTAAAAACGTCCCGAGACCCAAACTAAACCCCTGGGTACACTTTTTTGACTATCTCGACCCTTCCGGACGTGTTGGCGCACTCAAAACGACCATATGAACGACTTATAAAATTTTCACTTTTATTTATCAATAATTAGTCCCGACGTGACACGGGCGCGTCCCGACTCAAATTTCCAAAATTGTCATTTTATTCTCTCGTGACATTCAATATAATCAATATTACATATTACTTTGCTCATTAGTAATATTCAACAAATTTCCCATAATTACTAACTCTCGTCACGTTAATAATTATAACATAATTAATTTCCGGATTTTTATTAAATAATTAACTCACATTAAATTTAATAAATCCCCAAATTAATATAGCCAAAAAATACGGGGTATTACATAATTCCCCCCTAATAATGGAATTTCATCCCGAAATTCGGAAAACAAGGCATACCTGGTAAGAACAAATCTGGATATCTCTCGTGCATATCGGCCTCGCGCTCCCAAGTGGATTCCTCCACATTATGGTGCTCCCACTGGACCCGCACAAGTGGAACTATCTTTGACCTCAATCTCCTCTCACTATAGTCTAGGATCGCCACCGGTCTCTCCTCGTAAGAGCTGTCAGGCTGTAAGTCTATCTCATCTATCGCAATGTGAGTATGGGCTATATCATCCCGAAGATACCGTCTCAACGACGAGATGTGGAATACATCGTGAATGCGATGTAAATGTTCTGGCAGTCCTAATCTGTATGCTACCGGCCCAACCCTCTCGATGATGGGAAATGGTCCCACGTACCTCGGGGTCAATTTCCCCTTCTTCCCGAACCTCATTACTCCTTTCATAGGAGATACACGCAGTAATACTTGGTCCCCCACATTAAACTCCCGGAAGAACCGTTTCGCATCGGTTTAGCTCTTCTGCCTGTCCTGGGCTACCCGAATGCGACTCCTGATCATTTCGATCCTCACGGAGGTCTCCTGAATCACCTCTGGTCCTAACAACTTGTTATCCCCCACCTCGAGCCAACAAGTTGGAGAACGACAAGGCCTACCATACAAGGCCTCAAATGGAGCCATACCAATCGTAAACTGATAAGAGTTGTTATAAGAAAACTCTACCAGTGGAAGATGTGGCTCCCAACCTCCTCCAAAATCAAGAACACACATGCGTAGCATATCCTCTAACATCTGATTAGTACGCTCTGTCTGTCCATCTGTCTGTGAGTGATAAGCTGAACTCAACCTCAACTCAGTACCCATGGCCTCCTGAAAGCTTTCCCAAAAGCGTGACACGAAAATCTTGTCTCTATCTGACACAATATTCAGGGGCACCCCGTGTAATCTGACGATCTCAGCAATAAACAACTGAGCATACTGACCCGTGGTATAGTCTGTCCGCACCGGCAGAAAATGAGCCACCTTGGTCAAACGGTCTATAATCACCTAGATAGAATCGTGGCCCCGCTGTGATGTAGGAAACCCTGTAATAAAATCCATGGAAATACTCTCCCACTTCCACGCGGGTACTTCCAAAGGCTGAAGCACTCCTGACGGTTTCTGATGGTCCACCTTCACCAGCTGGCAGGTAGAACACTTGGACACGAACTCAGTAATGTCCTTCTTCATCCCACTCCACCAGTATTGTCTCCTCATATCATGGTACATCTTATCCCCCCCAGGATGCACCGCAAACCGGGACCCGTGAGATTGGGTCATCACTGCATGACGTAATTCATCCCCTTCAGGAACTACCAACCTCCCATTAAATCGTAAACCTCCATCAAAACTAACACAATAGGACTCAGCACCCTTGGCTAAAAGTCGTACAATCTGCTCCAGGCAAAACGGGTCTGTGGTCTGGGCCTGTATTACCCTCATAACAATTTCGGGTGTGACTGATATCACGGATATGAAAGAACGTGCTACTGCGTCCTGGTGACCCAACTCCTTCCACTTTGCTTTCCAGACATCCGCTACCTCGTCTACCGGTCTACGACTCAACGCATCAGCAACTACGTTGGCCTTCCCCGGATGATACTGTATATTGAACTGGTAGTCCTTCACAAACTCTAGTCATCTGCGCTGACGCATATTCAGCTCTCGCTGAGTGAACAAGTACTGCAACGACTTGTGATCTGTGAACAAACGGAATTTCTCTCCCAACAAATAGTGCCTCCCTATCCTCAATGCAAAGACGACTGCTGCTAATTCTAGGTCGTGGGTGGGTTAATTCTTCTCATGCGGCTTAAGCTTACGGGAGGCAAAAGCTATAGCCTTCTCTTCCTGTTGAAGTACTCCCCCAAGTCCCCGTAAGGACGCATCGGTGTAAACCAGGTGCTCCACACCCGGCTTCGGTAATGCAAGGACTGGTGCTGAAGTAAGCTTGTCTTTCAGCTCGTCGAAAGCCAACTGACAAGCATCATCCCAAACATATGGTACCCCCTTGCGAGTCAGGTTCGTCAGCGGACCCGCTATTTTGGAGAATCCCCGAATGAATCTCCTGTAGTATCCGGCTAACCCCAAGAAACTACGCACTTCCGTCGGTGTCGTGGGCTGTCCCCATTCCCTCACCGCTGGCACTTTACTCGGATCAACTGCTATCCCCTGCTCAGAAACAACATGGCCCAAGAACTGTACTTCTCGCAACCAGAATCCACACTTCTCGTACTTAGCATACAACTGATGCTCTCGTAGAGTCTGAAGAACCTACCTCAAATGCTCGGCATGCTCCTCCTCGGAGTGTGAATATATCAAGATGTCATCTATGAAGACGATGACAAACTGATCCAAGAACTCTCTGAATACTCGGTTCATCAAGTCCATGAAAACGGCTGGAGCATTTGTGAGTCCGAACGGCATCACCCTAAACTCATAGGACCCATATCTCGTCAAGAAGGCAGTCTTTGAAACATCCTGCTCTCTAATATGCAACTGATGGTACCCCGACCTCAGATCTATCTTCGAAAAGAAAGTTTCTCCCCTCAACTGGTCGAACAGATCATCGATTCGAGGCAACGGATACTTATTCCGTATCGTGACCTTGTTCAGCTCCCGGTAGTCCACACACAATCTCAGTGAACCATCTCTCTTCTTCACAAACAAGACTGGAGCGCCCCATGGTGAGGTACTCCTACGAATGAAGCCCTGACCTAACAGTTGCTCTATCTGATCTCGTAGCTCTCGCATCTCTGCCGGAGCCATACGGTACGGTGCGCGTGCTATAGGTCTCGTATCCGGCAATAAATCTATGACAAAGTCTATCTCTCGATTGGGGGGTAGGACTGGTATCTCCTGAAACACATCGGAATACTCCCTGACAACTGGGATCGAATCCAAGGGAATCACAACCTCTCCTTAGAGGTATCCTCCTCTATGTAATACAAATGAGTGGTCGAACCTCCCTCTGGGCGAGGCATCGCCATTACAAACATCTCTTGCCCCGGAATGGCAAAAATAATGCTCCCACCGAGGCAATCAATCATGGATCTATAAGCTGCGAGCCAATCCATACCAATAATCACATCATGCTCGTGCATGTCTAAGACTAACATGTCCGCAGGTAACACCAAACTACCAATCTCTACCCCCACTCCCCGGCATATAAAGAAAATAAGTGACCCACTCCCCAGTGGTGAGTCCACACACATCACTGTGCTCTCTGCTGTGGCTAACAACCCTAAGGCCTTCGCAAAATGCGTAGCTATAAAACAATGAGTCGCCCCAATATCAAACAAAACCCGACCCATAGTACTATGGATAGGAAACATACCCTCAATCGCGGTTGGTGCCTGCGGAGCTGCTGCCTGGTGGACGTTATAGACACGTCCGTACTGTAACTGCCCCTGCTGCACTGGAGCTGCTGGAACGGCTGGTAGGGTTGGCACCTGGGCTGGAGCTGGGAAGGCAGCCGAAAAAAGTGGTCTCTGTGGCTCATTACGGGCACCCTGCTGCTGTGGGGCCCTCTCTCCCTCTGGACAATCCTGGCGCCTATGGCCGTGCTTACCACACCCAAAACATCGGCCTCTGAAATTACCTCCCCTCTGTCCCTACTGACCACGACCCTGCTGGCCGTTACCTCCCCGCCACTAGCCCTGTTGGCCCTGATTAGCACGCTGCTGGCCCTGCTGCTGGCCCTGCTGTCGGTGTTGGCCCTGCTGGCCTTGCTGATTAGGCTGGCCCTGCCTATAGCCCCCATAGCCCTGCCTAGAATCACCAGAACGGAATCGCTTAGCAGGGTCCCCCTGATGGGAACTCTGCTCGTGCTGACGAGTCTGTCCATGAGATGGTGCCCCACTGGCACTATTACCCCCGGCCCTGCCCTGCTGGCTGGACTCTCCTGCTCTCTTACTTCCCTGAAGATGGAAGCGGTGATCCTGTCAATGTAGTAACGCGGCATTGAGTACATCAGTGAAAGTACTCAGGGATAAATTCCCAATAAGGTGTTGACGGATCCTCCAAGCTAACCCGTTGACAAACAACATAATCTTCTTGCCCTCAGTGGGTGCCTCATCTGGCACGATGGTGAGAAGTCTCATGAACTCCTCCTCATACTCAGTTATGGTAGAGTTCTCCTGCTTCAAATTCAGTAATTTCCGCCTCATCTCAGTCTGCACGGCGGGTGGAAAATACTTGCGGTCAAATCGCTCCCAGAACAACTGAATAGGGATCGTGTCCCTCTCCTCCAATGTGGTAGTGGACTCCCACCACTGCAAAGCGGCCCCCACCAGCTTAAAGGAAGCCAATAACTGCTTCTGCACGTCGGTGCACTCATACATACGGAGATGCCGCTGGATGTCTTTCTTCCATTGGCTAACTGTAACAATATCGGAGCTACCAGAGAACTCAGGGGGATGCGCTTTCTGAAAAGCATCCCGAACCCTCTCCCATGCAGATGGAAGATGTGCTGGTACTGGCGCCACTGCCTGAACCTGGGGTGGAGCCTGCTAAACCACCGCTAGTGCGGCATTCACCGCCTGAGCAACAATGGCGGCTACTTCATCTGCATTCATTGTGCCTTGTGCCGAAACTGCTGGCTGCTCGGCCTGGGCACGCCTATCCTTCGGAGCACGTCTCGGAGGAATCTGAAACGTGAAGAAGTTTATTAGTCTACAGTCATTATCTAATCTCAATTAGGTGAAGACATAAACTTGAAAGCAAGAATACAACCATCCTATAATAGGGCTCTATAGCAATAACGTTAAGCTGAAAGCGAAATAAGCCGTACAGATCCTATGGACACTGGAACCTGATGCTCTGAAACCACCTGTGACACTCCGCCTAATTAAATACCGGGCGATCACTCCTTTATTAAATTAAAATCAAGGTGAACAGTTGGTTCATTCTTAGCATCACTGTCGTAAAAATAAACTCTTTTCAAAATTAACACCCTACTTAATTAAGCTAAGTGTCAAAACCATTTTTCAACATTTCTGACAAATTTTGTTTTAAAGAAAAATTATTTATTTAATTAGTAACAACATTTTCTATAAGTGAGAATCATACAACAATAATTCTGGAACATAATCCAATTACTTTGAACATTCAACATTCAAAGTCTCAACATTTAAAACTTAAAGTAAAACATCCAAACTGAAATAAATCCCATAGTAACAGAACTAGGAATAACTGAAATACAAATGTCCCAATAAAACAGATAAATAGTGGAAAGGGCGACACATGCCCAATAAATGAGTATGATAGATGTGGAATCAAGCAAACGAAGTCATCTATGCAAGTGCCTTGCAACTCCCACCTAAGCTGCATCACGTTCCTTTCAAGGGATCCTAAGTAAGACGCCCCTGTGGCTGGGCACCTGTAATACATACATATATATACAAGAGAGAGAGAGAGAGAAAAACGGATCAGATCCCGATAGTGTATATGATTTAAAAATACGTTTAGCAAGTATTTAAATTGATACAGGCCAATGCAACAACATATTAGTGCGACACTCTCTTGAGAAATTCTCACCTCTCTTCTAATGTGCACACCTATCGCACTAACCTTCCCAACGGTTTGTCTTACCATGTATCGCACTAATTTTTCCAATGATTTAACTTATCTTAGATTACTCGTAAGATTAAAAATTTAACAATTTAATTGTTTGAAAAGAATATTTCAATTTGTAACCAAAGTTCTCATTTTAACTTTATTAATCAATAAAGTTTTTCCAGTGTCATATTATACTTTCGCAAAACAAGTATTTATAATTGAGTCATCAACAATGTCCTACATATCACATCACAGTAGGCAGTTCCAGATTTCAGAATTTCATATATATATCAACTACTCATAAAGTATATATATATCATAACAGCACCCCAAATAAAACTATGGTGCGGACATACTCTACTATCCAATCCCCTTATCACTCGTACTAAGGGAATACAGATTCGGAATCACTCTCGAACTGTATTAACACATACTCAAACAATATTAAGGCGAAGTATAGATTCCAAGTCTCTTCGGACCGTCTGAACTATCACTGCGATAGCCTGTACCAAGGATACCTATACACAAACAATATGAGGCGAAGCATAAATTCCAAGTCTCTAAGAGGAAAGAACATACCCGCATCTCTTAGGACCGTCTGAACTATCATTCCGATAGCCTGTCCCAGCGCGGAAACCTCAGGGATAGCAAGTAGCGTTGGCATGATTTTCACACATAGATAGTATATGGATACACAATCATATAACTATACTAATATTACCATATCAATGATGGTTAAATTCTCAATTCCCATAATTATTTCATTTGCATTTATTTCTCATTATATAGTTATCACGTATAACCATTCACATCTTACTTTAATTTGAGGAACTTTTCCACTTCTACATAACGCTTCATGGATTCTATCCTCCCAATTATAAAATTCAGTAGGTATACACATCTATCCCAAAGTAACTCTCTTACGTGTCTCTCTCTTTAACTCATAAATTCACCGACCCTTATGTAATTATCCCAAAATACAATCTTTGCCCGACATTAAGGGTCCCAAAATTTATTCACATGTCCTTCTAGTCTTCCCTATCTCCCAAAACATTTTATTAAGGATGCCCAAGAATTATCTCACAATAAATTGAATTTAACTCACTAAAAAGGGAAATAGGATTCTGCCAGGAGGGGTCGATCGATTGAGGTCTGCTGTTCGATCGATCGAACCTTCGATCGATCGAAGCTCTAGGCTCGATCGATCAGTCAGGCAAGTATTTCGATTTCTGCAGAATTGCAGTTACGGGTTCTACCACCTATCTTCATCCAAATCCATATTTTCCTAACCCAAACGTCCCAAAAATTCTACTACTAACATTATATCAATATACCAGATATTTCTAACGTAAGGCATGTGTATTTTTATCATTTAAACATGGATTATCAACCCAAAATTTTATCTAATTATCAAGAACCCTAAAATTTTCTTAAACAAGTTTCTAACAAATTTTCTCCAGAATTTCCTTCTTTTAATCATCAAAAATTCGTGGTTACATTCCCCTACATGTCAAGGTTTCCAGAATCATCATATAAACCAATACTACATGAATTTTCCTATCACAAATTGGGTTTTCTTCCATTTATCTCATCCCTAATCATTCCTAAACTAATATGGAAATTGCACCAACGAAATAAGCAAGATAAACACTTGCCTGGGATTTTTGACGTTCTGATTTGCAGATGTTTTTGGTGTGGTTGCGTAGCCCGTTGCGCGATCTACGCGTTGGTGGTGGTTGCGGAGCAAACAGATGATTTTTGGGGCCTTGGATTGCCTTGGAAGTTTTCCTCTTCCCTCTCCATGGCCGTCACTTGTGTTTGAGTTTTTTAACCCTAGCTGACTAACCTAAATGGCTGATATAGGTTTCTGATTTTCGTGGGTTTAATTACCTATAAATGTGAAATGTCCAAAATGCCCTCCCGGGGTACCAATTAGGCCTAAAAACGTCCCGAGATCCAAACTAAACCCCCGGGTACACTTTTCTGACTATCTCGACCCTTGCGGACGCGTTGGCGCACTCAAAACAACCATATGAATGACTTATAAAATTTTCACTTTTATTTATCAATAATTAGTCCCGACGCGACACGGGCGCGTCCCGACTCAAATTTCCAAAATTGTCATTTTATTTTCTCGTGACATTCAATATAATCAATATTACATATTACTTGCTCATTAGTAATATTCAACAAATTTTCCATAATTACTAACTCTCGTCACGTTAATAATTATAACATAATTAATTTCCGAATTTTTATTAAATAATTAACTCACATTAAATTTAATAAATCCCCAAATTAATATAGCATAAAAATATGGGGTATTACAAATACCAACTAATCACCAAGATCCGCATGCACTAATTATAGCATCGTCTCCCCTGCTAATTCCAGAGCCCCTCACTCCCAAGTACAATTTGCCCAATATGGAATACTTTGAACCCCACCATTAGTATCCCGAGTATCCACGCACTGCATTCCCAGACCCATTACGAGCTGAATCTATATCTCCTCCACTAGCCGACGAGGTTATTCCCCTACCTTCAAATGAGGAGATAACGCAAGTCTAATCTGAATTGCGTATCCTTTAAGAAGACATTAGCAAAATACAAACTACTGACGAGCTCACGAACAACAATAAGGTGGCCCTCTATCTTTAATCCCGGTTGCTGAAGAATTCCAAAAGCGAATTTTTAAAACCTACAAAGGGCTGGGCTGCCCAACAACCCACTAATCCAACTATAGACTTCAGATGCAAGTTCAAAACATAGGCGTAGGAGTTCTACAAAGAATTTTCTCCTCCATTATGTCTGGAGGAGCCCTTACTTGGTATATGGGTCTGAAATGTGATGGGACTGCCAAATCATATGACAATGTATGTCATGATTTCCTAAAGAAGATGTGTAAGAGTGATGTGGATCCCCGGATGTTAAACTCTTTTAAAATTATATTTCCTTTTCTTGTTTACTATGCAGAAGCGTAAAAGGGGATGGTTCAGTTAAAAAAAAAATTAATTTCAAATTAAAATTCAACCAAGTGAAATTAACTTAAACACACACACTAATTAATTTCACTTATACCAAGATACTTAATCCAAGTCCTAGAATTTCCCTAAGTCATATTTATTAATATATCCAAATTATGACAAACCAGTATTAACAATAGACTTGAATTAAATAAACAATTTCCTAAGTTTAATTAGTATCCAATTAAATTAAGTGTGACATTTAAAACCAATTTTATCTTGAATTATCCTAAGCACGAGTTCTAATTCATTGTACAAGATAAAATAAATCAATCACACTACGCCGCGATGTACGAGGAAAAACCCAAAACGAGAAACAACCTCAGACGACCCTAGCCTCAAATCCACTAAGTACGGAATTATAATTACAAGACATATGACTTACTTCCTCAACTCGAACCCTCTCAAGCCTTGACGCGTCTTCTTGTAACCACCTCTTCCTAGCGGATAACCATGGAGCTCCACCGCGATCTTGGACTCACCAATCGGACAATAGGTACACCGTCAACCACACGTGGTATCTTTTACCACATGAGAATGCCATAGCAAAACGAACTCTTCTTCTTTAAGGGATGTAGAAGAAAACCCAAACACTCTCTTCAATTCGGTGTAGAGATAAACCGGTGCCAAACTCCAAGCAAGATGTATATATATGAACTTGGATAAACAAACTATGGGTGTAAACTAGAGTGATAAATGATTTTCTCCTTGAAAATTAACACTCAAAAACCATGAATTTTTTTTAAAACACTTTTGCTCTTAAACACTCTCTAGAGGTTGGTAGCATATGAAAAAGTTAAATTAAAAATATGGCTTCCCGCACATTGATGTTCAGCAAAAAGTAGTGGGGTAAAACCAAGTGGGAAAGTGGGCAAAACTGCTTAAAACTGCCAAAAACCTGTTCCCGCCAAATCTCGTTCGAACGACATTTCGTTCGAATGACATTCTCGTTCGAACGAGTCTTCTAACGAAGTTCCAGTATGAACTCGTTAGAAATCTCATTAGAACAACTATCTCGTTCGAATGACATTTCGAACGAAGTTCCAGTATGCCATAATGGGAAGTCGCTGGCAATCTTATTCGAACGACACTTCGAACGAACTCACAGATTGTTCAAAAAATTCTTTTTAATCCCAGCAACAATATATACTTTATATATAAGTTTTAATAGAGAACATCTGAAAACAAAACATAGGTTTTTTAAAAACCTAACATCCAATATAAACTAGTTCCAAGTTCCTATATATATATGTAATGCATTCATACCTTGGGAGCATGGAACCATTGTTGATGACGTTGAAACGAGGCACATAAACCACGGCATTTTGATGAAGCTTTATACACTTGGCCTCTACGTCTTCAACAAACACGTCATAGGCTTTAAAGATGATCAATATACTCTATCCTATGACTCAAACGTTTTTGTCCGAAATTGAGCCAAAACAACAAAGGACTCAATTAAAAATTTGTGTCCTTACAAATCTCCCCCTTTGGCTATTCCGGGACAAAAACTATAAAAAAATCCTAAAGGGCCGTCAAGCTCTACTAGACTAATAAAAAGTTCCACCCAAAATAAAATTACAATGCTTGACACAAACAACCCAAAGGATCACAGTCTTTGCCGGTGAAAGTTGCCACTTATAATATGAATCCTGCACACTTAAGCAAACACATTACACGCATAGGGAATAACAATATATATTTAATGCAAGAGAACTAAGTACTCCCCCTAAATTAATTCTCCCCTTTATCTAACAAATGACCTACTTCCCCCTAAATTAATTCTTCCTTTTATCAAACAAATGACCTACTTAGAATGACGTCTCACCCTAAGATAAGTCTCCCCTAAACTAAGATACGATAATAATAGGATTAGATACCATTTCTACCCTTATCATTCTCCCCCTTTTTATTCAGGAATATACAAAGGCGTAAAGAATCAAATGATGACTGATTTCCCCCAAATAAAAGAATGGGATAACAAGCTACAACATGTAATTGTGCATATAATGATGAGAACGTTAAAGCATATGGGCAACAAAGATTCAACTAATCCAAGAAATAACATCAGATACCAACTAGGATGCACTAAAATGATATCAATATTATATATAAATTATTAAGCATGTGATATCAACAAAGAATGTAATAAGATGGATATCAAGTATGAATTAAAGCATATATGGATTAGAAATCAAGGCAAAGACTAAACAAAAATATCAAATATATGTATACATAATATATACCAAAGAGACTCAAGTACACATATATAGATATAAACACACAAATGACACACAAAAAATATAATAGGAGTCTTTCACACTCGTATGGCAAAAATGTGTCATATGGAAACGGAAGTGTTAGGGTGTGAGCTAGTAACGATTAAATTTAAACCCAATCACTTAAAACAAGTTCACGGAGTTCTCAATTGATTGCAAACTTCATCACATTTGAATATAACCTCATGTGACAATATAAATTGAACTCAATGATCAAACATACACAATGCATGCAAGCCTAGCATATTGATGATTCTACAAACCAATCGAGTCATGACATGAAATTCGCACTAGGATAAACAGACATTGTGAAAACCGTTGATATACCATCCAATCTCCCTCAATAGACATTTATTAATTTTGAATGAATATATCAATCAAACATAGGCCTTGGCAATTATTTTTCTTTTAATGCCATTTTTCTGTTTTTAGGCCTTTGGACCACGTATTTCTTTTAGGTCCATTCCAAACGGTGGCTTACAATTGCAAAGGATTATTATTCCTTTCGGAGACCTTCCCCGTGCACATTTATATTTATCATGTTTTCCTTGTTTCACACAAATCTCACATGCAACGGATTTTGACATGCACTAGTCCTCCTAAGTCACAAATATGTAGATGACAAGATTGAAAGGAGAACACCTCACAAAGCTCAAATATACATATGAAGTTAAGTTTCAAAAGAGCTCGTGCATGTGTGAATAGAGGCATATAAAAATAGAATTCATTTAATCAATACAAAATACAAACTACTCCATACAAATATGGTAAAGAACATTTTAAGAATTGACAATCTAAACCAAAAGTTCTAGCCACATGGGAGCGTTAGAGAAGGTATTCAAAACACAAGTATATGCCACATAAAGTGTGTCAAACTGAAATACACACAAAATAAAATCTTTTTGAGTTGTTGACATTTTTAACCAAAAATAAAAATATATACTCAAAAGGATAAACAAAAATCATTTGTATTTTTCATTAAGCTTAAATGAAACAAATGAAACACAAAGAAGAAACAAATATCTTTTTGTATTTTTCATTTAATGCAAACAAAATGAAGAAATAAAATACAAAAGATAAACAAAAATTATTATTCTAGCATGTGATTAAGCATGGGGCATAAACTAGAACATGATTAAAAAAGCATACATTTAGCATGTGGATATAGCATGAAGTACAAAAGCTAAAGTATGCAAACACTAACACACTCATCCTTTAGATTTAGCAAGGGAGGAAGCATGTGAAAGTAACTGAGAATCAAAGACCCTATTTTGTAAGGTAACCAAGTCGGATTTCCTAACCCAAATTAATGAAGAATGACTATCTTGGGGTGTAGGAACTTTAACTACCGTGGTTACTTTACGATAGGATTTTCTAGGAATTAGTTTAAGATCAAAACAAAATTTTCTAAGATGACCTTTTCGACCACAATGTGTACAAGTAAAATTACGTCGAAATTTGGTACCTAAGAAATGATCTCGAAAGACTTTCCTAGTAGATTCTCCTAAAACATTGGTTTTGGCGTTATGAGTAAATTCATTACAAGTATTGAAGCCTAAACCACAAGTGTCATTTTTAATTTGGACCGTTCCTAATATTTTATCTAATTTTTCCGAACGACACTCCAAATCAAATTTAACATTACTAGAATCTTTTAATTTATTTTGCAATACTAAAATGTTAGACTCTAATAAAACATTTCGCTCTTCAAAAGCAAGAAGCTCCTTTTTCAAAGATTCCATTAAACCCCTAAGGCTATCTCTCTCGCCTTCTATATATTCAAGCTTCTCTAGAAGAGCTTTCTCTCGTGTCCTAAGGTCTTCAACCAACATACTATTATCAACGACCTTGACACGTTCTTTCAAACTAGCTTCTAACTTCAAATTAGCTCTTTTTAACTTAATTGATTCTTTATATAATTCTTGAAAAGTAGTTTGAAGTTCACTCACATTAACCTCTTCTTCATTTTCACTCTCTCTTTCTTCTCCACTCTCACTATCATAAAAAATAAGAGAATCATAAACAATGACCTTGGAAGTGTCATGTGTTAAAGTTTCATTAATCGATGAGTTCTCACTATCACTCACATGACTAGCCATAAAATCCACAAAATTAGGCTAAGTGGGGGAATCGGGTCCCTCTTCCTTATCACTATCACTAAGGGTCGCATTATATGCAATGGGTCGTTTACCCTCTTTCCTTAGTTTAGTGGGTCACTCAGAAGCCCTATGGCCATAACCCTCATAACCAAAACACCTATTATACTCGTCCCTATTTAAATTTTCATTAATAGGTTTAGGGATCTTCTCGGTTTTGTCATACTTAGGAGTTTCAAATTTCTTAAAATCATTTTTAAATTTATCTTTGTTAAATTTAAGAAATTTTCTAAATTTACGAGCAAACAAAGCCATGTCTTCCGAGCCACTATCACTCTCGCTCTCTACTACTTGTTTGACCTCTTTTCGGGATTTTAATGCAACGCCCTTTTCAATTTTCCTTTCAGTTTTAGAGGGAAACATATCTAGTTCATAGGTTTGTAAATCACCTACAAGCTCTTCTTATTTCGTAGAGGCTAAAGTTGGTAAAGAATTTAAAACGGTCACTTTTGGAATAAATCTATCGGGTAGGGACCTTAAAATTTACTTTACAACTCGGTTGTCGGTATTTTCTCTCCCAAATTAAAAGATGAATTAACAATATCGGAAAGTCTAGCATAAAATTCATCAAAATTTTCATTATCGTTCATTTTGATGGTTTCAAATTGAGTGGTGAGGTTTTGAAGTTTCGAAGCTTTAACGACACTAGTTCCTTCATGAGTTAGTTGTAAAATATCCCAATCTTCTTTACGATTTCACACGTCATAATGCATCGAAATTCATCCGATGTGACCGCGCTAAACAAGGCATTTAAACCTCGAGAATTAAAATTAGAAAGTTTAAACTCATTCTCGGCCCATCTATCGACCGGTTTGGGAACACGTTCATTTTCAACTAATTGAGTTGGTGGAGACCACCCGTTAACTACAGACATCCAAACCCTCTCATCGATAGATTTCAGTGCCGATTTCATTCGCGCTTTCCAATACGCGTAGTTAAAACCATCGAAAATAGGAAATTTTGAAAATGGAGAAAATTCCATTTTAGCCAAAAATTATTTAAAGGATCTTTAACGAAATAATTTATTGCTTTGGCTCTGATACCAATCTGTAAGAGTGATGTGGATCCCCGGATGTTAAACTCTTTTAAATTTATATTTTCTTTTCTTGTTTACTATTCAGAAGCGTAAAAGGTGATGGTTCAGTTAAAACAAAATTTTAATTTCAAATTAAAATTCAACCAAGTGAAATTAACTTAAACACACACACTAATTAATTTCACTTATACCAAGATAATTAATCCAAGTCCTAGAATTTCCCTAAGTCATATTTATTAATATATCCAAATTAGGACAAACCAGTATTAACAATAGACTTGAATTAAATAAACAATTTCCAAAATTTAATTAGTATCCAATTAAATTAAGTGTGATATTTAAAACCAATTTTATCTTGAATTATCCTAAGCATGAGTTCTAAGTCATTGTACAAGATAAAATAAATCAATCACACTAGGCCGCGATGTACGAGAAAAAACCCAAAAATGAGAAACAACCTCGGACGGCCCTAGCCTCAAATCCACTAAGTACGAAATTATATTTACAAGACAGATGACTTACTTCCTCAACTCGAACCCTCTCAAGCATTGACGCGTCTTCTTATAACCACCTCTTCCTAGCGGATAACCACGGAGCTCCACCGCGATCTTGGACTCACTAATCGGACAATAGGTACACCGTCAACCACACGTGGTGTCTTTTACCACATGAGAATGCCGCAGCAAAACGAACTCTTCTTCTTTAAGGGATGTAGAAGAAAACCCAAACACTCTCTTCAATTCGGTGTAGAGATAAACCGGTGCCAAAAATCCAAGCAAGATGTATTTATATGAACTTGGATAAACAAACTATGGGTGTAAAATAGAGTGATAACTGATTTTCTCCTTGAAAATTAACATTCAAAAACCATGAACTTTTTCTAAAACACTTTTGTTCTTAAACACTCTCTAGAGGTTGGTAGCATATGAAAAAGTTAAATTAAAAATATGATTTCCCGCACATTGATATTCAGCAAAAGGTAGTGGGGTAAAACCAAGTGGGAAAGTGGGAAAACTTCTTAAAACTGCGTAAAACTTGTTCCCGCCAAATCTCGTTCAAACGACATTTCGTTCGAACGACATTCTCGTTCGAACGAGTCTTCTAACGAAGTTCCAGTATGAACTCGTTAGAAATCTCGTTAGAACGACTATCTCGTTCGAACGACATTTCGAACGAAGTTCCAGTATGCCATAATGGGAAGTCGCTGGCAATCTCCTTCGAACGACAATCTCGTTCGAACGACACTTCGAACGAACTCACAGATTGTTCAAAAAATTCTTTTTAAGCCCAGCAACATTATATACTTTATATATAAGTTTTAATAGAGAATATCTGAAAATAAAACACAGTTTTTTTAAAAACCTAACACCCAATATAAACTAGTTCCAAGTTCCTATATATATATGTAATGCATTCATACCTTGGGAGCATGGAACCACTGTTGATGACGTTGAAACGAGGCACATAAACCACGACATTTTGATGAAGCTTTATACACTTGGCCGCTACGTCTTCAACAAACACGTCATAGGCTTGAAAGATGATCAATATACTCTATCCTATGACTCAAACGTTTTTGTCCGGAATTGAGCTAAAACAACAAAGGACTCAATTGGAAATTTGTGTCCTTACAAAATGAATACACTGAAAAACTTGGAGTCACCTGTAAAGACTTGAAAATGATGAAGTAAGAGGATGAAGAGCCAATTGGAACTTTTATCATTCTCCGGAGAGAGAAAGATGATCAGATGGTCAGCCGCCCTTTTGAAAATAATCAGATAGAGATCTTGACCAGGAACCTTCAAAAGAAAGTATAGAGTGAACTCGAGCTCACCTGAATCCTCGACTTACAAGCACTGAACCACTTTGGGTGCAAAATCGAGGAAACTTTGGCTCCCAAAGATACTAAATCTATAGATGAACCCCATCAGGCTGCAAATCCATCCTCTGCCCATAAAAACTCATCTAGAGATTTTACATCTCACATCACCACTCTCGTGGTCAGTCTGGAAACAAAATCACACCCGATTACCAATACTTCCCAAGACATGGTATCCACCGTTGCACCTTTCCATTAAGGACCCCCTCCTAGAAAGTATCAAACCATTCCTCCTCTAAAAGGGTTCAGAGCCCGACCTAGATAACTCATAAATATTCAGGCTCCCCTCAACTAAGTATACACCTCCCTGAAAATGGATGGTCACCTGAAACCTCTCAATCGTAGACCAACACTCATTCCCAAATAAGAACTAGCGAGCCAACTCCCATTGTGGGTTCCACCAAGGATTCGATCACATTATTGGAAACTCTTGGGGTCTGAGGTTTGTCATATAATACCTCATCAATGCAGGGAGCGTCATCATGTGAATTCCAAATGTCACCAATAAACCCTTGCCATATCATCCCAAGCCTAGAACTAGTGCCTTATTAGACACTCTCATTCCAAACACCGACCCTTTCAGCGTGATATCCATCATAAATCAAGGATGTATGCACTATTAATTCTAAAGAACCACTCTCTAGGTGAATCATTACCCGCTCTAAGAATTATTTCAGAAGCTAAGGCCACCATTGACCATATGACATTCTTCATGACTATACACTTTGTAAAAATAAACCATTGCATTCAAACTTACTCCTGTTCACAAATTTCATGCTTTTCAAATAGCCTAGAAAATTCCTTCTTCAGGAGAAACTTATCACTTATTTGATATGGCGGAGACGCACGGTTAATCTCTCTAAGCCACCAAGCATATCCTCTTCACAGTACCAATCCAATCCTCCTGATAGGGATAATCCACCTCTGAAACAAACATGTTCACCCATACGAATTCTAGAACTAACAACCGATCCCACTCACCCACTACATCCAACACCTTTTGGTTAAATCTTCATAAAATAGTGGGAACAATACTTTTTCTAGCCAACAGACAATGAAAACCCAAAGTTATGCACCCCTAATATTCTAGCCCTTTGGTACAGATGAGTGAACAAGAGAAACAACTTATGGAAGATGATCACATCACTTGGAAATTCTGAACCCATTACTAATTGTCATACTAAGAGGAAGAAAGAGTCAGGTGATATATCAATCAAATGGATACCGCTTAGAAGGTCAAATTAATGGCTAACCCTGGTCGATAGCTTACATCCAACACATGAGCCTTACAAGAGAGAGATGGAATCTCCTTAATGAAGACCAGAAGGTTATGGTCGCATCGATACTACCCGATACGCCAAGAAATGAGTAATAACCACCCAAGATAATTATCCAAGCAATGAATCTCAAGTCTTCTCCTTAGGTAACATCCATATGATGAAAACAGACACCGAAGATGACATCGACCCTTTTCGTTTAGTAAGTTCAAAACCTGTGCAAAACCCCATCATGGGGAACCCCACCTCCTTACTACAAGACCCTCAGACTCTGAGTGTGGCTAGGTTTACTATGCCCATCTTCTCAAGCAGGGCATTACAAATTGCTCCAACCATATCTAAATCATAAAAGATAAAAATTCCCTAGGGTCCAGTGATGAGTATGTCCTCAACCCTCAAATCTGGAAAATGATGACAAAATGGGACCTTTCCCCGAGAAAAGAAATCAGACTCCATGGATAAGGATCCACGTTCTTTGAAGCTCTCAGCATTCAATATTGCGAGTTTAGGATCAGGTTCAGAGCTACAATAAATGAGCTTGACCGATTAGAGCAGCATGAGCATGAGATATGCCACATGAAAATGAGGATACACTGCATAAAGTTTATAGCCTATCCTCTCATATGATCGACCACCCCTCAAGTTATTCAATAGCAGGGGATTATTTAGGAATCCAAAGGTCAACCTATACCAGAACATGAAGCTTGCTGGATGGGGAGACTTACCCTTGGAAACAAAGAACACCATTTATAGAGCCATGTATATTAATTTTACTCTTCCCGAAGTCAGTCTTCTTATAGAAGATCTTGTCGATCCCTAAATTGAGCTCGACCTGCTTGTTCTATAGCTAGCATTTGATCCTTTTGTACTTGGAGTGTCATCTTGGACCCACCACTACACCACTGTAGGACGCAATCATGGGAATGCCTTCCTGGATATCATCCACATAGTAGCCGTAATCGAACTCCAAGGTGAGATAACTAGCATAGGTCATCCCCCACCAGAAGGTACCCTTCCAAGAGGTACTCATATGGTAAGAAAATGGAAATGATTAACCTTGTTCCCCACCACCACGTACGAGAAAAAATTGAAGTATTTAGTATGTAGTTTTTGCACCGATCTGTAACACCCCGCCCGCCCGGGGGGAGCGAACGGAGCGCTAATGCGATAAAATAAATCCAAATCCACAAGTGACAAGGTATAGATCATCTAAATAAACGCACAATAATATAAATCCACTAATCTCAATTTCTTCAATTACAACAAGTCTCTTGAATTAAAATTACAACTATCTAACTCGAATAAAATACAAATATCCAAAGCTCTATACATCAAAATAATACAAATCTTTCCCAAACAATCCTCGCTAAAATCAATCTCCATAGCGACCCAAAATCCGCGCTAACCTGCCACTAAAAGAAAATATGGGGAAGTACACAATACGACAAGAAAGATGCTCAACAAATATATATTAGCGATGAATAAAACGTAACAACACGAGTACGAATATTCAAATCAAAATGCAAATCTCAAAGCATTTATCAATATAATTTCTCAACAACACTTTAACTGGGTCACCAGGCCTCACCACATCCGTATATGCTTTATCAAGCCATAGCCCGGGAAACAGGAATTTTGGCGGGTGCCCAACATCCGTGCCATATTAAAATCACATGACAACGTGCTCAACAATATAATGATACCACATGAATCAAAATAATTTCAACAATTATTTTCCAGATTTCAATGAATTTATCAATTCAAATATGAGTTCAATTAACAAGAATTCAAAGAGAATGACACTCGCGAGATTTAAGGAGCATATTGTGTAAAACTCCATGCCTGAAACCATGATGAGAAACCAACGATCACATCCTCAAGATCAACACAAAAGATCTACAAAATCTCCTCTAAGAACCTCCAACAAAATAGCCCCAAGAACACCTCTAATCTAAGGTTGGAACTCACAAATCTCAAGGGCCAATGTGTATATAAAAAGAAGAGGAATATAAAATATATTTGCTGCCAAAATTTGTGCCAAAAGTAGGTTAAAAGGGTTGCCCATGACTTCCTTTTATAATGCAAAGAAATGAAGAGTTGGAATTCAAAAGGCTCCTTTAAATAAGGCAAAGAAATGAAGAGTTGGAAGTCAAAACAACTCCAAAAGTTAAAAATATTTAAAAATCATTTTAAAATCCGTTGTAGATCCGTTTTCGAAACCGTTTGAAATTCTTGCCTTTAAAAATAATATTCAACATATTTGAGCAATAAAAATAATTTTATCAAAAACTTTATTTTCCTCCATTTTCCAAAATTAATTAAAATAGCGCAAAAATTACGCGGGTTGTTACACGATCCATGCCAGATTTATCAAAGAAGTCTCGCCGTAGGGATAGACTATGCAGAATCCTGGTACTATTACAAAGACATCTTTTGCAAGGCCTCTAGAATCCTGAAAGATATGAGCCCAGAAGAACCTGAAACCTCCTTTAATAAAGAAGAGAACTAGGTGACCACATGCGATAATTACATCTGGTCAGGATCATCCATGTCTCCAGAGTCGTCTTTTAATGCACTTGGCCCAATAGATGATACAGTCTTGGCAAGAATCGTAGAAATCTGTAGCCTCGTTTAGGATTCACATAAAGTCATATAATGGATAGATGATTCCCTACAATAAACTCTCTCCAAAACTCAAAACAAGGCTCTCAAAATCTCAAATCTATCCCCTCTAATGGATTAAAATGAAGTGATGAACCCTAATCTTATTCTATTAGCCATCAACCCCGCATCATTGGTTGATCTTCTATGTCATCAAGAAAAAGCTAAACATGAAGACCTGGAAGAACTTGCACCCTCCCCAAACAAAGAGGTTGACTTCCTCACCAGGCCAGGTCGACACTCCATTCCACAAACCCAGTTACCAAGGAGAGAATTCCCCCTGAAAAATTTGTAACATCGCCTCCTCAAGAGAACAATGCGATTTAGGTTTAACTCTGGTAGACGTCAGTTAACATCACCGTCTAGGAGTTTTTAGCTGCATCTCAACATCATCGAGTTGGACTCATCCATCTACTATACCAAGATTCTGTGCCTACGTACGTAACTTTGATTGAGATGTCAGTTACCATCGAATCCATCACCATGCAACAACACATCAATTTCTCTGGTGACCTCCCCATGCAAGGCCGTAATCATTGATTCATAGTGTACATCACCAATGAGACCTCAATATTTTACTTGGGAGATCCTAGATACACCCCATGGAAGCATTAACCTCATTATAGGTTCCCATTCGATACGAAGGTCATCACAATATGGATACTGACCACAACAATAACGACATGTGCCTAAACGAATTCCAAGTCATCAAACTTGGTCACATAATAAAATATGAGTTGCCGCCTAAATTATCCATAAAATGGGATAAATGCCAAGCTTCGGCCTTGGAATAAACCAACAAGGAACCCTCGAAGTTGTCAGTGCCACAGAACATAAGGAAAAGTCCAGTCTCAAGTAGCCCTAATAAGAAAACTCCAACCCCCAGTTCCAAAGACCTTCATAAATGGTGGAATGGTCATTTTTGTCTCCAAGAAAAAGAATTTTCCTATCACAGACTACCCAAATTATGGTGGGATGTGTAAGATCAAATTTTATAATTGCTCATTATTTAAAAATTTTGGCGTATTCCATTACAAATCGAATATTACCTTTGCATATGCCACGATCTTTGAAGACTCGTTAGTGATCGAGAAACATTTTGAAGTCCAATACGTTGGAATTGTCCCGATATTATTTGGAGGAATATGGTATAAGGTCTTTAACATAAACTTATACATTTTTAATCTGGGATGTGTTTAAAAATGCCCGACATTTTTTTTATAAAAGGATTTTCAAAAAGAATAGTTTTTGTTTTCAAGTTCATTGGAAAGAAATTTTGATCTCATTAGAATGAATTCTATAGGTCATTCGAATGAACTCTTAATTTTGTTGGACTAGAGTTTTGTATTCGTTGGAACGAACTTATAAGAACTATTTGCTTTGGAAGTACATTAGAAGCTTGTTTGAATGAGCTAAACATTTTGTTCGAACGAGACTAAACCTCGTTAGATCGAAACTGTAGTTTTCATTCGAACGAATCTTGTCGCCTCAATTTTTATGTTTCTATAAATTGGACTCTTATGAATAAATTTTTACAACTCTTTTGGCGAAAACATCGATAGTTGTTCCAAAAGTTTTTCTCTTTCTTGTTTTACCAAAAAAAGTTTTTTTTCTTTTCCAAATCACTCATCTCTAGAATGAATTGTTAAGTTTATAAAACCCACTTTCCAAACATTACATCAAATCCTAGTAGGGTGTTCTCTAGAACTAACTTTTGTGGAGTTGCGACTCTACTGCTAAAGAAGAAAGAATTCTGCAATGCTGAGGCAGATCGGTGGATACCAAAGGAAGAACTACTTTCTATGGACACTACTAAACTGTGCCGTATCTTTTAAAGATTTAAAGATCATTATCGTTTTATACTTAGTGGATCTCTAAGAAGTCTGTAAGTCATCTTATGTTTTTCAATTCTGATACAATGCTCAAATGTAGGTTTTTACCGAAAGGGATTTTCCCTAAATTCTTCTTCTGTTTGGTTTAGTTTGATTAGTTAAATTGGCAAAACATATTTGGAATTTATCTTGCATGCACATCTAATTATAATTAAGATATAATTTGATTAAAAACTGAATCTTTGTGTATGTAACCTAAGATACAAATAAATTCATATAGCCCTTGAGTTTTCTAATTAATATTAGAGAATGTTACACTAGTTTATTATGTGATATTTAAATTGTAATTATATTGATAATTTGTATAATAAGGTTCCCATTTTTGATTGGTCAAATTATGCATATTGGAAAGCTTGAGGAATGTCGACTTTCAAAGTGATTGACGAGCGTGCCGGGCTTATTTATGAAAGAGGATGGACACCATCCACTGTGACAAATGGCAATGTCATAAATCCCAAACTTGTCACCACTTGGATGGATGATGAAATTAAATGGAGCAATTTTAACTCCCGTGGGTTAAGTGCTATTTATGGTGCAGTCACCCCGATGAATTTTGTCGCACTATGACGTGTACCACGTCTAAGGAAGCGTGGGAGATCCTCCAACTCATTCACGAGAATAAAAATGTTGTGAAAGCTTCTAAGAAACAAAATCTCGCCACACAATTTGAAACTATTACCATGCTAGAATTTGAGACTTTTGATGAGTTTCATGCATGTTTATTTGATATAGTCAATTCTAGTTTTAATATTGGTGAGAAAATTCTTGAGACGAGAGTTATGAAAAAGATTTTGAGAATCATACCATCCCAATTTTATCCCTAAAGTTACGGTGCTTAATTCGTAGGGAATTTTAGATACATTTAGGTTAGAAGAACTTGTAGGATACCTTCAAAGTTAATAAATTGATAGGTTTCCCAAAACTCAAAGGCCAAAAGAAAAAGGGATTTCTTTGAGAGTAAAATCTAAAAAAAAAGAGGAGGTTTTTCGAACTCCGTGTATGATTTTGATCTAAATGATCTTGCCTTTTTTGCAAAAAAAAAAATAAAAAAAATATGAAAATAACTAAAGAATATTCTTCCAAAGAAAATAAATGTTTTGAGAGAAAATAAATTTTTTAAATCCGGCAAGAAAAGTTATGAAAAGGAGAGACGAGATTATTCTAATAAAGATGAAGAGAGATGATACGATTGCGAGGGTAAGCATCACAAAGCTTAAGAGTGTGCTACAAGGTTATAGAGACAATGCAAGAGAAAAGATGCCTACAATGACACTCTTGGTGATAGCGATGTCGAGTTGGTTGATTCTGTTGAAGAATCAAAGTATGGACGTAACTTCACCGCATTTATGGCCAGTCATATTGATACATCGAGTAAGTTTCGCACTAATGAGGACGTTTCCAAGCATGCTAACCTCAATAGTGAGTCTAGTCATTCCGAAGCAAGTGAGAAAGATGACATTTTGAGTGCGAAAGAAAGTGTCCTTCAACGTGCTTACGCCGAGATTTACGCTAAGTCGTTTAAAATGAAAAATAAAAATAAAAATTTGGCCCTAGGGTGTTAGCTTTAGGGAAGGAGTTGATAGAGTAGAGAGAGAGGGAGTCCTCTGTGAGAGTTTCTTTAGGAGAGAAAGTTGTTTTAGTGGAGAGAAAAAATGGTGATTTTATCAACAAAGTAACGAGTATTACGGGAGATCTTCAACCTTCATTGGAGACTCGTGAGAAACTTGAAGTCGTTGTATCCCAACTCAATAAGTGTCTCAAACATTTCAGGGAGGTTAACATTACTCTAGAGGATACATCAAATAAGGTTGAGAAGATGTTCCTCTATCTCGCTTTAGGTTTTTAGGGGGAGGCAAGGAATAGGTTTTTTGGGTACCTAAGCAAGATGTCAAAGCCCTATTTTTCATTTGACCTCAAGGTTCAAGAAATTTCGTGATGGTATTTTAATAGTGGGTGCTCTAAGTACATGAGAGATGACAAGTCATTTTTTATTGATTACAAGGAAGGAAATGTCACCATTGTAGATCGAAGTAAGTGTAGCATTTTATGTCGTGGTTGTGTTAAGATACCCGAATTTCCTATGCTAGACAATGTGTTGTATTGAAAGTGAACTTGATTAGCATAAGCTAACTTTGCGATGTAAATTTTGCGATAAAGTTCGATTGGTTCGAGTATAACATTTATGATCAATCCGGTGAACTTTTATTACAAGGAGTTAAGACGGAAGATAATTGTTATGGGAGTCCTTCTTTGTGTGTAAAAATGATAGGGCCACCTGTATGAACCTTTGGCATTAATGACTAGGTCATGTGAACTTTAGAGATATTGAGTGATTAGTGAAGAAAGACCTAGTTCGTGGTTTACCACCACTTGGGAAACCAACCTCCTTAATTTGTGGACCTTGCCAATAAGGATAACAAATTCAAAGTCCCCATTGGAAGTTGAATACCATTAGCACCTCTCGTGTGTTAGAGTTAATACACATAGATCTTATGGGTCCTACTCATATGGAGAGAATTGGTTATAAGAGAAACATTCTCATGACGATCAATGTCTTTTTTAGATACTCAATTATGGAGTTTCTTAAAGAAAAATTCTGATACAGTTGAGTTCCTAACAACCAATTGTTGTGTCGTATGAAACCAACATAGTGTTACTGTTAATCGGATACATAGTGATAATGACATTGAATTTAAATAATCCAAAGTGGATAGCTACTATGATGAAGTTGGAATCAAACTCATTTTTTTGGTAATTTGTACTCCTCAATAAAATAGGATCATTGAGAGGAAGAACTGGACGATATATGATATGGCTAGATCCATACTTCTTGGGAGAAATGTGCCAAACCATTTTTGGTTAGAGGCGATTAATACCGCACGCCATACGATGAATTGGGCATATCTTCATCCACACACGTACACACACTATATAAGTTCTGGATAGGGAAGAAACCCAACCGATCTTATTTAGAGTTTTTGGGAGTCCTTGCCACATTTTGAGAGATAGAGAGAATTTGATAAAGTTTGATTCCAAAAGATGTGAGGGGATATTTTTAAGTTATTCATCGTTGAGTAGGACTTATAGGGTGTTTAACCTTGCAATATCTAAGGTTATGGAGTCAATAAACGTCACGATTATAGACGACTAGCCACATGATTTTGTTGTCCCTGACCTCAAGTGTGAGCAGGATGCACCCCCTATGATGATCTCATCATTCCTCGTACTATCCTGGTGGAGCCCGTGCTTGATTTAGAGTATCCACCCATTTAATTTCAAAGATTCAGGACCGTTCTGCTCTACTAGGTGAACCCACACTAGGTGTCAAGACTAACGCTCAACTTGAGAATGTGGTCAACTACTTTTGCTACACCTCCTTAGTAGAGCCAAATAATGCGAAAGAAGCACCCAAATATGAGTATTGGATATTCGCTATGCAAGATAAGTTTCTTTAGTTTCATAAGAACGATGTTGGGAGTTGCTCCCCCGACCTAAAGAGAAGAATGTGATTAGTACCAAGTGGATTTACAAAAATAACATGAATGAGAATGGTACCATAGTCCTCAATAAGGCTAGTTTGGTCATTCACGGATACACACAGATTGAGGGTGTATACTTTGACGAGACATTCACCCCTGTTGCTAGGCTTGAGTTCGTCCGCTTAATATTCACTATATCATGTCAACTACCTAAACTATTGACTACACTTTTTTAAAGGAGTACAATGGCCAGTCTGGGTATCAAAAATCCACAGAGGCAAGTTGTTAAAATTATATTGATTTAATACTTCAGGAATAAAAGTGTAAAAGATAATTGTGAACAGAAGAAAAGATAATACTAGGCACGTGTTTAAGCGAAAATTAACAAAGGGAGTAAAAACAATATATTGAAACTAGTATCCCTCACCTCAGATTAATTAGTATAAATGGTTACATGGGAAGACGGTTTTAACATGATTGAATCTCATTTCAACAATTAATTAAATCTAGAGTTGTCACCCCTTAAATCGTCATGAAAGCCTAATATGATTGTGGCGTCAACAAATACTCCGAAAGTTACACAACAAGGTCGTAAATATGGAGCATGCATAATATACCCCGTTAAATCTCCTAGGCATAAAATCAAGAACAACCCAATCAAATTAAACTCATAAAACCCATCACCAAGGTAAAACAACCAAATCAACCCAAGGTGAGTTCAATCAATCTTAACCTAGGCTAAATTAGTTACACAACATAATAGAAGACATGTATTTAAATGCAAGAAAGTAAAACAAAGCAATAAATGAAAGAAAATAATTCTACACTATAAAGAAAGAAACAAAACAATGGAAACTTGAATTTAAGGAGAGAGATAACGAATAGTGTTCTTACGCAACCTATATGGGCAAACCGTAGGAGGGAGAAAAGTCACACCCAAAATCTTCTCCAAAGCCTAACCTATGTAACCTAACTAAGAAGAACAAGAAATAAAAAAAAAATTCATTATTATTACAACAAAAATTGGTTTATATAGTAAGTGGGAAAATTATTAAAAGGAAAATAAATAAAAAGGAAGCTGGTGCCGAAAATGCTAAAGCATCTATCGAGTGACCAAAAACAGTCGATTGATTGATCGAACATTTATGGGTTATTGTTCTGTGCGTAGGCCAAATTCTGATTGACCGGTCGACTGGGGTCCCAAGGGTGATCGACCGGTGCTTTGTTTTGAGCAGCCCTTGGTGCATCTTGAGGGGAAAAAGTCCTTTACGAACTAGAAATGACGTGCTGCTTAAGGCCACGTGAAGTTGACTCAAAGAACTACGCTTACGTGGAATTACACCGAGCAGAAGATGAAGTATGAAATGTCTAAAATTCCCTTGAAGTTGAGTCCGACTACGAAAATTATCCTAAATGCAAATCCTCACTTTAAGCGTTTTAATACCTACAAAAGCTAAATGAAACCCTGCAAAGCATATAAACATACATAATAGAGGTTATATGGTTAAAGAGCATAAATATATGCATAAAGAACAAAAAAAGTGCTAGAAGATGTAAAGATAACGGGCCCGAGTATGCAGTTTTCGTGATGTATCACGCCCCTAACTTAGACATTGCTAGTCCCTAGTGATGAAGCAAATAAAGCCAGACCACATAAGGCAGTGCAAAACGTTCATAAATATAAACATAAATAAATGCCACTTTCGTAGGGAACACGATTGCATTTAGCCTATGCAATGAGCCATTAAACCCCTAGGTTCCCTAGTAGATGAGTGTTATCTCATGAGGGTTTTCAGGGATGAAATCCATAAACATCAAAGTTTTTTCAAAAAGTATACCCAACCAAAATGTGACAATCCCAGTAATAACAAAAAAGATTTCAAACACATTATTAGCAAAGTAAATGAATTCGCACAAAATTTCGTATTTTTAACATTATAGAATGTACCCCATAGAATTGAAACCTTAAAAGTGGGAGGAAAATCGAGCACATGCAAAGTATGATTTGTCAAAAACTTACATAAATCGGATAAGCATTAAAGCGTGCATATATGTTAATCCTCACAGATATTACACTCAACAAATGAAATCACTCAGAACGGGAGGTAATACACGGGACATGCGTGCATAAAGAGTAAATGTAAATGAAAACTAGGTCACACACATGTCAATATAGATGAACGCTACATATAAAATGAAAAATGGAATCTCAATGAAAGATATCGTTGTCAAAGGAGGCGAAATGTATTTTCACAGATTATCAAAACTATTAAAACTTTTGAATTGAATTCACCCTAGAATCACATAGGACTTTTATAGGGTTGTAATGTAGGATTGGGGTTAAGGCTATGAAAAGAAGGGAATTACTAACGGATTCAAAGGTGTTTGGAAATGAAAACTTGGGATAATGAAAATTTGCGGGCAATTTCAAAATTGGACTATGATTTCCATAACAAGAATTAGATATAAATTTGGAATGTAATAAATATTATTGAACACTATGTACATAAATGAAACTTTCTTTTTCTTTTCTTCTTTTTCTCACTTTTCTTATCTTTTCTTTCTTTTCTTTTTTCTTCTTTTTTTCATTTTTTCTTTTCTTCCACACTCTCATGTGATTTATTACAACCACATAACACAAACATCATTCAATCCCAAGCATCATTCGAAACAAAGGTATGGACGATGATATATATGGGTTATAAGTCCAATTCAGAGTTGGTTATAGGATTTGGGGTTTTAAAACGAAGGGCTATATTACGGCTCAAAGGGGTTAACGAGGGAAAGCATATAAGGTGAGATCAAGGTCAATATGCGTGATATAGAAAAGAGGGCCTATGATCATTTCCTGAAGTTTACGTAATTCTTGAGTCAAAACAACTTTAAAAATCATGCTCAAGTAACACATTTCAAGATATGACTCAATTAACGAACGATTAATGAAAGAATAGTGAGATTACCAACGACTGTAACGTTTTCAAAGAGGAAAGAGTAGTATATAAACGAAGAAAATCACAAATCTCACTAAGTGAAAGAATATACAATGCAATAAAAGATTACCGAGTTATAAAATTTTTAAACCAAATCATTAAAATAAGAAAAGCGCATGTGCTCATGCGAATAGCGTTTAATTCATGAAGTTATTCATAATATCAATGATATGAGGACTAAAGTCTAATAACTTCTATAATTGAGAACATGCATCATTGAGTTGTTTATTGCATCCGACAATTATTAAAATTTATATTTGAATACAAAGGGAAATGCCCAACAAAGGAGAAAAAAGAATGAAAATCGTTTTGAAATTTTTAATTTTTACTAGAATAGCATACTTCGGAAGAATATATAATCGAATCAAAGAAACTACCAATGAATGAATAGAATATCCCACATCCCCTAACTTAAATATGACATTGTCCTCAATGTGAATTAAGAACCAAGCTAAAGAAAGGAAAAGAGAGATATTACCCGAAATGGAGCGATCTCGTGACGGTACAAGTCCAATGATTCTACAAAATATGTTAGCACCAAGAATAAGGAAATTAACTAATTGCACTAGACAATAAGTAAGAATAAAGAAAAATAAGGAAATTAAAAAAACTAACTATTTATAATCTACAATTTGAACTTTTAACTAACTATACACTTGAAGTTTTAAATTTTGAGGGTCCACCCAAAAAACGATTTTAATTTAAGGGAAAATCTATGTATCCTCATATTCATGCATACCTTCTGAAAATTAGGCATTCCGTTTAAACAACATAAGGTATGTGTAAGACAGAAGAAATGAACCATCATCAATTAAAATTTTGGGGGGATGATAGGGGGTTTGGATTAAACAGGTGATGAAAATTCATGGGATAAAAAAACATAATTTCCTCTCAAAATTTTTGTTATTGAAATGGGAGGTGGCGCACATGGAGGCAAAATTACCTTAATAGAAAGCAACTCGAGAAAGTAATCATCATCGATGAAAGGGTTAAATATTTTAAAATTTTGAACCGATTCATCGGATACTTGTATCGGTTCAAAGATATAGAATAAAGATGGGGAGGAAATCAATTCAAACTCGAGAGATGAGTCATCATCGCTTGATGATTGAGTTTCAAATGAAATAAGATCATTTTCAATGAAATATTCTTCTTTGGGGACCAAAGAAGAAATCATTTCATTGCAAATGGATACTACGTCCACTTCTTCCTCATTTTCATTCTCTATTACACCATGGGCCTAGTCAAGAATGGTTTGTTCCAAAGTAGGCACAAAATCCTCATTTGGTTCAAAACATTCCTCGACTTCAAATGTCTCGGAAGAAAAATCATTGCCGGAATCGAATAATGCATGCAACTCTTATTCCTAACAAAGATTTTCTTTTCGATAATGTTTTTCAAATTTTTCATTTTCTTGAATGCGCAAGCTCTAAGGCAACCTCATCGGTGGAGGTGCCAATTCTTGATAATGAAAAGCTTGGAAACTATCCTCGGAACAACTATCAAAATCATTATCATAAGAATTTTGAAAGCTATTGCAAATCGTTTCAATATTCTTATCATAAGGATTTTGTGGCCCAGAATCAGAATAATCATTCTCAAAATTCCCGTAATCCGTGACTTGACTTTGGTAATACTCGCCCAAAGACATTTTGGATGTTTCAAGTTTTTGACTTTCCGATCATTCATCAAAATTCATAGGTTTGGAGGGATTTTAAGAATTATCAATACGATTACCGAAAAAATTAGAATAAGACATGCTTACCCCAAAAATAGCTCAAGATGGAAATTCCACAAAGTATGTGCGTATGAAAAATTCAAGCGTTTCTTGGTGCTCAAATGTAGAAGTCCTACAAAAAATAGTGAACCAATAATACAATTAGAATGAAAATATTACGAAATACTAAAACAATTAAATTCTAAAACAACCAAGTCCCCGATAATGTCGCCATTTTAATACAAGGGAAAACCATGGCTCTCGTGTTACCTGCGCCTGTCGTTGTTTTCGGATTCCACTGCTATTAAAAGACCTAAAGTATTGGCTACACTCTTTTAAGGCCAGCCCGGGTATAAAAAAATCCACAAAGACTAGTTGTTAGAATTATATTGATTTAATACTTTAGGAATAAAAGTGTAAAAGATAATTGTGAACAAAAGAAAAGATAGTATAGGCATGTGTTTAAACGAAAATTAACAAAGGGAATAAAAACAATATATTGAGACTAATATCCCTCACCTTGAATTAATTAGTATAAATGGTTATATGGGAAGACGATTTTAATAAGATTGAATCTCATTTCAATAATTAATTAAATCTAGAGTTGTCACCCCCTAAATTGTCATAAAAGCCTACTATGATTTTGGCGTCAATAAATACCCCAAAAATTGCACACATAAATTCCTAAATATGGAGCATACATGATATACCCCATTAAATCTCCTAGGCGTAAGATCAAGAACAACCCAATCGAATTAAACTCATAAAACCCATCACCAAAGAAAAGCAACCAAATCAACCCAATGTGAGTTCAATCAATCTCAACCTAGGCAAAATTAGTTACACAACATAATAGAAGACATGTATTTAAATGCAAGAAAATAAAGCAAAGCAATAAATGAAAGAAAATAAATCTACTCTACAAAGCAAGAAACAAAACAATGGAAGCTTGAATTTAAGGAGAAAGATGATGAATAGTGTTCTTACACAACCTATATGGGCAAACCCTAGGAGGGAGAAAAGTCACACCCAAAATCTTATCCAAACCCTAACATACCTAACCTAACTAAGAAGAATACGAATTTAAAAAAATATCCTTATTATTACAACAAAAATTGGTTTATATAGTAAGTGAGAAAAGTATTAAAAAGAAAAGAAATAAAAAGGAAACTTGCGTCGAAAATGGTGAAGCATCGATTGATCGACTAAAAATAGTCGATCGATCGATCGAATAAGTATGAGCTGCTTTTTTGTGCATCGCCCAAATTCTGAATGACCGGTCGACTGGGGTCCCAAGGCCGATCGACCGGTGCTATGTTTTGAGTAGCCCTTGGTCCATCTTGAAGGGGAAAAGTTTTTTACGGAAATGGTTATAACTTCTTTGTCTGAAGTTAAAATGACGTGCCGTTTGTGGCCAAGTGAAGATAACTCAACGAACTACATTTCGTGGAATTACACTAAGCCAGAGATGATGTATGAAATGTCTAAAATTCCCTTGAATTTGGGTCCGACGACGAAACTTCTCTAAAATGCAACCAATCCTCAGTTTAAGTGTTCCAATACCTACAAAATCTCAATTAAATCCTGCAAAGCATATAAACATACATAATTGAGGTTTTATGGTTAACCAACATAAATATAGGATTAAAGAACACAAAAGGTGCTAGAATGCATAAAGATAATGGGTTCAAGTATCCAATATTCGTGACGTATCAACCAACCATGTGGATCACAAGTAAGGAAAGTTCACCATTGGAGATGGGTGTGGGTCTAGCATTTTAGGGCATTGTTGAGTTGAGATATTTGGATTTCCTAAGCTAGACAACGTGTTGTACATCAAAGGGTTTGAAATGAACTTGATTAGCATAAGCCAACTTTGCAAAGAAAAATTTGCGATAAAGCTTGATTGACCCGAATGTACTGTTTATGATCAACTCGATGAACTTTTACTACAAGGAGTGAGGACCGACGATAATTTCTATGGGATTATTCCCATATCATCATTTGTGTTAAACAGTGCTAGGGTCCTATCTATACACCTTTGGCATTAACGATTAGGTCATGTGAACTTTAGAGATTTTGAGAGATTGGTGAAGAAAGACCTAGTTCGTGGCTTTCCACCACTAGGAAAACCAACTTCCTCGATTTATGATCCTTGTCAACAAAGAAAAAAAATTTGAAGTCTCCATCAGAAGTTAAATACCATTACCACCTCTCGTGTATTGGAGTTAATACGCATGGATCTTATGGGTCCTACTTGTATGAAGAGAATTGGTGGAAAGAGATGCATTCAAGTGATGATCGATGACTTTTTGAGATACCTTGTTGTGGGGTCTCTTAGTGAAAAGTTTGATGCAATTGAGTTCCTAACAACCAAATGTCGTGTACAACAAAACTAACACAGTGTCACTATTAATCGGATACGTAATGATAATAATATTGAATTTATAGAAGTCAAAGTGGATAGCTATTGTGATGATGTAGAAATCAAACACGATTTTGGTTATTCATACTCCTCAAGAAAATAGGATAATTGAGAGGAAAAACTGGATGATAAAAGATATGGCTAGATCCATACTTCATGAGAGAAAAGTGCTTAGACATTTTTGGGCAGAGGCGGTTAATATCGCATGTTATATGGTGAATTGAATATATCTTCATCCATGCATGTTACACATGCTATATGAGTTATAGATAGGGAAGAAACCCAACCTATCTTATTTCAGAGTTTTGGGGAGTCCTTGCCTCATTTTGAGAGATATAAAGCATTTAAGAAAGTCCGACTCCCGAAGAGATGAGGGGATATTTTTAAGTTATTCATCATTGAGTAGGGCTTATAGGGTAATTAACCTTGCAATATCTAAGGTTATGGAGTCAATATACATTATGATAGAGACAACGAGATGCATTCGTTTGTCTACCCTGACCTCGAGTGTGAAAATGATGCACCCCCGGTGATGATCTCATCATTCCTCATACTATCTCGGTGGAACCCGTGCTTATTTTAGAGGATCCACCAGCTTGGGTTTGAATGAGTTATAACCCTTCCGCTATACTTGGTGATCCCACACTAGGTGTCAAGGCTCACGCTCAACTTGAGAACGTGGTCAACTGATTTTTCTACTCCTCTTTAGTAGAGCCCAAGAATATGAAAGAAGCACTCAAGGACGAGCATTGGATATCCTATATGCAAGATGATTTTGTTCAATTTCACAAGAACGATGTTTGGGAGTTAGTCTTCCAACCTAGAGAGACTAATGTGATTGGTACCAAGTATATTTATAAGAATAATATGGATGATAATGGTACCATAGTACACAATAAGGCTATGTTGGTCACTTAAGGCTACACACATATTAAGGGTGTAAACTTTGATGAGACATTCTCTCATGTTGCTAGGCTTGAGTCTGTCTCCCTTTACTCACCATAGCATGTCATCTACACTTTTAGCTATATCAAATGGATGTCAAGAGTGCCTTTATTAATGGAATTCTAAAGGAGGACGTTTACGTGATATAACCGAAGAGGTAAGAAGACACAAAGTATCCAGAATAGCAGGGTACGATCTCCGAGTACCAAACTCAACAACCCCACCCATTGAAGCACCACTTTTGATCGATCGCAGGATACGAACTACCAACCCTCATGGTACTATTAGTGGAATGAAGAAAGACACCAGATCTTGTTACAAAACCTATCCAAGGCACTCCCCTACACTGACCTTAAGGTATGATCGATAAAAGATCCCGCTACAAACTCTCAAGGGGAAATAATCCAACTCAAAGAACACCGTCGACCACAGCCCACAGTTTGTGACAAGGTCCCAGAGTCCCCAAAGACCAATCCAAAGGTCCCCCAGTAGAATCTGACCAACCTTATCACCAATATCTTGGGAGTTATGGTACTCAATAACTAGACTTTTGTTAAATGCATCTCGGCACGTGTCATCTAAAAGCCCTTCATGTCTGTCATATTATCAGAAGAGTCCTATTTATTTGGTCGCTTAATGTATACCTCTATAATAAGACTTTTATATTATTATCAATGTTATCCTTCCCCTTTTAATGGCATAATAAATAGTGATTTCTAATATTTGCCTACATGTATTAGAAGTGATGATTACGAATCTAGTGATGGATTAAAACTCACACCTAATGATGATAACTTAATAAACTTACAATACTTGAAACACTTATAAAAACTTGACCGAACTCAAAATAGATGTATCTTTATTAATGGGGATGACATAATAACCATAAATTTGGGCACTCCCCAAAACCCTAAACAGTTACAAATAGGGTCCTCCTTAGACAAGAATGAACAAAAAGAGCTTACAGATCTCCGTACGTGAGATATCCATTTTCTCTGATGCAAACCCCATTAAGCAAAGACTCCGTAAGATGAAACCTGGATGCACCCTGAAAGTAAAGGAGGAAGTATAAAAATAACTCAGTGTAGGCTTCATCCGAATAATCGAATAACCCACTTGGATAGCTATAATCATACCAGTACCCAAAATCAGTGGCAAAGTATGAATGTGCGTAGACAACAAGAATCTTAATCGGGCCTGCCCTAAAGATGATTTATCTCTACCACAAATTAATTTATTAGTAGATAGTATAACTAGTAACGCGTTCAAATCCTTCGTCGACGGGTTGGAAGGATAGAACTAGATAAAAATTCACCCTGACTACCAAGAGAAAACTGGGTTCACCATCCCCTGGGGTACAAATTGTTATACAGTTATTCCCGTCGGTCTCAAGAATGCATGTGAAACTTACCAAAGACAGGACACATCTATCCTAAATGACCTCATACATAAGGAAGTAGAGATCTACATTAAGGCCTGATCATTAAGTCCAACGACCTGTAAGGACATGTACCGGTACTTCGAAAATTGTTCCAAAGGTTATGCCTCTTCAAAGTGAGGTTAAATCCACACAAACATGTCTTTATAGTCACTAAAAGGAAAGTTCTTGACTTCATTTTCAATAAGGTCGGAATCGAAGTAGACCTCGCTAAGGTTAAAACCATACAGGAATTGCCACCACCCAAAACAAAGAAAGAGATAAGAGGGTTCCAAAGCCAAACACAACTCATAAGTTGGTTCATAAACCAACTTACCACCATTTGTGAACCTATCTTCAAAATAATTGAGAAAGACTCACCCAAAGAATGGAACGCTCAATGCCAAGAAGCATTCGAGAAGATACTAGAGTACCTCACTCACCCACCGGTGTTAGTGCCTCCCCAACTGAAATAACCTATCATGCTCTATATGACAATAATCGATATGGTTGTCGGAGCCATTTTGGACCAATACGTAGAGAGTTCCCTAAAGTAATGTGACATCAACCATGTGAGCAAAAATCTAGTCTCCTATGAGATCAAATGCACCATCTTGAGAAAGGCTTGTGTATCCTTCGTAGGGATCACCCATAAACTACGACACTATATGATGTTCTTTAGTATACGACTCCATCTCTAGGACAGACCCACTGAAATAACTATTTGAGAATTCCTCTATATCTAGCTGAATGCCCAAGTCTATACTAGTTCTATCCCTTGACAGATGGAGAATACTAAAATAAGGCATAATTTCCTATGAGGATGTATTTTCCATAAATGATGGAGAAACTTGGGAACTCTAATTTGATGGAGACTCCAACAAAAGGGGATTCAGCATCAGAATGCTCCTCATATATCCTGACTCACGACGAGCCCCCACTTCTATCAAACTCACTTATGATTTCATTGTCAACATGGACGAATACGAAGCTTGCATAGAGATGGGAATCAACAATTTGAAAGCCTCACTACACCAAATTGGTTATTTTATAACTAATTGAAAAAAAAAATTATAAGTGTTCATGAAACTTACAAAAATTATAACGGTTTTAGTCACTTATAAAATTTATAAGTGTTCATGACTGATATAAAATTATTAATATAGCACCCATCAGTTAATATAGAACACCTGGGGGCACGTATCCCTTTCTAAGACTCAAAAAGTGTTAATTTTTTTTCCCTTCCCTCTATTATATTTTTCCATTCCCGCTTTAGAGCTCTATTGTATTTTCCCCATTCACCCGCCTCAGTTTAGGTCTTCGATCTCAGGCGTCTTTGGGCTTCGACTTCGTGCGTATTCGGTAAACCTTCACACTCACATAGCTAGATTGTTCCCCTGAATAGTTAGATTCATTTTGTTTATTTTTTTTCTTCAGGTAAACACATATATCAAATCGGTAGTTTTTTTTTGCATCAGAAGAGGTATTCATCTATTTTTTTCAAGAAGAAGAAATTTTGTGATTTTTTTTTTGGAGAAATTCGGTCTCAAGACTCGAAACTGAACAAAAATTTGTGAAGACCCATATTTCCAAAATATTCACCCTTTGAACCGTATTTCCAAAATATTTCCAAAAATATTTTCAAAATATTCCAAAATATTTCCAAAATATTCACCCTTTGAACCGTCTCAAGACCCATATTTCCAAAATATTCACCCTTTGAGCCGTTACTAATTTTCATTTGTAAGTGTTTTGAAAAGTTACAAAAAAATTATAACTCCTTGTTTTATAACAGTTTAAAACCGTTATTGTTTGGTTTATAAGTGTTTAAAACACTTATAAAATCGTGTTTTTAGTGCAGTGCCTATGGATATTCTAGCCTAGTCATCAGTTAGATATTTGGCATATGGAAACTTCAAGATGACAAGCGATAATTATACCATACCTACTTTAAATAGGTAGCTTCGTGATTCGAACATCTCGAATTTGACTTTCTCCTAAGTCCTAAAAATCGTTTTGCGTACGCACTTAATACCCTAGCCTATATGATTGACATTCTAGAAGGAACTACAGAAATCATGTTTACTATGACTATCCAGAGCACACCTTCTTATTCTTTGAGGTAGATGCCATCGAGGAGACAATAGTAGAGCCTACAATATGGTACTACAACATATGGAACTTGCTAAAAAAGAACCACTACCCACCCGTTGCCTCTCCAAGTGATCGGTTCACCCTAAGATGATTGGAGATCTAATTAATTATCTATGGGGTCCAACTCTACAAAATAGGGTTAGATGGAGTACACTTACGATGCTTCACCAAAGATTCGACCCTTGAAATCATGGGAAAAATCAATAGCAGAAAATGTGGTCCACAGATGAGTGGGCACACCCTCTACCAATAAGTACTTCGGTATTCATATTACTGGACTATCCGACAGAAGGATTGCATGGATTATATTAAAAGATGCCTCAAATGTCAACTTATGCCTCAAATGTCAACAGTATTTTCGTTCCCGAGAACTCTACTATATGATCTCACCCTGGCCTTTCTCCACCCGGGGAGTAGATATAATAAGGAAGGTAACTCATATGTCCTCCATTTGGCATGAATGTTTCTAAGTCACTATCGACTAGTTTATAATGTGGGTCGAATCCAATTCTTACTCAGTGCTAAATGCTAAGAAAATGTCCAAATTCATACGTTGAACTTCATTTTTTGATTTCGCACACCTCATAAATTGGTATTAGACAACGCCCTTCACTTCAAGAAAGAGGTATTAAACCTACTACATGAATAAGGAATTACTCGGCATAAGTCATCTCCATACAGACTGAAAATAAATGGAGAAGTCGAAGCTGTTAAAAAGATCGTAAAATGCAGCATCACAACATTACTGAGACTTACAATGACTCATGAGAAAAACTCCCATACACCCTATGGGGCTACCACACTACATAATGATACTAAATAGGGGCCACCCCTACTCTTTAGTTTATGTAATGGAGGTAGTACTACCCATAGAACTTAAGATACCGTCCTTATGGGTCACGATTGAAAACCAAGCTATCGAAATTGATTGGTCCAAGTTCATTACGACGAACTAGCTCTCCTCTACAAAAGGATATTAAAAGCCATGTATCACAATCAGGGCTACCAATAGCATATCATCCAAGCATTGAATAAGAGAGAGAAATGTACAATAGGATGACCTAGTCATAAAAGAGAATCTCAAACCTTCCCGGACTCCCGGAGGAAAATTTACACATAATTGGGGAAGACCCTACCTCATCACTAATATAAAAATTTATGGGATGGATACCTTAGATAATCTTGACGAAGTCACGTTATCCCAACCCTTCAATCTCGATCAATTAAAGAAATTATTTCCTTAAGCCCTGAAGTGGTATAAAGGATAGGACCTATTTAAGTACCAAAACAATCGATCATATCCGGTAATAAAATATTGCTCTAAGGCAGTTTTATGACACGACATGGTCTTCTTTATTTAAAAAACATCACATGAAAGGTAGTATTATGAAAGCAACGGTTAAAAAAATACATAAAGGGAAAATACACTACACCTATACACTTTTTCCCAAAAATATAAACACCAAACAACATCCCCTCAAATACCCCAAAACCCGGGAGAAAACATCACATGGACAGACTCACTAAGGGACCCCCACAAAAGGCACCTTATATGGGATGAGGGACGGTGATTCGATTCCAAAGCTATGTCAAAATGGTCTCGCCTAGTTACAAAGCAAAGAAAAAAGGTAACTGCCTTCTCTCATCACTACGACGTCATATAAGTAGCCCTCTAACGAGCAGATAAAATTCATCTCTCTCCAAAATAAAAGTCTAAAAAAGGGGCACTTTTTCCATGTGTATATGTGTCTTTTATTTTTCGTGTCACCCCTTTTAATAAAAAAAAATTAGACTCACTACCTACATGTATATATCCCTTTTATTATGTCTTTGTTTGAAGTATATTACTACCTTTTTTTAATAAAAAGAGTTTAGGCTCATTCGGTCCATACGCCTGATGTTCCCCACTATGATTCATGAATTAAAGAAAGATTAAAAAATACAAAGCCATTCATCATACAAGAAGGGATAATTTATTTTTATACATGATGTATAAATAGAATCCCCATACACGCCAAAAAGTGTATTGAGGATTCCTCGCGTTCCTCCTAAGTAAGAAAAAACTACATAAATACAACGAGGCCTTGCCCCAACCAAAAAACACAAAAAACACGTTTTTGATAGGTTACATCAAATCCCACCCAAAAGAACACCCACAAATATTACCCCACCATACTATCAGGCACAAGACCTATTCCGAGGATGACCACCAGCACAAATCTCACCCACGGTCCCCGAACTCAACACCCTTGCCCATACACCTAATGAAGACACTCTATTCAGATATGCTTGACCACCCGAACACTGGATGAGGCTCGTATACAGCCTCAGATAATTAGTAACAATGTCTCCCTTAAGCTCCGTAGTCTGTTGGAATAAGGCCAAATGCGTCGACGACCAGTGCGTTAGCATCTCCCCTAACTCGGAGGCGTCAACCAGTTGCTATTGATTGTTTGTAAAGACATAAACTCAGTCAAACTATAAAGAGAAAAAAATGAGAAATATGTACAAAAAGGGAATTAAAAACTCATATCGTTCATGAAATGGAAGGGGTCCAAAGATAATGTTAGCATGCCAAACGCTGAGCCGCAATGACGAATGTGTATGACTTGGTCCTCCTATTGAAGTGCCACAATGAAAGAGGACATTAACACCAAAATCATGCAACAAATAACCTGAGTCTCTAATGAAGACGGAGTGACAGAATCCAAATAAAGAGATGTTGGATCACACCCAACCAATGGGTCAATCGGACCCAAAGAATATGTTCTCCCCCCACCAGGAGACTACCCGACAATGACAACAAAATAGGGCATATAGCATCTCAAAACCCAATTTGCTTCCCCTCACCATGATAAATGTGATCAAAATAGGACCACGAGAATTACTCTGCGATATATGTCCAAAAAAAGTGGCATTGTTGATTCCTGAACGAGCATCGCATAAAACGGATGAGTGGAACTTTCCATAAAAGGAAACTCGAAATCAATCCATTCAGACATTTTGCCATTCAGCAACCCCCACCCATTTCTAATCATACCACCTTTAACCCCTATAATTTCCTACCTCTCATATTCGTGCCCCTGTAAATCTCTAAAATGCGCAAACCTATCTTAAGTCCTTTCAATTAACATGAAGAGTGTCTGCGCACTCACACTCTTAGTCGACCGCCATTATGGACACCCTTATTTATAATATGGGGTCTTTTATGCCGCCTGATAAAATACCCTAAATTCGGCCTCACCAAAATCCTTAAGGTAAACTACCCCAAAGGAAAACCAAAGAGACTAAACCCCCACAAAATAAAACCCTCTATGGCCAATTTGAAAAAAGAAGAAAATTTTAAAAAGGCCCAAAATCTCTCCTTATGACCTTTAGCAGTTCGGCTAAAAGCCTCAAGGACCTTCAAGCTTTATGTCAATAAGATCTTTTGCTATTTGGTAATCCCCCTCCCAAGTAATGATTAAAAAATTTAGCAAATCTCTCCCTAACCATCCACGTGTCACCCCACCTCGGATCAATGGTCCAGGAACTTCTGTAGCTCGCTCAAAAGCCGGAACCAAAGCCCTATAAAAGGAGGACCCAACCAATTTTGAAAAGCACATCAAAAACTAACTTTGATTCAGTTTTTTCACTTTCTTATCCCTCGAGAGTCCTAGATATTCGAGGTCATTCTGAAAAGTCCCAAAGAAGTTAGTACTTCGGAGAAATTGCTTTTCCCCAACAAAAGTTCGTACTTCTGAAAAGTCTCTTTAGTATCGAACAAGGTTTGTACTTCTAAAAAGTCACCTTCGAAATAAAAACAAAAGTAAACTTGTGGGTGCATTCCGCAAAAGTCGAAACTTCTAAACGAAGCTTTGCCAATCTAACGAAGCTCTTCCCACCTCGGGCACGTAAAGTGGGGACCCTTCTCCGAGAAAAATATGGTTCACACTACAAGGGAAAGTAGAATATGATCAAATTTTGGTTCTAACACCTCACACATAAATTGTGATAACTGTCCATACTCGTTTATCTCCTTTAACCTGGCCCCCGTTTAGGGGACAAGGTATGCACTTTACAATGTTTATATTTTAAAGCCTAATTTAAAACCAAAACCTCCGTTAATCAACTTGACATGATCATATGTTAAAACAATCTTAATCAAATGCCATAATGACCATTATAAAATATGAAAAAAACTTTTCAAAACCATTCTAAGAAAAGTGCTAATGAACCGAGTCAGTTCGAAACTTTGCACAAGCAAAGTCTAAAATACTACTCCCACTACTTCTCCATAGAAATAAAGCCCATCCTTGTGGCGGCACATCGAATAAGTGTTTTCATATAAAATACTTTTCAAACGCTGGCCATTGATTATACAAACTTTTAACATATATATATATATCAATCCAACACAACGAAAATGCTATATTAAGGACTAGGCTCCTTAAATACCGATGTAAGGGGAAATTTCCAATCGATTTAATTTGTTTGTAATTGTTTTAATTTCGAACAACAAATTTGAGTCATAGGTTAGAATTTGTATTATTTATCTCGTAAGCCTATGACATTATTGATGAAGACGTAGTGGCTAAACATCAAAGTGGATATACATCGTGCCTAGGGTTGTGTTTTTTTTCAAACTTCTAATCTTTTCGATTTCCGATCCGATTTTTTTGAATTTGGAATGAAATTTTAATTCGCCGATTTTTGATTTCTGATTTTTTCGAAAAAAATCGGATCGGAAATCAAAAATACTTCTGAATTTTCAAATTTCTAATTTTTTCGATTCGACTTTTCCAAAAGTATGTTGATCCTATTTTTCGATTTTTTTCAAAATTATTTTTCAATTTTTGATTTTTTCGATTGTTTTTCTTCTGGTTTTTTGAAAGTTTTCCATATCCCACATCGGTTGGGAGAGGAAGATGGATCCAAAGTGTGATCTTTAAAAGGAGAGATTCCTCCTAACTTCTACACAAATGAAAAAATTGGTCAAATCCTCATGTATTTATATGTTGGTGTTGATACCAAATTTAATCTACTGACGTGGACCAATCCTACGAAGACACGTGGCTATCTACATGGCATCTACAAACACTTTCGAGGAACCCACTCGCTCCGAGGAACAAGACTACAACGAGGAAGACTAGTTCCCCGAGGAACACTGTTTACTCCGAGGAATTCATATGCTCCGAGGGACAAACCTCTCCGAGGAACTCTTAAATACCGAGAAGATTAGGCGGTCCGAGCAACTCATGGCGGTCCGAGCTGCACCTCGAAGCAGGATACCAACAGTTTAAATGCTCATTAAATTCTTATCATTTGGACGCGCATGCAAAGAGGGCATTAAATGTATTACCCTTTCATATGTATATCATTTAATGTAGTACCCTTTCACATTAAAGCCTCAGGACTATAAATACATTGTACAATCCTCATTGTAAGGGATCTGAAGAATCGAATCTGATCCTCCCAGACTGGAATTTCTTGAGACAATTTGTAATCGAGAATTCTAATACAAACAACAATAACATAACAGTGGACGTAGGCCATTCTTATAAGGCTGAACCACTTTAAAAATTCTTTGTCTCATTTTATTTATCTGTGATTGAATAATTAGAGTGATCTAATTTTTTACATCAACAGATTGGCGCCGTCTGTGGGAAACGACTAGTAATATCGTTTTCTCACCAATAACAATCCATTACCAATGGCTGATATGCCAGAATCCAGCAATCGAAATGCCGGAACCCCTCTAAATCCATCTGCTCCACCAATTATTCCAGATCTGACAGAAATAATGGCAAATCTGGCTCAGGACCAGACCGTCATGCAAGAAACGATGCGACAACTCATCCAAACCATCCATGGCGGTGCACCAGCCCATTTCGGACCACGAAGCATTCAAAGAAATACTCGTGCACCTTCTTCACGTACTAGGCGTACTAATTAATATCGCAATGAAGAAACTGAAGATTTTTCTTATCAACCTGGACAAACTTCGTCAGTGCGAGCCACGGATACTGAATAACGTGTCACCCTCTCCCCAGAGAGGGCCAGCGCATTGGAAAGATTAAGTAGGGCCTCTCCTTTCGATCGATAAGGCCCTAGGAGGAACAAAAGTCCTCCTAATGCAGCGTCGAGGAGCTTTCGACGACCATCAGATTTAAGGGAAGGATCTGCCCAGTCGCGACTAGCTACTCATCAAGATGAATCTTATGACCGACCAGCTGCTCGTTGAGATAAATCCCAGGAAACCACTTCAACGCGATCAGTTGCTCGAACCAATAAGCCCGAGGAAGGAAATGATGCGTGGAAAGGATCTATTCAGAGGCTGGAGGATAGATTAGGGGAAATGGCTAAGGCCAAGAACCCTTTACAACGAACCTTTGTTCGAGGAACACATTTTGTCAAAGACATTGTTAATTTTCCAACACCATCAAAGTTCAAAGCACCTGTTGTGACTCCCAAGTATGATGGGAAGACTGACCCTGTCCTTCATATAGAACAATATCAAGCTGCTGCCGACATCTATGCTGTCCCAGACGAGATGAGATGCAGGGCATTCTCGGGAACTCTTACCGGATCTGCTCAGATATGGTATAATAATCTTCCTCGGGGTAAGATTTCAACTTTTCTTCAACTGACCGATTTATTAATTGGGAATTTCTTCTTTGGAGCAAAGCCAATTAAACGAGTAGCACATTTGTTAAGTGTTAGACAAAAAACTGGTGAGAGTATCAGAGATTATATAACTCGTTTTAATAACGAAAAACTCGAAGTCATTGATTATGAGGAGAAGACAACAATTACCGCTTTGATGAGTGGACTACTGCCGAACAAGTTGTACTACACTTTGGCCAAAGATCCACCTCGAACCATGTCGGACCTAATGGGAAAAGCGTCCAAGATTATGAATGCCGAGGAGGCTATGTCTGCGAAGAAGAATATGGACGCCAAAGAAACCAAGGTGGAAGGTGATAAAGCTAAGAAGAAAGAGCATAAGAACAATGGTAGTGACAAACAATCCAAAAATAGGTCTTCATGGGAGGTCTTGAAGAAATTTGATAATTACACGCCTTTGAAGGAAAATATCAACCACAACCTGGAAGAGATTAAGAACAACGAGGAGTCAAACTGGCCAAAGAAAATGAAGTCGGACCCTGACACGAGGAATAGGGAAAAATATTACGAGTTCCATAAGGATCATGTCCATATGACCAAAAATTTCATAGCTCTTCAGAACGAGATTGAAACACTCATCCGACGAGGAAAGCTAGCAAAGTATGTTTATTGGGGAGGCGAAAGAAGAAACAACGACCGAACTAGAGAGAGGTCTAGATCTCCTCGTCGAGCAGAGGAGAACAAGAAGAGAAACCATGAAGTTGATCCAGAGGATGACCATGATCTTCCCAAGAAACCAAGGCAGCCAGAACGAGAGGTATTTTCAATACACTTTGGCTCATTTGATTGTAATGTTATTACAGGATGAGATGCAGGCACTGTTCTAAAAAACCCGCCTAGGCTCCGCCTAGGCACGCCTAGGCTTGAGGCTTGGGAGAAACGCCCCGCCTTAACATTTCGACGCCTTATGCTTGGTAAAATCCTTAAGGCATAATTTTTCTTTAAAAACAACAATGCTTTAGTGAAACGATATCGCCTTTTAAAGACTTTTTTGCAAATCGGACCATTATCTCATCCAAAATAATAAAATAGCATTTTTATTTGCAAATATTCAGACATATTTTTATGATATGTACAATTTTAGTATTTTAATAGCCTTGTTATGGTTAAAAAATATTAAAATATATTAAAAATACCTAAACGCCTTTTCACGCCTTTTTACGCCAAGGCCCGCCTAGGCTTCTAAGGCTTAAGGCTTAAGGCTTAAGGCTTGGCCTCCACGCCTCGATCACGCCCCGCGTTTTTTAGAACCTTGGATGCAGGAGGAAGAGACCTTACTGCAGAAAGAAAAGCTTACCTCGGAGAGGCTCAAGCTTGCTCGTACATTCAGGGAATAAATTTAGCTGAGGAAGATCGCCCGAGAAAGGTAAACAAAGAAAAAATGATCATTGGGTTTTCAAAGAACGACATCGTAGGTGTTTTATATCCTCATGATGACCCGCGGGTGATCAAGATGAGAATGAAGGAGGTAATGATTTCAAGAGTGTTGGTCGACAATGGTAGCTCGGCAGACATCATGTTCTACTCGTGCTTCGATAGCTTAAATTTAAAGCAATCTCAACTGGAGCCTTACCACAGACCCTCATCGGTTTCGCTGGCGAGAAAGTATTTCCACTTGGGATGATCAAGTTGGATATATTCATTGGCACGTGGCCTGCTTGTCGGACATAAAGAATACTCTTTTTTGTGATGGATAAGAATGTCCAATCATCGTACAATATCATCATGGGAAGAGTAGGATTGAAGAAGTTCGAGGCTGTGCCATCTACAGTGCATCAATGCCTAAAATTTCCAACAAACTTTGGAGTAGGAGTTATGAAAGGTGATCAGAAAGTAGCTCGGGAACGCTATTATTCATCCGCCGAGCAAGTAGAACTGGAAGAATCAAAGAAAAAGACTACTACCTATCAAGTGGATGAAGGTGCAGAAATCGAAACCTTGGATCCTCGGGATGAGTAACAACTTGTGAAGGGTCCAGTGATGGAAGCTACTGAAAATATCATTCTGGACGACGAGCACCCTGAACGAACTACTCAAATAGGTTCATCGTTGGATGCCTCATTAAAACAGGAATTGATAACTTTCCTTAGAAGCAGAAGACAAACTTTTGCGTGGAGTCATGAAGATATGCCCGGGATAGACCCAACCTTCTTATATCACGAGCTCAATGTGAATAAGGAGATCAAGCCTGTGAAGCAGAGAAGAAGAGTATTCAGTCCCGAGAAGAATCAAGCTATACAGGAGGAAGTCGAGAAGCTCCAGAAAGCTTGTTTCATTGAAGATGTTAAATATCCAGATTGGTTAGCTAATGTGGTGATGGTAAAGAAGAAGAATAACAAGTGGAGGATGTGTGTAGACTTCACCGACCTCAATAAAGCATGCCCAAAGGATCACTTTCCGCTGCCCCGAATTGATCAACTAGTCGATGCTACCTTGGGACACGAGTTACTGAGCTTCATGGATGCTTATTCTGGTTACAATCAGATCAAAATGAAACCTGAATACAGGGAAAGTACTTCTTTCATTACCCCTAGGGAAACTTATTGTTATAATGTTATGCCTTTTGGTTTGAAAAAGGCAGGTGCGACATATCAGAGGCTGATGAATAAGGTCTTTGCTGAACAAATCAGTGACAATATGGAAGTCTATGTCGACGACATGCTGACAAAAAGCAAGAAAGCTGCCGATCATCTAGTTGACTTAAGTCAAACTTTTGATCAACTAAATAAATATCAAATGAAGCTGAACCCGACGAAGTGCATATTTGGAGTACGAGAAGGCATGTTCCTCGGGTACATTGTCAATCAACGAGGCATTGAAGAAAATCCTGAAAAGATCAAAGCTCTATTAGGGCTACGATATCCAACAACGAAGAAGGAAGTACAGAGTCTCACAGGACGAGTAGTGGCACTCAACAGATTTATGTCGCGAGTAACTGATAGATGTCTCCCATTCTTCAAGACACTCAGAAAGACTTTTGAGTGGAATGATGAATGTGAGAAGGCCTTTCAAGACTTGAAGAAATACTTGGAAGCACCTCCACTGTTGTCCAGGTCGGTGATGGGAGAAAAATTGTATTTGTACCTTGCAGTGTCCGAGAATGCAGTTAGCTTGGCGTTGATCAGAGTGGAGAATGGAGTAAAAAAGCCAATTTACTACACAAGTAAGGCCTTCCGAGGAGCAGAGATCAGATATCCAAGGCTGGAGAAATTGGCACTGGCGCTAATTGAGGCGAGTAGTAGAATGAGGCCATACTTTTGGGCTCATACCATAGTCGTATATACCGATGTGCCATTGAGACAAGCCCTTCATAAACCAGAAAAATCAGGGAGATTGATGTACTAAGCAATAGAGCTCGATGAATATGATATAATTTATGAACCCAGATCATCACTAAAAGGGCAGGCTGTAGCAGATTTCATAGCGGAGTTCACCTATCCTGATACCCTCGAGGAGCAAAGATTGCTCGCTGATCAACATGTGGATGTTACAGGATGTGATGCAGAGACAGTTGGGAGGATTCCATACGAGGAACAAGAGTTGCTCGCTGATCAACCTGTGGATGTTACAGGATCGATAAACACTAGCTCAAACCTACTCCGGTTGGTAAGAGGGCAAGTGGATGTTACAAAATCATTAAATTCGAACTCGGACCAACTCCGGTTGGTAAAAGGGCAAGCAAAGATGATTGATGGGGAGCAAGAAAAATCTGGGGAGGATGAAAGGAAGCAGCAAATATTTCACCGAGGAACTCTGACTGATCAAAAATTTGAAGATGAGTTACCTATATGGAGGCTTTATGTAGATGGCTCATCTTGCACAGCAGGATGTGGCGCGGGGATAGTTCTGAGCACTCCGGACGAGGTCGACATGGAATACGCCTTGCGTTTCCAATTCAAAGCCTCCAACAATGAGTCTGAATATGAGGCCATGATTGCAGGGCTTAATCTGGCAAAAATTATAGAGACGCAGCAGGTCATGATCTTCAGCGATTCCCAATTGATCGTAAACCAAATGATGGGAATTTATGCAATTATAGGAGAATTAATAATCAAATATCATGCAAAGGCAAAGGAGTTGGTATCAGAATTTACCGCTATTCAGCTGGTCAGAATACCAAGAATGGAGAATGCGAGAGCAGACACCCTAGCTCGACTAGCATCAGCTACTCGCAACGAGCTACGACGAACGATCCCAATTGAAGTGTTGGCTGGTCGGAGTATAGATGAATATCTTACGATGAACTTTATCACCCTTGATTTAGGACCATCTTGGATGGATCCCATCAGGGCATATATCGAGAAGGGAGAATTGCCAATTGACAAACTCGCAGCGAAGAAATTGAAGTTTAAAGCTGTTCGGTATGTACTAACTAATGGTGTTTTATATAGACGAGGAATTATGGCAGGTTTACAGAGATGTGTACATCCCACCGAGGTGAAAGATTTGATTGAAGAGATCCATAAAGGGTCTTGTGGAGCACATGTAGCAGGTCGGACGCTTTTGCAAAGGGTGATGACGCAAGGATACTACGGGCCAACGATGAGGACTGATTGTATAGCTTATGCCAAGAAGTGTGACAAGTGCCAGCGTTTTTCCTCCATCCGAAGAACTCCACAAGCATTGTTGACACCCATAACTTCCCCTTGATCATTTGCCATGTGGGGGATAGATTTGGTTGGACCACTTCCAACGACCCGAGGAAGGTTCAAGTACCTCGTCGTCGCAGTGGATTATTTTACTAAGTGGGTAGAAGCTGACCCACTCATTGATATGACGTACGAGAAGGTGTACCAATTTGTTTGGAAGAACATCATTTGCCGATATGGCCTCCCTCATGCCTTCATCACAGACCATGGAACACAATTTGATAACGAGGAGTTCGCTGCCTATTGTCATCAGTAAAACATTTTGAAAGTTCATTCAACACCAGGACATCCTCAAAGCAATGGACAAACTAAAGTGACGAACAGAACGCTGCTGAACGGGTTGAAGAAACGATTGGATGATGCAAAAGCAAACTGGATCAACGAGCTACAATCAGTACTTTGGGCTTACCGAACTACTCCCCGAGTAGCAACTGGAGAATCACCATACATGTTGGCGTTTGGAAGTGAAGCTGTCATACCAGCAGAGTTGGGCCTCCCAACACACAGGTTACTGAATTTCAATTCCCCTGTCAGCGATTTAATGAGAAGACTGGATTTAGACATGCTCGAGGAGGTCAGAGAGGAGGCAACTATTAGAAATGCTGCTTACCAGCAGCGGACAACTTTGTTCTACAATAAGAGGGTGAAGAAGTGCGGCCTGAAAGAAGGAGACTATGTACTGAAGAAAGTAATTCAAAAGCATAACAAACTGGAGGCAAACTGGCATGGACCATATCGAGTTACAGAAGTTGTTCGACCAGGAACTTATCGAATAGCAACTCTAGAAGGCGAGGAATTTAAGAATGCAGGGAACGCAGAGCACCTGCACAAGTATTATCAGTGATGTATATGTAACGCAGTTCCATCAGTATGAATAAAATAAAAATATTCTGCAAGTCTCTCCGTTTAGTAAAAAAATTTTGGGGAATACTAGTGCTACGCACTACTCGGCATAGCTCGGCAGACTACTCAAGAAAATATTCCAAACTGTACCAACTTAGTTGGTCGACGAGGAGAAAATATTCCAAACTGTACCAACATAGTTGGTCAACGAGGAGAAAATATTCCAAACTGTACCAACTTAGTTGGTCGACGAGGAGAAACTATTCCAAACTGTACCAACTTAGTTGGTCAACGAGGAGAAAATATTCCAAACTCTACCAACATAGTTGGTCGACGAGGAGAAAATATTCCAAACTCTACCGACATAGTTGTTCGACGAGGATAAAATATTCCAAACTGTACCAAAATAGTTGGTCGACGAGGAGAAAATATTCCAAACTGTACCAACATAGTTAGTCGACGAGGAGAAAATATTCCAAACTGTACCAAGTATGGTTGGTCGGGGATAAAAACCCACTAACTGTAGTTGGTCGACGAGGAGAATTTATCGACCTTGGTTGGTCGGACACATTTTATGAAAAAGATAAAAATTTACCAAGTATGGTTAGTCGGGGATAAACTCTCACTAACTATAATTGGTCGACGAGCACAATTTAACAACCTTGGTTGGTTGGAAAAATTTTAAACATTTTTATACTCATTACTTTATTATTAAGTGATCGAGCAACATTACTGATACTTGTAACTTTTTTATTACTAAGTTGGTCGATGAACAACACAATATTGTTATTTAACAGATATGCATAAATATAAAGTGTTTGATATTTACAAGACAATAGCAATTAAAGATTTGCAAGCAATAATGAAAGTCTTTCATTAAATTCGAAATAAATTACAAGTTACATTGATAATAAAATGAAAATTACATTGATATGTATACTAACTGTTACATTAAAAATTCATATTCTACTGGTCTTTTCCCCTCAGCTTTTGATACAGGTTCCTCGCCAGCAGGCGGATCATTTAAAGACTGAAGAGAATTGATGAAGTTCAAATCCTTCAGCATCCTGACGTTCATCACAGAAGGTCGATCTAATAGATGCTCGGGACGAGATACCTCAATTTGAGAATGTAAATTGTAGTCACCGAGGTATTTTGAAATTAGGCTCCGAGGAAGGTCTCGAGCAGGGATCCATTCCATGTCCAATTTGTATGGTGGCACAGGCAAGTCGAGCAACCCGGGATCGTGGTAGTCCCATAGATAGTGACCTTGTTCGAGCTTCAGCACACCTAAGGCATTCAACCAGCCTTGCTTATAGCCCTCGTCGTTGGCATTCTGGATACGATCATCCAAATGGAATAATGCTTCGTTGTATCCATCCATCCATAACTCCCTGGGCTGTTTATGGAATTGATACGTCAGCTTTTCTAGCTGCTCGTGGAGATTCTTGATGAAGAGCTCCTTACTCCCCAAGACGGACTTCGGAGCAGCGAGCTGTTTCTCCAGGTCCCTAATCTTCTTTGACATATCAGATAACACCTGGTTCTTCGCCATTAGTTGGAAGGCCTGGTTCTCTAAGGCAGACGCTATCCTCTGTTCCTCGATAAGAACCCGAGCTGCTCTTGCTCGTCCCCGAGGATCTCTTGCTCGACCACGAGAAGATGTGGAAGGGCCCGACCTCCTCAAGGTGTCCAACTCTTCCCTTAACTTGGCATTCTCAACTTCTAAGAATGGAAATTTCTCGCCAGTCACTGGGATTAGGGCTGTTGAAGAAGAGGCTGCAGACTTCAATTGTGATAGCTCTTTCTGCAAATTGTTGTTCTCTTGCTCCAGCAGCTCGGCAATCTGTCTGCATTCCTCAACCTCGCCCCTCAAGGTCCTCTCCCTCACATCATATCCAGCGAAAATATTCTCGTAGCCCTTGTCGACGATGATTAGCTTGTATTTCTTTTCATAACTCTCATGCAACAAGGCAGTGGATTCTTTGTATTGAAGCTGAAGGTCTTCGAGGATGCCTTGGAGATCCTCGATCATTTCGTAGTAAGCCACATTGTTGGCAACCGCTCGATTAAGCAGACACTTCAGGTACTGATATGCTTCCACTGCTTGTTCTGAAGCATCCTGACCGAGGATGTCGGCAACTTGTGCAGCATTCAGGTCTGTGTGACCAGCCTTAAAGTACTCATTGCATTATTGCAGTAACTTTGTATCATGAGCAGATAATAGTTCCATCCTGGCCAGAAACTAGAAGAGAAAGAGAAGCAGTAATCAATAAGAAGCATAACCAGAGTATGAATAAAAGAGACAACCGTATGGAAGAAAGAGTTCAAATTTTATTAGATCATAGTTCAGGAGTACAAATTCTGGGTTACATTTGACAAAAAAGAAAAATAAAAGGTAAACCGAACAACATTACACCTTTTCCTTATCTCCCAAAACCTTCTCGAAAGGTTGGGAGGAGGAAGCAGGTTTCTCGGAGGGAAATGTGGGTTGTTCGGAAAGCACTAGCTGTTGCTCGGAAGAAGAAACGACTTGCTCGGCAGCAGGCTGGTTGGTTAGGGCATGTTCTCCCATTACCATTGAAGACTCCTCAGAGGTAGCTTTGTCCTCTTCTAATTCTTCTGGAGTAGGAGGGGGACCAGGGATGTGTCTCTGGAAGAGCTCGGATGACTCGTCGACCTTCATTTCCTAAAGGGCAGCAACCCATGCATCCCTAAAATACTATAGACTACCATATTCCACTTGAGAGACCATGGTAGCACACCCATTATCCCACCCCTTGTCCCAGCCAGATCTGAAGGACTTCTTTACAGCAGCTTTACTTTTGGCCTTCTCCAAGGCAAGCTTCTCGGACAGCTAATCATCAGCAGCTTTCAGTTTTTGTTCAGCTTCCTCCTTCTGCCGAGTTACTTCCTGGAGCTGGTCCAACCTCTCCTCAGATATTTTGAGTTTATTTTCCAGCTCTCCAACGGCTTTGAGTTTCTCCTCAAGCTCTTTATTTGCCTTCTCCAAGGCATTCTTTTTCTTCTCCAAATCCTTGGAGGCATCAGCAACTCGAGCTTTTTCTTGCTCGGAGGAGGAAAGTTTTTTCTCCCAGATAGCCTTATCAGTGGCATACTTCTGGCGGGAGTCTTCCAAAGATTTGAGAGCCTCTTCCATAGCTCCCTCCACACTGGACAAGGAGCATGAGGCTTTAATGGCTTCATCCTTTTTCAGGATTATGTTAAAGCAGCTCGTCAACTGTGAACAGAAAAAGAAAGCAAGTTAAAACAAGAAATAACAAAGGAAATTATGAAAAGTTTAAAGTAAAGAGACTTACTGAAGCAAGGTGACGAGCAGCCAAAGAAGTAACCATGTCCCGAGTAAGGTTATCTTCAGTACCTTGGACCTCGGGAATGGTTAAGGACTTTACCGAGCTCATGTCAGAGCTCGGGGGAACAAAAGTGGGAACTTCAGTCCCAATAGCTGGGGGCTGAATGATGGTATCAGCTAAATTGACCGATGAGCTCTTCTTCAGCCTCCTCGGGAGAACAGGTACAGCCAAGGTAGAACCCTTGGTCGGTGATATCACAATCACCTCTCCAGGAGCAGCAGACCTGCTCGGAGCCACTGCGGGCTTGTCAGCAACCTTCTCGGCAACTTTAGCAGGAGCAGTTGGAGGAGCTGCATCATTCTTATTTATCCCCTCCCTTGGGACATCAATCCTACTCCTCTTTGCCTCACGAGAACCGGAGGCAGATTTCTCAAACAAGGTCGGAGGCCTACTCTTCTTCATCCTTTCGCTCAAAGGAATATGAGATTCAGGCGAAGAACTTGCAGAGGCTGGTACTGGCTCTGCTTCACTGATCACTGGACGAGCAGTGAAGGAGGTTGTGTAGCTCTTGTACTGGAGCAGATATGAAGACGACCTGATGTGCTCGTCGGCAACCCTTTGATGCAGACCCCAGATAAGTCCCAAATGCCTTATATTGACATCTGTTTCTTTCGGGCACTTTCTCTTGCTATCAACTGCAAATAAACAAACATTGTTATCAGTGACACATTTTATCAAACACAAAACAAACATGATTTCAAAATAAATAAAATAAAATAAAAATAACCTATCCCATTGCCATAAGGAGGGCATCTGGGACCCTGGTAAACCTCATCTCCGGTTAATGGAGGGTGTTGCCAATTTTTTACGACAACCCTGTGTTCAAAATAATCCCTATTGGCATCAGGGAGATTGACTACTAAAGCTCTATTTATAAACCTAGTTTTTAAATAATAAATATTCTCATTAACTGCCCATCTATAGCAGTACATGATTTCCGAAATTTCTATACGAGTTCCATGCACTTGATTTAATTTATACACCCCATTAACTATTCTCCATGTGTTGGGGGCTATTCGTGCAGGAACAACATCAAAGTACTGACAGAATTCCAAACATAGAGGATTTGGTGGAAAATAAAATCCACACTCAGCAAAAAAGAGACTGGGGAACCAATGTCCCTCAGCCAAATTGAAATAATTAGAAGGCTCAGAAAGCTCTTCCAAGACAACCCAAGGGGGAATGGAGAAATCATAACGCAACTTCTCAAGAGACTCAAGAGGATAAACCATGGTGAATAAAGAAATGAAGAAGAAGAAAGAGGATCTTACAGAAAAAAGACTGAAGCTGTTGACAATGAACGGTGGAAGATACGAATGCACAAGGGAGTAGAAGACAATGAAAAACTTGAAGACGAAAATTTGAAAAGGTAGAAGACGATGGGATTGTCTATGAAGTTTAAATACCTTGCCTTGGGAAATGGTGAAGTAATGATTACAAAAAAGGATGATTACGTTACCGGCGGCTAAAAAGATGAAAAGTGGGGCAGGAACCAAAGCGGGCAACAGCGGCCGAAAAGACGAAAAGCAACGCGGGAATCGAAGCACGCAGAAAAGTCCAAGAAAGCATGATCCTACGAATTTAGAAGGAGAAATAAATACAAGAGAAATGCTCCTAAAAATCAGGAAGACTATTTAAAGCTACCATATTTCGAGAAAGAATGTTCCATACTCCTTAAATTTCGAACTATGAAACATTGGGGGCTTCTGTTGATACCAAATTTAATATACTGACGTGGACCAATCCTACGAAGACACGTTGCTATCTACATGGCATCTACAAATACTTCCGAGGAACCCACTCGCTCCGAGGAACAAGACTACAACGAGGAAGACTAGTTCCCCGAGGAACACTGTTTACTCCGAGGAATTCATATGCTTCGAGGAACAAACCTCTCCGAGGAACTCTTAAATACCGAGAAGCTTAGGCGGTCCGAGAAACTCATGGCGGTCCGAGCTGCACCTCGAAGCAGGATACCAACAGTTTAAATGCTCATTAAATGCTTATCATTTGGACGCGCACGCAAAGAGGGCATTAAATGTATTACCCTTTCATATGTATATCATTTAATGTAGTACCCTTTCACATTACAGCCTCAGGACTATAAATATATTGTACAATCCTCATTGTAAGGGATCCGGAGAATCGAATCTGATCCTCCCAGACTGGAATTTCTTGAGACAATTTGTAATCGAGAATTCCAATACAAACAGCAATAACATTGCAGTGGACGTAGGCCATTCTTATAAGGCTGAACCACTTTAAAAATTCTTTGTCTCATTTTATTTATCTGTGATTGAATAATTAGAGTGATCTAATTTTTTACATCAACAGTTGGGTTAAACCATTTTCTTTATTTATCAAAAATGAGAATTTCTAGTAATCAAAAATTAAAAATTTATTTTTTTAAAATTTTAGAATTTCCAAAATTTCTGGATTTTTAATATATTTTGTGAATTTCCAATTTTGCCGATTTTGTAATTTTTCCGAATTCATAATTTTTTTTATTGTTCGAAAAATTGGATCAGAATTCGAAAAAATTATTTTATTTTTGAAAAAAATAGAATTTTTTTGAAGAGGCATTTTTCGATCCAATCCGATCGAAACACATGCCTAATCATGCCTTATTTTTCGTTTCAAGTTTGTCTTCACATTAGCCGAGGATCTTGTAAGATATGGATGGATTTTGAATATCGTCTATGGATATATTTAAGGGTGTTTGTTTTAAAAAAGAATGGTTGGAACTAATTTTTTAAAATGATTTTCTGGGAAAATATTTTTTGGTTTGAAGCTCGTTTGAACGAAGTTGGAACTTTGTTAGAACGAAGTATGGATATAATGAAGGTCATACCTAATTAGAACAAACTTCAGCACCTCGTTAGAACGTGCATCTAACGAACATTGAATGAGGATTCTCTGTCAATATAAGGAATATCATTGGAAGCTCATTGGAAGTTCGTTTGAATGAGAAGGTCATATCGTTCGAACGAGATTAGTTCCCATTAAAACGAAATTGGGCTTTCGTTCGAAGGAACCCTAGGATTTCGTTCGAATGAGTATGTTGCCTCAAAATGCGTTCTTTCCCTATGTAAGGCGTGTTGGATTCTATTTTTTTACGATCTTATGGTGAAAATCAAATTCCTACCTGTTTACCAAAGTTTCAAAAACATAATTTCACCCTTTGAGCTTAAATATACAAGTTAATATTCATATGCCTCAAGATCTTTAGTTTGGGACCCAGAGTTTATTTTCTTTTCATTTTGAGAAACGAAGTTTCGTGTGGTGGACTTCGTACCTGACTTGAAGAAGCGGTGGATTTCCTATTTTGATTTCGTGGATAGTTGCTGAGCCTCATCGATGCATATCGAGGTGTACGTGGATTCATATGTTGGGGCAGCTTGTGTGGGTGGACTCCTACGTTACACTATGGATGAGAAGTTAAAGATAGAAGAGAGCCAAGATTTACGAGGGAGACGAGTTATTGTGTACGTATACTATCTAGTGTTTATAAAACCTTATTGTGAGTGCAATTAATCACAATAAATAATCTCTAGAAAGCAATAAAAAGAATTTAAAAGTGCCCACAACACAAAGATATACGTGGTTCGACCATTGCCCATATCCACGGAGAGGTTTCTGAGTTGTTATTAATATATCTCAAAGTTCGAGAATTACCTCCCCTTTAACTCTAGGGTGAGGGTTATATTTATAGCTGTGTATAGTTATTGAGTCGTACAAGAAACTCTCGCATCTTATTATTACTTTGTGTGGTGACTCCTGATTATCTCATTCGAGATTATTGGTAACCAACTAAGCCTATCCATATCCAATTGATAAGTGCTTGTATTTATCCACGAGATAAGCATTTATATTAATCTCTTTATAGATGGACCAAACCAGGGTGGCGTGGTGATCCTGTTGGGCCGGCTCGAACCAGCCAAAATTGGGCTTTTATGGTTTGGACCCCACACGTATCATAGTGATCTGTTTGGATGGGTCATCTGAGGTTTTTGCCTTTGTGATTTTCCTCGTACATTGGCATATTGTGGATGATTTATTTTATCTGCTTATCACCTAAATGCATATTTTAGGTTAAAAAGATAAAATTGGGCAAATTGGTTTTTTCTCACAGCAAAACGGTTTGATTGGTGCAAAGTTTTATTGGGTTTAATTTGTTTAAATATTTGATCTTTAAAATTGAAACAATTTAAAAATATAAATTTTTTGTTTGGACCATCGTTGCCAAAGCACCAATAGGTGCATTCTCAAATTGGTATCAGAGTAGGTTACACTAATTTATGTGTGATATTTATATTTTATGGGCTAAAACACTAAGTTTATATGTTTGATCCCTTGTTGTTAGGCATGAATTTAAGTGCATTTGATGGTATTAGAACGCCAATGTTTGATGGGTCAAACTAAGCATATTGAAAAATATGTATGAAATCAGCATCTAAGGCTATAGACGAATGGGTATGACAAGTGGTTGTAAATGGTCGGACACCACCTATAACCTTATTTAGAGAGAATAGGATACCCAAACCCATAGAATCATGGAGTTACGTTGAGCATTGGTTAGCAAATTATTACTCACGTCGTTTAAATGCTTTGTTTTGTTCTTTCATCCCAGAGGAGTTCCGTCATATTATAACTTTCGCAAAAAAAGAGTCTTGGGACATACTATAACTCACCCATGAAGGATTTAGCGTTATGAATGCTTCCAAACTCTAAAACCCCACCATTTAGTTTAAAATTATTAAGATGTTGTGGAGTGATATCTTTGATGAGTTTTACGCTAGATTGTCCGAAATTGTTAGCTCGTCTTTTAACTTAGGAAAGAAGATACCCAAAAATCAAGTAATAAAGAAAATCTTAAGGTCGTTGCGTGAAAGATTTAATTAAAAAATGATCGTTTTGAATTATTTCGGTACGTTCGAATCTACAAAACTTGATGAGCTTGTAGGTTATTTAAAAACTTATGAGCTTGAAATGTTTTCCTCCAAGACTGAGAACAAGAAGTATAAGGGAATTGCGTTGAAAGCCCGAAAGGAGGAAACACTTATTTTAGATGATGAGTCTGACATCGAATTCGAGGATATGCCCATGTTAGAAAAGAAATTGCAAGAAATTTATCAAGTTTTAAAAGCAATCGAAAGATGCAAAAAGGTTTGAGAGATATATGCATAAGAAGGCCCATCACTTCCCTAAAAATCTTAATGATAACTTTAAGATGGATGAGTTGGAAAGATATCTTGGTGTATAATAACACCCTTAGTGATAGTTATCGATAAGAGGGATCTTATCCCCCCATTGAGTGCAACTACACCGCGTTCATGTCTAGTCATGTGAGCTTAAATGAGAAATCTTCCCATGAAGATATTTCTAAACATGACACTTCTGAGGCCATCGTTTGTGGATCCCACACGAGTGATGGTATAGTGTGCAAACATGAGTTGGGGATGAAAAAGACGAGGGGGAGTAAACTATAAGTTGCCTTCCGTGAGTTGTATGTAAAAGAATTAAAAGTGAAGAAGGTTAACTTGAAGTTGGAAGTTAAGTTGAAAGACGTGCTTTAGAGAATGATGATAGTGTTTTGATTGAGGATCTTAGGGCATCTGAGAGTATGTAGATGGTGAGGGAGATAACCTTCGTGGTTTGATGGATATTATGAAGGAAGGGATTCTAGAGGTTGACTAGTCTAGATGTTTACTCAATTCGAGAAAAGTTGAGATAGAGGAGAGATTGAGAGATTCGAGTCGCATCATGTCAAATTTGATTTGTAATCTAGGTCAAAAAGGTTGGATAAGATATTAGACACCATCCAAATCAAAGATGACCAATGTGGAATTGACTTCGATGATCAAAAGTCTTTCGCCATCCATGCCATGGCCATGTGGTTAAAAGAGTCAGCCATTGCTAGGAAAATTGGTAAAGGTTGTCCCTTAGGCAACTCACCTCACCGTGTCTACACTAGCACACATTCCGATATGAAAGGTAATCTTAGGTGTTTTTATTATGATCTTAAAAATAGTCCTAGATTGTCTAATAATAGAGTCACTATGGTTTCCAAAACTCAAGAGTGTCACGTCATACCTATATGGGTTAGGAAAACAAATTTGGAAGCTTTACATATTAGACTTTTTTATTCTTGTTTGCTTGAACATGATACTTTTCATGCTATATCTAATGGTTGATTGTGTTCGTATATGTAATACACGAGTTTTGATTCATATATATATATATATATATATATATATGTTTGCTAGTTGTATGTTGTTTGCATCTTTTGAGATAGTTTGTTTTCAAATTGATAGTTTTTTGAAAAAAATTTAGAAAAACCCAAAAAGATTTTTGGTTTTTTGTGTATTTTAGTTTTACACATTCTGTGTAGTATATTAGTGTTCTTGAATCCAATTCATATTGTGCTATCCATGTGTCTAGGACATTTGGTTATAATTGTTAATATTTAAATTGTTCTTAATCATGCTTGCATGGAGTTGTTGACTTTGATTCGCTTAACGGATTCACTTATTATACTCTTCTGCACACACATGCAAGAGCTCTTCGAATGTTAACTTCATGTGTTATATTTGAGCTATGTGAGATGTTCTCCCATCAACCTTGCCATTTGAATATTTCACAAATATGGGGGATTTGTGTATGTAAGAACCGTTACCCTTGAGAATGTTTGATTTTTATTGAAAAAATATGAGGGTGCATGTGAAAGGGCAATGAAAGGAGAAAATCTCCTTTGCGGGAGAGCCACTATTGGCAAGAGCCTAATGAAAAGATTGAAAAATAGAATATATATATGTGTGTGTGTGTGTGTGTGTGTGTGTGTGTGTGTGTGTGTGTGTGTGTGTGTGTGTGTGTGTGTCGCTATTTCATTGGTACATTTTGTATATCGGTATATATGCTATTGTTCATTTTTTAGTATTTGCGTTTGCATTTAGTCCATATTTTCCATACACTTTATCTTAGAATTATTTGGTCATGCTAAATATCCATATTAGTATCTCTCATTCTATGCATTGAATTGTCTTATCTCAAATTGGTAAAATCAAATTGGTATCATACTTCATTGTTTATTCATATTGGTGTCTTTTTGCATCAATATTGGTACTAGTTGATCATTGTTTGGAATACTTGTGCTTGAGTTACCATGTTGTGTGTTTATTACACTTTACACCGTTGCATGATTTTATTCCTTCCTCCCTCTTTCTCTTGATATCATATGTTCACACATTAAGGGGGAGATTTGGTTTACTGGGGAGAAATATATTCATGCATTCTAGCTTTGTCTATTCCTGGACAAAAAGGGGGAGAAATGTTATCTTTCCTTTCATGATTAGGATATCTTTATCGTAGGGTGGTGGTGGTGGTGGGGGGGGGGGGGGAGGGGGGGAGTCTTACCTAGGTTGAGATTGTTTTAAACATTGTTAGAAGTTTATTCTAATGCAGATTTTATACTTGTTATATTCTCTTTGGATTTGAAGGTTTGTTTAAGTGTACAACTTTACTACATACGGCAAAGTTTTCAAGCATACAAGGCTGCCAAAGTTTACGAGTTGGTCAAGTTATACTTTTTCTTTTGGGGTTGTGGATTGAGTCTTTTTATAGATCTTGATAGTCTAAAGGATTTTTATTTTGGTTTTATCCTGGAATAGCCAAAGGGGGAGATTTGTAAGGGCAAATTTCCAATCGAGTCAATTTGTTTGTAATTGTGTTAATTCCAGCAAAGGTTAGGCTTTGTATTGTCAATCTCATAAGCCTATGACATGTTTGATGAAGACGCAGTGGAAAAATTCAAAGTCGATATACATCGTGCCGTATTTTTCGTGCCAAGTTTGTCTTCACGTTTATCAAGCATCTCGTGAGATATCAGTGCATTTTGAATATGGTCCTTGGATATTCTTAAGGGTGTTTATTTTTAAGCAAAAAACATTTGGAACTATTTTTAAAATGATTTTTAGAAAATATTTTTTGGTTTAAAGCTTGTTAGAATGAAGTTGGAACTTTGTTAGAACAAAGTCTGGATCTCTATATAACGAGAAACAAAACTCGTTAGGATAAAGGTCATACCTCGTTGGAACATACTTCAGTACCTCATTAGAACGTTCGTCTAACGATCACCAAATGGATATTCTCTATGAACATAATGAATCTCATTGGAAGCCCGTTTGAACGAGAAAGCCATCTTATTCGAACGAGATCAGTTCTCGTTAGAACAAAATTCGTCTTTTGTTCAAATAGACCTAAAATTTCGTTCGAACGAGTTTGTCACCTCAAAAATCGTCTTTCTCTATTTAAGGCGTGTTAGATTTAGTTTTTTCTTGAACTTAAGGCTAAAATCAATTTCCTACCAGTTTACCAAAGCTTCAAAACCCTAGTTTCACCCTTTGAGTTTAAAGATCCAAGTTCTCATATCATATGCTTTGAGATCTTTAATTTGGGCACTAAACTTTATTTTCTTTTCTTCTTAAGAGAAGAAGATTTTTGTGATGGAGTCCATACCTGGTTTTTAGTGTTGCGGTGATAAAAATAGTGGATTCCGTGTTTCGATTTAGTAGATAATTATTGAGCCTCATTGGTTTATACCAAGGTGTGCATGAATTCATTCGTGGTGGCAACTTGTGTGGGTGGACTCCTACGCTTCACTATGGAGGAGAGATTGAAGATAGAAGAGCATCATGGCTTGCGAGGGAGACGAGTCATTGTGTAAGTCTACTATTTAGTCTTTGTAACACTTTTATCATAGTAATTTATTTTGTTGGGTCTTCTGAGTTTTTTCCTTTATGATTTTTCTCATACATCAGAGTGTTGTGGATGATTTGTTTCATTTTTCTGCTTATCACCCAGATGCATGTTTTCGATGCACCAATAAGGGCATTCTCAACCGTAATTTTGTATATTGTATACCCACTACCGCATTGCCTACCATTGTATATATGTCCCGCTTTATGGATCTATGTTGGATTTAATCGCAAGTATCCTTGGGTACGTTGGCATTATACTAAACTAAACTCATGAAGCCCAAGCCTCATAATACTTTCGTTGGCATATTAATTCTTAGGGATGCATCCATCCCTAGTCCGAACTCCCTCGACTTCTACCTCTACCTCCCTGGCTAAGGATGTCTAAAAATTGACATCCTTAACGCTACACCTCAAAACTAGACCGAAGGTTTATCAACACTTTTGAGTTATTGATCTCCCACGAATAATGAATATCTTATTAGACAACTTCAGGTTAACTCCTATTCTTACCCTCAATACATAACCCCTCCCCTTCCAAAGCCAAATCCTACACTTGCACACACATCGCGTTTGAACACGTGAACATCCAAACTACGTAGACTTTAATCTCATGACTACACAAGTACATAGGCATAATACTAGGTCCTTATTGTGGGCATAAACCTTGACAATATGTCTCTTGATATGTTCTCCCCACACAGAGGCATTCATCTTTTAACACCTTTCACATACTACAAATAAGATATTAAACTATATCAAAGCCAACATCTCTCGTGCACCCTAGAAAAATGTGTAAACACGTATACACATTATGAACATCTAAACTATATAGGCTTTGATCTCGTGGTTGCACAAATACGTAGGAGCAATACCGAGTCCTTCTCATGAGCACAAGCCTCGACAATATGTATCTTGATCTATTATCCCCACCTATATCTATTCATCTCTCATCCTGTATTCTATCTAACCCAAATGAGATATCAAACTGTCTTAAATCCGTGATCTCTCGCTCACCTTATACAAATGTGCGAACATGTATACATACACCACTCACAACCAACTAGGTACTCTTTGATCCCAAGTCTTCTTGGGTATGTACGTGTAATATTGAGTCCTTCGCATGAGCACATGCATCGACAACATATCTCTTGATATATTATCACAATAGAGATTCACCCGCATCTCATATTACCTTTTTATCTCTCCTCAAACCTCAAAGCGACATCAAACTATCTGGATATCGAGATCTCTTACACACTTGCATATATATTGATGGCCACCCATTATATAAGCACAGAGTCAAGCAAAATCACACTTGTATACCTGCTCCGATTGAAGTGACGTTCTTATACCTCTCATTCATACCATTTAATACCTAAGCGCCTATTCAGGTTTAAAAAATTCTCAACCTAAGGTCTCTAAACCAGTTCTAAAAATAACTAAAAGTAATGAAAAAATGTTAAGAGTGATGATAAGAATATAACTAAGGAAGCATAAAGAACACGTGGGGTGCCTAATACCTTCCCCACTTATAAACCAGTTCCTAAACCCACATAACAAGAATCTCTTGACCAACCGCACACTTAAACTTTCCTTAGGATCATCACTAAAAGGGTTAACCTGAATCTTTTGTTAGTTTTGTATAAAATAAACCGGCGACTCTGAATAAACTAACGGAGCCCTTATCACACGAAACACACTTAAAATTAGGCCTAAAACCAGGGTTATATGACTCAAACTGGAGTCAAACATATTCTAGGGGAAAAATCCTCCATCTCGTCAAATTGACAACCGGACCTCTAGGTTCTGCAGCGAACCGATAGATAAGCACTCCCATTCATCCATCGTCAAACAAATACGTTTCCCCCGGGAATGCCACGACCAACGCTTGGGGCCCACAACATCACAGTATCGTACATGGATAAATTAAACTTCCTTACATAATCGACGCCTTCAAAACTTAATGCACTTTTTTCTCCTTGAACCTTGTTCACAACCACTATTGGATTTGAACCCCACGTTTCGAAATCTATCGATCTTCTTACTCTTAGCTAATCAACCGTTACCACAGCAGAATACAAAATCATTGAACGAAAAAACTCAAAAATAATGAAGAGTAAACTTGATCTTGGTGCTAAAACTTGAGATCTAAATCTTGCATATTGTCTTGATTCTTGGATCACAAATAAATGGTGTAAACTAGGGTTTAGGAGGCTCTTGTTTTGCTAATGTAAACTGTTTTCTTAAACCCTCTTGTAAAAATAACTTTTTTGTGCCTTATATTTATAGAAAACTAATAGAAATGATGACAGGCAACTCGAGTCATCTCGTTCGAAGGAAACTCAAAATCGTTCAAATGAGATTGGCTATGTCATTCGAACGAGACCCCAAGTCTGATTAAAATGCACCATTATGCCGAGGCAGAAACATCTTACTTGAAGCTCACTTAAACCTCATTTGAACAAAGATTACCATCCCATTTGAATGAAAACATAACTCGTTCGAACAAAGAATATGAACTCGTTTGAACGATAGTAAATTTCATGCGAAGAAAATTCCAAAAAATAATATTTCTCTTAAAAATATTTTTAAAAAATGGCCTCAATAAAACTTTAAAAAACATCAACACCAAAAACGAAATCCAGGGATCAATATAATACACCATTCAAACCGTTTTTGAGATCCTATGGATGAAGATCAACATGGAACTTTATGCCATCTTAACTCGGTCGCTACGATCTTCGATGCATCATAGATTTGAAGGACAAATTGAATCCAGTCCTAACCTATGACTCAAACATGTTTTTCCAGACGAAATATAGCCAATGTTACAAATTATTAAAATAAACATTGATACATTAAAATTTAACCTTACGAAATTATTAAATGAGGTTATTATTACTTGTGTGATATGGTAATAATAAAGACCTTAATTTAGATGATAATTAAATTTTGTATGTGATGTGATTTATGTGTCGTGTGTTTTAAATGATTAATTGGTGATATTAATTATATGAAATTATACTACGTGTCATGCGTAAAATGATTAAGTGTATAATTTATTTATGCCGTAAGATATTACCATGTATTGTGAGGTATTAGAATTTGAATTGGACTATGGAGTGTCACGGAGGCCCGTATATATATTTTTAGTGATTTGGTTTAGGCCAATAGGGTAGGTATAACTTTGCTCTAAACTTTGAAAGCTGTGAAAGTTAGACCAATTTTTTAAAAATAGAAAAAAAAAAGTTATTTTGAGCTGATTTTATATATATGAGTCCCTTGAAATGTTTAAATATCACATAAAAAATTCAACTCAAAACTATTTTTTTAAAAATAGGTTTGCGCCAGCAAACTCCGCTTGTGTCGTGCTTAACTTCTTATTTTCTTTACACTGTCGTTCCCAAGCCTAGATAAAGGAGGAGGGTTGCGTTAGGTAGCTGAAAGCTAGCGTAAAACTTTGTCAGATCCTTATGAACAAGAATCCTATGAATATACGTGCTAATGCTAGGGCATTCCCCTTAAGCGATGCATTGCGCCTGCCACTGGGTGTCTCGAAAAATAGGCAAGGGGTGTTGCGCCTGCCACCGGGTGTCTCGAAAAATAGGCAAGGGGCGTCGCATCGATGCCCGGATGCGACGACAAATATGCAAGGGTTCCTGCAACAAACTGGACGTGTGCGGGTAAAGGAACATAGGGACAATGGCAGGAAAATTGATGGAGTTAGTAGATACCATGAAAAGAATAAAAGTTAACATAACTTGTTTGCACGAGATTAAATGGGCGGTGGGAAAGCTGGAGAAATAGAAAATACAGGGTTTAAATTATATTATACAGAAAAACATAGAAATAAGAACGAAGTTCGAATAATAGTAGATGAGAACTTTAAGGACGATATCGTAATCGTTATTAGGAAAGGCGATAGACTTCTACTTGTAAAATTGGTATTAGGTGAAAAGATAATTAATATTGTTAGTTCTTATGCACCCCAAGTAGGACTAGATAAGCACACTAAAGTACAATTTTGGAAACAAATGGATGAACTAATTCAAGAAATACCCATAGGTGAGAAAATCTATATGGGGAGAGATTTTAATGGCCACGCAGGAGTAGATCGTGTAAGATATGAGATAGTGCACGGAGGATATGATTTTGGAGATAGGAACGACGGGGGATAGTTTATCTTAGATTTTGCGATGGCTTGTGATTTTGTACTAGTAAACACATGTTTTGAAAAGAGGCTTGAACACTTAATGACTTATAAAAGTGGAACGCATAAGAGCCAAATAGATTTTTTCATTACTAGGAAAGGAGACCGATTAACGTGTAAAGATTGTAAGGTTATCCCGGTAGAGCTTAACCTCACAACATAGGATAATGGTGTTGGATATAAATATTAAAAATCAATTACGAGTGCGAAAAGTGAAGATTAACCCACGAACTAGGTGGTGGAACTTAAAAGGAAAGAAATTAGAACTATTTAAAAATAAAGTATTAAATGAAGCAACATGAAATACTGAAGAAGAGACTAACATAATATGGAATAAGATGGCCACATGCATTAGAATAATATCAAAAGAAATTCTTGAAAAATCAAAAGGCAAGGGGCCACAGTCTAAAGAAACTTTGTGGTGGAATAAAGAAGTACAAAATATAGTAATAATTAAAAGGGAGTGCTTTAAAACTTAGAAAATAAATATAAATGAAGAAAATTTTGAGAAATATAAATGGGCTAAAAAGGAAGTTAAGAAAGTGGTCAGAGTTGCTAAGTTAAAAGCGTATGATAATCTTTATACGAAATTAGGAACATAATAAGGGGGAAAAAGTATTTATAAGCTTGCTAAATTTATGGACAGGAAAACAATAGATTTTAATAACGTCAAGTATATCAAAAGTGATGATTCAAGAGTCTTAGTCAAAGATGATGAAATTATGAAAAGATGAAAAAACTACTTTGAGAGGTTATTAAATGGAGATAATGAGAGTAGATTATATATAGAGGAACTTAGAGAGACTCGAGAAAATATATTTTTTCACAGAATTAGGACAACAGGTGTCAGGATTGCTCTAAAAAAGATGAAGACAGGGAAGGCTTTAGGTTCATATGGTATTCTTATTGAGGTTTGAAAGTGCTTAGATGATGGAGTGTCATAGCTTACAAAATTATTTAATAGAATGTTAATGACTAATAGGATTCCCGCTGAATGGAGAAAAAGTGATTTAGTACCTATTTATAAAAATAAAGGGGACATACAAAGTTGTTCAAGTTATCGTGGTATTAAGTTAATGAGTCATACAATAAAACTTTAGGAAAGAGTGATTAAATATAGATTGAGATTGAAGACAACAGTATCTGAGAATCAATTTGAGTTTATGCCTGGGAGGTCAACAATGGAAGCAATCTATTTATTAAGGAGATTAATGGAGAGGTATGGGGAGAAAAAGAAGGATCTTCATGTGATTTTTATAGATTTGGAGAAGGCGTATGATTCGATACCAAGAGATATTATATGGTGGATATTACATAAAAGAGGAGTGACTCGCGGATATATTAATGTGATCAAGGATATGTATGATGGTGCAATGACTATAGTAAGAACATCAGTCGGAGAAAGCAATGAATTTTCAATTACGGTAGGTCTACACCAAGGTTTAGCATTAAGTCAATATCTCTTTGCTCTTGTTATGGATGAGTTGACTGGACAAATACAAGATCAGGTGCCATGGTGTATGTTATTTGCAGATGATATTGTTTTAGTGGATGAGACTAAGATGGGGATCAATGCTAGGTTGGAATTGTGGAGAGAAACTTTAGAAACAAGAGGATTTAAAATAAGCAGAACTAAAACATAATATGTGGAGTGAAATTTTAGTAGTAATAGGAGGACAAATGGAGATGTGGTAAAATTGGATGGTTAAGAGATACCTAGAAATGATCATTTTCGTTATTTATGATCGATTATTCAAAAATATGTAGATATTAGTGATAATGTTACTCATAGGATTAGAGCAGGTTGAGTTAAGTGGAGAAGTGCTACCGACATTTTTTGTGATAGGAGTATACCTTTGAAGTTAAAAGGAAAATTTTATGGGAAGGCCATTAGACCGATCATGTTATATGGAACACAGTGCTGGACAACCAAGAAATAAAATATGCAGAAAATGAGCATGGAGGAGATGCGAATGCTAAGATGGATTTGTGGTAAAACTCGAAAGGATAAAATTAAAAATGAACAAATTCGTGAAACGGTAAAAGTAACTCCTATAGAAGATAAATTGAGAGAAAATCGACTTAGATGGTTTGTACACGTCAAGCGTAGACCAATGGATGCTCCTGTAAGGAAGAGTGATTTAGTTAATATTAATGGTAACACAAGGGGTAGAGGTAGGCCTAAACTGACTTGGTGGGATATTATAAAAGAGGACATTGTGTCATGTGGTTTAACCGAAGATATTGCACTGGACAGAATGGAATGAAAAAATAGGATTCATGTAGTGGACCCCAAATAATTAGGAAAATGCTTTGTTGAGTTGAGTTGAGTAGTAGGTTTGTGTGAGTAAGTATGTAAACTTGGTATGCATGAGACCCTGCTTATATATATATATATATATATATATGGTGTCATGTGGTTTAACCGAAGATATTGCACTGGGCATAATGGAATGAAAAAATAGGATTCATGTAGTGGACCACAAATAATTAGGAAAATGTTTTGTTGAGTTTGGTTGAGTAGTAGGTTTGTGCCAGTAAGTATGTAAACTTGGTATGTATGAGAGCCAGCTTATATATATATATTCATCTTATCCGGATTAGTCCCCATTTTAAGAGTGCGGTTCAGACACGTGTCACCTAGTGGTGAACCCAGAAAAGAAATAGAGAGTGCCTATAATTTAATCGATAATTTCTAGGCTCACCGCTAGGTGACACATGTCCGATCCGCATAAGAACAGTACTATATATATATTCAGACCCTTCCTTATTTTTTTAATTTGGAAGAGTCGGGTCAACGATTCTTAAAAAATAAGGTAGGGGTAATTTATTTGACTTTAATCTTTACATTATAAAAACACTAAAAAGATGAGAGAAATTTTAGAGATAAACGAGAGGAGGATGAGAGACAGAGAATAGATATTTTAGGAGACAAATTAGGAGTCCGCATTTGAATTGTGCGAAAATATCGCAGCATAGCAATTATATATATATATATATATATATATATATATATATATACAGAAAGGATCTCATGCATACCCAGTTTGCATACCCTCCGTGCGGACCATTTTTTTAAAATAGTAAAAAAAATAATTTCGGGCTGATTTTTTTTTATAGTTTCTAAAAATTTCAATAGGACAATAAAAAAAATTCAACTCAAAATGAATTTTTTTGCTATTTTAAAAAAATCGGTCAAACTTTGTCAGTTTTTAAGTTGTTAAAAACTGACAAAGTTTGACATTTTTTTTTAAAATAGCAAAAAAATTCATTTTGAGTTGAATTTTTTTTTATGGTCCTATTGAAATGTTTAGAAACTATAAAAAAAAAATTACATCAAAAATATTTTTTTTACTATTTTATCAAAATTGGTCTGCGCCAGCGGTATGCAAACTAGGGTATGCATGAGAACCGCTCTCTCTCTCTCTCTCTCTATATATATATATATATATATATATATATATATGTGTGTGTGTGTGTGTGTGTGTGTGTGCAATTGATAATATGTATTTACAATAACACACACGTAGTAATCAACCAACGAGGGTTTGCAATTATTCTGAAAAATATAATTACCGAGTGTAGCTTATTTTATTTTTCTATCATTAATCTGCGAGTGGTGCTAAAGGCACAAAAAAACGTGCTTTAACCATAATACTTCTTTTTAAAATAATATGCGATATTTTTTATGCATTATAAGGTGTTATAGAAAAAAATAGATACTTATCTTATAGATCTTGGGAGTCACAAGCTCCATTATGTAACAACAAAGCACAATTATACCTGCTGAAATATTATTTTTCATTGGCCAGCAGTAATGATCGATGGAGTTTAACGCATTTTTTATTTAATTTTTTGAATTTGATACTTCATTTATTACATTGTAGATTTTGATAAATTTTGACTTTGTATTTATATAATTTTTAAAACGTGTCAATTACGATAAGAGATTAAAGTGTGTAATAATGAGGAAATAAAAGTTGGAGTAAAATAAAAGATTGTTCATTTCAAATAAATAACAGGTTCATGACTCTAAATCAACTCAAGTCGGTTAATGTTAGTTTAAGGGAAAAATATATGATTGGATAATCTACATGTCAAAGGGAATATTAGTAAAATATTATTCCTGGTTTTCTATTTTGTGACGTTGGCTCTCTAAAGCAGGCGACAAACTTATATTTCTGTACACGGGAGGCAAAATTGAGAAATGTTTTCAATTTTGCCTCCCCTAAAACTGCAAACCGTATGCTCGCACGACTAGGCTTGTTAATGGACTCGGACCTGAATCGGTGATGATTAATTAAATTCGGGTTGGAGCACTTTTATGAAACATGGTTACTCGATTACCCGCTAATTAAATGGATCGGATACGAATATAAGTAGATCCGATCCGTTAAGGATCCGACCCGGAATATATATATATATATATATATGAGAGGTTCAAAAATGAACATAAAAGATGAACATTTTAATAAACCTTAACAAAAAAACACCTTAACAACCCATTAATTTTATTTCATATGTTGTAACTGGTCTGCGCCAGCGACAACGGACACGTCTTTCGATACGCAGATAGGGTGGGAGGTAAAGTGTGCGTATTAAAAAATATGCGTGTCACACGTGTGTCCGTTGCCGCTGGCGCGGACCAATTATAACATAAGAATTAAAATTAATGGGTTGGTGAGATTTTTTTTGTTAAGGTTCATTAAAATATTCATCTTTTAGGTTCACTTTTGAACCTCTCCCTATATATATATATATAAATGAATGGATAATTAGTGTCTTTTGCACATAGTCACACTTTTCCTCATTCATACCAAATACAAACAAGAGAAATACAATTTTCTTCCTTTTACGTGTATAAATACCACCTTCACTTTTCTTTTCTTCAATTTCCTTATCATTTCTAACAAATAATGCCAAATTTCACTATTAAGGAATTTGCCACTTATTAATGTCTTATTGTTTTGTTAATTACGTCCTAATAGTAATAACATAGGTCCTGAAAGCACACATTAAGCACATCATCACCACCTATTTTGTTTTAAATATACGGTTCTGAATTTGCAATTGTCCCAAAGGGCAAATGATAAAAGTTCATAGTTTATATAAATTGACATAGCATATTTAGGAAACGGCATTAAACTGTGCCTGGTTGGGGATGGTTTCAGATTATAACAAATTCAATCCATAATCCCATGCTTTATATACCAAAATGTTGGCCCTTGAATTATCACACCAATTTTAAAAATGATCCAACATTATTTATGCCCTGAATATTTATTCCAAATTTTGTTTATGTACCTCTGAATGCTTCATTAAAAAATAAATTTTTTAATATCAGTTCGCAATTGTTCTTCCTACCGCGCATATTAGGTTTGCAAACAATGAAATATATAAGGGGGTTTGATATTAGAGTTGTAACATTCAAAACTATAAGATAATAATGTTGGTCCCCAAAAATGATCACAAAATGTGACATATTACTTGTTTTTTTTTCCAGTGGGAATATACTGTTCCCCTCGAATATACAGGTCGAGGGATTTTATGTCGACACACGAATTTGACATGACAAACTGATGTGCCGCATTAGTATTGATTCGTGTCCGGACTCCACACAAACCTCCCAGCAGTGGAGTTCAGACACGAGCCAATACCAGTGCAGCATGTCAGCATCATCATTCTCACTTTGGATACGACGTTGCTAAACTTTTAAGAGAGGATCATATCAATACTATACCAATAATAAAAGATCGTCATTTCACTATGCCAAATCTACCGAATTGTCACGGTTATTGATCGTGACAAGTTCATTAGAATTATCACGATCATGGCACGGTCTATGACCTTGACAAGTTTTGTCACGGTCATAAACCGTGACAAACCCATAACTTTTAATAATAAAAAAATTATCACGGTCATTGACCGTGACAAGTTTTATTTGTCACGGACTTGTCACGGTCAATGACCGTGACAATTCTGAGCAGAATTGAAAAAATTGGTCAAACTTTGTGAGTTTTAAGAGCTTAAAAATAAGTTAAAAACTGACACAGTTTGACCGATTTTTTTAAAATAGCAAAAAAATTCATTTTGAGGTGATTATTTTTTTATGGTCCTACTGAAATATCTAAAAATCATATAAAAAAAATCAATCCAATTTTTTTTTTTTTACTATTTTAAAAAAATAGACCTCATTCATGGTCCTCAAACTGAGACCTCACTTGATCCTTTAGGTGAGGTTTAAAAGTGAACATGAAAGATGTACATTTTAATGAACTTTAACAAAAAACACGTAACACCCAATCAATTTTAATTCCAATGTTGTAATTGGTCCGCGCCAGCAACAATGAATGTGAGTGTGACACGCGCCAGCGGCAACGAACACGTGTGTGAAACGCATGTATTAAAAAAGACGCGTATCACACGCGTGTCCATTGCCGCTGGCGTGGACCAATTACAACATTGGAATTAAAATTGAATGGGTGTTAGTTGTTTTTTTTTTGTTATGGTTCATTAAAATGTTTATCTTTTATATTCGCTTTTGAACCTCTCCCTACACACACACACACACACACACACACACACACACACATATATATATATATATATATATATATATATATATATATATATATATATATATATATATACGTGTTTGTCAATTTTGTCAAATTTTCAAAAAATTGTATTTAAAAATAAGTTTACCAAACGCACACCAATAATTATAAATACAAAAAAATGAATTTTAAAACTGTATTGAAGAACAAAGTTTAAATTGAGTTTTCTAAATACACAACCAAACTGGTCCTGAATTATTATAATTTTATCACTAAACTAATCATATATCTAACTATAAACATGAAAATATATAAATTAAATCTCTCGATACAAATTGTATGTAAGCATCAATTTGTTGAACAATATATATTAAATGATAACCGTTTGAATATATTTATATTATATATGTACTTTCAACATTTTTCTGTCAATTTTGACAGATTTATTTTTTTACATGTGGAAATTAATATATCAACATATTTTGTCAATTTTATTGGTTCCGTAGTGGTAAAATTCTAACAAAAATAACTTATATTTTATATTATAAAACAATAATTAGCTATTTTATTTTATTATGCTTATACAAATTTTATTAGACAAAACACTATTTCGGTCAGTGTGTTAAAATAATCTCAATACAATGTCTGACATATTTAGATGATGCACCCATAAACATTACATATTTTTATCAAACTAATATAATTTCGAAACTCGTACTAAAGCACTAAAGGCTTGACAATTATTTCAAGTTAATGCTCAATTGCTTACTATATCTAAGATAATATGTTTTAAAAAATAAATTTATAGACAATTTCACAAATCCACCTAAACAAATAGGCTTATAAATGGTTATGTATTGTTGAAGATAAGGATAATATTGTTTATCATCTCACCAAATCCATTACTAGCACTCACTTGGTTTTCGCCATAATCAACATAAGATTACCCAATTTGGACTAAAATGTAGGAAATAAAGCAGTCCAACCACCACTCATATAAAATTAACAAAAATAAAATGATAATATTAACCCTTAATATAACTATGTTAAAATTGCGTATTTACTAGTTTAAGCTTCCTCGAGCATTCTCCGTGCATATAGCATAATGTTATATTGGCATAACAAATTGGAAAATTCTATTTGTAATAAGAATCGTATATACAAACAAACATATCGTATTTGTATTGATTCGTATTTTGAGCGAACTCAAAATACGAACCAATATGAACACGACACGTCAGTCTGTACATGTGATTTTGTACGAATCTTACGTATAAACATAACTACTCTAAAAAATTTCCACCGCAACTTGTAAATGACAATCTTTTATTATTGGTATAGTGTTGAACTCATCCTCTCTTAAAAGTTTAGCAATGTTGTATCCAAGGTGAGAATGATAATGCTAACGTGCCGCACCGGTATTGGCTCGTCTCTGGACTCCACTGCTGTGAGGCCTGTGTGGAGCCCAAACACGAGTCAATATCAATGCGACACATTAGTTTGTCGTGTCAAATTTGTGTGTCGATGTAAAATCACTCGACCCATATATTCGTGTGCAACAATATATCCCGTGTGGAAAAAAAGTAATATGTCAACATTTTGTGATCATTTTTGGGGACCAACTTTATTATCTTATAGTTTTGAATGTTACAATTCTAATATCAAACCCCCTTGTATATTTCATTGTTTGCAAACCTAATATGCGCGGTTGGAAAAACAATTGCGTAGTTATATTAAAAAATATATTTTATAATGAAGTATTCAGGGGTACATAAATTAAATTTGGAGTCAATATTCAGGAAATAAATAATGTTGGATTATTTTTAAAATTGGTGTGATAATGCAAGGGCCAACATTTTGGTATATAAGGCAAGGGGCTATGGATTGAATTTGCTATAATCTCAAACCATCCCCAACCAGGTTACTGTCGTTTCCTAAATATGCTATGTCAATTTATATAAACTTTGAACTTTTATCATATGCCCGTTGGGACAATTACAAAGTTAGAATCGTGTATTTAAAACAAAATATTTGTGATGATTACTTTAATGTGTGCCTTCATGACTTATGTTATTAGGACACAATAAACAAAACAATTAAAAATTAATAAGTGGTGAACTCCTCAATAGTGAAATTTGGCATTATTTGTTAGAAATGATAAAAAAATTGAAGAAACGAAAAATGAATGTAGTAATTATATACATAAAAGAAAAAAAAAATTGTATTTCTCTTGTTTATGTTAGGTATGAATGAGGAAGAGTGCGACTGTATGTGCAAAAGACACTAATCAAGCATTCATTTTTATATATATGCATGTTACTAACTAGACTTGGATAGATTACTAATATTTATTTAATACTACAAAGATATAATATTTTCAATTTCTCATTATAATAACTAATCTCTCACTCTTTGAGAATGATAGAATTATATTGGCTCGAGACAAAAGTGCATCATACAAATTTTCATTTTTATATTAAACAAATGAAAAAAGTATTTCTTTCTTCAACCTTTGGTTCTTTACTCCTTTTTTCGTTTACTTTTTTCACTTCACTAAAATAAGTGTTAATGATGAAGTTTTGCACTTATTTTGAATAAGTTTTACAATTATAATCCAACCATGATCACTGAAATTGTGGTTATTAAGCTAAAAATTGGTACTTTTATTGAGTACATTTGGGATGATAATTTATTAAAACAGCTTTATCAAAAGAATAATTTATACTTAATGCACGTTAGTTGGTGTGTAATGTACAAATAAATAATAAAATTTAACAAAATGTATTGAAGATATGTCATTTAAGTGTGTTAATATTATATAGTGTCGGCCTATAATTATTATATAAATTCTTATATACATATTGATGATGCACGAGTTGTGTATGTTGCATAGTGTCTGCCTTCGCAGGTGTGCAGTTTCAACGGAATACATATAGTTGTTATGATGGTGGTGAACTCGGGACAATGATACAATGTTATCCTAACAACCCACTTTTTAGGGCCTCGGACTTTTTAACTCTTTGTTTGACACAATCATTCAATACGCCCAATAACCTAACAATTAATTCAAAGGAAAATTTAAGTAAATTAGGATTTCATGTAAAATATTCATCAATTACAAGTTTTACCTTTAATTTTCAAAATTTACAATTAGCACCCCTCAATATGTTTAAAACTATAATACTAAACAAAATTTAAGTAAATTAGGATTTCATGTAAAATATTCATCAATTACAAGTTTTACCTTTAATTTTCAAAATTTACAATTAGCACCTCTCAATATGTTTAAAACTATAATACTAACCGAAATTTGCAAAAGTTTCACCAATCTTGTACTGGTTTATCTATGCAAGTTATGTTAGACCATTTTCAAGGCATTTTGCAAAAACGTTCCTAAAAAATGATCTAATGCTATTTTTCACCCCAAAGATGCACCCAACTCCAAAATAATAAGCAAAAACAATGGCAAAAATGGTCTAGCGGCAATCTTACTATCGTGTGGATGCTATATATATATATATATATATATATATATATATATATATATATATATTACTAAAAAATAAATAAAATAAAATAAACGCTAGAAGAAGAAAAAAAACGCTCGCTCGAGCGCAATTTTGATACCTCCAAAAGTTGCAAAATTGGCCAACCAATTTTGCAATTTTATACTACTTTTGCATTTTATCGCCTGCTCTAGAGAACCAAAATTATTAATTGGAGAAGTAAAAATAATATTTTGCAAATTTGGAGATTGTCTTGAGATGGTTTTATGGTACATATTTTGAATATAATAATAATAATAATAATAATAATAATAATAATAATAATAATAATAATGCCTTACTATTTATAATAGACCTGACAATGCCTCAAACGACTCGTTAACACGACCCGATAAAAATCTAAACAAGATTGAGTTTATTTTTATAAAGTTAAAAACAATAATGATTTATGATATGATACATACACTTTAAAAAACCACAACCCGTACTAAAAAATATACGATACAAATTCATTATACGTAATCCACTAACCACTATTAAACATACAAATTCGACACCAACTCATTCCTAGCTCCAAATTATATATATATGAATTTTTTTCTACTCTTTGTAAATTTGTAAAATTTTATCTTAAGGCATATACTAGGCAACATGGTGGATTTGGGAGGACCACAAGAGGTGTTGTCTTGATTAGAGCATTCACAACGGTAGATGCTTATGAAAAGCAAATTTCCAAGCTAAAAAGGTAGTTTTACTTTTTTTTAGAGCATTCGTACTGGTGAGCTTGGATGAAAACTAAATATACAAAAGGTAGAGTGAATATACTATTCATTCAGCTACAAGTTTTACAATGGTGGAGATAAGAAAATTTGTTATCAAACTTCTTACGAACAATTGTTGTTTGTAGGAAATATAAACCATATTTCTTATGAGCAACATTTGCTCGTAAAAACTCTTACGGACTATTGTTGTTTGTAAGAACCAAAAAAATGATAAAAATGATTATTTATATTTTCTACGAACTTTATTTCTTCGTAGGAATTCCTACGAACAAATAAAGTTCGTAGGAACCCTTTGCAAATTCTGCATCCGTTTTGTATCTTTGCAAAACCATTACAAATTGAGACACATAATTTGTTCAGTTATATCCACCAGTGCAGACATCTCATTTTGTAAACTTACAAATTTTCTTGACATTTTGCATCCGCATTGTAGATGAGCTTATGAGTGAGCTTCACAAAGGTAGAGAAGAAAGAAATTGAAAACTAACTTTCTACGAACTAATATTAATTCGTAGAAATTTTTACGAATATTATTTAACCGTATAAATTAAAAATAACATTTTTACGAACTACATTAACTCGTAAAAATTTCGACGAACTAATATAGTTCGTAGAAACGTTTATTGAATTTATAGAGGTTCTTTACCTTTGGAAAACGATTACAAATTCTCTCTTTTTTTTCTCACCATTGCATATACTACAATTTGAATAATTACGAAACTATCCGTCTTTTAGTATCACCATAGGTGATGGTTTTACAAGGAACGCATGCATTGTGAGCACTAAAAGGGGGGTTTAAATTTTCGAAAAAGGAGTAGGGAGGGAAAATGAAATGAATCAAATAAAATAAAAGGGAATGATTGGGTAATAGCATGTGGGTGCAATGATACTCTAGTACCTATATATGATATGAGATTCTCTCCTACTACTTTCACGTGTGTTTATACCAATCCCCTCACAACTCTTATCCCTATGCACTTCTGGATCGTTGTTAAAATACACTTGCCGACACTTCTCTCCTGATTCCAAACCGAATGCAAAACCTTCTTTTCTTATTTATTTTTTAAAATTAAAAAACTGTTTTGTTTTATACAAAAACAGTATTTTTTAAAAATAATAAAAAGAAAAAAGTGTTATAATTCTTAACTTGTTTAATTTGATGTCTTAGATTCACGATTGATTAGTGCACCTGACGCGAACTCACATTCAACAAATGATATTGGTTCGAGAATATAGGTTCGCGCCAGACGAACTAATCAATCGCGAATCTATGACATCAAATTAAATACGTTTTTTATTATCAAAATTAAAGCAAATATTTTTTTTATAAATAAAAAAAACTATGTTATTATTAAAAAGTCCCTCACCACATAAAAAAAAATTATGTTCCAAAAAGTCTCTCACCATATAAAAACACTCGATGTGTGCCGCTGACGCGAACCTTTAAAAATAAAAGAATATTTGGATAAATAAGTGTTTGAGGAGTTTTTTTAACAAAATAAAAATGATTGGACTAAATGTATATTAAAAATGTTTGAGCGACTTTTTTTTAATTGATCCATTAAATATTAGTTTAATGTAAAGTTTATTTAACTTTAAAATAAATCATAACTCTAGTTATTTATTAATCTTTTGTTAAATTTAAAAAAAATTAAAAAATATCTTTTCGTTTTAGTTTAAAATAAATCATGAGTGTAGAGATATGATGTATTGTTTGTTAAAAATAGATTAAGGGCTGGGATTGTTTTGGCATTTAATGAAATTAAGGGTGAGAATGATTGGATATCCCTATCTAATCTAATATGTAAATATAATTTTGGTGTCTCCTCTTAGAGGATTGACACGTGACAGTAATAAATGATTGCTATTATAACTTACTCTTAACATCTATCTATATCCCCTCAACCCGGTCTTTTGATTGCCGAGTAAATTTTGGGGTTCCAAAAAGTTTCGACTTTAAAAAAGATATTACCATAACTCTATTTTTTTTTTCGAGATGCAGTGAAGAGATGCCACTGGGTGGTCTGTTATTGAAATCTGAACTCATATGAATTCATGCAACCTATTTTTATTTCGAGTCCCAACAAAATCAACCATATATAAGAAAAGAACAAGTAGTTGTTATTGTATTTGCCGCCAAAGTAAACAAACAATGGAACTTGAGATTACGCCAGTGGGTGACAAAAGGGAGATATGGATAAAGCATTATAGCAGCTCCCATAAGATAATGCTTCCGGGTGAGGATGATTTTTCCTTTCCTGCATGCTTAGCTAAAGCATTTGGCCCTGCTGTCAACCTGGTTGCTACTTCTCTCGACTCTGAAGGTATCCCCTTGAGCTCTCTAATTGTTCCGTTGCGTACAACTAGTGATTGGCAAAACTTTTTTGTATTCCATTTCATTTCATATTTTTGTATTCCATATTTTTGTATTCCATTTCATTTCACTATCTTCTTCTATTGGAACTCAAAACTTTTTATCTCTCCCCAACAACTTCATATACCAAGAACACCTATAAACTACAAAGCCCAAAAAACTAGAAAAAAAATCTTTAATGACCTATCCAAGTAAGGCTTGGCACCGTGAGCGTCGGCGAGAGGGAAAACTGTGAAAACAACAAAGGGTAAGGAGACTTTGGCAATGGCGTACACCCAAATCCCAACGGCGACGTAGCCGTGTTAGCACATAAATTTCCAATTGAGTCCCTGTATTGTTTTGACTTAATTCCGTGAACAAAACTGTGTTTGTAATATGTCATAAGAGGATTTTTATTTTGCCATGATCTCACTTGGTCTATGACGTATTGAAGAAAATTAAAGACGTTGCGGCAAAGCTTCAAAGAAATAATCATGCCGAAGTTTAATTGGTGCAAGTTTATTCGTCTTCAAAGTTAATTGCATTCCGAGATCACTCAGATATGAATGCGTACAGTTAATGGTGCTCGGAATTATTTTTATAAAAGATAAGGATGTAATTTTATAAAGAAAAATATTTTAAAGTGTTTTAAATGGTTTACACTACGTTTTTATTCTGATAAGATCGAAAAAGGGTTTGACTTATTTTGATCTCTTTTGGAAGAGATGTTTTTATCAAAAAATCAAAAAGTCAAACTGACACGCGAGCTCTTTCAAACGACAATGATGAGTGCATTATTTTGTATATTTTATACCCAAATTTATACTCTGTTATTCCCATTTTAGTGTATTTAATAATTTCTTAGGACTATTTTATTAAAAGGAGGAAAAAATGTGAGAATGATTAAATTCATATTGAAAATGGCAATTTTAAGTAAAAAATGGGCACTTCGATAATTTTATAATATTCTTGTGCTAATTTGTGAAAAAAGTTGCCTAGTGAATTTTTTGCAGATAATGATGGAATTTGGTGCAAATTGATGATCAATTCAAAAAAGGCACGAAAAAGCTGATTTTTACGGTCGTTCGAAAAAATGTTTTTACAGTTGTGAAAAAAAGTCGGAAATTTTTATTCTCCGATTTAGACGAAACTCGGCATGCGTGTTCAGCAAGAAAATATAAGAGTTTTCGAGTGGGGGGAAATTACGTCCCTTATCACGATCCAAAGATTAAAGAGGTGGCGAGATAACTACCAACACTATTCGGTCAATCAGAAAGAGTCCCACCACAACTCAAATACCTCACCACTTGTTCTATAAAAAGGACCCTTGGGCTCATAATTTCGTAGACAATTAGAGAGGAATTTCGGGGAGCAACTTTGAGTGATTGTAATCAATTTGAGGGCCAAGTTTTTATCATTTTTTTAAAGGATTGAAGATTGTTGTGAGAGAACTATTTGTAAGTTTGGTTTATTAATGAAGAACTCTACTCATTCTTGCAATTTCTCCTTCATTATGGTAGCTTAATTCTTATATTAGGAGTAGGGTGAAGTTTATCATAGTTAGCTAATATTGTCACGTTAATTTTATCGTTGTCTATTCCCTACTTGTTTTAATTGTTATTAAAGATTCGGTATTCATTTTAAAGCGACACGAGAGTGTGTTTTAAACCTTCAACATTGTTTTGTCAAATCAAGTTTTGAGATTTAAAAATAGTAATTTTTGTTGGATTATGCTTGCACTTTGATTGTTTTGATAGTCCATGCTTAAATACATTTGCGAATTTTAAAACTTGTATTTTCTAAGGGAATAGGGATTTTAGTCGTCTATTAGAGACGTTAAAAATATTTTGAACATAACCGTCATATTTTCCGAATTAAACGCGGCAAGAGTCGATTTGATTTGAGTTATAAAAAGGGAATGACAACATTAAATTAGTGTGCAATATTAGTTACATGATAAATGGACTCCGAATCCTAATATTTTCTAATTGTTTACAAATCTCTTGTGTTACTCTCATTTATCGTAGTTACTTTTATTTAGTGTAATTTATAATTATTCTCTACCCCATTTGATCTAGTTGGACAATTGAAATTCTTTTAATAATTAAAATTGACAAATACTCGTGGGTTCGACCCGTACTTACACTCACTATTCTATAATAGCCCGTGCACTTACGGTATTTTATAAATAGACAACAGACAACCAATCTTGTCTAAACGAGATGGAAATGTCGTTCGAACGACAGCCCTATGTCGTTCGAACGACACATTTTTTTAGGCGGCGCTTAATTCCTATTTAAAGCATGTTTTCGTCAGAGTTTCGTAAGAGTGCATTCTGGAAAAATAGTTTACCATCCAGTACGAGTTTTGCACATGTTTTCTAAGGTTTACAAAGCTTAAACACATCCTTAGAGTTTGCAAAGATCCGAGTTATCATTCTTATATGTTTACGTGATCTTTCTGCATCAAGAAGTTTGTTCTATCATTGAACATCAGGATTTTGCAGTGAAGAAAAGAGAAGGACTTCTTATTCGACATCATTGACGAATCAAAGCCAATCGGTGGACACCGAGACATTCGTAGAGTCGAGTGTTGTGGACAGGTATCGTGGAAGACAGAATTTCTGCGTGGGCACTATTGAAGAACGATAAAAGATCAGAAGGAGCGTCAAGACCCATGGGGATCGAGTCATTGATTAAGGCTAATCTGTCTTTGTAAAACCGTTGTTTATAGTGATTGTCTGGCTTGTACCGTCCGAGGTTGTTTTCCCGTTTTGGGTTTTTTCCTCGTACATCCGGTGTTGTGAGTATTGTTTACTTTAATTTAGTTGCTTTAATCACTAGATGCATGTTTAGGATTAATCAAGATAAATTTGGTTTAAAGTAGAATTGGGTTTTCACAACTTGGTTTAGTGAAAATTACAAGTTGGACATTTTTTTGTGAAAATTGGTTTGATTTAAGACACACACATAAGGGACCATCCCAGGTTTTTTCAAATTGGTATCAGAGCAGGAAAATATAATTTATTTATTTTGTGATCCCGTGTGTTTATTTATCTCTCCTGTGTTTATTTTCTCTCTATGGATTCTCAAAGCTTTGACGATTTATATCGTTTGAATTTAAAGTTTGCAAAACGTATTGAAGTTTTGGAGATAGAAAATTACGGTTTCAAAAATATGATTGAATATTTGCAAACATTTCAAATTCAAAGAGATATTTGTCGTGAGAAGTTTAGGTCCTTGTTTAATGATTTTAATATGTTAAAATTGGGCAAAAAGGAGAGTGATGATAGAGTACTCATTTTAGAAAAAGAGTTAGAGGATCTGAGAAAATCTAGGGTTTGTGCCGTTGAGGAAAATAATTCGATTAATGATTTTGTGGCACGTGAGAAGGATCTTAGGGATAAGTTTTCTCATATCTAGGGGAGCGAGATAACCTTCTAGGGATAATTAAAAATTTAAATAAGGAGTCCCAAAATTTTGAGGAATCTAATTGTTTGCTTGGGTCGAAGTTAAAAAATGATGTAATTGACTCGAGTAGTGATGGTAGCGGCTTATCTTGTTCTAGTGGTTTGAATGTAAAAGCTAAAACCATAGTTTGTTTTAGAGCGTCAACTACATCCGAGGGTATTAGAAAAGGTCAACCTAAAGGTCCCGTTCCTGGTCGTGTTTTCACATGTTCGCATTGTGGTACGAAAGGTCACCTTAGGAGTTTTAATTTTGATCTTAGAAAAGACCCTAGGAAGTTTAAACTTAGTGTCCCATTGGTTTCCAAAATCCTCTTTGTTAGGTATACACCGGTTTGGGTTAGGAAATCCGTTTTGGAGATGCTAAATACTTCGTTGGTTGATTCTCACATGCATGCACATGATTCTTCTCTTACTATTTCTTATGGATAGTAGCTTGCATGTTTTGTCATACGCTAGCCCTTGCATCATGTCTATAATTTGCTAGCGTTATGACATGTTTATCTCTTTGTATTATATTTTTCATTTGTTTGAGTCTTATTTGAAAAATACAAAAAGATTTTATTTCTGAGAAAATTTTTGGAAAACCGAAAATAGTTTTGTTTTCTTGTTTTGTTTTTTATTTTTGAGTTTACATGTTTGATGTGGCATATTGGTATGCTTGGACCACCCATCGTTTCATATCCATGTGGCTAGGACATTTGGTCATTATTATCGATGCTTCGAATGATCTTAAAAGTTGTTTATATGGGATTGTTTCGAGGTTGATATGGATTTTGATTCGACTTTGTATGTATGCCAACATTGCACACATGCAAGAGTTTATATGGATATTTGACTTCTCTTACATATTTGAATTTGGTGAGGCGTTCTTATCTCAATCTTGTCATCTATGCGTAAGTAGACTTATGGAGAAGTGTGCATGTAAGAACCGTTTACCGTGATGATTTGAATTAAAAAAAAATGATGAGTGATTCACGGGAAAGGGCTGTGAGAGTTCAAGATTGACTCGTCGTGAAAGCCACCGTTTAAAAGAGCCCCCCAAAAAATGCAATATGCTAAGAAACGGGTCAAATTAGTTTAGTTCATTCTAAAGAAAATATGATATTATTGAGGGAGTCTAGATGGATTAAAAATTTAAACGGGTTTGTACAACTAATCCTAATGTTGAAACATTACAATTTGACGCTACTGCTTGTAGAATCGTCAAAATTCTGGATTTGTGTGCATGTAGTATGTTTAGTTCATTAAGCTCACTTTTAAATTTCATATGGCTATGATAAATTTTAATGATTTATTGCTATCAATTAGAGCTTCTTGATCATTTTGATGTGTTGGAATTGTGATTCATTTGTTGTAGTTTCACGCCCATTCATTCCATATCCATGTTTAAGCATATCGGTACTATGTTTGCATGTAACTCACTTTGTTAGTTTTTATGAGTTTTTGCGTTTTGTGTTAAAAGCCTACTGTCTTAACACTGTTTTGCCGCTGTCAGAGCCTTTCACTGATTTTTTTCTGGAAATTTTTTCACTGTGCAAAAGTATAACATATTTCTGGGAAAATGTGAAAATTTGGCAGGTCGCGAGAAGTCGTTCAAACGACATCTCCATGTCACACGAACGACATATGTACTTCGTTCGAGCGACGTCCTCATCTCGTTTGAGCGACATCATTGGCTCGTTCAAACGACAGCCTTAATCTTGGCTTCTGTATGGTTTGCAGTACACTGGTTATTATGGTGATATTTTTGGTAATACTGAAAGTGTTTCTGGACTGACTGGTTTAAATGTAGATTTTATTGGTTCTAAATTGGATATTTTGCATAAAGTCCGTTTATCACACCTGATTAATTTGCTATATGCGTTGTGTGATTCATTGGTTTACTATCTACTTATTTGTCATTACTTGATCATATTTAGTTGGTTGTTTTATGATTATCTAGCGATTTCACATTGATTCAAATTGGTTTATATTCTCATGCTAGATATTTTCATTAGTTTATCTTTTCACCGGATTGTCTATTCGAGACAAAAAGGGGGAGAGATGTATGTGATGTGGGGGGAGATTTGAGCATGTTTTTTATTGCATATTTTATAAATTGATATTATATATGGGTAGTACACATTGATATCAGTTTGTTGCTCAAATTGTTTAATAAATATTTTTTTAGAGTTTATTCATATTGGTATCTATTATCGTTTGGTATCATTTGGATATATATATATATATTGATTTCATTTGTTCCTCCATACTTCACTGGGTATTTGTTTGTCTATTTCATGTGTATAGGTATGCTTCAGCGATTCAATATTCCAAGTCTACATCACATTCAGACAGTTCATGCTTGTCGGTGCTACATATACTAGTCTGTGTCCTGTAATTTTTAATTTTGGGTTTATGGGTTGGGATTTAGGCGTCATATGGCTTGACGGCCCAGCTTAGGCATTTCACTGGTTTAGTTTTGTCCCGGAATAGTCAAAGGGGGAGATTTGTTAGGACATAAATTTCCAATTGATTCCCTGTATTGTTTTGACTTAATTCCGTGAACAAAACTGTGTTTGTAGTATGTCATAAGGATATTTTTATTTTGTCACGATCCCACTTGGTCTATGACGTATTGAAGAAAATTGAAGACTTTGTGATAATGCTTCAAAGAAATAATCATGCCGAAGTTTAATTGGTGCAAGTTTATTTGTTTTCAAAGTTAATTGCATTCCGAGATCACTTAGGTATGAATGCATATAATTAATGGTGCTCGGAATTATTTTTATAAAAGATAAGGATGTAATTTAATAAAGAAAAATGTTTTAAAGTGTTTTAAATGGTTTACACTACGTTTTTATTCTGATAAGCTCGAAAAGGAGTTTGACTTATTTGGATCTCTTTTGGAAGAGACGTTTTTATCAAAAAGTCAAGCTGACATGCGGGCTCGTTCAAACGACAACCAATCTCGTTCAAACGAGATGGCTATGTCGCGCGAACGATAGCCCTATGTTGTTCAAACGACATGTTTTTCGAGGTGGCGCTTAATTCCTATTTAAATCGTGTTTTCGTCAGAGTTTCGTAAGAGTGCATTCTGAAAAAATAGTTTACCATCCAGTAAGAGTTTTTCACATGTTTTCTAAGGTTTACAAAGCTTAAACACATCCTTAGAGTTTGCAAGGATCCGAGTTATCATTCTTATATGTTTACGTGATCTTGCTGCACCAAGAAGTTTGTTCTATCATTGAACATCAGGGTTTTATGGTGAAGAAAATAGAAGGACTTCTTGTTCGACATCGTAAATGAATCAAAGCCAATCGGTGGACACCGAGACATTCGTGGAGTCGAGTGTTGTGGACAGGTATCGTGGAAGATAGAATTTCTGCGCGGGCATTATTGAAGAACGGTAGAAGATCATAAGGAGCATCAAGACCCGTGGGGATCGAGTCATTGAGTAAGGCTAATCTGTCTTTGTAAAACCTTTGTTCATAGTGATTGTCTGGCTTGGGCCGTCCGAGGTTGTTTTCCCATTTTGGGTTTTTTCCTCATACATCCGGCGTTGTGAGTATTGTTTACTTTACTTTACTTGCTTTAATCAATAGATGCATGTTTAGGATTAATCAGAATTGAGTTTTCACAACCTGGTTTGGTGCAAATTAAAAGTTGGACAATTTTTGGTGAAAATTGGTTTGATTTGAAACACATGCATAAGGGACCACCCCAGTTTTTTCAAGCTGGAACCTGTAAGTGGCCCATTTAAAACCCTATTTTTTTTTATTTCACAAAAAAAAAACTGTTTTTTTATTTTACAAAAAAAAAACTATTTTTTTATTTTGCAAAAAAAAAAACCTTTTTCCTTATTTTACAAAAAAAAATCTTTTTTTTTTGCAAATTAAGAAAACAGTTTTTTTTTGTAAAATAAAAAAACCGTTTTTTAAATGGCAAATTTTTAAACGGTTATATAAAAGGCATAAGAGTATAAAATAAAAACAGGTATTGGACATAAAATAAGGGGATAAGGGCAAAAGAGGTATTTGACATAGTTTTGTCAACATGGAATCCCCTTATTAGAATAAATAATAAACTTTAGGGACAAACTTGAGGAAAATAAAAAATTGAGGACCATTTGAAAAAATTTGTAATAATTTAGGGACTAAAAATGTATATTACTCTTATTTTAATATACTAGAAGGGGATTGATTTTTTATATATGCGATGGATAATGATTATTTATTATTCTGTTAGGGTTCTTGATAATATAGTGTTGTGAACTAATTTTAATTTCTTTGTAGTGTTCAAGCAACAAAAACACACTCTTACAAATTCTATTAGTGTTCAATTGATATGAATATCATGTTGGGATGATATAGAAAATGAACAAAATGATCTACGGTTAATTATTAATGCATTTATAATTCATGTGTACCTATTTACATTCACTTATTTTCAATTACGATATTGTGTTGGATTTAAAGCTTTTTGTTTAGATCTCTCTATTGAATAGCAAAATTAACTGCCTTCATCATTTTTTACTTGATTCACATTAGTCCTTTGATATGACACATGTTGGAAACTCACATGGTATGTGTTTCATCCCATTTCACTTTAATCGTTTGATGAAAAGTCACAAAGAACATTATTTTTAATTATTTTTAATTATTTTGAAATATTATTTTGAACAAGGTGTTTTGTCATACAAATGGAACTATATATCCACTATATTTCGAAAGTGAAAAATATATCTTTTCAATTCACTTTTCATCTTAGTTTTTTATAATATACAGTGTCACGGTTATATTTACAGAGTAATAACTTAAATGTATTTCGTGTGTTTTACTTTTAAAATCAACACATTACATCTTTATGTTTAACAATATCTAACTATATATTTTTTGAATTGATCAAATTTAACTGCTTTGTGTTTTTCAAAAAGAATTTTTAGGGTTTAAATCTAGTAAATATTATAAAACGCACTACACCCATTTACTATTGTTGATCACGCAAGCTATCCATGTGGCATCACGATAAACTGAACCCAATTGAATGTATTGCGTTTATGTCCTCTTCTTTCTCTTCTACGTTCCCGTCCCCTCCTTTCCCTCAAATAACACTATGTTCACCTCCTAAAAAATTTTAAGAGTCTGATTGGGGTTTATCTTCAACGATTTTGGACTTTCTCTCTCCTAAAATAGTTGCAGCCCCAACAATGAACTAATGGATAACAAAGAAGAAGAGAAGAAGTATGATGTTTTTAGATTTGGGTTTCCAAGGGTTAACAGAGGTTGTGTTATTTTTTTCCATTTTGCTTTCGGTTGATTTTTATAATTTATGCTACAGGTTGTGTGGCCTTTTTAACACTTTTTAGCAGGTTGTGTATTATGAGTAGTGTTGTTTTATTTATTTTCTATTTTCCTATAATTTTTTTTATGTGTGTGTGCCCATGTCAATAAGTTTCTACAGGGTCTTCTTCTTCATCGAACCCTCTCCGTGCTCTTGTGGGTGCCTTTATTAGTTCCTCTTCCAAAACTCAAGTTTATAATTAATTTATAAACCCTGCTTCTTATTTGTTACATTGGTGAATCTGCTCAATTACTACTCTAATCCAACTTACGCTTACTCTTAATTTTTAATACTTCATTCTGTTTTGATGAGTTTTGCTGAAATGTGGCTAGAATATTGTGACTAATTAGTTTATTGTATGATAAAAAAATACAATGAATTTATGAGTGGAGATGTAAACTAAGTAAATTATATGGAGAAATGTAATTTCTAAATATACCTAAAAGATTTTGCTAATTTTTTACTAAGCTTAAACAAAATATTTTTTTAACCAAACTCTAAAAATGAATAATTCTTTAGGACAGTGATATTATTTAATGTTCTTACCCAATCCTAAGCAAACCCTTCACTCTATCTCTCCATTTACATAATTGACATTGTTTATCAATTTATATGTTGTTCTTTGACAAATGCATTTCAGATTTTATTATATTATATGCCCCAACTTGGTTGCCTCTTTTAGGAATCTAGGCATGTTTGGAATTTTGGGTTTGTTTCTTTGGCAGATGTTAATGGTTAGTGGGAGATAATTGGGGGTTTCCTACTGATTTGAATCTATATGGTCTTGTGAAAATGGTGTTATTGGTATTGTAGTTTTTTGAGCTCTTTTTTTTTTCGTTTTGTGCCAAAATTGTGAAGTAAAGATTAGAAAAAAATATAGCACACATTATTGTACATAAAAATTTAATAAGCATTATAAACCTGAACTCTATCATTGCTCCACGCTTTTCGAAATGATGTTATCCTCGGTGTTATGTAATTTATAATGTAATGGTTATTGCTTTTCGTTATTGGGATTTTGGAAGATGTATAGACTCAGGTTATAAATGCCAGTGACTTACAATCTTCTATGTTACGGACTTGATCTCTTAGTTTGCTGGAATCTAATTGCTTCGTTAAACCCTTCATATTCCGTTTAGCATGCTTACATTTTTTTCGTAGGAAGATGTAAAGTTACAAACTTCTCTCTATTTCAATGCCCCTTTCATCTTTTTATCTGAACATATATATAAAGTGGGTTTGTGAGTGAGCGGTTGTTTGTGAATAAAATTTATGATGGATATGTCTACATGCACAGATGGAAATCAACGTGGGAAAAAATAACTAGATGAAGAGAGAGAGAGAGAGAGAGAGAGAGAGAGAGAGAGAGAGAGAGATTTATTGGATATATAGGATTTGATATAAATGCAATAGTATAGATGAAACTAAGTAGGCCTGTCAACGGGTCGGAGCCGGGTCGGATTTAGGGAGATCCAGATCCGTGTAATCGGGTCTTCATTGGGTCGAGTCCGGGTCTTCATCGGGTCTACAATATTGGATCCAGACCCGAATTCGTTCTGGTCTCGGGTTCGAGTCCGGGTCTAGCAAAATATATACATTTATTTTATAGTTATTTTATATTATCCCCCTTATTTATTTTTTAATCTTAAATTAAAATATTTTGTAATGTATTATAGAATATTATTAGTATAAATAAAACATATATTATTTATATTTATTATATACATAAATATATATTTATATATATATTACTTACATGTTATATTGATAAGATATATTTATAAATACATATAAATTTATAGTATATGTATATATATTTAAAAAATAATAATGTACAATCCGGGTCGGGTCTTCGGGTCCGGGTCTTGTATAAGATCCAGACCCTACCCGTTTAATAAACGGGTATTCGGGTCCAAAAAAATATTCTCAGACCCTATTATACGGATTGGGTCCGGGTCGGGGTCGGGTTCGGGTCCGGACCCGATCCATTGACAGGCCTAAAACTAAGTAAGTAAAATTACTATCGCAATTGCCTATCCCGCGCATCGCGTGGGTTTACACCTAGTTGGATCAGTAACTCCTTTTCGGGGAGTCTATCATTATTCTTAAAATAAAGCAATTGTGTTTGTATGTGTGTGTACTATTTTATTGATTTGAAATTTAAAATATGTTGTTTCTAGGGATGATAATTCGGATTAACGAATCGTGTTTGAGCGTGCTTGACACGAGACGACTTGATTTTACCCAATACAATACGACACGACACGATGTCGTATTTTTTTAACACGAACACGATCCGTTAAGAACACGACAGGACACGAATGGCATGATAGATGAATTTCATGTCAATTGGCATGGTAAATCAACACGATCAAAATGATAATCCGCTTATTTTATATATATAAATGTCATTTTTTTAATTTTAGATTGCATGAAATAAAACAACTTTGTTTGTGTGTGTATACTTATCTTATTGATTTGAAATTTGAAGTCTGTTTCTTAGAGACCTTATAACTAACGTATAATGAAAGTCAATGTTGCCCTTCTATATTTATTGGGGCAGTTCTCATTTTACTCAATTATGGTAGCCTCTGTTTCTGAAATACTTTTCAAGATTGAGTTAATTGGAACCTTTCTTCAATTGATCTCAAGAATAAATTTGTATCATTTTGTGTGTGAATTATTAGGTCATTTTGATTATATAATATTTGTCTTATTCTCAGGTTTTGCAAATAATTAAACATTACACTAATTTCATGAAAAAATTGTTGATTTTCATGAGAAAAAAGTTTAGATTTGTATTCTATGTGTTATTTTACAAGAAATAAGTGTATGTATTTATTATGTGGATGAAATATGTGTTATTTTGCATGAAATTAGTGTGAAGTCTAAATATTTATAAAAAATGGAATTTAGTCAAATATCATCTTACCAAACCAAACTGGGATTTTGTCAATATAACTCATTAATGTGTCGTATCTGCATTGGTTCGCCTTTTGAATGATATTCATGTGGACCCCCAAAACGAATCAATACAGACACGACAAGTCAGTAAGTTGTACAAAATGATTCGTGAGTCGGCCTAGAATTACTCTTTTTGAATATGAGTAAAGTTTTTAATCTTTAAGGTATTTATTGGTTAAAACCTTGCAAAGTTGAAATCTAGTCTTACTGTGTACAAATGTGCACACGGAGCTAAATTGAAATTATGAGCACGATCTTAGTGAACATGAGAAGATTGACATGTGGCTTATTCCTGGCCAGTAAAAAAAATTCTTCCACACGGAGGGAATCCGATACTACGCACACGAATGCCCAATTTTTTACATCTTCTATAAATATATGTTTTGTCTTCAAAAAGTAAAAGGAGAGTTTTCGATAGCTTTTGTGTTCTTGCTATAACTCGTTTTTTAGAGATTTTAGTTATACTCTCTTGCAATTACTCTACATACTTTAAAATTAAGTGATTTAATTTAGATATATACTTGATCTATGACTTGTGAGGATATTTGTTATGTGAATTGTTTTTAAATCCACTAAAGCTATCAAATTTATTTTTGACTTCATATTTATTTCTAAATGGAAGAGATTGGACTATTGGAGAAATTTTCAATATGTGATGCTTTGAGGATAATGGAATTACTCTCAACCCTGGTGGAATTCTATGGTGTATTCTTGTTCAATTGAAAAAAAGTATTGAAAAAAAGTTTAGATGTACATATGTAACTAATTATAAAGGATTCGGGTGACAAGTATTCTTGCATTTTATAAAATTACATTTACAAGTTGAATGAGAGAGATCATGCATCCGAGATTTTTTTTCTCACAATGGGTATTTCCTTGTATTAATGTCCTTGTGTTTAAATTGTGGTTCGAATTGTTAATCAAGATAAGATCACACAGATCTACATTTAGATCTATGGTTTGATCATAACTTGAAAGATAATTGGACTTTACAAGGATTTTAATTTTATAATTGAAATGAATTATAGGATAGTTCAATCATCGTGTTTGTATTGTGTAGGGGGGAATGAAGCCAATCCTCGGATTAGGGGGAGCTTCCTGAAATAACATAAGATACTCAAGAGAAAGATCCAGCGAGGCAACTCAGCGATGCAGCCCAGTGATCAAGCTCAATTTATTTTTGTTCTTAGTTAGTTTGGTTGTAACGTTTGTTTATATTTACTATGAGCTATAATGATTGTAATGATGTAATGATTATAACTTTTCAGTGTGAGGTCAAACGGTACTGACGAGGGAACTTCAGAGGAACTTTTATGATCTATCGAATGACCTTGTCGTGGGAACTTCAGAGGAACTTGGTCTGGAGGATTGAGAAGTGAGACACCATTGGGGCTTCTGCTGACCATCTTAGATACACCTGGTAAAACACCGAGAGACCTTTCACCATGGAAGCTTGTGCGAAGCAGCCTTGAGTTCCATCGTATGATGAGTTTTGAACCAAACAACTCTCTACCTAATGTCACATCTACTTTAGGTGATGTCACCATCTAGCTAAAAACTGTCCAATACGTACTTGAGTAAACCACCGTGGTATTTGGGGTTGTCAGACAGTTGGTGAGCCACCTCTGTGGTGACAGTCCTCTGACGCATAGTGGTTAGGCAAAAGGCATGTCTTGGTATTTAATGTTTATGACGTAGAGCTGACTGACCCATCATGCATTTAATGTTTGTGATGTAAAGTGTGAGGGAATATCTTTCACGGCTGTGAAGGACTGAGACATCTTGGAAATGGTGTGGGGGATATATATTGGCCTCAACCACTTCTGAGATAAGGGGTTCTTTCTAGAGATTTATTAGTTAGAGAGAAAATAGATTAGGGATAAGTTATTGCAAACCAAAACTCCTACTCACCCACCAATTTCATTTATTATGAAGATTTTAATAGCTAACTAGAGATCTTTCAGAGGTTATTGGTGTGTTTGGATGCCTGTCGAGGTGTATCTAGGGTGCTTACTCCTCTCTCCCTTTGACCGAGTTACTTCTGAGTTTCCTTTATTATTGTTTGAGCTATACACGAGTGTATTTCTTGTCCAATCTGAGTATTGATTAATTATAATATTGTGTGTTTATTAAAAAGTTTATGGGTCATCATTTATCACCATACCTGTAGGGGTTACACCTCAACTAGTAATACCACACTCCCAGGCTACAAAGAACTACCCTCTTATATTTAACTGTGTGATAGATTTCAATGATATTCAGCGTAATAAAGAACAAGTTGCGGGGGAGATTGAGGCTGCCAGGGATGGGGTTCGTCGGGTGGAGGTGCACCCAGTTCAAAAGACAACGGGCGTCCCAGGGGTGACGCAAGCTTCTACTAGTGCTGGGATGGGCCAAACGTAGATGGACCTTCTTATGGGCAAGTTCTACGAGTTTTTACAGATTCTTGTTGCTACAACGGTTTTGGGTCGATTTGACCCTAGTTCTTTCGTAACACCATTGGTGGATCTGATATCCCCATTGAACTCAGCTCCAACGGGAACTGGCCCCATGAGCACAATACCCACTCTTATCCCAACGATAGATACCCCAGATTTATCGGGTGTTCCACTTATAGTAGTTACACCAGGCGTAATGAGTATTCCACCTGTAGTCCTTCAGCCTATTGCTCCAGTACCTGAGAAAACACCAGTATCTGCCTTGGAAGAAATGAGGAAAGAGATGCAGAAATAAATGTTGAAGATGATTGTAGCTTCCTCGTAATTAGCCAACGAGGTAACATCGGTGTACGCTGATTTTTGTACTCCTAACCCTCAGGAGTACTACGACGAACCTTACCCGAAGGACTACATTCCTCCTATCTTTGATAAGTACATGATGAAGGGAGGAAACCCATAGGAGCACATCAAGAGGTTTATCGAGAATTTGGGGGCCCATTGCAACACAAGAAGTTGAGATTAAGGGAGTTTTCTGAATTCCTCATCGATAAAGCATATACTTGGTACTCTCACTTGGCACCGAATAGTGTCTCAACTTGGGAGGAGATTCATGTTCTTTTTGTCTAAAAGTTCTTTCTAGCAGAAGACGAATTTACACTAACCTAGCTGGGTAGGAAGAAGCAACGCCCAGGAGAGGAGGTGGTGGCATACGTCTCAAGATTCAGAGAAATGTCCCTCGACGTGAGGGAGGAGGCCAAGGAGTCCAAGTTACTCCAAATCTGTGTTGAAGGCTTTCTCCTAGAGTACATCTGCCATCTGATAAATAAGACGCATGAACGAACTTTCGCGGCGTTCTTAAAAGCTGCAAGAAATATCTCACAGGTGGTACGCCCAAGCCCCATCGCGGTGCCAGTGATGTGCGGGCAGTAGGTACAGCCCATTAGGGGTCGTGGTCAGCCACCACGAGTGGGTTATGCCGATGGAGGAGAAGGGGTCAAAGAGATAAGGAAAGATAATAAGAGAAAGTTTGGCTGAGATAAAGAGGATCCACCACCTTTGCCTTGCTTCGCTGAGGAGGCTGTTAACTGTTATAACGTCATGTCAAGAGGAGGGGCAAGTTAAGTCACCTATAGGGTGTAAGATTTTGAGAAAAACCTTAACAAGTGCGTTTTCATTGTTAAGTCAGATTTTGAGGAAAAAAAATCTTAACAAATGGTTTTTATTGTTAAGTCCCTGTTACTGATGGTGTTGAACGAAAAATCTTAACAAGTGGTTTTTAATGTTAAGTCACCATTATTGGTGGAGTTTGACGAAAAAAAATCTTAACAAGTGGTTAAGTCACCGTTATTGGTGGAGTTTGACGAAAAAAATCTTAACTAGTGTGTTTTCATTGTTAAGTCACCTCTAAGGTGTAAGATTTTGAGAAAAACCTTAACAAGTGTATTTTCATTGTTAAGTCAGATTTTGAGGAAAAAAGTCTTAACAAGTGATTTTCATTGTTAAGTCACCGTTACTGGTAGAGTTTGACGAAAAGTCTTAACAAGTGGCTTTCATTGTTAAGTCACCGTTATTGGTGGAGTCACCGTTATTGGTGGAGTTTGACAAAAAAAATCTTAACAAGTGATTTTCATTGTTAATTCACCGTTACTTGTGGAGTTTGACGAAAAATCTTAACAAGTGATTTTCATTGTTAAGTCACCGTTACTGGTGGAGTTTGACGAAAACTCTTAACAAGTGGTTTTCATTGTTAAGTCACTGTTATTGGTGGAGTTTGATGAAAAAAATCTTAATAAGTGGTTTTCGTTGTTAATTCACCGTTACTGGTGGAGTTTGACGAAAAATCTTAACAAGTGGTTTTCATTGTTAAGTCACCATTATTGGTGGAGTCACCACTATAGGTGGAGTTTGATGAAAAAATCTTAACAATTGTGTTTTCATTGTTAAGTCACCTCTAAGGTGTAAGATTTTGAGAAAAGCTTAACAAGTGCGTTTTCATTGATGAGGTAACGCCTGGGAGAGAGAGGGATGCTTTTTAAAGAAGTTTTGTTTTTTGCACCAGATTTTTTTTTTTTTTTGGAAATATATTGGAAACCCAAAAGACCAACAAGACAGAGTCCTCACGCTGAAAGCCCAAATGAGGATAAAATGAGTTGGAGATTCATCGAGGAGAATGTCACCTTCACAAGAAGGGCTCCTCGAAGCACAGTTCAAAAAAGTTCACGATGTCCCCTCGCCATAAGTCTGATCGGAGTTAACTCTGACTGAGGTACATCGGGGAGAATTTTTACTTTTTGAAAAAGTTGAAACGGGAAAGGCCACGAATAAGCAAAAACGATGAGAACACTTTCCACTTGGGGCATCCCTAACGATAAGATCCCCTTATTAAAGGTCCACTCAGTGGGGGAAAGGAATGAAAGGACTGTGGGGAATTTAATGTTCAACACTTACTTTGGGAGATTTTTACAAGGCCAAATGCTAGGAATTTTTGGCAGGGAGAACTCATGCTACTAGGGGTAGTCCTGACGAACACGCCCACTCACTACAAGTTCACTACATGGCGGAATGGAATAGCGTAGATAGGGAGAAATCAAATTTTGAACACTCAAAACGGGAGAATGACACTTTCCTTAGATATTTTGGGAGAATTTCAACCACCAGTGAAGAAGACAAAATAGTTGGGGTATAACAACAGAAAAAAGTTACAGTGTCCCTTCTCCATTCGTCAAGAATTTACATAGCTTTGGTTCAGGTACATCGGGGAGAATTTAACTTTTTTATAGCAGAGATAACGGTAGAAGTTGCAACGAAGATAGAAACGTAAGAATTTTTCTCACAACATGACGGTTCATCGGATTAAGAAGTTTTCGTGCAGACATTTTTTGTTATCACAACAAATCTCTACATTATAGGGAGCTTCCTGAAATAGCATAAGAGACTCAAGAGAAGGAACTAGCGAGGCAACTCAGCGATGCAGCCAGTGATGAAGCTAAGTTTATTTCCATTCTTACTTAGTCAGGCTGTAACTTTTGTTTATATTGACTATAAGTTGTAACGATTGTAATGATGTAATGATTATAACTTTTTGGTGTGAGGTGAAACGGTACTCACGAGAGACTAGGCCTGGCAGGGGCTGGAAGAGCTTTCATGCTTTATCGAATAGCCTTACCGTGGGAACTTCAGAGGGACTTAATTTGGAGGATTGAAAAGTGAGGCATCATTGGGTCTTATCCTGACCATCTTAAATACACCTGGTAAAACACCGAGAGGCCTTTCATCGTGGAATCTTGTGCGGAGCAGCCATGAGTTCCATGGTAGGTTGTGTTTTGAACTAAACAACCATCTACCTAATGTTACATCTACTTTAGGTGATGTCACCAGTCAGCTAAACACTGTCCAATACGTACTTGAGTAAACCATCGTGGTATTTGGGGTTTTTAGACAGTTGGTGAGCCACCTCTGTGGTGATAGTCCTCTGATGCACAGTGGTTAGGCAAAAGGTATGTCTTGGCATTTAATGTTTATGATGTAAAGCTGACTGAACCATCATTCATTTAATGTTTGTGATGTAAAGTGTGAGGGGATGTCTTTCACAGCTGTGAAGAACTGAGGCTTCTCGGGAATGGTGTGGGGCTATTTATTGGCCTCAACCACTTCTGAGATAAGGGGTTCTTTCTAGAGATTTATAGGCTAGAGAGAAAAGAGATTATGGAGAAGTTATTGCAAACCAGAGCTCTTAATTACCCATCATTGTCATTTATAGTGAAGCTTTTAATAGCTAACTAGAGATCTTTCAGAGGTTGTTGTTGTGTTTAGCTGCCTGTCGAGGTGTATCCATGGTGCTTACTCCTCTCTCCCTTTGACCAAGTTACTTCTGAGTTTCCTTAATTATTGTTTGAGTGATACACGAGTGCATTGTGTGTCCAATCTGAGTGTTGATCAAATATAATATTGTGTGTTTATTTGTGTTCATTAAAGAGTTTATGGGTTATCATTTATCACCATATCTATAGGGGTTACACCTCAGCTAGTATTACCACACTCCCAGGCTATAAGGGGACTACCATCTTACATATTCAAAATCGAATCATTTAATCATGATTTTAAGAATTAAAATCATGATTACACATGTTCCATTTCATATTAAAAGGGTAAATTTTGTAAACAATAAGTTTCAATTAAATTTAGGGTGCTAAATTTTGGTATTGGATTTTATGTCCTATTTACATTACAACCCCGCCCCCCTAGTGAGGACAATTAAAGGTGTGCACATATAGAATGTTAGCCACTTACTTTGTGTATTTGTGAAATTTCATACACACCTAGGCCCCGTTCGGTACGCGATAAGATATTTGATGGATTTCGATTCCACCCACTTTCTCATAAAAAAGATAATCCGATTTCATTGGTCCCACATTCCCATGCAACTTAACCTCATACCAAATGCAGTAATCTTACATTTTCCCAGAATTTTTCGAAAGGAATCATATTCCACCCAACTTCATCGCATACCAAACCGGGTCTTAGAGAAAGATGGTTAGAAAAACATATGGCATCAAGTAAATTGTTATCATAGAAAATAATTAATAATTCTTTTATCGTCTTTTGTATTCACACTTTCTCATTGGTCTCCTTTATCACCAGAATCGCTTAAAATCCCACCAATAATTAATTAACCATTAGTAACCTTAAGAGAAGCAACAACAGTAAACTTAGTGGAGTTCCTATTTGTGGCATCCAATATCTCTCCTCCATTTTCCCTAAAAATAAGTCAACTTTAAGATCCCTTAGGTGCTCCTGACATCCTAGAAACTCATTAGTACCTCTACAAATATTCTTAATTTCTCAATGAGCAGATATAACTTCTTAATAGTGCTTTATTATGAGCAATCAATCAAATCGCATTGTAAAATCCACTATGCTAAAAAAAACTCAATGATTACTTTAATAGAAGGATTACTCGATCAAAAAAAATAGGAGTGGCAATTTCAGACACGGCACAACAAGACACGAAATTGACCTAAAATTAACACGGCTTGTGGTGCTCGTGTTCGTGTTTTTTAACACGAAGCCGTGTCGTGTCATGTTCGTGTCAAAATTATGAGCCGTGTTGGTCGAGTTATCGTGTCTTGTCATCTTAATCGTATTTTTATTCGGGTTATCGTGTCTACTTATGTTTAATTTAGTGTAAAATTTAAGAAATCGTGTTATTCGTATCGTGTCATGTTGTGTTGTATTTGGGTTGTGTTCGTTTTATCTAAAAAACACGAATTCGTGTCGTGTCCTGTCGTGTTCGAAAAACCCTTGTGTTGTCATGTCGTGTCGGTACGAAATACGACCAAAAAACACGAATTTCCACCCCTAAAAAAATGTTCTTCAAAATATCCTTGGAGTGTTTACGGTACATTATTTTGTTTTTCTAAAAGGAAAAGCTCAAACTACAACAAGTACAAATAGACATAATTGATAATACATTCTACCAGCGCTAGATGTTAGCGTTAATTATATAAAGAGATCCCATCCATAGCTGATGGAATGCACCTTTGACATTGACAGGAGAACCCAAATGCAGCCAATGTATCTCCTAGAGTCCCACATCGCTCCGGATGGGTATTTATATAGTATCACCTGCTATAAATAAGAGTTCATTGAGAACCAAATGTTAAAGTCGGTCAAGCTTTAAAAAGTGGGTTGGCGAGTTTTATATTTGTGTTACATTATTTTTTTGGTCAAAGAAAATTTGACTAAATATAACATGATGCTGAGCTTAGTTTTTTGTTTGTTAGTTTGTTTCATTTTAATGGAAAATTTTGGATTTTTCTTATTGCTATTACAATAATTACATAATTAATCAAAATACCAATTTTAACGTGGAATTGAGCGGTTCGATTTTGGTTTATATACCATTGTATCGATTGGTATAATTGGTAATTTTGATTTTTATAAATTAAAATCAATTTTGTTTTGGTAAACTCATTTTACCGATCAAACCGATCGATAAGTAGCCCTAAAATGTCCTCATAAAATAATCTGGCTATAAAATTACCATGTAATCTATTGAAGGTAAGCTTATGGTCTATTCTCTCCTAATCTTTTCATTTCCTTTATTACTTGACTTAACATTATACTATCCATTTTTTTGTCATCGTATATTCTAGTATTATTTCCCTCCCCTATGTTTTTTAAATAATGAAAACTTCATGTGTATATTAATTTCTTAAATAATTTTGTCACAGACAAACACATCTTGAAAAGGGAAAATGTTGTTTGGATTTTACGTAATTGGCAAAATCTTAGATATAATCAGATTAAATTGTCACAAGTTTTTTTAGTGTCGTGGGTGTCCCGATCATCTTAAGCGCACCTCGTCTAATTCAATTGGGCTATACGTACTAGCTCCTCAAAACATATAGCGTGTAAGTCACAGACTCGCATAGCGGTGGGGAATCATACCAACACTCAAACCCTAGTTATGATTCGATACTTGAAAGTGGTTCGTGTCGAGTCATATTCGTATTAATTTTTATTGTGTTTGGGTCTTATCAGGTTTGTGTCTAAACGGGTGACTTTTTTATCATGTGAAAAAATCATATTCAAACTCGACACATTATCATAACGTGATGTATAATGTTCACCCGTTATAATAGATTAAGATAACAAATTATTTTGAATTGTATACAAGTTGACATATTAGCTCATTTTTTAACACAGTGAGATTTATTAATTCATTGACATTATTAACACTCTCTTTTAGTAAAATTCGTTATGATTAAATTAACATTAAGCTACATAAACGATAAATAACTCCCAAAAATATATCTTATTGACTTAAATTAATGTATCTTAATGGATGTTATCTAATATTAACGGATGAAGGCGATCAACATTAATCCAAGCCGTTAGTTATCGTATTGTAACACCCCGTAATTGTTAATATTTTTAAATGTGGGATTAATTAAAATTAAATGTGAAAAATTAATTGATAATTAATGATGATGCTGGAAATAGCACCACCGTTCAAGGTGTTTGTAAGCTAAAACTAGTGATAACAATGGCAACACAAGTGTATACTAAATATAATAGATTGAGATGAGGAGAAGAGAATGAACACCAATATGTAAGTGGTTCAGCTAATTAGGCCTACGTCCACTGTGCAAGTGAGTGAGTAAGGTAACTAAAATAAGGCACTAACGGCCATGGATACAATCTCTTCAAGTTTTCTCTCTCTTCTGTATAAATTGACAAAGTTCTAGCTAGGGTTGTAATTCTCGATCCTTTACAATGTTGAGGAAGACCTCAATATATAGTGCTTGGGGGTGTAATGTACCCCCCACGCATGCCATTCGCATGTGCATGGAGATCCAGCCAGTGTAAGGATGACACCTGGCTGATCTCGACTAAGTAACGATGACCTCAATATTCCCCCACGTGGAGGGAATGATTCTGTTATAACAGATTTGTCCACTTGCTCCAAGCCATACATGTAGGCGTAGAAGCTCGGCTGTATTTGCTTGGTACTAACGTTGGCCTAACTGAGTACGAGGTTGGTGAGGTACTACCCTTGCTGAGAGTTATATGATGACCTTGGATGGGATGTCAGCCGAGGTTAGATATGTGGAACGTTGGCCAGGGTCGATGTTGACTTGACACTTGATGCTGAGCCTGCAAGGATGCTGATTCTAGGTGAAACTTGTAACATCGGCTAAAGTCGATGATGGGACTGTTCATTGAGCCTAAGAGGCTTTGCTGATTCTCGTGTGGCGCTTGCAACGTTGGCCATGGCCGATCTTATGGGTAGTTGATCCAACGAAACATGCAGGCCTCGGTTGTTGCCAAATTGAAGGGTCATTAGTAACGTCGGCCATGGCCGACCTTATGAAGGACCAGATTGATGATCGTTTGGCTTAAGCCCTTATTACCTCGTCCATCATGCTGGCCGAGGTTGGTGCCTCCGAGTTGGCTGGTACACTTTGGGCATATCAATCACCCCTAGTTCTTAGTTACCTATGTAAGTAGGTGACTAAGGGATATGAATGTCTGAGGCTGTATTCCCTTATGTGCTAATATCTTCTTGACAGGTGTCCCCTTATAAAGTGGGTAGCGTGCCTAACAGTGTAGTGATGATGATTGCCTTTTGGGATCCCAAGGCAATGATGGGCCTTGGGAAGCGTACAATCAGTTTTGAGGGTTTAAAAACCCTTTCCGTCTCTTTCTTATTCACTTCTCTCATTTTTCCCGCCTGAACCTTATGCATTCTTCCTCTCTTATCAAGTACTTAATCCGAGGCAGTTTGTGGGTTTCTTTCGCTCAATCTTCCTTCTTCTTCTTCAATTTGCATTCCCTCAGGTATCATTCTTAAGTTGCCTTTGCCATTTTGCAGCTTTGTTTTTCTATTTCTCGCATTTTTCGGAGATAGTTTGAATTTTTTGGTTTCACGTTGAGTGTTTCGGTGGCTCTTTGAATTTTTCGGTGAACTTGTTCTTGACTTGAATTTTTTTTAAAACCAAGTTTGATCCTTAGCTTAAGTTGTGCCCAGCTGTTTGTTTATGGTTTATAATCTTAAGTGTAGGATCATCATATTTATGTTAGACCCCTTTATAAGCTCATAGAAGATTTCCCCTCTCTTAGAGAGAAGACCTTTGCAAAAATTAGGCAGATATAACTAGCCCAAGAGGAAGCTCGTAGGGCTGAGGCCTTCCCCCTTAGACCTATATTTCCACTACCTCTGAGGGTCATATCCCCTGAGCCAGCCGAGCCTGCTGAGCCAGCAGGGGGTCCAACTGACCCTTCTCCTATGTCTGAGTCTGAGTCATCTACCTCAGACCCTATGTCTGTAGAGTCATTCCAAGAGGCTATGGATTTCTCCATTAGGCAAGATCAGGTCCCTGATCAGCTTGAGGTACAAAGTCGCGCCTCATCCCATAACGGTTCTAGCACTTCACGAACTTCTTCCGATGTTGAAGTTATGGGACCGAGTGTGGCTATTCCACTACATATTAATGTTATTCCTCTGTCGGTCGCCGTAGGGGTTGAGTTCGCTCAGAGGTTCCCTGGAGGTGTTCCCACACCTGCCCATGCCGATGTTTCCAGGGATGAGGATGACGGTCATGAGAGTGACGTCACTACACCAAAATGGTCAATTTGTCACCTTTCAGCCGGCCACCCTTGTCAAGGTCTTGACCGTGACAAAAAACACGCGTTTTGTGTCACGGTCATTGACCTTGACACGACCGTGACAAGAACTTGTCACGGTCAATGACCTTGACACGACCGTGACAATGTTAGCAGCAAAAACCCTTTCCCCCTTCTTTTTTTCCCTCCCGCCGTTCCCTCCCTCTCTCTCTCTCTCGACGCTGCTCTCTCTCTCTCTCTACTTCCAGGTTTAATCTCTCTCTCTCTCTCTCTTCCATTTATATATATGTTTGTGTGTATATATATGTGTGTATGTGTGTATATATGTGCGTGTGTGGGGGTGGGGCAGGGTGGGGGGGTAGGGGGTGGGGCAGGGTGGGGGTAGGGGTAGGGGTTAAAAATGTAAATAAATAAGTAATTTTCTATAAATTTCCAAAAATAATATCCAAAAATGTAAATGTAAATAATATCCAAAAATATTGGATAACAATTTATTTTCATTCAAAATAAATAAGTAATTTTTTGAAAATTTCATAAAAAAATGAAGGCCGGCTTAATATGTGATTTAAGTTTGAAATAATCGCTATATACTTATACTAATGGAGAAAAAAACCATATATGGCGTTTTTTGTTGACTTTATATGGTGAAATAATCACATGACTTTATATCCATCAAATAAAAGCATGAAAACTAAAAAACTACAATAAGGGTTAAAATGGCATCCGAAGTTGCTAAAAGCATGAAAAAAAAAATATTTGTTAAGATTTGTGGTGAATAACTAAAGTTAAAAAAAGTAATTGTCTTATAATAAAGATCAATTAGTCTATGTTGTTGAAAAATTTGATCAAATTGGCGAGCCCTTCATATTTTAAAAATGTTATTTTTATTCCTATTTAACTTTTCTTTCTATACACCCCTAATTATATTTAAAGTTTAATAAAATAGGAGTTATAGAAAGAAAAGTGGGGTTTCCATAATCTTACTTTGTCACAATTAATTTATATGCCTCAAAGTTATTTTATCACTCTTAGTTTATATTTGTGATAATACTTTATTAAAGATTTTTATGGGAACTTGTTATACTAAACTTAGATGAACACTAAGTGATGAAAATAGTCCTTAAAATTGAAAATTAAATAAAGTTTATAAAAGTAAAGATGCTGGTAATACATCAAAGATAAATTAATAAGGACTAAATAACAAAACGTGTTCAAGTGTATAACAAGAAATAAAATGTGGTATTTAGATTGGGTAAAATTCTTAAAGTAATGTTAAGGGACTAAAAGACCCAAGACTACTGGCCAGTAAGTCACGGACCGAAAAATTTATGACGGGTGATGAAAGCCCGTAAACATGTTGGGGTGGGGGTGGGGGTGGGGTATGATTTATAAAAAGCACAAAACAATAGTAGAAATTCAATACCTGAAATTAAGATTGAGATTATTTTAAATAGACAGTCACTACTGTGTGTGTGTTTAAATTGAAAGAAGATATGAGAATTTTATTAAAGATTTTTATGTGTGTGTGTGTAATTCTCACTTTATTGATGCCAAACCCGACTCTCTTATAAGATATGCATATTGTGATTGTTGTTACCAAAATTAATATGCTGATGTGGACAAATCAGACGAAGACACGTGTCAATATACGTGGCACAATAGTAACGAGGAAGTTCATTTCCTCGACCAACTCATGTTCTCCCCGAGCAACGAGGATATACCGAGGAACTTCGGCACTCCGAGGTACTCTAGCACTCCGAGGTACTCTAGCGCTCCGAGGAACTCCTGAGCAACGCGCAACTAAGGCGGTCCGAGCTGCATCTCGGCCGTATTATTAATTGCCAGAATGTCAACAGTTCAACTATTCATTGAATGTTCATTATCTTGATGCACACGCTGCATTAAATGTATTACCCTTTCATATGTATATCATTTAATGTATCAACCCATTCATGTACAGCCTAAGGGCTATAAATACCTTGTATCACCCTCATTCAAAGGGACCGGAATTTCTGGATTGAACTTGTAATCGAGAATTCCCAAACACTCAGCAATAACATAACAGTGGACGTAGGCCATTCTTATAAGGCTGAACCACTTTAAAAATCTGTGTCTCATTTTATTTATCTGTGATTGAATAATTAGAGCGATCTAATTTTTTACATCAACAGATTGGCGCCGTCTGTGGGAAACGACTGTTGCTATCGTTTTTCACCAAAAATCATTTATTATCAATGGCAGATAATCCAAAATCCAGTAATCGAAATGCTGGAAATACTGGACATCCTCCGAATCCATCTGCACCTCCAGATCTGGCTGGAATTATGACGAATCTGGCCGAAGGACAAACCGCCATGCAAGAAACAATACGGCAACTCATTCAAACTCTTCATGGCGGTGCACCTACTCATTCAAGGCAAAGGAATGATCATGGGCAATCGCGATCCAGGCGTACTGATTCATATCGTAATGAAGAATCTGATGATTTTTCTTATCAACCTGGGCGAACTTCATCAATACGGGCTACGGATACAGATCAACATATCACCCTCTCTCCGGAGAGAACTAGCGCCCTGGAAAGATTAAGCAGGGCATCTCCTTTCAGTCGGTTAGGACCAAGGAGAAATATGAGTCCGCCTAGAGCCCCATCGAGAAGCTTTCGACCACCATCAGGTTTGAGAGAAGGATCAGCACAATCAAGACCAGTTACTCGTCGAGATAGATCTCAGGAAGCTACGTCAGAACAATCAATTGCTCGGACTAAGCAGCCCGAGGAAGGAAATGAAGCATGGAAGGGTTCCATTCAGCGATTGGAGGATAGACTTGGAGAAATGGTTAAAGAAAGGAATCCCTTACAGAGAACTTTTGTTCAAGGGACACCTTTTGTGCAGGCCATTGTGAATTTTCCTACACCATCGAAATTCAAAGCACCTGTAGTGACCCCTAAGTATGATGGAAAGACAGATCCTGTTCTTCATATAGAACAATACCAAGCTGCTGCCGACATATATGCTGTCCCCGACGAGATGAGATGTAGAGCATTTTCGGGAACTCTTACCGGGTCTGCGCAGATATGGTACAACAATCTTCCTCGGAGTAAGATTTCGACTTTTATTCAGTTAGCCGAGTTGTTCATTGGTAATTTCTGTTTTGGAGCAAAGCCAGTAAAGCGAGTAGCGCACTTGTTAAGTGTTAGACAAAAATCAGGTGAGAGTACTAGAGATTACATAAGTCGTTTCAATAACGAGAAGTTGGAAGTCATAGATTACGAAGAAAAGACAGCGATCACTGCTTTGATGAGTGGACTGCTGCCTAACAAATTATACTACACTTTGGCCAAAGATCCACCTAAAACTATGTCGGAGTTGATGGCAAAAGCGGCCAAAATCATGAATGCCGAGGAGGCTATGGCTGCGAAGAAGAATATGGATAAAGAAACCAAGGTGGAGGTTGACAAATCTAAGAAGAAAGAGCAAAGAGGTAATGGTGGTGACAAGCATTCCAAGAATAATAGGACGTCATGGGAAGTCCTGAAGAAATATGATAACTATACTCCATTGAAGATGGGTATTAATCATGTTTTAGAAGAAATCAAGAATAACGAAGAAATCAAGTGGCCAGATAAACTGAGGACCAATCCTGAATTGAGGAATAGGGCCAAATATTGCGAGTTCCATAAAGATCATGGCAATACGACCAAAAATTGCATAGCCCTTCAGAACGAGATTGAAACGCTCATCCGAAGAGGAAAGTTGTCAAAGTATGTAGACCGCAGAGGTGAAAGGAAGAATGATGATAGAACTAGAGATCGTTCCAGATCTCCTCGTCGGACGGAGGAGAAAAAGAAAAGAAATCATGAAGATGATCCAGATGAAGACCCCGATCTTCCAAAAAAGCCAAAGCAACCTGAACGAGAGGTATTTTCCATACGTTTTGGGTCAATTGATTGTAATGTTATAACAGGAGGAGATGCTGGAGGGGGAGACCTTACTACAAAAAGAAAGGCCTATCTCGGAGAGGCTCGTGCCTGCTCATATATTCAACGAATAAATCTTGCCGAGGATGATCGTCCGAGGAAGGTAAATAAAGAGAAGCTAGTTATTGGTTTTTCAAAAAACGATTTGGCAGGTATTCTTTACCCTCACGACGATCCCTTGGTGATCAAAATGAGGATGAAAGATGTGGTGATTTCAAGGGTGTTGGTGGAAAATGGTAGTTCAGCAGACATCATGTATTATTCATGTTTTGATAGCTTGAATTTGAAATTATCTCAATTGGAACCTTATCACAGACCCCTTCTGGGTTTTGCTGGCGAGAAAGTTTTTCCACTTGGGACGATCAAGTTGGACATATTCATTGGAACTTGGCCCGCTTGTCGAACAGAAAGAATACGCTTCTTTGTGATGGATAAGAATGTGCAGTCAGCCTACAACATCATCATGGGAAGAGTTGGTTTGAAGAAGTTCGAAGCGGTTCCATCTACAGTAGATCAATGCTTAAAATTCCCAACAAACTTCGGAGTAGGAGTTGTGAAAGGTGATCAAAAAGTAGCTCGGGAATGCTATTTTTCGTCTACCGAGCAAGAGGAGCTTGAAGAATCAAGGAAAAAGACTATTACCTACCAGGTGGAGGAAGGTACAGAAATTGAAATTCTTGATCCCAGGGATGAATCCCAACTTGTAAAAGGACAGGTGGTAGAATCTACAGAAAATGTTATTCTGGACGAGGAGCACCCTGAACGAGTAACCCAGATAGGTTCATCGTTGGATGCTTCAATAAAACAAGAGTTGATAATGTTCTTGAGAAACAGGAAGAAAACTTTCGCATGGAGTCATGAGGACATGCCAGGAATAGATCCAAATTTCTTATGTCATGAACTCAATGTGAATAAGGAGATCAAGCCTGTAAAGCAGAGAAGAAGAGTATTTAGCCCCGAGAAGAATCAAGCCATACAAGAGGAGGTCGAGAAGCTCCAGAAAGCCCAATTCATTGAAGATGTGAAATATCCAGACTGGCTGGCAAATGTGGTGATGGTAAAGAAGAAGAACAATAAATGGAGAATGTGTGTTGATTTCACTGATCTCAACAAGGCATGCCCAAAAGATCATTTTCCATTGCCCAGAATTGACCAACTGGTGGATGCTACCTCGGGACATGAACTGCTCAGCTTCATGGATGCTTACTCTGGCTATAACCAGATCAAAATGAAACCTGAAGACAGGGAAAGTACTTCTTTTATTACCCCTAGGGGAACTTATTGCTATAATGTTATGCCTTTTGGTTTGAAAAATGCAGGAGCGACATACCAGCAGCTGATGAACAAGGTTTTCACCGAACAAATCAGTTGCAACATGGAAGTCTATGTCGATGATATGCTAACAAAAAGCAAGAAAGCTGCAGATCATCTAGTTGATTTAGCTCAGACATTTGATCAATTGGATAAATACCAGATGAAGCTCAACCCGACGAAGTGCACATTTGGAGTACGAGAAGGAATGTTTCTCGGATACATTGTCAATCAACGAGGAATTGAAGCAAATCCAGATAAGATCAAAGCTCTTTTAGGGTTGCGATCTCCAACAACAAAGAAAGAAGTGCAGAGTCTTACAGGACGAGTTGCAGCGCTCAACAGATTTGTATCTCGAGCAACTGACAAATGCCTCCCATTTTTTAAAACACTTCGAAAAACTTTTGAGTGGACTGATGAATGTGAGAAGGCCTTTCAAGACTTGAAAAAGTATTTGGTAGCACCTCCATTGTTGTCTAGGCCAATAACAGGAGAGAAGTTGTACTTGTATCTAGCAGTATCAGAGAATGCAGTTAGCTCGGCATTGATCAGATTGGAGAATGGAGTCCAGAAGCCAATTTATTACACAAGTAAGGCTTTCCGAGGTGCAGAGATCAGGTACCCAAAGCTAGAAAAATTGGCATTGTCATTAATCGAAGCAAGTAGAAGAATGAGGCCATATTTCCAGGCCCATACCATCATTGTGTATACCGACATGCCATTGAGACAAGCCCTTCACAAGCCAGAAAAATCAGGAAGATTGATGTACTGGGCAATAGAACTCGGTGAATATGATATTGTATATGAGCTCAGATCATCATTGAAAGGGCAGGCTGTAGCAGATTTTATAGCAGAGTTTACATACCCTGATACCCCCGAGGAACAAAAGTTGCTCGCTGACCAACCTGTGGATGTTACAGGATCAACAGACATAGGTCGAGACCAACTACGGTTGGTAAAAGGGCTTGTGGATGTAGAAGGATCATCAACTTTAAACTCAGACCAGCTCCGGTTGTTAAAAGAGCGAAAAGAGATGATCGACGAGGAGCGAAAGATGTCAGGGGAGGATGAAAAGAAGCAACAAATATTTCACCGAGGAACTCTATCAGATAAAGAATTCGAAGACGGGTTACCCATATGGAGATTATATGTAGATGGCTCATCTTGCACAGCAGGTTGCGGGGCAGGAATTGTTTTAAACACCTCAGACGAGATTGACAAGGAATATGCTTTATGATTCCAATTCAAAGCCTCTAATAATGAAGCTGAGTATGAGGCCATGATAGCAGGTTTAAACTTAGCAAAAGTTATGGAAGCACGGCAAATAATGGTATTCAGTGATTCTCAATTGATTGTGAATCAGATGATAGGAATATACGCAGTTAAAGGAGAGTTGATGGCAAAGTATCATGCAAAGGTGATGAAGTTACTGACAGAATTTGATGCCATTCAATTGGTAAGAATACCGAGGATGGAGAATGTATAAGCAGATGCACTGGCCCGACTAGCATCAGCTACTCGTACCGAGATACGAAGAACAATACCAATTGAAGTACTGGAAAGTCGGAGCATAGATGAAGACCTGACAATGAATGTAATTACCCTTGATTTAGGACCATCTTGGATGGATCAAATCAGGGCATATATTGAAGAAGGAAGATTACCGGAGGACAAGCTCGCTGCCAAGAAACTGAAATATAAAGCTGCTCGGTATGTGTTAACTAATGGTATTTTGTATAGACGAGGAATTATGGCAGGTTTGCAGAGATGTGTACATCCCTCCGAGGTGAAAGAATTGATTGAAGAAATCCATGAAGGGTCTTGTGGAGCTCATGTAGCAGGTCGAACGCTTTTACAAAGGGTAATGACTCAAGGATACTATTGGCCAACGATGAGGGCTGATTGTATAGCCTATGCTAAGAAATGTGATAAGTGCCAACGTTTTTCCTCTATCCGACGAACTCCACAAGCATTGTTGACACCCATAACTTCCCCTTGGCCATTCGCCATGTGGGGAATTGATTTGGTGGGACCATTGCCGATCACCCGAGGAAGATTTAAGTACCTCGTCGTCGCAGTAGACTATTTTACTAAGTGGGTAGAAGCTGAACCCCTCATCGACATGACATACGAGAAGGTATACCAGTTCGTTTGGAAGAATATCATCTGTCGATATGGTCTCCCTCATGCCTTCATCACAGACCATGGAACCCAATTTGATAACGAGGAATTTGCTGCTTATTGTCATCAGTCGAACATTTTGAAGGTCCATTCAGCACCAGGCCATCCTCAAAGCAATGGACAGACTGAAGTGACGAATAGAACACTGCTAAATGGTTTGAAGAAAAGGTTAAGTGAAGCTAAAGCTAACTGGATTAACGAGCTACAATCAGTATTGTGGGCTTACCGAACAACTCCCCGAGCAGCGACTGGAGAATCACCATATATGCTGGCATTTGGAAGTGAGGCTGTAATACCTGCCGAGTTAGGTCTCCCAACGCACAGAGTGCTGAATTTCAATTCCCCAGTAAGCGACTTGATGAGAAGACTGGATTTGAACATGCTCGAGGAGGTCAGAGAAGAGGCAGCCATTAGGAATGCTGCTTATCAACAACGAACAACTCTTTTCTACAACAAAAGGGTGAAGAAATGCGATTTAAAAGAAGGAGATTATGTGCTAAAGAAGGTCATTCAGAAGCACAATAAATTGGAGGCAAACTGGCATGGGCCTTACCAAGTTACAGAAGTTGTTCGACCAGGAACTTACCGAATAGCAACTCTAGAAGGAGAAGAATTCAAGAATGCTTGGAATGCTGAACACCTTCGCAAGTATTATCAGTAATGTAAAATGTAAAGCAGTTCCTTCATTATGAATAAAACGAGGATGTTTCACCATTTTCTTTCTATTGAAAGTTTTTCGGGGAATACTAGTGTTGTACACTACGCTGCTCGACAGTAAAAAGAAGACAAAAGTTCGAAAGAACCAAAAAAATATACTCCTTTGGTTAGGAGGCGTACACTAGCGTGACCAACTAAGGTTGGTAAGATAACTAGTGGACAAAAAGTTCGAAAGAACCAAAAAATATACTCCTTTGGTTAGGAGGCGTACACTAGCGTGACCAACTAAGGTTGGTAAGATAACTAGTGGACAAAAAGTTCGAAAGAACCAAAAAATATACTCCTTTGGTTAGGAGGCATACACTAGCGTGACCAACTAAGGTTGGTAAGATAACTAGTGGACATAAAGTTCGAAGGAACCAAAAATATGCTCTCATAAGCCAACAAGTTGGTCGGAAGGTAAAATCATTCCAGAAAATACAAAGAATTCCAAACTGAACCAAGTATAGTTGGTCGGTGACCAATTATACTTGGTCGACGAGGATAAATTATCGACCATGATTGGTCGGATACATGTTAGGAAAAATTTTACCAAGTATGGTTGGTCGGGGATAAAAACCCATAAACTGTAGTTGGTCGACAAACACAATTTAACAACCTTGGCTGGTTGAAAATATTTTAAACATTTTATACTCATTACTTTATTATTAAGTGATTAAGCAACATTGAATACTTGTAATTTTGCTTACTAAGTTGGTTGATGAACAGCATCATATTGTTATCTTTTTAACAGATACATATACACAAATGTAAAAATGTTTGATAAACACAAGACAATCGCAATACAAATTTGCAAAAAGAAAATGAAATTCTTTCATTAAGATAAAAATATATTACAAGCTATACATATGTGCTAATTATTACATTGAAAAACCTATTCTATTGGTTTCTTTCCTTTAGCTTTTGAAACAGGTTCCTCGCCGGCAGGAGGATCTTCTAAGCAAAGAGGAGAATTGATGAAATTAACATCTCTGAGCATTCTGACGTTCATCACAGAAGGTGTATCTAAGAGATGCTCTGGACGAGATAATTCAGTCTGAGAATGAAGACTATAGTCGCCGAGATATTTTGAAATTAAACTTCGAGGAATGGAACGAGCTGGGATCCATTCCATGTCCAATTTGAAAGGTGGCACAGGCAAATCTAATAACCCTGGAGCATGATAATCCCATAGAAAATGCCCTTGCTCCAATTTCAGTACACCCTGGGCGTTCAACCACCCCTGTTTATAACCTTCATTATTGGCATGTTCAATCCGAGCATCCAAATGAACAAGGGCTTCATTGTACCCTGCCATCCAAAATTCCCTAGGCTGTTTATGGAATTGGAAGGTTGATCTATCCAATTGTTCGTGAAGGCTCCTAGCAAAAGCATCCTTATTATCCAAAGCAGACTTCATCGCAGTAAGTTGATCCTCCAAGGATAGATTTTTCTTGGAAATTTCAGACAAAGCTCGGTCTTTGGCGTTTAATTGGAATTCTTGAGTTTTTAACGTCGACTGAGTACGAGCTTCTTCAACATTGCGGCTAAGAACTCTTGATCGAATCCGAGCAGCGACTGGAGAACTTTGCTCCTCGGCAATATTTTGAATAGCTCTTCCTCGTCCGCGAGAACCTCTTCCTCGTCCCCGAGCAGTCACAGGAATAACATATTTTCTTAAGTTGTCCAGTTCCTGCCTTAATTTGGCATTCTCAACTTCTAAGAACGAGAAACCTTCATCGGTAACTTGCACTAAAGCAGTGGAAGATGACGCTGCAGATTCATACTGTGCCAGCTTTTTCTGCAAATTATTGTTTTCTTGTTCCATCAATTCAGCAATCTGCCTGCAAGCTTCAACTTCACCTTTTAAAGTTCTTTCCCTAACGTCGTATCCAGCAAGGATCTTTTTATGGCCTGTTTCAGAAAAAAGTTGTTGGTATCTATTTTCATAATCCTTGTGCAACAAAGCCATTGATTCATTGTGCTGACCTTGGAGATCTTCTAAGGAACAATGAAGTTCCTCGATCAATTTGTAGTATGCCACATTATTGGCCACAGATCTGTCAAGTAAATCCTTCAAGTACCGGTAAGCCTCAACTGCTTGCTCCGAGGCATCGTGGCCAAGGATGTCGACAATCTCTAATACACTCAGGTCTGTATGACCAGCTTTATAATATCCGTTGCATTGTTTCATCAACTCGGTATCAGGGGCAGATATCAATTCCATTCTGGCCAAAAACTAATAAAGAAGAAGGCAGGAGTTAATAAATAAAAGCAGACAGAGTATCAACAATGAAGAGGAACGAAGATGTATTTTATTAGATCATCAAAAGATTACATTGTTTGATTAGAAATAATAAAAGATAGAAATGATACCGAACAACTTCACACCTTTTCCTTGTCTCCCAAGACTTTCTTGGGAGGCTGGGATGAGGAGCTCGGTTGCTCGGTGGTAACGGCGACTTGGTCTGCAGGAGTTGAAATTTTGTCAGAAGGAGGAGGCATGGAAGAAATGTCCTCGCTGGCAGCAGGAAGAGAGGCAGGGACTTGATCACCTATAGCCATAGAAGATTCATCAGAGGAGGGCTCATCTTCTTCTTCTTCCACAATTGGTGGAGGAGGACCAGGGAGGTGCAACTGGAATATATCAGAATCATCCTTGATCTTCAGTTCCTGCAGAGCAGCTACCCAGCCATCGTGGAAGTATTTCAACTTCCCGTATTGAACTTGGGATGTCATCGCAGGAATTCCCTTATCCCATCCTTTCTCCCAGCCAGCGCTGAAGGATTTTTTGACTGCGACTTTTCTTCTTAGTTTCTCCGAGGAGAGCTTCACATCCAATTCTTCCTTTTGGACCTTGATATCTTGCAGGGCGGACAACTTCTCCTCTGCCTTCTTCAACTTATCTTCAAGCTCTCCCAAGTTCTTGAGCTTGACATCATATTTCTGATGTTCGACCTCTAAACCTTTTACTTTATCCTCCAAACTCTTGGAGATCTCAGCCATCTTCACCTTCTCGGCCTCAACTGCAGACAACTTTTTCTCCCAAACAGCCTTATCCTCACTATACTGTTGGCGAGATTCCTTCAAGGATTGGGTCAAACCCAGCAGAGCATCCTCTACACCTGACGAGGAGCTTGAAGCTTTAATAGCTTCATCTTTCTTCACGATATTATTGAAATAGTTCACCAGCTGAAAGATGAGAAAAACAGTAAAGTCAATACAAAATGCAAGCATTCAGAGAAAGAAAGAAAATTCAGAATGTGAGAAATTTATCGAAGCAAGATGACGAGTAACTAGGGATGTCAGCATATCCCTAGAAATTTTTTCATCAATTCCTTGGACCTCGGGTATGATCCAAGTTTTTACCGAGCTCACTGCAGAACTCGGAGGGATGATGGTTGGAATACCAACACCACCAGCTGGTGGGGAAGAGACAGTTTCAGCCAAATTGACGGAGGATGATTTCCTCAATCTCCTCAAGGGGACTTCGGTAGCTTCAACCAAGGAAGAACTCTTAGTCGGAGAGATAGTAATCACTTCCATAGGAGCAACTTTCTTGCTCGGAGCCACTGGGGGCTTCTCGGCAGCTTTGGAGGCTGCAGCATCCACCTTCTTGGTCCCCTCTGGGACATAAGTTTTGCTTTTCTTAGCCCCAACAGCAGAAGTAATGTCATCAAAGAGAGCAAGAGGAGCTCTTTTCTTGCCCATTCTTTGACTTAAAGGAAGATGAGAATCTGAAGAAGAATGTTCTGGAGTTGAAGCTGGTTCAACAGGGCGAGCAGTATAAGAGGTTGTGTAACTCTTATATTGTAGCAGATATGATGCAGACCTGATGTGCTCGTCTGCAACGTTCCTATGCAAACCCCAGATAAGTTTCAGATGCTTAATATTAACCTCTGATTCTTTTGGAGTTTTTCTTTTACTATCAACTGCAAACAAACACATAATGAAATATCAATCATACATTTTGTCAAACATAATAAAAGCATAACTTCATAAGTAAAATAAAATGAAAAATAAACCTATCCCATTGCCATATGGGGGGCATCTGGGACCGTTGTATACTCCATCTCCAACTAAAGGGGCATATTGCCAATTTTTAATAACCAACCCATGTTCAAAATAATCTCTATTTGAGTCAGGGAGGTTAACTACAAGAGCCCTATTCAGAAACCTAATTTTTAAATAATAAATATTATCTAGAGTGGCCCATTTATAGTAATACATAATTTCAGGGATCCCTATACGAGTCCCATGAGTTAGATTTAATTTGTGCACCCCATTAATTATTCTCCATGAACTGGGGGTTATTTTTGCAGGGACAAGATCAAAATACTGACAAAACTCAAGACACAATGGGTTTGGTGGAAAGGAAAAACCACATTCAGCAATGAAAAGACTGGGGAACCAATGTCCCTCAGCCAATCGAAAATAATCTAAAGGCTCAGAAAGAACCTCCAGAGTTACCCAGGAAAGAATGGAAAAATCGGAGCGAAATTTCTCAACAGACTCCACAATATAAACCATACTGAATAAAAGAGATATAGGAAAGGAAGAAAATCTTACAGGAAGAAAGGAGGTATGTTGACAACGAACGAAAACTAGGATGAACGCACAAGAGAGAAGGAGAAAACAGAAAGCTTGAATGCAGGAAATTGGAAAAAGAAGAAGACGGTATGGTTACCTAAGAAGTTTAAATACTTTGCCTTGGGAAGCGGCGAATGAAATGATTACAAAAAAGAAACTATTGAACTTCCGCCGGCTAAAAGGACAAAAAGGGCACTAAGATCGAAGCGCTCTTAAAAGTTCGAAAAAAAGGCGGATTCGTTGAATTTGGGAATAAATTTTAAATACGATGCTCCTAAAACCCAGGAAGATCATTCAATATTGCCATAAACCGAGAAAGAATGTTCCATACTCCTCAAAGTTCGAAATATGAAACATTGGGGGCTTCTGTTGTTACCAAAATTAATATGCTGATGTGGACGAATCAGACAAAGACACGTGTCAATATACGTGGCATAATAGTAACGAGAAAGTTCATTTCCTCGACCAACTCATGTTCTCCCCGAGCAACGAGGATATACCGAGGAACTTCAGCACTCCGAGGTACTCTAGCGCTCCGAGGAACTCCTGAGCAACGCGCAAGTAAGGCGGTCCGAGCTGCATCTCGGCCGTATTATTAATTGCCAGAATGTCAACAGTTCAACTATTCATTGAATGTTCATTATCTTGATGCACACGCTGCATTAAATGTACTACCCTTTCATATGTATATCATTTAATGTATCAACCCATTCATGTACAGCCTAAGGGCTATAAATACCTTGTATCACCCTCATTCAAAGGGACCGGAATTTCTGGATTGAACTTGTAATCGAGAATTCTCAAACACTCAGCAATAACATAACAGTGGACGTAGGCCATTCTTATAAGGCTGAACCACTTTAAAAATCTGTGTCTCATCTTATTTATCTGTGATTGAATAATTAGAGCGATCTAATTTTTTACATCAACAGTGATAATATTATATCTGTACTAATAACATTTTTTTACAGCAAATGTCTCCTTCAGATATTAAGGCGAAGATGATGATGCTGTTTATGATGATGTCGTCTGGGGTCGGTGGTAGTGGAGGCGACGAGGGCTCTTCCACCCTAGGCTCCCCAAATAAAGGAAATATGGGATTACCGTCGAGAAAAAATCAGAGATATTAGCGAGATCCCTCGTTCTGCTAAAGACGGTCATCGGCCTGGGGTTTATGTGTTGGAAGGAGGTGCCATATGAGCTCAAGTTAGCTGTTTGGGCGGCACTACAGGTAATATATTTATATTTATTATTATATGAATATTTCAATTTCAATTTCAATTTCAATTTCAATTTCAATTTCAATTTCAATTTCATATTTATATTTATATTTATATTTATTCGCAACTAACATTGTATTTGTTGGAAATGAACAATTCAACTTGGATCCAAAGCTACGCGATCCCGTGTTGGAGCAAATTAGGGAGCAACTCAAGTCGTGGAAAAAAAATATGCGGGCACGGTACTTTGGGAAAACACGAGAGTCAATTATCCAATGGCGTGAATCCGTCCCCCCCAAGGAGCCGATCTCATTGGCACAATGGCAGAAGTTCATTGACAATGAGATCGAGGATCGACAATTGGCAACTCGCCAATCGGGGAGGGAAAATCGGGCAAAAAAGACGGACGTGCACTACTCCGGCCGGACCTCTTACGCCGAGGTGGAGCATAGGATGCAGGTAAGATTTAATTTTTCTATAACTACAGAAATATATTATTCTTCATTATTTTACTTTGCGGGGCCGATACTAATTTTACTTTACTTTATTTTATTTCAGGGGGTAGGGAGTGGGCCAGGGGGTAAGCCACATAGGCTCGATACTTATGTGGCTCTTCGGACGAAGAAGGGGAATGACAAGGAGGTGTCCCCGAGCGTCGCGGCCACGATTGTAAGTAATTCGACAGTTTAATTTTTATTAATTACGTTATAATTTTTTAGTTTACTTATTTTACTAATCATGTGCTTTTTGTCGTTTCAGGCAAAGCTTAAGGAAGTGCATGAGTCGCAGTCTGATGCCGACAAGGCATCTTTGTCCACAGATGCACTCAGCCAAGTGCTTGGCTCTGATCGCAAGGGGGGACAAGGGGGGTGAGCTCGCGGGTGGCCAAATCTAGGATCATCGGATTGGAGACGAGCGACACCGGGTTGGCTCGAACGGTGGATTCACACGACGCGAAGCTGTCCCGTTTGGAGGCGAAGGTCCAAAATATGTACGCATTCATGAAGCGTACGTTGGGCGGAGACCGTAAAGGGAAAGGTAAAGGGAAGGAGAAGGCGGTGGAGGAGGAGGTGCGGGAGGACGAGGCGCAGGATGACGAGGATGTGGACCTCGCTGCTTCATCACCGACACGTTCGTACTTCGATGATCCACTTCCCTATTTGGCGCCCTTCAATAGACCAATGTCGACACTTGGTTGGCCGAGCGTGTTCATATTAGACGTATTTGATGGCCAGCGGATAGGGCGGGGGTTGAGGGACCCGAATATCGTCCAGGGTGGAATAGTTCATGGACGTGCGCTTCAAGAGATGGAGTCCAGGGTGCTCGTCACGCATGTCATACCCGGGAAGGAGAACTCCCTATTGTGGTTTTGCGAAAAATGCGGCACGACGTATATTAGTGGGTGCGTCAATTCGTATGTCGTGTGGCCTACTCACCTCCTCAGTTTTAACAATACACCAGACATGTAGTGACATTATTTTAAGTTTGAATTGAATTGTTTTAAGTTGTTACATTTGAATTATATCGTGCTGCATATTGTCTCTATTTGAATATATATTTGCATTATCTTTAGTTTGTTTGAATATATGATGTTTGGAACAGGTACAACGTTGCTATAACAGGTACAAATATACTGCTGGGCAGTGGCAGTGGCCATACTGCCCAGCAAATGTTTTTTAAATTCTGCCCAGAATTTTCACGATCATTGACCGTAACAAGTCCTTGACAAAAGTTGTCACGGCCTTGTCACGGTCATTGACCGTGATAATGTTTTTAAAAAGGGTCACGGCTTTGTCACGGTTTATAACCGTGACAAACGTGTCACGGTCATTGACCGCAACAAGACCGTGACACAAAACGCGAGTTTTGTGTCAAGGTCAATGACCGTGACACGACCGTGACAAAAAAAGTTGTCTCGCCTTGAAATGTCACGGTCATTGACCTTGACAAGTTGGATTTGTCAGGGTCAATGACCTTGATAATAGTGCAGATTTGGTGTAGTGCATTGATACCTCGGAGGCTGCCGAGATAGAGAGTACTGTTACTGAGTATGACCTCTTAGCCTTTAGGCATCTCTATTCCGTAGGTCCCTCCATCACACTTAGGAGACCTCTGAGAGGTGAGAGAGCCTTTGGTGGATGAGATGAAGAAATCTGTGTGTACGAGCAGATGTTTAAGCTGGGATTCCACTTCCCTATCCATCCTTCGATCAGAGCCATACTTTCACATATCAACCTTGCCCCTTCATAATTTTCCCCCAACTTCTGGAGGGTGATAATTGGTGCTATTATCCTTTGTAAGGCAGTCCACCACTCAGACTTTCCTGTCAGGGTCTTCACATGATGCTATATCCCATCCTCTGCTAGAAACCACCCTAGCTACTCTCACTTCTTAGCTAGGAAGTCAGACAAAAAGATGTTGTTGGTTACCCAAACCTCCAATCACAACTGGAAACCACGGTATTTCTTTGCCTCACGGGCTTGTGAATTTGGTCCTTGTACCACCTCTTCATCATTGGAGCCGAGGGTACTTCCAAAGTGGGGAAAGGTGTCACTTGCTGCCAAGGCCGACCCTGGTCTTAGCCAAGATAACTTACAAAATGTTAAGGATCTTCAAGATCAGGGGGAGCACGATTGGCTAGTCAAGTATGAACATCTGATAACCCCCTATTACCTTTCTGAGACTGGTTTAGGGGGGAGTCCTCTGACCGAGCTTTGTAAGTATTATTTTCCATAAGTTGTACCTCCGCCTTTTTTATATCTCTGATTTATTAACTCAGGTACATTTTTTGTAGGACGCTCAGAAGGCATCTCGGACGACTTGTGGGAGATGTCTGCCCCCAGTCTTGTTAAACTGATGAAGAAGGCAGGGCATAATGCAGCCCTTCCCCCCAAATAGAACATCGGTACGTCCAAGGCCGACGCTACTAAGAAAAGGAAACCCCCCACTAACTCGGAGGATCAGAGGTCGAGTAAGAACCAAAAAGGAGACCGTGCCATCCTAATCTCCTCTGATGATGCACTGGTTGCTCGTCTGGAGTAGATGAAGATCAGTGGCAACCTAATAGGTCATGGTCTGAAGGCAATGGATGCCATCGACTCTGTGATGACGGATCCAGATAAACGTTTTTTACGCTCTATAGATACCCCTATAATTTTTGAGTTTTGCCTTCACAGGTCTATCCAGGTAAAAACTTTTACTTTATCCCAAGTGTAACCTCGACTTTAAATGGATTAAGGCTTGAACTCATAAATTTGACTTTGTCTTGCAAGGTATTCTGTCTATGCACCAATTCATTGACTGGACCCTGAGGAAGTTTCCCCTTATTGAGAAGGGAAAAGAGGCCCAGAAAGTGGAAGCCTTTTTAAATGCAGAGGTTGAACATCTGAAGACAACCTTGGCTGAGTCTGAGAATAAGATGAAGCAGAAGGATAGGGACATGGCCAAGCTTAAGAAGGACCACACTTCTACTTTGCAGGCCAAAGATGACTTCCTTCAGGCAAAGGTTGATGCTGCAGTAAAGGCTGCCCTTGAGGATGCCTCTGAGAAGATCTTAGACGACTACAAAGTCTCTGACCAGTTTATGAGCTTTGGCTTTGAATATCTTGAAAGAGGTATTAAGGCAATTGGGAAGTGGGCAGTGTAATACCCCGTATTTTTATGACTTTCAAATTTTGGAATTTATTAAATTTATTTTGAGATATTAATTTAATATTAATTCGAAAATTATTTTAAATATATACTAGCATGATGAGAGTTAGTAATTATTGAAATTTTGTTGAATATTACTAAATGAATAAAGTAATATGTATAATCGAACTTATTAAAGTTATCAAGAGTTTATAATTTGATAACTTTGGAAATTAAATAGGGACACCCCTGTGTCGTGTCGGGATTAAATTAGTATTATTAAAAGTGAATAAATTATAAGTCACCCGTATGGTCATTTTCAGTGCGTCAATGCGTTCGGAAGGGTCAAAATAGTCAAAATAATGAGTCTGAGGGTTTAGTTTGGGTCTCGGGAATTTTTAGGCCTAATTAACATCCCACAAGGGCGTTTTAGACATTTTGTATTTTTGGGCATGGAAACCCACGAATTTTCTAAGGTTATATCAGAGGCTAGGGGTTGTCTTCTAGGGTTAGCATAACCAAAAACCCAAGGACGGCCATTGGAGAGGAAGAGGATAAGCTTTCTAAGGAGTTCTAGGTCAAGAACTCCACCGTTTGCACCGTCGTCACCGCCAAATTGTAGATCGCGCGACGAGGAACACAATCAGACAAATTTCTTCCACAAATCAGAAACAAAGATTTCCAGGTAAGTGTCTATCTTGCTTTATTTTAGTTAATGCTTCAATTATATTAGTCTAGGGTTGATTAGAACTAGTTTCCGTGAAAGAAAGCATACATTGGAGACTAAAATTTACATGTTGTAGAGGTGAAAATCATATTTTGGAAATCTATTTCATATGGAGAGGCTGAACCACGGATTTGCATTGTGTTAGGAGTAGAAAATCTGGAAAAATAATGGGAAGAACTAAGTTAAAGAAAATATTAGGATTCTTGATATTTATATAGATTTTTCCCTGTTAATTCGTTATACTTGATGAAAAATCACATGTCTTACGTAGAATATTTTTTACTTGGGTATATAACACTTGTAGTATCATTTGTTGGGAATTTGGGAGTCAAAAAGGATTATTTGGGTGTATTTGGAATAGGGTTTCTGTAACTGGTATTTCTGTAGTTTCGCCATAACTGCTTGATCGATCGATCGACCAAAGAGCATCGATCGATCGACCCACTTCCATCAATCGATCGACCCCTCCTGGAAAATTTGTATTCCTCTTTTAAATAGTTTATTTCAATTAAAATGAGTAGTAACCATTGAACATTATTGTTAGAACATTTTGGGACATAAAGAGGACCAGTAGGACTTTGTAAAAATGGGGCATTTAATGTAAATACAAAATTAGTGTTAACGGGGAATGATTTACACTTAAGGAATAATGGGAACGTGTGCCTAAAGGAGTGAGACTCGTAAGGAAGTTACGTCGTAAAATAAGAGAGTACCTACTGAAATTTTACTTAGGGAGATAGGATACTACGAGTGATACGAAGTAAGTTTGGAATAATTCCATAAATAAGAATAAAAGAGACGAGCCGTTATACGGGATAATCTAGTAATGTGTACTAAGAACGAACATCATAAGTATGGATCGTGGGTGTACCTAATTTAGAAATGGGAATGGTGGTATATATATATATATGACTGTGTTTGTGCATATACTATATACGTGTAAAAATCATGCCCACGCTACTTGCTATCACTGAGGTTACCGTGCCGGGACAGTATTATCTCGATGGGACCTTTATGGGGGATATCGACTTGTACCCTAGAACATAGGAATCCTTGGTACAGGCTATCTGATCGATAGCCAGACAGTCCTAAGAGACGTGAGGGTATGTGCTGACCTCTTAGTGACTTGGAACTATGCTTCGCCTCAATTTGTATGTGTTTTGTGCTAATATAGTTCGAGAGTGATTCCGAAATAGTATTTCCCTTAGTACGAGTGATACGGGGACTTGATAGCAGAGTATGCCAACACCATAAATTTATGTGGGGTGCCGATAGTATATATATATATATATATATATATATATATATATATATATATATATATATATAGAGAGAGAGAGAGAGAGAGAGAGAGAGAGAGAGAGAGAGACTTGAAATTGGGAAACTTTCTGCTGTGACTAAAAGTGTTTGAAAAGTTTGAGGCCATACTGAAAGACTTTATAATAAAATAAGATTTATGTGAAAACTTTGCTTTTAGAAATTAATTATCTTAGCCCTAGTAATTGTCGGCATGAAACCTTATGAGGAATTTAAGATAAGCTAAACTTTTGAGATTAGTAGTGCAGTAGGTGTGCACATTAGAAGAGAGGTGAGAATTTCTCAAGAGAGTGCCGCATACTAATATGATTGTTGCATTAGCGGGTAAGCATTTTAAATTCTTGCTAAACTAAATTTTTTAACTGTTTTACAATCGGGCTCTGACCCGTTTCCTGTTATCTATTCTCTCTTGTATATATATGTATATATGTTACAGGTGCCCAGCAACAGGGGCGTCATGCTTAGGATTCTTTGAAAGGAACGTGTTGCAGCTTAGGTGGGAGTTGCAGGTCTTTTTCTTAGACAACCTAATTATTGATTCCACTCCTAGTTCTGTTTTATCCAGTTGGGCATGTGTCTCCCTCTTTCCTTATTCAGTTGGTTTTGTCAGAGATTGTGATTCATTTACTTTCAGTATTTTTACTTTGGTATTTGTTACTGTTAGGAAGTTTTTCCTTTGAAGTTTTAAAGTTGGAATTAGTTATTTGAATGCTTAAATTGCTTGGATGATCTTTTCCAGCCTATTTATTGGTGTGACTCTTAAACTGTGAATTACGTAAGGTTTTTATTATGGGACTTAAATTAATTATGGAAATAATGTTTTAAATGGTTTTGTCACTTAGCTTAATTATTTAGGGTGTTAAAATTAAAAAGCTTATTTTGCGACAGTGATGCTAAGAATGAACCAACCGTTCACCTTGGTAATAATTTAATAAAGGACTGATCACCCGGTATTTAATTAAGCGGGGTGCCACATGTGGTATCAGAGCATCAGGTTCTAGTGTCCTTTAGGATCTGTACAACTTATCTCATTTCCATCTTAGCGTCTTTGATTTAGAGCCCTAATATTAGGAATGTTGTATTCATCTTTATGCATTTGACATTCGTGCTTCTGCGATTTGTCGATGTGAACGTTGAACTTATCCAGATTATTTTAAACTTTCAGATGGACCGTCAAAACGAAAAAGCTAATGCCATTAGGGAATTTAGTGAGCAAGAACAGCTCACACTTCATGCGTCTCCAAAGAGGTGTGACACCCCGCCTAATAAAATACTGGGTGATCAGTCCTATACCAAATTAAAACAGGAATCCCAGTTGGTTCATCCTTAGCATCACTGTCGAAAACTTTTTAAAACTTACTAACCGCCTAGTATTCCAAAAACTGGTGCCAAATTTTAACTTTTTAATTAACAAAACAGTACATGCGGAAATAAATATAAACCATTCACACAACTGAATAAAACTCAACTGGAATAATTAATTAAACAATTTGCCGAATAAACCATTGGCCACCAAAGTAGATAGTCCAATACAAACATCCAACACCTGAATAAAATAAATCTGAAAACTGTACTGAAAAGTCTGGGCAACATGCCCTAAATGAAACTGAAACTGAGAAATAATTCCTACTCTAGCAATGAATAAGCGACGCGTCTAATCCAAATTTCCTGTTAGCATCCACATATGCCGCATCTCCGTGTTCCTGGAATAGAATATTAATCCTGGCGTCCCTGTGGAAGGACACCTAAAAGGTTTTGAAAATAGTTTTATAGCAAGGGTTAGAACCCAAAATATTTTGAAAATATTTAGCACGTGAATTAACTGCAGTAATTAAAATTCATGAATACGCTTCATATATAAGTTAGTGTCGCACTTCCTTGTGGACATTCTCACCCCTCCACTAATGTGCACACTTAACGGTTATCTTAACCCCACCTAATTATACTACCCCGTCCAACTAGTACTGGTATAACCTCCCCTTGCCATACTACTCTAACCCGAGTATAATGATTCTTGAATACTATAAGTTATCTCAAAATTAACTTAATTAATTCCTTCTTAAATAGTAACATATAACCGTGTCACAAGTTATATAAAGTAATACATCACACTTTGTATTATTACCCGCATATAATATTGAATACCATTATATACGTATCTTTACTAAAACATCCACACATATAACATACGTATATCCATCCCTCCGAGTATACCCTCGTCGGATGATTTTCCTTTAAAGTGTTATCTCACTAGGTGTGCTCACTAACCTAGTTACCCAAGTTGGAATCGCTCACCAACCTGGCCCAAAACATAAATGAAGTGGAGGCGGTCATATTCCTTCCCTGAAAGTGAGATAATCCCCTCACCCATATACCGGACGCTATGACCTAGGGATATACTCACCCTACTCATTAAGCTAGGGGATTCACCCACATCGTGCAACCTCCCTTGATAGCACTAGAGTATATAAATTAAATAAATATGTAATCACTGATATTTAATAGCACACACAATAAATATACACACATATATATATATATATAATCACTACACCGTATATATATATATTATAAACTCCGGCTTTACCGTGTATTCAAAAACCCGTAACACTAGCCTATAATTTCCCGAGTCTCTAGCCCGACTCAACTTAATTAATTTTCTCACTTATTAAATTATCATTACCCCGAGTCTGTGGTCCGACTCTAATATATTTAATTCACACTCAATTAATATAATATTTTCCTCGAGTCTATGGTCTAACTCTAATTAAATTAACTAACACACCAGTTAATTTAATACCCTCCTGAGTCTATCGTCCGACTCTAATTAAATTAATTAACACACTTATTAATTTAATACCGATCTGAGTCTGTGGTCCGACTCCCAGTTAATTAATTCACACATTTATTTAATTTGTACCAATCCGAGTTTGTGGTCCGACTCTCATTTAATTAATTTACACATTAATGAATAAATACCTTTCCCGAGTCTACAATTCGACTCTAAATTAATTAATTACAACATCAATTAATTTAATACTTTTCCGAGTCTACCTTCCGACTCTACTTTCATTAATTAACACATCCATTAATTTAAATAACTTGGTGTCACTCAACCATTATCCCCGGACTCGCTCATTTGGCCCCTAACTTAATATTTCCCGAGTCTATGTTCCGACTCCAAATTAATTTATTCTCTCAATAATTAATTTAATACTTTGGTGTCACTTAACCAACATACCCGGACTCTCTCACTTGGTCCATTTTTACATCTCAGAATTCCATTCCTATATTTTCGCCCACAATGTGTCACACATTCATCTCCATAAATTTCCCAATTATATTTACCTATAATTACCAACATACTCGGACTCGCTCAATTGGTCCATTTCAATACTTAAATTATTTCCCCAAATTCATTCATCTCATGACATATACTTTTCACCCTCCTACACCCAATTATATCACTCTATAATCGTTAAGGAATATATGCCTCACATGAATTTATCACTAAATAAAAGTAAGGAATTAAATCTTAAATAAATTTCTCCTTATAGTCAAAATTGGCCGAATTGCCATGATTCCTGTGTCATAGATCAATCAAACCCCCTGGGTCGATCGATCGATCGACCCAGATTTCGTCTTCTCCAGGCCGCTGTTTGGCCATTGACGAAAAACTAAGGTTCTTTTCTCAAATTCCAACCTCAACCCAGTATGTTAATCATCTTATTATATTTCTCATGGACTATAATCATCGTCTAAACCCTTTTAACATCATTAACACTACGAATCTTTACCCATTAAAGAACACAAATCCTTATGGTAAAATTCCAATTTCAGATTCAAATCCCACCATTTCCTGTCCTGGGTTTTCTCATTCAAATCAGATAATCATACTCATAAATATATAACACAACTAATTCTTACTTTGAATCTCATTCAATAGTTCCATGAACAAAACCTCATTTTTGTACCCATTTATCCCCAAAACGAATTTTACTTTACACATCACTAAAATATGAATTGGATATTACCATTTACACATTACAGCAAGTTAACCACTTGCCTGAAATCGTTCGTAGGGTCTGATTCCGTTGGTGTAGAGAATGGTCGATGAAGAACACCCCAAATCATCTCCTTAATTTGGCTCCAAAAGATCCCCCAATTGACTTCTTGATTAGCTTCCTCTAATCCTCTCCCAAACCCTAGGTTTAGAATTTTCTATCTACCGTTCCTAGTCCCTCAATTAGGTTAGAAACACTAAATCCCGTTTTTGGCCATGTGGGCCTAATTAAAATGGCCCAACTCACCCCGTGTGGCTATGGCCAAAAATACGCCGAGACCCAATTACTACCCCTGGGTACTCTTTTCTGACAATCTCGACCCATCCGGACTTAACCGCACACTCAGAATTGCCATCCGAAATACTTTTTGACATTTCTAAATTTCGACCTCAAAATGCGACACACATTAATTCGGACAATTAAACTTTAAAGTCGCCAATTATAAATAATTCGGCTCACTCAAATAAATTCTCCAACTCATGAATTTAAGTTTCTCCAATTTAAATATTTTTATAACTCCCAAATAATTAAATATTTAATCCTCACAATTATGGGGTGTTACATACTCCCCCCTTGCGAAGGAATTTCGTCCTCGAAATTAAGATAAGCCTAGTGTTCCAAGCTTCAAATATCACTCTAGTCATGTGCCTCTAAGCTCGCTATATCTATCTCTCCCGCTTCTAACCATAAGTTACACAAGTATGCATTTAAATTAACCAGGGCGCCCATACACCCTATACCCGTGCTTAACCACAAAAAATTTGCCTTAATTAACCCGGGTGCCCATATACCCTATCCCCGTGCTTTACCGCACGAAAGTTACCCGACTATGATAGTCGTAACCCGTAATATAACTTCGAACCCGTAGTCATATCACATATACATACACACACACACACACACACACACACACACACACACACACACACACACACATATATATATATATATACTGCCTGGGGTACCCAACCCGTGGACTAACCAGCAAACATCTCCCCACTTTCCAACGTTGCGCTAGGTTTCATGCGTGGGACGTCTCGCAAAGCGAAATCCAAACAAGGAACTCCCCCGATACACTACTACCTAACATTGTAGGTCGTTGAGATCCATTAGACACTCAGTTCATAGCACGTACCCCAAAATACCTGTCTCTTAACACAAAAGTATATACGCCTACCCTTATGCTACCAAAGACAACATAACCCCTTGGGTCGATCGATCGATCAACCCAGACTTCGTCTTCTCCAGGCCGCTGTTTGGCCATTGACGAAAAACTAAGGTTCTTTTCTCAAATTCTAACCTCAACCCAGTCTGTTAATCATCTTATTATATTTCTCATGGACTATAAACATCATCTAAACCCTTTTAACATCATTAACACTACGAATCTTTACCCACTAAAGAACACAAATCCTTATGGTAAAATTCCAATTTCAGATTCAAATCCCACTATTTCCTGTCCCGGGTTTTCTCATTCAAATTAGATAATCATACTCAGAAATATATAACACAACTAATTCTTACTTTGAATCTCATTTAATAGTTCCATGAACAAAACCCCATTTTTGTACCCATTTATCCCCAAAATGAATTTTAGTTTACACACCACTAAAATATGAATTGTATATCACCATTTACACATTACAACAAGTTAACCACTTGCCTGAAATCGTTCGTAGGGTCTGATTCCGTTGGTGTAGAGAATGGTCGATGAAGAACACCCCAAATTAGCTCCTTAATTTGGCTCCAAAAAATCCTCCAATTGACTTCTTGATTAGCTTCCTCTAATCCTCTCCCAAACCCTAGGTTTAGAATTTTCTATCTGCCGTTCCTAGTCCCCCAATTAGGTTAGAAATACTAAATCCCGTTTTTGGCCATGTGGGCCTAATTAAAAAGGCCCAACTCACCCCGTGTGGGCCCGGCTATGCCCAAAAATACCCCGAGACCCAATTACTACCCCCGGGTACTCTTTTCTGACTATCTCGACCCATCCGGACTCAACCGCGCACTCAGAATTGCCATCTGAAATAATTTTTGACATTTCAAAATTTCGACCTCAAAATGAGACACACATTAATTCGGACAATTAAACTTTAAAGTCGCCAATTATAAATAATTCGGCTCACTCAAATAAATTTTCCAACTCATGAATTTAAGTTTCTCCAATTTAAATATTTTTATAACTCCCAATATAATTAAATATTTAATCCTCAAAATTATGGGGTGTTACAAGAGGATGCCAATCGCCGAATTTGCAGGCATTGTGACACAGGCAGTTACCACTGCAATCTTACAGCACCACGATCGCAGTATGCAGCTTAGAGAAGGCAAAAGACCTAGAGAGATTAGTCAATTTGATATGACTAGAGTTGAAAATTGTGCGAAGACACCAAAATTTCGACAACAAGCTCCTCAAGATCAAAACGGCCCCAAGAGTAACAAAGTTTCCGTGGAGAGCCAAAAGCGTCAAGGTCAACAAAGCTAGGGTCAGAATGAAGTCACAAAGAGGTGTTTCAAATGTGGAATGGATGGTCATAAATGTCAATCTTGTCCGAATCAGACTGGAGAGAAACTACAACCCGAGCAGCGAGAAATTTCAGGACCCTGCTATAAATGTGTACAACCGGGTCACAAGTGGAGGGATTGTCCTCAACCTGGCATCGTTTTTCCTCAAGTTGCACAGAAAGACCAAGGAAAAAGCGAAACTAGTCAACAACGTAGTGAAATCAGACAGTTTCGAGGGAGGTGTTTCCAATGTGGCAGGAATGGCCATAGATGCCAGGATTGCCCAGAGAGGAATATGGCCCCAAGGCAGCAGGGCGCCCGTAATGAACCATAGAAGCCAGCTTTACCAACCATCCCACCAGCCTCAGATCAGCAGAGGAAATTACAGTATGGACGTGTCTATAACGTCCATCAGGTAGCAACACCTCAGGCCCCAACCGAGATAAAAGGTACGTTCCCTATACCTGGTGCTATGGGTCGAGTTTTAATTGGTACTGGGGCACCGCACTATTTTATAGCTATTCATTTTGCACGAGCCTTAGGGTTAATAGTTATGACGATGAGTACGGTGTCGTGCATAGACTCACCATTTGGGGGAAAGAGTCTTTGATTTTTTTATTTGAAGGGGTGTAGATATAGAGATTGGTAACTTCATTTTTACTTACGATCAATACTGATGTTAGATATGCATGAGTATAAGGCCGTTATTAGCATGCTAGAGTTTCGGTAGGAGTATTGTCCCCGCCATTTTGGGGTAGGAAAGGTGTTTGGTGGCAATGCCTTACCTAGAGGAAGGATTTGCCAATGCAATTGGAAAGGTAGAAGTATGACTTTTATCCTCGGAAGATGAGGCCTGTTTCAAGTGACACGAGCAAGTCACCATATTTTGTTCATTGCTAGATTAACATGTGAGACGAGTTAGTGCGTATAGCTATAAACGTTAATATTATGTTGGTATATTTTTCTTTTCCCTTGTGTAGCGGAATTATCTTTAGTGCTATCCACGGAGGATGAATGTGTGTATTAAAAGTGTTATATAATTTATTGAGAGTACTCGTTTTAGTATTGTGATATACGAGTATGGTATTTTAATGGTTACAATTTTATAGATATGTCTAATACAATAGTAGGCAGTTATTTCAAGGCTATCGGAGTGGCTGCCTTAGTGTAATCTGATTTATTCTGGCAAGGCCTCACCTATAAGAGACTCGGCACCCCAATTATATTATATATTTAGAGACTCTAAGGGTTATAATGGCCCGAAGAGTTTAAATACCGAAATGTTTAGGAACCTTATTTTCATGGTTCTGTGGATACTGGGTTTATCGTCGAGCAAGAAGGTCTGACTCAGTATCACGTTTAGAGTTCAATACTGAGTGATAGGTAGAGAGCATCGATGTATCTACCCTTTAGAGATGTGATAGTTAACAATTAGACTCATATGTTTGGGATCAGGATTTTGAGAGTCCTGATTGTATGTGTAGGAGGTTTACGGATAGGGAATTACCACCAATATTATGCGATAGAGGATTGGCAAAATGTTCTTCGTGTAGGTGTAGTTATGGGAGGTGATGTAACTTTCTGTCAAGAGACGGAATAAAGGGGTACATGTTATGGACGGAGGGCCTAACGGATTTCGATATCTGAAAATGCTAGGTAGTAGTATATCGGGGGGTTCCTTGTTTGGATTTCGCTTTGCGAGACATCCCACGCATGAAACTTAGCGTAAGGTTGGAAGTAGGAAGATGTTTGGTCATTAGTCTATAAGTTTAGTACCACTGTCGTCATAGGAGCAGGTAATTATATCTGTAAATTGGAAGTTGAATAATGAATTAAGGCCAGTGGGGCCGGTTATCCGAAAAGAAAGCATTGAAAGTTTTTTCTTATCACCACGAGTTGAGGGGTGGAACGACGATAAGGAGGATTTAAAATTTCAAATTCTAGGGTGATTGGGAATACCCAAGTGTTATAACCGCATTCAAAAAACAATGGAAATAAAGAGTCTGGATAATTTTAGTGTGGATTATCTAGGAATTTTTTTTTACAAGAGAGGAGACTTGTATTTATTCTGATGTATAGAATGTTGGTGATTTATTTTAGTTGTTGTATTTATTCGAGAGAATTGTTGTACTTATCTAAAGAGGTTTGAATTTAATGGTTCATCTTTTGTTGTTGTGGGATTTAGATGCCCTATTCCTTGTATTTTGTTGATTTGGGTAGTTTTACCGATGAGTAGAGCGACGTTCGCTCTCCCCGAGCAGTCGGGGTGTTACAAAATGTGAGCATCTTGGTTAGCTGATGTTGAAGTCGTTCGAGTTGAAGGGACGTGGGAATGGTCGTGCGGAATATATGTTTATGGGACTACTATAACGAGGTGGAAGTAGTAGAGTGAATTAAGCGTCGCATCAAGGACGATAATCCATACATACGTGTACGATTAGAATGGCACACCCGAATTTGGTTAGAAGGCTATAGAAAGCCATTTAAAATGGGTATTTCTTGAGAAGAATGGAATTTAATTATTATGGAGAACACTCAGAACAGAGTTATAAGTAGTTAAATGTGAGTACGTATTGCGCATACAATGAGTGATGATGTTAGTAGGGTGTACAAAGTCCAGAAGTGCACATCGTAGAGAAAGGTGCACGGGTCGGAACTTTCGGTGTACGCCAAGGAAAGAAGGGGAAGATTAAGTGTCACATAATATGTTGAGTTATTCCTAGGAAAGGTCGATGTTTAGCAGGACATGGTGAGTAGTTTCTACATACACAACTCATAGATAGAGATCGGTTGGAATAAGAGGATCAACCAGAGAATTTTGTGGCTATCAAAAATTCCTATAAAGGAAGAGGCCGATAAAGTCGATAAAGTTTTCTTGGAGGGGTTGCCATCTTCAAGACAAGATCAAGGGTTCATCCGAACCTGTGGGATAAGTCGCCCAAGAAGTAAATGATTGATATTTCTTTGGGGTGATTAACCATATTAACCAGTGTGCCCCAATCTTCCTTTGAAAGGAAGGATCGTGACGATACGTGGTCCTACACGGTATTATTTTCTGAATAGGGAGGAAATTTTTTAATCCCACCATCAATATGGGATTTCAGGAAGCGACGGGGATGGCGTTTTGTTTTGAGTAGGATGTATCACCCCTTGCCTGGGAGTAAGCGCACGATGATTATCGATTAGTGGAGCCGCGTGAAGGTAATTTTGAAATCTTGGTGATCCTTTTTTTTCCACAACGGATAGAAATAGCAAGTGAAGTATAGTATGGTAGATTTTCGTGGAAGCACTCGTACCTGTTTGTCCCAATGAGGTACTTATTGAGGTTTTGGTGTGGAAAAACCTTAATTATTCTCCCTCTGTATGTTTAGAGGTGAGCGGATAATCAGAATTTTGGATTGGTCAAGTTAGAGTCTGATGACTATAGTGAAATTATCACGACTGTTTTAAGCGACAAGAGTGTTCAGATATTCGTATGGTTTTTCTCAGAATGGGAGTTTTGTTTTAGATAAATACGAGTGGTTGTCATGTAGTGAGGTGAGGCCTCCCAATGATATTGAAATAACGGGAATCAATGATGTATAAGCTCGTCTCATCCGAATATTGTCGGATAGGAGCACAATGAGAGGTATCGTTGAGGAGAGTGGTATTCAAGCTCACCGTGATACGGGGGCTATAGTGATAGAACGCCTTACTACATAGATAGTTTGCGTACTAATAAGATACCCAGATTTATTCTTACTGGTATGCCTTATTTTCTGAATTTCGGGACGAAATTCCATTATTAGGGGGGAAGTATGTAATACCCCGTATTTTTATGACTTTTAAATTTTGGAATTTATTAAATTTAATTTGAGATATTAATTTAAGATTAATCAAAAAATTATTTTAAATATTTACTAGCGTGATGAGAGTTAGTAATTATTGGGATTTTGTTGAATATTACTAAATGAATAAAGTAATATGTATAATCGAACTTATTAAAGTTATCACGAGTTTATGATTTGATAGCTTTGGAAATTAAATCGGGATGCGTCTGTGTCGTGTCGGGATTAAATTAGTATTATTAAAAGTGAATAAATTATAATTCACCCGTATGGTCATTTTGAGTGCGTCAATGCGTTCGAAAGGGTCGAAATAGTCAAAATAATGTACCCGGGGGTTTAGTTTGGGTCTCGGGACAATATTAGGCCTAATTAACATCCTGAAATGGCGTTTTAGACATTTTGTATTTTTGGGCATGGAAACCCACGAATTTTCTAAGGTTATATCATAGGTTAGGGGTTGTCTTCTAGGGTTAGCATAACCAAAAAACCAAGGACGACCATTGGAGAGGAAGAGGAGAAGCTTTCCAAGGAGTTCTAGGCCAATAACTCCACCGTTTGCACCGCCGTCACCGCCAAATTGTAGATCGCGCGACGAGGAACACAATCAGACCAATTTCTTCCACAAATCAGAAATAAAGATTTCCAGGAAAGTATCTATCTTGCTTTATTTTAGTTAATGCTTCAATTATATTAGTCTAGGGTTGATTAGAACTAGTTTTTGTGAAAGAAAACATATATTGGAGACTAAAATTTACATGTTGTAGAGGTGAAAATCATATTCTGGAAATCTATTTCATATGTAGAGGTTGAACAACGAATTTGCATTGTGTTAGGAGTAGAAAATATGGAAAAAGAATGGGAAGAACTAAGTTAAAGAAAATATTAGGGTTCTGGAGATATATATAGATTTTGCCCTGTTAATTCGTTATACTTGATGAAAAATCACATGTCTAACGTAGAATATTATTTACTTGGGTATATAACACTTGTAGTATCATTTGTTGGTAATTGGGGAGTTAAAAAGGATGATTTGGGTGAGTTTGGAATAGGGTTTCCGTAACTGGTATTTCTGCAATTTCGACATAACTGCTTAATCGAACGATCGACCCACTTCCATCTATCGATTGACCCCTCTTGGAAAATTCATATTCCTCTTTTAAATAGTTTATTTCAATTAAAATGAGTAGTAACCTTTGAACATTATTGTTAGAACATTTTGGGACATAAAGAGGATCAGTAGGACTTTGTAAAAATGGGGCATTTAATGTAAAGACAAAATTAGTGTTAACGGGGAATGATTTACACTTAAGGAATAATGGGAACGTGTGCCTTAAGGAGTGAGAGTCGTAAGGAAGTTACGTTGTAAAATAAGAGAGTAACTACTAAAATTATACTTAGGGATATAGGATACTACGAGTGATACGAAGTAAGTTTGGAATCATTCCATAAATAAGAATAAAAGAGACGAGCTGTTATACGGGATAATCTAGTAATGTGTACTAAGAACGAATATCATAAGTATGGGTCGTGGGTGTACCTAATTTAGAAATGGTAATGGTGGTATACATATATATGACTGTGTTTGTGCATATACTATATACATGTAAAAATCATGCTCGCGCTACTTGCTATCACTGAGGTTACCGCGTCGGGACAGTCTTATCTCGATGGGACCTTTATGGGGGATATCGACTTGTACCCTAGAACATAGGAATCCTTGGTACAGGCTATCTGATCGATAGTCAGACGGTCCTTAGAGACGTGAGGGCATGTGCTGACCTCTTGGTGACTTGGAACTATGCTTTGCCTCAATTAGTATGTGTTTTGTGTTAATACAGTTCGAGAGTGATTCCGAACTAGTATTTCCCTTAGTACGAGTGATACGAGGACTTGCTAGCAAAGTATGCCACCACCATAAATTTATGTGAGGTGCAGATAGTATATATATATATATATATATAGACTTGAAATTGGGAAACTTTCTACTGTGACTAAAAGTAGTTAAGTAAAGAATAAATATTTCGAATTTAAAAGTGTTTGAAAAGTTTGAGGCAATACTGAAAGACTTTATAATAAAATGAGATTTATGTGAAAACTTTGCTTTCAGAAATTAATTATCTTAGCCCTAGTAATTGTCGGCATGAAACCTTATGAGGAATTTAAGATAAGCTAAATTTTTGAGATTAATAGTGCGGTAGGTGTGAACATTGGAAGAGAGGTGAGAATTTCTCAAGAGAGTGTCGCATACTAATATGATTGTTGCATTAGCCGGTAAGCATTTTAAATACTTGTTAAACTAAATTTTTAAACTGTTTTACAATCGGGCTCTGACCCGTTTCCTGTTATCTCTTCTCTCTTGTATATATATGTATATATATTACAGGTGCCCAGCCACAGGGGCGTCATGCTTAGGATTCTTTGGAAGGAATGTGCTACAGCTTAGGTGGGAGTTGCAGGCCTTTTTCTTAGACGACCTCATTATTGATTCCACTCCTAGTTATGTTTTATCCAGTTGGGCATGTGTCGCCCTCTTTCCTTATTCAGTTGGTTTTGTTACTGTCAAGATGTTTTTCCTTATTCATTTACTTTCAGTATTTTCACTTTGGAATTTGTTACTGTCAAGATGTTTTTCCTTTGAAGTTTTAAAGTTGGAATTAGTTATTTGAATGCTTAAATTGCTTAGATGATCTCTTCCAGCCTAGTTATTGGTGTGACTCTTAAACTATGAATTACGTAAGGTTTTTATTATGGGACTTAAATTAATTTTGGAAATAATGTTTTAAATAGTTTTGTCACTTAGCTTAATTATTTAGGTTGTTTAAATTAAAAAGTTTATTTTGCGATAGTGATGCTAAGAATGAACCACCCGTTAACCTTGGTAATAATTTAATAAAGGACTGATCACCCGGTATTTAATTATGCGGGGTGCCACAGGCAGCTTCAAAGGAGAAAGAATCAGGGAGCTTATTTGCCTCGGACTTTATTGGTTTAGGCTTTGTCTATCCTCGCTTTGATCAGGCCTTGCAAGAGGTTGAGGAGGAAGATGCTGCTCCCGCAGAGACTGCGCCATTGGAAGCTACAGAGACTGGGGATGTTAACCCTCGAGATGGCGGAGCCGAGGTTACTAACGTTGACCAAGAGGACCCCATTGTGGCTGCAGAACGTTAAACCTTGATTTGTGAAGCTTTTAACTTGTAATTTTTTATTTATCTCAATGATTTGTAAACTCTGATAACATATTTTGAGGCATATCTGACTTGTAATTCTGACTACATGTTATACTATGTTCTTCAGATGATTTTGCTTCTTTCGATGAATGCTTTCTTGAATGTTGTCTTGCAAATCATACTTCCCATCAAGTGATGTTTAAGGTCTGAGGTCATCATATTAAGATGTTATCCTCATAAATTTCACCAAAATCATGATGTTTAAGGTCTGAAGTCATCAAATTATGGTGTTTCCCTCATAAATTTCACCAAATTAATGATGTTTAAGGTCTGAGGTCATCATACTATGATGTTTCACCTCAGACCCTGTCACCAAATTATGATGTTTAAGGTCTGAGGTCATCATACTATGATGTTTCCCTCATAAATTTTACCAAATTAATGATGTTTAAGGTCTAAGGTCATTATACTATGATGTTTCACCTCAGACTCTGTCACCAAATTATGATGTTTAAGGTTTGAGGTCATCATACTATGATTTTTCACCTCAGACCCTGTCACCAAATTATGATGTTTAAGGTCTGAGGTCATCATACTATGATGTTTCCCTCATAAATCTCACCAAATTAATGATGTTTAAGGTCTGAGGTCATCATACTATGACGTTTTCCTCATAAATTTCACCAAATTAATGATGTTTAAGGTCCGAGGTCATCAATTTATGATGCTTCTCTCATAAATTTCACCAAATTAATGATGTTTAAGGTCTAAGGTCATCAAATTATGATGTTTCACCTCAGACCCTGTCACCAAATTATGATGTTTAAGGTCTGAGGTCATCAAATTATGATGTTTCCCTCATAAATTTCACCAAATTAATGATGTTTAAGGTCTAAGGTCATCATACTATGATGTTTCACCTTAGACCCTGTCACCAAATTATCATGTTTAAGGTCTGAGGTCATCATAATATGATGTTTTCCTAATAAAGTTTACCAAATTAATGATGTTTAAGGTTTGAAGTCATCATAATATGACGTTTCCCCTCAAACCCTGTCACCAAATATGATGTTTAAGATCTGAGGTCATCATACTATGATATTTCCCTCATAAATTTCACCAAATTAATGATGTTTAAAGTCTGAGGTCATCATATTATGTTGTTTTCCTCATAAATTTCACCAAATTAATGATGTTTAAAGTCTGAGGTTATCAAATTATGATGTTTCCCTCATAAATTTCCCCAAATTAATGATGTTTAAGGTCTGAGGTCATCAAATTATGATGTTTCCCTCATAAATTTCACCAAATTAATAATGTTTAAGGTCTGAGGTCATTAAATTATGATGTTTCACCTCAGACCCTGTCACCAAATTATGATGTTTAAGGTCCGAGGTCATCAAATTATGATGTTTCCCTCATAAATTTCACCAAATTAATGATGTTTAAGATTTGAGGTCATCATACTATGATGTTTCACCTCAGACCTTGTCACCAAATTATGATGTTTAAGGTCTGAGGTCATCATACTATGTTATTTCCCTCATAAATTTCATCAAATTAATGATGTTTAAGGTCTGAGGTCGTCATAATAGGATGTTTCACCTCAAACCCTGTCACCAATTATGATGTTTAAGGTCTGAGGTCATCATACTATGTTGTTTGACGTCAGACCCTGTCACCAAATTATGATGTTTAAGGTCTGAGGTCATCATACTATGACGTTTCCCTCATAAATTTCACCAAATTAATGATGTTTAAGGTCTGAGGTCATCATACTATGATGTGTCCCTCATAAATTTCATCAAATTAATGATGTTTAAAGTCTGAGGTCATCAAATTATGATGTTTTCCTCATAAATTTCACCAAATTAATGATGATTAAGGTATGAGGTCATCAAATTATGATGTTTTCCTCATAAATTTCATCAAATTAATGATGTTTAAGGTCTGAGATCATCAAATTATGATGTTTCACCTCAGACCCTGTCACCAAATTATGATGTTTAAGGTCTGAGGTCATCAAATTATGATGTTTCCCACATAAATTTTACCAAATTAATGATGTTTAAGGTCTGAGGTCATCAAATTATGATGTTTCCCTCATAAATTTCACCAAATTAATGATATTTAAGGTCTGAGGTCATCAAATTATGATGCTTCTCTCATCAATTTCACCAAATTAATGATGTTTAAGGTCTGAGGTCATCAAATTATGATGTTTCACCTCAGACCCTGTCACCAAATTATGATATTTAAGGTTTGAGGTCATCAAATTATGATGTTTTCCTTATAAATTTCAGCAAATTAATGATGTTTAAGGTCTGAGGTTATCATACTATGATGTTTCACCTCAGACCCTGTCACCAAATTATGATGTTTAAGGTGTGAGGTCATCATACTATGATGTTTTCCTCATAAAGTTTACCAAATTAATGATGCTTAAGGTTTGAGGTCATCATAATATGATGTTTCCTCTCAAATCCTGTCACCAAATTATGATGTTTAAGATCTGAGGTCATCATACTATGATATTTCCCTCATAAATTTCACCAAATTAATGATGTTTAAGGTCTGAGGTCATCATACTATGTTGTTTGACCTCAGACCCTGTCACCAAATTATGATGTTTAAGGTCTGAGGTCATCATACTATGATGTTTTCCTCATAAATTTCACCAAATTAATGATGTTTAAAGTCTGAGGTCATTAAATTATGATGTTTCCGTCATAAATTTCACCAAATTAATGATGTTTAAGGTATGAGGTCATTAAATTATGATGTTTCACCTCAGACCCTATCACCAAATTATGATGTTTAAGGTCTGAGGTCATCAAATTATGATGTTTCCCTCGTAAATTTCACCAAATTAATGATGTTTAAGGTCTGAGGTCATCATACTGTGATGTTTCACCTCAGACCCTGTCACCAAATTATGATGTTTAAGGTCTGAGGTCATCATACAATTATGTTTCCCTCATAAATTTCATCAAATTAATGATGTTTAAGGTCTGAGGTCATCATAATATGATGTTTCACCTCAGACCCTGTCACCAATTATGATGTTTAAGGTCTGAGGTCATCATACTATGTTGTTTGACCTCAGACCCTGTCACCAAATTATGATGTTTAAGGTCTGAGGTTATCATACTATGATGTTTTCCTCACAAATTTCACCAAATTAATGATGTTTAAGGTCTGAGGTCATCATACTATGATGTTTTCCTCATAAATTTCACAAAATTAATGATGTTTAAAGTCTGAGGTCATTAAATTATGATGTTTCCCTCATAAATTTCACCAAATTAATGATGTTTAAGGCCTGAGGTCATCAAATTATGATGTTTCACCTCATATCCTGTCACCAAATTATGATGTTTAAGGTCTGAGGTCATCCAATTATGATGTTTTGCTCATAAATTTCACCAAATTAATGATGTTTAATGTCTGAGGTCATCAAATTATGATGTTTCCCTCATAAATTTCACCAAATTAATGATGTTTAAGGTCTGAGGTCATCGTACTATGATGTTTCACCTCGTACCCTGTCACCAAATTATGATGTTTAAGGTCTGAGGTCATCAAATTGTGATGTTTCACTTCAGACCCTGTCGCCAAATTATGATGTTTAACCTCATAAAATTACCACTAAAGCATGACGAAATAAAGTATTGACACAGGAACTGCTCTTCTCAATAACATTCTCTTCATAAAATCATATATTTACATAGAAACAACTTCAACATCATATGTAATACTTCTTCAGGTGATCAGCGTTCCATGGATAGGAGAAGGGTTCTCCTTCGAGATTTTCTAGCCGGTAGGTGTCGGGTACAACCTCATCGACTACTTTATAAGGACCATGCCAGTTTGGGTGGAGCTTGTTTGTCTTCTGCAACGTCTTCTTCAGCAGTAGGTATCCTAGAGCTACAGGTATTAATTTCACCCTTTGATTGTCGAACTTTGTTGTTCTTTGCTGGTAAATTGCCTGTCTGATCTGAGTGTCTTCTCTTCTCTCCTCAATTAGATCTAAGTCAAGTCTTCTTTCTTCCCCATTCGGTAGGTCTGAAATCTATGGGTAGGGATTCCTACTTCTGTAGGTATGACTACCTCTGAACCATGGGCCAACATAAATGGGGTTTACCCCGTTGGTTTCCTTATCGTTGTCCAGTAGGCCCATAGCACTGCATAAAGATCTTTTGTCCATCTCCCCTTGGCTTTTTTCCAACCTCTTCTTAATCCCATCAAGGATTGTTCGGTTCGTGACTTCAATTTTCCCATTTGCCTGGGGTCGGCCAGGAGAGGAGAAGAACTGCTTAATCCCTACTCTTTCATAATATTTTTTTAAGTAAGAATTCTTGAACTGGGTTTCGTTGTCTGAGATGAGGGTGTTTGGAAGGCCGTATCTGCATATGATGCTCTTCCAGATGAACTATAAGGTCTTCTATTCTGTAATCATGATCATCAGCTCAGCCTCTATCCACTTGAAGAAGTAATCAATTGCTACTATCAGAAATTGATAAATATTAGCAGCTCTTGGCAATAGTCCCACCAAGTCAATCCCCTATACTGCAAATGGCCAGGGAGAACTAATTGACACCATAGGATGATGAGGTTGATGAGGGATAGTGAAGAATCTCTGGCACTTGTCACACCTCTTCACGTAGGCAGCAACATCTTTGGCCAAGGTTGGCCACCAGTATCCCTCCATAATTATCCTCTTGGCTAAAGGTCTTCCTCATATGTGACTGGAGCAAAAACCCTCGTATACATCCTGCAGGACGTGGAGGACCTATGTGGGATGGACACATCCGAGGAGAGGTAGTAGGAAGCCTTTTTTATATAGGACATCTCCTATTATTGAGAACTTGGCAACCATGTACCTCAATTTCCTCCTTTCTAACTTCGCTTTTGGCAGCTCTCCCTGTCTGATATATCTGATAAGGGGGTCCATCCATAAGTCCTCTAGGTTCAAGTTGAGGCAAGAGCTGGCAAACTCTTCTTCCTCAATGATCGGTTTTAGCAGGATCTCGACTAGTACTATCCTTCTGATGCCTGTCCTTGTTGTTGAGGCCAACTTTGCTAGTGCATCTGCAAGACTGTTGTCTTGTCGAGGTACCCTCTTCATCTTTACCTCTTTAAAGCCTTCTAGCGTCGCTCTTACCTTATTCAGATATTTGGCCATCCTTTCATCCTTGGCCTCATATACTCCAAGTATTTGGTTGACAACTAACCTCGAGTCACTGTGTAGTAGGAGTCGGCCAACTCTAAGGGCTTTTGCCAAGGAGATCACTGCTATCAGAGCCTCATACTCAGACTCATTGTTTGAAGCCTTGAAGTTGAAACTTAGCACATATTCAATGTCGGTACCATCCGGAGCTGATAGTATCAGCCCTGCGCCGCTTCCACTTTCGCAAGAAGACCCGTCAACAAAGAGGTTCCAAACATCTTTATTTGAAGAGAAGTTACCTTCTTACAGGGTCCCTTGCTTGAAGAGGTATCTGTCTTCCTAATTTTTATCTATTCCTTTTAGGGCTTTACTGGACACAACCTCTTCCGGGTTTTGGAAGACGTTACTGTTTTATCCCTCTGCAATCTCTGGGCTATTCTCAATCTCAGCGTCCTCCCATGTGAACTCGGTGACAAAGTCTGTGAGTGCCTACCATTTGATGGCCACCCTAGGTTGATAAACAATGTCATACTCTCCCAACTCGATGGCCCAAGTCATCAATTTGCCTGATTTCTCGGGCTTGTAGAGGACTTGCCTTAGTGGGGAGTCAGTGAGGATGACCATAGAGTGGTCTTGGAAATAGGACTTCATCTTCCTGGAAGCGTGTATCAATGCGTAAGCCAACTTCTTCATTCGAGGATAGTTCTGTTCGGACCCTTAAAGGGCCTTACTATTGAAGTATACAGGTCTCTATACCCCATCGTCTTCCCGTACTATGGCTGCACTTATAGCGGAGTCTGAGTCTGCTAGATAAACATACAACTTCTCCCCTAGAATGGGCCGGGATAAGAGCAGGAGGGACCCGAAGTAGGACTTGAGCTCCTGAAAGGCCTTGTCACACTCTTCGTCCGACTCGAAGGCCTTTCTAAGCACCATGAAAAACGGAAGACACTTGTCCGTGGCTCTGGAAATAAACCTGTTGAGTGCTGCAACTCTTCCAGTGAGCCTCTGGATGTCTTTTATGTTTCTTGGTGTCTTCATGTCAAGCAAAGCCTTGATCTTCACAAGATTGGCCTCTATACCCGTCTGATTGACGATAAATCCAAGAAACTTTCCAGCTCCTACTCCGAAGACACACTTGGCAGGGTTGAGCTTCATCCTGTATAATTCCATAGTGTCAAAGGTCCTTTATAGGTCGGCTACGTAAGTGCAGACCTTCAAGATTTTCGTCAACCTGTCATCTACATATACCTCCATGGTCTTGCCAATTTGATCTTCAAACATCTTATTTACAAGACGTTGATACGTGGCCCCTGCATTCTTCAAGCCGAAGGGCATGACCTTATAGCAATAGGTCCCCTTGTCTGTGATGAATGTTGTCTTCTCTGAGTCTTCGGCATCCATGAAGATCTGATTGTGGCCTGAATATGCATCTATGAAGCTCATAAGTGCATGGCCTGCCGTAGCATCAACCATCTGATCAATTCGAGGTGAGGGATAGCTATCTTTTGGGCAAGACTTGTTCAGGTCAGTGAAGTCTACGTACATCCTCCATTTTCTGTTAGCTTTGGGCACAATGATGGAGTTAGATAACCACTTTGGGTATATGACCTCCCTGATGAATTCTGCTTCTTCCAACTTTTTGACCTCTTCCTTGATGACATCATATTTTTCCCATGGAGTAAACTCTTCATCTTTGTTTGATTGGCTTAGCATCTTCTGCCACATTGAGTTTGTGGCACATAACCTCCGGGTCAATGCCAGGCATGTCTGCGTGGCTCCACGCGAAGACACTCTACCTCTTCTTCAAAAATCTTATCAGCTCTTCCTTGATCTCAGGTTTTAAGGCCTTGCCGATTTGGACGATTTTTTTCGGTTCGTCTTCATTGAGGACGATGGATTCTACCTCTTCCGCGGCCTCTCCTTTCTTCAATTTTGTTTCATCCCTAGAATCAAGTGTGTCAATGTTACATGTGGTAGTTGCCCTCTTATGGGCCTCTCTCTCTTCCGTCGAGTTGAAGTATCATTCTCGTGCCGAGGTCTAATCACCCTGCACTTTCCCTACCCCATAAGGGGTCGGGAATTTTAGCATTTGGGGGACCGTCGATGGCACGACCTCAAATTCCTTAAGGGCTACTCGTCCTATGATGAGGTTGTAGGCCGAGAAGAAGTTTTCATCCATAACGAAAAAATTGATCTTCCGGGTCAACCTCTTAGGCCACTCGTCTCCCATTCGTACATCCATCTCATACATACCCAATGGATGGACCTTTTCACCACTGAAGCCCATCAATGGATGATGATAGGGTATTAGCCTTGCTCTGTGGAGGCCTAGACTCTTATAATAGGGCCAGAACATCATATCTGCTGAACTTCCTCCATCTACGAGGATTCTCTGTACCTCACATCCATGCACTCTTGTTGTAATTACCAAAGGGTCATCATGCAGAGCTAAGATACCTTTGAATTCGATTCGGGAGAATCCAACTATAAGTCTATCCATATCTACCTCCTTTCTCTTCTGCTTAGCCTCTGAAGATGCCAGATTCACAACCTCTACTTTGGTCACTGACTTAGCCTCTGTCACATGAGCTTTACGGTCGGCTACTTCGAAGCCACCCCTGCTAGTCCTCCACATATGGTGTTAACACCGAAGGAGATCATACCAACCCTCTTCACAGGGGCATTGTCGTATTTTGGTGGGAGGTCTGGATCGTCCTCATCATCACCATCTGAGTCATCGTATCTTCTCGCTGGGGGATCCTCTCGACACCTGTCATTTCTCTTCTTCTTAGGGTCATCTCTTCCCCTCTTAGGATCTTTACCTTCGACATACTTCCTCCGCTTTCCAGACTTCAAGGCGAAGCACTTGTCTGTCACATGGTCGTGGTCTTGGTGGAATTCACACCATAGGTTCTTGTTTCTCTTATGCGAAGGAGCCTTCAGCTTATCCGGCCATCTCAGGGAGCGTTCATTTTTTATTTCATTGAGGATGTGTTCGCAGCTCACAGTCAGAGGAGTATAGTGTGCAAACTTGTCATCTGCAGACCTCTTTTTTCCGTCTTTCTTCATTTGGAACTTTCCGTTGCCACCTCCGTTCTCATCCTCATACTTTGCGGCCATAGCCTCTTCAGCGTTCATAACCTTTCTTGTAGTTGCCAATAGCTCTGCCATGAACTTGGGAGGGTCTTCTGCAAGCTTCCACAATAACTTCCCTTTTTGGAGTCCTCCAATGAGGACAGTCATAGCTATATTCTCTTCATAATCTTCAACCTCCATTTTTTCTTTGTTGAATCTACACTACACCAAAATGATAAAATTGTCACCTTTCAGCCGGCCACCCTTGTCAAGGTCATTGACCATGACAAAAAACACGCGTTTTGTGTTGTGGTCATTGACCTTGACACGATCGTGACAAAGAATTGTCACGGTCAAGGACCTTGACACTACCGTGACAACTTCTGCAGCAAAAACCCTTACCCCTTCTTTTTTTCCCCCGTCATTCCCTCCTTCCTTTTTCCACATCTCTCTCTCTACGCTTCTCTCTCTCTCTCTCTCTCTCTCTCTCTCTCTTACATTTATATATATGTTTGTGTGTATATATATGTGCATGTGTGTGTGTGCGCGTGTGTGGGGGTGGGGCAGGCTGGGGGTAGGGGTGGGGCAGGGGGGATGTTGTGTGTGTGTGTGTGTATATGTGTGGTGGGTGTGGGGTGTGGAGGGAGGTGGGGCAGGGTGGGGGGCTATTGTGTGTGTGCGTGTATGTGGGGGGTGGGGGTGGGTAGGGGGCAGGGTGGGGGTAGGGGGTATATTCACGAGTTATTTGTGTATGTGTGGTGTTTTTTTTTTATCTTTACATGATGTTTATATGTTGGAAATAACTCATAAATTTGTCAATTTATTTTTGTATTTGAATTAACCCATGAATTTTTATTTTTGTATTTGAATTAACCCATGAATTTATTTTTGTATTTGAATTAAACCATGAATTAACCCATGAATTTGTCAAACAAATTGTTAAATTCACGAGTTATTTATTTTTGTATTTGTATATATATGGGTTCTTGAATTTTTTGCACTTTTGTTGAAACTAACTCGTGAATATATGTTTGTGTATGTTTGTTAGGTGTATATGATGTTTATATGTTGGAAATAACCCATGAATTTGTCAATTTGTTTGTGTGTGTGTGGGGGGGGGGGGGGGGGGGGTAAGGCAAGGTACCATTGTAATTCTCTTAATATCGTGTTTTGATGATTCTATGAGATATTATATATTGTTTCAAGGTTAACTCATTGTAGAAAAAACATTCACATAGTAAGATTAAATTGAATTCATCCATAGATTCTATAATTACATCCACTAAAATATAATTAATAAATGAAACAGTTTTAGATGAAAGTAAATTAATAATTAGTGCCCATTTCATATGAAAGTAGGATTGCCCTTCGGTGTAAATTAGTAAATTAATAATTTTATACGTTAATTGTTAGTTTAATTGATGAAATGAATTAATTGAGTAGATGAATTAGAAGGAGTACGGGATACACATTTGTTGTTGACATTGTTGTTGGATTATTTTGTTTAGTAAATGTTTGGTTGGTTAGTTTTAAAAGTGGCATGATCACTGGATTATTGTCCATATGGTGGTGGGATTTTTCAACTTTTTTAGAAAATTACTTTGTATATCGAACAATATATATATAGTATGATAATTAAATGAAACATACTTGAAATTAAATATAGTGCGCATAGATACTAGCCTTCTTATTCTTATGCGTACGCATTCAATAGTCCTTAGACCCGTTCGAGAGTCATTACCCCTGTAATGAGATCTCTCGAATTGTCCCGTTTGGACAGTTTGAGACTGTATAACTTCTGTATAATATTCTTATTGGCTTAAAGTTGTTACTTTTGGAGGACGTTCTGCAGTCGTATCTTAATGTTCTCTGGGTACATACTAGATTGACAAGTGTGACTGTTATGTCAATTGATCAATTGAAATAACACTCACACCTGCCAATCTACGTCGTGTACTTGGAGAACTACGGGGATATGCTGTCGAATTTTTTTCAAATTGTAACAATGTGCATGAGCTGTTAAGTATATTATAGAAAAATGCGGTCTTGAATGGGATAGGACCACTCACCCTTTAATAGGATAATTAAATGATGGGATAATTAAATAAAACATACTATAAATCTAAGTTTTGTTTACCTTTAATAGGTGTTTAGTTGTGGTAGCTGTGATGGGATATCTAAAATACAAAGAGTGGATGGGTGAGACTAATAGAATGGGGGATGTGTTTCGCAGAGGTGCTAACGAATTTATGAAATATGCAAAGAGATGTCATAATGATGAAGAGTTTCCGTGTTCGTGTGCTAGGTGTAAGAATGGTAAGGTGTTTGAGTGGAAAACAGTTGAACTACATTTGTTAAGTTCGGGTATGCAAGATAGTTATCGATTTTGGAGTTTTCACGGTGAATTGAAAGTTCCTTTTGTCCCCGACCAACCTTCACAACAACCTTCAACAAGTAGAATAGATGTAGAAGGGGACGACGTAGATCATAATATGTTAGAGGATTTAGTTGATGATGCGTACGGAGTTTATAAAGCAGAGGAGAATGAGGTTACTGATGATGTAGAAGATTCAGGTGCTCGTGAAGATAACACGATAAAACTTGACGATGACTAACAAAGTTTAAAATTTAAGGCGACCCAACCGTTATACTCTGGATGTGAGAAAGATCAAACAAATTTACATGCCATGGTTGGTTTGCACAGTTTGAAGACGCAGTACGGTTTGTGTGGCAATAGCGTGACAGGAATTCTGAAATGGGTGAAGGGCTTATTACCCAAGGTGAATACACTTCCAAATAGCTATCTTGTTATGAAGAACAGTTTGAAAGGTTTGGGAATGAAGTATAAATCGATTCATGCTTGTGTGTATGACTGCATACTATACCGAAAGGAGTATGAAAATCTCGATCGTTGTCCGGTATGCGATAAACCTAGATATGTCCAATCTACTAGTAAGGAAGGCACAAGCTCAAAAGTGCCTCAAAAAGTATTGAAATATTTTTCCATTGGGCCTAGATTAAAGCTATTTTTCACAGTACCATGGATTGAAGAGGCAATGACTTGGCATGCTAGGGCAGAAGTAGGGGGTAATATCATGCGTCATCCTATTGATTCTACTGCCTAGCGGAGGATGAATTTTGAGTATCCCAATTTTTCTCGAGAACAACGCAACATTCGTTTGGCTATATCAATAGATGTTTTCAATCCATTTGGAAATCTAAGCACCAATCAGAGTGTATGGCCAGTGATTCTAGCCCCACTCAACCTCCCTCCTTCACAGTGTATGAGACCTGAATTTTCGATGATGGCTTTGTTGATACCTGGGCCAAAGGCACCAAGTGATGACATTGACGTCTACCTGGATCCTTTGGTAGAAGAATTAAATGAGTTGTGGGAAGAGGGTGTGCAATCATTTGACTCTTTTAGAAAAGAAGAGTTTACGCTGAAAGCTATGTTGATGTGGGAAATTCATGATTTTCCAGCTTATGGGACATTATTCGGTTGTGTAATACATGGTTATTTGGAGTGTCCTATTTGTGGAGAGGAGACTGAATCTCTTCGTCTATCCTCTAGCTTAAAAAATGTATACCATCGCCACATGAGGTTTTTAGCCCCAGCTCATAGTTTCAGATCTGAGAAAGGTTCCAATTTTTTATTGGGCGGAGTTGAACATAGGCTACCGTCGAGACAACTTTCGGGTTCAGAAATTGAAAGTAAATCTTCTGAATGTGGCCTTAATATGCTAGGTAAGAATCCCAAATTTAAGAATGTCAAGCATAAGAAGACCTCAACTGGGAATGTAACTGAGATAAGAAAGGCATGGTCTCGGAGGTCAATTTTATTTGACTTGTCTTATTGGAAGAATAACCCGGTGCGCCATGTATTGAATGTGATGCATGCAGAGAAGAAATTCACTGAACATATTGTGGGTACTTGCCTTGGGGGGAGTCATTCGAAGGATGGAGAAAATGCACGAAAAGACCTTAAATCGTTAAAACTTAAGCCACAACTATGGTTGAAAGAAGATAGTAGGGGAAGGACAACAATTCCCCTGGTGCGTTTACTTTGACGAGTGATGAAAGGAAGGTGCTTCTAGACACAATATATAATTTGAAGGGCCCATCTACTTTTTCGTCCAACTTGCAAAGGATTGTGAATTATGCTACTCATTATTTACATAAGTGTAAGTCCCACGATTGGCATGTGATCATGCAATTGGTTCCTCCATTGTTTAAGCACTGTTTCTCTAAGCACAAGGATTTGCGTAGGGCTATTATGGAAATTAGTATTACCTTCTCCCTCTTGTGTGAGAAGGTAGTGAATCGAGAACACATAGTGGCCGCAAAATTGGCTGTGATCGAAGCGATTTGTGTATTGGAGAAGTACTTTCCCCCAGCATTCTTTGACAAAAGTGTTCACTTGTTGGTACACCTATGTGATGAGGCACTTCTTTGTGGTCTAGTTAGATATCGGTGGATGTATCCGTTTGAAATATTGATGAAAGTTTTTAAAGATTACGTCAAGAATACGCGATACATTGCAGGATCAATTACAGAGGAATACATCACCGTGGAGTCATCAATATATACTCGGGAATATATGCCTGACTCGACCATCGTTGGTGACACTATGAATTCTTCGATTATGGTGGTCATGTGATGAGAAAACGAGTGAAATTAACGAGTTTGCAACATGAACAAGTAGCTCGTTATCTATTTGACACACATGAAGATGTCGGAGAATGGAAAAAGTAAGTTTCGATTATTATAATGTTTAACATTATTTTAGATTATTTTATACATGATTAATTTTGTAATATGCATAAAATATGAAGCCTGTGAGAACAATAAAAGACGAAAAATAATGGTACAATCAGACAGCGAATTTAGGATGTGGTTGACACAAGAGGTAATTATAATGAAAATAGTCGTTATATAACGTTACATTACACTCAAATTTTACCACTAATGTAATTAATTTATCTATAATCTCAGCTCCTAAAGACGGGTGATGCGACATCAAGGCTTGCTCGTCTAGCCACTGAACCCTTGTTCGTGGTACAAGAGTACAAAAAGTATCGATTGAACGGTTACATTTTCGGTGCTAAAGTGTACGAGGAAAGTACAAATGTACAGAACTCGGAAATTTCATACAAAGCTCTTACTATCTTTCGAGCGAGCGCAAAAGATAAAAACCTCGTTGAAGCTGAAATGACTTACTATGGTGTAATCCAAAATATATTTGAATTGGATTATATAAGCTTCAAAGAGGTTGTATTTTAATGTGACTGGGTAAGAGTTGAGGATAAAAGCTTGTAAAGTTGATCCTGTCACCAATTTGATCATGGTTGACTTGTCCAAGTTGAAGAGCAACGACCACGTGAGCGATGAGCCGTTTGTTTGTGCATTTCAAAAGGTTAAGCAAGTGTTTTATTAGGAGTATATCAACAACGAGCCATGGTCAATTGTCCAACACGCTCCAAGGTGTCTAAATAATAGTGTGGATGACTTGGTTGCTCCTACCGAATATCAATCCATTTTTTATGATAACCCGAATTTGAAATAATTTTTCAAGTTGTAATAAACATTTCAATTTGTACCGAAACATCCATTTTTAATGCTTTTAATTGATTTGCACTTTATCATTTTCACTTTTGTGTAGTGTGCGTGTGTGGAGAGGAGATTAATACATAAATATTCCAACTACATCTAAATTTTGTTTATACTAATCCATGAATATCCGCTTCTTACCTTTAATAGGTGATTAGTACATAGTTATTTGGGGTGTCCTATTTGTGGAGAGGAGACTGAATCTCTTCATCTATCCGAACACTAAGAAATGCCATAATCCTATGGAGTTATGCTCTGCAAATTCCTCCCAACCGTTATGTTGCAAAACATCACCAGTTGAAGTTGTCAATTCCACTTTCCATACCCCACCACTTGGAACCTCTAGCAAAACATGGGAGACCATTGAAAGGTGGAATTGACAACTTCAACTGCTGATTTTTGGCTACACAACGGTTGGAAGGAATTTGCAGCGCATAACTCCATAGGATTATGGCATTTCTTAGTGTTCAGATATGAAGGGAATTATATTTGACACGATTTCCCTGGGTACATTAGTTGGAAGGAGGTGCAATATGAGCTCAAGTTAGTTGTTTGGGTGACACTACAGGTAATGTATTTATATTTATATGTCAATTTCGATTTCGATTTCAATTTCGATTTATATTTATCTATATTTTTGGGGCGGATACTAATTTTACTTTATTTTATTTCAGGGGACAGGGAGTGGCCCTGAGGGTAGGCCACATATGCTCGATACTTATGTGGCTCTTCGGACGAGAAGGGAAGGATAATGAGGTGTTCCCGAGCATTGCGGTACAAAATCTATTTTCCACCTAAATAGTTTGTAGATTTGAGATAATTGATGGTGATGTTGTTTCTTCTTAAATAGTTTCTATTTTGAATGTATATTTGCGTCATCTCTAGTTTATTTGGATATATGATATTTGAATAGGTACAACGTTGATATAACAGCTACAAATATACTGCTGGGCAGTGGCAGTGGCCATACTCCCCAGCAGTTTTTTTTCAATTCTGCCGAGAATTGTCACGGTCATTGACCGTGACAATTTTTTAAAAGGGGACAAGAATTTGTAACGGTTATTAACCGTGACTAAACGTGTCACGATCCTAGATCGTGACACGACCGTGACAATTCTTACAAGGTTGTCACGGTCTATGACCGTGACACGTCCGTGATAAAAAAAAGTTGTCTCGCCTCGAATTGTCACGGTCATTGACCTTGACAAGTCCAACTTGTCAAGGTCAATAACCGTGACAATAGTGCAGATTTGGTGTAGTGCTAGCAATGTAGTTTCTTAGGATCTCGTTCTTTCCTTGTTTGACGTACAACAGATGAGTGGTCTTCTTTTGAGGTCTTACCCCAAAACATAAATTGTGAGTGAATCGTTCAGCCAAGCCCTTAAAGTTCTCGATAGAGTTCTTCGAAAAAGAAAAAAACCAGATGTGTGCAGCTCCCGTAAAAGTACCAGAGAAGTCCCGACACTTCATCTCATCTGGGATTGAGTAAATATCCGCTGCAGACTGGTACATCTCAATATGATGCACAGGGTTGGTACTACCATCATACTTGGGAGACACCGTAGGTGGTTTGAACTTGGCAGGGGTCGGGAAGTTCACTATCTTTTCCACGAATGCGGAACCCTCTAAGAAACCTCTTTGCAGTGGGTCTCGACTTTTGATGAGGTCCCCTATATTCTATTCAAGACGTTAAATGGAATCGTTCCATGGCTTTGCAACGTCGGCCTGGCCGATGTTGTCCCCAACCACCTCCAAGGGGTGGACTGAGGGCTCCCCAGCCGTTGCACAACATCGGCTGTTGACCTCCTCTTGATCCCTGTCTCGACCTTGATGGGGTCGGCCATGATGAGGTCGATGTTCCCCATCTCCCCTTTGAGATCCAGCGGCACTTCGTGACCTGGATAGCCTAGGTCATTGACTGGGTCGAGCCTTTGAAAGGCTGACCCTCTGCTTAAGTGATCAAAAGATGACCCTCTTTGTGCGCACCGTCATCTCTTCTGCACCCACAACCTCTGCTATGCTGGATAGGACGTACCATGTTATTCGAAACCTCATACGGCTCCCAGCAGTCTTCTGGAGCATCCTCTGCCTCCATATCGTCATACCTATCCTCAGGGCAAGGGTTTCCTTGCCTCCTTAGACATAAATGCCTAGGGTCAGCAACGTCCCTCCTCCGCTGAGGGGTAGGTTGGTCTTTTCGCGATGCCTGGGGTGGTCCCCTGGCTTTGGATGGGGTTGAACAGTTGCTGGAGTAATCATCTCCGGTGAGACCACAGGTGGTCTCATCATATTTTGACTGAGCTGTGCAAATTTCTCCTTCATTGCTTGCTGTGTTGCAGCCAAAGATTTCAAGGCTGCAGCCACCTCAGCCATTTTGGACTGGGGTGGTGCCTGAATGGAACTAGGTCCTCCAAAACCAGATGATGGAGGAGGTGGTGGCAGCTCCAGTGCCATATGTTAAAACTAAAGAGCTGGTGAAGAAGATGAGCTTAATACCTTAAGGGACCTCTTTTAATGGTGAAACAGCTCCACGCAAGGGGTGAGGCCTGGCTCACCACTAGAGTCTCCAGTGAGGTTAAGCTAAGAAAGAAAGAGTTATGTCTTCTCGTTCCCACAGACGGCGCCAGAATGATGATGCTGGAAATAGCACCACCGGTCAAGGTGTTCGTAAGATCAAACTAGTGATAACAATGGCAGCACAAGTGTATACTAAATATAAGAGATTGAGATGGGGAGAAGAGGATGAACACCAATATGTAAGTGGTTCAGCCAATTAGGCCTACATCCACTGTGCAAGTGAGTGAGTAAGGTCACTAAAATAAAGCACTAACGGCCATGGATACAATCTCTTCAATCTCTCTCTCTTCTGTATAAATTAACAGAGTTTTAGCTAGGGTTGTAATTCTCAATCCTTTACAATGTTGAGGGAGACCTCAATATATAGTGCCAGGGGGGTGTAATGTACCCTCCAAGCATGCCATGTGCATGTGCATGGAGATCCATCCAGTGTAAGGATGACACCTGGATGATCTCAACTAAGTAATGATGACCTCAATATTCTCCCACGTGGAGGGAATGATTCAGTTATAACAGATTTGTCCACTTGCTCCAAGCCATACATGTAGGCGTAAAAGCTCGGCTATCTTTGCTTGGTACCAACCTCTGCCTAACTGAGTACGAGGTTGGTGAGGTATGACCCTTGCCTTGGCTGGGAGTTATATGATGACCTTGGCTAGGATGTCAGTCGAGGTTAGATATGTGGAACGTCGGCCAGGGCCGATGTTGACTTGACACTTGATGCTGAGCCTGCAAGGCTGTTGATTCTAGGTGAAACTTATAACATCATCTAAAGCCGATGATGGGATTGTTTATTAAGCCTAAGAGGCTTTGTTGATTCTCGCGTGGCGCTTACAACATCAGCCATTGCCGATCTTATGGGTAGTTGATCCAACGAAACATGCACGCCTCGGTTGTTGCCTAATTGAGGGGTTATCAGTAACGTCGGCCATGGCTGACCTTATGAAGGATGAGATTGTTGATCGTTTGGCTTAAGCCCTTGTTACCTCGGTCGTCATGCTGGCCGAGGTTAATGCCTCCGAGTTAGCAGGTACGCTTTGGGCATATCAATTAATTCGGATTAAAAAACGTATTAACGAGCGAGATAAGAGTTAGTATTTATTGATGAGAATTATATTGAATATTACTGAGCAAATAAAGTAATATATGATTGTGAATTTATGAAAATTGTCACGAGTGAGAAATACAACAATTGCGATAATTAAGACAGCACGCGCGTGTTAGTCGTGTCGGGACTAAATTAATGGAATAAAAAGTAAGTTATTTATAAATCACCCAAATGGTCATTTCGATTGCGCCAATGTGTCCGAAAGGGTCAAGATAGTCAGAAAAGTCTATCCAGTGGTTTAGTTTGGGTCCTGGGGCAGTTTTAGGCCAAATCGGCATCCCGAGAAGGCGTTTTGCTAATTTGTAATTCTGGAGTATTATTAACTACGAAAATTAAAGGAATAAAATATCATGTACGGGCGAGAGATTAGGGCTATCAGTTGATACACACAGAGAGGCCAAAGGAGGAAGAAGGAGGAGAGGTTTCTAGGGCTAGAACCTCCATTGCTACACCGTTTACACCACAAACACCACCACCACGTAGATCGGAGAGAGGTAAGCGCACTTATACCATCTTCTTCAATGGATTAGACCTTCAATCTAGAGGCGAGTGTTTAATATTGCAAAATATTAGCAATAATTATGTCCATGTAAGTGTAGGTGAAAAATACACATAATTTGCATATGATTTTGGGTGAAATTAGATGATTTAATTCATGATTGAGGATTGAATCTATATTAGTTGAAATCCTTTATGTATGTAGATTAGAACCCATGAAATTTGAATTAATATTAATGAAGGAATCTGGGTAAATTATGTTTTTAAACTGGAAATTTATAAACTAGGGTTCTTATGATGAAATTTGGGGATTTCGGATTTAATTATGTTTATCAATGATGTAATGATTATGGAGTATTAGAAATCATCCTTATATGCTAGAATAGTGATTGTAATTGATTGTTGGGAGATTGGGAATGGTCCGTAGAGGTTTTAGGATAAAAAATGGTGGAAAAACGCAAGTTCAAGAGGTTAGATACGAACAGTGCTCAGGTCGCTTGAAGTCGCACGAAGTCGTTCAAGCAAGATGGCATCTTTCGAGAAGATGTCGTTCAAGCGACATGGCTTTCTCATTCAAACGAGATGCCAGGTTTGTTCGAGCGACGCGTCAGGATTTTTGAAAAAAAAATTGGTTCCAATTTGTGCGATATAGTTAATTCGAGTGAGATATAATAATGTACAATGAATTCAGTATAGTGCAGAAATATTAGGATCTATTTGGATGCAATACTTTAAGGCATTTGGAGCGGTGAGTTATCCTTGGAAATTATGAGAGAAAGAATATTCATAATTTAATAAATATATCGTAAGTGGTAATGAGAATAGTACTACGTATGAATTATAAAATTTGGGTTGTGTATATACCTAATGATCCTAATAGGTTGTGTGAATACCTATAGTAGTATTTATTATGTGTATGACATACCTATGTTTCTTGCCATCGCAGGAGGTTTTGAAAGGGGACAGTCTTACCCTGATGATCCCATTGGGGAGATTTTAGATATGATGCCTCAAAACATAGAACCTAGGAACGGCTTATATGTGAATTGATAAGTTGGCGGTCATATGGGCGTGTAGGTATGTGCGTAGCCCATAGTCTTAGAAATATGTTCATCTCCAATACGTGTGACTTGTACTTATATGGTTCGAGAGTGATTCCGAACTGATTTTAATATTTAGTACAAGATGTACCGGGACTTGATAGCAGAGTATGCACGTGCCGCGGCTAAGTCTAGGGGTGTCGTATTAGTATTTATTTATAATAGTGTGATGAAAAATAAATACTTGTGATTTAATCTACCGTGTGAATATGTAGATGAGAATGTTAATGGAATTAAACCAAGTATGTGAACACTTAACCTTATTGTGAAACTCTCACTCGGGATAGGAAATGCTGAAACATTTAATAATAATAGTATATAGGAAATACGGGTTATTACTATGAGTGATGGTTAGAAGGTTTATGTCTACAATCTAGTTAGGTGTGATGATGATGACTAGAATGGTTTAGAGGTACGTTAGGCGTGCATAATAGTTGAGAGGTGAGAATCTCAAGTGAGTGCTCGAAAGCTAACATGTATTTAGTATTTGCTTTACCGCATTTTAAATACTTGCTAAACTGTTTTAAAATATTTTACACTCGGGCTCTGACCCGTCTCTTGCAAATATATTTTTCTTGTGCAACTATTTTTAGGTGTTCATCCATAGGGATGTCAGGCATAGACTTTCAAATGATTTGACGTGGTGCAACTATTTTGGAAGTTGCAGGTCCTCATATTTAGATGTCGCCACTCTTATCCTCCCAGTGTCATGATTTTGATATTTCAGTTAGGGCATGTTGCCCATTGTCAGTTCTCATTTATATCAGAGAGATATATTACTCATTTTACTTCAGTCTTCAGTTTTTAGTTGAATTTTGTTTTGTATTGGTTTGTTGGATTGGAGATTATTTAACTGGGACATTTATTCCAGTTTTATTTGATTCAGTTGGTTGATTTCTCATTTATTATTTTTATTCACGGGATTGGTGAATGTGTTAATGGTTTAAGTTGTTGAGTATTAATTAATTGTTTAAAAAATTTGACACTAGTTTAATTAATTGTTAGGTGATTAATAAGGTATATATTTTTTGACAGTGATGCTAAGAATGAACCAACGGGATATTCTATTTTAAATTTTATATAGGACTGATCACCCGGTATTCATTTGGGTGGGGTGTCACAGGTGGTATCAGAGAATCAGGTTCTAGAGTCTTTTAGGATCTGTACGGATTATTATGCTTCCAGCTTAGCGTTCTTTGATATAGATCCCTATTATTAGGATTGTTGCATTATGATATTGTATTTACGTCTTCTGCTATTTAAGGTTTAATAACTGTGGACTTATAAATTCTATCTCATTTTCGCTGCCTCCCAGACGTGCACCGAGGGCCAGGAATTCCCAACCCTAGCCTCAGCCTTCTCCAGCCCAGCGTACGATGAATGCTGCCGAAGTAACCGCTATAGTTGCTCGCGTATACCCCAGAGTTCCAGGAGAGTTATGATGTGGTTGTAGCAAGCCAATGGAAGAAGGATATCCAGTGGCATTTGAGGATGTATGAGTGCACGAAGGTGCAGAAGCAGATACTAGCTACTTTTAAGTTAGTTGGGGAAGCGTTATAGTGGTGGGAGTCCACTACTACTGCAGAGGAGCGTGATGTTATGACGATTCAGGACTTATGAGTGCGGTTTTATCGCAAATATTTTCCTTCCACCATTCAGATTGAGATGAGGTAAAAATTACTGGACATCACCCAGGAGGGGAAGACTGTAGCAGAATATGAGGAGGAGTTTACTAAGCGGATGAACCTTGTACCAGCAGAGGTACCTACTGAACAGAAGAGGATCCAGTTATTTACGGATGGCTTGACCTGGAGGCCTTTCCTTTCAGTCCTATACAGATGTACTCAATGTTGCCTTACTACACTGCCAGGACCACCGCTTCCATGATAAGAGGAGCAAGCAAGGAGGTGAGTCCAACCAGCAGTGCAGGACTGGAGGAGGTAGTGCGAGCGGGGAACCAGTAGCTCAGAGTCAGTAGAGGTAGGGTGAGCAGTAGAGGGATTCTGCTGAGCGATTCAGATATGGGGGTTTTCGTCATAGGCAGGGAGGTTTTAGGCATGGCCACCAGGGCTCGCAGTTCCAACTGGGCCAGCAGGGCCAAAGGAGAGGTCGCAACGACCAGAAGGGCCAAGGACAACAGGGGTAGAGAGGAGAAAACTTTGTGGGTAAGTGATTTACTTGTGGCAAGATTGGCCACAAGAGCCAGGAGTGTCCTTAGAGGGGCAGGGCCCCGCAGCAGCAGCAGGGTACTAGACAGAAGCCCCAGCGACCGATGTCTCCCATCGCCCTCCCAACACCAGTACCAGTTCCGGCTTTGCTTGCTATTTTAGCAGCCCCGATAAAGCAGGGACAACTACAGTATGGGCGTGTCTATAACGTTCACCAGGCAGTAGTTCCTCAGGCTCCATCCGTAGTTGAGGGTATGTTTTCTATCCACGGGACTAGAGGGCGTATTTTATTTGACATGGGGGCCTCACACTCTTTCATAGCCACTAGATTTGCATGGGACACGAGGTTGTTAGACACGATCGACAACACAGTGACTTGTGTAGACTCGTCATTGGGTAATGGGTCGATGATTTTCTTTATATGTCGTGGTGTGAGTGTATAGATTTGGAGTCTTATTTTACATGTCGACATGTTGTTTTAGATATGTCTGAGTACGACGCCATTATTGGCATGAATTGGCTAGTCTCGTATAGGGTCATAATTGACTGCTTTTAGGAGCATTGTTTTCGCTATCCTTATTCAGTAGATGTTTGTAGTGGTGATGCCTCGCCCCGAGGGAGAATCATCCACTCACTTATTTTATATAGATGAGGAGACCTCTATAGGAGTTTTGATTTCCATCGATTAGATTCCGATTGTTAGTAAGTTTGCCGACGTGTTTCACGACATATCGGGGCTATCGTCGAGTAGATAGATTGAGTTTGTGATTGATTTGGCACCGTGCACATAACCGATAGCTCGTGCGCCTTATCAAATGGCTCCTATGGAGATGAGGGAGTTACGAGATCAGATTGAGATGTTATTAGGATAGGGTTTTATCCGCAGGAGTACCTCACCTTAGGGTTCCCTAGTTCTGTTTGTGAAGAACAGGGATGGGTCCTTACGACTGTGCATGGATCATCCGGAGTTGAATAAAGTCACTATACGGAATAAATATCTATTACCTTGCATCGACCACTTATTCGACCAACTGAGAGGAGCAGCATACTTATCGAAGATAGACTTGAGGTTCGATTATCACCAGTTACGTATCAGGGAGCAAGATGTGTCTAAAACTACTTTTCTGACGAGATACGGGCCCTACGAGTTTCGGGTTATGCCATTTGGGTTGACCAACGCGTCGGCTATATTTATGGACTTGATGAATAGGGTGTTCAGAGAGTTCTTAGATCAGTTTCTCATTGTTTTCATAAATGACATCCTGATTTATTCCCGTACCGAGGAGGAGCATACCGAGTATTTGCGTTGGGTGCTATAGACACTATGTGAGCATCAGTTGTATGCTAAGTATGAGAAATGTGGATTTTGGCTGCGAGAGGTACAGTTTTTAGGGCATATCGTTTCTGAGTTGAGGATATCAGGGGACCCGAGCAAGGTGTTAACGGTGAGGGAGTGGGGATAACCCACGACACTGACAGAGGTATGTAGCTTCTTAGGGTAAGCCGGGTATTACAAATGGTTCATCCGAGAATTTTTCAAGATTACGGGCCCGATGACTAATTTGACCCGTAAGGGTGTACCATTTGTCTGGGATGATAAGTGTCTGTTGGCATTTGATGAGCTGAAGGACAAGCTGACTTCAGCACTTGTACTAGCACTTCCCATAGCAGAAGTGGAGTACCTTGTTTTCACTGATGCATCGTTATAGGGGCTTGGTGGAGTGTTGCAATAGGAGGATTGGGCTATAGCTTATGCTTCCCTCAAGCTTAAGCCTCACGAGAGGAATTACCCCCACCCACGACTTCGAGTTAGCAGCATTCGTGTTTACACTTCGGATATAGAGGCACTATTTGTTGGGAAAGAAGTTTCACTTGTTCACAGAGCACAAGTCACTACAGTACTTGTTCACTCAGAGAGAGTTGAATATACACCAGCGTAGGTGGCTTGAATTTGTGAAAGACTATCAGTTTGAGATCCAGTATTACTTGTGGTAGAAGATGCGTTGAGCTGTAGGACAGAGGGTGAGGTGGCCGAGGTGTGGAAGGGGAAATGGAAGGAGCAGGGATATCAGGATGCAATTTCCCGGTCATTTATGTCAACGATGACCGTTACACCCCAGATTGTGACGAGGGTGGTGCAGGCTCAGGTAGGAGACCCGTTTTGTCAGGAGAGGATTAGACAGTCTTTAGCCGGGGGAGTAGAGTCTTACTCAGTGAGTTCCGAGGGAGGCTTGCACTTTAACGGTAGAGTGATTGTTCCCGAGGGGGAGGACTTGGGACACGCAGTAATGACAGAGTCTCATGGGTCTCGATTTACGGTACACACCGATGGGGATAAAATGTACCAGGATATGAGGTTACAGTATTGGTAGAGTGGGATGAAGAGAGACATTGATGAATTTGTCTCGAAGTGTGCCACATATCAGCTGGTAAAGGTGGACCATCAGAAATCCACAGGGTTTCTTCAACCGCTAGAGATTCCTATGTCAAAATGGAAGATCATTTCCAAGGATTTCATCACAGGATTGCCCACTTCTCAGATAGGGTCACGATTCTATATGGGTGATAATGGATCGGTTGACCAAGGTAGCCCACTTTCTACCAGTTCAAACAGATTATACTACGGCACAGTACGCTCAGAGTTTCATTGCCGAGATAGTGAGATTACATAGGGTGCCCCTAGATATTGTGTCCGAACGGGACAAAATCTTTGTATCTCATTTTCAGGAGAGCTTCCAGGGGGCAAAGGACACCGAGTTACATTTGAGTACGGCCTATCACCTGCAGACAGATGGTCAGACTAAGAGGACTAATCAGATGTTAGAGGATATGTTGCGGATGTGTATTCTCGATTTTGGAGGAGGTTGGGAGTAGTACCTTCCACTGGTAGAGTTTGCGTACAACAACTCTTATTAGTTCACTATTGACATGGATCCATTTGAGGCGATGTAAGATAGGCCTTGTCGTTATCCTACTTGTTGGTTAGATGTGGCGGACAACAAACTGCTCGGGCCAGAGGTGATTCACGATACATCAGCTAGGATCGAGATGATTCGGGGTCGCATACGGGTAGCTCAGGACCGACAGAAAAGCTACATCGATGCCAAGCGGCTCTTTTGTGAGTTTGCTGAGGGGGACAGGTTTTACTATGAGTATTTCCTATGAAGGGGATAATGCGATTTGGGAAGAAGCGGAAATCGGTGCCAAGGTACATTGGGCCATTTCCTATCATTGAGCAGATTGGTACAGTTGCTTACAGATTTGGATTGTCGGAGCACTTGCATCATATACATGATGTGAAATACCCCTTACTTTTGAGTAATTATTTTTATATAAGTTGCCATGCGGGTTAGTCATTTAAAATAAATGAAAATCGAATTAAATATTAAATTGTATGATTTAAGAGTTAATATTTATGAGTATTGCATATTTACTGTTACATGAATGTAAAAAGTTTAATATTATGTTATGTTGCGTCGTTGCGCATTAAAGCGACGATTATGGCTTATATCCCAATCAAATTATTTAAGAAAGGTAATATGATGTTCGGATAAGAAATTATAAACGATATCTCGGATGTTAGTTTAGAGGGCACGGTTAGTCCAGAAACGATTGAGATAGTAAAAATAAGTGTCGGGTGTATTTGAGATATTTTGGGTATTTAGTATAGAAAGAGCAATTAAAATCTCATTTGTGTTTAAACCTAGAAAGAGAGAGGAGAATAGCTTGAAAGAAAGAAGAGAAAAAGAGAGGAATTGGTGATTTGAGCTTGGAATCGTTTCAACGAGGAGGAATCCGAGACTTCAATCTTGAGGCAAGTTTTCTAACTTGCATGAATGTATGATTATGTGTGAATAAATTATGTAAATTGTTAGTGTTCTTGAGTTTAAACCATTTGGGGATTTTGGTGATTTTGATGTTTAAACCCTTATGTATATGATGTAAATATGATTTGAGGGGATTATAATGGTGGGTTATTATGTAGGAATGATTTGTAGATGATGTTGGTTGACGATGTTGGGTTTAGATGGAAGAAAAGGGGTTTTTGGATTTAGGGTTCATATAAACCCGTAGCCAAAACTGGGTTGTCCGACCCAGGCGAATCTATTCAGTAAAATGATAGGCTATAGGTCTGAGTTAGCGAATTGATTCGGGTAGGCCGAATCGATTCGTTAGGTTAACAGAAAGTTTAGTTTTCTTGATCGAATCGATTTGGCTGGGGAGAATCGATTCGTTTCCAAGGGTGAATCGATTCGTCCAGGGCGAATCAATTCGAAAATAGTGTTGTTTTACAAACAATTTCCAACTTTGTTTTAACTCCTTTTCTCTTGGGTCTAAAGATTTGAAAACTTATTATAGGATGTATTATAGATAAATGTAACCTTATATGAGGAGATTAATACCCTAGGATGATAAGGGGCATTTGGGCCTATTTTAAGGATTAGAAATGATAGTATAATAACTCAATTGGTTAAGAAAATGATAGTGGGACTAGTGTATAGTATGACTTTGTTGTTTTGGCTTTCGAGGGATAGTATGGAAGTGTTTATACATTGTAGCCTTAATTTATAATACATCTACGCTTTCGGGTATAAGAATCGTCGTTTTAATTTATTATACATACATTTTGTGATTTTGGCATATATGCACATACCTATCTAAATGCTATCATGAGGGAAGTTACGTGAAAAGAGGTGAATCCCCCTGGCTAATGAATGCAAGGAGAGTATATTCCTCAGGCCATAGCACCAGTTGTTACATTATGTGATTGTTTATTCGAAGTGAAGTAATTCCGATTATGGTTACGCCTCACTGTCGAATGTCTATGGCCGTTTCCCATGCGTTGTGATTTAGGGTACCCAGGTGGTCATGAAACTATGCCCTGGAAGATGATAGCAATTAGGGAATGCATCGAGTGGGGGTAATTCCCGAAAGGATGGTCTTAGAAATGTTATTGTATGAATATAACTGATTTCATTCAAATTGTGTTTTAACGCAAATGATTAAATGGAATTATGAATCAACTCTTATTATATGTGATCATTAATGATTAATTGGCTTGTAAGGATAAACGTTAAATTAGTAAACCAAGCATATTGGATAGCGTTAGGTTATTCCAATTAAGTGGTCGGGTATCTTAACTTGAAAATGAATTGTACGTGTTAGGATGTGCACTTTAGAAGAGAGGTGAGTATAATTCTTCAAGTGAAGAGCGAATTTAACCTGTTTATGAAACTTGCCATTCATAACTTGAAGCCCTTATACTTTTGACTCAATTGAGTCTATATTGTATAAGGGCTCATCTAGTTTGGAAATTGTGACAAAATTATGTCCTCCCTAGTATCCAAAGAACCTCAGAAGTTGGTTTGCTACTTCATCTCTCTATCTTGTTTTGATCAAGAACAAATTGCCAACACTCACACACAGTAGAATTTATTTTTTGCATATCATACTGCATAATAATGTGTGTACATATGTTGAGTGTGTTTAAATCCCTAAGTTGGAATTTTAATAATTTTTTGGGATTTTTTAAACATTTTTTAACTAAGGTTTTCTTAATTAAAACTTGATTTAAAAGTTTTTGTGGTCAATTTGTAAATATTATTTGTTGGGTATTTTGGCCTAATGTTACCTTGGGTAGAATTCGAAAGCGGTGTAAACTTCAGGGTGTGGTTTTAATTAGTTTAAGATGCGCGTTTCATATCCTGTTATTGACCAACACATGTCTTCATCTCATTGGCTAAAATTGTGTTTCTTTACTGAGTTAAAAACGCGTATGTTTTTAGCCCTTGGATCATTAGCTATCGACGATCTGCATGTTGTCTTGGTGAATCCCAGTACAACTTTCTAAACCAATCAGGAATCGTTTAAGCACTGCGTTGTTAGAACCCTTCGATCTAAGTCAATTTAACTTGACTTAATCCTGGCCTTGGTTTTGATCCAGTCTCTCGAACCTTCTCTTCACCCTATAAAAGGAACCCTATTCTCAGACTTCAAAGACTTTTGCCATTTTCATGTTCTCTGAGAAATAGAGAGAGTAGAGAGAGAAGAGAGAAAACAGAGAGAAGAGAGAGAGTTAGAAACCCTAACCCTCTTCGTCAAAGCCTCTTCCATCCAAACTCAAACACTTCTTCAAAACACCTTCATATCCAAAACACTACTCTGAGTGTTCTTGAGTGATTGAGAGTTTGAGTTGAGTTTGTAATTGTTGTTGTAACCTCTTGTTCGTTAGATCTTGTTTTCAACTTAAACGTTTACTCAAATCTACTTTCTGCTTTCATAGAAATTTCAGATCTGAGTTATTCATGTTACATTACACTTAGTTTCATTCTTTATTTCTCATCTTGAGAAATATATTGTTGATTATTTTCTATAAAACGTTTGTTTACTTTGAAATCAACAATAAATGCTTTCTGTTTCTAGTTCTTGTAAAACTAAACCTTTGACCTAGTTTGGAATCTCACTTGGAGGTTTTCAATCTCGAAAAACTGTTCTAAATTCTGAGATTGATTAAGACCTTGTATGTCTTCCTAGCAAGGTATCCGTGGATTCTGGGAATGATTTAAAGGTCAAATAAGGCGCAAAGTTTTGTAAGAAGAAAGAAAAAGAAAAGATCACAGCATATAGTGTTACTGTAATTTGTTAGGACTGTTTGTACTTAATAAGTGTGCGTGTGTGCATGCATGTGTTAGAGAGCACCTTCACAAACACTTTCACCCTACAACATGGGAAGTGTTGGTAATAAGATCTTGTGAACAAAGAGTCGGCGTAAAGTGCTGGAACAAATCAGAAGTTAACAAACTGGGAGAACTACATCTACAATCAGAACTGCAGAGAAGTTTTAAGGACACCAGAGGGTACATTCCTAAACTTATATAGGTCTGAGTTGTTTGCATGTTAGTTATATAGTTTGTAACTCATATATTTGTTTTAGTGGATTTTTTTCATTTTACTCCGTAGAGGGAGTCGTGGATGTTTCCTCAATTGGTGAGGTTTTACCACGTAAAAAACATCGTGAACATAATCTTTCTACATCTCCTCATCTCATTCTTGGTTGTGCTGAGTTTAAGTTTTTTAAACTACTTTATAAACCTGTTATTCAATTCTTGAATAGATCTCGTATGTACTGATTTGTTAAACACATCTTGTGTTCAAATAGTTTGGTTTTTACGAAAAGAGTTTCTTAAAAAACAGATCGGAGTTACTTAAATAGTTAATTTTTAATAAACGGCTTTAGTAACATTTTTCAATTGGTATCAGAGCTTGGTAAACTGCTTTCAAAAGAGGTCCTGTGTTTCTGAAATTGTTTTCTGATAATCAAATATGGACGAGAAAAATGAAAGATTTGGTAACTTGACCAGACCTCCAATCTTTGATGGAACCAATTTTACTTACTGGAAAGTAAGGATGATTGCCTTCATTCAAGGAACTCTGGGAGATGATGTCTGGGACGTAGTTGAAAATGGTTACACTTTTCCTACTAAACCAACCAATTAAGGAAGTAATGAGAGGGTTAAGAAGGCATTAAGCGAGTTCACTCAAGAAGAGAAACAAGTTTATCGAAATAATAATAAAGGAAAGAATGTCATATTTATGTCCATAAATTAACATGAGTTCAAAAGAATCTCATCCTGTACCACTTCTAAGGAAGCTTGGGACACCTTGGTTACTGCTCATGAAGGAGACACTAGAGTTAAGGCTGCTAAAACCCAAATGCTTATTCAGCAGTATAACTCCTTAATTATATCTGACTCTGAGTCATTTGATGACTTCTATATGAACCTGACTGATATTGTCACCAAACTGCATGCTAATGGGGTGACTTATGACAGACATGAAATTGTATCTAAAATTCTAAGATCATTACCACAGAAATTTGATAACAAAAGATATGCTATTGAGGAAATGTGTGATCAAAATCTCACTCCTGAATTACTCAGTAGTAAACTAAGAATTGTGGAAATGGAACTAGAATTTAAGAAACAATTCACACAAACCCATAGGAAAGAGACTAGTTCCAATCTAGGCTTCTCTTCTAAGTTAACTAAGCCTGAGCTTATATTCCCCACTTATGATTCTGATGAGGAATGCAATATAGAGAGTTTGGACAATCAGATTACCTTAATTACAAAACAGTTTAAGAAAATTATTAAGTTTAGAAACAAAGTGGCAAATAAACAAGGCAATTCAAATTATCCAACTTCCTCTAATCACAGGCCTCATGAGAAAAACCATGACAAAAATCATAAGGACTCTCACATTAGACCTAATAGAGACCTAAAGAAGACTGAATGCTATAGATGTGGTAAACTGGGGCACATTGCACAAGACTGTAGAGTTAACTTGAACACTCAAAACAAACATACTAGAGCTAATATTTGCAAAACATGGGATGATTCAAGTGACTCTGAAAAGGAGGAACCTGAGTCACCTGATGTTTTTGACCCTTGCATGTCCTTCTTTGCCAAGATCATATATAATGATGATGTGCTTATGCCTGTGTATGAGAATGCTTCTAGTAACTCAAATCCTGCTATTGAGAATCATGTTTATACTGGTTTAGATGCTTTGATTACTGAGAATGTTGCATGTTCTACTACGGGGTGTGTGAGTCAAAGGGATAGAGATAATGACGATGTCAATGGGTGTGTGAGTTTAACAAATGAATCTTTAGGGGTCACTCCACACACCACACTTAGTGACTCGGACAATGAAGACCTCCCTAACATTCACACACTTTATGCTAAAACTCTCAAGAAAAGCACTAGACTAGAAAAGATTGTGAAAGATCTCACTAAGAAGTTAAAAGATCTAAGCCTAATGGTTAAACTAAATGCTGAAGAGTATACTACCCAATGTTTGACTCATAAAAGCGAAATCAAAATATTTGATGAAAAACTCAGAAATTTAAAAGAAACAAATGAAACTTTGGAGAAAAAATACAAAGGGACATTGTTAGAATTGGAGCAAACTAAAGAAAAGACAGCAACTGTTTTCAAAAAATTTACAAAATTTGAAAATAATTCAAAATGTTTTGATGAATTTGTTGCTGAATCAAAAACCAATTCTGAAGATCGAACTAGAATAGGGTTTTGCCCCAATTTGAAAACATAAACAAAATCTTTTGAAACTATCAAGTTTGTGTCAGGTGGCAAAAGACCTATTAAAACATGCCCAGACTTTCATTCTCTAAAAACTGAGTTTGATTCAAAAAATCAAAATTTTAACATTGGGGAATCAAGTTTCTCTAAACATGAAAGTTCACCTAAGGCTAAATACGTCTGCCCTTCTATTAGGAAGAGTGAGTCTGCATTCAAGACCGTCACACCTAGGAATAGAGTTCAGCCTCAAAACTCTTCAAAACCTTTGTTTAGAGACTTTCCTAAGGAGACCTCAATTCTGAGCAATCTTTATTGCTCCTACTGTGACATATATGGTCACTCTTTTGATAGTTGCTATGCTAGGAGACTAGTTAAACCTGTCTATAATCCTCATATCTATCAGAACTTTAACTATTCTAGGAGGAGCCGCAATAATTATATACTTCCTAGACAGCCAGATAGAAACTCTAATTATAGAAAGAGAAAGACCAAACCTAAAAGAACATTTCCTAGAAGGAATCCTAAGCACTTTCCTAAACCAAATGCTCAAACCTTTCACAAAATTCAAAATCATGCGCAAAACATTTTTCAGCAAAAATCCAAAGCTCGCAAATTTTATCAATTGAGAGCTGATAAGCGCAAGATGAAAACTAAGGCAATTTGGGTTAGAAAAGATGATCTATTACCTCATATGAAGTGTAATGTTGTTGTTACTGCTTTAAAAGCTGAACACACATCATCTGGTTGGTATTTAGACTCTGGATGTTCTAAGCATATGACTGGTGATGAAACTAAACTTTTAAACAAAACCAGCTTTGCTGGTGGTAAAGTCATTTTTGGTGATGGAGTTTCATCTCAAATCATAGGCAAAGGAACTCTCCAAGAAGATGGGCTTCCTATTCTTCAAGATGTTCTTCTAGTCAAAGGTTTTAAGGCAAATCTACTTAGCATATAGCAATTTTGTGGCTCAGATCATACTGTTACCTTTTCAAAGAACAATTACAAAATTTTAAATGAAAAAGGTGAATGCATAATTACTGGATTCAGAACTCCTGATAATTGCTACACTGTCATGAACAATTCTGAAATCTGTAATGTTGCCAGAATGGATGGCAATGAGATATGGCATAACAGAATGGGTCATATAAATTACGATAACCTAAGTAGACTGACTTCTCAGGAAATAGTTAGAGGAGTTCCTAAAATCAAACTTATACCCAATCTTAACTGTGGTTCCTGTCAAGAGATAAAATTGTTAAGGCACCTCATAAGAAAGTCAAAGATATTCTTACCTCTAATCCTTTAGAACTCATCCATATGGACCTAATGGGTCCCTCCCAAACTGTTAGTCTCTGTGGACACAGTTACATCCTTATTATGGTTGATGACTTCACTAGATTTAACTGGGTAGCCTTCTTAAAACAAAAGTCCGAAACATTTCAAACCTTCCTAAAAATTCTTCTTAGGATTGAAAATGAGAAGGATACTCAAGTGAATAGAATTCGTAGTGATAGAGGTGGTGAATTCAAAGACACTGGTATTATAGAATACTGTGACTATAATGGTTATAAACACGAGTTCAATGCTCCTAAGACCCCTCAACAGAATGGTATTGCGGAGAGAAAGAATCATACCCTTCAAGAGATGGCACGTGTTATGATACATGCCAAGAATTAACCTAAATATTTTTGGGTAGAATCTATTCGTACTGCGTGTCACATTATAAATAGGGTCTATCTTAGAAAGAATTCCAAACAAACCCCTTACGAACTTTGGTACAATAAAAAGCCTAATCTCAAATATCTTAGAACCTTTGGGAGTACTTGTTATGTATACAAAGATAGGGAACACTTATCCAAATTTGAGAGCTGGGGAGATAAAGCCATATTTCTAGGATATTCGCCTAACAGTAGAGCTTATCGAGCGTATAATCTTCGAACTAAAACCTTGATGGAATCCATAAATGTAATTGTTAGTGACACTACTGTAGAAAGCAAGACTGGTGAATTTACTATTGAGGAAGAGTCTACAAATATTTTAGAAAATGACTCCTCTGCAATGGATAATTCATTACCTATTGAGACACCTGAGGTACCTAACTGGGTTTCTAAAGATCATCCCATAAATAACGTAGTTGGTAACCCTAGTGAGCCAGTGCGTACAAGATCCCAACTCAGAAACTATGCACATTATGCATGTTTTGTTTCCCTTGTGGAACCAAAGAATGTAAATGAGGCATTGAATGACTCTCACTGGATTTCTGCTATGCAGGAAGAACTTTTACAATTTGTCATTCATGATGTTTGGTATCTTGTTCCACGTCCTGATCACAAAAAGGTTGTTGGCACACGTTGGATTTTCAAAAATAAGACTGATGAAAATGGGATAGTAATTAGAAATAAAGCTAGATTAGTTGCTCAAGGATACTCTCAAATAGAAGGAATAGATTTTAACGAGACCTTTGCTCCTGTTACTCGTTTAGAATCTGTTCGTCTGCTTTTTGCTATAGCTTGCCACATGCACTTTACACTGTACCAAATGGATGTCAAATCTGCGTTCCTTAATGGAATACTGGCTGAAGAAACCTATGTAGAACAACCTAAAGGGTTCATTGACCCTAAACATCCAAATCATGTATTTCGTCCGAAAAAGGCTTTGTATGGCCTTAAACAAGCTCCTAGAGCTTGGTATGAGCGTCTTTCCAGTTTTCTTTTAGATAAAGGTTTCAAAAGAGGCAAAAATGACCAAACTCTTTTTGTCAAACATTTTGACAAACACATCACTATTGCTCAAGTTTATGTTGACGATATTATATTTGGATCAACTTCTTCCTCAGAAGTCAAATCCTTCTCTGCAACTATGCATAAGGAATTTCAAATGTCCCTTATGGGGGAGCTACAATTCTTCTTAGGCCTTCAAGTCAAACAAAATTCAGAAGGATTATTTGTATCGCAATCCAAGTACGCTTTAGAGATAGTAAAGAAATTTGGCCTCGAGAGTGCTAAAGATGCTAAAACGCCCATGAGTACTACGCTAAAACTTTTCAAAGATGAAAATGGAAAATCTGTAGATCCTACTTTGTATCGTAGTATGATAGGCACCTTACTATATCTTACTGCCTCACGCCCTGATATTATGTATGCTGTGTGTGTATGTGCTCGATATCAAAGTAACCCTAAAGAGAGCCACTTGAATGCTGTTAAACGTATCATTAAATATGTAAAAGGCACTCTAAATCTAGGACTTTGGTACACTAATGACACACCAAGCACTATAATTGGGTACACTGATGCTGACTGGGCTGGGTGTACTGATGATAGTAAAAGCACATCGGGAGCATGTAATTATATAGGTAATAACTTGGTAGGATGGAGTAGTAAAAAACAAAACTGCACATCACTCTCAACAGCTGAATCTGAATACATAGCCGTTGGCAGCTGTTGTGCTCAATTAATGTGGCTTAAACAAATGTTAAGTGATTATGGTATTCAAGAAAACCAATTGCATCTCTATTTTGATAATCAAAGTGCGATTAATATTTCTAAAAACCTGTTCAACACTCGCGAACAAAGCATATTAAAATAAGACATCATTTTATACGCGAATTGGTTGAATCTAAGGAATTAGAAATCAATTATCTTCCTACTGATCTACAACTCGCAGATATGTTTACCAAACCTCTAGATTATAATAGATACATTTCATTACGTAAATCTATTGGTATGGTTTATGATGATTAATAACTTTGTTGTTTATCCAAGTTTTTCCGTTTGTCCATTTGAGACAAAAATGGGGGAGAAATTTGAGTCTATTCAATTCTTACATATGCTAAACAGCTTGATCTTAGTGATTTATTGCAGGTTCTTATTGTACAGTTACTCTCAACAGTTGTAATAGGGTATTCAAATGTACTTAGTTGAGTTATGTACTCTTTGATTTCTAGGTATTGGGTAGATGGAATTTTGATAGGAATAAGTTTTTCTTATTTTCTTGTTACCCTACGAGTCCTAGATGACTCAAAGGAGATTTTGTCTCATATTTCCAAAGGGGGAGATTGAAGCCCTTATACTTTTGACTCAATTGAGTCTATATTGTATAAGTGCTCATCTAGTTTGAAAATTGTGACAAAATTATGTCCTCCCTAGTATCCAAAGAACCTCAGAAGTTGGTTTGCTACTTCATCTCTCTATCTTGTTTTGATCAAGAACAAATTGCCAACACTCACACACAGTAGAATTTATTTTTTGCATATCATACTGCATAATAATGTGTGTACATATGTTGAGTGTGTTTAAATCCCTAAGTTGGAATTTTAATAATTTTTTGGGATTTTTTAAACATTTTTTAAATAAGGTTTTCTTAATTAAAACTTGATTTAAAAGTTTTTGTGGTCAATTTGTAAATATTATTTGTTGGGTATTTTGGCCTAATGTTACCTTGGGTAGAATCCGAAAGCGGAGTAAACTTTAGGGTGTGGTTTTAATTAGTTTAAGACGCGCGTTTCATATCCTGTTATTGACCAGCACCTGTCTTCATCTGATTGGCTGAAATTGTGTTTCTTTACTGAGTTAAAAACGCGTATGTTTTTAGCCCTTGGATCATTAGCTATCGACGATCTGCATGTTGTCTTGGTGAATCCCAGTAAAACCTTTTAAACCAATCAGGAATCGTTTAAGCACCGCGTTATTAGAACCCTTCGATCTAAGTCAATTTAACTTGACTTAATCCTGGCCCTTGGTTTTGATCCAGTCTCTCAAACCTTCTCTTCACCCTATAAAAGGAACCCTATTCTCAGACTTCGAAGACTTTTGCCATTTTCATGTTCTCTGAGAAATAGAGAGAGTAGAGAGAGAAGAGAGAGAAGAGAGAAGAGAGAGAGTTAGAAACCCTAATCCTGTTCGTCAAAGCCTCTTTCATCCAAACTCAAACACTTCTTCAAAACACCTTCATATCCAAAACACTACTCTGAGTGTTCTTGAGTGATTGAGAGTTTGAGTTGAGTTTGTAATTGTTGTTGTAACCTCTTGTTCGTTAGATCTTGTTTTCAACTTTAACGTTTACTCAGATCTACTTTCTGATTTCATAGAAATTTCAGATCTGAGTTATTCATGTTACATTACACTTAGTTTCATTCTTTATTTCTCATCTTGAGAAATATATTGTTGATTATTTTCTATAAAACGTTTGTTTACTTTGAAATCAACAATAAATGCTTTCTGTTTCTATTTCTTGTAAAACTAAACCTTTGACCTAGTTTGGAATCTCACTTGGAGGTTTTCAATCTCGAAAAACTGTTCTAAATTCTGAGATTGATTAAGACCTTGTATGTCTTCCTAGCAAGGTATCCGTGGATTCTGGGAATGATTTAAAGGTCAAATAAGGCGCAAAGTTTTGTAAGAAGAAAGAAAAAGAAAAGATCACAGCATATAGTGTTACTGTAATTTATTAGGATTGTTTGTACTTAATAAGTGTGCGTGTGTGCATGCATGTGTTAGAGAGCACCTTCACAAACACTTTCACCCTACAACATGAAAAGTGTTGGTAATAAGATCTTGTGAACAAAGAGTCGACGTAAAGTGCTGGAACAAATCAGAAGTTAACAAACTGGGAGAACTACATCTACAATCAGAACTGTAGAGAAGTTTTAAGGACACCAGAGGGTACATTCCTAAACTTATATAGGTCTGAGTTGTTTGCATGTTAGTTATATAGTTTGTAACTCATATATTTGTTTTAGTGTATTTTTTTCATTTTACTCCGTAGAGGGAGTCGTGGATGTTTCCTCAATTGGTGAGGTTTTACCACGTAAAAAACATCGTGAACATAATCTTTCTACATCTCCTCATCTCATTCTTGGTTGTGCTGAGTTTAAGTTTTTTAAACTACTTTATAAACCTGTTATTCAATTCTTGAATAGATCTCGTACATACTGATTTGTTAAACACATCTTGTGTTCAAATAGTTTGGTTTTTACGAAAAGAGTTTCTTAAAAAAACAGATCGGAGTTACTTAAATAGTTTATTTTTAATAAACGGCTTTAGTAACATTTTTCATAACTATTATGCATTTTTATTCACTTCTAAATCATATCAAACCGGGCCTGACCCGTTTATTTTTTTTCTCTTGGTGTGGTTATTGTTTCTGTTTAGGTGTCCCGACGCAAGGGCGCCCGTTCTCACCTTCTTTTCCAGTGTTAAGGAGCTACGGCACATTGCGGCTATTGTAGGATTTTCGTATTAGACGTATCAAACTATTTTTGGATATTCTAGTTATGATTCGTGAGTGGTATTCGGGCATGTTGCCCAAGTTTATATCTCATAGCTACTGTTTTATTTGGTGTGACCTTTTTGTATCAGTCTGTTAACCGAGAGCTTATTCGGTTATGTTTTGTAAATGCTATCAAACTATTAGTTGTATATTAACCCTTTTGTTACGGAAGTAGATGACTGAAATAGTTCATTTTAAATTGGAAAATATTTTGACATCCATTTTTAAAATATTGGGTGGTCGTATCATATTATCGTTTATGCGACAGTGATGCTAAGAATGGACCATTTAAAATTCTTGTTTTACTGGAGTAGCAGGATGGCCACCTTTTATTTTAATAAGCGGGGTGTCATAGATGGTATAAGAGCATCAGGTTCTAGAGTCTTTAGGATTTGTGAGGACTTGTCACGTTCTACCGTAGTGTTCTTTGATATAGAGCCCTATTCTTATGATTGTTTTGTTTATGCGTGTTTGCGATCTTTCGCAAGGATAAATTATTTTAACTGTATATTGACTAAGTCATTTTTTATTTTAGATGCCGCCTAGAAGAGGTCGCCCGACAAGGGTAAATCGAGTTGTAGATGACGTAGAGACCCGACCACTGCAGGGAACTATGAATGCGACGGAGGTGGCTAATATTATTTCCCAGGCGGTCAATGCTGCAATGACCACCATGGCACAACAGCTTCCACAAGCTCAACAATCGGCAGTACCGGTGGCTCAAGCCCATACGTGACCCTCCGCATGGGAAAGAGTTACAGAATCCTTCAAGAAAGGTCACCCTCCAGAATTTTAGGATTGCGCTGATGTGATCTTGGCAAATCAATGGAGGAAGGATATTCAACGCCATCTTCGAATGGTGGATGTAGTGAGGAGAGGAAACAAATTCTCGCCAAATTAGTGGGAGCGGCTATCCAATGGTGAGAGTCGGTGACAACTCTGGAACAAAGGGATACTATGACTATCTCGGAGTTCTGGATTTTGTTTGAACGAAAGTATTTTCCTCCAGCAGTCCAGAAGGAGATGAGGAGGAAGCTTCAGGATGTTACTCAAGGGGAGTGAACAGCGGCGGAGTACGAAGAGGAATTTACACATTTGGAAAATTTTGTGCTGGACAAGGTAAGTACGGAAGAGAAGAGAATCTCTAAATTTATCGGGGTTTTGAATTGGAGGATAAGGCATCAGTTGTTGGGGTACCCTGCCCTACAAACTTTTGGCGAAGTGATGAATGCAGCTTTACTTTATTGCCAGGATAACCGCCTTCATTTGAAGGGGAGTGAAAATAGGGGATTCTGGATAATCTAGTAAACTAGGAGGAAATGGTGTCGGTGGAGCACTATTACCACCACAGCAGTTGGGGAGTAAACAGAAAGAGCGAAACCTTCAGCAGGGGGATCCGGCTAAGAAACAACGCTTTGGGGGTTTCAGTTTTGGCGGGGGCGGTTTTAGGCAAAATCAGGAAACTCAGCAGCAGCAACAAATAGTCCCACAAGGGCTAGTCGGCCGAGGGAATAATGGAGGTCGAGGCCAGCAGGGCCAAGGTGCGGGGCAGTTTCGAAATAACAATCAGGGTCGACATCTGGAGAATTATGCGGGCCGTTGTTTTTAGTGCGGTGAGACGGGTCACGTGAAGAGAGTTTGTCCACAATTAAACAGTGAGCAATTGCCTGGAGGCCCTCAGAATCAGCAAACACCTTTATAACCTCCAACACCTATTCCAGCAGTCCCACTACAACAGGGACAACTTTAGTTTGGACATATGTATAATGTCCAAAATTCTTTGTTGCCTCTAGCACCGTCAGCTATTGAGGGTAAGTTTCCCATCCATGGGGTTGTGGGTCAAGTGTTATTTGACATGGGTGCAACACACTCATTTATAACTACGTACTTTGCTCGTTCGGCGGGATTTTTAGAGTCTGCCGATAGTACTCTTATGATTGTAGATTCTTCGATGGGCGATGCTCACTTATATTCTTTATTTTTTAAAGGGGTGGGAATAGACCTTGGTAGATTGTACTTTGAAGCCAACTTGCTTGTCCTAGATATGGTCGGTTATGATGTTATTCTGGGCATGGATTGGTTAGTAAAGTACCGGGCCATGGTGAATTATTATGGGAGGAGTATAGTCTTTTCCATTCCGGGGCAGGAAATGTGTTTAGTAGCTATGGCTCTTCCGGAAGGAGGTTCGAGAACTCACTTATACTGTATTGAGGAGGAGACTTCACAAGGTATAGTTATTTCCTTATAATTGATTCCTATTGTTAGAGAATTTGAAGATGTCTTTCAGGAAATTCCTGGCTTACCTCCAAGTCATGAGATTGAGTTCGTAATTGACTTAACGCCTGGGACTATGCCGATTACACGAACTCCATACCGCATGGCTCCTTTAGAAATGCGAGAATTACGATATCAAATTCAGCAGTTGTTGGGGAAAGGGTTCATTTGGCGTAGTACATCGCCATGCGATGCCCCTGTATTATTCGTGAGGAAAAGAGATGGTTCCCTCCGGTTATGTATTGACTATCGTGAATTGAATAAGGTAACCATTCGAAATAAATACCTGTTACCTCGAATCAAAGATTTGTTTGATCAATTACGAGGTGTGTCGTACTTATCTAAAATAGATCTGAGGACTGGGTATCATCAGCTGCGAATTCGAGAGTAGGATGTGTCCAAAACTGCGTTCTTAACCAGGTATGGGTCCTATGAGTTTATGGTTATGACCTTTGGGCTAACCAATGCTCCTGTGATATTTATGGACCTTATGAATCGAGTATGTCAAGACTTTTTAGACAAGTTTGTGGTAGTGTTCATCGATGACATTCTAGTCTATTCTCGAACTGAAGTTGATCATGCTGAACACTTGAGATTGGCCCTACAGACACTACGGGATCATCAGCTATATGCGAAGTTTGAGAAGTGCAGTTTCTGGTTAGAAAAAGTGCAATTTGGGGGGCATATCGTGACTGCTGAGGGTATTTTCGTAGACCCAAATAAGGCTGCAGCGGTGAGGGAATGGGGTCAGCCCACGACACCGACTGAGATCCGTAGATTTCTGGGTTTGGCGGGATATTATCGCCGTTTCATTAAGGGTTTTTCGAAGATTACTGGCCCTTTTCACGAACTTGATACGGAAGGGAGTGAGATTTGTTTGGGACGACTCCTGTCAGCTAGCTTTTGAGGAGCTAAAAGACAAATTGACTTCTTACCCTGTACTCGTATTGCCAAGATCGGGAGTAGATTATTTAGTTTTTACTTATGCATCTCTGCATGGATTAGGGAGGGTGTTACAGTAGGAGCGTAGGTCCATTGCATACGCGTCTCGCAAGCTTAAGCCCATTGAGAAGAATTATCCCGTACATGATTTAGAGCTTGCCGCAATAGTGTTTGCCTTAAAGATATGGAGGCATTAGCTTATGGGTGAGAAATTTTGCCTCTTTACGGACCACAAGTCATTGCAATATTTGTTCACACAGAAAGACCTAAATATGCGGCAACGTCGATGGTTAGAGTTTGTGAAGGACTACCAATTTGATATTCACTACCACCCGGGCAAGGCAAATGTGGTAGCTGACGCGCTGAGTTGAAGACCCGTGGGGCAATTAGCGAAAGTGCGAAAAGCTAAGTGGAAGGAACTTGGCCAGGATGATGTTGTAGCTAGAGCGTGCATGTCTGTGTTAACCATTACGCCCGATATAATTATGTGAGTAGTAAAAGCACAAGTAGGGGATAAAGACTGTCAAGACCGGGTGCGACAGCTATTGACTGAGGGAGCGGAGTCCTACTCTATTAGTTCTGAGGGTGGGTTACGTTTCCATGGAAGACGTATAATCCCAGACGACGGAGACTTGAGACGTGCTGTCATGATTGAATCCCATGGTTCGAGATTTGCAGTACTTCTCGGCGATGACAAAATGTACCAAGATATGCACCGTCAATATTGGTGGGCAAAAATGAAAAGGGACATTTCTGAGTTTGTCTCCCAATGCGCCACTTGTTAATTAGTGAAGGTGGACCACCAGCGATCGACTGGAATGTTGCAACCGTTGGAAATATCGGTGTGGAAATGGGAGAGTATCTCAATGGATTTTATCACAGGATTGGTAACGACGCAAAGTGGGCATGATTCTATTTGGGTCATTGTCGACCGCCTGACCAAATCGGCACAGTTTCTACCAGTGCGGACGGATTACAATACGGCACGTTTGCTCAGCTTTTCATAGCAGAGATTGTAAGACTTCACGGGGTGCCGATCAATATAGTATCCAACCGAGATAAAATTTTTGTATCCCATTTTTGGCGAAGCTTCCAAGAGGCGATGGGAACCGAATTACGGTTGAGTACATTATACCATCCGCAAATCGACGGGCAAACAGAGAGAGTCAACCAAATGTTGAAAGATATGATTCGATGCATACTTGATTTTAAATGAGGATGGGAGCAATACCTTCCATTGGTCGAATTTGTATACAATAATTCATACCAATTCACGATAGGTATGGCACCGTATGAGGCATTGTATGGCCGATTGATAGAAAGAAATTTTGCGCGTATTTTTTCGTCGTTGTACAAGCTCCTTCTAATCAAAATCCTCAAATTACCTACAAATATAACAACTCAAGCATAGCGGTAAATAAGGGAATCAATCCAAATCAAGGGAGAAACGTAAGGGGAACAATTGTAAATTCACTTTTATTTTCTTTTTGTGCTTTTTTACTTTTTCTAATTTTTTTTAACTTTTTCAATATTAAAACCAATTTTGAGGATGAGTGAATATGACTAAGACTAACAACAAAAATAAGAGTAATCAAACTAAAATAAAGTGTGACAAAAATATGAGTGATGGAAATGAGAGAGAGTGTAATTAAATGAGAGAAAAATATTCAAGGGAAGAGAAATCCACACTCAATTCCCCAAATCAACTAAACTTGTATTATTTTAATTTCATCAATTTCCAAAATATTTAATTAATTCAAAAGCTAATTCTCATTAAACTAGTGGATTAATTAAATACTCTTTTAGAAAAGCAAATTTAATTCCCACAAACACTACTCTAATTGAATTAAAATTAATCAAACAAATTATCCCCTGGGAATAATTTGTCCAACTAATTTTAAATTAAAAGAAATTAATGAAATCAAGAGTAGATGAAAATTAGATTAATATTAAAATCAAATGATAGGTCTATCTCTAGCTTAAATCACTTGATCAAATATTAATTAAATTTTCATACCTTTCTTAAGGTTGATTTTCCATTTCTCAATGTGAAAATAAAGTGGGGATCAAATATACAACTCAAAGGAAATTATCAAAATTAAAATTAACCACTAATTTGATTTGGATTCATGAGGGTGTTAATCACCCCCATGAATGGGGTGATTACCCCTCCATAATCATCATCCAATAAAAATTAGAAACAATTAAAAGCATGTAATGAAAATTAAGGAAGAGATGATCAAACCAAAATTCCTCTTGAAATAGCACTAGACTTCAATTCTTCAATAAAAAATTTTTAATAGTTACACTCTAAAAAAAAATTCTCTCTAAAAAATTTAACTCTAACTCTCTCTACAATTTTCTCTCTATATTCTTCTTCTCTCCAAAAAAACTCCTTGAATTTGGATCTTCATCTTCAATATATAGTAGATGCATGGATCATGAGGGGTGGGCACATGGGGGTAAATTGGGTAATGAAAGTGCACATGTGGATATGGTGTGAGGAGCACGTGGGTTGAGAGGTGTGAGGTCACAAAAATCTGATTTGGGTGAGGATATTTTGGAAATTGGTTTTGAGTGATTAGTTGGGGTATAATAGGAAAAGGGGTTAAATGGTTTAAACACATGTGGGCATTTGTTATTTGGTTGTTTGTTGGCAGGTGAGAGAAATCGTATTTGGCTTTTGGGAGAAATGGTTGAAATGATTTTTGCAAGGTGAGGTGTGGGTTGGATGTTGGGTCGCTTGGTGGCGTGTTGGGTCGAATCGGGTTTCAGAAGGGATTCCGGGTAGGCTGGGTATGTCCGCCGGCGTCGGAGGGGGTGAGGTGTCGCCGGAGAGAAGTCGGGGGGGGAGACAGGCGCGACGGGATCGGGTTTGGCAGGGAAGATCCGAGCAGGTCGGAGGTCGTGGCTGCCCGGAGCTCGCGGGTTTGGGTTCATAGCAGGTGGTTCGCGGTTTTGGGCAAATTCCGGCGAGTTCGGTAGGGGCTGGAACCGGGAGTTGCCGGAGTGGGGGACATCGCCGGCGATTGGGGGTCTCGGCAGAAGGAAGGTAAAAATGGGTGGTTGATGGTGGTGGTGTAAGAGAGAGAAGGCAAGTGGGTTAATGGTGGTTTAGAGGAGAGAGAGAGAGATTGGGGAGTGAGGTTGAAGATGAGTTGGGGTCTTGTGGTGTGGTGTGGTGAGGGTGTATGGGGTTAGTGTGAGGATGAGGGGTTAGTGTATGGGTATAGGATATGTTTAGGTGGTAGGGTAGTAGTATGAGGGTGAGGGTTAGGGAGGTGTAGGATAAGTTTTGTGTGTGTGTGTGTGTGTGTGTGTTTAAATTGTGATCCTACTAAAATAACACTAATAAAAATCAAAATAAAATAAAATTACACTAATAGAATAAAAATAGAAAATAAAATCAAGAAAATACTAAATAAATCTAAAATAAATCCTAAAAATAAAAATGACTCAAACTAAAAATCTAAAAAATAATAAAAAGACACAAACAAAACACACACAGGGTTTGGGGTAGGTTTAGGATAGGCTAGGGTTACGGGATTTTGGTAATATAACTACATAAAACGCACAATTGCCTTGAAATACGCATTTGAACACTGCAACGTGCATTCGGCCTACAAAATAAACATTTAAGCACATAAGACTCATATTATCGAGAATTAGCAACTAAAGTACGTCTATTCGGGGTATAAATTATACAGTTTTGGGTGCTTATCACCGATCATGTCAATCACCTGCATGTTGGTTGGAAGTAGGAGACAATAAGCTCCTTAGACCTGAAATGATCTAAGATACATCTTCAAAGATTGAGCTTATTCGAAATTGCATACGGATTGCACAGGATCGCCAGAAAAACTATGCCGACGTAAATCGGAGGCATGTGGATTTGGAAGTGGGGGATCAAGTTTTATTGCAGGTGTCTCCAATGAAAGGTGTTATGCGATTTGGGAAGAAAAGGCAAACTTGCGCCAAGATATTAGGCCTTTTCCCATTATTGAAAGGATACGCCCCGTGGCATATCGACTTGCTTTTCCGGAACACCTACAACGAATTCATAATGTATTCCATGTTTCATCTTTAAAGAAGTATATAAGATGCGAGGGAGCTCATTGGCATATTCCATTGGACGATATTGAGTTGCAGCCCGACATTTCGTATGAGGAACAACCAATTTCCATCTTAGACCACGGTGAGCGTAGACTAAGGTCGAAAGTGGTGCCCTTAGTTTGAGTCCAATGAGGACACCACAATGTTGAGGAATCAACTTGGGAATGAGAGGATGATATTCGAGAAAAGTACCCATACCTCTTTTTACCAGGTACGTCTAAATTTCAAGGACAAAATTTCCTTGTAAGGGGGGAAGTATGTAATATCCCTTACTTTTGAGTATTTATTTTTATATAAGTTGCCATATGGGTTAATCATTTAAAATAAATAAAAATTAAATTAAATATTAATTTTATGATTTAAGAGTTAATATTTATGAGTATTGCATATTTACTGTTACATGACTGTAAATAGTGTAATATTATGTTATGTTGTGTCATTGCGCATTAAAGCGACGGTTATGGCTTATATCCCAATCGGATTATTTAATAAAGGTAATATGACGTTGGGATTGGAAATTATAAATGATATCTCGGATGTTAGTTTAGAGGGCACGGTTAGTCCGAAAACGGTTGAGATAGTCAAAATAAGTGTCGGGTGTGTTTTGGGGTTCCAGGGCACTTTTGGCTAGTTACGACTTAAATATGATGTTACGAGTCATTTTAAGTATGTAGTAGCATTTAATGTTAAACTTAAATTCATTTGAGATATTTTGGGTATTTAGTCTAGAAAGAGCAATTAAAAGCTCATTTGTGTTTATACCTCGAAAGAAAGAGAGAGGAGAAGAGAAAAAGAGAGGAATTGGTGATTTGAGCTTGGGATCGTTTCAATGAGGAGGAATCCGAGACTTCAATCTTGAGGCAAGTTTTCTAACTTGCATGAATGTATGATTGTGTGTGAATAAATTGTATAAATTTTTAGTGTTCTTGAGTTTAAACCATTTGGGGATTTCGGTGATTTTGATGTTTAAACCCTTATGTATATGATGTAAACATGATTTAGGGGGTTCATAATGGTGGGTTATTATGTAGGAATGATTTGTAGATGATGTTGGTTGATGATGTTGGGTTTAGATGGAAGAAAAAGGGTTTTGGGATTTAGGGTTCATATAAACCCGTAGCCTTAATTTATTAATTTATTATACATCTATGCTTTCGGTGATTTTGATGTTTAAACCCTTAGTAGGACTTTGTTGTTTTGGCTTTCGAGGGCTAGTATGGAAGTGTTTATACATTGTAGCCTTAATTTATTATACATCTATGCTTTCGGGTATAAGAATTTTCATTTTAATTCATTATACATACATTTTGTGATTTTGGCATATATGCACATACCTCTCTAAATGCTATCATAAGGGAAGTTACGCCAAAAGAGGTAAATCCCCCTGGCTAATGAATACATGGAGAGTATAGTCCTCAGGCCATAGCACTAGTTGTTACATTGTGTGATTGTTTATTCGAAGTGAAGTAATTTCGGTTATGGTTACGCCTCACTGTCGAAGGTATATGGTCGTTTCCCATGCGTTGTGATTTAGGGTACCCATGTGGTCATGAAACTAGGCCCTGGAAGATGATAGCAATTAGGGAACGCATCCAGTAAGGTAATTCCCGAAAGGATGGTCTTAGAAATGTTATTGTATGAATATAACTGATTTCATTCAAATTGTGTTTTAACGCAAATAATTAAATGGATTTATGAATCAACTCTGATTATATGTGATCATTAATGAATCATTGACTTGTGAGAATAAATGTTAAATTGGTAAACCAGGCATATTGGATAGAGTTAGGTTATTCCTATTAAGTAGTTGGGTAGCTTAACTTAAAAATGAATTGTACGCGTTAGGATATGCACTTTAGAAGAGAGGTCAGTATAATTCTTCAAGTAAAGAGCGAATCTAACCTGTTTATGAAACATGGCATTCATAACTATGCATTTTTATTCACTTCTAAATCATATCAAACTGGGCCCTAACCCGTTTATATCTTGTCTCTTGGTGTGGTTATTGTTTATGTTCAGGTGTCCCGCCGCAAGGGCGCCCGTTCTGACCTTCCCTTCCAGTGTTAAGGAGCTATGGCACATTGCGGATGTTATAGGATTTCTGTATTAGACGCATCAAACTCTTTTTGGATATTCTAGTTATGATTCGTCAGTGGTATTCAGGCATGTTTCCCAAGTTTATATCTCATAGCTATAGTTATATTTGGTGTGACCATTTTGTCTCAATTTGTTAACCGATAGCTTATTCCGTTATGTTTTCAAATGCTATCAAACTTTTAGTTGTATATTAACCCTTTTGTTACAAAAGTAGATGACTGAAATAGTTCATTTTAAATTAGAAAATATTTTGACATCCATTTTTAAAATGTTGGGTGGTCGTATCATATTATCTTTTATGCGACAGTGATGCTAAGAATGGACCATTTAAGATCCATGTTTTATTAGAGTATAACGGGTTGGCCACCTCTTCTTTTAATAAGTGGGGTGTCACAATGTGTTCCATATTCCTTCACTTAGACGAAATCTCCGGTATGAGTTGGCTCACGCTCACATCGCGCTGGAGCAGAATGACTTATAGCCTAATAATTCATACGAAGAGAGACCAGTGACTATCTTAGACCATAGAGAGAGGAGATTGAGGTCAAAAGTAGTTCCACTTGTGCGTGTTCAGTGGGAGAACCATAACGTCGAGGAGGCTACTTAGGAGCGCGAGGATGAGAAAAATATCAAAAGTTATTCTTACCAGGTATACTTTTATTTTTGAATTTCAGGACAAAATTATGTTATTAGGGGGGAATTATGTAACACCTCGTTATTTTTAATGATTTTTTAAATGTGGGATTAATTAAAATTAAATGTGAAAAATTAATTGATAATTAATTCGGATTAAAATAAATATTAACTAGCGAGATAAGAGTTAGTATTTATTAATGAGAATTATATTGAATATTACTGAGTGAATAAAGTAATATATGACTGTGAATTTATGAAAATTGTCACGAGTGAGAAATACAACAAGTACGGTAATTAATTCGGGACGCGCATGTCAGTCATGTCGGGACTAAATTAATGGAATAAAAAGTAAATTATTTATAAGTCATTCAAATGGTCATTTTGAGTGCCCCAATGTGTCTGGAAGGGTCAAGACAGTCAGAAAAGTCTATCCAAGGGTTTAGTTTGGATCCCGGGGCAGTTTTTGGCCAAACCGACATCCCGGGAGGGCGTTTTGCTAATTTGCATTTTTGGAGTATTATTAACTTCGAAAATTAAAGGAATAAAATATCATGTATGGGAGAGAGATTAGGGTTATCAGTTGATACACATAGAGAGGCCAAAGGAGGAAGAAGGAGGAGAGCTTTCTAGGGCTAGAACCTCCATTCCTACACCGTTTACACAACAAACACCACCACTACGTAGATCGGAGAAAGGGGAGCGCACCTATACCATCTTCTTCAACGGATCAGACCTTCAATCTAGACTCAAGTGTTTAATATTACAAAATATTAGCAATAATTATGTCCATGTTAGTGTAGGTGAAAAATACACATAATTTGCATATGATTTTGGGTGCAATTAGAATATTTAATTCATGATTGAGGACTGAATCTATATTAGTTTAATTTCTTCATGTATGTAGATTAGAACCCACGAAATTTGAATTAATATTGATGAACGAATCCGGGTTAATTATGTTCTTAAACTGAAAATTTATAAACTAGGGTTCTTATGACGAAATTTGGGAATTTCGGATTTAATTATGTTTATCAATGATTTAATGATTGTGGAGTGTTACAAATCATCCTTATATGTTAGAATAGTGATTGGATATGATTGGTGGGAGATTGGGAATGGTCTGTAGAGGTTTTAGGATAAAAAATGGTGGAAAAACGCAAGTTCTATAGGTTAGAGACGAACAGTACCCAGGTCGTTTGAAGTCGTGCGAAGTCGTTCAAGCGAGATGGAATCTCCTGAGAAGTTCTCGTTCAAGCGACATGGCTTTCTCGTTCAAACGAGATGCCAGGTTCGTTCGAGCAACGTGTCAGGGTTTTTGGAAATTTCTTTTTGGTTCCAATTTGTGAGAGGTAGTTAATTCGAGTGAGATATAATAATATACAATGAATTCAGTATAGTACAGAAATATTAGGATTTATTTGGATGCAATACTTTAAGGCATTTCAAGCGGTGAGTTATCCTTGGAAATTATGAGAGAAAGAATATTCATAATTTAATAAATATATCGTAAGTGGTAATGAGAATAATACTACGTATGAATTATAATATTTGGGTTGTGTGTATACCTAATGATCCTGATAGGTTGTGTGAATACCTATAGTAGTATTTATTATGTGTATGACATACCTACGCTGCTTGCTATCGCAGGAGGTTTTAAAAGGGGACAGTCTTATCCTAATGATCCCATTGGGGGGAGTTTAGATATGGTGCCTTAGAACATAGAACCTAGGAACGACTTATCTGTGAATTGATAAGTTGGCGGTCATATGGGTGCGTAGGTATGTGCGTAGCCCATAGGCTTGGAACTATGTTCGCCTCCAATACGTGTGACTTGTATTTATATGATTCGAGAGTGATTCTAAACCGATTGTCCTTATTCAGTACGAGATGTATCGGGAGTTGATAGCAGAGTATGAATGCACCGCAGCTAAGTCTAGGGGTGCCGTATTAGTATTTATTTATAATAGTGTGATGAAAAATAAATACTTGTGATTTAATCTACCGTGTGAATATGTAGATGAGAATGTTGATGGAATTAAACTAAGTACGCGAACACTTAATCTTATTGTGAAACTCTTACTCGGGATAGGAAATGTAAAAACATTTAATAATAATAGTATGTAGGAAATACGGGTTATTACTACGAGTGATAGTTAGAAGGTTAATGTCTACAATCCGGTTAGGCATGATGACGATGACTAGAATGGTTTAGAGGTACGTTAGGCATGCATAATAGTTGAGAGGTGAGAATCTCAAGTGAGTGCTCGAAAGCTAACATGTATATAGTATTTGCTTTATCGCATTTTAAATACTTGCTAAACTGTTTTAAAATATTTTACACTCGGGCTCTAACCCGTCTCTTGCAAATCTATTTTTCTTGTGCAACTATTTTTAGGTGTCCATCCATAAGGACACCAGACATAGACTTCCAGAAGATTTGACGCCCTGCAACTATTGTGAAAGTTGCAGGTCCTCATATTTAGATGCCTCCACTCTTATCCTCTCCGTGTCATGATTTATATTCAGTTAGGGCATGTTGCCCATTCTCAGTTCTCATTTATGTCAGAGAGATATTGTACTCATTTTACTTCAGTATTCAGTTTTTAGTTGAATTCAGTTTTGTTTTGGTTTATTGGATTTGAGATTATTTAACTGGAATGCTTATTCCAGTTTTATTTGATTCAGTTAGTTGATTTCTCATTTATTATTATTCTTATTCATGGGATTGGTGAATGTGTTAATGGTTTAAGTTGTTGAGTATTAATTAATGGATTAAAAAATTTAACACTAGCTTAATTAATTATTAGGTGATTAATAAGGTAAATGTTTTTCGACAGTGATGCTAAGAATGAACCAACCGGATATTCTATTTTAAATTTTATAAAGGACTAATCACCCGGTATTTAATTGGGCGGGGTGTCACACGTGTCTTATCGGGTTGGCATGGATATGACACAAAAATATTAAGGGTCTATCTATTAATTTATAACTTTGTGTCGGTTCATGTCGTGTCTTATTTTGCCATATCTAGGTTTGACAGGAGCCTAAAGGTATGTCCTACCAACCAACGATGCTATTTCGCCTGGAGATTTGGCCCCGAGGCTCGATTGGGAAGAACTGACTAATCATTTTTGAAGCAAGGACTTGTAAAATTATGACTATAACTGTTTGGTTAAACTACTTAAAAAGGAAAGACACAACAAAAAACTATAATTGCTCTATGAATATCTTCGTATGAAATCGGTCTACAAAGATATTCATTCATCTCATTTTTAGTTGGCCCCTCAACCAACCTTAGGGTCTCCACATATATATAACCAATAATTCTAGGGTAGGGGTGTTCGCGGTACGGTAAAAATCCATACAGTACCGTTTTGTACCAAAAATTAGTGGTAATGATTTACATTTTTTACTTACCGAAATCGAAATTTACCGAATTTGTTGTGGTTGGTTTTGGTTTTAACATTTTAACAAATGATTTACCGATTGTACCGTTCCGAAATGAACTATCGAAATTAATGTCCTAACTTACCAAATTGAAAATACCAAAATCAAACAAAAATACCCAGGGCTAAAGTCAAATACAACCACACTTATTTTATAAATTCTTTGTCTTTCTTTAAGTGATCAACATTTTAGTAACGCTTGGATCATTACAATATTTTACAACCCTTGGATCATTCATAACATAACTTATAACAAAACTAGAGTTAGTGATTCATATTCTAACACAAAATCTTACGCCTCTCTCATCTCATCTCACAAAACAACACCCTTTCCTCTCTCCTCCCCCTCAATCGGGCTCTTTCTCTCAACTCATTGTCTCGAATTTATCCTCACCATCCGCTCACTTTTGCAGTAATGCTTCACCTTGACCGTTTTTAATTGTGTTTGGATTATTTCTGGTTTATGGGTAAATATGGGTAAATCATTTTTTGGTACAATATGGGTATGATTTGTACTGGGTAAATTTGTAGATTTTTCTGAGTAGATTTGTACAATATGGGTATGATTTGTACTAGGTAGATTTGTACCGGATACAATATGTTGATATTCATATTTTTCTTTTGTAGATGAAGAAGTGGGGAGTGCAAGAAACAAAGAACGTGAAACATTTTTATTTTGGTTTGTTATTTAATATATGACCCGAGTTGATATGTATTTGAGTTATTTGGACAATAGTGTAAATTGAATTACAATTTATAATGTTTGTTTTGGAGTTTAATGTTTATACATAGTTATGAAGACGACACAATTATGTAGGTTATTTTCTATTTTTTTTAAATATGAATATAAAAAAGTTTAGGCAAGTGGTACAAAAAATTACCATTATGTACTGAGTAATGCCATAATTAACGTAAAGGGAAATTTACCAAAATCTACTGTATTTTTTGAAAAATCGATTTTACCGCAAAAAAAAAACGATTTTACCGATGTACTGGATGGTAATACTAGTAATTTTGGTTTGATGATTTCAAAGCCGGCATGGTATTGGTATACTCCATTTACCGATCAAACCGATCGAAAACCATCCCTATTCTAGGCCGACTCATGAATCCAACTCATTTTTTGCGACTCACTGACGTATCGCGTCTATATTGGTTCATTTTTTAGGTCCTATGGTGTGGGTCCCACAAGGATCCAAAAAATGGACCAATACAGGCGCGACATGTCAGTGCGTCACACAAAATGAGTCAGATTTATGCGTCACTATAAAAGGACTCATATATAACCATTTAATCTTGAACAAGGACTTAAAAATAATTTTGGTTCCAAGAACAAATTTCTTTTTTTGCCTCCACCCAAATGTCTTCATTCAGCGTTAGTTTATTGCTCTAATTTTTACATTTCCTTTGGATAATATAGTTGAATGGAAGCATTTAATGTTTGATCCCATATCCAGACAGTTAACTCTCGACCTTTAAATCCAACAATAATTCTAGGCCGACTCAGAAATGCTACAGAGATTGGTGTGACACGCTGACATGTCGCACCTGCATTGGCCTGTGTCTAGGCTTCACTACTATTGAACCCGGACACAAGTCAATACGAGTATGATACGTCAGTGTGTCACACCAATTGTATCGCATTTGTGAATCGGCATAAAAGTACTCTAAATCCAATATATCTCCTCCCAATCTCAATTCAGAATTTCATTCATCTCACTACTTATGTCGGCTTGACGTTTGAGGTTGTTAGTCGATTGGGAAGCACTTTGCAAGATAGCGAGCCGAGAATTCAACTCTCGCAGCTTCTTTTAATTTTCGACAAAACACCTCTTTTCCGAATTCACGAGGCCTATAGGCAATCCTTTAAATTTGGTAGCAACCTTGAACATAAAAAAAATCCGTTTTGTGGCTTATCTCTAGCTTAAGCATTAACTTGTTCACATTAGGAAGAAAACTAGTTTGAGTCCTTGATGGTCTCATGGGTGACAAAAAACTTAAAAACCAATCTTTGCACTCGATCTTAACCAAAGCCATGTCAATTCACAACATTTGCAGCCCTCTATCTTTTGTTATTCCAAGTAAACTTTGGGCCTTAAAATTGTAAATAAGTGAGTTTACAATTGTACGAGTGATTATGGTACGATTTTTACTGTACTGTATCATTTTGGTCCGACAAAATATAATTTTGCTTTACTACTTTCCATTACCGCAAACCAAAACTACCGGAAACTTAATGGTTAATTTTGGTTTAGTCGTTTCAAAAATCGATTTTATCGAAATTACCGTACCAAATAAAATACCAAAACTACCATCTCAAAATACTGATTTAATAAGCCTAAAATACAGACGTATATTATATATATGTATGCATTTATATTATTACTCATTTATCACAACTTTTAGTATTAAAAGTGATATCAAATGTTAATTTTATTTCTCTATTATTTAGTTTCAAACATATTTAGTTCTAACAAATTAAATTTAGTAACTTTTCAAATTGATCCACTATACAAACATGTACGTTATTTGGTAGGTCATGTGTTAATTTAGTTATTCCATTAAGAAATTGAATTACCAAAAAAGTACTAAATATAAAAAACTGAATTTAAAATATCAAAAAACCCGAAATTACCAAAACAAAAAATACTGAAAATACCAAAAAATTGACATACCCCATGGCTTGACATTGGTCTATGATTTTTAGAAACCGAAATTACCGAAACCGAACATACTGAAAAAAATTTGTATGATATTAGTACGGGCAAAATACCAACCGATAACCACCCATGGTACATAAGGTTATGAAACTCTTGCATTTTTTGTCTCGTATCATCGAAGCAGCCATCCCTGGCCCAAGTAGTCTTGAAATGTTAGATCTCCTACAAACCATGCGCACTCTTAAGATACCTCAACAGCCTTTATGTAGAGGCCTTCCCAAACAAGTCCATCTAAATAAAAGCGGCTAACCATTGTATCCCTTACTACTAACACATCAACTTGCATCAACGATGAAAAAAAAAATGCAAACCCAGTGCACGAGGTTCTCGCCACTGCGAAATACTGAGAGAGTTTGATAGGGCCGGCCCCGAAGATTTTGGGGCCCAAGGCAAACTGGTAAAATCGGACCTTTTATATAATAATTTTTTTGACAAAATATATATTTATGTATTTTTACAAGATAATAGAAAATGAACAAAATTTGTAAGCTGCTAGAATACCAATGATAAATATAATGTATTCTTTTTAAACAACCCACCCTGACCAAAGCCCTACAATTAGCACTCAAATACTAATCCTCCTCCCCTCCACTCCCCCAAAAAATAAAATAAAATAAACAAAGCAATGATAATAAACTGAAAATATTAATTAAAATAGGATCTTCTCGCCTTTTTTGTTGCAAAATCACTAATCAAGCTTGGATAATATACTCATTCCCCGTTTCATTTTCATTCTCATGCTCATTCCCCATTTCATTCAATTTGAGAATAAATTTATCAAGAGCTCGCGTTTGGGATTGCATAAATTTTTCTATCTTTTGCTTTTTCTTTAATTTTTTCCATCCAGAAATATACTTTCTAAAAGGCATGGTATAAATACATAACCAAATAAATGAACAATGGAACCTGATTTGCCGAATTTGTAAATCAAACTTGATAGCCTTTCTTCGCTAAAAAAATCCTGAATATACATAAAAAAATATTAATATCATTAACTTATTACACAAAAAAAATAAGAATCATCCAAAAAAAAAAGATTATTAGATTAATAACATTTTTTAAGTTAATAAATTAATAACAGATTATTAGATTAATAACATTTTTTAATAACAGATTATTAGATTAATAACATTTTTTTTAAATAATGTCGTTAAAAACAGTCTTTATTAATAAAAAAAATTATAGGGACAAAAAAAAATTACACGGATAGATTAATAACAAAAAATGGAGCTTGAATCATAAAAAAATGGAGTTAAAAAAAAAAAAAAAACTCTTGAATCTTGATTGGAGTTAAAGGAAGAGAAGAGGAGTCAACTTGTTAAGAAAGACAGTTGCTTTACTTTTGTAACAGCAAACTTATTAAGTGATGGGGTATTTTTTGTAACAGCACACTTATAAACACTTATAAAAAATTTGGGCCTAAAAACATAAGTAAATTTTGGGGGCCCAAGGGTTTTGTAACAGCAGCATACTTATAAACACTTACAAAAAATTTGGGCCTAAAAACATTTATAATTTTTTGGGACCCAAGGCGGTTGCCTCATTAGCCCACCCCTTGGGCAGGCTCTGGAGTTAGATGTACACAGCCTTACCCCTGCACATGCAAAAAGGCTATTTTCACGACTCGAACATGTGACCTCTAAGTCACAATGAAACAACCCTTACTGTTGCTCCAAGTTCACCCCATCAACCATATTTTTGAATATTGATAGCACTTGAACTTCACCTGTGTTGTTCAACAATGAGGCCAGCCCTCAAGACCTCTCATTCAGATCAACGCATCCGAAGTTGGGCCTTTTAACATCTCTACCACCCTCAAGACCTCTCATTCGGATCTACGTATCCGAAGTTTGGCTTTTTAGCATCTCTTCTAATTTTTTCCAACCTTGCTCTTTTATTCTTGTTTCCAATTGAAACACAATGGAGGAACGATAGGTTTGACCGCCAAAATGACTTTTAGCGAAGAAAAAAGTGTCAGGAAAAACTTTAACAAGCATCTATGCAACACTTCTTCAGTCACTAAAAGTCATTTGGCGGGTCAAACCCCAATAGATGTGACATGTACATAGGAATTTGGCACATCTTTTCTAAAAGAAATAAAACAAAATAACCTTCAAAACAGATAAAATATTCAAATGGTCAGATAAATCCAGATTGCGATGCCATTTAGGCAATACATTCTTCTCCAATTGATGAAAAATATCCAATAATAGCACCATGTCAGAATGTATAATCTGTACAAATTAGTTTTGAAAGCTTAATCTGACCCAACTCCGCATGAAGAACAAGGAAACACAATGCTTAAGCCTATCTTCACTCTACAACCCACCAAACGGATTTACCTGAAATACATATGGTTTTTATTAACCAATAAATAAATAAATTCTTAAGCTTCAACAAAATCTACAAGAAACTGGATGTAACTGGTATATATGCAAGCAAATGGAGAACAGACTGAAAAAATAACTGGTATAAATTAGAATCACTGTAGGCCATATCACTGCTAGCCTCTTAAAATTAAAATTTAAAAAGAGTACATCAAAAACAAGATTTTTTCAGAGAATTCATTCAAACTTATGGGTGTGTATGACAGAACAGATGGAAAACGGGGGGAAATTCATTTTAAAAAAGTCATTGAATTTCGCAGAGATAAGATTTGTTCTTTTGTGTTTGATTATAGTTGTGTAAAAATGTGAAAAGAGTGAGTTTAATTAAGCTATACAAATGAAATTAGGTAGGTAAGAAAATAAAAAGGTTAGAAAATGCAAATTTTCATGCTTTAACAAGTTGAAGGCAAATTTATACAATCAAACACACCAACAGTTCATGGCAAATGCTGTAAATCAAACATACCCTAAGGGTCTGTTTGATTGGCACTGATTTGTTTTCCATGAAAATATTCAATTTAGTTCATTTCTCACCCTTGTGGTGTTCGATTTCAAATACGTTTTATGAAAACAATAGTCAAGGACATGAAAAATACTACAAAGTCATCATTTTCCATGGAAAACATTTCTCACCCAACCCCAAAAAAATTGATTTGAATGGAAAGATCTAAAGTAAGCCCAAACCACCCCTTTCTTTTTTCATTCACTTTCCAACTTCTCATAAAAATGATCTGTTTTTCGATCATTGTCAAACTTTGTAATCAAACACACCCTAAGAGATGAAAACAATCACCACCTTAAGCATCAGCTTACCTGAGAAAGTTACTTGGGGTAAAGAATGTCATAGTGACCCGGCCTGTATAGCAATGTAATGAACGGCTTGATGGTCTCAGAGCCACCAACACCACCGGGACAATCACTAGAAACAGGAATGAAATCGTGATGATTCACACTAACAGTACCGCTACTATCACAAGAGCTGCGATCCAGATATACAACACGGATTGGCACACCCAATGCATCTGACACGGCCGTAATGTGCACATGGTCGCTCTCCTCCCCCATCGGTTCCACCGATGACTTACAAAACTATATCAAAACAAGAGCTTGATAAGAAAATGTGGGTTCAAATAAGTTTAATCCCCAAAGATCTCAGAAACCATACGAAATTACAAAGTTCATAAATTGCATGGAAACATGAGCATTTTTGTAGGGGGAAAGAGAGCATGCGCCCTTGGGGCACAAGTTTTGAGCATCGCAATAGTACTCCATTGCAAATTAATAGTCATGTTTTCCTTTTTAGTCCGTCTCAAATTAATAATCCTGTTTATATAAAATTAGGTAAGATTACGAAGTTAACCATCAGAATAGTAAGTGCATGTCTTGCATTCAAAAGTATTCGTTAATTTTAGGGCAGATTTGGAAAATATTTTTTTTTCCTTAAATTGCTTACTTTCAAATAGTGACTATTAATGTGGGGCAGAGATAGTAATAACAATTTGGGACGGATAGTCCTGTATCTAAAAATATTATCTAAAACCAGGTAAGATTACAAAGCTAACCATCCGAATAATAAGTTAATGTCTTGCATTCAAAAGTATTCATTAATTTTAGGAGGATAGATTTGGAAAATATTTTTCTTAATATGTTTACTTTCAGACGGTGATTATTAATTTGGGACAGAGAGAGCGATAATAATTTGGGATGGAGAGAGTGATAACAAGGGTCTGCATAAGTATATGCGTCTTTCCAATTGAATGTTTTTTTCTGTTCTTTTTTTTTGGATAACCCTGAACCTCCCCCTTTGGACTCCCCCGTGCGAGCTAAACAGGGGGGACGCTGTGCCAGAATCATCCTAACACACGCCCCGCTTAAAGTCTGGTATCCGTGGGGGGTTTCGAACTCGAGGCCTTGGGCCTAAACAAGCCGCCCCTTACCGTTGAAGCAACCCAGGGTGGATTTCTAATTGAATGTTGGAACCTTATCCTTACTATTTGTAAGTTCTTCGCATTTTCCTTAGGGGAACACATTATGAGGACCCATTGTGTAATACATGAACCATAATATAATTCCTTCTTTCCTTCCATTAAAATTGAGATCAATGCTAGTTCCTCTCTTTCACAACATTGGTAACTTTGTAGAGCAAGTATGCTTATATCCTCTACAATACAGGTACTATTTTTTCTCCACCCCAAATCAAAAATCATGTTTTCCTTATTGGTCCGTCACAAATTAAGTGTCATACTTTCCTTATTGGGTTCGTCTCGAATTGAGAGTTTTGGTCCTAGAATAATATATAAAACTAGGAGAGATTTCAAATTATTCATCCCAGCGATACAGCACATGAGACAGCAATGATCCAAGTGCAAGTGTTGTATTTAAAGGCATTTATAATTCTTCATAGGATAAATTTGGAAAGTAAATTTGTTCCTTGAGATGTTTGACTTCAAACAGGGCTCTTATTTGGGATGGAGGGAATATTTAACTATCCACTTACCAAATGAAAGCATAATAAGTTAATAACGGGAAGAGATTGATAGGTGTAACAGTATAAGATCACAACATTTGACAAACCTGCTCTACTGTTGCATTTGTTAATCCCAGTATAAACGGCTCAAAAAACTCTGCTCGCTTCCGTATTTCACCAGAGGTAACAAATCTGAAGAACATTACCACTAACCAATAAACTTTGTTAGGAAATTTAGGATGGTGAAAAATACATCAAGCCTCCATGAGTTTATAGTCTTACATTTTTAGAAATTTAATCACAAGTTTCATATTCATGTCACTCACCATAATTCGATACTGACTGATCGCGACTTCTCTCTACGAGTTCATCATGGCTGAAACAAGAAGAATGGTATTAATTGCACTCTTGAAAATAGTTAAATTAACTTCAACAAATATAATTAAATATTCTAGCTCAGGAAAACAATTCATCTCATAAATCATTAATAGAAGTCAAGAAGTTTAAAGGACAAAGTCAATCTCCAAAACCTTATGGAATCTTCATTCCCTTGCAGAACACTTTCCAGCTGCTCAAGAAATAGCTGAAATTATTCACAGAACACTTAAAAACTTACAAAGTGGATGTGCAAAATGACAATAGATACGATTAGAATTTCCACCAAAAGAAACTTGAAGGCAGATCAACTTGTGGTAATGAGATAAAAGAAGAAAAGGGAGATCAACTTGTGGTAATGGGATAAAGATAAACAACACAAACCCTTTTTTCTTCAAAAAAGGGAAAAAGTTATAAATACACCTCTTCTGCACACGTTCAAGATTTCAGAGTTTTTAGAGAAGATAAAGTGGAGAAGAGTTCAAGGTTATTTTTCTTCATAAAATGCGAGGGCATAAAGTAGACATAGCAATTCTAAACATAGCACGAAGTCAACAGGTTTGGGTTGATCCTCAATGGGCCCAAGTCACACTTGCATCAAGGCCCAAGGGAAAGTCTAATTATCAAATAAGGGTCCTTCGTAACAAAGTTGGAAGTCAATATGTCGTTGAAGATTGTTTATTGGGTCATTTTGACTTAACCTCCAAATTTTAATGCCTAATTTGACCTGCCCCCTCCTTTCCATAGTCCTTTGACTTTGCCCCCAACATAGGGGGTGAAGTCTAATTTTAGAGGGAGCAAAATCAAATAATTCTTAGACTTAACCCCCTATTTTTATGCAATATTTTGAGATAACCCCCTCGTATTGGGGATTTATATCAAAGAGAATAGCAAAGTGGGGGTTAAGTCAAATATAACATTAAAAAGTGTGGATTATATCAAAAAATCCCGTATTTTTATTAATATGTAGCAGGTATCTAAAATATAGCATATGTTAAAAGGGATTAGATAGTCTTTTCACCTGTTTCTTTGAGTGGGTCCTGGAAAAGAAGAAGGCATTTGAAGACTTAATGAAAAAAAAGCATTGTTGCACCCACTTAATGATTAATATAATTTATGGTATTTGTTGGATTTAGTGTTGTTCCTTCTGTATTCGGCCCTCAATGTTTTGGGTCATAGTTGTATAGGCTTAGCTTTCTAGTCTCTTGAACCTTCTGGAATTGTAATATTTTCAGTATGAATACAATTATGTGGCGCCCAATTAGGTAAGCCATCGCATCACAAAAATCTTCTTTTATATCATAGCCTCTCTCTCTCTAACCCTAACCTGTTTCCCTTATCACCAACGTTGATAGACCCCTTCTCTCCTCCTTTTGGCCATCACAGCCTGCTTCAAGGAAAACAGACCACATCGTAGGTCTGGTACCCTGTTTCTAGGTTTTGGGTCCTCTACTCTCCACTGCAGCAATTTAGGGTTGTTTACCCTCTTATGTTCAGTCATGACTCTTGTTTGATGTTCGGCCTCATTTTTTTGAGGTCCGGTTAGGGTGCGACTGCTGTTTGAAGTTAAAGTGCAAGTTTAAGGGGTTGTCCCCTATTTTTACCCTATCTAGGGTTCCAATTTTTCAAAATATGTGTTGAATAGTTGCTATGGTGATTTGTTGACTTGTATATCTCGGGTTGTCTTTTGGTGATTGTTTGATTGTCTTTTGGTACCAAAACTAGTCTTCGATATTTTTCACATCCGGTTTTAATCTTTTCCCAGATATTACGGGTGGCTTGGGTAGCGGAAAATAATAATTTTCCATTGGTACAACATATTTCGGCTCAATTCGTTACGAGTCTCCTCATAAATAGTTGTAATTTTGCTTTGAGATCCCGTTTTGGCATCTTGCGAACAACTCTCGTGCATGTGTCTATTGCAAGGAGATGTATGTTTGTCTCTTGATATTACTCTTTCCTCGGTGTTGCACGTCCCTAATTTTTCTTTTAATCTATTTGATGGGAATTAGGGTTTATTTTTAATTCTTAGTAATAAATTGTATCTTTTCTATTATTAGTTGTTCGATATTTCAAGGGAGTTAGATGAAAGCTTCTAAAAGGTTCCTTTAGTTAGTGTTATTATAGATGAGTTGTCATGACAACTCATTTCATTAGAGCTCATACTTAGCTAGTAGCTTCTAGAAGGTTTCATTTCGATATGTGATGTATTTGGGAATTAGTCATAACCCATATGATATCACATGGGCTTACTCCCTCTCGACCAATAGGAGCTTAGGCGATCCCTTTTAGAATCTTCTCTCCTCCCCCTATATAAAGGGCCTTAGTCCCTCATTTGTATTCATTCCTTATTTTGAGAAATACTAATATAGAGAGGAAGTTCCTTTTCTTCATTACGTTGTTGTGGTGGTGTAGTTGAAAACTAATTCGTTTCCGCTCATTTAATTACACATCAAATAGGTATCAATGTGACATTCGTTCCTGATGTGCTCGTCGATGTGATTGTTGTAGAGCCATGAGTATGGCTCGGAGGTACCGGCGAGTCACTCCTCCAATAATCACCCAAACACCCCCAGAAAGTTATTTTAGCCCATCCGCCACTCATAACTCCCATTTTTCACACCCCGCCACTTGTGGAAATTATTTGGAGCCCCTCCCAACTTCTCAACCGCTAAAATTTCTGAAATTCCAAATCTAGCCCAAAACTTCCTGAAAAATATTCCGAACTCCTCAACCTTTCAAAATTCCCAAATCAGCCCTAAAACCCTCCAATTTAATCCCTCGCCCACCCGAAGCTAACCTTCCTTCCGATTTGTCATGGGACGGAAGTCGTGATACCAAGTATGGGTTCGATATGAAGGCTTTTGCCAAATTTGGCGAAGTGCGTTACGTTGTCATTAAGAAACTCCAAAATCGCCTCGATTGCTGGGAGAAGGTGGATTCCTCACTATTTAGAGAGTTACAGACTTTCCAATTCCGTGTCAACTCCATCGAGGAGTATGGAAAGTGTCACCAACGCCTAAATCGGTGTCATGCCAAGTATCTTGAGACGGAGGCGGCACGTGATCAATGGGAGCATGCGTTGTCGAGGCGTTTGGCCGTTATTTTAAGTATTTATACACCGATATTACTTTTTCTCCGGACGACGTCATTCTCATACACAATGTTGACGCTCTCTCCCCAGTCACACTTAGTGAGGACATCCCCAAGAATGTCAAGGCGCCATCGACAAATAGTATTGAACTCGAGTTCTTCCCAAGTGATTTCATTTGCATTTTTTAGGAGGACGGTTGGCTCACTCGCATCCGATTCCGAGATTTGGAGATTTTTGAAATTGCAGACTTCTTTCCCATCTTCGGGAAAGAAGAAATTGGGTTCTTTCCCTGGGATTTCTGTGATATTTTTATTGAGAATGGTTGGGTGATTCGCACACATTTTCGTGAGATGGAGTCGTATGATTTAATAGATTTCTTCCCACTCTTTGGGAATGAAGATGCTGTGATGGGCTTAACTTCCCTGTTGATGACATGATGCTTTGGGTGGCCGAGATTGATTTGGAGTATGTGGACCCCATTTGGGAGGAGTATAAGGAGCGTTCTGGGGTTCTTTTACGTAACTTGGCATTCAAGAAACTCGTCATGGAGAACGCGGATGGCATTTGGCACCGTTGGCCCACCCCGAGGCATGTGCCCGTTATTTTTCAACAGGGCAAAGTTAGGGGCCGAGTTCTCGTCCGTCAGTCTTGGCTCGATTTTGTGCCTCTTCTCCTGGGGCTTTTTGCTAGCTAATATGTCGCGTGCTTTAGAGGACGACTCCCCTCTGAAGTGGGGGGAGCCCTTTAATGATTGTTTTGCTTTCTTGGCCGTTCACCTCCTACCCTCGGAACGAGTTTTTTCAAGTGGAAGACAGTGATGAAAATCAGGATTTATTTTTAATTTTTAGTACTAAATTGTATTTTTTCTTTTATTTGTTGTTTGGTATTTCAATGGAGTTAAATAGAAGGTTCCTTTGGTTAGTGTTGTTATAGATGAGTTGTCATAACAGCTCATACTTAGCTAGTAGCTTCTTGAAGTTTTCATTTTGACATGTGTATTTGGGAGTAAGTTATAGCGTATGTGACATCACATGGGCTTAGTAAATTATAGCGTATTTTGACACCCTCTCAACCAATAAGAGCTTAGGAGACCCCTTCTAAAATTTTCTCTCCTCCCCCTATATAAAGGGCCTTAGTCCCTCATTTGTATTCATTCCTTATTTTGAGAAATACTACTATAGAAAGAGAAAGTTCATTTTCTTCATTATGTTGTTAGTGGTGGTGGTGTTGTGCAGTAGCAAACTAATTCACTTTCACTCATTTAATTACACGTCACTATTATTCATTAGCCAACTTGCCAAACATCTCAATTGTGTTGTTGGGTGTTTTCCTACCAATTTGAGGAGAATTCTTGGCAGGGGCTATGAGCGCAGTAAGTTGTACTATTTCGGGGAACCTCCCATATCCATTCTTAGTGCTTCTATCTTGTCGAATTCCACTTTTTATGATATCTCTCGTCGGACCTTACATTTGTTGCATGCCCGTTTAGGACATGTAAATTTTAACTATTCCCATCTCTTTCTAAAGCTTGCAAGGACAAAAAGGTTTTATGTGATGTGAGCTCTTCGAACCTTACATTTGTGGCATGCCCGTTTAGGACATGTAATTTTTTGCTATTCCCTTCTCTCTTTAAATCTTGCAAAGACAAAAAATTTATGTGATACGAGTTCTCCAAGCATATTGATGAGTTATATGCCACATATGAATCGTGCTCCTAGTATATTTAACTTAATTCATTCTGATGTGAGAACTGCGACATTTATTGATTATTATACTCAATGTACTTGAATGTATCTCCCTAAAAAGATATCTAAAGTCCTTCCCTTGTATGTCCAATTTCTTCATATGATTAAAACTCAATTTAAGACGATGATTCGTAATTATTTGATTCAATAATGGATGTAAATATGTTTCAAATAAATTTCGGTCGCAAATTATTCAAAAAGGGATCTTGCATCAACTCATTTGCCTATATACTCTCCCGAATAAAATGATGCGACAAAACGCAAAAATCGTCCTCTAATGGGGGAACTTGCTGAGTGGTACGAAAGTGCCGATATCCTATTGGCATACGGATGTCCTTTCCGCCAGAGATTAGTTGGTCTCCTCATTAACTTCATCAAGATGAGGCTAGATTTGTTAGTTGGTCAGCCAAATTATTTTGCTTCACGCACACGTCATTTGGTTATTGTCTACTACATTTTGAGAAACCCAATCATATCCATGACTTTTGTTGTTTTATGACTCATGTTTTATTGATGCAGACAATAAAAGGTCTAAGATATAAAAGATGCTCCACTACAAGTTCTGTATTTTCAATGGTTTTCACCTTATCTCGTGGAACAATAAAAAGTAAGCGGTGATTTCACGCTCTTCAGCCAAGACTGGTGGCTTAATGGACATACGAGCTTTTGTGACTTCAATCCATCTTAGGCAGTTACACTATATGAAAAAAGAAACATAGGAGTTATTTTACAATAATAAGTCGGTTATATACTTGCATTTGATTCAGTGCTTCGATGAGAGGACGAAGTATGTGGAAGTTGACATTCACTTCATTTAGGAAAAAGTGAGGTATGGCGTCATTTCATCAGTTTTTGTCCAATCTTCGGATTAGACGACAAATTTCTTTACCAAATAAGCTAGGTCAGCTCTTCATCCATCTTCCATTGCTAAGTTGGGAGTGATACAATTGTAATATTTTAAATATAAATACAATTATTGGAATCCCAATTGGGTAAGCCATCACATCACAAAATTCTTTTGTATTCATCTTATATAAAATAGGGCTGATTGAATATTAAATCCTAAATATAGGCATTATTTGCAATATCTTCCTTGTTCTTTTAATTCTTTTGTAATTCAAACTTTGAAGTACAATAAAAGAATAAATTTACCATATTCGCGTAACTTCGTACTACGCATGGTGGGGCTATGTCTAAGGTTAAAATTCTTCGCTTATTATTAGGGGCGGGAATTTAGACACGGCACGATAATACGTCACACGATTGACATGATATGTCATGTTAGTGTCGGGTTTTTCTAACATGAAGTTGAGTCATGTCATGTTGAGTCGTGTTCGTGTCAAATTATGACTCGTGTTAGTCGTTTTAGTCGTCTTTTTTATTCATGTTGTCGTGCATTATTGTGTTAAGTTTAAAATTTTCAGTAATGTTAGTTACCTCATGTCGTGTTTTAAATGGGACAAGTTCATGTTAGGTAAAAAACATGATTCCGTGTTATGTCATGTTAGTGAACACATGGTGCTTGTCATTGGCGCAAAAAAATCAAGATGTGATGATCTTGTATTATGTTGCAGAGATAGTTATCCCGATTCTTGTTTGTCTTGCATAGATTTCTTGGATAGTTTGAGGATAAGAGATTAGTTTTGATCTCTCGTTATTGGGGTGGGAGGAGTACTTTGGGGTATTTCCCTCCTTTCATTTTAGCTGTTTGCTTTGTATATCTCCTGTATACAGGCCCTCAGAGGCCTTTAATGATACGTGTATTTATCAATTAAAAACATAGTGCTTGCCGTGTCGTGCCAGGCCCAAACACAACCAAAAAACACGAATTGACACCCCTTATTTTACTTCAAGGTCAGTTGCAAAAATTAAAGCATCAAGTGAGACAATGCAAATGACCCCAATCTTTAGTTTACTTTTTACCCAAAAAAATACAATAATAATTAGGCAAAAGTAAAATCCGCAAAGTATCCGATGTTCTATTACAATATAAATTAATGCAGCTGGAAAGGGCCCGAATGCTTAACTAACCCAAATTGGGCAGAATAACAGCTTAGAAATTTTATATTGCAGGAACAACGCTCTTTGATGCATGATAAGTAGGCAGGTTAAGTGTCTTTATTTAGGTATGCTTACTCCTGTAGCAACTTGGTGTTGTACGTTTATTTCAAACAGAACTTGACAACCACAAAATTAGGCAACGGCTATTTTCCCACGAAAGGAGCATGTTCTACAATGCATTAGATGACACTTTTTTATTTGCCAAAGTACTTGTTTGTTAACCAATATGTGAACAAAGTAATGTGCTTTACTTATCAATACAGGAAGCGAAGAATATATAGAGCTCTTTTAAGCCCTGAGTTTCAACTCACCGAAAAAAAATCTTCAAAAGTGAAGTCTGCATAACCCAGGCTCTGAAGTGTTTTTCTGCATTGTTCCACGTTGGCTTTGACGCGATCAACTTCTGCTCGATCTTGTGATTCCAGAATATGCTCCTTATTTTGGCAACCCAAAATCTTTAGTAGCTAAATTACAAGTAATCAACTACCCTCTAGCAAAAAAATGCAAGGGTAGAGATCCTAAGAAGGGCTTGTAAAATGTATATATTATGACATACAAGATAAGAGAACATAAAGCCTCGAAAAAAGCAGTTCCCGTCTCCCCGTGTCCGCCTGATGGCAGCATATTGTTCACTCAGGACCTGCATAAATAAAAATGATGTGATCCAGGGTGCAAAAGTGTAAAAAAGAAGTTATCTACACAACAACAATAACAGCAGCATGGAAAATGGAGGTCTTATTATTTCTCTCTCTAGTCTCTCAATATCAAAATGGCAAAAGTGATACAATGAGGGGCTCAATAGCTATTTATACTAGCAGGGTACAAAAAGAAAAATAGAATAAATGCTAAAAAGACGACTATATCCCTATGCTCCTGCATCATTCTCTCCCCCTTGAGAGGAATCCATATATGCAGAGTACTGGCGAAAGAAATCGGGATCAACATGCTGCAAGGTAGCCTCAGTAATCCAAGAGTCTTCTGCCTCAGGTTGTCCAACCCAACGGACCAAATAGCATGTGTAATCGTCCGATGCAGAAGAGACAAATGCAGAGTCAAGTATACCCTCAATGCGGTCAACATGGGAGCGTACTGGCTGGGTAGATGAAGAGGGAAGAGGGATCGGAGGAGAATGGGTGCATCTGAAAAGAGAAAGGTCCACCATATTAAATGTTTGATGCATGCGAAACCCCGGCGGAAGGTCAACCTAATGGGCATTCGACGCACAAGCGCAAACAATAGGAAAAGGTCAAAAACGTCTCATAAGAAGCTTGTTGCCTTTACCAACACGGCGTGCTTTCTGGAGGTACACCATAACTAAATCACCGGGCTGATAAGAAACGAAACAGCGATGCGCATCAGCCGCCTCTTTGTAAGAGGCGTAAATGGTTTGAAGACAAGAACTGACAAGTGGGCCGCAAACTCTTCGGCAGAAGGGCACGTAGGAACTGTGGGTGAGAGCTCAACGAGGTCAATAGGCGTAGTGGGGGGCTGACCCAACACAATCTAGAAAGGGAAGAAACTTGTAGAACGGTTAATTGCATTGTTGAAAGCAAATTCGGCTTGTGCAATCACAATATCCCACTTACGGGGGTGCTCAGAGGTCAAACAACGCAAAAAGGTCTCCCACACTCCTATTGACCACCTTTGTCTGGCCGTCGGCCTGTGGATGAAAGGCAGTCGAAAACTGGAGTTCCATCCGTAACAAACGCCACAAGGCCCACCAGAAATGGCCTGTAAATCCGACATCCCGATCGGATGTGATGCTGCAGGGAACTCCATGTAAGCGGACAATCTCTCGAAAGTACAAGGACACGACATGAGAAGCATCTGTCGTACGAGAACACGGAATGAAATGAGACATCTTGGAGAATCAGTCGACCACCACTATGATAGAATCATGCCCACTGGAAATGGGGAAGTCCCACAATGATATCCATCGAAACGTCCTGCCACGGGCGCTCAAGTATTGGTAGGGGAGTGTACAAACCAACATTGGATTGTTGTCCCTTGGCCGTTTGACAGGTATAACAGCGTCTGATAAAGGCATTAGTATCCCGTCTCATGGTTGGCCAATAAGATCGGTCGCGTAACAATGCACGGGTGCGTGCCTGTCCCATGTGACCTGCTAAACCACCTCCGTGAATCTCAGAAATAATCTTCTCCCGCAAAGAGGAAGAAAGAATACATAAAGTTGTCCCACAATGTAAAAACCCATCCTGTAATAAGTACTCACAAGATGCCCCATTCCCTTGCTGGCATGCAGCATAAATGGGCCCCAACTCCACATCTGTCTGGTAGAGGTCTCGAATCTCATCGAATCCAAAATCCTGACTCCGCAAAGTCACTAACGCATGAGCACGCCGGCTAAGTGCATCCATTGCCATGTTCTCCTTCCCAGGCTTATACTGAAGGTGGAAAGTGTAATGCTAAAGATAGACTGTCCACTTGCCGTGTCTATCATTAACACGCCTCTGGCTATGGGGGAATCGCAAGGCCTCGTAGTCGGATTTGATCACGAACTCCTGATGTAAGAGATAGGGTGACCAAACTTTACGGCCTTCACAACCGCATAAAACTTTAAGTCATAGGTAGATTAGTGTAAGGCCGCTCCCGTCAATTTCTGACTAAAAACGCAATAGGCTTCCCATTCCGACTCAAGACAGCACCCACCCTTGTCTTGCAAGTATCACAAGACAGCTCAAACAATTGATCAAAGTCCGACAAGGAGAGGATAGGAGCAGTCGTCATCAACTCCTTCATACATGTGAAGGCCCGCTCAGCCTCCTCAGTCAACCTGAACTCAGCGGTCGAAAAAGTGCTCATTAAATTCGTGATCGGGGCCATAACGGTGCTAAATCCCGCTATGAATCGTCGATAGAACCCAGCATGCCCATGAAAGCTGCGAACCTGAGTCACCGAAGTGGGGGTAGGCCAATCCAATATCGCCTGAATTTTGGCATCGTCCACCCGAACGCCATCTCCCGATACTACATACCCCAATGAAGTCACCGATGGAACCATAAAAGCACACTTTTTCAATGTGAGGAAAAAGCATTCGGCTCGTAAAACCTCCAGAACCCGAGTCACGTGTATCAAGTGCTCCTCCTCGGATCGGCTATAAATCAAAATATCATCAAAATAGACTACAACGAACTTACCCAAGAATGGACGCAAAATCTGAGTCATCACCCTCATGAATGTGGATGGGGCATTGGATAGACCAAAAGGCATCACCGTCAACTCGTAAAGTCCATCCTTGATTTTAAATATTGTCTTTCATTCATCATCCGGCCTCATACGTATCTGGTGGTAGCCACTCTTCAAGTCTAACTTGGAGAATATCGTTTCCCCATGAAGTTAGTCCAAAATATCCTCGAGCCGGGGAATTGGGAACCGATATTTCATCGTGATTTTATTAAATGGCGAAACTATCCACACACATACGCCAACTCCTGTCCTTCTTGGGTGCTAATAGTGCGGGGACTGCACAAGGAGACATGCTCTCCCAAATATACCCTTTGTCACACAGCTCGGAGACCTGCCTCTCTAACTCCGCGTGCTCCGTAAGCAACACGCGATAGTGGGGAGGATTGGGGAGCTGCGCCCCAGGGATGAAATCAATAGCATGTTGTATATCCCGGAGAGGAGGAAGATCATCTGGTGGGGTGCACACAGTATGTTAAACGGATTCGGATTCGGATCCAATACGTTTATTAAGCGGATCGGATCAGTCAAATCCAAATCCGTTTATGTTAAACGGATTCAGATCCGATCCGATTATCCGTTCATGTTAAACTTGATTTGCAGCATTTTTATTTTTAACTCTTATTTCATAAATTTATTTTGCAAATGTTCCCAAAAAACATATAATGAAATAAATAACTATTATAATATATATTTAAAATATTATTAAATACAATATATATTAATTAAAAATATTATATATATATATATATACAATCCTGCTCTTAAGAGAGTGTGCCTATAATTTAGACGATAATTTCCAGACGCACCGTTAGGTGACACATGTCCGGTCCGCGTTCTTAAAATGCGGACTAGTCCGCACAAGAGCATTATTATATATATATATATTAAAAATATTAATCGGATCGGATTATTAACGGATCGGAGTATATGAATCCAAATCCGCTCCATTTAATAAACGGGTAATCGGGCAATTGGATAATCGGATTTTAGGCATGATTCATATCCGCTTAAATAGATCGGATTCGGATTTGGATAAAATCGGATCCATTGAGAGGCCTAGCACACATCACAAAAAGATTCCAATAAACTCTGGCCACACAGTGGGACAGAAGTTTCTGAGTTGGTAATGGGGCTGATAAGGGCATAACACAATCATGTCTCTGCGGCCTCAGTGGCTAACTCCTCCTGTGAAATTACTAGAGCCGAAGGTCGAGATATCGGAAATGGTCGCATGGGACGGAGGAGAAAGTCCCTCCCCTTGTGTGTAAATGAATAAGTGTTGGCCCGGCCATCATGCATACTACGATGGTCAAATTGCCATGGCCTTCCCAAAAGAAGATGGCATACTCGCATATCCACCACGGTACATACCAACTCATCACAATAGTCCCCAATGGAAAAAGTCACCCGACATTGCCGACTAGGGGCAAGTGTGGCTCCACTACCTAACCACCCAATACGACACGAAGTAGGCAAAAATTATGTGGCAAGTTTTAATTTGTCAACCATCACTTGTGCTACCAAATTATCACTCACTCCCCCATCAATAATCACCGTGCATAGCCTTCCTCTTGCGGTGCAATGAGTAAAAAAAATACTCGATCGGATCCAAGTGTCATCGCTAGGTGGAGGCGTTTGGGGATCGACGAGCGTCGTAATCATCACGGTGTGTGTGTAGGTAGTAGAGACATCGGCGAGTGTTGCTTGGCCCGATAAAAGGAATCTCGTTGTCGGCAAATGGATTGAGCGGTAAGTAATGGGACATTGGTAGGAATGGGAGGATGCCCAAAGAGGCGCATCCTTTGTATAGGGAATTAGTGTTTTTAGATGTAGCAAGAATTACAGTTTCTTGGAATTTGGGTAAATAGGGTTTGGAATTACTTTTGTGTTGTTGGATTTGGCTAGGGTTTGCGTTTGATATGGTCTGGAATTTGTTGGAATTGTTCGGCCCTGAATCTTGGTTATTTTGAAGGTTTTTTGAAATTTCCGGTGAATCTTGGGATTGGTTCTTGAATTTTTTATGGTCATTCCGGGCCCCCATTTGGTGTCGAAACTGCCTTGTATCATTCCGGGCAGGTCTGAAGATGGCTCCGGTCTGATCATTGGTAGTGAATGACTGGCCGGACCTCCTACTGAGATCACGGCTGCTGTGCCGAGGAATGTAGCCTGGTCGCTGCCTTCCGGCAGTGGTTTTACTGGTTTCGGGGAGGATCTGCTGGCGGAAGAAGCCTTAGGGTTTGCCAACGGCTTTGGACCCTGCATCTGGGCTGTTTCGACTGTCATTTCTGGTGAAAAGGGGCTGTTGGAGGTGATATTAGGTGTGGCTAATGTAGGGTTTGGGTTTATTCGAACATCATCTGGGTGATACTAATGGGAATTCCAATCAACAACACATGGAAAATGTAGGAGGTCTTATTATTTCTCTCTCTGGTCTCTCAATGTCAATATCAAAATGGCAAAAGTGATACAATGAGGGGCTCAATAGCTATTTATACTCGGAGGGTACAAAAAGGAAAGAAAATAGAAAAATGCTCAAAAACGACTATATCCCTATGCTCCTGTATCAAAAAAAATACAATTTATGATTGAAAAGGTAGCAAGAAGAACAGCTAACAGAAACATTAAAATTATATAACAACAGTAACATAATAGAAACCTTGATCTTATCCAGTAAAATAGGACTTCCTGATTGATATTCAGCTGCTAATGACGAGAGAGGTTCCTGCAGTCAGATTACAATAAAGTGGTTTAAGTGTATATATACATTTAATGCTAGAAAACTGATAATGCAAGTTGCAATGTACAAAAGCAATCATGCCGGTGAATGCAACGAATATTCAGTCTTGCAAGAAGAAGAAAAATTCTGGTAAAGGAAGCACATATATTCTGCTAAATTAACTTAAATAATTGTAACCAAACTACTAAGGTAATATTGTCCCACTTAAGCAATGTCATTTAATATTATGACATGTTACATATGATGTGGATTCATAGGATAGTATTACAGGGTTTAAAGTATACTACACTGGCAAACATAAACACAAGTATGAAGTGGGAAAAATAGTATTCCCTCCATCCCAAATTAATAGTCTTGCTTTCCTTTTTGGGTCGTCCCAAAATGATAGTCGCTTTCCTTTTTTGGACATAATCACGAACCAAATTCTACAATAGTGAACAAGCCTTGATTTTGGCCATTGATTGAGCGTATCCTCAAAAATCGTCGTTTTCAAATAACCACTATTAATTTGGAACGGAGGTAGTATATAAGAACCTTACAAAATGATAACACTTGTATCACATGAATAACTAATATTGCCAGTTCCCTGAGTAAATTAGATGCACAGAATAAAAATTTATTTTGGAAACAAATGGATAGAAATACTTGTAGGTGAGGGGAAAAAAAAAAATATATATATATATATACACACACACATATATATATGAATATTTTAATGACTATGTAGGAGAAGAACATGTAGGATATGAATTGGTGCACAGAGAATATGGTTTTGGAGATACGATTGGCAGGGGGGAGTCTCTATTATACTAGTAAATACATGTTCAAAAATGAGGGACGAGCGATTAATGACTTTTAAAAGTGAAGTGAATAAGAGTCAAATAGATTTTTACATCACTAGAAGAGTAGATCGGTTGATGTGTAAAGTTTGTAAGGTTATAAGGTTATTCCAGAAAGAACTTAACCTCGCAACATTGGATAATAGTTTTGAATGTAAATTTTAAATACAATCGCCTACCGACGAACTAGGTGGTAGAATTTAAAATGAGAGAAATTAGAATAATTAAAAATATAATGTTAAAACAAGCAAACATAGAATGCTGAAAATAAGAGTAACATAATGTGCAATAAGATGACTATGTTGCACTAAAGGAATGGCGAAGGAAGTTCTTGGAGATGCAAAAGGTAAGTGGACACAAATAAGGATATTTGGTGGTGGAACGAAAAAATGCAAATATAGTAAAAACAATATGGGTCATGCTTCAAAACAATGCAAACAACTAGTAGAGAAAGAATCAAGAGATATAAATGTGTTAATTTTAAAGCTCATGATGACTTTTATAAAAACTAGGAACAATTTGCAAGCTAGCTTAACTCAAGCATAGTCGGATATCATATGATAACAAAAGATTTCATAATGTTAAATGTATGAATGGCGATGATTCAAGAGTCTTAGTCAACGATGAAGAAATTAAGGAAGATATAAAGCCTATTTCAAGAAGTTATTAAATGAAAAGCATGAGGGTAAATCAGCTGTGGAGAAACTTAAGAAAATTCGAGAAAAAACATTTTTGTAGATTTGGGGTATGATTTAAAAATGATCAAAACACAAAGGCTTTTGGGACCAAACAATATTTTCATTGAGGTTTGGAGTTGCTTGGGGGGGGGGGGGAAGAATGCAAAGCCTGACAAAGTTATTCATTAAATTACAATGACTAGAAGATATACGATGAATGGAGAAAGAGTATTCAACTTGTGATAAAAACAAATATACAAAGTTAATCAAATTATCATGACATTAAGCTAGTGGGTTATTAAATGAAAGTTTGAGACGGTAACCAGCCATGGTTTATGCCAATGGGAAATAAAGAAAAAAAATGGAAGATATAAACTTAAAGAGATTGATAGAAATGTAAATTGAAAATGAGATCTAGAGAAAGCGTATGATAGAGCCCCAAAGATATAACATGGTGCGTTTTATATAAAAATGAGTTACTAGTAAATGCATGGACATGATCAAGGATATGTATGATGGGTTGTAACTGCTGTAAATCAAAAACACGAGAGAATAGTGACATTTCAATTGGTGTAGAGTTGCATCAAGGCTCAACCCCAACTCCATGTCTTATCTAGTCATGAACGAATTACCCAGAAGAATACAAGATGAACTGTCATGATGTATTTTAGTCAAGGATGATATTCTTCATGAATATAAATAAAACGAGAACTAATGCTAAATTAGAAGTGCGGAGAAACCCTAATACAAGAGGGGAAACCTATATATGAGGTGCAATTTTAGTATTAGTGGGAGCCCAATATTGTTAAAGGAGAACCTAGCTCCATGCACAGCATTGGCACCTCGCCTCACCTCAGTCGAGGTCCCTATAGTAAGGCACGCACCTTGTTCACCTAGGCTTCAGGCTCAGGGGTATGCCAAATGTCACCAATACAAGAATAGACCAATTAATATGTTGACTTCATATTTTTCAGTGAAATATAGAGAATTGGACCATTCTCCATTTTAATACTAACGAAAATCAAGCACAACAAGGATCCTGGCGGCACTCTTTCTCTCATTAGTCACTACTTAGGCAAAAGAAACTAAAATAACTCGAAACACAATTCTATGTTAATTTTGATTTTTCTTCACACGTTACACATTAGAGTACATTTGTTTTAAATATGTGAATATATTTGCTTATGTTGATTATTTGATAATTAAAATGTTAAATAAATTTAATATCTTTATATATAATGTTTTTCATATGTTGTATTGAATACATTTTCTTATGTGTCTCTTCATAATTGTGTATAATATACATTACAAATTTTAGATTGTAAAATAATTTAATTATTACAAGAATATATTTTTTGTGTGTTTAATAGAATGTGCACTTCACTTTAATCAGGCGCGCGCCTCGCCTTACACGTAGGCTTCAGGGAGACATTGGTGCCTTCTGTGGGTCTTACGCTTTAAACAATGATGGTAGGGGCACAAATGCGGATGCAATAAAGCTTCGGTACTAAGAGTGTAGGAGGTGAGTTCTCTAGTAAGAGCTAAGTACTTACAATGGCGGAAGTTGGTTATAGAGTTGGCTTCTTAGAAATTGATGGGGCGTTACACACAATTTAATGAAGGATCAAAGGGAGTTAGAGATAGAGGGTGAAATCACAAGCAATCAAAGTCAGAAAATTATGACTAGTTATGAATGTCTTTAATGAATACCAATGTGTAAGGTATTTATAAAAGTCTAACCTTATCTACTTGGTGGTCAACTATATATGTGTTCTCTAGAGTGGTGGAGCGTGGGTGATTTATCCCACGTGTATGTATGATGTGGAGAGTGGGATGAGTAGTGTTAGACGGGATTGTTGAAGTATGTGAACCTTTTAAAACACGGACCTTGGCGAGGCCCTCGACTTTAGCCATGAAACCAAAAACTCTCAAAAGTCCCGTCGTCATGGCACCAAGGAGCATGGCACCAAGCTAAGCTCCTGGGTCAGCTCAGCCCAGGCCGACAGAAGTGCATCGAGTGTGTGCCCTCCGCAAGTGGCAGGTAGAGGGGTGTACGTGGTGAGGACAACAAGACAAGTATCATGCCTCCAAATGGTGAAGAACCCGAGAACTTGTACCCGCTAGGGATAGCGCAATTGTAGTGAAAGTAGATGACGTCCTTGGCAAAAGTGAGACTAGATAGGTGGCAACTTAACAAGCAGTACGGGAGTGACACCATTAACTGAGGTAAGATGCCCGCTAGATGGGTGCCAACTTAACAAGACTTGGTAATGCGGTGATAGCCTTAGCTAAGGTCAGATGCCCTCTAGATCGGTGGCAACTTGACAAGTAGAAAGGGGGTGACACCCTCGGCTATAAGATGTCCCCTAAATGGGTGGCAACTTAACAAGTAGTGAAAAACTGGAACCTATGACAGCACCATTGAAAAGGATTACACTTTGGGTTTAGATGGGGTAACTGTTGTATATAAAAATTATTTATCTGTGTGGATCAATGAGAAATGGACACTTGTCTTCCTACATGGCAACACTCGGAGTACTTACTTTCTTAGTCAGCTACAGAGACACTTGGTCGGCCAACCGGCCGACTAACATCAAGAATACGAACCATCAAAAATAGCAAAAGTCACTCGGGTCGGATAGCTAACAGCTCTTATACGTGTACCAACGAATATCAACAATCTTATATATTGTATACAGATGTAAATGCCGGAAGATATAAAGGCATTCCATCTCTTGAATTCCTAACCACTAAAAATACATAATCTCCCTTAGCTCAAAGGGACGATTCAATTGAGCACAAATATACACAACTCTAAGCTATTGTAACCACCAGAAATAATACAAACAGTGGACGTAGGCTTTTCTCATAGCTGAACCACTTTAAAAAACTTATTTGTTGTGTGTTTGCCTTGTTTGACTATACTTATTTATCTATGATTATAAATTTAGACCCACTCCATTTTTTGACATCAACAGTTACCAAGGAGATAACTTTCTCATGTATAAGTTACCAAGAGATGGCACCTTAGACCATGGGTCCAGGTGGGACACCTTTTCTCAGGTGGCACCCTAAGTAGGTGAGGTTGGCAAGCGAGATGTTGACGTGTCAACTTATGTGAATTTCCATACACATGGAGGTGGGTATAGAACAATATTATAAAGAGATATCTAAGAGTGATCATTTTGTTATCTAAACTCAAATCAATATCGCCCATACTTGAATTGACTGAAGAGAAGATTGTCTAGGACATAATAGCTTGTGGTTAAACATAGCATAATGGAAAAATAGTATTCATGCGGTCAAATCCTGCTCACTAGAAAAAGGCTTTGAGTTGAGTAGTCGTGGGTCACATTAATTAACTATCGATGCAGTAAACTTTAGTTATGTGAACAAGAAGGTAACACACAAATAGGACATGGTTATGAATGAAACAAAACGGAAGGTAAAGTTATTAATACTGTGTGGTCAAATTAATTACAAACAGTGTTGGGATATTAGTCATTCAAAAAAAAATTACAGGATGAAATATTAAAGAAATTAATGGATAAAAGGTAGATTAATAATAAACTTTAAAAAATACAGAAAAATATGGTATTGAAAAAAAAATAAGAGCTATATAGCAGGATGCTTCCTTATTTGCTAATATTAGTTGCACCACATGGTGATGGTCGTTGATTCCGGTTCCGTACTAGGGGTGGCAATTTTAGAAACGACACGAAATTGACCCGAAATTGACACGATATTTCGTGTTCGTGTCGTGTTCGTGTCGTGTTTTTTTTACACGAAGTCGTGTAGTGTCGTGTTCGTGTCTTAATTATGAGTCGTGTCGTGTTATCGTGTTTTTTAGGCCTGAAATTTAAGAAATTATGGTTGTCTTGTCGTGTCGTGCCGTGTTATTTTTTATTCGGGTCGTGTTCGTGTCAGCTAAAAAAAACACGAATTCGTGTCGTGTCGTGTTCGTGTCTGAAAAAACCTTGTCGTGTCGTGTCGTGTCGGGCCGAAACACGACCCGTTGACCCGAATTGCCACCCCTATTCCATACCCAAACCAGGGGGTGGGAGTGTTTTGTTGATTCCGATTCCTTGCCCAAATGGGGGATATTTGTGAGTCGCATTCCAGTTTTGCACCCAAACCTTGAGTGCATGTGAGTCAGGTTCTGTTTCCGTTCCATTTTAATTGGTACACATAATTATATCGTCAAATTGTGGATGCTAGTTTGGCAGAAAGGCTGATGGATCAGTGGCTACGAAAGTAATTAAATTGCTACATGATGTGAGCAGTGTTTTCCAATGCGCGCGCAATTTACTGATGTGGCGCGCTATTTCACGAAAGCTATTTTGTGCAACCGGTGAGCTATTTGGGTCTTTTTTTCAGCCCAGCAACTAAACAAAACTTAGTCATTTAGTTTTAACTAAAAACAAAATCCCACGACTCAGTTAGCAACAAAATCCCACGACTCAGTTAGCAACAAAACCCCACGAGACCCTGTTTGCAATAAAAGCCTAACCCTCTCTCTGAAACCATTCTCTTCTCCGACCAAGCCGACTTCAAATCCAAGGTCAACTGAGGGATTGTTTGAACTCATTTATTTATATTTTTTCTTTGTTTTTCTAATTAATAAAAACAGAAATGCACGAATTGCTTGCGCGGTGTGCGACACGACCCCGGAATCAAAACGTGACACCCTGTACGACCGCAATTTAAAACATTGGAAGTGAGGATTTTTCTAAAAGGGCCTACTGGACGGGTTGAAGTCACTGCTTGAACGATAGTAAAGAAATGAAATTGTAAGAAAACGTAACTAAAGGCACATGACTACGAGTCTACGATCTAGAATATAATAGTTTTCAAAGACAAAAATTCAGTCTCTTCCCACGAGTAAACAAATAAGGCAGCAGCAGTTGACTTTTTCTCAAAATTCTCCGAAGATCTCTTTGAGATGAATACTCTTTTCATGCAGTTCCAAAGGTGAAGCAAGTCTCCATATCTTATCGGTGAAACATGCTACTTGAAATTCAACAAACCCCATGTTTTCTTTGTTTTCCTCTTGCAAAATAAATTGAAATGGTCTGTGAGGGCATATTGGTTTACCCGTGGGGGAGGGACAAAACTGGCACAAGTAGTCTGGACATTGTAAAACTGATTAGCTTATATTTGCTGGTATAATTGTCATGTGTGGTTTGGAGTATTTTTCAAAGTTTACATGATTTTATATATATTCAGGATTTATCTTTAATTATGTTTATATTTTCCAACCGTACACCTGCACAAACCTCTATTCAGCAAGTTTGTTCAGACCAGGATTGAGAAAGCAGAGAGTAGAAGACTAAAAATACACGGAGATTAAGACGTTAAATTGAATTGTAATTTATCACTTCAGTAAAACTGTATCAATCCTGTAATGTCAGACTTCTAAGGTCAGAATGAGGGGCTACATTTTATTTAGAGAAACTGGTTAATTGTCAACAACGCCATCAGATTAAGAAATAAATGGAAGAATGACTCATCCAAACTGAATAATGAAAATAATGACAACAGTTGATTTAATTAGTTTGAATCAAATTTCAGCTAAGTGCTGCAGAGTCCTCCTACAATACTTTCCATTTTTTCTCTTTTTCTATTATTTATGTATTCACTTATATTTTTATATGGATTCTTGCTTGAATAGCAAATGAGAATCATAATAGGCAGTTAACATACTGGTTATACTACCAAAAAACATATAATGCAACAATATTTGAATCCAAAGCCACCCAACCTAACCAAAGCTGTGAAATTCACGAAACAGAAACTGTAATGAATTCTCTAAAATCAGTTATATAAGTAGCTAGATCTTTATTTATGAAACGTGTAACAATCAGAATCAGGCTTCTCTAGAAAACGGAGTAAGCTTCAAGGTATAGTGGTTTTGTTCTTACCTTTTCACCTACAAATGGTACCTTCTCTGCTTCCGCAGCCCAGATTGCAGATTGCTGTTGCATAATATCATTATCCTTGAAATTGGCCCAATCGTCAGCTTCAGCTGCTTTATCAGATGGCACAGAGTCTATTTCTGAATCCACTGGGAGCTCTTCCTGATTCTGCATCTCCCCCTAGGCAATAAAAGAAGATGATGTGCGTGTTCAATCAACCTAGAATAAGAAATATAGATTTTTTTATGTTCACACTATAATCTGTACGAGAAATATGCTAGCATAAAGGGGCGTCTCCTCTGCCTACAAGAAAATGCAGAAATTGTCTGCTTGGAAATAATAACAAGTTAAACCAAGTACAGTTTATGATGTATAAACTGTTGCATCGCACTGACCACAATAAATGACACAGTTTTCTTACATGTTCTAAAGATCCAAAACAATGTATTGAACATAATCAAAATGATGTGGAAGATAAATTCTGCTGACGAAGCTACAAGAAAACGTAGTATTGACATAGCTAAGTTATAACTATCTTGTACACATATAAAAGTCAAATTATTAGAGAAAACATTAAAAATCACACACAAAAAAAATAATAATAAAACAATCTCTTGTTTGTGTGTGGGAGTGTGTGTAAGTTTATTTGACCTAAAGATGCAAACAAGAGATAATACAACAAGATAAGCGTGGTCCACCAACTTGGCTAGATCCACGGAGAGGCTCGATTCCACTATATTTGAATATATTTGAAGAAATTACAAGTACAATAGAGAATATACAAGGATAAATCTCATACCCTTTACTCTCCTAGCCAAATCCGGGATAGCCATTGAATCCAAGTTCTAAGCCTAGAACCCTCTCAATCTCTTGCCCTCGAGTGTTTCCCATTTACCCAATCCGGTGTATCCCGCTCCCATATAAACCGGTGAGAAATCCCCAGCATCTTAAGCACACCTACCATACATGAAACATTCACACTCACACCATTCTTCCACCTTTGAGCAATACCCATGGGTGAGAGGGAAAACCCCTCACTTCTCACCCCAAACCCTCACCTTTGGAAGAAGGCTCGCTCTCTCTATCTCTCTAGCTCTCTATAGAGCAAACAAAGCCTTAGGGTTTTAACTCTCGTAAGGTTCCTTTTATCGGTGAAACACATTTGTGGCAAAAATCTCGAGATATTTCACTGATCTGGTCCGTTTGCTGGAGCGAACCCTTTCGTTGTGGCGGACCTTTTCCTTCGTTAGACTCGCCTCCCAGAACAAACCATGGCACAAATCCCTGAAAGCTTCGCTGCAGCGAACCTGCTGCACCGCTGATATATTGAGCCAAGCTCCACAAAACCCGGCAATACTGCCTGATACGGAGTTCACTCAGTAGTCTTGATTACAAGCATTGCATATCTCCAACACTATCTTTCGTTCATATACCACAATTTGTTCATAGTTAAACTTAATCATTGACCTTAGAAAATTAAGCCATAAAACTGAACGAGAAATGAGCTATTGCAACAGAGTAATCCAATTCTCCATCAAGGAAGTGGCTTAAAGAAACGCAAACTCCTTTGGTGAAGCGACTCTAAGAGATGATACATACAAACCTTATTTTTACCAAATTTCTTCTTTGTCCAAAAACGTATCCTTGACAGTCCCCTCATTTCTTTCCCAAACACACAAGGCCCATCAAAATACACCTCCATGAAACTTTGGCCCTTCTCTTGTTACCCGACATGACCCATGAAATGGGGAAAAAAAAATTATCCACTTCTTAGGAAAGCTCTCTTTGAAATCTACTTTGCAATTTAAACCAAAGAACATCTATAAAACCGCAATTCAATAAGAGATGATCAACTAATCCATGCTTCTTCCTACGTAAGATATACCAACAAGGTGACAAGCAAAAAGGTTATCATTTTCTTTGGAAAAGGTCGCAAGTTCAAACTCTCCCCAACCATGAAAACAATTTTTTTTAGGAATAATCATCAAGATGTATTATAAAAATGCCTAATGGAATGAAACCATGGCGTATACGACTGAACAAAATGACAAAAAACAAGAAAATAGCTCCAAAAGAACTCATGGAGCAATCATTGACACATTTGAACCTTTTGAAGGTATTCCTACCTTCCAAATTATCTAGTAAGGCTCAAAAATTGAGGGGGAAACTTGCCAAAGGAGTCCACTTTGCCACCAAACCAATTATAAAAATTTCTTCTAAATGGGACATTCCAACACCAAAAAAAATGATTGATCGGAGCTTTGAGATTCACGATATAGAGAGAATGATGTAAACTACACAAGGACAATTCCTTAACCACGCATATTCCCATAAACTCAAGTATCCCTCCCAACAATAAATCAAGAGAACTCAAGAAATATTCCCAACCTTGGAAGATAAACTTCACTAAAGTACAGAAATTTCCTCTTTCCACCATTCTAGAACCCTAACCGTCCAATAATACAACAACAAAGGAAACCTTGTCCTAAAGAAACCTCCGAAGCCATTTTCTTTCATTTACATAAGTTATCCACACTACCAAATTAGAAGCCTATCCAACCTAGAGGATGCTCGCCCATTAGATCATCACTCTCCAATCCCTCTCAAACACTAAAATCTTTCTAACCTAAAGAATGCAATGCTGGTTAGACCATAATTGAAGGCATGGGAGCAAGTCTCCTTAGAGCCTAAGAGCCAAGTGAGGGCGTGCGCCTAATGGAAATCATGGAAGTAAAATGTGTATCATGCAAAAGATAGATCTAAAGTATATTGTCGGCTATGTTTTGCCTAAATTTGAAATATACATAGCCTACTATGCAATTACATACAACTATTAATAGACGTGCAAGTACATTTCATAAACCATGTGCAAAAATTTAAACAAGTTCAAGCAACACAAATATCCAATATTTCAATATTACGAAGTAACAGTATCCAAATGTTCCAAACAAATCCAAGAAATAAATGTAAGCATATTAATGTGTACAAGATTCAATCTCTTTTTATTGTTTCATTTTTTAGTAAAAGATGAATTCACTATGGCAATGTTCTACATTGGATCATATGCCATTATATCCTCAATCCATTGGATCATATGAATTCCCTATAAGCATATTAAATGTGATGAGAGCGAGTGTCATTATTGTCTTTTATCATTTTTTTAGTCATTTTTTTAGTCATTTTTAGTATTCCTTTTATTTTTAGTATTCATTGTATTTTTCTTTTTGTTTAGTAGTTTGAGGAAGGAAGGTTAATTGGCACTTAAGGGCATAATTGTAATTAGATACTTAGCTCAGAGGCCAAGAAACCTCCTTCCAATAAATACCCTTTTGTAGCCTCATTTGAGGCTTTCTTCCATATTTTGAGATAATGATTAGAGAGAGTTTGAGAGAGAATTATCTTTTCTTGCTCCCATTTGACGTCATTTACGTCAATTGATATCAGAGCCTAGTTCGCTCCACCGGTTGTTGTTGTTGTTGATGTAAAACATAAACTCGTAAACAACGTCAAGGTGGGTTCAAAAAAGGATGAGCACCTCCGCGGCAAACACTTTCGATCAAATCATAGCAGCCCTCAATCAATTGAAGGTTCAAATGGATGAGATGAACGCCGAAATCCATCATCGGCAACCACCACGGACCGCCCCACACCGCACCGGTAACATCTCAAAACCCTAACCCTAATTCCCCAAAATCAACCCATTCTATCCCTCTACCCCAACAAAACCCTAATTTTGCAAACCCTAACCCCAATTTCAATTAAGAAAGCACCGTCGCTAAGGAGGGCGCTCCACCACCACAACCTACCAGCCGGACTAAAAAAAAAATCCAAGAACACCGTGATCGACCCAAAACTGCCCCTTTAACCGCTGCTGCCCCGGGACTGCCTAAACCCACCGGAAATCCTCCACTGACCTCCGGTTATGCCCTCTGAAGCAAGACAGCTCGGGTGGAGGGCCAAACAGCCCCGATTATGCCGCCGACAGCGCTGGCCGAGGTCTCCGACCAGGTTTGCACTTTTCAAGAGCCCAATGGTCTCAATCAGGGTCACCGTATCCCCTCGATTCCCCTGAGGTTGGTCCGACAATTTTTTCTCAAGTTGTGCTCACATGACACATCCCGCGGGTGGAACATATTCTCCAATTATTGCTGAAATGCTCCGTGACATTCAGCACACAAAAAAATCAAATCCGTATATATACAAATGTAACAAACCCCAAATCTTGAACCCCAAACCCTAGAATTTTCATCCTCCGACATTCATAATAATTTCACCCACCAAAATTCACCACCACCCCCTATACCTCCTCCACCACCACCCAATATATCAATACACCACCATATGCCCCCTCCACACCTTCCCCCACCCCGAATTCTTGTCCCTTCCCACTCTCCACCACCACATCCACCCAATTACCCCACTTACCCACATGACTACCCCTTGCCCCCTATCTCCATTTGCCCTCGTCACCACCCACAAAAACACCTTGAAAACCCCTAAATACCCCCATACCCCAGCTCCACTCGTTACCACACCCACCCACCCCATTCCACTTTCCCCACCCTCCTGCCCCCACCTATTCTACACACCTCTTCACCACTCGCGTACCCTCTCCATGTACCACATCATCAACCCCCATAAGATACCCGTTCATTTCATTTGGCACCCGTTGATTCTCATGAGCGGGTACGAGAGTGGATTACCCTACCTCCACATGATGATCCCCTTTCACCCCGACCCCACTCCGCTCCCAAGTTTGAGCCACCCCCTCCTACGGAGTGCTGCACTGATGTTTCTCCTTTCGACTCCCTGGCCCAAAGGTTATTCCATATGTCCTTCTCTCCGGGCGCCATAGTTTTTTATATTATCAGAAGGGGCATCATATGAACCACTGCCCTACTGCCAGCCGTTGGTCCCAGCTCTACCTACTTCTCAACCACGACTCCACGAGAGACTCTCCCACCTCATACCACTCCTCCTGCCGCCCTAGTACCCCCACCAGCTCCTGACCCTCCTCATCCACCGCCTCAGAGAAGCCCCCAGCGCGCCATACTTCCTGAGCCTCCGTCAGGTGATGATGATCTCGATGAGGATGCTCTGGCCCTTCAGGGTGGTGATGTCATTACTCAGTTGGCACTTCAGTTACTCTCACGGAGTATGCAGGGTGACATTAGGGTGGATGTCCCGATGTTTGACGACCACTTACAACCCAATGCCGTCGTTGACTGGCTTGTCGCCATGTAGCGGATATTTGAGTACAAGCGGCTAAATGGCTGCCGGTATGTCTTGCTAGCGACTACTAAATTTATGGGTTACGCAAGTGTTTGGTGGAACGACTTGGAGCAACGTCGTGTTCTTGAGGGTCAGCCTCCTATACAGGCTTGGGCGGAGCTTCATGCCCAGTTGATGCCAGCTTTTGTCCCCGCCACTTATGAGCGTGACCTATTCTTGCGAGTCCAGTCTCTTCGGCAGGACACCACAGTTTTGGACTACACTGACCGCTTCCACCTTCTTTGTACTCGTGCCCACCTCGAGAGAGCGAGGAATAGAGGATCAGCAGATATATTCATGGCTTGCAGGACTATATCCAGCTCGATCTCGATTTACGTGACGTCACCTCCTTTGCTAAAGCAGTGAAGTACACCACTAAAGTTAAGACTTTTCATCAGTCTGCTCCTCCTCCCCGTGGCCGCTCCATGACAGCTTTGCTCCTACTGTGACTCCCTCTACTGCAGTTAATCCTACTCCTACGGTTCCTCCTCCTGCACCCGCTCATCCGGTCACCTTTAAATGCTAAAACTGTGGGGTGATTGGTCATCAAGCCTCGGATTGTTCCCTTCCCCATCGTCACGCTCTCCTGTACGTATGGTTCCTGCCACAGGTAAGACCTGCTAACGGACGTGACAGAACGGCCTTCTTCATTGAAGCACTATCGATCTATTACCTGGAAACGAATTCCCTCAACCCCGTATTATCGACTGAGTCGGCCTGAAAGCAGCCAACTCCGGATCAAGCCAAGCGGAGGCCCATCCATCCACTCGACCAATCCAAACAATAGTCAAAGGGATGCGATGCCATTAGATGAGATAGAAGTGCGAATCGCAGTGCAGGAGCTTTGAAAGGGGAATATGGATTGGCCGGGTAGCCTTTAATCCTTTCGCCCTCCTTCCTAGGGTTGGTGTGGCTCTGTTCCTAACCTTAGCCCTAGCTTTTCCCTCGAGCTAATAGTAAACCACCTCACGTGCCACGGCAGGAACCTATATAGCCGACTCTATACGCCAAATAGGCCGACAGGAGCCAGTTTAAGTAAGTGTAGCAAAGGTTCATTTCAAAATGGTTTGAGGCCCGGCAGTACGCGAGCGCAACAACGGAGGGGGTTTCACAGCCAACATTCTGGAACTTCCAAACCAAAGAAATGCAACATGAGAAGGAGCTTTTTACGTGAAGCTTCAATAGAATGAATTCGGTAAGGGTAGAATACGCCCTATGGTTGATCGAAGGTCCTGTGCCACTTGAACTCAAATCTATCTTACCTTCAATCCATCTTTGCCAGCTCATAACAAAATGTTAGACCAGTTTGACAAGCGGATCAGCTCGATTACCGCTGTAACTAGACTGGCTGGACTTGCGGAAAGATTCTATAAGCTTTAGCAATGGAAAATCTTTTCTATGTACCTGCCGGAATAGATGATTTATTCAAGCCGCCATCCCAACCTGGCACTTCACTGGCTTTACTAATGTAACCTTCCGACCGTGCCCGTAAAGACTCTATCTCTACAGCCGCCCCAAGCCTCTGATCTCAAGTCTTCAAAAAAGAAACCGGAGGCCTCATCCGGAGTTGGACAATTTAATGAAATTCTTCTTCATTCTCAACAGGAATGCATCAACAAAACTGCCCTTTCATATAGATCGTCGTGGCATGAACTTTGTCAATATATTCCTCAATTCCATCGAGCATATTGATCTTGATTATTCCAGCTTAGTTTTGTTGAGAGTTCTCTTTCTGGACCAAACCCATCAGGTGATCCTGAGTATCTTGAGGAGGCACCGAAGGACACAGCCCAGCAATCCCTCATTACTATCCTTGATGGTGACACTGAAGGCCCTCCCCTGAGTTCAAGGACGAACTCTTTCAGGGGCGAGAGTGATGAGAATGAGGGTTATTATCGTCTTTTATCATTTTTTAGTCATTTTTAGTATTTCTTTTATTTTTAGTATTCATTGTATATTTCCTTTTGTTTAGTATTTAGAGGAAGGAAGGTTAATTAGCACTTAAGGGCATAATTGTAATTAGATACTTAGGTTTGAGGCCAAACAGCCTCCTTCCTATAAATACCCTTTTGTAGCCTCATTTGATGCATTCTTCCATATTTTGAGATATTGATTAGAGAGAGTTTGAGAGAAAATTATCTTTTCTTGCGCCCATGTGACATCATTTACGTCAAAATGTGTCCAAGATTCAATCTCTTTTCACTCTTAGATTTCCTTTCCTAAAAGATGAAATACAGGATCTTGATAAATAAGTCTTATTTACATAAAATATTTCTTAATTGCTCCTGCCAAAACATATTTTTCTTAATACTTCCTATTTGCACATGTAGCAAATTTACTTACTGCATTCAGGACTTATTCGAGCAAAAATGTATTTTTATGGGATCTCCGTAAGACCTAGTTGATTACATACTTAGCAAACTATACCAATTGGTAAAAATCCCTATATATATAGTTCGTCCAGGTGTGCACTTGAGATGATGCGAACACCCGTGCAAACTATTTTTTTTAAATAGCAAAAAATGAATTTTCTGATGATTTTTTTTTAGATGATATTCATAGTGAGGAGGAGATCATCTCAAAAAAGTTGGTGAGATGATATCAGAAGTTTCAAAAGCCAAATATGCACATATTCATCATTTTTCCACACCATTTTTTAAAGGGAGCTTGAAAAATAAGTCTTCTTTACATAAGACATTTCCTAATTGGTTCCAATAAAAGAAATTTTTCCCGATGGGTACAGTTATACACAAGTTATAAATATTATTTCATATTTACTGTAGGTATTAAATATTTACTACATATTTTGCACAAGTTACACATGTACATGTTTTTAATAGGACTTATTGGAGCAAATAAATGGGACCAAATAGAACAATACAAAATCCGTATCACCAATTTGAGTAGAAATTTAGTAAATGGGACTTTGTTGATAAATATTCCTTTTTTTTTAAATAGCAAAAAATTAAATTTTTTGATGATTTTTTTCACATAATTTCAATAGTGAAGAGATCATCTACAAAAAAATTCATTATACAATTTATTTTTTTACTAATTTAAAAAAAATGAAATGTACGGGAATATGAATATATATATATATATATATATATACGGCGCTGATCAAATGCGGAATAGCTTAAGGACTAGTCCGTGTGGACCAATTTATTTAAAATACTAAAAAAATAATTTTGAGTTGATTTTTTGGGGGGGATGTTTAAACATTTCAGGATACTCCTAAAAAATCAGTTCAAAATGAATTGTTTTGCTATTTTAAACAAATCGGTCAAAATATGACAGTTTTAATAGCTTAAACTGTCATATTTTGACCATTTTATTTTAAATAGTAAAAAATTCATTTTGAGTTTGATTATTTTTTGGGGTAACTAAAATGTTTAAACACCCCCCAAAAAATCAACTCAAAATTATAATGTTTACTATTTTAAAAAAATTGGTCCATACCAAATTCGCATGGATTTGGTCTGCACTTGATCCTGCCCCCTCTCTCTCTCTCTCTCTCTCTCTCTCTCTCTCTCTTTCTATATATATATATATATATATATGGTGTTTATAACATGAGCCCTAAGGGCACACACTTAGAATCCAAAACTAACTGGGGTAGAATTCCAACATAAAATTAATAGGGCATAAATATTCATGTGGAGCTTTCATACTTACTATTTTGAGACTTAAAACATGTACCCTAAGAGCACATGTTAACATTTTTCATAGAGAGAGAGAATGAGCCAAGCTCTTGTGCACACCCAAGTTTGCTAACATGGTAAACAAATTATTTTTTAGTTGAATTTTTTTGTGTGGTATTTAAACATTTCAAGGAACCAACATAAAAAAAAATCAACTCACAATAACTTTTTTTGCTATTTAAAAAAATCGATCAAACTTTCACAACTTTAATTTTAAAAATTATGAAAGATTGACCAGTTTTTTAAAATAGCAAAAATAATTATTTTGAGCTGATTTTTTTTATGAGTCCCTTGAAATGTTAAAATATCACATAAAAAAATTCAACTCCAAAATATTTTTTTTAATATTTTAACGTGAAAGTTTGACCGATTTTTTTAAAAGAGAAAAAAATATTTTGAGCTAATTTTTTTATATGGATCCCTTTAAATATTTAAATATCATACAAAAAAAAATCTAAACTCGGAAAAAATCGGTATGTATATTTGGTATATACCAGAGTTGTCTATCTATCTATCTATATATATATACACACCCACACGTGTGTGTGCACGCGCGCGCTCATTTATTTATATTGAATCACATATCTCCTTTGAGACAAAAAAAAAAAGAGACATAAATTGCAGATATAAATAAATCAGGCATATTGGTCTCTAAACCCTAGGAAAACAAACTTCGTTTGGTTAATGAAAAACATATGTATGTGTACGAGTTGTTGTGTTTATTGCAAATTACAGCCATCTGATATGTGTGTGTGTGTGTGTGTGTGTGTAAAGAGAGAGAGAGCGGGGCTCGTGTAACCTGATCTGTATTCGTTCACAGCAATGACACAAACGAGAGAGAGATGGTGTATTAATATTATGATGAGATGATGGGGAAATGATGGATAATAGTAGATCCAATATTTTCAAGTGGAGTTAGTAAGTAGTTGCATAGATGCCAATGGGGTACTACAAACCCATGCCCTTTTTATTTTAACTACGGATAGTTAGTTTTGATTGGTAGAATAAGGGATTGGGATAAGATGAGTTATTGCATCCCCAAGTTACAAGATATATTTATCGGGAGTTAATTTTATCTCTTAATTATTAGGGATATTTAGGTTTAGATCCTATTAGACGTTTTTATATACATTCTAGTGTCATCATGTTTTTCTCTTACATATAAGTCATATTCCTAATTTTTTGGAACTTTTTTTTCCAATTTTACCCTTTTAAAACCAACAATCCGTAACTTCCTTGAGGAAGTTACATAAGTGGTTGAACTTTTTTTTTTAATCTTCAAATAATCATAACTTTTGATTCACAAATCCGTTTTTCACAAAATTACTATTTTTGAAATCTGCTCGACGAGATCTATCAAACAAGATCAATGAAGGCTATAAAATTCCAAAGAAAAAAAATTACACAAACAGTAAATTTTACTGTATGCACTAGAATATGAAATAGTTTTATATATTTGACATTTTCACAAACAGACAGTAACATTTACTGTGCTAATACTATACAGTATATATATATATATATATATATATATATATATATATATATATATATATATATATATATATATATATATATATATATATATATACACACATATATATATACATATATATACAGTGGATCCAAACCCTTTTTTTTTCAAAATTACCTTATATTTGAAGGTTCGCGCTAGCGGTATCCAATCCTTACCACCATTATTGGAGCTTCAACGACCTTCGTCAGAGCTCCGATTTGGGGTGGGTAAGGGTGGCATGTGGTGCCGCTGGCGCGGACCTTTGAAAATAAGAGACTTTTGAATAAATGGGCTTTGGATCCATCGAAGTATCATGGGGGGCCGCTGGCGCGGACCTTTGAAAATAAGATTGGATAAATGGGATCGAGATCATCTGGAGCGCCAATTTGGGGTGAATAGGGGTGACACAAAACTTTAAAAATAGGAGCATATTGAATATATATATATATATATATATATAAATGTCATAGATATTAAACTTTATTGTATACACCATAAAATGAAATAGTTTTATATTTCTGACAATTTCACAAACAATAACATTTACTGTGATAATATATTTATGAAATAGTTTTATATATATAACATTTTCACAAACAGTAACATTTACTGAGTTAATATTACACAATATATATAACATTTTCACAAACAGTAACATTTGCTGAGTTTATATATATATATATATACACGGTAGATCCAAACCTCTTTTTTTTTTAAATTACCATATTTTTAAAGGTTTACGCTAGCGACATTCAATCCCCACCACTACCCACCCCAATTGTCGAAGCTTCAACGACTGTCATCAGAGCTATGATTTAGGTGGGTAGTAGTGGCATAGGGTGCCGCTGGTGCGGACCTCTGAAATTAAAAGAATATTAGATAAATGGAGTTTGGATCCACTGGCGCTCCGATTTGGGGTGACAGTGGGTTAGGTTTATATCTATAACATTTTTACAACCGTTAACATTTACTGTGTTATAACACAGTGTATATATATATATACGGTGGATCCAAACCTCTGTTTTCTGATATTGTCTTATTTTTAACGGTCCGCGCTAGCGGTATCTAATTCTGACCACCACCAACCCCAATTGTCGGAGCTCCAACAACCTTCATCAGAGTTCTGATTTGGGGTGACATGGAGTGCCGCTGGCGCGGACCTTAGGAAATAAGGGAATATTGGATAAATGGGGTTTGGATACACCGGCGCTCCAGTTTAAGGTGGGCAGGGGTAGCATTGGATTAGGTTTATATCTGTAATATTTTCACAAATAATAAATGTTACTGTTTGTGAAAATGTTACATCGGCATCCCATGCCACCTCAAATCAGAGCTCTGATGAAGGTTGTTGTAGCTCCGATAAAGGGGGTGGGGATTGGATGCCGCTGGCGCGGACCGTTAAAAATAAGATAATATCAGAAAAAAGAGGTTTGAATATATATATATATATATATATATATATATATATATATACTGTGTTATATGAACACAGTAAATATTAATGCTTGTGAAAATGTTATAGATATAAACCTAACCCAATGTCACCCCTACTCACCCCAAATCGGAGCTTCGGTGGATCCAAACCCCATTTATCTAATATTCTCTTAATTTCAGAGGTCCGCACCAGCGGCACCCTATGCCACTACTACCAACCCAAATCATAGCTCTGATGAAAGTCGTTGAAGCTCCGACAATGGGGGTGGGTAGTAGTGGGGATTGAATGTCGCTAGCGTAAACATTTAAAAATATGGTAATTTTGAAAAAAAAATAGTGGTTTGGATCTACCGTGTGTGTGTGTGTGTCTCTCTCTCTCTATATATATATATATATATATGTGTGTGTATATATATATATATATATATATATATATATATATATATATATATATATATATATATATATATATATTATGTAATATTAACTCTGTAAATGTTACTGTTTGTGAAAATGTTATATATATAAAACTATTTCATAAATATATTATCACAGTAAATGTTATTGTTTGTGAAAATGTCACAGATATAAAACTATTTCATTTTCTGGTGTATACAATAAAGTTTAATATCTATGACATTTTTACAAATTATATATATATATCCAATATGCTCCTATTTTTAAAGTTTTGTGTCACCCCTATTCACCCCAAATTGGCGCTCCAAATGATCCCGATCCCATTTATCCAATCTTATTTTCAAAGGTCCGCGCCAGCGGCACCCCATGATACTCCGGTGGATCCAAAGCCCATTTATTCAAAAGTCTCTTATTTTCAAAGGTCCGCGCCAGCGGCACCACATGCCACCCTTACCCACCCCAAATCGGAGCTCTGACGAAGGTCGTTGAAGCTTCAACAATGGTGGTAAGGATTGGATGCCGTTAGCGCGAACCTTTAAATATAAGGTATTTTTGAAAAAAGAGAGTTTGGATCCACCGGATGTGTGTATATATATATATATATATATATATATATATATATATATATATATATATATATATATATACTGTGTAGCATTACCACAGTAAATGTTACTGTCTGTTTGTGAAATGTCACATATATAAAACTATTTCATATTCTAGTGCATATAGTAAAGTTTACTGTTTGTGTAAAAAAAATTCTTTGGAATTTTATAGTCTTCATGGATCTTGTTTGATAGATCTCATCGAGCAGATTTCAAAAATAGTAATTTTGCGAAAAACGGATTTGTGAATCAAAAGTTATGATCATTTAAAGATTAAAAAAAAAAAGTCTAATTACTTATGTAACTTCCTCAAGGAAGTTACGGATGATTGGTTTTAAAAGGGTAAAATTGTGAAAAAAATTCCTAAAAAGTTGGAATAGGACCTATGAGATTATTAAAAAGTCAATAGGACTTATAAGCTTGTTGACCCGATAAATGGGACCTAGATATAATTACCCCTAATTATTAATAATCAATTATAGTATTATGTTGCATTAGTTTTTTTCATTTTAATCTGAAATTTGAATATTGAATATCAAGTCTGAGATCTGAATTTGAAAAATATGTTTATTTTTATGTTTAAATGTACCTCTGAATGAATGTATTTAGACTGATTCAGACTTTAGATGTAACTCTACATCTTAATCATTTAGAAGCAAATATAGTCATTAGCGTCTTAATCATTTAAAAAACAAATTTATTTGTTCGTTATTAAGTGTGAATGGTTTAGATTCAGATTTAAGAGGTGAAATCAAACACCACCTTAATCTCTTATTTAGTGTAGGTACTAAAATTCTACAAAGAGTAATTCCAGAAAAGTATAACCGAACTAGAAAAACAAATCACACAATCGCACAACACAAGAATATACGTGGGTCGGCAGCGTGCCTACGTCCACTTGGTGTTTCTCTTTTTCTTATTAATCAGTTCGCAATAACAAGAATCACATGACCCTTTTTTCAGGGGTGAGGGTTATATTTATAAGGAGCAGAAGGTGAATGAGTCATGTAGGACTCTGGGAGCTTTGGATATAGTTCTCGCTTGATCAAACTAATCTTGCCCCCGAGATTCTCGTTGATCGGACTCCCGTTTATTCTTATCCTTAAGTCGCGATCCCTATATGTGCTATCGGGCAGGTGTCACCCAATCTGAATAACTCGAGATATTTTTCCCACAATTGCCACCAAAGCTTTCCAGTCTAAAAAGGGTGGAAATCTTTGATCACCGGTGATCAGTGATTATGGTCGGCAGTGGCTCTTCATCACCAATTTGGGGTTGGTTTCGGATTACATCAACATTTGTGAGAGTTTGGAGTAAAAAAGCTTTATGTTCTTGCCATTGAGCATTGGATGGCATGCTTGTAATTTAACTTGACTTTCCAAGGATACGTTGGTGAAAAGTGCATGAAAATACCAAAGGTTGGGGCGCGCGTGTGTCAGTTGCCACTTTGGATCTTATTTCAAATGGTAAGTCACTTTGGGAGTTAAACCACACGGTTTCAAAGTTCTCCTTACAGCCATTTTGCATTCCGTTTCAAATATTCAAGACGTTGGGGGCTTTTTTCATCTTTCTTAACTTGTAAGTCTTCTTCATTCTCTATTTTTCTCTGTAATTTATTTTCATCTCTTATTTTCTTCCTTGTATCTTTTTGCGTTCTTTCTTCTTGAATTACAAAAATGATGTATGATGTGAATGCCAAAACCCTAGGAGAATTTAGGAAAAGATTTTCAATCCTTGATTGGGTGAAAATCGAATGTGTCAGGAAACTCGATGGCTACTACATTTTTTTCAGGGGGGATGTTTAAACATTTCAGGATACTCTTGGAAAAAAATCAACTCAAAATGAATTATTTTGATATTTTAAACAAATCGATCAAAATATGACAGTTTTAATCAGCTTAATCTATCATATTTTTATCAATTTGTTTTAAATGGTAAAAGATTTAATACTGAGTTGATTATTTTTAGGGGGTACACAAAAATGTTTAAACACCACCAAAAAAATCAACTCAAAATTATTTTGTTTACTATTTTAAAAAAATTGGTCAGTACTAAATCCGCATGGACTTGGTCCGCACTTGATCCTGCTTCTCTCTCTCTCTCTCTCTCTCTCTCTCTTTCTCTCTCTCTCTCTCTCTCTCTCTCTCTCTCTATATATATATATATATATATATATATATATATATACACACTGAATCACATATCTGCTTTGAGACATAAATTACAGATATATATAAATCAGGCATAACAAAACAACTTAACACATACACATAGCGTAAATCTTATAAATGAGATTGGTATCTAAACCCTAGGAAAAAAATTATTGATTATCTAGGAAACAAATTAGAAAAAAAAGCATTGGTTATCTAGTAAACAAATTTCATCTGGTTAATGAAAAATTTGTGTATGGGTTTTTGTGTTTATTGCAAATTAAAGCCAACTGATACATATGTGTGTGTGTAAAGAGAGAGAGTGGGGGAGGTTAATGTAACATGATTTGAGTTTGTTCACAACAATGAGACAAACAAGAGAGGGATGATATATTAATATTATGATAATGCAGAAATGATGGATAATAGTGGATCCAATATTTTTAAGTGGAGTTAGTAAATAGTAGCATAGATGCCAATGGGGGCACTAAAAACCCAAGCCCTTTCTATTTTAACCACGGTTAATTTAAGGTTAGTTTGATGGGTAGAATAAAAGGTTTACAATAAGATAAGAGACTTACGTGGTATTTGATTTTACTTTTTAAGTTTGAATCTGAATTGTCCGGATTTAAGTGAAAACAAATATTGTTTGCTTTTTTAAATGATTAAGAGATTAAAAATTATATTTGGCTATGAATGATTAAAAGGTTTGGTTACATGTGAAGTCTGAATTTAAAATCTGAATCAGTCTAAATACATTCATGTGAGGACAAAATTCCAAACAGTGTTAATTTGTATGTATCGGCACTATTCCGGACAAAAACCACTTTGAGTTATAGATAGATTTTATTTATCACGATTCCCATATAGTCTATGACGTTGTGCTGGGGACATAGTGACCAAGCTTCAAAGATAGATCATGTCGTGTTTATTGGTGCGTATTTCACGTCTTCATATCATGCTCCGAGACTCTCTCAGGTGTGAACGCATATGTTTATGGGATTTGAAAATATTTTTTAAGGATGATATTTTATTTAAAATGCTTTTAATTACAAAGGATTTCAAAGATAAAACCATCCTTATTGTTTCAAGATCCGAACTTTCATACACATATGTTATAGAAATCTCAGTTTGCACCATTAGAGTTTGTTCATTTCTGTTGAACACAAATTGTTTTGTCGAGTTTTGCGGTGAAGAAATGGTGGACTCTGTGTTCCTAATCGTATAGATTTGTCGAAGCCGTATCGGTGGATACCGAGGCACATGTGGACTTGTGTATCATGGACCTGACATAGGTGGACTCCTACGCCGCACTATGGAAGAGCGGTTAAAGCATAGAAGAGTGTCAAGGCTTGTGGGGATCGAATCATTGGGTAAGTCTACTGTCTGTACTTTATATAATCGTGTCATAGTGATTATCTGGCTTGGGTCGTCCGAGGTTTTTACCCTTAGTGGTTTTCTCGTACATCGGCGTATTTCATGAACTTTACTTTATTTTACTTGCTTAATCACACTAGATGCATGTTTAGGATTAACAAGATAAAATTGATTTAAGTAAACTTGGTTCACAAAATTGGTGCATACTAAAATTGAAAAAGGGTTTTGAAAAATGTGTTTTCACCTAAAGGACACACAAAAAGGGCCTTTACAGATTAGTATCAAAGTCGATTGCACTTAGTTATTGTGTAGATCCTTCTTTGTAACTTGTTGTATGGTTATTTGTTTCTCACTCTAGTGTTTTTTTGCTCGATGGATTCTCCTAGCTTTGATGAATTAAATCTCTTGAATTTGAAGTTTGCAAAAAGAATTAAAATTCTTGAAGAAGAAAATTCTCATTTTAAAAATATAATTGAATATTTGCAAACATTTCAAACTCAAAGAGCTATCATTCGTGAGAAGTTTGTTGCATTATATGATGACTTTAAAATTGTCTAAGGACGAGAGTCCTTATTTTGGAGAAAGAATTAGAGGACGTTTAAAATTATAGTGTGAATATTTGTGCCGTTGAAGAAAGTGTTTTGATTAATGATATAAGGCACGTGAGAAGACTCTTAGGGAAAAGTTTACTTTCATTGAGGGGGAGATGGATAACCTTCTTAGGGTAATTGAAAATTTAAAGAAAGAGTCCCTAAAATTTAAAGAGTTTAATTATTTGCTTGAGTCTTATTTTGAAGTTGAAAAATAATATAAAAGACTCGAGTAGTTTGAGTAGTAATGGTAATGGCTCGTCTTATTCTAATGCTTCGAATGTTAAAGCCAAAATCATAGTTTGTTTTCTAGGGTCAAGAACATCCCAGGGTATTAGAAAAGGTCAACCCAAAGGTTTCATTCCTCATTGTGTTTACACATGTTCGCATTGCGGTAGGAAAGGTCACCTTAGGCATTTTATCTTGGAAAAGACCCTAGGAAGTTTAATCGTAGTGTCCTGTCGGCTCCCATTACCCCTCGAGTTAGTTATACACCTATTTCGGTTAGGAAATCTATTTTGAATACACTAAATGTTATATTGGTTGATTCTCACATGCTTGCACATAATGCTTCATATGTTATTTCTTATGTATGATTGCTTGTATGATCATATTTGTCATACGTTAGTTGGGCTACTTAATATATACCTGACTAGTGTTATGACATGTTTATCTCTTTATATTATTTTTTTCATTTATTTGAGTCTTATTTGAAGAAATTCAAAAAGATTTTATTTTGGGGTTAAATTTTTTTTTTTTGAAGAACACAAAAAGATTTTCGATTTATTTTTATGTCACGAGTTTTCCTATTTGATATGGTATATTGGTATGCTTGGACACCCGTCGTTTCATTATCCATATGGCTAGGACATTTGGTCATAATTGTGGATGCTTAGAATGATCTTAACAATTGGTTAATGGGGTTGTTTCGAAGTTGATTTTCATTTGGATTCGACTTTGTATATATGCCATCGCGCACACATGCACGAGCTTACATAAATGTTTGACTTCTCATGTATATTTGAGTTTGGTGAGATGTTATCCTCTCAACTTTGCCATCTATGCGTAATTAGACCTTAGGAGGAGGTGTGCATATAAGAACCGTTGCCCGTGAGGATAGATATGTTTAAATTGAAAAAATGATGAGTGTGTACGGGAAAGGACTATGAGAGTATAATAAACTCATCACGAAAGTCACCATTTAAAAGAGCCTAAAAAAATTAAGGCATTTAAAAAGATCATTTATATACCAAATGGGGCCAATAGGATTTCATTAAGGAGAGAAAGTAGAAACCTCAAAAGAATTACAAAAAAATATATGAATATATGAGGGAGTTTGAATGGAAAAGTACAATGGGTTTGCATCATGAATCCTAATGTTGAAAAATCATGTCATAACGCTATTTGTTTGGTAGAATCGTCAAAATTTCGGATTTGTGTGCATAATGTTAATTTTATTCATTAAGCCCAATATATTAATTGTCACATATGGCTAAAACTTAGTTTGATGATAATTAACTATCAATTAGAGCTTCTTGATCGTTTCGATATGTTTAAGTTGCGATTCATTTGTTGTAGTTCAAGCCCATTCACTATGTACCCATGTTTAGGCACATTGATACCATGTTATCATGTAACTCATATTTTATATTTTGAGTATGTTTTTCGTACTTCCAGTTGCTGTTTTTAGAAGAAAAAAAATGGCTGGGAATCATGCATATTTTTAGAGCTGGAATTGAAAGTTTTTGAAGTCATTAGAATAACTTGTGGCTGTCGTTCAAACGACAAGTCCACGTCGTTAGATCACTGGATCAAACGACCTTAGAAACGTGGTATATTAAGTGTCAGATATGGTCGTGAGATAGGTCAATAGATAGATGCTTCATGCGATATGCTAGTGTTTTAGGTTGTTTCTTAGCCTGGATCGAACGAGATGTTTTTGTCGTTTCAACGACATTTCTTTATCGTTCAAACGACCTATGTTGACTTTTTAAATCTTCATTCTGTTTTGTACCTGCTTCGTATATATGCTGATATTACACTGTTTTGGTACTTCTCGGTTGTTTTGGATAGTTTATATGCAGTCGATATTGATTATTCACGATTGATTTTTATATTGTAATGATTTCGTCAAGTCACATCATTCCTAATATTGATGATTCATATTTATGACCATTTGCTGGCTACGATTTGAGATACTCTGATTATATTTAGCTAGTTCATCATGTTAATCTATATATGCTTCTAATGTTATATTCATGCTAGATATTAGTTACATGTTTATTTTTCTCACTAGTTGTCTATTCGAGACAAAAAAAAAGGGGGGGAAAGAGGGAGAGATACATATGAGATGTAGGGGAGATATTTGCTAGTATTTTATATATTAGTATCATATTTATTTTATATATCATTTTTTCCTCCATACTTCACATGGTATTTTGTAAGGAAAAATTTCCAATTGAGTTAATTTGTAAGTGTTGGCTTAATTTCGGACAAAACTATTTGAGTCATAGGATAGACGTTGTTGTGCCTTTCAAGCCTATGACGTTTGAGTTGAAGACGTAGCGGCCAAGATTTGGAAGATATCATCATTACCGATTTATGTGCCAAGTTTTTACGTCATCAACATTTCAAGTCCATGGTCTCTACAGGTATGAATGCATATTATATATAGAGAGACTTGGATATTTTCTATTGGGTGCCATTTTTGTACTAAACACTGTTTAAAATGAATTTTTATTTTTTAAAAGAAAAATAATATTTTCTGAAACGTCGTTTGAACGACATTGCCAGGTCGTTCGAACGAGATATTCAACGAGATTTTCTCTATTTTCTCGTTAGAAGTTTTGTTCGAACGACATATCTAACGGAATTTTTCACTATTTTCTCGTTAGTAATCTCATTCGATAAACTCGTTCGAACCACGTCGTTCGAATAACCGACGTCAGTTTTTGACAATTTTGCTTAAAAAACTCCCACGTTCCCACTATTTTTACACCTACTTTTAAGATTTTGAGAACAAATTTTTCAGGGGAACTCTTTCAGACTTTAGAGAGGATTATAGAGAAAATATTCTTAACCAAAAAGTCTCAGTTTGCGTGTTGATTTTTCATTGTTTAATTTCTACCAAAATACAAAGTTTACACCCATGTTTTAGTTTGATCCAAGTTCCTACATATATTATATTGTCTGAGATCATCTTTTTAGCACTGGATTTCTTCTCTACCCAAAAGGAGAAAAGTTTCCAACGGAGGAGTCTGTTCGTTGTTTTTATGTCTAAATGTACCTCTCAATGAATGTATTTAGACTGATTGGACATCAGATGTAACTATACCTCTTAATCATTCAGAGGCAAATATAGTCGTTAACGTCTTAATCATTTAAAAAACAAACTTTATTTGTTCGTTAGTAAGTCTGAATGGTTCGGATTCAGATTTAAGAGACAAAATCAAACACCACCTTAATCATTTATTTAGTGTAGGTACTGAAATTCTACAAAGAGTAATTCCAAAAAAGTAGAACCGAACTAGAAAAACAAATCACATAATCACACAACACGAGAATATACGTGGTTCGGCAGCGTGCCTACGTCCACTTGGTGTTTCTCTTTTTCTTATTAATCAGTTCGTAATAACAAGAATCACATGTCCCTTTTTTCAGGGGTGCAGGTTATATTTATAGGGAACAGAAGGTGAATGAGCCGTGTAGGACTCTGGGAGCTTTAGATATAGTTGTCGCTTGATCAAACTAATCTTGCCCCCGAGATTCTTGTTGATCAGACTCCCGTTTATTCTTATCCTTAAGTCGCGATCCTTATATGTGCTATCGGGCAGGTGTCACCCAATCTGAATAACTCGAGATATTTTTCCCACAATTGCCACCAAAGCTTTCCAGTCTAAAAAGGGTGGAAAGCTTTGATCACCGGTGATCAGTGATTATGGTCGGCAGTGGCTCTTCATCACCAATTTGGGGTTGGTTTCGGATTACATCAACATTTGTGAGAGTTTGGAGTAAAAAAGCTTTATGTTCTTGCCATTGAGCATTGGATGGCATGCTTGTAATTTAACTTGACTTTCCATGGATACGCTGGTGAAAAGTGCATGAAAATACCAAAGGTTGGGGCGCGCGTGTGTCAGTTGCCACTTTGGATCTTATTTCAAATGGTAAGTCACTTTGGGAGTTAAACCACACGGTTTCAAAGTTCTCCTTACAACCATTTTGCATTCCGTTTCAAATATTCAAGACGTCGGGAGCTTTTTTCATCTTTCTTAACTTGTAAGTTTTCTTTGTTCTCTATTTTTCTCTGTAATTTTTTTTCATCTCTGATTTTCTTCCTTGAATCTTTTTGCGTTCTTTCTTCTTGAATTACAAAAATAATGTATGATGTGAAGGCCAAACCCCTAGGAGAATTTAAGGGAAAAAATTCAATCCTTGATTGGGTGGAAATCGAATATTCGATGGTTGCTACATTTTTTTCGGGGAGGGGGGGGGGGGGTGTTTAAACATTTCAGGATACTCTTGGAAAAAAATCAACTCAAAATGAATTATTCTGCTATTTTAAACAAATCGGTCAGAATATGATAGTTTTAATCAGCTTAATCTATCATATTTTTATCAATTTGTTTAAAATAGTAAAAAAATTAATTTTGAGTTGATTAAGTTTAGGGGGTACACAAAAATGTTTAAACACCACCAAAAAAATCGACTCAAAATTATTTTGTTTACTATTTAAAAAAAATTGGTTCGTACCAAATCAGCATGGACTTAGTTCGCACTTGATCCTGCCTCTCTCTCTCTCTCTCTATCTATCTATCTATCCATCTATCTATCTATCTATCTATCTCCCTCTCTCTCTCTCTGTATGTATATATATATATATATATATATATATATATATACACACTAAATCACTTATCTGCTTTGAGTTGAAAAAAAATGAGACATAAATTGCAGATATAAATAAATCAGGCATAACAAAACAACTTAACACATACACATACACGTAGCGTAAATATTATAAATGAAATTGGTATCTAAACCCTAGAAAAAAAAATTACTGGTTATTTAGGAAACAAATTAGAAAATAAAATCATTGGTTATCTCCTAAACATATTTCATTTGGTTAATGAAAAATATGTGTATAGGTTTTTGTGTTTATTGCAAATTAAAGCCATCTGATACATGTGTGTGTGTGTAAAGAGAGAGAGGGGGGGGGGGGGGGTTAATGTAACACGATCTGCGTTTGTTCACATCAATGAGACAAACAAGAGAGGGATGATACATTAATATTATGATGATGCAGAAATAATGGATAATAGTAGATCCAATATTTTCAAGTGGAGTTAGTAAATAGTAGCATAGATGCCAATGGGGGTACTAAAAACCCAAGCCCTTTATATTTTAACCACGATTAATTTAAGGCTAGTTTGATGGGTAGAATAAAGGGTTTCTAATAAGATAAGAGACTTACGTAGTATTTGATTTTACTTTTTAAATCTGAATCTGAACTGTTTGGATTTGAGCGAAAATAAATATTGTTTGATTTTTTAAATGATTAAGAGATTAACAATTATATTTGTCTATGAATGATTAAAAGTTTGGTTACATATGAAGTCTGAATCAGTCTAAATACATTCATGTAAGGACAAATTTCCAAACAATGTCTATTTATATGTATCGGCATTATTCCGGACAAAAATCACTTTGAGTCATAGATAGATTTTATTTATCACGATTCCCGTATAGTCTATGATGTTGTGATGAGGACATAGTGACCAAGCTTCAAAGATAGATCATGTCTTGTTTATTGGTGCGTGTTTCACGTCTTCATATCATGTTTCGAGACTCTCTTAGGTATGAACGCATATGTTTATGGGATTTGGAAATATTTTCTAAGGATGATATTTTATTGAAAATGCTTTTAAATTGGGTTTATTCTGAGATAAATCTTGTTTAGAGTCGTATGGATCTTTCCCTATTTGAAGGATCAAACGACATCTACATTCGTTCAAACGACATGTAGAAGTCGTTCAAACGATATGAACTTCTCTTCTAACGAGATGGCTATTTCGTTCGAACAACATGCCAATATCGTTCAAACGACGCGCCGACTTAAAGTTTTTATTTAAGGCATCTTTTGCTCAGAATTTTGAGAGTGCAGAACAAAAAATACAAAACAGAAACATATATTTTTTTGCAGTTTGTTTACAAAGGATTTTAAAGATAAAACCATCCTTATTGTTTCAAGATCCGAAATTCTATACACATATGTTATAGAAATCTTAGTTTGCACCATTGGAGTTTGTTCATCTTTATTGAACACAAGTTGTTTCATCGAGTTTTGCGGTGAAGAAACGATGGACACTGTGTTCCTAATCGTATGCATTTTTCGAAGTTGTATCGGTGGATACCAAGGCACATGTGGACTTGTGTATTATGGACCTGGCATAGGTGGACTCCTATGTCGCACTATGGAAGAACGATTGAAGCATATATGAGCGTCAAGAATTATGGGGATCGAGTCGTTGAGTAAGTCTACTATATGTACTTTGTATAATCGTATTATAGTGATTATCTGGCCTGGGTCGTCCGAGGTTTTTTCCCTTAGTGGTTTCCTCGTACATCGGTGCATTTTGTGGACTTTACTTTATTTTACTTGCTTAATCACACTAGATGCATGTTTAGGATTAACAAGATAAAATTTAGTTAAGTAAACTTGGTTCACAAAATTATCGCATATTAAAATTGAAAAAGGATTTTGGAAAAAGTGTTTTCAACTAAAGGACACACAAAAAGGGCCTTTACAAATTAGTATCAGAGTTGATTGAACTTAGTTATTATGTAGATCCTTCTTTGCAACTTGTTGGTTGGTTATTTGTTTCTCACTTTAGTGTTTTTCTCTCTCGATGGATTCTCCTAGCTTTGATGAACTAAATCTCTTAAATTTGAAGTTTGCAAAAAGAATTAAAATTCTTAAAGAAGAAAATTCTCATTTTAAAAATATGATTGAATATTTGCAAACATTTCAAACTTAAAGAGATATCATTCGTGAGAAGTTTGTTGCATTATATGATGACTTTAAAATTGTCTAAGGAATAGAGTGAGAAGAGAATCCTTATTTTGGAGAAAGAATTAGAGGACGTTAAAAATTCTAGTGTGAATATCTGTGTCGTTGAAGAAATTGTTTTGATTAATGATTATAAGGCACGTGAGAAGACTCTTAGGGAAAAGTTTGCTTTCGTTGATGGGGAGCGGGATAACCTTCTTGGGGTAATTGAAAATTTAAATAAGGAGTCCCTAAAATTTGATGAGTTTAATTCTTTGCATGAGTCTAAAATTTTGAAGTTGCAAATAATTTAAAAGACTCGAGTAGTTTGAGTAGTAATGGTAATGGATCGTCTTGTTCTAATGCTTCGAATGTTAAAGCCAAAATCATAGTTTATTTTATAGGGTCAAGCACATCCGAATGTGTTAGAAAAGGTCAACCCAAAGGTTTCATTCCTCGTCGTGTTTACACATGTTCACAAAGGTCACCTTAGGCATTTTTACTTTTATCTTGGAAAAGACCCTAGGAAGTTTAATTATAGTGTCATGTCGGTTCCCATAACCCCTCGAGTTAGGTATACACCTGTTTCAATTAGGAAATCTGTTTTGAAGACACTAAATGTTAGAATGGTTGATTCCCACATGCTTGCACATAATGCTTCATATGTTGTTTCTTATGTATAATTGCTTGTATGATCATATTTGTCATACGTTAGTTGGGCTACTTGATATATACATGGATAGTGTTATGATATGTTTATCTAGTTGTATTATTTTTTCATTTATTTGAGTCTTATTTTAAGAAATACAAAAAGATTTTATTTTGGGGTTAAAAATATTTTTTTAAAAACACAAAAAGATTTTCGGTTTATTTTTGTGTCATGAGTTTACCTGTTTGATATGGCATATTGGTATGCTTGGACCCCCATTGTTTCATTATCCATGTGGCTAGGACATTTGGTCATAATTGTGGATGTTTAGAATGATCTTAACAATTGATTAATGGGGTTGTTTCGAAGTTGATTTTCATTTGGATTCGACTTTGTATATATGCCATCGCGCATACATGCACGAGCTTACATAAATGTTTGACTTCTCATGTATATTTGAGTTTGGTGAGATGTTATCCTCTCAACTTTACCATCTATGCGTAATTAGACCTTAGGAGGATGTGTGCATGTAAGAACCGTTGCCCGTGAGGATAGATATTGTTTAAATTAAAAAATTGATGAGTGTGCACGGGAAAGGATTGTGAGAGTATAATAAACCCATCGCGAAAGTCACCACTTAAAAGAGCCTAAAAAAATTAAGGCATTTAAAAAGCTCATTTATATACCAAATGGGGCCAATAGGATTTCACTAAGGAGAGAAAGTAGAAACCTCAAAAGAATTACAAAAAGAAATATGAATATATGAGGGAGTTTGGATGGAAAAGTATAATGGGTTTGCACTACGAATCCTAATGTTGAAAAATCATTTCATAACGCTATTTGTTTGGTAGAATCGTCAAAATTCCGGATTTGTTTGAATTCTATGGGCCTAGGTGAATTATACAGACTTAAAGAATGGAAGCAACTAATTCAAAGAGTCGACACTAATTTTACAAGCCTAGGTTAGTACTGTGGATCTAAATAGTGGAAGCTACCAATTCAGAGGGTCGAGATCAATTCTACAGGCCTAGGTCAATTCTACGAACCTAAAGAGTTGAAGAGACCGATTCTGAGTGTCGAGGCCAATTCTGTAGGCCTAGATCAATTTGGTGGCCCTAAAGGGTGGAAGCGACCAATTTAGAATGTTGAGGACAATTCTATTTCTACTGGAGAATGCACTGGCACAGGTGCATGATGTAATTGAGAATTCTAATGTTTTGTTAATGCTGGTGCATTTTCATTTTTGGTTTTTAGAATTTTATGGAATTTTTTAAGATCTCTTGAAGAATTTTGTATTTTTTTGAAAAAGGAGATTTTATGAAAAATAGTGTTTTTGATGAATTTTGAGATTTTTCAATTTTTGGAGATTTTAAGGATTTGTTTGTAATTTTTTTTGGATTTTTTGGCCTTTTGTGACAATTTTTTTTTCTAGGGGAGGGGGAGGGATATCGATAGGCATGGGAAAAGGTGTGCGTATAGGAAGTGGCATGGAATATGGAGGACTTTTGATCATGCCAAGTAGCTTTGCCGATAGGCATAGCCATGAGATTGTAGATCATCATATAAAATAGGTGATCTCCTCATTTTTTTCAAACCTTCAAAACTAATCTCTTATATTTACCTCTATAGAAAATAATTTAGTCTATTTCTACCTTTAGAAGATTCGTGGAAGACATGGTGAATAACCCTTTTATTAACACCGACGATTGGGCAGTCGTCAAGTGGGGTCGATTATGTGCACTGGGGATTAGAAATGCAAATGCATACTGTGGTATTATAGATATGGATGATGAGAGGATTCTATTGAAGGAGCGTAGGAATCAACTCTCTACGAGAGTGAAGAACCCAAATGGCTATGTGAGTATTCTTTATTATTTTACTAAATTTTTCTTTCATATTTATTTTCCTTTGGGGATTAATCATTATTGATCTTATGAAGATGGATATCTCTTTGTTGGATTTACGCCCTTGGTGATCGATGTCGATTAAGAAGGTATGGGAGAAATTTCCCATGGAAGTGACGTTGAAGGTGGAGGCTACAGGGTTGGGTCCCCTTGAGGGGCTTTGGATGACACATCGAGATCGTTGGTTATTCTATGTGGTTTAGGAGAGCGTCGGTGGGACACCGCCCAAATGTTCTATCTGGGCATGGGTGAGATGACAGTCACTCCATTAGACATGCATCAGTTGATGGGGATGGAGTATAAGGGTTAGCAAATTGTTGTGGATAGGACATTGTGCATTTTTGAGTCTGTGATCTGGGATGCCCTAGGGGACTTTGGGTAGATATTTTTGGGAAATCTAAGAGGATATCGGTGCTGCAAGAAACCTTGCTAGCGCATCAAATAAAAGTCAATGTTGGTTATTAGGTGTGGCAGGTAGCTCGCGCCTTTATTTTTCTTCTATTACACGGCTTCATGGTGGCACCGATTGGTGATGTAGTTCACATGTGGTTCTCGTCCTTCCTTCGGGTCATCTTTGAGATTAACTTTTATTATTGGGGGAGATTCACATTGTCATCCCTCTATGCTTCTCTGGATGCTTTCATCTAATGTCATCGATAGACTTTTATGGGACCCACGTACCTTCTAGAGTTTGATTTTATTTTTTTGCATTTTCTTCTAGATTTTTTTATTCTTTGATATTTTCATTGAGAGATTTTTGTTCTATTTTACAAATGTGGTTTTACGAGGTGAATGGGTACAACTTAAATTTGATTCCTTTGTAGGCAAGTGAAATGGGGGAGTTCCCGAGGATGCATAGGTTGAGGAAATCAAACAGGGTGTCAGAGGAGTTTTTTACCTTAAAGGATGTAAATGCGATGCTGAATGCCTTTATGAGTAATCAGGTTGGATTTTATTTTCTTATTTTGTTGTGGATTTTTGTGTATTTTCCTTATGTTTTTATGGATTTTGTTAATGATTTATTTTATTTTGGAACATGTGGCACTCAATGCCAGGTGGTAGCAGAGGCTAGGGGAGTTTGTGATCAGATGCGGAGATTATTAGAGCACGAGTTCAGAAATCTATGGTACCTAGGAAAAGGGTTGTGAGGCAAGTGATGGAGGGTGAGGTTAAGTTCACACTATTAGAACCTCCTACTTTCACGAGGAAAGTGGCGAAATTACCGAAAGAGGAGAGGAGGGCGACGATGGAGGGCGAGCCCTCTTTATTCTTCACGGATACAATGATGGGGTACGACTATTTGGATTTTGTGACCAATTGGATAATTGCACCGTCTGTATACGACATGGAGGGTCGGTGCACCTCCACCTTCGACGGGGTCTAGGGGTGGTAGTAGTGTGTCAGGTCCTTCAACTTAGGCATCAGGGAGCGACACAATGGGATCGGAGGCAATTCCCATTCAGCACTTGTCTATTCTTTTTTATCACATCCAGTTAGGTGGATTGCCTATTGTGTGAGTGACTCATCGTCCTCAAGGGACGATATATGATTTCCTTTCGTTCTTTAAGAAGGTTCTTCAGGGGTAGGTATGCCCTTAAAATTTAATTTTGCACTTAGATTTTGATCTTTTCCTCTGTTACTGACTCACCAATTTCTACTTTTTATCTTTTGCAGACAATGCACGTGTCAATGTCTTGGATGCACGATACTAGAGCTTGCATGGCTTCCATTTCTGACCACGTGAGGAAGATAACTTGATCTTGGGGGCACCGTTGACAACTGTTGAGGATCGGGAGGAGATCTCTGATTCTGGAAGCTGAGGGGGTCCACTTCTTGTCGTCATGAGAAGCATTTTTATCGGGTTCCTTGAGTTCGCATTAGGTTTGGAAAATTCAGGATGCATCCTGACAATTTTATTCTTTTGTTGTTTTTCTAGTCCAGCTTGAATTAATGACCCTGTCTACATGATATTTTAATTTTCCTCTGGGGATTTTATTTAATAATGAAAAGTAAAGAAATATGTTTAAAAATAAGAATATGCATTTTTGAAAATTTTCTAGTGAAGAAGTACCAGGGAAACCCTTGTTGTAAGGGATTTATTTAATTATGAGGCATTTAACTTGTGCCGGACTACTTTGTGCCGTAATCGTCCAATTGCCTTGAATCTCTTGCAGGTGGCTTTCCAATTTTGGTACCCCAAAGACCATATGTTCCACTTTGGCCAGGATGAGGTGTGTCCCACCTATTAAGAATTTTTTGTCATGTTTGTGTAACACCCCACCTATTGTAATCCTAGATGATTAGTCCATTATTAAATTAAACTGAAATCATTAATGGTTTAATTCTCAGCATCACTGTCGAAATCCAATTAATTACTAATACCCTAATGTCCCGGTGTCAATTATTTTAAATTCTTAAATTTAACATGCAGTAAGTATAACTGAATAAATTACATTCACTATTTCCACGCACATAATTATGAATAATAAGATAAGGAAAAAAATAAAAATATGTTTGAAAGAACACTCCAGATAAAATCCTCATACAAACATCCATAAATAAAGTTTAAATCAAATACTGTAAATAACTGGAAGTACAATGTCTCTGTAAATGATAACCAACTAGGAATGGGAGACATGCCTGCCTGAGATAAATAAAAAGATAAATAAGAACTGATAAGTGTGGAGGCGTCTACTAGCAAGGTCTTACAGCTTCCACAGTAACTGCAGCATGTCAAATGAAGGAACTCCTAAGCCCGGCGTCCCTGTGGCTAGGCATCTAAAATATTTTTACAAAAATGGATTTGAAATGGGTCAGAGCCCAAGTAAAACAGTTTAAAAAATTTAGCAAGTATTTAAAATGCATCATGATAAGATATTATATACATGTTAGCTCCGCGTACTCTCACTTGAGGTCCTCACATCTCAGCTATTGTGCACGCCTAACGTACTACTCTAACCCACATAGTTATGCTACCCGCCTTACTAGTCTGACTTATATCTTGTCCTGCCTAATAAATTATATTTCCCACCCATATTGCCCATATAATACGATACTACATTTCCAATTCTTTTTTATTTATTAAGAGTCACAAGTTTATGAATAAGATATCACTATCTATCTTATCTACTAATACACCCGTAGTAGAATCAATCGCACTTATATATTTATATCACCCTTATAATATATATGTATATGAAATCCTTAGGTGGAGACCTGCGATGCGGGCATACTCTGCTACCAAGTCTTGCTACATCACGTATTAAGTAAGGACATCGGTTCAGATATCTCCCTTTAACCATAAATCAAATCACACATATTGGAGGCAAACATAGTTCTAAGCCTTTGTGCTACGCACATAATTAATGCACCCAAATGACCGGTCACACCCTTATTCACACAAGTTGTAAGGACAATTTTATCATGTCCGAAATGTTTCATTTGTATATGTCGTATGCCACTATATTTGGCACGTCTCTACACGATCTCACACGACGACCTCAATTCGAATTCTAAGAATCAAGTATTCATTATCTCCATCATGTGTCCCTCATCTGCCTCACCGACTTCACGTTCCATGATTTTAGGCTCGTAATGCAAGTGGTACGCAAGAGAAGTCAAAATAGTGAAACAAGGCCTGATAGGGAAGTTCAAGGGTAATTTGGTAATTTTACAATCACCGTTCAGAGGACCGGTCAACTGGAAAGTTGAAGAGCTTGCCGCAACAAAGATACTGGAAGAAACGTCACCTCAATCTGAGATACGGTGATCAAGTTATGGCCTATTGAAAATGGAGATAAGTCCAAGAAAAATATTTGGAATTTTTCTAAGTGTTTAAAGCTCCTTGACCAACGATTGTCCTCGAACCGAGGGGCTGAACCGATTCGGGGGCGAACCGGTTCACAGGGTACCCGAACCAGTTCGAGGTCCCTGTACGCTGGATAGAATTTCAGAGTCATAGAAATGTGGAACTCTTCATTTGTTTCCCTATAAATACCAACTTCGGGGGAGTTGTTTGCAAGACTTTTATAGACGAATTTGAGAGTCCAAATACCTCAAGTATTCACCTTTTTGAGTCCCAAGACTCATGTTTTGATTCACACAACTTTGCCAAACCTTTGTGAATCCGTTTGCAACCCAAGAACATAACCTCGTGTTTGTTCATACCCTTGTGGAGAAGACCGTCCTTTTTCTTCATTGCTGCCCTCCTGGAAAGGGAAAGTTCCAGCCGCCGACTACAGAACCGACGCCCGCGGGTATTTCTGTGTCACTGTATTTTTACTGTAATCCGTGTAACCATTCCTTGCAATATTATAGTGAAAATAAAAGGTTATGCCCCTTTGGGGGATTTTTCCTCACATGTATGTGTTTGAATATTCTTGCATGTGTTATCATCTTATTCAATCACATGCATGTTTAGGATTTAATTGATAAAAATTGTGTTTAATTAAATAACTTCCTTATTTGAACGCAAGCGCACTCTTCTCAAATTGGTATCAGAGCCAGTTACACAACTTTATCGTGTAATTTTTCGCAAAATTTTCTAAGATATCAATTTTTTGAAAAATTGATTTTTGAAAACGAGTGTGTTCGTAATGGAGAAGTTATATAATAAAATGCCAGTTTTTTACGAGACAAACTATGCATATTGGAAAGCCCGCATGAGATCTGCATTAAAAGTCATTGATGAACATGTCTGGATTTTGGTTGAAAGAGGGTGGACTCCTCTCTCCGTCACTGTTAATAACGTGATTAGTTTAAAACCTCACACTACATGGACTGAAGAAGAATTTAAATGGTCATCTTTTAATTCTAAGGGTTTAAGTGTTATTTCTGGGTCTGTCACACCTGAAGAGTTCAAACGCATAATGACGTGCACCACGTCAAAAGAGGCATGGGATGTTTTGTTACTCACCTATGAAGGAACTAATGCTGTGAAAGAGTCTAAACTGCAAAATTTAACAGCTCAATTTGAAACCATCACCATGCTTGAAACTAAATGTTTTGATGATTTTTATGCTAGGCTATCTGATATTGTTAATACTAGATTTAATCTTGGTGAACACATTCCTAATGCTAGAGTTGTTAAAAAGATTCTTAGATCACTGCCTAAGCGCTTTATCCCTAAAGTCACTGTGTTAAATTCTATGGGTAATTTAAATACGCTTAAATTGGAAGAACTTGTAGGAGACTTGCAAACGTATGAAATTGATATGTTTCTTAGATCTGTCAAGTCTAAAGATAAGGGAATTGCACTTAATGTCCAGGAGAGAAAATGTGAGGGGTTGGTAAGAAAGAGGGAGTCATCTAGAAAAATAGAGATTGATACGTCAGATTCTGAGTGTGATTTTGATCTAGATGATTTGGTCCTTTTTGCTAAAAATTTCAAAAGAATTCTCAAATTCAAGAAAAATGGTAATTTTAAAGATAAGAAGAAGTTTGAGAAAAATAAGTTTGAAAATAAAAATGAAAAAGTTTTTAAAGATCCTCTTAAGAAAGAAAGTGAGAGATGCTTTGAGTGCGACGGTAGGGGTCATAGAGCTTTTGAGTGTGCTACTAGGCTGAACAGAGAAAAGGGCAAAGTTGTCCTTAATGCTACCCTTAGTGACAACAGTGAGGTCGAGTCGGTGGATTCTGGAGACGAGTCACCGCATGAGTGTAACTTCATTGCATTGATGGCTAGTCACTTGAGTACTTCTAGTGTTTCTCACGACGATGAGGATGCTGCTTCACAGGGACACCTCGACAGTGAGTGCGATGTGAGTGAGGGGGAGGATGACACAAGTGAAAGCGAGAGTGATATTCAATGCGCCTACGCTGAGTTATATTCTGAGTCGTTTGAGACCAAAAAATGTAACAAAGCGTTAGTTCTTAGAATCACCGCTTTAGAGAAAGAGTTAAGATTGTTTGGAGAGAGAGAAAATCTTTATGAAAAAGAAAAAGAGAGAAAGGAAAACCTTGAGAAAATAAGATGCTTTGAGTGTGATGGGACAGGGCACAAGAAATTTGAGTGTCCTACCAGACTTAGGAGAGAGGACAAGAAAGTTCCCATGCCCGCTACCGTAAGCGATAGTGAGGATGAGAAGGGTGATGAAAGTGTGATCCAAAAATCTTTTAGAAAGTTGTTTATCTAGACCATGGAAACAAAGAGATCAAATAAAATTCTAGGTCTTCGGATTTGTGAGTTGAAGGAAGAGAATGTTGAGCTAAAAGGGGAAAAATGTGACTTGACCAACACGGTGTCTAGTCTAACGACACGTGTATCCCATCTTGAGGATGATCTCATACAAGCACGGGAGGTTCAAGTCTCATTAGAGAACGCATCTGAGAAGGTTGATAAGATGGTTCCCTATCCCAGTTTGAATAATGGTGAGAATGTTGGAAAAGGTTATGACGGTGCATTCACTACTTCTAATGCGCTCGAGCCTATCTCCACTTTGGTGAGTGATTCTCATGAGTGTCCGTTTAGGATAGTTCATCCCAAAAATTTTAATAAATTAATTCCTAGACCGGTTTATGTTTGCTCTCACTGCAAGAAACGAGGACATCTTAGGGAGTTTTGTTCTAAGTTGGGTTTTGTGTCACATCATTCCACTTCACACATTCATGCACATGCACCCACTCATGATACCTTGCTTGCACATAATGATAGAGAGTTTGCACACATTCGCGAGCAAGTGAAGTTTTTGATCAAAACCACACATGATCTTATGGAGTTGGTTCAAAAGATGTCACCATCTTTGGAAAACTCCACCGCTCTACCTGGTTGAGGTCTTGACATGTTTGCTAGCATAGGGTGGTTTTCATGATGCCTCTTTTGCCTATTACTAGCATGTACCAGTAATTTATATTATTTTTTATTTTTTTTGAAAAATCCAAAAAGATTTTCTTTTTATAAAATTTTTAGAAAGGCACAAAAGATTTTTGTATTTTTTTGCACCTTTTATGAATGAGCATTTAAGATAGCCTAGCCACAATTTCATTCCATTTATCCACGTGACTGCTTGATAAAGTTTTGAGACTCTACATCATTTCATCCATGTGCTTTACATTATTTGGAGTCTTTAAGATGTGATTAGCGATATCTTTCTAAAAGTTTGACTCCTATCTCCTTTATTGCACACATGCACGGCTTTATTTGATTATTGTACTTGTCTATCACATATTGGCTTGAGTGTTTCCATCTCAATTCTGTCTATACAACTAATCATATGCGATAAACTTGACAAGATTGGGATGCATGTAAAAATCGTTTTGGTGAGACTGTGTGTTTATTTGACAACGGGGAAGGGCTGCGAAAGGTTCATTTAGCCTTTGCGATTTTAAGCCACCGTTCAAAAGGACCTAAAAAATGGAGGAATTTTATTATCCGGGATCCAAAGAGGTTAAAAGAGCCCGAAAAATTTTAAAGGCAATAAAAAGCAATATATGCCATATATGGGCCATTAGGTTTCACCATCAATTCTCCAAAGTTTGAGAATTTAGATCGCCTCTATTCAAAATATAAATCTGAGGGAGTTTGGTTGGAGAATATAAACGGGTTTGCACTTCCTTGAAAGTCCTGAAAAAGCATGAAATAGTTTTGGACGTTATTGGTGTGGAAATCACTTTGAGCTTTGATTTGTTGGTTTGATTGAGTCAATGTCTCATATTACCAACTTTTTACACCAAAGGAAGATTTTGAGTTCATTCGTTAGGAGTATCCGATATTCATCGTGCACATATGTCATGTTTGTATGCATTGATTTTCCTATCGAATTTGATCACACCCATACATTTACGCTATCATCGACTTGGTTGTTTTTATGTTCTTTCATGGTGTGATTCTTTGTTGTAAACTATGTGTGAAAATTTTTGCAAAATTCAAAAAATAGAAAGTTTATTACCTTGTGACATTCTCCATGTGCATCTATTTCTGCTTCTCATATCTGTCTATTTGGGGACATCATAAAAAGAGGGAGAAAGAATTATCATATTATGGGGGAGTTTTTGAGATTTGAGATTTATCCTATGCTTTCATTATAAATTGGTATCTATGTTTATCTCATTTCAAGCTCGATATGTCATTTGGTATTTGCTTTATCTCATGTGTGTAGGTACTACATTGATGTTCACTGAATTGCACACCCTGATGAGAAAAGCTTTGAATGTATTGAAGATTTGAAGAACAAACGATGAAGATTTATTCATTTGTATCTTTCCAGTTTTGGGTTCATGGAAGGGTAAATTTGTATAGGCAATTTTGTTATTCGATAATTCGTATTTTTTATGTATGTACCGTCATAGACATAGGGGGAGATTTGTAAGGACAATTTTATCATGTCCGAAATGTTTCATTTGTATATGTCGTATGCCGCTATATTTGACACATCTCTACACGATCTCACACGACGGTCTCAATCCAAATTTTGGGAATCAAGTATTAATTATCTCCATCATGTGTCCCTCATCTGCCTCAACGACTTCACGTTCCATGATTTTAGGCTCATAATGCAAGTGGTACGCAAGAGAAGTCAAAACAGTGAAACAAGGCCTGATAGGGAAGTTCAAGGGCAATTTGGTAATTTTACAATCACCGTCCAGAGGACCGATTAACTGGAAAGTTGAAGAGCTTGCCGCAACAAAGATACTGGAAGAAACAACACCTCAATCCGAGCTACGGTTTATGGCCTATTGAAAATGGAGATAAGTCCAAGAAAAATAAATGGAATTTTTCTAAGTGTTTAAAGCTCCTTGACCAGCGATTGTCCTCGAACCGAGGGGCCGAACCGGTTCACAGGGTACCCGAACCGGTTCGAGGTCCCTGTACGCTGGATAGAATTTCATAGTTTTAGAAACGTGGAACTCTTCATTTGTTTCCCTATAAATACAAACTTCGGGGGAGCTATTTTGCAAGACTTTTATAGACGAATTTGAGAGTCCAAATACCTCAAGTCTTAACCTTTTTGAGTCCCAAGACTCATGTTTTGATTCACACAACTTTGCCAAACCTTTGTGAATCCGTTCGCAACCCAAGAACATAACCTCGTGTTTGTTCATACCCTTGTGGAGAAGACCGTCCTTCTTCTTCATTGCTGCCCTCCTGGAAAGGGAAAGTTCCAGCCGCCGACTACAGAACCGACGCCCGTGGGTATTTCTGTGTCACTGTATTTTTACTGTAATCCGTGTAACCGTTCCTTACAATATTATAGTGTAAATAAAAGGTTTTGCCCCTTTGAGAGATTTTTCCTCACATGTATGTGTTTGAATGTTCTTACATGTGTTATCATCTTATTCAATCACATATAGATGCATGTTTAGGATTTAATTGATAAAAAATGTGTTTAATTAAATAACTTCCTTATTTGAACGCAAGCGCACTCTTCTCACAAGTGGTGCTCAATCCCTAATTTATATGTTCTGAGGTACAAATCAATATCCCTCCAATGGGATCATCAAAATAAGATTGTTCACAGCGCGAAACCTCCCGTGATAACAAGTAGTCTAGGTATGTATACACATAATAAATCAAACAATAAGTATTCACACCACCCATATATATATGTATATATATATGGGAACAACCTACATTATATATCCCATACATAGTATAGTAACTCTTGAATATTCTACGTATCATTACTTTATAATAATACTTCTGATTGTATAAGCCCGAGTGCTTCCCAATACCCAAAGGGTTACCCATTGTCCCTCAAGTAAATTAAGTAGATAACTCACTCATACCCTACTGGTCTAGGTCATACACTCCCTTGATTTTTCGTGACACGATATCATTCTCCAAATTAGGTTTTATTACCCCATTAAACCTAATCAACTATATCCTTAAGTTCTCCTCATGTGACTAATCTCAATCCCAAAATGTTCCTACTGGTCATTAAAATGTCTCCCATTAGGTTTTGAAATGACTTCAACGGTTAACCCAAATAGTTTCCCATGAGTTCTAAGCAAAAAAAAAGGGGAAAATTGTGCAATTGTGGGAAACCGAATCGATTTGGCCTTGGTCCGAATCGATTCACTGTAACAAGTATCATCTTCTCCATTAAACTGTTATGGGAATTCACTATTTTTAATCCTCTAAACCACCATTACATTATCCTAAACTCCCACCCAAAAGTCTCAAACATCATAGTAACATGTATAAATGATTTTTAATATAATAGAATCATTAAATCATTAAAGAACGACTTCAAATTGAATTAAATCAAGATTTATCTTTAAAAACCCTAGATTATCATTCTTGTTCAAGAATATCAACATAACTCCCAATTTCTTCACAAATTCGTGATATCACTCATCAAATTCATCCTACATGTATAAGGAATCAAGTCAATCACCATTCCTACCCAAAAACATTATATATTCAAATTTAAGGGTAAAATTCATGAAATTCATAAAGTAATCATCCTACTCTAACATGGATGGTATACCAAATCATAAATCAGTAAGATAAACACTTGACTTAATTCGGAGGCCTAATTTATATAGAATTGATGGTGGGCTTTGTGTTCTCCTCCTCCCGATCTGTAATCCGGTGGTGGTGGTGGTGCAAGAATGTGATTTTTAACCTTAGAACACCTCTCCTTCTCCCTCATGTGGTCTCTCTTTGGTTTGGTGACTGATAACCTTAACTCCCCTTGTGTAAGTGCAAATATAACTCTCCAATTTTTGTAGGTTTCTTCTTCCCAAAATTTCAAAGGACCAAAATACCCCTTCGGATTGTCGGTTTGGCCTAAAAATGCCCCGAGACCCAAACTAAATTCCCGAGTATACTTTTCTTACTATTTCGACCCTTCCGGGCACACTGAAAATGATAATTTGAATTATCAAAAATGAAATTACATTTTATTTCTCAACCTAAGTTCCGACATGACTGACACGCGCATCTCGACTTTAATCACCGTAATTGCTGTATTTCTCACTCACGACAATCATAATATTTTCTTATCATTATCATTACTCACTAGCATGGAACCCGCGCGATGCGCAGGCATAATTGTAGAAGACGATAAATCTATAAACGAGAGGAAACGAATCGATTCTCTCCAAAGTCGACAATTGAATTCGGACTCTTCAACAAAAAAATTAATGTTTGTGGGAAATAATTCATCCCCAAAAATATCTAACGATGTTACAAACCCGTTAATTTCTTTCACACACTATCAAAGGTGCCCTTATAACTTTATAAACAATGCAATTGATTCTAAATACGATTTATTTATAACTATTTTATAAGATAGTTTTTTTTTTTAAATAAAAAGTTAAAAGTGGTGTTTTTGTATAAAGAAAAAACTAATACAAAAAAGTTTTAATATTTTTTTTCTACGAATACGATCTTTTTTCATAAGTATAAAAAATGATTTTTTTAAAAACATTTTCATTATGAAGTGACTTTTTATTAATAAGTTTTTTTATTATGAAGTATCTCATTATAAATAAAAAATTATTTTTTACGAATTAAAATCTAAATTTTTTTTGAGACATTTTTTATGTATATGGAAAGAAAACTCAGTGGTGATACACTAACAAACGGGTGAATGGATAATGTATTTTTTTTTGCAAAAAATGTACCCCTACTTGCAAAAACACCACAAAATATATATACATACCTGAAGCACTGTAACATCACATAACCACTAAAACCAAAAAAGGGTCCAGATATTTGTTTCCTTTATTAACGATTATATGATACTTTGTTAGGGTTACCATAAGAAACACCAAGTTATTTCTTTTGACATCTTTGTTACAAAGAAATGTTGCATAGTTTGCCTCAACAGCACCATTGTTGTACACCAAAAGTGCGGGAAGATTTGAATAATTAGGAATGCAATGGGTATATATTATTTTATCAAATTTTGTCGTAGTCGCTAGTTCTTCCAGACATTGCAAAAGCACCCCCACATTCAGGTTACCTTTTAACAGACTAAAAAAGATTATTAATAATTATAACTTGTACACATAATTATTGAATTAATGAATATAATTATGTTCAAACACATATTCTAAAAGAACAGAACTAAACAATGAAGAAAATTAACCATTTTAGTCATATAAGTGTAGTAAAAATTATCAAATTGCTAAAAAAAAATTACCCATCCCGGTACGAATTCACAACTAGGGGTGGCAATTCGTGTGCGTCGTATCGTGTTCGGGTCGTGTCATGTCGGGTTCGTGTCAAGTATTAGGCAATCCTAACCTAACCCATTTAACTAATCGTGTCATATGAGAAAACACTAACCCGACCTATTTATTATCGTGTCGTGTTCGGGTTGACCCGCATAACCCATTAAATAAAATATAAAATAATTTTTTTCTTCTCTCTTAACCAATCATACCACTCATAGGCCTACAATAACTTAAATTTAATTAATTTCAACTTCTTGCAACACATAAATATGTTATCATCCAATTCTCCATGAATTTTATAGAATGTCTATCATGATATATAAATTATCTAATATAATCTCCATAAAATACGAGTTAAACGGGTCTATTCGTGTCATTTTCGAGTTAAACGTATTTAACACTAACCCAACCCGTTTATTATTCGTGTTGGCGGGTCGTGTCATATTTGAGTTCGTGTAAAAAAATCGTCAATCCTAACCCACTAACTTCGTGTCGAATTCGTGTCAAAAATTACCACCATAATTCACAACGACCCAAACATTTGGTGGAGCTTTTGAGACCTCGCACACAAAATCTGATCCATAAATTGGAATAATAGATCCAAACTTGGCAATATTGACTGCGGCTCTCATCTCAGCTAATCTCTTTTTAAACAAAAGGAGTCCGAATTTAGGTGGAGGTTCATAGCTACCGTTGGGTTCATAGCCATTGATGGAGACAAAGATAGATATGAGCTTATAGGTTCTGCTTATATCATTACTAAATAACAAGGATATCATTCTATGATTTGACCCCTTTTACAAAAAAAGTTGTCCAGGGGATTCGATGGTTAGTACTTCCATATAGAGCAGCCGTCGGTAATATTGGGTAGTACAAATTGTATTGGAAATATAAAGTATCTTTTCGTATGGAATGAACGATATAAGTGGTATTGGGGGTCGTTTGAAGTACTCGGTAGATGAAAGAGAGTATAGAGAGCGAATAGAATTGGTGGAGAGGTATGAATAGGTTTAATACTCACTAAAGACCTGTTAACTTCAATATACACCTCAAAAGCATTAAATGTCATTTAAACATGTAATACTATCGTATTGGAGGTATAATATAGATTCACTAATTAATATTCAATATAAATAAATATTAACCCTCGACTCGCTAATTAATATTTATTTTAAATTAGATTAATTTCTCAATTGAATTTAATTAATCCCAATGTAAAAATCATTAAAATTACGGGGGGTTACATACTTCCCCCTAATAACGGAATTTGTCCCAAAATTTGGAAAAAGGAAATATCTGGTATGAATAACTCTGGATATTTGTTGCGCATCTCATCCTCGCGCTCCCAAGTGGACTCGTCAACATTATGATGCCCTCACTGAACATGTATAAGTGGAACTACCTTCGACCTCAATCTCCTCTCACTATGGTCAAGGATAGCGACTGGCGTCTCCTTGTATGAAATATCGGTATGTATATCAATCTCCTCCAAAGCAATGTGAGTGTGAGCTAACTCATCCCGAAGATATCGCCTCAGCAAAGAAATATGAAATACATCATGAATCCGGTGCAAGTGCTCCGAAAATCCGAGTCCATTCGTTCAATGATGGGGAATGGCCACACATACCTTGGTGCCAACTTCCCTTTCTTCCTAAACCTCATTATCCCCTTCATAGGAGATACATGTAATAACACTTGTGTAATACCCCGTACTTTTGGCTATATTTATTTTTGGGATTAATTAATTAAATTGCGTATTTATTGGAAATTAATCCGGGTTAATAATAATACTAATGTGATGCGAATTGGTATTTGATCATGTGCATATATGATTATATATGTACTTGGTATTATAAAATTTGTCGTGGGATTTATATACGGCATTTTAGAAATTTTGTTGAGACGCGTGGGACCGCCGCGTCACGGTATAATATTTTGATATTAAAAGTGAATTTAAAATCTATAGTCCGTATGGTCGTTTTGAGTGCGCCATCGCATCCGGAAGGGTCGAGATAGTCAGAAAACACTAGCCGGGGGTATAGTTTGGGTCCCGGGGTAATTTTAGACCATACCGATAACTTAAAGGGTATTTTAGTAATTTGGTATTTTTGGGTAATTAAAAGTGACGAAAATTAGAGATTAAATCTGATGTGGTTATTAACCCATTAAGCCCATTAGCCAACCCATATTAACCTAGAAGGCTACGTAGGTTGTCATTTAGGTTTTCTAAGTTTCCCCAAATCAAAACCCTAGCCACCTTGAGCCACCATTGGAGATAGAGCTTGGGAGAGAAGAAACTCTGCAGAATCTTCACCAAACCTACACCAAACCAGAAATCAAACCAAGGCAAGTGTTTTAATCGTATTTAAATTCGTAGAATGTTTCCTCCATGTTAGAAATTGATAAATTTCAACTGTTCTTGGAAAAATTGTGAAGAGTAAATCATATACGAGAGTTATATTCAATGAATCATTTGGGTGAGACGTGAGTGACTACTATGATGTGAGGATGAATTATAGCGCGTATAATTATGAACCGGAATAAAATAAGTTGTGATAATTAGTTAGTACAAGAATGCGATATGTACTACGATTAAAATACGGTATTACTAAGATGTGTGTTTACTTAGTATTAGTATATGGATTGTTTGTATGACATACCTACCATACTTGCTATCACGGGAGGTTTCGTTCGCTTAGGACCCTCTAATCCTTGTGTGCCTACGGGGGGGATATAGACTGGTACCTTGATGAACATCGGTCATAGAAGGACTTATTGTGATATTAATAAGTCTGCATGATCATGGGAGCGTAGGTATGTGCGTGACCCATGTGATGGTGACTGTGTTCGCCTCCACTATTTGTGATTTGTGTTATCTGAACTATTCCTGTGAGATTCGGAATATGTGATCCTTATGTACGTGATGTACCGGGATGGATAGCAGAGTATGTGTGCACTACAGCTTAGATTGCGGGGTGCTTGTATCGTATATTTATGTGGTGAATAATATACATTAAATTAATGGAAATCCTCATGTTAATGTTGTAAAAATATTACGGTATTGTTTCGAGTTATATAATGAGCTAACTGATAGTTATATCATTGGCATATTTAGTAACTGTGTTCACATTAAACCTCTATTTAATTACGAGAGTTGTTATGTTATATGGAACCGAGTAAATGGGTAGAACCTTTGGTAGTCTAGCTAGTTATGTTGTCAGTTAGCTAGTAGTATGGGTAGTTATAGATGGGTACTTGCGTTAGGAGTGCACAGTTAGACGAGAGGTGAGAATATAATGTGAGTGCACGTCCTAACATGTACTTTACATTTAATGTTTTAAATGTTTTTAAAGCACTTGCAGGTTTTTAAAATATAACACTTTCGGGCTCTGACCCATTTGCTTTCAAATATATTTTCTTGTAAAACCATTTTAGGTGCCCAGCCAGAAGGACACCAAGCATAGGACTCTCATTCAGGTGACGTGCTGTAGCTGGTTGTGGGAGCTACAGGGATTTGCTCATAGACGCTTCCATCTTTTGGATTCCAGAGTCACTATCTATTAGTTGTAGGGCATGTTGCCCATTTCTTTAGAGACCTCTTTTACATTTCAGTTTTCAGACTCTAGCATGTATTGCTCAGTATTCAGTTTTAGTTATTTATTTCAGTTTACTTATCAGTTGTGGGATTTGTATTGAGGAGTTTTTCCTCCAGGTTTTATTTACATATTGTGATGGTTATTCATTCTATTTCAGTATGGTGAATGGTGTTATTTAGTTATTCATTACTCTTGTTGCATGTTAATCAGATTTAATAAAATTTGGCACTTACTTTTTAAATACTAGGTGGTTAGAAATAATAAAACGTTTTCGACAGTGATGCTATTAACTGAGCCAACTTGGCATTTTGAATTAATTTTATAAAGGAGTAGCTACCCGGTGTTTAATTAGTCGGGGTGTCACAACTTGTTCCCCCACATTAAACTCCAGGAAGAACCGCTTGGCATCGGCATAACTCTTCTATTTATCCTGAGCTATTCGTGTATGACTCCGAATCAACTCAATCTTAGCCGAAGTATCTTGAATCAACTCTGGTCCGAGTAGATTATTGTCCCCCACCTCCAATAAATAAGCTGGTGAACGACAAGGTCTACCGTACAACGCCTTAAATGGTGCCATGCCAATCATAAACTGGTAGGAGTTATTATACACAAACTCCACGAGTGGAAGATACTGCTCCCAACGTCCCATAAACTCAAGAATACACATTGTGATCAATCCTCCCTAATCATTTCACTCTGAAATACTCCTTCATTTCACTTTCCGTTTCCTCTTAGTGCCTGCGAAACCAGTTGCCCTTCTTCTGAGAATATTCTAATGCGATTGGGCCGATATACTAATGGATATACGATTCACTATCCTGGGAAAGGCCCCTTCTCTCTAGGTGACAACTTACCTCTTTTTAAATCATATATTCCCTTCATGGGAGATATCTGTAATCATATTGACTATTCATATCAGACTTTTACATCTAAAGTTGGTTATGACATAACTCTCGTCATTTTACTCCTCTGCTCAGAGTAGTTCCTGATTATCCTCGAAAATCTAAAATCTACATTGCTTGTACTTTTTAACATTATAACCACCCTTTTCTATCTACTCTTCGAATTTTGGTGACATACCTTGCTCAGAATGAAACTACATTCTCTTTGTATTATTCTAGTTCTGCCTCTAATTGACTCATGCATCTACGTTTATTTCAGACGTTTCCACGTCTTCTCCTCATGAGTGACACCGAAAATCTCAACTAACTAGGGTGCCTCTACACCCTATGTCCATGCATTTCTGCATAAATCAACCGAACGTAATATACTGGTTTTAAATTAAGCCTTGTACACTAGGCACAACCATACAATAAGGGTACACTCAACCACCCTACTAATCGCAACTTAATCATTCTCACATCAACATCATATGGATCTACTAGCCTTAAATCGTAATATAACTATCATTTTTTATTTATAACTACTCATACCTATAATAATTAAGGCACTAAACCCGCGTCCTAAAGGCCAAACATTTCCCAACTCCCGACGTTCGCTTTGTTTCATGTGTGGGATGTCTCGCAAAGCGAAATCCAAATACGGAACCCCCTGATACACTATTAACTAACATTTTTGATCGTCGAGATCCATTAGTCCCTCAACACACAACCTGTACCCCCAGACTCCCATCTTTTGACATAAAAAATCTACTCATCCACTCTTATGTCACTAAAGACGGCATACAACACAGCGCTTTCACTATCACAAGTCTTAAACGCTATATAAATGACGAGTTATATCTCTCTACTCAACAAAGAACACATAACACCCTGAATCACATCAGTAAAAAGTCCCTACGCATCTGGATCAAATATATCTAGACAACATACTCATATAATTCTACCAATGCAATACCATTTACATATATATATAGGCCCAACCCTCTTTCAGGTGATGTCTCGCAAAAATAATATAACTCACCCTGAAATAATAAGCACGGTCGTCTTATCACACAATCTACTACCGCTCAAACCCTCAGTATCCAGTCACTTTACAAGGTAATAATAATATGCTTTACTCTCATAACCCTCAACAAGAGCAAAAACTTCTACATAATATAAAAATCCTTTTGATGTTCACACCCGTTCCTCCCTGTAGGGGCCACCAAAAGTTCTGATAGCTAATGATAGATACGTTAATAATTAGGCTGATACCGCCAACGCACCCCCTAAACCTGATTCAAATTTGAATGGTAGTGTTACATGTTATATTGTGATATGTCCATGTTACCCCAAACCCACCTAATGTTCATAAGGATAAAATAAAAATCCATTTCCATTTGTCACTTACCTCGCCTGATCAACGGTTCCCTAGGTATAACCCTCATATTGGAACTGACCCATGATCAGTTGCAATGGTTGTATATCCAGGATCTCATCTTGTAGTTTCCCCTTGCCTCACTTTGGGGCAATCCTTCTTTTTGTGACCCGTCTCATCAGAATCGTGGCGACTACTAGAGGAACTCTCTCCTACCTCTGGCCCTGGCCCTGCTGGCCTCCCCTGTCCTGAGGAACGGGATGCTATTGCTATTGAGGACCCTGCTGGTCCTACCCGGACCCACCATTTCTTAGGTTGCTAACCTCTGGGCTTAAATTTCTTAGCCCGATTCCCCTATCGGGAATCTCTCTCCTTCTGCTTTTGTGCCCCACTGACATCATTCCCATTTACCTTCTCAGCCTGACTGGTCTCACTTACTCGTTGTGGATATGTTTAGTACAGGTGGCCCTACTCTCTACATATGGAACACCTTTCTCTGCCATCCTCTGGTTTTTGGCCCTATTGGCTATGTTAGGGTGTTCTTCTCTCGAAGATGGTAGTATTGGCCCCAATTGCCACCCCGTTATCCCTTTGACTCCTCTAGCCCCATGGAACTCGATTTTAGCCTTGACGGCCCTAACTGAATCCACCATCACTTGGTAGGACTTCCATTGGTCTCAGTCATTTAAATGGGTCCCCTACTAGGTGCACCCTCCTGTGATGCTTAACACCGTTTTACTCAAGTCTTGCTCTTTGGCTAGATTCTCTAACCCTCTTGGCTCCCTTCTCATGGAAGCGTTGCTATAAACTTATAAACATACGACCTTGACTACATCGGCACTAGTCATCCTATATGGATTTCCCATCCACGCTTGTGTATTCTACCCACGAGTCCACTATCAACTTATGGACCCTTTTTATATTTTTCGTATCCCCTTTGTTGGGTACGAAGTTTGTTAAACAAGTCGATATCTCTCTCTCACGTTCGATCCCTATCTGTTCCACTTGTGATAAGTTTTAAAACTCCATTCTCATCTCTATCTGAACAGCAAATGGATGGTCTTTGGGTCAAACTGCACCTAAATTTCTCGTTTAATTCCATATATACTTCTTCATATTTGGTAATAGAATCGCATCACTCTATGCTATTCCTATGAGCTAAAAAAATTTGCTCAAAATTTAATCCTGGGTGTCACAGCACTCCACCCTACATGACTGCCTTTGGATCATATCCTTCTATTGGCCCATCATACCTCCTCTCTTCTCCAAATCCTTACAGGCGTCTCTTCGAAATAGTTCCTTTCGACTCTCCCCTGCCGACTACACTGGGTGAGTCTGAATTTTGCACTACTGTTATCTACGATAGCGCTTGGGGATGCTAGTGCTCTCGAGTGATTATCCTATCAGCTCACGATCACCATTTTCGTAATACTCTATGGCTTATGCTAAGCCCTTCCTCCTGAGGTCCTTCTAACGGCCCTCGCTGGTCGTCTTATATTATTCGGTGTACTAAACCCAACCGAACTCGTATATGAATCACATCGACTATACTTAATAGCAGGAGAACATAAGTCACATACGTAGAGGAATACAATAACCCTATAATAAGGATATATATAAAGGAACACTAAGCTGAAACATGAAAAGCCGCACAGATCCTAAGGAACTTGATGCTCCGATACCATCTGTGACACCTTTCCTATTCTAATCTTGGGTGATGAGTCCATTATTAAATTAAACTGGAATCATTAATGGTTTCATTCTCAGCATCACTGCCGAATCCAATTAATTACTATTACCCTAATGGACCGGTGTCAATTATTTCAAATTCTTATTATTAACATGAAGTAAATGTAACTGGATAAATTACATTCACCATTTCATGCACATAATAATGAAAACACTATAGATAAAATCCCCATACAAACATCCATAAATAAAGTCTAAATCAATTACTGGAAGTATAATGTCTTTGTAAATAATAACGAACTAGGAATGGGCGACATGCCCCACTGAGATAGATAACAAGATAAATAAGAAATGATAAGTGTGGAGGCGTCTACTAGCAATGTCCTGCAACTTCCACGGCAGTTGCAGCACGTTAAAAGAAAGAAATTCTAAGCCTGGCCTCCCCGTGGCTGAGAACCTAAAATGTTTTTACAGAAATGGATTTGAAAAGGGTCAGAGCCCAAGTAAAACAGTTTGAAAAAGTTTAGAAAGTATTTAAAATGCATTAAGATAAGTTATTATATACATGTTAGCTCCGTGTTCTCTCACTTGAGGTCCACACCTCTCAGTTATTGTGCAACCTAATGTAATACTCTAACACACCTAGTTATGCTACCTGCCGAACTAGTCTGACTTACATCTCTTCCCGCCTAATAATTTATTGTGCCCACCCGTATTGCCCATACAATACAATTAAGGGTATTATCGGTCATTTAGGTGCGTTAGGTATGTGTGTAGCCGAAAGGCTTAAAACTATGTTTGCTTCCAATATGGGTGAATTGATTTATGGTTCAGGGTGATATCCGAACCGATGTCCTTACTTAGTACATGATGTACCAGGACTTGATAACAAAGTATGCATGCATCGCAGGTCTCCACCTAGGGATGCCGTATATATATAAACGTGTGATTGATTCTACTACGGGTGTATTAGTAGATAAGATAGATAGTGATATCTAAATTACTCTAAGTGTATGATAACTTATACATAAACTTGTGACTCTTAATAAATAAAAAGAATTGGATATGTAGTATCATATTTATGCTTGGTGTGAATACCTATTGTTTAATTTATTATATGTAAACATACCTAGGGTACTTGATATCACGGGAGGTTTCTCACCGTGGACAGTCTTATTCTGATGAGCCCATTAGGAGGGATATTGACATGTACCTCATAACATAGCCCTCAAGTAAATTCAGTAGAGACCTCACTCATACACTACTTGTCTAGGTCATACACTCCCTTAATTTTTCGTGACACGATATCATTCTCCGAATTAGGTTTTATTACCCCATATAACCTAATTAGCTATATCCTTAAGTTCTCCTCATGTGACTAGTCTCAATCCCAATATTTGTCTATTGATCCTTAAGATGTCTCCCATTAGGTTTTTAAATGAATTCAAAGATTAACCCAATCGTTTCCCATGAGTTCTAAGCAAAAAAAGGGGGAAAATTGTGCAATTTTGGGGAATCGAATTAATTCGACCTTGGTACGAATCGATTCGCTTTTCGAATCGATTCGGCCAAGGAGCCGAATTGATTCGCTTTTCGAATCGATTCGGCCAAGGAGCCAAATTGATTCGTTGTAACAGGTATCATCTTCTCCATAAAACTATTACGGGAATTCACCATTTTTATCCTCTAAACCACCATTACACTATCCTAAACTCCCAATCAAAAGTCTCAAACATCATAGTAACAAGGATAAATGATTTTTAACGTAATAGAATCATTAAATCCTTAAAGAATGACTTTAAATTGAATTAAATCAAGATTTATCTTTAAAAATCTTAGATTATCATTCTTGTTCAGGAATATCAACATAACTCCAGATTTCTTCACAAATTCGTGATATTACTCATCAAATTCGTCCTACAAGTATAAGGAATCAAGTCTATCACCATTCCTACCCAAGAACGTAGTTTATATCTTCAAATTTAAGGGCAAAATTCATGAAATTCATAAGGTAATCATCCTACTTTAATATGGATGGTGTATAAAATCATAATTAAACAAGATAAATACTTGCCTTAATTCGAAGGTCTGATTTCTGTAGAATTGATGGTTGGATTTATGTTCTCCTCCTCCCGATCTACAATTCGGTGGTAGTAGTGGTGCAAGAATGTGATTTTTGGCCTTGGAACACCTCTTCTTATCCTTCACGTGGTCTCTCTTTGGTTTGGTAACGGATAACCCTAACCCCCCTTACGTAATTAAAGATATAAATCTTCAATTTTTATAGGTTTCTTTTCCCCAAAATTTTAAAGGACCATAATATCCCCCTGGGTTGCCGGTTTGGCCTAAAAATGCCTCAGGACCCAAACTAAACTCCCGAGTACACTTTATGACTATTTCGACCCTTTTGGGTACACTGGCGCACTTGAAATGACCATTTGAATTGTGAAAAATGAAATTAAATTTATTCTCCAACTTAAGTCCTAACACGAATCACACACACATCCCGACATTATTTACCGTAATTGTCATATTTCTCACTCACGACAATCATGAACGATAGGACCCCCAATTTTTAAAATCTTTCACTTTAATTTCCTTTAAGTGTGGAATAAAGATGGTTACTAACAAAATTTAATTTTCCAAAAATGATTTAATTTCCTTTTCATTAAAAGGTGAAAAATTAAATTAAACACAAATTTAAAATTAAACACAAATTTAAAATTAAACACTACGAAGTGAATTAAAGTAAACACACATATACACACACACACACACACACACACACACACACACACACTCTAAATTCACTCAAACGAAATTAATTCAATTATCAAGTTTAAATAAACTAGGCAAGAAAGTTATTCAATTAATTTAGTGCCAACTTGAATTATATTAACTTAAACTTTTACCCAAACATTTAATTAGTATGAAATTAAACAAGTAGTGATTTAAACAAAATTTATCTTTTTACCTAATCATGCATCTAAGGTGAATTTTGCAAAAAATAAAATAAACAAACCACTACACGACGATGTACGAGGAAAACCCAACTGGAAAAAACCTCGGAAAACCCTGGCCTAACAAATTCACTAAGTATGGTTCAAATTTTACAAAGACTCGACAAGAGGATTTACACAACAGACTCGAGCCCGTCCAAGCCTTGACGCACTCGTTTGATCTTCAACCTCCGCCTAGCGCAGTCTCGGACTCCTCCGATGGGGCTCTTGGACACCGTCACCCTCACATGAAGCCTTTCTTCGAGAGGGAATACTGCAGCGTAAACAAATGTGTCTCCTTTTGTTGGGGTAGAGAAACAGGACCCAAACTCTTTTCTTCTTGGGTAGAAAAGTGAACCCGGTGCCAAAACACTTCAAGAAAATATATAGAAGTAGAAACTTGGATAAACTAAACTTTGGGTGTAAGTGTTTTTGTAGAAATTAGTTCATGGTTACACAAAAACATTAAACAATGAACTTTTGAACTAAGAAATTTTTCTCTCTAAAATGTTCTCTCAAATGTGTTTAGAAAATGTCAAAAGTTAGTTTTTCAAAAGAGGTTCCCTCACTAAATAAGTCTGGTAGAAAGTTAGAGGGTAAAATAGTGGGAAAGTGGGGTAAAAACTGCCAAAATTGTTCTCGCCAGAAATGTCGTTCGAACGACATTTTCGTTCGAACGAAGTGTCGTTCGAACAACCCATCTAACGATATCCCAGAACAAAATATGTGAAAATTCATTTGTAAATTCGTTCGAATTCTCGTTCGAATGACTATCTCGTTCGAACGACAATTCGAACGATTTGTTAGTGCAAAATAAAAGGGAACTCGTTGGAAATAAACCAAACTCGTTCGAATGAAATTATTGTTCGAACGAAAATCGCGTTCGAACGATAACTTCGAAAGACATGCCAGAATAAGGAAAAATCCAAGTTTAAGTCCAAAAACTTAAGTACAATTTATACCAGAAAATGTAAAATTTATACCAAGTTATAAATTAGGTTTCTCACATAAAAAATGATTTTAAATAAAATTACACCCTTAAAAATATTCCAAGTCTCCTATAAATATATAAAAGCATTCATACCTTTGGAGACTTGAAATATGATGTTGATGACGTGAAACATGGCACCGAAACTTGGCAATGATGTTCTCTTGAAAAGCAGGCCACAATGTCTTCAATTTTAACACGTCATAGGCTTAATGGATGGTCAAGAACTCTATCCTATGACTCAAGTGTTTTTGTCCAGAATTGAGCCAACACTACATAAGACTTAATTGGAGACTTGTGTCCTTACAAATCTCCCCTTGTCTATTCCGGGACAAAAACCAAAATAAAATCCTAAAGGGTCGTCAAGCTCTACTAGACTCAAAAACTTCCCACCCGAAAATAAAAATAAAAAGCTTGACACTACACCAAAATGGCCAAATTGTCACCTTTCAGCCGGCCACCCTTGTCAAGGTCATTAACCGTGACACAAATCTCGCGTTTTGTGTCACGGTCATTGACCTTGATACGACCGTGACACAGAATTGTCACTGTCACCTTGACACGACCGTGACAACTTTTGCAGTAAAAAAAAGCCCTAGGCTTCTTTTTTTCCCACCTCTTTTGGTTTTCCCTCTCTTTCTCTCTCTCATCCGCGATTTCTGCTCTCTCTCTCTCTCTAAGGTATATTTTTTTTCCTCTCTTTCTCTTTCATTTCTATATGTATGTGTATGTGTTATATGTATATGTGTATGTGTGTATATATATGTGTAAATGTTAGTGATAGTTAGAATGGTGTAAATGTTAGTGATAGTTAAAATTGTGTAAATGTTAGAAAAGTTCTAGAATTCATATGTTAAATTTAATTATATAAATATTTAAATTGATAATAATTTTATTCGTGAAATTAATTCAATTAGGTAAAACCCTAGATAATTTTTTAATAGAATTTGATAATATTATATAAAGTTTAGTAAATTCACAAAATGTTGCCAATTGTATGTTTTTAGGAATATCATTAGTTACTTTCGTTAGAATCCATACACTAGTAATATCATTAGAATTCATACACATGCATGTTGTTAGAAAGTCTTAAATTTAATTCTCACTTTAATTTGTAGAATCTCTGTACTTGGTTGGATTTATTATATTATGATAATGAAATTTATGCTCCAATTATAATTATCTCATGCCATAATTTTATTGATAAACAATAACTGTAGTTGTCACGGTCGTGGTGGGGGGAGGGGGTGGGGTGTGTGTGTGTGTGTACGTAGGTGTGTGTATGGTGGTGTGTGGTGGGGGAGGGGGGTAGTGGGGGTGTGGTGTGGTGGGGGGAGGGGGTGGGGGTGGGGGAGGGGGTCGTGGTGGAGGGTGGGGTGTGTGTGTGTGTGCGCGCGTAGGTGTGTGCGTGGCTGGGGGAGGGGGCAAGGGGTGTGGTGGGGGTGTGGGGGGTGTGGAGGGGCAATTTTAACAATTGTATATCTTTAATTAAGAAATTGTATAACTTTAATTGTAATTTTAATTGTATAGTTTTAGATGAAAGTAAATTAATAATTAGTGCCAATTTCATATGAAAGTAGGATTGTCCCTCATTGTAAATTAGTAAATTAGTAAATTAATAATTGTATACTTTAATTGTTAGTTTAATTGATGAAATGTTGGGTTGGTTAGTTTTAAAAGTGGCATGACGTGTGCGTGTGTGTGGTGGGGGTGGGGTAGGGGTGTGTGTATGTGTACTATTAACATTTTTTTTTATCTGTACTAATAACATTTTTTTACAGCAAAAATGTCTCCTTCAGATATTAAGGCGAAGATGATGATGCTGTTTATGATGATGTCGTCTGGGCTCGGTGGTAGCGGAGGCGACGAGGGATCCTCCGCCCCTAGGCTCCCCAAATATGAAAAATTTGGGATTACCGTCGAGAACAAGTCGGAGCTATTAGCGAGATCCCTCGAGCTGCTAAAGACGGTCATCAGCCCGGGGTTTATGAGTTGGAAGGAGGTGCCATATGAGCTCAAGTTAGCTGTTTGGGCGGCACTACAGGTAATATATTTATATGAATGTTTCAATTTCAATTTCAATTTCAATTTCAATTTCAATTTCAATTTCAATTTCAATTTCAATTTCAATTTCAATTTCAATTTCATATTTATATTTATATTTATATTTATATTTATATTTATATTTATATTTATTCGCAACTAACATTGTATTTGTTGGACAGGAACAATTCAACTTGGATCCAAAGCTACGCGATCCCGTCTTGGAGCAGATTAGGGAGCAACTCAAGTCGTGGAAAAAAAATATGCGGGCACGATACTTTGGGAAAACAAGAGAGTCGATTATCCAGTGGCGTGAATCCGTCCCGCCCAAGGAGCCAATCTCATTGGCACAATGGCAGAAGTTCATTGACAATGAGATCGAGGATCGACAATTGGTTGCTCGCCAATCGGGGAGGGAAAATCGGGCAAAAAAGACGGACGTGCACTACTCCGGCCGGACCTCTTACGCCGAGGTGGAGCATAGGATGCAGGTAAGATTTAATTTTTCTATAACTACAGAAATATATTATTCTTCATTATTTTACTTTGCGGGGCCGATTCTAAGTTTACTTTTCTTTATGTTATTTCAGGGGGTAGGGAGTGGGCCAGGGGGTAAGCCACATAGGCTCGATACTTATGTGGCTCTTCGGACGAAGAAGGGGAAGGACAAGGAGGTGTCCCCGAGCGTCGCGGCCACGATTGTAAGTAATCCGATAGTTTAATTTTTTGTTAATTACGTTATAATTTTTTAGTTTACTTATTTTACTAATCATGTGCTTTTTGTCGTTTCAGGTAGAGCTTAAGGAAGTGCATGAGTCGCAGTCTGATGCCGACAAGGCATCTTTGTCCACAGACGCACTCACCCAAGTGCTTGGCTCTGATCGGAAGGGGAGGACAAGGGGAGTGAGCTCGCGGGTGGCCAAATCTAGGATCATCGGATTGGAGATGAGCGACACCGGGTTGGCTCGAACGGTGGATTCACACGACGCGAAGCTGTCCCGTTTGGAGGCGAAGGTCCAAGATATGTACGCATTCATGAAGCGTACGTTGGGCGGAGACCGTAATGGGAAAGGGAAAAGGAAGGAGAAGGCGGTGGAGGAGGAGGTGCGGGAGGACGAGGCGCAGGATGACGAGTATGTGGACCTCGCTGCTTCATCACTGACACGTTCGTACTTCGATGATCCACTTCCCTATTTGGCGCCTTTCAACAGACCATTGTCGACACTTGGTTGGCCGAGCGTGTTCATATTGGACATATTTGATGGTCAGCGGATAGGGCGGGGGTTGAGGGACCCGAATATCGTCGAGGGTGGAATAGTTCATGGACGTGTGCTTCAACAGATGGAGTCCAGGGTGCTCGTCACGCATGTCATACCCGGGAAGGAGAACTCCCTATTGTGGTTGTACGAACAATGCGGCACGACGTATATTAGTGGGTGCGTCAATTCGTATGTCGTGTGGCCTACTCACCTCCTCACATTTACCCAAGACATGTAGTAACATTATTTTTAAGTTTGTCCATTTTAATTATATTTGGATTATATCGTCATGTATATTATTTCTATTTTGAATATTTGGATTATATCGTCATGAATATATATTTGCATTATCTTTAGTTTGTTTGGATATATGATGTTTGGAACAGGTACGATGTTGCTATAACAGGTACAAATATACTACTGGGCAGTGGCAGTGGCCATACTACGCAACGAATTTTTTTTAAATTCTGCCCAGAATTGTCACGGTCATTGATCGTGACAAGTCCTTGACAAAAGGTTGTCACGGACGTGCCACGGCCATTGACCGTGACAATTTTTTAAAAAAGGGTCACGGCTTTGTCACGATTTATAACCGTGACAAACGTGTCACGGTCATTGACCGCGACACGACCGTGACACGATCGTGACAAAAAAAGTTGTCTCGCCTCGAAATGTCACGGTCATTGACCTTGACAAGGGTGATTTGTCAGGGTCAATGACCTTGACAATAGTGCAGATTTGGTGTAGTGTGACTCAAAGACCACTTAGCATAAATAGCTTTGTCGATGAAAGTTGCCACTTAGAAAAATTCCTGCACACTTAAGCAAATTATCAAACGCATAGGGAATATCAAGAATATTAAATGCATGTAAAATAAATACTCCCCCTAAATTAATTCTCCTTTATCAACTGTGATCAAGCTAAGAAGATAGCGCTCTCCCCCTAAGTTAAATCTCCTAAACTAAGAAATGATTATAATAGGATTAGATACCATCTCTCCCCTATCATTCTCCCCCTTTTTGTTCAGGAATAGATAAAGGTGATAGAATTAATAAAATACTCATTTCTCCCCCAATAGAATTAAGTATGAATTACACAACGGATATATATATGGGAAAACAAGTACAACGAAGATGCGTAAAGTGTTAAGGACATGAAAGCATATGGGAAATAATAGACAATAACTAATCCAAGCAAGAATAATGGATGCTAACTATGATGCGAACAAAACGATATCAATTTGAAACATAAGAGACTAAGCATGTGATATCAAACAAAATTTTTTGCAACTAGTTAGATACTAATTATGAATTAAAGCATAGGTGGACTAGCTAAAATGGCAAAGACTGAAAACAAAAATAAAATATCATATATATGTAGACAATGAATATCACTAACGCATACGCACATATATATAGGTATAACCACCACACATGACACAAAATACATTAAGCTTTTCATACTCGTATGGCCAAAAATGTGTCCAAATACATGTGGTAAACGGAAGTGTATGGGTGTGAGCTAGTAACAATTAAATTTTAACCCAATCACTTAAAACATGTTCACGGAGTTCTCATTTGATTACAAAACTTTATCACATTTAGATATAGCCTCATGTGACAATATAAATTGAACTCAATGAACAAATATACACAATGCACATAAGCCTAGAATTTTGATGATGCTACAAACCAATAGAGTCATGACAATAAAATCTTACTAGGATTCAAAATTATTGTGCAAACCCTGATGATACGAGAAATCGTCCACTAGTCGTTCTCATACCAGCAAATCAAGAGTAAAGTGCGTAATAAACAAGTAAAGCAAGTAAATAGAGAGAAGACAAGATATAGAGTGGTTCAGCCCCTAAAATGGGCCTACGTCCAATGTGTTGCTTCATTCTCATTATATGCGTTGCATTGTACAATATAACCATACCTAAAGAGGCGTACAAGTATGAGAATAAGGGTGAATACATGGCAGTATTGTAGATTTCGGTGAGCCCTGAAGGTGGATGTGATGTAGATTTGTGCCTCCAAGAGGTATGTTGAGGTTGTGTAGAGAGAATTTGTATTGTAGAGCCTGCCCCCGACGGGTATGGAATCGATCCCTTTCCTTCGAAATGTGGTCCTCTATTTATGAGGTAAATGTGCTGAGTCACATGCCCTGAGCACGTGACTTATACCAAGTCTGCAGTAGTTGCGGATGAAGGGGGTGCGGCCTGCAAAGAAAGCAGTGTTGTAAGATGTTGGGGGCGTGCCGCGCAGCGTACGGGGGAGTGCGCGGCCCATAAGGGCCAGGGCCGCACCCTGTGCCAAGCATCTGTGGCGTCTTGAAGAGATACCACGCCCTGAGTGAGGTTTGGCCGCGCCCTGTATGACCTATGAGGTATGCCTGCGAACTGAATAGAGAAGAATACATTCTGCGGCAGGGTGCTATATTTGTACTATCAAACCTGTTAATATATCCAACCAAACTCCTCATAATTTCCTTTTTCTTTTCTTTTGAACATATTAACTAAACAATTTCGGCCTTGGCAAATATTCTTTTTAATGCCACATTTTTAAGGCCTAAAATTCAATGGTGTCTTTTCACGCAACGTAATTTAGTCTTCCGCAACTCAATTCCATTGATAAACAACTACACCGGATAAACATATTTTTCTAATTTTTAAATCCGGGAAACATTTATTACATGCAAATATCCTCCATAGTCATAGAAAAATGTAGATGACTAAATTGATGGGAGAACATCTCACTTAGCTCAAATATACATGTGACATTTAAATTTCAAATGAGCTCGTACATGTGTGAAAAGAGGCATATAAAAATAGAATCCATTAAGCAACACAAAATTCAACTACTCCATGTAAGCATGACAAAGAACATTTTAAGGATTGATAATCTTAACCAAAAGTTCTAGCCACATGGAAGCGAATAGGAAAGGATTCAAACACAAGCACATGCCACATAAATTGTGTCAAACTAAAATACACACAAAACAAAATCTTTTTGAGTTTTTTCAAAATTTTAGCTAAACATGAAAATATTTACTCAAAAGACAAACAAAAATCATTTGTATTTTTCATTAAGTCTAAATTACTACTAAGATAAAAACACAAATGATAAACAAAATCTTTTTGTATATTTCATTTAATACAAACTAAAATAAAAGAACTATAATACAAAAGATAAACAAACATCATAATTCTAGCATGAGATATGTGATAAAGCAATGACTAGAAAATGATAAACATGCATACAACTAGCAAGGATATATGATATAAATCACAAAAGCTAGAGTATACAAACAACTAACACATTCAACCTTTAGATTTAGCAAGGGAGGAAGCATGTGAAAGCAAATGAGAATCAAAAATCCTATTTTGTAAAGCTACCAAGTCGGATATCCTAACCCAAACTAATGATGAATGATGATCTCGGGATATAGGAATCTTAGCTACCTCGGTTGCTTTACTTTGGAATTTTCTAGGACCTCGTTTAAGATCAAAGCAAAACTTCCTAAGATGACCTTTTCGACCACAATGAGAGCACCTAAAGACTCGGCAAAAAGACTTACCTTAGGAATGATCTATAACATTTTTCTTAGAGGATTCTCCTAAAACATTGATTTTAGATTTAATAAAGGAATCGTTACAAGAATCTAAGCCTAAACCACAAGTGTCATTTTTTATTTGGACCGTGCCTAAGATTTTATCTATTTTTTTGGACCTACATTCCAAATCAAATTTGACGTCACTAGAGTCTCTCAATGTTTCTTCCAACTCTAAAATTCTAGACTCTAGTAAAACATTCCTCTCTTCAAACATAAGAAACTCCTTTTTTATTGATTCCATTAAACCTCTAAGGCTATCCCTCTCGCCTTCTACATATTCAAGCTTCTCACGAAGAGCTCTCTCACTTGTCCTAAGGTCTTCAACTAACGTACTCTCATTAACGACCTTGGCACGCTCTCTTAAACTCGCTTCTAACTTCAAATTTGCTCTTTTTAATTTAATAGATTCTTCATATAATTCTTGAAAAGCAATTTGAAGTTCACTCACATCAACATCTTCTTCATTTTCACTCTCTCTCTCTTTCTCTCTCTCTCTCTCTCTCTCTCTCTCTTTTCTTCACTCTCACAACCATCATCTTTTGGGGATTCACAAACAAAGGCCTTGGAAGCGTCATGCAAATGTATATCTTCATGAGAATATTCATTATCGGTGCTCACATGACTTGCCGTGAACACGGTAAAGTTGCGCTCAATGGGGGAATCGGGTCCCTCTTCCTTGTCATTATCACTAAGGGCATTATATGAAATAACTTTTCTGCCTTCTCTCCTTAGTTTAGTGGGGCACTCTCTCGCCCTATGGCCATAAGCCTCACAACCGTAGCACCTATTGGACTCGTCCCTATTGAGGTTTTAATTATAAGGTTTAGGGATCTTCTCGGCTTTGTCATGCATAGATTTTTCAAATTTCTTATAATCCTTTTTGAATATATCTTTGTTAAGTTTAAGAAATTTTTGAAACTCCCTAGCAAACATAGCCATTTCTTCCAAGTCACTATCTCTCTCATCATCCGAAATTATTTTAACCTCCTTTTGGGATTTCAAAGAGATTCCCTTATCAATTTTCTTGTCATTGTTGGAGGAAAACATGTCAAGTTCATAGGTTTGTAAATCACCTACGAGCTCTTCTAGTTTCGTAGAGGCTAAGGTTGATAAAGAATTTAACACGACCACCTTAGGAATAAATCTATCGGGTAGGGACCTAATATTTTTCTTTACAGCTCGGTCATCGGGTATTTTCTCTCCTAAATTAAATGAGGAATTTACTATATCAGAGAGTCTAGCATAAAACTCATCGAATGCTTCTTTTTCATCCATTTTGATGGTTTCAAATTGAGTGGTGATATTTTGGAGTTTAGAAGCTTTTACGACACTAGTACCCTCATGGGTGAGTTATAGGATATCCCAAGCCTCCTTAGCGGTTTCACACGTCATGATACGTCGAAGTTCATCCAGTGTGACCGCGCTAAATAAAGCATTTAAACCTTGGGAATTAAAGTTAGAAGATTTTAGTTCATTCTCACTCCAACGCTCGACGGGTTTGGGGACACGCTCATTCTCTATTAAGTAAGTAGGTGGGGACCACCCAGTAACTACCAAAAGACAAACCCTCTCGTCTATAGCCCTAAGTGTCGAACGCCTATGTGCTTTCCAATATGCGTAATTAGAACCATCGAAAATAGGAAATTTAGAAAATGGGAAAAAATCCATTTTTAGTCAAAAAATATTAAAAGGACCTAAATGAAGTAAATTATCGCTCCCGCTCTGATACCACTTGAAAGCGCCCGATAGGACCCCCAATTTTTAAAATCTTTCACTTTAATTTCCTTTAAGTGCGGAATAAAGATGGTTACTAACAAAATTTAATTTTCCAAAAATTATTTAATTTCCTTTTCTTTAAAAGGTGGAAAATTAAATTAAACACAAATTTAAAACTAAACACTACGAAGTGAGTTAAAGTAAACACACACACACACACACACGCACACACACACACACACACACACACACACACACACTATAAATTCACTCAAATGAAATTAATTCAATTATCAAGTTTAAATAAACTAGGCAAGAAAGTTATCCAATTAATTTAGTGTCAACTTGAATTAAATTAACTTAAACTTTTACCCAAACATTTAATTAGCACGAAATTAAACAAGTAGTGATTTAAAGAAAATTTTATCTTGTTACCTAAGCATGCATCTAAGGTGAATTTTTCAAAAGATAAAATAAACAAACCACTACACGGCGATGTACGAGGAAAACCCAACTGGGAAAAACCTCGGACGACCCTGGCCTAAGTAATTCACTAAGTATGGTTCAAATTTTATAAAGACTCGATAAGAGGACTTACACAACAGACTCGAGTATCGAGGACATAATGGACATAATGGATGTGAATGTGATTGGTTATTCGAGTATCGAGGACATAATGGACCACACGACCAACATTGCCAAAGAGTAGTGTAACAGGGGGGTTCCTTGTTTGGATTTCGCTTTTGCGAGACGTCCCACGCATGAAACGCAGTGTAATGTTGGGAGTGAGGAGAAGTTAGTCCTTAATGCTCATATATATATATATTTATATATAGTATATACTTCTCGACGATCGACAGTGCCAGAAGTAGTGTATCGGGGGGGTTCCTTATTTGGATTTCGCTTTGCGAGACATCCCACGCACGAACCGCAGTGCATTGTTGAGAATTGGGAATAATAAATTAATTAATAGAATAATGAGAATTTGGGTTACATGCATCATGCATTGAGGGCATAATGAATCTCGAAAATCAATAAATGAGAATAATACTATCAGTAATTAAAGTATGTGTTTTAAATGGAATTCAGTTAAGCATAGATTGCGAGATAAGTTAGATGATTTTAATTTAATATTTATCTTGGAATCTAGTTAGATTTAATTGCCTACAATAGATTTGGGTATTTATTTGGAGATCGTGCATACGTGTAGTTGCGCACTTTAGTTGAGAGGTGAGTTGGATTATTATGGAGAATGCGACTCCACCTTAATCATGTAATAATGCATTTATAATTATTAAGCATTTTAATGCACTTGCTATAAAATGTTTTCAACTCGGGCTCTGACCCGTTTATATTTTCTCCTGCTTTGCATATATATTGTATTATTTTAGGTGTTCCTATGCAAGGACGCCATGGATGCTTATCCACCCAGTGTATTCGTGGAGCTGTAGCAGTAGCGGACTGTTGCGGCACTTTACTCTAGTCGATTCCTATCTTTGGTATATCTAGATTAGGATTCAGTTTGTATATCGGGTTTATACCCCAGTATTGTAGATTAATACTTTTTATATTCTCTCTCTCCCAGATTTGTGTATTGTCTGTGACCCGACAACATATTCGGGTATTTTATTGGGAACATTTTGTTGTACTCTTTTATACATTGTTGGAGTTTTTATTCATCACTCATCATATTTAGATGTCATGCTGTTGGTTGTTGTTGTATGGTCGGTTTTATATTGGTGTTAAATAAAAGTTTTAAATTTTTGACATCCACTTTTAATAGTTTCGGGTAGTTAGCCTTATATTATTTTGTGTTGTCGGTCGATGTTGAGACCGTGCCATCTGGGATACCTGATTAAATGTAGTATAGGGATGGCCACCTTTATTATTTGAGCGGGTTGTCACAACACACTCACACTTATTTTTACAAACTGTCCTAACAAATTACAAATCAGATCTATATGCTGTGATTTTCAGTTTCTCTTTTCTTAGGAAACTTTGAACCTTATTTGACCTTTAAGATTAACCCAGAATCCACGGCTATCTTGCTCTGAAGACGTATCAAGATCTTAATCAATTTTAGGTTTTTGAAAAGATTTTTGAAATTAAAAACCGCCAAGTGTGATTCCAACTAGGTCAAAGGTTTTGTTTCAAAAGAATTAGAAACATAAAGCGTTATTGTTGATTTTGAGTATGAAAACATTTACGAAAAAAGAATCAACAACAAATTTCTCAAGATGATAAACAATAAATGCAGATCTAGGTGTAATGTAAAATGAAATGCTCAGATATAAAATTTCTATGAAACAGAAACGCAAATCTAGCTTAATGGTTAAGTTGGAAACAAGATCTTAAAACGAAGAGGTTACAACACGAAACCACTAACAAACCACTCTCAAAACCCTCAAACACTCAAGGTTGTGTTTTGTATATTAGGGTTTGAAAAAGGTTTGGACGAACTAGGGTTAGGGTTTCTAACTCTGGTTTCTCTCTTATCTCTCTTCTCTCTTATCTCTCTAAATGACGAAGTGGCCAAAATCTCCAAATGGCTGAGAGGAACCCTCTTCATATAGGGGACTGAGAAGGATTCAGAAGGTAGAGGCAAATCGAGGGCTGAGATTAAGTCAAGCTATCTCGACTTTCATCCAACAATTAAAGGTAAGCGGTTGGCTATAAGGCTCGTGATTGGATGATAAGGGTCCACGAGGATTGGGACAGGGACGCATGCAGATTGTCGATTAACTCAATCCAAGGGCTAATAAAACACGTTGGTTTACTCTCTTAAAAGAAACACAAATAAATCCAATAAGGAAGCAACAAATGTAAGGCAAACACCAGATATCAAACGCGTGTATAAACTTAATTACATAGACACCCTGAATTCTCTAGCGCTTTCGGTTCCTACCCAAGGTAACATTCCAGGGAAAAAACCAATAACCAAAATTTATATAATGACCGCAAAATTTCTAATTCCATTTTTAAATAAGAAAAAAATGTTTAAAAATCATTCCAAAATTCCCCAAAAATTATAAAAAATTATTTTAAGGGAAATTAACACACACAACAGACATATAAATAATTTAAACAATGTGTGAATAATGTATGCAGTTCTAAAGTGTGTGTGAGTGATAGTGAATATACCTTGATCAATCAAACAAGAGGAATGAATTGAATTGAAGGTTCCGAGGCTTTTTAGTATCTGGGATGGGGACTCAATTTTGTCTATATTTCCAAACTAGATGAGCACTTATACAATGTAGACTCAAGTGAGTCAAGAGTATAAGGTGCTTCAGTAGGGATCCAGGCCCAGCACGTGGAAGCCAAATAATTTATCGCTGCTACTTCTTAGTGCTTTTTGTGTAGTTAGTGGTCTCAGTGTTAGAGAAACTTACGTCTAAAGTCTTGGTGGTTAAAGGATTTACCTCTTACTTTGTCCCTTCAGTTCAAGTGATCTTATCATCAAACAAGATTTCAAATCATGGTTTTAACTTCTTCTTAGTAGAGTCATACCACAGTTTAGGAAAACCATAGTAAGGTAAGTATTCACTTTCTTTGATAAAACATATGTTTGATGAATCACATTAAATTACTTTTCTTTTCTTCAACACTCACTTCCGATATGATTGGCGAAGATCTATGAGTTCAGTCGGGATGGGTGATACCCCAAACCATGTAGAGGTAAGCTTCTTTTAGGACTATTGGTTCGAGAATCCATTATTGTCGATGACCCAGTCCCATTCTGGGCATGAAATGCATATTCTTAAACATCTGCATTACATTGACATTATGAGGAGGATTGTGCTCTGGACACACTCTCTCATCGAAGTTATCCCTTGTTGGGATATGAAGCGAATCAATCTTGAAACCTGAGAGCAATATAAAATTTTCTTCATGATGGATTTCCAAAATAAGGTTACTTGTTCCAATGAACTCAACATTAATTTCATCTCTGATGAAGGTGATGACTTGGTTATTCTCTAAGAACTTTAACTTTTGATGGAGGTAAGAGGCCACTTCTCTAATGCTATGTAGCCAAGGGTAAACTAAAAGAAAATTAAAACATGTTGGTATATCAATGACTTGGAATTCGATTTGGAGAAATATAGGACCAGCCCCTTGTGTAAGTTTTATTGAACCCATAACCTCCTGATGTGTGTTATTGTAGGTGCAAACAACAACTAAAGTGGGAGTGAGATCACTAACTTTTATCCCCATATAATTCTGATTCTTTAACAGGTAAACATTCAAAAAAGATACCTTATCAACAAGTACCAATGGAATCGTCTTTCCCATTACATCCACTGAGTTATTAAGGGAATCGTTGTGATCATGACCAATCTTAGGAATTTCTTCATCAGAAAAAGAGATGAGCCTCATCATGGTCAGAGTCCTGACCATGCGGACTGCTTCTTCAGGGGTACTTGGAGGAGGAGCTATAGGTTTGATGAAGAACTTGATCAAATCATTTCTATACATCTGGGAAGACATGATAAACCACCATAAAGTAATGTTGGCTTGGGTATTCTTAATATGTTTAAGGAATTTACTCTTTTCAACTGAAATTTTTGACACAAGAGTTCTTTAGGAAATCTTTTCCCTTTATATTCATGCCTATTTGCTGAGGGAAGAACCGAATCTGTGTAGTATCATCCTAAGGGGGTCATATGATTTACGAATGTTAGGAAGAACAAAAATCTTATATCTTCGTCTACTTTTGGCATGATGGATATTTCATTGATTCCCGATAGTAGCTCCTAAAAATTAATCATCCCATTGTAGGAGGAAATTGTGCTAGTATTCTTATTATAGGTTCATCATTTGAGGGGTTTAACTCATCACCCCACCTGGTGGCAATAATATTTCATTTCCACAAGAAATCGATGCATTCCACGACTGCTTCATCATACAAATCTTCCCACTAATTGGAGAAGTTTTGAAAAGAGGGAACCAGGTATTATATATATATCTTTTTGCTTAACGAACTCATCTGATATGACTTGCAAAATAATGTCTAAACTGAATTCTTCTAATGAAAGAAACTAATCATTTGATTTTTAGGCTCACTCCCGAACTTCTTTGTAGACATTGTTGATTATTTCACAATTGCTTTCCCTCTAGGTCATCCTAGGCGGTAACATCAGCACAAAATCTCCGAGTTGATCCAAAATAGCTGGTAGCACCACGCTCCTTATTTCTAAGTGGGTTCAGACAATGATACATTCCCTTGTATATGGATTAATCTGGAGAATTTTCAGGGCGAAGAAGGAAAAAAGGACAAATTTAAAGGGCTTTAGGGGAACTGGTAAATGGAGCAGGTGTATTGATGCGTTAGATTTTGGTGGAAGGATCAAAATTTGGGGTTTTATCTAAAAGAGTGGCGTTTACACCAGTGTGATCTGTTAGCAAGGGGTTTTGAGTAGTATTGGGTTTAGTATTAGATGGAGGAGAGGTGAACCCTTTATCAATGAGGTTTTGAATGATATTCTTTAGGTGGAAACACTCAGTTGTATGCTCAATGATCTGATGGAAATCACAATAAGCATGATGTTTAAAGTTCTTTCGAAGTGGACTTGTTAATAGATGAGGGTCCAAAGGCTTGACGATGTTTCTTGATAAGAGGGCTTACTATAATTTTAAGATTGGAGAATGTATCTCAATGTATCCCTTTCTATTTTTAGCGGGAAGATCTTTTGACACCTATGATGTAGTAGATTAAGAAATATCATTAATGGTTGAAACATTGGTATTATCTTGTTTAAGAGGAGTGAATAACCCTGTTAGCTTCTTCGACTTGAACATGACTTTCTGTTTGCTAACACCCTCTTTAATTTCGACCACTGCCTCGAAAGGCTCTAAGTGTGAGATTATTAGCTTCGCATTAAGATTTGAATATGTGGTAGAAAATTCTTCTTCACTATACTCGCATGTTCCTCCTCAGAAGGTCAATTTTTCATTGTAGTAGCCTTTTCTCCATACACCAAATCTGTTATTTAGTAACTTATTGCAAAATGATTTGTAATTTTTTACGACACTTAAATTTCATAATGATTTTGGTCATTTACAAAATTTGTAAGTGTTCATAACTGATACAAATTATTAATATAACATTACAGACTACGTGATTGTCCTGTGTATACACTTCCCTATCCCCAAAGTGTTAATTTTTTTTTCACCACCCGTTCGTTTATTTCATTTTTGGTGCTCCCTCCTCAAAGATTAAACCCTTCCACTAACACTTTGATCCGTCTATACAATACACATTGAAGACTGATCACTCTCTCTTTTTGGTTATCGTCGTCATTGCTTGTCATCGTCGTCATTGCTTGTCATCGTCGTCTCTCTCTCTCTCTCTCTCTCTCTCTCTCTCTTCTCACGCGATATGTTAAGACCTAGTCTCTTTTTTTGTCATGCAATCAATAAGTTCCTTTCTCATTTTTAATTATTTTGAATTACGTATTTTAAATCATCAAATCTTTGTGTTTATTGACGATTAATAAATATTTTCAATGTTTGAATTAGTGATTGTAAGTGTGTGCTTTTCAATTATGAATCAATAATTGATAAACGTTTCCTGTTGTGGATGCTTAATTATGTAGTGGAGAATGTGACGTGTGTCATATTTATATATTTGTGAGTGCTTTGTTGGTTTTTGGCATTTGGTATTTTGCAAGCAGGTTTCTGATTGTGTTTTACGTATTCTTTTCAATCCATGGGTCTTTAAAGCAGAAAGTGATTTAAGTTGTCTACAAACAAACAATCAAATACACACACACACACACACACACACATAATATTTTTTGTATAGTATTAGTTATTAAGTGGTTCTTGAATTATATGTTGATAGGATTTGTGGAGTTTTGGTTAATAGTGTGTAGTGGGAGTTAATTTGGATTATCATTGCATATCATATAGTTTATTATTTTTTTGTTATTTGGTATTTGGTTTTATGTATGTGAGATGAGTACTAAAATTTGATCAAATTAGGTGTTAATTTGGCTTATCATAACAACTCGTGCAGTTGATATTTTTCTTTGGAGTTTAAGTTCTTCAACAGTTTGTCCTTTAGAGATCTTCAATAGTTTGTTCAATTTTAAAACTTCTGTTTCATTATTCGAAATTTATATTACTTAATTGTGTTATTTAATCACTTTGTAACGTTTATCAAATATATCATTTAACATTTATTCGCCATTGGATTTGCTTCATTTATAAAATTTCATCACAACTTTATAAAAACTGGAGTAAAGAACGTGATAGAGGAAAGCCACAATATATAAATGGGGTTGCTACATTTATCGATTGTGTGAGGAGAAATGATGGTAGAGAAACTATGTTCGCATGACTGTGTTGTAGATGTGAGAATGGAAAATTTCTCGACCTTGAAGATATTCATTTTCATTTTCTTCTCCATGGTATCTTGTAGTCATACACATTTTGGCATTTACATGGGGAAAATGAATATGTCGAATGAAACAGAGTTTTCCATGACACCAATTTTGGTATCTGGGCCAAATGCACCGGGCAAGGACATAGACGTTTATATTGAACCTTTAGTAGATGAGTTGAAATAATTATGGTTCAAAGGTGTAACGACATATAACTCCCACATGAAAGCTAATTTTCCACTGAGAGCTATATTATTGTGGGCAATTCATGACTATCCTACATATGGCACTTTGTATGGGTGCACTGTTCATGGTTACGAAGCTTGTCCAGCTTGTGTGGAAGAAGTCGACTCAGAATATCTTGGAAATAGTAAGAAAATTTTCTTATGAGGTCATCATAGATTCATTACTCATAAACAAAAGTTTAGGTTGGACAAACATAAATTTAACAACAATGTTGAAGATCGTAAAGTGCCACAAAAGTTGTCTGGTATTGATATTTAATATAAAGTATCATGCATTAAGTTAAGAATTGGTAAACAAAAAATAACAAAGAAAAGAAAAGAAAATGGGGACAACAATAATTATGTGGATAAAAATGTCACAACTCCGTGGTATCGAAGGTCCATTTGATTTGATTTGCCATATTGGAAAGAGCATGATGTTTGACATAATTTAGATCTTATGCACATTGAGAAATATGTCACCGATCATCTTTTATCGAATTTTTGGACTTTAAAGATAAATGAAAAGATGGAACCAATGGACGTAAAGATATGGAGGTAATGGGGATAAAAAAGAAGTCGTGGTTGACCGTACCTGCAGCTACATTCACTTGATGTAAAGAAGAAAAATATTGGTTCTTTTGTACATTGAATAAGATTTAGAGTTTTCGAAGGGTTTTTCTTCTAACTTCAGTAAGAATGTGATTTTAGAATCGCTAGCATTAAAGGGATTACATTCGCATGATTATCAAGTGATTATTTAACATTTGCTTTCGTTATTGCTGAAAAATGCTTATGCAAAGCATGAGAATTTTTTATTTGCTATTCAGCGGTTAAAAAATTTCTTCAATGTGTTGTGCACTAAGGTGCTTAGGAGGGATATTCTTAATTTAGCTAAAAAGGCATTATTTGAGGCTATGTGTGTTTTAGAGAAGTATTTTCCACCCGCATTATTCATTATAAGAATCCACCTCATCATACATTTAGCTGAGGAAGCACTAAAATGTGGCCCAATCAGATATAAATTGATGTGTCCTTTTTGAGAATTAAGCGAATTACATGTGATAATATTTTTTGGATAAATAGTACGACATAATATTTATTTATTACTTTTCATTATTCTTTTGAGGTATAGGTTGATGAAAAATTACAAGAAGTACGTTGGATATAAGAGGGATATTGAAGCATTGCTGAGAAATACATTACAGAAGAATCAACTTTTTATCGCATGGAGTACATGCCAAATCCAAGTGAAGGAAATCACAAGTATACGTATAAAGCTTTTCTTGATGAAGATAACGAATGTGCTGATGTGGGACCTTTACTACAAGGGAAGATATTAAAGTTAAGCATAGTGCAATTTGAAAAAGCCCAAAAATGGGCATTGAAACAACATAATGAAGGGGATGTATGGGAAAAGTGAGTATATTAGCTTTGGTTATTTTTTAAATTAAATTAGCATTTATGATATGTTTAAATGTATTTTATTGGATGTAAGAAGTACGATATTTACTAGGGATCTACCTTTGGGCGTAATCGAAAGGGGGTACAATGAAGGAAAAAAATGAGGGTTTTATTTCATGGTAAATTAAGGAGGTTTGCACTTAAGTCGAATATATAATAAGATTTGATTATGTCTTTTTATATTTAAATATACTTATTTGTCATTATATTTTGTATCTACTAAAAAAGGATCAACATATACAATGTTGTGGCGGTTAGCCAATGGGCCAAAATAAGATGCACAATCATATAAGAAGTATCGTTCCAATAGGTTCAAATTTTCTACATGGGAATATGACAAACATCGGGTAACAAAAAATAACGGTGTGTTTATAAAGGCCATCATTAAGTTTAGATCAAGCGAGAAAGATACCAATTATAAAGAAGGGGAGACAACATATTACAGAATTATCTGTGACATATTTGAGTTGGACTATACGTCTTTCAAGATAGTCGTATTTTATTACGATTGGGTAAAAGTCGAGGAAAAGATTAATTGCTACAAAGTTTATCCTCACTTAAATTTAGTGATGGTTAACTTGAGTATGCTTAAGAGTAAAAAGAGAATTGAAGATGAGCCATTCATTCTTGCCTATGAAGCAACTCAGGTATGATATGCTAAGGAATTTTTAAATCAAGGATGGTCCATTGTTTTTCATACCCTAAAGAGATTGACAACAATGGTGGACGATGTTGAGGTTTTGATCGTGTATTAATCCATTATTGAGGGCAATGTCAATCTAAAGGGTTCGCTCAATGTTGACTTAACATATATGGCCTTCTAGAAATGTTTACTATTGTTTTCATTTCTTAAGTGTTTTATTTGCTTAAACTGAGTTTGTTCATAGGCAAACATCTTTTGTTATTCATCCTAGACTCTTGTTTGTTCAAAGAGCCCTTTCCATATTACATTTTTTTATTTAAACAACTTTTCCTCTTTATCTTGTTGTTTTAGTTCCATCTTTTACATGAAGTTGATGTTAAAGGGCCTTCTATAATACGTATGTTGGGATCATGGTAATGCTGAATAGTGATTTATATATTGGGAATTTAATGGCACTGCTGAATATCACAACACTAATTTATATGGTTTAATTGTTTGAAAGCAGTATTCGATGTCTGTGGAAGGTAGTGACATAAGAGAAAAAGTTACTATCGATGAGAATAATCAAGTGGTGGGTGAGAAAAAAAGTATATATATGTCCTGACTTGGGACGATAGTTCGTGCTAATTTCCAATTACATATGGTGATTGGTGTAAAGTTCAAGTCAAGTACAAAGATGGCATTTGGATTGAGATTCGAGTAAAACATCACTAATATATATATTTATTATTAATCTCATATTCTAAAAGCTAAATAACATTTCTTCATGTAAGGCAAGATTTGATCTTCCATTATCTCATAAGCAACAAATATTTCAAAAGCATGGGCTTTAAATACAAGTCATGGAAATCCAAGCTAAGGAAGTTATATTATATGAAGTATACAACAGATGTAGAAAGTTTGGTGAATGTACCTCCCTATGTTTAGTTGGAGAAGTGGAGGGAGTTTGTGGAGTATGAGGGTATGGAAATTTCCTGAAAGAAAAGTGAATTAGGGAAATCTAATAGATATAAAATTGAGGCTATGCACACTAGTGGGAAGAATGGTTAAGCTCAAGTCCGATACAAACTTGTAACTACACCTTTTTTCAAACATGGTATTCTTTCTCGATGAATTGTATTCTTGTAGTATAATATTTTTTAATTGCTGAATTGCATTCTTGTAATAAAATATTTTGTAATAGGTGAATTGTATATTTGTAGAAAAAAGAAAAAAGGTCTATAAGCCATATGGCAACTATAATACCACCAATGAAAACTCTGAGTCAAATCCTAATGCCAATATCACATGTGTTGATGTGTGGATATCCTCCCACTCGAGGGAAAATGGGACAATCTCGAATAGCATTGCTTCAAACATGGTAAGTGTTTGCAAACAATAAGGATATGATTATGTAATATATATGATTAGTTATGTTCAATGATTTTCTAATAATTTTATTACATAATGTATTATAGGAGAAGGTGATAGACAAGAATGCGGAGCTTAAAGAATAGGGGATTGACGAATCCTAATCGTTGGAAACTGATGCACTATCCCAAGTATTTGGTATAGACAAAAGGGGATGCACTTTAGGTGTGGGGTCTTTAGTGTCACTATCGTCTATTAAAGCTTCCATGCCAACCCTTTCTCTTCTTCAAACAAAATAAAATTAAAAATGAAGGTATGAAAGGTCGATTGAACACAATGGAAACATATATGAAAGGAATGGAAAATGCACTTACTAAATTGGTTATTGTGGCCATTTGAGTTGGATTCCTCTGGCGCATGCCGACCTTAAAATCAGGATCGGAGGGATAACCTGGAGGAATCTACCTTTATTCCCTGCCATGCGCATGCAGGTGATTAGAGGATATGGGGGTTCTCTTTCCTCAACTTGCACTAATGTCTTCGCGGGCTGCCTCAGATATAAAATTAGTCATCGTCAAAAGGAAATAATACGAAGGAATGGAGTCACCAGCCTATTTTTCTTAAAACATGCAAAAGAAATGTAGCCTCCTCAAGATGATGGCATAAAGGTTATACTAATTCATATGAAACTAAGTAAATCGAGAGTTTAGGGACTAAGTTACGGAATGAGAAGGTGTTAGGCACCCATTACGCACTTCTAGTCTCTCATGGTCTATGTTAATATTCTTCTTTTCATCGTAGAGTGATATGTGCGCACATGTGTTTAATATAAATAAGGAAAGAAGGGAATCATCCAACTCACGTCATGGAAAAGATGAAGCAGAATCAACCGAAGTAATGTACCCAAAAATAACGTTAACATATGATGTGAGTGTTCGCTAAATCACAAGTCGCTATGGAAAAACGAATGTGCACGTCAGACGAGACACAAACATGTATGAGTTCATGACTCAAAATATAGATATAACATAGTATTAAAGTATAAAGTGGAATGAGAGGACATGAATTCCAGGATTGGCCCTGGATGCCTACGTGGCCCGAGGGGTACCAAAATCCAAAAAGCATTTTCCCTTTCTCTAAAAATATTTTCTTCCCCCCATTTTCTAAAAATTCCAAAAATATTTCCCTTTTTCTTTTCAAAACATAAAAATTCACTCTTTACATGCCCACGTGGCAACGAGTTAACCATCAATTAATTCATTCTCGTAGCCCTTCTCCCATCTTATCCTCATTAGGAGAACCTCGTGTTCCCCTTGATTTTTCTCTACCACCGGTCACTTCGAGTTGTCCCCGAGTCGACATCTCTACTTCATCCATTCATCCACCCACCATGGTCGGAGAGCATGCCCTAAGGGACTATTTTGCCCCGATAACGGCTACCCCACCATCATGTATCATTCTTCCACCCACCTCAGATGTCCAATTTGAAATTCGCCCGACGATAATTTCGATGTTACCCACTTTTCATGGCCTTGAACGTGAGTCTCCATACACTCACTTGCGAAAATTTCTCACGGTTTGTGCTACTTTTAAAAATCAAAACTTAGATGAAGAAAATGTGCGTCTTCGATTATTTCCATTTTCTCTCAATGATAATGCATCCATGTGGCTCCATTCATTGCCAACAAATTATATCCTTACATGGGAACAACTTGCGAAGAATTTCATGTCAAAGTTTTATCCGATGAGCAAAACCAATGAGCTGCGCGAAGCCATCCAAGATTTTTGTCAAAAGCCAATCGAACAATTTTGTGAAGCATGGGGCCATTTTCAAGGTTACATCAATAGTTGCCCACATCATGGTCTCGAGAAAAGTCGCTTAGTCCATAGTTTTTACAATGGTCTCGTTCTCGCTTCCCGAACCATGATTGAATCCATGCATAAAGGGAGGTTTATGCACTTAACTCCCACTGCCGCCTATAATTTTCTCCTAGAATTAGGCGATGACTCCCAAGATTGGGAGAGCACCAATAACTTTTCGAGATCCGAGCTACCATGCATAGGGAGCACTTATGAGGTAAAAAATGATCATGTTTTAAAACTTTGCTTCATGGTTTAAACACCTAGACTAAAACCGTTAACGCTCTCAGTTGTTCTATGCAACAAAATGTTTCTCTTTCTAAACAAGTGATGAATATCAACGAGTCTAGTCCTTCTTCTTGTAATGTTTGTTTAATTCAAGATCATTTAACTCACTTGTGCCCCCTTGTTCAAGATTATCCCGAATCCACCATGGCCCAGGCATGTGCTTTTAATACCACTAGGAAACCTGATCCCCCGTTATTTACTTACAACCCTAATAATAGGAACCATCCTAGTTTCCCTATAAGTACGACAACAACCTCGCTCCATCACACCCATAACAAAATGTAGGTGGTCTACCCGAGTTTCAACAAAACCCACAAAGGCAACATCGCCCTCCCATACAGAATCACCATGCTCCATACCGTTAACCACATCATCCATCACCCTTTGTCCCCCATGGAGGACCATCACATACCAATCATCAAACTGTCCTTTTTCCACCTCACTCTTATGAGTATTCACTGTCACTTAGTTCTCATCGTGAGTTGGTACCCCAACCCCCCTATGCACCTCCACCCCAATCATCCTCATCCTCTCTTGAGAATCTTCTCACTCAATTTATCATGACTCAACAACAATCCACGTAAGCACAGAATCAAGCCATCCAAAAGCTTGAGCAACGTCTTAACCATTTTGAGTCTGAGCAAGAGAAAGGTCGATTCCCAAGTCAACCCATTGCTAACCCTAAGGGGAATGGCAAAGAGTCGGCTTATGAGGTTGGACCCGCACCAACTCTCCCACATTCCAAGCTAACATGAAATCAGTATCTACTATAAGATCGGGAAAACAAGTTAACAATGGTAATGATGTCCCCCGTGATGTGAAAACCTCACCCATCCTGAAAGTCCCATTTGATCCTTTTCCTAAGGTTCTTCCACCCACCAAATCCACATAAAAGAATGAGTCTAAACCTAATGAGTCGACCACTGTCTATGTACCCAAAGCACCCTTACCTCATAGGTTGGCTCCGAAAAAGAAAGCCTAATAATTTGATGACATCAGGCAACTATTTCAGAATGTTCACATTAACATTCCATTCCTCACCGCGATTCAATAAGTTCCCTCATATGCTAAATTCTTGAAGGACTTGTGCACTGTGAAGTGTCGGAGAAATGTTCCTTGTGATGCCTTCATCACTGAGCAAGACATGTCCCTTATCTATGAGAATGGTGTTGTGAAGTACAAGGACCTCGGTCGTCCTACTGTCTCGTACATGTTAGGCGATAAGTTCACTACTCAGGCCTTGCTTGATCTTGGGGCCAGTGTTAATTTGTTACGTTACTCCCTTTACCTTGAGTTAGGTTTATAAAATATAAAATCTACACGGGTTACTCTTCAACTTGCTGACCGTTCCGTAAAAGTGCCTAAAGGAATAGTTGGAGATGTTTTGGTAAAAGTTTCTGACTTTTACTACCGTGTGGATTACATCATCTTAGACACTCTTACTCCCGACCCAACTAATATTCCAATCATATTGGGTCGCCCCCTTTTTTGGCAACTGAAAATGCCATCATCAATTGTTGTGATGGGTCCATGAATCTTTCTTTTGGAAACATGACCATTGAAGTTAACATCTTCCATCTTATGTAACAAAAGTACGACGTCGATTCTATTGATGAGATGTGTATGATTTACTCCTTGGTCCAAGAGATGTTGGATCAAACATATCCCGAAGATCCTATCCAATAATGTTTGGCCCACTTTGGGTACGACTTTGATATTGATTCCTCCATCTCTGAACTAAATGCCTTGTTAGATTCTACACCACTGATGGACACCTCCACTTGGGCTACTCTTTTCGAGTCCCTCTTTGTCGTCACTCTTAATTCTGTGGATCACCTAGTTAACCCATGCCCCGATATTTCCCCGGACTCTATTTCTGCGTCTGAGTCTGATGCCTCTCCTGAACCACCACCTATTTTGGAGCTTAAGCCATTACCTGCTGAGTTGAAATATACTTTCTTAGGCGCAAACCAACATCACCTAGTCATAATTGCTTTCGACTTGACCCCGAATCAAGGAGAGCAATTGGCCCACATGCTCACTAAACATAACACTGCTATAGAGTAGACCATTTAAGACATTCATGGTGTGAGCCCCAATGTTTGTAACCATCGCATTCATTTGGAGGAAAATGCCAAGACTTCTCGTGAGCCACAACGTAGACTCAATACTGCTATGAAAGAAGTTGTGAGGGCTAAAATTTTAAAATTGCTTGATGCCGATATAATTTACCCCATCTCAGATAGACAATGGGTCAGTCCCATTCATGTGGTGCCTAAAAAATCTAGCGTCACCATCGTGAAAAATAGTAATGATGAGCTTGTGCCCACCTGTATACAAACCAACTGGTGTGTTTATATTGATTATAGAAAGCTCAATGCCGACACTCACAAAGACCACTTCCCTCTCCCGTACATTGACCAAATGCTTAAACGTTTAGGAGGCCATGCTTACTATTGCTTCCTTGATGGATGTTCAGGGTACAACCAAATACTAATTGCCTCTGAAGACCAATAGAAAAATACCTTTACTTGTCCATTTGGCACATTTGCGTACTCTCGTATGCCCTTTGGCCTTTGCAATGCACATGCAACTTTTTAAAGGGGCATGACTAGTATTTTTAGGGACATAGTAGAGCATTTTCTCGAAGTCTTCATGTATGACTTCTTAGTTTTTGGTTCATCCTTTGAACAATGCCTGTCTCACCTCACTATGGTACTTCATCGTTGTCAAGAAAAAAAGTTGGTCCTCAATTGGGAGAAATACCATTTCATGGTAAAAAAGGGTATTGTTTTAGGTCATGTTATCTCTAGCTCCGGTATTGAGGCAGATAAAGTGAAAGTCGACTTTATTTTCACGCTTCCCATTCCTAAGTTTGTTAAGGACATTCGCTCATTCTTAGGACATGTAGGCTTCTACCGGAGTTTCATTAAGGATTTTTTTAAAAAATTGCTCGACCTTTAATAACCCTTTTATCCAAAGATGTCCCATTTGTCTTTGATGACGCATGTGTCGCATATTTTGAGCAACGCCTTAAAGCTGAGCTCACTTTCGCTCCTATCATGCAACCTTCCAATTGGTCTCTCCCCTTTGAGCTTATGTGTGATGCATCTGATTTTTCACTTGGTGCCGTGCTTGTCCAGAAGGTTAAAAAGTGCCCTCACGTCATCTATTATGCTAGCAAAACTCTTCATGATGCTCAACTTAATTACACGACTACCGAAAAGGAGTTATTGGCGATAGTTTTTGCGCTTGATAAGTTTTGGTCATATTTCATAAGTTCCACTGTCATCGTGTACACTGACCATGCTGCCTTGAAGCACTTTCTTCACAAGAAGGATTCAAAACCACGATTGATATGATGGATTCTCTTACCATAAGTGTTTAACCTTGAAATTCGCGATAAGAGAGGTTGTGAAAATGTAGTCACTGACCATCTTTCTCGTATTACTATTACGTCAAATTCTTCTCATGTCCCCATCTCTAAGTCATTTCTCGATGAACATCTTTTCACTATCTCCACCTCGCATTGGTATGCTGATATAGTCAATTTCCTCGTTACCGACCAACTTCCCAATCATTGGTCGAAATAATATTGCTTCAAATTCATGGCGAATGTGAAGTTTTACTCTTGGGATAACCCGTTCCTTTTCAAGTATTGCACGGATCAAGTCATTCGTCGTTGTTTTCTCGAGGGTGAACAATTAAGTATTATGTCGTTCTGCTATGATAGTGCCTGTGGTGGCCACTTTGGTTCCGAGAAAACTGCATCCACAATTTTGCAAAGTGGTTTCTATTGGCCCACCCTTTTTCGAGATGCCCATGACTATTGCCTGGCGTGTTCCAAATGCCAATAATCTGGGCATATATCTCGACGTCATATGATGCCTCTCACACCCATTTTGATAGTTGAAATCATTGATGTATGGGGTATTGATTTTATGGGTCCATTTCCCTCCTCTCATGATTTCCAATATATTCTTGTTGTGGTTGACTATGTCTCCAAGTGGATTTGATCAATCGCTTGCCGCATCAATGACCATCGTGTCGTGGTCAATTTTCATAAAGAGCATGTTTTCACACATTTTGGAAGCCCCAAAGTTATTATTAGTGGTGGGGGTAAACATTTTTATAACCGAGTCTTTGAACACCTTGTCAAGAAGTATGGTGTTACCCACAAAGTTGGTCTATCTTACCACCCTCAGACTAGTGGTCAAGTTGATGTTTTCAACCGCGAGATCAAGCAAATTCTTGAAAAAACCATCAATCCTAATAGGAAAGACTGGTCCTTATGCTTTAACGATGCATTGTGGGCATACCGTATAACTTATAAGACTTCGATTGGCATGTCTCCTCATCGATTGGTCTTTGGCAAGCCTTGCCACCTTCCTGTCGAGCTCGAACATCATGCATATTGGGCTGTCAAAGCCCTTAATTTTGATATAGATGAGGCAGGAGTCCATAGGAAGCTACAACTTAATGAATTAGAGGAGATAATATATGATGCCTATTATTTGTCCAAGAAATACAAGGGCAAGATGAAGTGGATCCATGACCAAAGCATCATGAGAAAATAATTCCACCCGATTAAAAAGTTTTGCTATATAATTCCCGTCTTCATCTCTTTCTCGAGAAACAGAAAACCAGGTGGTCTGGGCCCTTCATTGTTGAGTCAGTTACTCCTTATGGTGCCATCACCGTTCAAAATCCCAAGGATGGTAGCCTTTTTCAAGTCAACGATCAACGTTTGAAGCCTTTCTTAGAGTTAGGCCCCACTCAAGTTGAAGAAATTGACCTTGTTGACCCGATCTCTGAAGACTGACGAGTCAGTCTTGTTTGGAGGTGATTCTCATCACCCTATTTTTCTGCCGCCCCGAGATTTCATAGATATTATCTTTACGGTGAGAATGGATCGGTCTTGATGAAGACGTTAAACTTAGCGTTACCGGGAGGCAGCCTGTGATTTATTGTATGAGTCTCATCCTGTTTGGGGGTGGTGTTTCACATTACCCTATGCTTTATATACTTGTACCCTTTTGTTATCTTACCATTTATTTAGGTTTTTTCTTGGATTCATCTGTCCATTTCATTAGCGGTTGATGGTGGTAGTATCTTTCCTACCCTTTTGCTCTCAATTTTAAAAATCATTTTCCGTAACATTGAGGACGATGTTCCTTTTTGTTTGGGGGTGGGGAATTTTATCAAAATCGTACCTCTTTTGATTTTTTTTAATTTTTAAAATTTTGTGCAGTTCCTTTCATCTCACTCATTGACGTGAATTTTCTATCATCCATCCTTTAAGTCTAGGAATCAAGCTAGAGGATTTATCTTTTTATAAATAGCTTTTGTAATACATATTAAGGCATGTTGCACCATGAATTTCTAGACTCAATAAAATTTGCGCACTTATCACGTCACTGTGATTTAGAGTTGAAGAGTATTACAATTCCCAAGAAAACCTTAGGGATCACTAGCAGAGATTTTAGCTTGTGAGATTTGTGCCTCACCCTTTTAGAGTGTTTTACGCAATTTTCGAGTCACAAGTTGATTCAACTTCTTTTGGGTCCACACAAAATCGTTGTATGATCTCATTATTCTTCATTAAATTTTTAGCGTGATCACTGAGAACGACATCATTTCGAGTTGTAAGAAACATGTATCTTGAAATTTATTCCGATCACTAAGGTTTTCACTCATTCACTACACCCATTACATTCCCATGCTCTTCCATACTCCCATTTATTTCCCCTCACCATCAATACACATTCCCCACTCCCTTTATATATCATCTTTCATTTTTGAGAAAAAGAGTGCTTTCGCAAATGTAAAATGTCTTTAGTGTTGAGAGTATAAAGAGAAAAACAAAAAAAAAAAAAAAGAATAATAGCAAAAGAAAGAAATAGAAAAAATAAAAAAGAAAAGGAAAATGGATTCTTTGGTCTCTTCAAATGGATTCTTTTCCAGCTTATCTTAGAGGAGCAGTTAAGATGGATAAATGGGGCCTTTTTGCTCTAAGAATCTCAAAAATTCTAGAGTAGGCATTTTTTATTCATTTATTTTCTTATTTCATTTATTTGTAAGGGCTTTTCTTATAAAAAGCCCTATTTAATTTTTTAAGCTTTCTTCATTTCTGTTAGCCTCCAGATCAGGGCTTTTCTGATCTTTGGTTATTAATAAATAGAGTGGGGGATCTGTCCCTCTTCAAAAAAAAAAAAAGACAGTTGTTATTAATGTATATAACACTCTTCTTACGCATCGCATATCCATCCATCATCCATCATATCACAATCTTACCTATCATATCCTTCTCATCCGATTTCATTTCCCCTCACCCATATACATCCATATTTTCCCCTAGGTGTTCGAGCAAAGGAAAGTCAACGTGGTGAATAACTCGATGTTCTCAGTATAGTGATTAGCATTCTTTCATGAGATTATTTTTCTTTCTAAATGTTCGTTCTTTCTTATGTGTGTGAGACGTTTGACCTTGCTTACATTTATTCACCTCCTCACACACAAGAACGATACACTAAACCATATCTTGAGAGTTCGTTTGAGAGAGATATAACTGTGAGATTTTGAAGTTAAAGCGTTGATTCCGAAAAGGCAATCTAGGAATTACTCTTGTTATACTTGAACTATTTTGACTGGTTCACACACATTGAGTTCTAGGAAGGATGTGCCTTGTGTATTCACATAGCTAAATTTTTATACACTTCTAGCTTGTATTTCTCGAAATATTTCTCGTGTGATGGATTGTGCGATTATGCCATGTTTAATAAGAGATTGACTGCCTTTTGCAAATAAAGAATTTTGTGGGTATATTCCTTGCAAACCCTCACGAGACACAACTCGTCCTATAGGGCAACCTATAGGTTTAAAGGTCTGTTGCACATGCTAAGTGCAATCGCAAGTGTCCGCGAAAGTGGTACACTTTTGGTTTCATATCTTTCTTTATCTCTATCTTTTGCTCGAGGGCTAACAATGTTCTGTTTGGGGGTGGTGTGATAAGAACCCAAAAATGTTATATTTATACCCCAAATAGACGGTTTTTAATTGCTAATTCTCGTCAATTTGGATCTTATATGCTTAATTGTTTAATGTGAAGACTTTATCGCTATTTGCGAAGCTCAAATGCTTATTTCAAGGCAAATGTGCAATTTATGGAGCTAATTTCCCAGTCTCGTACCTTACCTGATCCTAAACCTAGCCCAGGCCTTCACCGGAGCCTGTGTGTTGAGTTTGTACCTTTATTATTTTTTTAGATTTTTAGTTTGAGTCCTTTTATTTTTAGCTTTTATTTTAGATTTATTTAAAAATTTCTAGAATTTATTTTTTTATTTTTATTAGTTTTTAATTTTAATCTTTATTTTTAGTTTTTCTAGATTTTATATTTTTAGGAATTTAGGTTTTATTTTTACTTCTTTTGTTGTTTTTATTTTTATTATTTGAGTTTTATTTTTAATAGACTTTATTTATTTTTAGAGGATTTATTTTTCTAGTGCATCGAGTATTTGTTTTCCTTTATTTTTGTTTATTTTTAGTTTTTTGTTAGTTTATTATTATTATTATTATTATTATTATTATTATTATTATTATTATTATTATTATTATTATTATTATTATTATTCTTTTGTATTATTTTATTAGTTTTTATTTGAGTCGTATTTAGTTTTTAGAATTTGTATTGTGTGTCGTGTTATTTTTATTTTTTTAGTGAGTTTTATTTTTAATTGATTTTTATTTTTATTTTTAGTTTAGTTTAATTTTTATTTTTAGTTGATTTGTTTTTATTTTATTAGGTTTATTTTTCTTATTTTCTTATTTTATTTTATAGGGGTACAAATCAAACACACACATCCCTAACCTACACTCACATACGTTCGAACAATCCCTCAACGACACCTTAATACCCATACCCCTCACCTCCACCCTACCACTACCTCATCATCTTCCACCTCCCTCATACTCTCTCTCCTCAATCACATGATTCACCTCCCACCAATAACAAACCTTAACCCACCAACAATATACCCACTACCCCTTATCTCTCTCCTTCTCTCCTTCTCTCTCTCTCTCTCTCTCTCTCTCTCTCTCTCTCTCTCTCTCTCCCCCCTAAGCTAACAAACCCACGACTCTTCCACTAAACTGAACCAAATTCGGCCAGCAACACCCACTCCGATCCACAAATCGGGTCGAAACCCAATCCACCGGCGAAACTAAACCAGTCGATTGAACCACCGACGTGCTCACCTCCGGCGACCTTATGCTTCCAACCCAACAGTACCCGCGACCTACCAGACCCTAGCTCCGACAATGTCCAAGCAAAAACCCAATCCCGGACCTCCAAAATCCGTTACCCGTCATTTGCTACTTCTACACTACAAACTGAAACCCATCACCCAGTTAACCTATACTCTCTGCCAACTCGTCCAAAACCCGACACCCGAACCTACTTTCGAAAACCCATGAACCCGAAATCGACCTCAAACCAAAGATCCACCAACTAAACCCGACCCGAGCCACCAGACCTGCTACAACCCACGCAATCCGATGGCGTCAATCTCCCCTCAACCTCGATTCCTCCACCTTGTCCCATCAACTGTACAACACCAATCAGACCATATCAAGATCCACATACCTATCTTATTACCTATCCACTTTTAACATCCATCAACCCATTCTGTTAAGAAAAATCGTGCTTATGTCCATTATCAAGATAAAAATCAAATCTTAAACTCTCACCCCTTTTTCTAATCTACCAATTTTATCCCTTGCTCCATTTTGTGCCAATTACAAAAGGAAGACTCTCTCGTTCATTTTCGGACACTGTTGGAGACGAGAGAAAGGAAAAGGAAGATGCAAATAGAGTGCAAGTGATAAAAAAATTTGTAGAGAGAAATACTATTAGTTTAGTGAGAGAAAACAGGGAAAAAAATATTATAGCAACAAAAAGAGATTTTTGTGTTATATATTGATTGGTTGAATTTTTTCTCTCTCATAATCATATGGACTCATTTATTTATTCTCTATCTTGGAGTCCCATTATGGAGGGCTAATCTCCCATTCAAGGGATGAAATGAAGCCACCACGGAACCAAGTTGTCTAGTTTGCTAATTTTATCTTATTTAATTTCCTTTGATTAGTAACCTTAATTACTACACTTGTTTTTACATTGAAAAATGAAAAACCACCCTTGAGAAAGGATTGAAGATTGTGTTATAACATTATGATTTTGATTCAAACTAGAGATAGGCTTTTCAAAATATTTAAAATTATGACATAAGTTTCTTCTACTCTTTTTTTTTGTTTAATTAAAATTTGTTGGGTAAATTTTCCCTAGCGGGTGATACACTTGATTAAGTTTAATTCTTTTGGAGTAAATTTGTAGTAATAAAAAATTATTTTTCTAAAATAATATTTACTTAATTCATTAGGATAATGAGAATTAACCTTTGAATTTGTTGAATATTTTGGAAATCAATCAAGATAAAATAGTTCAAACTAGATTGAATGCGTGAAATGGGGGTGGATTTATATCCCTTGATCCCTCTTACTAGTATATCTCATTTAGTTATCTTCATTCACTTTCTTCACACACCTTTTAGTATTTCTTGAGATTTTTATTATATTTTAGTTTATATCTTTCATTTGGTTTAGTTAGTTCACCATCTAAAAAAATGGTTGTTTTAATACAAAAAAAACCATAAAAAAGTAGAAAACAAAGAAAAAAAAAAAAATAGGAGATAAAAATAACTCGTAAATTGGATTACATGATTCTACTTCTGTTTCATTCCATTAAGTTGGATAGACACCCTTATTTACCTCTACACTAATTTTGTTATATTTTTGTAGACAATTTAAGGAAATTGTTGATTAGAAAGGCTTTGCAACAACGACATTATACTTACTCCTAGAAGCAAATTTTTCTCTCTATCATTCACGTAGTTCGATATGTCATAGGCACGGGGTTTAACTCATAAACCCAAATTTAAGACTCCTCTTTGAATATTTTTGAAGAAAGTGTGCCCAAGTGTAAAAGTGTGAAAAAGTGAGGAAGTCTTACTTTTGGAATTTACAAGTAAACCCTTTCTTTTGTCTTTTTGGATTTTATGAAAATAATTTGTGTGAATACTAATAATAAAAATGGATATTAATTGATGTGAGATAATGAAATATGTAGGTCCCCAAAATATAACTTTTGCTTTTGCGAAATTAAGTTAAGGATGAATACAAATCAACTTTCTCTTCTTGAAAACTCTTTTTCAATTTTATCAAACCAAGTTAATAAACAAATTAACTGAACCAGATTTTATTTTGATTAATCCTAAACATGAATCTAGTGATTAAAGCAAGTAAAGTTAAGTAAAGATACTCACAACGTCAGATGTACAAGAAAAAAACCAAATCGAAAAAAAAATCTCGGACGACCCAAGCCAGACAATCATAATGAACAATGGTTCTGCAAAAACAGATTAGCCTTACTCAACGACTTGATCCCCACGGGTCTTGATGCTCCTTCTGATCTTTTACTGTTCTTCAATAGTGCCCACGCAGAAATTCCATCTTCCACGATGCTCGTCCGCAACACTCGACTCCACGAATGTCTCGGTGTCCATCGATATAGCTTGATACTACTACAATGTTGAACACGATGTCCGTCACTTCTTCATCGCAAAACCAACAATCATAAGTTGTCCAAAGATGAGCAAACCAAACTTGGTGCCATAAGTATCACATAAACATTAGATAATGAAAGCTCGGATATTTGCAAACTCTAAGGATTTGTTTAAGCCTTTAAAACCTTAGAAAACATGTGCAAACAGGTTTCTGGATCGTAAAACTATTTTTTCAGAATGCACACCCTTCGAGAAAACTGGACACCTCTATTTATAATAAAATTGAGTCGGTGTCAGAATATCGTTCGAGCGAGATGCCACGTCGTTCGAACGACAGTGGATCTCATTCGAACGACATCAAATGTCGTTTGAACGACGTCGCTAGATAAAGTTTATAATTTAAACAGAGTTTTGATTAAAACCAACTCTTATGCAATTCTCATCCGTTCTTATCTGATATAAACGAAGTGTAAACAATTAAAACACTTTTTAAAGTATTTTCCTTTAAAAAATAACATCCTTATTTTATAAAATGAATTCCGAGATTCATTAACATTATGCATTCATACCCGTGTGATCTCAAAATGCAATAAAACCTTGAAGACGAGAAATTGCACCAATTAAATTTCGGCATGATTAATTCCATGTATCTTTTCCGCAACGTCTTCAATTAATCTTTGATACGTCATAAACTTGTGGGATCAGACAATAAAAGACTATCTATGACTCAAACGTGTTTTGTTTCGAGAATAAGTCAAAACTATATTAAAACTCAATCGGAAATTTGGTCCTTACAAATCTCCCCCGTTGACTATTCCGGGACAAAACCAACAGTGAAATGCCTAAGCCGGGCCGTGAAGACGTATGATGCCTAAAACTCATCCCATAAAACCCAAAATGATAAATACATCATCAGTATAGGATAAGATTCTTTAATAATGGACCGGTAAGGATGAAACTGTCTCGAATGTCTGAATGTGATGTAGACTTGAAATATTGAATCTTCTTTAAGCACACCTACACACAAGAAATAGATAAATACCCAGTGAAGTATGGAGGACAAATGATATAAATTAATATGAAATCAATATGAAATATCAATATATAAATATGATATAAAAATCCCCCTACATCGCAAACATCTCTCCCCATTTTTGTCTCGAATAGACAATCCGGTGAAAGGATAAACAAAACTAGTATGTGTTATACCAATATAATTTCTTGAACACATATTATGCTAGATAACCATGAAACTACCAACGAAAAATGATCAAGCAATGTCAAATTAATAGTTATCAAACAATGAATCACTCAAAAAAAATATATCAGAATAAGCAAGGAACAACCGCAATCTTGAGTCAACAATGAAAGAACCGCAACAGTCCATACGAACACGCACTCCACACAAATAAAGAACACCCTCAAGCACTCCTAATCGACACATAACCGTCAGTCATAGATTTACCCTATCTTGAAGAGAAAAACTTCACTAAAGTTGTATATTAGGTTTCAAAACAATTCACATAAACATTGGGACGCTTTGTGAATTGTAAACAAAAAGGATTAAACCCTTAAACTCTCTAAAGTGAGAACATTTATGCTAAAGCAGTTTTCATAGAACAGAATTATTAGGTCTTTTGAGTCAAAACGAAGCTGTTTAACATGCTATTTATAAAGAATTTAAGGCGGGGCATCGCTCGAACAGAATAGCCATCTCTCTCGAACGGTGATAGTTGTCACTCGAACGACTTCGCGCGACATAAGGATGCTGCTCGAATGAGCTATTAAAAAAATAATATTTTTTGTTTCATCAGAAAATTGTCCGCCTCAACACTTAGAAAATATTCTTTGATGAAAAACTTTGCTCCAACATTTTGAAAATATTTTAGAAAAATATCCCAATACTCTAAGTGAAATGCTAGGGTACTTAAACACAACCTTGCCAAAGTTAATCTCGTGAAGGCTTGAGTGTTGAAAAACTTTGATATTCGGATCCGTCTTGAATAAGCATGATTGTTCTTGAATAAGTATTTGATGGTTGTAGCGATATACGTCATACTCAAATGTAAGCCGAACAATAAAATAGTGTCCTCATAAAGTGATTGATTCAGCGAGTCGAGGTCGAATCTGTGGACCTGAACTTTGAGGTGACCAATTTAGTGGGTCAAGGTCAATTCTGTGAACCTAAAGATTTAGGTGACCGATTATATGGGTTGAGTTCGATTATTCGGACTTAAAGTTTGAGGTGAAGATTCAACAGGTGAAGGTAAATTCTATGGACCTAAAGATTAAGGTGGCCTCATTAAGAGGGCCGATGTCTATTCTGTGAACCTAAAGACTAAAATGACCAATTCAACAGGTTAAGGTCAATTTCGAGGACCTAAAAATTAAAATGACCAATTCAACAGGTCTAGGTCGATTCTACGAAATTAAAGGTTAATATCACCAATTCATAGTGTCGAGGTCATTTCTGCAGACCTAAGGATGGAAGTGACCAATATAGCGGGTCAAGGTCGACTCTACAGACCTAAAGATTGAGGTGACCAATTCAGTGGGTCAAGGTCGATTCTGTAGACCTAGGAATTTAGGTGACCAATTCAGTTGGACAATGTTGATTTTGAAGATCTAAAGATTGAAGTGACCAATTCAGTGTGTCAAGGTCGATTCTGTGAATCTAAAGTTTTAGGTGACCGATTCAAAATGTTAAGGTTGATTCTGCAGACCAAAAGATTGAGATGATCGATTAAGCGAGTCGAGGTCAATTATGTGGAGCTAGTATTGAGATAACCAACTCATAGGGTTGGGGTCAATTATGCAGACCTAAAGATGTTATTTATGGGGATTTTTTTGAATTGAGTCTCCGTTGGAGAGAGCATAGAGTATTTTAGTTCAGGCTCACCTTGGAGATTTGGTTCCGCTGAGGAGTATATTGAAGATGACAGTGAGGGTTGATGATACCTATGGGTATTTATGAGGTATTATAACTAGTTTGGTGCTTCACCATGGGTTTTTTCTTCGAGAAATAACATTCTTGACTTAACGGTGATTTTTACAAAAAAATTGTGCAAATTTTGAATTTTTCTAGAATTTTTGTAACGAAATTTTGAGGGGACTGCCGATAGGTAGGCTTGGGGAGGTGCCTATCGGTATAAGGCAATAACTCTTGGGCTTCTCAAAAAAGGGGAAAGGAACCTACTAGTAGGCAGGACGAGAGGACTGTTAGTCGCATATCCCTTAACCTCTTGTAAAAAGGGGGCGATCCTTTTTATTTTTTCAAACATTCAAGTGATTGAATCTCTGACTTTCTCTCTCTAAAAGTCATTTTTCAAGTCTATTTCCTTTGAAATATCTCAATGACGGGAACTTCTATCAATAAAAACAATGAATGGGTGATTTTAACGACTGGGAGGGCTTGGAATGGCGGGATATGGTGCCACTATCGTTATGTAATGAGAATGCATATGACAACTTTAAGTCAGTGGCTGACAAGAGGATTCTATTGCGGGCGCTTGCTCATCATCATTCTGCGAGGGTGAAGAACCCTAATGGACATGTGAGTGTTTGTCCTTTGGTTTTACACCTTCTTCTTCTTCTTCTTCTTCTTCTTCTTCTTTTAGGGAAAATGTTGTCATAGCCTCTTCGAGCATTTGGTCCTAGGGTATGACTAGGATGAAGGAGATTCGGGACCATCTTCCTGAGGTGGTGCAGTGAATGATGGAGTCTATCGGTTTTGATATATTGGCGAGGGAATTAGATGAGATGCCATGCTCCACGACGGTGTTATGTGCATTGGAAAAAGAGGTGGTGGGACACAACCTACACGTTTCACTTGGGAATCAGGGAGATAACAGTTATTCCCTTAAATGTGCAGCAACTGACAAGGATGGAGTGTGAAAATCGTAGTGGACCAGACTTTGCAGGTTATGTAGGTAATGGTGCGGGATTCCTTGAGGGATATACAGAGAATCGTGTTGGGGGATTCTATTTAAATATTCGTGTTGAAGGAGACTCTACTGTCTAGGTAGATTAATGAGACTAATGGGTAGTAGGTGAGACATGCAGTCCATTTATTCATTTTTCTTTTGTTGGGGGGGATTTGTGGTGGCAATGAGCGTAGACGTCGTTCATCTGTGGTTTTTGTCATTTTTGAAGATCATCTCAGACATCCCTTTGTAAGATTGGGAGAGATTTACTATGATGTCCCTTTATGCTTCTTTGGATGATTTCAATCGGTGCTACTGACAGATGTTTATATGACCCATGTATCTCTTGGGGTTAATCTTTCAGTTAAATTTCCTTTTTATTTTCTCATTGTCTTTTACCTTCTTTATTTTGACTATTGGCATTACTTTTTACAGACATGATTTTATGAGGTGATAAGGCACAAAGTGGGGTTGGTGTTCTTGAAGGCAAGTGAGTTGGGGGACTTATAAAATATGTACAGGTGGAGGAAGTCGAATAGGCATTCGAACAAAGTTCTCTTCTTAAAGAATGTATGAGCAGCATCAAATTCCTTGATGAGCATCGAAGTTAGGATTTTGATCTTTGTCTCTTTTGAGTTTTTTGCTTCTGGGTGGGATACTAACTTTTTTCTTGGGAAACAAGTGCCTTCTACCCCATGGATTCTATCTTCTAGGGCTGCAAGGGATACGAGAATGCATGCGTAGATGAGGCGATTATTAACACATAAGTTCGGGTATGTCTGGTAACTTAGGGAAATTATGGTGTGACAGATCATAGAGGGAGAGGTGGAGGTCACACCATCGGTTCCCCTTAAGTATATGAGGCGGGTGAGGGAGATGACTGATGAGGCAAGGGAAAAATTGATGAAAGGTGAGCTCTATACGAATTACACCGATATGAAAATGAGCTATGACTATCTAGATTTTGTGACTAGCTAGTTGATGCTATTATGCATATATAATGAGAAGAATATGCCTCCATATGCGACTGGATCAGGGAGAGGTACTAGCGTACCGACGACATTGGCCCATAGTATCCGAGGCGGCGTAATGGTAGTAGCGAGTGAAATTCTGCTTCTTTATATCCCAGTTACCTCTTATCATCTTCGGCTAAGCATTGGGACATAGTATCGGTGCCTCACCTCCCTCATGCTACCGTGGAAGGGTTGGAGGGCCTTGTCGAGGAGGCCCTCTGGAGTGAGGTATAATCATAACATTTTTATCAATTACCTGCTCTCTTTTCTCTTTACTGACTTGCTTTGATTTTGCTGCTTTTGTTCCATTTTCTTACAAACTTTCCATGTGTCGATCACCTGGCTGAGGAATATCAAGGATTGGATGGCATCTATGTCATTCTATGTACGAAAGTTGGCTAGCGCCTTCTTGGTGCCGTCGACCACTTCTGATGAGAGCTCAAATTCTGGGAATGGGGGGTCCATCACTCAAAATCAGAGAAATCGCATCCATAGAGGTGGTTGAAGGTGGTTTTGAGAGAATTTAAGGAAAGGGATCCTAGCTGCGTCCCAATGTATTTTTTTTCTTTTTCTGATCGTACCTGGGAGAAATGTAATGATTCTAAACAAAATATGTATAAGAAATGCTTTTTCTTTTTGGTGTTATATTGGTTTAATGACTTACTCTATATGCACTTTAATTTGCTGCTGAGGTTTTTCATTATTTTCAAAGATAAAGATAAAAAAAAAGGGACTCAAAGTAAAAGAAAAATGTTTATTTCAAAAATTGTGTACAAAGGAGAAAATAAGGAATTTTTGTAACAAGAACAACTCGAAGATTTATTTTTTTCAAAGAAAAGGTTTATTTTAGAATTGATATGTGTAAAAGAGGAAATGAGGATTTTTGCAAAAAAAGGGGTTCCGATCGGCATACCCCTTGCCCGCCTATCGACATAAGCGTCATTTCCAAGTCACTCCCTTAACTTTGATTTCACTTTATGTGTACTCTGGGTACTTTTGGAGCAGAGGAACTAATGGAGTTTTGAATGATTTATTTTATGTGGAATTTTTTAAGTATAAAAGTGGGGCATTGGAAATGATTTTATCATCATATTCCATTTTCTCTTCTTTATAGTTCTCTTTATCGATGTTCTACAAATGGCTCTTCCAGTGCCCGAGGCCTTTTTCGCTAACCTTCAAGGTTTAGAGGCCATGTGCCTCTAAAACGTCAACTATGGAGGTTTTGTTCTGCGCTAGGTCTTTTTTTGGCTTAATCGTCCCATAAACATGAACCTTTTGGAAGCAGCGGTACAGTTTTGGTAACTCGAAGACCATGTTTTTTGATTTGTATTAAAACAACGCGTGTCCCACTTTCGTAAAGTTCTCTGTGATGCTAAGTGTTAGCCCTAGTGTAGTGGAATCTATGCCAAATTTATCCCGTTCTCACCATGTGTCTTTGGAAATGACGCTTATGCCGTTAGTCCATAGAGGAAACATCGTCCCCCTAGTAGTCATGAATTCGAGTGGTTGAGAAGATTTTGTTGGAAGGTACTAGGCAAAGATGTCTTGTCAGCTTTGACATATTGGAAATCATCAAAGCTCATTATGGCAATCTGTTGCATGGATTGCAATAATAATCAGGAGTGGGATAGTTGGGGGCCTCTAGGGGGCAGGTAATAATGATGAGGCATGCCCATCTAGTAGTTAAAGATAAGGTTTTGAGAAGCTGGTGCAGGTTTGTGTTTGTGGAAATTTGAGTTTTGTTATGGGTAGGTGTTTAGTAGGTTTTTAGTAAGTTTTTGGATCTTTTGTGAACCTGGTTTAATGCCAGGAAATTTTAGGTTGTATGAGGTTTTGGAGGGGAGTGGTTTGTTTGACTCCCGCCGCTGATACTTATGTAGTAACCATATTCCTGGTTAAAATAAAAAAATGATTTAAACATATTTTGTTGTGTCTTTTGATGAATTTCATATTTAAACCGTCTCTTCCTATCACTAAGTCATACATAATCCTTTTGTTCGTTATAAATGATTATAGAGAACACCATTCTTGTGTAAGAAAAGAATAACATTTTGTGAGAAAGAAAGTACCGTGCCCATGCATGTTTTAGGGGTTGCCTATGTAACTCTGTGGGTTTTGAAAATTTGCGAGCTTTATTTATAGGTCCCACATAGTTCTGAGTAGGGGAAATGAAGATATTTTTTTGAATAGAAGGGGGATAAGAAAAGTCGTAGCACGCCGAGAGCTTGGATTAAGGGTAGAAATTTTTGAGATGGTCTAAGTTGAATAAACACGCAATTTCTTCTTTGTCGAGACCTGTGATTATAGTGGCTCCACCTGACAGGATTTTCTTTATACTCCAATGAGGTTTCAACTTTCCTCTCGGATCCCAAACGGGTACTAGAATTTCTTTAAGGGCAATATCTCCTTCTTGGACACCACGGTCCTTGACTTTCTTTTTGAATGATTGCACAATCCGGTGATGGTACCCTTATACGTGGTATAAAAGTTTCAACATCTTTTCATCTAGGAGTGAGAGTTCATCGTAGCAACTCTGATTCCATTTTTCCTCATTGACCTTGCTTTCGAGCATAAGACACAGAGACGACACTTGTAGTTTGACGAGGAGAACCACCTCCATGATGTATACCAGAGAATAGGGGGTAGCCCCAGTGGGCATTTTGATAGACGTATGGTAGCCACAGAGGGAATATGGGATCTAGTAGGCCCAGTCTTTGCAACTTTTAGTCATCTTACTGATGATGGTTTTAAGGTTGTTATTTCCATCTTCAACAACACTGTTGGTTTATTTTCGATAGGGGGAAGACTTGTGTCTTTGAATTACATATTCGTAGAATAATTCTGTGACCTCAGCCTCAAAGCGAAGTCTATTATCTAACTCCAACTCATGGGGAAATCCATAGCGATAAATGATATTCTTTCTGATGAACTTGGCCACTTTCTTTGCATTCACTACCGCGCTTCGACCCATTTCATGAAATAGTCAACGGCGACAAGGATGAATTCGTACCCGTTTGAATCTTTAGGAGTAACCTTCCCTATGATAACTATTCCCTAGTTAGATAAAGGCCAGGGAGAGGTCATATTGCATAATTCTCAGGGAGGCAAGTGTTGGGGGTTGGAAAACTTTTGGCATTTGAGGCGTCTCCAAAAATAAGTACTGCAATCTTGGGCCATGGTGGTCTAGTAGTAACCTTGATGGATGATTTTTTTAGAAAGCATGTGACCGTTGATGTGGGCCCCATATTTCTTGTTATAGATTTTTTGCATCATGTCTTCAATTCCAGACCCTATTATGCTTGCAAATGGGTTCCATCTATGTTTCTCTTCAAAAGAGATTTGTCACAAATGATGTACTTGGCAACCAGTTTGTGAAAGGTCGCACGGTTTTCTTATCCGCATCTCGAGGATACGTAACATATTTCAGGAGGTTCCAAATGTCAATCTCCGTTGGAATGCAAGGACCCCCAATTTTAAAATTTTCAAAATAATTAATTCAACTCAAGTCCTAGAAATTTGCCTAACAAGATTAATTCATTTCTCTATTTAGGCCAAACCAAATTTTATAAAATTAAATTGTGACGACTTGAATTAAATTAAATTAAACTATATTTACCCAAATAATTAAACATGCACCATTTTAATCAAGAATGCGAATTAAACCATATTTTATCTTTTAATCCTAAGCATGCGTTCTAGGTGATTTGCAAGATAAAATAAATTCACAACTACTACGCCGCGATGTACGAGGAAAAAACACAATGAAAAAAATCTCGGACGACTCTAGACTTAAGTCCACTAAGTACGGAATTTTACAAGTACAAGACAAATGACTTACTCATCTCGACTCGACTCCCTTCAAGACCCTGATGCGTCTTCTTGTACCAACCTCTGCTTAGTCAAAAATCCAGGAATCCACCGGAACCTTAAAATCCTCCAATGAAGCTTTAGGAACCCATCTACCACACACGGTGCCTTTCACCAAATGAGAATGCCACAACCAAAACAACGAACTTCTTCTTTATGGGCTGTAGAATTAAAACCAAACGAACTCTTCAATTCGGTAGAGTATAAACCGATGCCAAACACTCTCCAAGGAAGACATATATATATATATATATATATATGTGGTACTTGGAATAAACTAATATGGGTGTAAACAAAAGTGTTTAAGAATGATTTTCTTGAAAAACAAACATTCTAAACTTGAACTTTTTCAAGGAGGAATTAAGCTTTAAAAACTCTCTCTTAGAGGTTGTAGAAGATGAAAAAGTTACATTTAAAAAGTTGGTTCCCGCACTTATTAATTCTGGCAAAAGATAGTGGGAACAAAAGAGTGGGATAATGGAGAAAAACTGCCAAAAATTGCCAAAACGTTTTCCCGTCGGAAAACTCGTTCGAATGAAGTCTCGTTCGAACGACCTTCTAACGAGGTTCCAGAGGCCAATTGGGCAAATTCGTTGGCAAACTTGTTCGAACGAGATTCTCATTCGAACGACAATTTCAAACGAAATGCCAGAATGGTCATTTTCAAAATTAAGCCCAAAAACTTTTTATACAAAGTTCTAAAGTAACCTTCTGAAAATAAAATTTATTTTAAGATAATGTTACACCTAATAAAAAATAGTTCCAAGCTACTATATATATATATATATATAATGCATTCATACCTTAAAAGAGATTAGAACTAAGTAGATGACGTGAAACGAGGCACATGTAAACCGACAATGATGTTCTCTTGATAAGTAGGCCGGAACGACTTCAAGTTTAACATGTCATAGGCTTGAAGGATACACAAGAACACTATCCTATGACTCAAACGTTTTTGTCCAGAATTGAGCGAACACTACATTAAGACTCAATCGGAGACTTGTGTCCTTATAAATCTCCCCATTTGAGTATTCCGGGATAAAAACTAAAACAAAATCCTTAAGGGCCGTCAAGCTCTACTAGACTAAAAAATTTCCCACCCAAAAATAAAAAACTTGACTCAAGACCAAAGGATCAATAGCTTTGTCGATGAAAGTTTCCAATTAGAAGAATTCCTGCACACTTAAGCAAACTATCAAACGCATAGGGAATATGAAGAATATTAAATGCATGTAAAACAAATACTCCCCCTAAATTATTTCTCCTTTATCAACTATGATCAACCTAAGAAAATAGCGCTCTCTCCCTAAGTTAAATATCCTAAACTTAGATAAGATTATAATAGGATTAGATATCATTTCTCCCCTATCATTCTCCCCCTTTTTGTTCGGGAATAGACAAAGGATAAAAGAACTAATTAAACAAGATGAAGCATAATGTGATAAAACCATGAAAGCATATGGGCAACAAAATCATAACGAATCCATACAAATATTAATGGATACCAACTATGATGCAAAAAAATGATATCAATTTGAAACATAAGAAACTAGGCATGTGATATCAAACAAAATTTTGCAACAATTTAGGTACCAATTATGAATTAAGGCATAGGAGGACTAGCTAAAATGGCAAAGACTCAAAATAAAATATCATATCATATATATGTATACACAATAGATATGAAATATATGTAGGCACACATATATAGATATAAACACCACACATGACACAAAATACATTAAGCTTTTTACACTCGTATGGCAAAAATGTGTCCAAAAATATGTGGTGAACGAAAATGTAGGGGTGTGAACTAGTAACAATTAAATTTAGACCCAATCACTTAAAACATGTTACCAGATTTCTCAATTGATTGCAAAACTTTATCACATTTAGATACAGCCACATGAGACAATATAAATTTCACTCAATGAACAAACATACACAATGCATATAAGCCTAGAATTTTGATGATTCTACAAACCAATAGAGTTATGATAATAAAAGCTTAACAAGGATTCAAAGTCATTGTGCAAAATGTTGATATGCCATCCAAACTCCCTCAAAATATGCATATAGTTATGGAATGATTATATCAAATAAACAAAATGGGCCTTGACAAATTATTTTTCTTTTAGGTCTTTGGACCACCTATTTCTTTTACGTCCATTATAAACGGTGGCTTACTCGCAAATGATAAATTTCCTTTCGGAGCCCTTCCCCATGCAGATTCATATAATAATTTTGGATATCACTTAAATCTCACGTGCAATGGATTTAACATGCATAAGTCCTCCTAGGTAAAAAATATGCAGATGACTAGATTGGTAGGAGAACACCTTATAAAGCTCAAATATAGATGTGACATTTAAATTTCAATTGAGTTCGTGCATGTGTGAAAAGAGGCATATAAAAATATAATCCATTATAGCAATAGAAAATCCAACTACTCCATGTAAGCATGGTAAAGAATATTGTAAGGATTGACAATCTTAACCAAAAGTTCTAGCCACATGGAAGCGAAAAAGAAGGGATTCAAACACAAGTATATGCCACATAAATTGTGTCAAACTAAAATACACACAACAAAAATCTTTTTGAGTTTTTGAAATTTTTAACCAAACAAACAAAAATATATACTCAAAAGAAAATGAAAAATCATTTTTATTTTTCATTAAGCCTAAGTAACTAAAAGGTAAAACACAAATGATAAACAAAAATCTTTTTGTATTTTTCAATTAATGCAAACTAAAATGAATATAACACAAAAGATAAACACAAATCATAATTCTATCATGTGATAAATCATAAAATATAGACTAGAACAATGATTAAACAAGCATACAATTAGCACGATAATATACCATGAAGCATAAAAGCTAATGAATGCAAACAACTAACACATTCAACCTTTAGATTTAGCAAGTGAGGAAGCATGTGAAAGAAAATCAGAATAAAAAATCCTATCTCATAAAGTTACCAAGTCGGATGTCCTAACCCAAACTAATGATGAATGATGATCTTGGGATATAGGAATTTTGGCTACATCGGTTGCCTTACGCTGGGATTTTCTAGGACCTCGTTTAAGATCAAAACAAAACTTCCTAAGATAACCTTTTTGACCACAATGAGAGCACCTAAAGACTTGACGAAAAGACTTTCCTAAGGAATGATCTATAACATTGTTCCTAGAGGATTATCCTAAAATATTAGTTTTGGCTTTATGAGTTGACTCATTATAAGTATCGAAGCCTAAACCACAAGTGTCATTTTTAATTTGGACCATTCCTAATATTTTATCTAATTTCTCCGAAAGACACTCCAAATAAAATTTAACTTTACTAGAGTCTTTCAATTGTTCTTCTAATTCTAAAATTCTAGACTCTAGCAAAACATTCCTCTCTTCTCTAAGGCTATCTTTCTCGCCTTCTACATATTCAAGCTTCTCTCGAAAATCTCTCTCACGTGTCCTAAAGTCTTCAACCAACACACTATCATCAACGACCTTAACACGCTCTCTTAAACTAGCTTCTAACTTCAAATTTGCTCTTTTTAGTTTAATTGATTCTTCATATAGTTCTTGAACTGCAAATTGAAGTTCACTCACATTAACCTCTTCTTTATTTTCACTCTCTCTTTCTTCTCCACTCTCACTACCATCATCTTTTTTAGTTTCACAAACAAAGGCCTTAGAAGTGTCATGAATTTATATATCTTCATGGGAAGATTTATTATCTGTGCTCACATGACTTGCCCTAAACGCGACAAAGTTGCGCTCAATGGGGGAAGCGGGTTCCTCTTCCTTATCACTATCACTAAGGGTAGCATTATATGAATTTGGTTATTTACCCTCTTTCCTTAGTTTAGTGGGGAATTCAAAAGCCCTATGGCCATAACCCTCACAACCGTAACACTGATTAGACTCGTCCCTCCTAAGGTTTTCATTAAACGTTTTAGGGATATTGTTGGCTTTATCATGCTTAGAATTTTCAAATTTCTTAAAATCATTTTTAAATTTATCTTTGTTAAATTTAAGAAATTTATGAAACTTCCAAGCAAACATAGTCATATCTTCCTAGTCACTATCACTCTCATTAACCACAACTTGTTTTTCCTCCTTTCGGACTTTCAAAGCAATGCCCTTATCAATTTTATTTTCATTTTTGGAGGGGAACATACCTAATTCATAAGTGTGTAAATCACCTACTAGTTCCTCAAGTTTGGTAGAGTTCAAGGTGGTTAAAGAATTTAAAACGGTCACTTTAGGGATAAATCTCTTGGGTAGGGACCTTAAAATTTTCTTAACAACTCGGTCGTCGGGTATTTTCTCTCCTAAATTAAATGAAGAATTTACTATATCGGAGAGTCTAGCATAAAACTAATCTAATATTTCTTTTTCATTCATTTTGAAGGTTTCAAATTGAGTGGTGAGGTTTTTGAGTTTCGAAGCCTTAACGACACTAGTTCCCTCATGAGTGAGTTGTAATATATCCCAAGCTTCCTTAGCAATTTCACATGTCATGATATGTCAGAATTCATGCCGTGTGACAACGCTAAATAAGGAATTTAAACCTCGGGAATTAAAATTTGCAAGTTTAAATTCATTCTCACTTCATCTATCTGCGGGTTTGGGAACACGCTCATTTTCTACTAAATATGTGGGTGGGGACCACCCGTTAAATTCAGACAACCAAACCCTCTCATCGATAGACCTAAGTGCCAATTTCATATGCGCTTTCCAATACGCGCAGTTGGAACCATCGAAAACAGGAAATTTTGAAAATGGGGAAAATTTAATTTTTAGTCAAAAATATTTAAAAGGACCTTAACGCAATAAATTAGCGCGCCGGCTCTAATACCACTTGTTGGAATTCAAGGACCCCCAATTTTAAAAGTTTTAAAATAATTAATTCAACTCAAGTCCTAGAAATTTTCCTAACAAGATTAATTCATTTTTCTAATTAGGCCAAACCAAATTTTATCAAATTAAAATGTGCCGACTTGAATTAAATTAAATTAAACTATATTTACCTAAATAATTAAACATGAACCATTTTAATCAAGAGTGAGAATTAAATCGTATTTTATATTTTAATCCTAAGCATGCGTTCTAGGTGATTTGCAAGATAAAATAAATTCACAACTACTACGCCGCGATGTACGAGGAAAAAACACTATGAAAAAAAATCTCGAACGACCCTAGCCTTAAGTCCATTAAGTACGGAATTTTACAAGTACAAGACAAATGACTTACTCATCTCGACTCGACTCCCTTCAAGACCCTGATGCGTCTTCTTGTACGAACCTCTGCTTAGTCAAAAATCCAGGAATCTACCTGAACCTTGAAATCCTCCAATGAAGCTTTAGGAACCCATCTACCACACACGGTGCCTTTCACCGTATGAGAATGCCGCAGCCAAAACAACGAACTTCTTCTTTATGGGATGTAGAAGTAAAACCAAACGAACTCTTCAATTTGGTAAAGTAGAAACCGCTGCCAAACACTCTCCAAGCAATATATATATATATATATATATCTGTGTGTGTGTGTGTGTGTGTGTGGTACTTGGAATAAACTAATATGGGTGTAAACAAAAGTGTCTAAGAATGATTTTCTTGAAAAACAAACAATCTAAACTTGAACTTTTTCAAGGAGGAATTAAGCTCTCAAAACTCTCTCTTAGAGGTTGTAGAAGCTGAAAAAGTTACATTTAAAAAGTTGGTTCCCGCACTTATTAATTCTGGCAAAAGATAGTGGAACAAAAGAGTGGGATAATGGAGAAAAACTGCGAAAAATTGCCAAAAAGTTTTCCGGCTGAAAATCTCGTTCGAACGAAGTCACGTTCGAACAACCTTCTAACGAGGTTCCAGAGGCCAATTGGTAAAAGTCGTTGACAAACCCGTTCGAACGAAATTCCCGTTCGAACGACAATTTCAAACGAAATGCCAGAATGGTCGTTTTCAAAATTAAGCCCAAAAACTTTTTATACAAAGTTCTAAAGTAACCTTCTGAAAATAAAATTTATTTTAAGATAAAATTACACCTAATAAAAAATTATTCCAAGCTCGTATATATATATATATATATATATATATGTAATGCATTCATACCTTAGGAGAGATTGGAACTAAGTTGATGACGTGAAACGAGGCACATGTTAACCAACAATGATGTTCTCTTGATAAGTAGGCCGCAACAACTTCAACTTTAACATGTCATAGGATTGAAGGATACACAAGAACACAATCCTATGACTCATACGTTCTTGTCCGGAATTGAGCCAACACTACATTAAGACTCAATCGGAGACTTGTGTCCTTACAAATCTCCCCATTTGGCTATTCCGGGATAAAAACTAAAACAAAATCCTAAAGGGCGGCCAAGCTCTACCGGAGTACAAAATTTCCCACCTAAAAATAAAAAAACTTGACTCAAGACCCAAGGATCAATAGCTTTGTCGATGAAAGTTGCCACTTAGAAGAATTCCTGCACACTTAAGCAAACTATCAAACGCATAGGGAATATCAAGAATATTAAATGCATGTAAAATAAATACTCCCGCTAAATTAATTCTCCTTTATCAACTATGATCAACCTAAGAAGATAGCGCTCTCCCCTAAGTTAAATCACCTAAACTTAGATAAGATTATAATAGGATTAGATATCATTTCTCCTCCTACCATTCTCCCCCTTTTTTTTTTCAGGAATAGACAAAGGATGAAAGAACTAATTAAACAAGATGAAGCATAATGTGATAAAACCATGAAAGCATATGGGCAAGAAAATCATAACGATTCCATACAAATATTAATGGATACCAACTATGATGCCACAAAATGATATCAATTTGAAACATAAGAAACTAGGCTTTTGATATCAAACAAAAGTTTGCAACAATTTAGGTACCAATTATGAATTAAGGCATAGGAGGACTAGCTAAAATGGCAAAGACTCAAAATAAAATATAATATCATATATATGTATACACAATAGATATGAAATATATGTAGGCACACATATATAGATATAAACACCACACATGACCCAAAATAAAATAAGCTTTTCACACTCGTCTGGCAAAAGTGTGTCCAAAAATATGTGGTAAACGGAAGTGTAGGGGTGTGAACTAGTAACCATTAAATTTAGACCCAAGCACTTACAACATGTTCACGGAGTTCTCAATTTATTGCAAAACTTTATCACATTTAGATATAGCCTCATGAGACAATATAAATTGCACTCAATAAACAAATATACACAATGCACATAAGCCTAGAATTTTGATGATTCTACAAACCAATAGAGTCATGATAATAAAAGCTTAACTAGGATTCAAAGTCATTGTGCAAACTGTTGATATACCATCCAAACTCCCTCAAAATATGCATATAGTTATGGAATGACTATATCAAATAAACAAAATGGGCCTTGACAAATTATTTTTCTTTTAGGTCTTTGGACCACCTATTTCTTTTATGTCCATTATAAATGGTGGCTTACTTGTAAAGGATAAATTTCCTTTCGGAGCACTTCCCTGTGCACATTCATATAATAATTTTGTATATCACTCAAATCTCACGTGCAACAGATTTAACATGCACAAGTCCTCCTAGGTAAAAAATATGTAGATGACAAGATTGGTAGGAGAACACCTCATAAAGCTCAAATATACATGTGACATTTAAATTTCAAATGAGTTTGTGCATGTGTGAAAAGAGGCATATAAAAATATAATCCATTATAGCAACAGAAAATCCAACTACTCCATGTAAGCATGGTAAAGAACATTTTAAGGGTTGCCAATCTTAACCAAAAGTTCTAGCTACATGGAAGCGAAAAAGAAGGGATTCAAACACAAGTATATGCCACATAAAGTGTGTCAAACTAAAATACACACAACAAAAATCTTTTTGAGTTTTTGAAATTTTTAACAAAAAAAAATATATATATATACTCAAAAGACAAAGAAAAATCATTTTTATTTTTCATTAAGCCTAAGTAACTAAAAGGTAAAATAAAAATGATAAATAAAATCTTTTTATATAATTCAATTAATGAAAACTAAAATGAATATAATACAAAAGATAAACACAAATCATAATTCTATCATGTGATAAATCATGAAGTATAGACTAGAATAATGATTAAACAAGCATACAATTAGCATGATAATATACCACGAAGCACAAAAGCTAAAGAATGCAAACAACTAACACATTCAACCTTTAGATTTATCAAGTGAGGAAGCATGTGAAAGAAAATGAGAATAAAAAATCCTATTTCGTAAAGTTACCAAGTCGGATCTCCTAACCCAAACTAATGATGAATGACGATCTTGGGATATTATAATCTTAGCTTCCTCGGTTGCCTTATGTTGGAATTTTCTAGGACCTCGTTTAAGATCAAAACAAAACTTCCTAAGATGACCTTTCGACCACAATGAGAGCACCTAAAGACTCGACGAAAAGGCTTTCCTAAGGAATGATCTATAACATTGTTCCTAGAGGATTCTCCTAAAATATTGGTTTTGGCTTTATGAGTTGACTCATTACAAGTATCGAAGCCTAAAACACAAGTGTCATTTTTAATTTGGACCGTTCCTAATATTTTATCTAATTTCTCCGAACGACACTCCAAATAAAATTTCACTTTACTAGAGTCTTTCAATTATTCTTCTAATTCTAAAATTCTAGACTCTAGCAAAACATTTCTCTCTTCAAACTCGAGAAGCTCCTTTTTCATTGACTCCATTAAACCTCTAAGGCTATCTTTCTCGCCTTCTACATATTCAAGCTTCTCTCGAAGAGCTCTCTCACGTGTCCTAAGGTCTTCAACCAGCACACTATCATCAACGACCTTGACACGCTCTCTTAAACTAGCTTCTAACTTCAAGTTTGCTCTTTTTAATTTAATAGATTCTTCATATAGTTCTTGAACTGCAAATTGAAGTTCACTCACATTAACCTCTTCTTTATTATCACTCTCTCTTTCTTCTCCACTCTCACTACCATCATCTTTTTGAGTTTCACAAACAAAGGCCTTGGAAGTGTCATGCATTTATATATCTTCATAGGAATATTTTTTATCTGTGCTCACATGACTTGCCATGAACGCGACAAAGTTAAGCTCAATGGGGGAAGCGGGTCCCTCTTCCTTATCACTATCACTAAGGGTAGCATTATATGAATTTGGTTATTTATCCTCTTTCCTTAGTTTAATGGGGCATTCAAAAGCCCTATGGCCATAACCCTCACAACCGTAACACCGATTAGACTCGTCCCTATTAAGGTTTTCATTAAAAGTTTTAGGGATATTTTCGGCTTTATCATGCTTCGAATTTTCAAATTTCTTATAACCATTTTTAAATTTATCTTTGTTAAATTTAAGAAATTTATGAAACTTCCAAGCAAACATAGCCATATCTTCCGAGTCACTATCACTCTCATCAACCATAACTTATTTTTCCTCCTTTTGGACTTTCAAAGCAATGCCCTTATCAATTTTATTTTCATTTTTGGAGGGGAACATACCTAATTCATAAGTTTTTAAATCACCTACTAGTTCCTCAAGTTTGGTAGAGTTCAAGGTGGGTAAAGAATTTAAAACGGTCACTTAAGGGATAAATCTCTCGGGTAGGGACCTTAACAACTCGGTCGTTGGGTATTTTCTCTCCTAAATTAATTGAAGAATTTACTATATCGGATAGTATAGCATAAAACTCATCGAATGTTTGTTTTTCATTCATTTTGATGGTTTCAAATTGAGTGGTGAGGTTTTGGAGTTTCGAACCCTTAAAGACACTAGTTTCCTCATGACTGAGTTGTAATATATCCCAAGCTTCCTTAGCAATTTCACATGTCATGATACGTCGGAATTCATCCGGTGTGACAACGCTAAACAAGGCATTTAAACCTCGAGAATTAAAATTTGCAAGTTTAAATTCATTCTAACTTCATCTATCTGTGGGTTTGGGAACACGCTCATTTTCTACTAAATATGTGGGTGGGAACCACCCGTTAACAACAGACAACCAAACCCTCTCATTGATAGACCTAAGTGCTGATTTCTTACGCGTAGTTGGAACCATTGAAAACAAAAAATTTTGAAAATGGGAAAAATTCCATTTTTAGTCAAAAATATTTAAAAGGACCTTAACGCAATAAATTAGCGCACCGGCTCTGATACCACTTGTTGAATTCAAGGACCCCCAATTTTAAAATTTTCAAAATAATTAATTGAATTCAAGTCCTAGTAACAAGATTAATTCATTTTTATATTTAGGCCAAACCAAATTTTGTCAAATTAAAATGTGCCGAGTTGAATTAAATTAAATTAAACTATATTTACCCAAATAATTAAACATGCACCATTTTAATCAAGAATGTGAATTAAATCATATTTTATCTTTTAATCCTAAGCATGCGTTCTAGGTGATTTGCATGATAAAATAAATTCACAACCACTACGCCGCGATGTACGAGAAAAAACCCACAACGGGAAAAAAAACCCTAGCCTTAAGTCCACTAAGTAAGGAATTTTACAAGTGCAAGACGAATGACTTATTCAACTCGAATCGACTCCCTTCAAGCCCCTGATGCGTCTTCTTATAGCAACCTCTTCTTAGTCAAAAATTCCTAAATCCACCAGAATCTTGGAATCCACCAATGAAGCTTTAGCAACCCATCGACCACACACGGTGCCTTTCACCGTATGAGAATGCCACAGCCAAAACAACGAACTTCTTCTTTATGGGATGTAGAAGTAAAACCAAATGAGCTCTTCAAATCGGTAGAATAGAAACCAGTGCCAAACACTCTCCAAGAAAGATATATATATATATGTGTGTGTGTGTGTGGTACTTGGAATAAACTAATATAGGTGTAAATAAAAGTGTTTAAGAATGATTTTCTTGAAAAACAAACAGTCTAAACTTGATATTTTTCAAGGAGGAATTAAACTCTCAAAACTCTCTCTTAGAGATTGTAGAAGCTGAAAAAGTTACATTTAAAAAGTTGGTTCCCGCACTTATTAATTCTGGCAAAAGATAGTGGGAACAAAAGAGTGGGATAATGGAGAAAAACTGCCAAAAACTACCATAATATTTTCTCGTCGGAAATATCGTTTGAACGGAGTCTCGTTCAAACGACCTTTTAACGAGGTTCCAGAGGCCAATTGGTAAAAGTCTTTGGCAAACTCGTTTGAACGAAATTCTCGTTCGGACGACAATTTCGAACGAAATGCCAGAATGGTCATTTTCAAAATTAAGCCCAAAAACTTTTTATACAAAGTTCTAAAGTAACCTTCTAAAAATAAAATTTATTTTAAGATAAAATTACACCTAATAAAATATTGTTCCAAGCTCCTATATATATATATATATATATATATATATATATATATATATATATATGTAATGCATTCATACCTTAGGAGAGATTGGAACTAAGTTGATGACGTGAAACGAGGCACATGTAAAGCAACAATGATGTTCTCTTGATAAGTAGGCCGCATGCATCGCTTGATCTAGTCAAAGGCTTCTTGGCACATCTCGTTCCAAACTTTGATCGAGTCCATTAAGAGAAGTTTGAAAATGGGTTCGTAGATAGAGGTATGTTTTCTTATGAACTAACTAATGTATTGTAGCTTACCCAAGAATCCTTGCACTTTTTTCTCTGTCTCGGGTGGTAAGATCTCCAGTATGGCTTCTAGTTTGGCGAGGTTTGCTTAAATCTCTTTCTCACTGACCATGAACCCAAGAAGTTTTCCTTTAGTGACACTGAAGACACATTTTTTTTGGGTTGATTCACATCTGGTATTGTTGCAATGGCTCGAAGAATTTTCTCAGGGCAGGGATGTGACCTTCCTGGGTCTTAGACTTGATGATCATGTCGTCGACATTGACCTAGACTTATTTACGGATGAGATCGTGCAGAATGGTTTTGGCGGGCCTTTGGTAGGTATCCCTAGAATTCTTAAGCCTAAATAGCACGACTATGTAACAAAAGGTTCCCCATGGGGTGATGAAGGCAATATTTTTTTAGTGGTTAGGGTGCATTTTAATTTGATTGTAACGGGCAAACCTGTCACCAAATAACTTGAGAACGTTGATGGACGTGCTATCTACGATTATGTTGATATTGGGTAGAGGGTAATTATCCTTCAGGGACCCTTTGTTCAGATCTCGATATTCGATACACATGCGGACTTTCCTTCCCAACTTCGGTATTGGGACGATATTTGTAAGCAATGTAGGGTATTCAACTATGCGAATAAAGCCTATGTTCAACTGTTTCGCCACTTCTTCTTTGATCTTAAGGGACCAGTTTATTCGGATCCTCTTCAGTTTCTTCTTGATAGGTTTGTTCCCTGATAATGTGATAAGTTCATACTGAGCTATCTCTGGGTCAATGCCGTGCATGTCGTTGTAAGACCATGCAAAGACGTCCATGAACTCTTTTAAAATCTCTTAGAATCACACATGCTAATGCTCATCAAGGGTGGACCCTATCCTAATCTCGTACTAATGGCTACTAGAATCAAGATCAATAACAACATTCTCATCATCATTAGTTTGAACATGATTATTTTATTTATTATTTTCCTTATTGAGATCAATTAAGAATTATTCATTTAATAAATCATCATTATCAAAAATTTGATTATAATAAAGGCAATTAATGTAAGACACATCAAGATGCTCAAATTCCTCATTTTTTTTCCCAGGAAATATAACATTGAGAAACTCATCAAAAGAGGCCTCGTTTATAATGATATTCCAAACATGAGAAACAGTAACAAGTTCAGGTATCTCTTGAAGAGAGTGGATAACCGATTTAGGTTAGCGTGAGCAGGCTGGACTAGAACGGAATGCCAGTTTACAAGAAGTGCTTCAGTAGTGACGATCTTTGCAGACGGGTCAGATAGTGCGACCTCTTGGCGAATCATGCGGAGAATCAACCCCAATGTGTTCAGGTTGAATGACTCCTTGGTGTCGTTATCCTAAGAGTTTTTAGTGCTTTCCATGGTAGTTAGAGGTTCCACCTCATGTTTCTGTTATTCATCCCAAGTGTTGTCATCTTTGAAGAAGATCTCCATCCCTAGCTTCATTTTCTTGTCAATGGGGTCATATCATAGTTTAAAAAACCTACATAAGGGGAGATCCTCTCCCTTTTTGATGAACCTTCCATTCAGGGAGTTTCTGAGATGGTCTTCCTATCTACCGGGATCTTTTTCTGTTGTGGTCAACAAAGTGCATTGAGTTCGGCGGGTGAGGGTTGGTAGCCCAGGCCTCATGTGGGAAGTGGTTCTTTTAGGATGAGACCTACTCAAATATCCATTGCCAGCATTGTCCTAGACCCATTTCAGGCATAAAATGTATGTTTTTGAATATGTGAATTGTTTGTCAATTTTATCAAATACTGCTGCAAGTGCACGGGCTATTATAGAATAACAAGTGTAAGTACGGGTCGAGCCCACTGAGATTTATTAATTTTTTTCATTCAAAATAATTGTAACTTTCCAACTAGACTAAATAGGTTGAGAGATGAGATGTAATATTAAACTAATCTAATAAAAATAAAAAGTGCGACTACGAAATATATAAGCTAGTGTGTCAGAAACTAGGACATTGGACCCATTTATTACGTTTAACTAATACTATGTAATAATTTAAACTTGTAATTCCCAAATTTATAACTCAAATTAAACTCACTCTCGTCGCATTTAATTCGGAAAATAACATGGTTAAGTTCAAAATACAAATTTTACGTCTCCAAATTTAGACGGCTAAAATCCATTTTCCCTTAAAAAGTTCACTTTTAAATTTTAAAGTATAGTCTTTAAGAATGGACTATCAAAACAACCGAGTGCAAGCATAATCCATCAAAAAGTACTCACACTTAAAAATAAAAATATGATTTTTTTTTCAAATAAAGCCGAAGGTTTAAAACACACTCTTGTGTCGTTTTAAATGAATACCGAATTTTAAAAACCTTTAGCACATATCGGGAACAAAGAAGAATTTAAATCACGCACAAGATTAATCAAACATGATAAATTTCACCTAGTCCTAGTAAAAAAATCTTTTATTACTATAAAATGCAAAACAAGGCATTTAAAGCTCCTTTTCAAATAGGCTATCCACTTGGACTTCTTAATTTAAGTTCATTTATATCTCCTCTTTCATTTCCAACCGACTTGGATTGGTCACTCTAAAACGCTAGCACGAGGTTAATGCCAAAACCCATGAGTTCCTCTCTCCAACCCCTCAAATCCCAATGCATTCGGTCTTCCACCCCTACACCTTCATGTGGTACCTCTCTTCATTTTAAACTCATATCCCCTCACATTCTCTCTCTTATCTCTTCCTCTTCCGCCCATCCATCCCTCTTCTTTTAATTTCTCAATCTGTTTATTTCATCTCTTGCTATCGGGTGGGTGTACAAGCTGGTACGGTAGCGGGGCAGAGGGTTTGGGTCGAAGCAAGGGTAGACGCTGGTGAATGGATTGTGTTGGTCGCACAGGGTAGTACGTAGAGAAACGTGTGGTGGGTTATGGGTATTGAGGGTTGTGGAGAGAGAGAACAGGGGGTTGAGGGATGTGGGATGCGGTTTTAGTGTTGGGGTATTGAGGTTTCGTAAAAGAAGCGAGTAGCAGATGGGTTAGTGGAGATCCTTCAGGCAATAAAGATGATATATCAAGTTTGTTTCTAGCAATAAGGGTAAACAAAAATGTACCCCCACCCCAGAAAACGGAGAATTAAACGTGTGGGATCGATTGGTTCAGCGGGGTTCTAACTGGTAAGAAGGCACAATTATGGCAGGAGTTCATGGTGATATAAATCTTTTAGAAGCAGTGCTCTTTTTACCCAGAGAAAATGACTCTTCTAAGATCAAAAAGTAATATTTGATAATGAAAACCAGTTAGTTAATGCATGTTTCTGGGATTTGTCCATATGCTACTTAAATTAAGCTTTTGTATTATAAGTTATGTATATGTAAAAAGAAAGAAAAAACTCTCTATAAAGACCTGGAGACAACGAAGTTCTATCCAAAAATAAAAAAAATAAAAAAATAAAATCTTGTTTTTTTTTAAAACCTGAGCTGTTATTTCATTTGGGTTTGTCATTAATTGTTTTTTAATCGGAATTTCTGAATTTCTCTGTGTTTGTTCTTTTGGGCTTTCAAATTTAGATATATTCTTTCAAATGGGTTCATCATGTATCTGCTTGTATAATTTTATTTGTGTGTATTGATGTTCAAAAAGCTTATGTTGATCCAATTCATTAATTTTTTTGAAGATATTGTAAGAAAATGATGTGTCATAAACCCAATGGATATATTTTTATGTGTATATACACATTTGTGTTGATGTTATATCGGCATTTTTTCAAATGATTTAATGAAGCTACTATTATTGTTGGTTCAAAGTGTGGAGATGTGACTGATATGAAGAGATTCAAAGTGGTCAAATTGAGTGGTGCTATGACTAATGAGGTTTATCGGATAAGCGGGCTTACAAAGACAACAACCCGTTCTTTGAATTGTTTTGGTTTGGATTTATGGTGTGAGAGTTGAAATTTTCTTTAACCACGATGAGGAAATTTGTACTTTTTGATCCGTGTTGTTTCTTATTGCTTATGAAACTATGTTTCGCACATTACAATTCGCCTGCGCATTGCGCGGGTTTACAACTAGTTAAGCTAGAATAATTGAAGACATAATAAAATTGCAAGAATGAATACAAATTTTAATTAATAAAACAAACTTACAAATGTTGTGTCTCACAAAAGAACTTGATAGAATTCCTCCGACAAAGATACAATTCTTGGCCCTGAAATATGAATAAAACTCTCAAAATAAAACTACCAAAAATTGTTCTAAAGAGGCTCTCTAAAATTCTCTCTATCTAAAAATAATGAACTCAAGGGTCCTATTTATAGGCTTAGGGGTGAGATGTTTGGATTAGTATAAAATACCTATTTAATTGATTTAAAATGGGAGTTTGAAATCCCAAAATCAATTAAAAAAAGATATTTCACGAAATTCGGTGCTTTCCATAAAATGGGGAGTCTTCAGACTTTATTAGGATTTGAGATTCAAATTTATCTTGAATATATTTTTGACCGGATCAAATGTAGATAACTGTTGAATGGGTTAGCTTTGAAGGACTTGGATCGATGATGTGGCTTGCTGACTAGTCGCTGATGATGTGGCAGTTGACTGCCAAATGATGTTGACTTGCCTGATATGGTTGTTGACTGGTCAGCGGACTGATGATTTGGCAGATGACGAGGTGGCAGCTATTACAAAAAATTATTGGGATTGGTAAGAATCGAACCCACAATCTCAAGCCTCCTAATGCATGAGACTAACCACTACACCAAACCATGCCTTTGATTATATTACATCTCCATAAATATATAACCCTTATCTTCACCACTTTCCCAAATTCATTCTTTGGACCCCAAAACTTCAAAAACCTTCTTTTGACCCTCAATCCTCACCAAAACTCAAGGGTTCCTGTAAAAGTATAAAATGGCCAATATTAATTAAAATTCAGCCCCATAAAAGTTAGAAAATTACGAATTTACCCTTAATTGCATTTAAAACCCCCTAATTCATAACCTTTTCATTTTAACTCCAAATTCAACCAAATTTCAGGAAAACTTTATTTTGCCTAGATAAACATTTAAAAATTATTTCCAGGATCATTAATTTTCTAAAATTATGATTTCAGCCCATGAGATTACTAAAATTGCATTTTTAACTCGAATTTTATGCAAACTTGTATTTTTTTTATTTTATGAAAACGACTCTAAGAGCTCATTATTTATGATACAATGGGCCTAACAAGGCTTATATTTGTGCATAATTCATACAAAATAATGCATTCATCAAATACCCTCAAACCTAAACTTTGTTAGTCCTCGAGCAAAATTGAAAATTTAAAATCTAACTCACTTTCGTAGGAATCACGAATGCACTTAGCATGTGAACCAAGCCGTCAAACCCTTAGGTTACCCTAGTGGATGAGTTCTGTCTCTTGAGGGCATGCAGTGAATATACCCACAAAATTCAAAAATTCGACTCTATACAAATGACTCAAAAGTAATATAACCAAGTTTGAATGCAAACTTTATAAATATAGTAGAATTTCACTTTGCAATCTCAACTTATCATGTATGTGCGTGCATAGCCAATATAACCATTCATTTCAAAAAGATTTGATCGTTACATTTCTTATCTGAAAGTTCGATTTGATTTCAAAATCTCACGAAATGCAGTCACAATCGAACACTCAGAAATTGGTTATTTTCTCTCGGTATATGTGAATAAAGGAGTAAATTTAAGTGACAAAATTTCACATATACATGATGAAAAATGAATTTTTTTATAATGGATGAATATGATCTCCTGAAAGGAAAATCGATTACATTTTTTATAACCCCGAACCGCCACACGAATGAGCCCTTTGGACTCCCCTGTTCAATCTAAACAAGGGAGGTACTGCACATGACCCACCTCCCACGCGCACCCCTCTTAAATACTGGCTTACCAGTGGGGAATCGAACCCAACACCGTGCGCCTAACTACACAGTCCCAAGCCTTCCCTTACCGCTGGGGCATACCAGGGTGGGTTAAAATCGATTACTTTTTGAAAACGTTGAATCGCACAATACATCATATTCATCTTCTCTCCACACTATAACTAACTTCACTTGAGATCGATTAAGACTTTCTTTGGTTGTATTGTAGGCTCGGGTTTGGCTAGAAAGAATGATTTTTGGAGTTCAAAATTTCTGAGAATATAGAGGTTTTTCAATATTTTGATGTATAGGCACTTTTTCTCACCTCCCTTTCTCTTTTCTCTTTCCCTTTTTTTTCAACTCACACTTTTTTCATTCTTCCCTTTTTTTCACACATCATTCTTTCGCAAACTTTTTTTTTGAACCGTAATTTGACCCTAGTATTCTTAGAAAATGGGTATGGCTTCCTTTTATGGGCTTTAAACCCCGAGTTGGAGTTGTGTAGGATAATGGGTTTTCAATAAAAGTCTTATTTTCTTTTTGGCTCAAATGGGCATGCAACTGAATAATGTAAAAATGGTGACGTTAGGCTTAATTTTGAGCTTTCAAATGATGGCCTAATCTCATTTCTCAAGTTTTGGTGAGTTAATTTATGTCTCAAGATGACTTAATAAGACTTCTAGTTCATTAAGATTCACATTTTGACTTTTTATTTTCAGTAATCGAACAAAACAATGAATTTGAGATCATAAATAAATTTAGCACTGAAGGAAAGTTTGATTTATTTTAAGTCGGATTGATTTAAATCTCTCAGAAATAATGAACGTCATAATATCTCACCAGGTTAAGATCTCCACATTTATTTGTTAAGAATTTTAACTTTCACCTCAATATCCATTTTCGATCATATTATAGTGCTACTGTGTAAAAATGTCATAAGTTGAGAGATCCATGAATTAATTCTATATTAAGAAATCGTTTAAAAACTCAATTATATTGAAAATCTTTTTGGATTTTTGAAATTTTTCTGATTTTTTTTCAAAGCAGAGAAGAATGACCTCAATACCCCCAAACCTAATTTCTACATCGTCCTCAATGTACAAGACAAAAATTGAAAAGATATGAAAGATATTACCATTATAAGATATTTTTTCCAACACGCAATTCGTGTAAAATAAAAACTATGATACAACAACGACAACCTAATTTCATGCTCAATCCTGGTACACAGGGTGTCGGAGGAGAATGTCCTCCACTTTTCTATCTCGCAATTCCAGATATGGCTTCAACCTTTGACCATTAACTTTGAAAATTTCACCATTTTTAGGATTCTCTATCTCAACCGCCCCATGTGGGTACACTGTCCTAACAATAAAGGGACCAGACCGTCTAGAATTCAACTTATCGGAAAAGAGATGCAATCTAGAATTATTCAAGAGAACTTTTTGTCCAGGATCGAATGACTTCCGTAGGATGGACTTGTCACGGAATATTTTCATTTTCTCTTTATTCAATTTTGCATTTTCGTACACATCATTCCTAATCTCTTCCAACTCATTGAGTTGGAGTTTTCAAACCTCTCTTGCAGCAGGTAAATCAAAATTGAAAGTCTTAATGGCCCAATAGGCTTTGTGTTCTCACTCTATCGAAAGGTGATAGGCTTTTCCATAGACAAGCCTATACGGGGACATACCAAGTGACATTTTGAAGGCAGTGCGATAAGCCCCCAATACTTCCAACAACCTTAAGGACCAATCCTTTCGGTATGGATTCACTGTTTTCTCGATGATTTACTTGATTTGTCTATTAGAAACTTCTTCTTTCCAACTGGTTTTAGGGTGATAAGAACATCGTACTTTGTGCGGGACTGAGTAATTTTTCATGAGACTCTCAAAGGAGCAATTACAGAAATAAATTCCCTAATCGCTAATAATGGCTTGAGGTGTACTGAAACTAGAGAAAATATTTTCTCGAATGAATTTGACCATCACGTGACGGTCATTCATCCAACACGGTATAGCTTCTACCCACTTAGCCACATAATCAACTGCTAAAAGTATGTAGAGATTCCCATAGGAATTCAGAAATGGACCCATAAAATCAATCCCCCAGCAGTCAAAAACCTCGATAATCAAAATGGGATTTAAGGGCATCATGTTCCTACGTGTAATCTTTTCTAACCGTTGGCAACGATCATAACTCAAACTATAATCGTTCGAGTCACAGAAAATGGTGGCTAATAGAATCCACACTATAAAATCTTTACAACGGTCTTCTTAGCACTAAAATGATCTCTAAAGGGTTGGTTATGGCATAAAGAGATTACACTTTAAATCTCATGATCGGGTACACACTTTCGAATGATTTGATTAGGGAAATACATGAAGACATACGGGTCATCCCAAAAGAAATGCTTGGCTTCCTTTAAAAATTTGGAAATATCTTGTTTAGGCCAAAAGGGGCATTTAACCCGTCATAATATAATTCATAATATCGATGAACCATGGAAGTTGAGAGACAAGCATCAATTACTCGTCAGGAAAGGACTCATTTTGGCAACTGGTTATCGGATGATTTAATGGTTAACCTAGATAAGTGATCAACCACTACATTCTAACACCCCGTCTTATCCCAAATTTCAAGTTCAAACTCTTGCGGTAATAGGTTCTACCTAATGAGATGGGCCTTAACATCCTTTTTAGATAAAAAGTATCACAGGGACGAGTGATCGGTGAAAATGACAACTTTGGATCCTATCAAGTAAGACCTAAACTTCTCAAGAGCAAAAAACAACAGCAAGGAACTCTTTTTCAGTCGTGGAATAGTTCAATTGAGCATAATTAAGAGTCCCACTAGCATAGTAGATGACGTGAGGAAATTTCTCATTACGCTGACCTAGAACCACACCTATGGCATAGTTGAAAGCATCGCACATGATCTCAAACGGTTGATTCCAATCGGGGGGTCTCATAATAGGTGCAAAGGTCAATTCCTTTTTTAGCCTTTGAATAGCTTGAAGGCATTCTTCAGTGAAATCGAAGGGTGTGTCCTTGGCAATAAGATTGCACAAGGGTCGAGAGATTTTTCTAAAATCCTTAATAAATCTCCGATAAAAATTGGCGTGTCCTAAGAATGACCGAATATCCCCCACAGTTTTAGGGGGTGTGATATTAACAATGAGATCTGTTTTAGATTTATCTACCTTGATACCATTTTTAGAAATGATATGACCTAGCACTATGCCTTGTTTGACCATGAAGTGACACTTATCCCAATTAAGCACAAGGTTCTTTTCCTTACACCTCTTCAGAATGAGGGTGAGGTGATGGAGGCACTCATCAAAACTATACCCAAATAGAGAAAAATCATCCCTAAAGACTTTGAGAAAATGCTCCACCATATCCGAAATGATACTCATCATGCACCGCTGAAAGGTTCCGGGTTCATTACATAACCCAAAGGGCATGCGTTGTTAAGTGAAAGTACCAAACAGACAAGTGAAAGTGGGTTTCTCTTGATACTCAGGAGCGATGGGAATTTGATTGTAGCTAGAGTAACCGTCGAGAAAACAGTAATATGGATAATCGGATAATCTTTCTAGTATTTGGTATATGAAAGGAAGAGGAAAGTGATCCTTCCTTGTAACATCGTTCAACTTCCTATAATCAATACAAACCCGCCAACCGGTTTGAATACTAGTAGGCACTAACTCATCATCATTATTTTTCACCACCGTAACACCGGATTTCTTGACTGACCTATTGGCTATTAGAGATGGGGTAAATAGTACATGCGTCGAGCAATTTTATCACCTCGACTTGGATGACCTATTTTATATTGGGATTAAGTCTATGTTGTGCTTCACTGGGATTTTTAGCATCGTCTTCTAACTATATCCTATGCATGCACACCGAGGGAATTATCCCTTTAATGTCAGCTATGGTCCATCCTATGGCTTTCTTATGTTCTTTCGAAACACACAACAGTTTACCTTCCTGTTCTTTGTCCAAGTCAGACGTGATGATAAAAGGTAAGGATTCAAAAGGTCCTAAGAACCTATACTCAAGAGTTTTAGGCAGTGGCTTCAATTTAAGCTCGAGAGCTTTCTCACTCGAGGGTGGAATAGGTGACGTGGAAAGTGAGAGGGGTTCAGGCTTATACTTCCAACTTCCTACTCCCATGATAGGGGAAAAGTTGAGGAGGGCACTGAATTCTTAGATTGACTCTTTGACATTAAATTTGAACCCAAAAAATGCAAAACATGTTGCGAAATGGTCGTCATTACAAGTTTGCTCGAAAGTCTCTTGGACGATACAATCAATCCTGTCGACATCCATGGGTTCATCGTCATCGGGTGGCTAATTATCCAAATTGAACACGTTAAGGTCCATAGTCATGTTCCTATAGGATAGGTTCAATTGACCGTTACGACACCTAATTAAGGCATCATATGTGGTGAGGAAAGGATGACCCAAAATAACAAGTATTTGTGCAAGAGGATTTTACACTTGTTGGGTGTCCAAGACAACAAAATCGATTGAAAATACAAAGTCACCCACTTTAATTAGGACATCCTCAACGATACCTCTTGAAATTTCACAGAACGATCGACTAAGGACAAGGTAATCCTAATAGGCTTTAACTCCCCCAAACCTAGTTTCTCGTACATGGAATACGGCAGAAGGTTCACGTTTGCTCTTAAATTTAGAAGGGCTTTCTCAATGATGTGCTCCCCTATCTTGATAGAGACTGTCAGAGTACCGAGATCCTTATACTTGATGGGAGTTAGATAAGAAATGATCGAGCTTGCTTGATCGTCTAGAAAATATTTCTTGGGTATGTTGGTGCTTCTTTTGAAGGTATAAAGGTCAATTTGGCGTAGGAAGACACTTGTTAAATAACATCAAGCAGTGGGATATTAATTTGTATTTGCTTGATTACTTCCAACATCTTATCAACTTTTGCCTTTTCTTTTGGGGCACCAACCATTGGGGAAACGGAGCTTTTGGGACAGGTCTCTACAGATAGCTCGGAAGGTGAGGGTGAGGAGGAAGTTGGACCCACGAGTGGATCGGCCTTTTCCTTATATATCTTGGATTCACTCTCGATAGGTGGTGATATATTTTCCTCCACTTCCTTATCGGACTTAAGCGTGATGATGACTTTCTCATGCTCTTGGATGTGTGAAGCTCTCGTGTCCTCCTTGGGTTTGGGCTGACTTGGGAATGTTCCCTTATTCCTTTATCTCAACGCGTTCGCTCTTTGGCTCATTTGAACCTCTATTTTAGTAATGGCTCGAGTGTTCGCATGCATGCTTTGCTGGGTGGATTGGAGGACATTTTGAGTGGTTTGCTGGAATGGAAGGGTACTTTAGGAAAGAAGGTTCATTGAATCCTCTAAAGATTGGATCTTTTGGGATGAGGGATTCGATGGAGCGGTGGAATTCTTTTGGAAACCCAGGGGTTGGTTACGAGAAAATTGACCTCTACTTCCTTGGTATTGACCCTTGGACCACGAAATATTGGGGTGGTCTCACCACCCCAAATTGTACGCATTGGAATATGGGTCATACTTTGGCCTATTTTGATAGAGGACATTGACTTTCTCATCGAGTGCCTTGTGTTCCGGAAGGGCGGGGCAATTCTCGACTAAGTGGTCGAATGCATCGCAAAGTATACACATAGGAGAACCTAGATGTTAAACGACTGGATGTGCGGTTCTATTTCCCTGCTTGCTCGTCTCTAATGCTTCTAAACTTCGAGCCAATGTGGTCACTTTGGCATTTAAATAATAACTTTGTTCGACTTGGTGAGTGAAACCCTCATTGGATGTGATCCCATTACTGGGACTTTTTCGCTATGGCGTCTAAGAATACTCACACGTCAACCTCACTTTTCTCAGTAAAATCACCATTAAACAGAGACTTGAGCATAATTCAAGTATTACAATCGAATCCTTCATACAAAATTTGGACTTGGCGTGCTATCTCAATTCCATGGTGCGGACATTGTAGTATCAATTCCTTGAATCGCTCCAAATACATCCACAAGGCTTATCCCTCTTTTTGGTTAAATGTGTTGATTGCGTGACGTATTGATGCCGTATTTTGGTTGGGAAAGAATTTTTCCAGGAAGTTGACACTCATTTGGTTCCAGATGGTGATGGATTCGGGTTCTAACGAGCTACACCAACTATTAGGTTTATCTTTCAACGAGAAAGGAAACAATTTAAGTTTTCCAATCTCATCAGTGAGTTGTTGGTACTTAATGGCCCCACAAATTTCTTCAAACTCACGAACATAGAGGTATGGATCCTCTTTTTTAGTGCCACGAAACACAAGCAACAATTGGATTGTCCACGAATGGAATTAAAAATTATTTGTGGTGTTCTCGGGTAGACGTATACACGAAGGTTGATTAGACCTAATCGGATAAAGGTAATCTTTAAGGACACGTGGTGCTAACTTGTCTCCTATCTCGGTGAATATAAAAAATATACCTACGTAAGTATCGGGAATGCTAGACTCCACACTCGACAAACGACCGGTATGATCTCAAAACCAACTTCTCATACACTAAGCTCACTCGAATTTTCCTTTTTTTATTTTTGATCTTTTTATTTCATTATTTTTTTATGTTTTTTTTTTACTTTTTTTTATGTGAAGAAAATTAAAAAATATATATATTTGACTCAAACCACGTAATCCCTAGATAGTACAAAGCAAATTGAATTATCTAATTTAGGTGAGGGGAATTTTAATTTTAAAATCTAATTTTCCCGAGATTAATCGACGATAGCAAGGGTCTCTGAATTAATCTCCTTAATTAGACAACTCCTACTCTTTGATAAGGGGGAATTTAAAAGACGACCAACTACGATTATCACCCCAAATCCCACTTTTTCCACAAGGTAGGTTGTCGGTACGAAGACTCATTAAAAATCACAAATCCTAGACAAGTTAAAAAGGGATCGATTTGACGGGTTCACATTATAGTAGCTTTAATTCTAGGCTCATTAAGAGGTTTCCTACGAGTTATGTGATATCCTAAGGCCAATGTCTACTTGATTCTAAATTAAATGTGATGGCTCGAGATATGCAAATGCTTGGTTAATTAGTGATTTTTGGTCCAAGGAAGGGTAATGAAATCCCCACCTTATATTTCACACGGGTTTTACCCCTAAGTCAATCTATTCAACGTGCTAAATTAAATGAGAAATTAAACCATGTAGGAGAACACAAAAACGTATCTTCGGCATTGACTTTTTACGGTACCTTGTTTATGCCGGACCAAAGTTTAAGTTGACGTCAATCGGAGGGAAACGTCACTTACGTTTCAGTCCTCCTTGAGAGTTCCTTGTGCTCGTGGCAAGATTGCATAATTTTTTTTCTCGTTCGCCCACTATTGCACACTTTTTCGAATTATTCTTCACTATTGCGCCCTTTTTTTTTCTTTTTTTGAATGTGATTCTGAAAAAATAAATAAAAGAAACTACACGAAACGTAAAGTGAGAGACAAAAAAAAATTAAGAAAAGAAAAGAAAATAAAAGAATAAAAATCACATGACACATGAACTAGCGAGGTATTTAAAAAAAATAACAAAGCACACTTATGAAGCAATTTTTAATTTTTATTCTGGAAATAACAGAACAACTACGGAGAAGAATTTTCTTTTTTTTTGAATTTTGAGATTTTTTTAGGGACTATTTACTAGAAAAATGATTCTGGAAATTTCCAATTTTTTTTTTCGATTTTATTTATTTATTTAAGGATAAACAAGTGTTAAAGTGCTATTTACTAAAGAAAGCCTAAATCTGATTTTTTTTAGTAATGAAAAAAATAGAAATATTCCCCCCATTTTCACGATCACGGTCAAGGATCGTGACAGGTTCATGACAAGTTTATCAGTAAAAAAATCATTCCCTTTTCTTTTTTCCCACCGTTTTCTATTCCCCCCATTTTCTCTCTCTCTCTCTCTCTCTCTCTCTCTCTCTCTAAGCGACTGCTCTCTCTCTACGATTTAAGGTATTTTTTTCTCTCTTTCTCTTTCATTTGTATATATGTGTGTATGTGTTCGTGTGTGTGTGCATGTACAGGTGTGTGTGGTAGGCGGGAGGGGGCATGGGGTGGTGGGACAGGTGGTGGGTTTGTTTGTGTGCATATATGTGTGTGTGTGGGGTGGGGTGGGCAAGGGTGGGGCAGGGGGTTGGGTTGGGTTTGGTTGGATTTGTGTGTGTGGTGGGGGAGGGGTGTGTGTATGCGTGTGTGTATATGTGTGTGTTGAAATTGATTAGTGTTATGTTTAGGGCTTAAAATTAATTTTCAATGACCGTGAAAGGTCTGTGACAATAAAAATTGTCACCCTCAGAATTGTCACGGTCATTGACCTTGACAAGTTGGACTTGTCATGGTCAATGACCGTGACAATCCGAAAGATTTGGTGTAGTGTGATATCTTCTACGACCACAACCCATTCATCTGATTCTTGAGCCTACTTTCTGGCCCCATAAACAAGCCTCTGATCCTTTCATAGTCGATAGTCATCTCTGTGGGAAATTTCTACCGAAACCTTCGAAATTTGGTCCAGAACTACGGGTAATTCCATGACTCCCCCTTTGATCGGGTACGAACGATAATATAGGCTCGAAGGAGGAGTGACAACGCTTGATCAACAAAACTCGTGGAACAGAGGAGAAAGGATGGGAAAAGTTTTAAGGGTTTGGGTCAAATTGTAGGTGCGATTTGGGTAGAGGGGTCAAATTATGGTTTGTCAGTCTTAGTACTGAGCTGGGCTAGGATATTCATCAGATTTGGTTAAACATTCAAAACCTGGTCTACGTTTTCCATGAATAACTTGTGGATGTAGATCTCAAATTAAGTGGAAGTAGTAGAGGAAGCAATAGAGCTTCAGGTCGTTTGACGAAAAACTGGAACCAATAGGGAGCCAGGCCAAAATCTAAGTATGCGATCAACCTGAGAGGAAAAATGATTTTGGTTATTTCTGAAGGAAAAAGGGAGTATTTTTGGCATTTTCTTTTGAAAAAAGGGAGAGATATGTTTTTAGTATTTTTTAAAAGAGGAAAAACGAAAAAAATCCTCAACGTGTATATTATTATTAGGTTCCACTTGTATTATGTTTGCCTAAATGTAAGAAAAGTGTCGGACAAGACTTGAGCCTAGGGAAAGGAGAGGGTATAAGATGAAAGACATGGTTTGACTGTTTCTAAGCTCATGGATAGGGACCTATTTTAAAAATGAGAGAAATAGCAAAAAAATTCGAGCACTATGGCGACCCAAAAGTTTATCAGAGTTTTACATTATAATCAGAAAACTATATATAAGTTCCTAGGGTAGATGTCTATATGAAGTTGATGCATTTGGTGGGTTAGTGGCAGGGTTCCCCCATTTGGCATGAATTTATCGATATACCTCTTCTCTATAAGGGCAATTATTCATCGGTACGTGGAGACAAGTCATTTAATATACTTGAGTGTGCATGAATTGCCTCATGATATACTCGTGGGGACAACACGTTTCAAAAAGAATTATATATACTCGACATATGTGAATAAGTTCCTCGCTATATGCCTCCCATTATGAGTTTGGTCAAGCGGTATGATGCAGGGGGAACCATTTAATATACATCAAAGGTACGATGCCAATGGAAGGTGAGAATCATATCGCTTAGGTTAATCGCGTCTTCCAGGACTAGTACCCATCACGAAGTGAGTTCCCAGTATGGGATAAATTTTGGCCAGTATTTCTATGCTCAGGTGATATAGTGTGCAAAAAGGCATGAATGTTGATTAGTATCTTATGAAGATTTTTTTGTATGCTATGTGAAGAGAGTACTACCACTATGAAGGAAAATATAAAAATAGCATGAGATTAGAGAAATAATCATGGAAAGTAAATCTAAAAAGTATGTACATGGAGCATGAAGACTAAATAAAGCATGGTGATAGAGTGTGAAGAATGTGAATATACAAGTGAGTGAGAGATGTGTGAAAAGTGATAGAGTGACATGAGAACAGTGTGAGTGAAAAACATGGGAATATATATAAGTGAAAGAAATATGGAACTGTGTTCTAGTGCACTAATCATAGATCGTCTACAAGTGGTGTGCTAGATTTAAAAGTGAGCATGAAGATATATACAAGTGATAAAAAGTGAGGGTGTGTATTAGTGAAGATAAGCATAGATAATCTACAAGTGGTGTATGAAGCATGTAAGTAAGAGTGAGACTATATACGAGTGTGAGTGTGTGAAGTGAGAATGTAGGATATATACAAATGAGCATAGGTTGGATCATAGAGAAAATGTATAAGTGAGTAAAATGTAAAGCATGCATCATGGAGGTGATATATACTGTAGGGGGCATGAAGATAATCTCAAGATTACAGATAATCCCCCCAGCTAATACAACAGACTCAAGGGATTAATGCAACAATGCAACTCAGCGAGGCAGCTCAACGACGCAGTTCAAACGAGGTAGTTCAAGGAGATCTTCCAGCGAAGAAACTGGCCGGGAGAGCTCATACTTTAGTTTTTTTGTCTTACTTAGTCTTATTGTATAATCTGTTTATATTGACTATGAGCTATAACGATTACAATGTTGTTTAGTGTGAGGTCAAATGGTACTCGGGAGAGACCAGGCCTGACAGGGCCTAGGAGAGCTTTCATGCTCTATCGAATGACCTCGCCGTGGTAACTTCGAAGGGACTTGGTTTGGAGGATTGAGAAGTGAGGCGGCATTGGGGCTTGTCCTGACCATCTTAGATACGCCTGGTAAAACACCAAAGGGCCTTTGATCGTGGAACCTTGGGCGTAGAAGCCTTGAGTTCCATTGTGCGTTGAGTTGTGAACCAAACAACAATATACTTAATATCACATATGTTTTAAATGATGCCACTAGCCAACTAAGCAATGTCAAATCCACATTTGATTAAACCACCATGGTATTTGGGACTATTAGACAGTTGGTGAGTCACCTCTGTGATGTCAGCCCCCTGACGCACAGTGGTTAGGAAAAAGGCATGTCTTGGCATTTAATATTTATGACGTGGAGCTGACTAGTTCATCAGGCATTTAATGTTTATGACATAAAGTATGAGGGATGTCTTTTACAGTTGTAAAGGACCGAGGCATCTCAGGATTGGTGTGGGGGTTATTTATTGGCCTCAACCACATCTAAGAGAGACAGTTATTCCTAGAGATTATTGGCTAGAGAGAGATTATCATCAGAAAGAAGTTATTTCAAAACCAGAGCTCTTACTTACCCACCATTGTCATTTACTACGAAGATTTTAATATTTGATTGCAGACCTTTAAGGGTCGTCGTGTTTGGCTACTGCCAAGGTGTATCTAGGGTGCTTACCTCTCTCTCTCTCCAAATAAGTTACTTCTGATTTCATTATTATCTTTTGAGTTATACATGAGAAATTTATGATTTCAAACTGAGTTTATCTTCACTAGGTTGTGATCATGTGTCTTGTAATTAATCATTAGTGTACTCAGTTAACTTGTCATTACTGTACTCAAAAGGGATTACACCTCCATCTAATCTAAACTACCCTCTTACAATTGGCGACTCTGCTGGGGAGGTATTCGTCTAGCAAAAGTGTATGGCGCAGGATAACGTTAACTGCAAACTCAACTTTGATGATATCCAACGCAATGAGGAATAAGCGGCAATGGAGATGGAAGCTCCCAGAAGTGGGGTCCCTCCTCAGGTAATGGTTCCCCAAGATCCAACGATAACTGGAGTCCCAATGGTCACCCAAGTCTCTACTAGTGCTGTTCTAGGACTAGCATAAATGACCCTTCTTATGGGTAAGTTTTTTAAGTTTTTGCATACACCTGGGGCTGTCACGGTCCTAGGAGGGGGAATACATACCAACGATTTTGTGACACCTGGAATGGTCCCAGTAGCTCCAATGAACCCTACTCTGACTGTGCCTATGGGGACTGGGCCTATAGGAACAACGAGCGTAATGGGGGTGACAGGAATTCCACCTATGGTGGATACTCCAAACGTAACGGACGCTCCTTTAGTGGTCCCTCTGGATACTCCTTCTAAAGTTGAGAAAATACCGGCATCTATTTTAGAGGAGATGATGAAAAAGATGTAAAAAGAGATGTTAAAGATGATAGTAGCCTCCTCGTAGGCGGCCAGCGAGGTAGCTTCAGTGTACAATGATTTTCACACGCCCTATCCCCAAGAATACAACGATGAGCCTTACCCGAAGGACTACATCCCTCCTATCTTTGAGAAATACACCAGGAAAGGGGGAACCCGAAGGAGCACATCAAACGGTTCATCAAACATCTAGGAGCTCACTATAATAACAAAAAACTCAAGTTGAGGGAGTTCTCAAAATCATTAATCGATAATGCTTATATATGGTACTCTCACTTGGCGCCAAAGAGTGTTTCAATGTGGGAGAAGATGCATATTTTATTTTTCCAGAAGTTCTTTTTGGAAGAAGATGATTTTACATTAACACAGTTGGGTAGGGAGAAGAAACGATCGAGAGTAGATGTGGTGGCTTATGTTCGAAGATTCAGGGAGAGGTCCCTCGACATGAGGGAAGAAACTAAAGAATACAAACTGTTACAACTCTGTGTTGAGGGTTTGTTATCGGAGTACATCCGTACCTGATTAATAAAACTCGCGAAGGGACTTTCCCCACCATTTCTGAAGGCAACAAGAAATATATCATTGGTGGTTCGTCCAAACACTATTGTGGTACCACTGGTGTTCAGACAGTCAGGTCCACCAGTTGCAGCATGTGGCCAACCTCCACGGTTGGGGTACATCGATGGAGGTAAACAATCGAAGAAGGATAACAAGAGAAAGTTTGGGAGAGATAGGGAATACCCACCACCATTACCTTGCATAGTTTAAGAGGCTGTTAGCTGTTATAATGCTATGGTTCAAGGAGGAAGGGTGTATGAACCTAAGGACATCCCCGCTATCGAACCGGATGCGATAACGAGTGAGGATCCCAAATATTATCAGATCCATCAAAAGGTGGGTCAGCCAATGGAGACCTATTTCACGTTAAGAACATTATCAGCAAACACATGAAGATAGGGACTTTATAGATCCCTCAAGAGAACAATGTGAACATTAACCCCTACCATCGCATGGGGAGAACCTAGTGATTGCCTATGATGAGGAGGAAGAACGAGAGACGAGGGACCTTGAGTTCTAATGGGAGGACTTTAAAGATGCGTCAGAAGATTGCACAATGGGCATTAAAAATGTGTTCATAGCCTACGATGAGGCAAATGTAAGGGATTCGAGGAATATATACAACCTAAAAGGGGAGGAGGTGGACCCAAGCTTAGAGTGCAAAGCTGTTTCACAGTCACCCAAGTTCTCGTGGTTCTATGATCAAGTAGGGATACCAAAGGAGAGACATTCGGAGATAACGCAGGCAATCTTGGATATCGCAAAGAAAAATGCAGTACCCTTATTAAGATGAAAGGGGCCCCTGGCCAGACTAGTAAGAAAGTTATTATTCGAAGTAACATTTAGTGACGCTAACAGGGCCCCTATACGTAACGGCAAGCATCAAAGGGGTAAGCTTTGCGAGGGCACTAACGGATAGTGGTGCATCGATAAACATCATGCCTATTAGTTCCTTTTAGATTGCCAATATTCCGGAGGAAAGACTAATACCAATGCCTTTGATGTTTTCTAGCTACGATAATCAATCATCCAAATAAATCGGGTACATGAATATGGGGATTGTAATGCGAAACCTTACCTCACACATCAAGTTCCATGTGATTGAAAGTACCGCTTCCTACCACCTACTGATAAGGAGAGTATGGATGCACAACTAGAGTCTAGTCCCTTAGACGTATCACCAATACGCAAGGGCAAATATTAAAGGTACTGAGATAATCATACGGGCCACGAAGAAGCCTTTTGCCACCGAAGAAGCTCATTTGGTAGATGTAATCTTTTACACAGAGTTGGAGGAAGATTCCAGGGTGCTAACAAGAAGGATAGAAGGAGAAAGAGTTCCCTTTATTAGGGAAAGGATGGGGCCTGTGAACGGCCAAAGCAATGAAGGAGCAAAGGGAAAGGTATTAACGAAAGAAGTTCACTTATCTAATCCCAAGAAGCAACATCTATCGAAGAAACTTAGAGACAGGATGATAACCAGAATAGATCCGATAGATCACAGGACCTAACGACATAGTGTGTTGAGCAGATTTTCAGGGAATAGGTTGGCTGGCGCTTCAAGAGAAATAAAAAGAAAAATAGTTATAACGATGAGCAAATAGTGCAAGAAAAAAATTACTAAGGATGGGAGAATGATCTACCTTTTATAAGGGTGTGAGCGGACAACCGAAGAAACTGATTTAGAGTCTGACCCGATACATGAGTGTTTCTTGATAGATCAACAAGGATAGTGCATGGTTATTTATAACTCAAATATACAAGAGTTTATGGAGGACGTAGCCGAATAATTAGACTATATGATGGATCACTAGAAAACCCCAGGTGTAAGAAGTGGAGCAGTTGAACCTGGCCAAAGATGGAGAAGATACAAGACCCATCTTTATTTTGAAGGATCTGAGCGCAGTGAAGAGAGAAGACTTGATTGAGGTGATTCAGGAATTCAAGGATGTCTTTGCATGGAAATACACGAAGATTGAGGGATTGGACGAAGAATTTAGTTACCAAAAACTGAATATTATGCCTTCGACCATATCGGTGAAGCAAGCCACAAAAATATACAAGCCAGAGTTGAATTTAAAGATCAAGGAAGAGGTCCAACGGTTGCTGGAAGCAGGGTTTATTGAGCTAATCCAACACCCACTATGGCTTTCAAGAATTGTTCCAGTAGGAAAGAAGGATACAAACTAAATAAGGATATGTGTGGACTTTAGGGACCTGAACAGAGATTGTTCGAATGATGAGTTCCCTCTACCCTGCATCGATGATCTCATTGATGCAATGGCTGGTCATGAAATGTACAGTTTAATGGATGGATATTTGGGGTACAACCAGATCAAGATGGATCGGACTAGCATAGAGAAAATGATATTCAAAACCCTATTGGGCAACTTCATGTACAAGGTAATGCCGTTTGGATTAAAAAATGTCGGGAGATATATCAAAGGACGATGATGGCCATTTTTCACGATTTCTTTCAAAAATTCTTAGAGTTCTATGTGGATGATTTGGTTATCAAATCGAAGAGGGAGGGGTCTTATCAAGACAACCTAAGGAGGGTGTTCGTTCGCTGCAAAAAATACAAGCTGGAGATGAACCCACTAAAGTGTGTCTTAAGGGTCATAAGTGGGAAGTTCTTAGGGTTTGTGGTGGATTGACATGGAGTACAGATGGAACAGAACAAGCAGCGAGCTATCCTAGAAATATCGTGCATAAAAATGATGAAAGAGATCAAAAGTTTCCTAGGTAAAGTATCCTACCTCAGGAGATTTGTGCCGTGATTGGACGAGATAGCTCATCAATTGATGGAGCTACTGCAAAAGGGCATAAAGTTCAAGTGGGAGGAAGCACATCAGGAATCTTTGAACAGGTTAAAGAAACTGCTGACCTCTCCACAAATAATGATCCCTCCAAAGCCTGGAACACTGTTACAACTGTACCTTACGTCTACCATCAGGTTCATTGGATCACTCTTGGCATAAGAGGTCGATGGGAAAGAAAGGCCAGTATACTACTTGAGCGGAATCATACATGGACTAGAGGTAAGGTACAATAATGTAGAAAGGCACTGTTTGACCTTAATGTTCGTAGCACAAAAACTTAGGCATTACATGCTATCTTTCACGATTCACTTCGTGCCAAGATGTGATCCAATTAAGTTTTTGTTGGCATGAACTATCTTTATTGTAAGAGCAGTTAGGTAGTTCCTCATCCTCTCAGAATATGACTTAAAGTGCATGTTCCTTATGCAATCAAAAGCCAGGCGTATACGAACTTGTTGGCAATCTTCCAATCTAGAGTATTTGAACCACCCCGAGAGAACAACTCAGGGGATGAATTGTATGTAAAATTTTAAGAGGCTGACCTTAAAGAATGGACGATGCAATTCGATGGTTCTTCGGTAGAAAAGAAATGAGGGAAAGGGGTTATTTTATCTAAAGGAAAGGAGGAGTTTTTCCTTTCCTATAAATTAGATTTCCCTTGCTCCAATAACGAAGAAGAGTATGAGGCATTGGTACTTGGGTTACTAGAGGCCCTTCGAAGGGGAATCTGTTCACTATGTATCAAAGGTGATTCAAACATGGTAGTTTAACAAGTGAACGGGGAGTAAGCATTGAAGCACCTCAGCCTAGCACCCTACAGAACGATTATCCAACGACTGATTAACCAGTTCCATCGGGTCAAGATAAAAAGATATTATAGAACGATGAACTAACATGTTGACACCTATGCCACTATTGCATAAAAATTGATTATGAAGACCGATACAACAACTATGGTGATCCAACGAAGAATATCCCCGTCGGTAATACAGTCAATTCTACATTTGGAGGGAGATTCAAATTGGAGAGGCGAGATCAAAAAATAGTTAGAGTCTGGGGAAGACAGGATAAAACTGAGAGAGCTAGCGCAGTATTTCGTCAATCATGGTAACTTATACTTCAGGAACACGAGAGGATGGTTATCAAGGTGTGTTGGCCTAGAAGAGGCAGAGCAAAGACTGAGGAAGATGCACGAGAGCCACTGTGAAATAACAGAGATTCCTTTATACAGGAGGATCCAAAGGGAAGGATACTTTTAGCCATCGATGAAACAAGATGCAACTGAATTGCAACGGAGGTGTGATAAGTTGCAACTCTTCTTTCAAGTCGATGAATGTCATTTCATTGAGGCTTAAACAGACTGAAGGCAGCCTTATATTAACTTTATCAAAGACGGAGTTATTCCTATAGAAAAAATAGATGCGATGGGACTCAAACGGAGGGTCCCAAAGTTCTACGTCCAAGACGAACAGCTCTATCGAAGAGGATACTTCAACAGGCCATTGAGATGCATCACAAAGGAGGATGCAACTGAAGTGTTAAAATAAGCTCATGATCCAACTCACATCGGAGGGGAAAAAATATATGATCAACTAATGACCTTGGGGTATTATTGGTCAACTATGGAAAAGGACTCTGTTGAGTTTGTGCGAAGTGCAACGTGTGGCAACTGCATAGGAATATGATCCATGCTCCTTCGGTGGATCTACAGTCCTTATCCATTCCAAACTTGGGCGTTTGATCTGGTAGGAGTGATACACCCTTCATCAAGAGGAAAGATCTGGATATTGGTGTCAACAGAGTGCTTTACAAAGTGGGTCAAAGCAATACCTCTCAGAAGAACAACGGTGGGTGTGGTGGCCAACTTTAACAGAGAATACGTGATTTGTCATTTCGAAATACCTAAAATTATCCTCTCTGATAATGGAACCCCTTCATCAATAAAGAGGTAACAATGCTCATTCATAGGTACTCCATCATCCATAATACTTTAACGTTGGTATATCATAAGGGAAACGGATAAGCTGAAGTGACTAACAAGACCTTAGTCAATATTTTAGCCAAAATGATAAAAGATTTCCTGGGATCGTGGGATGACAAGATCCCAGCAGTGCCGTGGGCCTACCGAACGACCAAGAGAAAACTCACAGGACACACGCCGTTCTCCCTCGTGTATGGAGCTGAAGCAATCCTTCCAGTAGAGTTGGAAGTTTCTTTCGTTCGTTATGCCCTACGAAGCAGTATGCTCCCTCAGAGTAGACACGTACAGTTAGAGGCATTGGATGAACACAGAAATAATGCGATGCAACACTTCCAAATGTACGCGAGACAACTCTCAAGGGCATATGATAACTTAGTGGGACCAAGGAATCTTGTTGAAGGAGACCTCGTTCTAAAAGTAGTAGTGAAGCACATCAGAGGGATTTCTCTACCTAAGTTTACGGCGAATTGGGAGGGATCTTTCATTGTGAAGGAGGCTCACGATCCAGGTTACTATTTAATTTCAAATATGGAAGAAGATAAATTAGTCAAGATTAATAACAAATGGTTGAAGGTCTATCATGTATAAGAGAGTAACTTTAGAAAGATGATGTATCTAGTTTTCATAAATATACCAGAGGTTTTTGAAGTTATGTTGTTTGTTACAACTAAGATGCGATGGAAAATTATAAAACTTTATTTTTTGCAAGTAGTTATCACACAGAGATGACAAGAAAACAAGATAAACTTCTCTTTTATATATAAACTGGGAAGTGTATTACAAAATTGGGAACTACTGCCCAATAATTACATGAGAAGAAAAATAAAAATAATTTTTTTTACAAGTGTTGGAGGGGGGTCATTGGCCTAGGAGGAACCATAAGTCTGGGGCAAAGAAAAAGTCCCCAAGTAAGCCCGAAAAATATGCCAATCACGCCTGATGGGCACTGATAGAGCCCTCCAGCCTCGTTTGAACTTAAGCACGCTCGATAAGTTATTTCTCTTGTTTTAACTTTGCTAGATGAAGAGCTTATTCGATGTCCTCAACCTCTCGATTTGTATCTTCCAGTAGAGGTAATAACTCAGTTAGTCTTGTCTCTTCAATCCGTTGAGTTTCCAAGTGCTTCTGCAGCAGCTCTCCCTCTGACTTTCCAACTGCTGACTCTTCAAAGTTTTTAAATATTTGATCAGCCAGTTATATTGGAATCCATCTCTACCCTAATCCTTCAAATAGCCCAAGAATTGATTAAAGAGGGGCCTAGTGACATTTACAATAGGGGTACTGACAAGCTCAAAAATAACGGTTGCCATGCCCTGAAGCCTATGGCTAATCACTAAAATGTTTGAACGAAGGCAATCAATGGTAAAAGTGTTAGGATGGTGAGTAGCAATTCGTTCAATCACCAAACGATGGCAGGTAGGTATTTGAGGTGAGTGGCGAAGACCCATGAGGCAAAACTCATGAGGATCCAGTGCAGGTAAAGAAAGTTCACAATCGAATTTGCTATCAGTCAAAGCACCCATCATGGAACCTTGGTCATTTTGACTTGACTCCTCAGATGCAGCTAGTTCTGGATGAGGTGAGGCGATGGGCGAAGCAGCTGGTCGAGATTGCTCTTCAACACGAAAGGGACTCCCTAGCAACCTGAGGGCAGATAAGGGAAATATTGAGTTTGATGAAAGAAAAATCCTAACAAGTGGTTTTTATTATTAAGTCACCATTACTGCTGGAGTTTGACGAAAAATCTTAACAAGTGTTTTTCATTATTAAGTCACCGTTACTCGTGGAGTTTGGAAGTTTTGAAAAATGAGATTCTTCTAAATAAAGAGATTGCATATTGTCAAGATAAAGGACAAACACAAAGAGAAAATAACGAAATACCTCAACAACTTCTGGAGCAATAACGGGAGAGATGAAAGAAGCTGCAATGGTGGGCACCGTAGTAAGCAAGTTCATCTCCTTAGGAGCCTCCTCAGAGCCCTCAGCCAGAGGGACCTTAACACTTGATGAACCTCCTAATTCAGCAAAAGGAACTAGGGCCAAATTTGGGAGAGAGATTAAAGCGGCTGTTCGATCTTCCAGAGATACATCATCCCTTGTAGGGATAGAAGAAGGACAAGGCAAGTAGATGAGCCAAAGGTAGGCTTAAAAATGGGTGGGTTCCCGAGGGATAACGGTGGGATCAAACCTAGAGAAAGATGCAGACAAAAAGCTAAGTGTTAAGCACAAGGAACAACATGAAAAGTGAGGGCACACTGTAAATTTAACTTGCCTCAACGATATGGGAGAAAGGGGGAAATAAAGCGATGGGCCTTAATAATGGAGGCAGAAGAAGGAATTCTGCCAGCACAGAAGCTAGAAATGAAGTAGCTTCAACCTGAAATACACCCAAGTATTTAGAAGATTTAGCAAACTGAGAAGGATAGAAAAGAAGGATCTAAAAGTGTTTAGATCTTGTTACCTCGGGAGAACTTGGAAAAATCAAAATGATGTCTATAGGGACCTCCAAATGAGGGGATGAATCAGAAGAAATTGGGGGAACCCCCTTTGGCTTTTAAAAAAACTCCCACAGAGTCAACAGGGCCAACAACCTCCTTAACAGCCTCCACCGTATGTCAATAGACCAAATAACGAGAATAAATGAGCCCGATCATGGGAGAACGGGGGGAGTTGCATCGACGGAACCACTCCCGAATCGTCCTCCCACGAAAGGACTTATAGGGGGGATGGGTCTCTCATCTTCAACTACCTGTGCCACATTTCTAAGGGTTAGACAAATGCAGCTTGCTAGAGAAAAATGAGTAAGTATGAAAAAAAACCTTCATACCTCTGATCTAGGGGGAGAATGGGATGATAACACCATTGGCTAGGAAGGATGGGAAGCGACTGGTGAAGACCTCTCATAAGGGTGGTGGCCAACATCATGAGCTCGTTTCTTTTGGGACTTAGTACCTCAAGTCTTTTTTCTTGCATCAGTAACACCAATACTGTGAGGAACCCTTAAGATTTTCCTTCGCTTAGACCCCCCTTCAGATGGATCTACTAAGATGGTGGGGGAAAGCAATAGCAGGAGGAACGGTGGTAGTGTGTCGTTGAAACTCAAAATTTATCCGCTCCACCTCAGCTTTAATTTTCTTTCTTAACTCCTCACTCACTTCGACAGACATAAGAGGTTGAACGGAGGCAACGGGGAATGCATCCAAGGGAGCTTGAGGTTGAGGTTGGGACTTAAACTTTGAATAAGTCCCACTCTTGGATCTCTTAGTTTTTTTGGCTGGTGGCTTGGAAAGTCCTTCATCAGAAGCTACATCTGTTGGAACACCCTCATCAGAAACACCTTCAGTAGGGGCAGGCTATTTTAGGGTAGCAATATTCTTGGGTTTGGGCATGGCAGTAGGGATCATGGGGCAATAAGGAGGTATCTCGCTGGGAATATCTTGAGGAGTCTTGATCAGTGGGAACTCAACCCCAAGAATAGAGTTGCCCTTGAGGCCTAATTCCAAGTTAGGGAAATAGAGAACTGGGGGATACTGAGGAGACTTTGTATAGATTCACGAATCCTGGTCAGTTGCATCGGCCAAAATTTGGTGGCAAAATAAGTGGACAAATCCCCTTTCCTAGTGGCACTGGGGATGGTAACCCGACCATCCATAGTAGAAGTTATGCCAAGTACAATTGCAGTAAGGTAGGAAGTGTAGGCCTCAGTAAAAGTAACACTCTTATTCGTTAACTGAAATACAGGTCAAGGAGCCCCTTGATCAAAATCGAACTGTATGTTACACCTATCGGGGTTGTAAGGTTCATAAGTACATCCCCACTCGGTGAATGAAGGAAGGAACCCAGGGGTGAACATAAGCACTATGGCTTGAGAATGATCTTCTACAACCGAAATGAAAGTGACCGTTCTAACTGCAAAAGGAAAAAAGTTCCAAGTGTGGGAAAATGTTGATTCTCCGTATGGCCTCATAACTAAGGAGTCCAAACAGTAAAAAATGCCCATTATCTCATTTTGACTTTATTTTTTATGAAAGCACAGGAGGCGAGAGGGCTTGCTACCTTAGCTAAGCGGATAATTAACAGATTTGGCGATAATTGCAGGAAAATAGGTGTAGAGGAAGCTCGTTAAAATAATAGTGTTGGAGAAATTGTCCAGGTTTTAACGACCAAGGGATGGTTCCATGTCAAGATGGGTCTGATCCTACCAAGTGTAGAGGGAACCCAGAGCAATGGTGGTCATAGGAAGATTGAAACCTCTAGCCAAATTAATGGCGATGTTTATGAGGTCCCGCTTAGGCTGATCGTTGGGTTTTCCAATCAAGAAGAAATAGGAGAGAAAAATAAGGATGTAGGCCGATAATTCTAGGGATGTACCTTTACCCTTTACTGTGATGGAGGTGACATCCTTCTCAGTAGGAGCTTCAAAGAAATAACTAATTAAGGGAGTAAATGTAGCTTTGTTGGAAGATCCAGTGCAGCGGCGACAAATTCGACCCAACTCAGCTCGATCAGAAGTTTCTTTTTTATCCAAGGCCTCATCAAGATAAGTAAACTCATCCATGGGTTAAAACCCAAGCAGCTCACAAACATCTTCTAAGGAAATTATGAACTCCCCCAGGCAATAAAGAAGGTGTGAGTTGTGATGTTCCAATTGGAGACCAACACTTGGAGTGCAGCATTGTGCTTAGAGAGAGTGAACTCCACAAACCAGTTGTCTTGGTGAAGACTAACTTTAGTAAGATTTGTGGCATGGGAACTCTGCATATGTGCATGTCAGGGGACAAAATGAGATGGAGATCCTCCAGGTGCTTTGAAATCAATCTGGGAGCAAGGAAAGTCACCACAATCCAATTTGAAGCCCAGAGTCCCCTCTAGAGGAAGAAAACCCCATTTGGACAATTCTTCATCTTCATCACCCAAGAACAAAGGGTCATACTTGACTAAAAAATATGAAGTCTTGCATGCATCAGAGAAGTCATCCTCTTTGCTGAAGATTGGAGACCGATGGTAAAAACCTAGTTGCTCTTGGCGAGCAATATCCAAGGCAGTGGCGCCCATAGTAGCAGAGGCAGGAGCGGTGGAGGTTGGTTGATCACTGGTGTTGGTAGCCTGGGGAACGCTTGAAGAAGCCATAACAGGTGGCGATGAAAGAAAAATCTTAGCGAAGAAGGAATATGGGAAAAAATGGAGGGGTATGGCCACATGTGGCGGTGAAAGAGGCGATGAGAGGAAATAAACTAGGGAAAAGCTTAGTAATGATGGCATTTTGAGGATTTTCTCTCTCTAAGTGTGTTGAGAGTTGAAGAAGACGAAGGCAAATTAAGTGAAAAAATGGCTAAGTGTTTGAATAGCCATTTGAAATTCTTGGGTTCACCTTTTGAGTTTCCCACCACTGCACGTGCAAAGTCGTCAATAATCATTTCAAGTGGACACGTGGTGATTTGGGAAGTGTCATGACAGTTAAAAAGACGACACTACGTCATTAATGAAGTGACGCATGGGGAATAGAAAGGGGTTCCTTCTAAAGCAAGTTTTGGGTTTGGCGCCAAAATTTTTCTTTTTATGAGACATATCCAATATCCCACAATACAAAAGCTATTACTGCAGTTTAAAAAGTTATGATGTCCCCTCGCTACAAGTCCAAAGGGAGTTTGACTGTGACTCAGGTACATCGAGGAGAATTTTATAGTTCAACAGTTACTTTGAGGAGAATTCCACAAGTTTAAACTCCAGGAATGCCTAGGAGGAATATTTCATACCGCTAGGGGAAGTCCTAATGCAAATACCAACTGCATATAACCATGCTGCAAAAAAGGCATGAAATAATACAGACATGGGAGAATTTCACTTTCCTAGAGTCAAAACAGATAGTCAACATGTTCCTCAGGCGTTTTGAGAAAATTTCAATAGCTAAGGAAGAAGAGACAGAACGGTTGAGGCTCAATGATAGGAAAAAGTTGCGATGTCTCTTCGCCAATCGTCGACAGGTCATAGCGCTTTGGTTGAGGTACATCGAGGATAATTTTAACTTTTCCTAAAAGTGATAACGACAGAAGTTGTAACGAAGACAAAAATGCTAGAATTTTTTCACAAATAGAAGGTTCATCAGATTGAGAAGTTTTCGTACAGATATTTCTTGTTCCCACAATAAATCTCTACATAAAGGGGAAAATGGAGGGGGGTTGAAGATAATCTCGAGATTACAGATAATCCCCCACAGCTAATTCAACACAATCAAGGGATTAAGGTAGCGAGGTAGCCTAAGGAGATCTTCCATTGAAGAAACTATCAGAGAGAGCTCATCCTTTAGATTTGTTGTCTTACTTAGTCTTGTTGTATCTTCTGTATATTGACTATGAGCTGTAACAATTATAATATTATTTAGTGTGAGGTCAAACGGTACTCGCTAGAGTGTAGGCCTGGCAGGGCCTGGGATAACTTTCATGCTCTATTGAATGACCTCACCTTGGTAACTTCAGAGGGACTTGGTTTGGAGGATTGAGAAGTGAGGCAACGTTGGCCCTTGTCCTGACCATCTTAAATACACTTGGTAAAACACCAAAGGGCCTTTGATCGTGTAACCTTGGGTGGAGAATCCTTGAGTTCCATCGTGCGTTGATTTGTGAACTAAACAACCCTCTACTTAATGTCACATATATTTTAAGTGATGTCACTAGACAGCTAAGCAATGCCAAATACGCACTTGAGTAAACCACCGTGGTATTTGGGACTGTCAGAGAGTTGGTGAGCCACCTCTGTGACGAAAGCTCCCTGATGCACAGTGGTTAGGAAAAAACATGTCTTGTCATTTAATGTTTATGACGTGGAGATGACTAATTCATCAAGCATTTAATATTTGTGACATAAAGTATGAGGAATGTCTTTCACAGTTATAAAGGACTGAGGCATCTTGGGAGTGGTGTGGGGGTTATTTATTGGCCTCAACCACTTCTAAGAGAGACAATTCTCCTAGAGATTATTGGCTAGAGAGAGATTATCATCAGGAAGAAGTTATTGTAAAACCAGAGCTCTTACTTACCCACCATTGTCATTTACTATGAAGCTTTTAATATGTGAATGGAGACCTTTGAGGGTTGGCGTGTTTGGCTACCTGCCAAGGTGTATCTGGAGTGCTTACCTCTATTTCCCTCCAAATGAGTTACTATTGAGTTCATTATTATCTTTTGATTTATACACGAGAGATTTGTGAGTTCAAACTGAGTTTATCTTCACTAGGTTGTGATCGTGTGTCTTGTGATTAATTAAGAGTGTACTTGGTTAACTTGTCATTACTGTACTCAAAAGTGGTTACGCCTCCTTCTAATCTAAACTACCCTCTTACATATACACATGGTCAGAAAAGATCATGGTAGAAATAAACATCATGATAATAAGGAGATAAACATACAAGATGTACGCATGGGAGTAAGGAGGACATACAAGTGGAGGCATATGTACACTTGTAGAAAATTAGGAGAGAGAATGAATAAATCCCACTTGAAAATAAAGTCTAGTCCTCTAAAAAGTGCCTAGCGAAGTCTCCACTGTGGCCAACCGGGTCGGATTCCTCCAGCGCGGGCCGAACCCGAAATGGAGGCGATGGGAAAATATGGAGAAGTCTCCCTTTCTTCCCTTCCATGTGTGTTTAGGTGATGCGAGGATATGGGGTTCCTCTCTATGCCACTTGCGCTGGTGTCTTCGCGAGATGCCTTGGATATAAAATTGACTGTCATCAAAGGGATAACACGAACGAGTGGATTCACTAGCCTATTTTTCTTAAAATAGGCAAAAGAAATGTCTCCACCTCGAGAGAACGACATCAAGGTCATACTGATGCATATGAAAACAAATGAATCGAGGGTCATGGAATTAAGTTATGGAATGGGAAGGTATTATCCACCCATTCCGCCCTTTTGGTCTCCTATGGGCTATGTTAAAATTATCATTTTCTTTAAAGCGTGATGTGTGTGTACATGTGTGTAATGTAAATAATGATAAAAGGGAATCATCCGACTCTCGTTATGGGAAAAACGAAGCGGAATCATTCAAAGGAGTATACCCAAAAATAACATAAACATATGATGTGAGTGTTGGCCGAATCACGGGTTCCTATGGAAAAACGAATGTGCATGTCTGACGAGACACAATTACATAAGAGTTCATGACTCACAAACTGGATATAATATAATATAAACGAATAAAATAGAAAGATAGGACTCTAATCCTAAAGTTAGATTGGGATGCCTATGTATCCTAAGGGAAATTAAAGTCCACGTAGTTTGGTATATCATAGGGGTGGGATTTTACTCAAAAACCCAAATTTAAGACTCCTCTTCAAGTGTTTTTGAAGAAAGTGTGCTCAGGTGGTAACAGTGTGAAAAAGTGAGGAAGTCTTACTTTTGGAATTTACAAGTAAACCCTCTTTGTTGTATTTTTGGATTTTTTATGAAAATAAGTTATATGAATACTAATAATAAAAATGGAAATTAGTTGATTTGAGTAAATAACACTAAATGAGTAAACTAGAAAAGTTAGGAATACCACTGAATTTAGAAGGTATGTAGGCTGATTTTGTAGTGGTATAAAGGTGGTAAAGTAGGGAGAGGTAAGTAAATAAAGATGGTAGGAAAGTGAGGTGAGAGAAATGGGGAGAATGTGGGGAAATATGTTTTTTTGCGAATGCCGACGCTTTGATTTTGAGAGAATGATTCTGATTGCTGAAATGAACTTCCCTTTGGAGAAGTGCCATTTTAGGGTTGGCCGGGGGGGTGGGGGTGCCGATCATCATGGCCCCTATATTATCTATCAGCACAGTGCCTGCTTTTGTAGGCAAGGAAAGTACATCCTACCGATAGGAAGGGGGTCTGGGGTACCTACAGGTAATGAAGAATAAACTTTTTTGGAGAAACAGACATAAAATGCAAACCGTAAGTCCAAAATATGAATGGCTAGAATTGTTCAAAATTGAATTAAGATCCCTTCGAGAATACGTTGAGCCACTCTTAGGTTCGACAAGTCAAACCGGACTCGAAAGCACTCGGTGGTCTCTAGACAAGGGATTTTTAGAGTAAAACGCGTTATTCGTGCGAAACGTGAAGCCAATTCCCGCACGACATGGACCATTGAAAAGGTAATTCATATCACTTAGATATTTCATTGAGCTTATCTCGATTGGAAGAGTTAGCCAAGGTCAAATGGGATTGAGAAGCACTCGATGGACTTTTAGAGTAAAAAAGATCATTCGTGCGAACCGTGAGGCTGATTCGCACACGGTATAGACCGTTGGAAAGGGTATTCAGAGTCCTTAAAGTTTTCATTGAGTTTCACTTAGGATAAAGAGCTGACCGAAGTTAAATGGGGCTCGAGAGCGCCGATAGCCTTCAAATCAGTTTTTAGAGTAGCAAGGATCATTTGTGCGGACCGTGAGGCTGATTCGTGCATGATGTAGATTGTTGGAAAGGGGATTTAGAACACTTTAAGGTTTTAATTATCTTCGTTCAGGTTAGAGAGTTAATTAGAGTTAAATGCTTCCCGAGAGATCTCGGTGGCCACTAGATTGGTACTTGGAATATGGCCTATGGTTTATAGAGAGAGGACCTAAGGAGGTACTTGGGGGTGGGGGGGTACTAGGATTGGGTGTCGATATTTTCACTTGTAAAGTCTAATATGGGGAAGCATCACTCCAGCTTCACAAGTGCAGAAAGTTACATACATGTAACCTCTGCTTCATATAATGCTACCCGCTGCTTACTATAAGATGGTGTGCCATGTGAGATTAAAGGTTTAAATGATAAGGTGATTGCTAAGAGAATGATGGATGTAGATGTTCGAGAAAAAATTCACTCACACCGTGGACGTTGACCAAGAGGTAATAATGGCACTAGACACAATATTTGACCTTAATGATGGTCGTTACTTGGGATAATAGGTTAGAGCTGAGGATATGAGAGACGTTGGTACCGGAAGCTGGGCTGTGTGGTCGAAAGCACTTGTTAAGCATTTTTAATGATTTCGAGTTTTTTTATTTTTTTGATATGGACTTTTTAACTATGGAATTTAATGGTTTGTGCTAGGTGTTGTGCCTTATATATTCTTTAGGAACTTTCCATAATGGATTGTATATCTTTTGTGATATTATGCTTTGTGCATAGTTTGATCTTTAACTAATTTTTTTTATTACCTAAAACCTTTTTCACTCTGCTAATGCAAATATATATTTTTCATTAGCGATCCCAAGCTCGGATAAATGAGGAGGGAAGAGATACAAAGAGTTATTGGATATTAGGAAGACCTAACTGATGTCCTCATAGAAAAGTAAGCATCTACTATTTTCATTAATTAATACTGTTTTGATTAATTTCTAATGTTTTGATTAATTCATATTAAATTTGATTTTCAGGTTCAACTTAAATATTACATTCAGTTAAATATACTTAGTTACATTTTCAAGTCCGTCATTTCATTTTCCTAACACACATTTCATTTAAGTAAGTCATTTGTGTACTATGTGTACATCAGAATAACACAGCTGAATCCTGTCATCACAACACAACCTTAGTCCGAAACGCCTTCTTTTGTTGGAGTCTAATGCGACTCCTATTTATTCCCCAATGCGTAAATATGAAAACATATCATGAAGACTTGATCTTCTATGACTTATTTTCCTATATGATTATGTACGTAATTCCTTTTGTATTTATTTTTGACCAACCAAGTCAGAATTAATGTATTTCGGAATTATTTTACATTGTTTTTGAAATGCATTATGGCAACCATTCTAGATTAGACTCTGCTAGACTAAGTTCAATTATCACTTCTATCTTTATCTTTTAGACGTTTCTGACAAATATGATAGAGTGTAAGAATTGCATCTTATTTTCCTTTTTCTCATTTGTAATTAATATCTTATTCAATTGCACCAAGTTTTTATTGGGCTTTGAGTGAAGTCAATTTTTTGTTTTGTGGCTAAAATTCTTTTTTGGCGATTGTTGACTTCTTTTTCCAATTCATTATTTTGTGGTTCAATCTGAGCCATTATATTACACATAACTTATATGTACATTTTTTTAATGCTTATCTATTCTTGCTTGTTTTCAACTCAACAACTTTTACTACTACTCCCCTTTTCTTGACCATTTATTTACAATTATTTCATATCAAGATTTAGTTTTTTTTCACACCACCTGGTTTGAAATGAATAATAATTTTTGTGTCTTCTTGTTACTTTCACCTGTGCATGCAAACCTGTGTGTTGAATGTGATTATAAGCTGTGATGGGTGTAAGCGAAAAATTAAGAAATTCCTGTAGAAAATTGAAGGTATAGTTCCATTTCAAGGCCCAATTTTCTATTTCCCATTAATACAATAAAATATCCAACACTTGTGTGGATTTTTTTAGGGAAATGTATTTTTAACTCCCTAAAAAATTAATAGTAAACATTAAAGGAATTTTGATAAATTTTAAATACCTAGGTACACTAATTATCTTCTTATAGAAGTCCACGCTAGTGGCATAACAAGTTGACTTAATAGTAAATTGTCCTTCAATGTTAAAAAATTATTACCAAGGGACGTAATTATAAATTGCCCATTTGTTTTTTTGTGGTAGCTCTCCATTTTTTGAGTTGTTTGGTTGATTTTATTTTTTTAGGTTTTCTGGTAGGGCTATATAGTAGAAACATAGACTTAGAGAGCAAGGCAAGGTGACAATCACACAGAAAGTTTATTTTTCATATTTTTACATATAGCGAACACACATTATGTGCTCCTGGAATAATTTATTTTGGAGATGTATATAAATAAATTATTGGTTATTGAAGCCCTATCTATAAGGATTATACAAATATATAATAATTTCATTACATCCACAACAAAGTCAATGCATATGATCTTTTTAATTATAGAGACACATATATCAAGAAATTGCAACCAATGGGACATTAGTGACGTCACAATGCTTGTAAATGAGCATAGAGTTTAACTGAAATTTGGAGTTTGGGTGTGCAAGAGGGTATAAGTTTGGTGGGAGTAGACACTGGACCTTCTGTCCAAATATAACAAAGACAACAATTTGTAGATTTACCTCTTCACCTTTATATTAATGCTAATATCTTTAATGATAGTGCTACAAGTGCAGTCAAGATTCAGGAAGTTATAAAAGTTTGAATATTTTTGTTGTGGTTATTGTTGTAATGTCATTTTTTATCGTAATTTATATGCAACTTCTTTTTATGTGTTGTACGATATTGTAAATACCGAGCTTGATCCAACACATTCTATTCAACTTTGACTAGCTTTCAACTTTTATGTGTTCTACTATGATAGTTGGTGTGTACTTTTGTATCTAGGATTGTGATTCCCCAAGTATTAAACAATTCAATAACATTCAATAATACAAGGGAGTCGAAGACATTCTCATTTGGATTGGATTTACATTAAAACTATATTCTCATTTGGGTTGATTTATTCATGGTAAAAATTGTTGATTTAGTGCTAATTTTTTTGTTGTGAGGCTACCGGGATCGAAGTGCTTTTTTTATTTGCATCGACATTTGTAAATATTTAAAACTGTCACTATATGCACTCATTTGTAATGGTTTTAAATAGTTACTAAATATTATATTTGGAGCCTTATATGGGTAACTAGTAACGGTTTATAACCGTTATACCATTTAACACAGTAACGATTTTAAACCATTATCAAATTTCAAACAGTATTGGCTTTAAACTGTTATAAAATGTCCCATAAAATGTCAAAGTGTTCATAATAGTTACAATGTGTTAATTAGAGTACATATACATCTGAAAATATTAAGCAAATTAACCGTTACTAATTTCCGTTCATAACGATTTTGAAAAGTTACAAATAAATTATAACCCCCTCTTCATAACAATTTGAAACCATTACAAATATCTTTTTTAAGTGTTTAAAACACTTATAAAATAACATATTTGGTGTAATGTCTCTCCACCTTCTGATAAAGCTGTTGACTAACTTTTCAGGGTTATGATTAAGTAGCTGTAATACCCCGTATTTCTGTGTATTTGAATTTAATTAATTCGGTAATTAATTCGCTTCATTTTAAATTACACGAGAGAGGCAATTTAATTGAATTGAATGACAATGTGCTTATTAAATATTAATAGAGAGATAATGATTAATATTATGATCTAAATTTACTAAGTGAATAGTAAATAACGTTTGGAAATTATTATGCGTAATAACGAGTGCTATTGGCATAATTATATTTATGTCAACTGAGAGTCGCATGTAGACAAATTGAGGCCGAGATAATATAATTATGTGGGGTAACTCGAATGATGATTTCGAGGTCACGGATGACTCCGGAAGGGTCAAAATAGTATACCGGGGGTGTCGATTAGGTCCCGGGACATTTTTAGGCTAAACTGGCACCGTATATGAGCGTTTTAGTCATTTGGGAAATGAGGGTTAGGAGACCTACAAATTTCTAACTCCTTTATTAGATGTTAGATAGAAGGGACTAAGGTTATAAACTCAAAATACTAAGGGAGTCCATTAGAGAAGAAAATGATAGAGTTCTTAGAGCTTTTGAAGAAATGTTTGGAGATTTCATCTTGTTTCTTGCACCACAAACAACTTGGGAGGGGGAATTCACTACATCAAAACTGTCGGATTATCACGATCATTGACCGTCACAAGTTAAACTTCTCAAGGTCAATTACCATGACAAGTTCATTAGACTTGTCACGGTCAAAGACCGTGCCAAGCCCATGACAAAAAAAAATTTGTCACGGTCAAAGGCCGTGATAAGTTTCTTTGTCAAGGACTTGTCACGATCTTTGAACGTGATAAATTTGGGCAGAATTTTAAAAAAACTGCTAGGCAGTATGGCCACTGCCACTGCCCAACAGTATATTGGTACCTGTTATAACAAAATTGAACCTGTTCAAGCAGCATATATCCAAATAAAATACAAATCATATACTAAATCAAGTCATTTATAATCCATATCCAAATAAAATAGAAATGCAAATATTCATCAAATCCAAACCAAATTGTACCAAAATCAAAGGAATATAAATACAATCCAATTTTCAAAATAAAAAAGAGATAAAAATAATGTCAATCTACAGCAGGTCGGGGGAGGAAGGAAGGCCACACAACATAAGAATTGACACACCCCGCAATATGCTGAACGCCACATTGTTTGTGCAACCACACAAGTGAGTTCTCCTTTCCTTCCACCACATGCGTGACGCACACTGTGACAACCCTAATATAATTATGATAAATTATATTTAAATCATGCTTATCTTATGTGATATGAATAATGTGATATTAGTATATCTAATGTTAAGTGATTATGTTTATTATAATCCTACTTTCATAAATCATGAAAGGTCGAACTATTTACAAACAGAAATTTTTGTTGTTTTCGGTAGAAATGTTCCTGTTAGAGACTAGTTTTGACCTTTATAACGTTATAAATGACTTGAGGTGAAAACTAGATAGTTGAATACATGTGAGTTAGGGTTGTAACACAACAAACGGATCATCAAATGGATGCCCGAGTGAAGAGTTATACCGAAATTACGAACAAGGGGCAATTTGGTCAATTCCCTTTAAGTGGTAAATTGTCTTTTATTAAACCAAATGGTTTAATTTGATTGGTTGGCTTGGGAGGCAGCCTTGGCCGACCTTATAACCTTGAAATATACTTATCCTTCAGCCAAAATCATCCATGAAAGGGTTTTAAGCTTAAGGAAAGAGAAGGTAGAAGTTTAGGAAGAAAAGTGAGGAGAAAAAGTGTAGAAAAATTCGTAGAAATTACGTAAAAAGCCCTGAAGGTAATCCTAATTACAATTCTAGTTATTTATATTATATTACTGATTTATATGATATAAATCATCATAGGTTTACGAAAGTTTCAGCCCTTTATATGTATGTAGGGTTATATGCAAGTTTATGTTAAGTTGAATGTAGAAACCCTTAAAATTGCTTTGTATTGAAACCCCTTGTATTCAAACTTGCATATCTATTTGTGTACTTACTGTAATTGAGAAATTCCAATTGGATATGAAATTAGACTCATATATTCATATCATATCTGAAAATTAGAATTTATATCCTTGTGGTTAGGCCGTAATGATGATTTCAAATTGGTACATGGTTTCTGTTTTTATACTTCATTTTGGTATGCCCTGAGTTTAGTCAAGCTTTTGAGATAGCAAATGAAGTCAAACAATTATGAAATTTTAATTCTGTACGATTAAGTATGTCTAATGAAAATGGGTTGAAAATCATGGAAAGTTATGCTGGAGAAAAATTATGAAAATTCTTGGAAGTTGAAGGAACAATAGAGGAGCTTGTAGGGCAGATTTCTTGTGTTGTAGAGAAATGTTCATAACTTGCCCTAGGAAGCTTGAAAAATTACACCGTCACTTGTAATGGATAGTATATTCATATATGTTTTCATATTGATGAGGTTGGACCCCTGTATTTGTACAATTTAGGAATATAGGATGGTTAAGTATGTAAGACAATAATTTCAGGCCATACTGGATACCCCTTGAATGAATGTTTGTATTTCGTCCTTACAAAGGGTACTTTGAGTTCATGTTTCATGTGTATATACATTGAGGAGTATAATTTCATGTTTACTTGACTTTGGTTATAAATTCCTCATAAGGTATTTCCTACGGTTGAATGTCCGTAACTTTATCAACATGTATATCATTGTTTTGCCTTTACCTATGTTTTATGGAATGTGACTTAATTGGAATTATATTGTTGATGTATCGTCATGGAAAGTTACATAATTATGTTAGGATAATATTTATGATTGAGTTTCAGTACTGATCTAGTTGGATTGACAGGTGTAAGGTCTAATAAAACAAGTTCAGCTCCACCAGAAGGAAACCTGGATACGTAGTTGACAACCCAAGATGAGTGTACTCACTGGAATGATGTATTTGTATACTGTTACGAATGTGATCATAATGTTATGAATATAAAATTATTCATTTCGGTTTACCGAAATGAGGGGTTACTCCTCGACCAGGAATGGGGGAGATTTGTCTATTAATGACAAGGGGTTACTCCTCGACCAGGAACGGGGGAGAATTGTCTATTTAGACAGGATATGTGAATCATGATTCGAAAAAGTTGGTCATTCATTATGAATGAGATGGATAAGTTAATACATAAGTATATGGACATGATTTATTGCATTTAAATTCATGCAGTAATTTAGTAGTGATGCATTCACTGGGCTATTTTTGCTTATGGTTCCTATGTTCACATTTTTCAGGTAATGCGATGTCACTGCCAAATCTAGGAGGTTAGGTTGGGTTAGCCAGGAATGGGAGAAACAATGATTTTGTGTAAATGTAAATGATGTAATTAAATTAACTTATCCTTCATGAAAGTTTTTATGGGCATGACTACTTTGATGTTGTAAAAAGGTTTTCAGTTATATGGATTTACAATGATGACTCTGAAATCAAAACTCGTGTTTATGGTTTGGTAAATTAATCATGGTTTGACTCACTTTGACTTTCAAACTTAATTATAAGTAACTGGGTTAGGGTGTGTCAGCTTTTGGTATCAGAGCCTAGGTTTTTAGAGGTTCTGGAGTGAGAAGAGTCTAGATTTGGCAAAGAATGTTAGAAATATATTTTATTTGATACTAACGATTATGTTAGGAAATATATGTATATCTGCATGTTGTTATATAGTTGATTCATTTCAGATATAAGAGAATGGAATGAGGGAATGTAAATGCGAGATTAGAAGATGAGGCTTCAAATATTCCAGCAGAAGCGGAGGTTGAGCAACCTGTTCATGGAAATGTAGAACCCGAGCCAGAACAACTGACAGATATGCAAAAAATGGCACGTGCTATGATGTTAATGGCAGAGCAGCAAGCTAGATTTATGGCTCAGATGGAAGAGCAACAGACCAGGCAACTGGAGGCACAAGCCTTAGCTAGGGTTGAGGAGGTGATACCCTGGGAAGAAAGAAGTACTTCACATGAGAAATTTATTAAGATGAACCCACCATCGTTCGAAGGAGCAGTTGATCCCGCAGAGGCAGAAGTTTGGGTTAAAGAGGTTGAACTTATTTTTGGTGTAATGAGAATGCCTGAAAATCAACGAGTGACCTTGGAGACGTATATGCTGAAAGGAGAAGCTAAATATTAGTGGGATGCCACAAAACATTTGTTAATTACTCCAGAAGGTGGGAATGTGATCTCATGGGATGCTTTTGTCAAAGCTTTGTATGATAAGTCTATTCCCCCAATGTATCGAAAACAAAAGGATAAGGAATATTTCATGTTGAATCAGGGGAGTATGACATTTAGAGAATACGAAGCTAAACTTACAACATTATCTCGATTTGATTCGAGGTTTATACGGAATGAGGAAGATATATGCAGCCAATTTCTCGATGGGCTTGAGCTAGTCATTAAATCTAGATTGTCGGCTTTAGAGACTTCTAACTATTCAGCCTTGGTGAACAAAGCCATGCTAGTAGAAAGGGACGTGAATGAAGCTAGAGGGAATCGAGAACGAGGTGTAAAGAGAAGCAGATTCGATCCAAGTTATCAAAAGGGTGGTGATACAGAATATTCGAGACTTGGAGGGCAGAAATTCCAACAGGGTAGAGGTGGAAGTAGTTTATAAAGGGGTGAAGCTAGTGGTGGAAGAGGTTCAGGAGTTTTAGCACAAAGAGGTCCGAATGTTTGTTTCTTTTGTGGGACATCGGGTCATGTAAAGATAAATTTCCCAAAGCTACTGAATATAGAGTGTTTCAACTGTCATCAGAAGGGCCATCTAAGAAAGAATTGTCTGATGTTACCAAGAGCGATTTCAGTCAGTAGTGTGGGGACTCATAAAAGATCCTCTCCAGGCAGTGCCATCAGGGGAAGAGGTACAGGACAAGCAAGTGGATCGAAGGCAGGAGGAAGAGTGTTTGCGATGACATTGCAAGATGCCCATGCTACACCTGAAGTGGTTACAGGTAAACTTTCTATTGCAAACAATGATTTATATGCACTCATTGATCCTGTATCTACGCATTCATTTGTGGCATTAAATATTGTTTCATATTTGGGTAGACCATGTTCATTTCTCAATTGTGCCTTATATATTTCTACCCCAATGGAAAGTGTGATTCTGGTTGAGCATGTTTATAAAAATTGTATCTTACGAATGGGGGAACGAGATTTCTATATTGATTTGATACCGTTGGCCATTCGAGATTTTGATATTAATTTGGGGATAGATTGGTTATCATCATATCATGCTTCCATTGATTATTTTCGTAAAGAAGTTACATTTCATTTGCCTGGTGAACCCGAGTTCCAGTTTATAGGATAATGGAATGTTGTCCCTAATTGTCTTATCTCAGCAATTAAGAGCAGAAAGTTATTGAGTAAAGGTTGTACAGGGTATTTAGCTTATGTTGTTGATACTAATAAAGAGACAGTTAAAATTCAAAATATACCCGTGGTTAGAGATTTTTCTGATGTCTTCCCAGAGGAATTACCAGGATTGCCACCCGATAGGGAAGTAGAGTTTTCTATTGAATTAATTCTAGGTACTGGTCCAATTTCTCTTGCTCCGTATAGAATGGCACCAGCGGAGTTGAAAGAATTAAAAGTGCAATTACAAGATCTGATAAGCAGAGGTTTCATTTGGCTTAGTGTTTCGCCATGGGGAGCACTAGTGTTAATTGTGAAAAAGAAAGATGGGACAATGCGATTATGTATTGATTATCGGCAATTAAATAAGGTGACTGTTAACGCAAAAATTCTCCATCTACGAGGACCAATCAGAAAAGTACACGTGTCATCCTACGTGGCAATATTCAACACCCGAGGAGAGTTGGTCGGCACCCGAGGAGTGTTAGTCGGCACCCGAGGAGAGTTGGTCGGCACCCGAGGAGTATTAGTTGGCACCCGAGGAGAGTTGGTCGGCATACCAACCAGGAATATCAAAGGATAACTACGCATTTAATGATCATTAATGTACATTTATACTGTATGACAACACATAGCATACCAAGTAATTCAACAGTTAGATTCGTTGAATGTAGACATAATGCATAAATGTCTACATACAATGAATCTCTTTATCTCCCATTACTATAAATACATGTATTCCCTTGGCCAAAAGGGACAACTATGAAGAGAGATCCGAGAGAACCAAGAAACACCATATTGTGCTATTGTAAACCCCTGGGAATAAAATAACAGTGGACGTAGGCTTTTCCTTATAGCCGAACCACTTTAAAAATCTTTGTCTCTTATATATTTGATGTGAATGTTTATCTTCATCTTCAATCTCATCCTCATCATTTATCTGCTGTTGACGCCACTAAAATGGTAGTGGCCATTTTCTGTCTTCAACAGATTGGCGCCGTCTGTGGGAACGTGTTACAAGCGTTGTTCTCCACCAAAAGCTAAGTTTTTATTTTCTCTACGTATAATCAATTATACATACATCTTTTGATTGAATCGTGATTTTTATGTTTATATATATAAATTAATTGTCCAATTTTTATCTGCAAAATATTGCATATCATGATTTTTAAATCATAACTGTTAGATTCATTCTTATTTAGAAATCTGGAAAATAGTAGATTTCATAAATCATAATTCTTTGCTTGATTCTCAAGTTTTAATTTTATATCATGAAATAAATATTTTAAATGATTACATATGCCAATATACGCGACGATGATAAAATTTGATCATTTTCATTGTTGATTTTGAAATAAATTTTGTAAGATATTTGATGTCTACTCAAATTCACATCATATTTTTAATAAAAGAATGGGAAAAGGTTAAAGACAATGAAAAGTCTTTTCATGGAAATCATGACCCATATATATTCTCTCTCTCTTCAAGTTTGAGTCTCTTTGCATTCACTTTTATGAATTATATACTTAATTTGGTTCATCTTCCATCTATGTCAATAAAGTCAAATTGATTGATTTTTGATATAAATTTGGTAATAACTTTAATCATTCACCATATTTTTATCTCTCCAAATTGGGAATAGGAAGAGATCAATATAAAAAATAATTTTCTCTCACCTGAAAAATCATTACCCACCTCTTGTAAAAGAGGATCAGTAAAATAATCATGATCATATCAAGACTTTGGGCACAAATTTGATATGTTGGCCCCTCGTTCATCACATCACAAGGTTTCTTTGACGAAATCACACGATCTAGTGGGTTATATATTTATTCATTTAATTAACAGTCTCAAGGCTTAAATTTTACATTGAATGTTATTTTTTGATCTAAAGATTTGAGATATTCTGGTCATCCAACCATATATTCTATAATTTGAGATATCCTTAAATGTTGGTCGGCAACATCCATGTCGTTTGTCGTCAGCAGTATAATCTTGGGGTATTAAAAAAAATGTTAAGCACCCCTGATATTTCTTTAAACACGAGTTCGGCTTGGGGACAAGCAGGGGGCTTAAGTCTTTTTAACTTATGATCACCCCAAAAATATTTTTAAACAGCAACTAATACCTGATTGGTTGTTGGAGATTAAATAAATTTACAAAAACTTTACGTCTTATTTATGATGCATATTTGATAATAATTTGTCCATCTCACACACATTTGGCATAAAACATATTATTTCATATTTTGAAATTTTTATGATGATACATATCATATATTGATTGGATGAGTAAATTATTCTCATGACTAATCAATTCAGCCTACACATATGGTAGAGCAAATTATTAATTTTTATAGGCACAAGATTCAATGCCGACGAATGCTGAAGCACAAATTATTCTATATCCGTTCGGATTCATATTTTATATTTATCTCAGCATGGAGCTCGAAAAATTTCTTCTCTCTATATATATTCGGCTCCGAGGAAAAGCTACAACAGTTATTATATTTCACCCCCAACGGATATTTGGTCGGAGTAATTCTTATTTATATGCAGGCCCAACAAAGTTCTCGGCCATATTCTTATGTTCTGGAAAATATTATTCTTATTCGGCATTCTGCAATTATGCCTCGACAAGATACTTATTCAGCTTTAAGGAGAATTACAACATTCGTTCGGATAATTCTTATTTATATTCAGGCCTGACAACGTTCTCGGCCATATTCTTATGTTCTGAAAGATCTTATTCTTGTTCGGCATTATATGATTCTACCTCGACTGATCGGCGAGGCACTTTATTTATTATTTTTAATTATTCTTTATATCTATTTGGATGCATATTCTATTCTCATTTCAGCATGGAGCTCGACAAATATTTATTATATCTTATTCAGCTCCAAGGATATCTCCAGCATTTATTATATCTTATTCAGCTCCAAGGATGTTTCCAGCATTTATTATATCTTATTCAGCTCCAAGGATATCTCCAGCATTTATTATATCTTATTCCCAACAATCTGTTGGTCATCGCCGAGGAGGTATCCTGCATTTATATTATCTTATTCCCAACAATCTGTTGGTCATCGCCGAGGAGGTATCCTGCATTTATATTATCTTATTCCCAACAAATCTGTTGGTCATCGCCGAGGAGGTATCCTGCATTTATATTATCTTATTCCCAATAATCTGTTGGTCAACTCCGAGGAAGTCTTCATCATTCATTATCAATTACCACCAACTCCGGTTGGTAGATAAAATCCAACTCCGGTTGGTAGACAAAATCCAACTCCGGTTGGTATTGGTCGATAAATCTCATTCAAAGTTCACATTCCACAGTTGGGGGCTTCTGTTACAGATATATTTGTTCATTTGGTGGCACATTCTTATATCATCATGCAGTCGAGCATCAAATTCAACCCCGACTAATCACTTTCTCAAGAGGAATATTGAAGTTCAGGAGGAATATTAAAGTTCAGGAGGTATATTGAAGTTCAGGAGGTATATTGAAGTTCAGGAGGAATATTGAAGTTCAGGAGGTATATTGAAGTTCAGGAGGTATATTGAAGTTCAGGAGGTATATTGAAGTTCAGGAGGAATATTGAAGTTCAGGAGGTATATTGAAGTTCAGGAGGTATATTGAAATTCAGGAGGAATATTGAAATTCAAGAGGTGTATTCAGAAGTATCAGGACATGATGAAAGAAAGCGAAAAGTATTCCATCGAGGAACTCTGTCAGACCAGAAATTAGAAGACAAGTTGCCTATATGGAGGCTATATGTAGATGGATCATCTTTCACTACAGGCTGTGGGGCAGGGATCGTTTTGAACAGCCCAGATGAGGTCGACAGGGAATACGCCCTACGTTTCTAATTCAAAGCTTCTAATAATGAGATTGAGTATGAGGACATGATAGCAGGTCTTAATTTGTCAAATACTATGGAGGCACAACAGGTTATTGTCTTCAGTGATTCTCAATTGATCGTAAATCAAATGTTGGGAATATATGCAACCAAAGGAGAATTGATGATCAAGTATCAAGCAAAGGTGATGGAGTTGGTATCAGAGTTTGTTGCTGTTCAACTGGTGAGAATATCAAGAACGGAGAATGTGAGAGCATACGCCTTGGCCCGATTAGCATCAGCTACTCGTACCGAGCTGCGAAGAACGATACCAATTGAAGCATTAGAAAGTCGGAGCATAGATGAAGACCTGACGATGAATATTATTACCCTTGATTTAGGAACATCTTGGATGGATCCTATCAGAGCATATATTAAGGAGGAACAATTACCGGAGGATAAGCTCGCTGCTAAGGAACCAAAGTTTAAAGCTGCTCGGTATAATGGTATTCGGAAGATAAGCTCGCTGCCAAGAAATGGAAGTTTAAAGCTGCTCGACGAGGAATTATGGCAGGTTTGCAAAGATGTGTACATCCCTCCGAGGTGAATTGATTAAAGAGATCCATGAAGGGTCCTGTGGAGCCCATGTAGCAGGTCGAATACTTTTGCAAAAGGTGATGACGCAGAGATACTACTGGCCGACGATGAGAGCTGATTGTATAGCCTATGCCAAGAAATGTGACAAGTGCCAACGCTTTTCCTCCATCAGAAGAACTTCACAAACATTATTGACATCCATCATTTATCCTTAGCCATTTTCTATGTGGGGATTGATTTGGTTGGACCATTGCCGACGACTCGAGGAAGATTCAAATACCTCGTCATCACAGTAGATAATTTTACTAAGTGGATAGAAGCTGAGCCACTTATTGACATGACATACGAGAAGAAGAGTATCCAGCCCCGAGAAGAATCAAGCTATACAAGAGGAAATGAAGACCGAGCAAGAGAGAGATCTAGATCTCCTCATCGGGCAGAAGAAAAACAATAAATGAAGAATGTGTGTTGATTTCACCGATATCAACAAGGCAGTGGATGCTACCTCGGGACACGAACTGCTCATGGATACTTACTCTGGCTACAACCAGATCAAAATGAAACCTGAAGACAAGGAACGACATAACAACGGCTGATGAACAAGGTTTTTGCCGAGCAAATCAGTTGTAGTATGGAAGTCTATGTTGATGACATGCAAGAAAGCTGCTGATCATTTGGTTGACTTGAGTCAAACTTTTGATCAACTGGATAATTATCAAATGAAACTCAACCCGACGAAGTGCACATTTGGAGTACGAGAAGGAATGTTCCTCGGGTACATCATCAACCAGCGAGACGTTGAAGCAAATCCAGACAAGATCAAAGCCCTTTTAGGGTTGCGATCCCCAAAAACGAAAGAAGAGGTGCAGAGATCAGATACCCAAAGCTGGAAAAATTGGCAGTGGCATTAATTAAAGCAAGTAGAAGAAGGAGGCTGTGTTTCCAGGCCCATACCATGCATACCGACATGCCATTAATACAAGCTATAGCAGAGTTTACTGATCTTAATACTCCCGAGAAACAAAAATTGCTCGCTGATCAACCTGTGGATGTTACAGGATCAACCAAGAAGACTGCTCTAAGGAGCCATGCTCTACGGAGCCATGCTCTACGGAGCCATGCTCTACGGAGCCACGCTCTACGGAGCAAAAGTGCTATAAGTAGCCAACCTCCTTTGGTTAGGAGGACACGCTCTACGGAGCAAAAGTGCTATAAGTAGCCAACCTCCTTTGGTTAGGAGGACACGCTCTAAGGAGCAAAAGTGCTATAAGTAGCCAACCTCCTTTGGTTAGGAGGACATGCTCTACGGAGCCATGCTCTACGGAGCCACGCTCTAAGGAGCCATGCTCTAAGGAGCCAAAAAGTTCGAAAGAACCCTACTACTCCTTTGGCTAGGAGGTATACACCAGCATGATCAACTACGGTTAGTAAGACTTTATATATTCTCGCATTACAACTTATGTTGGTCGGGAGGTAACATTATTACAAAAAGTTCTTTAAAGAACAAAATATTCCAAACTATACCAAGTATGGTTGGTCGGGGATAAAAACCCACTAACTGTAGTTGGTCGACAAGCATAATTTAACAACCTTGATTGGTTGGAAAAATTCTAAACATTTTTTCATTACTTTATTATTAAGTGATCAAGCAACATTGATACTTGTAACTTTTTTGGTCGATGAACCATACAATATTGTTATGCAAGCACAAATAATAAAGTGTTTGATATTTACAAAACAATAGCAAATTCAAATTTGCGAACAAAAATGAAATTCTTTCACTAAATTCAAAATGAATTATGCAAATTTATTACATTGATATTAAATTGTGTACTAACTATTACATTGAGATTCCTACTCTATTGGTTTCTCTCCCTCTGATTTTGAAACAGGTTCCTCGCCAGCAGGAAGATCATCCAAAGCATAATGGGAATTTTATGAAGTTAAGATATTTCAGCATTCTGATGTTCATCACAGATGGTCTGTCCGAGCAACTCTTGCTCGTCCCCGAGCAGCTCTTGCTCGTCCCCGAGAACCTCTTGCTCACCCCCGAGTAGAGGTAGAAGTTAAAATCAGCATCTACATCACTGAGATCTTTGCTACTACTGTCTCGACCAACATCGAAGAAGAAGTTGCAAGAAAATGTTTCAAAGTCCACCACTAGCTCACAGAATGCAGTAGGTCGGCTAGCAAACCAATCAACATACTTGAAGATTATGATAAGCTATAAGCGGCATCATATGTCGTCCAGGAGATAATGCCCTTTATGTCCAAAAAATCAAGAAGGTAGATCAAGAATTTCACGAGCACCGAGCATCACTGCAGAATAAATACTCCATCCTTTCAAATAAACCATCAAGCATGGAGCATTGGGAGCTTCTGTTAACGCAAAAATTCTCCATCTACGAGGACCAATCAGAAAAGTACACGTGTCATCCTACGTGGCAATATTCAACACCCGAGGAGAGTTGGTCGGCACCCGAGGAGTGTTAGTCGGCACCCGAGGAGAGTTGGTCGGCACCCGAGGAGTATTAGTTGGCACCCGAGGAGAGTTGGTCGGCATACCAACCAGGAATATCAAAGGATAACTACGCATTTAATGATCATTAATGTACATTTATACTGTATGACAACACATAGCATACCAAGTAATTCAACAGTTAGATTCGTTGAATGTAGACATAATGCATAAATGTCTACATACAATGAATCTCTTTATCTCCCATTACTATAAATACATGTATTCCCTTGGCCAAAAGGGACAACTATGAAGAGAGATCCGAGAGAACCAAGAAACACCATATTGTGCTATTGTAAACCCCTGGGAATAAAATAACAGTGGACGTAGGCTTTTCCTTATAGCCGAACCACTTTAAAAATCTTTGTCTCTTATATATTTGATGTGAATGTTTATCTTCATCTTCAATCTCATCCTCATCATTTATCTGCACCATTTTAGTGGCGTCAACAGTGACCATTAGAAATAAGTACCCTCTACCTCGTATCTATGACTTATTTGACAAATTACAGGGGGCCACTGTATTTTCGAAGATTGATTTGAGATCGGGTTACCACCAACTGATAGTGAAGGATAGTGATATTTTCAAAACAGCTTTTCGGACTCGATATGGGCACTATGAGTTTTTGGTGATGCCTTTTGGATTAACTAATGCTCCAGCAGTTTTTATGGATTTGATGAATCGAGTATTCCACACTTTCATTGATTCATTTGTGATTGTATTCATAGACGATGTGTTGATTTACTCGCGTAGCATGGAGGAACATGAGAAGCATTTGAGACTTGTATTGCAGATTTTGAGAGAGAATAAATTGTTTGCTAAATTTAGCAAGTGTGAGTTTTGGTTGAATGAAATTGTGTTTTTAGGGCACGTGGTCTCGGGAAATGGGATTTATGTTGATCCAAAGAAAGTGGAAGCAATTGTTAAATGGGAGATTCCTAAGAATGTGACAGAAATTAGGAGTTTCCTAGGATTGGCAGGTTACTATCGCAGATTCATTAATAGATTTTCAGCAATAGCATTACCACTGACAAAGTTGACTCGTAAAGAAGTGAAGTTTGTATGGGATGAAGAATGTGAGAGGAGTTTTAAAGAATTAAAGAATCGATTGGTTTCAGCCCCTATACTTACTATTCCATGTGGGAATGAGTCTTTTATGATCTATACAGATGCTTCATTTCAGGGGTTAGGATGTGTTCTTATGCAAAATGGGAAGGTAATAGCATATGCTTCCAGACAATTAAAGACGCATGAATGAAACTACCCTACACACGATCTGGAGCTAGCAGCCATTATTTTTGCTTTAAAGTTGTGGAGACATTACTTGTATGGAGAAACTTGTGAGATATTTACAGATCATCAAAGTTTGAAATACTTGTTCACACAGAAAGAACTAAATTTGAGACAGAGGCGTTGGATAGAGCTGATTAAAGACTATGACTGTACCATTCATCATCATCCTGGGAAGGCCAATGTGGTAGCAGATGCTTTGAGTCGGAAATCATCAGGGATTCTTGGTTGCATACGGTGTGCACGTGTTGGAAATATTCTTGACTTGGCATTAATGGGGATTGAATTGAAGTTTTCAAAAAGCGGAGGATTATTAGCACATGTCACAGTGAGACCTTTGTTGGCCGAACACATACGAAATTTGCAGACCAGTGATCCATTCCTTGAGAAGAAGAAACAAGATGTCCTGGATGGTAAAGAGAGTGACTTTGAAATTAAGAATGATGAATCATTGTGTTATAAAAATAGGATTTGTGTACCGAATGATCCACCCTTAAAGAGGGATATATTATAAGAGGCACATAGTTCTATTTACTCTATGCATCCGGGAGGTACCAAAATGTACAGAGATTCGAAGGAGTATTACTGGTGGAACAATATGAAATGTGAGATTGCAGAGTTCGTAGCTAAATGTTTAGTATGCCAGCAAGTGAAAGCAGAGCATCAGAAGCCGGCAGGATTATTGCAGTCGTTGCCTATTCCGTAATGGAAGTGGGAGCATATAACGATGGACTTTGTTATAGGATTACCCCGGTCACCAAAGGGTCATGATTCTATTTGGGTGATTGTAGATCGATTGACGAAGTCAACCCATTTTCTTCCAGTTAAGACCACCTACACTGTTGACAAGTATGCACGAATATACGTTGATGAGATTATCCGTTTACATGGGGCACCAGTGTCAATTGTATCAGATAGAGATCCAACATTCACTTCTAAGTTTTGGCCTCATCTCCAGAATGCCATGGGCACAAGTTTGAAGTTCAGCACTGCGTTTCATCCACAAACTGATGGGCAATCAGAAAGGACGATTCAAATATTAGAAGACATGTTACGAGCCTGTGTATTTGACTTCAAAGGTAGTTGGGATGATCATTTGCCATTGATGGAATTCTCGTATAATAATAGTTATCAGTCGACTATTGGTATGGCTCCTTATGAAGCTTTATATGGGAGGAGATGTAGAACGCCTTTGTGTTGGGATGAAGTGGGTGAAAGGAAAATTTTGGGTCCTGAATTGATAGATATGACAACTGAAAAGATCAAAATGATTCGGGAACGGATAAAGATAGCGCAAAGCAGGCAGAAATTTTATGCAGATAAGAAGAAGCATCCATTGGAATTTCAGAAGGGAGATTTTGTATTCCTACGTATTTCACCATGGAAAGGCGTTATGAGATTTGGGAAAAAGGGGAAACTAAGTCCAAGATACATTGGACCATATGAGGTGTTGGAAAGAATTGGGAACCTCGCATATAGATTAGCATTACCTCCAGATTTATCCCGTTTGCATGATGTGTTTCACGTATCAATGCTTCGTAAGTATTTGGCGGATCCATCTCATCAGTTGAAAACTCAACCAATTGAACTGAAGGAAGACTTGTCGTACATCGAGGAACCATTGGAAATTATTGATCGTAAGGAGCAGGTGTTGAGGAATAAAGTTATTCACTTAGTTAAAGTTATATGGATGAGCCATGGAGTTAAATAAGCAACTTGGGAAACGGAGGATAGCATGAAGAAACAGTATCCCCATTTGTTTGGTAAGTGACCTTTATATTAAATTTCGGGGACGAAATTTTCTAGGGGGGGAGGTTGTGACAACCCGAATATAATTATGATAAATTATATTTAAATCATGCTTATCTTATGTGATATGAATAATGTGATATTAGTATATCTAATGTTAAGTGATTATGTTTATTATAATCCTACTTTCATAAATCATGAAAGGTCGAACTATTTACAGACAGAAATTTTTGTTGTTTTCGGTAGAAATGTTCCTGTTAGAGACTAGTTTTGACCTTTATAACATTATAAATGACTTGAGGTGAAAACTATATAGTTGAAGACATGTGAGTTAGGGTTGTAACACAACAAACGGATCATCAAATGGATGCCCGAGTGAAGAGTTATACCGAAATTACGAACAAGGGGCAATTTGGTCAATTCCCTTTAAGTGGTAAATTGTCTTTTATTAAACCAAATGGTTTAATTTGATTGGTTGGCTTGGGAGGCAGCCTTGGCCGACCTTATAACCTTGAAATATACTTATCCTTCAGCCAAAATCATCCATGAAAGGGTTTTAAGCTTAAGGAAAGAGAAGGTAGAAGTTTAGGAAGAAAAGTGAGGAGAAAAAGTGTAGAAAAATTCGTAGAAATTACGTAAAAAGCCCTGAAGGTAATCCTAATTACAATTCTAGTTATTTATATTATATTACTGATTTATATGATATAAATCATCATAGGTTTACGAAAGTTTCAGCCCTTTATATGTATGTAGGGTTATATGCAAGTTTATGTTAAGTTGAATGTAGAAACCCTTAAAATTGCTTTGTATTGAAACCCCTTGTATTCAAACTTGCATATCTATTTGTGTACTTACTGTAATTGAGAAATTCCAATTGGATATGAAATTAGACTCATATATTCATATCATATCTGAAAATTAGAATTTATATCCTTGTGGTTAGGCCGTAATGATGATTTCAAATTGGTACATGGTTTCTGTTTTTATACTTCATTTTGGTATGCCCTGAGTTTAGTCAAGCTTTTGAGATAGCAAATGAAGTCAAACAATTATGAAATTTTAATTCTGTACGATTCAGTATGTATAATGAAAATGGGTTGAAAATCATGGAAAGTTATGCTGGAGAAAAATTATGAAAATTCTTGGAAGTTGAAGGAACAATAGAGGAGCTTGTAGGGCAGATTTCTTGTGTTGTAGAGAAATGTTCATAACTTGCCCTAGGAAGCTTGAAAAATTACACCGTCACTTGTACTGGATAGTATATTTATATATGTTTTCATATTGATGAGTTTGGACCCCTGTATTTGTACAATTTAGGAATATAGGATGGTTAAGTATGTAAGACAATAATTTCAGGCCATACTGGATACCCCTTGAATGAATGTTTGTATTTCGTCCTTACAAAGGGTACTTTGAGTTCATGTTTCATGTGTATATACATTGAGGAGTATAATTTCATGTTTACTTGACTTTGGTTATAAATTCCTCATAAGGTGTTTCCTACGGTTGAATGTCCGTAACTTTATCAACATGTATATCATTGTTTTGCCTTTACCTATGTTTTATGGAATGTGACTTAATTGGAATTATATTGTTGATGTATCGTCATGGAAAGTTACATAATTATGTTAGGATAATATTTATGATTGAGTTTCAGTACTGATCTAGTTGGATTGACAGGTGTAAGGTCTAATAAAACAAGTTCAGCTCCACCAGAAGGAAACCTGGATACGTAGTTGACAACCCAAGGTGAGTGTACTCACTGGAATGATGTATTTGTATACTGTTACGAATGTGATCATAATGCTATGAATATAAAATTATTCATTTCGGTTTACCGAAATGAGGGGTTACTCCTCGACCAGGAATGGGGGAGATTTGTCTATTAATGACAAGGGGTTACTCCTCGACCAGGAATGGGGGAGAATTGTCTATTTAGACAGGATATGTGAATCATGATTCGAAAAAGTTGGTCATTCATTATGAATGAGACGGATAAGTTAATACATAAGTATATGGACATGATTTATTGCATTTAAATTCATGCAGTAATTTAGTAGTGATGCATTCACTGGGCTATTTTTGCTCATGGTTCCTATGTTCACATTTTTCAGGTAATGCGATGTCACTGCCAAATCTAGGAGGTCAGGTTGGGTTAGCCAGGAATGGGAGAAACAATGATTTTGTGTAAATGTAAATGATGTAATTAAATTAACTTATCCTTCATGAAAGTTTTTATGGGCATGACTACTTTGATGTTGTAAAAAGGTTTTCAGTTATATGGATTTACAATGATGACTCTGAAATCAAAACTCGTGTTTTTGGTTTGGTAAATTAATCATGGTTTGACTCACTTTGACTTTCAAACTTAATTATAAGTAACTGGGTTAGGGTGTGTCACACACTCTTGCCTACATGGCTTGGAGGGGACGTCCATGAACCGACATACCCAGGGGAAGCTCGGATCCCTCAACACCCTCGCTATTGGCAATCCATAATATATGTCGAGTAGATACATGCTCGACCAATCGAGTGTTGACATAGGCCGCTCGGTGGGGGTCATAATGGGAAATGGATCATCATATGACACCGAGTCCATGCGTATCGATGATGAAGCAATGTCATTAACATCGGCGTCCTCATCCCCGTCCTCCTCTACCACCTTCTCCTTCCCATTGCCCTTGCCCAATTTACGCTTCATGAAGGCGTACATATCTAGGACCGTCGCTTCCAACCTTGATAGCTTATCGTTATGTTAGTCAACCTTATGGACCAACCCCTGTTGCTTATCTCCATGCCGATGATACTGGACTTCCACACCCGTGAGATCACCCCTAGTCCTCCCATTGCGATCCGTCCTGAGCACTTGGCTGAGTGCATCCGTAGCCAAAGATGCTTTTCGGCATCAGACTGCGACTCATGCACTTTCTTAAGCTTTGCTTGAAAAAAGTACACAATTAGTCAATTAAGTAAATAAAAAAATTATAACATAATTAAAAAAATTAAATATTTATAACTTACAATGGTGGCTGAGACGCTCGGGGCCACCTCCTTGTCCTTTCCCTTTTTCGTCCTAATTTCCACATAGGCATCGAGCCTATGTGGCCCTCCCCGTCTTTTGAAATAAAAGAATACAAAATTAGTAAGTAACGCAAATTAATGCTAAATTATACTAATTAAAATGAAAGAAAATTAAAAACTTACCATCATGTGCTCCACCTTGGCATAAGACGTCCACCTTGAGTAGTGCACATCTAACTTTTTCATCCGGTTGTCCCTCCCCGATTGGCGATATGCTAATTTTTGCTCATTGGAATCATTGTCGATAAATTTTTGCCACTGTGCCAATGAGATTGGCTCCTTGGGGGACGGCTTCACGGAGTCTCCGAATGGACTCCCGGGTCTTCCCAAAGTACCATGATCGTAAATTATTCTTCCATATTTTATATATTATCCCTCAATTGCTCCAACGTGTGGAGATATGCGGGCAGGCCGAATTATTCCTATCAAAGAAATACAAACCACCCCGTAAGTAATTATTACACTTATAAATATAAATATAAATATTAAATACACAACCTGTAGCTCCCCCCAGATGTTCATCTTGAGGTCAATAGGCACGAACTTCCAATCAGTAACAACTCTAGCGCTCTAGCTAATATTGTCATCTTATTTTTGACGGCGACCCTTAATTTGCCCCATTTTAGGGGCCTACTGTCCGAGGATCCCTGATCTCCTCCGCTACCACATCCCGATGAAGTCATTTTCTGCAAAAATTGTTATTATTAGTGCAAAGATGTATATGAACTTTGAATTAATGCTCAAATCCGATAATAACAATACATAATACCAATACCAATACCAATATCAATTTAAACCAATTTTAATTTATACCAATACCAATACCAATTTATACCAATTTCAATTTATACTAATACCAATTTCAATTTACACACACACTCTCGGGTCATGGACTTTGAATTGATGCTTAAATTGATGAAAATTCTAATTAACATATTCACTTAGTTATTGCAAGCATTAAAATGATCAAGTACAAATTAATAAAAAAATTTAAATTGTTGTCCGATAATAATACAACCACTGGTCATTAAAAAGAATATTAATTTATAATATTAATTCCTATTTCCTCCATCTCCTCTAAAGGGTAACTGATCTTATCCCATTCAAGACCACATATTTCGGTAATATACTTAATATCTCCTGCACATTTTTCCAATTTGAGGAAAATTCGGCAGCATATCCCCATAGTTCTCCAAGTACACAACAGAGATTCGCAAGTGTGAGTGTTATTTTAGTTTATCAATTGAAATAACACTTAACATCGCATCATCTAGTATGTACTCAGAGAACATTAAGATATGATTGCCGAACTTCCCCCCAAAGTAACACGTTTAAGATAAGAAGAATATTATTATACAGAAACTATGCAGTCCCTAACTGTCTAAATGAGACAATTCGAGAGATCTCATTACAGGGGTAATGAATGTCTAACGGGTCTAAGGGCAATTGAATGCATACGCATAAGAACTAGAAGGCTAGTATCTAAGCGCACTATAAGTAATTTAAAGTATGTTTCATTTAATTTTGTCTTATCACACTTGGAGAGATTTCATTTCATTATGTAATTTAAAGTATGTTGCATTTAATTTAAAGTACGCATAAAAACTAAAACTTATACCTAAACCACGAATTATTATTATGTATTTGGGAGAAATATGATTAAACCATAAAATTGTGCATAATTCATAATGAATATTTATTACACTAATGCATGAATTCTAATCAACAAATAATGTTAGTATGAGACTCAAGCAAGAAAACAAATGTCAGTACAGGAATCGAGCCGGTGGTTAGCTAAACTAGGATCATGTCAATGTTCGACAAAAAAATTAGATATCATACCATTAAATTTAGTTTTAATCATATATCTCTCTCTAAATATCACAACCCGAGAACACACTATATAATTGACTTATTTAAGTCTACATTATATAGGAGTTCCAACTAGTTTGGATATTGAGACAAAGTAGTATTAGTCATTATGAGTTGCTCCATACCCAAAGGTTCAAGAAGAAGGAAGAAGAAGAAGCAATCAAATCCAAGAAATCCTTATAGGGAAGTTATTCCTAACCTTAAAACCCCTAATAGGACACTCTCACTGCATCATATATTTCTCCTATTTGCATGAATGGTTTTACAACACTTTAAGACCTTTCAAAATCAAATTAATTCAGCTCAAAAGATTTTATACAATTTTAATGTAATTTTAAATTAATTAAAAATTGATTTTAAAAGTGTTGTGGTTGAAATTTGGATTTCAGAAAGTTATTTTGCTCGCTGAAAGTTAGCCTGGGTAGAATATAAAAGCGCTAGAGTTTTTATGGGTTTGGTAGTTGGGTTGACGTCTAATAGAAGACCATTTTCATTTTAAGTCTTTCTCAAAGAACCTCTCTGAGAAAATAACAAGTTTCATATATTGAAACTTGAGATTTTCTAAAGAGAACATCAAACGTTTATTTTTTCAGTTCTCTTTTTGGATCTTTGTCTTCAGATCCATTTGATTCCAAAGTTTTTAAAAAATAAACTTCTAGGGTTTCAAGAAAAACCAGATCCTTAAAAGCGTTTGTGTTTCTTGGTTTTATTTCACATTTTGTGAAATAAGCGTGTTCAAAAATAAAAAGAGACACATAGGACCTTGGCTATTTTTGAAAGTAAGGATGTTCTTCTAGATCTGATCTTGAGTTAGAAGTTTCTTTTACAAAATCATTTGAATCAGTCTCTTCATGTTATTTCTGATTCTATTTTTATGATATAGACTTCTAGTGTAGTTTGGATCTCAATTGGTGGTTTATAATTTCAAAAATATTTTCAAAATAATGAAATTTTTTAAGACCTTGGTCGTCTTCTGAGAAAGGTAACCTTGATATCTGTGGATTAATAGAAAGATCAAGAAGTCTTGATTTGTAAAATACAGACTTGGAAATATCCTATTAATTCTAAATGTGTTTGTAATTTGATAGGAACGTCAGTATGAATAATTCTGAGAGGGTGAGTTTCATATCTGCATATAGTTCACATCACAAACACTTCTGACATAAACACTTAGACACAGTGGTTTGTTTGAGACTTAAAAGTTGAAAGAGTTGATGGAGTAAGAATTCAAAGGGAAGGAGGTCAAGGAAAAGGCAAAGGAGTAACAAAGAAGAGATCATTTCTAGTAAAAAACCTTTGGAGTGGAGTAGCTCATGTAGGTATAATTCTGAACTTAGATTTAGGATCCTTGTGTGTTTGCTTTAGTGCTGTAACTTGATTCTTTATTCTAGTGAATTTCTATTTTGTGCCGTAGAGGGCACCGTGGATGTTTCCATTGATTAAGGGTTTTACCACATTATAAATTCCTGTGTCTATTTCTTTGAATATTCTTAACTGTTGTTGTGATTGTGATTGCATGGTAACTTTAGTAGATGTTTCTTAAATTTGAAAAGAAAGGTAATCAACTATCAGAATCAAAACCATAGATTCAAAAAGTTTGTTGAACACAGCTTGTGTTCTTTTCAAAAAGAGTTTTGCTCAAAAAGTTTATTCAGAGTTTACACAATTTATAACAGTTTATTATTAACCTTGTAAACATGATTTTAGCATTAAATCTTTTCTTCAACTGGTATCAGAGCAGGAACACCTTTTGTGATCCTGAAACTTGAGAAATTGTTTTCGAAACTTCTTTCTAAAAAAAATTGAATATGGAAGAAAGATTTGAGAAGTTAGGTAACCTATCCAGACCACCACTCTTTGATGGAAGCAATTTTTCATACTGGAAAGTACGAATGACTGCTTTCATTCAAGGAACCCTTGGTGATGAAGTCTGGGAAATGATTGAAACAGGGTTTGAACATTCTACTAAACCTACTTCTGCAACTGATCCAACAAGAATTAAGAAACTTCTTAGTGAATTTACTAAGGAAGAGAAAAAAGCATCTCTAGATAATAACAAAGGAAAGAATGACATTGTTATGTCCATTAACGAACATGAATTCAAAAGAATATCCATATGTTCTACTTCAAAAGAGGCATGGGACATATTAGTCATTGCTCATAAGGGTGATGAACGTGTCAAGGATGGAAAAACTCAAATGCTCATCCAACAATATAATACCCTGATTATGAATGACAATGAATCATTTGACGACTTCTACATAAGGTTAACTGATATCTTTACAAAACTTCATGCCAATGGTATAACCTACAGTAGAAAGGAAATTATTCAAAAGATTCTTAGGTCATTGCCATCTAAATTTGACAACAAGAGATATGCCATTGAAGAAATGAATGACCCTAATATGACTCTTTAATTACTTAGCAGTAAATTGAGGATTGTAGAATTGGAACTAGACTTCAAAAATTAATTGACCAAACATACTAATAAAGCCTCTAGTTCAAATGTTGTGTTTTCTTCTAAATTACCACGACCTAAATTGAACACTCTATATTTTGACACTGACTCTCTTGAAAACTGTGATTTGAAAAATCTTGACAATGAAATAGCTCTTATGAGCAAGCATTTCAAAAAGATTTTGAAATTTAAAAATGTTGTAGCCTCTAAACAATGCAAATCAAATTATCAAGGTAATCAATTTCACAGACCTCATGACAGAGACAATACCAAACACACTTATGACAATAGGAAGAATTATGATCCCAACAGACCTAAACCTGACTTAAGAGATGTTAAATGTTACCGTTGTGGTAAACTAGGTCACTATGCTAATAAATGTCCAACTAGTCTTAATAACAATAACAAGGCCAATATGTGTAAGACATGGGATGACTCTAGTGATTCTGATGAGGATGAAATAGATTCAACCCAGATAAATGAGTAGTGCATGTATTTATTTTCTAAGATAATATATAGTGATGATGCATGCTTGCCTGCTCATGAACCTGCTTGCCTGTTGATGTTGTTAATGGTATTGTTGATAATTCTATTCCTATTACCGCTGAAAGACTATGTGTGAGTCAAAGTGATAATGTTAATGACAAATTGAACGTGTGTGTGAGTAGGGAACCTATAAAAAACATAGGGGACACTTCACACGATGCACTTAGAGAGTCTAATGATGATCTGCCTGATTTACATGAGTTATACACTAAAACGATTAAGAAGAGTGCTCACCTAGAAAAAATGATAAAAACCTTAAGTGAGCGTATCGATTTGCTTAACCAGACCATTAGGAAGAACACTGAAGATTATACTACTCAATGTGTTGTTTATGAGACTGAGATTGAAGACTATGCCTTGAAAATAAAAGATTTGATTCAAAAGAACCATGAATTTGAACAGAAATACAAGGCAACCCTTGTTGAACTAGAAGAGTCAAAGCAAATGGTTTCAAAGGTGTTTAAAAAATGACAACACTTTGAAACAAAAAGTAAGTCTTATGAAAAAATTATTACTGGAAGCAAATTTGAATCTGAAGATAAGTCTGGCCTAGGCTTTGGAGAGATAGCGGACACAAATAAGACCAAAGTTTCTCTTAAAAATGTTACTTTTGTAAAACAAGGCCAAACTTGTCAAAATGTTCAAAAAGGTGAATCTTATCTCAATGTCTCTCAAGCGACACATAATCTGTACAATCAACAGATGAATCCAAATAGTTAGACCAAATATGTTTGTCCTTCCGCCAGAGACCAAAGACGGAAACCTAAATCTATTGACAACTGGACTACTGTGCCCAATAGATCCAAGCCAATTTTCAAAGACTTTAGTAATAAATTCAAGTCCTATACTGGTCAGTAATGTTCCTACTGCGATATTTTCGGCCATACTCTTGATGAATGTTTCCAAAAAAGGTTATACACCCCGACCTACCTAAACTTTAACTATTCTAGGAAATCAAGAAATACTTATATACTCCCTAGACAGGCCACAAAAAACTCTAACTCTTAAAATAAAAAGGGAGGGTCCAAGACTAAGAAAAAATCATTCAGAAAGACCCCTAAAACCTTTTCTAAATCAAAAGGCAATAAAACTTTTAAAACTAGGCCTATTTGGATTAGAAAAGATGATCTATTACCCCAGCTCAAGTGCAACATTGCCATTTCTGCTTTAAAGGCACAAAGCACTTCAACTGGATGGTACTTAGACTCCGGATGTTCTAAACATATGACCGAGGATAAAACCAAATTGAAAAACAAGACAAACTTCCTCCGAGGTAGTGTCATGTTTGGAGATGGTGTTTCATCTCAGATCATAGGTAAGGGAACATTAAGTGAGCATGGGCTTCCTGAACTAAATGATGTTCTCTTAGTTAAAGGCCTTAAAGCAAATCTCTTAAGTATATCACAATTTTGTGACTCCAATCACTCAGTTACCTTTTCACAAAATGATTGCAAAATTATGAATGAAAAAGGTAATTGCATTTTAACAGGAAACAAAACCCCGGAGAACTGTTACACAGTAATCCCAAATTTTGATTCTTGCCATGTTTCCAGATTAGAGGATTCCGATCTATGTCACAATATATTGGGACACACAAATTATGATAATCTTAGAATATTGAGTTCCCAAGGGATAACTAGAGGTTTACCTAAAATTAAAAATTCTTTTAATCCTATATGTGGACCTTGTCAGGAAGGAAAAATAAGTGAATCCCCTCACAAGAAAGTTAAAGATGTCCTTACCACTAAGCCTCTAGAACTTATCCACATGGACCTTATGGGTCCCTCAAGAACTGTTAGTTTCTATGAAAACTATTACATCCTAGTTTAGTGGATGACTATATGAGATATAAATGGGTAGCTTTTATGAAACAAAAATTAGATACCTTTAATGAATTCTTAAGAATCATTTTGAAAATTGAGAATGAGAAGGATACCCAAGCGTGTCTAATTAGGAGTGATAGAGGTGGAGAGTTCAAGGACTCTGGTATTTCCGAGTATTGTGTAGCTAGTGGCTATAAACATGAATTTAGCACTCCCAAAACCCCGCATCAAAATGGTATAGCTGAGCCTAAGAATAGGAGTTTACAAGAAATGGCTAGGGTTATGTTACATGCTAAGAATCTCCCTAGATATTTTTGGGTAAAAGCTGTCCAAATAGCGTGTCATATTATTAATCGTATCTGCCTCAGAAAAAATTCCAAAGAAACCTCTTATGAGTTATGGTCCCACAAAAAGCCAAACTTAAAATATTTGAAAACCTTCGGGAGTACTTTCTACATCTGCAAAGATAGAGAGCAGCTTTCAAAATTTGATACCCAAGAAAAAAGGGAATTTTTATTGGTTATTCCCAAAATAGTAGGGCTTTGCGTGTTTTTAACTATCAAACCAAAACTATTATGGAATCAATTAATGTAATTGTAGATGACACTAGTATAAGGAGAAGTGACAGTCAACCAGTAGCATTTGATGAGGATGAACCTAATTTATCCACTGATCCTCAAAATGATACTGATTCACTGCCACCTGAGAGTCCTTCAATACCCACTTGGGTTTCTAAAGATCATCCCACTGAAACCATTGTCGGTAATCCTTCAGAACCAGTTTGAACTAGATCCCAACTTCGACAAGTGGCACAATTTTCTTATTTTGTTTCTCTTGAGGAACCTAAAAATGTTAATTATGCCCTTCCTGACTCATATTTCATAAATGCTATGCAGGAAGAGCTAGTCCAATTTCAGAGTCACGATGTGTGGAATTTTGTTCCTAGACCAAAAGATTCGAATGTTATTGGCACAAGATGGATTTTTAAAAACAAAACTGATAAAAATGGGGAGTTCATTAGAAATAAAGCTAGGTTGGTTGCACAGGGATACTCCCAGATTGAGGGATTTGATTTCGACAAAACCTTTGCACCTGTTACTCGTCTGGAATCAGTTAGTCTCCTTCTTTCCATCTCTTGTCATATGCAATTCAAATTATTCCAAATGGATGTTAAATCCACCTTTTTAAATGGAATTTTATCTGAAGAAGTATACGTAGAACAACCCAAAGGATTTGTTGATCCTGAACACCCGGACTACGTCTTTAGGTTTAACAAAGCCTTATATGGATTGAAACAAGCTCCTAGAGCTTGGTATGAGCGACTGTCTACTTTTCTAGTGTCTCACAAATTCGTCCGTGCAAAAATAATCAAACATTGTTTGTTAGAAAGGAAAATCAACATGTCTTAATCGCACAAGTATATGTGGACGACATTATTTTTGGTTCCACCTATCCTAAACAAGTCGAGAACTTTTCTGATATCATGCATACCGAATTTCAGATGTCACTTATGGGTGAACTACAATATTTTTTGGGTTTACAAGTAAAACAATGTAGTGATGGACTTTTTATTTCTCAATCCAAGTATGCTGTAGATTTATTTAAAAAATTCGGCCTAGAAAATGCGTACTTAAACTAAACTTTCTAAGGATGATAATGGGAAAAGTGTTGATCCCACTCTTTATAGAAGTATGATAGCGAGTTTGCTATACCTTACCGCGTCTCGACCCGGCATATCCTTCGCTGTCTGTATCTGTGCTAGATATCAAAGTAAACCCTAAAGAATTCCACTTATTAAGTGTGAAAAGAATCATTATATATATTAAGGGTACTCTAAACTTTGGTATTTGGTACACAAACGATACGACTAGTTCCATTGTAGGGTACACCGATGTCGATTGGGCCAGTTGTTCTGACGATAGTAAAAGCACTTCTGGTGCTTGCTACTACGTAGGAAATAATCTCGTAGGTTGGTCGTGTAAGAAGCAAAATTTTATTTCCTTATCTAGCGTCAAATCTGAATATATAGCAGCTGGTAGTTGTTCACAATTACTATGGATTAGACAGATGCTTAGTGATTATGGTCTCACCAAAAATTAATTAACCATGTTTTGTGATAACCAAAGTGCTAATAATATTTTCAAAATTCCTGTAATGCACTCTTGAACTAAGCACATTAAGATTAGACATCATTTTATCCATGACCTTGTCGACTCCAAAGATCTCATCATTGAATATCTGAACACTCAAAAGCAGCTCGCAAATCTCTTTACCAAACCATTAGACAATATACGTTTTGAGTATTTGCGAACATCTATAGGCATGATAGCTTTCAATTAATTGATATCATAACATAGGTAGTATCGTACTTATATTATGTGATTCTTCCATGTTCTTGATATATTCTATGATCGAATCTATTTTTTATTTATTTATACCCCTTGTATATTTGAGAAAAATTGGTATACATCTATTCCTGATTCTAACTCAACTAATATGTCATTCAGTGTTTATTTTGTCACAAGCATTTCAGACCCATTGTATAGCTTCTTACTCTTTTGTAGGGTATTGGTCTGTATATAGTTGAGTGATGTATTTGTTTTACCTTATTTTCGGTTCTAGGATGGGAATGGGTAGTTAGAACCTTTGTATTGGACAACTAGGATTTTTCAATTTTCACCCACAAGTTCAGAATAATTAAGGGAGTTTTGTCTCTAATATCCAAAGGGGGAGATTGAGAACACATTATATAATTAACTTACTTGAGTCTACATTATATAGGAGTTCCAACTATTTTGGATATTGAGATAAATTAGGATTAGTCTTTATGAGTTGCTCCATACCCAAAGGTTCAAGAAGAAGGAAGAAGAAGAAGCAATCAAATCCAAGCAATCCTTATAGGGAGGTTATTTCTAACCTTAAAACCACTAATAGGATACTCTCACTGCATCATATATTTCTCCTATTTGCATTAACGGTTTTACAACACTTTAAGACCTTTCAAAATCAAATTAATTCAGTTCAAAATCTTTTATACAATTTTAAAGTAATTTTGAATTAATTAAAACTTGATTTTAAAAGTGTTGTGGTTAAAATTTGGATTTCAGAAAGTTGTTTTGTTCGCTGAAAGTGAGCATGGGTAGAATATAAAAGCACTAGATACTATAAGGTGTTTTTGTAATTATTTTATATACACGCGTTTTACTTTCATCTTGTGCATACACATGTTGATAGCTAGACGGGTGGATTTGTGTTTTCTCATAGACAACCTCAATCACCAATCTCAACCCTTGGATTAGTTTGATCAATGACTTGCATGTGGTGTGTTATAATCCCAACGCTTAACTCTCATCCAATGAGATTCATTCATTTCACCGATTGGTTATAAACCATTGGATCATCACTCAAACTGTGTGACTTAATCTCAGCTATTGATCGCAAATGATGTTCCAGATCCTTCCTTCACATACTATAAAACCGGGCTTACCCTCAGCATTTTGAGACTTTTGTTCAAATCGTCCCAGAGAGAAAATAAAAGAGAGACGAGAGAGAAAGGGAAGTAATTTGAGAGATAATAGAGAGAAATGAAGAATACCAATCCATCTCTGAGTGAATCCCTTCAACCCAAACATATTTAAACTTCAAACGCCTTAACCAAAAACCAAAAACTACGAGAGATAAAATCAATCTAGAGTTTTTATGGGTTTGGTAGTTGGGTTGACGTCTTGTAGAAGACCACTTTCGTTTTAAGTCTTTTTCAAAACACCTATCTAAGAAAATAGCAAGTTTCATATATTAAAACTTGAGATTTTCTAAAGAGAACATCAAACGCTTATTTTTTCAGTTCTCTTGTTGGATCTATGTCTTCAGATCCATTTGATTCTAAAGTTTTTGAAAAAAAACTTCTAGAGTTTCAAGAAAAACCAGATCCTTAAGAAAGTTTGTGATTCTTGGTTTTATTTCACATTTTGTGAAATAAGAGTGTTCAAAAATAAAAAGAGACACATAAGACCTTGGCTATTTTTGAAAGCAAGGTTGTTCTTCTAGATCTGATCTTGAGGTAGAAGTTTCGTTTACAAAATAATTTGAATCAGTGTCTGCATGTTATTTCTGATTCTATTTTTACGATATAGACTTTTGGTCTAGTTTGAATCTCATTTGATGGTTTACAATTTCAAAAATATTTTCAAAATGCTGAAATTGTTTAAGACCTTGGCCGTCTTCTGAGAAAGGTAACCTTGAGATATTTGGATTAATAGAAAGATCAAGAAGTCTTGATTTGTAAAATACATACTTGGAAATATCCTATTCATTCTTGATCTGTTTGTAATTTGATAGGAACGTCTGTATAAATAATTCTGAGAGGGTGAGTTGCATATTTGCGTATAGTTCACACCACAAACACTTCTCACACAAACACTTAGACACAGTGGTTTGTTTGAGACTTAAAAGTTAAAAGAGTTGCTGGAGTCAGAATTCAAAGAGAAGGAGGTCAAGGAAAAGGCAAAGGAGCAACAAAGAAGAGATCAGTTCTAAATAGAAACCTTTGGAGTGGAGTAGCTCATGTAGGTATAATTCTGAACTTAGATTTAGGATCCTTGTGTGTTTGCTTAAGTGCTGTAACTTGATTCTTTATTCTAGTGAATTTTTATTTTGTGCCGTAGAGGGCACCGTGGATGTTTCCCTTGATTAAGGGTTTTACCACGTTAAAAATATGTGTCTATTCCTTTGAATATTCTTAACTGTTGTTGTGATTGTGACTGCATGGTTACTTTAGTAGATGTTTCTTAAAATTGAAAAGAAAGGTAATCAACTATCAAATCTAAACCACACATTCAAAAAGTTTATACAACACATCTTGTGTTCTTTTCGAAAAGAGTTTTGCGCAAAAAGTTTATTCGGAGTTTACACAATTTATAATAGTTTGTTATTAAACTTGTAAATAAGATTTTAGCATTAAATCTTTTCTTCACAACCAACTAATACCAACACTAATGACCCTACCCCCTAATAACAACTAGTGGCCCACAAATCCAAATTGACCCTTTCCATATTTATAAAAGGATCATAACACATTATATACACAATGAACAAAACCTTATGACTGCAAATATATTGGAAAATTTATGTTTTCAGACCTTTTAGATTGAACATTAAGAAAATTTGGTAAATCAAATACATAAATGCAAAATGAAAAATCACACACACACACGTACACACCCATTGCCTCACCACTTACCTCCCCTCACCCCCTCCCCCCTTCGCATACACACGCACACGTAGACACACACGCACATACACATACACATACACATCAGCACACAGAAATACACACACGCACACACACTTCCAACCACCTCCCCCTGCCCCCCGCACACCCACACCAGCACACCACATGACAAAAGTAAGGATTCTACACACACATATAATGGAAAGAGAGAGGGAGAGAAAAACGTACCTTAGAGAGAGAGAGCAGTCGCGCGAGAGAGGGGAAAAGGAGGGAATTGGAAACGGTGGGAAAAAAAGAGGTGTAGAGTTTTTTACTGACTAAGTTGTCACGGACCTGTCAAGGTATTTGACCATGACAGGTCTGTGATAAGCATAGTTGTCACCGACTTGTCACGGTCATTGACTGTGACAAACCGATGTCACGAACTTGTCACAGTCCATGACCATGACAAAAAATGCGTATTTTTTTATCATGATCGATGACTTGACAAGTCTGGCCTGCTCAAAAGTGACAATTTGGCATTTGGGGTGTAATGATTAGAGGAGGAAATAATCAAACCCAACTTATTAATCACGAAATCAGATGCTACTGATCAAAGGCAAGTGTTTATATACAAGTTATTTTGAATTTATAATACCCATGTGACTAGGGTTTCAAATATATTGTTTAAATGAATATCCCTGGAAGAAAATATTGATTTAAATGCATGTAATGGGTAAGTATTTTCATGTAGAATGATTTGATATTTGTAAAGGATTAGAAATCAGAAGAGATGTAATTATCACCACGAATCAAATCAGAGTTTTTGGAGATAAATGTGAGAAGAACACAAAATAAGGGTTTTTGATAATTAATGAGTTTTGATTCGTTCTGGATTAAATTTGTGAAGATTTAATATGTTTAGAACATTATAAATTATCCTAGTACATGTAAAAATGTTTAAGAAATTATCCTAGTACATGTAGAAATGTTTAAGAAATTATCCTAGTACATGTAGAAATGTTTTGGAACAATTGGTTTTACGATTGCTAAAGAATCATGGAAAGTGGGTGAATGAAAATGGTGAAAACGTAAACTGACCTGGTACAAATCGAATCAATTCGGTATTTGGGCGAATCGATTCGGCCATGTCAGATTTGCTTATTTTTGCTTATTTAAGCCTTGAAACTTTGTATAAATAATTGGGAGACCGTTAGGGACTCTTTAAATCACTATAAGGGATATATGGGATTACAGTAGGACCTTGATAAGGGCATGTGTTAGTCTTATGGAGAAAGTTAAGGCTAGAACTATCTCGGGCTTAAATCGTAATGTAATTAATTCTATAAAATGAGAATAAAATTACGAGAAAGCGTGGGTGAGCTTATTTTAAAAACTAGTATGGTAAGGAAGACTTAGCTAGTGAAATAAAATAAGGGGTAACGAGGGCCCTTAGAGTAGAAAATGATACTCCATTATATGCGATAGTGAGAATAATCATAGGTTGAAAGTACGGTGAGTATTCGAGTGATATATACTACGTACGAGGTGTGATAATTAGGTTGTGTGAATATATATATATATATATATATATATATATATATATATAGGTCGTGTGTGTACCTATTATATAATTAATTGTTGTACGTGAACATACCTTCGCTACCTGCTATCACAGAGGTTCCCGCGCAGTGGGCGATCCCACGTTGCCGATTACAGGGAGGTCTGGATTTGTTCCCCAGGACATAGAACTTAGGCAACCAACTATGTGCCATGTATTAGTGGGACCAGTGTGTTGATTGGGTACGTTAGGTATGTGCATAGCCCAAGGGCTCAGAACTATGTTCGCCTCCATTGTTTGTTATTGATTTTGGGTTTGAGGAGACATACCGAACCAATAGTTCTTATTTTATTACGAGAGGTACACAGACTGATAGCAGAGTATGCCTATTTGTTACGGCGGTCCTTTTGAGAGACATCGTAATTATATATATTAGTGAGAAAGATATATATAACCATTTGACTAATTCTACTTATGTGTGATAGTAGACAAATTTATTGTATGCATGTAAATAATGAATTAAGTAGCGAAACTTAATTTAATGATTAACTGACCAGAGACAGAGAATGGTACTTATAATATTATTAACATACGATTGATGTTAATTCGGATAGCGTACTGTATGGGAGGTATGGGGGACTTATAGGTGTTGATAGTCCAATTATATACTTATGCCTAGTTAGCTTGGGTAGTATGGCTAGGTGGGCTAAGTAGAAGAAACGTTAGGTGTGCACAATAGATGAGAGGTGAAGAAACTCAAAGGAGAGTACGTGTATATAACATGTGTAATCAATAATTGATTTTTAAATTGTGATCAATACTTGCAAAATATTTTCAAAATGTTTTGGGTTCTAAACTTTGCTATAAATCTTTTTCAAAACCTTTTAGGTGTCCAGCCACCGGGATGCAAGACTTGACGATCTATTCCAGGGACGATTAGCTGCAGCACTATGAAGGCTTGCAGGTTTTTCTTAATGCATCTTTAATTCATTCCTACTGTAGGCTTTCATTCCAGTATCTCAGTTGGGTATGTTGCCCCAATCAAACGTTAGTTATTTTAGTTATTCATTTCAGACTTTAGTGAGATTTATTTTCCTATTTGTTGGATTATTGTTTGGGTTGGATTTTAGCCGATGGTTTATTCGGCAAGACATTATTCATTTATTTATTTCATTGTGATGGTTGAGACTATATTAATGGTGGAAATGTTTTAATTTAGTTTCATCATCATATTATTATTAATTGTTTAATGACATATAAAATTTTGACATCGAATTAATTAACTAATAGGTGGTTAGTAATTAATACGGTTTTCAACAGTGATGATGATAATGAACCAAATGAGAAACCTCTTTTAATTAATAAAGGATTGATCACCCGGTATTTCATTAGGCGAGGTGTCAAAGATGGTAGCAGATCCAGATTCTAGTGTCCATAGGATATGTACGGCTTATTAAGATTTATGCGTATCATTCTTTTGATATAGAGGCCTATTATGAGGACTGTTGCTTTTATCTTTATGTATTTAAGATAATGGGCTTATACCAATTTTTTTTATAGAAACTATGTACTTATACAATTCTATCTATTTTCAGATGCCACCGAGGAGAGAGCGAGTAGCTAAGGTAGTGACCAGGGATGAGGTGAGGGAGGCTCACCAAGTGCCACAGGAGGTACCTCAGCCACAACTATAACAAAAAATGATCTCGATGGCCCAGGTGGCAGAGATTGTTGCCCAGACGCTCAATGCAGCGATGACATCTATGGTCGTGCATTTCCTACAGTCCCAGCCGCAGCAGCCAGTGGCACCAGTCATTCAGGCCCAAATAGGGCCATCTACTTAGTAGAGAGTTAGAGAGACATTTTTAAAGGGACACCCGCTTGAGTTTTAGGGTAGTTCTGATGTGGTGGAGGCGTGTCAGTGGAAGAAGAATATACAACGCCATCTGCGCATGGTGGAGTGAAGTGAGACACAGAAGTAGATGCTAGCTACTTTCAAACTTGCTGGGGCGGCACTACAGTGGTAGGAGTCAGTGACCACCATTAAGGAGAGAGATTCGATGATGATTACTGAGTTCTGGGTGTGATTTGATCGCAAGTACTTTTTGCCAGTAGTGGAGACCGAAATGCTTAAGAAATTTAATGAGGTGTCGTAGGGTGACCACTCCATAGCAGAGTATGAGGAGGAGTTCATCTTTTTGGATAATTTTGTGCCAGAAGAGGTGACCAACGAGGTGCGGAAGAAAGAAAAGTTTATGTATGGATTAGCTTGGAGGATCATGCAGCACTTGATCAACAACCCCACATTGGTGATGCATACAAGTGTCGTTAATGCTGCTTTATTACACTGCCAGGACCATCGCTTCCACTTGAAAGGAAGCAAATAAGGAGGTGAGTCGAGATAGTTGGGCAAGGCTAGTGGGGGTGGTGTTAGCGGAGAATCATAGCACTTAGGTAGACAACAGGGGCAGGATTCTCGACAGGGGGATCATGCCAAGAGGTTCTGGTCAGGAGGATATTGACCAGAGGGCCAGGGGTAAAGACAGGGTCAGTAGGGACCTAATCTGCAACAATAAGTTCCTCAAGTCCATCAGGGCCAAGGGAACCATGGAGGTGGCCAGTAAGGCTAGGGTCATCAGGGACAACGTTAGGGCCAACCTCGATAGGGCTGACAGGGTCAGAGGCAGAGATCGTTTCTGAGGCAGTGTTTTACTTGTGGCTAGTAGGGTCACAAGAGGAAAGATTGCCCACAGATGGGTAGGTCACAGTAGCAAGGTGCCCAACAGGGGAAGCAGGATCCATTACCTCTAGTTCCAGCAGCCCCACATCAGCAATATGGTCAGATGCACTCCAGGCGTGTATATAACGTCCGTAACGTGCCTATGCCGCCAGCCCCTCGGCCATTGCCAATAATCAAGGGTACGTTTCATATTCACAGGCATAAGGGTAGGATTATTTTTAATACGGGTGCGTTTTACTCCTTTATTTCCACTAGATTTTCACGATCAGACGGTCTTTTAGAGACAGCTGGCAGACGTCTTATGTGCGTAGTATCACCGTTAGGGAATGGATCACTTATACACTAAGTATATAGAGGAATGGATATTATTATTGGGAGTCTGAGCTTAACAACAGATAGTCTAGTATTAGACATAGAGGGATATGATGTCATCCTAAGTATGGATTGGTTGGTAGGATACAGGGCGACAGTAGATTATTACGAGAGAACCATAGTGTTCTCCATTTTGGGTCATGAGATGTTCTTGGTGGCGGTGCCTCTTCTCGAGGGAGGGTCGTGCACCCACCTATACTATATTGAGGAAGAGACCTCACAAGATATAGTGATTCCGATAGATTCGATTATACTAGTGAGGGATTTTGAGGATGTATTTCAAGAGACACCGGGGCTACCACCCTTCCAAGAGATCGAGTTTATGATCGACCTAGAATTGGGTATGAGACTTATTTCTCGAGCACCATATCACATGGCCCCTGTAGAGATGCGAGAGTTGAGGGAGCATATTCAGCAGTTATTAGGACAGGGTTTCATTCGATGGAGTACATCACCTTGGGGTGCACCTGTGTTATTTATGAAGATGAGGGATGGTTCGCTTCGCTTGTGTGTGGATTATAGGGAGCTGAATAAGGTCAAGATACGGAATAAATATCCACTACCCAGGATCAAAGACGTATTTGATCATTTGAGAGGGTCGACCTACTTATCAAAGATTGATTTGAGATCGGGTTATAACCAGTTATGTATTCGGGAGGAGGATATTCCCAAGACCGCTTTCCTATCCCGGTATGGGTCGTACGAGTTTAGGGTGATGCCATTTGGGCTCACCAATGCACTAGCAATGTTCAAGGATCTCATGAACAAAGTATTCAGGGAGTTCTTGGACCAGTTCATGATCGTATTTATAGACGATATTTTTGTTTACTCTCGTACAGAGGAGTTGTACACAGAGCATCTTTATAGGGTCTTGTAGACACTTCAGGACCATCAATTGTATGCCAAATTTGAGAAGTGTGGATTTAGCTACGGGAGGTGCAATTTCTTGGCCACATTATATCTGACATGGGTATTACAGTTGATTCGAGTAAGGTATCGATGGTAAGGGAGTGGGGATAGCCAATTACACCAACGGAGATTTGCAGCTTCTTGGGTTTGGCTGAGTATTATCGCCGCTTCATTAAGGGATTTTTGAAGATTACGGGTCCATTAACGAACCTGACCGTAAAGGGGTACCATTTGTATGGAGTGGCCACTATCATCTGGCCTTCGATGAGCTGAAGGATAAGTTAATGTCAGCGCCAATACTTGCATTGCCTAGGAGCAGGGTGGAGTATCAGGCTACACGGATGCATCCCTACAGGGACTTGGGGGTGTATTATAACTGGAGGAGAGGACCATAGCTTATGCATCTTGAAAGCTTAATCCCCATGAGAAGAATTACCCCACCCACGACCTTGAGTTGGCAGCGGTGGTATTTTCTTTAAGGATATGGAGGCATTATCTGTTGGGAGAGCAATTTACATTATTCATGGATCATAAGTCACTTTAGTATCTCTTCTCACAGAAGGATCTAAACATGAGTCAGAGGCGGTGGTTAGAATTTGTGAAGGACTACCAGTTTGATATACAGTATCATCCCGATAAGGCTAACATGATAGCAGACGCATTGAGCCGGAGACCTACTAGGGAATTAGTAGAGATCTGGAAGGCAAAGTGGAGTTGAACTTCGACTCGAGGATGAGGTTTCCAGAGCGTGCATGTAATTTTTATCTATCACTCTCGAGATTATCATGCGGCTAGTGAAAGCACAGGCAGAGGATGCATACTATCAGGACAAAGTGCGGCAGTTATTAGCTGAGGGTGTAGAGTCTTACTCGATCAGCTCAGAGGGAGGCTTACGTATTAATGGGAGGCTAGTTTTACCATAGGATGATGACTTATGGCATGTGGTGATGATTGAGTAGCACGTATTGAGGTTTACGATACATCCTGGTGGGGATAAGATGTACCAGGACATAAGGAGACAATATTGGTGGGCCGGGATGAAGCGAGACATAGCAGAGTTTGTCTCAAAGTGTTTCACCTGCCAGTTAGTTAAGTTAGACCATTAAAGACCTTCAAGGATGCTACAGTTATTGGATATTCTCGTGTGGAAATGGTAGAGTATCTCTATGGACTTTATTATAGGACTGTCGACATCGTAAAGGGGTCACGACTCCATTTGGGTCGTAATGGATCGGCTGCTTAAGGTGGAACATTTCTTACCGATTCGAACTGACTATGAGACGAGTCATTATGCGCAGCTATTTATCACAGAGATAGTTAAACTGCATGGGGTACCGATTAACATTGTGTCGAATAGAGACAAGATCTTCGTGTCTCACTTCTTGTAGAGCTTCTAGGAGGACAGGGGCATAGACTTGCGATTGAGTATCACTTATCATCCAGAGACCGACAGACTGAGAGGGTTAATTAGATGCTGGAGGACATATTGAGGATGTGCATTCTGGATTTCGGGGGAGGATGGGAGAGATATCTTCCATTGGTAGAGTTTGATTATAACAACTCTTGCCAATTTACCATCGGTATGGCGCCGTTTGAGGAAATTTATGGGAGACCTTGCCGTTCGCTTGCTTGCTGGTTAAAGGTGGGGGATAACAAGTTATTGGGGCCAGAGATAATGTAAGAGATGACTGTCAAGATCGAGCTAATTCGGGGCCGTATTTGAATAGCTCAGGACCGACAAAAGAGTTATGCCATTACAGATTGGAGGCACGTAGAGTTAGAGGTTGGGGATTAGGTATTGATACGGGTGTATCCCATGAAGGGGATCATGAGATTTGGCAAGAAGGGTAAGCTAGCGTCGAGATGCGTGGGACCTTTCCCGATTATTAAGATAGTGGGATCAGTGGCATATATATTGGGATTACCAGAGTATCTTCAGTGGATACACGATGTGTTTCACGTAGTGTTGCTGAAAAACTATAGGAGGAGGAAGAGAGATTTCTGGCACGTTCCACCCAAGGATATTGATTTGCAGCTAGACTTCTCATATGAGGAGAGACCCACGACTATTCTGGATCATAGTAAGCGTAAGCTGCGATCTAAGGTGGTGCCACTAGTCAGAGTTCAGTGGGAAGACCACGGTGTTGGTGAGTCTATGTGGGAGAAAGAGGATGACATGCGAGAGTAGTATCTAGAGTTATATACCGCATGTATGATCTAATTTCGGGGACAAAATTTCCTGTAAGGGGGGAAGAATGTAATACCCCATATTTTTGCGTATTTAAATTTAATTAATTCGGTAATTAATTAACTTAATTTTAAATTATACGAGAGAAGTAATTTAATCAAATTGAATGATAATGTGTTTATCAAATATTAATCGAGAAAGAGAGATAATGATTAATATTATGAACTAAATTTACTAGTGAATAGTAAATAACGTATGAAAATTCTTACGCGTAATAATGAGTGATATTGGCGTAATTAGATTTTATCTCAATTGAGAGTCGCGTGTAGAGAAATTGAGGTCGTGAAAGTACAATCGTGTAGGGTGACTTGAATGATGATTTTGAGGTCACGGATGACTTCGAAAGGGTCAATATAGTCGAAATAGTCAAATTAGTGTACTCGTGGGTGTCGATTGAGTCCCGAGACATTTTTAGGCTAAACCGGCACCGTATAGGGGCATTTTAGTCATTTGTGAAATGAGGTTTAGGATATCTAAGAATTTCTATCTCCATTATCAGATCTTAGATACAAGAGACTAGGGTTAGAAACTCAAAATACAATGGGAGGCCATTAGAGAAGAAAATGAGAGAGTTCTTAGAGCTTTGAAGAAATTCTTGGAGCTTTCATCTTGTTCTTGCACCATAAAGAACTTGGGAGGGAGAATTGGAGGAGGAAACAATCAATCCCAACTTGTTAATCAAAAAATCATACCCTACTGATCAAAGGCAAGTGTTTATGTACAAGTTATTTTGAAGTTATAATACCATGTGTCCAGGTTTCAATTATATTGTTTAAATGAATATCCTTGGAAGAAAAGATTGATTTAAATGCATGTAATGGGTAAGGGTTTGCATGTAGAATGATTTAATATCTGTAGAGGGTTGGAAATCAGAAGGGATGTGATTATCACCACAAATCAAATATGAGTTTTTGGAGAAAAATGTGGGAAGAACACAAAACTAGGGTTTTTGATAATTAATGAGTTTTGATTCGTTCTTGATTAAATTTGTGAATATTTAATATCTTTAGAATGTTAAAAATCATCCTAGTAAATGTAGAAATGTTTTGGGACAATTGGTTTTACGATTGGTAAAGAATCATGGAAAGTAGGTGAATGAAAATGGTGAAAAATGCAAACTAAACCAACGAAGAAGACTTCCTGGTACCAATCGAATTGATTTGGACCAAGACCAAATCGATTCAACAAGGTGAATCGATTCGGCCGTGTCAGATTTGCCTATTTTTGCTTATTTAGGCCTCGAAACTTTGTATAAATAATTGGGAGATCGTTGGGGATTCTTTAAATCATTATGAGGGATCTATGGGATTATAGTAGGACCTTGATAAAGGCATGTGGTAGTCTTATGGAGAGTATTAAGGCTAGAACTATCTCGGGCTTAAATCGCAATGTAATTAATTCGATAGAATGAGAATAAAATTATGGGAAAGCGTGGGTGCGCTTATTGTGCAAACCAGTAGGGGAAGATTTAGATACCAAAATAAAATAAGGGGTAACGAGGGCCCTTAGAGTAGAGAATGATATTCCCTTAAATGTGATAGTGAGAATAATCATAAATTGAAAGTACGGTGAGTATTCGAGTGATATATACTACATACGAGATGAGATAATTAGGTTATGTGAATACCTACTAGATATATATTGGTCGTGTGTGTACCTATTATGTGATTGATTGTTGTACGTGAACATACCTATGGTGCCTGGTATCACGGAGGTTCTCGCGCAGTGGGCGATCCCATCTTGTCGATTCCAGCGAGATCTGGAATTGTGCCCCAGGACATAGAACTTCAGGCAGTGTGTCGTGTATTAGTGGGACCGGCGTTTCGTTTGTGTATATTAGGTATGTGCGTAGCCCAAAGGCTTAGAACTATGTTCGCCTTCATTACTTGTTATTGATTTTGGGTTCGAGGAGACATATCGAGACAATAGTCCTTATTTTAGTACGAGAGGTACATGGACTGGTAGCAGAGTATGCCTATTTGTTATGGTGGTCCTTTTGAGAGACATTGTAATTATATATAATAGTAGAAAAATATGTAAAACCATTCGAATAATTCTACTTACGTGTGATAGTGGACCAATTTATAGTATGCATATAAATAAAGAATTAAGTTGTGAATCTTAATTAAATGATTAACTGACCAGAGACAGAGAATGGTACTTATAATATTATTAACATACGAGAGATGTTAATTTGGATAGCGTACTGTATGGGAGGTACGGGCGACTTATAGGTGCCGATAGTCCAATTAGGTACTTATGTCTAGTTAACTTACGTAGTATGGCTAGGTGGGCTAAGTAGAAACATTAAGCGTGCACAATAGATGTGTGGTGAGGAAATTCAAGGGAGAGTACGTGTATATAACATGTGTAATCAATAACTGATTTTTAAATTGTGATAAATACTTGCAAAATATTTTCAAAGTGGTTTGGATTCTAACCCTTGCTATAAATATTTTTCAAAACCTTTTAAATGTCCAGCCACAGGGAGGCCAAACTTGACGATCTATTCCAGGGACGATTAGCTGCAACACTGTGGAGGCTTGCAGGACTTGCTTAGACACAACTATCATTCATTCCTAGTATAGGCTTTTATTCCAGTATCTTAGTTGGGCATGTTGCCCCCATCCGACGTTATTTATTTTATTTATTCATTTCTATCTTGTAGCGAGATTTGTTTTCCTAATTGTTGGATTATTATTTGGGTTGGATTTTAGCCTATGGTTTATTTGATAATACATTATTCATTTATTTATTTCGTTGTGATGGTTGAGACTATAGTAATGGTGTGAATTTTTTAATTTAGTTTCAGCATATTATTATCAATTGTTTAATGACAGATAAAATTTTGACATCGGCTTAATTAACTAATAGATGGCTAGTAATTAATACGGTTTTTGACAGTGATGCTGAGAATGAACCAAATGAGAAACCTCTTTTTATTAATAAAAGACTGATCACCTGATATAGAATTAGGCGGGGTGTTATAGTAGCTCGATGTCGCGATGAGTGACGTCGAACTCTTTATTGTATTTATATTAGGTCGTGAATGCTCGGTCCACATCCTCCCAACTGTGGATTCTGGATTCCTCTAATGGCAAGTTCCATTGAAGAGTGCTTTCTATAAGAGTTCGTTGAAACCTACGGGCCATTATCACCTCGATGGCCCCTAATTGGTTTAGGGAGTTGTGATAGCTGCAAAGATGCAATAGGGGAGGTTTTCCACTTCTAAACTTTTTCATGTCCAACATTTTGAACTTTTTTAGCAATTAGGCCTTTGGGTAGGGAGGCATATGGGTGTAATCCACATGATTCCCTGAAATCTTGACTTGGTCAAAATTTTTGGATAAAAACCTAAGGTCTTCCTTAACCCTTTTCAATTGTTCTTATATGGAATCAACTGGAATAGGCATAGACAAGTTAGACCCTGGTTGCAGTGACCCATTAATAGGTGGGACACACGGGGCATGATGAATTTCTTGATAATCCTTTAGCACCCATATATGTTCTGGTTCTTGCAGACCCATGGCATGAGGGAAGGAAACATTAGGTTCTGGAACCTTGGGAATTTGATCCTTGTTTCGCTGTATCTCTTGGACATCAACCTAAAGAATATTGATCTTGGTCCTGAGTTGAGCAAGTATTGCCATCAAATTAACTTGGACATTGTTGTTTTGATCTATGATCTCCATAAGTAATCTCTAGTAGGATCTCTCGCTTTTCGCAGAAGGTGATGAGTATGTGGAACTTTAGGCTGGCTTGATAGAATATTCGAGCCAATAGGGAGATAGGAGAAACAAGGGTTTGCGATCGCACCTGCGAGGGAAAAATATTTTTATTTTTATGAGAAAAAGGATATTTATTTTTGGGTGCTTTTTCGAAAAGGAGAAAATAGTTTTGGTATTTTGAGAGAGGGAGGGAAATATTTTTAGTATTTTTAAAACTGTAATGAAATATTGTTTTGGTATTTTTGAAAAGATAAGGAAGGAAAATATCCCATGGTAGTTGTTATTGTTAGGTATCACTTATATTATGTTCCAACTAGGCAAGAGAAATATCGGACATGACCCGAGTCTGGGAAGGAATAGGGTATGCGATGTGAGAAATAATTTAACTTATTTCTAGACTCACAAACATAGTCCTATTTTAAAAAACAGGCAACATAGTGCAAACTGATGGCGGTAAGATGACTAAGAATTTCGATAGATTTTCACGTTGAGACTAGTATTCTAGGTATGTGTGTCCTAGGGTAGACGCCTATATGAGGTTTATACATTGATAGGCTAGTGTAAGGGTTCATTCCTTTAGCATGACTTTCATGATATACCTATTACTCATAAGGGCAATCATTCATTGGTACATGTGGAGAAGCCATTTGATATACTTGAGTGTACGTAAATTGCCTCACGATATACCTTGTGGTGACAGTATGTGTCAGAAAAAATTCGATATACTCGATACAAGTGAACGAGTTACCTTCTATATACTTCCCATCGTGAGTTCGGTCAAGCGGTATAATGCAGGGGATCGTTCGTTATAAGTTGAAGGTAATAGGCTAATGGAAGGTGGGAATCATATCTCTCAGGTTAATCGCACGCACCCCACGAAACTGGAAACCCGTCACGAAGTGACCCCCCCAGTACGTGATAATTATTTTCAAAATGTAGTGGTCGCACAAAGTAGTGTGCCAAAATACATGAGTCTTAATTAGGTTTTTGAGCAAAGTTTTATGTATGCTAAAGGTAATAAGTACCACTACTAAGCATGAAGTAGAGCATGGGAATATATATGAATGCCATATAAAAAAGGTCTAAGTATATAAGGAGAATAAAACTAAAAAGTATGTGTGGTGACAATTATTGTGCAACACAAATAAATAAGAAGAAAGCATTCACCAAGTGAGAACAAGGAATATAAAATGACAATCACACAACAAAGGATGTACGTGGTTCAGCAAAGATGTGCCTACGTCCATGGTGGTGCAGTCGATATTATTTCTATATACTCCGTAGAGTAGTTACAGAGAATATATAAACTGTCCTTTTGCCCCGGACCTAGGGTTTAATATATACATGTACATGTAGGTAAGTGTAGGTGATGGGTTCCCCCACGTCTTCCATCTCCCCTATAACTTCCCTTAATGAGAACGTGGGGGGAGACCGGATCAAAATAAGAGATGACGGGCCTGGACTTTGGGCCGCCAGGACTGGGCTACTCGTTCAGGCCCATGGTCCTAATTTCGGTACCCACAATTTCCCATAAATTTGTTGGTCCATGTTTATGGTCTTAATAGATTTAAATGATTAGCCATAATGGCTGTTTTGCAATTCTTCAGATTCCGTGAAGCTGATTTTGGCGGTACCCGCCTCGTATCTTGTGCACTATGATTAGTAGAATTTGAAGGTTTCTTGGAATAGGTACTTCTCTATTGTCGTTCCAATTTTTCCAGCATTTTCTCATTCCTTACGAGTTCTAGCACTTCGTACCTTCTTCTCTCAATCTCCAGTCTCATTGCTTCCTTGCCGTTTGGGCTCGTGCTTCTTCATCGTTCGAATAGGTCTTCAATCTTGTAAGTTCCCTGTATACTTTCTCTGTGCTTTATCTTTGAGTTTGTAGTTTTCTAGGGCTTTTCAATGGCGAAGATTGGGAATAGGTCGGTCTCTGAGTTTAGGAGGTTTTACAACATTCCCGAGTGGGTAGATATTGAGTGCCGTTCCTCCCCTCCTATAAACGTTAGAGAGATAGATGATGCTCATTGGATCCATGTTTTGTTACTTTCCCAGGGGGGACTCATTTTTCCTCCCAATGATTTGTTCCTGCATTTCTTTGGCTATTTCAATATTGTTCTTGCACAATGCTCGCCCAATGTGTGGAAAATAGTAAATGGCATCCATAGGATAAATCAATTGTATGGAACTAGGTTAGGGCTCGCCGAGGTCTGTTTCTGTTACTCCTTTTCTTGAACTAGTTCAGGTGTCCTTTACTTCAAAGCTAGGAGCCCTGACAGGGTATTGGTAGTAAATCCACCTGATTCCCATAAGGACTACTGGCAAAAAGGTTTCCTTATTAGAAATTGACAGTTTTCTCCCCAATTTGAAGGGTCGAGGTATGAGAGGTTCTTTGTCCCCTTATATGGGGAGGAATACATAGGTAGACATTGTACTATTATTTTGATTTTTGTTGATTTGTAATCCTTCTAACTCTTCTTTGCTTTTTCTTGCGCAGCGAAGTCAAAGAACTTGGAACCTGCACTCAACGAGGTCCGTCTTTCAGAATTGGTAAAGGCTTGGAAAATTAGGGAGCCCTTAGGTGACGGCGAGCACCCCAGATCTCCTGCCTTCCTGCTCGAGTACAAGAACGTTGGTTCCAACTTTATAGCAAGGCCTGTGGATAGTATCCCAGAGTTTGAGTCATCTGAAGAGACTGCTGCAGGTCCTATCCAATTGGACGAGGAAGAGGGTAGCTCTAAGAGTGACGTTGTTGGAGCTGTAAGTGATCTGCGGGGAGGGAGCTCTAGCAGTAGTAGCTCCTCTGATCGTAGGGAGGGTTGAAGCTCGAGCATCGTCGAGTACCTCTAGCAGTTCGAGTGAAGGAATGGTTCCACCCCGAAAGAACCTGATTCGGGATGATGATGAAGACCACATGCTCCTCGCATAGAGGTTGAAGAAGCAAAAATCTGCCTCAGGGGCTGTGGCTACTGGTTCCCGGTCTTCTGCTCAGGAGCAGGACAGGAAAAGGAAGGAAGAGGAGCAGGTAAGAGAGAGAGAGAGGAAAAAGGAAGAAGAGAGGAAGAAAATAGAGGAGAAACGAAAGGTGGAGGAGAGGAAGAAGAAAGAGAGCGAGAGGGAGGAGGAGAAGAGGATGGCTGAAGCGAGGACAAAGGCCGAGCAGGCCTTAGTCTCGGTGTCTGCTCTGCTCGAGGGGGCCTCCGTGGCAATTTCTCCTCAGCTGGCCCCGACTTTGCTCGAGAGAGCTGTCCTCCCGAATAATTGCCAAAGGGTAGTAGGGTCAGAGCACTTGGCCCTTCAGGCTAGTCAGAGGCTTGCTCTGGTAAGGTTTTTCCCTTTTTCTCTTATGCTTTTCTGACTTCCTCCATTTTCCCCTTCTAATGCCTTCTTTTTTCTGCAGTTTGTTACTGACTTCGCCGTGCTGTATCGTTCACGCGATGAGCTGGTGAAGAAGAATAGTGAGCTGGAGCAAGAGAACCCTTCCCTAAAGCTAAAGGGTAAAGAGCTCGAGGCCAACTTCAAAGCCGTTGATGCTGCTTGGATTTCATTCGATTTGGCTCTTGCTACCGCCAACAAGGAGAAGGACGCTGCGGTCCAAGATTTGAAGGAGCTGAGGAAGGCGTATGACTTGGTTTGCTAGAGCAAACTTACAGTCCTTGAGGAGAACATGGCGCTCACTAAAGAGCTGAAGAAGAAGGAGTCTGAGGCTGTTACTGCCAAGGAAGACTCCTACAATTCTGGCTGGGCCGCAGCATATGAGGATGCTGAAGTTCAGCTAGGCTATATTAGCCGTATGAACTTCAAGAAAGGATGGAACAAGGCTCTCATTGCTGCTAGAGTAGATGTTGCATCTCCCCTTTTTGATGAGCATAACCCAGGGCCGAGGCCAGTCGTAGATGAGGACCCTTCCCCAGCCGTTGAAGGCTCTGATCCTGTTCCTCAGGCGCCCCCTGCTAACGTTTCTCCTATTGAGGAGACAGAGACCACCCCTACCGAGGACAGTGCTCCTATTGATGTTAATAAGAGGAAAGGGCCATCAACCTCTGGGCCACCTGAGGTTGCTAGTTAGTTATCTGATAGGATTGCTTTGTATTTTTTTTTTCCATTCTGTAAACTTTTTTTTTTCGGTTCGATGTAACTTTAATATTCATTAATGAAAAAGACTTCATTTATACTTGTACTGATTTGTCCCATTCTGTCCCTTTTCTTTCTCTTGCTTGTAGTTAGTTGATGTCAATGATTACATTCCTGCTACTTCCCAGTTGGGTAGGACCCTTCGTCCCAATTTGAGTCCCGAAGTTTGCCAGGCCTTCGTTAAGCTCTGCAAGTCCCTTAGGTCTAGAAATCAGAAGTATAAAGAGCAATCTGAGCTCGTGGCCAAGCTGAAGGACAGGCTCTAGGAGATGGAGGACATTAGTGCTTCAGTGTAAGAGGAGGTCAATGTGCTGAGAACAAGACTACTAGAGGCCATCGAGATCAACCAAATTGGGGAGGCTCTTCAGCAGGAGAATGAAGACCTGAGGAGAAAGTCTTACGACTTAGGGAGCATGCGTCGAGCACTTTCCAGCAGTTCTGCAAGGCTCCTCATCATCGCGAGCTAAATCTGGTCATAATGTTACTCCTCCTATGCCGCGAGGTCCCACTCTCCCTCCCCATCCATGAGCTGGTAGGAGCACCAGGGGCAGAAACAGGGAAGCAAAAGAGCTTCGTGATAAGGAAATGGAGGAACTCCGCGGTGATGTTCAGCGAGCATATGTAATTGCTGCTACGCTTCAAAGGGGTTGCGGCACTTGTTCAAGAAAGGTCCTCGGCAAGCGTGGACTGACGATTATGATCAAGGCTGGTCGGATGCTCCAACAAGGCTATCTGAGTTCGAGGAGCTTTCTTTCATTAGGGGATGGCTAAGTGCCTTGAAGGAGCTGCAAGTCCTGAGGAACTCAGTGCTATGGTATCGTCATGAGATGTCTTCCTCCACTCTGATGCCCAACCCATTCAGGAGGGACGATCGATGGATCCCCATCGATGCTATTCCTCGACAATTATTGGAGTCGAATGCGAATGAGGTTGTGGAAGAGTTTGATCCTGATCCTGATGACGGACGAAGAGCTCGAGTGGCTGATTATCTTGCTCGGAGGCTTCCACCCGCTTGAGATTTTTCCAATTGCTATTTTTTTTATTTTTGATAATGTAAATGCTTTGGGCGAGCTCGCCGACTAAGAATGTATTATCATCGTTGTAAGTATGATGGATTAATGAAAAGTTTATGTTTTGGGCAATTTTGCCAACTAAACGTGTATATCCTACTTTTCATATCCTTGCTGCTTTATGATCTTTTCTTTTGTTACCATGCAAGTGTCCCCCAGTCCAATATAACACCAAAGTACCATTGTTCCCCACTTTACCTTTTAGGTTGTGTCGTCACACTCCCTTAGGCCTAAGTAGGGCAATTGGCGAGGACACACCTGGTGTTGGATGTTTTCATCCGATCAGGATTTTTTCCAACCGAAGTAGGTTTGATGACCAGTATAAGATTTGGTCGTATTGCCTAAGAATCCTCTTTAGGGCTTTATATATTGCCAGGGGAAATTCTAAGAGGTCTCTCGTGTGTTATGACGATGACCTGAGGAGGGGTATTCCCTTGCTATAGTGACCATCGTGCCTGTTATTTGGAAAAGATGTGTGATAAATGCAGCTGTTATTGATCAGAGTGTAATCAATTAAGTAACTTTCATTAGTAATAAGGAAAATGAACTTCTATTTTCATAACAAAAGAATACAAGAAAAAGATCTAAAAATAGAATTTCTTGAGATTCACTGCGTTCCATGCTTGTGGTATTTCTCTGCCCTCCATCGTTTCCAAGTGATAGGCACCTTGCAGATCGTCTTTAGTTACTTTAAAGGGTCCTTCCCAGTTTGGGCCTAGCTTGCCATCTGACGACTTCACTGTGCTGCCCAGGACTTTCCTTAGAACATAGTCCCCAACTTGGAATGTCCTCGGGCTAACCCTTTTGTTGTAATGTTTCGCGAGCTGTTGCTGATAGTTCGCTAGCTTCACTAAGGCTAGCTCTCTGCGCTCGTCGGCTAGGTCGAGTTCAGTGAGCAATGCTTCATCATTCTGGCCTTGGCCGACAAGGTTGGATCTCATTGTTGGAAAACCTGCTTCTAGTGGGATGACTGCTTCCATGCCATATGTTAGCGAAAATGGGGTTTCTCCTGTTGCTCGCCGAGGAGTGGTTCGGTACGACCATAGAACATGGGGTAGCCCTATTACCCATGCGCCTTTGGCTCGCTCCAATCGCTTCTTTAATCCATCGATCACAGTTTTTTTGGAAGCTTCAGCTTGGCTATTGCTCTGAGGGTAGGCCACTGAACTGAAGTGGTGTCTGATCCCGTGTTCGTTACAGAAGTTCTGAAAGGGGCCACTTTCGAACTGCGTTCCATTATCGGTGATTATTTTTTTGGGGATTCCAAACCAAGTGATTATATTCCTCCATATCAACCTTATCATAGCAGCATCTCGGATGTTCGCCAGGGGTTCAGGCTCGATCCATTTGGTGAAGTAGTCAGTCACAACCAATAGGTATTTGCGATTACCGACGACGGTAGGCAGCGGTCCCACGATGTCCATTCCCCATTGGGCGAAGGGCCATGGGCTGGACAGGGACTTCAGGTCGCTAATGGGTTGGTGGTCCATAGGAGAGTGGAATTGGCATTTCAGGCATTTGCGGACATATATTGCGGAGTTCTTTTTGCATGTATGGCCACCAATAGCCTTCCTTCATTGCTCGAAAGGCTAGAGACCTTCCTCCGATATGACTTCCATAGATTCCTTCGTAAAGCTCGTGTAGCACTTTCTCGATTTCACCTGGGTGGACGCAACTAAGGTAGGGACCAGAGAAGGATTTCTTATACAAGTCGCCTCCTGTGGATAAGTGAAAGCGAGCAGCTTTAACTCTTATCTGGTGGGCAGTTTTCTTATCATCTGGGAGTGTGCCATCTTTTAAATAGTTCTTTAAGGGGTCTATCCAGCTGGGGGCTGATCCCACTTGGAGTATTTGTTCCACATTTGTTAACTTGCTGTTATGGTTAATGCTCGAACAAATGAGGAAATCGATGGGGATGACCCTCTTAAGGTCAGAGTCAACTGTCGAACTCAAGGCTGCTAAGGTATCAGCATGACTGTTTTGCCCCCTGGGAAACTGCTGGATGTTGATCTCTTCAAAGCTTGACATTAATTCTCTCACCAAGGCGAGGCAATCTGCCATTCTTTCATCCTTTGCATTGTAATATCCACTTATCTGATTGGAGACTAGTTAAGAGTCGCCGAACACCTGTAAACATTTTGCTCCTAGAGTTTGTGCCTTTTGGAGACCGGCTATTAGGGCTTCGTACTCTGCTTCATTATTGGAGGCTACAAATCCAATCCTGATTCCTTGTTTGAGGATTGTGTTTTCTGGAGTGATGAGGACAATGCCTACTCCTTCCCCCTTTAAGTTGGAGGCTCCATCAACGAAGAGTCTCCAGGTTCTCTCTGTTGCTTGGTTCTTCTCTTGCCTTGTTGGTTGAGGTTGGTCGGAGAGTTCTTCGCCCGTGAATTCGGCTATGAAATCAGCAAGGATCTGACCCTTGATAGCTGTCCTTGGTTGAAATTGGATGTCAAATCGGCCGAGCTCGACTGACCACTTAGACAGTCTGCCCGACAAGTCCGCTTTCCTTAGGACCGCCTTAAGGGGATTCAATGTAAGGACGATGATAGTATGAGCTTCGAAATAATGCTTCAGCTTCCTCGAGGCTATTACAAGTGCAAAGGCGATCTTCTCCAATGGTAGATACCTTTGCTCGACGTCTAATAAGGTTCTGCTCGCGTAGTAAACGGGGTGTTGGATTCCTGCAACCTCGCATATTAACGCAGAGCTGACAGTGTGATTGGATACGGAGAGGTACAGGTACAAAGAATCCATTTGCTGTGGTATGACAAGCAGCGGTGGGGAGCTTAAGTAGGACTTGATCTCGTCCAAAGCTCGTGAGCAGTTTGGGCTCCACTCTATCGATTTACTCCCCTTTAGAAGCTGAAAAAAGGCTTGCACTTCTCGAAGGATTTGGAGATGAAGCGATTTAAGGCGACGAGCATTCGAGTGAGCTTCTGCACGTCCCGGATTATTCGAGGGGGTTGTACCCTGTTGATTGCATCGATCTGGTCTGGATTAGCTTCTATGCCTCTCTTACTGATCAAGTACCCAAGAAATTTTCCTGACTGGACACCGAAGGAACACTTGCTCGCATTAAGTTTCATCCGGTACTTCCTGAGGATTTCGAAGGTCTTTGACAGGTCCGAGAGGTGATTTTCCTTCTTCTTGCTCTTAATGATCATGTCATCTATGTAGACCTCCATTGTGTCTCCCATTTGATCCTTGAACATTTTAGTGACCAGCCGCTGATAGTGGCGAGCTCTTCCGAGTTGTTCGCGGAAGTCATCGTCTGACTCGCCTCCTTCGACCTTTTGAGATTCTCGCCTAGGGCTCCTTCCTCGGCTGCGAGACTTGCTCGCCTGAGTGCTAGGAGTGTGGTATGGGCGTCTCCTATTATCGGGATGAAGCTCCCTCTCTAGTGCTTCCAGCCTTCTTCTCAAGCGAGCATTCTCAGCCTCGTATCTGGGAGAAGACTCTCTCTGCTCGTGGAGCCTTGCCTCGTACGCATCAATCAATCTGGATATCTGCGTGGACCTTGCTGGTCCCTGACTTTCTTCTGAGGCTGGCCTTTCCAGGCAAGCTCTCTGATCTGAACGTCGAACTTCAGACCTAATCCTGCGAGGAGCAGGTGGCTCTTGAATATCTCCTGCCTGAGGGGCATTGCTGCTGTGACCGGACATCTTAAACTCCTTTCTTGGTGTGGGCTCTTCTCAGGGAAAGATGAACGTTTCCCACAGACGGCGCCAATTATGGTGACAATTATTGTTCAACACAAATATATAAGAAGAAAGCATTCACCAAGTGAGAACAAGGAATATAAAATGACAATCACACAACAAAGGATGTACGTGGTTCAGCAAAGATGTGCCTACGTCCACGGTGGTGCAATTGATATTATTTCTATATACTCCGGAGAGTAGTTACAGAGAATATAAAAACTGTCCTTTTGCCCCGGACCTAGGGTTTAATATATACATGTACATGTAGGTAAGTGGAGGTGACGAGTTCCCCCACGTCTTCCATCTCCCCTATAACTTCCCTTAATGAGAACGTGGGGGGAGACCGGATCAAAATAAGAGATGAGGGGCCTGGACTTTGGGCCGCCAGGACTGGGCTACTCGTCCAGGCCCATGGTCCTAATTCCGGGTACCCACATTATGTATAAGTAACATAAAGCAAGGAGCATATACAAAGCATGGTGATATATATAAGGTGTGAAAGATGTGAATATACATAAATGAGAGAGAGATATGTGCAATGTGAGAGAGACATGGAAATATGTATCATGGAAGTGTGTGCAAGCGAGGATATGGTGGATATATACACAAGTGGTATGTGAATCATGTGAGTAAGAAGAATAAAAAAGTGGATATGTATATAAACATATAGAAAAATGAAGAAGAGGAGAAAAGAAGGAAAAGAAAACCCATGTAAAAAAAGTCTAGTCTTGTAAGAAAAAATTCCTAGTGAAGTCACCACTATGGTCGTCCAAGATCTAACGAGAGGTTATCCTCGAAAAGAAAAAGATTGGAAGGTGTGGATCAAGGAAGAAAGTCCTCCTTTCGCCACTCCCGTGATATTCGCAGGCCCCCGCAGACATAAATTGACCATTGTCAAAGGGGTAAAATATAGATAATGGAGTCTCAAGCCTATTTTTCTCAAAATAGGAAAAATATGTAGCCGACCCCAAAGAAATAGCATAAAAGGGAAAGTGATACGTAGGAAACCAAATATATCATAGGTGTGGGGACTAGTCTACAAAATGGGAAGGTGTTAGGCACCCATTCCTCCCTGTCGGTCTTTCATGGGCTGTGATAATATTCTTCTTTTTCTCCACAATGCAATTTATGTGTATAATGTGTGAGGAGTGAAATATGTGAGAAAATAAATCTTTATACTCACGCCATGGAAAAAAGGGGATGAGTCATTCCGAGGAGTATTAATAAAAGGAAAGAAATAATCTCAAAGGTAACTGAAATGTGAGCAGCATACCGGATCACAATCCATCGCAAAGAATGGAATACACATGTTTGATGGGAGTGCTAAAAATATAAGATATAAAAAAGGCTACGCTATAAGAAATACACCAGATCATAATCAATTATAAGGAAATGGATATGTATGTTTGACGGGATTGCGAAAATGAAAAAGAAAAAAAAATATAAAAATATAATATAATATGAGCAACACACTAGATCATGATTCACTATGTGGAAATGAATATGCATTCCTGACGAGGTTGCTAATTACATATAAACTACTATGTATGTATGTATGTATGTATGTATGTATGTATGTATGTGTGTATATATAAACATATACATAAAAATGAGAATGAATAAAGTGAAAAAAAAAAGAAAAAAGGATTCGAATCCCGAGGAAACTTCGAGATGCCTCCGTGGATAGAAATGACATCAAAGTCCATGTAATTCAACCTCATAGGGGTGGGATTTAGCCCATGAATCCAAAACTAGAATTTTATTATTTTGGTTTGTTAAAAAACGTGCATAAGTGAGGTAAATGTAGTATTATAAATGGAAGGAAAGTTCTGATTTGGGGTTTAAGGATCAAATCCTCTTTTTGTTTTTTTGAGTTTATAAAAATACGTTTGGTGAATATATAAATAGTAAAAGAGTGATTAAGGTGAGAAAATGACAATTAAATGTAAACAATATTCAAATAGGTGGAAGTGAATTATATCACTTAAATAAGAAGTTAGAATGAATAGGATTTTGACCTTATTTGAAGCATGAATTCTGACTTTAATGATAATATAGGCTGATTTTTATGGTGATGTAATGGTCGAAAGGCGAGGTAAGAAAGGTGAGGTGTATGGGTGATGTAATGGAATATGGGAATAATGTTTTGAAATTGAGGTGTAAAATACTAGGCACATATATTTTCGACAATGATTTCTTTGGATCTGGAAAGGGGGTCGTTTCAAATGAGGTCATGAACCTCTTTAAATAGGAAACTTTAGGGATGGGGGCTCTTTTAAACGACACATGCTTAGGCATTCCTATCAACATACTCGCTTACTTTAAGGCCAATATATCGATAGGCACAGGTCCAAGGGTGCATATAGGTAGTAAAAAATGGACGTTTTTAAAAAAAGGGGCATAAAATGCAAACCATATGTCCAAATAGTGCACGACTAGGCCGATTGGAAAGAATATTCATAGATTTCAAAAATTTAATTGATCAACTCTCAGGTCCAAGAGTTGAACAAAGTTAAATGGATTTTGAAGGTAGCCAATTGGAAACATAAGGTAAATTCCAACCGTAAAGCAGATCTGCAGACGGTATGAACCATTAGAAAGGTCTTCATAGACCTATGAAAGTTCATTTAGTTACCCCTAGTTTTGACAGTTGATCAATATCAAACGAAGCTCGAAAGCATCCAAGGACCTCTAAATTAGGGTTCCAAAGAGAAAAAGTAAGTAAATTCGAATCGAAAGGAAAATTCACGCACGGTATGGATCGATGAAAGGGTATTCAGAGACTTATAAAATTTCATTTGGTTACTCTTAGTTATAAGAGTTGACTGGAGTCAAATGCAGATCAAAAGCATTTAATGGTCTCTTTATTAAGGCCCTGAAGGGAAAATACAAGTAAATGTGAACCATAAGGGAGATTCATGCATGATATGGACCGTTAGAAAGGGTATTTAGAGCCTTATGAAATTTTATTCGGTTAACTTGGGTTTTGAGAGTTTATTCGAGTTAAACAGAGCTCGAAAGCATCGAGTTATTTATAGATTAAGGTTTCGAACGAAAAGGAAGTTAATTGCGAACCTTAAGTCATATTCACGCGGGGTATGGACTGTTAAACAGGATTTTTAGGGACCTATGAAAATTTATTCAGTTAACCTTGGTTTCAAGAGTTGATCAGAGTTAAACATGGCCAAGACATGTTCGATGATCTCTAAATTAGTGTTCTGAAGGGAGGATCGGGGTGCGATGGTTGAAAAGGTTGTGTTAGGGACCAATGAAGGCGTATGAGTGGTAATAAAATGAGGGTATTAAAATTGGGTGTATACACACTCAAGGAGGGAATTTCCATTTCAATAAGTAGCACAAATTTCATCCCATAGACAAGTGATAATGGAGTAGCCTAAATGGGTAACCTGTATCCCTATAGTTCATGAGAGATGCGATCATCCAAGTATCGACATCCCTCAATAATTTTTCTTGATATTGATTTCATGTTCCTATTTGTTGATTCTAAGACACCGTTCATATGGGGGTGATATGGAGATTGTTTGTGCCTTTGGATTTCGTACTCTTTAATGAGATCTGTGACTTTCACTTTAAAATGCATCCCATTAATAGATATCAGTTCAAATAGAACCCCATAATATTCTTTTTGTATGAATTGATCCACCTTTTTGGCATTTAGTATGACCCGTTTGGTGAAATAGTCCATGGAAACCAAAATGAATTCATGATCGTTTGACTCTTTTGGTGTTACTTTTCTAATGATATCAATTCCCACGTTGAAAAAGGACATGGAAATGTCATGCTGTAGAGTTCCCTCAGAGGTAAATGCTATAAATTCATGAATCGTTGGCATTTCAAGTATCTTTGGACGTATTTTTTATAGTCGTGTTAAAGATTACGCCAATAATACCATAACCTTTTCTGTTAGCATGTTTCCATTCATATGGGGGGCATATTCTCCTCCATGTATTTATTACATCACTCTTCCTTCTTTAAATTGGTTAAGATATAATAAGTGGGTACTATTAGGGTGTTTTTTTTGTACAAGTATCCTATACACAGGATGAACTGGGCAACCCATCGTCAAAGGCCAATCTTATCCTTCTTGCTTGATCCGGAGGAGTAATTGTATTTTGAAGAAGCTATTTTATGTCTTGATACCATAGCCCTTCGTCGATGGTCTCGGTCATGCAGATTTCATACATGAAACCTTCTTGTTCATGCTTTCCCATGTCTATTTGTACTTTACCCACATCTTTCGAGATGTCCACCAAGGAGTCTAGGGTATAAAATGCATTAAAAAAGCTATTATGATCCCTAGGAAGATAAAATAATTTAATATCATGAAATATAGCAGTAACTTCCTCCAAGTAATCATAGTAGGGTGGGCTTTTTTCATTTTCGACCTTTGAATGTATTAAAATTTGGCATATGGTAAGGGTTGCATCCCCATAAACGTAGATATTTATCACTCCTTTTTTATGGGATATTTTCATTCCCACTATCCAAGCTTCATATTCAGGAATGTTGTTGGTGCAGTCATAATTAAGCTTAATGGCCATAAGTTGGTGCCTCCCATATGGTGAAATAAATAACATGACGATGCCAAAACATTTTTTATATGAAGCTCCATTGATGTATAATTTCCATATATCTTCTTCTTAACCCCACATTACCATAACATCTTCATTTGAAAAGTGGACAACAATTTCGTCTTGTTCATCTATAGGGGATTCAATTAAGTAGTATGTGACGTCCTGCCCTCTGATGGCTTTTTAATGTTCATATTTGGTATAAATCTCTCTAAAGAGGAATATCTATTTATCCATTCTACTAGTTAATAAATGGTTTTTAAGTAGGTATCTTATAGGATCCATGCGAATGATTAACTTAATTTCAAAGACGATCATGTAATGCTTTTAACTTTTGCATTATTCATAGTAGGGATATGCAATATTTTTCCTGGATCGTATATCGTTGTTCACATTCATTGAGTTTTTGACTGGCATAGTATATAACTTGTTTATTGTGGGATTCTTCGATGCACTGAGCCAATATGGCTCCTGATGTGGTGTTCGTGATCTTAAGATACACGAGAAGAGGATGTTTGGGTAATGGTGGAGCCTATATGGGAAAGTTAGTCAGGTAATACTTAATTTTATTATAGGCTTCTTGGTAAGAGAAGTTCCATATGTGAGTGGAGTCTTTATGGAGAAACTTGAAAATTAGTTCTCACATAGAGTTCATTTGAGAGATAAACATACCGATATACTTTGGCCTTCCTAAGAAGCCACTGGCTTTCGATGGTGGAATTTTTCGGATGACATTGAATTTAGTGAGATCCGCTTCGATTACCTTTTTGGTGATAAGAAATCCCTACAACTTCCCCTTCGTGACTTCGAAGATGCACTTTTGGTGGTTTAAATGCACTTAGTACATACCTAATCTTTCGAAGAACTTCCTTAATGACAAAACGTGTCCTTCCCATATTTTGGACTTGATAATAATCTCTTCCACATATACCTCAACTTCTTTGGGGTTCATATCATGCATTGAGGTGGGAGGTCCTCGTTGGTAGGTGGCACCGATGTTCTTTAGTCCGAATGACATTACTGTTTAGCAAAATGTACCCCAAGGGGTAGTAAATCTGTTTTCTCTCAGTTCTCTGGTTGCATTTTGATCTGATTGTGTTGGCAAATCCATCCGCGAAGGACTCAAGTTTGTGATTTGCGGTGTTACCAATGATCATAATAATGTTCGATAGTGGGTAGTTATCTTTAGGACTAGCTTCATTAAGATCTCTATAATCGATATAGATCCTCATATTTCCTACCATTTTTGGGACATGCAAAATGTTGGATAATCATGTGAGGTATTTAACTTCCCTTTGAAAGCCTACGTCTAGCTGCTTCATGACTTTATCTTTTACCTTGAGGGACCATTCTGGCCTAAGCTTCTTAATTTTTTTCTTAACATGTTTGTCTTCTGGATACGTAAGTATGCAATGAACAATAATCTTGGGGTCGATCCCTAGCATATTAGCATAAGACCAAGCAAAGACATCAATGTATTCTTTGAGTATTTGGATAAGTTAGGACCTTTCTAGATCGTCTAAAGAGGTTCTTATTTTGATTTTTTTATCTCTTTTGAAGACCCTAACTTAACCAATGCCATTTTTTCATCAGGCAACACGTGATGGGTTGGTTTATTGTTAAGCCCTTTTAAACGGTCTTTTAGCTCTTCATTATGTAAATTTAGTTCATTAATTTGATTTTCACATTTATCATCATCAATGTCTTGTAGACAAGGATACTCAAACTTGAAGTTTATTTCATCAGAAAATCGATTAACATGATCAAGTACATCAAAGTAGTTCGTTATAATATCCTTCTCCTCAAAAGTGGGATTACAAATGGCCGTAATGGTGCTCTTTCTAAAGCATATGTGCCACCTCATCCTCTAAAGGGTTCTCAGCCTCTGAAAGGTGGCAGAAGGTCGAGTTGGTCTCTTTTTCCATCATTTCATTAAACATTTCAATGTTTCTTATATCCTCAAGAGGATCCCAGTTAGTAAGGGGTTTGTATAGTTTTCTAACTAGATCACTTGTATCTGCGAGGGACTATCCCAGAACAATAGTTTTCTAACTAGATCACTTGTAGCTGCTGTTGATCTATATCTCTTCTGCATATAATTAGACCAAATGTTTCCACCTTTGTAGAAGGAAGTCCACAGTTTGCAAGAATAAGCTTTTATGATATCAGATAAGTTTTTGATCCCCACACCACCTTCATCATAAGGAAGACACATTTGATTCCAGCTAATCCATTTGTACTTCAATTTATCTCCCTGAGCACCCCAAATGAATGTTACAAAATTTCTTTCTATCCACTGAATAACACTGATTGGAGGATCAAGAACACATAAAATATGAAAGGACATAGATTGAAGGCCAAATCTAAGCAGTGTATTTCTCCCCGTATGAGATAACATTTTCCCGGACCATTTTGTGACCTTATTCGTCAATGCTGATTCTAAAGCTCTAAACAGCCGAGGTGACCTCCTACCCGTGTAAATAGGAACTCCCAAGTATTTCAGAGGCAGGTTTCGCTCTGTAAAATTTATGACAGATTTAATTATAATGCGCCTAGCAGATGGCGTATTAGCTGGGCAAGAAAAGGACGACTTGGCGCTTTTGATGAGCTGCCCAGCTGTACATTCATATTGCCTCAGAAAGGATTTTAAACAAGACAAACTCCTTTTTATCACCGTTTGTAAATATTAGACAATCATCAGAAAAAGATAATGAAGATATGATGTCACAACCTGGAGGAATTGAGAATTTTTTGATTTGGCCTTGAACCATTAGATTATGCAGACCCCTTGACAGAATTTCAGTGACAATAATGAAGAGGCTTGGTGAGAGCGGATCACCTTGTCGGACTCCACACTTATATTTGAAGAAAACACAAGCTTTACCATTGACTCATATCGAGTACCATCAGTTTGATATGGCACGCCAGACTAAATCAATCCAAAATTCCGAGAAGCTAAAAGCACGAAAAACTTTAATAATACAAAGCCAATATACTCTATCATACGCCTTTGACATGTCCAATTTGATTAAAACATTGTAACCCCGCACTTTGTTTTTGAAGTTGGACATAAGTTCTTGAGCCATTAATATATTATCCATAATGCTTTGACCCTTGACAAAACCCGCCTGAGAATTTGAAATAATTTTTGGCAGCAACTGTCCAAGCCTATTGTTCATGATTTTTGTAATAATTTTATTCCAGAAATTACATAAACTAATAGGCCTATAGTCGCGACAAAAATAAGGTTTTGCTATTTTTGGAATGAGAATCACATTTGTAGAGGTCCAGCTCCTTGGAAGTGAATTACCTGCAAAAAAAGAAATAATAGCTTTATAGAGGTCAATATTAATGATATCCCAACAATGTTGGAAAAACCATCCATTGAAACCATCCGGACCAGCTACGCTATTTTTATCCATCCATTGCACGAGAGGTTTGTATACATACTAAGTGTAATTAATTTTCTATCTTTTAACCTCCTACCCTTGGTGAACTAAAGTCCTATATTTTCTTTAATAGCTCTCCACTGTGTTTCCCATTACTGTGAAAAGTTTTTCAGTGATTTATTGCTCCTTGAAGGTATTTGATATTTCTCAAATGAACCTTTCTCTTATGAAACATCATTTATATTCTCTAGAAACTGACATAATATTTTTAATAGGTTACTACTTGTCTATTACCTTCTTTTGCAGTGAGCAGTTTTCTATCTCAACCCTTAACTCATACTACGGTGGCTAGCTCTAGAGGGGTATTTTTTTCGAGCACCCTTTTATTTTTCATACATTCGTTTTGTAGCTAACAAACATGATGTACTTTGTGTATGGAAGAAAACAAAATAGTAATGAAGATGTGACTTGCTAATGGCTAAAATCAAGATCAGATTTTGGTTGTATCTTGTGAAAATTAAAACACATGATTGACAACATGGAGGAAGCTAAGGTGGTGGAGACCAAGGATGGAACTATTTCTGTTGCTTTTGCATTTGCTGGATATCAAGAAGCTATAAAGAATAAAAACCATAATTTTTTATCAAAAGCATTTGATGAATCTTATAATGGGTTTGATTGTGGAGATGGAGGTTCAATTGGTGCCATTGTAGTCCTTAACAATGAAGTAATTTTGAGTTGTCGCAACATAGTGTTAATAAACACAGATCCAACTATTCATCCTGAGGTGACTGCTATTAGAGAGGTGTGTAAAAAGCTCAACCAGATTGAGATCTTAGAGTGTGAAATATATGCGTCTTGTGAGTCTTGACCCATGTGCTTTGGTGATATTCACGTCTCTCGAATTGAGAGGTTGGTTTATGGAGCTAAGGCCGAGGCAACCATAGCTATTGGATTTGATGATTTCATTATAGATGCATTGAGGAGTACTAGTTTTTATCGGAAGGCTCAACTAGAAATTAAAAGAGCAAATGGGAATGGGGCCATGATTGTAGTGCTGGTATTTGAGAAGACCAAAGAGAAGTTCAGAATGTACTGAGTTCTCCAGGTCCTCATCAGGTGCTACTTTCACGTATCTTTAATAATTCATTTTACCTTTTTGACTACAATTGTTCATCCATTCTGATTAATTGGTTTCACTATTTATCAGGACAAATTTCCAAATAGTGTCAATTTGTATGTTTTGGCAATACTAAGGACAAAAACCACTTTGAGTCATATGATAGTCTTTACGTGTTGTGATTCCATTAAAGATTATGACGTTGACATGAAGACTTAGCGTCCAAGCTTCAAGGATAGATCATGCCAAAATTTAGCTGCACATCTTAATCTTCACCCGATTTTATGAGATTCTCTTAGGTATGAATGCATAATGGTTTATGGTTCTCATAATTTTTTATAAGGATGTTATATTTTATTTAGAGCTACTTTTTAAAATGATTTTTACAAATATTTTCTGAGTTAAATTGAGTTTAGAGTCATACGAACAAAGGACTACATATTATTTAATCAAACGAATTTAAACTTCTTTCAAACGATTTTGCACTCTCTTAAAAAAACTTGCTTTTTGTTAAATGAGATACTTATTTCGTTCGAACGACAACTGTTTCTTGTTCGAATGACGCATCACCTCGAAAAACGTGTTTTATTATTTAAGGCGTCTTTGACTAAAAAAACGGCGTGCAAAACAGAAAAGAAAGATATGAGAATTTTTCAATTTTTTTACAAATTTTTTCCAAAGCTGAAACATAAACATCCTTCCTATTTTAAGATTTGAGTTTACATAATCGTTATGTCATAGAGATCTTGGTTTGCACCACTAGGTTGATTTTTCCATCATTAGAAGAACTATTTTCGTGTGGTGAACTCCGTGTGTGTTGATTACAATGAAAAAATGTGGAATTCGTGTTCCTAATCGTAGACAATTGCTAAGGCTGTATTGGTGAATACCGAGGCATATGTGTACTTATTTTTTATGGAACTGGCGTAGGTGGACTCCTACGTTGCTCTATGGATGAGTGGTAGAAGGGAATAAGAGGCGTCAAGGCTTGTAGAGTCGAGTCGTTGTGTAAGACTAAATTCTCTCTTTCTAATTTTTGTATTATAGTGATGGCCTAGACTGGGTCGTCCGAGATTTTCTCCTTTATTGGTTTCCTCAAACATCGGTATTGTGAACTTTCTTTACTTTATCTTCTTAATCTCACTAGATGCATGTTTAGGATTCAGAAGATAAAATTGGGTTAATTAAATTGGTTCACATATTTGGTGCATAATAAAATTGAGAAAATTTTAAAAAGATTATCTTTGCCTAAAGCATATACTCTTAGGGGCCTTTTCAAATTGGTATTAGAGCTACAACACTAGGTGGTCGTGTGAGTGATCCCGTGTGTCTTTAGGTATGAATTTTGGAGGGTTTGATGGCTTTTGAACACCTATGTTTGATGGGTCAAACTATGCTTATTGGAAAATGCGTATGAAGTGTGCACTTAAATCTATAGATGAGCATGTTTGGTTAGTAGTTAAAATTGAGTGGCCTCAACTAGTCCCGAGAGAGGGAGAGGTCATTAATTTAAAACCCGTTGAGTCGTGGACTGATGCTGAACATAAATTTTGGCTATATAATTCTAAAGGTTTACATGTTCTATTTTCTTCAGTCACCCGGGAGCAAGTTTGCCGTATTACAACGTGTGAGACGTTAAAAGAGGTTTGGGATATACTCCAACTCACCCATTAAGGAACCAATGCTGTTAAGGCTTCTAAACTCTAAAACCTCCCCAACCAGTTTGAGATGATTAAGATGTTAGAGAGTTATAACTTTAATGAGTTCTACGCTAGATTGTTCGATAAGTTAAATCGTTGTATAACTTGGGAGAGAAGATACCCGACAACTGAGTCACAATGAAGATCTTAAGGCCGTTGACAGATATAATTGATCCAAAGGTGACTATTTTAAACTCTTTAGGTATGCGTGACTCAACTAAACTAGAAGAGATTATAGGTGCCTACAAACTTATGATCTTGACATGTTTAACTCACAAGAAAGTGCCAAAGAAAGAAGCGGGTATTTCTTTAAAAAACCTTGAAAACGCAGTTGGATCCCCGGATTTTAATAATGTCAAATTAAAATATATAATTTCCTTTTCAATAGATGCGGAAGCGTTGAGATGGTTTTAACAAAAATAAACAAGGCCGAGTTTTAATATCTTACAAAACAAATTAAAACAAAATTCAAGTCCTAGAATTTGCCTAAGTCATAATTAACTATTATTCAAAGTTAGGCGAAACCAAATTAATGCAAGTGACTTGAATAAACCAAATTAAATGAGTGTGATAATCAAACCCGATTTTATCTTGAATTAAACCTAAAGCATGCGTTCTAAATGATGAGCAAGATAAAATGAACAAAGTCACACAACACCGCGATGTACGAGGAAAAACCCACTAACGGGAAAAAAACCTCGGGACGGCCCTAGCCTCAAATCCACTAAAAATGGTATTACAAAATACAAGACAAAAGACTTACTTCCTAAACTCGAACCCTCTCAAGCCGTGATGCTTCTTCTTATATCAACCTCCAATTAGCGGATAACCAACGGAGCTCCACCGTGGTCTCGGAATACACCGATGGGAAAATTAGGCACACCGTCACCCAAACATGGAGCCTTTCTCCTTGTGGGTAGAATCTTAACAAAAGTCTTCTTTGTGATGGGGTGTAGAAGCAAACCCGAAACGTCTCTTGAATGCGGTAGAGAAAACCGGTGCCAAAGAACTCCAAGCAATTGATATCTATATATGGAACTTGGAATAAACAACAATGGGTGTAAACTAAGTGTTTAAAGATTTTTTCTTTAAGTTGAAGAACACTTAAAACATGAACATTTTCCTTTTTGGAATGATCTCTCAAACTCTCTCTAGGAGATGTATTAGGATGGAAAAGTTAGAAGGAAAAATGTGTTTCCCGTCCCTCATAAGGCTGGAAAAAGTTGGTTAAGAAAAAAGTGGGGATCATGGGAGAAAACTGCCAAAAAACTGCTCAAAACTGTTCCCGCCTGGCATTCTCGTTCGAACGACTTTGACTGTCGTTCGAACGAGGTTTCTAACGAGCGACCAGCCTGGGCTCGTTAGAACCTCGTTAGATACCTCGTTAGAACGAGAAAGTCGTTCGAACGACTTATTTAACGACTGACCAGTTAGGTTAGAAAGCAGTCTCGTTCGAACGAAGTTTGGTTCGAACGAAAAATCTCGTTCGAACGAAATTTCGAACGAGTTTCAGAAATTTTTGTTAAATTCTATTTTGGCCCAGAAATATTTATATATATTAATATAAAGTTCTTTTTAAATTATTTCTGAAATAAAACAGGGTTTTATTAAACCTAACACCCAAATAAACATTGTTCCAAGTTCTATATAAATATAAATACATTCATACCTTGGGAGCATGGAACCTAAGTTGATGACGTACAAACGAGGCACATAAACTACGGCATGTTGATGATGCTTTATACTCTTTGCCGCTACGTCTTCAACAAACACTTCATAGGTCTTGAATATTACAATTAAATAAAATCCTATGAATAAATGTTTTTGTCCGGAATTGAGCCAAAACTATATATGGACTCAATTTGAAATTTGTGTCCTTACAAATCTCCCCCTTTGGCTATTCCGGGACAAAAAACAAACAAAAATCCTAAAGGGCCGTCAAGCTCTACTAGACTCAAAACATAACCCGCCCAATCTTGACTCAACCCAAGGATTAAACTCTTTGCCATAGAAAGATGCCGCTTTATAATAATTCCTGCACACTTAAGCAAACTCATCAAATGCATAGGGAATATCAAAATATTAAATGCAATTAATTACTTACTCCCCCTAAATTAATTCTCCCTTTAAACACAAGACCTACTTAGAAAGACGTCTCCCCCCAAGATAAATCTCCCCCAAACGAAGATACGATAATACTAGGATTAGATAACATTTCTCCCCCTATCATCATTCTCCCCCTTTTTGTTCGGGAATAGGCAAAGGATAAAGAACTAATAAACCGTATGTGAAAGCTTAAAGTGTTAAGACATGAAAGCATATGGGCAATTAAAAGCAAGGCAAAGACAAACAAATATCATATATATATATATAGTAAAAATATATCAATGAACCACTTGCATATATATATAGATATAAACACACACATGACACAAAATACAATAAGTTTGCACACTCGTATGGCAAAAATGTGTCATATGGAAACGGAAGTGTAGGGGTGTGAACAAGCAACAATTAAATTTAGACCCAAACACTTAAGAAACGTTCACGGAGTTCTCATTTGATTGCAAACTTCATCACAGTTAAATATAACCTCATGTGACAATATAAAGATTGAACTCAATGAACAAACATACACAATGCATACAAGCTTAGCATGATGATGATTCTACAAACCAAATAGAGTCATGACATTAAAGACAACTAGGATAAACGGACATTGTGCAAACCATTGATATACCATCCAATTCTCCCTCAATGAGCATATATATTCTTTTGTTTGTGAATGAATATATCAAACAAACCTAGGCCTTGGCAATTGCTTTTTGTTTAATGCCAAATATTCTGTTTTTAGGCCTTTGGATCACGTATTTCTTTTAGATCCAATCAACGGTGGCTTACAATCGCAAACGATTTAATTCATCCTTTCGGAGCCCTTCCCCGTGCATATATGAATTTATCATGTTTTCATTTTTCACACAAATCTCACATGCAACGGATTTTGACATGCACTAGTCCTCCTAGGTCATGGATATGTAGATGACTAGATTGATAGGAGAACACCTCAAAAAGCTCAAATATAACATGTGACATTAAGATTTCAAAAGAGCTCGTGCATGTGTGAATAGAGTCATATAGAAATAGAATCCATTTAAACAATACAAAATCCAACTACTCCATATAAAACATGGTAAAGAACATTTTAAGGATTGAAAATCTAAACCAAAAGTTCTAGCCACATGGAAGCATAAACGATAGGATTCAAACACAAATATATGCCACATAAAGTGTGTCAAACAAAAATACACACAAAACAAAATCTTTTTGAGTTTTTAACATTTTTAAACAAAAATAAATATTTACTCAAAAGGACAAACAAAAATCATTTGTATTTTTCATTAAGCTTAAATGAAATAAATAAAACACAAATGAGAAACAAAAATCTTTTTATATTATGCAGTCGATTCAAACACAAAATATAATACAAAAAATAAACAAGTCATAATTTCTAGCATGTGATATGAAATAAGGCAATGACTAGAAAATGACTAAACAAGCATACATTTAGCATGTGAATATAGCATGAAGTACAAAAGCTAAAGTATGCAAACACTAACACATTCATCCTTTAGATTTAGCAAGGGAGGAAGCATGTGTAAGTAAATGAGAATCAAAATCCCTATTTTGTAAGGCAACCAAGTCGGATTTCCTAACCCAAATTAATGAAGAATTACTATCTTGGGGTGTAGGAACGTTAGATATCGTGGTTACTTTACTATGGGATTTTCTAGGAATTCGTTTAAGATCTAAACAAAATTTCCTAAGATGACCTTGTCGACCACAATGTGTACAAGTGAGATCATGTCGAAAAGATTTATCTAAGGGGTGATCATTAAATGCATTCCTAGAAGATTCTCCTAAAACATTGGTTTTGACTTTAGGGTTAAAATCATTACAAGAATTGAAGCCTAAACCAAAAGTGTCATTTTTAATTTGGACCGTTCCTAACATTTTATCAAGTTTTTCCGAACGACATTCCAAATCAAATTTGACATTACTAGAATCTTTTAATTTATTTTCCAATTCAACAATATTAGATTCTAGTAAAGAATTACGCTCTTCAAAAGCAAGAAGCTCCTTTTTCAAGGATTCCATTAAACCCCTAAGGCTATCTCTCTCGCCTTCTACATATTCAATCTTCTCTTGAAGAGTCCTCACATGTGTCCTAAGGTCTTCTATTAAGGCACTTTCATCAATGACCTTGACACTCTCTCTTAAACTCGCTTCTAACTTCAAATTAGCTCTTTTCAATTTAATAGATTCTTTATATAATTCATGAAAAACATTTTGAAGTTCACTCATATCAACCTCATCTTCATTTTCACTCTCTTCTTCTTTTTCACTCTCACTATCATCAAAAATAAGAGAATCATGTACAATGACCTTGGAAGTGGCATGTGCTATAATTTCATCATCCGATGAGTTCTCATTATCACTCACATGTGCCATAAAAGCCACAAAATTTTTCTTAGTGGGGGATTCGGGATTCTCTTCCTTATCACTATCACTAAGGGTCGCATTATATGAAATGGGTCGTTTACCCTCTTTCCTTAGTTTAGTGGGGCACTCAAAAGCCCTATGGCCATAACCTTCACAACCAAAACATTTATTAGACTCGTCCCGATCAATATTTTCATTACTAGGTTTAGGGATCTTATCGGCTTTAGAAATCTTCTCGTTTTTATCCTGTTTAGAAGATTCAAATTTCTTAAAATCATTTTTAACTTTATCTTTGTTAAATTTAAGAAATTTTCTAAATTTACGAGCAAACAAAGCCATATCTTCCGAGTCACTATCACTATCGCTCTCTACTACTTGTTTAACCTCTTTGCGGGCTTTTAAAGCAACGCCCTTTTCGATTTTCTTTTCATTTTTAGAGGGAAACATATCTAGTTCATAGGTTTGTAAATCACCTACAAGCTCTTCTAATTTTGTAGAGGCTAAAGTGGGTAAAGAATTTAAAACGATCACTTTAGGAATAAATCTATCGGTAGTGACCTCAAAATTTTCTTTACAACACGATCGTCAGGTATTTTCTCTCCCAAGTTAAAGGATGAATTAACAATATCAGAAAGTCTAGCATAAAATTTATCAAAAGTTTCTTTTTCATCCATTTTGATAGTTTCAAATTGAGTGGTGAGGTTTTTGAGTTTTGAAGCTTTAACGACACTCGTTCCTTCATGAGTTAATTGTAAAATATCCCAAGCTTCTTTAGCGGTTTCACACGTCATAATACGTTCTTAATATAGGATTAACACTTATCAAGACACGTTTGTTTGTTCATTAATTTGCACCTTTGTCAATTTGATCCAAATGGGGGATTAGAGTACATCTATATAATTTATATTATCTTTTTTATGCTTTTCTTGATACTACTCACTTACTTAAAGTTATATATTTTGTGCAAATTCTATTAGAGATTTTTTATTCATTGAGTCTAGGATAAAATATTGTTAGTTGAGTTATATTTTACACCTTTCTTATTATTTTTGTTTCTAGGTGGGGTATTTAGATCTTTGATAGGGTTAGGATTTTTTTCCTAAGAGTTCAAAATTATTCTACGGAATATATATGCACTTGATGGAGTTCTTCCTCAAATATCCAAATGGGAGATTGAAACACCCTTTCATAGAAAACTCACCTACGTTTTCTTGAGTCTGGACTATCAAGATATTCAACTAGTTTGGATAGTTTGTGAAAATCATTTAGTTGAGGTCACTTTAAATATTCATTCAATATTGAAGACCCAAGGGAAACCTATCTTCACAAGAAGACTTTAGTTAGTAAAAAGAAAACACAATTGAATATGTTGGAAAACACACTACACAACTCATTCTTCATGCTCATGCGTTCATATAATTTTTCAAAACCATTTAACAAGTTTTAAAGAATTTAAATTTGTTTAATTAAATTTAACTTGGGAATTAATCAAATAAATTAATCATATATTTAATAATGATAAATTGTGGAAAAATGACTTTTTGGTATAATAATATGTGAATATAGTTTTGATGATTTTTCCTGAATTAAAAATATTTTTTTCTATTTTTAATTGAATTTATAAACATTTCTCAAATTTAAAAATCAATTAGAAAATACAGTTTGATTTGTTTAAGTTTGATGAGAATGATGGATACAATGTTTAAGTTTGTTAATAACATTGATGTATAAATGGTCTTTAACGAATTTATGCCCTTTATGTTTATGCTTGGGGTTCGTTTTTAAACTTAGGCAAAGGGAATGGATTTTAACAAAGAACATGCCTCTAACTCACAAGAAGAGAGGGAAAATATAGGTTTGTAGACTTTAGAGATGTTTTCGTATGATTTTTATTCATATTCAACCATTTATAACTTCTAAGTCACACACATGCGATATATACTACCGTTGATAAAACCAACATGCTATGAACTTTATATCATCCTCCAACTTCTTAATCTGGAATAGAGTGCCAAAGAAATTGTAAGATAACTTATGGGTAGCTATGGAGGTAAGTGCTAAATAATTGTTATCTAATTTAGTATTATTTGAAGTTTCTGTTATGTAATATAATATTTTATTACTTGTAGGATATATTCAATATGGATCCAAAACCAAGGAAGACAGTGATATCTGATATTAGTTGTTCATGGAAGAATTCTAAAGGAGACCTTACTAAGAATTTCATCATGCCATTTAAAAATGAAAGCGATAGCTTTTCTCAATCAATGCTTTGATACCACTTGTTGGAACACGAGGCCCCCAATTTTAAAATCTTTACTACAAATAGTAGTTTCCTTTTAGACGCGGAAGTGAGATGGTTCAGTTAAACAACAAATTTTAATTTATCTCAAATTAAAATAAAGCAAAGTGAAATTAAATTAAACACAAACTTATGTTAATTCCACTTAAACCAAATTAATTCAACTCAAGTCCTAGAAATTTGCCTAAGTCATATTTTTAATATTACCAAATTAGGCAAAACCAATATTATCAAATTAAGTGATGACTTGAATTAAATTAATATAAACATTACCCAAATTAATTTAGCACCAAATTCACAAGTAGTGATTTAAACCAAAATTTATATTTTTACCTAAGCATGCATTCTAGGTGAGATTTGCGAAAGATAAAATAAACAATAAATCACTATGTCGCAATTTACGAGGAAAAACTCACAAACGGAAAACAATCTCAGACGACCCTAGCCATTAGTCCACTAAGTATGGTATTTTACAAGTACAAGTAAAAAGACTTAGAACACTCGACTCGACTCCCTTCAAGCCCCGATGCTCCTTCTTATACTGACCTCCACTTAGTTGACAATCCCGGACTCCACCGGAACCTTAGAATCCACCAATGAGGCTTTCGAAATAACCGTCAACCCGCACCCGAAGCCTTTCTCCAAGTGGGAACGTCGCAGAAAACAAACTCTTCTTCTTTGAGGGATTTAAAAGGAAACCCAAACAATCTCTTCAACGCGGTAGAGAAAATCCAGTGCCAAACACTCTAAGAAAGATGTATATATATTGAAACTTGGAATAAACAAATTATGGGTGTGAAAACCTTGATTTTGTTCTAAGGATTAAAACATTTTAACAAAAATTCAAGGGGACTTTTTCTTGGGAAGAATTAACACTCAAAATACTCTTAGTGAAGAAAAGGTTATTAAAAAGTCTTAACAAAAATGTTGTTCCCGCACTAGTTAAATATGTCAAAAAGTTAGTGGGGAAAAGTGGAAAAACTGCTCAAAATTGCCAAATAAACTGTTCCCACCAAATCTCGTTCGAACGAAGTCTCGTTCGAATGAAACTTCTAACGAAGTTCCAGTGGTAGGTCAATGGAAAACCTCGTTCGAACGATATTCTCGTTCGAATGAAAAACTCGTTCGAACGACAATATCGAACGAACTTCCAGAAAGTATAAAAATTTGATTTTAGCCCAGAAATTTTATTTTTAAGTTCTAAAGAAACTTTTTGAAAATAAACAAAAGTTTAAAAACAAGGTACACCCATATAAATATTGTTCGAAGCTCCTATTTATATATTAAAATGCATTCATACCTTAAGAGAAATGGAACCATAATGATGACGTAGAAACGAGGCACAATACACACGACATTTGATGAAGCTTTAATATCTTGGCCGCTACGTCTTCAACTTTAGACTGTCATAGGCTTGAAGGATGGTCAATATCTCTATCCTATGACTCAAACGTTTTTATCCTAAATTGAGCCAAAACTACAACGGACTCAATTGGAAATTTGTATCCTTATAAATCTCCCCCTTTGGCTATTCTGGGACAAAAACCAACAAAAATCCTAAAGGGCCGTCAAGCTCACTAGACTGATAAACATGTCTCACCCAAAAAAATACATAGCTTGACTCAAACAACCCAAGGATCAATATCTTTGCCGACGATGAAAGTTCCCACTTAGAAGAATGCCTGCACAGTTAAGAAAACTATCAAATGCATAGGGAATATCAAAATATTAAATGCAATTAAATAAGTACTCCCCCTAAATTAATTCGTCCCCTTATCTAATACATGACCTACTTAGAAAGACATCTCCCCCTAAGATAAATCTCCCAAACTAAGATATGATTATAATAGGATTAGATACCATTTCTCCCCCTATTATTCTCCTCCTCTTTGTTCAGGAATAGACAAAGGATAAAGAATAAAAAAAATTTAACTTATCTTCCCCAATTAAAGCATAGACACCCCTTAAACTAAACAAGGGATAAATAGAATGGGATAACAAGATAAACATGAAATAGCGCAAAAAGTGATGAGAACATTAAAGCACATGGGCAACACAATCATAACTAATCCAAAAAATAATACTAGATACCAACTAAGATGCAGGAAACAGATACCAATATGATCCATAAGTATTAAGCATGTGATATCAACAAAGAATGCAACAAGATAGATACCAATTATGAAGTAGAAGCATAGATGGACTAGAAATCAAGGCAAAGACCAAGCAAAACTATCATATATATACATACTCTAGATATACCAAAGATGCACACACACATATATATAGATATAAACACACACATGACACAAAATATAATAAGTTTTTCACACTTGTATGGCCAAAATGTGTCATATGGAAATGGAAGTGTTGGGGTGTGAACTAGCAACAATTAAATTTAGACCCAGTCACTTAAAACATGTTCACGGAGTTCTCAATTGATTGCACACTTCATCACATTTGAATATAACCTCATGTGACAATATAGATTGAACTGAATAAACAAACATACACAATGCATACAAGCCTAAAATTTTGATGATTCTACAAACCAATAGAATCATGACATTAAAAGTACAACTAGGATAAACGGAAATTGTGCAAACCGTTGATATACCATCCAAACTTCCTCAATAAGCATATATTAATTTTGAATGAATATATCGATAAAACAGGCCTTGGCAATTATTTTTCTTTTTAATTCCATATATTCTTTTAGGCCTTTGGACCACGTATTTCTTTTAGGTCCAAACAAACGGTGGCTTACTCGCAAAGGATAATATTTTTCCTTTCGGAGCCCTTCCCCGTACACATTTATACATATTATTTTTATATCTCACAAATCTCACGTGCAACGAATTTTGACATGCAGTAGTCCCCTAGGTCACATAACATGTAAATGACAAGATTGATAGGAGAGCACCTCACAAAGCTCAAATATACATATGAAGTTAAAATTTCAAAAGATCTCGTGCATGTGTGAATTGAGGCATATAAAAATAGAATCCATTTAAGCAATACAAAATTCAACTACTCCGTGTAAGCATGGTAAAGAACATAATAAGGATTGACAATCTAAACCAAAAGTTCTAGCCACATGGGAGCGAAAAAGAAGGGATTATAACACAAGTATATGCCACATAAAGTGTTTTAAAACTAAAAATACACACAAATTTTTAACCAAAAATAAAAATATATACTCAAGAGACAAACAAAAATCATTTGAATTTTTTATTAAGCTGAAATTACAAAGAGATAAAAACCCAAATGATAAACAAAAATCTTTTTGTATTTTTTCATTTAATGCAAACTAAAATAAAAGAAATATAATACAAAAGATAAACAAAAATCATTATTCTAGAATGTCATTAAGCATGAAGCATAGACTAGAAAATGATTAAACACGCATACACCTAGCAATGATATATAATATGAAGCAAAAAAAGCTAGAGTATGCAAACAAAACTAACACATTCAACCTTTAAATTTATCAAGGGAGGTTTCATGTGAAAGAAAATGAGAATCAACAAATCTAATATCTAGCGCGTCTAAAAATGATTTCCTAACCCATATAGATGTATATTTAAAATGATGGGATTTGGGAACTAATGAAATGCTAGACATAGACTTCCTAGGACTTCTTTTAAGATAAAAACAAAATGACCTAAGGTGACCTTTCCTACCACAATGCAAGCATGTGTAAAGATGAGAAATGTTACCTAAGGTGTGACCTTTTCTAAAGTCTTTGGATAAAGTTGAACCTCTAAAATAAATAATGGTCCTAGCTTTAGTAACGGAAATATTTGAACAAGATGAGCTAGAACCATTATCACAACTACTCGAGTCTTGTAAATCATTTTTCATTTTTAAAATTTTGGACTCAAGTAATAAATTAGACTCCTCAATATTGCGAGACTCCTTCTTTAAATTTTCTATAACTCCTAGAAGGTTATCACACTCTCCCTCAATGTGAGCAAACTTGTCCCTAAGAGTCTTTTCTCGACAATCACTCTCTTTCTTGGACTTTTCTTAAATGTTAAAATTGAAATTTATGTCCATGAGATTTTCACGAAAAATATCTTTTTGAGATAGCGAGGTTTGCAAAAGTTCAATTCTAGATTTAAAACATGAATTTTCATTTTCAAGCAACTTAATTTCTTTTTGCAAATCTCACATTTAATTCTCTTAAATTTTCATTACACTTATTAAGCCCATTAAATTCCTCTCGAATATAAAAAACTTCATTATCATTAAGACGTCCCATCGAGAGATACAAAACAAAAAAATTAGAGTGAGTAAAAAATGAACCACCTAAAAATACAAGGAGCACAAAAAAATATAGATTCCGAAAAACGGATCTTTGACGCGATAAATTAGCGCTCCGGCTCTGATACCAATTTGAAAGCGATAGCTTTTCTCAATCAATGCTCTGATACCACTTGTTGGAACACGAGGCCCCCAATTTTAAAATCTTTACTACAAATAGTAATTTCATTTTAGATGCGGAAGTGAGATGGTTTAATTAAATAACAAATTTTAATTTATCTCAAATTAAAATAAAGCAAAGTGAAATTAAATTAAACACAAACTTATGTTAATTTCACCTAAACCAAATTAATTCAAACCACGTCCTAGAAATTTGCCTAAGTCATATTTATAATATTCCCAAATTAGGCCAAACCTTAGGTGATGACTTGAATTGAATTAATATAACCATTACCCAAATTAATTTAGCACCAAATTACACAAGTAGTAATTTAAACCAAAATTTATCTTTTTACCTAAGCATGCGTTCTAGGTGAGATTTGCGAAAGATAAAATAAACAATAAATCACTACGTCGCGATGTACGAGGAAAAACCCACAAACGGAAAACAACCTCGGACGACCCTAGCCATAAGTCCACTAAGTATGGTATTTTATAAGTACAAGTAAAAAGACTTACAACACTCGACTCGACTCCCTTCAAGCCCCGATGCTCCTTCTTATACTGACCTCCACTTAGTTGACAATCCCGGACTCCACCGGAACCTTAGAATCCACCAATGAGGCTTTCGAAATAATCGTCAACCCGCACCCGAAGCCTTTCTCCAAATGGGAACGCCGCAAAAAATAAACTGTTCTTCTTTGAGGGATTTAGAAGGAAACCCAAACAATCTCTTCAATGCGGTAGAGAAAACCCAGTGCCAAACACTCCAAGCAAGATGTATATATATTGAAACTTGGAATAAACAAATTATGGGTGTGAAAACCTTGATTTTGTTCTAAGGATTAAAAAATTTTAACAAAAATTCAAGGGGACTTTTTCTTGGGAAGAATTAACACTCAAAACACTCTTAGTGAAGAAAAGGTTATTAAAAAGTCTTAACAAAAATGTTGTTCCTGCACTAGTTAAATCTGTCAAAAAGTTAGTGGGCAAAAGTGGAAAAACTGCTTAAAACTGCCAAATAAACTGTTCCCACCAAATCTCATTCGAACGAGATTTTCGTTCGAATGAAGTCTCGTTCGAATGACACTTCTAACGAAGTTCCAGTGGCAGGTCATTGGCAAACCTCGTTCGAATGATATTCTCGTTCGAACGAAAAACTCATTCGAACGACAATATTGAACGAACTTCCAAAAAGTATAAAAAAATTGATTTTAGCCCATAAACTTTATTTTAAAGTTTTAAAGAAACTTTCTGAAATTAAACAATAGTTTAAAAACAAGGTACACCCATATAAATATTTTTCCAAGCTCCTATATATATATATATATATATATATATATATATATATATATATATTAAAATGCATTCATACTTTAGGAGCAATGGAACCATATTGATGACGTAGAAATGAGGCACAATACACACATCATTTGATGAATCTTTAATATATTGGCCGCTACGTATTCAACTTTAGACTGTCCTAGGCTTGAAGGATGGTCAATAACTCTATCCTATGACTCAAACGTTTTTGTCCGGAATTAGGACTCAATTGGAAATTTGTGTCCTTATAAAAAATGACCCAAATAATCTTAGGAACCATCCAAATGCTTATAAAAAGTTTATTGACCAGGAGGATTGGGATGAGTTTGTAAGATGAAGACTAACCGAAAAGTTTAAGGTATATCTAAATTGCCTTTTCTTTTCTACATATTAACATTTATTTATGGTAATGATTAAATTCTTATAATAACTTTATGTGAACTACATAGAAATTAAGTGAATTACTAGCAACACAACGAGCAAATAATATGTTTATCCATAAGCGTAGTAAATTGGGCTATGCAGGTCTCGAAGAAATGATGGTACGTTGTTGACTTCTTGTATTATTTTCTAAGATTGAAACATAATGTTATTGGATAATTAATTTCTCACTTTCTTGTTCTTGATTTATAACTGAGATAGAAAAAAAAACATGGGGATGCATTTGATGAGGATGATAGGGATACGATTCGGATAACGGATCGAAATCTAGAAATAGAGAATATCTAGATGATGCAACACAGGAAGTTAGTGAAAAAATTGTGAGTTCATTCAAAATCCCAAAAAACTAATAGTTATATTCAGCTCCAACATGTGCATGAACTCAAGTAGTTACTTCTATAAAAGATCTAACCATACTCTTGATAAATTCTTATTATTCCAGGACACGTTGAAAAGGCAAGTCCATGATGGGATCTTAGTAACTCAAGGATCCTCAAACATCCTAACCTTGGCACTCGATACTCAAGAACATAATGGTCGAGTAAGGGGAGTGGGAAAATGAATCACTCCTCCAACCTACTTTCATCTCCCTAGACGTGGATCGAAGCAACATATTGAAGACTTAGAGTCTAGGTTTCGTTAAGAAGAGGAGAAGGCGAAAGAAAAAGATTGACAACTTCAGGAAGCAATGGCACAATTGATGAAGTACCAAAGTCAATCACTTGCACCGTATTTAGTGGAGAAGGTTTCCTCAAATAGTCAGAAGAGTGACCATAATAAATCCGAGAAACATTCAAATAATGTGAGTGAATCATGTGTTTCTCCCTCCAAGAAGAAAAAAGATAAGGTAGTTAATTTATTTGTTAAATGATTGAAATTATATCTCTTACGTTTGTAGACTTATTTTGAAATTTTTAATGAGTAAATAGGACCAAGGCAATGGGAATAGACAATGTCTAATTTCAACATCGAATCCTAAATCTAATATCGGGAATGTTTACAATATCATTAACTATATTAATGATGTTTATTATTTTTTTTATTTTCCTTTAACTATATTGGCATTTATTTTTTAATGAATATGTCATTATCATTTTTTATATAGGGCAAACGATGTACACTGGCATTGAATTCACGTGTGAATGTTGTCGCTATCGGGCTGTTTTTTTTATCATGTTTCACCTAATGATACCATCCATAATGTTCGCTTGGGAGATCATTATGTACGTGTGACCATAACTAATGCTCATTCTCCCGAAGTGCATCTTCCTATATCGATTCCTAATGCGGACATATATATTGTTAAAGATGAACTCAATTCACATGTTGCTTGGCCTAAATAGTTGTGCTGTCGAATGTTGAGGTAATTGATTTTATCCCCAATTACACGCATTCACTTTGGAATTTTACGTGGATATAATTTGTTTGTGATTATATCTCTATTCATTGTTCAAATTAAATATGTAAAACAAAATGAAAAAAATCAAGATTTTGAAGGAAAAAATAGTGCAATCATTGCATTTGCTAATATGCTTGATAGTTTCATGACGATGGATGCGAAAAATATTCTAGAAGCTATTTTTAATGATGATCTTGAGACAATGTATATTCCAAAACACTAATTAATGAATTTTTGTAAGATTCAAGACTTAGGTAAAGTTTGTATTATCGCATATATGAGGTTAGACACGTTACACTTTCTTTAAAAATTTAATGCACTGCTTTCTCACATATGTTGGTTTACTGTATAGATGTTTATGCGACGAATTCGAAAGTACTTTTGTAAATCCCCTCTCTGCTCATAACGCTTTTCCTAAAAATAAGGGGCATCAATTTATAACAGAAACATTACAAAAGGCATAAGAGAAACATATATTTTTTATTTCATTCAGTACAGGGTAAGTTTGTTGCATTCATAATCTTCAGATATATGTTTTCATAATTTTCAAATGGATTAATGGTAAATAACTGTTCGTAATGTAGTGTAGGAATCATTGGGTTATAATTGTGATCGACTTTATGCCCAACAATGTGTTTTGGATCGATTCTTTACACGGAGAACCAAACTTTGATCTTAAACTCTATATAAACACGTAAGTAGTGTTAATAAGTGTTTATAGAAATATTTATATCTTTTCATGTGTAGGAGGGTAGTGAGACTGGGGTTTATGACTAACTGGAAAGGGCGAGGCATGACCCACTCCAATGGATGATGTCTCCAAGGTTCTCAAGAACTTCTCGAGCAGCTTCTGATGAAACCTTTTCCTTTTGGTAAAAATGGAGCTCAAGATGGAACTCCCTCCCTACAAGAAGATGAACTTTCACAACAATCATAGTAATTTTCTCAAGAAGATCTCCTAAGAATGATGGATGTCAGTGAGGAGTGAAAGAAAAAGGCACTTAGCACTAGAGAGAGCAGGAAGAGAATACTAGGAAGTTCTGGTGTGATTTTGACAGAGTAACAATGCCATTGAGTTTTTCTATCTTGTCTTGACCTTGCCCAGGGGTCCTATTTATAATTGGGGACTAGGGCTGAGTTGGCACTTTTGGCGCCAAAACATAGAGGGTTGGTGAGGGACAAAGTCTGATGTGTACTATTTATCCCGACCTGCAGGTAGCTCTGCCTGTCCCTTCTGGCAGGTGCCACCTGGCGCAAACCATAGTCAAAAAGCAAATATGTCTTCTAATGAAGACACAATATCTGATTTGGTAAATATATTTTGAAATGGAAACTTGTGGTGCAATCTTTGCAAATCCTGAGAGAGGAGGCCTTAAGAACCCCTGTCTTCTAAAATTATTATTTTTCTTGAGAGGGACATCGAGGGCCCTCTCTTCCAAAAAAGTCATTTTTGTAAAGAGTTTATTTCTTGTGAGTAGCTAGCTCTTTAGCTTCTCACTTCACTTGTGACCAAGTGTGCGGTGTGTGTAGTCTTGAGTGACTTTTGGGTCTTCCTACTTGTATTCTCTCAATCCTAAGCCAAAACTCCGAAGAGATCCCAACTGACCTACTTGAGCCCTGCTTGCTCAACTAGGCAACCTGTACAAGAAAATAACTGTTAGTACTTCTGCTATTTTTTCATGATGAGGGGATGCTCATGGTAAACACCCCATCATCCTAACTTGGTTTTCTAGAGCTGAGGGGGGAGGACCTTACGGGTCCCTCCTCCCATGTAAGTTTCAACTGTTGAGGAACACTAGTGGGGGGATTCCTTCTCAAACATCATTTTTGCTGTTGAGGAAGCCTTGGGGGGTTCCTTCTCAAATGTCATTTGTGCAAGGACCCTGGGGGGGGGGGGGGGGGGGGGGGGAGTCCTTCTCAACCTGGGCTTCTGCCGCAATCTAAGTGAAGTTCCTTCTCAACGCGAGTTTCTGCGGAGACCTTGGGGGAAGTCCCTCTCAACAATGGTTCCTCTCAACTTGAGTTTCTGCAGGGACCCTTGCGGGTCTCTCTCTCAATATAGACTTCTGCTGCCACCTTGGTGGGGTTCCTTATCAACGTGAGTTTCTGCGAAGACCTTGGGGGAAGTCCCTCTCAAGAGGTTCCATCTCATTTTTGAGTTTTTGCAGGGACCTTTTCAGGGGCCCCTCTCGACATGGGCTTCTACCACCACCTAGGTGAGTTATTCTCAAATTGGGTTTCTGCAGGGACCCTGGAAGGAGCCCCTCTCGACATGGGCTTCTGTCGCCAACTAGGTGAGGTTTCGTCTCAACTTGGGTTTCTGTAGGGACCCTAGAAGGAGCCTCTCTCGACATGGGCTTCTGCCACCACCTAGGTGAGGTTTCTTCTCAACTTGGGTTTCTGCAAGGACCCTAGAAGGAGCCCCTCTCGACATGGGCTTCTGCCTCCACCTAGATGAAGTTTCTTCTCAACTTGGGTTTCTGAAGGGATCCTGGAAGGAGCCCCTTTCGACATGGGCTTTTGCCGCCACCTAGGTGAGGTTTCTCCTCAACTTAAATTTTTGGAGGGACCTGGAAGCAGCCCCTCTTAACATGGGCTTCTGTCCCCACCTAGGTGAGGTTTCTTGTCAACTTAGGTTTCTGCAGGGACCCTGGAAGGAGCTCCTCTCAACATGGGCTTCTGCCTCCACCTAGGTGAGGTTTCTTCTCAACTTGGGTTTCTACAGGGACCCTGGAAGGAGCCCCTCTCGACATGGGCTTCTGCCGCCACCTAGGTAAGATTTCTTCTCAACTTGGGTTTCTGGAGGGACCCTAGAAGGAGCCCCTATTAACATGGGCTTCTTCCACAACCTAGATGAGGTTTCTTCTCAACTTGGGTTTTTGTAGGGACCCCCCCAAAAAAGTGTTTTTGGAAGATACCCTTCTACATTAGCCCCTCGTGCAAAGTCTTTTATGTCTGGCAGACCAAAAGGTTTTGTACATCATAAATTCAATTTTAAATTTTGAGGAACTCTAGGGTTCCTTCACCCTTCCGCTTAGGGTCATTAAATGTTCTGTCACTTCACCCCAAGTTTTGTAGTTGAGGTCACTTATGGTGGACCTCCTTATCTGGGTATCAACTTGGACAAAGGGTTTGCTTACGGTAAGCCCCTCGTTCTTGGCCTTCTTCTATGGCCGTCTACTTTGTTAAGAGGGGTTGCTCATGGTGAGTCCCTCGTCATCAGCCTTTTTTCTGTCGCCTTCTACCTTGGGTAGAGGGGGATTATTCTGTAGCCTTTTATCTTGGGTAGAGGGGTTGCTCGCAATGAGCCCCTCGCCCTTGGACTTCTTCTGTGTCCTTCTATCTTGGACAGAGAGGTTGATCGCGATGAGCCTCTCGCCCTTGGCCTTCTTCTGCGGTCTTCTATCTTGGGTAGAGGGGTTGCTCATGGTGAGCCCCTCTCCCTTGGACTTCTTATCTGGCTTTTCATCTTGGGTAGAGGGGTAGCTCATGGTGAGCCCCTCGCCCTTGGCCTTCTTCTGTTGCCTTCTATCTTGGGTAGAGGGATTGCTCGCAGTGATCCCCTCTCCCTTGGACTTCTTCTGTGGCCTTTTATCTTTGGTAGAGGTGTTGCTCGTGGCGAGACCCTCTCCCTTGGCCTTCTTCTGTGGCCTTCTATCTTGGGTAGAGGGGTTACTCACGGTGAGCCCCTCGCCATTGGCCTTCTTTTATGGCCTTCTATCTTGGGTAGTGGGGTTGCTCGCGGTGAGCCCTCACCCTTGGCCTTCTTCTGCGGCCTTCTATCTTGGGTAGAGGGGTTGCACGCGGTGAGTCCCTCACCATTGGCCTTCTTCTGTGGCCTTCTATCCTCGAAAGAGGGGTCTCTCGCGGTGAGCCCCTCACCCTTGGCCTTCTATCTTGGGCAGAGGGGTTGCTCGTGGTGAGCCCCTCGCCCTTGGCCTTCTTCTGTAGAATTCTAGCTTAGGTAGAGGGGTTGCTCGTGGTGAGCCCCTCGTCCTTGGCCTTCTATCTTGGGTAGAGGGGTTGCTCGCGGTGAGCCCCTCGCCTTTGGCCTTCTTCTATGGCCTTTTATCTTGGTAAAGGAGTTGCTTGCGATGAACCCCTCGCCCTTGGCCTTCTTCTGTGGCCTTCTATTTTGGGTAGAGGGGTTGCTCGTGATGGGACCCTCTCCCTTGGCCTTCTTCTGTGGCCTCAAGTTTGGGAAGAGGGGTCGATCGATTTTGATCGCCTCGCCCAAGGCTATTTTCTGTCAAACTTGCAATCTTGGGTAGATGGAGTCACTCTAAGTGGATCCCCATACTCCAGGATATTTCACTATTTATTCACTGGCTTGAGGACTTCTCAATATTAGCCCCCTCGTGCAGAAGTGTCTTGTAGTGTCGAGAGATTTGTGCATTAAACTGTCGTACCTTTTATTTATGGGCGCTCCAATGCCCTTGGAGCCCCAGGTACTAAACTGTCGTATCTTTTATTTATACTTGACAATTGCTCAAGACTGTGAGGTCCCTAGGTACTAAAATGTCGTACCTTATATTTATACTTGGCAGTTGCTCAATATGATGAGCGCTCTGTTTCCCTTGGAGCCTGGGGTACTAAACTCTCGTACCTTATAATTATACTTGGCACTTGATGAAGATTGTGAGCGCTCCAGTGCCCTTGGAGCCTTAGATACAAAATTGTCATACTTATATGTATACTTGTCACTTTCTCAATACAGTGAGTGCTCCGGTGCCCTTGGAGCCTTAGGTACAAAACTGTCATACCTTATATTTATACTTGGAAGTTTCTCAATATGATGAGAGATCCGTTACCCTTGGAGCCTGAGGTACTAAACTATCGTACCATATATTTATACTTGGCACTTGCTCACGACTGTGAGCGCTACTATGCCCTTGGAGCTTGAAGTACTGTGAGTTGCTCTACTTTTTGTGATAATTTCGGGATTGAACTGCCCCATAGTCTGTGGGGTACTTGCCTATGATCTGAGCAAGTTATCATTCTAGAGTTTCCCCTCTAATTGTGTGGGTACTTGCATATGAGATGATAAAGTTATCATTTTATAAGTGTCCCTTCTAACTGTAGGGTACCGATATGAGGTATGAGCAAGTTATCTTTTTTGAAGCTTCTCCTCTAACTGCGGGGTACTTGCATATAGGCGAGCGGGATAAAATTTTGGAGCTACCCCTCTAACTGCGGGGTACTTGCATACAACTGAGCAAGTTAAAATTTAGAAGCTGCCCCTCTAGTTACGGAGTACTTGCATATAACTGGGCAAGTTAAAAATTTGGAAGCGGCCCCTCTAACAGCGGGGTACTTGCATATAACTGAGCAAGTTCAAATTTGGAAGCTTCCCCTCTAGCCGTGAGGTACTTGCATACAACTGAGCAAGTTAAAATTATAAAGAGGCCCCTCTAACTGCGGGGTACTTGCATATAACTGAGCAAGTTCAAATTTGGAAGCTGCCCCTCTAAGTGCGGGGTACTTGCATATAGGATGAAAAAGTTAATATTTTGAAATTTCCCCTTTAGCTGTGGGGTACTTGTATATAAGCTGAGCAAGTTAAAATTTGGAAGTTTCCCCTTTAGTTGTGGGGTACTTACGTATAACTGAGCAAGTTAAAATTTCTAAAGCTACCCCTATGACTGCGGGGTACTTGCATACATCTGAGCAAGTTAAGATTTGGAAGCTACCCCTCTAACTGCGGGGTACTTTCATATAGGCTGATCAAGTTAATATTTTGAAACTTCCCTTCTAATTGCGGGGTACTTGCATATAGGCTGAGAAAGTTATGACTTTTTAGCGCAGCCTCACGTGACTGTGGGGTACCTTCTAGCATAACCCCGTGTGACTTCGGGGTATTTTTTTAGAGCAACCCCATGTGACTGTGGGGTATTTTGTTATGCACATTCATTTCTTAGGGAGTAACTAGGAGATGGGGTTAGCCCTTCTCCTTTGCACAAACTTTGAATAAAATTCCATATATATCATAAGTAAAGAAATAATTATTTCTTTATACTGAAAATTTCCCATGGTCTGCAGGGTCCTTGTTCCAAACTTTTCTTAGGAACCTTTTTATTTTGGAAAAGTAACAGGTTTAGATAGGGGGGTAGACCCACTTCTCCTTATTTTTTGAAAACTAGTCCAGTAATTTTTTTCTTCTTGAGAACAGAGGTTAGGACTTGTTCTGTAGGCTATAAATCTGTATGGAATAATAATAAAAAAATGTAGTGATTTTTTTATTATTATTATTACTACGAGGATGACCTCCTACTGGTCCTGTCGTGTCTGCAAGTGCTTTACTCACTATACTTTTACTTTTGGGTTGGATATATCCCCAAGTATAATGATGACAGTTCCTTATATCATAGGCCCACTTCTAATCTAGTAGAGGTTATACTATACTATTAAGAAAGAGAAAGCATTAATCTGGTGTACCTTTTGTTGCCATTCTATCTATATTCTGACCGCATCTACTTTTTTTTAGTTTAAATGCTTCAGGGAGTTGCTCGTGTGAGGTATCAGTCATGGGAAGTTCTCTGTTTGGTATTTCGACCATCCATGGTTCCTCGCTTGGGATTTGTACCCCTGGGGGTTCCTCATCAAAAGTGCCACAGAATTTGGGTTCCTCGCCTATAGAAGCTGCTGGTAAAAAAATATATATATTTGTGGCAGGAGGTTTTTTGTTGATGAGGGTTTCCCGCTTGGAGTCCCCAAGCCCCTTCTTCACTGGGTTCATCGTTGGAACATAGGTTTGAGCCGCACTCGATTAGAGCCTCTGTTGATGGCGGATTGAAATCTGGGGCTAAAAATAATAAAGTTCCTTGTCACTACCCATGAGTAACAATGATTCCTTGTTAGCGGGTATCTCATCTGTAGAACTTTTTTTTAACCCCAACCTTACATGATCTACTGCTGGTATGGATTCCTTGTCAAGTACGGGCGAGGGTCCCTCGCATGAGGCCGCTGCTGGTGCCAATTTGGGTTCCTCAAAATTTAGAACTTCTTTATTCATGGGTTCCTCGACCGGGGGTGTGACTGGCGAGGGTCCCTCGCCTAGGGGTTCCTCACTTGAAGTTTTTATTGGTGGTCCTTTATTTGAGGGTCCTCGTCGCTATAGTTGAGCTCGAGGGGTTCCTCATTCGTTTCTCTAATAATCAAGGCAATTGGATAATATTATGGACGAGTAAGGTATGGGTTCCTCGTAGGTGGGATTTATACCTGTGGGTTCCTCACGACCCACTTCTTAATGCAACGCTGTTATTAGCGAGACACAACTCCGCCCTTCATGCATGACTCTCGGAATGGGTTCCTTGTCTGGTAGTTTGATACTTGTTTCAAATGAGGGTGTCTCGACTTTGGATTTTGCCGAGGGTTCCTCGCGCGCCAGTTTCGTGTTTGGTAGTTCCTCATCGGGTTTCGCCACCACCATGGAGTTTTATGTTAGCGAGGGTTTCTTGTCTAGTTCTCCAACCATAAAAGGTTCCTCGTTCGCACCGAAGCTGCTGAGGTAAAGGCGGGTTCCTTGCGTGCTGCCATTGATGAGGCATTTAATTTTGAGATGGGTCCCTTATGCGCTACTGGGTCTGATCTTATCGCGGGTTCCTCGAGCGCTGGCTTTATGAGGTGTGTCTCATTTTCTATTTTGTCTTCAAATATTTCATCACCTGTTATTATGGTCATGAGGGATTCCTCGCACAATGTCAGTGGATCTTGGGAGTATGGGTCCCTCGCCAGATATTCTGCCAAACCCCTATTTCTCGTTTTAATCTTCTATTATGACGACAATAGCTACTATCAAAGTCACAAGGGTTCTTCACACGCTATATGTTCCTCGCGAGTGCTAACAATTAATATGGGTTCCTTGCCTGAATTATTTGCAGTTGAGAGTTCCCCTTTCACCATACCGAGTTCCTCGACCTTTGTGATCTTGCAGTGTTGACACGGGTTCCTCGCACCTGTGGCTTCCTCTTCAGAGGTCTTTGTGATCGAAATTTCTTTGCGAACGGGTTCCTCGTGACCGGACTCCTTACGATTGTAGTTTTTTGGAGATGGTTCCTCATCTTGTCATTTCATGACTTCGGGGTTTCTCTCTTGGAACCAGATCAGTGAGGGTTCCTCAGATGGGACTTATGATACCTTTGGATTTTCTCCTTTCCCATTGGAATTAATAAATTTGGGTGAAACATACTTCTTTGGGTGTGGCTTCTCATTCACACTTTCTGGGATGGGACTCTCTAACTCCTCATATAGATGAGAGGCCTCCTTCTTGAAAAGGGGAGAGTTAATTATTCACCTCTTCTATAGTAAGATCCTTAGAACTTGACGATGTTATAACTTGTTTCGGTGCCACCTTCCATGGCGAAGCCACTTCCACCGTAAGCACTGCCATAATGGCTGCCGCTTCAGAGGGGGCTGCTGCTAGTGTTACACAACCTAGACCCAAACTGAAAAGACAAGACTATGTGATAATTGATTAACTTCACAACTTTCTAATATAGCACACTTATTTAATTTCAGCCCCTAATCATGCATCTAAGGTGCGTGTGTCAACCAATAAATAAATAAAGCATGTGACACAAAAATATGCTGAGACACAGAATTCAGGAAAAAATCCCTTTCGGGTAAAACCTTTATTTCACTATGAATATACAAGCCGCAACTTACAATTACATAGAGAAATCTGCAATGGATCAACGCGCAGCCAACCCACAAAGACACGCAGTCTTGAACTCAGCAATAGAATACACGCAGCACCCTCCAAGGCCTCGCAGCCCAAACAACGAAGGAAGAACCGCAGCTCTCCTCAATGACACGCAGTCATAACACTTTGTAGAGACTCCCTCAGCAATGACACGCAGCCCTCGGTTGCAAAGATCTCTCCACAAATATGAACAACAACAAAGTTTGTGTTCTAGGGTTCCAAAAGATTCACAAAAGTAATTGGGATTTTTGTGTGAATCAAAAAGATGTTTTGCACATCAAAAAGGTGAAGACTTAGAGTATTTAGGACTCTGAAAATCGTCTTGAAAAGTCTTAAAAAATAACTCCCCGAAGTTGGCTTTAAATAGGAAAACTTTGAGCCAAAAAAATCTGCAGCGAATCTGGCCGAATTTATTCCAGTCGGACCTGTCCGGTTCTGAGGCGGATCGGTCCGTTAAAGCGGATCGGTTCTTTTATTTTGGCCTCCATCAGTTCGCTTGCGGTCCGGGGTATACTGGATCTGCAGCAAGCGGATCGGTCCGATTGAGGGCCGGATCGGTCCGGTTGCGGATAGGTCCGGTATGGGGCCGGATCGGTCCGGTTTTCCCAGAAAAATAAAATCCTTTTAAAAGCCTCATTTTTCTTTAAAAAACTTACTTCTTATTTTTATAAAAAACATTTTATAAAAAATTCCCAATACTAAATATGAACTTTAAGGAACGTAAAAACAAAATTTTACCAAGTTCATTCTCGCAGAGGCTATGATGTTGAAGACGCTTTGATATTCGGATCCGTTGATGTAGATGCGATCTTGAGTTTCTTCAACGGTGTAACGGCGTACGACATACAAATTGATAATGGACAAAAATGTCCTTACAAATCTCCCCCTATGTCTATGCCGGTACATACATAAAAAATATCCGAATTATCAACTAATGACCTATACAAATCTACCCTCCCATGAACCCTAAATATGGAAAGATACAAAGGTATAAATATTCATCGTTTGTTCTTCAATCTTCAACAATCATCAAATCTCAAAGCTTTTCTCATCAGGGTGTGCAACGTATTGATCTTCAATCTTTATACCTACACACATGAGACAAAGCAAATACCATGTGACATATTGAGTTTGAAAGAGATAAACATGGATACCAATATATGATAAAAACATAAGCTACATCTCAAAAACTCCCCAAAATTCAAACTCCCCCATAATATGATAATTCTTTCTCCCCCTTTTTATGATGTCCCCAAATAGACAAATGAGAAGAATGAATCAAATAGGCAAAATCGGGGTGTCACGGTACAAAAAAAAACAGGGCATCAAATAATATGGTAAACGTGCTCTTGCAAGGAGATGCTCAGAAATAAATGCACAAACTATTTTTTATTTTTCAAATTTTTCATACAAAGATAGGATACCAATATGAACAAATATGATACAAAAATCACACCATTGATTTAGACTCAAACAACCAAGTCATGGAAATGGAATGAATGGGTGTGAACACATTCGATAGGTAAATCAACTCAATCAATCATATGTGCACGATGCATACGTGTACTCCTAACGAATGAACATCAAAGATATCCTTAGGTGTAAAAGTTTGTTGAATTTAGATGACATCGTCTTATGCAAATCAACAAATCAAAGTCAAATGATTTCCACACCAATAACGTCCAAAACTATATAGCGCAGTTTCAAGAATTTCAAGGACGTGCAAACCCGTTTTAATTCCCCAACCAAACTCCCTCATATATATTTTCTTTTAGAGGTGATCTAAATTCTCAAACTTTGGAGAATTGGTGCAAAAACCTAAATGGCCCCTTTTTGGCATGAAGATCTTTTTATTGCCTTTCAATTTTTTCGGGCTCTTTTAACCTCTTTGGACCTCGGATAATAAAATTCCTCAATTTTTTAGGTCCTTTTTAACGGTGGCTTTTGCGCAAAGGATAGATGATTACCTTTCGCAGCCCCTCCCCGTTATCAAACAAGGCACACAAACTCACAAAGACGGTTTTTAAATGCACAATTTCCTTATCAAAATTTATCGCGCTTGGTTCGTTTTAAGGACAGGATTGAAGTGAAAACACCCAACCAACATGTGATAAGATAAGCACAATAATCAAACAAATCCGTGCATGTGTGCAATAAAGGAAACATGAGTCAAACATGTAGGAAGTAACACTTAATTACATCTTAATGACTGCAAACATTATAAAGCACATGGATGAATTGACCTATTGTCTCAAAACACTATCAAATAGTCACATGAAAATGGAATGATGTTGTGACTTGGTTATCCAAATTGTTCATCCATAAACGGTGCAAACAAAATACAAAAATCTTTTTGGATTTTCTCAAAATTTTATCAAAATAAAATCTTTTTGTATTTTTTTTAAAAAAAATTCAAAAACAAGAATATATACAAAAAGTACAAGTCATCACACTAGTAAAAATATATCATGGAACCACAACTAGTGTATGACAAACATGCAATCACAATCAACCAAAAGATTTCACATGGGGTGAATCACGTGCAAGCAAACGGGAATCGTGGACAAATAAACCATAAGCCTCTAAATCCGATTTTCTAACCCAAATTGATGTGTAACGAAGTGTGGGGGTTTTGGGAATCGAATTTATTCTTTCATTAACCTTCCTAGGTCCATTTAAAAGCTTGTACCAAAATCGCCTAAGATGACCTTGCCTACCGCAATGAGTGCAAGTGTAAATCGAGCTGTGTGTGTTACCTAAAGGTGGCCCTCTCCTCAAATTCCTAGGTGGCGCTTTCTGAATTTGCTTAGGTGGATCTCTCCTAATGATCCTAGGAGGCACTTTCATAACACCCATAGGTGTCTCTTTCTTAACAAACCTAGGAGGCTCTCTTGCACGTGTGGGAATGGGTGCAACATATTTTTCAAGACCAATCCCACCCCTATCCGTTTTGATCTCGACTGTGCCTAAAATCTTATCAAGTTTTTCAGACCTAGACTCCAAATCAAATTTCACTTTGCTTGAATCTTTCAATTTCATCTCAAGTTCACCTATCCTAGATTCAAGTACTCGTTTATAATCCTCAAACTCTAAAAGCTCCTTTTTCATAGTCTCCATCAACCCTCTAAGACTATCTCTCTCACCCTCGACGTACTCAAGCTTCTTTTTCAAAATTTTCTCATGTGCCCTAAGTTCTTCAACTAAAAAATCATTATTTTTTATGGCACACTCTTTCAATTTAGCTTTCAATTTCAAATTTTCTTTCTTTGTTTTCAAAGTTTCAGCATAAAGTTCATTGAAAGCAGTTTGCAAGTCATGCCCATCTACACTTTCCTCCTCACTTTCATCCACACTCCCATCACCTTCACTATCATCACTAATCACATGGATGGGAAACTCTCGCCTAGAAGCATAAAAAACTTCTTCTTCCGAATCACAATCACTAAGGGTAGAAACATGAGAAATCGGTTTATTCAATTTCTTCTTTAAATTTGTGGTACACTCATGTAACGTGTGACCAACACCCTCACAACAAGGACACCTCTCAGATTCGTTTTCAACAGAAGATTTAAAACAGGAGTTCGTGTGAATTTTCCAATTAAATTTTTCAAAAATTTGACATCGAAGATCATCAAAACCATCAAAAGCCATTTTTGTGCAAAATCAGGATCAAAACACAATAACTTAGTGCAACCCGCTCTGATACCAATTTGAAAAGACAAGACTATGTGATAATTGATTAACTTCACAACTTTCTAATATAGCACACTTATTTAATTTCAGCCCCTAATCATGCATCTAAGGTGCGTGTGTCAACTAATAAATAAATAAAGCATGTGACACAAAAATATGCTGAGACACAGAATTCAGGAAAAAACCCCTTTCGGGTAAAACCTTTATTTCACTATGAATATACAAGCCGCAACTTACAATTACATAGAGAAATCTGCAATGGATCAACGCGCAGCCAACCCACAAAGACACGCAGTCTTGAACTCAGCAAGAGAATACACGCAGCACCCTCCAAGGACTCGCAGCCTAAACAACGAAGGAAGAACCGCAGCTCTCCTCAATGACACGCAGTCATAACACTTTGTAGAGACTCCCTCAGTAATGACACGCAGCCCTCGGTTGCAACGATCTCTCCACAAAGATGAACAACAACAAAGTTTGTGTTCTAGGGTTCCAAAAGATTCAAAAAAGTAATTGGGATTTTTGTGTGAATCAAAAAGATGTTTTGTACATAAAAAAGGTGAAGACTTAGAGTATTTAGGACTCTGAAAATCGTCTTGAAAAGTCTTAAAAAATAACTCCCCGAAGTTGGCTTTAAATAGGAAAACTTTGAGCCAAAAAAATCTGCAGCGAATCTGGCCGAATTTATCCCAGTCGGACAGGTCCAGTTCTGAGGCGGATCGGTCCATTCAAGCGGATCGATTCTTTTATTTTGGCCTCCATCGGTTCGCTTGCGGTCCGGGGTATACTGGATCTGCAGCAAGCGGATCGGTCCGATTGAGGGCCGGATCGGTCCGGTTGTGGATCGGTCCGGTTTTCTCAGAAAAATAAAATCCTTTTAAAAGCCTCATTTTTCTTTAAAAAACTTACTTCTTATTTTTATAAAAAACATTTTATAAAAAATTCCCAATACTAAATATGAACTTTAAGGAACGTAAAAACAAAATTTTACCAAGTTCATTCTCGCAGAGGCTATGATGTTGAAGACGCTTTGATATTCGGATCCGTTGATGTAGATGCGATCTTGAGTTTCTTCAACGGTGTAACGGCGTACGACATACAAATTGATAATGGACAAAAATGTCCTTACACAAACTTGCAAGGTCTACACTGTTTTGTCTCAAAAACTAAAGAAAACATGCTTATAAGGTATTCTAGCGCCGATCACCACCACATCCTCCTCAGTGGTCTTGTCATTTTGAGCTCCATTCCCAGATTGAATGTCTTCCAACACTAGTTGCTTAGAAACATTAAGACCTTCTTTGTCCATGGAAGTGAGGATACCTCCCCAGCGGAGTCGCCAAATGTAGGAGGGTAGTGAGACTGGGGTCTATAAATAACTGGAAAAGGGTGAGGCGTAACCCACTCCAATGGATGATGTTTGCAAGGTTCTCAAGAACTTCTGGAGCAGCTTCTGATGAAACCTTTTCCTTTTGGTAAAAATGGAGCTCAAGCTGGAACTCCCTCCCTATAAGAAGATGAACTTCCACAATAATAATAGTAATTTTCTCAAGAAGATCTACTGAGAATGATGGCTGTCAGTGAGGAGTGAAAGAACAAGGCACTTAGCACTAGAGAGAGAGCAGGGAGAGAATACTCGGAAGTTCTGGTGTGATTTTGATAGAGTAATAGTGCCATTGAGTTTTTCTATCTTGTCTTGACCTTGCCCAGGGGTCCTATTTATACTTAGGCACTAGGGATAAGTTGGCACTTTTGGCACCAAAATATAGAGGGTTGGTGAGGGACAAATTTGTCCCTACCTGCAAACAGCTCTGCATGTCCCCTCTGGTAGGTGCCACCTGGCGCAAACCATAGTAAAAAAGAAAATATGTCTTCTAATGAAGACAAAATATCTGATTTGGTAAATATCTTTTGAAATGGTAACTTGTGGTGCAATCTTTGTAAATCTTGAGAGAGGAGGGGACGGACAGGGGGCGCGTGTGAGTGGGAAAGGGGGGAGGGGACGGACAGGGGGCGCGTGTGTGCGTGTGAGAGTGGGGGAGGGGACGGGAAGGGGGACATGTGTGTGTGTGTGTGTGTGTGTGTGTGTTTGTGTGCGCATGTGTGCGTGTGTGAGTGGGGAGGGGGGGAGGGGACGGGGCAGGGGGCGCGAGTGTGCGTGTGTTTGTGTCCGCGTGTGTGAGTGGGGAAGGGGGGAGGGGACGGGAAGACCTGCATATATGCATATGCATATATGCAATCTGCATATATGTAGTGCGAGTGTGTGCGTGTGTTTGTGTGCTCGTGTGTGAGTGGGGAAGGGGGCAGGGGGCGCGAGTGTGCGTGTGTGTTTGTGTCCGCTTGTGTGCGTGTGAGTGGGGAAGGGGGGAGGGGGCGGGGCATGTATGCATATATGCAATCTGCATATATGCAGTGTGCGTGTGTGCGGGTGCACGTGTGAGTGGGAAAGGGGGGAGGGGACGGACAGGGGGCGCGTGTGTGCGTGTTTGTGTGTGTGCGTGTGAGTGGGGAAGGGGGGAGGGGACGGGAAGGGGGAGCATGTGTGCGTGTGTTTGTGTGCGCATGTGTGCGTGTGCGAGTGGGGAAGGGGGGAGGGGACGGGGCAGGGGACGCGAGTGTGTGCGTGTGTTTGTGTCCGCGTGTGAGTGGGGAAGGGGGGAGGGGACGGGCAGGGGGGCGTGTGTGTGCATTTGAGTGTGTGCGTGTGAGAGCTGCACTGCATATATATGCATATGCATATATATGGGCATATGCATATATATGCATATGCATCAAAATTGTGAGCCCCCACTATCGGCCCTAAAAATTTACCTCAAATCCCATCTCAGGTGATCCTACTGCTTTGGCACAACAGATGACTACTGCAGCTCAAGCTCGTCCACGGCTTTCTAACTTGACACAAAAGTGGTCATACCTGCAACAAATTATAATAAGGGTCATGAGTATTTAGGTTATAATAAGGGGTGCGTGTGTGTGTGTTTGTGTGTATTCTTTTGCTTCTAAAGAGTTCTACCTCGTATTGAGCACCGAAAGATTACATCCTCGCCGATCGCCTATGAAGCACCCGTGCCTTATTTTGCCGAATCGCCGAATCCATACCCTGCACCCTTAACCGCACCCATGGTTCATAGTGATCACCAATCACCATGAATAGTTCATGTGAGCTCTTCCCCAAACCGATGAATGGCGTTTGATTCGCATTTGATGTCAAAGTTTGAGTTGCGAGAATAATTTCAGTATCTTAAGACGCTTCAAATGCCCAATTTGAGGAGGAATGACTCACAAACATTAGGGGACGGGCAAATTGTCTGCAAATTGTTTAACATTATGAATACCACGTGTGTCTGCAATTATAGGACTGAAATGGAGGACAAAGTTAGGATGAGAAAAATGCTAGATTCCAAGTAATTGAACCAATTCAAAATGCATTTGTTTGGGGAACTGGAGAGACAATATTGTGAGCATTTGTTTTCAAAATGCAAGCTACACACCGGTGTGTTCGATGCTTGAATGTATTGCGTGTGTGAGTGGGGAAGGGGGGAGAGGACGGGCAGGGGGCGCATGTGTGCACGTGTGCATGTTTTTGTGTGTTTGTGGGTGTGTGTGTGCGGGGAAGGGGGGAGGGGACGGGGTGGGGGCGCGTGTGTGCGTTTACGCGTGTATGCATATATGCAGTGCATATATGCATATTGAGGCATATATGCAGTGCACGCGCACGTGTGTGTGTGAGTGTGTGCGTGTGAGTGGGGAAGGGGGGAGGCATATATGCAGCATATGATAAATATACAGTGCATATATGATATATATATGCACTGCATATATATGCAGCATATGCATATATATGCAACTGCATATATATGCAGCAACTGCATATATATGCAGTGTGTGTGTGTGTGTTTTTGTGTGCGGGTGTGTGCGTGTGAGTGGGGAAGGGGGGAGGGGACGGGGCTGCTGCTGCGAATGAGGGGCCCCTCATTAAACAATAGCTGCTGCTGCGAATGAGGGGCGCTGCTGCTGCAAAACATTTTTAACGCCATTTCACACTCCATTAGGCCTTTACTGTTTAATGAGGGGCACTGCTGCTGCGAATAGCTGCTGCTGCTGATGATGAAATATATCTTAAATCGCTCAATTTAAGTTTAAGATTACGAAATCGATCTTAAATCGCTCATCAAAGAGAATACCTTGTGTTGTCGGCATGGGTCTTAAATCATTTAGCTCCTGTCTTGTGTCGGTGGTTTGATTTGCAGAGCATCCTCCCCTTCGACCCATTGGAAGCCCTGCTGGAGATGGAGTTTCTGTTGTCCTGAAATGGGTCCTTGAGAGGGCCACTGAGCTCTTAACGGACCCTCACGTTGCGGGCAATTGCAGCATGCCAAATCATAACTTTTGGCAGGCCTCTTTTGATGCATTCTTTGGACTACTCCCAGATAATAGTTATAATATCAAACAAAATAATAAATTTCTTGTAATCAATAATCATAAACTTGTCATCGGTAACTTGAATACCAAAAAATGTTATAACAATCAACATAATATGAACAACAAGTGTAAATTAGTAGTGATGTTAAAAGAAAAAACACACTCAAACAAAAATACTTTGAAATACACACGTGTTAGATTGGAAAATGGAAACCCATAAAACGTTGTTCCAAAATGGTTTAAGACAACGTTAGGAACACTAAAATGTGGATCTTACACAACTAATACTTCCATAGGGAAGTGTTTAAGAAAATTAAGAGAATGAAATAACTCAAGAGAGCCCGAACCTCCGTAGGGGGATGAGATTCCTGCAGAACCTCATAAGGACTTTCCTGCGCAGCTCTAAGTTTGGCAAGTGTGTCCACACCCCTGTTTCCTTCCTATAGGGTGTGGGCGATTTTCGCATCTGTTTGCTTCATGAGGGTATAATGATAGGGCTGAGATTCTTGTTAGCTGCACCACAGTCAAGGAATAGAAATATTCATACGAACAGGAGAGAAGACCATCATCACAGTGCAATAAAGTGGATAACGTCAACCCAAGTTGTGGATAAAGAGAAATCAAGACCAAAATCAAGCAAGTGTATCACCTACAAAATCATGACAATTCATAAAGTGAACAGTTCAATGTGATCAACACAGATCTTGTAAAGAGAAATCAAGCAAGTGTATCACATACAATAGTAGAGTTACATTCATTGTAGATTACATTCAAATAAAAAATCGAGACCAAAATCATAATAAAACTTATTTAAAATCGGAAAAGAGAAAAAGTGAAACATAGTACCTTACAAATTAGTAAACAAATTTAACTCGCATTGGACAAAGATGAGAACAGAGAGAAAGAGTAGAAAAAACCTGCACAACCAAATAAGTGGAATATAGAGTTGAAATAAATTCACTCATGTCTAATCACATTTAAAACTATTAAGAACGGATATTAAAATGATATCCATATCTTACAACTTCATTGATATCTAGAGAAAGAGCTTTATAACCATAATTATAAAAAAAATTAACCATATCTTACAACTCCATCTTATGAGGCAAATATATCAAAAAAATTAAAAAGAAAATAGATTTCGGCGAGTCAGTAGAAAATAATATAAACATTTACTGTTAATATGAAACAAATAGCCAACAAAAAAAGTAGAATGCTCACATGAGCCTTTCGGTAAAAACTTGGAATGCAACTGTTCAAATTAAACCCAAAAAATTTATAAACCCAACATGTTTTAACTCTTAATAAACATGAGTGCCTTTCACAACACGTTCAACTTAAATCAACCAAACAAATTAGATTATATCATTCATACTTGGCATCTAAAAGATTTGTTCATATGAGAGTATATCATTCACACTTGAGTTCGCATTTCTGTTGCATTTGCTTACCATTATTGTGGATGTTTTGGCAACTGCCCCTACCAAATTGGACTGAAACTCATTCATGTCTAAAAGTTACCAAACTATTTGGAGGAAGCATATGATTCTCCTTAACATGGTTTAAAGTAAAGTATAAAGGGCACTCAAAATGAATATGTTTAATGAACAAAAGAAGTGCTTTTATGTCCCCTGTTTAAGTCAGAACTCAAAATGAATATGTCTCGCAGATTGAAAAATGAATAACCAAGAGAAAACTTTCAAACAAAAATTTATAGGTTGTTCTTCATCGCGAAATAGAAACAGAAAAATATAGCTCGTAGTTATGTGAGCCAAACAACACAACTAAAAGAGTACTGAGATCAAATAAATAAAAAATAATGCTAAATGAGACCAATACCTCGTATAATTTCAGTCACCCTTGATCTTAAAGTATAGTAAGTTACATCTGTTTTAGAATCTTAAATCTGAGACCTCATATATACCAATCCACCAAAACATAATTTGGATCCCCGAGAATGAAATACAAAGAACCTCAAATTTGAAATTGAAATCATGGTTGTCAAGCACCTATCTACTTTAAACTTTAAAATAATTAGTATATGAAAGCTCCGAATATGAAAAACAGTCTAGCTAATTTGGAAAACCATAACTTAAATAGTCAGTTCAATGATAATAGATAAATATTACCTTCCACATGCTATCATAATAAATTGAAACTCTTCCAACTCAAACAATAGTTAAATGATAAAAAAAACATCACATGTGTTGATCCGTACAGTTGAAGCCTAATATCAAACACAAAAAATAATTTAATAATAAAGTATAGTTGAAACCTTACCAATTGGGCCCAGACTTTTATGTCTTATTCTTCTCGAATTGAATGTTGGGTTACAAAGCCAGTAGTAGCTCCTTATTCTGTATAAGAAGTGTTCAAGCTTAGTAATTGTTACTATACTAACATTTTCACATAACAATTTATAGAAAGTGTTCATATCTGAAAAGATACATGTGGAATCAAATATTTAGGGCTGGATTGTATAACTGAAAGAGAAAATACAAAACAACCATTATTTCAAAAGAAAACCCAAATCTGAAACACAAACATAAATAATCTCAAATTTGAAACCCCAATTTCTAAATTTGACACAAAAACCTAAATTTGAAATTGATTTTTAAACGACTTTGTACGTGTCTAAAGAAGAACCAAACAAACACATGGGCAGATTATCTAAAGAAGAACCCAAAAAATATCTGAGTATGAATGGAGTAAAATTATAGTTCAAGCGTAAAGGGATTTATGGTTCGATTGTGATGAGTTTGGACGCAGAGTTTCGGGAGATGATGGTCTAACAGATGTTATCAAAACATTGATTCAAATACTGTTTGTTGACGTTATCAAATAAGTCTGATTTCATTTTGTTAAGATATAGTTCTATATACATATTAATACCTGATTCAGACCTTTGTTGAATTGATTGGATAGATGTTTGGAATAATGTTTCTTGTACTGGCCTGCCTAAGATTGAATATGATCATCACCCACTGCTATTTGAATCTACTTGGATTAATCTTACATAACCAAGACCTAACAAGACCTTAGTTAAAAAAATCTCAGCTCCTCCACACGAGATGTAATGAATTTCTACAGACATATCTTTCTTTCTCCTTTTTAAAATTGTCAATTTTTATAGTCCAAAAGTGACAAGTGTGTTTTTAAAGTCATTGTTCTTTCTCATGTGTTCTGTGTTGCAATAAATACTGTCCCATGCTTATACTATGTGATAGTTTTAGAGGGATATTATACTTTCTACGATATTTTCTAATGGTGTGAATATATTATGTTGTATAATATTGCATTATTTTTAACAATTACATATCTTTTATTGCTTATATTTCACTCGTGGTGGTTTACATACTCAGGCCAGAATGGACAGGTCTTGGATGAGCAAGGACAGATTATCAAAAGAATACATAAAAGGTGTTGATAATTTTCTTAGGGTTGCTCAAAACGCCTCCTTGGATGAGAACTTCATACGATGCCCTTGTAATCAATGTGAAAATAGATTAAAAATGGGTGTTAAAGAAATCAGACAACATTTGTATAGTTCGGGTATCGATCCGAATTATACTGTATGGAAATGGCACGGAGAGGAGGATTATCGTGAAACACTGCCGGATGTTAATATAGGTGATCCTATCTGTGACGATCTTAATATGGATACCATGGAGGATGTTGAAGAGTTGATTGACATGGTGGAGGCTATAAAAGAAGACTTCACAGGAAATGCAGAAATTTTTCAGAAGTTGCTTTTAGATGCGGAGAAGCCATTATATGAAAGATGTAAAAAGTATACAAAGTTATCCGCTATCGTCAAGCTATTCAATCTTAAAGCGAAGAGTGGGATGTCCGATAAATGCTTTTCAAATATGCTGTCAATCATTGCCGACATGCTTCCGGATAACAATGTATTGCCTTCATCCAGTAATGAGGCAAAACGTTGCTTATCGGTATTCGGAATGGACTTTCAAAAGATACATGCATGCCCTAATGACTGTATACTCTATAGAAAAGAGTACAAAGAAGCTGTTGAATGCCCCACTTGTGGAACATCCAGGTTCAAACAGAAGAAGAATTTGAAAGAACAAAAAAGGGATGAGGGGAAACAAGGGGTTCCTGCGAAAGTGTTATGGTACTTTTCACCCATTCCGAGATTCAAAAGGTGGTTTCAATCTAAAGAGACCGCTAAGTCTCTGACATGGCATGCAGATGATATAATTGTTGATGGTTTGTTGCGTCACCCAGCAGACTCACCAACTTGGAAATTAGTTGATGAAAAGTGGCCCGATTTTGCAGCAGAACCAAGAAATCTTTGATTAGCACTATCAACGGACGAAATTAATCCTCATAGTTCCCTTAGTAGTAGGTACAGTTATTGGCCGGTCATGTTGAACACATATAACTTTGAACCGGAATTGTGTATGAAAAGAAAGTTTACAATGTTGACTACGTTGATATCGGGTCCAAAACAACCGGGGAATAATATAGATGTTTATTTGGCTCCGTTAATAGAAGATCTGAATACATTGTGGCATGAAGGAGTTAAAGCCTACGACGCCTTTCGACAAGAATCTTTTACTTTGAGGGCAATACTGTTGTGGACAATTAATGATTTTCCAGCGTATGGATATTTATCTGGAAGTGTTGTTCAAGGCTATAATGCTTGTCCAATATGTAGTGAAAAAACTTATTCCATCATATTACAACACTGTGGCAAGTGCGTTTATATGGGACATAGGAGATACCTTCCACAAAACCATCCATTTCGAAGCCAGAAAAAGGCTTTTAACGGTGAGCAAGAGTTCCAAGCCTCCCCTGAACCTTTAAGCGGTGACAAAAATTGATAAAAGTTGGGAGACTTAAGGTTGCATGGGGAAAGAAGGCAAAAAAGGTGAGGGCGGTTAATTTGAAGAAATCATTAAAGCGTAAGAGACCGAGGAGGGTAGGTAATGGGGTTGAAAAAGGCGGTCCTAGTAACAATAGGGTTGAAAATTTTTGGAAGAAGAAATCGATATTTTTTGAACTTCCTTATTGGAAGGATTTGCCTATTCGACATAACTTAGATGTCATGCACATTGAAAAGAATGTCTGTGATAGTATCATTGGAACCTTGCTTAATATTCCAGGAAAAACGAAAGACGGGGTGAAGTGTCGACTCGACCTTGAAAAAATGGGCTTAAGAAGTGAGTTAGCACCGCAGGTTAATGAAAAAAGGACATACCTACCGCCAGCATGTTATACGTTATCGAGAGAGGAAAAAAAAATGTTCTGCCAAACTTTGCATGACCTTAAGGTCCCGAATGGGTACTCTTCTAATTTTAGAAGCCATGTCTCTATGGAAGATTTGAAATTGTATGGCTTAAAGTCTCATGATTGCCATATTCTAATGCAACAACTTCTTCCAATTGCAATTCGATCGGTATTGCCAAAACATGTGAGATATGCGATCATGAGAGTATGTTTTTTCTTCAATGCCCTTTGTGCCAAAGTAGTGGACTTGCAAAAACTAAAAGAAATTCAGAATGAAATTGTGATCACATTGTGTTTGCTGGAAAAATACTTTCCACCATCCTTCTTTGACATTATGGTGCATTTAATGGTGCATCTTGTGAGGGAGGTCGAACTTTGCGGTCCTATTTTCTTTCGATGGATGTACCCAATTGAAAGGTTAGGTCAATTTACTTTACTATCATGTATTAATATAAGTAAATAAGTGTATCGATTTAGTTTTCTTTTTCATGTGTTAGGTACATGAAAGTATTAAAGGGTTATGTGAGAAATCGTAATCGCCCAGAAGGTTGTATTGCTCAATGTTACATAGCAGAAGAAGCTACTGAGTTTTATTCCGAGTTCTTATCAGAATTAGATTCAATTGGAATTCCGGCGAGGAAGGATGATGATAAACCGATAGGAGGTTCAGATGTCGTTGAAGTTGATCGCATGTCCTTGGAGCAGGCACATCTTCATGTGTTACATAACACGAATGATGTTCAACCTTATATAGAGTATGACTTTCCTAACTTCCCATTAATATGAAGTTAGTTCCTCACATACTTATCTCATATATTAATAACTAATGTTGCGTTACTCATTAATACTTTGTTAGGGAGCATGAACAGTGCTTGAAAGAAACCCATCCTCGAAAAGGGAAAAATAAGAAGTGGCTTGAAGAAGAGCACAACCGCACGTTTATCCATTGGTTAAGTAAAAGGGTATAATTTAGGGACATGTTGACTTAACCACCACTTTAATTTTCATAAGACTTTACCCATTTTTTAGTTTTCTTTTAAACAATGCCACTGTTTTTTTATTTATTAGTTGAAAATCTTAGTGAAAAACAATTTCGAAGTCTAATACCAACCACTGGAAAATAGTGGTAGAGTGTAAAGTAAAACTAAATAGTTGGTGAGGTCTAATATTAAAAACTAAAGTGGGAATAAAGACGAAATATCCCCTTACTTTAATATGTTTGAATTTTGTTTTGTAAGTAACTAAAATTCTTATATTAATAGGTTGCTCTCGAAGAAGAACTCCCAAACAACAATATCTCAGATGACTTAAAATGGATTGCTCGTGGACCTCGTCGAGACGTCATCAAAGTTCACGGATATGTCATTAACGGTGTTCGTTACCTAACAAAGGATCACGATGATGCACGAGTAACCCAAAACAGTGGAGTGAGCCTAGTTGCTAAGACGTTGCAGATAGCTAGTGCAAAGGACAACAATCCTGTTCGTACCGATATGATTTTCTACGGTGTCATAAGGGAGATATGGATACTTGACTATTTTTCAATTCAGATTCCTTTATTCAAGTGTGATTGGGTTGACAACAAAAACGGAATTAACATAGACGAGCTTGGTTTTACATCCGTCGATCTTGATAGAGTTGGTCATAAATCCGATTCTTTCATCTTAGCTTCTCAAGCGAAACAAGTTTTCTATGTTCCGGACCAAATGAATCCTAAATATTCAATTGTATTGTCAACTCCTCAAAGGGATTACTATGATAAAGATGATGAAGATGATCTCAATAAAGGATGTCTCGGGGATGATATTTGCACTACAGTTTTGCCAACTATTGAATCCTTCGACGTGGTTGAGGAATCTTCCGAAACTTATATGCGTGAAGATTGTGAGGGGATATGGATAGACAATACGCCAACATAATTGTGTTAGACGATGTTATGATGCTTAATGTTTGAATTGTTCTTTATTATTAGTTATAGGTTCTTAAAATGTAAGCTTGTTTGGTGAAGTTGTCCAACTTTTTAGTTTTTTGTGTGGAACCTACTACAGTTGATTGTTGGAAATTGAATGTATGGAATATGGGCTATGTGACATTTGCTTAAGACTATGGATTATTATTTTCGGCTTAATATTTTGGCAATTGTGCTCTTGTACATTTTAATTAACATAGAATAAAATGGTGAATTTTAATTTGTGGTACATTTCAATAATTGTATTGTTTGAGTAGTTACGACTTGTATTGCTGAAATCTATATTATTGCTCTTTTTTGTGTTTCAACAGTTCGATTGCTTTAACTTGAAATGGAAGACATTGATCTCGAACTCGTGGAGAAACCTTCACAATATAGTAGTAAAGGCAGAGGTGCGGCGAAGCTAAAGCGATTGACTAAAATAAAGAGCAGTGAGGAACGGATAAGAATTTTATATAATGATCTTGGTCAACCAATAAGTACTAGCAAAAAAGAATTATCAAGTTATGGGGGTTTGATGGTGAAGTGCTTTGTGCCGATAACTTATCCAAGTTGGCCTAAAGTGCCAATCAAATTGAAGAATGATTTGTGGGAGGCAATACAGGTATATATATATATATATATATATATATATATAGTTGTTATATATAGAAAATATTGTTTGATGCATTTTTGTTGTATCCATGGCTGAATTCATATCACTCTTAAATTCTGTTCGTATTTGTTCCAATTTGTGATCCATTACATCTTATGTTTGGTGTATTTATGCAAACCCTGACTATATCGCTTGCCATCAAGTTTCCGTCGTTTGTGCAATCTTAACTTACTGCTATGATACCAATTCTTGTCGATTACAATTGGGTTTAATTTAATCTCCTTTTATGCAACACTAGTTTGCTAACAGACTAAATTACCTAACATATTTACACTGATTTTAAGACATCTTTACACTGATTTTAAGACATGTATTCAACATCTTTCTTTTTCAGATCAAATTTGATATTGATCCGAACAGCAAGAGGATGGTGTTATCCTCTATGGGTTGCAGTTGGAGAGCGTTCAAAACAAACCTCACGAGACTTTGGATTAGACCATTGAGACACCAACGCGAGCTTCTCAAACATCCTCCTCCAAAATACGAGAAATTCATTAGTCCAGATGTTTGGACTGAATTTGTTTGCAGCAGGCTAACCAAAGGATTTGAGGTATAATTGAAAAAATAGTAGAAGATTTGTGTGGTACTTTTTGTTATTCTTTTCTAATTTTTTGCTTTGATTTATAAGATTGCAAGTGAGGCACAAAGGGAAAAGCGATTCAAGGTCACATACAATCATCGTATGAGCAAGAAGGGTTACGTCGGTCTTGCTGAAGATTTGGTATGTTTTAGTTTGAATATTTTCGTTAGATTTGTGATGGTTTGAACTTGAACATTGAATTATTCTTTAATAATATGATTTTTTGTTTTACAATTGATACCAGAAAAAGAAGATGGGTTTGGAATATGAAGATGAGAGGGCTTTCTTATGGTTGAAAGGCCGTGAAAAGAAAAATGGTGAATATGGAGATGATTCATTAAAAGAGGTGGCGGATAAAATGGTTAGTTTTTATAAATTACGACACGAGTTCCTTTATTTGGTGTTTTTTAGTGTATGATTTGTAATTTTGATAATATTTAGATGACATTCTGAATGATTGAATCTACTTCATTGTAGGCTGAATTGAAAAGACAAGTTAAAGATGGTAGTTTAATCACTGAAGGAAGTAATGATGTTCTTACTATGACATTGGGTACTCCCGAACACTCGGGCCGTGTTCGGGGGTTGGGATTCAGAGTTGTTCCCACAAGGTACTTCAATCTTCCAAAGCGTGGTTCCAAGAGACATATTACCGAGTTAGAATCTGAATTAAGAGAAGCGAAGAAAAGATTAAAAGATATGGAAGCCCAGTTGAAGTTAAGAAATGTGCCGGTTGCCGCAGCCCCAACAGCCGCACCCCGAGCTGAGAAAGTTGCTTCATATATGCGTGAAAGTGAAAATATAAATCGTTCAAGTTCGGGTGGAAAAATTGCAACACAATCACTTTCTTCAAAGGTATAATGAGACAGATAATTATACAAACGCATACCATTAAGGTTTTGTGATTTTGTTGTAATTGCAATTTGTTTTTGTGTTTCTTTGGCATAGTTCACAGATAGTGGTGTAACACATAGTGAAACGTTACTACCTCAATCAGTAGCTGCTGTGAAAAGTAAGAAACCTTCTTCGATAACTAGTGATAAAAGTACGAAACAAGTGTCTTCTTCAAAGGTAATGGGATCACATTTCTCGATGGTGATAACTTTGTAGTTTTACTTGGTTGGATTAATAGGGTATTGAATTTTATGTAGTTTTACTTGGTTGAGGCCAATAAATTGCTCAATTTTAACACATTGCTAAATTTTTATGTGATTATTTTTCGTAATTTAGGTTAGAGAATGTAGGTTGGCTATTGGCAATAAAACTAACATCGTTGCCGAGGGGATCGTATTCGATAGGAATGGACCGAACGAGAAAATTCATAATATAGCATTGGGAGAAAACAATGTTCGGGTTTCCATTTCTAAAGTTATTTCTTCTAGTGCCATCCTCCCGATACCTGTTCCAAGTGAAATGTATTTTGTGAAAGAGGCTATTGGGTCATATGTTGCTTGGCCCAAAGAGTTAGTGTTGGGATTTGAGGTAAACCATTGGTTCTTATGTTTATCTATAAGTTTATGTTTGTGCTATGAATGACATTGCTTTCTGAAATTTCACATGATTCAATGCAGAATGAAATGGAAGTTAGGAAAAAAGCAGGCCATGAGAAAGAGAAGGATATCTTCGGTGAAAGTAGATGTGATATAGTAAACAAGAATGTTGATTGCGATTTGATAACTGCCTTCACCCATAATTTAATTATAATGAAGACGAATAAAATAACGATTCCACTGGAGAAAGAGATGTTTGGAGAAGATAAGGGTCAATGCTATGTTTTTAAGAACGATTTGTTAGACTTTTGTGCATTGAAGCCTTTAGATGTAACGTGCATTGTTGCATACATGAGGTATAACTTGATTTAATCGTGTTATTTAAAATGCGTAGTGACTAATTTAGTTACTTACTTTTACAGGTTCTTGTATGATAAGTTTCAGTGCTCCCGAGAAGAGTTTCAATTCTTCAATCCCGAGTCTTTCAATGGTACAAAAAAATTTGGTTTAACTCGACTTATTGGAAAAAGGCTGGGGAATGCAAAAAAAAGTCAAATTTGTTTCATTCCTTACAATCTCGAAGATATGTAAGTAGTTAAATTAATTTTTTCCACACAAATAAACAAATCTTTATTATATTCTGGACTATATAATTATGACAAAATTCATTTTACAGGTTCCATTGGGTATTGATCGTCATTGATTTGTCCACAAGAACTATTTATTGGTTGGATTCATTGAATACGGTACCCAGTGACAAAGATAAGATGTATATCACTACGTGAGTATAATATAATTTTTAATTTTGTTTGACATGCATGATGAGTGCATTATTATTGAACATTACCTAATACACGTCTTTGAATTCTCTTTACATGTAGTGGGATTAACACATTGAACATCGATGGGAAAAGGCATAACGCATCGTGGAGTTGTATTAAGGTAAATTTATCATATAGTAGGTGTTATATAACATGTATCAACGTTATATATATATACCTTCAAAAGGCTCTGCGGGTCTAATGATAAGGGTGCTCAAGGGGGCACTCCTTTTTTATATATTTTTGCATTGGATATAGTAGCATCTGCCCCTCCTCCAGTGGGAGTCGCCCTCTAAAAGTCTTCTTATATATATATATCAATACCGATTATATGATTATACCTGATATATATGATATATATCATACCGATATATATAATACTGATATGATATATATGATATATATGATATATATCAGGTATATGAATATGATACCGATATATATCTGGTCTCTCGAACAGTAGCAGGTAGACTTGCGTGTGACATATTACTTTGTGTGGATGTCATAAACATTTAAAGAGTTTTTATTAGAAAACTAACAATAAAAGTTTGTATATTTAACATTAAGTAATCGAAAGAAAAAAACTTATAATTTCTCTTCTCCTAAGTTCCTTCTAAGAAAGAGTTCACTTAGGAAAATCAGAAAATATAAACTTATCTCCTCCTTTACACAACCCTTCATTGTACCTAAGTTACACCATGCTTATGGTTCTACAAAGTCAACACATCCTAACACCCTGAAGACAAAACATGTCCAATAATGAATTGGTACTTAATGAATTATTCTCCACATATATTTCAACATCGCAACACCTGTATCTCTATATCGATGTGCTCCTAGTAGTGGTCTCCATGAAGCATATATGCATCTACATATATGCATATTGCATACTGCATATATGCAGATATGCAGACGCATACTGCATATATGCAGTGCATACTGCATATATGGAGATACATGTATGTTTGAATCAACTTAAACTAAAGAATTCTGAAAAAAAGCCTGAACTAAATATATTTTCCTAATGTTCTAGGCTAGAAGTTGAAATAGAACCAAACCTCGAAGCATCTTCTCTCGATCCTCCAGCAATCGTGATATTATGCATAAACTAATTGACATTGAAAATATACCTCTAAACTAATATACAGACAAAAACTGCCAATAAAGCGCCAAATAAAGACGTTCTTCATTTATAGATATCTACTATAATTTAATGAAAGTAACATCTAGAAAACTCGATCTTTACATGACGGGGGTGGAATGTACAATGCAATGGGCCACAAAAAAGATTCAGGGTGTGTAACATCCACATTATTGTGCTTATATACGATAAGTCTCTTTAGGTTCACCTTATGGATTGGGGAGAAGCTTGTCCAAATCCTCGAGGGTGTGGAAAAAGGCCTTCTGCACCAAAACAGAACAAACTTCACTCGTATTTGTATATGAGGAGTGTAAGCCTTGGTTTTGGTTAGTGGCTGCTGGGCCAAATACCGTAGTTTTGCGATGGAGTTCCCAGTACTCGTCAGATTTGGGTTGGATTCTTCGTCAGATTTGGGTTGGATTCTTCATCTGAGTTCTTATCATACACTGACATATGCACTGCCCTCCTGAACATATGCACATGCTTAAGCATAAATGATCCACCAAATTTAAGAGATGACAGTAATATTCAAAGTGTACCTGATTAGTTAGCTACCAAAAAAGTATACCTGATTTGAATCTTGTATTGATAACACAAATTCAAACTTGAAACCATACAAAACTATACAATTTGAAAATGTAAGATATAATCTTAGAATGAAACATTAGGATGGCCAATTTGTCAAGAACCTAAGGTAAGATAAAATTTGAAAAACATTAAACTTACGTACATATGAGATAAATGATGGAAACGCATTCATTCATAAGATTATTAGGTTCTCCCACTGCTATTTAAGTTACTAATGGATGTAATGAAGTCTGATACCAAAACAAAACGTAATATTGATTTGAAGTGCAAAATAGAATCAGAACTTTAAAAATAGTACCAACACCAAATCAACTAAATCCCATTTCTAATAAACTGCTGCTTATATGTTCTCTTATGGATCTCAGTTATCTCTTTGCTACTGCAAAATGAAGCTGAAAAACATTACCTCAGTTAATATTTACTGGAACATCTGAAATATAATTGAATGAGAACATCTGAAACATCTGAAATATAATTGAATGAGAACATCTGAAAAACATTACCTCAGTTAATAAACTGCTGCTTATAATAACTCTTCATTGAATGAGAACCCACCTTTTCATACATTACAATAATTTTCCACCCTCGACAGAATTTAAGAGCAAATGCTATTGTCGTAGAAACTGAAGCAACTAACCAAACATAACACACAAAAAAAGTTGGTTTAATAATGCTTGTACAAACCAATAATCAACTAAACAAAATCATACACAGTGAATTGTTTTTAGCATTAATGACCCACAAATAGAAAAATATTATAAGAGTACACCTATAATTAGTCCCAACTAAAATATTCATATAAATTAGCTTTAAAATCTTTAGGAACATTAATCTATACCATATAACACTTGAAACTCACTTGATAAAGCTGGAGTGGTTGTGCTCACACCTGCTGAACAGACTTCCGAGCAAAATGTTACCTATCTAGAATTGGCCTCCAATACCTCTAAGCATGCGTCTAATTTACCTGTAGGCAGCAAAGTGGCTATTGGAAAGGACTTATCCGAACATCTCAACTCTAGGGACAACGCACATATGATATCTGGACATAAGAGTCTAACTAACACTTGAGATGACACAAACTTTATCACAAAATCACCCAAAACGTTTTCTGAAAATTGGACTTTAGATCAAGATTGGCAATGGTCGGACTGTTGAAGCTGAATTGATTAATTCTCAAGACGAAGTTGGACATCTAAAGCTAGTACTGAACAAAACTCGTCATAGTCCCAATTGGTATCTCACCATATGTCTAAATTGATCAATGCCTATTGTCGAGTTTCAAATGGACTCAGCTCAGGATGAAATGCAGGCCACTGGCTCAGTTGAGACAAATACTGAGATTTGCTTGTTTAAGTCTCCTCCCAAACTCCTAACTTTCTTTCCTCCTAAACATCGATGGTCAAACTTAGAATGTGTCAAAGTCTTGAATTTGTCCTCTCGAAAAATATCATTTGAGTCTAAAGATTTTATCAAAACTGATTGGTCTTTCTAATGCTTTGGAAACATGACTGGGAGGTGTCTTCCATAACCATTCATGATCAGTTTATATCTAAATCAATTAAACACCACCACATACCATGCCCAATTAATATCATTGCTGTTTATGGTCACTGTGATAGGCATATTAGGTGGGAACTTTGGTAGGGAATCATGGATTTGGCTTCTTCAGTTACTGATCCGATCATCATTGGTGGAGACTTTAACATAGTGATGGATCATCATGCCCCCTATGGAGTTCACAACCTGAAAAAATTAGAAAGAGAAAAATGGCAATAGGTTTATACTACAATGTCCTAAAAACAGAGAAAGCTATAGGGAAGTAGACAAAAACACTGAAAACACAACAATTTCTATGTCAACTCAGCTCCAATCAACTCACAGTTTTTTCCCAAGCTACACCTAGTTGGGGGTGGCCTATGTAAACATAAGAATAGAGTACAGATGATCCCATTATCCCATTTACCTTGCTATCTATCTAGAGGGAAGTAATCACTCTACTACTTACTAAAGGAAAAGAGAGGGCGCAGGGGACGTTTGCATATGTATACAGTATATATATGCTGTTGTGTGTGTGTATATATATTCCAGATTTACTATAAATGAAAATATTTATAGCAACCATAAACAACTAAATAGCCTAAAATATTCAACTAAATAGCCTATAATATTCAAACATGTAGAAAGAATACCGTGGCCAGGGTGTTGAATCAGTAAGGACGAACCATTTCCAACCGTTACCTGATCTGAACCAGAATAAAAGTCATGAATCGAAAAATTTGAGAGGACTGAAGTGACATGATTCATGGCTCCCGATATATAACCGAATCAAGAATAGAAGAAACAGTAGAGAGAGGAAAAGAAGTTGAATATAACCAAGGATAGTTTAAAGGCAAAACTCTATTAAAAAAGCTATTAGGATAGTTTGAAGTTGCACAATGGCAGGTACCCTCGTGAATGTGCACAACAAAAGGTACTTGCTACTGCTACTTACATAGACTTCGGGATAATATAACCAAGGAATGTTTGATAAAATATGTAGCATCAGGTACCATTGTGAATTTTCACAGCGGAAGGTACCTGTTACTGCTACTGATTATGTGGATGCATAAAATATGTAGCTGCATAGTGGCAGGTAATAAGGAATGTTTGACAATAATTTTGAGCATGTTAGTGATATGGGAATATGTGGATGCATAAAATATGTAAATAGATTAGTTATGCCAAAGGAATGTAGTTGCCTTTCAAGAAGCGAGAGTGGTACTGTTAAAGGCAATTTCCAATCGAAACCTTCTCTGTTACACTATGGTTGCAGATTCAAAATTTAAATGTATATTCTCTGTTACACTATGGTTATTATAATAATCTATATTTAGCAGAAGAATACCATAAGTTCCTTTTTCAAAGAAAAGGAATTTATCCACGTAAGGATTGCTCCATATCATATGATAAAAGATCCAGAAAGACTCCCAATAATAGATTCAGAAGATCCAAGTTCAAACATAGATCGCTGCTTCTGCGAACCATAGATCCAAGTTCAAACAGACTCCCTAGAATAGATTCAGAAGAATACCATAGATTGCTGCTGCTGCGAACCGACTATAGGCTGCTACTGTGAATGTTTGTCGAGGTAGAGACAACTACCTGGCTTAACAATTTAAGTTTATTGAGGGGCGCTGATGCTACTGCTGTGAATCATTGCTATTACTTTATACGCTGTGAATTCTGTTTAAAGTAAGCAACATAACATCAGCTCAACACCAGGAGCTAAAGTAATATGCTGACGCTATGACCAACGTGTCAGTGGCGATGCACATGCTGCAGAAAAAATGTGATGAACCTATGACGTGCCTAGTAAAAAACACCTTTTTAGAAAATAGTAATGCCACAATGATCACACCATTACCATTACAATGTGCCTGCATATTTTGCTCTTTTGGCCTTCATTGCTTCTATTAGAGCACTGGTTTTCAGCCTCAAGAACTGCGGAAGTGTTTTGGTTATATACGTGTAATCGTGAGGCCTTCAATAAAGAGAACCAACTTCTCCAAACATGTCCCTAAATTGTAAGGTCCCAACATGTTCTTACTCCAACTCACAATCAATTATTCCCACCTCCACAGATGTGATGATGCAAACATTGTTTGGTGCTACATTCCCTGCGAAGATAACAATTATTACATCAAACAGAATAAGAATCGAAGATGGTCAAATCAATCATCAATAATGTGAATCACCTACAATTTTAATAATTGATAGAAAATAAGAGCACAACCACAACACAAATGCAACATCAAATCACCCAGAACACAAAGATAGGAAATAAAAAACCCACTACACAGATACATAAATCTTCAACAAAAAACAAATTTTTATCATCTTCAAAAACAGAACCAAAATAACTTCCTAATACATCATGTCTCATATGTAATTAGGCACCGCTATCAAAAAATCAACAACCGGTTCCGATATTTTAGCTCGAAGGCACGAGTGCCAAATGTAATTAGGCACTATTTCAGTTCCAAATTTTATAGAGTGAATGACTATTATAGCAGGTCAGATATCAGTTACAAATGATAGTGTAGTCCTCGTGTGACCAACTATTTTCCTAACACTTTTTGGCCCCTTCTGAAATTGTGATGCGTTAAGAAGATAACATAGTGTTTACTAAAGAAGGCTTGTTGGTTTCTAGCATGAAAGGGATTCATCGAATCCGCACTGAAAGGGATTCCGTGTTTACTTCCATAGTGAAAGGGAATCCGTACTCAATTTTTAACCCTCACCAAAGCCAAAAAGCCATTACCCACATCTAAAATACCACCATACACATATAAGTCAAATTTACAACCCTCCAAACCTCAAAATTAGGGAAAAACAATATCAAATAAAATAAAACAAAAAGATAAAGTGATCTGTTGCAAACATAAAATAATAATTAAGTGTAGATAATTTTCACATACTACGATATCGTGTGTAACTACCGTTTACAAACCAAACACTAAATACAAAACATAACTAATAAAGAGATTTTTAAGAACAAAATACCATTTGCAAACAAAGAGATTTTTAAGAACAAAATTATTATAGTTTTTACAATTATTTGTGTTGTATAAAAAATATTTTAGACTTGTACTCTTTTATTATTTGTTCAGTAATAATGTTTTGTGTTAACTAGTGCCCAATGCAACGAAATGGTACTCTTTATTGTGGATATTTTGTGTTGAAGTTCATGAAGTACTTCATGGAGGATCCTTCCATACCTTTTCAAACAAAGGTATGTTACCAATGTTCTCTTTTTGTCCTATTATATAAAATATTGTTTAGTTATTAACTATTATATACCGTAATAATAAATTCAATTCTATCTTCAATTTTTTAGATGAGAAGATTGTCCGATAAAGTGACATACACGTTGAATGAACTAAATGAAGTTCAAATGGAGTTCATTGAGTTCATTACGGATTATATATATTAGGTATTTCCGAGTAATTGTATTTTGTTATGTTGTAATGACAATGTGTTGAGATGATTGTGTTTTGATGAAAACTATGTTGATTATATTTGATTACAGGGTTACTCATTCTGGGTTGGATAGCGTCGAGAACAAATTGGATCGAACATTTCGTTCGACAACGTCCTAGCTTGAGTAGTATTTTGGATTGTGATTCTTATGATGTAATTCGCAATGCTAGTTTTTGGATATTGTGATGTATCATCACTATTTTTAGGATATTATCACGTAAATAACTAGGTTGCCATTTATTTCAATTTTACATTTTGTTGGATTGGTTGTTACCCCTTGGGTGGATAGTCCAATAAACAAAGGAGACTCTGTCCATTTTTTTTTTTTAAATTGACACTTTGTTTATTTGAGGCACAATGTTATTTTCTTTGATGAATATTGTATATTTCAAGTTATATGTGAATTTGTTTGATGAAATTTAGACTATTTGAATGTTGTTCGACTATTTATTATCTATTTACAAGGGTTGATTTAACCTCAAATAATAGTTGTCTATTAATGGAGTAATATTTTTTTTTTAAATTTTTATATCAACATTTATGTCAGTTTCGATAAAACTCTCATAAAATTACTAAAATTGACATAAATGTGATGTTATTTATGTCAGTTTTTTGTGAAAATGTGATTAAAAACATGGTAAATACCGTAGTTTTTATGTGTGTTCTTAAAAACTGAGATAAATGTGATCTTATTTATGTCAGTTTTACGAACATTTATGTCAGGACTTTATATGTCAGTTTTGAAAAATTCTAAAACTGACATAAATGGTCATTTATGTCAGTTTTTGACTGACATAAATGATCATTTTTCTTGTAGTGTCACTCACTGAGTTACGTATTGTTATTCATATCATATATATACTTGTGATTATAACTAATTGGGAGAAATACAAAGAGAGTTTGAATTTTAAATACATTAAGGACTAGTCTATGCCTAATGGATTCTGTTTAGAAATAACATGAATTGTGTATGAGAACTAGGCTAAGTCAAATAACAGGTGTTGTGTTTTGCATTTTTAGTCTGTATGTTTGGGTTCCACACGGGAGGTGGTTCTTGATTTTGTAAAGTAGTCATTCCACTTTACATTTTGATTTATATACATACTCTTACATGTAACTAATGGAGCAACGGTGCTAGGTTTTGTTAGGTCTCCTTTCACACTGGCATCGTACGTAGTAGAAGGTGGTTCGTCAAAGCACTACGGCATGGAAGTAAAAATTCTACATATTCTGCATTTGGTTTGGGGTAACATTTTTCCCCCTAAGGCTAAAAGTAAAATTGTGAAAAGTACTTGAGACTAAAAATTGTTCCAATTTCCTATTTTCGGCTCTCATTATGAAAGTTTGGGAGTTTTCGCTTTCATTAAATAATGTTTGTTTTCAATGTAAAGCACACACGACACTGAAAGTACATACTATAAGATAATGGAAGCCTAAAAATATATTCTACTATACTTCGACTAGTAATATTGATGGCATCCTTTGCAAATCATTACAGTTGCCGGTAACTCCCGAGTATTGACTTATAAAGTTACTATTTAAACAATTCCATGCTGCATGTTTGATTTTCCATATTATTCCATGTGTATGTGGGAAAACGTAGGATGAGAGAGTCATTAAATTACAAGGAGTTGTTATCTATATGGTATTGCTAAACATGGATGAACACCACAACACTCAGCTCCACTTTGCCTGTTTCACTCCCAATTTTCATGTCGTCATGGTTGTAAAAATTATAACATTTTTTTGTGACTTGAGTGAAATGCACAAGTTAATGATTTTATCTTGATGAGCTAAGTTCTATATCTCTTTGTTATTGTGTCTCGAAAAAGTGAAACTTCATTTGATCATTTGTTCACAAGTAATATATTATTCGGCTAACATGGTTTAATTCTAGGTGTTGAGGTTGATATACCCAGGAAATCATATCTCACTCAATTGGTCTCTATGGATGACAAAAGGAGCATGGAAAAGGCCGTTAACGTTGAAGATGGAGGTTTTCTTATATTTATGCTAACAATACCCCAGGTAACTACTAAGTGAGTACATTAGATTGATTCTTATTAGCCTCTATACAATCTAGAATTATATTATTAATTTTTCAACAAAATTTATTCTTTTTTAGAACACATGATTTATCTTTCAATTAAAGTTAGATGGTCTAAATAATTATCATACCGGGATGGCCAATTCACCTTGAACATACCGTTTAGCTTCCCCGAGTATGTCACCCCTGCTGGAAAGACAATTTCCAAAAGATAAAAGATACAACATAATGTTAACTCTGGCCCAATGAATGAAGTTATGTGTAAGACCACTAGTCATCCTCTGAAGGTTATTTTTTTTGCTCAAGCTCTATTAGACTTTATAATTAATATTTCATGCTAATTAACTGACATGATTCTTTTTCTATTTTTAGGGGGAACGCAGACAAGAGGAAAAGTTGGGTTTCTTATATGAATTTGAAGTTCTTTCATGGTAAAGTAATGATTTTATCTTTGTGTATAGTGTAAGATACTCCTATCTATATTGTGGTACGATATTCAGATTTTATACACTCTGGGAGAACTTATTTTAAGCTTTAGTAAACTCATATTCCTAGTGCCCCTATTCATTTTCAGTTCTCATGTGTTGTATAGTTAGTAATGATTTAGTTCTTTATATGTTCAATGTAAAGTCTGTTAAGCAACTATTTGATAATATGCTAAAATTAGTGGTAGATTAAAGAACTGCGGCTCAAAATGCTTGATTATTTGTATATCAGTCATCTTATACATCTCTCTATATATTGGTATCAGAAAAATAGACTTTTCACTTTTGGATTTCTATTTAGGATGGAACAAAAGTACAAGAAATTACATTTACTTCATTTGGGATGGAAACAGATGAATGTCCGGAGTGCTCAATATCTGGATTTCTGTTCTTACATTCCAAATCTCCATAAATAGTTGAATTCTAGCAGTGCACAACATTTATATATGAATGTTTGTTAAGAGTATGATGGCAAGGGCTGTTTGTTTGATTATTGTCACAGAATCCTTCTTTTTTTCCTCTCTAAATTATTGTTTCTCTGTTTTGATTCTCGAATTACATTCCAAATACATGCATCCATAGAAGAATTCAGAATTTAAAGGATCCCAAAATTGAGAACTTTTGGATTTCTCTACAGTGAAGACATCCATCATATTTGCAATTGGAGACATCATATTTTCTAGGTAACATAAATATTTCTTTAATTGAATTCACAATCTATTGGTTCAGGAGATGGTTGATCATGGCGACTTTACTTTGTTACGTCTCAAACAATATCTGAATTTGTTTGATAAATTTGGTCTCATTGAATATTGTTGTTGGAGTTTCTTTTTTTTTCTTTTTATTTCTTAAATAGGGTGGATAGTCCTATAAACAGAGGAAGCTCTGTCCAAAAATGATAAATTATTTACAATTATTTGTGTTATATAAAAAATATTTTCGACTTGAGTTACACACTACTTAATACTTTGGGAAAACTCGAATTCATATGTTGCGTTTTATGTTGCACTAGATATTTATATATGTTGTTTTGAACTTATGCAGGAGGAACGCATGCGAAAGGAGTATCAATGTCGAACAACACGATCGTGAATGTAACAAGAGGAATTCGATGCATATTTGCCTAAAAAACATTGCTCGTGATTTTACTTTATTGATTCCGTGCAGTTTTTTGTTTGATTATTACTACGAAGGAACTTATTTGGATATAATGTATCTATTGTAACATCGAATATGGAATAAAATAATCTACACTTTTTGATTTGTATTTTAGTGTTTATTGCTCAACCATGATTTGAATATTTTTTTTTTCATTATACGATTTTTATGACAGTTTATAATAAATCATCATGATATGAAATATTTTACATGATAGTTTTTGATATATATATATATATATATATATATATATATATATATATATATATATATATATATATATATATATATGGTTTTTATGACTATTTTTGAAATCATATATGACAATTTCAATGTATAAAATGATTTTTCATGATAATTTTTATATCATACATGACAGTTTTTACTTGTATTAATTATGACAGTCAAACTTATGACTGATTTTTACCCCAAAAAAAAGAGTCATAAAAGGCTTTTTATGACAGTTTTTAACAGTCATAAAAATGATTTTTTTTCTTATAGTGAAAGGTCTATTGATATAAGAGAAGATGCCTAGGAGTCCAAACTGCTTCAGATATGCGCTGAAGGTTTGCTTCCAGAGTACATTTTCCATCTTATTAATGAAACGCGCGAGGGAACTTTTGCGGCGTTCTTGAAGGCAGCAAGGAATATATCATTGGTTGTTCGGCCAAATTCGATCGTGGTGCTTTTGATGTTTAGGGAGCCGATATAGCCCATTACGACATGGGTCTAGCCCCACGAGTGGACTACGCCGATGGGGGAGAAGGGGATAAGAAACCAATGAAGGATAAAAAAAAGAAAATTTGGTAGATACCAGGAGGATCCACCTCCACTTCCCTGCACCATTGAAGAAGCTGTCAGCTGTCACATCACCATGGTCTAGTGTGGAATGGTATATGAGCCTAAGGGCATTCTGACCATTGAACTAGACGCTGAGACAAGGGATGATCCCAAGTATTTCTAGATCCATTAGAAAGTTGGTCATCCAACTCTAACCTATTTCATACTCAAAAAGATCATAAGCAAGCACATGAAGATGGGGACTCTACATATCCCTCAGGAGAATGAAAATGCTAACCCCCTGCCAGCACATGGGGCCAACCTTATAGTTGCTTATAATGAGGAGGCTGAATGGGAAACGGGGGAACTGGAGATTGAACGAGAAGAATTTGAAGATACGTTGGAAGACTATACCGGGGGAGTGGCCAAAGTAGTGATAACTTACGATTAAGATAGATCTAGGGATATAAAAGACATATACAACCTAAAAGGAGTGCAGATGCACCAATACAAGCAACGAGAAATTCTTGAGATGCCATGTCCAAGAACTACGAAAGAGTTCAAGAGTTTCCTCGGTAAAGTCTCCTACCTTAGGAGATTTATGCCAGGACTAGTTGAAATAACTCACCCACTGATGGAGCTACTGCAAAAGGGAACGAAGTTCAAATGGGAGGAAGCTCACTAGGAATCTTTGACCAAGATGAAGAAGCTTCTCACTTCTCCATAAACGATGATACGTTCGATAGCAGGGAGACCATTGCAACTCTACCTCACATCTATAACGAGGTCTGTTAAAGCTCTCCTGGAACAAAAAATCAATGGGCAAGAGAGACCAGTCTACTAATTGAGAAGGATCATACATGGACCAGAGGTAAGGTATAGTAGTGTAGAAAGACATTGCTCAGCCTTGGTGTCTGTAGTACAAAAACTTAAGACATTACATGCTATCTTTCACAATCCACATCGTGACAAGATGTGACCCAATTAATTTTTTTTGCAAGAACTATTTTAATTGGAAGGGAAGCTAGGCAGTTCCTCATACTTTAAAAATATGATTTGAAATGTGTGGTCCCTCGTGCGATCAAGAACTAGGCATATGTAGATCTATTGGCAATTTTCCCATCTGGAATATTTGAGCCACCCCGAGAGAGAATTCTAGGGGATGACTTACAGGCAAATTTCTTGGATGCCAACCTTGAAGAATGGACGATGGAGTTCGATGGTTCTTTAGTGGAAAAGAAGGGACGGGCTAGGGTCATCCTTTTTAAAGGGAGGGAATAACCTTACCTTTCCTATAAGTTGGATTTCCTTTGCTCTAACAACAAAACAAAGTATGAAGCGTTGGTACTGGGGTTTCTAGAGGCCCTCCGAAGGGGCATCCGTTCACTGTGCATAAAAGGTGACTCGAACTTGGTGGTTTAGTAAGTGAACGGGGAATATGCATTAAAGCACCTCAGCCTAGCGCCTTATAGAACGATCATCCAACGTATGATCAACCAATTCCACCAGGTCAAGATAAGAAGGCATTCCAAAACTATGAATAGGCATGCTGATGCCTATGCTACCATTGCTCAGAAACTGGCTACGAAAATCGATACAGCTACTGTGGTGATATAATGGAAAATAACCCCATTGGCTGTGCAATCGATCTTACCAATGAGAGATGATTCAGATTGGAGGGGAAAAATTAGGAAGCAGTTGGAGTCTGAAGAGGGCAAGATGGAATTGAAGGAGTTAGTGCAGTACTTTGTCAATTAGGGAAACCTCTTTTTTAGGAATGTGGGAGGATGGTTATCGAGATGTGTCGGTCCAAAAAAAGCAAACCAAAGATTAAAGAAGACACATGACGAACACTGCGAAATAACTGAAATCCCTTTATAGAGAGGAATTCAGAGGGAGGGGCAATGATGAAGCAAGATGAAGTAGAGTTTCAACGCATGTGTGATAAATGTTAACTTTTTCTTTCAGGCAGCTGAATGCCACGTCGTTAAAACTCAAGTAGACTGGAGGAAGCCTTACATCGATTTTATCAACAATGGAGTTATGCTTTTAGAGAAAACAAATGTGATGGGATTCAAGCGAAGGCCCCCATAGTTTTATGTCTAGGATGATCAGCTCTATCAAAGGGGGTACTTCAATAGACTATTGAGATGCATCATGAAGGAAGAGGCAACGAAAGTTTTGAAATAAGCTCATAATCCAGCTCATATTGGAGGAGCAAATCTATTTGAGCAACTAATGACCTTGGGTTATTATTGGCTAACTATAGAGAAATATTCTGTTGAGTTTATAAAAAAATGCAAGGCGTGCCAACTACATGGAAACATGATCAATGCTCCTTTAATGGACTAACATTCTTTGGCCACTCCTTACCCATTCCACACTTAGGCGTTTGACCTGGTAGGGTAAATACACCCATATTCGAGGGGAAATATTTGGATACTCATTACAACCGAATGTTTTACTAAGTGGGCTGAAGCGATACCACTCAAAAGAGCAGTTGCAGGTGTGGTGTCTACCTTCATCAGGGAGTACATTATTTTTAGATTTAGAATTCCAAAGGTTATCCACTCTGATAACGGGACCCTGTTTGTCAACAAGGAAGTAACGATGCTTATAGGCAAGTACTCCATCATTCATCACACCTTAACAATGGCTTTTTTAAGGGGAATGGTCAAGTCGAAACAACTAACCAAACCTTGTTCAACATCTTGGCCAAGACGATGGAATACTTCCCAGGATTATGGGACGAAAAGATTTTAGCAATCCTGTGGGTCTATCGAACGACGAAGAGTAAACCTAAAGGATACACACCATTCTCTCTTGTGTTTGGGGCTGAAGCAATTTTTTTGGTAGAATTGGAGGTTCATTCGGCCCAATATGCCTTATAAAGCAGCATGCTCCTTTAGAGAAGACATGTACAGTTAGAATCACTGGATGAGCAGAGCGACAATGCGATGCAACACTTCTAAATGTACACGAAGCAGTTTTCCAAAGAATATGACAACTTGGTGAGGCCAAGAAAATTTATAGAAGGGGATTTAGTTTTGAAGGCAGTAGTAAAGCACATTGGAGGGCTCCCATTGCCTAAATTTTTTGCGAATTGGGAGGGACCTTTCAATAATGAAGGAGGTCATCATTCAGGTTATTATTTAATCTATAAGATGGAAGAAGATGAACCCTTTAAGATTAGTAACAAATGGGGGAAGGTTTACCATGTTTAAATGAGTAACCTGAGTTAGAGATTTATTTTTTAATTAAAACTATGTTGCCATTCGTTGTGGGAGTTATTTCTTTTGTAGTGAGATTAAAAAGAGGGAGTTTTCTCGTAAATTTTAAGAATTTGAACTTTGCAATAAACAGAAGTATTGCAACGAAACAACATTTGATGAAAAAATACTATATCTTGTTCATTGATACAACTTGTAAAGATTACAAAAAATTAGGAACTACCACCCAAGAATTAAATTGGGTAAAGAAAAGACTATAATTATAAAGGAAGGGACTTCTAGCCCAGAAGAAAAAACATATCGGGTTGGGAGAAGAAGTCCATAGGCAAACCAAAAGAAGGTTCCAAGCATGACCTCTGAGCAACAACATAACCATCAAGCCTGGTCTGCACTTGAGCTCTTTCAATAAACAAGGTTTCTTATTCCATCTTAGCTATTGCTAAGGCTTCTTTGACAACCCTCACTCTATCATCGATGACCACTAGCAGAGGGCCCAACTCTGCTGGCCTTTCCTCTTCAGATCATTGGCCTTTTACATGCTTCAGATATAGTTCCCTTTATCTTCCAACTGATGGCTCTCTAGAAGTTTCATATGGCTAATCAGCCAATCCAGTTGGAAGCCATCCTTGCCCATCTCCTTTAAACTTCCAAGATAATGATTGATGAATTCCCTTGTAAGGTTGGATGTTTGAGTGTTGACGACCTCAATAATAACGGCCGCCAAACCTTACAACCTATGGCTCATCACCAACACGTTGTAGCATATATAATCAACATAAAAAGTTCGAGGACGGTGCATGATAATTTGCTCAATGATAGACCGGTCGCATGCAAAAATTTGAGGAGACTATTGAAGGATTGTGAGGAGCCATGTCTGGAGAAGGAATCTCATATCCCGACTTGCTATCCGTTGGCATATTTATAGTTAAACTACGGTCATCATAGCTTGAGTTTTCAGAGGGGACTGGTTCTTGATGCGCGGGTTCAACAATGAGGGATCATGCTAAGCTGATGTTTGGATAATGGTCGGGCCCCTCGCAACCTGCAAAGCGATGAAGAAAACTGAGTTGACGAAAAATCTTAACAAGTGGTTTCATTAATAAGTCACTGTTATAGGTGGAGTTTGACGAAAAATCTTAACAAGTGGTTTCCATTATTAAGTCACCGTTATAGGTGGAGTTTGATGAAAAATATTAACATTTGGTTTTCAGTGTTAAGTCATCGTTATAATGTAATACCCCGTATTTTTATGGCTTTTAAAATTGGGAATTTATTAAATTTAATTGAGTTATTAATTTAATATTAATCCGGAGTTTCATTTTAAATATTTACTAGCGTGATGAGAGTTAGTAATTATTGAGAATTTGTTGAATATTTCTAGATGATTAAAGTAATATATGATATTGATTTTATTAGTATTGTCACAAGTAAATAATATGACATTATGAAAATTAAAGTCGGGACGCACCCGTGTCGTGTCACGACTAAATTATTATTATAAAAGTGAATAAATTATAAGTCACCCATATGGTCATTTCGAGTGCACCAATGTGTACGAAAGGGTCGAGATAGTCAGAAAAGTGTACCCAGGGGTTTAGTTTGGGTCTCGGGGCATTTTTATGCCTAATTGACATCCCGTGAGGGTATTATAAACATTTTGTATTTTTGGGTAATTAAACCCACGAATTTTCTTAGTATATATTAGCCATTTAGAGTTGTCTCTTAGGGTTAACAAACACAAAACCTAAGCCCAACCATTAGAGAAGAAGGTGAAGATATTAGAGAAGAAGGTGAAGAGTTTCCAAGCAATCCAAGGCCTAAAACTCACCCGACTACATCGTTACCACCACCAAAACGTAGATCGCACGACGAGGAACACAACCATACCTTTTTCATCAACAAAACAGATCCTTGAATCCCAGGCAAGTATCTATCTTTCTGATTTCCAAGTTAATATACCTTCCATGTTAGTCTAGGAATGAAAATCATATGTTTTAAGTGACGAATTATATGTTTTGGAAGAGAATTTATATGTATTGTAGGGAGAATACACGTAGTCTAAAATCTTGATCATATGTAGAGGATTAACCACGAGTTTAGTATGATATTTTGGAAGAAAATGTGGATTTAAATAGAGATTTGTGATTATTCAAGCGAAATTTGGTTTTATAAAGAAATATGAGATTAAACCCCTGTTTGATGGATTCGTTGAAGATTTATTAATGTCGTTATGTTAGAACTTGTTTATATACATTGCTTATATATTTGGAAAATGTTGATGGGAGTTTAGGATGAAATTATAGAGGTTTGGTGGGGTTAGAATGGTTGAACCCATAGGTTGAAAATTACAGAAAACTCGGCAAGAACTGCTTGATCGATCAATCGGCCAAGAGCATCGATCGATCGACCCCATTCCACGATCGATCGATCCCTCCTGGGAAAAGTGCATATTTTTCTCCTTTTGTTTAAATCCGATTAAAATACGTGGGAACCCTTGAATATCTTTTAAATAGTATAATGGGTTATGAAGAGGACCAGTAGGGTCTAAGTAGACTTCGTTGAGTGAAATTAATATGAGATGAAATTATGAGTTAACGGGGAGTTATTCATACATTGGAAATTATGCATACGCCTACTAAAAGATGGAGACTCGTGAAAGATTTAGACTAAAAGGTAAGCGAGGGTATACCTACTGAAATTATACTTAGTGAGATAGAATACTTCGAGAGATGAGAAGTATGTATGAATTAAATTATAAATGGGAATAAAAGAGACAAATCCGTTATGCGAGATAATTGAGTAATTTTTGCTAAGAACGGATAATTATAATTATGGATCGTTGGCATACCTAATTTAGAAAATGTGAATATTTATATATATGACTGTGTGGCTGTGAATATATTATGTAGCTGTGTAAAAATCATACCCGCTATCACGGAGGTTTTCGCACCGGGACAGTCTTATCTCGATTGGACCTTTATGGAGGATATTGACTCGTACCCTAGAAGATAGTATCCTCGATGAAGGCTATCTGAGAATGATAGTCAGATGTTCTAAGAGATTTGAGGGTATGTGCTGAACTCTTAGGACCTAGAACTATGCTTCGTCTCCATTTGTTTGTGTATTGTGTTAATACAGTTTGAGAGTGATTCCGAACTAGTATTTCCCTTTGTTTGAGTGATACGGGGACTTGATAGCAGAGTATGCCAGCACTATAGATTTATGTGGGGTGCCAATAGTATATATATTATATGAGTGATTGATATATACATATATATACACTTATATATGGAAATTTTCTACTGTGTGTATAAGTAGTTAAGAGATGAATAAATGATTCAGCTTTATAACAAGTGTTCGTGAATTTGGTAATGGTACTAAGTGGTTCTAAGTAACGTAAGAATATGGAAGAGAATGGTTTTTAAAACTAAATATTATGGCCTTAGTACTTCTCGGGTTAGAACTTTATGGAAAAATATGTTAGATAGACTTATGTGATTAGTAGTACGGTAGGCGTGCACACTAGCTGAGAGGTGAGAATTCTCAAGAGCGTTTCGCATACTAATATAGTGGTTATATTAGTCGGTAAGCATTTTAAATACTTGCTAAACTATTTTTAAAACTGTTTACACTAGAACTCTGACCCGTTTTCTGTCATTTGTCTCTTATATATATATATGTATATATTATAGGTGCCCAGCCACGGGGGCGTCATGCTTAGGTTCTTTGGATTGGACGTGCTGCAGCTTATGTGGAAGTTGCAGGCCTTTGCTTTAAACAACCTCTTCATCGATTCAGTTCCTAATTTAGTTCTTCATAGTTAAGGGCATGTGTCGCCCGATTTCCTATTCCGTTTGGAATTGTCAGAGATTTATGTTTATTTATATTTCCAGTATTCAGTACTCTTCGAGAGTTAACCCTGGTCAGGATGATTTCATTTATAGTTCTCAAACTTGGTTTGGTTTATCTAGATGGTTTAATTTATTGTGTGTTAATTGCCATAATTCGATTTATGTGATTCTTAAAACTTTTAGTTATTAAAAAGGTTTTTATATTTGAATTTAATAAAATGAAAATAAGACTTTAAATTATTTTGACACTTAGCTTAATCATTTAGGGTGTTTAAATTGGAAATAATTACTTTGCGACAGTGATGCTAAGAATGAACCAACCGGTCACGTTGATTTTTAATTTAATAAAGGACTAATCACCCGGTATTTAATTCAGCGGGGTGTTACAGGTGGTATCAGAGCCAGGTTCTAGTGTCCTTTAGGATCTGTGCGGCTTATTCTGCTTCCAGCTTTGCTTTGTTTGATATAGAGCCCTATGTTTAGGATTGTTGATTTCAATGGTGAGATCCAGTTCTCCTGCTATAACGTATGTATATTAGTGAATTCTATTTGCTTTCGGATGCTTGTATGTACCGAGCCATGAAGGATGTCAGGCGAGGGTCGTTAGGCGGACAGCTGGAGGCGGGGCTTAGTTGAGGTTGTAATATAAATTCGAGGATGATGACCATAGTCGAGGTCATCCCTATTATGGCACAAGAAGCCAGGACTATAAACACGGCTAGGATGCAGCCTATAAATTCCAAGTGCTACTATAGTCGAAAGTGAGGACAAATTTGACCCACCCAACGTGGTGTGCTTAGGAGAGGGTCAAAAGGAAAAATTGAGGAGAGTCATCAGCGAAAATTCTAGACATGCGGGAATCATGTGTGTTACCTGGCAAAGGTAATATATTCAAAGGCTTGGACATATAGTGGAGTGTGGTTAACTAGAAGTGAAAATTTGGGGAATTTTTTTTCTTGACTCAGCGGAGCAAAGTTACAATAGTGGGAGTCAACCACCACCGTTAGTAGTGAAATGTTGCGTCAATGGAAGGACCTTAGGTACAGTTTAACTGCACGTTCTTTCATGAGTTGTTCAGAATAAGAAGGGAACGTTGTTCTGAACCCATTACGGAAGGGCTGGACATGGGTCCATTTGTAAATGGATTTAGACTTTTAGTAAATCTTGTATAAATGAGAGTGGATACCAATGGCATAGAAGATTTTAAGTGGGAAATCAACTCGTGAGGAAAGATTGAGAACACTTAAAGAGAATTCTATTGGACAGTCGATCCATATGGTGACAATGTCACGCATTGTCCGTAGAGATGTTAACGCTCTTATGAAGGGATCTAAACTAATCAGAAGATTTATTGGAGAGTGAGTCTAGATTAAAAGTAGTTAGTATAACACCGCAAGGGGGAGACCCATCAGGGGGCTTATTTAAATGAGTCAGATAACTGAATTCTTACCAAGCGATGGTGAATTCAGTAAGGGTTATTGAAGCCAGCAGCACGTTCCTCAGGGACAATAAAGATAAGGAAGCGATGGGGGTAGCCATCAGGATTGAGACTATTCAAGTTCGAGAGAAGGACAACCCTAATAGGGTTAGTATGATAGGAGATAAGTGGGTCATGTGTTGAGGTATTTTGTGGAGAGTACAACCACATGAGTTAAAAAAATTTCTAAGCGAGAAAAAGGACAAGGGTATGGTGCTTTCAAGGGAAATGGTTAATGTAATTTTCGATTTGGTTCAGACATACACATTATGCTGGAAGACCATTAAGTAGCCAAAGCGATTGGCAAAGTAGAAGTACGAGTTTTATTCTCAGAGGATGAAGCTTGTTTTATGTGAGACGAGCGAGTCATTACATCTTTGTTTATTGGTAGATTCACATGTGAGAAGAATTTAGTGCGTATATCTATAGTGTTATTATTATGTGTATGTTTTCTCTGGTATAGCGGGGTTATCTTCGGTGATATCAGCGGAGGATAAATGGGTGCATTGCTTGTGTTATATAATTTATTGAGATTACTCATTTTAGTGATGTGATATGCAAGTATATTATTGTACTGATTATGGTTTTATAAAAATGGTTAAAACATTAGTAAGCAGTGATTGCAAGGCTATCGGGGTTACTGCCCTAGTGCAACATGTTTTGTTCTGATAATACCTCACCTGCGAGAGGGCCAGACTCGCAGTCCTTTTATATATATTATAGCGACTTCGAAGGGTATAGTGGTACAAAAATGTTTAATCCCAGGGTGTTTAGGGACTTTGTTATTATGATTCAGTGTGTATTGGGTTTACTGTTGGGCGAAAGATTTCACTCATTATTATATGTAATGCTCATGACTTAGTGGTAGGAGGGGCACATTGTTATATTTATCCTTTGGGAATGTGAAAGTTAAGACTTATATTCATATGTTTGGAAATGGGATTTGGAGAGTCCCGATTGTATACGTACGAGGTTTATGGAATGTGATTACCAACAATACTAAGCAATAGTGCACCTGGTAATAATTATTTGTTTCAGTACAAATTGCAGAACGAAATGTAGTTTTTTTGTCAAAAGACTCAATACAAGAGTATAGGTTATGGATGGAGGACCCAACGGATTTTGATAACCAACTATGCTAGGTAGTAATGTATCAGGGGGATTCCTTGTTTGGATTTCACTTTGTGAGACATCCCATGCATGAAACTTATCATAAGGTTGGAAGTAGATAGATGTTTGGTCATTAGTCCATGAGTCTAGTACATCGGTTGTCATAGGAGCAGGTAATATTGATTGTAAGTTAAAGTTTAGTGACGATTTAAGGCCATCGGGGGCCAGTTGTGAGGTAAGAAGACATTGGAAGTTTTGTTTTATCACCCAATCGAAGGGAGGAATGATGATAAGAAGGTTTGAGAGTACCCAAGTGTTTTAAAACACATTGTGAGCACAAGGGAAATAAAGAATTGGGTGTTATGTGCGAAGCGTAGGTGATGCTTACACCAGTATGCACGGTTTATAGCGTGTGTGGGCATCCTGGTTAGCTGTTGCTTGAATTGTTTGAGTTGAAGAGATATGGGAATTGATGCGTGGAATATATGTTTGTGAGAACGACATAACAAAGTGGAACTGGTAGAGTGGATTAAGCATGGATTGTTTTGGGAAGAATATTTTTGAAAGATTTGTATTATTTTATTGTGTTGTATAGAGCATTGGTGATTTATATTATTTTGAGAGATATTGTTGTATTAATATGAAGAGATTCAGATTGGTGATTTCTCTTATTTTGTGGTATTTTATTTAGATTCTCCATACCTTGTTATATTATGGATTAGTTTAGTTTTATCGAGTAGCGCATCGTTCGCTCTCCCTGGGCGGGCGGGGTGTTACATATATACGTGTACGATCAGAGTAGCAAACACGAATTTAGTTGGAAGGATATAGGAAGCCATTTAAGGGTATTCCTTGAGAAGGATAAAGCTTAACTATTATGGAAAACACTTTGAGTGGAGATTTACCTAGTCAAGTGTGGAAAGTGACTTGTGTGTAGGTTGAATGATGATGTTAGTAAGGTATAAAGGTTCAACAGTGCACATCGTGGAGAAAAGTGCATGGGTCGAAACTTTCGGCATATGCTAAGGAAAGAAGGGGAGTATTAAGTGTCACTTATGTGAGTCATTATAATTAGAAGTCGATGTTGAGAGGGACATAACGAGTAGTCTCCGCGCGCGCCACTCATAGATAGAAATCTGTTGGAATGAGAGGATCAACCAGAGAATTTTGTAGCAAACCTACGATTCGTAAAATAGAAGAGAGCAATCATGTGAAATTTCTTGGACGGGGTGCCAACTTCAAGGTAAGGTCACGAGTCCCTTAGAATGTATGGAACAAGTTAACCTAAAAGAATGTGATTATTATTCTTTTGGTTGGTATACACTATTAGACAATGTGCTCCAACCTTTCTTTGAAAATAAGAATCGCGCCAGTAAGAGGTTCTTCCCGGTATTATTCTGAACTAGAATGGGATCATTGAACCCCACTTTCAAACCAGGATCTCTGAAAGTAGTGGGGATAACGTTTCGTTTTGAGTAGGTTGTATCACCCTTAGTCGGGGGGTAGGCGAGGTGATTAAAGATTAGTGGAATTGCGTGATTTTTTTTTGAATTCATGGTGATCATTTCATTTCCACAACAGATGTATCTAGCGAGCGACGTTTAGTATAGTAGAGTTCCGTGGAAGCACTCGTACCTATTTATTGTGGACAAACTGTTTATTAAAAATTTGATGTGAAAAAAAAACCAAAACTATTCTCCCTCGGGTTGTTTAGAGGGGAGTGGATAATCAGTTTTTTTTATCCGCCGAGTTAGAGTCTGATGACTGTGGTGGAATTACCGCAGCTGTTTTAGGTGATTTTTGAATGTCGTAAGAGTTACGTTGCCCAAAAAAAATTGAGATTCGATGAACTGACAAGAGTGGTCAATTATCCGCATGGTTTCTCTCATAAAGAGAGTTTTGTGATTCGATAAATAAGAGTGATTGCTACATAGTGAGGTGCGGACTCCCAATAATATTGAGACGATGGGGGCCAATGATGTGTAGGCTCGTCTTATGCGAATATCAACGGATTGGATCACAATTTGAAGTTCCATTATTAAGGCGTGACACTATAACTGTTAGTATTGAGAGTGTTAAATAAGTTTATTGTAAGGCGGGAGGGAACTATAGAAATTCGCCTTACCCGAAAGCCCATTTTTAGTATTGATAGAGTATCTAGATCTATTTTTACCAGGTATGCCTTAGTTTATGAATTTTGGGACAAAATTTCGTTATTAGGGGGGAAGTATGTAATACCCCGTATTTTTATGGTTTTTAAAATTGGGAATTTATTAAATTTAATTGAGATATTAATTTAATATTAATCCGTAATTTCACTTTAAATATTTACTAGCGTGATGAGAGTTAGTAATTATTAGGAATTTGTTAAATATTACTGGATGAGTAAAGTAATATATGAGATTGATTTTATTAGTATTATCACAAGTGAATAATATGACAATTATGAAAATTAAAGTCGGGACGCGCCTGTGTCGTGTCAGGACTAAATTATTATTATAAAAGTGAATAAATTATAAGTTGCCCGTATGGTCATTTTGAGTGCGCCAAAGTGTCCGGTACGGTCGAGATAGTCAGAAAAGTGTACCCGGGTGTTTAGTTTGTGTCTCAGAGCATTTTTAGGCCTAATTGACATCCCGGGAGGGTATTATAGACATTTTGTATTTTTGGGTAATTGAACCCACAAATTTTCTTAGTATATATTAGTGGTGCGCTCTAAATAAAGCTTATGATTCAAGTGCAAATCTATTGCAACAAGTAATATCCGGTAGGTACGGAATCGTGATCCACAGGGATTGAACACTCCTAAGAGAACATGATTAGGTTAAAGGGATTCTCTAAACGTCACAAAAGTTAAAGTGTAAAAGATGATTTAATAGTTTGGAAAAGTGATTGAGGGTAATCTCTAAACTAACATGCTATTTGATGAACAGTTAATTAATTAATAATTACGGAACTATGAAAAGAAATAAGATAAGCTTGAGTTCAATATATTGAAGGGATCGAGGATCATTCTCCACCTCGGATTCACAAAGAAGGGGATTATAGGGCTTGGTTGAAATTAATTCTAATCAAGCATAACTAATTAAGTACGAACATCAACCATGTAGAGACTAAACTCAACAATGGAGGATTAGGGGTTAGTTAGTTATTGCTAGATGGGTTGGGTTTGTAGTAAAGCTTCAAACACTAACCCTTGCATGACAAGAGAAGTTAAGAAACTATGATACTCCAATACCAACACATGAAGTTCCATTAAAACAATTATAAACCAAAACCTAAACATGAAGTTCAAGCATCCAAGGTGGAATTATGATCCCCAATCATAAGTCTAGCTACTCTAATTGAAACTAAACTGCACATGCTAGTTAACAACATAATTAAGTTAGTTATCTAGTTTAAACACCAACCAATACAAGAGATGGAATTAAATGCAAATTTAAGCTAGTAGAACAAGTAGAGAAGAAGTAAATGAACATTTCTTGCATTAATAACCACAATTCAACTAGTAATCAAATCTTTACAAATGGGTAAAAACCATAAATAATCTTGACCTAGGAGAGAGAAGAGAGTGTTTTTCTATATATCCAAATATCTAACAAAAGTAATCTATATCTACAAAGTAGGAAAAAACAAGGGATATATCCCAAAATCCAACCAAAATGGCAAATTAGTAATAAGAAGAAAGCTGGAAATGCAGGGCCGAATCGATTCGGTGCTAAATTCGAATCGATTCTGAAGTGTAGAGATGTTGCCCTGTCTGAAACCGAATCGATTCGGCTGGATTGCGAATCGATTCGGGCCTGCTCAAAAAGGAAGGTTGCACTACTTTGGCATTATTTCTCCCATGTTTCACCGAAACTTCTGTAACTTCTTCCTTCGAGATCGGATTCAAGCACCGCCGGAGGCCACGCGAAGATAAGAAGAAGGTCTACAACTTCCATGAAGAAATCGGGATCCAAACCCGAGTGCTAAAATTACCAAAATGCCCCCGACTGTGCAAGTGTCTACGAAACTTTTATGGATCAAAACCAAACTTCCCAATATGCATTCCCGAGACCTATAAAAGCTCAATAAAGACACATACAAAGTATATATGATGAATTCAGGGGTTAGTCAATAAATGAGTATAAGAACCAAGAAATACATGCGCGGGAATGCTAGAATGTACAAATTAACGGGGTATAAAATATAATAAAAGTGACGAATCACACCCCCTAACTTATACATTGCTAGTCCCGAGCAATGAAATATGAAGAAATAAGGGCCAACAACGCAACCAAAATAGAAGAAATATGTACGTAGAAGGAAAAATGCCACTTTCGCGGGCGAACGATTGCATTTAGCATATGCAATAAGCCGTTTAAAAACCCCTAGGTGGCCGTAGGGGACGAGTGAGGTCTCGTGAGGGTTTCCAGGGATGAAACCCACAAACATCAAATCAACTCATACTATGATACGGCAAAAACCAATGTGTAGCTCAACAAATATCTAAAAAGCACAATTTATCAGCAAAGTGAACAAAGCTCACACAAAAGATGGCAATTATCGGCATTAAATAAATATCTTCAATAAAAATCGAAACCATGGAAATGCGAAATAAGCGGACACATGTGGTAATTTAGATTTGGCAAAACTTTCAAAATCCATAAAAATGCTAAGGCATGCATACTCAAGTTCTCTCCGGTTGTTACACTCAACAAATGGAACACTCAAAAATGGGATGTAACACACTCAGGATATGCGGGCATAAAGAGTAATTATAAAGGGAAGCTAGGCCATGCTCATGTCATCAACGAAGAACGTAATATAAAAGTGAAAAATACAATCTCATGAAAGGATTTGACATATTAACCAAGAGAAAAGCATTTAAACAGATTATCGCTAATGTTCGACCTTTGAATCACATCACCCTAGGATCAAATAGGACTTTTATGGGTATAGAATTTAGGCTAGGTTAGGGTACGAAATGGAGGAATGTCTATACGGACTCAAAGTGTTCGGGATGAAAACTCGAGATAATGGAAAAATGCGGACAATATCAAAATTGAAAAACGAGTTTCAAAAAGGCATTAGATATATCATCGGGAGAGTAACAAGATTTTTTGAACTATATACACAACATATACAACTTTCTCTTTCTTTTCTTTTCTTTTCTTCTTTTTCTTTTGTTTTCTTTTGCATTTTTCTTTCTCTTTTTCTTCACTTTTTTTTAACATCTCTTTTCTTTTCATCACTCTTATCAAACTCTCATATGCCTAAAATTGCAATCGCAATACAACAACAACATTCAATCCCAAGTAATATTCCAAACAAAGGTATGGAAGGTGTATGTATGGCTTAAAACTCCAATTTGGAGTTGGTTATGGGATTTTGGGTAATGAAACGAAAGGCTAGTATTTAGGCTCAAAGGGGTTGACTAGGGAAACATATATGGTGAGGTCACGGCTAATATGGGTGATATAACAAAGATTGCCTATGATCATTTCATAAAGTTTCATGTGATTCGCGGGACTAAACACCATTGAAAATCATGCTCAAGTGTTAAATCAATTAATATGCAATCAAATGAAAAGAAAATGAGATTGATAACGATTTCATTGACAAGAAAGAGATAGAGTGGATGTATACGCTCACAAACGACGATAAGTCTCAATTTTCACTTTTGTAAGGGTATAGCATGCGCCTTAAAATAACGAATTACCAAATCATAAATAATTATTTGTGTATATGCTCAAAGCATCATAGTTTAATTTTATGAGGTTATTCATAATGCAAACAATAACGGGCTAAAGGCTAAATAAATCAATGACTCGAAGCATGCTTCATAGCTATACAATAGGATATGTCGATCATATAAGTAATCATAGTAGATATGAGAGAAAAAGAAATTTATTATTATTATTATTATTTTTTTTATTTTTTTTTATTTTTTTTTAAATAAATAAATACTAACATGATAACTGGTATCAAAAATGTAATCCACACCCCCTAACTTGAATGAAACATTGTCCCCAATGTTAGTAGGGATAAAAAGGGAAAAGGGGTTCGAAAATAGTCACCCCGTAAGGAGTAACTTGAGAAACGCGCAACGGCATGCCTGTTACATGTTAGTACAAAAAACAACAATATATACAAAAGAGATATATACAAGAACAAATATGAAAATGAAAATGAGTAATTTCATTAATAATCACAAGTTGTGTACATGGGGCACAAAAACGAAAATTAGAAAATACACTAAATGTACTCTCTCTTCCCCACACCAATACACAACTAAAATGTTACAAAGCCAAAAATAAAAATAAAGAACCACAAAAGTCAGCAGCGAAGAAAACGGGATGGCATCACCCTACATATGGTCCGGATGGCGGCTCGAGGACTCGGGCGCGGTGGGGTCACGAGGGGCATAGGGATCATAAAGGTAAGGAGGCACAACAACCTCGCCCCCACGAATATGAACAAAAAAATCCATCTGTGCTCGGGCAATCATGGAAGTATCTCGCTGATAGTCAGCCCGAAATGATGCAAAGTTCGTCATAAAGGTTCCCCAAAACTTGATAAAATCAGCCTGCAACTCATCCATCCGCACCCCGAGAAAAGTAATTGGGTCCACAGTAGATGGGGCAGGAGGTGGGACTGGATGAGGCATTTCCGGAATATCTGGCATAGGGGCATCATGAGCATCCGCAGCATCAGGAGCATCCAACATCTGCTTTTTCCTCCTCTCCCAATAATCTTTTCCCAAACTCTTCTCAATGGCTTTTTCGCCAAGCATCTTGGGGAGGCGAGGAATGCTATCCGTTCCCGCCGCCTCGAACTTAACGTATCTACAAATTTAGGAAACTAGCCGCGCGTACGGGAGGGTAATGGTACCCTTATCACAATAAGCGGCCTTCAGCATCCGCTCAAGTACTAAGGTGGGGAGGTTGACTATGGAATTGACGTCTAAAAGATGGTAAAGGAAGTGGACCTGGGCGTAGCGAAGAACATCCTTGGTTTGGGTAGGCGTGATGGAATTAACAACAATAAGGTGGATAATACGGTGGTTGTCGGGCATAAGAGAGGTGGGGAATGTTTCCCCAACCCAAACATTCCCTGGCGCCAGACGCGCAATCAGGGTCTCATTCGACAGCATCCCCTCGTCGAAGCAAGGGTAATCAAAATCCTCGGGGTTATCAGCCCCAGTCAGATGCAAAGCCAAGAGAGGCTTTGAAACAGGAATTCGCTTACCTCGCACGTAAGCCTCAAAATTTCCGTCCCCAGATGGGACGAGAGACGCATAGAACCGACGAACATGCTCATCATTGACATCACCCCCTTGCAAGGTGGGCTTCCCAATTAAACTTCTGAAACAGACGAACAGAGGCGGGGAAATCCTCAAGGTGCACAGGTCTCTCAATAGCAATTGGGAGACCTGAAGGAAAACTAGCCCGGAACCAGTCCCTCTCCTGCTTTGAGCGAAAGGATTCGAAACATCCCCGACCCGAAATTGCATTGGATGTGGGCTTGGAGATCGAAGGAACCTACAAAACATTAATTCAGTACACACGCCATAAGTGCGATGCATAAAATCAAAGTAATCGTGAAATTTGGGGAAACTAGGTTCGGAGGGTGCGCGTAGGGAAAAATTGGTTGAGTAGACGTAACCGACGTACACCACACTCAAACAAGGATAATTCAACAAGAATGTGCGATAAAAGATTCGAAGATAGAGCTTTAGCGCACAAAATCTTCACAGAGGCATTTTATCGAACATATAGTGTGCAATGTATGGAAAGTAGGGTGAAAATGACATTTTGAATGTGAAACAACCCCAAGAAATACAACTGAATCATCAAAGCAACATAAACAAGTTGTATTTGTTGGATTCATATCATAAACAATGAGAAAACATGGAGTTTCATGCAGAAAAAGTGAATTTTTACAAGAATCCATTTATCCCTACTTTCATACCAAGAACACTCAATACAATTTTGAAATCAATTTAAGAGGGTTGAATTAGTTACCTTGGATGAGGATGCCTTGGATGAGGAAGCCATGAGGGTGGAAATGAATGGAAGAAGTGAAATAATATGGTAGAGGTGGAGTTCGAAGGTTAAGAGAGAAGAGAAAACGAGAAATGGAAATAAAACAGATGAGGGAATTTTAAGTGACCTGGTGAACCGAATCGATTCGGTAGTTAAACCGAATCGATTCGCTACTCTCGAATTCCACAATGTCTAAAGGTGAATCGATTCGGCAGGGCCGAATCGATTTGGATGAAGAGACCTGACACTTTGGGTTTACCGAATCGATTCGGTATTAATCCGAATCGAGTCGCAAACATATAATTGGCTACTGGGAAGGGTCGAATCGATTCGGTGATTAACCGAATCGATTCGGATGCTGAGTTCCAACTTGCTGCTTTGATAAATTCCTAAATCTCATGAAATTTGATCATTGGGCCACCTTCAACTGGATTTCATGGACCAAAATGCTATATCTAATGTATGTAACTGGTCCGGAACAAAAAAATGCAACCCCACACGTGCCGGGGGATGCCCGACACCAAAATTGAGAATTTACCGAACCTATTCAACCCTGCTAACGGGGCTGCTGCGTACGATGTCCGGTTGTAAATCTGCAGATATTATTAGGACGTAATTTACTATGTGAACACCTATTCTTCCCATTCTTCCGACTTTGTTACAACTAAAGTTTACACACTTAACATTTATATCGGGTTCTAGATCGGAAGATATGATACCTATAAAAAATGGACCACCCGGACCGTTTGACCTGTGTTTGGTTTTGAAACCCGAATTAATATTTGAAAGAGGGGGCCATGGGTTATTAAAGTGACGGATCGGTGGTTCGGTGCACAAATCGATAGAAACATCATCTACCCTATTTTCCTCCGAGCAACTCTCCTTACACGGGATTGGTGACTCTATGTAAATGTCAATTTCGGATATGATAGAGTCGTACATCGGAGTGAAATCATAATTGCCTAATTCGCCCCTAAATTCATGGTTTCCTCCTACGCCAACCTCTCCTAGCATGTCAAAACACACATCTAACACACTCCATTCAATTTCCTCTCTCGCAATTTGATCGTCTTCCACACACACCACTCTAACAAAGCTCACTTCCTTGACACACTGATCCTCATCACTCGAGAGGTGCGATACATTGAAAATATTGACATCTAATGTCATATTTCCAAAAGACAAGTTCATCTCACCATTCCTAATATTTATCGAAGCATTCGCGGTCGCTAGGAATGGTCGTCCTGTAACACCCCGCCCGCCCGGGGAGAGCGAACGGAGCGCTACTATCGATAAAACTAAACTAATCCACAAATAACAAGGTATAGAGCATATAAATCCCACAATAAAACAAGAAACCACTATTCTCATCTTCAAATTAATACAACAAATCTCTCGAAATAATTACACAATCCAACTATCTCGAAAATAAAATAAATCTCCAAATGTTCTATACATCAAAATAAATACAAGTCTTCTCAAGTATTTATTCTCCAATAATCTTCTCAAAATAATCCTTGCTAAAATCAATCTCTATAGCTCCCCAAAATCCGTGCTAACCTGCCACTAAAAGAAAATATGGGGAAGTACACAATACGACATGAAAGATGCTCAACAATAATATTAGCGGTGAATAAAACGTCACAATACGAGTACGAATATTCAAATCAAAAGCGAATATCATAAGCAATTATATCAATATAATTTCTCAACAACACATTAACCGGGTCACCAGGCCTCACCACCGTACCACGCCTATGCATTCTTTTAGCATATCCGAAAAAAGGAATATTGGCGGGTGCCCAACCTCAGTGCCATATTAAAATCTCATGACAACATGCTCGACACCAAATATTTCCACATGAATCGAAATTAGATTCCAACAAATATTTCCAGATTTCCAAATGAATTTATCAATTCAAATATGAGTCAATAATCACAAGAAAACAACGAGAATAATACTCGCGAGATTAAGGAGCATATTGTGTAAAACCCCATACCTTAAACCACCAAAAAGAATCAACATGAATCATCACATAATTTCAGTCTCAAAATCTAATCACACCATCACGTTCCTCTCGCGAAAACAATCAAATCTCGTTCTAGCCGAAACTCGACAAAACACCAAATAAACCTTCTAATCTAAAGTTGAAATCTTGAATAAGTTTGGGGTTACAGTTTGTAGATGAAAGGGAGTAATTTTGGAGAGGTCTTTTGGTTGAAAAGTTTGAGAAAAAGTGATTTGAAAATCCAAGCCACGAATTTGTTGATATATAAATGATTAAGTGTTTGATTAAGAAAAGAGTTCTAATGAGATACAAACACTAAAAAATTTATTCCGGACGATCAGACTGTTGGAATCGCTTGAGATTTTAACATGTTGTAGCGAACGGCTGACAAAAATTCAGCTTGATCGGACGGTCGGATTTCTAAAAATATTATTTTTACTAGAGAGTTTTATGTTTCGAGGACTCTTACAGAGTTTTATATTTTGAGGACTCTTCTAAATAATAAAAATGCAATTAAAACTCCATTTTAATTCCGATTTCTAAACCGTTTGAAATTCTCGCCTTTAAAAATAATAACCAACATATTTGAGCAATAAAAATAATTTTATCTCAAAATTTATTTTTCCTCTTTATTTCGAAAATACCCCCAAAATTACGCGGGTTGTTACACTTCCCCACTAACAATGGAATTTCGCCCTCGAAATTCGCCGAATACCTAACTCTCAAAAATCAGGCCAACAATCTCCAAAAATAATCTCGTCTCCAAAATAATTTCCTCACATCTAATCTAGATGCTTAATACGAAACGATGCTCTAAAATTTTTATCTCCAAAATACGCGCCACAAAAACGCAACAGACCCAAAACCCAAGACCCGAGGGTAATCGTATACCTAAGCTCTGATACCATTATGTAACACCCCCGCCCACCCGGGGAGATCGAACGGAGCGCTACAATCGATAAAACTAAACTAATACACAAATAACAAGGTATAGAGCATATAAATCCCACAATAAAACAAGAAACCACTATTCTCATCTTCAAATTAATACAACAAATCTCTCGAAATAATTACAACAATCCAACTATCTCGAAAATAAAATAAATCTCCAAATGCTCTATACATCCAAATAAATACAAGTCTTCTCAAGTATTTATTCTCCAATAATCTTCTCAAAATAATCCTTGCTAAAATCAATCTCTATAGCTCCCCAAAATCCGTGCTAACCTGCCACTAAAAGAAAATATGGGGAAGTACACAATACGACATGAAAGATGCTCAACAATAATATTAGCGGTGAATAAAACGTCACAATACGAGTACGCATATTCAAATCAAAAGCGAATATCATAAGAAATTATATCAATATAATTTCTCAACAACACATTAACCGGGTCACCAGGCCTCACCACCGTACCACGCCTATGCATTCTTTTAGCATATCCGAAAAAAGGAATATTGGCGGGTGCCCAACGTCAGTGCCATATTAAAATCTCATGACAACATGCTCGACACCAAATATAATACCACATGAATCGAAATTAGATTCCAACAAATATTTCCAGATTTCCAAATGAATTCATCAATTCAAATATGAGTCAATAATCACAAGAAAACAACGAGTATAATACTCGCGAGATTAAGGAGCATATTGTGTAAAACCCCATACCTTAAACCACCAAAAAGAACCAACATGAATCATCACATAATTTCAGTCTCAAAATCTAATCACACCATCACGTTCCTCTCGCGAAAATAATCAAATCTCGTTCTAGCCCAAACTCGACAAAACACCAAATAAGCCTTCTAATCTAAGGTTGAAATCTTGAATAAGTTTGGGGCTACAGTTTGTAGATGAAAGGGAGTAATTTTGGAGAGGTCTTTTGGTTGTAAAGTTTGAGATAAAGTGATTTGAAAAGCCAAGCCACGAATTTGTTGATATATAAATGATTAAGTGTTTGATTAAGAAAAGAGTTCTAATCAGATACAAACACTAGAAAATTTATTTCGGACGATCAGACCGTTGGAATCGCTTAAAATTTTGGTAAGTTGTAGCGAACGGCGAGACAGGACTTCTGACAAAAATTCAGCTTGATCGGACGGTCGGAGTTCTAAAAATATTATTTTTACTAGAGAGTTTTATGTTTCGAGAACTCTTAGAGAGTTTTATATTTTGAGGACTCTTCTAAATAATAAAAATGCAATTAAAACTCCATTTTAATTCCGATTTCGAAACCGTTTGAAATTATCGCCTTTAAAAATAATAACCAACATATTTGAGGAATAAAAATAATTTTATCTCAAAATTTATTTTTCCTCTTTATTTCGAAAATACCCCCAAAATTACGCGGGTTGTTACACTTCCCCACTAACAATGGAATTTCGCCCTCGAAATTCGCCGAATACTTAACTCTCAAAAATCAGGCCAACAATCTCCAAAAATAATCTCGTCTCCAAAATAATTTCCTCACATCTAATCTAGATGCTTAATACGAAACGATACTCTAAAATTTCTATCTCCAAAATACGCGCCACAAAAACGCAACAGACCCAAAACCCAAGACCCGAGGGTAATCGTATACCTAAGCTCTGATACCATTATGTAACACCCCCCACCCACCCGGGGAGAGCGAACGGAGCGCTAAAATCGATAAAACTAAACTAATCCACAAATAACAAGGTATAGAGCATATAAATCCCACAATAAAACAAGAAACCACTATTCTCATCTTCAAATTATTACAACAAATCTCTCGAAATAATTACAACAATCCAACTATCTCGAAAATAAAATAAATCTCCAAATGCTCTATACATAAAAATAAATACAAGTCTTCTCAAGTATTTATTCTCCAATAATCTTCTCAAAATAATCCTTGCTAAAATCAATCTCTATAGCTCCCCAAAATCCGTGCTAACCTGCCACTAAAAGAAAATATAGGGAAGTACACAATACGACATGAAAGATGCTCAACAATAATATTAGCGGTGAATAAAACGTCACAATACGAGTACGAATATTCAAATCAAAAGCGAATATCATAAGCAATTATATCAATATAATTTCTCAACAACACATTAACCGGGTCACCAGGCCTCACCACCGTACCACGCCTATGCATTCTTTTAGCATATCCGAAAAAAGGAATATTGGCGGGTGCCCAACGTCAGTGCCATATTAAAATCTCATGACAACATGCTCGACACCAAATATAATACCACATGAATCGAAATTAGATTCCAACAAATATTTCCAGATTTCCAAATGAATTTATCAATTCAAATATGAGTCAATAATCACAAGAAAACAACGAGAATAATACTCGCGAGATTAAGGAGCATATTGTGTAAAACCCCATACCTTAAACCACCAAAAAGAACCAACATGAATCATCACATAATTTCAGTCTCAAAATCTAATCACACCATCACGTTCCTCTCGCGAAAACAATCAAATCTCGTTCTAGCCCAAACTCGACAAAACACCAAATAAGCCTTCTAATCTAAGGTTGAAATCTTGAATAAGTTTGGGGCTACAGTTTGTAGATGAAAGGGAGTAATTTTGGAGAGGTCTTTTGGTTGAAAAGTTTGAGATAAAGTGATTTGAAAAACCAAGCCACGAATTTGTTGATATATAAATGATTAAGTGTTTGATTAAGAAAAGAGTTCTAATCAGATACAAACACTAAAAAATTTATTCCGGACGATCAGACCGTTGGAATCGCTTAAAATTTTGGTATGTTGTAGCGAACGGCGAGACAGAACTTCTGACAAAAATTCAGCTTGATCAGCGGTCGGATTTCTAAAAATATTATTTTTATTAGAGAGTTTTATGTTTCGAGGACTCTTAGAGAGTTTTATATTTTGAGGACTCTTCTAAATAATAAAAATGCAATTAAAACTCCATTTTAATTCCGATTTCGAAACCGTTTGAAATTCTCGCCTTTAAAAATAATAACCAACATATTTGAGCAATAAAAATAATTTTATCTCAAAATTTATTTTTCCTCTTTATTTCGAAAATACCCCCAAAATTACGCGGGTTGTTACACTTCCCCACTAACAATGGAATTTCGCCCTCGAAATTCGCCGAATACCTAACTCTAAAAAATCAGGCCAACAATCTCCAAAAATAATCTCGTCTCCAAAATAATTTCCTCACATCTAATCTAGATGCTTAATACGAAACGATACTCTAAAATTTCTATCTCCAAAATACGCGCCACAAAAACGCAACAGACCCAAAACCCAAGACCCGAGGGTAATCGTATACCTAAGCTCTGATACCATTATGTAACACCCCTCGCCCACCCGGGGAGAGCGAACGGAGCGCTACAATCGATAAAACTAAACTAATCCACAAATAACAAGGTATAGAGCATATAAATCCCACAATAAAACAAGAAACCGCTATTCTCATCTTCAAATTAATACAACAAATCTCTCGAAATAATTACAACAATCCAACTATCTCGAAAATAAAATAAATCTCCAAATGCTCTATACATCAAAATAAATACAAGTCTTCTCAAGTATTTATTCTCCAATAATCTTCTCAAAATAATCCTTGCTAAAATCAATCTCTATAGCTCCCCAAAATCCGTGCTAACCTGCCACAAAAAGAAAATATAGGTAAGTACACAATACGATATGAAAGATGCTCAACAATAATATTAGCGGTGAATAAAACGTCACAATACGAGTACGAATATTCAAATCAAAAGCGAATATCATAAGCAATTATATCAATATAATTTCTCAACAACACATTAACCGGGTCACCAGGCCTCACCACCGTACCACGCCTATGCATTCTTTTAGCATATCCGAAAAAAGGAATATTGGCGGGTGCCCAACGTCAGTGCCATATTAAAATCTCATGACAACATGCTCGACACTAAATATAATACCACATGAATCGAAATTAGATTCCAACAAATATTTCCAGATTTCCAAATGAATTTATCAATTCAAATATGAGTCAATAATCACAAGAAAACAACGAGAATAATACTCGCGAGATGAAGGAGCATATTGTGTAAAACCCCATACCTTAAACCACCAAAAAGAACCAACATGAATCATCACATAATTTCAGTCTCAAAATCTAATCACACCATCACGTTCCTCTCGCGAAAACAATCAAATCTCGTTCTAGCCAAACTCGACAAAACACCAAATAAGCCTTCTAATCTAAGGTTGAAATCTTGAATAAGTTTGGGGCTACAGTTTGTAGATGAAAGGGAGTAATTTTGGAGAGGTCTTTTGGTTGAAAAGTTTGAGAAAAAGTGATTTGAAAAGCCAAGCCACGAATTTGTTGATATATAAATGATTAAGTGTTTGATTAAGAAAAGAGTTATAATCAGATACAAACACTAAAAAATTTATTCCAGACGATTAGACCGTTGAAATCGCTTGAAATTTTAGTATGTTGTAGCGAACGGCGAGACAGGACTTCTGACAAAAATGCAGCTTGATCGGACGATCGGATTTCTGAAAATATTATTTTTACTAGAGAGTTGTATGTTTCGAGGACTCTTAGAGAGTTTTATATTTTGAGGACTCTTCTAAATAATAAAAATGCAATTAAAACTCCATTTTAATTCCGATTTTGAAACCGTTTGAAATTCTCGCCTTTAAAAATAATAACCAACATATTTGAGCAATAAAAATAATTTTATCTCAAAATTTATTTTTCCTCGTTATTTCGAAAATACCCCCAAAATTACGCGGGTTGTTACACGTCCTAAGATGACGGGAGGTTGATTGTTGGGGCTTAAAACTGGATGGGTATCAAGAACGATAAAGTCGATCATGAACACAAAGGTGTCTATCTGGACGAGGATATCTTTCAAGACGCCCCGTGGAATTTTGGTGGAGCCGTCGGCCAATTAAATTCTAGTTTTGGTAGGACTAAGTTCTCCTAAGTCCAATTGAAGATAAACCAAATACGGCAAAAGGTTCACACTAGCTCATAGATCAAGAAGAGCGCGATTAATTGCGAAGTTTCCAATCACACATGAAACAATTGGACACCCCGGGTCCTTAAATTTTGGAATCATGTTGTGTTGGAAAATGGAACTAACCTGTTCAGTCAACTCCATCTTTTTTCGAGAAACATGATTTCTCTTAAAGGTGCATAAATCTTTCAAAAACTTACCATATGAAGGGATTTGCTTAATCACGTCAAGGAGAGGGAGATTGATTTTTACTTGTTTGAATGTCTCCATGATCTCTTGATCTTTGTTGGGTTTAACTATGGGCAGGAGCCTTTTAGGGTAGGGTGCGGGAAATGGACAAGGGACTGAAATTTCCGGCTCCTTGGTCGGCGACTTACCTCATCTCTTTTTAGGAGTCACTTCACTCTCTCGGGGAGTTATTGTGATGTCGTCGAATTCTTTCGGGGAAGGTGGAACTAGATTTTCAATCACCTTCCCACTCATAAGAGTGGTTATGGAATTAGCTTGTTACATAGACCTACATTGAGCGGAAGAGGGAGTAGAAACATCGGAATTCAAACTATTTTGCCCAATGGGCCCATGAGGTTATGACGGGAATTTTTCTTTTTCTGGCACACTCAAAGCAATGGCCAACTTGGAAATTTCTTTTTCAAGCCTAGCATTTGTGGCTTGTTGAGAAGTCGCAAAAGATTGAAAAATTTCTTCTAGAATTCTGTTGTTCGAGTGCGCGTAGGCAGGTATAATTGGTGGAGGTGGTCCCAAAGGGGGACCTTGCATTACAACTTGAGGTGGAGGATGTTGGTTGTACGGTTGTTGGTAATTTTGAGGCGGAGGAGGACGAGATTGTTGATATTGGTAACCGAGTTGGTTACCTTAAGATGGATTAAACCCTTGGTCGGGAACGTTTTGGGATCTTCTAAAAACTCCCATAGTGTTCGCTTAGTCATGGAGGATCACTTTGTAAGCCGGAATAGTGGGACACTCTTGGGTCGAATGAGAATTAGTGTCGCAAATGGAACACAACTCCTCAATTATGGATTGAATTTGAAAAACGGGATCTCGACCCTTCAAGCCGAGCTCCTCAACTTTCTTAGATAATTAATCTAATCTCATTTTCATCTCATCCTCGTCAGTGAGGTGATACATACCAGGGTTAGAAGAGGACGGAATCGAAAGTCGTGAATTTGTTTTGTTCGGATCCGAGGTATCCCACGCTTGGATGGTCTGGGCACAATATTTGAAATGTGACCACGCATCATCGGGATCTAAACCAAAGAACTCATCGGAGCACATTGTCTCCACTATTTGTTTCGCATTAAGTGTAAGCCCATTGTGGAAAAATGAGATTAATCTCCACTTTTCGAACCCGTGATGTGGGAATTTATGAAGTACCTCATTAAATCTCTCCCAACATCTCTCGAATGATTCACCTTCGGTTTGAGCGAAGGTTTGGATTTGACTCTTCAAAGAGTTGGTGCGATGAGTTGGAAAGAATTTCTTTAAAAACTGCGCTTGCATTTCGCGCCAACTCCCGATGGAATTAGGAGCTAAAGACCAAATCCAAGTTTTGGCCTTGTCTTTTAAGGAAAACAGGAAGAGTTTGAGTCGTGTGAAATCTAGAGGACGGTTTTGATCGCTAAAAGTAGCACACACCTCTTCAAACTCTCTAATATGAGGTACGATTGTTCACTGTCCATGCCGTGGAAAGTAGGAAGTAATTGAATCATTCCATTACGAAAATGGAATTGTGCGGCATTGTAGGGAAAAATGATACAAGACGGAGAGGTGGTCCTCTCGGGTTGAAAATAATCACGCATGGTCCTATACAGGGGTTCGGGTGCAACCCCCTGACTATCGTGCTCACTAACATTGTCGGCCATGGTCATGGGATCGGAGTGGGCCCAGGTATAAGAAGAAGACGCGATCGAACTAGAGCGAGAAATTGATGGTAAAGGTCTCTAATAATCCGAGGGTTCACTAGACGATGAGGGTTCACGAATAGGATTTAAATTGCTACTACTCGCGTCTTGCATTTATAAAATTTTGGATTGATTTTTGGAAACCGTGATGTCACGATGACCACAGGGAACGATAGTGTAAAGAGAATTTCTTAAACCTAAAATTGTTTCCAATCCCCGGCAACAGCTCCAAAAACTTGGTGCGCTCTAAATAAAGCATATGATTCAAGTGCAAATCTATCGCAACAAGTAATATCCGGTAAGTACGGAATCGTGATCCACAGGGATTGAACATTCCTAAGAGAACAGGATTAGGTTAAAGGGATTCTCTAAACATCACAAAAGTTAAAGTGTAAAAGATGATTTAATAGTTTGGAAAAGTGATTGAGGGTAATCTCTAAACTAACATGCTATTTGATGAACAATTAATTAATTAATAATTACGAAACTATGAAAAGAACTAAGATAAGATTGAGTTCAAGATATTGAAGGGATCGATGATCATTCTCCCACCTCGGATTCACAAAGAAGGGGATTATAGGGCTTAGTTGAAATTAATTCTAATCGAGCATAACTAATTAAGTCCGAACATCAACCATGTAGAGACTAAACTTAACAATGGTGGATTAGGGGTTAGTTAGTTATTGCTAGATGGGTTGGGTTTGTAGTAAAGCTTCAAACACTAACCCTTGCATGACAAGAGAAGTTAAGAAACTATGATACTCCAATAACAACACATGATGTTCCATTAGAACAATTTTAAACCAAAACCTAAACATGAAGTTCAAGCATCCAAGGTGGAATTATGATCCCCAATCATAAGTCTAGCTACTCATAATTGAAACTAAACTACACATGCTAGTTAACAACATAATTAAGTTAGGTATCTAGTTTAAACACCAACCAATACAAGAGATGGAATTAAATGCAAATTTAAGCTAGTAGAATAAGTAGAGAAGAAGTAAATGAACCTTTCTTGCATTAATAACTGCAATTCAACTAGTAATCAAAGATTTACAAGTGGGTAAAAACCATAAATGAACTTGAACTAGGATAGAGAAGAGAGTGTTTTTCTATATATCCAAATATCTAACAAAAGTAATATATATCTGCAATGTAGGAAAAAAAAGGGATATATCCCAAAATCCAACCAAAATGGCAAACTAGTAATAAGAAGAAAGCTGGAAATGCAGGGCCGAATCAATTCGGTGCCAAATCTGAATCGATTCGGAAGTGTAGAGATGTTCGCCTGTCTGAAACCGAATCGATTCGGCGGAATTGCAAATCAATTCGGGCCTGCTAAAAAAGGAAGGTTGCACTACTTTGGCATTATTTCTCCCATGTTTCACCGAAACTTCTGTAACTTCTTCCTTCGAGATCGGATTCAAGCACCGTCGGAGGCCACGCGAAGATAAGAAGAAGGTCTACAACTTCTGTAAAGAAATCGGGATCAAAACTCGAGTGCTGAAATTACCAAAATGCCCCCGACTGTGAAAGTGTCTACGAAACTTCTCTGGATCAAAACCAAACTTCCCAATATGCATTCCTGAGACCTATAAAAGCTCAATAAAGACACATACAAAGTATATATGATGAATTCAGGGGTTAGTTAATAAATGAGTATAAGAACCGAGAAATACATGCATGGGAACGCTAGAATGTACAAATTAACAGGGTATAAAATACAACAAAAGTGACGAATCAATTAGCCATTTGGAGTTGTCTCTTAGGGTTAACAAACAAAAAATCGAAGCCTAACCATTAGCGAAGAAGGTGAAGAGATTAGAGAAGAAGGTGAAGAGTTTCCAAACAATCCAAGGCCTAGAACTCACCCGATTGCACCGCCACCACCACCAAAACGTAGATCGCACGACGAGGAACAGAACCATATATTTTTCATCAACAAAACATATCCTTGAATCCCAGGCACATATCTATCTTGCTGATTTCCAAGTTAATATACCTTCCATGTTAGTCTAGTAATGATAATCATATGTTTTAATTGAAGAATTATATGTTTTAGAAGAGAATTTATATGTGTTGTAGGGAGAATCCATGTAGTCTAAAATCTTAATCATATGTAGAGGATTAACCACGAGTTTAGTATGATATTTGGGAAGAAAATTTGGATTTAAATAGAGGTTTGTGATTATTAAAGAAAAATTTGGTTTTATAAAGAAATATGAGATTAAACCCCTGTTTGATGGATTCGTTGAGGATTTATTGATGTCGTTACGTTAGATCTTGTTATATATACATTGGTTATACATTTGGAAAATTTTGATGGGAGTTTGGGATGAAATTATAGTGGTTTGGAGGGGTTAGAATGGTTGAACCCGTAGGTTGAAAATTACAGAAAACTAGGCAAGAATTGCTTGATCGATCGATCGACCAAGAACATCGATCGATCGACCCCATTCCACGATCGATCGATCCCTCCTGGAAAAGTGCATATTTTTCTCCTTTTGTTTAAATCCGGTTAAAATACGTGGGAACCCTTGAATATCTTTTAAATAGTATAATGGGTTATGAAGAGGACCACTAGGGTCTAAGTAGACTTCGTTGAGTGAAATTAATATGAGATAAATTGTGGGTTAACGGGGAGTATTCATACATTGAAAATTATGCGTACGTTTACTAAAAGATGGAGACTCATGAAAGATTTAGACTAGAAGGTAAGTGCGGGTAGACCTACTGAAATTATACTTAGTGAGATAGAATACTTCGAGAGATGAGAAGTATGTATGAAATAAATTATAAATGGGAATAAAAGAGACAAATCTGTTATGCGAGATAATTGAGTAATTTGTGCTAAGAACGGATAATTATAATTATGGGTCGTGGGCGCACCTAATTTAGAAAATGTGAATATTTATATATATGACTGTGTGACTGTGCATATATTATGTAGCTGTGTAAAAATCATACCCAGGCTACTTGCTATCACCGAGGTTTCCGTATCGGGACAGTCTTATCTCGATTGGACCTTTATGGGGGATATTGACTCGTTCCCTAGAAGATAGTATCCTCGATACAGGCTATCTGAGAATGATAGTCAGATGTTCTATGAGACATGAGAGTATGTGCTGACCTCTTAGGACCTGGAACTATGTTTCGCCTCCATTTGTTTGTGTATTTTGTTAATACAGTTTGAGAGTGATTCCTAACTAGCGTTTCCCTTGGTTTTAGTGATACGGGGACTTGATAACAGAGTATGCCAGCACCATAGACTTATGTGGGGTGCCGATAGTGTATATATATATATATATATATATATATATATATATGGAAACTTTCTACTGTGTGTATAAGTAGTTAAGAAATGAATAAATGCTTCAGCTTTATAACAAGTGTTCGTGAATTTGGTAACGGTAAGTGTCCTAAGAATATGGAAGAGAATGGTTTTTAAAACTAAATATTATGGCCTTAGTACTTATCGGGTTAGAGCTTTATGGAAAATAAGTTAGATAGACTTATGTGATCAGTAGTACGGTAGGCGTGCACACTAGCTGAGAGGTGAGAATTCTCAAGAGCGTGTCGCATACTAACATGGTTATTATATTAGCTGATAAGAATTTTAAATACTTGCTAAACTATTTTTAAAACTGTTTACACTCGGGCTATGACCATTTTTTATCATTTCTCTCTCTTGTATATATATGTATATATTACAGGTGCCCAGCCACATGGGCGTCATGCTTAGGTTCTTTGGATTGGACGTGCTACAGCTTATGTGGAAGTTTCAGGCCTTTTCTTTAGACGACCTCTTCATCGATTCATTTCCTAATTTAGTTCTTCATAGTTAAGGGCATGTGTCGCCCGATTTCCTATTCCGTTTGGAATTCGAATATTTATATTTATTTATATTTCGAGTATTAAATAGTCTTCGGGAGTTAACTGTGGTCCGGATGATTTCATTTATAGTTCTCAAACTTGTTTTGGTTTAGCTATATGGTTTAAATTCTTGTGTGTTAATTTCCATCATTAGCATTTATGTGATTCTTAAACTGTTAGTTATTAAAAAGGTTTTTATATTGGAATTTAATAAAATAAAAATAAGACTTTAAATTGTTTTGACACTTAGCTTAATCATTTAGGGTGTTTAAATTGGAAGTATATACTTTGCGACAGTGATGCTAAGAATGAAGCAACCGGTCACCTTGATTTTTAATTTAATAAAGGACTGGTCACCCGGTATTAGCAAGTAGTTTTCATTGTTAAGTCATCATTTCAGGTGGAACTTAAGATTTTTTTTACAAGTGTCTTCTATTAAAGATATCTTGTACACAAAACGAAAGTACTTTTAAAAATAAGAGAGAGGAATCGTAAAATACCTCAGGAATTCCTGGGGGGGGGGGGGGGGGGGGAACGGTAACTGGAGAGACAGCTGCAACGAAAGAAAGTGCAACAGATAAACCAGTTCCTCCCTGAGCCTCTGAGTATTATTTTGGGTTATACACAAGAGTATTGTGACTTCAAACCCCGTGTTAATCATATATAATATTGTGGGTTCACTTGTGTTTATTAAAGAGTTTATGGGTTATCATTTATCACTATACCTATAGGGGTTACACCTCAATTAGTATTACCATAGTCCCAGGCAATAATGGAACTTCCCTCTTATAATATCCTATAAAAATAAAGAAAAAGTCATTAAAGTCTTAATGTTGGAAGTCTCGGATCTCTTCCCTCATCAATATAGTCTTATCAATAAATCCATTTCATCAAACCATTTCTATTTGAACAAAAACCTTTCATAATGTTTTGAAATATAAACTAAATTCACCTCAAAATCATTTTGAGATGTTAAAGGGAGTTGATATCTTCCCCATCGAGTTATAATAAGAGGTAGAACCCCTTCATGTCTTTGTGAGCTATGTGGACCTTGAATCTCTCTATGTGAGTATATAGGCTCACTAGGAATTCCTTTTGAGTGACCATGTCAAAATTTATATGTATTTATTGTATGTATATATTATCTACACACACATCCCACGCTACACTACACATTTTGGCATCTACATTTAAGACCTATAGGGAGGAAGAGGTGCCTAACACCCTCCCAAATCGTAACTCCATCCCTAGCCTCTAATGTTTTGGTTAAAAACGTATATCAGTTACCATCATTACGTCTCAATAGAAACCTACACATGTTTTTCTTGTTATATATATAATAATAAATTAGAGAATATATATTTTCCAAAAGTGGAAAAAAGGCAATGACCACGGTCACCGTAAAAGACACTCTTATCCACAATGTCTCACAGAGTGTGCCAGAGGAGATCCCCGTTATTGTGGGTCCAGGTTCTGAAAGTGGTGACTCTGATAGGGATACCCTAAATGAAATAAAATAAATTAATGTAGATCTTATATTTATTTTGAATTTTATTTATGATTATTCCTATATATTTTGTTCATAGAATGTTTTCTATAGAGATCCGACTAGGTAGTAATACACTTGTATTGCATGATCTCGCCAGGATACGAATACCCCCTAAGTCTCCCTTGTACCAATATTTGCGATAAAATACATAAATAATTAATTAAAATGGATCTTGAAAAAAATAAAAGACTTTATCCATAGAATGCACACCACTTTATTAAATGTCATATGCATATCACTACATAGCCTACTACCCTGAGAAGCCTAGAGACGGTATTAGGGTCTAACTAATGTGGGTCCCTAGAGACAACTTCCACTCTTACTGGACTCGTATGCTTGGCGTGTATGGAGCGATAGTTTCTAGCTAAACACCACTCACGTACCTTGAGTATATCGGTATTGGTGTTCGAGAGATGCGCTGGGGAAAATTGGAATATTGTTATGACTAAGGGTTCTTTATGGAATGAGATGACAACCCTGAGTCATAATAAGTATCCAATTGAACCCGACTTGAGAATACTAAAGGTGAAGGAATTATCTCACTTCCTTCTAATGTCGAACCATCAAGTGTAATTACCAATACCACTAATAATCCATTGGTTGCCAATAATCAAAGTGGTTATATTTTCAACACAACTAAGGAACCTTGGGACATGGGTCCCATCAGGATAGAGTTCAAAGAACTCTAATAGAATTTTACGATATCAACGCCTACTTGACGATCTTGTCGACATTCAATGAATACCCCTTTATCTTAATAGTAGGTTTCTAGAGAAGTTCAAGATGCCATATATTGAAAAGATCACATGAATAGTACACCAATCATACACCTTAAGTTATAAGTTTGCACTATGTAATACCTAGAGGGTTCAAAAAAATATCATGGCATAAATTCTCAAATGCACCTTGTCTAAAGGTGAACTTATATGGCTCTTTTTAATAGATGACATGAGACCATGAACTAGAGAATTTATGAAATAATATGAATACAACGAAGATTTGGATATCGCTCGTCAAGACTTAAAAAGACAAAGAGAGATGTGGGATAATACTTAGGTACCTTCATAGCCTTCTAGAGGGCTAAATAGCCTAGATCGTGAACTGAACCTTTAAGGAAGAACAAGTTGCCATAGTAAAGAAAAACCTGGTTCAACCCTATCACGATGAACTTAAGGACCGATACCTAGTTCACTTCAAATACCTCATGGATATAGGGGAGAAACCCGTGGACAACTTGATGAATCTTCCATCTAAAGCCTAAACAGAGGCTGAAAACATTCAAACACTTGACGGGTGGAAAAACTAACAAAGAAAATACCACTATAGTCAAATCCATGCAAACTCTTGCGCCTGCACCATAGATACCCAAGAGGTTTGGAAATTTGTTTAATATCTTGTATGCACCTATGAATATTTCATATCATCCCCCCAATAATAAGGGTATTCTAAAACTCAAATATAGCCCGTGCTTAATACTCAACCTGAGAATATTTATGTTAACTTATATTGAGAATATCATCGGAGAGTCTGGAATAATGTATAAGCATGTTGGGGGATTAAAACATGATATATAACATATAATAGATTATGAAAATAGAACAATATCCTCGAAGCCCAAACCTAATATTACTAAAAATCCTCTACCCGATCACGGCTTTGGAATTAATGTTCTTCCCACCGACTACAACTTTGGGGATCCATCTTTGCTCATCCCACCTATAAAATCGAAGGCGCAAGAGCAACATATCCGGGAAGTTTTGGTCAATAGACACGTAGAACGTGTACCCAAAAACACATAGACAAAATGGTCCATGTGTAAGTAACTCTCGAGGTAATGAGTACTAAACCTTTAATGTAAAACTTATACCAATTGTTTCACTCCATAATCAATAGTAACCCCCGATTACTCACGAATGATGCTATTTATCTCCATGAGATTATAAATAAACATTGAGAAATCATACACAATGAAGCACAATAAGTGGTCAACTACATTTGAGGACTAAAAGGTAAAGTCATTATCTTTATCGGATGGGGAGAGAAATAAAAAAAAGTCAATCAAGAGTCATGGGTAGTTAATTCCAACAATTCAATGATGGAACATCTCTTAGATAAAGAGATAATATTCCACATTGATCACTTGCAATTCTTTCCACCATATGAAGTAATTAACTACATATACACTATTAGCTTTGACGAAATACTAACACTCAATTGGAAGTTTATAAATGTCAACCATTTCATCCACTCTAGGATTTTTTACTAAAACCATGAACCGAAATCAATCTGATTAGGGGAGAGAGGTAAAGACAAAGAAAATAAGCATTATGGGAATTTTTTTACAAAAACAACTTAAGAAAGTAGAGTCTTAGAACAACTAAAGAAGTCTCATGCCAACATATCTAAATGGGGACTTCTCATGTCCTCTCTTACCTATATATAGTTTATTCGTAAGAAGTTTTTTAAAAGATAAGTACCCATTTCATACACTCCTGAAGAGCTCATGAAGATAGTGGGAAATCCAAACTTCACAAAGGGCATATCTTTTTCCCATGCTGAACTATCTAGGGTTAGAATTTGTCATGATGCAATGTTAAATACCAGTTTCTGCACTAAGGGAAGAGGATACCAATGACCCTCATAGAAAATGGATCATACTTGAATGTTGGACTAATGAGTATTTCAAAGATCCTAAGGATCAAACATGTAGATCTTATATCTACTACTAAAATTTTCAGAGCTTATGATAATATAAAAAGATAAGTTACAGGATCAATGAAATTAGAGTTTCAAATTGGACCAATAGATAGCCTCACTAAGTTCCAAGTCGTTGACATTACATATTTTAATTTGTTGTTAGGTAGACCATGGGTGTATGATATCAGAGGAGTCTCATCCTAATTGCATTAAGAGCCGAAGTTCTTTTATGGGGAGAATTTGATCACCATTTTTAGGAATTCTGATTTTCTCGACGGATAAGGGCCTAACACTTCGATAATTAAAATTTATTATCAGAATGGCTACATATACATTAATGGTTTCAAGTTATATCCCCCAATACAAGTCAGTTATGTTAACACCAAAGAGGATAAGCCACCTCCATAATCTAAATACGGGTGCTATAATGTTACTCGTGTGATGAAGCGAATGAGGCACTTACCAATAATAGGCATTGAAATCAATCAACAAGGGATCAATGAACTTGCCAATTTGTCTAAACAATATAACACCACGGGGTTGGAAGACAAACAAAAAATACTTTAATTTGATATTCTTACAGATAAAGAAACTAAGATTCAAGAAGCCAATGGTTGCTAACTTCCCCTTACAATCTGATCTTTACGAAACCATTCATTTTGTATCTATGGGTTGACATGGACACCGGAAAGAAAATTTTGAGGTGAGAGATATTCTAAGAATACCTCCTTATATAGGTCAAGAATAATGTAAATGATATAGATGACCTAATTAGGAAGTTGGAAAATCCATCCATAAAATAGGAACCAATTAATGCCTTGGGAATACTAAATTTTTTATGATTAGAAGGATTTATTATTCTACCACTTGACCACACCTAAATATGCCTACAAGGAAAATATTGCATACTATAAGGACACAAGTCTCCGATTAAGTCTTAATGTAGTGCTGGCTCAATTTCAGATTAAAACGTTTGAGTCATAGGATAGAGTTCTTGACCATCCATCAAGCCTATGATATTTCAAAGTTGAAGACGTTGCGGCCTACGTATCAAGAAAAAATCATTGCCGGTTTACATGTGCCTCGTTTCACGTCATCAACTTAGTTCCAATCTCTCCTGAGGTATGAATGCATTACATATATATATAGGAGCTTGGAATTTTTTTTTAAATGGGTGTAATTTTATTTTAAAATGAATTTTATTTCCAGAAGGTTACTTTAGAACTATAAACAAAAAGTTTTTGGGCTTAAAATGTAATTTAACCATTCTGACATTTTGTTCGAGAATGGCATTCGAACGAGTTTGCAATGACTTTTCCCTTTTGGCCTCTAGAACATTGTTAGATGGTCGTTGGAAAGAGAATGTCATTCGAACGAAAATCTCGTTCGAACGAGATTTTTGGAGGGAAAACTTTTTGGCAGTTTTTGGCCACTATCCCACTCTTTTTTTCCCACTAAATTTTTCCAGAATTAATATGTTCAGGAACAAACATTGGAAAAGTAACTTTTGACATTTTTTAAACACGTTTTGAGAGAACAATTAAAGAGAGAAAAATTTATTACTTCAAAAGTTCATTATTTAGTGTTTTTGAGTATCCATGAATTAATTTCAACAAAAACACTTACACCCATTACTTTAAGTTTAATCCAAGTTCCTATTGCTATATACTTGTTTGGATAGTGTTGGTCATCGGGTTTTACTCTACCGAATTGAAGAGTTTTTTTGGGTTTACTTCTACATCCCATAAAGAAGAAGTTCATTGTTTTGTTGCGGCATACTCACACGGTGAAAGACATTGTGTGAGGGTTCACTGTTGTCTAAAATCTTCATTGGTGGATTTTAAGGTTCCGGTGGATTTCAGGATTGTCGACTAAGAAGAGGTTGGTACAAGAAGACGCGTCAGGGGCTTGAAGGGAATCGAGTCGAGTTGATTAAGTCATTTGTATTGTACTTGTAAAATTCTATACTTAATGGACTTAAGGCTAGGGTCATCCGAGGTTTTTTCTCATTGTGGGTTATTCCTCGTACATCGTGGCGTAGTGGTTGTGAAATTATTTTATCTTGAAAATCACCTAGAATGCATGCTTAGGATTAAAAGATAAATTCTCTTGTTTAATATGGTGCATGTTTAATATTTGGGTAATGTTTAACTTAATTCAATTCAAGTCTAAATAATTTTATTTGATAAACTTTGGTTAGCCTATATAGAGAAATTAATTAATCATGTTAACGCAAATTTTAGGACTTGGGATTAAATTAATTTCGTTTAAGTGAAGAGCTGTGTTGGAGTATCTTAATCTCACTATTAGTTTTGTTTAATTTTAATTTGAAAGAAATTGAAATTTGTTGTAAGTTGCTTATGTGTTTTAACCATCTTTATTTTCCATTAAAGGAAATTTTATTTAAAAATTTAAAATTGGGGGTCACCGTTTCCAACAAGTGGTATCAGAGACGGAGCACTAATTTATTGCCTTAAGATCCTTTTAAATATTTTTGGTTAAAAATGAAAATTTTCCCATTTTTAAAATTTCCTATTTTCGATGGTTTCAACTACGTGTATTAGAAAGCGCCTATGAAACCGACACTAAAGTTTATCGTTGAGTGGGTTTGGTTCTCAGTCGTTAACGAGTGGTATTCACCTACATATTTGGTAGAAAATGAGCGTGTTCCCAAACCCGCGGATACATGGAATGAGAATGAATTTAGTGCAGTCACACCGGATGAATTCCGACGCATCATGACGTGTGAAATCACTAAGGAAGCTTAAGATATATTACAACTCACTCACGAGGGAACTAGTGTCGTTAAGGCTTCTAAACTCTAAATCCTCACCACTCAATTTCAAACCATCAAAATGAATGAAAAAGAAACTTTTGATGAACTTTATGCTAGATTCTCCGATATAGTAAATTCTTCTTTTAATTTGGGAGAGAAAATACCCGACGATCGAGTAGTAAAGAAAATTTTAAGGTCCCTACCCAAGAGATTTATCCCCAAAGTGACCGTTTTAAATTCTTTACCCACCTTGAACTCTACCAAACTTAAGGAACTAGTAGGTGATTTACAAACTTATGAACTAGATACGTTCCCCTCCAAAAATGAAAAGAAAATTGATAAGGGCATTGCTTGAAAGACCTAAAGGAGGAAAAAAGTTATGGATAATGAGAGTGATAGTGACTCGGAGGACATGGCTATGTTTGCTAGGAAGTTTCATAAATTTCTTAAATTTAACAAAGATAAATTTAAAAATGATTTTAAGAAATTTGAAAATTCTAAGCACGACAAAGCCGAAAAGATCCCTAAATTTTTTAATGAAAATTTAAATAAGGACGAGTCTAATGTGTTAAAGTTGTGAGGGTTATGGCCATATGGAGTTTGACAGCCCCACTAAACTAAGGAAAGAGGGTAAACAACCAATTTCATATAATGCTACCCTTAATGATAGTGATAAGGAAGAGGAACTCGCTTCCCCCATTGAGCGAAACTTCGTCGCGTTCATGGGAAGTCATGTGAGCTCTGATAATTAATCTTCCCATGAAGATAAACAAATACATGACACTTTCGAGGGCAAAAGTTTATGATTCCCTTGTTTTTTATGGTAGTGAGAGTAAGGAAGAAGAGAGAGAGTGAAAATGAAGAAGAGGTTGATGTGAGTGAACATCAATTTGCATTTCAAGAACAATACGAGGAATATATTAAATTAAAAAGAGCAAATTTGAAGTTAGAAGCTAGTTTAAAAGAGTGTGCCAAGGTCGTTGATGAGAGTGCGTTAGTTGATGACCTTAGGACACGAGAGAAAGCTCTTTGAGAGAAGCTTGAGTATGTAGAAGGTGATAGAGATAGCCTTAAAGGCTTAATGGAATCCTTAAAAAAGGAGATTCTCGCATTTGAAGAGCGCAATGTTTTATTAGAGTCTCACAATTTAGATTTAGAAAATAAATTAAAAGACTCTAGTAAAGTCAAATTTGATTTGGAGTGTCGTTCGGAGAAATTAGATAAAATATTAGGAATAGTCCAAATTAAAAATGACACGTGTGGTTTAGGCTTCGATTCTTGTAACGATTCCTTTATTAAAGCCAAAACTGATGTTTTAGGAGAATCCTCTAGGAAATGTTATAGACCATTAAGTGCTCGCATCGTGGTCGAAAAGGTCATCTTAGGAAATTTTATTTTGATCTTAAATGATTTCCTAGAAAATCCCAACGTAAGGCAACCGAGGTAGCAAAGATTCCTATACCCTGAGATCGTCATTCGTCATTAGTTTGGGATAGTAGATCCGACTTGGTAGCTTTGCAAGATAGTATTTTTTATTTTCATTTACATTCACATGATACCTCTCTTGCTAAATCCAAAGGGTGAATGTGTTAGTTGTTTGAATACTTTAGCTTTTGTACTTCATGCTATATTATCATGCTAATTGTATGCTTGTTTGTCATTTTCTAGTCATTGCTTTATCACATATCTCATGCTAGAATTATGATGTTTGTTTATATTTTTTATTAACGTTCTTTCATTTTAGTTTGCATTAAATAAAAAATACATAAAAGATTTTTGTTTATCATTTTAGTTTTACCTTTTAGTAATTTAGGCTTAATGAAAAATACAAATGATTTTTGTTTGTCTTTTGAATAAATATTTTTGTTTTTTTGGTTAAAAAATTTCTAAAACTGAAAAAGATTTTTTTGTGTATTTTAGTTTGACACACTTTATGTGGCATATACTTGTGTTTGAGTCCCTTCTTTTTTTCTTTTATGTGGCTAGAACTTTTGCTAAGATTGTCAATCCTTAAAATGTTCTTTATCATGCGTGCATGGAGTAGTTGGATTTTGTGTTTCTTACTTAATTCTATTTTTATATGCCTCAATTCACACATGCACGAGCTCACTTGAAATTTTAACTTCACATGTATTTGAGCTTTGTGAGGTGTTTTACTACCAATCTAGTCATCTACATATTTTTAACCTAGGAGGACTTGTGCATATTAAATCCGTTGCACATGAGATTTGAGTGATATATAAAATGATATATATAAATGTGCACGGGGAAGGGCTCCGAAAGGAAATATCATCCTTTGCTAGTAAGCCACCATTTTCTTGGACCTCAAATAAATACGTGGTCCAAAGGCCTAAAAGAATAATGGCATTAAAAGAAAATATTTGCCATGGCCTATTTTGTTTAGTTAATTTATTCATTCAAAAGATTAAAATATATATGCTTATTTTGAGGGAGATTGGATGGTATATCAACGGTTTGCACAATATCCGTTTATCCTAGTTGTACTTTCAATGTCATGACTCTATTGGTTTGTAGAATCATCAAAATTCTAAACTTGTATGCATTGTGTATGTTTGTTCATTGAGTTCAATTTATATTGTCACATGAAGTTATATTCAAATATGATAAAGCTTGCAATCAAATGAGAACTCTTTGAACATGTTTTAAGTGATTGGGTCAAAATTTAATTGCTACTAGTTCATACCCCTACACTTCCATTTACCACATGTATTTGGACACATTTTTTCTATACAAGTGTGAAAAGCTTAATGTATTTTGTGTCATTTGTGGTGTTTATACCTATATATATGTGTGTGTGCATTAATGATATTTATTATATACTCATATACGGGGTATTTTTTTTTCCTTTGCCTTGGTTTTTAGTCCATCCATGCTTCTAATTCATATTTGGTATATATCTTATTGCATGTTTTGGTTGATATCACATGCTTAGTATCGTTTATATCAAATTGGTATCATTTTTCTTGCATCTTAGTTAGTATTTTTTTTGTATGGATTAATTATGTTTTTTTCATGCTCTTTTAACTTTATGCTTCATTTGGTTTAATTAGTTCTTTTATCCTTTGTCTATTCTTGGACAAAAAGGGGAAGAGTGATAGGGGGAGAAATGGTATCTAATCCTATTCTAATCGTATCTTAGTTCTTGGAGATTAAACGTAGGGGGAGAGCGTTATCTTCTTAGGTTGATCATAGTTGATAAAGGGGCGAATTAATTTTGGGGGAGTATTTAATTTCATTGCATCTATTTCTTTGATATACCCTATGCATTTAGTGTTTGCTTAAGTGTGCTGGAATTCTATTTAGCGACAACGTTTCATCGTCAAAGCTATTGATCCTTGGGTCTTGAATCAAGTTTCTATTTTTTTTGGGTGGGATGTTTTTGAGTCTAGTAGAGCTTGATGGCCCTTTAGGATTTTGTTTTAGTTTTTGTCCCGGAATAGCCAAAGGGGGAGATTTATAAGGACACAAGTCTCCGATTGAGTCTTAATGTAGTGTTGGATCAATTCCGTATAAAAATGTTTGAGTCATAGGATAGAGTTCTTGACCATCCATCAAGCTTATGACATGTGAAAGTTGAAGACGTTGCCACCTACTTATCAAGAGAAAATTATTTTCGGTTTACATGTGCCTCGTTTCACGTCATCAACTTAGTTCCAATCTATCCTAAGGTATGAATGCATCACATATATATATAGGAGCTTGGAACATTTTTTTTAATGGGTGTGGTTTTATTTTAAAATGAATTTTATTTCCAGAAGGTTACTTTAGAACTTTGAATAAAAAGTTTTTGGGCTTAAAATATAATTTAGCCATTCTAACATTTCGTTTAAAATTGTCGTTCGAACAAGAATGTCGTTTGAACGAGAATTTTGTTCGAACGAGTTTGCCAATGACTTTTCCCTTTTGGCCTCTGGAACATCGTTAGATGGTCGTTCGAACGAGAATGTCGTTCAAATGAGATTTCCGGCAGAAAAACTTTTTGGCAGTTTTTCTCCACTATCCCATTCTTTTGTTCCCACTAATTTTTCCAGAATTAATTTGTGCGGGAACCAACATTGGAAAAGCAACTTTTGACATTTTTTAAACACATTTTGAGAGAACAATTAAAGAGAGAAAAAATTATTAGTTCATTGTTTACTGTTTTTGAGTATCCATGAATTAATTTCTACAAAAGCACTTACACCCATTACTTTAAGTTTATCCAAGTTCCTGTTGTAATATACTTTCTTGGAGAGTGTTGGGCACCGGATTTTACTCTATCGAATTGAAGAGTTTGTTTGGGTTTACTTATACATCCCATAAAGAAGAAGTTCATTGTTTTGCTACGGTATACTTACACGGTGAAAGGCATTGTGTGAGGGTTGATGGTTGTCTAAAAGATTCATTGGTAGATTCCAAGGTTCCGATGGATTCTAGGATTGTCCACTAAGAAGAGGTTGTTCAAGAAGACGCGTCAGGTGCTTGCAGGGAGTCGAGTCGAGTTGAGTAAGTCATTTGTATTGTACTTGTAAAATTCCGTACATAGTGGACTTAAGGCTAGGGACGTCTGAGATTTTTTCCCGTTGTGGGTTTTTCCTCGTACATCGCGGCGTAGTGGTTGTGAATTTATTTTATCTTGCAAATCACCTAGAACGCATGATTAGGATTAAAAGATAAAATATTGTTTAATTCACTTCTCTTGTTTAACTTGGTGCATGTTTAATATTTGGGTAATGTTTAACTTAATTTAATTCAAGTCTAAATAATTTAATTTGATAAAATTTGGTTTGGCCTATTTAGAAAAATGAATTAATCATGTTAAGGCAAATTTTAGTACTTGGGATTAAATTAATTTTTTTAAGTGAAAAGCTGTGTTGGAGTATCTTAATCTCACTTTTAGTTTTGTTTAATTTTAATTTGAAAGAAATTTAAAATTTGTTATAAGTTGCTTATGTGTTTGAATTTTATGCTAACTATCATATGAAACAACATTCAAGTCTCTCATAAATATGAAAACTCCATATTTCTCTAATAAATTCTCCCCATAACTTCTCTTCGTTTTGTCAAGGAAGTAGACAAAGAAAAGTAATTAGTAAAAGAGAATCAACCAAAGCACATGAACTTAAGTAGCATAGAGATAAGGCAACATACTCTATAAGAAGATATTATTATTATTATTTACAATTTATATATTCAATATAAAGTGAAAAAAACTCCCCAAAACCTTTATTTGGGTAAGGAAAAATATATATTAATGTTTCCTATTTACCCAATATTGTGAGATATATAACAAGTGTTCATAATCAAGAAAAGATTATCTCAAAAGCTAATAATATGACGAGGTTTATCAACCAAGAACATAAGATCATATATCATAAGCGAAGAACAAAAATAAAAAACATCATTGAAAGAGTAAACCCAAGTTTGCATTCAAATAATAATGGAAATTCAAGAAGAAGTGAATTAAATTTTCAGTAGTAGTGAAAATTTCCAACACCTTTTTACGATAATTTGAATTAACACTTTTCTCTTTCTAAATGAGAGATTTGGTTAAAACATATAGTTTCACATCCTTGATGTTATTCAATTTTAGATGGATACATTTCTTTGGAACTTCTCTTTGTTAAAAAATGTTTTTGCATTTGGCGGCTTTCACCTAACATTACTAAGATGGGATAATATTTCCAATTTTCAAAGTAATATCATCCAATCAAAGTTGTATCCCTAACCACATCATCTCTCATGTTTTTTTGATATATCGTCCATCTTTTCAACTCTTTTAAATCATGACAAAAATCTCGCATGTACACATTTGAAGGATAATGAACTATCTCTCATAAATATTTGAAGCTTTAAACCAATTTTATAAGATTGTAAAACTTTGGCATTCCTCATAAAGTGGCATAAATACAGTTTGTAATGTGGTGAAAAGTTACATAAGATATGACCATGCATTCCCAATAAGAAGTTTCTCAAAGTTAATAAGACTTCAGAAGAAAGTAGGAACTTATTTTATGATGCACACAATCACTTTTATCCAACCAAAAGGAAAAAGTATTCAAAAGTAACCATTTGATATATGAAGCTATGGAAAGGAGTATACCATCTAAAGATAATATAAATGAATGTATTTAACATATCCTTTTAATGGCAAAGTATACAACCAACTCTTATAAAAAAACATGGCATAAGATAGAAAATGCAATAAAGCAAAAAACCTAAAATCATAGACATGTTATCGAATCACTCAATCAATGATTAACCGATCTGTAAAATCCACATTAAAGCAATTTTTCTCAACCATACATGTGGCAGACTTATTAAAAAACAACGACCCTCTTACTTCTGTTGAACGACATAGGGACCTTCCAACTTTCCTAACTCCCACTTCTCATTTTAGGTACTTAGAAAACCACCTAGATCGATTCGATTTCAAAACTTTCTTCTCACCCAACTTTTGAGATACTCGAGCTCATTATAAAAGTCCCAAGGAAGCTCGTAATTTAAAAGGTCACATTCCCTTCAAAAAGAAAGATCGTACTTTAGCTAAGTCACTTCGAGTCCCACAAAGAGTCAAACCTCTGTAGAAGTTTTGAAAAACCAAATACTTTTAGTCGAAGCTCTTCCTAAGCGAAGATAGAAAAATGCCAAAGTCAATACTTCTAGATGAAGTTTTTCCCGACTAAAAAACATAAGAAAAAGGGGACATTACCCCCCACAAAAAAAGTCGACCTTTTTTTCGTGAGGGTAAAGAACCTTTGAACAAATTTTGGGGCAATACCATATATATAATTATTTACCGCTTTTAGCCCAACCCCCATTTAGAGACCCGAGTATGAAATTTAGATCATTTATATTTTAAAAGCCTAGTTTCTAATCCAGAACCTCAGTTAATTGACTTGACATGCTCATATGTTAAAACACTGCTAATCAAATGTCACAACGACAATTGAAAAAAAATAAAAACATACTTCTCAAAATCATTTTGAGGAAAGTATCCGTGAGTCGAGTCAGTCTGAAACTCTACATCGAGACGGAGACTAAAATCTAACACTCCCACTACTTCTCCAAACAAACAACTCCCGTTCGTGCGAAGGCACCCCGAATATCTGTTTTCACATTAATACTCATCAAATGTCGACTATTGATTAGACATTATTTTAACATATAAATATATCAATCCAACACATTATATTAAGGACTAGGCTTCATAAATACCAAAATGTTGTATATTGTATACTCGGTATCCCATCACCTACACCTATAAATATGTCTCATTTGGTGGAACTATGTAGGCTTTGATCTCGAGTCCCCTTGAGTATATATGAGCTATACCGAACCTAACTCGTGAAGCCCAAGCCTTATAATACGTCTTATGATGTATTATCTATTTAGGATGCATCTGTCCCTAGTGCAATTAATGGAGTGACCATTTCGATAAGGGATACTTGGATCTCTATTGGTGGCTTCTGGTTTATTTCTATACTAAATACACCATTCCTTCTCCCTATACACCTCCAAACTAGGGTGAGGGATAATAACCTTTTGCTAGTGATCTCCCAACAATTATAATATATCACGCCTCTATTGATAATCTTCGGATCCACTCCAATTTTAACCCTCCATACACCACCCCTCACATCCCAAGCCAAGTCCTACACTTGCACATACATCACCTTGGAGAACGTGAATAGTCAAATTACGTAGGCATTTTTCGTTTGGCTACACGAGTTCATAGGCGTAATACCGAATTCTTTTCTCGAGCTTGAGCCTAGACAACATGTCTCATGATGTGTTGTTCGCATAAACATACATCCATCTCTTGACTTTCGTCCATTACATCTAAATTGCACAAAACTATATATCAAACAATCTCAAGGTTAGATATCCCAAACATATCCTTATATATAAGCGTGCAAATTCGTATACATTAATTATATAATCGAACTACATCATCTTTGATCTCTTTACCCCATGAATACATAGGCACAATGACGAGTCCTTCTCGTGAGCTAGAGGCTCGATAACATGTTTCTTGATATGTATTATCCTCCAAGATTTCCCCATGATCTAAACTTTCATCTATTAATCATGCACAACTCAGACAATATATCAAACTATCTCAAGGCAATTTACCCTAAATATAAACATACAAATGCTCAAATGCATACAAATGTGCAAACACATATAAATTAATTACAATAGAGATGCACTTCTCTCTCACATTTATTTCTTTCCTAATACTTCGAATTAGATATTAAACAATCTCAAAATCGAGTTTTCTCTTATACCTACGTTTACAATAACGACCATTTGTTATACAAAACACAAGCACGGAGTCATGTACAAGCAATATTCTGTATCTACTGCAGTTGAAGTGGTGTTTCCATTCCTCTCATTGATACCACCTTTGTCCTAAGAACCTATATACGTTTAACGGACCCTCGAACTAAGGTCTCCAAATAAATTCTAAAATAACCAAAAAATCAAATAATGAAAAAATAAATAATAAGCATAAAATTAAGGAAGCATACGTAACAAGTGGGATGCCTAATACCTTCCTCACCTGTAAACCGGTTCTCGAACCCATTCAATAAGAACATATAGACCAACCAGAAACTTAAAATTTACCTTAGGATTAGAACGAATGGGCTAGGCTGAATCTTTTGTTTGTTATTGTATAAAATAAAGGATGACTCTGAACAAACCAACCAAATCCTTATTGCACAAAAAAAACTTAGGACCAGGCTTAAGCACCAGGGGTGTGAAACTCAAATTGGACATGGCGTCAAACATCTTATAGGGAAAAGTCATCTAGTCAATCTCGAATCATTACCCTACCTTGGGGGAAGGTGACAGACTAGGAAACAATCACTCTCTCACCCATCTTACACAATTTCTTTCAGCGATGCCCGAGGACCGCAACGCAACAATGACGAATCTACTGGGGATAATTATTCTATCATAAAAAATCTATATTACATATCGTAGTTGAATTCCAAACTGCATCGCCATAGTGACTCCACAGACAAAAAATTTAGAGAACCGAGTTATCTATATGCTTCATTTGTACTATACTTAATGTGCTCTCTGGCATGACTATTGTATGTACATTTTAGAACTGTTTAGAGGAATTAGTTTAGAATCCCTCATAACATAGATATGTTCTTAGGTAAACATGTACATAATTATACATTCCCAAAATATATAACTACGAGCAAAGGACCTCACAATAAAATAAACATCAAAGTATGTAAAAATTAAACATTACATGTTTACATCAAGTAATTCATAGTATTTATTTTTATATTAATTAAACCCTATACTCTCGAGGTCTCCCAGAATCATCTAGTTAAAAGAAGTTTGTACCTTAGGAAAATCACTTTATCCAAAGGAACGTTTGTACTTCATAAAAGTCACCTCTTGTCAGAAGAGAGGTTCGTACTTTCGATAAGTCACTACTCCAGATAAATCTCGTACTTATAAAAAGTTTCTTCCCTGAAAGTCTATTTTCCAATGAATGTCCTCACTCTTTTTTACCCATCCGTCTAGTATACCGAACAACTTCTCTCTTGATCCCAAAGTTTTGGTGACATGGAACATTTGAAGTTTGTTAAATACTAGGGTATATCAAATAGGCCGAACAACTATTCAGTACTAGGATAAAGTGGTTTCACACATACTTTAAAGGCTTCTCACTCCAAGCAACCCGATATATCGTGATCCATGAAAATAAAAGGCGATCCATTAGTTGTGACAACCCGCCTACTAAAATAATAGGTGGCCAGCCCAATATTCCAATAATTACAGGAATCATAGATGGTCCATTCTTAGCATCACTGTCGATTAAAATAATAGTATGAGATAACCACCAATCATTTTAGAAAACGGATTGTCATATACAAAAATTTTTAAAAGTAAAAGAGAAACACTTAGACAATCCCATTTGTAAAAACGGTGGGTATCAAAAATCGATGAATAAAGTATGACAATACAATAAATAATCACCGAATAAGCTGTCGGTGCACAGACCAATACAAATAATACATTAAGTATTACAATTCAATATTTACAATATAATGAATGAGTGCTAAACCTTGGGCAAACACGCCCGAATAAATATACTGAACATATCTAGAGTACAATAGAGGGAAGCGTCTACAACAAGTATCTTACAACATCCGCAATATGCCGTAGCTCCATGACAACTGGAAATGGAAATGGAAATGGAAATGGAAATGTAAACACGGGTGTCCATGCGGAAGAGCACCTGTAACGGCAAAGAATATGCAGAAATAAGGAAATATAAAAACCGGTCAGGGCCGGGTTTGATATGATTACCATGTGACTAAAATGCATGGCAGGTAAGTGCGTAAATCTCTCGCAGATAATAATAATATTCCTCACCTCTCAATCTAGCAGCAACCTAACGCAATATCGTGAGATGTTCTAGTTAACCCTAAGTACTAAGGGCTAACTTTTCCCCATTCTCAACACTATGCGCTATTCGTGCGTGGGGTGTCTCGCAAAGCGAAATCCAAACAAGGAACCCCCCCGATACACTACTACTTAGGCAAGGTTGATCGTCGAGATCCATTAGACCCTAAGCACGAAATAATAAATAAGTACATGTGTGTGCATAAGTGTGGGAGGTCACATCTACAGCTACACAAAGAAAATATAAAAGTAAAACCCATCCATCATCTATTGGCACAATTTCTAATTCTATCTTTAAGAATATACATATAAATGGTACAACACTTTATCAAGTGTTTACCAAATTAATTTCATCTTACACTAATTCATTTCATGAATTTGTTCCTTATCAGGAAATATAATCATACTTTTTATGCTCTAGAGGCATTTATCTCAATTGTTCACTTTGTAAAAATATCTTCCTTATCAGGAATATAATCATCATCATAGGCTCTTTATGGCCTTACATCGTGCTCTTTATGGCACTTTCATCATGCTCTATATGGCATTTTACTGTGCTCTTTATGGCACCCATCAAACATCAAGTCCAACTTGATTTAGAATAGTTATATTCATATATATATATATATAACGATTCTAAGACCGTCCGGGTTTCCCCACTGTGCGCGCCCCTAAATGGCTATCATCTTCCAGGGCCTCCAAGACAACCTGGGATCCTATCGAAACGTCCGGAAGAGACCATGTGCCTGCGGGATAGTCAAGACCACACCCGGAATCTCCTAACCAGCGCAGAAAATATAAACATACGCTCACATGGCCTAGGGACTATATCCACCCTGCATCATTAGCCAGAGGGCTTCACCATAACGCGCGCGACTTCCCTTATGATAGCGATTTAGAGAGGTGTGTGTCCATAAATTATCATTTATGAAAAACATTACTTTTTCCATTTTTGAAAACTCATATTTTACATTTCCAAAAATCATCCATTTAGCCGTTTGGCACCAAGCTTTAGAAGGTGCATACTATTCTTATTAAGTCATATATTTTATTAATGGCCTAAGACCCAAAGTGCCACTAACCTCAAAATAGCCTCAAATAGTTTATATAATTCATAAACCTTCAAAGTGAGTCTCCATAATGGAGTGTCTCTCAAAAGCTTAACCTTAATATTTTAACTTCAAATATATCTTTAGGTTAACCTCCTATATCAGTTGGACATTAACCTAATCCAAACTAGTCCTCGGGTAAACTTAAATCTCCATTCTTAGCCTAGGACATTAGTCTACCCAATACAACCCTCTAAAACTCCCCATTACTTCCCAAAGGAAGGTTCCTAAGCCTCGAACCTAAAAGAAAAGGGCTAAAACAAAATTGGAAAAACCTCACCTTTTCAGAAGAGGTCGATCGATCGACCTCTGGCCGTCGATCGATCGAAGGCTTCGATCAATCGATCCTCCAGGTTCGATCGATCCTAGCGGACAGCTTCTTCTCCGAGAAGCTGTTTCGGCCATTGACGAGCCAACCAAGCTTCTACCCGCTATTTCACCCAACCACAACAACAAATACTACTATAAAATCATTCCTACATATCAAATGACTAATTATTTCTCTTCAAATCAAATTAAAACATGAGATTTAGGATTTAACACCCAAAATTACCCAAAACCCATTTATGGTTTAAACCTACCAAAACTTAACTACACATGCAATTTATCACACTAAATCAATATCTAGCAAGTAAGAAACTTGCCTCGAGGTTCGTAGTCTCTGAACACCTCCGGTAGCGACGGATTCCGGCCCAACTCTTCCATCTCTCTCTTTCTCTTTACTTTCTCTTCTCTCTCTCTCTCTCTCTCCTTTGGCTTCTCTCACACAAATGAAGAAAAAGAAAGGGGGTGGGGGATTTATAAGGGTCAAAATATAAAACCCCACTCCTAATTGCTAATACACCACTAAAATGACTCGTAACCACTTAATTGAGTCATAACCCCCTTAAATGCCTAAATCTCAAAAATTACAACTGGGCACTTATTTCGACTATCTCGACTATTCTAAAAACTACCGCACCCCCTATTTTGGCATTCTGGAAAGTGTGAACTATTTTTACGTTCCAATTCCATTTTTAATTCATTAATTATACCCGATTTAAATATAGATCATAACCGTCGTTTTACATATAACAACGCAAAATACACAATATAACACTATTTACCTTCTCATAACGGTAAATAGTCAGAACATAGTAAATATTATCCCTAAGTCTCACGGGAAATAATATTCACTCCAACATTTCCTATTTTATAAAATTAGCCCATTAGGCAAAATAGTATAAAATAGTCGCTTGAAAACCTGGGTTGTTACATTAGTCATTGAGTTGCATCACCCCTTTTGTATATAGAAATATCTTTAGGAACACACCATATTTCACAAAAGAATGGATACTAATGAGTTAATAGCCTTGAGAATTTTTTTCAAAAAATTGTTAGATGTCTAGAGACTGGCCCACACCCCCTCGGATTCTTGGCTGAATGTATTCCCCTTTACAAAGAAGAGCAACAGTATAAATTCACAAGTCATCACCAAAATAGATCTCCCTTACGTTGGATTACCCTAACCATGTTATTTTAAGAAAATTCTAGAACATAGTTGTAAGGAAACAAATTTACATTGACTCTTAATGTAATGTTGGGTCAATTCCAGACAAAAACATTTGAGTCATAGGATAGTGTTAATGTGTATCCTTCAAGCCTATGCGAAGTTTGAGTTGAAGACGTATCAGCCTAGTTCAACGTGAAGGCATCTTCCTTGCCGAGTTTCAAGTGCCTTTCTGCGTCCTCAACAATTCATCATATTTCAAGTCACCAATAAGGTATGAAAGCTATATATATATTTGTAAAGACTTGGAATAAATTTGTAATGGGTGTAATTTTATTTCATATAAAATTTTATGAGCTTAAAATGAAAAATCCATGTTCTGTTTTTTCGTTCAAAAATGTCATTCGAAGGAGATTGTCGTTCGAACGAGATTTTTGTTCGAACGAGTTTTTCTAATGAGTTTCCCTTTTCTACACTGACTTTTCTTTAGATGCGTCGTCCAAACGACATTTCTGGCGAAAACAGTTTTTGGCAATTTTTTTTGGCATTTTTCCACTACTTTGTCCCCATTTTCTTTTGACAGTTTTTAACCATTTTGGGATAGATTTTTTCCTAAGACTTTTCAAATTTATTATAGAGAGATTTTGAGAGAGAAATTCATGCTTAGAAAAGTCCCTTTTGTGCGTTTAATTTAGATGGCTTAAACTCTTTTAAAACACAAAAGATATACACCCATTTAGTTTGTTTAATATTCCAAGTTCTGCATTTATATATATTTGTCACTTGGAGTTTTTTTTTGGTACCATTGCTTCATCTCTACCACAAGAAGGAGAAGTTTGGTTTTTCTTCTATTTTCCATAAAAGAAGAAGTCATGTTTTTGCTGCGGTATTCTCATGCGGTGAAAGGCACCGTGTGTGGTTGACGGGTTCCCACAAAGATTCATTAGTGGATTCCAAGATTTCGGTGGAGTCTGGGATTGTTGGCTAAGCAGAGGTTGGTACAAGAAGACGCGTCAGGGGATTGAAGGGAGTCGAGTCGAGTTGTATAAGTCATCTGTCGTGTATTTGTAAAATTCTGTACTTAATGGACTTAAGGCTAGGGCCATCCGAGGTTTTTGCCTTTTGGGTTTTTCTCGTACATCACGGCGTAGTGATTGTGAATTTATTTTATCTTTTTCAAAAATCACCTAGAACGCATGCTTAGGGTAAAAAGATAAAATTGGGTTTAATTCGCAATCTTGATTAAAAATGGTGTATGTTTAATTTTTGGGTATGTTTTGTTTAAATTAATTTAATTCAAGCTGGCACTAAATTAATTGAATAAAAAACTTGCCTAAGTTGTGTAAACTTGATAATTAAATTAATTTGGTTTGAGTGAATTTAAAGTGTGTGTACATTTACTTTAATTCACTTTGTAGTGTTTAATTTTAATTTTTTGTAAGAAATTAAAATTTGAGTTCACTATAATTTTCCATTTTTTTAAAGAAAAGAAAGTCAAATAAATTTTTAAAAATTACTATATGTTTGTAACCATCTTTATTCCGCACTTAAAAGGAAATTAATATTTAATTTTAAAAGAGAATTTAAAAATTGGGTGCACATATTCCAACAAGTGGTATCAGAGCCGAAGCGCTAATTTATTGCGTTTAGGTCGTTTTAATTTTTTTGGTTAAAAATGGAATTTTCCTCATTTTCAAAATTTCCTGTTTTCGATGGTTCCAATGACGCTTATTGGAAGTCGCGTATGAAATCGACACTAAAATCTATCGAAGAGAGGGTTTGGTTGTTAGTTGTTAACGGGTAGTCTTAACCCACATATTTGATAGAAAATGAGCATGTTCCCAAACCCATAGATAGATGGAGTGAGAATGAATTTAAACTTGCTAATTTTAATTCACGAGATTTAAATGCCTTGTTTAGCGCAGTCATACCGAATGAACTCCGACGTATCATGACGTGTGAAATCGCTAAGGAAGCTTGGGATATACTACAACTCACTCACGAGGGAACTAGTGTCGTTAAAGATTCTAAACTCCAAAACCTCATCACTCAATTTGAAACCATCACAATGGGTTCAAGTATCCCTTGTTGTCTTTGTCCTATCCCCAGTTCGGGCATGAAGTGCATGTTTTTGAACATTTGAATCACATTGACGTTGCTATGAGGGTCGTATTCTAGACAAAACCTTTCTATGAAATCGTCACCTGCCGGGAGTAGAGGTGGCTCAACTCGGAATGCTGCTAGCCGCATATCATTTGACCCGGGATGTATTTCAAGGATTGGATTGCTGGTACTTGCACTCTTGGCATTGTCGTCGTCGCCCAAAATGGTGATAACTCATCTGTCGACGAAGAACTTCAATTTTTGATGGAGTGAGGAAGACTCGCCCTTGATACTATGGAGCCAAGGTCATCCAAGCAACAAGTTGAAACAAGATGGGATGTCAATAACTTGGAATTCAATGACGGGGTTTATAGGGCCAGTCCCTGTTGCAAGTTTTATGGATCCCATCACTTCCCGATGGGTACTATCGTAGGCACATACATTAGCGGCGGTTGGAGCGAGGTCACTTACCTTTAGTCCTAAGCATTTGAAGGTTCTTAATGGGCAGACATTCAAGGCGGATCCATTATCGACAAGAGAGAGTGGTATGATATTCCCCATAATTTCGACGGAGATGTTGAGTGCAGGATTGTGGTTTGGCCCAATTTTAGGGATTTTTTCTTCGAAAAACGATAGCATTCGGGTAAAGGTCAATGATTCGACTAAATTTATCACTTCTTCTGGTAGGTAGAAAGAGGAACTGTGGGTCCAGTGAGCAACTTGATCAAAGCATTTTTGTGCAGCTGGGAAGACATGAAAAGTCCCCATAGGGTGAGGTTAGCTTGAGTTTTGAAAATCTGTTACTAAAGCCGTTTAATATAAAATTAAACTATTCAAGTAACTCCGAACAGTTTTTTGAAGAAACTCTTTTCTTTAAAATCAAAACTAATTAATCACAAGATGTGTTTAAAAAAATATGTACGAGATTTGTTCAAGATTTGTTAACAAATTTAATAAATCAGTTTAAAAACCTTAAACACAACACAACCAAGAATTAGATGAGGAGATGTAGAAAGATTAAGAACAACGATTTTTACGTGGTAAAACCACACCCAACTGAGGAAACATCCACGACTCCCTCTACGGAGTAAACCAAAAATTCCACTAAAATAATTTTAAACAGTTACAAACTATATAACAAACATGCATACAACTCATACCTATATAAGTTTAGGAATGTACCCACTGGTGTCCTTATAACTTCTCTGCAGTTCTGATTATTGATGTTGTTCTCCCAGTTTGCTAACTTCCAATTTGTTCAAGTTCTTTACGTCGACTCTTGCTCTTGAGATCTTATTACCAACACTTTTAGTGTGGTAGGGTGAAAGTGTTTGTGGAGGTTCTTTCTAACACATGCATGCACACACACACACACACACACACACACACACACACACACACACACACACTTATTTTATACAATCAGTCCTAGAAAATTACATATAAGAACTATATGCTATGGTTTTTCTATTTCTCTCTTCTCACAAAACTTAACCTTATTTGACCTTTACAATAATCCCAGAATCCATGGCCATCTTGCCCAGAAGACGTATCAAGATCTTAATCAATCTCAGGTTTTGAAAATATTTTTGAGATTGAAAATTAGCAAGTGCGATTCCAAACTAGGTCAAAGGTCTTATTTCAAGAGAACTACAAACAGAAAAATATTTTGTTGATTTCGAAGTTAAAAACATTTACAGAACCAAATCAACAAATATTTTCTCAAGATGAGAAACTAAAATGTAGATCTATGTGTAATATAACATGCAAAGTCTTAGATCCAGGGTTTCTATAAAAGAAGAAACACAGATCTAAAAATATGTTTAAGTTGATACCAAGATCTGGGAACGAAGAGGTTACAACAACATAAATAACAAAACAAACCAACTCTCAACCTCTCAAACACTCAAACACTCAAGGTTGTGTTTGGTATATACAGGACTTGAAAATAGGTTTAGGTTTGAAAAGTTTTTGATGATTTAGGGTTAGGGTTAGGGTTTCTAACTCTTTCTCTCTCTTACTGGTTTCTCTCTTTCTCTCTCTTTTCTATTTTCTCTCTCTACTCTCTCTTTTCTCTCTAAAGGACGAAATGGAAAAAGTCTCAGATGGCTGAGGGAAGGGGTCCTTTTATAGGAGGCTGAGAAGATTCGAGAACAAGGTTAAAAATCAATGGCTCAGATTGAGTCAAGGTTTATTGACTTTGATCCAAGGGTTCACGATATGCGCTGATTATAACTCTCCTGATTAGTTCATATTAGGTTCACAGGGATGATGTAAGAGCGCATGCAGATCGTTGATAAAAATGATCCAAGGGCTGTAAATAATCATTGGTTTACTCTCTATAAAGAAACACACACTCAACCAATCAGAATGCAACAGATGTTGGGCAAACATAAGATAACAAACGCGCGTCCAAAATAATTAAAAATGTCTCTGCCGCTTTCGGATTCTACCCAAGCAAACATTCAGCCAATATAACCACCAATACATAATTTCAGATTGACCCCTAAACTTTTAAAAACAAATTTTAATTAATAAAAACCTTATTTTAAAAGTTTATAAAATCCCAAAAAATATTAAAAAGAAATTTTAGGGATTTAAACACACTCAACATATATACACACAATTATATGCAATATGAAATGTATGAGATCAATTCTACTGTGTGTGAGTGTTGGTAATATTGTCTAGATCAATCAAGCAAGAGGGATGAAATTGCAAACCAAACTCTGGGGTTCTTTGGTTTCTAGGATAGACACAATTTTGTCACAATTTCCAGACTAGATGAACACTTATACAATACAGACTCAAGTGAGTCAAGAGTATAAGGTGCTTCAATCTCCCCCTTTGAAATATGAGACAAAAATATCCTTTGATTCATTTAGGACTCGTAGGGTAACAAGAATAAGGAAACCTATTCCTAAAAAAACATCTATCTACCCATTTCCTAGAAAGCAAAAGTACATAACTCAACTAATTACAATTGAATACACTATTACAACTGTTGAGAATAACTGTACAGAATCCTGCAAAGAATCACTAAGATCAAGCTGTTTAGTATATGTAAAACGATTTATTAGACTCAAATTTCTCCCCCATTTTGTCTCAAATAGATAAAGGAAAAAAAAATAGAGATATCAAAGAGATTAATCATCACACACCATACATATAGATTTATGTAAAGAAATAAATCGATTGTAATCTAAAGGTTTGGTAAACATATCTGTGAGTTGCAAATCAGTAGGAAGATAATTGATTTCTAGTTCCTTAGTTTGAACCAGTTCGCGTATAAAGTGATGTCTTATTTTTATGTGTTTTGTTCGTGAGTGTTGAACAGAATTTTTAGAGATATTGATCGCGCTTTGATTATCACAATGGAGATGCAATTGGTTTTCTTGAATACCATAATCCCTTAGCATTTGTTTAAGCCAAAGTAATTGAGCACAGCAGCTTCCAGCGGCTATGTATTTAGATTCAGCTGTTGAGAGTGATGTGCAGTTTTGTTTCTTACTAATCCATCCTACCAAATTATTACCTATATAATAACGTGCTCCTGATGTGCTTTTACTATCATCAATACACCCATCCCAGTCAGCATCAGTGTATCCAATTATAGTGCTTGGTGTATCGCTAGTGTACCAAAGTCCTAGGTTTAGAGTGCCTTTTATATATTTAATAATTCTTTTAACAGAAAATAGATGGCTCTCTTTAGGATTATTTTGATAACGTGCACATACACATACATCATACATTATATCAGTACGCGAGGCAGTAAGGTATAGTAAGGTTCCTATCATACTACGATATAGAGTGGGATCGATAGATTTTCCATATTCATCTTTAGATAGTTTTATTGAAGTACTCATAGGAGTGTTAGCATCTTTAGCACTCTCAAGGCCGAATTTTTTTACAATCTCTAGTGCGTATATAGATTGCGAGAGAAGTAATCCTTCAGAATTTTGCTTGACTTGGAGGCCTAAGAAAAATTGCAACTCCCCCATAAGAGACATTTGAAACTCTTTATGCATAATTTCAGAAAAGGATTTTACTTCTGAGGGATAAGTTGATCCAAAGATAATATCGTCAACATAAACTTAAGCTATAATGATGCTTTTGTCAAAATGTTTGACAAATAGAGTTTGATCATTTCCTCCTCTCTCAAAACCTTTATCTAAGAGGAAGCTGAAAAGACGCTCATACCAGGCTCTAGGCACTTGTTTAAGACCATACAGAACCTTTTTAAGACGAAATACATGATTTGGATATTGAGGGTCAATGAACCCTTTTGGTTGTTCTACATAGGTCTCTTCAGTCAATATTCCATTAAGGAATGCAGATTTGACATCCATTTGGTAAAGTGTAAAATGCAAGTGACAATCTATGGCAAAGAGAAGGCGAACATATTCTAAACGAGTAACAGGAGCAAAAGTTTCGTTAAAATCTATTCCTTCAATTTGAGAATATCCTTGAGCAACTAATCTATCTTTGTTTCTAATGATTATATCATTCTCATCATATTTATTTTTAATTATCCAACGTGTGCCAATAACCTTTTTGTGTGTAGGCCTAGGTAAAAGATACCACACATCATGAATGAAAAATTGAAGAAGTTCTTCCTGCATAGCAGAAATCCAGTGAGAGTCATTCAATGCTTCATTTACATTCTTTGGTTCCACGAGGGAAACAAAACATGCATAATGAGCAAAATTTCTTAATTGAGATCTTGTACGCACAGGCTCACTAGGATTACCAACAACGTTATTTATGGGATGATCTTTAGAAACCCAGTTAGGTACTTTAGGTGTCTCAATTGGTAATGAATCATCTATTTCTGGAGAATCATTTTCTAAAACATTTGTATTCTCTTCCACAATAGTTGATTCAACAGTCTTACTCTCTATTGTAGTGTCACTTACAATTACATTTAAGGATTCCATCATGGTCTTAGTGCGAAGATTAAAAACACAGTAGGCTCTACTGTTAGGCAAGTATCCTAGAAAAATAGCTTTATCTACCCAACTCTCAAATTTGGACAGGTGTTCTTTGTCTTTGCATACATAACAAGTACTACCAAAGGTTCTAAGGTACTTAACATTGGGCTTTTTCTTGTACCAAAGCTCGTAAGGAGTTTGTTTAGAATTCTTTCTAAGATAGACCCTATTGATAATGTGACATGTAGTACTAATAGATTCTACCCCAAAATATTTAGGCAAATTCTTGGCATGTAACATAATGCGTGCCATCTCTTGAAGAGTACGATTCTTTCTATCGGCGATTCCATTTTGTTGAGGAGTCTTAGGAGCACTAAACTCATATTTGTAACCATTATAGTCACAGTACTCTATTATACCAGTGTCTTTGAATTCTCCACCTCTATCACTACGAATTCTATTTACTTGAGTGTCCTTCTCATTTTCAATCCGAAGAAGTATTTTAAAGAAAGTTTGAAAAGTGTTAGACTTTTGTTTTAAGAAGGCCACCCATGTAAATCTAGTGAAGTCATCAACCATAACTAGAATGTAACTGTGTCCACAGAGACTAACAGTTTGGGAGGGACCCATTAGTTCCATATGGATGAGCTCAAAAGGATTAGAGGTAAGGATATCTTTAACTTTCCTATGAGGTGATTTAACAATTTTTCCTTCCTGACAGGAACCACAGACAAATTAGAAATGGATTTGATTTTTGTAACTCCTCTAACTATTTCTTGAGAATTCAATCTACTAAGATTATCATAATTTATGTGATCTATCCTGTTATGCCATATCTCATTGTCATCCATTCTGGCAACATTACAGATTTCAGAATTATTCATGACAGTATAACAATTGTCAGGAGTCCTGAATCCTGTAATTATGTATTCACCTTTTTCATTTAAAATTTCGCAATTGTTCTTTGAAAAGGTGACAGTATGATCTGAGCCTCAAAATTGTGAGATACTAAGTAGATTGGCCTTTAGAACTTTAACTAGAAGAATATTTTCAAGAACAGGAAGTCCTTCTTCTTGGAGAGTTCCTTTACCTATGATCTGAGATGATACTCCATCACCAAAAATAACTTTTCCTCCAGCAAAGCTGGTTTTGTTTAAGAGTTTTGTATCATCCCCAATCATGTGTTTAGAACATCCAAAGTTTAAATAGCAACCAGACGATGTGTGTTCAGCTTTTAAAGAAGTAATAACAATGTTACACTTCATCTGGGGTAATAGATCATCTTTTCTAACCCAAATTGCTCTAGTTTTCATTTTGCGCTTATTAGCTCTCAAATGATAAAATTTGAGAGCATTCGATTTTTGTTGAAAAATGTTTTGCGCATGATTTTGAGTTTTATGAAAGACATGAGCATTTGGTTTAGGAAAGTGTTTAGGAATCCTTCTAGGAAATGTTCTTTTAGGCTTGGTCTTTCTCTTCCTATAGTTAGAGTTTTTGTTTGGTTGTCTAGGCAGTACATAATTGTTATGGCTTCTCCTAGAATAGTTAAAATTATGATAGATAGTAAGGTTATAGACATGTTTAACTAGTCTTCTAGCATAGCAACCATCAAAAGAATGACTGTATATATCGCAGTAGGAGAAATAAAGATTGCTCAAAGTTGGGGTCTCCTTAGGAAAGTCTCTAAACATAGGTTTTAAGGAATTTTGAGGTTGAACTCTATTCCTAGATAGTACAGTTTTGAATGTAGATTCACTCTTACTAATAGAGGGGCAGACGTATTTAGCCTTAGGTGAACTTTCATGTTTAGAGCAACTTGATTCCCCAATGTTAAAATTTTGATGTTTTGAGTCAAACTCAGTTTTTAGAGAATGAAAGTTTGGACAGGTTTCAATAGGTCTTTTACCTCCTGACACAAACTTGATAGGTTCAAAAGATTTTGTTTGTGTCTTCAAATTGGGGCAAAGCCCTATTCCAGTTCGATCATTAGAATTGGTTTTTGATTCAACAACAAATCCATCAAAACAGTTTGAGTTATTTTCAAATTTTGTAAATTTTTTGAAAACAGGTGCTGTCTTTTCCTTAGTTTGTTCGAATTCTAACAATGTCCCTTTGTATTTCTTTTCCAGAGTTTCACTTGTTTCAGTCAAATTTCTCAGTTTTTGATCAAACATTTTGATTTCACCTTCATGAGTTAGACATTAGGTAGTATACTCTTCAGCATTAAGTTTGACCATCAGGCTTAGATCTTCTAGCTTTTTGGTGAGATCTTTCACAATCTTCTCTAGTCTAGTGCTTTTCTTGAGAGTTTTAGCATAAACTGTGTGAATATCAGGAAGGTCTTCATTGTCCGAGTCACTAAGTGTAGTGTGTGAAGTGACCCCTAAGGATTCATTTCTTGGACTCACACACCCATTGTCATCGTCATTATCGCTTTCCCTTTGACTCACACACCCCAAGGTATAGATAGCAATGTTCTCAGTAATTAAAGCATCTAAACCAGTAACAACGTGATTCGAAACAACTGAAGTAGAATTACTAGATTCATCCTCACTAACAAACACATGCATATCATCATTATATATAATCTTGGCAAAGAAAAACATGCAAGGATCAAAAACATCAGATGGCTCAGGTTCTTCATTTTCAGAGTCGCTTGAATCATCCCATGTCTTGCAAATGTTGGCTCTAGCGTGTTTATTTTGAGTGTTCAAGTTAACTCTACAATCTTGTGCAATATGTCCTAGTTTTCCACATCTAAAGCATTCAGTTTTCTTGAGGTCTCTGTTATATCTAGTGTGAGAGTCCTTGTGAGGTTTTTCTTGACTTTTCTCATGAGGTTTATGATTAGAGTGAGTTGGATAATTGGACTTGCCTTGTTTATTTGCCATGTTGTTTCTAAACTTAATAATTTTCTTAAACTGTTTTGACATTAAGGAAATCTGATTGTCCAAACTCTCTATATCGCATTCCTCATCAGAGTCATCATTAGGAATATTAAACTCAGTTTTAACCAACTTAGAAGAAAAGCTCACATTAGAACTAGTCTGTTTCCTATGGGACTGGGTCAATTGTTTCTTAAATTCTAATTCCATTTCCACAGTTCTTAATTTACTACTGATCAGGAGTGAGATTTATGTCACACATTTCCTCAATAGCATATCTTTTGTTGTCAAATTTCTGTGGTAATGATCTCAGAATTTTAGATACAATTTCATGTCTGTCATATGTTATCCCATTAGCATGCAGTTTTGTCACAATATCAGTCAAGTTCATATAGAAGTCATCAAATAACTCAGATTCATACATAATTAAAGAGTTATATTGTTGAATAAGCATTTGTGTTTTAGCAGCCTTAAGTCTAGTGTCACCTTAATGAGCAGTGACCAAGGTGTCCCAAGCTTCCTTAGAAGTGGTACAGGATGAGATTCTTTTGAACTCATGTTCATTTATGGACATAAATATGGCATTCTTTCCTTTGTTATTATTGCGAGAAACTTGTTTCTCTTCTTGTGTGAACTCGCTTAATACTTTCTTAACCCTCTCATTACTTCCTTCAGTGGCTGGTTTAGTAGGAAAAATGTATCCATTTTCAAGAATGTCCCAGACATCATCTCCCAAAGTTCCTTGAATGAAAGCAATCATCCTTACTTTCCAGTAAGCAAAATTGGTTCCATCAAAGATAGGTGGTCTGATCAGGTTACCAAATCTTTCATTTTTCTCGTCCATGTTTGATTTTCAGAATTTTTTTTTAGAAACACAGGATCTCTTTAAAAAAAATTTACAAGGCTCTGATACCAATTGAAAATCTGTTACTAAAGCCGTTTAATATAAAATTAAACTATTCAAGTAACTCCGAACAGTTTTTTGAAGAAACTCTTTTCTTTAAAATCAAAACTAATTAATCACAAGATGTGTTTAAAAAATATGTACGAGATTTGTTCAAGATTTGTTAACAAATTTAATAAATCAGTTTAAAAACCTTAAACACAACACAACCAAGAATTAGATGAGGAGATGTAGAAAGATTAAGAACAACGATTTTTACGTGGTAAAACCACACCCAACTGAGGAAACATCCACGACTCCCTCTACGGAGTAAACCAAAAATTCCACTAAAATAAATTTTAACAGTTACAAACTATATAACAAACATGCATACAACTCATACCTATATAAGTTTAGGAATGTACCCACTGGTGTCCTTATAACTTCTCTGCAGTTCTGATTGTTGATGTTGTTCTCCCAGTTTGCTAACTTCCAATTTGTTCAAGTTCTTTACGTCGACTCTTGTTCTTGAGATCTTATTACCAACACTTTTAGTGTGGTAGGGTGAAAGTGTTTGTGAAAGTGATTTCTAACACATGCATGCACACACACACACACACACTTATTTTATACAACCAGTCCTAGCAAATTACATATAATAACTATATGCTGTGATTTTTCTATTTCTCTCTTCTCACAAAACTTAACCTTATTTGACCTTTACAATAATCCCAGAATCCACGGCTATCTTGCTCAGAAGACGTATCAAGATCTTAATCAATCTCAAGTTTTGAAAATATTTTTGAGATTGAAAATCAGCAAGTACGATTCCAAAATAGGACAAAGGTCTTGTTTCAAGAGAACTAGAAACAGAAAAAGATTTTATTAATTTCGAAGTTAAAAACATTTATAGAACCAAATCAACAAATATTTCTCAAGATGATAAACTAAAATGTAGATCTATGTGTAATATAACATGCAAAGTCTTAGATCTAGGGTTTCTATAAAAGAAGAAACACAGATCTAAAAATATGTTTAAGTTGATAACAAGATCTGGGAACGAAGAGGTTACAACAGCATAAATAACAAAACAAACCAACTCTTAACCTCTCAAACACTCAAACACTCAAGGTTGTGTTTGGTATATACATGACTTGAAAAGAGGTTTAGGTTTGAAAAGGTTTTGACGATTTAGGGTTAGGGTTACGGTTTCTAACTCTTTCTCTCTCTTACTGGTTTCTCTCTTTCTCTCTCTTTTCTCTCTAAAAGGACGAAATGGCAAAAGTCTCAGATGGCTGAGGGAAGGGGTCCTTTTATAAGAGGCTGAGAAGATTCGAGAACAAGGTTAAAAATCAATGGCTCAGATTGAGCCAAGGTTTATTGATTTTGATCCAAGGGTTCACGATATGCGGTGATTATAACTCTCCTAATTGGTTCATATGAGGTTCACAGGGATGATGTAAGAGTGCATGCAGATCATTGATAAAAATGATCCAAGGGCTGTAAACAATCACTGGTTTACTCTCTAAAAAGAAACAAACACTCAACCAATCTGAATGCAACAGATGTTGGGCAAACATAAGATAACAAACGCGCGTCCAAAATAATTAAAAATGAACCCTGAAGTCTCTGCCTCTTTCGGATTCTACCCAAGAAAACATTCAACCAATATACCACCAATACATAATTGCAGATTGACTCCAAAACTTTTAAAAACAAATTTTAATTAATAAAAACCTTATTTTAAAAGTTTATAAAATCCCAAAAAAATATTAAAAAGCAATTTTAGGGATTTAAACACACTGAACGTATATACACACAATTATATGAAATATGAAATGTATGAGATCAATTCTACTGTGTTTGAGTGTTGGTAATATTGTCTAGATCAATCAAGCAAGAGGGATGAAATTGCAAACCAAACTCTGGGGTTCTTTGGTTTCTAGGATAAACACAATTTTGTCATAATTTCCAAACTAGATGAACACTTATACAATACAGACTCAAGTGAGTCAAGAGTATAAGGTGCTTCAAGTTTTCTTTAGTTGATTGAAGATCTTGCTCTCCTCGAGGGTCATCTCTAACATAGGAAGGTTTTCAACACCTTTTCCTTTGTCATTGGTTGGTAGTAAGTTTGGGATCTGGTAATGCCTCCTTGATCTGGTTATGTAATTTACTGAAGAAGGGGAGAATATGAACCCTATTTCCTCATCGATCTCGGGTTGTTCTACCACCTTATTTATTTCTTCGAGGAGTTCTTCAAATGATATCATCCCACACATGTCGATTACTGGGACAGTCTTCTTTGAAGCTTGCCCTTTATTTGAATCTTCTAATCCTTCCCCCCATCCGGTGGCAATAAGTTTTTCTTTCCATGCAAAATCAATGCATTCTACGACTTCAATATCTTCTTCGTATAGGTCCTCCCATTTTATGGGGAGATATAAGGGTGAAAGGACTAGATGCCCTTGTAGCTTCAGAGTATCAAATAACTCAATCATACTGTAAATATTATTTGTTTGCCTAAATAATTATGCCATGATGTGGACAACATCATCTAAGCTGACTTCATCGGTTGGTATCACCCAACTGTTTGGCTTTCGAGCCCATTTTCATGATTCCAAGAATATCGTACTAAATCTCTAGCAATCAATGATGATCTACGAGGGCAGTTTCATCCCGAACTCTAGGAGTTGGTTTAATACTTATGATAATTCCATACTTCCATTTTCATAATGGGTATGGACAACGATGCATGCTCTGGTAAGGAGTGACAGTGCTTGATCAGCAAGGCTAGTAGGGTGTAGGAGGAAATATAAACAAGTTTGGAGAGGTTTGGGAGAGTACATGGGTGTGATTTGAGTTGGGGGATCAAATTCTGGGTTACCTTCTAGGAAGATGGCATTGGCATGATTTGGGAGTGGGTTGTGAGTAGTGTTTGGCTTAGGATTTGCTGATGAGGTAATGGCACCCTGGTCAATTATACCTTGGATTATGTTTTGAAGGTGAAAGCATTGGTCTGTGGCATGGACAACAGTTTGGTGAAAGGCATAATGGGAATCTGCCTTGAAGTTTTTTGAAAGTGGATTTGGCAATGGACGGGGGTCCAAGGGTTTGATAAGGTTTCCGCTTAACAGGGCCTGATAAACTTTGGAGAGGGGAGCATGGAGGTCGATGTATTCCTTTCGGGCCGGAACAGGTCAACTTTCTTATGCCCACGAGGTGGTTGGTTAAGAGATGTTGTTGATGGTTGAGACTGCAACACTGATAGGCTTATCATATTTTTTGGGGGTGAACTGTCCGGAAAATTTCTTTGGTTTAACTTTTGTTTTAGTAAGACCTTCCTCAATTTCTACTCCTGCTTCTCTAAGAGCTCGAAAGTGGGGATAGTATTGTCCTCCCATTGTTGCTCGAATATGGGGTAAGAAGTTCTTTTTCACTATGATGACTAGTTCTTCTTTGGATGGCCAACTGGTCATGGTGGCTGCTCTTTCCCTCCATCGGGATATGGAGTTATTGAATGATTCCCCAGAGTTCTATTTGAGCAGCTCTAAATCACAGTGGGTGACATCATGCTCTTCATTATATTTGTACAGAGACATGAATTCTTGGGATACATCCTCCCAGCTATTTATTCTGGACTCCTCGAGAGAAAAAACCATCGGAGGGCGCTATCCTTCAAAGTTTACTAAAATAATTGGGTCATAACTTCTTCAGAAGCCTCTAGGAGAGTCATATAATGATAATAACTGCGAACATGAACAATCGAAGGTCCACTTCCTCCAAATTTCTCGATATTTGGCATCTTAAACTTCTCGGGTAACCTCGCTTTAGGATAAGGAGAGATGTGGGTGTATTCCATGTAATTCCCATAGATTCTGACTTGGTCGAACTTCTTAGTTAGAATCTTGAGATCTTGTTTGACCTTGTTCAACTCTTCCTCTTTTGGATCCATGACCATAGGCAAGTTAGCCCCAGGCTGGACAAGATTTGGCATAGAAAGCTGGGCAGGCGACGACCCATTAGAAAAAGGGGCACGTGGAGCGTGCTGATACTCTTTGGGAACCTAGATAGGCTCGGGTGGACCCATAGCGTGAGGGAATAGGGCCTCAGGCTCTTGAGGAAAACGAACCTGGTGTCAATCTTGGACATGAGCAGAGCTAAGACTGCCATCAGATCTGGCTGCACAACTGGTACTTGATCTGTGTTCTCCATGGAAAACAATGGATTCCGGACAAGAAAGAAGTAGCAGGGGAATGGACGGAACTCCAAGGTGATTTGACTGAAGGTCGAAACCAATAAGGAACCAGCCGAAGGGTGTGCAATCGACCTTAGAAGGCGTAAAATGGAATTTTTTTTAAAAAAGAATGAGAATATTTTTGACATTATTTTTCTTTTCGAGATTGGAAGACAAATGTAAGGACACAAATTTCCAATTGAGTCCTTTGTAGTTTTGGCTCAATTCCCGAAAAAAACGTTTGATTCATAGGATAGAGTTCAAGCCTATGATGAGCTTGTCAAAGACGTAGTGGCCAAGAGTATTAAGCTTCATCACATTGCCGAGTTTGTTTGTACCTCGTTTCTACGTCATCAACATGGTTCCACTACTCCTAAGGTATGAATGCATTTTAATATATATATATATATATATATATATATATATATATGAGCTTGGAACGTTTTATATTGGGTGTAGGTTTAATTAAAACTGTTGTTTATTTTCAAAAAGATTTAGTTAAAACTTTAAATAAAGTTTATAAAGTTTCTGGGCTAAAAATGAAAATTTCTAACTTTCTGGAAGTTCGTTCGAACGAGTTTTTCGTTCGAACAAGATGTCGTTCGAACGAGTTCCAACGAGTTCCCATATTGTCCACTGGAACTTCGTTCGAAATGTCATTCGAACGATATGGCTGTTCGAACGACATTTCCAACGAGATTTCTAATGAGTTCACACTGGAACTTCTTTAGAAGCCTCGTTCGAACGAGATTTCGTTCGAACGAAAATGTCGTTCGAACGAGTTTTGGCAGGAATAGTTAAATGGTAGTTTTGAGCAGTTTTGACCCACCTTCCCACCTGTTTTTCCCACTAACCTTTTGGAAGATTCAATATGTGCGGAAATGAACTTTTCTAACTTAACTTTTCATTCCATTCAAACTTCTAGAGAGACTTTTTGACATCAAATTCTTCCAAGAAAAGTTCATGGTTTTGAGTGTTCATCTTTCAAAGAAAAAAAAAGTCATTTGACACTCTAGTTTACACCCAATTGTTTGTTTAATCCAAGTCCCATATATATATATACATTGCTTGGAGTTTTTGCACCAATTTTTCATCTCTACCATTTTGAAGAGACATTTGGGTTTGCTTCTAAATCCCACAAAGAAGAAGATGTTTGCGTTGATTTACCCATTTGGAGAAAGGCTCCTTGTTCGGGTGATGGTTACCATATAAAGTTCGATCGGTGGATTCCGAGACCGCGATGGAGCTCTGTGGTTATTCTCTAGGTAGAGTTTGATACAAGAAGACGCGTTAGGGCTTGAGAGGGATCGAGTCGAGTGTTGTAAGTCATCTTGCTTGTATTTGTAAATTCCGTACTTAGTGGATTTGAGGCTAGGGCCATCCGAGGTTTTTTCCCGTTGTGGGTTTTTTCTCGTACATCGCGGCGTAGTGATTTATTGTTTATTTTATTTTGCTATACTCACCTAGAACGCATGCTTAGGTAATTCAAGATAAAATTTACTTTTAATCACTACATGTTTAATTTTGGGTAATGTTTAATTAATTCAAGTCATTAATTTAATGTGTCAAAATTTGGTATGGCCTAATCAGTTAAAATTGAGAAATATGGCTTAGGCAAATTTTCTAGGACTTGGATTAATTGTGTTTAAGTGAAATTTAAATAAGTGTGTGTGTTTAATCTAATTTTACTTGGTTTAATTTTAATTTATATAGAAATTAAAATTTGTAATTTGTTTAATTGAACCATCATTTAACACTTCTGCATATCTACAAAAAGGAAATGTTTGATTTTAAAGTATAAGGATTTTTAAAATGGGGTTCCACCGCTTTTCAAATTGGTATCAGAGCCAAAACGATAAATTACTTCGTTAAAGATTATTTAAATATTTTTGGCTAAAATGGATTTTTTCCCAATTTCTAAATTTCCTATTTTCGATGGTTCTAATTACGTGCACTGGAAAGCGCGAATGAAATCGGCACTTAAATCTATCGACGAGGGGGTTTGGATGTCTGAAGTTAATGGGTGGTCCCCACCAACTCATTTAGTAGATAATGAACATGTTCCCAAGCCGGCCGATAGGTGGAGTGAGAGTGAATTTAAACTTTCAAATTTTAATTCCCGAGGTTTAAATGCCTTGTTTAGCACTATCACACCGGATGAATTCCGACGCATTATGATTTGTGAGACCGGTAAAGAAGCGTGGGATATTTTAAAACTCACTCATGATGGTACTAGTGTCGTTAAAGCTTCGAAACTCCAAAACCTCACCACTCAATTTGAAACTATCAAAATGAACGATAAAGAAACTTTTGATGAATTTTATGCTTGACTTTTCGATATTTTTAATGCATCTTTTAATTTGGGAGAGAAAATACCCGACAACCGAGTAGTAAAGAAAATTTTAAGGTCCCTACCCGATAGATTTATTCCAAATGTGACCATGTTAAATTCTTTACCAACTTTAGCCTCTACAAAATTAGAAGAGCTTGTAGGTGATTTACAAACCTATGAACTGGACATGTTTCCCTCTAAAACTGAAAAGAAAATAGAAAAGGGCATTGCTTTAAAAGCTCGAAAAGAGGATAAACAAGTAGTAGAGAGCGAGAGTGATAGTGACTCGGAAGATATGACCTTGTTTGCTAGGAAATTTTCAAAGTTTCTTAAAATTAACAAAGATAAATTTAAAAATCACTTTAAGAAATTTGAAACCTCTAAGCATGACAAAGCCGAGAGGATCCCTAAAACTATTAATGAAAATTTAAATAGGGACGAGTCAAATAGGTGTTTTAGTATTGAGGGTTATGGCCATAGGGCTTCTGAGTGCCCTACTAAACTAAGGAGAGAGGGTAAATGACTCATTTCATAATGTGCGACCCTTAGTGATAGTGATAAGGAAGAGGGACCCGATTCCCCCACTAAACCCAACTTTGTGGATTTCATGGCTATTCACGTGAGTGATAGTGAGAACTCATCTATAGATGAAAATTTATCACATGACACTTCCAAGGTCATTGTTTATGATTCCCTTGTTTTTCATGATAGTGAGAGTGGAGAAGAAAGAGAGAGTGAAAATGAAGAAGAGGTTAATGTGAGTGAACTGCAAAATGCTTTTCAAGAATTATATGAAGAATCAATTAAATTAAAAAGAGCGAATTTGAAGTTAGAAGCTAGTTTAAGAGAACGTGTCAAGGTCGTTGATAATAGTGTGTTGATTGAAGACCTTAGGACACGAGAGAAATCTCTTCGAGAGAAGCTAGAATATGTAGAAGGCGAGAGAGATAGCCTTAGGGGTTTAATGGAATCCTTGAAAAAGGAGCTTCTCAAGTTTGAAGAGAGAACTGTGTTGTTAGAGTCTAAAATTGTAGAATTAGAAATTAAACTAAAAGACTCTAACAAAGTCAAATTTGATTTGGAATGTAGGTCCGAAAAGCTAGATAAGATCTTAGGAACAATCTAAATAAAAAATGACTTGTGTGGTTTAGGCTTCGATACTTGTAATGAATCTACGCAAAAAGCCAAAACCAATTTTTTAGGAGAATCACCTAGGAATGCCTTTAGAGATCACTCCGTAGGTAAATCTTTTCGCCGTAAATTTAAATGTTCACATTGTGGTCGAAAAGGTCATCTTAGGAAATTTTTTTTTGATCTTAAACGAGTTCCTAGAAAATCCCAATGTAAAGCAGCCAAGGGAGCTAAGATTCCTACACCCCGAGATAGTCTTTCATCATTAGTTTGGGTTAAGAGATCCGACTTGATATCTTTACAAGATAGGGTATTTGATTCTCATTTACTTTCACATGCTTCCTCCCTTGCAAAATCTAAAGGTTGAATGTGTTAGTTTTGTTTGCATACTTTAGCTTTTGTACTTCATGCTATATTCTCATGCTAAATGTATGCTTGTTTAGTCATTTTCTAGTCTATGCTTCATGATCAATCACATGCTAGATTAATAATTTTTGTTTATCTTTTGTATTATATTATATTCTTTTCATTTTTGTTTACATCAAATGAAATATACAAAAAGATTTTTGGTTTATCAGTTGAATTTTATCTTATTATCAATTTAAGCTTAATGAAAAATTCAAATGATTTTTATTTGTCTTTTGAGTATACATTTTTATTTTTGGTTAAAAATTTTAAAAACTCAAAAAGATTTTTTATTTTTGTGTGTATTTTAGTTTGACACACTTTATGTGGCATATACTTGTCTTTAAATCCCATTTTTTTCGCTCCCATGTGGCTAGAACTTTTGGTTTAGATTGTCAATCCTTATTATGTTATTTACCATGCTTACATGGAGTAGTTGGATTTTGTGTTGATATAATGGATTCTATTTTTATATGCCTCTATTCACACATGCACGAGCTTTTTTGAAATTTAACTTCATATGTATATTTGAGTTTTGTGAGGTGTTCTCCTACCAATCTTGTCATCTACATATTTGTGACCTAGGAGGACTAGTGAATGTCAAATTCCGCTGCACGTGAGATTTGTGTGATATAAAAAATAATAAATATAAATGTGCTCGGGGAAGGGCTCCGAAAGGATTTATTATCCTTTACGATTGTAAGCCACCGTTTGAAATGAACCTAAAAGAAATACGTGGTCCAAAGGCCTAAAAGAAAATATGGCATTAAAAAGAAAAAGAATTGCCAAGGCCTATGTTTGATTGATATATTCATTCAAAATTAATACATGCTTATTGAGGTAGGTTAGATGGTATATCAACAATTTGCATTGTCCGTTTATCCTAGTTGCGTTTTCAATGTCATAACTCTATTGGTTTGTAGAATCATCAACATGCTAGGCTTGTATGCATTGTGTATGTTTGTTCAATGAGTTCAATTTATATTGTCACATGAGGTTATATTCAAATGTAATGAAGTTTGCAATCAATTGAGAACTTCGTGAACATGTTTTAAGTGATTGGGTCTAAATTTAATTCTTACTAGTTCACACCCCAACATTTCTGTTTCCATATGACACATTTCTGCCATACGAGTGAGAAAATCTTATCTTATTTTGTGTCATTTGTGTGTTTATATCTATATATGTGTACTTGATTCTATTAGGTATATATTATGCATACATATATTTGATATTTTTGTTTAGTCTTTGCCTTGCTTTCTAGTCCATATATGCTTTAATTCATAATTGGTATCCATCTTATTGCATTCTTTATTGATATCACATGCTTAATACTTATGTATTATATTGGTATCTGTTTCTTGCATCTTAGTTGGCATCCATTATTATTTGTTGGATTAGTTATGCTTTTGTTGCCCATGTGCCTTAACTTTCTCATCACTTTATGCACAATTACATGTTTTAGCTTGTTATCCCATTCTATTTATCCCTTGCTTATTTTAGATAAGTTATTTGGGTGCTTATGCTTTAAATTTGGAGAGATAAGTTAATTTTTAATTCTTTAGGCTTTGTCTATTCCTGAGCAAAAAGGGGGAGAATGATATGAGAAATGGTATCTAAACCTATTATAATCCTATCTTAGTTTGGGGGGAGATTTATCTTAGGGGGAGACGTCTTTCTAAGTTGATTATAATTGATAAAGGGAGAGAATTGATTTAGGGGGAGTGTTCTTATTTAATTGTCTTTAATATTTTGATATTCCCTATACGTTTAATGTGTTTGCTTAAGTGTGCAGGAATTCTATTCTAAGTGGTAACTTTCACCGACAAAGATTTTAATCCTTGGGTTGTTTGAGTTAAGCATTGTAATCTTATTTTGGGTGGGACTTTTGTCAGTCTAGGAGCTTGACGGCCCTTTAGGATTTTTATTTGGTTTTTGTCCTGGAATAGCCAAAGGGAGATATTTGTACGGACACAAATTTCCAATTGAGTCCTTTGTAGTTTTGGTTCAATTCCGGAAAAAAATGTTTGAGTCATAGGATAAAGTTAATTGACCATCCTCCAAGCCTATGACGAGTTTGTTGAAGACGTAGCGGCCAAGAGTATAAAGCGTCATCACATTGACGAGTTTGTTTGTGCCTCGTTTCTACATCATCAACATGGTTCCATTACTCATAAGGTATGAATATATATATATATATATATAGGAGCTTGGAACCGTTTATATTGGATGTAGGTTTAATTAAAACTGTTGTTTATTTTCAGAAAGATTTAGTTAAAACTTTAAATAAAGTTTATAAAGTTTCTGGGCTAAATGAAACTTTCCCACTTTCTGGAAGTTCGTTCGATATGTCGTTCGAAGGAGTTTTTTGTTCGAACCAGATGTCGTTCGAACGAGTTTGCCAACACTTCGTTCAAAATGTCAATTGAACGAGATGGCTGTTCGAAAGAGATTTCCAACGAGATTTCTAACGAGTTCACACTGGAACTTTGTTAGAAGCCTCGTTCGGACGAGATTTCGTTCAAATGAAAATGTCGTTCGAACGAGTTTTGGCGGGAACAGTTAAATGGCAGTTTTGAGCAGTTTTGACCCACGTTCCCACCTATTTTTCCCACTAACCTTTTTAAAGATTTAATATGTGCGGAAATGAACTTTTCTAACTTAACTTTTCATTCCATTCAAACTTCTAGAGAGACTTTTTGAGAGAAAATTTTTCCAAGAAAAGTTCATGGTTTTGAGTGTTCATATTTCAAAGAAAAAAAAATTCATTTGACACTCTTGTTTACACCCAATTGTTTATTTAATCCAAGTTCCATATATATATACATTGCTTGGAGTTTTAGCACCGGTTTTTCATCTCTACCATTTTGAAGAGACGTTTGGGTTTGCTTCTATATCCCACAAAGAAGAAAATGTTTGCGTTGATTTACCCACTTGGAAAAAGGCTCCTTGTTCGTGTGACGGTGACGATATAAAGTTCGATCAATGGATTCCGAGACCGCGGTGGAGCACTGTGGTTATTCGCTATGCAGAGGTTGATACAAGAAGACGCGTAGGGGATTGAGATGGATCAAGTCGAGTGTTGTAAGTCATATTGCTTGTAATTGTAAATTTCGTACTTAGTGGATTTGAGGCTAGGGCCGTTCGAGATTTTTTTCCCGTTGTGGGTTTTTCCTCGTACATCGCGGCGTAGTGATTTATTGTTTATTTTATCTTTCTATACTCACCTAGAATGCATGCTTAGGTAATTCAAGATAAAATTTGGTTTTAATCACTACATGTTTAATTTTGGCTAATGTTTAATTAATTCAAGTCAATAATTTAATGTGTCAAAATTTGGTTTGGCCGAATTAGTTAAACTTGAGAAATATGACTTAGGCAAATTTTCTAGGACTTGGATTAATTGTGTTTAAGTGAAATTTATATAAGTGTGTGTGTTTGAATATAGTTTCACTTGGTTTAATTTTAATTTATATAGAAATTAAAATTTGTAATTTGTTTAATTGAACCATCATCTAACACTTCCACATATCTACAAAAAGAAAATATTTGATTTTAAAGTATAAAGATTTTAAAAATGGGGTTGCACCGCTTTTCGACAAAATATTTTTGGATTTTTGATAAAGAGGGGAGAAATGTTTTTGGATTTTTGATAAAGAAAGGAGAAATATTTTTGGGAGATGGGTCTCAGCATGATTATTATAATTATTATGTTCTCTCTTATATTAGGTTTACCTAAATGCAAAAAGGAAATGATGGTCGGGACTCGAGCTTGGAAAAATTGGGGTTTGAAATAATATATGAAAAAGTTGAACTTGTTACTAAGCTCATGGACAGGGTCCCATTTTGAAAAAGATAAAATTGCTCAAGAATTTGGGCGGCATGCTGACCCGTCATTTCGGTAGAGTTTCGGGAAGAAATCGGCAAATTGACATGAGTACCCTAGGTCTATGCGTGTATGGAGTCTTGTTGGATTACCTGATGAATTGCCATGTAAGCATGGTAAAGAACATAATAAGGATATACGTCTTGCTTTTGAGGTCAATTGGTATGTGTGGACAAGCCATTTGATATACCTGATGAATTTCCTCACGAATACATCATGGGGACAGTACGTATGAGAGCAAATTTGATATTCTCGACGTACGTGAACGAATTCTTTACAATAAACCTCCCTTCATGACTTCGATCAAGTGGTACGATGCGGGGGAACCGTTCGATATACGTCAAAGTTACTTGTCCAATGGAAGGTGAGAGTCATATCGCTTAGGTTAAATGCACCCTGCCGGACCAGCGCCCATCACGAAGTGATCCTCCATTTACGGGACAAAATTTGATCAATAACAATGCTCTTCGGTGGAGTAGTGTGCAAAAATGCATGATCTTTTTATTAGTATCTTATGGAGAGATGTATATTTCTTGATGAACATCATGCTAAACAGGGGGCAAGTATGACTATGAGAAGTAAATCTACACTAAGCATGGATATATACAAGTGTGAAGGTGTGTGCTAGTGAGCAGAAGAGAGAAGAATATCTAGACAAACAAATACTTATATAAACAAAGTCTAGCCCACAAAATAACGTCCTCAGCGGAGTCGCCACTGTGGCCATCCCCTATCCTCGTGGATATATATATATATATATATATATATATATATATATATATATATATATATATATATATATATATATATATGGTGAGAGGATCTTGGTCCCGCGCATCCCTCTCGGAAGCGCTTCGACCGTCGTCGACGATATATGGGGTGAAAAATGTAGAGAGATAGAGTCTCTAGTCTATTTTACTCAAAACAAACAAAAGAAGGTGGAGCCATCTGACGCGACTGAAAATGTGTCTCAAGAATGCATTCATTCTAGGCTCAAGTGCAAGCCTGTTGCTTAAGTAATAATCCCAGTAAGTCGGGTATCGATTCTCAGGGAAGAAGGACAACAGAGTTGTGACGACGGGAAGAGACGGAGAGACCCTAACTTTGACTCTAAGAAGAAAAGGAAAATTTGATTTGGTTTTGAGATTGATTACAGCTAAATGCGATAATGAAAATAAGAAAATATGCAACTATACTAATCTACCGAAATTAATGATGGATGATGATTCGAAACTTTTTGTTTAAATGATGAGAAGAGTAGAACGGGAATACAATCCCCCAACCCTAGTGTAGTGCAATTATAATATTAATCATAAATTTATCTGATTGATCCGATCCGAAATTTAGTACTCCCAACCATTATGTATAGGAGGTTCAAGCCCACGTCATACCTAATCTGAGGATGAGTAAATCAGTATCGCGATAGTGACACTCAAATTGCACTGTAAATCATCACGAGTACCCAGAGGCAAACGAGATATAAAGATCTACAATTATTGTGTAACTACGCAATACGATCATAATCAATAACTAAATTCATTGGATTAATTTTATATGCACACACTAACACATCAGGCTGGGTTCATGTACCCCGGCCTTGGAAAATGTAGCCTGACATGTTGAATTTAATAAAAACAAAGATTGATGTGCAGGAATTCATAATTACTCTAAGGAAAATAGTAATTAGATGTAGAAAATAATTAGAATTAAGAATTACTCACTAAAATTACCCAAGCAATAAGTGAAACAATGAATGAAACTGATACTCACAAAAATCACTGAATAAATCTTCAATCGTTGAATTAAAACTGCAAGTGTTAGCTAAACTAGGGTTTCTCGAAAAAGAGAGGAAAAAATCCTACTAATTGTCTATGCCAATAACAATAATAAATTGGGTTTTTATACCCTACACAATTTTAGAGTTCATCTGTACTAAGAGTCTTTTTAGGAAGAGATAGGATTTGCAAATCTCGAAGCCCGGACCGCTCCGGGCCTTAGGCGGATCGGTCTGCCCCCAAGACGGATCGGTTCTTTTTATTTTGGGGCGGACCGGTCCGGGGACGGACCGGTTCCTTTTATTTTTTCCTTCTTTGGTTTTCTTGTGGTCCAAGGTCTTCTGGAGTTTGGCAAGGCGGGACGGTCCGGGGTAGGGGCGGACCGATCCAGCTATTTGAGTTTTTGGTTCCTCTTTGACTACTCATAACTTTTGTTCTGGGATTCCGATTGAGGTGTCGTTTCTTCCTATGTACTCGTGAAAGAGATGTCTTAAACTTATCATAAGGTACCTCATCTGAATTCTGGGTGGAAATTCCACTTTCGCCCTTTGACCTTTCCTTCTTTCTTTCTTGATTCTTCCAGTTCCTGTCTTCCGTTTCTTGACATCAAATACCTGTAAAATCACTACGAAATACCAGAAACTCGATGTACTCATTAGGATCAATCAGTATCATAATTATGAGATAAATCCAACTCAATTACGTTGTTTGAGATGCTATAAGTAATTAAATCAAGGGATAAATTAGGAAGAATTTATGCCTAATCAAACCCCCTAACTTAGAACTTTGCGCGTCCCGAGCAATGTAAAAGTATCCTAGCAAGGCTCAACTCTTGAAAATCATTTTATTGGGATAAAATACCTTTTTCGCGGGGCAAGCGATTGCATTTAGCGTATGCAATAAGCCTTTAAACCCCTAGGTTACCCTAGTAGGACGAGTGATGTCTCATGAGGGTTTGTAGAGAATATACCCACAAAATTCGACTCAAAGAAAATTCAAAATACGCAAAAATTGTATAATTCAATTCTTTCCAGAAAATAATCATTATCAAGTCATGTTCAATGGTCTCAAATCATAGTGCGTGTGTGCGGAGCCAAAAATTTAACCGCAAATTTCCACCAATTCATCATTAGGTTACTTATTCGAACATTCGTTTTGATTTCAATTTCTCACGGAATGCTCTCACAAATGAATCCCTCAGATTGTGGCTATTCTCTCGGTATGCGCGATATAAAGAGTAAATATAATGGATGCAAAGTCACACATACAAGTAGAATGACGGAAATTTCAGAATAATAGGATTTCATCAATGGATTACGGTTTTAAAAACGGGAACATTGCCTCTTTTTCGCGCATTCAATCTCTTATATTATCTTTTGGTGTATTAGCTCTCCACGCGGTAACCAATTTCGCAATTTAGACTCGGTTAGGACTTTTTCAGGTTTTAAGGTATATGGGGTAAAATGACAATTATCGGGAAGGTTGGAATTGGAAAAGTCATTAATGATGTCCATTTGTGCTTTTTTCGGGCTACTGTTCATATTTTTTTTTCTCTAATTTTTTTTTTCTTGCTATTTTTGTTGAGCATATATTTTTTTCTTGCCCCTTTTTATGCACTTTCCGGACTTAAATTCTAAATTTTCTCATTTTTCCCAATTCCGGCTATTTGGGTTTTTCGGGTTACCAAACGAAAAGGATTAATTTTATTCGGCTCAATTAGGTTATTAAAGGGATAATTTTTCACATCTTTTTATGGCTAATATTTTTGGGTGACAAACGAGTGCCTATTTCATTGTCCAAAATGCCAATTGCGTTATCATATGCGTTTCGAGATGAATTTACATTTAGAGATTAATTTGGCACGTTTTTCAAGGCAATATTACACACATTTTTCAAAACCGATCGAAAAGAAAGGATTGGAATCCTCGACGACTTTTTAGGCGCTGAAAAGAACTTTGAGTTAACAATTAACTCAGATTGATTTAAAAACTCGCAAAATGTGATAGGCTCGAATCTCACCGGATTTGTTAATCTCCACACTTATTCATTAAGTCGTCAATTTTCGCTCAATTTCCATCTTTCGTCAATTTCGGCTTTGTGTATGTTGAATGTTTACAACTTCAGACTTTAAACCGACTTTTAATGATATTTTTGAAAATTTTGAATTCCAATTTTTATTTATTTTGAAAAAAATATTTTTGGATTTTTCAAAATTTTATGATTTTATGATTTTTTTTTGAAAATTTCTTGGCATTTTTGAAAATTTGTCAAGTTTTAGAGATACGCACTTGTGACCCCCCATAACTTAGACTTTTGCATTGTCCTCAAGCAAAAAGGACTAAAATCTAAATAAGGCAAAATAATAAGTGCGATAAATAAAACAAATAAATAGAGAAAATGTTGTTTTTATTACAAAAGGACTGTGTTACATGTGCAGGAAAAAGCATACAACTGCGAACAGAAAAAAAAAATCAAAAGCTGCCAGCACCATATAGAGCTTCACCGGGGTGGGGGATGGGAGGAACCGGGGGCGGTGGGATCATAGGGGTTATGGTAGTAGGAAGGTAGTGGCTCATTCGGATCCCCTATGCGCCGATAGATGTCTGCTTGGAAGCGGAGAACGATGCTCATGTCGCACTCGTAGTTGGTCTGAAAGGTGTTGAAATTGGTCTCAAGCGCCGACATACGCGCGGAGAGGTCCGTGCCCTCCCACTCGAAATCTGAGTCGTCCTCCTCTTCCGTCGACTCCTCGTCTGCCCCGAGGTCTCCCATCTCGACATCTTCACCGGCTGGCCCTACTTCGTCCTCGCTCTTGCTCGAGGCAGCCTCCTCTTCAACATCATCACCCCGCCTAGCCCAGAGGACAACTAGCTGTTTGGCGCTTTTGGTGTGGGTCCCTTGTCCAAAAGGATCGGGGAGGCGCGTATGGTCGCTCGGCGCCGCTATGCTAGCATCCTTAAGGATGGAAGTGATCAATCGGGCCCTTCTCATCCAAGGGCGCATTAATGATGTCCGCGTATAAGGTGCGACCCAAATGGATGGAAGTTTGGGGGTTGAAGAGATGATATGTCAAAGTAGCTTGTCGAGGCCACATGGCGGAATCATTGGACGTTTGCAATAGGTTGGCACACACAATCTTAAATGTGAGGCGCGCCTTTTCGTTTAGGCTTCCAACGACGACGGTTTTCCCCGTCCAAGCCACGTTCGGTGCAATTCGGGACATGATAATGTCCTTGTCGATCGGGGGGACGTTTTGGGGATATGTAAATTCTTGGACGTCGGGGACGTCAAACTCGGGCAACTTGGCCGTGAGACGGGACAAGGAAAATGGAATGGGAGTCCCATCCACGAAATCTTCAGCCTCGAATTGGCCCGTCCGGACGAGTGTACCATAGAATGAGCGAACTTCGGTTGCCCAAACCGCTTCGTGAGGTTGGTTGAGGAATCGACACCAGCCCCGAGCCATTAATAGGGCGGTGACGGAGTTGGGCAGGGCTTCCCATTGGACAGCGCACTCCATATGGAGTTTGCAGACCAAACCGAAGTATTGAGTGCACCACCGCTCCTCTCGGCGGGAGCGGAAGTCGCCGTGACCGGAGGGTTGGATCACGGTGGAGTCGTATTTGGTGGGGGCAACACGGGGGGCCATGGAAACAGTAGGGATTTATTACTTGAAACACTTGAGAGGAAGAAGAGAGTATTTGGGTTGAAGGTGTGAGGAGAAGGGGAGGTTTGGAGGTGTATTTATAATGGAAAGGGGAGGGGAGGGGTTGGTTTTGGAGGGAAGGGGTTTGGAGGGAAAAGGGGATGGATTTGGGAGGGAAAGGTTGGGGTTGGGAAGAGGAAAAAATGGATTGGAGGGAATGAATGGGATTGGGGGGAAAGGGAGGTGAATCTTGGGAAGGGGAGAAGACAGATCTGCTGAAGGCGAACCGGTCTGGGGTAGGGGCGGACCGATCTGGCCCTTTGACTTTTCAAATACTCGACATGCGGACCGGTTCTTTTAAAAATAAAAGGAATCGGTCCGGGGTCGGATCAATCCGCCTTAAAAAGGAACGGGTCCGCCCCAGGGCTTTTGGGCTGGGATTCTCCTAATTCGGTTTCGAGCTCTCTTCTTCAAAAAAAATTTCACTTTTCCGATATACTCTCTATCCAATTGGACTAAAAACCCTCTCGATTTCACTGATCAACACCCTTTGACTCAAAATTCCCAAAACACATGAATGCTTCTCCCCAACGAAACCTAGTCCTAACATTTCTCAAAACACACACGACTCTCTCACACACGACTCTCACCCCATACGCGTCGGGGGTGAGACGACCTCACTTCCACAACTCATTCAACCTCGTAAATGGGGTCCGACAACCAGACGATGTCGACTTCTTCTACACACGCCTCTAGATATGGCTTTAGGCGTTGTCCATTCACTTTGAATGTATTTCCCCCTTTTAAATCGTCCAATTCAACAGCTCCATGGGGGAAAACATTATTCACAACGAACGGGCCAGACCATCATGATCACAACTTGCCAGAAAATAGGTGAAGCCGAGAGTTGTAGAGGAGAACTTTTTTCCCGGGGAGAAACTCTTTTCGTCGAATGATGCTATCATGAGCGAGTTTCCTCCTCTCTTTCGAAATTTTGGCATTCTCATACGCATCATTGTGTAGTTCTTCTAACTCATTCAATTGAAGCTTGCGGGCTTCACCGACCTTGTCCATGGCATAGTTCAATTGCTTAATTTCCCAATACGCTTTGTGTTCGAGCTCAACGGGAAGATGGAAAGGTTTTCCATATACAAAGCGTAAAGGGAACATGCCGAGTTGATTCTTAAATGCGGTACGATAGGCCCATAGCGAATCTTTCAATATAAGTGACCAATCTTTTCGGGTAGGATTGACGGTCTTTTCGAGAATATTCTTGATTTCTCGATTCGCTAGTTCGGCGTGCCCATTCATTTGTGGGTGATAAGTCATTCCCACCTTGTGAACGACACCATAATTTCTCATGAGCTTCGCGAATGGCCTATTGCAAAAGTGTGTGCCATTATCACTAATTATCTCTTTTGGTGCACCGAAGCGGGAAAGTATGTGTTCCTGCAGGAACTTTATCACCACTTTGTTGTCATTAGTCATGGTAGCTATAGCTTCCACCCATTTAGAAACGTATTCTACCGCGACAAGGATGTATAGGAATTCAAAGGACGGGGGGAAGGGACCCATGAAGTCAATACCCCAACAGTCGAATATCTCAATGATGAGTATGGGGGTAAGAGGCATCATGTCTCGTCGAGTAATGGCTCCCATTCGTTGGCACCTATTGCACAATTTGCAAGCGTCGTTCACATCCCGAAAGATTGTGGGCCAATGGAGGCCGCATTGCAGAATTTGAGCGGCCGTATTGTTTATCGAAAAGTGGCCTCCACAAGCTTTCGAATGACAAAACTGGATGACTTTTGGGATCTCGTCATCCGATACACATCGATGGATGATTTGGTCGGCACAATATTTAAAAAGGAAGGGATCATCGTAAAAGAACATGCGCGACCAAGTAAGAAACCTCTTCTTATCTTGCGGTGTCCAGTCGGGAGGGACGGCTCTCGTGATAAGATAGTTCACTATGTCCGCAAACCAGGGATATAAAGAGATAGCAAAAAGTTGCTCATCCGGAAAGTATTCGTCTATGGGTATGGGATCACTAGGTACGTCGGACGAAAGCTGAGATAAATGGTCGACAACGACGTTTTCTACTCCTTTCTTATCTTTGATGGAGAGATTGAACTCTTGTAGGAGTAAGATCCACCTTATGAGGCGCGGCTTGGCATCTTTCTTTGCAAGTAGGTATTTCAAAGCCGTGTGGTCGGTGAAGACAGTAATAGGAGAACCAATGAGATATGACCGAAATTTATCAAGGGCAGAGACTACCACTAGCAACTCCTTCTTTGTGGTAGAGTAGTTGAGTTGAGGTCCGGTAAGGGTCCGGCTAGCGTAGTAGACGACATGAGCTTGCTAATCTTTTCGTTGGCCCAAAACAGCCCCGATCGCGTAATCGCTGGCATCACACATAAGTTCTAATGGTAAGGACCAATCTGGAACTTGCATGATGGGAGCGGACACAAGCATGTTTTTCAATTTGTCAAAAGAGCTTTGGCATGCTTCCGTCCATTCAAATGGGGTGTCTTTCATGAGTAGGTTGCTTAAGGGCCTAGAGATGGCACTAAAGTCCTTAATGAACCTTCGATAAAACCTTGCGTGGCCCAAGAATGAGCGCACGTCCTTCAGCAATTTTGGTGGGGGAAGATCAGCCATGACATCTATCTTTTCCCTATCAACCTCTATTCCTTTGGATGATACTATGTGGCCAAGAACTATTCCCTCGGTGACCATGAAATGGCACTTTTCCCAATTCAGCACTAAGTTCTTTTCCACACATCGGGTAAGTACTTTTTCCAGCTTTTCTAAACAATGATCAAAAGGGGTGCCAAAAACGCTGAAGTCATCCATGAACACTTCGAGTCCTCTCTCGACCATGTTGCTAAATAATCTCAACATGCACCTTTGAAAGGTCGCGGGTGCATTACACAAGCCAAATGGAATACGTTTGTAGGCAAACATACCAAAAGGGAAAGTGAAGGTCATCTTCTCTTGGTCAAGTACATCTACCTCAATTTGGTTATATCCGGAATAACCATCAAGGAAGCAATAGTAAGGGTAGACCGCCACTCTTTCAAGCATTTGATCAATAAATGGCAAGGGGAAATGGTCTCTCCTAGTTCCCTCATTGAGTTTCTGGTAATCAATGCAAACGCGCCACCCAGTGGTGGTACGTTGGGGGACTAGCTCTCCCTTGGCATTCTCAATCACAGTCATACCCGACTTCTTCGGGACGACTTGAATAGGGCTTACCCACCTGCTATCCGAGATTGGGTAGATGATCCCGGCATCCAATAATTTGATTATTTAAGTTCTCATAACTTCTTTCATGTTGGGATTCAGTCTTCTTTGCATTTCTCTAGAGGGTTTGACATCCTCTTCGAGATGGATCTTATGAGTGCAAATCAAAGGACTTATCCCCTTCAAATCAGCTATGCACCAACCAAAATCACTTTGGTGCTTCCTCAAAATTTTCAATAATTTACCCTCCTGCCCTTCATCTAGGCTAGAGGAGATAACAATAGGAAATGTCTCATCCTCTCCTAGGTATGCATATTTAATATGGGAGGGGCGTTTCTTTAATTCGAGGTTTGGAAATTTTTCACTGGAGGGAACCATGTGTGTGTCCCTCGGAGGTAATTCCTCGAATCTAGAAACCCAATTAACCTCTCTCACGTTCTCGTCCGACGTACTCTCATCGAGTAGCTCTCTCGACTCCCCAACTTCCCTCTCGAAGTCGGTGTACGTCCCCTCACTCTCGTGTCTCGCCGCTAAACAGGACTCTGAAGCGTCGCCACAGTAATTCTCCTCAAAATACTCCTATACTATCTCATCTATGAGGCTCACCGCGTGAAGATCATCTTCCTCTCCTGCATTTTGGGCTATGTGGAAGATGTTGGTTTCTAAGGTCATGTTCCCAAAGGTGAGTTGGATTCGTCCATTCCTAGTATTGATGATTGCGTTAGCCGTAGCTAGGAAAGGACGCCCAAGGATGATGGGAACATGGTTACTTGAGTTGAAGGAGGGCTCCGTGTCCCAAATGACAAAGTATATCGGGAAGTAGAAAGTGTCTACTTGGACGATCACGTCCTCGACTATGCCTCGTGGAATCTTCACTGTTCGATCCTCTAATTGGAGAGTGACCTTTGTGGGCTTGAGATCGCCCAAATCTAGTTGCCTATAGATGGAGTAAGGGAGGATATTAACGCTTGCTCCCAAATCAAGTAAGGCTTTTTCAGTTTTATTCTCTCCAATAATGAAGGATATGGTGGGTGCACGAGGATCTTTGAATTTAGGCGGGAGATCATTTAGTAGAATGGAGCTCACGTTCTGGGCTAGAAAGATGTTCTTCTTTACCTTCATCTTCCTTTTTACCGTCAACAAATCTTTGATGACTTTGCCATAAGTTGGAATTTGCTTAATGGCATTAAGAAAAGGTAAATTCAGCTTGACCTGCTTTAGTACTTCTAGCACGTCTTCACGTGGGTTTCCTCTATGGGAGGGAATCAACCTTTGAGGAAATGGTGTCGCGGAGGGCGGTTTCACTACTACCTCTGGCTCACTAGCATCATCTTGGTCACTCTCATTCAAGGGAACATCTTCGGCCTCTTTTGTGTCGGGTGAAATCTCCTTGTCTTTCGTTGTGTCGGGTGGGGGAGGTGATAAATCAACGACTCTCCCACTACGAAGAGTGGTCACAGCTTGACATTTCTCCTGATGTTCAGTGGAGGTGGAGCTAACACTAGTTTGACCTTGGGGACGTCTTTGGCCTTGGGCAGGAAACTTTCCCTTCTCTTGAACACTCAATGAGGATTGTATTTTTGACAGATTCGCATTTATGTCGCCAATCAGATGAGCATATTTGGCATTAGTTGCGGTCTGGCTTGCAATGACTTGATTCATGGTATCTTCGAGAGTTCTCCGCTGTGGCGGGATATACTTTCCTTGAGGTGTTGGTGCTTGCACATGTACTTGCATGTGTGGAGCTTGTTAAAAATGTTATGGTGAAGGAGGGGCAACATGCGAAGGAGGGTTCATTGATGCATGTTATTGCCCATAGCTAAAACCAGGATGATTTTTCCATGAAGGCTTGTAGGAATTCCCGTGCGGGGCACTGAAATTACCCTTAAATCCTCCTATACCACTAACTTGCTCCTGAAGCATTACTTTGTAGGCGGGTATCGTCGGACATTCCTCAGTTGAATTTCCCGTCTCACAAATAGCACACACCTTCTCAACGGGGTTCGATATGGATCCAGTTAATCCTCTCCCACATATCCCTCATAGGTCTCGCATCTCTTTCTCAAGTATATCAATCCGACTGTCCGCTATAGAATTCTTTTCTATATGATATAGGCCGGACGCTGACGGAGTGGTGGTTGCTTGACGATTTCGATTTTGAGTATTAGGGTCGGAGGTATCCCAGGATTGGGTAATCTTAGCGACATACTTCAAATGAAGCTCTGCATCTTGGGCGTCTAAATCGACAAAGGGACCACTTCCCATGGTTTCAACAAGTTGCTTGGAATTGAGATTCAACCCATTATAGAGAAAAGAGATGATTTGTGCTGCATCAAATCCGTGATGTGGGCATGAAGTAACCAACTCATTGAAGCGCTCATGACATCGATGAAATGGCTCATTTTCAAATTGTCTGAACGATTGAATTTGAGCCTTTATGGAAATTGTTCGATGTGGTGGGAAGAATTTCTTGAGAAATCTCGATTGTAACTCGTTCCAAGATGGAATCGAGCTCAGAGGTAAAGACCATAGCCATGTCTTAGCGTTATCTTTGAGCGAGAAAGGGAAGAGTTTGAGGCAGATCACCTCTTGGGTGCAGGTTTGATCATTGAGCGTATCGCACACATCCTCAAATTCCCTAATATGGAGGTACGGCTTTTCAGAATCCATACCATGGTAATATGGTAGCATCTGGATCATTCCATTTTTGAAACGGAATTGCCTGGCATTGTACAGGAGTATAATGCATCCCAGAGTGAAAGTGCGCTCGGGATATAGAAATTCTCTTAGCGGGCAGTATGGGAGCTCTTCCTCACCGGTGGGTGCATTACTGTGTTGCGACATCTCTCTCTCACATAATGACTCGATGCTCTCACTGAGTGTGCTCGAAGTGTGCTCGGACGTGTGTCCTAAGAAGGTAAACAGAGTGTTATTGGAGATTGAGTGTGACGGTGTGGGAGGCGGGATCCAGAACTGTGGGGCGTTTGGAGTGTGGGGACTATCTGGGTTATACTCAACTATTGGATTTTTGTGAATGCTGGCTGGAGTATTATGGGGAGTGGGGTTTTGCATTAAAAGCTTGTGAGAGATGGTGGTGAATCTTTTTGTGATTTTTGAATTTTTTTATATGTTTTTGGATTTTTGGAGATTTTTGGTCAAAGCTTTGGATTGACTCGATCTAATCCTAAGTCTACCTAGTTCCTCGACAATGGCGCCAAAAACTTGACGAGACTGAAAATGTGTCTCAGGAATGCATTCACTCTAGGCTAAAGTACAAGCCTGTCGCTCAAGTAATAATCCCAGTAAGTCGGGTATCGATCCTCAGGGAAGAAGGACAACAGAGTTGTGACGACGGGAAGAGACGGAGAGACCCTAACTTCGACTCTAAGAAGAAAAAGGAAAAATTGATTTGGTTTTGAGATTGATTACAGCTAAATGCGATAATGAAAATAAGAAAAGATGCAACTATACTAATCTACCTAAATTAGTGATGGATGATGATTCGAAAATTTTTGTTTAAATGATGAGAAGAGGAGAACGGGAATACAATCCCCCAACCCTAGTGTAGTGCAGTTATAATATTACTCATAAATTTATCTGATTGATCTGATCCGGAATTTAGTACTCCCAAGCATTATGTATACGAGGTTCAAGCCCACGTCATACCTAATATGAGGATGAGTAAATCAGTATTGCGATAGTGACACTCAAATTGCACTCTAAATCATCATGAGTACCCAGAGGCAAACGAGATATAAAGATCAACAATTATTGTGTAACTACGCAATACGATCATGATCAATCACTAAATTCATTGGATTAATTTTATACGCACACACTAACACACCAGGATGGGTTCATGTACCCCGACCTTGGAAAATGTAGCCTGACATGTTGAATTTAATAAAAATAATGATTGATGTCCAGGAATTCATAATTACTCTAAGGAAAATAGTAATTAGGTGTAGAAAAGAATTAGAATTAAGAATTACTCACTAAAATTACCCAAGCAATAAGTGAAACAATGAATGAAACTGATACTCACAAAAATCACTGAATAAATCTTCAATCGTTGAATTAAAACTGCAAGTGTTAGCTAAACTAGGGTTTCTGGAAAAAGAGAGGAAAAAATCCTACAAATTCTCCCTGCCAATAACAATAATAAATTGGGTTTTTATACCCTACAACAATTTTGGAGTTCAGCTGCACTAGGAGTCTTTTTAGGAAGAGATAGGATTTGCAAATCTCGAAGCCCGGACCGGTCCGGGCCTTAGGCGGACCGGTCTTCCCCCAAGGCGGATCGGTTCTTTTTATTTTGGGACGAACATGTCTGGGGACGGACCGATTCCTTTCATTTTTGCCTTCTTCAGTTTGCTTGTGGTTCGGGGTCTTCTGGAGTTTGGCAAGGCAGACCGGTCAGGGGTAGGGGTGGATCGGTCCGGTTATTTGACTTTTTGGTTCCTCTTTGACTGCTCATAACAGTTGTTCTGGGATTGCGATTGAGGTCCCGTTTCTTCCTATGTAATCGTTAAAGAGATGTCTTAAACTTCTCTTTAGGTACCTCATCTGAATTCTGGGTGGAAATTCCACTTTTGCCCTTTTTCCCTTTCCTTCTTTCTTTTTTGATTCTTCCGGTTCGTGTCTTCCGTTTCTTGACATCAAATACCTGTAAAATCACTACGAAATACCAGAAACTCGGTTTACTCATTAGGATCAGTCAGTAGCACAATTATGAGATAAATCCAACTCAGTTACGTTGTTCGAGATGCTATAAGTAACTAAATCAAGGGATAAATTAGGAAGAATTTATGCCTAATCACCATCCCGTATGACAGCATCAAAGACATACTGATACATACGAAACCAAAAAATGATTCGAGTAGGGTTCGTAGGCTAAGTTACGGAATGAGAAGGTGTTAGGCACCCATTTTGCCCATGCGGTATCTCATGGATTTGTTGTTATTTTCGTCTATTTCTCCGTGATATGTGTGCATGTGTATATGTAATGGAGATAGGAATCATCGACTTGTACCATATAAGACATAGAGAGAGTCATCCGTAGGAATGCTCCTAAAAGTAATATTAGAAAATAGAATTTACGCGATTATCCTTGCATTGGTCGTTATAATGGAACGATAATGCGTATGGAATAATATGCCACTAAGAACAAATATATGTCTATGTAAATATGTAAATTCTAAGAGAATTAGGTTAAATAATTAGGAAAATTGAAAAATAGAAAATTGAAAAAAATAGGACTCGAGTCTCGAGTTTTACCCCGAGACGCCAATGTAGCCTATAGAGGCATCAAAGTCCACGTAGTTTGTATGCAAAACGAGGGGTGGGGTTTATCCCATAAATCCAACCGGAGACTTCTCTTATGTGTGTGTGTGTGTGTGTGAAAAGGTATTTTAGTGTGAGAAAAGTATGAGAATTCCCGCTTGGAGTTTATGAGCAAACCCTCTTTTTTTGTTTTCTTGGGTTTTTTAATATGAAAAATAAGAGATGTAAAATAATACTAACTGAAAAGTATATTTGGATATGTGAGATGGGGAGAATAAAAGTACTAAGTAATAAAACAAGTTAATGCGAATTTAAAGAGAGAGTTGAGAAAGTTGGACCTTCTTGAAGATATTGAGCTTGATCCTGAATGTTGGAGAGCATCCCTTGCACTTGAATGATGATGATGATGGGTAGTTAATTCACCAAGTTTGGTGAAAAGATGATGAAAAGTGAGTGTTGAATAGGGATTTGGATGTAGAAATCACACTGACTTCGAGAGAGGTTTTCTAGGTTTGCGAAGAGTGATGGATCTCAGATCCTTTTTATAGGCCTAGGGCATTACCGATCGTCATAGTGATGGTCTTTCCAATCGACATGTGTCTTTAGGCACACTGCCGATAGGTAGGATTTTGTACCTGCCGTTTGGCAGTCTTGTTCAGATTCCTTTGGAAAAATGGTCGTAAAACGCAATCCGTTGATCCGAATCGTTCACGAGGCATACTGATGGAAAGGTAATTCAGAGACCTTTGAAAGTCCTTGGACTTCTCTCGAATCTGAGAGTTGACTTTGCATCAAATGGGGCTCGGAAGCGCTCGTTGATCCTTTGGACGGGGATATTCGGACTATAAAGGGATATTCGTCCGTACTGTAAGTCAGAATCGCGAACAAGGCGGACCGTTGGAAAGTTTAGGAGATGTACTTCGACATTCCAAAGAGTTTGACTCATTTTGGAGAGTTGACTTTGGTCAATCATGGATCGAAAGCATCCGGTGGCCTTTCGAAGTAAAACGGATAGTTCGTCCGCACCATAAGTCAGAATCGCGCACGGGGCAAACCATTGTAAAGGGGTTTCAGCTCCCTTCAAGGATTCATTTAGTGTCATTTAATCTGAAGATTTACTTTGGTCAACTAGAGCCCGGGAGTGTTCGATGGCCTCCGGATTATGTTTTGAGGGAAAATGGGTCGTTCATCCACACCGTAAGTCAGAATCACGCACGGGACGGATCTTTGGAAAGGGTTTTTAGTGACCTTTGAAGATTCATTCAGTCTCGATTGAGCTAAAGAGTTTGAATTTGGGCCAAATGGAGCCTGGGAGTGGCCGATGGTCTCTAGGTCAGTAGTCGGGGTATGACCTAGGTTCGTAGTGATGCAAGGGTGCTAGGGACCTAAGGAGAGATTTGGGGGTTCTAGAATGGGGTGTCTACAAGTGTGTGCATGAGATTAGAAACTTCCCTTTTTGGTAGAGGCAATTGCCTTGGACAAGATGTTGGTGAAGATGAAGCCCGCAGATACTTTGGAGAAGAGGCTTAAGAAATCTAATCCTATTTTATGACCATATCCAAACTAATTAGAACTCCTATATGGTGCAGACTTAAGTGAGTCAACCATATAGTGTGTTATCAATCCCCCCTTTGGATATTGAGACAAAATTCCCTTGAGTAACCTTTACTCGTGGGTAAAAATAAAAATCCTTGATTTACTATACAAAATAGTTATCTACTCATTCCCATCCTAGAATAAAAAATAAGGGAAAGAAAATATATAACTCAACTATCATACAGGCCAATACCCTAAAATAGTGATATATGCACAAATGATTTTTGTAATGCCTGAAAGAAAATACTTAAGTTGGCATATTAGGTGAATTAAGAGAGATAAGAATATAGCAAGTTACTCAAGTTTTCTCCCCCAATTTTTCTGAAATGTACAAAGGGGTCAAATAGATAACGAGTTGTAGTAAGTCATCTAACAACCAATAATAATCAACAGGCTACTTCAAGATTTTCTTACATAAAATAGAGATAGGAGGCGTCTTTTGTTAATTTTTAAATGATCTTTCCCTATATCCTCGAAGACTAATTATCAGCATGAATGTAACTGGAGGATAGACTAAAGGTTGATAGACAACTATTTAGGACTAACTATACTAATAGATTTTCTTAAAGATTCAAATCTAAAATTATCTAAAGGTTTAGTAAATAAGTCAGCCAATTGAAGTTCCATGAGTAAATAGTTTATCTATAGTTCTTTAGATTTGACTAATTCACGAATAAAATGGTGTCTTATCTTAATGTGTTTAGTGAGTGAATGTTGAACATGATTCTTAGAGATATTTATCGCACTTTAGTTATCACAATAGAGATGTAATTTTTCTTCATTAATGCCATAATTGCTAAGCATTTTCTTAATCCACATTAATTAAGCACAACAACTTCCTTCGGCTATATATTCAAATTTGGCTGTGGAAAGTGAAGTGCAATTTTGCCTTTTTACTACTCCATCCTACCAAATTATTTCTTATATAATAGCAAGCACCTGATGGCTTTTACTATCATCAAAACAACAAGCCCAATCTGCGTCATTGCATCCTACAGTTGAGATGTATGTGTCATTTGCGTACCATACGCCTAGGTCTATTGTGCCATTAACATATTTTATAATTCTATTGACACATTGCAAGTGACTTTTCTTAGGTGTACTTTGGTAACGGGTACAAACACACACAACATACATAACATCAGAACGCGAGGCTGTGAGGTATAACAGACTACCTATCATACTTCTATATAGGGTAGGATCTATAGATTTCCCATGTTCATCTTTAGAAAGTTTAACTGAAGTACTTATGGGAGTCCTAGCAACCTTGGCATTTTCTAATCCAAACTTTTTAACTAAATCTACTGCATATTTAGACCGCGAAATGAATAACCCATCATCTTTTTGCTTGACTTGAAGTCTTAAAAAAAATACCGAAGCTCCTTCATAAGCAACATTTGGAACTCCCATGCATAATTTTAGAAAATTCTTTAACCTCATTAGGGAAAGTTGAACCAAATCTTATGTCGTCGATGTAAACCTGAGCTATTAAGACATGTTTGTTAAATATTTTAACAAATAATGTCTAGTCATTGCCACCTCGTCGAAACCATTTATTGATTGAAAAGGTTGACATGCATTCATACCAGCCAAAGGGGCTTGCTTTAAATCGTATAATGCATTTTTCAATCTATAGCCATGGTTTGGGTATAATGAGGATGAATAAAGCCTTTTGACTATTCAATGTAAGTCTCCTCTGTCAGAATACTATTTAAAAAGGCAGATTTTACATCCATTTGATAAAATGTGAATTGTAATTGACAAGCTATGTCCAAGAGTAAGAGAACAAATTCGACGCGTGTGACTGGGGAAAACGTTTCCTCAAAATCTATTCCTTCAACTTGAGAATATCCCTAGGCAACTAATCTAGCTTTATTTCTAACTATCATCCCAGATTCATCTATTTTGTTTTTGGAAATCCAGCGACTACCAATAACCCTTTTGTTTTTAGGACTGGGCACCAGATACTACACGTCATGACTTTTAAATAAGACGAGCTCTTCTTGCATAACAGCTATCCAAAATGAGTCATTGAGTGCTTTATTTACGTTCTTTGGTTCTATCAAAGATACAAAGCTTGCATAATGTGCAACATTACGTAATTGGGATCGTGTACGCACCGACTCTTTAAGTTTACCAATAATACTATCTAAGGGATGATCTTTAGAAACCCAATTAGGTACTTCAGGTGTCTCAGTCGGTAAAGGATCAACTATCTCTGGAGAGTCATAGTGTGAATGTCGTGTGATACTGATTGAAACAAATTCATAAATTTCTATGTTAACCTTATTTAACTCATGTCAATCTTTAAACCAAATTAATTCAGCACTAAACAAACATCTAGGTGTAGTGGATCATGCCAACACAAACAAACATGTCACATATTTTCGAAAAAATCCCCGAAGGGAAAAACCTTTGATTTCACTAATAATACTCATAATGATTACAAGAGAAATATGCAAATAATTTACCATAGCAAACCCATGTAGGCTATAACCTAAATAAACCATGAATCAACCTCAGAAGATCCATAAAGACACGCAGTCCAATCATCCCACGAACACCCACGAGTACTCCATTTGACACACAGTCAAATCAACCCATCACCTCCCTCCAATGGTACCTAGATCACCAGTAGGTTATCCTCCCTACAAGAGAAACTCCGAAAAAATTGTGTCTTGGGTTATAAAAAAATTCACTCAAAGCAATTGGGATTAATGAATTGAAAATAACTGGATTTGAACCCTCAATGAAGAAGACAAAAGTAATCTTCTATTGGCAGTTTTTGCAGAAAGAAATGTAAAACCATAATAAACGTTGTGTGTGATATCAATTTCAAATTAATTCGCAAGCTTCCAATTTAGCACACTTATTTAATTAGAGTCAATTTGAACCAAAATAATTCAGCCCCTAAACATGCATCTATTTGTGTGCGCGTGTCAACCCATAAATAGATAAAGCATGTGACACAACGTTAAGGAAAAAACCCTTTCGGGTAAAACCTTTTATTTCTTGAACTCTGACAAGTTTACAAGACCATTGACTTACATAAAATCTTGCTTTTTCCCACAAGTGTAACACACGGTGCCTTCGTAAAACCTCTAAAGCAACGGCAAGAAATAACATTGGCTGGAATCTCCTGCAAGAACTCCAGGTGGTCATCAATGAAGAAGACAAAGACTTCTCCACAAGTTGTGAACTTTATAAGGATTACCTCCACAAAAGCACACAACTGTCGGTTGTAGAGTTTTCCCCACAAAGAATAAACCAAAGCAAAATATATTATTGGGTTCCACAAAACAACTCACATAAAAGTAATTGGGATTTTTTTGAATCGTAAACAAAACAAATATTTGAACCCGTAAATTGTTGGAGAAAAACTTTATGCCAAAAGGTATTTTTCTAATTGATTTTGGGAAGATAAACAAAAAAAAAGTTTTCAAAGGATAAACTCTTTAAGGTTAAAAACCGTTCTCCACGTTTTCCAAGGCTGGTAAAACCCCTTTTTATACAAATTTTCAGTCGGTCAAAGGATAAGCATGAGGTCAGAAAGTAACCTCGCTCGAACGAGAAGCCCATCTCGCTCAAACAAGATCCAAGTGTCGTTCGAACGACTACGCGCGATGTCTCAATGTCGTTCAAACGAGATGGTGATCTTGCTTGAACGACCTTGGCATCGAAATCGAGATACGTTTACTGCCTTAGAAATTTTCTCAAAATTTTCAAAGATCAATGTTTTCTAAAACAGTAATGAAATGTTTTTATAAAAAATATTTATAAAAACATTTTCATATACAAACTTTTTAAAACTCCTTTTAAAAATATCCCAACACTCGTAATATGAAATTTAAATGAAAATTTAAACATTATCTCACCAAAGTTCATATTATTGGGCTTGAATGTTAAAGACAACTTGTAATTCAAATCCGTCTTTTGTAGATACAATCTTCTCAATTTTTCGACGACTTGTAGAGGTATATGACATAATTAATTGTGACAGACTTATTAAAAATATGTCCGTACAAATCTCTCCCTATGTCTATGCCGGTACATACATAAAAATATTCGAATTATCAAATACCAAAATACCTATACAAATCTACCCTCTCATGAATCCCGAAGCTGAAAAGGTAAAATTTGTAAGTTCTCAAAATTTTCTTCAATATCAAAACTCTCAAAGCTTTTCTCATCAGGGTGTGCAACATCATGATCTTCAATCTTTGTACCTACACACATGAGATAAAGAAATAACCTTCATGACTCATCGAGTTTGAAATGATATAAGAATAAAGCATTAATAAATCAAATCTCCCCCATAATGCGAAAACTCCGCCATAACATGATAATTCTTTCTCCCCCTTTTTATGATGTTCCCATATAGACAGATAAGAAGAAACAATCAAAACATGGAGTGTCACGAAAAAATGCATAGAAAACAAAGATCAAGTTATGCGCACGCAAAGGTATGTCCTAAAAACATCCACAGACTATTTTTGGATTTGTTCAATTTTTTATACAAAAATAGGATACAAAAAAAATCACACCATGGATTTAAACTAAAACAACCAAGTCATGGAAATGGAATGTATGGGTGTGAACACATTCGATGGGTAAATAAACTCAATCAATCATATGTGTATGATGAATACGTGTACTCCTAACGAATGAACATCAAAAGTATCCTTAGGTGTAAAAATTTGTTGAATTTAGATGACACTTATACAAATCAACAAATCAAAAGTCAAATGATTTCCACACCAATAACGTCCAAAAAAATTTAGCGCTTTTTCAAGACTTTTAAGGACGTGCAAACCCGTTTTAATTCTCCAACTAAACTCCCTCAAAAATATTTTATTTTAGACGTGTTAAACTAAATTCTCAAACTTTGGAGAATTGGTGCAAACACCTAAATGGCCCATAATTGGCATGAATTTCTTTTTATTACCTTTAAATTTTTTCGGGCTCTTTTAAACCTCTTTGTACCCCGGATAATGAAATTCCTCACTTTTTTTGGTCCAATTTAAACAGAGGCTTAATCGCAAAGGATAAAAAATAATCTTTTGTAGCCCTTCACCGTTTTCAAACAAAGCATACAAACTCACAAACGACTCTTACATGCACAACTTTCTTATCAAGTTTTATCGTGCTTGGTTTGTTTTAAGGACAGGATTGAAGTGAAAACACCCAACCAACATGTGATAAGACAATCACAATAATCAAACAAATCCGTGCATGTGTGCAATAAAGGAAAACATGAGTCAAACATGTAGGAAGTAACACTTAATTACATCTTAATGACTCCAAACATTGTGAAGCACAAGGATGAATTGACCAATTGTCTCAAAACCTATCAAATAGTCACATGAAAAAAATGGAATGATGTTGTGACTCGGTCATCCTAAGTGTTCATCCATAAAAGGTGCAAACCAGAAAAAAATCTTTTTTTTAAATAAAATCTTTTTGTATTTTTCAAAAGAAAAAATTTATACAAAAATGATACATACTAGCAATAGGCAAGTAATGACATCATGAAAATATCCTATGCTAGTAAACAAGTCAAACCCCAATCGTTAGGTGCGGAGGGGTTTTCCAAAGGTGGTGCCAATTTATGAAAAACCTCCATCAAATCTTGTGAAGTTTTGACCAAAAACTTAACTTGCTCACCTAAATGTGCAAACTCTCTCATGTAATCTTCAGGATCATGTAAAGTATCATGTGTGGGTACTTGTGTGTCAGAAACATGTGTAGAAGCAAAACGTGACACGTAACCCAACTTAAAACAAAACTCCTTAAGGTGACCTCTCCTCTTGTAATGTGAACAAACATAAATAGGCCTAGGAACACCTTTCTCAAAAACTCAAGGACGCACTCTCCTAATAGGAATGGGACGCCTAGGTGGGTTATGGTGAGACTCACGTGAATCTAACACTAAAGTGGGAATTGGCTCGGGTGCTAATTGGGAAGTAGAAGCACCGTCATGACTTATTCCTAACTTCTCACCTTTACCATTAAGAACCACCTTTTCACCCTTCTTAGGTGCATTCTCAAAATTGACTTTGACCTCCCTAGTACGTTCGAGACCACTCTCGAGTTGGGATACACATGTCGTCAGACTAGACAACGTGTTGGTCAAATCACACTTCTCCTTTCTTAAAACCTCATTCTCTCTCTTCAAATCTAAAACCCGACGACCTAAATATCTATTATATATCTTTATTTTCAAAGTCTCGGTGTACAAATCTCTAAAGGCTTTTGGGAGCTCACTTTCATCTCCACTCTCAAATTCACTCTCATCCCCACTAGAATCACTCAAATCCTCCTCCTCGGGGTCTCACTAGAACTAGTCCCCTCACCTCCATCCAACTAGGTGTGCTAACCCGACTAGCTAAAAACTCGACACACATACCATGTTCTTTTTCATCACTCGAATCGGAAACCTCTATGTCATTATCACTAAGTGTGGCAGGCATAGCCACTTTCTTTTTCTCTCTCTTAAGTTTAGTGGCACACTCATACGCCTTATGCCCTTTACCCCCACACTCAAAACACGTCAAATTATCTAAATTTTCTTCACTCTCCTTTTCTTTTTCTCTTTCCTTCTCTTCCTCACCGCTTTCTTTGGCCTTTTTGTTTTTCTCAAAAAATCTCTTATTGGAAGAATTATTTTTGTTCATGTTGAGAAATTTTTAAAAAAAATTCGCAAACAAGGCCATATATTTAAAATTAAAATCTTCCTCAGAATCGGACTCACAAACTTTTTCTTTCTTTTTCTTAAAATGAGTCTTTAAAGCAATGCCATTATGCTTAGACTTAATGGTTTTGGGAAACATGTCAATCTCATAGGTTTGAAGATCTCCTACAAGTTCTTCCAACTTAAGTGATTTCAAATTTCCCAAAGAGTTCAAAACAGTGACTTTAGGAATAAAGTGTTTTGGAAGAGATCTCAAAATCTTTTTAACGACATGCGTGTTATCAATCACCTCACCCAAATTAAAACATGTGTTAACAATTTTCGATAAACATGCATAAAAATCATTAAAGCATTCAGACTCAGACATGATAATAGTCTCAAATTGGGTGGCCAAATTTTGTAATTTTTATTCTTTAACCGCGTTCATACCCTCATGTGTCAATTTCAAAACATCCCATGCCTCTTTTGACATGGTGCACGTCATAATTCGGCAGAACTCGTTCGAAGTGATGGCTCCAAAAATAGCACTCAAATCACGGGAATTAAAATTAGACATTTTATAATCATCTTCAGTCCAGGCTGACACGGGTTTTAAAGAGGTGATATCATCAACGGTGGCCATGGGAGGATTCCACCCAATTTCACAAAGTAACCAAACATGCTCGTTAATGGATTTTAAAATAGATTTCATGCGAGCTTTTCAATAGGCATAATTATTCCCATAAAAATAGGCACCTTATTAAATGAATGTTCCTTTGAAAATTTGCGATTTTTCACAAAAGTGATTTTTCAAAAAAATCAATATCACACAAATTTTGCGGAAAATAGGAATACACAATAAAATAGTGTAACCTTCTATGATACCAATTTGTAAAACGTATGATCGCTTAAATAAGCTCTGATACCAATTTGTAAAAAGTATGATCGCTTAAATAAGCTCTGATACCAATTTGTAAAACTGTAATAAAAGCGGTGTGTGATATCGATTTCAAATTAATTCGCAAGTTTCCAATTTGGCACACTTATTTAATTAGAGTCAATTTGAACCAAAATAATTCATCTCCTAAACATGCATCTATGTGTGTGCGTGTGTCAAACCATAAATAGATAAAGCATGTGACACAAAGTTAAAGAAAAACCCCTTTGGTGTAAAACCTTTTATTCCTAGAACTCTGACAAGTTTACAAGACCATTGACTTACATACAATCTTGCTTGCGCCCACAAGTGTAATGGACGGTGTCTTCGTCAAACCTCCAAAGCAACGACTAGAAATAACATCGGCTAGAATCTCTCACAAGAACTCCAGGTGGTCAGTAATGAAGAAGAAAACGGCTTATCCAGAAGTTGTAAACTTTATAAGGACTACCTCCACAAAAGCACGCAGTTGTCGGTTGTAGAGTTTTCCTCGCGAAGAATAAATCAAATCAAAATATGTTCTTGGGTTCCACTAAACAACTCACATAAAATTAATTGGAATTTTTGTGAATTGTAAACAAAACAAATATTTGAACCCTTAAATTGTTGGAGAAAAACTTTCTGCCAAAAGGTATTTTTTAATTGATTTTGGGCAGATAAACAAAACAAAAGTTTTCAAAGGATAAAACTCTTTAAGGTTGAAAACTGTTCTCCACATTTTCCAATGCTGGCAGAACCGCTTTTTATACAAATTTTGAGTCGGTCAAAGGATAAGCATGAGGTCAGCATGTCAGCCGAAAAGTAACCTCGCTCGAACGAGAAGCCCATCTCGCTTGAACGAGATCCACGTGTCGTTTGAACGATTACGCGCAACATCTCAATGCCGTTCGAACGAGATGGTGATCTCGCTAGAACGACCTTGGCATCGAAACCGAGATACGTTTGATGCCTTAGAAATTTTCTCAAACTTTTCATAAATTAATGTTTTCTAAAACAGTAATGAAACCTTTTTATAAAAAAACATTTATAAAAACATTTGTATATACAAGCTTTTTAAAAGTACTTTTAAAAATATCCCAACACTCTTAATATGAAATGTAAATGAAACTTTAAACATTACCTTACCAAAGTTCATATTGTTGGGCTTGAATGTTGAAGAAAACTTCTAATTCGGATCCGTCTTTTGTAGATACAATCTTCTCAATTCTTCAATGTCTTGTAGCGTTATACGACATAATTAATTGTGATGGACTTATTAAAAATGTGTCCTTACAAGAAATTAGTCTGTTCTTCTAAACAAAAACGTAGTGGTTTAACATGCTCTATATAAAAAACATACGTCGATAGGTTGCTCAAACAAAGAGTCGATGTCGCTAGAACGAGGCCACGTTTCGCTCGAACAATTTTGCACGACATCCTTATGTCATTCGAATGACACACTGATGTCGTTTGATTGACGTCAGCATAAAAAAATAATTTTTTTATTTCATAAAAAACTCTGCCTTAACACTTAGAAAAAATTCCTTTTCACGAAAAGTGACGCTTCAACAATTACAAAATATTTTAGAAAAATATCCCAGCACTTTTAAATGAACCGTTAAGTAATCAAAACACAACCTTGCCAAAATTAATCTCGCGGAGGCTTGAATGTTGAAAAACGTTGATATTTGGATCCATCTTGATGCATGATTGAACTTGAATAAGTCTTCGAAGTTTGTAGCGGTACACACCATACACTAATGTAAACATGACTTATAAAATATGTTAGCCGGTACAAAATAAAAACATCTTAATTATCAAACCAAAATGCCTATACAAATCTAATACCCTCCCATGAACCCAAAACTGAAAAGGTACTAAACATGCAAGTATCAAACTTTTCATGAAAACATCAAATCTTTAAATCTTTAAGCTTTTCTCATTAGGGCGTGCAAAATAATGATCTTCAATTTCGTACCTACACACATGAGATAAAACAAATACCTTCGTGACGCATCGAGTTATTAATGATATAAGAATAAATCAATCATCAATAATCAAAAATCAAATCTCCCCTATAATGCAAAACACCCCCGTAATTCGTTCTCCTCTAGTGCCACGACAAATATGCATAGGAAACATGGATCAAATATACGCTCATCAGGATATACTCAAAGAAGTCCACAACCTATTTTTAATTTTTTCATACAAAAATGCAAAAATAATTTTACAAAAATCACACACCATGAATTTACACTAAGATAACCAAATCATAGAAACGGAATGAATGGGTGTGAATATATTCGATAGGCAAATCAATGAAATAAAACATAATATATGTGCACGATGAATACGTGTACTCCAAACTAATGAACATTAAAATTGTTCTTAGGTGTCGAAAATGTGAATTTAGATGACATAGCCTTAATCTAATTGACAAATCAAAGTCGGGGATATGCTTTCACACCAATAACGTCTAAAACTATGAAAAGCTTTTTCATGACTTTGTCAGGATGTGCAAACTCGTTTTATATTCCATCCAAACTCCCTCATAAATTATAATGCTTTTTATATTTCTTTTGAGGTAATGAAACAAAATAAATTTCCCACTTTTGGCATTTTTTTTCTTTTTATTGCCTTTAAATTTTTTCAGTCTCTTCTCAACCTCTTTGAACCTTGGAAAATATTTATTATGCCACACTTTTTTCTAGGTTCGATTTAAGTGAGTACCTTTAATAGCCCTTCCCCATTTTTTAAATCAATTACACAAACTCACAAATAACGATTTTGACATGCACTACTTTCATTGTCAAGTTTTATCCCATTTGGTTCCTTTTGAAGGAACAATTGAGATGACAAACATAGAGAAACATGTGATAGACAAGAACAATATTCAAACAAATCCGTGCAAGTGTGCAATAAAAAGACTCATGAGTCAAACACGTAGGTAGTAACAGCTAATCACATCTCAATGGCTCCAAATATTGTAAAGCACACAAATGGAATGATGATGCATATAAAACACTATCAAATCATCACATGGATATGAAATGAAATTGTGACTCGGTCATCTTAAATGTCCATTCATAAACGGTGTAAACAAAATACAAAACTCTTTTTGTCTTTTTTCAAAATTTTTATCAAAACACAATCTTTTTGTATTTTTCAAAAGTTTTGTTGAAAACAAAAATATAATACAAAAAGTACGCATATCATAACATTAGCAAACATATATCATGAAGAACAACTAGCGTATGAAAAACAAACCATGCAACCACAATCATCTATAAGATATAGCAAGAGAAGAATCATGTGCAAGCAACCAAGAATCAACTACTCTAACATCTAGTGCCTCTAAAAGTGATTTTCTAACCCAAATAAGTGTGCAATGACGCATGGGATTTTTGGGAACCAAAGGAACACTAGACTTAAACTTCCTAGGACCTTTTCGAAGATCGAAACAAAAACGCCTAAGGTGACCTTTCCTACGACAATGTGAACATGTGTAAATGGGAGGAACGACACCTATGGGTTGACCTTTTTAACTTCCTTAGGATTTATGGAACCTCTAAAACATATAATGGTCTTGGATTTAACACTAGAAACATGAGAACATGACGAGATACTACAATTGCTACCAACACTACTCGAGTCTGTCAAATCATTTTTCATCTCCAAATTTTTTGACTCAAGCAAGGAATTATACTCTTCCAATTTTAGGGACTCCTTCTCTAAATTTTCAATTATTTATAGAAGGTTATCACGTTATCCCTTAAAATACACACATTTATCCCTAAGAGTCTCGTCACGTACCATAAACTCATAGATTAAAATATTTTTATCCTCTTTGGCACAAACACAGATCCTAGAATATTTAAAATCCTTCAATTCTTTTTCTAAAACTAGGACTCTATCATCACTCTCTTTTTTGGACAAGTTTAAAGCATTAAAGTCATGGTCCAAAGAAATAATTTTTCATGATAAAAATCTCTTTGATTTTGAACCGTTTGAAAAAGATCCATCGCGGATTTAAAACAAAAATTTTCTTTTTCCAGAACTTTAATTCTTTTAGAAAATGTCAAATTAAAACCATTTAAATCATCACAATTACGACTGGTGCATCAAAGGGGGCATTTGATTACATAAGTGCTCCATCGAAAAAATTGCAATTTTTCACAAAACAAATTTATAAAAAAATCAATACCACACAAATTTTGCGAAAAATAATGATCACTAGATAACTTAGAGAAACCCGCTTTAATACCAATTTGTGAATGCGATATGATATTGATTTAAATAAATTCATAAATTTCCATGTTAACCTTATTTAACCGGTGTCAATTTTCAAACCAAATTAATTCAGCCCTAAACAAACATCTAGGTGCAGTGGATCATCCCAACACAAACAAATATGTCACAGATTTCACGAAAAATCCCCGAAGGGCCTTTTATTTCACTAATAATACTCACAATGATTACAAGCAAAATCTAGAATTTACCATAGTAAACACTCATAGGCCACAACCTTAATTAACAATGAATCAACCTCAGAAGATCCACAAAGACATGTAGTCTAGTCATCCTGGGAACACCCACGAGTAATGGTTTAACATGCTTTATAAAAAAACATAAATCTGCAGGTTGCTCGAACGAAAATCCAGTGTCACTCGAACGAGGCCACGTGTCGCTCGAACGACTTCGCGCGACATCCTTATGTCGTTCGAGCGACATACTGATGTTGTTTGAACGACGTCAGGTTAAAAAAAATAAAATTTTATTTCATCAAAAACTCCGCCTCAACACTTAGAAAATTTTCTTTTTGATGAAAATTAATGCCTCAACACTTCAAAAAATTTAAGAAAAATATCCCAACACTTTTAAATGAATCGTTAAGTAACCAAAACACAACCTTACCAAAATTAATCTCGCGGAGGCTTGAATGTTGAATAACATTAATATTCGGATCCATCTCAAAGCATGATTGAACTTGAATAAGTCATTGACGTTTGTAGCGGTATATGACATACACTAATTTAAGCAGGACTTATAAAATATGTCCTTACACATAGGTAAAATTATTTTCAGACTTATCCACTATAATTGGCCATTGATCTTTGCTCTCGACATTAGTGTCACTAGCACAATTATTGATTCCATTATGACTTTGATACGCAGATTATAAACATGATAAGCTTGACTGTTAGGGGAGTAACCCAAAAATATGGCTATATCACAGGTTTCAAATTTTGACAGGTGTTCTTTATGTTCACAAACATAACATATATTCCCAAAAGTTAAAAAATATTTTAAATTGGGCTTTTATCCATACCAAAGTTCATAAGAAGTTTGTTTGACTATTATAAATATGACACGCTGTTTGAACTGCCTCAATCCAAAAGTATTTTGGCAAGTTTTTAACATGTATCATTACCCTAGCTATTTCTTGGATTGTGAAATTTTTATGCTCGGCAACACCATTCTGTTGAGGTGTTTTAGTTGAACTGAACTGGTGTTAGTAACCATTTTCACCTCCTCTATCGCTACAAATTCGATTGACTTGGGTTATCCTTCTCATTTTCAATTCTTAGAAGAATTTTTAAAAATTCTTTTCATGTATCAGATTTTTGTTTTAAGAAAGCTACCCATGTCAATCGAGTGACATCATCCGCCATAATTAAAATATAATTGTTACCACAAAGTCTTAAAGTTCGAGAGGGACCCATGAGGTCCATGTGGATAATCTCTTTAGTTTTATAGTCAGAGTTTCTTTAACTTTGTCATGAGCAGATTTAACAATTTTTCCTTCTTGACAAGCTCCAAAAACAACATTTGAAATGGGTTTTATTTTTGGTAAACCTCTAACTATAACTTAGGAGCTTAATTTTCTAATATTATCATAATTTATGTGACCCAGACGATTATACAAGGTTTCATTATCATCGAGCCTGGCTAATCTATAAGTCTCGTTACTCGGATTTACTGTGTAACAGTTATCTGGGGCCTTGTGACCAGTAAGAATGAAATCACCATCCTCATTTAATATTTTTCAATTGTTTTTTGAGAACATGGCTGCATGGTTGGAATCACAAAATTGTGATATACTTAACAGATTAGCTTTAAGTCCTTTCACTAATAAGACATCTTTGAGAATATGAAGTCCTTTTTCTTGAAGTGTTCCTTTGCCTACGATCTGAGTTGATACTCCATCCCCAAACAAAATATTTCCTCCTAAGAAGTCAGTTCTGACTGAAAATTTAGTATGTGTAATACCCCATATTTTTATTGCTTTTAAAATTGGGGATTTTATTAAATTTAAAGTGAGATATTAATTTAATATAAATTCGGAAATTATTTTTAAATATTTACTAGCGTGTTGAGAGTTAGTAATTATTGGGAATTTTTTGAATATTACTTAATGGGAAAAATAATATGTATAATCGAATTTATAAAAATCGTCACGAGTGAATAATATGACAATTATGGAAATTAAGTCAGGAGGCGTCTGTGTCGTGTTGGGACTAAATTATTATTATAAAAGTGAATAAATTATAAATCTCCCGCATGGTCATTTCGAGTGCACCAACGTATCCGGAAGGGTCGAAATAGTCAGAAAAGTCTACCCGGGGATTTAGTTTGGATCTCGAGACATTTTTAGGCCTAATCGGCACCCCGAAAGGGCAATTTAGTCATTTCCAAATTAGGCCTTAATTAAAGGACAAAAATTGGGACATTATTATAAGATATTAAAAGAGTCTTCTAGGTTTAACACTCTCAAAAATATAGAACGACAGTGAAAGGTGGAAGGAAAAGATTTCCAAGAAATCCAAGGCCACTAACCAATTCGATTGCACCACCACCACCAAAACATAGATCGTAAGACGAGAAATGCAGCCATATCCTTATCATCGGTAAATCAGACATTGGAATCCCAAGAAATTATCTATGTTGCTATTCTTTTAGTTAATTGTTCACCCATATTAGAATAATATTGTTAAACATTTATTTCATGGAAGAATTTGATGATTTAGGGAAATCAAATCACATGTTTTAGAGGAATTAGATATATTCTGGAAATCTCAACATATGTAAAGGATTACCCACAAAATTATATTGGTTTAGAAGTGAGAAATCTGGAAAAATAATTACAAGAATGGATGTTTAATGTAAAATTAGGGTTCTTGATAATTATGATGAATTACCCATTTAATTCAATACTTTTGATGAATTTGTACATGCTACACGTATGAAATCATGTATATAGGTATATGAAACGAGTAGTAAATTTGTATGGGAGTTTAGGGTTCGTTAATGGAGTTTTGGTTGAGGTTGGAGAAGAAAACCCGTAGTTAACAATGACAGAATTCAGAATACCTCCTTGATTGATCGATCGACCCAAGAGTATCGATCGATCGACTGATCGATCGACCAAAGAGTATCGATCGATCGATCGACCCCTTTACTCTATTAATCGACCCCTCCTGGAAAACTGCATACTTTCCCCTATTTGGTTAATCCGAATAAAATATGTAGGAACCCCGGAATATCATTTAAAGAGTATAATGGGTCATGAAGAGGACCAGTAGGGTCTAAGTAAATTCCGTTTAGTGAAATTTTATATGGGGTGAAATTGTGGGTTAACAGGGGGTTTCGTCACGCATTGGAAATTGTGCGTACGTTCACTAAAGAATTAAGAGACTCGTGAAAGACTTAGACCAGAAGGTTAGAGAGGGTGTACCTACTGAAATTATATTTAGTAAGAGAGAATACTTTGAGAGATAAGACGTAAGTATGAAATGATTATAAGTGAGAATAAAAGAGATGAATCCTTTAAGCGAGATAATTGGGTAAAATTGTACTAAGTACGGTTAATAATAATTATGGGTCGTGGGCGAACCTAATTGGACAAATGTGAATATCTATATATATGGCCATGTGACTGTGTACATATATTATATACTATATTTATGAATAATCATACCCGCGCTACTTGCTATCATGGAGGTTACCGCGCCAGGACAGTCTTATCTTGATGGGACCTTTATGGGGGATATTGACTTGTACCCTAGAACATAGGATTCCTTGGTACAGGCTATCTGACAATGATAGTCAGACGGTCCTAAGAGACATCAGGGGTTTGTGCTGACCTCTTAGTGACTTAGAACTATGATTCGCCTCCATTTTGTGTGTTATATTAATACAGTTCGAGAGTGATTCCGAACTAGTATTTCCCTTAGTACGAGAGATACGGGGAGTTGATAGCAGAGTATGGCAACACTATAGATTTTATGTGGGGTGACGATAGTATATATATTATATGAGTGACTAATATATATACGTATATATGGAAACTTTATACTGTGCGTATAAGTAGTTAAGTAATGAATAAATGCTCCAACTTTATAACAAGTGTTCAGGAACTTTGTAACGGTATTGAGTTGTTCTAAGTAATGTAAGAAATTTTAAAGAGATTGACCTCTAAACTAAATATCATAACATTATTATTTCTCAAAATAAAACTTATGGGCGATAAGTTAGATGGACTTATGAGATTTAGTAGTATGGTAGGCGTGCACACTAGATGAGAGGTCAGAATTCTCAAGAGAGTGTCACATACTAACATGGTTATCACATTAGCCGGTAAGAATTTTAAATACTTGCTAAACTATTTTAAAACTGTTTTACACTCGGGATCTTACCCGTCTTCTGTCATTTTTCTCTCTCTTGTATATATATGTATGTATTACAGGTGCCCAGCCACAGGGGCGTTAGGCATAGGTTCTTTGGATTGGAAGTGTTGAAGCTTATGTGGGAGTTGCAGGCCCTTGCTTTAGGCGACCTCTTCATTGATTCAGTTCTTGTTTTTAGTTCTTCATAGTTAGGGCATGTGTCACCTGATTTCCTATTCCGTTTATTTTTTTCAGAGATTTGTATTTATTTATATTTCCAGTATTCAGTACTCATTGGGAGTTAACTCTTGTGAGGATGATTTCATATACGGTTCTTTAACTTGGTTTGGTTAATCTAGACGTCTTAATTATATTGTGTTGATTGCCATACTTAGCATTTATGTGATTCTTAAACTGATGATTATTTTAAAAAAAAGGTTTTCACGTTGGAATTTAAAATTGGGATAAGACTTTAAATTGTTTTGACACTTAACTTAATTATTTAGGGTGTTTAAATTGGAAATATTTATTTTGCGAAACTGATGCTAAGAATGAACCAATCGTTCACCTTCATTTTGATTTAATAAAAGACTCACCACCCAATATTTAATTAGTCAATGTGTCACAGGTGGTATCAGAGCATCAGGTTCTAGTATCCTTTAGAATCTGTACAGCTTATTTCGCTTCCAGCTTAGCGTCTTTGATGTAGAGCCCTATTTTAGGACTGTTGTATTCATGTGTTTACTCTTACGTATTCATCTATTTGAGATTTGATGATAATTATAGACTAATAAACTTCCTTCTCGTTTCAGATGCCTTCGAGATGCATACCCCGAGATAGGAATGCCCAGCCCGAGCAGCCAACAACTCTGGCTCAGGGAATGATGAATGCAACTGAAGTAGCTTCCATTATTGCTCAGGCGTTGATTGCTGCATTAGCGGTGGTGAAGCAGGCTCCACCCCAGGTTTAGGTAGTAGCGTTAGTACCAGCACAACTTCTCATTGCATGGGAACGGGTCATGGATGCCTTTTAGAAGGCGCATCCCCTAGAGTTCTCGGGTAGTTCGGACATCGTAGTCGCTAGCCAATGGAAGAAGGATATCAAGAGGCCTCTGCACATGTATGAGTGCACTGACGTGCAAAGAAAGTTACTGGCTTCCTTCAAGCTAATGGGGGGGGGGGCTTTGTAGTGGTGGGAGTCCACCACCACTTTAAAGGAGATGGACAGCATACCGATTCAGTCATTTTGGGCTCGATTTGACCTCAAGTATTTCCTATTTACCATGAAGACTGAGATGAAGCGAAGGTTAGTGGATCTCAAATAAGAGAGTATGACCATTGCTGAGTATGAGGAGGAGTTCACTACACTTCTCACTATAGTGCCGGATGAGGCACCCACTGAGGATAAGAAGATATTGTTATTTTTAAATGGATTGGCCTGGAGGATTTGTCAGCACCTTATAGGCAATCTATCGTTGGCCACTTATATTGACGTACTCAAGGCCGCTCTGTCACACTATCAGGATCAACGCTTCCATCAGCAGGGGAGAAAACGAGCAGAGGAGTCCGTCCAGAAGGGTAGGACAGGGGGCAGTAGTACTGGTGGGGGACCAACAGCCCAAGGGCAGACCCTTCACAGTGAGCAGAGTTCCCATCAAGGGGATCCTTCCAAGCGATTCCGATAAGGTGATTTTAGGTAGGGATTTGGGGGATTTAGACAAGGCCAGTAGGGCCAGTTCAGTCAGCATGTCCAACAGGGCCAACACCGTTAATAGCAGGGTCAGCAGTAGGGCCAACAACATTTTCAATAGGGCCAGCAGGGCCAGTAGTGTGGTGGTAATGGCCAATAGGGCCATGGTTATCAGGGGAAGAGGGGAGGTAACTTCAGGGGCAGATGGTTTGGATCTGGAAAGAATGGCCATATACGTCAGGATTTCCCAGAGGGGGATAGAGCCCCACAGCAGCAGGGTGCCCATAATGAGCTATGGAAACCACTCTTTCCAACCTCCCTCCCAGCGCCAGCTCAACTAACCATCCCAGTAGCTCTAGGGTCAATTATAGTATGGATGTGTCTATAACGTCCACCAGGCCGCATCACCTCAGGCGCCACCCGCGATTGAGGGTATGCTTCCTATCCATGGCACTATGGGTCAGGTTTTATTTGATACTGGGCGTCGAACTATTTTGTAGCTACTCACTTTTCACGGGCCTTAGGGTTATTAGACACGGCAGAGACTACAGTGACATGTGTAGAATCACTACTTGGGAATGGATCCTTGATTTTCTTTATATGCTGGGGGGTAGGTATAGAGAATGGTAACTTGATTTACGTGCAGACATGGTAGCTCTAGAGATGCATGAGCACGACGCCATTATTGGCATGGATTGGCTTGCTACGTACAGTGACATGATAGATTATTTCGATAGGAGTATTATCTTTTCCATTCCAGGTCAGGAGATGTTTTTGGTGGTTATGCCTTGCCCAAAGGGAGGATCTTCCACCCATTTGTATTATATAGAGGAGGATACCTCTAAGGAGGTTGTGATTCCCCTGGATTCGATTCCAGTTGTTCGTGAGTATTCGGATGTATTCCTGGAGATACCAGGCCTACCCCCCAGTCGAGAGATTGATTTTTTTATAGGCTTGATGCCGGGCACTCGGTCGATAGCACGTGCACCATATAATATGGCTCCAGTGGAGATGAGGGAGTTACGGGATTAGATAGAGCAGTTGTTGGGCAGGGCTTCATTCGTAGGAGAACCTCACCTTGGGGTGTTCCAATGTTGTTTGTAAAGAAGAGAGATGGTTCACTGAGGTTGTACATGGATTACCGAGAATTGAACAAGGTCACGATACGGAATAAATATCCGTTGTCTCGAATTAATGACCTGTTCGACCAGCTGAGAGGAGCAACCTTCTTTTCGAAGATAGGTTTGAGATTGGGATACCATTAGCTACTGATTAGGGAGCAGGACGTGTCGAAGATTGCTTTCTTAATGAGATATGAGTCCTATGAGTTCAGAGTCATGCCGTTTGGGATGACAAATGCTCCAGTCGTATTCATGGATTTTATGAATCGAGTGTTCATAGAGTTCTTGGATCAGTTTGTCATCGTCTTTATAGATGGCATCCTGATTTACTCACAAACTGAGGAGGAGCAAGCCGAGCACTTGAGATAGGTTCTTCAGACTCTATGGGAGAAGTTTTGCTTAAGCTTGCAACGATCGTATTTTCATTGTGGACTTGGAGCTAGCAACGATCGTATTTTCATTGTGGATTTGGAGGCATTACTTGTTGGGGGAGAAGTTTCGCTTGTTCACAGACCACAAGTCACTAGAATACTTGTTCACTAAGAGAGAGTTGGACATGCATCAGCACAGGTGGCTGGAGTTTGTGTAGGATTACCAGTTTGAGACACAGTACCATTCGGGGAAGGCTAACGTGGTTGGTGATGCGTTAAGCCGTAGACCGGTAGGTGACGAAGCATAAGTATGGAGAGAGAAGTGGAAATAATTAGGTCACCAGGATACGGTAGCCCGTTCCTTTATATTTATTATGTCAGTCATACCCGAGATTATTACGAGGGTGATATAGGCACAAGCAGCGGATATGTTTTTCCAGGAGCAAATTGTACGGATATTAGCTGAGGGTGATGAGTCATATTCAGTGAGTTCTGATAGGGGTTTGAGATTTAATGGGAGATTGGTAGTCGCAGAGGGAGAAGACTTACATCATGCAGTGATGACATAGTCGCACGGGTCTAGATTTAGGGTACATCCCGTAAAAGATAAAATGTACCAAGATATGAGGCGAAAGTACTGATGGAGTGGGTGAAGAAGGACATTGCAGAGTTCGTTTCCAAATGTTCTACTTTTCAGATGGTAAAGGTGCACCACCACAGACCGCCAAAGTTACTTCAGACATTGGAGATACCTACGTGAAAATGGGAGAGTATTTCCATGGATTTTATTAGTGGGTTGCCTACATCACAGCGGGGTCATGATTACATATGGGTTATACTGGATCGATTGACCAAGGTAGCTCATTTTCTGCCAGTACGAACAAACTACACCACGAGCTAGTATGCACAACTATTTATTGCCCAGATAGTTAGGCTACATGGGGTGCCCCTGGATATTGTGTCTGATAGAAATAAGATTTTTGTGTCGCGCTTCTGGGAGAGATTTCAGGAGGCCATGGGTACAGAGTTGAGGTTGAGTTCAGCTTATCACCCACAGAGAGATGGACAGACAGATCGTACCAATCAGATGCTGGAGGATATGCTACGCATGTGTGTCCTTGATTTTGGAGGAGGTTGGGAGTCGTATCTCCCACCGATGGAGTTCTCTTATAATAATTCCTATCAGTTCACGATCGGCATTAACCCATTTGAGGCATTGTATGACAGGCCTTGTCGTTCTCCCACTTATTGTCTAGAGGTGGGGGACAACAAATTGCTCGGACCATAGGTGATTCAGGAGACTTAAGATATGATTGAGCTTATCAAGAGTTGCATTCGGGTAGCCCAGGATCGACAGAATAGCTACGCCGATGCAAAATGGTCCTTCCGAGAGTTTAGCGTGGGGGACCAAGTATTACTGCGTGTATCTCCTATGAAAGGAGTAATCAAATTTGAGAAGAAAGGGAAGTTGGCTCCAAAGTACGTGGGACCATTTCCCATTATCGAGAGGATTGGGCCGGTGGCATAAAGATTGGGGTTGTCAAAGCACTTGCACCGTATTCATGATGTATTCCACACCTCGTCGTTGAGATAATATCTTCGAGATGATATGGCCCACACCCACATCACGATAGAGGAGATTGAGTTACAGCCCGACAGCTCTTATGAGGAGAGACCAGTGGCTATCCTAGACCATATCAAGAGAAAATTGAGTTCAAAGGTACTTCCATTTGTACACGTTCAGTGGGAGCATCATAATGTGGAGGAGTCCACTTAGGAGCACGAGGCAGATATGCGTGAAAAACATCCAGATCTATTTGTACCAGGTATGCCTTATTTTTCAAATTTCGGGACGAAATTCCATTATTAGGGGGGAAGTATGTAATACCCCGTATTTTTATGGCTTTTAAAATTGGGGATTTTATTAAACTTAAATTGAGATATTAATCTAATATAAATTCAGAAATTATTTTTAAATATTTACTAGCGTGATGAGAGTTAGTAATTATTGAAAATTTATTGAATATTACTTAACGGGTAAAGTAATATGTATAATTGAATTTATAAAAATCATCACGAGTTAATAATATGACAATTATGGAAATTAAATCGGGACGCACTTGTGTCGTGTCGGGACTAAATTATTATTATAAAAGTGAATAAATTATAAGTCTCCTGTATGGCTATTTCGAGTGCGCCAACGTATTCGTAAGGGTCGAAATAGTCAGGAAAGTATACTCGGGGGTTTAGTTTGGGTCTCGGGACGTTTTTAGGATTAACCGGCACCCCAGAGATGCAATTTAGTCATTTTCAAATTAGGCATTAATTAAATGACGAAAATTGGGACATTATTATTAGATATTAAAAGAGTCTTCTAGGGTTAACACTCTCAAAAAGATAGAACGATGGTGAGAGGAAGGAGGGAAAATCTTTCCAAGAAATCTAAGGCCAAGAACTAATTCGATTGCACTACCACCACCAAAACATAGATCGTAAGACGAGTAACGCAGCCATATCCTTCTCATCAGTATTTGTCTTGCTATTCTTTTAGTTAATTTTTCACCCATGTTAGAATAGAATTGTTAAACATATGTTTCATGGAAGAATATGATGATTTAAGGAATTTAAATCACATGTTTTAGAGGAATTATATATATTCTGGATATTTCAACATATGTAGAGGATTACTCACGAAATTATATTGGTTTAGAAGTGGGAAATCTGGAAAAAGAATTAGAAGAATGGAAGTTAAATGTAAAATTAGGGTTCTTGATAATTATGATGAATTACCCCATTAATTCAATACTTTTGATGAATTTGTACACGCTTCACGTAGGAAATCATGTATACAGGTATATGAAACCAATACTAAATTTGTTTGGGAGTTTGGGGATCGTTAATGGAGTTTTGGTTGAGGTTAGAGAAGAAAACCCATAATTAACAATGGCAAAATTCGAAATACCTTCTTGATCGATCGACCCCTCCTAGAAAACTGCATATTTTCCCCTTTTTGTTTAATCTGGATAAAATACGTAGGAACCCCTGAATATCATTTAAAGAGTATAATGGGTCATGAAGAGGACCATCAGGGTCTAAGTAAACTCCGTTGAGTGAAATTTTATATGGGATGAAATTGTGGATTAACGGGGGGTTTCGTCACACATTGGAAATTGTGCGTACGTTCATTAAAGAATTCAGAGACTCGTGAAAGTCTTAGACCAGAAGGTTTGAGAGGGTGCACCTACTGAAATTATATTTATTAATAGAGAATACTTTGAGAGATGATAAGTAAGTATGAAATGAATATAAGTGAAAATAAAAGAGATAAATCCTTTACACGAGATAATTGGGTAAAATTGTACCAAATACAATTAATAATAATTATGGGTTGTGGGCGAACCTAATTAGAAAAATGTGAATATCTATATATATGGCCTTGTGATTGTGTACACATATTATATACTATATTTGTGAATAATCATACCCGCGCTACTTGCTATCACGGAGGTTTCCGCACCGGGATAGTCTTATCTCGATGGGACCTTTATGGGGGATATTGACTTGTACCGTAGAACATAGGATTCCTTAGTACATGCTATCTAAGAATGGTAGTCAGATGGTCCTAAGAGACATGAGGGGTATGTGCTAACCTCTTAGTGACATGGAACTATGCTTTGCCTCCATTTTGTGTGTATTGTGTTAATACAGTTCGAGAGTGATTCCAAACTAGTATTTCTCTTAGTACGAGAGATACGGGGACTTGATAGCAGAGTATGCCAGCATTATAGATTTTATGTGGGGGTGCCGTTAGTATATATATAATATGAGTGACTAATATGTATACATATATATGTAAACATTATACTATGCGTATAAGTAGTTATGTAATAAATAAATGCTCAAACTTTATAATAAGTGTTCGGGAACTTTGTAATGGTACTGAGTTGTTCTAAGTAACGTAAGAAATCTTGAAGAGATTGACCTCTAAACTAAATATCACAACCTTATTATTTGTCAAAATAAAACTTATGGGCGATTAGTTAGATGGACTTATGAGATTTAGTAGTACGGTAGGCATGCACACTAGATGAGAGGTGAGTAGTCTCAAGAGAGTGTAGCATACTAATACGATTGTCACATTAGCCGGTAAGCATTTTAAATACTTGCTAAACTATTTTAAAACTATTTTACACTTGGGCTCTTGCCCGTCTTCTGTCATTTTTCTCTCTCTTGTATATATATGTATGTATTACAGGTGTCTAGCCACAGGGGCGTCAGGCATAGGTCCTTTAGATTGGACGTGCTGCAGCTTATGTGGGAGTTATAGGCCCTTGCTTTAGATAACCTCTTCATTGATTCAGTTCTTGTTTTTAGTTCTTCATAGTTAGGGCATGTGTCACCTGATTTCCTATTCCGTTTGGATTTTTCAGAGATTTGTATTTATTTATATTTCCAGTATTCAGTACTCATTGGGAGTTAACTCTTGTCAGGATGGTTTCATTTATGGTTCTTTAACTTGGTTTGGTTAATCTAGATGTCTTAATTATCTTGTGTTGATTGCCATCCTTAGCATTTATGTGATTCCTAAACGGATGATTATTTAAAAAAAAGGTTTTCGCGTTAGAATTCAAAATTGGAATAAGACTTTAAATTGTTTTGACACTTCGGTTAATTATTTAGGTTTTTAAATTGGAAATATTTATTTTGCGACAGTGATGCTAAGAATGAACCAACCGTTCACCTTGATTTTAATTTAATAAAGGACTGATCACCCGATATTTAATTAGGTGAGGTGTCACAATATGTTTGGAACATCCAGAATCTAAGTACCAACTAGATGCAATATGTAAATCTTTTAAATCACTTATAACTATATTGCACCTCATCTGGGGGTATTAGATCATCTTTTCTAACCCATGTAGCTCTAGTCTTAATAGTTTTGTGAGCCTTTGGTTTAGAGTTGGATCTAGGACTCTTTTTCTTGGATTTCTTCTTAGTGTTTGACCATTGCTTCCTATTCATATAGTTGGAATTTATATTGGGTTGTTTAGAAAGTACATAATTTCTTCTGCTCTATCTATAATAGTTAAAGTTTTCGTAAACAGGTGATTTTTAAATAGGCTTATACAATCTTTTCTAAAAACACTCATCGAGAAAATGTCCATGAACATCACCATATGAACAGTATTGATGGCTAGACGATTGTTTTTTATTTTTAAAATCTTTAAAAAGAGGGTTATCCATTTACTGGACATTGACCTTAGGTCTAAGTACAACAGTTTTCCTTTCAGGTCGAAATCCCCTGACGGGGTGGGGACATACTTAGCCTTTGGCTCAGCAATAGGCTTTGAACGATTTTTCATCAAAGTATCTGGCCCTTTTTGCTTATTTTCAAAATCACATTTTATGGATTGAAAATCAGGACACATGTCAATAGGTCTTTTTCCATAAGACACAAATTTTATAATTTTAGAATATTTGGTTTGTGTCTTGACTTTTTGACCAAACCCTATGCCTATTTTATCTTCAGAATTGGTTTTACTAGTGGCAAAAAAATCTTCAAAACAGTTAGAATTATTTTCAAACTTTGAATTTTTTTTTAAAACTGTTGAAACCTTTACTTTAGATTGTTTCAATTCTACCAAAGTGGCCTTATATTTATTTTCAACAACATCATTTGATTCATAAAATTCTTTAATTTTTTCAATAAATTTTTTTGTTTTAGTTTCATAGGCCAACAATTGATTAGTATAGCCCACAACATTCTGCTCTACCATTAGGCTTAAAGCTTCTATTTTCTCAGTTAACTCTTTGACAGTCTTTTCTAGTGCAGTGTGTGTGTAGTGTCCCCTAGTGGTTCAATTTTCATACTAACAAACCCATTCAATTCGTCATTAGTGTGATCACTATTACTCACACACATCGTCGAAGCACTTTTACAAGTAACATCAAAACTATAATTTTGTAAGCAAAGAGCAGATAAACTAGTAGCAGACACAACATTATTAGTCATAACAGTTATCGGTATAACAACATCAGAATTAATTTTAGGTAAGTCATCAAAATAAACTATTTTAGCAAAGAAAGCCATACAGGGGTCAAAAGGATTGGAAAAATCTGGCTCATTTTCTTTAGAGTCACTTGAGTCATCCTAAGTCTTACGAAGATTGAGTTTATAATTATTGTTGTAGATTTATTTGACTCTGAAGTATTTGGAATAACGACCATGTTTACCACATCTATGACATATGACACTTTTCATATTAGTCTTGGGTTTATCAATGTTGTTTTTGTCTAGATTCCTCTCATGAAGTCTGTTATTAGAATTATTGGAATAAGCACCCTTCCCTTGTTTAGAAGCAACATTGTTTCTAAATTTCAAAATTTTCTTAAAATATTTAGACATTAGGGCTATCTGATTATCCAAATTATCTAAGTCATAGTCTTCATCAGAATTTAACTCAATGTTAGGTACAAAAAGCTGTGGTGTGGTCCTTATTATACTAGAAGACTATATTGGGATTAGTGTGTCTCTTTTGATTATTGAAAATTCCAATTCCATTTTTACACTCCTAAGCTTGCTACTAAGGAGTTCTGGAGTTATGTTTTGGTCATCAAATTCCTTAATTGCATATCATTTGTTATCAAACTTAGGTGGAAGTGCTCTAAGAATTTTAAAACTATCTTTTTCCCATCATACATGATACCATTAGCATACAGTTTAGTAATTACATCAGTCAACCTAATGTAAAATTCATCAAATGTCTTAGTCTCAGCCATAAGCAGTGTGTTATACTGTTGAATCAACATTTGAGTTTTGATAACCTTAACACGGATGTTACCTTCATGGACAGTGGCCAGCGTGTCCGAGACTTCCTTAGATGTTGAACATATTCATTAATAGACATAAATATGGCATTTTCCGCTTTATTGTTACTTAAGGAGGCATGTTTGTCTTCTTTGATAAGCTCACTAATGAATTTTTTAACTCTTATATTCCTATCATCTGCAGCAGGCTTAGTAGGATGATTGTATCTATTTTCTATAGCATGTCGGGCATCATCTCTCAAAGTCCCTTGGATGAAGGCAATCATCCTTACTTTCCAGTAAGGAAAAGTGGTTAAAATGCTTAAATTTCTCGTCCATTAAAAATGTTTTTGAAACAGTTTCAAAGCACAAGATCTAACAGGTTTTGAAAAACAAGTACTCAGCTCTGATACCACTTGAAAAACTTTACTAAGTTGTTTAACACTAGTTAAAACAATTGAGTAAGTTACGAACATCTTTTTAAAGAACTTATTTTATAAAACAGATTCAGTTAACACAAGATGTGTTTCAAAATAGTGAACAAGTTATTTTAGTTCTTGGAAATAGATTTTGATTTAAAACCTAAGTATAAGTTGCAGCAGTAGTAGTGAAGAATTAGAAAGCACACTCATGAGGCAATATTTTGTACGTGGTAAAACTCCAAATGAGGGGAAACATCCACGGAGGTCTCTACACTTCAAAACAAATAATCCACTAATAACAAACAAAGATTACAAGATTACAAGAACATATCATGCATCCAGGATCCTCAGACAAAGATAGAAATTATACCTATACGAGTCGAGTTCTCCTCCTCTAAGGTATTTCAGATTGGCCCTCTTAGACCTTCCTTGCACCCCGTTGGCCTTCCTCCTTGTGTTTTATTTGTAGTGGCTCAACCTACCTTAAACTCTGAGATGAACCACACTAACTATGTGTTCATATAACAGTGATAGTGTACGTGAAGTGACTACAATCTACAAACCAAGGATGCAACTCACTCCTCTCAAGATTTATACAGACGAATCCTATAAATTACATATATTCTATATGCATGCAAAAATTTCAAGTCTCCCTCAATGTTTTAAAACTTATTTATATATGAAATAATTTCACAAATTGTGAAACTTAACCTCTTTGAAGAAAAACTTTCAGATCCGAAGCTTTATACAATATGAAGTCTCTTTATCAATATAAGTTGTAAATAGAGAACGGATCTTCAAAAATTATACATATATAACACTAGATCCAAACAGAAAAGGATTAACTGAAACGTGAAATGTTTCTCAAAGTAAATCTCAAACTTTCTAAAACAAAAAATGAGATTTACTCAGAGAGTGGTTACTAAGAGAGATATAGGTTGAAGAGATTATTAAATCATCCAAAACCACATACCGAAACCTCACTAGAAAACTAAAACACTTTAACTCTTAAGAAGTAGGTTTTCTGGGATGATAAACGTTTTTGGTAAGGTGTTTGGCTTAGGAGAAAACATTAGGGTTTGAAAATGACGATTGGTTTTCTCTCTCTCTCTACTGTTTCCCTTTCTCTCTCTAACTTCTTTTTACTCTTTTTTTTCTCTCAATTATGTAAATAAAAAAAGTTCTCAAATGGATGACCCAAGGGGCTTTTTTTAATAACGTTGGAAGGATCTAGAACTTCGAAGGCAATCAACGACTAAAATTAGTTTAACGATTCAAAGTTTAAATCTAAGGGCCACTAATGCACTGCTTTTAGTCGCGCTCTAATTGGTTCAAATGGATGTTACATGGATTGTTTCAATTACATGAAGAGCGTTGATTAAATCGGATCTAAGGGTTGATAATGAATATTTCCTCATAGACTCACAGAAAACATAATTCCATCTGCTGTAATGGCAACTCGTGTAATGATCTGATCAAGTAAGAAGTGCGTGTTTTAAAACTTTAGAAAATACAAATTTCTACCACAATATTCTCTAGCGCTTTCGAATTCTACCCAGGGAGTTTTTAAGGGATACAAATATTTCAATTTAAGCCCACAACATTTTAAATCATGATTTGAAATGTTTAAAAAACATTTAAAAAATGCTTTAAAATGTTTTACAATTATTTAAAAAAACCCTAAAAATATGTAATCATTTGTGCGCACAAATTAACACTTATATGCATGAATTGTGTCATATAGTGTGTTCAAGAGATTAAATACTTCCCTTTTTGGTATATTCAATTACCTTGGACAGGATTTTGTTGAAGATGATGCTTGTAGATACCGTAGGGAAGAGTATCAGGAAATCTAATCCTATTTTGTTGAAGATGATGCTTGTAACATGTTGGAACTCCTATATGGTGCAGACTCAAATGGGTCCACCATATAGTGTGTTCTCACTGCTATGTATTATCTTTTTGCAAGCCCTTCTATTTGTAAAAATCCTAAATGAAAGTGCCCTGACTTTTTATACCGTTGTTGTCCTAAGTAAAGAGATCACACTAAGTTCCTACCCTGGAAACCTGAGTTCGTGCACCATCCGATCATTTATTTTTCATAAGTGAACTCCCTATCAATGACTTTTAAATTTTCTCCATGCCATTCCATATGTACACTGAGTAAGACCAAGCTCCGTTCATAATGGATCAAACCTTGAGGCAACTAGAAAACATCACTGCCTTGCAGAATACCATGTAAGTCAAAATCATAGCCCTAAGCCTAGCACAAGTACGCTTATAAGAGGCCACTGTTACACCTAGAATATGATAGAAAATAATTCTTCCTCCCATTTCTAACTCCAAATCACCGCCTGTAGTAGCTACTAAGGAAATACCAGCTAATCCCTAGGATCTTATCGCGCCAGTACCAACATCGGCCTCCTATTAATTTGAGTGACCACATTTCAAAGTACTATTTTCCCCACAGATATTTTGAATTATACGAGTAGTACCCCAAGTACCTACATACCTCCTTCTAAGCCCCCTACAAAATGAATTTTTAGCCCCTCCACTAGCTAACGAGGATCTACCCTAGCTCCAAATGAAGAGATCGCGCAGGTACAGTCTAAACTGCATCTCCTTCAAGAAACCACTAGCAAGATACAAACCACCGATGAGCTCACTAGAATTGAAACGATGGCCCTATACCCTGAATTCTGACAAGAGGAAAAAATTAAGATGTTAATCATTAAAACTAATAAAGGACTGGGTTCTCCGTTTGCTCACTTATCCAACTATCACCTTTAGATGTAGGTCCAAACTGTAGGCCTAGGGGTTCTAGAGAGCATGCTTTCATACACTATGTTCAGAGGAGCCCTAACCTGGTATATAGGACTAAAAAGAGAAAGGATCACTAAAACCCAAGACAATGTATGTCGTGATTTACTGAAATAGTACAAATACAATGAGGAGATGGGAGTTACCCATAAAGATTTAGAGATGCTGAAATGGGAGGAAGGATAGAGTTATCACTTTCGCTACTAACTGGATATAGAAATATGGTCAGATGGTCAACCTCCCCCTCGATAACGATCAAATAGAAATTGTGATCCGATCTCTCCGAAAAGAAGTACAAAATGAACTCGAGCTCACCTAGATACCTGAATCGAAAGAACTTAACCATATCGAGTGCACGCTCAAGGAAATTTTGGTTGCAAAGACTACTAAATATGCTTAAAAACCTCATCGAGGTACAAACCAATTACCTGTCTGTAAGAACTCCCTGAAAGATTCTATATCTCATATCACCACCCTTGTGGTCAGCCCGAACCCGTCATCACTCCTAATTACCAATACATCCTAAAAAATTGTAGCCAGTGTTCCACTTTTCCAATAAGTAACCCCTCCCAGAATTTATCAAGATGTCCCCCCTTACAAGGAGTTTAGGACCCCAATGAGATAGTTCACCAACCTACAAGATCTTCTCATCTGGGCATATACTGCCCTAAAAATGGATGGTTGCTTAAGACATCTCAACCCTAGACCACCCCTTGCTTTCCTAGATAAGAACTTGTGAGCCGATGGACATCGCGAGTTCCACTAGGGAACCGTCGACATTTCGGACAACCGTTGGTCCCTAAAGTTTTCCATCCAAGAAATTATCAATGTCAGGAGCCTCATCTCCCCAAAACCAAATATCTCTAAAAATCCCCTAGCGTATATCCCCAACACCAATGCCCTAATATATGCTCCAATTCGAAACAGCGACCCCTCCCCCTTAACAGTCCTCATTCATCATATACCAAGAACGAGAGAACAACCCAAAACCATGTATCTACACCTATATGCAAACCATCGCTCTCCATAAAAATCATCACTGACACATACACTTCTTAGAGAACAACCATTGAACCAAGAGTCTCCTCCTTATCACCGGCTTCATTCTCTCCAAAGAACCGGGACTCATTACCCCCTTTTTTGCACATTCCAATCACTCAGATGAATGGGAAGAAATATATGATGAAACTCTCAAAGAAATGGAGCATATCACCTTTACACTACCTATTCAGTCCACTAGATGGGAGGAATCTATCTCAGAAGTCCACATATTCACCCTGTCAGATTTAAAATCCAACAACGATACCCACCCACCTATTAATGCAAGCACATTCTCAGTTAACTCTCGAGTAAATGTTCGAAGCATTATATCAACCTGTCACCAAATAGCTGGACCTGTTAGTTGTCCACCATGATACCCTAGCCCCTAGTACAGATAAGTGAAAGAGATCAATGGTTTAGGGAAAATTATCACATTAGCTATATGTTTAATGCTCTCCACTAATTATTATACTAAGATCAAGAAAGGCTCATACCCCACTTCATCCAAAGAGACATCGCTTGGTAAGCCAAGCTCAAGGCCAATCCAAAACCTATTATGTATGAACCACAACTAAATATCTAAAAAAAAGTTCGATCCAAATACGCTAAAACTAAAGGGTCATAGTGTCCAATGTTTTGTTTGAGTGAGAGTATGATATATAACATAGAAAACTCACCCGAGCCCTTGTCTAAGGAGTTGAAGCAAAGGCCTACCCCTTGGGCACAATCCACATTATGCATACAGATAATGAGAGTGATATTGACCCTTCATGGCTAATAAGTCCAAAACCCATACTATCCCCACCTACAAGGGGCACCACCTTCGACCAACTGGAACAAACTCTGAGATCCCCAACAATCAATCCCGACTATATATCGTATACTAACATACCCGAACAAGGTATTATCGATTGCTTTGACCATTTCCTCATCTTTAAAGGTAAAATATCCCCGAGTCTTCAAGATAAATTCATACTTAACCTCATTTTTGGGAAATGATGAAATAATGGGGCTATTCCTCAAACAAGGCCCCGGGATACGTAAAAAAAGGCCCACATCCTTCGAAATCCTTAGTATTCAAGATTAAAATTTTTGGGATCGAATACAGAGCCACTACAGAGAAGCTTGATCATCTAAATTATCATAAACACTAGATATGCTGCATGAAGAAAAGAGGTCACTCTACAGACATTATATAATCCAGTCTGTCATATAGAATGCCGTCTCTCTATTTCTTCAACAACAAAGGGTATATCCAATACCCTAGTATCAATATTTATTAGATCAATCTGAGATACTTGATGGAATGACTTACCCATGGAAGTACGGGATACCATATGCAACCCTATGATAGTAGATAATAACCTGCCTAAAATCTCTCTTCTTGAGGAAGAGCCCGTCGATCCAAACAATGAACTAGATTTTCTCATCTTACAGTTGACTTATGACCTCTTGATCCTAGATATTGGTCACACCAATAATCTAAAATACGATGCAGTGGAGTCCTATATAGTCGGTATTATTGAATTACAGGATGGGATGTACCGCCAAGGATGTCTCCATACGGAAGGCACCCTTAGGGAGGTAATCATATAAAGCTAAAATGTAACTCGTCCATACCACTCCCCACGATCATGATTTGGGAAATTCAACAACTTACAGTACGTGGTATCGGTGTTGTCCCTCTCTAGGTTTTCCTCTGAAATATCACCTTAGGGAGAAGAATATGTAGAGTATCAATACTAGTATGGATAAATCTTATGAGAAGCCGCTAGCATCATGAAGATAATGTGATCCCCGATAGAGATCACCAAGAAGCCACCTTAAATGAGGGGGAATACCAAGTAAGTACATCAAACGACTACATCTGGTTGGGATACCCGATGTATAGAAAATCCTCCACCAAAGGCACCAAACCGGACAAACGACCAAGTCTTGGGAACAGTGGCAGAAATCCCCACCCCAAAGTTACACTCAAATATAACTGTACTACGGGTAGATATCCCTATATCCAACCCCCTTAGTAACTAGGGATGGAGCTCCTGAAAGCTAAAAATAAATTCTTATCCTCGATTGGACCGAAGATATGGCTCAAAATCAAATAGCACATACCCCAAAACGTACATCCTTAGTAGATCACATGATTTGCTTAGAAATAATTGAATAAGAAACCCAAAAAAAACATGTTCTCACTCCGAACTAGGGGGTCAATATCCTCACAAGGCGAGGCTTCCTCTCAAGAAAACCTTATTGATAAAGAGGGAAGTCCCTCCCCCCCCCCCCCCATAGTAACCACCATACCCCTTCCTAGAGAAAATAATAAAATCCAGGGGCAACTTTGGTGAACATCACCCAAAATCACTGTAGACTCCCCATTCTAGAATGACCTAAAGTACTTTTTCAGGAGAGGAAGTTGATCGGGTCAAACGGAACTTGAGATCATCTGGTGGCCTCTAGATCAGTATTCAGATGCTAGGGACCTAAAGAAGATACCCGTGACAAGAAAAAGTTTGAAATATAATGATATAAAAATCAAAGATTAATTAAGATTATGCAAATCATTGATAAATCAACAAAAAATCACCCCCATAATTCATTCTCCCCCTTTTTTTATGGTGTCCCTAAATAGACAGATATGAGAAGCATAAATATGGAAAATGTCACATGGTAATAAACTTTTTATTTTTGAATTTTTCAAAATTTTTCATATAAAATATACAACAAAGAATCACACCATGAACAAACACAAAAATAACCAAGTCAATGATAACGTAAATGTATGGGTGTGATCAAATTCGATAGGAAAATCAATGCATACAAACATGACATATGTGCACGTTGAATATCAGATAATCCTAACGAATGAAATCAACATCTTCCTTCGGTGTAAAAAGATGGAAATATGAGACATTGACTTAATAAATCAACAAATCAAAGCTCAAAATGATTTTCACACCAATAATGTCCAAAACGATTTATTGCTTTTTCAGGACTTTCAAGGAAGTGCAAACCCGTTTAAATTCTCCAACCAAACTCCCTCAAATTTATATTTTGAATAGAGGTGATCTAAATTCTCGAACTTTGGAGAGTTGATGGTGAAACCTGAATGGCCCATATTTTTGACATGGAATTCTTTTTATTGGCTTTAAATTTTTTGGGCTCTTTTAACCTCTTTGGACCCCGAATAATAAAATTCCTCAATTTTTTAGGTTCGATTTAACGATGTCTTAATCGCAAAGGATAGATAAATTTTGTAGCCCTTCACCATTTAAAAAAAACATTATCTCACCAAATGGTTTTTTACATGCATTCCAATCTTGTCAAGTTTTATCGCATATGGTTCGTTATATAGACAAAATTGAGATGGAAACACTTAAGCCAATATGTGATAGACAAGTAAAATAATCAAATAAAACTGTGCATGTGTGCAATAAAGGAGATAAGGGGCCAAACATGTAGAAAGATATCACTAATCACATCTCAAAGACTCCAAATAATGTAAAGCACATGGATGCAATGGTGTAACGTCTCAAATCACTATCAAACAGTCACGTGGATAAATGGAATGAAATTTGTGACTCGGCTATCTTAAATGCTCATCCATAAAAGGTGCAAATAAAAGAAAAAAATATTTTTGTGCTTTTCTAAAATTTTATAAAAAGAAAATCTTTTTGGATTTTTTCAAAAAAAAAAAAGCAAAAAATAATAATACAAATGATTCAACCTAGCAATAGGAATCATATGATATGAACATGACAATGCATCCTATCCTAGACATGAACCAACCCCTCAGTCAACTGTGCAAATCCCCAAAGACTTACTTAGACTCTCAAATCTAAGGGCATCTAACGGCTTCGTGAATATATTGGCTAATTGAAGGTTGGTAGGTACGAAACTCAGGGATACGACTTTCTCCTCAACTAACTATCGTATAAAGTGCTCGCGTATCCTGATGTGCTTTGTGCGCGAATGCTGGACTGGATTGCGGGATATGTGTATCGCGCTCGTGTTATCACAGGAAATAGTCATGGTGTCTTGTGAAATCCCACAATCCTCCAATATTTGCTTCATCTACAAGAGTTGCGTGTAACAACTCCCGACGGCGATGTACTCAGCCTCCGTAATGTACAAAGAGATGGAGTTTTTTTTCTTGCTCAATTAGGAGAAAAGAGAAAAACCAAAATAGAAACACCCATCATAAGTGCTCCTATAACCATCTACATCCCCGGCCCAATCGACATCCGAATAGGCGGATAAACGGTCATTGCTATCAAAGGAATACCAAATACCGTATGAGAGAGTGCTACTCATGTATTTGATAATACATTTTAGAGCAAGTAAGTGTAACTCTTTCGGGGATGCTTGATATCGTGCACAAACTCCAACACTAAAGGCTATGTCGGGACGATTGGCGGTTAAGTGGAGAAGACTACCTATCATACTCCGATACAAGGTTTGCTCTACGTCCTTTCCTAAAGTGTCCTTACTTAGCTTGATAGAAGTACTCATAGGTGTACGTGCATTCTTAGCGGAGTCTAAACCAAATTTCTTAACTAGGTCTCTAGCATACTTGGATTAGGAGATGAACATCCCATCCTCTAGTTGACGAACCTGGAGACCAAGAAAAAAAAGTAAGCTTACCTACCATGCTCATCTCAAACTCACATTTCATATCCTCCTCAAAGTGGTGAGCATGCTGGGAGCACGTGGATCCAAAGACTATGTCATCCACATAAACCTGGGCAAAGAAAATAGCACCGTCATCTCTCCTGACGAACAACATCATATCAACTCTCCCTCTCTTGAAGCCACGGGCTAAGAGATAGGAAGTAAGCCTCTCGTACAAAGCACGAGGTGCTTTCTTCAAACCATACAAGGCTTTCCTTAGATAGTAGACGTGATCCGGGTGCTTAGGGTCTACAAACTCTTTTGGTTGTTCCACGTTAACCTCCTCCTATAGAATGCCATTTAGAAAGTCACTCTTGACATCCATCTGATATAAATTAAAGCACAGATGACATGCGATGGCGAGTAGTAAGCGGACGAACTGAAGCCTTGCAACAGGAGCAAATGTCTCCCCAAAGTCTACACCCTCTATCTCTGTGTATCCTTGAGCGACCAACCTAGCCTTATTTCTGAATATGGTACCATTTTCGTCCATTTTATTCTTAAAAATCCACCCGGTACCTATCACATTAGTCTCACTAGGTCGGGGATAAGTTCCCCGACATTGTTCTTTTTAAACTGAAGCAACTCATCCTGCATGGAAGATATCCAGTGTTCATCGTTGAGTGCTTCTTTATGATTCTTGGTCTCGACTGTGGACATGTAGAAAAAATGACTAACAACGTTCTCTAGCTGAGCACGAGTCTTGACCCCTAAAGTGGGATCGCCAACAATGGCAGAGGGATCATGACTCTTGCGAACCCAAGCAGGTGTGTCCCCTAACACAGGAGTAGGGTCCACTGGGTGTGGGTGAGGGAGAAGTAAATCACTGCTAGAAAAGTCCTCATCCTCACACTGAAGGATAGGATCAATAAACGTCGAAGGTTCGTCATCTTTCATGGTGACATTTATTGAATCCATAACCTTAGAGATCTTCAGGATAAATACCCGGTACGCTCTACTATTTGATGACTATCCTAGTAATATCCCCCCATCGCTTCGGGAGTCAAACTTTTCTAATTTCTCTCTATCCCGTAGGATGTAGAATTTACTCCCAAAGACACGGAAATATGCAAGGTTGGGTTTCTTTCCAGTCCACAATTCATAAGGCGTCTTAAGTGTGTGTGGACGCAGGTAAACCCTATTCATCGTGTGGCATGCAGTAGACACTGCCTCTGCCCAAAATCTCCTAGAAACCTTACGACCTAGAAGCATAGATCTGTCCATTTCCTGAATCGTCATGTTCTTGTTCTAAACAATCCCATTTTTCTAAGGAGTCTTCACAGTAGAAAACTTATGTTTGATTCCAAGGCTATCACAGTAAAGATCTACCTTTGCTTCCTCAAATTCCGTGTCATTGTCACTACGTATCCTATTAATAGTGACTCCATGTTGATTTTGTAGGACACAACACTTGGTGGTTAGAAACTCTGCAGCATCAAATTTCTCTCTCAGAAAACCTATAATTGAGTATCTGAAGAAATCATCCACCATCACGAGGATATACCTATTACAACCTAGACTCTCAGTACGAGTAGGACCCATAAGATCCATGTGAATCAACTTAAGTACACGGGAGGTGGTAATGGAATGCAACTTCCTATGAGGGATATGGATTTGCTTTCCCAACTGACAGGGTCCAAAAACCATGAAAGTTGTCTTTCTAAGCGATGGTAAGCCACGTACTAGGTTCTTTTTAGCTAAGCGTGTCAAATATCTAACGTTCACATGACCTAGACGTTGGTGTCACAGATCCATAAGAGTGATCGTGGCACTGTTACAGCCAAGTGAGGATGTGGGCACAGTCCCATAGTAATTATCCTTTGTCCTCACCCCTTGCACTAAAAGTTTAGAAACTTGATTATAGACATTACACGTGTCCCGATCAAACTTTACAGTAAAGTCAGCATCGCAATGCTGTCTAATGCTGAAAAGGTTTGCTTTTAAACCTTTGACGTACAAAACATTCTCTAGCTTAGGAAATCCTGGTAACTCTACTGTACCTCGTCCTACAATGCTAGACTTTCTCCCGTCTCCAAAGGTGACTCTACCTTCCTTATACTCCTCTAGGTAGGTAAAAAATGAGACATCACTTGTTATATGTCTGGAGCACCCACTACCAAAATACCACTATAAGGTATTATGTGCTTTGAGAGAGACATGAACAACAAGGGCCTTTTCATATTTCTTAGGTATCCAAGAAGTGCTAACCTTTTGTTTACCCTTGTTATTGTTGGTTTTAGCAGGGATGCGGGAAGCATTCACTGACAACAAAGAGATCCGTCGGAATTACTCCATCAAACTCTATGATGTGGCAGCTAAAAACACAACACGCTCTCTCAGACTGGCAAAATCATTAGTACGATATGGTGGAGCAGTAGTACATCGTGTTCAACCCAAACTATAGCAAAACTCCCTGAGGTGGCCTTTTCTTTTGCAGTACGTACAAAAGAACACAGTCTTAGGCGGACCTAGTTTTCTTTTCTTGGTCGAACTCTCCTTCGTGGTTTTTGACGATGGCCATATGGAGTCTTAGTAAACTGAGGAATAGGTCCAGGTGAAATTTGAGAAGTGGAGGCACCATCAAAACCTATTACCTTCCTATCATCAAAACCTAAAGCGGGGCAGAGGAGCATCTTTCCCATCTTTCCAGATCTGTCCTCGATTTGAACCTTGACTTCCCGTGCTCTCTCAAGATCATGAATAAGCTGGGCAACAAGGGCTTCAAGTTTCTTCCGAGTCTCTAGGGAGTAATGGAGCTCACTCCTAATACTAGACACTTGTTTAGTTAAGTCCCCTTTCTCTTTCTCAAAACCACTCTCTGTCTCTCCAAACAGTCTCTCTCTCTCTCTCTAATCAAACTTTCTCTCTCAACACAAGCAGACTCTCTCACTCTCAAGATAGTGAAAGTGGAGGACACTCTTTCTCTCTTGCTTCTTCTAAATCTTCCTCTAAAGCGGTGATCCTATGAACTAACCCTTTGTTACGCTTTTTGGTTTTAAATGACTCATTATATAACTCAGCATAGGCGCATTGAAGATTATTGTCGCTCTTACTTGCATCATCCTCCCCCTCACTCACATCGTTCTCACTATCGAGGTGTCCCTGTGAAGCAGAATCCTCATCTCCGTGAGGAGCACTAGAAGTACTCACATGACTATCCATGAATGCGGTGAAGTTACATTCATGCGGTGACTTATCTCGAGAGTCCACCGAATCGACCTCACTATCGTCCCTAAGGGTAGCATTAAGGACATCTTTGCCTTTTTCTTTGGCAAGTCTGTTCAGCCTGGTAGGACACTCAAATGATATATGATCCTTACCGTCGCACTCATAGCATCTTTCACTGTCTTTCTTAGGCGGGTCTTTAAAATCTTTTTCATTTTTCTTATTTTTGTCAAAATTCTTTTTATCTTTGAAATTACCATTTTTCTTGAATTTGAGAATTTTCTTGAACATTTTAGCAAATAGGGCCAAATCATCTAAATCAAAGTCACACTCAGAATCTGACGTTTCTATCTCCCTTTTTCTAGATGACTCTACCCTCTTTCTTGCCGACCCCTCACTCTTTCTATCCTGGGCATTAAGTGCAATTCCCTTATCTTTGGGCTTGACAGATTTAGGAACCATATCAATTTCATGTGTTTGTAAGTCTCCTACAAGTTCCTCTAATTTAAGCATGTTTAAATTACCCATAGAATTTAACACAATGAATTTAGGGATAAAAAGCTCAGGCAGTGATCTTAGAATCTTTTTAACAACTCTAGAATTAGGAATGTGTTCACCAAGATTAAATCTAGTGTTTACAATATCAGATAACCTAGCATAAAATTCATCAAAACATTCAGTCTCAAGCATGGTGATTGTTTCAAAGTGAGTTGTTAAATTTTGCAGTTTAGACTCTTTCACAACATTAGTTCCTTCATGGGTAAGTTGTAAAACATCCCATTCCTCTTTTGACGCGGTGCACGTCATTATGCATAAAAAATTGTCAGGTGCGACGGATCAAGAAATAGCACTTAAAGCCTTAAAATTAAAAGATGACCATTTAAATTCTTATTCAGTCCATGCAGTGGAAGATTTTAAATTAATCACGTTATCAACAGTGACGGAGGGAGGTGCCCACCCTCTTTAAACCAAAATCCAAACACGTTCATCAATGGCTTTTAAAGCAGATTTCGTGCGGGCTTTCCAGTAAGCACAGTTTGTCCCGTAAAAAACTGGCATTTTATTATATAATATCTCCATTGAACACGCCCTTTTTCTTAAAAATGAAATTTCCAGAAAATTGATATCTTAGAAAAAATTTGCGAAAAATTACACGGTATAATTGTGTAATTGGTTCTGATACCAATTTGAAGAGTGCGCGTGCGTTCAAATACATAAATTATTTAATTAAATTCAGCTTTTCAATTAAATCCTAAAATCATGCATCTAGGTGTGATTGAAATTAATATGATCATGCAAGAACAGTCAATCACAAACGAAAACACATAAATGAGGAAAAATCCCCCAAAGGGGCAAAACCTTTTTATTTTCACTATAATTTGTAAAAACGGTTAGACGGATTACAATGAAAATAAGAGCGACATACAAAATACCCTCACGCGTCAGTTTCGATGTCTCGGTTGGAATCTCCCGCAAGAACTCCAAGTGGTCAGCAATGAAGAAAAGAACGACATCTCCACAGATTACTCCAGATGAGTAAAAAGGATCCTCATGAAGGTTTAATGATTCACATACATAGATGGGAGTGTTTATGTGAATAAACAAGGTGTAAAACCTTAAAAAGTGAAGTCTATTTTATGGGCTGTGAAAACGCAAAAACTGGTGCGTAAAAGACTTAGAAAAACATGTAGAAGGCACCCAGATATTTATACATAAATCGAGGAGGCAGCGGTGCTCAAACGAGATAGGCATCTCGCTCGAATGAAGTACACATGTCTTTCGAACGACTTCGCGCGAGATTCTTATCTCGCTCGAATGATAGTGCTAGATCATTTGAACGAGCTCGTCGACCGAGGCACTCTGCTTCTACACTTAGAAAAATTTCTTCTTTTGATAAAAATAAATTAGACTTCGAAAAAATATTTTCTAAAAAATTCCCAAATATTTATGCAAATATAAACAACTCTAATAAATCATTTTACCAATAATGCGTCGTGGAGTAGTGGGAAGCAGTTGAGCAGTACATCAGATGTAGCATGATGCATGTGTGAAGATGATGGATGCATGGATTCGGATAAAGGCCGTCATGGATGATCGTGATGACGTGCCGAATGTAGCGGTATCAGATATACAAACTGTGATCTAGGGAAAACAAAAAATTCCAAGATTCTACCCCGGACATTTATAAAATTATTTCCTTACACTAACAATTTCATAAACCTCATATAGGTGTCAAACCTAGGGAACTCATATTTAGTTTGTCACTTATCATGCGAAACTCTGTTGAATTCTAGGTTGACGTATTGGCTAAACTTGTGCGCTATTTCTCTTTTTTTCAAAATAGGACCCATCTGTGAGCCTAAAAACAAGTCCAATAGTGTATTACATATTTTTAATCCCTATTTTTCCAGGATCAGATCCTATCCAACATTTTGTTTGCATTTTGGCAAACCTAATACAAGTGAGAACCTAATAATAACATTAATAATAATCATGCTGGGATTCCTCTCCTTTTTCCCTTCTTCTTTCAAAAATTAATAATGCCAAAAACTTTTTCTCTTCCTCATTCCAAAATACCAAAAATTTTCTCCCTCACGATTTCAAAAATAAATTCAAACCATTTTCCTCTTAGGTCGATTGCATACTCAATTTTTTCTTAGATCCCTATTGGCTTCGGTCTTCTGTCAAATAACCCCGGAGTTCTGATGGTTTTTCTGCTACTTTATCCAAGTTTGGGATATACCTTCACGAGTTCCTCATAGAGAACACTGACCAAGCATCGAAAGTGAAGCTTGATGTGATGATTGTCCTATCCTAGCCCAGTGCCAAGATCGAGAACCTTTAAACCAAGGTCCGTGAGATGACGCATCACCGAGCCCAGATTCCCAAAGTACTCGAGGTTCTCTTTCGTCGTGCCATGGGTACACCCACTCCCAAGCCTGTCTGGGTCCCAAAAGAGTATCAACATGCTCCATATGCACCACCTAGCAAGGGGCCACCATCAACTCAACTACCTATCTTGAACCTTGCCCAACGAGGGGCTAAATTGGCAGTACCCACAGATCCTATGGAGGAGGAATCGAATAAACTCAAATAAAACCTCAAGATGTTATTGAAGAAGTTCGACCATGTTAAGATATTAAAGAACTACATGGAATATGCCCATATGTCTCCCTATCCCAAAGATAGACTGCAAGAGAACTTCAATATTCTAGACATCAATAAGTTCGGGGGAAGTAGACCCCTGATTATTCACCTTCGAAGCTATCATCGATCCATGACCATCCTTAGTGATTCAAAAAATATAATGGCCCAGATGTTCCAGCAGACTTTGAAAGAAAGTTCCCTCCATTTGTTTATGTCTCTTGAAGAATCCAGAATCTGTAGTTAGGAGGATGTCGCCTGAGAATTCATGTCTCAATACAAGTACAATAAGGAGTTAGAGGTTGAACGTCAAGATCTAGAACCTCTAAAACAAAACCTTGGGGAAATAACCAGTAACTTCCAGGAAAGTAGAAAGAAAAAATTGCTATCATAACCAACAGACCTTTTGAGGAGGTCCATGTCAGTATCGTGAGGAAGAACTTCTTGCCCCATATCCGAGCATCTATGGGAGGACATTATTAACCACAATTTTGATCGCTTCGAGAGGCTGGTGTAGAAATTGAGGAAGGCGTTACCAAATTTAAATCTAATCTAAAGAAAGTGACCGAAAAATTCACTCTCTAGAAGTATGAGAAGCCCGCCAGTGCTAAGGTATTAACCATCAAATACATTTCCCAACCTTCTAACTCTTGGGCACCGAAAATTCTCCATATCTAACCAAAAAAGAATAAACTGAGATACATGCTTCCCTGTCCAAAATCTACCAGGCCCTATTGAGTCAAAACTTGATCAAACTCTTAGACCCCCGTTATGATTTCCACCTGTCCGCTTACCATACTACCAACCAATGCTTCCACCCTATGAATGTGATCCAAGGCCTAATTAACAAGGGTATCATAGCCCAACCAGCAAATGCTAAACCTAATAGCACTTATAACCCACTTCCTGCATATACAAATGTCATCTTTCTAGAGGGTGACCCATAATTTGACTCATCTAATTAAATTATGCCATTAAAATACCCATTATGCGTAAAATCTCACCTAAACTGCTCAAGGTTTACCCCTATTTTCTCCTACACCTTACCTTCTTCACCAATCAAGATTTATCACTCCTTATAAGGTCCTGCATTGTCGTCCATGCCCAGTTTGAAGGTAAAGACATGGAGTTACTAGCTGTGTTAAACTAACTCTTAGAGTTTGGGCTAAAATTACCCGCCGAGGTGATTGTTGATTGTGTTAAATATAGTGGTTTGTTCATGAAAGCTTCGAAATGGGATCGAGAATCAAATAAATGGGTGGTACTTATTGGAAAAGTTAGTCTAGATGATGTAGTATAAATAATGTCCGATGAATTTTGACAGAAAAGTGAAATTTACAGCATGATGAGATACTCATCACTTTGAATCATTAGGGATGATTGGTCCCTTCACTCATGTGCCTCCCCACTAAGTGGGAAGATTTGTACAACCAATCCGTTGAGGTTATTGAATGTATTAATTTCTATTAGTAAGAGGATATGATATCCACCGGATGGGGAGATGACTGTAACAGTTCACATAATGAATCCAGTCGATAAGAATCTAGTGTGTGCAAAATGATATCATTCAAATATCTGTTGGGGGAAATCAACAAGGTGACCATTCAGCTAGAGCTAGATGAATACATGGTGTTCTTGTTCTTCCTCGTCTCAGTAAATCACATAACCAACTCATAGAGGAACTACAAAGATCTGATTACTCATGTGACCATGACATATAAAGTAAAGAGAGATGTCGAAGAGCTTCCTATGCCAAAAATCATTATTAGGGTAAGTAAAGTCCTTGACTAACTTAAGAAAACCCAAGCCAATATCACCCTATGGGGGAATTTCATATCCTCCCAATTGCACCAGAATGCTTTGATAAAACTCCTTACCGGGCCTATAGTCCCTCCGTCCACCACTCCCGAAGAAAACATAAACCTGGTTGGGTCCTTGAACTTTTCCAGACTTATCTCCTTTATCAAAACCGAGATATCGAAGATCGTCCTTGATCATAATTATGCCGTCAACATCTATATTGAAGTCTTCGGAAAGACAATCCTACTTTCACTTGTTGAAAACAGATCCTCCCTCAATATTTGTCCTCCCAGAACCTTCAATTTCTTGGGATTTAAAGTCAGTGATCTTATTCCCACTTCCACCACCGTGCGTTCTTTTGACAATACCCATCGAGAAGTAATAAGGTTAATAAAACTCACAATAGGGGTTGTCCCTATCAATCCTATCCTCGAGTTCCAATAATTGACATACCTAAATATTTTAACCTTCTCCTTGGCCATCCATGTCTCCACAGCATCTGAGTGGTATCTTCTTCTCTCCATCATAAATTGATTTTTTTTGCCAAAGTCAAGGTTATCACTATCTTGGGAGATGACAATAGTATAAACAATGCCAACACTAGCAACCCGATATTAGAAATTCAGCATGGTAAGAATGACATGCTTCTCTCTAGCTTTAGATTTGATTTGCTTCCCCTTTCAGTAGAAGAGAATTTCAAAGACCAACTTTATTCGTAATACAACCCTTAAGGCAACATTAATGATTCAAATGTTTAAGAACATGAACTTTATGCCTGGAGTGTGGCTGGGGTGATGCTAGTAAGGGATCCTTAAGTCCATAGTCATAATGGAGGCCTTTCACCCTTGTGAAATGGGTTACCAATCCTCACTAAAAGAACTCAAAGAACTCCGGTAACCAAGATCGAAAAGAGGCTTAGACAATGAAAAGACTATCTCAAAAGACTTTTTCAATAAAAAGTTTATCAAGGGGGGTGAAGACTTCCCCTTTTGCATCTTCCTTGAACCATGTCGATAAAAAGATGAAACCAGGGCTAAAAATCTCCTTTTAAGGTCGCAGCTCTTAGGTCAAAGATTGCTAACACCATGAAGTGCAACCTCTCACCGAAAAAGTCATAAAAATTACTTTGGATTATGAGGAAAATGATTTCGAAGACTCGTTCAACCGAAAAATATTGGGGATGAGTCCCTACATGATTCGCTCGGATGTTGAGCCGTCAATCCCTCCGCTCAGATCAAATATGCTAACGTTCCCCTCCTCAACTGGAATGTCATGCCTGTCTAACTTGATCAGATTCAACTTGACCCTTCTACTTACCCAATCCAAGTCTTTTCACCTGATATTTTTGTTCTTTTTCATGATATCAATGTAACTAAGACCTCTTTTAACGAGGTTCTCAATGTTATTTTTCCTGAAAATGAAATAAACGAGGATTTTGAGTATATTGCTATGCCTTACATAATTATCTTGATTCTAGTCAAACTTTTGATGATGCTGATCTTAATAAGGAGAATAATAAACAACATAACCACATTTAAATTAATGATAATGAGACCATTGTTATTAATCTCATTTTTAGTATCCATTAGCGCAAGATTAGGATAGGGTTCACCCTTAATAAGCATTAGCGTGCACAATTTGAAGATTTACTAAAAAAAATTGTGTACGTCTTTATATGGTCCTATGATGACATGCCTGGTATTGGCTAAAAAATAGCTCAGCACGAGATCCCAACATTACCAGAATGCAATCCAGTCAAACAAAAGCTAAGGAAACTCTGCACTGAATGGTCTCTCAAAGTCAAAGAGGAAGTGGTCAAGTAATTGAATGTGGGTTTTATTCGCGTAGTTGAATATCCTACATGGTTTGCAAATATCGTCCCTGTATCAAAGTCAGGAGGGAAAGTCTGCATGTGCGTCGACTACCGGGATTTAAATAAAGCATCACTAAAAGACGATTAACCATTGCCCAACATTTACATGATTGTGGAGAACATGGCTAGCCACACCCTCAAGTCATTTGTTGATGGATTCACTAAATATAACCAGATTAAGATGCACCCTGACCATCAGGAGAAAACTGCCTCCATCACCCCATGGGGAATTTTTTACTACACCGTCATGCCATTTGTACAAAAAAAATATCGGGGCTACCTACAAAACGGTTGACACAACCATCCTGCATGACCTTATACATAAGGAGGTCGAGGTTTATATGGTCGATATGATCATCAAGTCTATGACTCGGGAAGGTCATATTCCCACCATTCGAAAGTTCTTCGAGTGCCTACAGTAATATCAGATGCGATTAAGTCCACATAAATGTGTTTTAGGAATCACAAAAAGAAAAAAACTCTTGGGATCCATGGTCAGTGAGAAGGGAATCAAAGCAGTCCCTACTAAGCTAAAAGTCGTACTTGAGATTCCATCACCACGAACGGAGAAGTAAGTTCAAGGATTCCTGGACAAACTATAGTACATCAGTCATTTCATCATCCAAATGACTTCAATCTGCGAACCCATTTCAAACTTCTCCAGAAGGATTCAACTAAAGTCGGGAATGAGGCTTGCTAAGAAGCCATTTACCGAATCAAGCAATACCTTGCCCAACCTATGGTACTTATGCCTTCTTATCCAAGTCTCCCCCTCCTCTTATACTTGACCATCATAGATACTGCAGCAGGAGCTTTACTAGACGAATACATTAAAGAATCCTGCAAGGAAAGAACCATAATTATGTCAGTAAGAAATTAGTTGGGTACGAAGTAAAATAAACTGCTTTGGAGAAAGCATGTGTCATTCTGGTCTTGGTCACGCAGAAGTTACGACACTACATGTTTACCTTTCTCATCAGACAAATATCCATTATGTATCCTATAAAATACTTGCTAGAAGAGCCCGCTTTATCCAGTTAATTAGCTTGTTGGTTGATATTGCTTGTCGAGTTAGAAATTATGTATGTCATATAGAAAGCTATGAAATAAAATCCATCTCCGACTACCTTAATGATTACCCCATAGAAGGAATCCATGTTTAGGTCTTTGAATTTACGGATGAAGATATTCTCTGCACCTCTCAAGAGGTCCTTAAAAGGCAAATGTTCTTAAATGGAGCTATGAACAAGAAAGGACATGGCATTGGAATACTCCCGATCGCCCCTGATGACTCTCACACCTCCCATTACAATTTAAATAGACTTTCCTTGTACCAATAACTTGACTAACTATGAGGCATTCACTGTAGGCCTCAAGATCTTCTTTAAGAAAGGAATTCGATACCTAGACATCTACGGAGGCTCTACTCTCATCATTGTCCAAATCCTCGGAAAATGGAAAGTTAAAGATGAAAAACTCCTACACTTCCTTGCTCAAATAAAAGAGCTGGACTCCCAATTCAAAGATGTCACCTTCCACTACAAACTTCGTGCAAAGAACATCCTAGTTAACGCCCTTGCTAACCTGGCCTACAGGGTCGACATGCCTAAGGGAATAACAATGGCCCTTTTCTAGGTTTAAAAATAAACTACGCCCACCCACTGCTCCCACATTGGACTCATTCCTGAGGAATATTCTGATATGGTCGGGTTATGGTACTATGACATTTGGCGCCTCCTCAAACATGGTAGATATCCCCAAGACATCGATAAGAAAAACCGTGCGACCCTTCGTAAACTGGCGGCCTAGTATGTAACAACCCACCTTAAATTTACCTTTAGTTCTTTAATTTAGCAAAATTCAAAGCATAACACTAAATTTTTCCTAAATTACCAAAGTACCCTTATAAATAGAATTAGGATACTTTACACATTTCTATACCTATTTAACCCCAACTTTCAATCAAATTTTACCCTAAGGACATATATTTTATAGGATTTTCATAAACCAATCCATTAAGTTTACATAATTACACAAAATTCCCGAAACTTTGATAAAACAAACTATAAACCTTTAAACTTACATAAAAACTACCCAAGGACCCAAACTTAAATCCAAACTTGTTTATTCTTTACCCCCTTTGTGACATTACACCAGTTGGATAGCCACATAGGTGGTACCATATGGGTAACCTATAGTACCCTTTTTACATCCAATAACACCATGATATAAACATGTGTAAACCAGCCTAAGCTTCAACTCTAATTCAACTAAAAAACTGTCCTGGATGAACCCTGTAAATACCCCTTCATACCTTAGTTGAAGTTCATCCCAACTGAGTGCAATTTCAAAGTAAAGTTTTGGGTGTTTTTACATTTCTATGATTTAATGTATGGATCCTTATTTCTTGAACATGTTTATGTTTTTACATATCTTTATAGTAGAAATATGTTTTTAAATGTGAAATTTGATGTGTAGAAGCACTGAATGGGCTAAAAAATCAGAAAACACTCTTAAATCTTGAGCTTAGGTTCTTAGGAACCTTGGTGTGTGTTTAATTGAACTAAGAATGACTCTTGATACCTCAAATCATAAATTAAAGTTTTCGGCCCTGAAATGTTCAGAAACCAAACTATGAGTTTCTAGTCCACCAAAATCCTTGAAACCAAACTATGATTATTTGAGGGAGATTGGATGGATTGTCAACGGTTTACACAATGTCATTTATCCTAGTTGTACTTTAAATGTCATGACTCTATTGGTTTGTAGAATCATCAACATGCTAGGCTTGTATGCATTGTGTTCGTTTCTTCATGAGTTCACTTTAGCCTCTCACATAAAGGCTAAATTCTCGTTGATAAAGTTTTGCAATCAAATGCGAACTACGTGAACGTGTTTAAGTGATTGGGTTTTAAATTCATTAGTATCTAGTTCACACCCCTTCACTTCCGTTTCCATATGACACATTTATGCCATAAGAGTGTTGAAAAATCATATTATAATATTTTGTGTCATTTGTGTGTTTATATCTATATATGTGTACTTACATATATTTTCTATCGAGTGTGTATACATATATATGATATTTTGTTTTTGTTTTTAGTCTTTGACATTTTTGCTAGTCAACCTATGCTTTAATTCATAATTAACTGGTTGCAAAATGTTATTTGATACCATATGCTGAGTCTCTTATGTTTCAAATTGATATTATTTTGTGCACATCATAGTTAGCATCCGTTATTCTTGCTTGGACTGCCTATTATCTATTCTTTCCCATATGCTTTGATTGCCTTAACACTTTATGCATCTTCGTTGTACTTTTTTTCCCATATATATATCCCTTGTGTATTTTTTAGGGAGAGAATTTTTACTTGATTCTATCGGGAGAGAAATGAGTATTTTGGTAATTCAACCACCTTTGTCTATTCCTGAATAAAAAGGGGGAGAATGATAGGGGGAGAAATGGTATCTATCCTATTATTATAGTATCTTAGTTTGGGTGATTTATCTTAGGGAGAGACGTCTTTCTAAGTATGTCATTGTTATATAAAAAGGGGAGAATTAATTTAGGGGGAGTATTTAATTTAATCGCATTTAATTCTTTAATATTCCCTATGCATTTAATGTTTGCTTAAGTGTGCAGGAATTTTTCTAAGTGGCAACTTTCATCGACAAAGATATTTATGCTAAGTGGCCTTTGAGTCAAGATTCTTCTTATTATTTTTGGGTGCGAAGTTTTTGAGTCTAGTAGAGCTTGAAGGCCCTTTAGGATTTTGTTTTGGTTTTTTTCCCGGAATAGCCAAAGGGGGAGATTTGTAAGGATACAAGTATCCAATTGAGTCTTATGTAGTGTTGGCTAAATTCCGGACAAAAACACTTGAGTTATAGGATAGAGTTATTGACCATCCATCAAGCCTATGACATGTTAAAGTTGAAGATGTTGCGGCCTACTTTTATAGAGAACATCATTACCGAGTTTCAGTGCCACATTTCACATCCTCAACATCATATTTCAAGTCTCCAAAGGTATGAATGCTTTTATATATTTGTAGCAGACTTGGAATATTATTTAAGTGTGTAATTTTTATTTAAAATAAAGTTTTTGGGCTTAAATCGAAAAATGAACATTCTGACATTTCGTTCGAACGAGTTTTCCAACGATTTTCCCATTTTGGCCACTGACTTTTCGTTAGAAGTCATTCGAACAAAATGTCGTTCGAACGAAAATATCATTCGAATGAGATTTCTAGGCGGGAACAATTTTGGCAGTTTTATCCCATTTACCACTCTTTTGTCCCACCTCTTTTTGGCAATTTAAATCCAACTTCGGGACAGACTTTTTTAAGACTTTTGCAACATCTTTGAGAGCAAATATTTCCAAACCAAAGTCCCAGTTTTCATGTGTAAAATTTAACTATAAAATTCTCTCATAGACATGTGTTTACTCCCATAAAATTGTTTAGTTTAGAATTCCAAGTATTCTATATATATATATATATATATATATATATATATATATATATATATATTAGCTTGGAGTTTTTGGCACCGAGTTTACTTTTCTACCCAAGAAGAAAAGATTTTGGGTCTTGTTTCTCTACCCCAACAAAAGGAGAATCATTTTTGTTTATGATGAGGTGTTCCCACTCAAAGAAAGGGCTTTGTGTGAGGGTGACGGTGTCTAAGAGCCCCATTGGTGGAGTCTGAGACTGTGGAGGAGTCCGCGGTTATTCTCTAGGCGAAGGTTGAAGATTGAAGGAGCGCGTCAAGGCTTGAAGGGAGTCGAGTCTATTGTGCAAGTCCTCTTGTCGAGGCTTTGTGAAATTCATACCATACATAGTGAATTTGTTAGGCCAGGGCCGTCCGAGGTTTTCTCCCCGATTTGGGTTTTTCCTCGTACATCGGCGCATTGTGGGATTGTGAATTTATTTTATCTTTTGCAAAAATCACCTAGAACGCATGCTTAGGGTAAAAAGATAAAATTGGGTTTAATTCGTACTCTTGATTAAAATGGTGTTTATTTAATTATTTGGGTAATTTTATTTTAAGTTAATTTAAATCAATTTAGCACTAAATTAGTTGGATAATATTCTTGTCTAAGTTGTTTAAACTTGATAATTAAATTAAATTAATTTTTGGAAAATTAAATTTTGTTAGGAACCATCTTTATTCCGCACTTATAGGAAATTAAAGTGAACAATTTTAAAAATTGGGGGTCCTTTGTTCCAATCAAGTGGTATCAGAGCTTTAAGTATTAAAAATTAACGTTTTTAAAAAGGTTTTGAAAATTATACTTTAAACCCTTTTAATTATTTTTACACTGAAATCCCTTTTTAATTTTCATCCTTCTATATTACATAAACATTATTTTAGACCTATATAGCCTACTTACACTTGTTATGGTTTCAGACTATACAGTCTACCAACAAATTAGCCACTCAACCAATTGTAATTCATAATACTCAAAGTAGGTGATTTACATTTTAATATTATAAAATTTTGAGCTTTTGTCTTTTAATTACTGATTGCTATATCACTCTATGATAGTTGTGAACTCCAAATTCAAATACGAGCTTCTTTGAGTAGTTAAAATTTATTTCATAATATTGATTCCCTCGATATTCTCAATTATTCTCGAAACTGATAAACTTCTATACAGAACTGCTGAACCCCTTCACTCTTCATTATGGTAGCGCTGTAACTTATTTTTAATTGCATATAACCCTGCAATTTATTATCCTTATCAGTACAAACTCTAAGTAGTATAGCTTGCTATTTAGGTATTAGAATCCGGTGTACCCACACTAAATCAAATTAGCCTGTAGGACTCAGATGTTGAGTGCGTAGTTTTGTGTACTCATACATACGTATGAGTGCCACTCTAGATAAGTGTACGAGCTATATTTTACTATTCCCCAATAATTGGGGTTGCCTGTTCAAGTGGATTTTATTCCTTGAGCGATATTGTAATGGTATGTTTACGCTATTGAAGCCATACAACCAATAATTAATGGGTTATCGTGTTATAATTTGAACCAATATAATAGAACTCGATACTCAGTTATCCGGTTATCTTCACCCTATTATTTATTTAAATATCAGTAAGCTTTAGTATACCCATGAAATTCTTATGTTATTTCAGTTTGTTTCAACAAGTATAACTTTAAATCTTCCATTATGTTCTAACCCCTTATCATCTTCTCTATCTTGTAGAGAAATAAAAATTATCTACTTGGCATGCTTTCTTAATTTTTTTTCATTCCAGATGGACAATGAACCTGAAGAAGAGCAGTTATCACCCGCATCTTTAAACTTTTAATCTCCTTTACCTTACAAAATATTCGCAATTACTTACGTATGGGTAGTGACAGATAAGGATAGTAGTCCCTATTAAAATATCTACACCGCAACTTATTAGCTCTTATGAATCTCGAGTGTTTCTTCGATGTTTCAAATTTATGTACAGCATGAACAACTAATATTGTATTTTTTATTCTTGTCACACTCTGATATGAAATAACATGCTAGCCATCTCCCTAATAAAATTCCTTTCAATTACTCTGCCCTTAAATTATTGTTTTATTCCATTTTTATTGTTATTTATCATCAAAAGCATAAATATTCGCTGATGCGACATAGTACATCATCTGTGACAAAGATCTTTTCAAGATAAACTTTGATGGAACATATTTGCATGCATTGCAGGGGTTGATGTTGAAGAAATGTTGCAAAAGATCCACTATGGGAAATGTGGGGCCCACATGAATGATCATATGCTTTCTAAGAAGCTCATCTATCAAGTTTACTATTGGATCACCACGGTTCAAGATTGCACTGCTTATGTCCAATAATGCCTCAAATGCTAGTAGTTTGCTAACCTCCAACACTTACCTCCTCGAGAACTATATAGCATGACCTCTTCTTATCCCTTATCCACCTGGGGAATTGTCATGATCGGGAAGTTTAGTCCCAAAGCTTCAAATGGTCACGAATTCATCCTGATCACCATTAATTACTTCACCAAATGGGTAAAAGATCAGTCATATGTAGTGCTGAGTACCAAAAAAGTGACCAAGTTTATTAGAAGGACATTATCTATCGAAATGGAGTTCCTCATTTGTTGGTATCAGATAATGGTCTCCATTTTGAAGATGAGATCACAAAACTAGTTGAGGAGTAAGTGATTTAGAGATACAACTCTTCTCCTTACCAACCCCAAACCATTGGTGCTGCCAAAGCTACTAATAAAAGCCTCAAAACCATAATCATCAAGCTTACTCAGAGTTGTAAAGATTGGTATGATCGAATCCTTTATGACCTCTAGGGATACCGCATTATAATAAGAACGCCTACTGAGGCTACCCCTTACTCTCTAGTGTACCACATGGAAGCGGTCCTGACCATTAACTGGAGATACCTTCCTTTCCTGTCCTGCTTGAAAGGAAGGTTAATGAAGAGGAATGGCATCATGATCGTAGTGTTTAGGAAGGAGACCTTTCCCTCAAAGAGATCATGGAACGCGTTTGGGACCCTAGAGGAAAATTCAAACAAAATTTGATCGACCCTCCATTGTGAAGAAAATTCTTAGGAGGTGCCACTATGTTCACAGACCTCGATGGAGAAGATATGGAGCTTCTGGTCAACTTGGATGGCCTCCAGAAATTTTATCCTTTGTCTAAATCTCGTTGCTATAAGACTCTTCTCACCCCTTATATTCTTAAAAAAATATTTATTTCCCCTACCCAAAACTAAGTGGGACCCAATCCTCTTAAAACCCCTTTTCTTTTTAAAATGAAACTCATAAAAGTTTTCAAAACCCCTAGAGGTAGGAAACTTATATGTCGAGAACGGTGGTCCATTTTATCACTTACATGAATTATGTATACTTTAGCAATTGGTATAGATAATTCGAATGCAAAAACTCATCAAGAGGAACAACAAAGATCAAAATTAATTTTTATTTTCGAGTAAGGAATACAAACCATCAGTCCCTTCCACTGACTGAACCATTCCGAAACAAACCTAACCCTTATTGAGCTACACTAAAAGTTATTATAAAACCCAGAGAGCACAAAACATCAAAATTACCATAGCATCACAAAAAATAACCAAGATTTACAAGACATTGCCTTCAACTACCCGACGGACCGCTTCATCATTAAATCCTCCCCCGAAGGTCCCCAAGTTTTCCATTCCTTGTTGACGCTCTGTATGAGCTCCATCACGTGGTATGCCCTGACAATCCTGGATAGAACCACAACACTGTCCTCCATGGTGTCGAAGGGAATGAACCACCTTTGACTTGTATGCTCCCCCATGATTTTTTCTACTACCCACTTCAATAACCAATTCAGGTAGTCCATAGACACATGCCTGAACCCTCCCAAAGACTATGATAGACGGATAGATGGTCGATGGTGTTACCATAAAGATCCCAGCATCATCCTTAGTGATTTAGTCAAATCCTACACCAAGAAGAAGTTTGTTATGCGAGGGGGAATAATTTGTTCCTACCCAACTTGGCGCATAAGCCGCTAGGGTAAATAGAAGGAAGTTTACTGAAGGTCCACCAACCTTACATAACAGTACTCTCTAAGTTATAGAACAGGCTCCAAGTCTACCCACTATGGCACTAACTAACAAAAACATCGGGCTTCACACTCTACAAAATAGTTAATCCATTTCTTTATAGATGGGATGAAATGGAAGAAAGGATGGATATAAAGAATTTGATTACACCTACCAAGGAATACTCAGGAGGGGCCTCCATATGACACCACTTTACAAGCCTCATTAACAGCATTATCGGGCTCCCCCTTAAAAAGTAAAAACGACCCTCTTTCCAAGAATCTAGACCTTTCAGGGTCTTAGCCAACACCACCGCCGCAGGGGTATGACGGTAAGACATCCATGATGTTATCATAATTACTTGGGAATCCGCTATCAAGTCCCCCATCACTAGCAAAAGCCTCATAGTAAGGCCTAAGGAAACAACTCTGGGAAGGTTAGCATCTTTAAAAATCCTCCAGCGCACTGAATAAGGAACCTCTTAAAGAGAAATAGTTCTCACTAGAAATACCTGGGGAGAACGGGAAAAAATAGGCATATCCATAAACATCACCACACTAAGGCTGACCCCCAACATGGTAAAAAAATCCTCATAGGTGGGACATTCCTCGTCCAGGCTAAAACGAAAGACATGGTCCTCAGGGTACCAGAATCATTCCATCGCTGCTAGAAGGTTCCAATCTATGGATCGATTACGCGATAGAGAAACCCAATGCAAGTTGAAAGCATCGCAATACACATTGTATAGGTACATGGCCTCCAAACCATTAAAGTAAGAGGATAATTATTCATACATGAAAAGATCCATTTGACAATAAGAAATATGAATCAAGAAGAGAAATGTGGGTATTGGTGGATAAAACCATCCCATACCAATCCTTTTATAGTCAAAACCCTTGGCAAAAGATAAGAACTCTGGAAACCCAATTAATTTTTTAGTCCAACAAGAGTACACTGATGTGCAGGAACGTGCAATCAAAGCGTAGGGACGATTTAACTTGAATCCCATGTCGATAGGCAGGTCAAGGGTTATGTCGATCGACATCCACATAATTTTGTCTTTCATCCTTTATCAAAATAATTTTAAGCAAAATCCTTATTTTGAAAAAAATTAGCCCCAGGTTATTCTTTTTAAGTTTACTCATCTTCTATCACGAAAAAATCATTTTCATTTTTGAAATAAATTCTTACTAAAAAATCTTTTTTCCCTTTTGTAATATAAAAATAATAAACATTTTACCTTCCAATTCCATACTTATCTCTATCTTTGCATAAAATAAACAATCTTAGCAGAAAATGAGAAGCGCATATAGGATAAGTCACTAAATGAAGAAAAAGGCCAAAAAAGAAAATGCATGTTTTTCATATATTTTATTTCACTTTATTACATTTTGTAGATAAAAAACAAAAAAAGTACAAACATGACTCTCTCGAACCCTAAACTGTCCATCTTAAGCCCTCAGCCCCCATGGCGGATGCGCTTTCCTTACCAATGAGTGGTGGATCCTCCAATCGTAGAACCCAAACCTTCATTTGTGGTGGCAGATGACACAAAGCATGAAGGAGATGACTTCTTGATATAATATGACATGGAGGCCATCCAATTCTTGATGTCCCTCAGCCAGGTGGTAGACACCCGAACATATTTCAAACAAAGAAACAATAATAAAAGGCAAATCAGTCAGTAAATAAGCAAAGATGTAAGGACATATTTTATAGGTTCGTTATCAATTTCTTATGTCATATACCGCTACACCGTCTAAGAGCATTCAAGAGCCATCTGTATCAAAGACAGATCCTAATTAATCATGTTCTTCATCATTCAAGACTCCGCGAAGTTTACTTTGTCACAGTGTTTTGACGAACAGAAGAGAACCGAACCGAAGTGAGGAGAAAATGAATCGATCCTACACCTGGAAAATGTTCTGTGAAGAATTGTCAAAACGGAACCGAACCAACGCAAGGAAATAACGAACCGATACCATGCTTAAGGAAGTCTCTGTAAAGGCTGTACAAGATGGAACTGAACCAAACCCAACCCCTTAGCCGGATTGGATCTGGTCGCGATAAAATAAAAAAGGGGTTGCGTATAGATAGTTTTAAAAAGGAAAATCTTTTGAAGCCTTACGACACTGCTATTTTAAAAACCTTACGACTTTTTTTTATTTTATCCCGTGTGCCATGTTTTATCCCCTCATTGCAAATTCTTTCTATAAAAAAGGCATGCACGTACTGTTTTTGTGAGAGAGAAGAGTTTTCCAAACTTGTAGAGTTTTGTTTGGATTTTGGTACTGCCAAGAATCTTATCGATAATATCACTTGGGCAGATTTCTTTCTTCTCTCATTTAAGGGTTCAAATATTTTTTATTTTAATTCACAAAATCTCAATTATTTTTAAGTGAATCGTTTTTGTGGAACCCAAGAACATATTTTGTTTTTGTTCATACTTTGTGGGGAGATCTCTACAATCGATAACTGCGTGCTATTGTGGAGGGAGTTTCTATGGAGTTTTTGGGCTGCGATCCTTGTGGTATAGCTGCGCATGAACCACTGCAGATTTCTAGCTGTTGCTTTGAAGGTTTGACGAAGACAGCGTGCATTACACTTGTGGGCGATTATCAGGTTATATGTAAGACAATGGTCTTGTAAATTTTTTAAAGTTTTAAAAATAAAAGGTTTTGTCCTTCGAGGATTTTTCCTTAATATTTGTGTCACACGCTTCATATTTGATGGGTTGATTTAGATGCATGTTTAGGGCCTGACTTTATTTGGTTTAAAAGTAGACTCTAATTAAATAAGGTTTACTTGGAAACTTGCGAATTTAATTTAATCAATTATCACACAATCGCACTTTTCAAAAGAACAATCAAAAGAAAAGATAAAAGGATATACTTCAGGACGAAGGGACTCATCTGTAATCTCCGTAAACACGGACACTGATGCATTAGGGTGGTGCACCTTGCTCAGTGACTCCCTAATACTCAGTCAAAAATTATGGGCAGGGGAGTAACCTGAATAATCGGTGCATCCCCTGTTGATGCTACCAGTGATATGCCACCACACGCATTGTGGGTCGATCTTATCGGTACGTTAGTATCCCTACCCGAAGCCGTGGGGGTGGAGGCATGTTATCCACATCATAGATACAGGAGGGAATCATCTATCTCGTCACAAAATCTAGATAATCATAACTTACCACTGTATCCATGTAGTGTGTATAGGGCTCGCCGATCATCGCCTCTGTTACGGCAATGCTCAATATCTACCTCACCAGCCTCATGTACATAGGGGCCCTGATGATGGGAATGCCACCTCCTCCTTCACAATTTTCTTTCCACCCAATCTCTATGAACTCATGCCCAATCAACTGCCGCATCTGCACACGTTGGTCAGTTACCCTAGTATACCGCCGAGTCATTCCCCAGGGGTAGAAGATAATCTAGGATCCCAAAAGATAATCGGTATCTAATCAAGAACTGAAGATTCCAAAAGAGAAATCATAAAAGATGAATGATAACCTGGTTGCTCGTCAGGGCATTCCGATCCCTCCGCACGTCCACCAAAGATAAAGATTATTCGACAGCCAGTTGGAGTCGACACTAGAACATCCAACAAAAGCCCCCCACTTCGTCATCCTTCATTGCTATCCACCCTATATTGTACCCTATCACCTCATATAAACTCATCTCTAAATGACATGATTGAAAAAAATGGAACAAAAGAAGAATGCAAGGAAATGCATATAAAGGAAAATAAATCCAAAGTTATCTCTAAAGATACGTGGCTCCCGTAAAAACGTGTCGATAAAACTGGCTAAAATCATCTAATGAAGAATAAAGGGATGCCAAAGTCAAGATTTCATAATCATACAGCCAGATTTCATACATCGTTCTCAAATACGGGAAGAATAAAAAATGGATGACGTCGATGCTCGTCGCCACCAAAAATCCACCCAACAAAAGTAAAAGAAATAGGTGGGCCATCTGGCTCACTTGCCACCCATTGATCACATCCACCCTACTCTTTAAGAGAGCCTCCTTTTGAAGACACCACATTATAAGACCCCCATAAGTCTCTCCAAAGGTCCCTTGAACCTTCTCATTTCACTACAAACCCAAGGTCGCACTCTCAGTATTGATCTAGAGGCCATCGGGCGCTCCTAGGCCCTGTTTGACTCCGATGAACTCTACCGTCAGAGCGAAAGATCTTTGGATCCTCTAAGGTCTGTGAATATCCTTTCTAATCATCGTATCCATGCATAAATCAACATAACATATTAGACGAACAAACCATTTTACTATCGGAAATCGATTCGGAGGCCACCGAGCACCGATTTGACCCTAAACTACTCCATGGTCAATGTAAAAACTCTTTGAATATTAAAAAGGAAAGGAAACCCCTTTCCAATGGTCTTCCCCGTGTGCGAAATAACATAACCGTTCGAATCAATGATCATTTTTCCCTCAAAAATTGATCCGGAGGCCACCGGACGCTATTGGACTCCATTTGACCAAAGTCAAATATTCATCTCCAACGAGAATGAATGAATCTCTGAAGGTCACTGAATACCCTTTCCAACAGTCTACCCCCTGTGCGATTCTAACTTATGGTGAGGGCAAATGATTCGTTTTACTCCGAGAGGCCATCGGTCCCCGACTGACTAAGTTCAACGTTTCGAACCAAGCGAAAATCTTTGGAATGTTGAAGTATATCTTCTAAACTTTCCAAGGTCCGCCTCGTGTGTGATTTTGACTTACCATGCAGATGAACGATCCATTTTCGTTCCATGATCTCCCATCCAAAGGACCGACGTGCGTCTCTGAGCCACATTTGACCCAAAGTCAACTCTCGAACCCAGGAGTGGTCCAAAGGAGTCTTAAAGGTCTCCAAAATAACTTTCTAATGGTATTCCCCGTGGGTGATTCGAATCAATAAATTACGTTCAACGACCATTTTCCTGGAAAATTTGCACGAGATTACCAATTGGCGGGTCCAGTTCCCTACCTATAGGCACTGTGTCTAGGGGCACCTGCCAATAGGAATGACAAGGGCAGTGCCGATTGGCAACCCCCTAACCCCATAAAAGGAGGGCATGAATTTCAGCAATATTCTCTCGAAATCAGCGAAGTTCCTCCATGTGAAGTTCCACTCAAGCTTCCATTCCTATCCTTTTCATAACCAATTTAGCAAAATCTCATTCTCTCTCATCCAACATTCTTCCCACATTCAAGGGAGTTCATCCAAGATCAAAGATCAAGCTTCAAAGAAGGTCCAATTCCTTACCTCTCTCTTTAAATTTCTTGTTTTTGCATAAATTACATTAGATTCATAATCTAGTTCTTACTTTAGTTCATACACATTAATATCTACATTTTCATTAGTATATTGCACATGCTTTATTTTTTTATAAAAAACCCAAAACAAGCAAAAAGAGGGTTGCACCCATAGATTCCGAACGGGATTTTCCATCACACGTTTTCAAAACTAAAACATATTTTTATAATCTACGGGATAAACCCCACCCCATGCCACATTCGAACTACGTGGAGTTTGATGCCTTTATAGGCTACATAGGCATTTTAGATTAAAACTTGATATTCGAGTCCAATTTTCCCACTTTCCAATTTTCCAATTTTCTCAATTTTCTAATTTATTAATTTCTATAAATCCCCCAATTTTCCTAAATTCCTCATTTTCATATTTATAACATTCTTGCATTAATGAACATATTATGTTTGTTAACATTTCATCCAACACATATTTTCGTTTGATAATAACGATCAATATTGCGATAAATGCACAAATCATATTTTCTATACATATTGTTTGGGAAAAATTCCTGTGGATGACTTCACTCTATCTTTCCCATGGTATGAGTTGAACTATTCCGATCTCCATTATATATACAAGCACACAGACTTCACGAAGAAATAAAGGAAAATAATGACAAAAGCCCATGAGAGACCAAAAGGGTGGGATGGGTTCCTAAAACCTTCCCATTCCGTAACTTAACCCCCGAACCCTCGAACTATTGGTGTCGTATGCATCAGTTTGTCTTTGATGCCTCTCTCTCGAGGCGAAAACATGTTCTTTTATCTGTTTTGTACAAAATAGGTTGGCAACTCCATCTCTTTACATTTACCCCACACCGACGACGGCCGAAGCATTCCTAAGTAAAAAAAGGAGGGGTGCGAGACCTTTTGAAATCCTCGCCCAGGCGTGCGATCTCGATCGGGATGGCGACTGTGGCGACTCTACTGGGGATTTTTCATAAGAGGGATATAATCTGTTTGCATGGGTGTTTTATTTTCTTGTGTGCATATGCACCTACCTATATGTATCCTTCATCTCCTCCATTATTTCTTATACATATATGTCTCATGCTAGTATCACTACTCACTCACACACTTGTAGAAATTCTCCATGTACACTTCACACCACGTGCACCTAGTATCACTTGTATCCACATGTTGCACACATCACTTATAAATCCATACTTAGGTGTCACTAACACACACCTCCACATATCACACTTGCATATATCCATTCTCACTCACACTTATCACACACCACATGTAGCTGATCCATGCTTAGGTTCACTACCATACACTCACTTGTAGATAATTACACACCACTAACTCTCATATAATCCATGCTTAGCATATTTTTTATACTTGTACATTATCCCCTGCTTGGCATGATTCTCATCAATAAAGATACTCTCTACATAAGATACTAATAAAGAATCATGCTTATTGAACACTACATCACCAAAGAGCATTGCTATTGACCAAATTTTGTCCTGTAACTGGGGGGTCACTTCGTGATGGGGCAGGTCCGGTAGGGCGCAGTTAGCCTAAGCAATACGACTCTCACCTTCCATTGGCCAAGTACCTTCGACGTATATCCAACGGTTCCCTCGGTATTTTGACGCTTGACCAAATTCATGACGAGAGGTATATCTAAGGGAACTTGTTCACTTATGTCGAGTATATCGAATTTTCTCTTACATGTACTGTCCCCACGAGGTATATAGTGAGGCAATTCACGTACACCCAGGTATATCAAATGTCTTGTCCACAGATACTGATTGCCCTAAAACCCAAGACATATATCGTGGAAGTCATGCTAAAGGGAGGAACACCTTCTAATTAACCCAATAACTGCATACTCGCATATAAGTGTCAAAGCTAGGACACTCATATTTAGTTTGTTGATTTCTACCCGAAACTCTTCCGAAATGACGGGTCGGCATGCCACCCAAATTTTCCCACAATTTTGAAAACAGGACCCTGCCCATGATCCTGGTAACAAGTCCAACCATATTTTGTACATATTTTTCAAACCCTATTTTTAAATGCTCAAGTCCCGTCCGGAATTTCTTTTGGATTTAGGTAAACCTAATAAGTGAAAACCTAATAAACATAATAATTTCTTTTTCGAAAAAGTGTCTAAAGATATTTTTCCTCTTTTATCAAAAATACCAAAAACATTTTTTCTTCCTTTTACAAAAAATAATTTCCTCCATTTACCTAAAAAGCATTTTGTTCTCATCTTTTCCAAAAATGTCAAAAACATTTTCCTTTTTCCTTCTTTTCCCAAAAAACTAAATCCTAAATTTTCACCTTCTCAGGCCGATTGCATACTCTTGGCCTGGATCCCTATTAGCTTCGGTCTTTAGTCGAACATCCCCGAAGCTCCATCAGTCCCCTCACTTCCTCCGAGTTCTAAATTTATTCGCTTTCTATGGAGAACAGAGACCAAGTACCGAATGTGTAGCCAGATTTGATGATGGTACTAGCCCAACTTACTACTAAGATTAACAACATTCAAATTGAGGTTCACGAGATGAAATGAAATTGGGTCCCTATTCTTAAAAAGCCTGAGGTCCTCTTCCCTCGAACTATGGGGAATCCCTCATCTGAGCCTATTTGTGTTCCCGAGGAATACCATCATGCTCCTCGTGCTCCTCCTGCTAATGGGACACTGCTAGCCCAACTTTTTATGTTGAATCTAGTCTATCCAGGGTCTAACTTACCAATGACCATTTATCCAAAGGAGGAAGAGTTGAACAAGGTCAAGGAAGACTTCAAAATGTTAACCAAGAAATATGACCAAGTCAGACTCACTAGAAACTACATGGACTACACCAATATGCCTCCCTATCCTCAAGCCCGATTTTCGAAATAGTTAAAGATGCCCAACATCAAGAAATTTGGGGGTAGTGGACCTACTATTGTTCACTCCGTAGTTATTACCGAGCCCTGACTCTCCTAGGGGCGTTCGAGTAAATAATGGTTGATATGGAAAATATAGGCCCCTGCCGTGGAAGGACTAAGATGGGCACGCACTGAAGCATTCCTGATGCACCCTTACATACACAGTCTACGGCCATACGCTAAAGGGTGCGGCTTCATATACTATAGGGTGCAGACTTACATGTCATGGACTTACATGCTACAGGGTGCGCCCCTATCTTGTTCCCTTAACTGGATGTATCCCTCTCCATCATAGCAGCAACAATAATGCACCTATATCTCGAATAAGTAGAGGTCCACACCTTGAGAAAGAGGACCTCATATCATCTCACCTGACCTCACGCAGGCCGAATCCCAAGATTTTTTATACTGATTCACAATCCAAAGACACTAAATTGGTGGAGGCATTGCTAAACACTCTACCTCCTTCGACATAGCTTGGGGGTTATTCATCACCATCATAGTCATCTCTTCGGCACTCCCGACATAATCACAGTTATGTATTCTCTTCTCTCATATACATTGTACGCTTATTGCGGCATTGTAAACTTTTATTACAATTCATATAATGAGAGTGTGGCACCAAAGTGGACGTAGGCTAATTTTATTAGCCAAACCACTCTATATCTTATCTTTTATCTCTCTTTACTTGCTCTATCTGTTTATTATGTATTTTACACTTGACTTGTTATTACGAGAACGATAAGGGACTATTTCTCGTATCATTAATCTGGCATCGTATGTGGGAAACGAGGTATTTCAATCTTGTTTCTCTATATTTTGGGTTCTTAAACACCTTATTTTATTCATGGGGATCCTTTAGATAATTATATCATCGGTGAATTTTGGTTATTGAACTCGTATTTTGTATACACACCCTCAAATGAGTATCGTATATATTCAGATCTGTCTATGGGACTCCTTTTTATGACCTTATATCTATTTTTTACATACCCCGATGATGTTACCTCACTAAGATAACACGAAAAAGTGAAAAGGGCAATAGCCTCGTAAAGGTTGGTAGCTAGGGATGAGATCTGTTTTCTCGTTTGCTACTTTCTTAGCCTATGATCTAGGGTTTACTACCATGATTTTGCCCTTATTGTGCACCTAAAGGTTAATTTGTCCAGGTTATACCCTAGTAGGTATGTTCCCCACGTGTTTCTTATGAAAAACTCAATTTTGGGGTTCCAATTTTTGGATTACTCCTTTCTGCCCAAGAAGGGATGTGACGTGGTAGTTTAACTGCCCTTCTACCGTAGCCCCTACCAGTGAAGTTGGTTTATAGCAGCTTCAAATCATCGAGGAATGGACTCAAGTGGTCTTAAGTTCAACCTTGGTGAATTCCACTCAAGGGCAACGGAAGTGCATATATATGCTTTACTGGCCGCGACCTCAACCATAAAATCATGCAACCATGCAAACGCTGCATCATAACTTAATATTTAGTTCATCCTATATTCTGTGATTACTCACTTCTGATAAGTTTTGTCTCAAATTATATATTTTTTAAAGACTAATAAAGAAGAAAATAGAGGGAGAGTCCAGTCAAAATGCAGAAATGAAGAATAAGATATCTCAGCTATACAACCACCTCAATCATCTGTATGAAAGTCATGCCTCACTCTAGGCTCAGGTAAAACCCTTGACCCAAAGGGTTATTATGCTAAAGGCGGAGACACCCAAAGTTATTGTCCAATCTGTAGTGGTCGCGACCATAGAAGCTACTGCCCTAGGGGTCGTAGTCCTGGACCAAAAGATGAAGAGGGTGAAGAAGGCAGAAGAAGACTTTGAGGTCTACACCCCTTTGATTTGTAGAATTGAAGACATCTTAGAGCTCATAAAGGGAGGCAAGTTACCGATGTTGCCAAAAAAGCAAAAGTCTCCTCCACACAAAAGGGATCGGGCCAAGTGGTGCAAATTCCATACTGACCATGGCCACGACATCGACACATGCCACTCCCTACAGAAAGAGATTGAAAGGCTTGTGAGGTAGAGGATGCTGCAGCAATTCCTGAAAAATGCTTAGAGGATGTAGCCTTTACCAAACAAGCCACATGATTAACCCCACCTTAGTCTATATTTCTGTTAAATCTGAAGTGTTGTCTTTACAACATAAGCATTGTATTTCCTTACAAATTTAACATATTTATCTGAGTGTATGAAATTATGATTACTTTGGATTATCCATGAAGAACATATTTAGTCATGTTCTATTTCTTGATTTCCCATTTATAGAAATCTTATGAATGACCTTCGTCTTTAACACATTTCAAGGGAAAGATGGCCAGTTATCTCGAAAGATTATTTATTTTGGGAATGATTCAATGGATCAATAATGCCAACTTGGAAACTCTATTTGTCTTACAACACCACTCATGGTGCAAGACCATATTCTTATATTCATAAGGACAACCATCCTTCAGTATATGTTACTATCAGCTTCAAGGGCTCAAATTTCCCCCTCTCATCTTTCGAGATGATTCAGGGGATGTCTATATATATATCCAAACATAGCTTGGGAAAGCTTTATAATACCTAGCTCAGGGAGGCCTAATAATAACCCAATTAAAGAGACTAAAGGAAGCTATGGAACCCAATCAAAGCGACTAAGAGAATGTACAAAAGTGGTTCCATAATAAAGAGACTAAAGGAAAGACACGAAATTCAATTGAAGCGATAAAAGGATGATAACATCATGAATCATTATAAATCTGCAGAAGGAAGTTGGCCTCAGCTCAGCATGCTGTCATAATTTTCCTCACAAAGGGCCTGGAAGGCACCGCAACCTTATCAATATGATTGCAGCCATTAAGGAGTCCATTCATTCATTTAGAAGATGAAACAGAGAAAAATGGTGGACATTGATGATGCTAAGATTTAGCATCACCGGATAAGTGATAATGAGCTCAAACAGTAGTAGCCATGGCAGCCATAGAGATGCAGGTATGTAAGTATGTAAGTGTATATGTGTGTAGAAGGGGATGAGTATAAGAGGAGTAAGATGATGATATATAGTGGTTCAGCCAAGTTGGCCTACATCCACTGTGAGTGTGTGATCCACTATGTATGGGCACTAATGGCCTTGGATACAATGCACATAAGCTCTCTCTCTCTACTGTGTGTACAAGCAGGGTTCTTAGCTAGGGTTGCGATTATCTGATCCCCTGTAGGGTTGTAGGTGACAAGTATATATAAGTCTTGGGGGGTGTAGTGTACCCCCCAAGTAAGCATGGTGCATATGAATGATGATCTAACCAATTCCCTGTTGACACCTGTAGATGCCAAATGATGGCATAATATTCCCTCACGTGAGGGTGTGATTCGGTTATAACGGTCTTCCACGTGTCATATGAGCCTCACGCGCACTGTTCCACGCGTCTCCCAAACCACGCGCTGAGATGATGTCACCCTCGGCCTATGATATGAGGCCGAGGGCAAAGTTCCCCCTGGTAGTATGGTCCAATTTAAGCCTCGTACTGTCGGCCCCTCGAAGGGTCGTCCGGGGCCTACTGAAGGGTCGGCCCCTCGAAGGGTCGTCCGGGGCCTGCTGAAGGGTCGGCCCCTCGGAGGGTCGTCCGGGGCCTGTTGAAGGGTCGGACCCTCGGAGGGTCGTCCGGAGCCTGCTGAAGGGTCGGCTCCTCGGAGGGTCGTCCGGGTCCTGTTGAAGGGTCAGCCCCTCGGAGGGTCGTCCGGGTCCTGCTGAAGGCCGAGTCCAGGAGGGGTCATATGGAGCCAAATGAGGGGTCGGCCCCTCGGAGGGTCGTCTGAAGGGGTTGCCTTGATCCCGGCAGTCAGGGGGTAAATATGGGTATATCAATCACCCCCCAGCCCTTAGCCATTGATGTTGTTGAGATGGCTGAGGGATAGTGTTGCTTTTGAGGCGGATGTATGGTCAGTGAGATGAGGGATGCCTGTCAACATGAGGTGACACTTGGGCGGTTGCCCACTGTCATCTCCAGTTCCCTAGGTAAGGCGGCTGTATGGTCAGTGAGATGAGGGATGCCTGTCAACATGAGGTGACACTTGGGCGGTTGCCCACTGTCATCTCCAGTTCCCTAGGTAAGGCGGCTGTACTATGCTTGGGGCTTTGTGCCCTAATGATATCCTCCTCGTGGGCTGTGTTTTGCTTTGGGAAGTGAGCCCCCTTAATTAGCAAAGATATTAAAAGGATTTTCAAATCCTTTTCCCCTTCTAGCTTCTTCTTCATCTTCGCGCCCTTACTTTCTCTCTCTACAATTCCAGCTAACTCCATAGCCGTTTCTTCGCTGATTTCTCCATCGCTCTTCACTCAGCCGTTGCTCTTGTTTCCAGGTACTCTTCTTTGCCTGAACTCTCCTCTAGCTCTTCCATTTCCTTTGTGTGTTGGGGTCGAACCCCTTTTAGCATTTTTCTAGTTTTTCTCGCATTTTTCTGGCATCTTTTCCGGCGAACGACTTCGACTGTTCTTGAGTGTTCTTGAGCGAACCTTTCATATTCCCAGTTTTAGATCCAAAAGTCATAGGTTGGTCAATTGGAGTTTGTTTGTGGTTAGATTAGTAAAATCATCTCAAGTGTTAGGTCTCCCCCTTAATGCTTAGGAGGCTTTACGATTTAGCAGACGAGTTTCCATCCTTGAGGGAGAAGTTCTTCATAGAGATCAGGCGCATAGAGGAAGAGGAGGAGAGGAGACGACGGGACGACCCCATTTGGGTACGACCCATCTTTCCCCTCCCCTTGAAGAAAATTCTGCCCTCTGAGCCACAAGGGTCGTCCTATCGTCCATCCGACAGTCAGACGTTTGAGGGTGGTATGGACGAGTGTGCGTCTTCACCTGCAGGTGCTGGTCCCTCTGGAAGGAGAGGGTCGTCTGAGGACGCCCAGGACCATCAGGCCGAGGGTGTGGGACCCTCTGAGGCTGTCCCTGTGACGGCCCTATCCCCCCATGCATTTCAAATGACTTTTCACGGTTCGCCCCCAAGAGGTGAAGAGGACGAGAGACAGGAGGCTGAGGGTTATGCTGAGGACTCTGATGATGATCCCATTGACACTTCTCACGCCTCTGCTTATGTTTCCACTGTGAAGGATCGTGACCTCTTGCTGTGGAGGCATCAGTTCGGCATAAAGTCCTCTGTGACTATGAGGGTTCCCAACCCCGATGAGCGAGTTTATCAGGGAGACGAGGGGGAGGTTGCTGTTTACGAGCAGATGCTTAGGGTAGGTGTTAGGTTCCCTCTGCATCCTACCATTGTTGAGATCCTGTCTGCCCTTGGGGTTTCCCCCTCTCAGCTCCCCCCCAACTCTTGGAGGGAAATTCTTGGCTATATATCTCTTTGGAAGAGTGTCTTCACAGATGAGCCCTCAGCAGACTTATTCATAGGTTGTTATAACATTACCTCATCGTCCAAGCAGCCTGGTTACTACCACTTAGGGGTCAGGAAGTCTGACAAGAAGATCCTTCATGTAGCCCAGACCTCAAATCATGACTGGAAGAAGAGGTATTTCTTCATCTCTGGGGACTGGGAGTTCCCCTCTGGGGTTGATCCTCTTGAAGATAGTCCGAGGGTTTCCCAGGTATGGTCCAAACCTTCCATGAGGGCACGGTCTGACCCTGGATTAAGTCAGGAAGAGAGGGTAATTGTTGACTATCTGAGGGACCAGGGGAAAGAGGGTGGACTTCCAAAATTTGAAGATCTAATGACCCCTCATCACCTCAAAGAAGTTGGCCTGAGGGTCGGCCCTTTGACAGAATTATGTGAGTGTTTTTCCATTTTCGCATTATGATTCCTTCTAAGTGTTCCCTCTTTGCCTCTGTATCTTTCTGACGTATTTCCTTCTTTTCAGGTCGTCCTGCGAACATTTCTGACCAATTGTGGGAGATGACTGCCCCCAGCTTGTTGTCCGGTCTTGGCAAGAAGAAAGGGAAGGAACCTCAGCAAGCCCAGAGGAAGTCAACGGCCGAGGGGCCGAGACCGGTAGAGCCGACCGTGGATAGTCGGAAAAGGAAGCAGCCTGAAGCTCCTGAGGGCTCTCGTCCTGATGCACGGACGAGGGCGAGGGCAGAAGTGTCTGAGGGGTCTGCCTCCAGCATGGGGGCATTTTGGTCTCAAAATTTAGCATCCTTGAGGTCTGACCCTTCTTCCCTCATAGCCAACTTAAGGGCGGCCAAGGTCTCCATGTTTTCTGCCCCTTCGGCCTCTGACTACGACTTTTTGTCGAAGATGCCCCCTGCCAAGGTGTATGATTACGGTCTGCATACCATGGCCCAGGTATTTGTTTCTACCGTACTTCCTCAGTTAATTTTTTGTCAATCTGTTCCCTCGGCCTCTTAATGTTTGCTTGTTCTTGTGCAGTCTATTTGTGCTTGGGCGTCGGCTACAAAATGGATGGCCGAGAATCAGCTGAAATTTCAAGAGGCTGACAGGGCCATTCAGCAGGAGGCTCTTCTGCAGACTGAACTGGATGCTGCAAAGGCTGAGCTGGGTACTGCAAGGGCTGAGCTGGAGGGTATGAGGGTTGAGCATACCGGGGTCTTGAATGAGCTACAGACGCAGCATGAGGCAGACCTGAAGGCCAAGGACGACCTTATTAAAGACAAGGATGCGGCCTTGAATAACCTGGGGGCTCACTTCAAGACCGAGCTTGAGGGTGCAGTAAGGAAGGCCGGGGCCGATGCTGTTGAGGCCTATAAGGTTTCAGACGAGTTTCAAGGCTTCGGCCTTGAGTATCTTGAGAGGGGAATTAGGACGGCCTGTCGGTGGGTCGTCCTAAAATTTGTTGATGCAGTGACGACTATCCGCCCCTCCCTTGAAGCCGTCCAGCTAGATGACCCCTTAATTGCTGAGGCCTTGGCACAGGTTGAATCCCAAGTCCACGTTGAGGGTACCGGCACATCTGAGGATCTGCCTCTAGTGGTCGTAGATGAGACCCCTGTAATCGATGTGCCCTCTGAGTGTGCTCAATAGGGTGGCTGTCTGTGGCCCACACCCTCTTCTTGTAACATTTTTTTTTGTATTTTTGTTGATCAAACATTTCCCTTATTTGTAATATAATCACTGTCTTCTATTCCTGTCTTTGCTTTGTGATGCTTAGAAATTAACAATATTACCAACTCCTCCCTCGTCATTTTGAGGGTAAATGGGGTCGTCTCTCCCATTTGCCCTCTTCATAGCCGAGGGTGTTTACCACCAAATTATGGTGTTTTAAATCAAGTCCACCCTCGTCTTTTTGAGGGGAGTGGAGGGGTCGTCCCCTCCACTGGTCCCCATTATAGCCGAGGGATCAACTAACCTAATTAATGGATTTTAATATAGTCTTCCCTCGTCTTTTTTGAGGAGAGTGGAGGGGTCGTCCCCTCCACTGGTCCCCATTATAGCCGAGGGTTCAACTAACCAAATTAATGGATTTTAATATAGTCTTCCCTCGTCTTTTTTGAGGAGAGTGGAGGGGTCGTCCCCTCCACTGGTCCCCATTTTAGCCGAGGGTTCAACTAACCAAATTAATGGATTTTAATCTAGTCTTCCCTCGTCTTTTATGAGGAGAGTGGAGGGGTCGTCCCCTCCACCGGTCCCCATTATAGCCGAGGGATCAACTAACCAAATTAATGGATTTTAATTTAGTCTTCCCTCGTCTTTTTTGAAGAGAGTGGAGGGGTCGTCCCCTCCACTGGTCCCCATTATAGCCGAGGGTTCAACTAACCAAATTAATGGATTTTAATATAGTCTTCCCTCGTCTTTTTTGAGGAGAGTGGAGGGGTCGTCCCCTCCACTGGTCCCCATTATAGCCGAGGGTTCAACTAACCAAATTAATGGATTTTAATTTAGTCTTCCCTCGTCTTTTTTGAGGAGAGTGGAGGGGTCGTTCCCTCCACCGGTCCCCATTATAGCCGAGGGATCAACTAACCAAATTAATGGATTTTAATTTAGTCTTCCCTCGTCTTTTTTGAGGAGAGTGGAGGGGTCGTCCCCTCCACTGGTCCCCATTATAGCCGAGGGATCAACTAACCAAATTAATGGATTTTAATATAGTCTTCCCTCGTCTTTTTTGAGGAGAGTGGAGGGGTCGTCCCCTCCACTGGTCCCCATTATAGCCGAGGGTTCAACTAACCAAATTAATGGATTTTAATCTAGTCTTCCTTCGTCTTTTTTTAGAAGAGTGGAGGGGTCGTCCCCTCCACTGGTCCCCATTATAGCCGAGGGTTCAACTAACCAAATTAATGGATTTTAATCTAGTCTTCCCTCGTCTTTTTTGAGAAGAGTGGAGGGGTCGTCCCCTCCACTGGTCCCCATTATAGCCGAGGGTTCAACTTCCCATGCATGCTAGGACTGACAATAGGATGAAGGAAACACTGATATTTCTCATTAATTTTCTAAGTGTTCTGTTGGAGCAACCCCAATTACAATTATGGCCTTTCAAGACCTTACAACACTACTGATAGTATTTCTTCAAATGATCTGCATTCCAGGGGTTTGAAAAAGGTTCCCCTTCTAAGTTTTCTAGCCTGTAGGTCCCTGGGACAACTTCATCGATGACCCTATATGGGCCATGCCAATTAGGATGGAGCTTGTTGGGTTTCTGCCAAGTCTTTTTAAGAACCAAGTCTCCCACTGCGATAGGCCTCTGTTTCACCCTTTGGTTGTAAAACTTTGCGGTCCTCTGCTGGTAGGAAGCTTGCCTTATCTCAGCATCCTCCCTTCTTTCCTCAATCAGGTCTAGGTCAAGTCTTCTCTCTTCCATATTCCCCTGGGGATCATACATTTGGACCCTATGAGTAGGAAACTCCACTTCGGTGGGGATGACTGCTTCTGATCCATAAGCTAACATGAATGGGGTCTCCCCGGTAGGGGTCCTTACTGTCGTCCTGTATGCCCACAATACTGCATATAACTCCTCGACCCATCTTCCTTTTGCCTCCTCAAGCCTCTTCTTAATCCCATCTAGGATTGTCCTGTTCGTAACTTCGGTTTTCCCATTGGCCTGAGGTCGGCCTGGGGTGGAGAAAAATTGTTTGATACTTACCCTCTCACAGTACTTCTGTAAAGAGGCATTCTTGAACTGGGTCCCGTTATCCGAGATGAGGGTGTTGGGTAGACCATATCTGCATATCACATTCTTCCAGATGAACTGGAAGGTCTTCTGCTCCGTGATCGTGACCATCGGCTCGGCCTCTACCCACTTTGAAAAGTAGTCAATTGCTACGATGAGGAACCGATAGTTATTGACTGCTCTCGGTAAGGGTCCTACCAGATCAATCCCCCATATTGCGAACGGCCATGGGGATGTAATGGAGGTGAGAGGCTGGTGAGGTTGGTGAGGGATGGTAGCAAATCTTTGGCATTTATCACACTTTTTAACATATGCGGCGGCATCTTTTCCTAAGGTCGGCCACCAGTAGCCTTGGGTGATCACCCTCTTTGCCAAGGATCTACCCCCAATATGGCTTGAACACGACCCTTCATGCAGGTCTTGCAAAATGGAAGGGACCTCTGAGGGATGCACACACCTAAGTAAGGGGAGCAGAAACCCCTTTTTATACAGCGTGTCTCCGATGACAGCGAACTTTGCAGCCCTGTACCTCAGCTTCTTCCTCTCTTGGCTCGCTTCTGGCATCTCTCCCCCTCTAATGTATCTGATCAGGGGGTCCATCCATGAAGGTTCTTGAGAAACATTCATGCAAACACCAAGTGTTCCCTCGTCGTCTTCGATAGTTGGTCGAAGCAAGATTTCTACCGGGACTGTCCTCCTTATGTCTGTCCTAGTAGCTGAGGCCAACCTTGCAAGGGCGTCAGCACGGCCATTGTCGATCCTAGGTATCCTCTTGAATTTCACTTCTTTGAAGTTTTTCAGCAATGACCTCACCTTATCAAGATACCTAGCCATCCTCTCGTCTTTGGCCTCATAGGCTCCTAGTATCTGATTCACCACCAGCCTTGAATCACTGTGAACCAAAATTTGGCTGACACTAAGGGATTTGTCCAAGGAGAGGCCAGCTATCAAGGCCTCATACTCAGCCTCATTGTTGGAGGCTTTGAAATTGAACCTCAGGGCGTACTCGACGTCTGTACCATCGGGTGCTGATAGTATCAGTCCAGCACCACTTCCACTATCACATGAGGACCCGTCAACGAAGAGGCTCCACGGAGTCTTTCCTTCAGAAAAATTTCCCTCAGAGAGGGACCCCTGTCTAAAGATGTATCTTCCCTCTTCGTTTTCAGTCACTTTCCTTCTAGCGGTGCTCGTCTCAGCCATTTCTGCGGGTGTGTCTGCGGGTCTGTCTTCTGTATCTGCCTTCCCGAGGGTCTCACCCTCGGCCTCATCTTCTTCCCATGTGAACTCAGCCACGAAGTCTGCCAAGGCTTGCCCCTTAATGGCTGTCTTAGGCTGATACACAATGTCAAATTCCCCCAACTCTATAGCCCAGGTCATTAGCCTTCCTGATTTTTCAGGCTTGTGTAGGACCTGCCTCAGAGGAGAGTCAGTAAGGATGACCATAGTATGGGACTGGAAGTATGGTTTCATCTTCCTTGAGGCATGGATCAAGGCATAGGCCAACTTCTCCATCCTCGGGTATCTCTGCTCTGGCCCCCGGAGTGCCTTGCTGTTGAAATATACGGGCTTCTGTATCCCATCTTCGTCTCTTACGATTGCTTCACTGATAGCGGATTCTGAGACAGCAAGGTACACGTACAGTCGTTCACCCTGCACGGGTCGTGACAGCAGCAAGGGAGACCCTAAGTATGATTTCAGCTGCTTGAAAGCCTCATCACACTCTTCGCTCCATTCAAAGGCTTTCCTGAGGATCTTGAAGAATGGTAGACACCTGTCTGTAGCCCTTGACACAAATCTGTTCAAGGCAGCCACCCTCCCTGTGAGCCTCTGAACGTCTTTAATGGACTTGGGGGTCTTCATCTCAATAAGGGCCTTTATCTTTTCAGGATTGGCCTCGATGCCTCTTTGATTGACAATGAACCCCAAGAACTTCCCCGCTCCGACCCCGAAGACACACTTGGCCGGATTGAGCTTCATTTTGTATTTGTCCATTGTATTAAAGGTCCTTTCCAGGTCTACCACATGATCCTCTGCCTTCAGACTCTTAGTCAGCATGTCATCTACGTAAACCTCCATAGACTTCCCAATTTGGTCTTCGAACATTTTGTTTACGAGGCGCTGGTACGTTGCCCCCGCATTTTTTAGGCCAAAGGGCATGACCCTGTAACAGTATGTCCCCTTGTCAGTGATGAAGGCGGTCCTCTCCGAGTCCTCAGGGTTCATGAAAATCTGGTTATACCCTGAGTAGGCATCCATGAAACTCATGAGCTCATGGCCTGCGGTAGCGTCTACCATCTGGTCGATGCGGGGGAGAGGGAAGCTGTCTTTGGGACAATGCTTGTTGAGGTCTGTGAAGTCCACGCACATTCTCCACTTGCCGTTGGCCTTTGGGACGATGACTGCATTGGACAGCCACTCAGGGTAGATGACCTCTCTGATAAATTCAGCGTCTTCTAATTTTTTAACCTCATCCCTGATGACCTCATACTTTTCTCTAGAGTAAATCCTCCTCTTCTGCTTTATCGGCTTCACTCCCTCTACCACATTGAGTTTGTGGCACATGATTTCAGGGTCGATCCCTGGCATATCTACATGACTCCACGCGAAGACGCTTCGCCTTCTCCTCAACAGTTTGATGAGGTCTTCCTTGATACTGGGATTCAGAGATTTGCCAACTTGGACGGTTTTTCCCGGGTCATCCTCATCGAGGATGATGGGTTCTACCTCCTCAGCGGCCTCTCCTTTTTTGAGCTTCGTCTCATCCCTGGGGTCTAGGGTATCAATGTTGTAAGTGGCTGTAGCCCTCTTGTGTGCCTCCCTTTCTTCAGCGGAGTTGTAGTAGCACTCTCTCGCTGTCGTCTGGTCTCCCTGAACTTCCCCCACCCCATAAGGGGTAGGGAACTTAACCATCTGGTGGACCGTGGACGGCACAGCTTCAAACCCCTTGAGGGCCACACGTCCCAGTATGATGTTGTATGCCGAAAACACATGCTCATCCAGCACAAAGAAACTGACCCTCTTGGTGAGCCATCTCGGCCACTCGTCCCTCATCCTAACATCAGCCTCATATATTCCTAGGGGGTGAACCTTCTCCCCACTGAACCCAATCAATGGATGATGGTATGGGACAAGTCTGGCACGACTGAGGCCCAAGGCCTTGAAGCATGGCCAAAACATCACATCTGCGGATGAGCCCCCATCCACCAGGATCCTCGGCACTTCGCACCCGTGCACCCTAGTGGTGATGACGAGAGGGTCATCATGCGGGGCCAATAGGCCCTTGAAGTCCATTCTTGAAAATCCCATAATCAAAGTGTCCATATCAACCTTCTTCCTTTTTTCTGACTTGACCTCTACGGAGGTTGAGTGCACCGTCTTCATCACTGCCTTAGCCTCAGCGACATGGGCCTTCCTGTCGGCGACCTCAGACCCTCCTCCTGCTAAACCCCCGGAGATCATTCCCACCCCGAGCGAGATCATATTGAGCCTCTTGACAGGGCCTTGGTCGTCTCTCGGCGGGAGGTCAGGGTCGTCCTCATCATCAGAGGGGTCGTCCCCTCTTTTTTGAGGACCTTCTCTGCAGGTATCGACTCGCTTCTTTCTGGGGTCGTCCCCTCGGCCCCTCTTGAAGTCGGCTTTATCGACGTACTTTCTGAGCTTCCCTTCCTTCAGCATCTTCTCAATCTCATCTTTCAGAGCAAAGCATTTGTCTGTTACGTGGCCGTGGTCTTGGTGAAATTCACACCACAGGTTCCTATTTCTCTTGCCGGGGGCTGCCCTCAGCTTCTCAGGCCACTTCAGCGTTCGGTCACTCTTTATCTCATTGAGGATCTGTTCACAGCTGACCGTCAGAGGGGTGTACCCCGCGAACTTATCATCCATGGTCCTCTTCTTCCCCTCTTTGTTCTTCTTGAGGTATTTATTCCCACTTGCACCTCCTTTTTCGTCTTCATGTTTTGTGGCCATCGCCTCTTCGGCGTTCATCACCTTCCCTGCTGTTGACAACAGCTCAGCCATCGTCCTCGGAGGGTCTTCGGCCAGCTTCCATAATAGCTTCCCCTTCTGGAGCCCTCCAATCAGGGCTGTCATAGCTATGCTCTCCTCATAGTCTTCCACCTCCAGCTTCTCTTTATTGAATCTGGCTATGTAGTCTCTCAGAGTCTCGTTCTTTCCCTGCTTAACATAGAGCAGGTGTGTGGTCTTCTTCTGTGGCCTCACCCCAAAGCAGAAATTATGAATGAACAGGTCTGCCAACTGCTTAAAGCTTCCAATAGAATTTTTTGGAAGAGATGTGTACCAGACATGCGCAGCCCCTGTCAAGGTACCAGAGAAGGCACGACATCTCATCTCATCTGAGATAGAGTATATGTCTGCTGCGGATTGATACATCTCCACGTGGTGGACAGGGTTGGTGCTCCCATCGTATCTTGGGGTGACCACAGGAGGCCTGAACTTTGATGGCGTGGGGAAGTTGACTATCTTTGCCACAAAGGGTGAGCCTATGGTGTATCCCCTCTGAAGAGGGTCCCGGCTCTTCAGTATGTCGCCAATATTATCCTCTAACCTCTGGATTGAGTCATTCCAGGGCCTCACAGGGTCGGCCTGGCCAATGTTATCCCCTGCTGCCTCTCGGAGGTGGATGGAGGGCTCCGCTACGGCAGGCCTGTGTCGGCTGTTTACTTCCCTTTGGCCGTCATCCCGTCTTTGGGGTCGGCCTTCTGCTTCTTTCCTAGATCTCGCTGCGCTTCTTGACTTGGACAACTTGTCCCGCAGGTCATTCACTGGGCCCAGCCTCTCGAAGGCCGACCCCCTGCTCAGGCGGTCAAAAGCCGAGCCTCTTGGGCGATCATCAGGGTTTGGTCTCCCGCACTTTCCTCTACTGTCCTGGAGGGGTCGTACTGTATTGTTGGAGACCTCATATGGCTCCCAGCATTCTACTGGAGCCTCTTCTTCCTCCAGATCATCATACCTGTCCTCGGGGCAAGGGTTTCCTTGCCTCCCCAGGCGCAAACGCCGGGGGTCAGCAACATCCCTACGCCGCTGAGGGGGTGGCAGGTCTTTATGTGGTGCCTGGGGTGGTCCCCTGGCCTCATGATGTCCTGGAGCTGCTGCCGGAGTAATCATCTCAGGTGAGACCCCTGGTGGTCTCAGTATATTCTGACTTAGAGCTGTAAATTGCTCTTGCATCATCCGCTGGCTGGCTGCTAGAGACTTTAGGGCTGCTGCCACATCAACCATCTCAGACTGAGGTGGTGGCTGACTGGAACTGGGTCTTCCCCCATCATCCGGCGGGGGAAGTGGTGGCGGTGGCATCTCAGGTGCCATGTGCTTGAGCTATGAAGAGCTGAACTGAAGAAAATACTGGTTAGCTTGGGAACCTTAGTGGGTCTCTTTCAATGGTGAAACACCTCCTCTCAGGGGGAGTGTTGGTTCACCACCAGAGTGCCCAGTGAGGTCAAGCTGTACAAAGGAAGAGATGTCTTCTCGTTCCCACAAACGGCGCCAAACTGATGATGCTAAGATTTAGCATCACCGGATAAATGATAATGAGCTCAAACAGTAGTAGCCATGGCAGCCATAGAGATGCAGGTATGTAAGTATGTAAGTGTATATGTGTGTAGAAGGGGATGAGTATAAGAGGAGTAAGATGATGATATATAGTGGTTCAGCCAAGTTGGCCTACATCCACTGTGAGTGTGTGATCCACTATGTATGGGCACTAATGGCCTTGGATACAATGCACATAAGCTCTCTCTCTCTACTGTGTGTACAAGCAGGGTTCTTAGCTAGGGTTGCGATTATCTGATCCCCTGTAGGGTTGTAGGTGACAAGTATATATAAGTCTTGGGGGGTGTAGTGTACCCCCCAAGTAAGCATGGTGCATGTGAATGATGATCTAACCAATTCCCTGTTGACACCTGTAGATGCCAAATGATGGCATAATATTCCCTCATGTGAGGGTGTGATTCGGTTATAACGGTCTGCCACGTGTCATATGAGCCTCACGCGCACTGTTCCACGCGTCTCCCAAACCACGCGCTGAGATGATGTCACCCTCGGCCTATGATATGAGGCCGAGGGCAAAGTTCCCCCTGGTAGTATGGTCCAATTTAAGCCTCGTACTGTCGGCCCCTCGAAAGGTCGTCCGGGGCCTGCTGAAGGGTCGGCCCCTCGAAGGGTCGTCCGGGGCCTGCTGAAGGGTCGGCCCCTCGGAGGGTCGTCCGGGGCCTGTTGAAGGGTCGGACCCTCGGAGGGTCGTCCGGAGCCTGCTGAAGGGTCGGCTCCTCGGAGGGTCGTCCGGGTCCTGTTGAAGGGTCGGCCCCTCGGAGGGTCGTCCGGGTCCTGCTGAAGGCCGAGTCCAGGAGGGGTCATATGGAGCCAAATGAGGGGTCGGCCCCTCGGAGGGTCGTCTGAAGGGGTTGCCTTGATCCCGGTAGTCAGGGGGTAAATATGGGTATATCAGCCATTATTAGAATTGCTAAAATGTTGCGGTTGGGTTGCAAAACAGTTGCAACCTCTGAATTGCAACATCAATACTTGGAAAATAGAAAAATTAAAGAGGTTAAGCTGCAGCCCCAAAGTGATTTTTCTTTGGCACCCCCGCTTCGGGGTGACAACCACAATATATTGAGTGAAAAATCCAAGGCAAAATACAACTGGACGCAGCTTATTCGAAAGAGCCATTTACAAGGTGTTGTCGTGACCTTATATCTACATTCCAATTTCAGATGTTGAAGAATAATATTTGCAAGTCATTCATTAAAACAATCAAATATGGAGGTAGAATTCATTCAAATATCAAAATAGATAATAAGGGAGTAAGCGAAGGAGCATTTAAGACAAACAGATAGATCAAAGGCTATAGCCTTGGCAAAAAGATTGAAATGTTAAGTTTTACAGACAAGTGATCGCAACCTAAAATAAAGTTCAAATGTTAATGGGCCGCAGCCTAGTGTACATCACAAAAAGGAGAAATTCCTAGGCTTAAGACCTAGCATCATCTTCCGCATCTCCTTCTTCTCATTCTGCAGCTGTCTCAGTTTCTTCATCATCAGCAACAACCTCTTCCACCAGCTTCCTTGATCTCTTCTTTGTCGTAGCCCTCATCTCATCCACGTAGGCACTATGTTATACATCACCAACACTCTAGGACATGACCTGGTCCTTGGAATCTGGAAAGTTTTTATCCACCCTATATATTAACTCTGGAATAGTCACGGATGTATGCCTTATTATTGGTGAGGAAGAAGTGTTTTGATTTCTTATAGTCTGCCACGATAACTTTTGTGGCCTGTTGGAGGGCTGCAGAGTGGGACTCCTCCATATGCTTGATGGCCGTGGCATGATCGGTCTATTGTTGAGATTTTTTTTTGAGTTCCTTCAATTGGGATTCAAGTATAGAGGAAAGTTTAGTAGCCTCTGCAGCCTTTGCTTGTTATGTTACCAAAGAGGCTGCAGCGGTTATCAGTTTTCCCTCTCCATCCTCCTTAGCCTTGACAGCAACATCAAGGTACATTTGAACTGCTTGAAGTGCCACGTCAATAGACACTTTTCCATCCTCAAAGGAAGACTTCTTGGCATTCTCCAAGTCTATTAAATGGACCCTCTTCGCGGCCTCTTTTAATTTTTAGAGGCCCTCATACTTCAGCTTTTTGGACACCACAACATCGGCGGCCTAAAAAGAAATTTAATGTTAGAAGGAAAAATGAGTTACAAGAAGAAAGTATTGAGAATGCAAATTTGCACTTACCCTCAGCATGTTGTGTAGAGCATATTCTTTAAGGTGCTCTTGGTCCTCATCCACTAGACGACCTAGGTTCATCTTGTGGACTGCCCCAGCAGTTGTGTCCCATGATGAATGGGGATTTAGTCTCCTCAATTGGGGCCGCGGACGGCCATCAGGACCAACACTGACACGACTTTAGGGAGGTGCCGGGTTGGCATTAACATCTATTATTATTGGAGGAGGGGGTAAATTTGAAGTATTGGTTTGGGAAGTGTCGCGGCCTTGCTGAGGCTCAGAACCAGAAGGCAGTAAGCCCGTCGCGGCAAGATGACTGCCGATGTCATCATCAAATTGGCCTTCAGACCTATCTTGATGAGCAAAATACTCAACTTGAATTATGGGCGCGGCAGGAGATGCTTTCTTGCCCACAGTCGGTGTGGCAGGATGCTTGGACTTGACCCTTTTTCTCTTCTTCTGTCTGGTTATGTTTTTGAGGGAATCCACATCCTCATCCATTTCAGCCAATTGAGCTTCTAGAAGCTCCCTATCTATCTCCTCACCTCATGCAGAAATGAAGCGAAGTCAAAATTTGGAGGTGTAAAAATAATGGTCCGGGTGTTGATAAAGTAAGGGATTAATACCTTCCGTAGCCATAACTTTGGGCAGAGACTTGTTGGTGAAGTAAACTCCTTCAAAAATTGAGGCCGAAGTCACGAGGTGATAAACTTTTTGTCATTAGCACTTACTGCTGCAAGTCTTCTTATATTACTCTCTTGCTGCTCACTAAGGGGCAAATTGTTAAGAGCTTCACAGAAAGTTCAATATTAGTACAAAAGCAAAGAAAGGAATATCGAAAATACAATTGTTAAACAATAAACGCGAGCACAATTGAAAGGGCTGCAACCTTATTTACCTAGCTTTGAGAGACGCCCCACTGTCGCGGCATCCTAAATGATTTTTCCCTCTCAAGTTTCATCTAGGTGGATCTCCCACACTTCTCTGAAAATATAAAAATACTTGCCCTTCCAATTTTTTACACATGGTCTCATCATTGCTGCGGATGATAAAGTAGTAATACCACGCAAATTTCACAGAGTTTTCCTTTGGGCGATAAAAATAGGTAAACTCCGCGGGAGTTATGTCTCTCCTTAATTTATTCTTCCACAACACTATTGATACAAGAATTTCTCACCAACCATTAGAATTTAGTTGGGCTAGGTCTAACCTCATTTCCTAGAAGATTCTCCTAATTAGGACTAGAACAGGTAGCCGCGACCCATATACAAATGCCTGGAGGGGGAAGTAGATCCCATCATTAGTAAGAGTGGTGTAAGGAGTTTGTTCTGCGATAGGTGCTGAGAAGACCAAAATTTCAGGAAACTCAAATGCTTGAGACACTTTATTAACCCACTCCTGAGTCATAATTTTGTGAACATTTATGAAAGCCCCCAAATTTTAAAAATATGCTCTTCAATTAAATATTAATTTCTTTTAAGTGTGGAATAGGATGGTTCAACACAACACACACAACCTTCAAATTTTAATTTCCTTCAAATTAAAATTAAACTCAACTAAAGTGAAATAAAATTAATCCAACATAAATATTCACTTAAACAAATTTAATTTAACCCAAGTCCTAAAATTTGCCTAACAAGATTAATTCATTTTATTATGTAGGCCAAACCAAATTTTATTAAATTAAAACTATCTTGACTTGAATTAAATTAAATTAAACTTCACCCAAACTAATTTTAAGCACCAAATTATATTAGTGTGATAATTAAATCAATTTTATCTTGAATTATCCTAAGCATGCGTTCTAAATGATTTTTGCAAGATAAAGATAAACCAATCACACTACACGCCGATGTACGAGGAAAACCCAAATGGAAAAAACCTCGAATGCCCGAGGCCTAACAAATACACTAAGTATGGAATTACAATTATAAAACAGTAGACTTACACCAACAACTTGACTCCGTCAAAGCCTTGATGCTCCTTCTTGTAAACATCTCTGCTTAGTAGATAACCATGGACTCCTCCACGATCTCTAAATCCATCGATGGGTCTCTTGGTCACCGTCACTCTCACACAAAGGCTAAAAAGATCTTTAACGCGATAATTTATTGCTCTCGCTCTGATACCAATTTGAAAGCCCCTAGATTTTACAAATACGCTCTTCAATTAAATATTAATTTCCTTTAAGTACGGAATAGGATAGTTCAACACAACACACACAACCTTCAAATTTTAATGTCTTTAAAATTAAAATTAAACTCAACTAAAGTGAAATAAAATAAACCCAACATAAATATTGACTTAAATAAATTTAATTTAACCCAAGTCCTAAAATTTGCCTAACAAGATTAATTCATTTTATTATGTAGGCCAAACCAAATTTTATTAAATTAAAACTATCTTGACTTGAATTACATTAAGTTATACTTCATCCAAACTAATTTTAAGCACCAAATTATATTAGTGTGATAATTAAATCAATTTTATCTTGAAATATCCTAAGCATGCATTCTAAATGATTTTTTCAAGATAAAGATAAACCAATCACACTACACGCCGATGTATGAGGAAAATCCAAATGGAAAAAATCTCAGACGGCCCTGGCCTAACAAATCCACTAAGTATGGAATTATAATTACAAGAAAATAGACTTACACCAACAACTTGACTCTGTCCGTGCCATGACGCTCCGTCTTGTAAACACCTTCACCTGGTAGATAACCATGGACTCCTCCACGATCTCGAAATCCACCGATGGGGATCTTGGTCACCATCACCCTCACGCGAATCCTTTCTTCGAGTGGGAACACCGCGACACGCAAAACGAACTCTTTTTAGGGATGGAGAATAACCCAAACTCTCTTCTTGATGGTGTAGAGAAAACCAAGTGCCAAATAAACTCTCAAAGAAAAAAATATATATAAGGGAACTTGGAAGTAAACAAACTATTGGTGTGTAGAGTTTTGGAAGAATTTTTTAACTCATGAATTCAAAACTCAAAACATGAACTTTTTGGGCAAAACATATTTTCTTTCTAGAGAAGGGAAAGTCTCAACAAGTTACATAGAAAAATCTTGTTCCCTCACATAATATGGCTGCTAAAAGTTAGTTGAACAAGTGGAAAACATGGGTGGTTAAAAATGAAAACTGCCAAAATTTTTGTTTTCGCACGCAGGGTCGTTCGAACGACTTTCCTAGGTTGTTCGAACAACAACGTTTGAATGAAAATGCATAGGGAAAATAGGATAAAATCTCATTGGAAAAACTCGTTCGAGAGAGGATAATAGAACGAAACTTCTAACATAAAAATAGAGAGTTTTTCGAAAAACTCGTTGGCAAACTCGTTCGAACGACATTCTCGTTCGAACGACATTCTCGTTCGAACAAAAAAGCAGAAAATCCCATTTTTTATTTTTTAAGCCCAAAAACTTTTAAACAAAGTTCTAAAATATTTTTTGAATAGTAAAAGTCATTTTAAATTAAAATTACACATATAAAATATTCCAAGTCTCCTACATATATAAAATTTCTTTCATACCTTTGGAAACCATGGAATCCAATTGTGGTTGACGTATAAATGAGGCACTAAACTCGATAATGATGAAGCTTTAATTTCTCGGCCACTACGTCTTCAACACAAACTCGTTATAGGATTGGATGGATACACATGACACTCTATCCTTGTTTGGAATTGAGCCAACGCTACATAAGGCTCAATTGGAAATTTGGGTGTTTACAAATCTCCCCCTTGGCTATTCCGGGATAAAATCATTCAAAAAGTCCCAGAGGGCCGTCAAGATCATCTAGACACAACATCCCATCCAAATTAAATAAAAAATACAAACGCTATTGATACGACCCAAGTATGTGCTTTGCCGCTTTAAAAAGATGCCGCTAAAAGAAATTCCTGCACACTTAAGCAAACCACTGAACGCATACGGAATATCGAAATATTAAATGCGATTTAAATAAATACCAAATTCTCCCCCTAACATAAGTCTCTCCCTTTATCAAATATGATCTACCTAAGATGGTCGCGACTCCCCCTAAGTTAAATCTCATAAACTAAAGGTTTAGATATCATCTCTCCCCCTTTTTGTTCAGGAATAGACAAAGGATAAAGAAAAAGTAAAACATGATTGTGCATAAAGTGATAAGAGCATTAAAGCATAGAGGCAACGATAAAAAGTAACTAATCCAAAATAAGGGTAAATATATACTAACTTATGATGCAAGAAAAAAATGATACGAACTAAATTGTATTTAACATAAGCATGGGATATCAACCAAAATACGCAACAAGATAGATACCAATTAATTAATTAAAAGCATGAATGGATTATCTAACATGGAAAAGACTAAAAAATAAACAACATATCATATATATGAATACACAATAGATATAAAGATAACATAAGTATACATATATAGATATAAACACATAAATGAAACAAAATAAAATAACTAAAATGAGTTTTCCACACTCTTATAGCATAAATGTGTCATATGGAAACGGAAGTGAAGGGTTGTGAACAAGATACCAATGAATTAAAATCCAATCACTTCAACATGTTCACGGAGTTCTTATTTGATTGCAAAACTTTATCAATGAGGATTTAGTCTTATGTGACAAGATGAAGTGAACTCTATGAACAAACAAGAACAATGCATAGAATCCTAATATATTGATGATTGTACAAACTAATAGAGCCATGATAATGAAAGCGCAACTAGGATAAAAGAACATTGTGCAAAACGGTTGATATACCATCCAAACTCCCTCAAAATATGCATATAATACTTTTGAATGAATATACCAAACTTAACAAAATAGGCCTTGGCAAGTATTTTTCTTTTAATGCCATATTTTTCTTTTAGTCCTTTGGACCACGTATTTATTTTAGGTCCATTACAAACGGTGGCTTACTCGCAAAGGATAATTTTTCCTTTCCCCGTGCACATTCATATATCAAATTTTTATCAAATAAATCTCACGTGCAATGGATTTAAAATGCACAAATCCTCCTAGGTCACAAGATATGTAGATGACTAGATTGGAAGGAGAACACCTCACAAAGCTCAAATATACGCGCAAAGTTAAAATTTCAAAAGAGCTCATTTATGTGTGTGAAAAGGCATGTAAAAGTGAATCCATTAAGCAAGTCAAACTTAAACTACTCCATGTAACCATGACAAAGAACATTTTAAGGATTGAAAATTTTAACCAAAAGTTCTAGCCACATGGGAGCGAAATGATAGAATTCAAACACAAACATATGCTACAAAAGGTGCGTCAAACTAAAATACACACACACAAAAAAAATTGAAAATTTTAATCAAACAAAAATAATTTACTCAGAAGATAAACAAAAATCATTTGTATTTTTCATTAAGCTCAAATAACTTATGAAAATAAAATAACAATGATAAACAAAATCTTTTTGTATTTTTCATTTAATGAAGACTAAAATGAAAAGAAAAAATTACAAAAGATATACACAAATCATAATTCTAGCATGTGATTAATCATGGAGCATAGGCTAGAAAAATGACAACAAGTATACAACTAGCATGAAGACCAAAAGCTAGAGTATGCAAAACAAGCAAGCAATCACCCATAAGATATATCATGTGATGAGTCCTGTGCAAGCATGCGAGAATCAACAAGTTTAACATCCAGGGACTCTAAAAAAGATTTCTTAATCCAAGTAGATGTATATCAACAATGATGGGATTTGGGAACCAGTGAAAAATTAGACACAGACTTCCTAGGACTTCTTCTAAGATCAAAACAAAATGGTCTAAGATGACCTTTCCTACCACAATGTGCGCATGTGTAAATACGAGGAATGTAACCTAAGGTGAGACCTTTTCTAATGTCCTTGGACAAAGTTGACCCTCTAAAACAAACAATGATCTTGGATTTAGAAACGAAAGCATTAGAACAAGACGATCCAGAACAACTATAACAACTACTCGAGTCATGTAAATTATTTTTCAATTTTAAAATTTCGGACTCAAGTAATAAATTAGACTCTTGAAATTTTTGGGTCTCCTTCTTTAAATTTTCAATATCCCTTAGAAGGTTATCAAGCTCCCCCTCAAAGTGAGCAAACTTGTCCCTAAGAGTATTTTCTCGTGCCGCATAATCATTAATCAAAATATTTTCTTCATTGGCACAAACTTTAAAAATTTTCTAGTCCTCTAACTCATTTTCTAAAATGAGGACTCTATTCTCACTCTCTTTCTTGGAAGTTATTAAAATATGAAAATGTCAATTTAAGTCCACGAGCTTTTCACGGAAGATGTCTCTTTGAGATTGAGAGGTTTGCAAAAATAAATTTTAGATTTAAAACACAAATTTTCATTTTCAAGAAATTTAATCCTTTTTGCAAATATCAAATTTAATTCTGTTAATTTCTCATTTCGACTCAAAATCTCATTAAATTCCTCTCGAATATCAAAATATTTTTTATCACAAAAAACATTGGACAACTTATCGCAGTGAGGTCCCATTGAGAGAATACAAAAATGAAAGTGAGATAAATGAACCACCTAAAGTCAAAGGGCACACAAAATTTTTAAAAGCCTAAAAAGATCTTTAACGCGATAATTTAGTGCTCTCGCTCTGATACCAATTAGAAAGCCCCCAGATTTTACAAATACGCTCTTCAATTAAATATTAATTTCCTTTAAGTACGGAATAGGATAGTTCAACACAAAACACACAACCTTCAAATTTTAATTTCTTTCAAATTAAAATTAAACTCAACTAAAGTGAAATAAAATTAACCCAACATAAATATTCACTTAAACAAATTTAATTTAACCCAAGTCCTAAAATTTTCCTAACAAGATTAATTCATTTTATTATGTAGGCCAAACCAAATTTTATTAAATTAAAACTATGTTGACTTGAATTACATTAAGTTATACTTCATCCAAACTAATTTTAAGCACCAAATTTTATTAGTGTGATAATTAAATCAATTTTATATTGAATTATCCTAAGCATGCATTCTAAATGACTTTTGCAAGATAAAGATAAACCAATCACACTACACGCCGATGTATGAGGAAAATCCAAATGGAAAAAATCTCAGATGGCCCTGACCTAACAAATCCACTAAGTATGGAATTATAATTACAAGAAAATAGACTTACACCAACAACTTGACTCTGTCCGTGCCATGACGCTCCTTCTTGTAAACACCTTCGCCTGGTAGATAACCATGGACTCCTCCACGATCTCGAAATCCACCGATGGGGATCTTGGTCACCGTCACCCTCACGCAAAGCCTTTCTTCGAGTGGGAACACCGCGACACACAAAACGAACTCCTTTTGGGGATGGAGAATAACCCAAACTCTTTTCTTGATGGTGTAGAGAAAACCAGGTGGCAAATAAAATCTCTAAGAAACAAATATATATAAGGGAACTTGGGAGTAAACAAACTATGCATGTGTAGAGTTTTGGAAAAAAATATTTAACTCAAGAATTCAAAACTCAAAACATGAACTTTTTGGGTAAAACATATTTTTTCTCTAGAGTATGGAAAGTCTCAACAAGTTACTTAGAAAAGTTTTGTTTCCACCCATAATATGACTGGAAAAAGTTAGTGGAACAAGTAGAAAACATGGGTGGTTATAAATGAAAACTGACAAAAATTTTGTTTTCCCATGCAGGGTCGTTCAAACGACTTTCCTAGGTCTTTAGAACGACATCGTTCGAATGAAAATGCAGAGTGAAAATATGCTAAAATATCGTTGGAAAAACTCGTTCCAACGAGGCCGTTAGAACGGAACTTCTAACGAAAAATCAAAGAGTTTTTTGGAAAACTTGTTCGTAAACTCTTTCGAATTCTCGTTCAAACGACATTCTCATCCGAACGAAAAAATAGAAAATCCCATTTTTTATTTTTTAAGCCTAAAAACTTTTAAACAAAGTTCGAAAATATTTTCTGAAAAATAAAAGTCATTTTAAATTAAAATTACACCCATAAAATAGTCCAAGTCTCCTATATATATAAAATTGCATTCATACCTTTGGAGACAATGGAATCCAATTTTTGTTTATGTAGAAACGAGGCACTAAACTCGATAATGATGCAAATTTAATTTCTGGGCCTCTAGGTCTTCAACACAAACTCGTCATAGGTTGTATGGATACACATGACACTCTATCCTATGACTCAAATTGTTTTGTCCGAAATTGAGCCAACACTACATAAGACTCAATTGAAAATTTGTCCTCTTACAATTTAAGGCTGCAGGAGGTCTTTCAGCTCTGTTGGATGGGCCAGTAGGTGTGTCCCTAGCCTCAGAAGTCTCAGTAACCTTGACATCAATGTCCATAGGGTTTGTACTTGAGTGGGTTTTCTCTTCCATTACCATAGTCTCTTTCCTATAAGTGGTTTCCCCAAACTCGGAATCTAAAGTGATGAAATTTGGGCAATCTTTGAGCATGCAAGGCCCAAATGTCTTTAAAGGACACACAGAAGGGAGTTCAGGAGGAGAAACTCCCAATTTTTTGTTCCAGAAATCCTTTAAAAATTCGTCAGGATTCCAACTCATATGGCTGCAGCAAGACCTAAAAAGCAGAAAGTCCGTTGTTAGGTGCCGCAACCTATATGGTCAGATGGGCCTCTTAGAGGCCGCGGTAGGAACAAAGAAATAACAAGTTTGGAAGCAAAATAGAAGTGTCAACAATTTCAGCTAACTACACTAAGTGTTGGGCGTTTTACAACAACTACTGCCGCGACATGTCATTTTAGGGAAGCAGGTGTTAGGTATGTCCAGATATGCCGCAATCCTCTAGTTCATTGGCAAAAAGCCTCGGCTACCAGCTTAAGGCTAAACCCTAAGGAAAAAAGGGTATTTATCATACGAGTATTGACATGAGGCTGTAGCCAAATATCAAAAGAATGCTACCTGTCGCGGCCAAACTCTTAAATAGTTTGACAATGATGGCCTATTCTAAAGATCAAAGCCCAAGAATTTGAAAGATTATGCTCAAGAACATCAAGAACAGATTGGCACATTTTCAACATATATGAGTCTCTGAAGCTAGTAAAATTGATCCTACACAAGTACAGGGAATTCAAAAGCCCTAAAAACCTAAGCCTAAGCCATCAAAGTTACATTTATTGAGTAAACATGGGTTTAGAAGTTTATTTCATCAATTTATGATTGATTCAATTTAGCAGAAAGATGAGTTCATTTCAGCGTGAATTTAATAGCTCAACTAGTAATTCAATTCGAGATTAGTTAGTTAGTATTATTCAGTAAAATGGTGGATTCTAATAGTCAGAGAGTTAGAATTTAGCAGTATTGTTTGTTTATAAGAAAAAATCAGGAAGAACAATCAAGAAGAATAATAATTAAGAACAACTAAGAAGAATGGTTAAGCTAAAGTTTAAATTTATTACCTGGAAGCCAATGAGAGAGAAAGATTTGGGTGTTTCTTAGCCTTAAACCACCAGTTGCTCAGCCACCAGATACCACCAGACACTTCCTAAGGCTTGCCGAAAAACTCAAAAAATGGAATGGTAAGGTTTTGCTCTCGATATGCTCTCAAGGATTTGGAAACGTAATGAAGGCCACAACCAGTTTCCATTTCTATAAGAGGCCACGGGAAGATGAAGCATCACTTTTGAGTTATTGCGGAAGCTTGAGAAAAGAACACTTGACTACTCAGCCACATGCCCAATAGTTATCTCTTGGCACTACAACTTGGGGGCTTATTGATATGGCAAATATAGGCCCCTATCACGAAAGGACTATGATGGGCACGCGCTGAAGCATTACTAACGCACCCTTACATACACAGGCTGCGTTCATACACTAAAGAGTGCAGCTTCATATACTGCAGGGTGCAGACTTACATGTTATAGGGTGTGGCCCTCGCTTGTTCACTTAACTGGCCTTATCCCTCTCCATCATAGCAGCAACAATATTGCACCTACATCTCCCATAAATGGAGGTCCACACCTTGAGAAGGGGGACCTCATATTATCTCACCTGACCTGACTCAGACCGAATCCCAAGCTTTCTTATACTGATTCACAGTCCAAAGACATTAGATTGGTGGAGGCGTTGCTAAATACTCTACCTCCTTTGAAATAGATTGGGGGCTATTCATCGACATCACGGACATCACGGTTATCTCTCTGTCACTCCCTACATAATCACCGACATGTATTATCTTCTCTCATCTACATTATACACCTATTATGGCATTATAAACTTAACTACAACGCATATAATGAGAGTGTGGCACTAAAGTGGACGTAGGCTGATTTTAATAGCTGAACAACTCTATATCTTATATTTTATCTCTCTTTACTTGCTCTATCTTCTTATTATGTATTTTACACTTAACTTGCTGGAATGAGAATGATAAGTGGACGATTTTTCTTATCGTCAATGGCCCAAATGTTCCATCAGACCTTGAAGGAAAGTGCTCTCCATTGGTTCTTATCTCTTGAGGAGTCCATAATTTACATTTGGGAAGATGTTGCCCACGAGTTCATGTCATAGTACAAGGGCAACGAAGAATTAGAGGTTAATCATCGTAATTTAGAGTTTCTCAAGGAGAATACCGGGGAATTAATCAGTAACTTCATCAAAAGATGGAGAGAAAAACATCCACCATGACCAACGGACCTTCCGAAAAGGAGCAAGTCAGCATTGTGAAGAAAAACCTCTTACCCCATGTCTGAGCAACGATGGGAGGGCAGTACTACTCTCATTTCTGATCCCCCTAAGAAGTAAGAGTAGCAATCAAATAAGGTCTTCACTAGACATAAGTTGAACCAAAGAAAGTATCTAGGAATTTTGCTCCCAAAAAGTCTGAAAAGCCTGTCAGTACCATAATTTCAACCATTAATAACACGGGCAGCAGAAAGCCGCCTTAACCCATGTGAAAGGAATACACCAAGATTTACGCTCCCTTCTCCAAAGTTTACCAAGCCCTCTTAAACCTAAACCTTATCAAACCATTGGACCCTCATCCATTACTAAACCCACTTCCTAAAAATTTCAAGCCAGATGCCCATTGTGACTTTAATCAAACTGCTAGCCATACCACTGACCAGTGCTTCCACCTCTGAAATGTGATCTAAGGCCTAATTGATCGGGGTGTCATCACCCCACTAGCCAATCCTAAACCAAACACTACTCATAATCCACTCCCAAATCATAAAAAATCCATCTTTCTAGAAGAAAACCTAGATTTGACCCATCTACCCAGATCATACCAAACAAATCAACAATCACACTCGTATACTCTCTTGAACCTCTCCAAATATGCCAATATTTTCTCTTACACCCTACCAACTTTTCCTATCAGGCTCTATCACTCCTTATCAGAGCATGCATCATTGTTCACACCTATTCTGGAGGTAAATATATGGAATTGTCAGAAGTATTGAACCAACTACAAGAGTTTGGGCTGAAATTATCCTCCTAGATCACTGTTAATTGCCAGATTTTCAGTGTACTATTCTTAAAAGCTCAAAAATAGGCTCGAGAGTCAGACAATTATGTGGTACCATTTGATAAAGTCAGTTTAGATGATATGGTCTAGATCGTGGTGGATTTATTCCAGCCGACGAGTGATATTTACAGTATATCCGAGATACTCGATGCTTTGAAACTACAAAGGCATATAGTACCTTTGTTTTTACATATCCCCTATGAATGGGAGGACCTATATGAAGAGGTCGTTGAAGTTGTGGAATGTATCGACTTTTCATAGAAATAAAATATCATTACGACCGGATGAGAGGAAGAATTCGATGATTCAGATGAAGAGCAAAGTCCAAAAAAGATAAGTTTGATCATCTGCATATATAGGATGATATCATTTGAGGAGTTACTAGGAGAAATCAATAAGATAGATGAGCAGCTCGAGATTGATAATGAAACGGGTTTTCTCTTTTCCCCTTCTTCTATGAACCACATGACCAGATCAAGAAGGCATTACCAAATCCCAAGCCTGCAACCATAAAAAATTGACAAAGGAAAGGGTGTTGAAAATCTTCCTATCCCATTAAATGACCCTCGAGGAAAGCAATATCCTCGATCAGTTGAAGAAAACCCAAGATAATATCACTCTGTGGGGACTCTTTATGTCTTCCCAGCTGCACCAGAATGCCTTGATCAAGCTACTCATAAGACCCACGGTTCCTCCTTCTACCACGCCATAAGAAGTAGTGAATCTTTTCGAATCTCTAACCTCTACTAGAATGCTCTCCTTCTCTGAATAATAAATCCCTAAGATTGGTCCAAACCAAAATTATGCTCTCAACATCTCCATCAAAGTCATGGGAAAGACATTCCCACTTTCACTTATTTATAATGGATCAGTTCTGAATGTCTGCCTGTTAAGGACCCTTAATTATTTAGGAGCACAAGTAAGCGGCCTTTCTTCAACCTCTATTGCACTACGTGCCTAAAGTAATACCCACTGAGAAGTGATGGGATCTATAAATCTTATAATAGGTGATGTCCCTATAAATTCGATTGTTGAATTCCAAGTCATCAATATCCCAACCTATTTTAATCTAGTGCTCAGATGATCGTGGCTCCATAGCATCAAGGGGTGTCTTCTTCCCTTCATCAAAAATTGAAATTATTCACCAATGGGCAGGTCATCACCATCTTGAGCAATGATGACAATGCCGAGAATGCAACCTCTAACAATCTAGTACTAGAGATACAACATGGGATAAATGATATGCTTCAGTCAGGTGTCTGGGTTGAACCAATTCTACTCCCAGTAGGGGACGAACTCAAAGATAGGTTTTTCTCAGAGTACAACCCCCATGGTAATGACAATGTAATCCATATGTTCAAAAAAATGCACTTCATGCCTGGAATGGAGTTGGGACGACGACAACAAGGGATACTTGAACCCATTATTTTAACGAAAGCTTTTCCTCCCTATAACTTAGGGTATCAATCGTCGACAAAAGAACTCAGAATGATTCGTTAGCCTCGACTAAAGATAAGGCTAGAAAGTGCCAAAAATGTCTTGAGAGATTCCTTGAACGTAAGATTCATCAGTGAGGGTTAAGATTTCCCCTTCTGAGGCTTTCCTGAACTGTGGTGTGATCATGTAGATAAAAGAGAAAAAACTCAGAATATAGATTTTTTTCCAAGACAACTCCTTATGGGCCGAAAGTTCCTAGCATCAAGTGCAACCACTCAAGATCATAGCTTATACCGAAGATTTTAAGGGAAGTGACTCTGAGGATTCTTTCAACTTACAGAGACTGAGGTTGACACTCTGCATGATTCACTTAAGGACTACATCATCAGATCCATCCCGTCTGATCAATGCTGCTGATGCACTACTCCTCAACCGACGTACTGTTCCTTTGCCACCTACTGATATTAAAATTAACCCTGATATTTATCCCATTTCCTCTTATTTTGTTGTTCCTCCTTACTCTGATGTAATCGATACCTCTTTTGATGTGGTTCTCAATGCTGTTTTTTCTCTCAATGAAATAAATAAAGATTTTAAGTATCTTTTTGTGCCTGACATTAATTGTCTTGATTCTAATAAAACTCTTGATGATGATGATGATGATTTTGCAAATGAACAGTTCTTAACTGATATAAACAATGTTAATAACAAACAACATAACTGCGCTCAAGTAAATAAAAATGAAACTTTTGTTATTAATCTCGGTTCTAGTAGCCAATTGCGCGAGATTATGATAGGGGACACCCTTGATGAGCATAAGCGCATGTAACTCGAAGAATTACTGAAGGAATTTATGGATATCTTCACATGGTCCTATCATAATATGCCTAGCATTGATCCCGAAATAGCTCATCATGAGATTCCAACTCTCCCCGAATGCAAACTGATCAAGTAGAAATTGCGAAAGCTCCGCATCGAATGGTCTCTCAAAGTTAAAGAAGAAGTGGTCAAACAGTTGAACATGTGATTTATTCGTGTGATCGAATATCCCACATAGCTAGCCAATATCGTATCCATGCTGAAATTAAGAGGGAAGGTTCTCATGTGCGTCAACTACCGAGACTTGAACAAGGCCTCTCAGAAGGATGATTACTCTCTACCCAATATTGACATTATTGTGGATAATACAACCAATCATAATCTCTCACCCCTATTTATACTTGAAAACTCTTAAACAAAGGCAAGGAACCCTGCAAAAGTAAGAGGAAAACTTACACCACCAAGTACCAAGCAATTAAAGAAAGTGCAATCAAAGCCTTGGATTGATTGGACTGGACTGATATGCCGATAGGCAGGACAGGGATCTCATGTCGATCGGCAACACCCTATTTTGGGGATAATTCCCTTTTTCCTATTTTTGAAATATAAAAAAACCCAATAAAATGAATTTTTATTTTAAGGGGGAGTGTCGAATTTCCTTATCCTTATGTTTTTACTTATCCAATTTTAAAATAAAATCTTTTCTCCAATCATTTCTAATTCTTTTTACGATATCAGCAGCAAAGTAAAAAGAGCATGTTCATAAATCACTAATTTTTTTTTAACAAAAACTCAATTTCATTTACTTAGGGATTTGCTGTGTTACATCGGTTTTGCTAGAAACAAGTAAATACAACGGGATTCAGCTCCAACTCACCTGCCTTTCTCTCTCTCCCACTCACATTTTATTTCTCTCTTCACCTATAATCATTTTCTCTCTCTACCTATAATCATTTTCTCTCTCTTCTTCTCACTCTTTCTCTCTAGGAACCTTCTTCCCAATGGTGCGCTCTTTTCCTTCTACGATGAGATGACGTGCCACTACTCCCCGAGTCGGACCCTTCCCCAGACGAGGCAAATGGCACCAAACAAGAAGGAACCATAATCGCATCCCGAATATGGGCGGTTATCGAAGACATCTAACCCTATATCCCTCAGCCACGTGGTGGAGACCCGAATGTGCTGCAAGAGAAAATAAAAAAGTGAAAATCAGTCAATCTGAGGTAAAGAAAGAAATTAGGTAATAAAAAAGGCAAAGAGATGGAAAGTCTACATCAAGTCGGAGGACTTCCTCTTTCAAGCCCAACTCCTCCTAGCCCATCGCATTAGGACGGTGCAACATACACACCAACCCTCCATCAGCCCGCCAAATATTATAAGTAAGAGAGGCCATCCGAACAAAAGGAACCTCCAAAGTCATCGTTGCCGCTGATGTCGATGCACCGCCTACACTATAGGAGGATCCCACTGGCCCACTCGAACCCACATGAGGAAGAGGCATCACATTATATATTTTATGTGGCATAAACCAACTCAACACAAGGTTCGTATAGTCATACATCAACGCCATGTCAGTATATAACGAGTAAGGCTCACCCATCATCGTCATTACACGCAACCTCATCCTCCATAATCTGATGGACTACTCTCTCCCCAAGGTACCAAGTGTGGCCAAACTCATGCACCAGCAGACGCCGCATCTCCGCATATCCTCCAGTCAGCCCCGTGTGATATATAGCCATCCCCTAGGGATAAAAGATCACCTGCCAATTCTACAGCAAGAACAAAGATCAATATAGGGAAAAGACTATCAAAGGAAAGATAGTCTCAAAGAAAAAAGATGGACTTACCAGCTCACTCGTTAGGCCATTCAAGAACTGGGGCATCGCCTCCAGAAAAACAGGCTTCTTCGACTTTTGATTGGATTTCAGCCACCGGTACATCCGACGGAAGTCCCCAACAGACTCTTCCTTTAATGTCATTAATTGGTTGTTAAACTCAATGACCTCATAGAACCACGTCTGCAAAGAACAAAGGTCAATAATTAAGAAATCAATAATAAGACGCCTAAAGGAAAAATGTGAATGCATAATGTAAAATAAAAAAAATAAAGAATACCTCAAGAAGATACATGGCTCTAGTAAAAGTTTACCATTAGCACCGGCTGAACACATCAAGAGAATAATAAAGGGTCACCAAGGTCAGGCTCCCCCAGTCATAAAGATAGATGTTCGAAAACACCCTCAAATATGTCAAAAACCACTAGTGGATGACATCACCACTCATCGCCACCAAGAAACCGACTAACACCAGCAAAATAAATAGATGGGTCATATTCCGCACCATTCACCCATCACTCTTATCAATCCTCCTCCTAAGTAATAGATCCATCAAAGGAGACAAGTGAAGAGAGTCACCAGAGACCACCCTCTCCACATCACCCAACGCCACCATCACCTTTTACGGCATCACCCTTAGAGTCCTATCCACCTCAATCTACACCCCATCACAATCCCGTCCTAGCAACTCCTACACATCTATGGGAGTCACTATTATCTCCCCAAACCCAAAATGAAACGTATGGGTAGTTTCCTACCACCTCTCCCCCAGAGCACAGAGAATAGTGGTAGAGTGAGGCATCTCATATAAAGTAGACGTCATTCTCCCAAAATCGGTTGATGACACCATCCAATGCACCACAGATGGATGGTGCTGCCAAATGTCCCTCCCCGTCATCCCTCGAGCATGCATAGCCGACACAGAAACATAAGACTGTCAAAATAAAAAAACCCTTGTTAAAATTCAAGAAATAAGGAAATATAAAAAAGAAAGAGAATACTAAAATCATCAATACTTACATAACCACTAGGTTTCACCACCCTAGAAGAGCGATGGTGTGAAGGCTCACATAAGAGAGTCCAATCATCCTCCACTGGCTCAAATGAGTCAAAAGAGTTTTCACTACCCAAAGCATGGGGAACCCTTGTCCTCCATTTCAAGTCTTCCCAATCGTCAGCATCAATCCATGCCATGTGTGTCTCGCTCAACCATATTTTGTCTTGTTAATGCTAGAACAATTTGCAGAACGTAATTGCAGAAGAAGGCAAGTTCGAAAGCTGTGAGAAATGAGGAAAACCCGCCCCTTTTTATAAGAGGCTAAGGGGCATGCTGATCGGCATCTCCCTGCTACCCACCAATCGGCACTGTCCACCCACCTGCTTGAGGTACCCCAAAAGATTATGCCACTTCCATTCGGCACTCTCCCAGCCATGCCGATCGGCTCCCTCTTTAAAATTTTGTATAACAACTCCCAAAAAATGCCAAAAAATCCACGAAAAATCCCCAAAATTACAAAATAAATCCTCACCAAGAAAAAAAAATTCACCACACTCATATCCCTGGAAGACCCCTTACTGCCCCAGCGAAATTCTCGAAATCAATTTCATGCCTCCCCAATAGCGTCTTCAAAGGATACCACAAAAACCAAGAAATTACCCCACTAAAGAAAATACAATCCTCGGATCATTCCCTCTTCCTCAGCGGAATCTAAAATCAAATACTCTCCCAAATCCCCAGTGGAACTACAGGAGACATATCCCTAGTGGAGTCTCTGAAATTCCCCAAGAAAACTTAAGACCACAGAATTGGCTTCGACCCTTAGAATTGGTCACTTTTACTTAAGCCCTCATGATTGTCTTCAGCCCTCAGAATTGGTCACCTATAACTTAAGCCTACAAAATTGGCTTTGACCCGCAGAATTGGTCATCTCTATCTTAAGCTGCAGAATTGGCTTCGACCCTCAGAATTAGTCATTGTAATACCCCGAATTTTTGGCAATATTTATTTTTGGGATTAATTAATTAATTGAGAATTAATTGGGGATTAATCCGGATAAAATACTAGCGAGATGTGAGTTGGTATTTGACTATATTGAGTATATATGTTGTTATATGAATATTGAATTATGAAATTTATCGTGAGATTGATATACGGCAATTTGGACATTTTATTGGGACGCGTGAGACAGTCGCGTCAGGATATAATTATTTTATTTATAAAAGTGAATTTAAATTCTATTAACCGTATGGTCATTTTAAGTGCGTCAACGCGTCCGGAAGGGTCGAGATAGTCAGAAAACACTAGTCGGGGGTTTAGGTTGGGTCCCGGGGTATTTTTAGGCCATACCGGCATCTTATAAGGGTAGTTTGGTAATTTCGTATTTCTGGGAATTTAAAGTGACGAAAATTAGGAGTCTTTATCTGATTGGGAATTGACCCACTAAACCCACTAACCAACCCTTAATGACCCAATAAGCTACGGGGGTTATCAAATTAGGTTTCCAAACTTTCCCCAAAGAAAACCCTAGCCACCATAACCACCTTTGGAGAAGCAAGCTTGTAGAGAGGGAATTCTGCAGAGAGAGAGAGATAACTTCAGCAAATCAACATCAAAATCATATATAAACTCAAGGAAAGTGATTTAATTTCGTTTAATTTCAGAGAATGCTTTTCCATGCGTAGGAATTTAATAAAGATTGAATTGTTCTTGGAGTGTTATGAAAACCCATGTATTTTGGAACTTAGAACTTGAAATCTTGAAGAGAAATTGCATGTAGAATGGTAGGTAGATGATTTTTCTGATGATATTAGATATTGGATGAAATTAAAACGGATTTAATTGGGTAAATTCATGATTATAAATTCTAGGGTTTATATTCTTGAAAATTTGGGGAAAAGTGTAGAGACTTGAGGATTTAATGATGTTTAGGAGGAATTGATTTCTTAAAATATGTTAGTATGTGACCTATGTACGTTTAGGGATGATTAGAGACCTTAAACAATCGTTGGCTTAATGTTTAGATGAGTTTTGAAGAGATACAAATGGTGAAAAATGAAACTAGGGAAGTCTGGGCTCGAAACTGGTCGTTCGTTAGAAGACCTCCCCAGGTCATTCGAACGAGCTCGTTCGAACGAGCTTCTAACGAGTTGACCAGTCGCTTCTAACGAGGGGCAGTTTCGTTCGATAATCTCGTTCGAACGAGATCTCGTTAGATAGCCTAGTTCGTTCGAACGAAATCTCGTTCGAACAGCCTCGTTCGAACGAGACTTCGAACGAGTTGACAATTTAGGCCTTTCTGGCCTGTTTTGATTTTGGGAGTCCCGTAAACTTGTTCGAGGTTAGAGATAACATTCCTTTGATGATGTATTGGTATACTTGGGACATTTGGAATATAATGAGGAGTAAACTATATAATTGTGGAACGAATCAAATGAACATTTGAGTCGAGACGTGAGTGCCTACTACGACGTGAGAATAAATTATGGCGCGTATAAATATGGACCGGAATTATATAAGTTATATATATATTAAGTTGGTACGAGAATGCGATAAGTACTACAATTAAACTACGGGATTACTAAGATGTGTGCTTACTTTGTATTGGTATATGAACTGTGTGTATGACATACCTACCATACTTGCTATCACGGGAGGTTTGCGTTCGCTTAGGGCCCTCTAATTCTTGTGTTGCCCGGATTTAGACTGGTTACCTCGATGAACATAGGTCAGAGATGGACTTATTGGGATGTTAATAAGTCTGCTGATCGTGGGAGCACAGGTATGTGCGTAACCCGTGTGATGTGACTGTGTTCGCCTCCATTATTTGTGATGTTGTTATCTGTGAACTATTCCTGAGAGATTCGGAATATGTGATCCTTATGTACGTGATGTACCGATATGGATAGCAGAGTATGTGTGCACCGCAGCTTAGTCTCGGGGTGCTTATATTGTATATTTATGTTGTGGAAAAATATACGCTTAATAAACTGGGAACTTTAATATGGCATTGCGTGTATAACTATGGAATAACAAAAGTGATGATCTATAATGAGTTGTATTACTTTTATGTGAGAACCTGAATTTAAGTTAAACCCCTATTTAATTGCGAGCATTATAATGTTAATGGACACCGAGTAATAAGGGTAGAACCAATGATAGTCTAACTAGATAGGATGTCACTTAGCAAGTGGTTGTGTCATTTTAGATGGGTACTTACGTTAGGAGTACACAGTTAGACGAGAGGTGAGAATTCCATGTGAGTGCACGTCCTAACATGTACTTTGCATTTAATGTTTTAAATGTTTTTAAAGCACTTGCAGGTTTTTAAAATATCTCCACATTCGTGCTCTGACCCGTTTGCTTTCAAATCTATTTTCTTGTAAAACCATTTTAGGTGCCCAGCCACAAGGACACCATGCATAGGATACTCATTCAGATGACGAGCTGTAGCTGTTTGTGGAAGTTACAGGGATTTGCTTTTAGACGCTTCTATCATTTGGATTCCATGTTCAGTATTCCTCAGTTTTAGGGCATGTTGCCCAGTTCCATTAGAGTTCCATTTCCATTACAGTTTTCAGACTTTGGCATGTATTGATTCAGTATTCAGTTTAATTATTTCAGTTTGTGGATTTGTTGTGAGGAGTTTTCCTCCAGACTTTATTTACATTATGTGATGGTTATTCTATTTACTTCGGTCTGGTGAATGGTGTTATTATTCTTCATTACACTTGTTGCATGTTAATCAGACTTTAATTAAAATTTGGCAACTTACTTTTTAAATACTAGGTGGTTAGTAATAATAAAATGTTTTCGACAGTGATGCTATTAACTGAGCCAACTTGGCATTTTGGTTTAATTTAATAAAGGAGTAGCTACCCGATATTTAATTAGTCGGGGTGTCACAGGTGGTATCAGAGCATCAGGCTCTAGTGTCCTTTAGGATCTGTACGGCTATTATGTTTCCGCTAAGTTTTCTCTGATATAGAGCCCTATATTTTAGGACTGTTGTACTCTTTTTGTGTATGCTTCGTTCTTCAGCTATTTTAAGTTTATAAACTGTGAACTTATAAACTTTATTCGTATTTCAGATGCCTCCAAGACGTGGACGATGAGTTCCTAGGGATACAATGCCCAAACCCCAGCCCGTTCCAGTTCAGGGCATGATGAACGCCGCTGAGGTTGCAGCCATTGTAGCCCAAGCGGTAAATGCCGCAATTGCCGTAGTTCAGCAGGCACCACCTCAGGCAAATGCATTCCCGTCTGCTTGGGAACGTGTACGTGACGCTTTTCAGAAAGCGCATCCGCCAGAGTTTGCAGGTAGCTCAGATGTGGTAGTATCGAGCCAGTGGAGGAAGGATATACAGAGGCACTTGAGGATGTATGAGTGCACGGACGTTTAGAACCAGGTGCTAGCTACATTCAAGCTAGTTGGATCTGCACTGCAGTGGTGGGAGTCTATTACCACCGTGGAGGAGAGGGATACTCTCACTATTCAGGACTTTTGGGTGCGGTTTGACCGTAAGTACTTTCCGTTCGCTGTTCATACGGAAATGAGGAGGAAACTGATAAATTTGAAGCAAGAGGGTAAGACCGTGGCCGAATATGAGGCCGAGTTACGAATCTGTTGAATATCGTTCCGGATGAGATACCGACGGAAAAGAAGAAGATTGAGAAATTCACCGACGGGTTGACATGGAGGATCCGTCAGCATCTGTTAGGGAACCTTTCGTTGGCCACTTATTCTGATGTGGTTAACACTGCTTTGTTGCACTGCCAGGATCACCGCTTTCATATGACTGAGGGCAAGAGATCTGGAGAGTCTAGCCATCAGGGCAGGACTGGAGGACATGGTGCTAGTGGGGTACAATCTGTTCAGGGGAAGAGACATGGTGAGCAGGGTTCCCAGCAGGGGGATCAGAAGAGGTTCAGATCAGGGAATTATAGGCACGGACAGGGAGGTTTCCGTCAGGGCCATCAGGGTCCAAACGGCCATCAGGGCCAACAGGGGCAGAATGGGCAGCAGTTTCAGCAGGGCCAAGGGAGGAACGGTAATGGCCACCAAGGCCGGGGATAGCAGGGGCAGAGAGGAGGGAACTTCCCAGGGAAGTGTTTTGTTTGTGGCAAGACTGGCCATAAACGACAGGATTGTCCTGATAGGGGCAGGGCCCCACAGTAGCAGCAGCAGTGTGCTCGCCAGGAGCCGCAGAGGCCTATGTTTCCTGCCACTCTCCCCGCACCGCCACAGATGGCAGCATTACCACCCATTCCAGCAGTCCCAGTTCAGCAGGGGCAGCTACAGTATGGACGTGTCTACAACGTCCACCAGGCAGCAGTTCCACAGGCACCGCCCGCGATTGAGGGTACGTTTCCTATCCATGGCACTATGGGTCGGGTATTGTTTGATACGGGGGCTACACATTGCTTTATAGCTACACATTTCGCGAAAGCCTTAGGATTGTTAACTATGGCAGAGAGCACAGTGACGTGTGTCGACTCACCATTGGGGAGTGGGTCACTTATATTCTTTATATGCCGAGGAGTGGGGGTAGAGATTGGTAGTCTGGTATTACCTGCAAATATGTTGGTATTAGATATGCATGTTCACGATATGATTATCGGTATGGATTGGCTCGCTGATTATAGAGCCATGATTGATTGCTTCGGTGGGAGCATTATTTTTGCCATTCCGGGGCAATAGATGTTTGTAGTGGCGATGCCTCACCTAGAGGGAGGCTCGACCGCTCATTTGTATTACCTAGAGGAGAATACCTCTAAGGAGGTTGTGATTCCTTTAGATTCGATCCCAGTCGTCAGGGAGTATTCGGATGTATTTCAGGAGATACCAGGCCTACCCCCCAGTCGAGAGATAGACTTTGTTATAGATTTACTACCAGGTACGAGACCTATAGCACGTGCACCGTACCGTATGGCTCCAGCTGAGATGAGGGAGTTACGGGATCAGATTGAACAATTGTTGGGTCAGGGGTTTATACGGAGGAGTACTTCACCGTGGGGTGCCCCTGTGTTATTCGTAAAGAAGAGAGATGGTTCACTAAGATTGTGTGTGGACTACCGAGAGTTGAATAAGGTCACGATACGGAATAAGTATCCGTTGCCTCGAATCGATGACTTATTCGACCAGTTGAGAGGAGCTTCTTTCTTATCAAAGATTGATATGAGATCGGGATACCATCAGTTGCATATCAGGGAGGAGGATGTCTCAAAGACTGCGTTCTTGTCGAGATATGGTTCTTACGAGTTTCGGGTTATGCCTTTTGATTTGACCAACGCTCCAGCAGCGTTTATGGACTTAATGAACAGAGTGTTCAGGGACTTCCTGGATCAATTTGTCATTGTCTTCATTGATGATATTCTGGTTTACTCCCAAACAGAGGAGGAGCACGCCGAGAATTTGAGCCAGGTTTTGCAGACGCTGCGACAGAACGAGCTGTATGCAAAATATGAGAAATACGGGTTTTGGCTTAAGGAGGTCTAGTTTTTGGGACACTATTTCCGACCGGGGGATATCTGTTGATCCGGGGAAGGTATCCGCGGTGAGGGAATGGGGACAACCCACGACACCGACTGAAATTCATAGTTTCTTAGGCCTAGCAGGATACTACAGGAGGTTCATTCGGGGATTTTCGAAGATAGCGGGTCCTTTGACACATCTGACTCGTACGGGTGTGCCATTCATCTGGAGTGATGCCTGTCAGTTGGCATTTGATGAGTTAAAGGACAAATTGACCTCAGCACCTGTGTTAGCATTGTCGAGACCGGGAGTTGAGTATTTGGTTTACACCGATGCGTCTTTGCAAGGACTTGGAGGTGTATTGCAGCAGGAGAGATAGGCCATAGCTTATGCTTTCCGTAAGCTTAAGCCTCACGAGAAGAATTACCCCACTCATGATTTGGAGTTGGTGACAGTGGTATTTTCCCTACATATTTGGAGGCACTATCTTTTGGGGGAGAAGTTCCAACTGTTCACGGACCACAAGTCCCTACAATACCTGTTCACGCAGAAAGAGTTGAATATGCGACAGCGTAGGTGGCTTGAGTTTGTGAAAGACTACCAGTTCGATATCCAGTATCACCCAGGTAAGCCTAACGTGGTAGCAGACGCGTTGAGCCGTAGGCCAACAGATGAGGTGGCAGAGGTGTGGAAGGCAAAGTGGAAGGAGTTGGGACACCAGGATGTAGTGGCTCGATCTTTCATGTCTGTGATGACCGTTACACCGCAGATTGTCACGAAGGTAGTACGGGCACAGGCTAATGACTCGTTCTGTCAGGAGCAGATAGTTCGATTACTAGCAGAGGGAGCCGAGTCCTATACCGTCAGCTCAGACGGGGGATTACGCTTCAATGGAAGATTGGTAGTTCCGGAAGGGGAGAAATTATGACACGCGGTGATGACAGAGTCGCACGGCTCACGATTCGCGGTACATCCCAGAGGGGACAAAATGTACCAAGACATGAGACGACAGTATTGGTGGAGTGGAATGAAGAGAGATATTGTCGACTTTGTTTCAAAATGCGCCACTTGTCAGCTTGTAAAAGTGGATCATCAGAGACCGGCAGGACTACTACAGCCATTGGAGGTCTCGGTGTGGATGTGGGAGAGCATATCCATGGACTTTATCACAGGTTTGCCTACGTCGCAAAGGGGTCACGACTCCGTTTGGGTAATTGTGGACAGATTGTCCAAAGTCGCTCACTTTTTACCCGTAAGGACTGACTACACTACGGGACAGTATGCCCAGCTCTTCATTTCAGAGGTTGTGAGACTTCACGGTGTGCTCCTAAATATCGTGTCTGACAGAGACAAGATATTTTTTTCGCGATTTTGGGAGAGTTTCCAGGAGGCCATGGGCACGGAATTGCGGTTGAGTACGGCTTATCATCCGCAGACCGATGGGCAGACCGAGCGCACAAATCAGATGTTGGAGGACATGCTACGTATGTGCATTATTGACTTTGGGGGTGGATGAGAGCAGTACCTTCCACTGGTAGAGTTTCCTTACAATAACTCCTACCAGTTCACTATTGGCATGGCTTCGTTTGAGGCATTGTACGGTAGGCCTTGTCATTCCCCAGCATGTTGGTTGGAGGTGGGGGACAACAAACTACTTGGGCCGAAAGTGATACAGGATACTTCGGCAAGGATTGAGTTGATTCGAAGTCGCATTCGGGTAGCTCAAGACCGGCAGAAGAGTTATGCTGATGCGAAGAGGTTTTTCAGGGAGTTCCAAGTAGGGGACCAGGTTTTGCTCAGAGTATCTCCTATGAAGGGGATTATGCGTTTCGGGAATAAAGGAAAGTTGGCACCGAGATATGTGGGACCATTTCCTATTATTGAGCGGATTGGACCGGTTGCGTATAGACTTGGATTACCGGAGCATTTGCATCGGATTCATGATGTGTTTCATACTTCCTCGCTAAGGAAATATCTCAGGGACAATTTGGCTCATTCTCATATTGCTTTGGAGGACATCGATCTCCAACCTGATAGCTCCTACGAGGAGGGGCCGATTGCTATTTTGGACCGAAGTGAGAGAAAGCTGCGGTCAAAGATAGTTCCGTTAGTGCGTGTTCAGTGGCGACATCATAATGTCGAGGAGTCCACATGGGAGCACGAGGATGAGATGCGCGTACGTTATCCAGAGTTGTTCTTACCAGGTACTTTCTAGTTTTGAATTTCGGGATGAAATTCTGTTATTAGGGGGGAAGTATGTAATACCCCGTATTTTTGGCAATATTTATTTTTGGGATTAATTAATTAATTGAGAATTAATTGGGGATTAATCCGGATAAAATACTAGCGAGATGTGAGTTGGTATTTGACTATATTGAGTATATATGTTGTTATATGAATATTGAATTATGAAATTTGTCGTGAGATTGATATACGGCAATTTAGACATTTTATTGGGACGCGTGAGACAGTCGCGTCAGGATATAATTATTTTATTTATAAAAGTGAATTTAAATTCTATTAATCGTATGGTCGTTTTGAGTGCGCCAACGCGTCCGGAAGGGTCGAGATAGTCAGAAAACACTAGCCGGGGGTTTAGGTTGGGTCCCGGGGTATTTTTAGGCCATACCGGCATCTTATAAGGGTAGTTTGGTAATTTCGTATTTCTGGGAATTTAAAGTGACGAAAATTAGGAGTCTTTATCTGATTGGGAATTGACCCACTAAACCCACTAACCAACCCTTAATGACCCAATAAGCTACGGGGGTTATCAAATTAGGTTTCCAAACTTTCCCCAAAGAAAACCCTAGCCACCATAGCCACCTTTGGAGAAGGAAGCTTGTAGAGAGGGAATTCTGCAGAGAGAGAGAGATAACTTCAGCAAATCAACATCAAAATCAGATATAAACTCAAGGCAAGTGATTTAATTTCGTTTAATTTCAGAGAATGCTTTTCCATGCGTAGGAATTTAATAAAGATTGAATTGTTCTTGGAGTGTTATGAAAACCCATGTATTTTGGAACTTAGAACTTGAAATCTTGAAGAGAAATTGCATGTAGAATGGTAGGTAGATGATTTTTCTGATGATATTAGATATTGGATGAAATTAAAACGGATTTAATTGGGTAAATTCATGATTATAAATTCTAGGGTTTATATTCTTGAAAATTTGGGGAAAAGTGTAGAGACTTGAGGATTTAATGATGTTTAGGAGGAATTGATTTCTTAAAATATGTTAGTATGTGACCTATGTACGTTTAGGGATGATTAGAGACCTTAAACAATCGTTGGCTTAATGTTTAGATGAGTTTTGAAGAGATACAAATGGTGAAAAATGAAACTAGGGAAGTCTGGGCTCGAAACTGGTCGTTCGTTAGAAGACCTCCCCAGGTCATTCGAACGAGCTTCTAACGAGTTGACCAGTCGCTTCTAACGAGGGGCAGTTTCGTTCGATAATCTCGTTCGAACGAGATCTCGTTAGATAGCCCAGTTCGTTCGAACGAAATCTCGTTCGAACAGCCTCGTTCGAACGAGACTTCGAACGAGTTGACAATTTAGGCCTTTCTGGCCTGTTTTGATTTTGGGAGTCCCGTAAACTTGTTCGAGGTTAGAGATAACATTCCTTTGATGATGTATTGGTATACTTGGGACATTTGGGATATAATGAGGAGTAAACTATATAATTGTGGAACGAACCAAATGAGCATTTTAGTCGAGACGTGAGTGCCTACTACGACGTGAGAATAAATTATGGCGCGTATAAATATGGACTGGGATTATATAAGTTGTATATATATTAAGTTGGTACGAGAATGCGATAAGTACTACAATTAAACTACGGGATTACTAAGATGTGTGCTTACTTAGTATTGGTATATGAACTGTGTGTATGACATACCTACCATACTTGCTATCACGGGAGGTTTGCGTTCGCTTAGGGCGCTCTAATTCTTGTGTTGCCCGGATTTAGACTGGTTACCTCGATGAACATAGGTCAGAGAAGGACTTATTGGGATGTTAATAAGTCTGCTGATCGTGGGAGCGCAGGTATGTGCGTGACCCATGTGATGTGACTGTGTTCGCCTCCATTATTTGTGATGTTGTTATCTGTGAACTATTCCTGAGAGATTTGAAATATGTGATCCTTATGTACGTGATGTACCGGGATGGATAGCAGAGTATGTGTGCACCACAGCTTAGTCTCAGGGTGCTTATATTGTATATTTATGTTGTGGAAAAATATACGCTTAATAAACTGGGAACTATAATATGGCATTGCATGTATAACTATGGAATAACAAAAGGGATGATCTATAATGAGTTGTATTACTTTTATGTGAGAACCTGAATTTAAGTTAAGCCCCTATTTAATTGCGAGCGTTATAATGTTAATGGGCACCGAGTAATAAGGGTAGAACCTATGACAGTCTAACTAGATAGGATGTCACTTAGCAAGTGGTTGTGTCATTTTAGATGGGTACTTACGTTAGGAGTGCACAGTTAGACGAGAGGTGAGAATTCCATGTGAGTGCACGTCCTAACATGTACTTTGCATTTAATGTTTTAAATGTTTTTAAAGCACTTGCAGGTTTTTAAAATATCTCCACATTCGGGCTCTGACCCGTTTACTTTCAAATCTATTTTCTTGTAAAACCATTTTAGGTGCCCAGCCACAAGGACACCATGCATAGGATACTCATTCAGATGACGAGTTGTAGCTGTTTGTGGAAGTTACAGGGATTTGCTTTTAGACGCTTCTATCATTTGGATTCCATGTTCAGTATTCCTCAGTTTTTGGGCATGTTGCCCAGTTCCATTAGAGTTCCATTTCCATTACAGTTTTCAGACTTTGGCATGTATTGATTCAGAATTCAGTTTAATTATTTCAGTTTGTGGATTTGTAGTGAGGAGTTTTCCTCCAGACTTTATTTACATTATGTGATGGTTATTCTATTTACTTCGGTTTGGTGAATGGTGTTATTATTCTTCATTACACTTGTTACATGTTAATCAGACTTTAATTAAAATTTGGTAACTTACTTTTTAAATACTAGGTGGTTAGTAATAATAAAATGTTTTCGACAGTGATGCTATTAACTGAGCCAACTTGGCATTTTGGTTTAATTTAATAAAGGAGTAGCTACCCGGTATTTAATTAGTCGGGGTGTCACAATCATCTCTATCTTAGGCCCTTAGAATTGGCTTTGACCCTCAGAATTTGTCATCTCCATCTTAAGCCCGTAGAATTGGCTTTGACCAGCAGAATTGGTAACCCCGTCTTAAGCCCTCATAGTTGGCTTTGACTAGTATAATTGATCACCCCTATCTTATGCCCTCAGAATTGACTTTGACTCGCAAAATTGGTTATCTCCAACATAATCCCACAAAATTGGCTTCGACCCTCAGAATTGGTCACTTGTACTTAAAGCCCTAAGAATTTTCTTCAACCCTCAGAATTGGTCGCCTTTACTTAAGCCCTCATAATCGGCTTCGACCCTCAAAATTGGTCGCTTGAACTTAAGCCCTCAGAATTGGCTTCCACCCTCAGAATTGGTCACCCCTAATTTAAGCCCTCAGAATTGGATTAACCCTCAGAATTGGTCATCTCTATCTTAAGCCCTCAGAATTGGCTTAAACCCTCAAAATTGTTCATCTCTATCTTAAGCTCGTAGAATTGGCTTTGACCCGCATAATTTGTCACCCCTAATTTAAGCCCTCAGAATTGGATTCAACCCTCAGAATTGGTCTCTTCTACTTAAGACCTCAGAATTGGGCATCTCTATCTTAAGCTCGCATAATTATCTTCGACCCTCAGAATTGGTCGCTTATACTTAAGCTTGTAGAATTGTCTTTGACCCACAGAATTGGTCACCCCTACTTAAGCCCACGAAATTGGATTTGACCCACATAATTGGTCACCCCTATCTTAAGCCCTCAAAATTGGCTTCGACCTGTATAATTGGTCAACCCTAACTTAAGACCTCAGAATCATCTTCGACCTGCAAAATTGGTCACTCCAACTTAGGTCCTCAGAATTGGCCTCGACCCGTAGAATTGGTCTCTCCCTACCTTGACCTCAGTCGTCACCCCCTTTAGGTCCTTAGAATCGTCCATACCCATCATCCCCTTAGGTCCTTAGAATCGACCTCGACCCTCTAAACCGGTCATCCTCATCCTTTAGGTCCGCAGAATCGACCTCTTTCCAAAAAAAATATGTGGTGTTTATTCGATGGCTTTCGCTTATTCCAAGCTCACCCGTCGAGGGTATCTAAAGACACCACATTTTAGGACCCCCTAAGTCTCTCCTTAGGTCCCTACCACCTTCTCATTTCACTACAAACCCTAGGTCACACTACGAGTACCAATCTAAAGGCCATCGAGCGCTCTCGGGCCTTGTTTGACTTTGGTCAACTCTATCGTCTGAGAAAAATATCTTTAAATAATTGAAGGTCTTTGAATCCCCTTTCCAACGGTCCTCCCCATACGTGAATCGACATAATGGATCTGACGAATGAACAATTTTACTATCAAAAATTGATTCGGAGGCCCTCGAGCGCTCCCGAGCCTTGATTTGACCGTAAACTATTCCATGGTCAGAAAAAGTTCTTTGAATCTTTGAAGGGAACTAAAACCTCTTTCCAATGGTCTACCCCGTGCGCGAAACAACATAATCGTTAGGACAAATGATTAGTTTTCACCCAGAGATTTATCAGGAGGCCACCGGGAACTCTTGAGCTTCGTTTGATAAACATAACCGTTTGGATTGAGTGAATCTCCGAAGGGAACTAAATACCCTTTATAATGGTCTACCCTGTGCATGATTCTGACTTACGATGCAGGCGAATGATCCGTTTTACTTCGAGAGGTCACTTGGTGCTTCCAGGCCCTAATTGACTAAGTTCAACTTTTTGAACCAAGCGAAGCGAAACTCCTTGGAATGTCAAATTACATATCCTAAACTTTTCAATGGTCCCTCCCAAGCACAATTTTGACTTACCATGCGGACAAAGAATTCGTCCTTGTTCGACGATCTCTCCTCCAAAGGACCAATGTGCGCCTCTGAGCCACATTTCACCCAAAGTTAACTCCCGAGCCCTGGGTCAGTCCAAATAACTCTTGAAGGTATCTGAATTACCTTTCTAATGAAATGCTCCTTGCGTGATTCGGATCGACGAATTGCGTTCTACGATCGCGTTTATAGGAATATCTGCACTAGACTGCCAGTTGGTAGGTCCAGGTCCCCGCCTATCGACAGTGTCTAGGGTCTTATGCCCAGTGCTGATCGATAACCCCTGACCCTATAAAAAGAGGGCATGACCTCACTACCAAGCAAACCAACACCAGAGATCCATCAACATCAGTGATTTCAACAACATTCTCTCAAAACCAGCAAAGTTCCTCCATGTGAAGTTCCATTCAATCTTCCATTCCTATCATTTTCATACCCAATTTAGAAAAATCTCATTCTATCTCATCCAACATTCATCTCACATTTAAGGGAGTTCATCCAAGATTAAAGATCAAGCTTCAAAGAAGGTCAAATTCCTTCCCCCTCTCTTTAAATTTCTTACTTTTGCATAAATTACATTAGAATCAAAATATAGTTCTTACTTTAGTTCATACACATTAATATCTACATTTTTATAAGTATATTGCACGTACTTTATTTTTTTATAAAAAAAGCCTAAACAAACAAAAAAAAGGGTTACACCCATAAATTCCGAACGGGATTATCCATCACACTTTTTCGAAACTACAACATATTTTTTCACACACACACATATAATAAAATCCCGCTCGGATCTATGGGATAACTCCCACCCCATGCCGCATTCGAACTACGTGGACTTTGAGGCCTTTGTATGCTACGTAGGCATTTCGAATTAAAACCCAAGACTCAAGTCCAATTTTCCCACTTACTAATTTTCTAATTTTTTCAATTTTGTAATTCATCAATTTCTCTAAATCCTCTAATTTTCCTAAATTCCTCATTTTCATATTTATCACATTCTTACATTAATATACATATTATGTTTGTTAGCGTTTCATCCAACATATATTGTCGTTTCATAATAATGATCAATATCGCGATAATAGCACATATCATATTTTATATACATATTATTTGGCAAACATTCCTATTGATGACTTCACTCTATCTTTCCCATCATATGAGTTGAACGATTCCGATCTCCATTATACACACACACACACACACTTCATGGAGAAATAAAGTAAAACAATAACACCAGTCCATGAGAGACAGAAAGGGCGGGATGGGTGCCTAACACCTTCCTATTCCGTAACTTAGCCCCTGAACCTTCGAATTATTGGTTTCGTATGCATCAGTTTGTCTTTGATACGGCTCTCTCGAGGGGAAAACATGTTCTTTTGTTTATTTGATGCAAAATAGGCTAGCAACTTTATATCTTTACATTTATCCCACACCGATGACAAACGAAGCATTCCTAAGTAAAAAAAGGGAGGGGGCGCGAGACCTTTCAAAATCCTCGCCTAGGAGCGTGATCTCAATCGGGATGGCCACACCTTTAAAGAAGAAATGTTGATAGAATCCCCGTATACGATCCTGCCCATGTACCCCCAACGATTCCTATATCGCCTTTGGTGTAACCCTCAAAGTGTAATCCACCACTACCTAGAACCGTCATAATCAATCCTTATCAGCTGCTGAACATCTATGGGAATGGTCATCATCTCCTCGAAACCAAGATGAAAAGTATGGGTAGTGTCCAATTACCTCTCCCCTAGAGAACAAAACACCATAGTACAACACAATGTCTCATCCAATGCCTATGGTAAATGGACAAAATCACCATAGGAAACCATCCAGCACACCACAACAGGGAGCTTCTCCCAAACCTCTTTCAACCCCGTCGTCCCCCGAGGTTGAATACTCGAAGAAGAAATGTCAGTCTACAAAAGAAGAAGAACAAGAAGAAGAAGAAGAAGAAGAAGAAGAAGAAGAAGAAGAAGAAGAAGAAGAAGAAGAAGAAGAAGAATAAGAAGAACGAGGTTTGGCTATGTAAGTTGGTGACCTTTGGTATTCCATTTTATTCCATTTTAGAACAAAAAAAGAAAGAGAAAAAAATGGAATACCAAAGGTCACCAACTTATGTAGCCACTAGGGTTCTTCACCCTAGACGAACGGTGATATACATGCTCACATAGTAGGGTACGCTCATTAGACAGAGGCTCGAATAAATCAAAGGAATTTTCTTCAACCAAAGCAAGGGTCACCCTAAACTGCCACTCTAGGCCAGCATAGTCATCAATGGCCAGCAACTGAGTGTTGTATCCCTCGTTTGAAGAACTGGCCATTTGAAGTCTTGAAGTAAAAAGGATTTAGGAGATATTTTTAGAGGGAAAAAGTAAAACATTCAAACGCTTGAATGTGTGAAAAATGGGGAGGGATCACCCCCTTTTTATAGAAGGCTAAGGGGTCTATCGATCGAAAATCCCCTAGCCATACCAATCGATAACTGCCTTTTCCTCTTCCTAAGAAAGACCAGGAGTTAGTGCCTTTTTCGATTAACACCCTCCAAAGACTGCCTATCCCCCCCCCCCCCCCCCCCCTTTAAATTTTGTACAAAAAATGCAAAAAAATCATAAAACTTCCAAAAAAATCCTGAAATTCCTTGAAAAATTCCCAAAGATCCCTAAAAATATGGAACATCATTTACCTCAAGAAGGTCAATTTTTGGAGCACTAATCCCCTTATAAACTCTCAAAATCCCCAGTTGGAATAATTTTACACTCTTATCCCCCGCATAATCCCCAACATGATTATTCTTATGAACTTATACTCAATAATTTCCCAGTCGAATCCTCCAAACTAAATATCCCCCAATGGAGTCTCAAAACAACACAATCCCCAGTGGGATCGCGAATACTTTGAATTTCCCCAAGAGGGAAATTCCTCGTGCTAGGATTTAAGGTCCCTCAGAATTGAGCTCATCCCTCTAAATTGGTCGTTAACACTTAAGGTCCTCATAATTGACCTCAATCCTCAGAATTGGTTATTATAACTTATGGTCCTCAGAATTGTCCTCAGACCTTAGAATTGGTCGCTACAACTTTGTAAGGACATTTTTCACATGTCCGAAATGTTTCATTTATTTATGTCGTACGCCGCTACATTTGGCACGTCTCCTCACGATCTCACATGACGGCCTCTATCCGAATTTTGGGAATCAAGCATGCATTATCTCCACTAATATGTCCCACATCTGCCTCAATGACTTCACGTTCCAAGATTTTAGGGACTTAATGCAAGTGGTACGCAAGGGAAGTCAAAACAGTGAAAAAAAGGCACAATAGGAGAGTTCAAGGGCATTTTAGTAATTTCACATCCATAGTTCGGAGGTCTGGTCAACTAGAAAGTTGAAGATCTCTCCGCAACGAAGATACTGGAAAAAACGGCACCTCAATCCGAGCTACGGTGAAGGAGTTATGACCTTTTGAAGATAGAGAAAATTCCTTAAAGAATGCTGTTTTTTTTGTACGCTGGATAGAATTTTAGAGTTTTAAGAACGTGGGACTCTTCATATTTTTTCCTATAAATACCAACTTCGGGGGAGTTGTTTTGCAAGACTTTAGGAGACGAATTTGAGAGTTCAAATACATCTAGTCTTCATATTTTTGAGTCCCAAGACTCATGTTTTGATTCACACATCATTGCCAAACCTTTGTGAATCCTTTTGCAACCCAAGAACACAACTTTGGTTTGTTCAACCCTTGTGGAGGAGACTGTTCTTCTTCTTCATTGCAGCCCTACTGGAAAGGGATAATTCCAGCCGCGACTACAGAATCCGATACCCGAGGGTAATTCTTAGTCAACTTGTATTTTCATTGTAATCCGATTGTAAGTCGTTCTCTTACAAATTATAGTGAAAATAAATGGTTTTGCCCCTGAGGGGGATTTTTCCTTAATTGCATGTGTTTGAATGTTCTTGCATAGATTATCAATTTATTCAATCACATACTGCTGCATGTTTAGGGTTTGTTTGTGTTAAAAGGGTTTTATATATAACTTGATCATTTGAACGCGAGCACACACGTTCTCAAATTGGTATCAGAGCAGGTTACGCTAATCTATCGCGTATTCCTTTTTTTTCCGCAAAATTTTTCTAAGATATCAATTTTCTGAGAAAATTGATTTTTGAAAAAGTGCGTGTTCAAATGGAGAAGTCATATTATAAAATGCCTATTTTTGACGGGACAAATTATGCATATTGGAAAGCCCGTATGAGGTCGGCTTTAAAAGCCATTGATGAACGTGTCTGGATTTTGGTTGAACGAGGGTGGACTCCTCCCACCGTGACTGTTGATAATGTGACCAACTTGAAACCTGACATTTCTTGGTCTGATGAAGAAATTAAATGGTCATCTTTTAATTCTAAGGGTCTAAGTGCTATTTCTGGGTCTGTCACACCTGATGAGTTCAAACGCATAATGATGTGTACCATGTCAAAAGAGGCATGGGATGTTTTACAACTCACCCATGAAGGAACTAATGCTGTGAAAGAGTCTAAGTTGCAAAACTTGACAACTCAATTTGAAACAATCACCATGCATGATTCTGAATGCTTTGATGAATTTTATGCTAGACTTTCTGACATTGTGAATACTAGTTTTAATCTTGGTGAACAAATTCCGAATGCTAGAGTTGTTAAAAAGATTCTTCGTTCTTTACCTAAGCGTTTTATCCCTAAAGTCACTGTGCTAAATTCTATGGGTAATTTAAATACGCTAAAATTGGAAGAACTTGTAGGAGATTTGCAAACTTATGAAATTGATATGTTCCCTAAAAATGCTAAATCTAAAGATAAGGGAATTGCTCTTAAAGCCCAAGAGAGAAGGAATGAGGGGTCAGCTAGAAAGAGGGTAGAGTCATCTAGAAAGAGAGAGACTGACACGTCAGATTCTGAGTGCGATTTTGACTTAGATGATTTAGCTCTTTTCGCAAAAAATTTCAAGAGGATTCTAAAATTTAAGAAAAATGGCAATTTTAAAGATAAAAAGAAATTTGAGAAAAATAAATTTGAAAAGAAAAATGAAAAAGTTTCCAAAAATCCTTCTCTGAAAGAAAGTGAGAGATGTTTTGAGTGTGATGGTAGGGGTCATAGAGCTTTTGAGTGTGCCAATCGTCTGAATAGAGAGAAAGGGAAAGCTGTCCTTAATGCTACCCTTAGTGACGACAGTGAGGTCGAGACGGTGGATTCTGGAGATGAGTCACCGCATGAGTGTAACTTCACCGCATTCATGGCCAGCCAAGTGAGCACTCCTAGTTCTCCTCACGACGATGAGGATGATGCTTCACAGGGACACCTCGACAGTGAGATCGATGTGAGTGAGCGGGAGGATGACACAAGTGAGAGCGAGAGTGATATACAACGCGCCTACGCTGAGTTATATTCTGAGTCTTTTAAAACTAAAAAGTGTAACAAAGCATTAGTTCTTAAGATCACTTGCCTAGAGGAAGATTTAAGGAAAGCGAGAGAAAGAGAGTTCTCCACCTGCACCGCCCTGAGAGAGAGAGAATCTACCTGTGTCGAGAATGAGAATTTGTTTAGAGAGAGAGAGAGAGTAATCTAGAGAAAGAGAGAGGGGACTTGATCAAGCAAGTGGCTAGTCTTACGAGTCAGCTCCATTCCTCCGTGGAGACTCGGAAGAAACTTGAAGTCCTTGTTTCCCAGCTGACTCATGATCTTGAGAAAGCACGGGAAGTCAAGGTACAAATCGAGGACAGATCCGGGAAGATGGGAAAGATGCTCCTCGGCCCCGCTTTAGGTTTTGGTGATCGTCAAGTACTTGGATATGATGGTGCCTCCACGTCGCAAATTGCACCTGGACCAGTTCCTGAGTTTACTACAACTCCTTATGGTCACCGTAAAAAACCTCGAAGGAGAGTTCGACCAAGAAAAGCAAACCAAGGTCCGCCTTTGACTGAGCTCTTTTGTACTTATTGCAAAAGAAAAGGCCACCTTAGGGAAACTTGCTATAGCATGGGTCGTACACGACGTACTACTACTCCACCACGTCATACTGATGAGTTTTCTAGTCTGAGAGAGCGAGTTGAGTTCTTAGCTGCCACGACTCAGAGTTTAATGGAAGAATTCCGACGGATGTCTTTGCCGTTAGTGAATGCTTCTCACATTCCAGCTAAAATCAATAACAACAAAGGCAAACAAAAGGTCACCTCGACTTGGGTACCTAAGAAAGATAAAAAGGGTTTTGTTGTTCATGTTGCTCTCAAAGCACATAATACCTCTCAATGGTATTTTGATAGTGGGTGCTCCAGACACATGACAGGTGATGCCTCATTTTTTACTACTCTTGAGGATTATCAAGATGGCAGAGTCACCTTTGGAGATGGGAGTAAGTCTAGCATTATAGGACGAGGTACTATCAAGTTACCTGATTTTCCTAAGCTAGAAAATATTTTGTACGTCAAAGGTTTGAAAGCAAACCTTCTCAGCATTAGCCAGTTGTGCGGCACTAACTTTGCAGTAAAGTTTGACCGGGACGCGTGTAAAGTCTACAATCAAGCCGGTAAACTTTGGATGCAAGGGGTGAGGACCGAGGATAATTGTTATGGGACTGAGCCCACATCCTCACTTGTCTGCAACAACGCCACGATCACTCCTATGGATCTGTGGCACCAACGTCTAGGTCACGTGAACGTTAGAGATCTCAATCGTTTATCTAAAAAGGACCTAGTACGTGGCTTACCATCTCTTGGAAAGTCAACTTCGACCGTTTGTGGACCCTATCAGTTGGGAAAACAAATTCGTAGTCCTCATAGGAAGTTACATTCCATTACCACCTCTCGTGTTCTGGAGTTGATTCACATGGATCTTATGGGTCCCACTCGTACTGAGAGTCTAGGTGGTAAGAGGTACATCCTCGTGATGGTAGATGATTTCTCCAGATACTCCATTGTAGGTTTTCTGAGAGAGAAATCCGATGCTATAGATTTCTTAACGACCAAGTGCCGTGTCCTGTAAAATCAACACGGTGTCACTATTAACAGAATACGTAGTGACAACGGCACTGAATTCAAGGAAGCAAAGGTTGATTTGTACTGTGATAGCCTTGGGATCAAACATGAGTTTTCTGCTGTGAGAACTCCTCAGCAAAATGGGATTGTTGAGAAAAAGAATAGAATGATCCAAGAGATGGCTAGATCTATGCTTCTAGGTCGTAAAGTTTCTAGGAGATTTTGGGCAGAGGCAGTGTCTACTGCATGCCACACGGTGAATAGGGTGTATCTGCATCCACACACACTTCACACTCCTTATGAGTTGTGGACTGGCAAGAAGCCCAACCTGGCATATTTCCGTGTCTTTGGGAGTAAATGCTACATCCTACGGGATAAAGAGAAATTAGGAAAGTTTGACTCCCGAAGCGACGAGGGAATATTTCTAGGATATTCATCGAATAGCAGAGCGTACCGGGTTTTTAACCTGAAGAGCTCTAAGATTATGGAATCAATAAACGTCACCGTGCCAGATGACGAACCTCCGACGGTTATTGATCCTAACCTTCAGTGTGAGGATGAGGATTGTTCTGACAGTGATTTACCTGTTCCTCTCTCACACTCTGTGGACCCTACTCCTGTGTTAGGGGACACACCTGCTTGGTTTCGTAAGATTCATGACCCTTCTGCCATTGTTGGTGATCCCACTCTAGGGGTCAAGACTCGTGCTCAGCTAGAGAACGTTGTTAGCCATCTTTGCTACACGTCCAAAGTCGAGCCCAAGAACCATAAAGAAGCACTCAAGGATGAACACTGGATATCTGCTATGCAGGATGAGTTGCTTCAGTTTTAAAAGAATGATGTCTGGGAACTTGTCCCCCGATCTAGTGAGATTAATGTGATAGGTACCCGGTGGATTTTTAAGAACAAAATGGATGAAAATCGTACCATAATCCGAAATAAGGCTAGGTTGGTCGCTCAAGGCTACACACAGATAGAGGGTGTAGACTTTGGGGAGACATTTGCTCATGTTGCGAGGCTTGAATCCTTCCGTCTTCTGCTCGTCATCGCATGTCATCTGCGCTTCAAGGTGTATCAGATGGATGTCAAGAGTGCCTTTTTGAATGGCATTCTACAGGAGGAGGTTTATGTGGAACAACCAAAAGGGTTTGAAGACCCTCAGCACCCTGAGCACGTCTACTATCTGAGGAAAGCCTTGTATGGTTTGAAGCAAGCACCCCGTGCTTGGTACGAGAGGCTTACTTCTTATCTCTTAGCTCGTGGCTTCAAGAGAGGGGGAGTAGATATGACGTTATTTGTCAGGAGAGATGACGGTGCTATTTTGGTTGCCCAGGTCTATGTGGACGACATAGTCTTTGGATCCACATGCTCCCAGCATGCTCACCACTTTGAGGAGGAGATGAAAAGTGAGTTTGAGATGAGCATGGTTGGTGAGCTTACATTCTTCCTTGGTCTCCAGGTTCGTCAGCTAGAGGATGGGATGTTCATCTCCCAATCCAAGTATGCTAGAGACCTAGTGAAGAAATTTGGTTTAGACTCCGCTAAGCATGCACGTACACCTATGAGTACCACTACCAAGCTTAGTAAGGACACTTCAGGCAAGGACGTAGAGCAAACCTTATATCGGAGTATGATAGGTAGTCTCCTCTACTTGACTGCCAGTCGTCCCGACATCGCCTTTAGTGTTGGAGTCTGTGCGCGGTATCAGGCATCCCCAAAAGAGTCACATTTACTTGCTCTAAAACGTATCATTAAATACGTAAGTGGGACTCTCTCATACGGGATTTGGTATTCCTTTGATACCGATGACCGTCTGTATGCCTACTCGGATGCCGATTGGGCTGGGGATGTAGATGGATGTAGGAGCACTTCTGGTGGGTGTTTCTATTTTGGTTCTGCTCTTGTCTCCTGGCTGAGCAAGAAGCAAAATTCCATCTCTTTGTCCACTGCGGAGGCTGAGTACATAGCCGCCGGGAGTTGTTGCACACAACTCTTGTGGATGAAGCAAATGCTGGAGGATTATGGGATATCACAGGACACCATGACCATTTCCTGTGATAACACGAGCGCGATACACATATCCCGCAATCTTGTTCAGCATTCGCGCACAAAACACATCAGGATACGTGAGCACTTTATTCGTTAGTTAGTTGAAGAGAAAGTCGTATCCCTGAGTTTTGTTCCTACCGACAGTCAGTTAGCCGATATTTTCACGAAACCTTTAGATGCCCTTAGATTTGAGAGTCTTAGGAAATCTTTAGGGATTTGCACAGTTGACTGAGGGGTTGGTCTATGTCTAGAATAGGATGCTTCTTCATGTTCATATCATATGCTTCCTATTGCTAGTCTGTTTTATATGTACCATTACTTTGTTGTACAGCTTTGTTTTATTCTTTTTGCTTTTTATATTTCTTTTAAAAAAAAATACAAAAATATTTTCCTTTAAGAAAAATTTTGAGAAAAGCACAAAAAGATTTTATTTTTCCAAATTTTTGAAAAAATCCAAAAAGATTTTTGTATTTTGCTTCTTTTATGGATGAGAATGTAAGATAGCCAAGTCACAACTTCATTCCATTTATCCATGTGACTGTTTGATAGAGATTTGAGAGGCTACATCATTTCATCCATGTGCTTTACATTGATTGGAGTCTTTGAGATGTAATTAGTGATATCTTCCTACATGTTTGACTCCTATATCCTTTATTGCACACATGCACGGCTATATTTGATTATTGCACTTGTCTATCTCATGTTGGCTTGCATATTTTCATCTCAATCCTGTCTATACAATGTACAATATGCGATAAAACTTGACAAGATTGGAATGCATGTAAAAACCGTTTTGGTGAGACTGTGTGTTTTTGTATAATGGGGAGGGGCTGCGAAAGGTAATCATCTATCCTTTGCGCAAAAGCCACAGTTAAAAAGGACCTAAAAATGGAGGAATTTTAATATCCGAGGTCCAAAGAGGTTAAAAGAGCCCGAAAAAATTTAAAGGCAATAAAAAGCAATTCATGCCAAATATGGGCCACTTAGGTTTCACCATCAATTCTCTAAAGTTTGAGAATTTAGAATGCCTCTATTCAATACAATATCTGAGGGAGTTTGGTTGGAGAATCTAAACGGGTTTGCACTTCCTTGAAAGTCCTGAAAAAGCATAAAATCATTTTGGACGTTATTGGTGTGAAAATCATTTTGAGCTTTGATTTGTTGATTTGATTGAGTCAATATCTTATACTGTCACTCTTTTACACCAAAGGAATCATTTGAGTTCATTCGCTAGGAATATCCAATATTCATCGTGCACATATGTCATGTTTGTATGCATTGATTTTCCTATCGAATTTGATCACACCACTTCATTTACGCTATCATTGACTTGGTTGCTTTCTGTTTATTCATGGTGTGTTTTTATCCTAGTGACACCCCACACTTGCTTATTTGATTTATTTCTCTAATTTGTCCATTTGGGGACATCATAAAAAGGGGGAGAAAGAATTATCATATTATGGGGGAGTTTGAATTCTGGGGGAGTTTTTGAGATGTTGCTTATATTTTTATCATATATTGATATCCATGTTATCTCATTTCAAACTCGATATGTCACGTGGTATTTTCTTTGTCTCATGTGTGTAGGTATGAAGATTGCAGATCTATATGTTGCACACCCTGATGAGAAAAGTTTTGAGATTCCTGAAGAATTAAAGAACAAACGATGAAGACTATTCAATTGTACCTTTTCCAGTTTTGGGTTCATGGGAGGGTAGATTTGTATAGGCAATTTCATATTTGATAATTCGGATTTTTATGTATGTACCGGCATAAACATAGGGGGAGATTTGTAAGGACATTTTTCACATGTCCGAAATGTTTCATTTATTTATGTCGTACGCCGCTACATTTGGCACGTCTCCTCACGATCTCACATGACGGCCTCTATCCGAATTCCGGGAATCAAGCATGCATTATCTCCACTAATATGTCCCACATCTGCCTCAATGACTTCACGTTCCAAGATTTTAGGGACTTAATGCAAGTGGTACGCAAGGGAAGTCAAAACAGTGAAAAAAAGGCACAATAGGAGAGTTCAAGGGCATTTTCGTAATTTCACATCCATAGTTCGGAGGTCTGGTCAACTAGAAAGTTGAAGAGCTCGCCGCAACAAAGATACTGGAAAAAACGGTACCTCAATCCGAGCTACGGTGAAGGAGTTATGACCTTTTGAAGATAGAGAAAATTCCTTAAAGAATGCTGTTTTTTTTGTACGCTGGATAGAATTTTAGAGTTTTAAGAACGTGGGACTCTTCATATTTTTTCCTATAAATATCTACTTCGGGGGAGTTGTTTTGAAAGACTTTAGGAGACGAATTTGAGAGTCCAAATACATCTAGTCTTCATATTTTTGAGTCCCAAGACTCATGTTTTGATTGACACATCATTGTCAAACCTTTGTGAATCCTTTTGCAACCCAAGAACACAACTTTGGTTTGTTCAACCCTTATGGAGGAGACTGTTCTTCTTCTTCATTGCATCCCTACTGGAAAGGGATAATTCCAGCCGCGACTACAGAATCCGATACCCGAGGGTAATTCTTAGTCAACTTGTATTTTCATTGTAATCCGATTGTAAGCCGTTCTCTTACAAATTATAGTGAAAATAAATGGTTTTGCCCCTGAGGGGGATTTTTCCTTAATTGCATGTGTTTGAATGTTCTTGCGTAGATTATCAATTTATTCAATCACATACTGCTGCATGTTTAGGGTTTGTTTGTGCTAAAAGGGTTTTATATATAACTTGATCATTTGAACGCGAGCACACACGTTCTCAAACTTAAGGTCCTCAAAATTGACATTGACTCTCAAAATTGGTCATCACAACTTCAAGTCCTCATAATTAACCTCGACAGTCAAAATTGCTCATCACAACTTAAGGTTCTCAAAACTGATCTTGGCCTTCGAAATCTATCGCTTCAACTTAAGGTCCTTTGAATTGACCTTGGCCCTCAGAATTTGTCAACACAACTTTAAGTCCTCAGAAGTGGTGATCATAACTTAAGGTCCTCGAAATTGACCTCGACCCTCAGAATTGGTCATCACAACTTAAGGTCCTCAAAATTAACCTCGACCCTCAAAATTGGTCACTACAACTTAAGGTCCTCAAAACTGATATCGACCCTCGGAATTAATCTTCATAACTTTAGGTCCTCAGAATTGACCTCGGCCCTTAGAATTGGTCCTCACAACTTAAGATCCTCAGAATTGACCTCAGCCTGTAGAATTGGTTATCACAACTCAAGGTTCTCAAAATTAACATCGGCCCTTAAAATTGGTCAACCCAACTCAAGGTCCTCAAAATTTATCTCGAACCTTAGAATTGGTCGTCCCAATTTTATATCATCATAACTGAACTTGACCCGTAAAATTGGTCGTTACAACATAATATCCTTAGAATCGATCTTAACTCACTGAATCGGTGACCCCCAACATCACTTTAGGTCCTCAAAATAAACCTTTATCCGTTGAATTGGTCTACTTATCCCCTTTATAACCAATCTTAACACAAATTTGACCCGCTGAATCAGTCATCCTCATCTCCACAAGTCCTCATAATCAACCTCGACCCACTGAATCGGTCACCTTCGTGTCCTTAGGTCCTCGAAAGTGAACTCGACCATTCGAATCGGTCCACAAAATTTACTTAAAAACCTCTTTTCCCAATGTCAATGTGGTGTCTATCATTCAATGACCTTAACTTGTTCCAAGCTTGACCGTTGAGGGGCTATATATAGACACCCCATCCTAGAACCCCCCTAAGCACCTCCTTAGGTCACTAACACTTACTCATTTATCAAAAAACCTAGGTCATACTTCGAGTGTAATTTGGAGTCCATTAGGCACTCGTAACCTTGTTTAACCCATGTTAAGTTCCTCTCCTAAGTGAAAGCTCAATGAATCTTCAAAGGGTTCTGAATCCTATTCCCAACAGTCTGCCCTTTGCACGAATCGTACTTATGGTTTGGATGAACAATTCGTTTTAACCCAAAAATTGATTTAGAGACCACCAAGCACTCCCGGGCTTCGTTTAACCTCTGAATGAATCTTCAAAGGGCTATGAATACCCTTTCCAATGATCTACCCCAGGTGCGAATCATCCTTACTGTTTGGACGAATGATCCATTTTACTCCAAAAGGTCACCGAGTGCTTCTAGGCCCCGTTTGACCTAGGTTAACTCTCTGAATTAAATAAAGATAAATTAAATATCGAAGAACACTGAATATCCTTTGCAATGATCCATCTCGTGCACAAATCGACAGTACGGTTTAGACGAACGATCCATTTTACTTTAGGAATTTCCTACCTAATGACCAATGGTCGCTTCTAGGCCCCATTTAACTTCGGTCAATTCCCAAACCTAGGAGTGGCTCAATGGATTCTTAAACTTCGCTGAATACCCTTTCCAATGATCTATCCCTTGTATGATTTTGACTTAAAGTTCACGTTTTAAGAATATTTTTTCAAAAAACCTACTCTACACCAAAATGGGCAAATTGTCACCTTTCAGCCGGCCAGCCTTGTCAAGGTCATTGACCGTGACAAAAAAACACGCGTTTTATGTCACGGTCATTGACCTTGACACGACCGTGACAACTAATTGTCACGGTCATTGACCGTGACAAGCCCGTGACAAATTTAATTGTCACGGGCTTGTCACGGTCCATGACCTTGACACGACCGTGATAACTTTTCCAGCAAAAACCCTTTCCCCCTTCTTTTTTCCCTCCCACCGTTCCCTCCCTCTCTCTCTCTCTCTCGACGCTGCTCTCTCTCTCTCTATCTCTCTCTCTCTCTTCCATTTATATATATATTTGTGTGTATATTTATGTGTGTATGTGTGTGCGTGTGTGGGGGTGGGGCAGGGTGGGGCGGGGTGGGGCAGGGTGGTGGAGGGGGGCAGGGGTGGGGTGGGTGCCTCAATTCGTATGTCGTGTGGCCTACTCACCTCCTCAGTTTTATCCAAGACATGTAGTAACATTATTTTTAAGTTTGTTCATTTTAATTAAATTTGGATTATATCGTCATGTATATTGTTTTTACTTTGAATATTTGGATTATATCGTCATGAATATATATTTGCATTATCTTTAGTTTGTGTTGGATATATGATGTTTGGAACAGGTACAACGTTGCTATAACAGGTACAAATATACTGCTGGGCAGTGGCGGTGGCCATACTGCCCAGCATATTTTTTTTTAAATTCTACCCAGAATTGTCACGGTCATTGACCGTGACAAGTCCGCGACAAAAGTTGTCACGGACGTGTCACGGTCAATGACCGTGACAATTGGGGTCACGGTTATGTCACGGTTTAGAACCGTGACAAACGTGTCACGGTCATTGACCTTGACACGACCGTGACACAAAACGCGAGTTTTTTGTCAAGGTCAATGACCGTGACAAAAAAAGTTATCTCGCCTCGAAATGTCACGGTCATTGACCTTGACAAGGTGAATTTGTCAAGGTCAATGACCTTGAAAAATGGGCAGATTTGGTGTAGTGTTACCTCAGATTCTATGCTAATAGGAAGGTTAATGAACCTATCAATCGACACCCCCCTTGTTTCTATAAATAGAGTCCATTATCTCACTTTGAGGGACATACCTCAGAACCTCGGAACATCCCTCTCAATAATTCAAAGAAAATTATCTAGAATTCAGAGTCATTCCCCTCTTAAAAAACCCATTTCCCATATTCCCTCCATCCTTTTCATACCCCATTTAGAACATTCTCCCCATCTCCTCATAGCTCCATCATATCATTATGAGATCAGCGCATCGACAATCAAGATCCATCCCAAGTCTTCATAAGGAGGTCCAATTCTCCCCCTTTGTCTTTAAATGCTCGTACTTTTGCATTAATTACTTTACTTTCACTTTAGTTCTTTATTTCAATACATCATAAAAGTATTTTCACATACTTTATTTTTATAAAAAAAAAGTCCAAAAATAAGAAAAAGAGGGGTTACTTTTAAATTCTAAACGGGGAATTCTCATTACATTTTCCAACTTTAAAATAAAAAGATCCCTATAGCTAAGAATGAAAATACTATATGAGGATGGATTTGGCATAGATTAGTGGAAATCCCACACAGTCCAACATGGGTGATCTTATGGTATCATAGGTTGCTACTAAGGATAAAGAGACCTATGAACCAAAACCTGAATGGAGACTACTCACTTTATTTACTAACAAGACTGCTTTGTATCTATTTTAGGAACCACCGACCAACTGTCAATTAACGCTTTCGCTATAGGTACACCTCTTTACCACCATATATGCCACTACACAGATAGGAAGATTGACCAACATCCTTAAAATCAATTTCATCCTATATGTGTCAGACTCCATATACCTTCCTCTTGAAACACTGCCTCCGATCAAACCATAATACACACTAATCAAACCCCCCTGGGACTCTCAATAAAATGAGGAAAATCACCAATGCTTGCAGAAATCCCTCTCCGAGGAACCTCCCCGCACTAGCCATGCTATGGACTCTGCTAAGGACCCTAAATTCACCTTTAAAAGAAAAAAGTCTCAGCTTAAAAAACACCGCATTCTCCAGCCTGTAGTCAATATGGGGGTCATAAAGAGCTAAAATGTCACTTTAAAGGTGTCTCACTAGAACCCTCTCACCTAATCTCCAATATCAAGGGAACTTTTATAATGAAGAACTAAACCTATACCAAATTCATCCCAACACCCATCTTATGGAGGCCTTTTAAGTCTGTCCCATTAGCTTAAGAGTCCCCTTATATCCTTTCTCTTGATGTATCCCTCTATGAAGTAGAATTTTCTTGTTACTATTAATGTTGTCCTACCTCCTTTTGATGGCATAATAAATACTGATAACTTTATGTGTCTTATACGACCATGCCGTTCGATCTAAAAAATAATGATGTAACTTACCAAAAAGCATCTATAACCATCATGCACAACCTTATACACAAGGAAGTGGAAGTATATGTAGAAAACATAATCATTAAATCCAAAGACCGATAAGGAAACATACTAGTACTCCTTAAATTCTTCCAAAGGTTACACTTTTTCAAAATGAGGCTAAATCCACAAAAATGTGTGTTCGGAGTCACTAAAAGGAACGTGCTCGACTTTATCATTAACAAAAATACAAACGAGGTAGACCCCTCCAAGGTCAAATCCATATAAGAATTGCCACCATCCAGAATTAAAAAGGACTTAAGTGGGTTCCTAGGATAAATGCAGTTCATAAAACCGTAAGGATAAAATTTCCAACTGAGTCTGTTGTATGTTTATTTTTCTAATTCTCTGGATAAAACACGTTTGAGTCATAGTTAGATTTTTATTGTCACAATCCCAGACACTCTATGGCGTATTGAATTTTATGGAAGACATAGCAGTAAAGCTTCAAAGATTTATCATGTCGATTTATGGTGCAAATTTTGTTTTCAAGTTTAATTGCATTTCAAGATCACTCATGTAAGAATGCATAATTTTAATGGTACTCGAAATTTATTTTAGAATGTTTAAGGATGCTATTTTATTATATAAATAATTTCAAAATGTTTTTAATAGTTTTTGAAATGGTTTACACTTCGTTTTATTCTGATAAGGATGGATTAGAGTAGTGTTTTATTGGAACTATAATTCGCTGCTTTGCTCAAACGACCTGACCAGTCGTTCAAACGAGATGGCACTATCGTTCGAATGACATGTCCATCTCGTTCGAGCGAATGGTTAAAGTCGCTTGAATGAGGCGTCGCCTCAAGAAATGTATTTAAGGCGTGTTTCCTACAAAATTTCATAAGTGTGCATTCTAGAAAATAGTTTACGAACCAGTACGTTTTATGCACAAGTTTTCTAAGGTCTTATAATGCCAAATACATCCTTAAAGTTTCAAAGATCCAAGTTTTCATTACTATATGCTATAGTGATCTTTGGTTCCACGAAGAAGATTGTGTTGTACACTTAAACATTAGTTTTTGCAGTGAAGAAGTGAAGAAGTTCGTGTTCAACATTGTAGACGTTAAAAGCCATATCGGTGGACACCAAGACATACGTGGACGCGTGTGTTATGGACGAACATTATGGAAGGACTTTCTGCATGGGCATTATGGAAGAAGGACTTTCTGCATGATTATGTTACCATGTTTGTCATACGCTAGTCTTTGCATCATGATTTATATCTTGCTAGTGTTATGGCATGTGTATATTGAGTCTTATTCAAAAATACAAATATTTTTTGGTTTCATATTATTTTTAAAAAAGACAAATTTTTTTTGCATTTATGTGAGTCAAAATATATTGAAAAATCAAAAAAGATTTTTGATTTGTTTTTATTTTTGAGTTTAGATGTTGATGTGGCATATTGGTGTTCTTGGACCCCCTTCATTTCATTATCCATGCATCTAGGACATTTGGTTATAATTATTGATGCTTAGAATGATCTTAACCATTGTATTATGGGGTTGTTTCTAAGTTGATATGCATTTTTATTAGACTTGGTATATGTGCCATCTTTGCACACATGCACGAGTTTATATGAATATTTGAAATCTCATATGTGTTTGAGTTTGGTGAGACATTCTTATCTAAATATTGTCATCTATGTGCAAGTAGACCTAAGGAGGATGTGTGCATGTAAGAACCGTTTACCGTGAGGATTGATATTGAAAATATGATGAGTGTTCACTGTGACACCCGACTAATTAAATACCGGGTAGCTACTCCTTTATTAAATTAATTCAAAATGCCAAGTTGGCCCAGTTAATAGCATCACTGTCGAAAACCTTTTAATGATTACTAACCACCTAGTTTTTAAAAAGTAAGTGCCAAATTTTAATTAAAGTCTGATTAACATGCAACAAGTGTAATAAAGAATAATAACACCATTCACCATAATGAAGTAAATAGAATATCCATCACATAACGTAAATAAAGTCTGGAGGAAAAACTCCTCACTACAATCCCATAACTGAAATAAGTAAATCGAAAACTAAAACAGTACATGCCAAAGTCTGAAACTGAAATGGAAATGTAACTCTAATAGAAATGGGCAACATGCCCTACAACTGATAGATAATGAATCTGGAATCCAAGTGATAGAGGCGTCTACAAGCAAATCCCTGTAGCTTCCACAAACAGCTACAGCTCATCACCTGAATGAATGCCCTATGCATGGTGTCCTTGTGGCTGGGCACCTAAAATGGTTTTACAAAGAAAAATAGATTTGAAAAGCAAACAAGTCAGAGCCCGAATGTGGAGTTATATTTTAAAAACCTGTAAGTGCTTTAAAAACATTTAAAACATTAAATGCAAAGTACATGTTAGGGCGTGCACTCACATGATATTCTCACCTCTCATCTAACTGTGCACTCCTAACGTAAGTACCCATCTATAACGACACAAATCACTAGCTAAGTACCATCATATCTAGCTAGACTGCCATAGGTCCTACCCTTATTACTCGGTTCTATTAACATTATAACGCTCGTAATTAAGTAGGGGTTTAACGTAAACTCAGATGCTCAATATGCAATATATATCACTATCAGTTAACTCGTTATTTTTCTCGAAACAATACCGTAATTATATTCACAACCATAACATGAAGGTTCCCATTAATTAAGTGTATATTAATCACATCATAAATATACTATACAAGCACCCCGAGAACTAAGTTGTGGTGCACACATACTCTGCTATCCATCCCGGTACATCACGTACATAAGGATTACATATTTCGAATCTCTCAGGAATAGTTCATAGATAACAACATCACAAACAATGGAGGCGAACACAGTCACATCACATAGGTCACGCACATACCTACGCTCCTACGATAAGCGGACTTATTAATATCCCAATAAGTCTTTCTATGACCTATGTTCATCAAGGTAACCAGTCTAAATCCGGGCAACACAAGGATTAGAGGGCCCTAAGCAAACGCAAACCTCCCGTGATAGCAAGTACGGTAGGTATGTCATACACACAATTCATATACCAATACTAAGTAAACACACGTCTTAGTAATCCCGTAGTTTAATCGTAGTACATATCGCATTCTCGTACCAACTTATAATATCTACAACTTATATTATTCCGGTTCATAATTATACGCGCCATAATTCATTCTCACGTCGTAGTAGACACTCACGTCTCAACCCAAACCATCCATTTAATATAACTCTCGTATCTAATTTCCTTCTCATAAATACCCAAAAGTCCCAATTCTATCATTACATCATCCTCGAAATGTTATCTATATCCTCGAGAAAGTTTACGGAACTCCAAAAATCAAAACAGTCCGAAAAGGCCCAAACTGTCAACTCGTTAGAAGTCTCGTTCGAACGAGACTGTTCGAACGAGATTCCTCTGTCAACTCGTTAGAAGTCTCGTTCGAACGAGGCTGTTCGAACGAGATTCCAGTTCGTTCGAACGAACTGTACCTTCTAACGATATCTCGTTCGAACGAAGTTATCGAACGAGGCTCCCTTTCGTTAGAACGACTGGTCCATTCGTTAGAAGCTCGTTCGAACGAGTTCGTTCAAACGACCTGGGCAGGGGCTTCTAACGACCTACCAGATTCGTCCCTGATTTTCCTAAAACTCGTTTTTCACCATTTTTACTCCTCAAATCTCCTCTAAAATTCGTTCCAACAATGTATTAAGTTCTCTAATCATCCTCAAGCATGCTAAGGTCATATACTAACATCTTTTAAGGGTTTAATACATCCTAAACATCATTAAATCACAAGTTTCTACATTTTTTTCCCAATTTCTTCAAGAACATAAACCCTAGATTTTTCTCATCATAATTTCCCAGATTTTAATCCATTTTTACATCACATAAATATGAAATCTCTGAATTCAATCTTCAAACAATGTTTCTACATGCAAACCTATCCCAAAATTAAATAATAACTTCCAATTTCATGGGTTTTCTTTTAACTCTTATATAAGATTGATTATCAAGGTTTCTAACATAGAAGCATTCACTTCATAAGGAATGTAATTTAAATCACTTACCTTGATTTGATTTCTGATTTTGATGTTGGTTTGGTGAAGATTTCTGCAGAATTTCTTCTCTCCAAGCTTCTTCTCCAATGGTGGCTTAAGGTGGCTAGGGTTTGTTTTGGGGAACTTAGAAAACTCTTCTAATAACCTACGTAGCCTTCTAGGTTAATATGGGTTGGTTAGGGGCTTAGTGGGTCAAATCCACATCAGATGTAATTAACCAATTTTCGTCACTTTTAATTTCCCAAAATACGAAATTACCAAAATACCCTTTATGATGTCGGTATGGCCTAAAAATACCCCGGAATCCAAACTACACCCCCGGCTAGTGTTTTCTGACTATCTCGATCCTTTCGGACGCGTTGGCGCACTCAAAATGACCATACGGTTTATAGATTTTAAATTCACTTTGATAGTCAAAATATTACACCGTGACGCGGCGGTCCCACGCGTCTCAACAAAATTTTTAAAATATCGTATATAAATCACACGACAACTTTCATAATTCCAATTTCATATATACTCATATATGCACATAATTAAATACCAACTCACATCTCGTTAGTATTTATAACCCGGATTAATTTTCAATTAATACGCATTTAATTAATTAATCCCAAAAATAAATATAGCCAAAACTACGGGGTATTACATACTTCCCTCCTAATAACTGAATTTCGTCCCGAAATTCGAAACTAGAAAGTACCTGCTAAAAATAGCTCTGGATAACATTCGCGCATCTCATCCTCGCGCTCCCATGTGGACTCCTCGACATTGTGATGTCGCCACTGAACACGCACTAACGGAACTATCTTTGACCGCAGTTTCCTCTCGCTTCGGTCCAAAATAGCAATCGGCCCCTCCTCGTAGGAGCTATCAGGCTGGAGATCGATGTCCTCCACAGCAATGTGAGAATGAGCCAAATTATCTCTAAGGTATTTCCTCAGCGAGGAAATATGAAACACATCGTGAATCCGATGCAAATGCTCCGGTAACCCGAGTCTATACGCAACCGGTCCGATTCGTTCAATAATAGGAAACGGCCCCACATACCTTGGTGCCAACTTCCCCTTCTTCCCGAAACGCATAATCCCCTTCATAGGAGATACCCTGAGCAAAACCTGGTCCCCTACTTGGAACTCCCTGAAAAATCTCTTCGCATCAGCATAACTCTTCTGCCTGTCTTGAGCTACCCGAATGCGACTCCGAATCAACTCAATCCTTGCCGAAGTATCCTGAATCACTTCCGGCCCAAGCAGTTTGTTGTCCACCACCTCTAACCAACATGCTGGGGAATGACAAGGTCTACCGTACAATGCCTCAAACGGAGCCATGCCAATAGTGAACTGATAGGAGTTGTTGTAAGCAAACTCCACCAGTGGAAGGTACTGCTCCCATCCACCCCCAAAGTCAATAATGCACATGCGTAGCATGTCCTCTAACATCTGGTTCGTGCGCTCTGTCTGCCCATCGGTCTGCGGATGATAAGTTGTACTCAACCGTAATTCCGTGCCCATTGCCTCCTGGAAACTCTCCCAAAACCGCGAAACAAATATCTTGTCTCTGTCAGACACGATATTTAGGGGCACACCGTGAAGTCTCACAATCTCTGAAATGAAGAGCTGGGCATACTGTCCCATTGTGTAATCAGTCCTTACGGGTAAAAAGTGAGCGACCTTGGACAACCTATCCAAAATTACCCAAACGGAGTCGTGACCCCTCTGCGACGTAGGCAACCCCGTGATAAAGTCCATGGATATGCTCTCCCACATCCACACCGGGACCTCCAATGGCTGTAGCAATCCTGCCGGTCTCTGATGATCCACTTTTACAAGCTGACAAGTGGCGCATTTCGAAACAAACTCAGCGATATCTCTCTTCATACCGCTCCACCAATACTGGCGTCTCATGTCTTGGTACATTTTGTCCCCTCCGGGATGTACCGCGAATCGTGAGCCATGCGACTCTGCCATCATATCGTGTCGTAACTCCTCCCCTTCCGGAACTACCAATCTCCCATTGAAGCGTAATCCCCCGTCTGAGCTAACGGTATAGGACTCGGCTCCCTCTGCTAGTAATCGAACTATCTTCTCCTGACAGAACGAGTCATTGGCCTGTGCTCGTACTACCTTCGTGACAATCTGCGGTGTAACGGTCATCACAGACATGAAAGATCGGGCCACTGCATCCTGGTGTCCCAATTCCTTCCACTTAGCCTTCCACACCTCTGCCACCTCATCTGATGGCCTATGGCTCAACGCGTCTGCTACCACGTTAGCCTTACCTGGGTGATACTGGATGTCGAACTGGTAGTCCTTCACAAACTCAAGCCACCTACGCTGCCGCATATTCAATTCCTTCTGCGTGAACAGATACTGTAGGGACTTGTGGTCCGTGAACAGTTGGAACTTCTCCCCCAAAAGATAGTGCCTCCAAATCCGTAGGGCAAATACCACTGCCGCCAACTCCAAATCATGCGTGGGGTAATTCTTCTCATGAGGCTTAAGCTTACGGGAAGCATAAGCTATGGCCTGTCTCTCCTACTGCAATACACCTCCCAGTCCTTGCAAAGACGCATCGGTGTAAACCAAATATTCAACTCCCGGTCTCGGCAATGCTAACACAGGTGCTGAGGTCAATTTGTCCTTCAATTCATCGAATGCCAACTGACAGGCATCACTCCAGATGTATGGCACGCCCTTACGAGTCAGATGTGTCAAAGGACCTGCTATCTCTGAGAAGCCCCGAATAAACCTCCTGTAGTATCCTGCTAGACCCAAGAAACTACGAATCTCAGTCGGTGTCGTGGGCTGTCCCCACTCCCTCACCGCTGATACTTTCCCTGGATCAACAGATATTCCCCGGTCGGAAATGATATGTCCCAAAAACTGGACTTCCTTCAGCCAAAACCCGCACTTCTCATATTTTGCATACAACTCGTTCTGACGAAGTGTCTGCAAAACCTGCCTCAAATGCTCGGCGTGCTCCTCCTCTGTCTGGGAGTAAACCAGAATATCATCAATGAAGACAATGACAAACTGGTCTAGGAAATCCCTGAACACTCTATTCATCAAGTCCATAAACACAGCTGGAGCGTTGGTCAAGCCGAAAGGCATAACCCGAAACTCGTAAGAACCATATCTCGACAAGAATGCAGTCTTCGAGACATCCTCCTCCCTGATACGCAACTGACGGTATCCCGATCTCAAATCAATCTTCGAGAAGAAAGAAGCTCCTCTCAACTGGTCGAATAAGTCATCGATTCGAGGCAACGGATACTTATTCTGTATCGTGACTTTATTCAACTCTCGGTAGTCCACACACAATCTCAGTGAACCATCCCTCTTCTTCACAAACAGAACTGGAGCGCCCCAAGGTGAGGTACTCCTGCGAATAAAGCCCTGACCTAACAGCTGCTCTATCTGATCCCGTAACTCCCTCATCTCAGCTGGAGCCATACGGTACGGTGCGCGTGCTATAGGTCTCGTGCCCGGTAGCAAATCTATAACAAAGTCTATCTCTCGACTGGGGGGTAAGCCTGGTATCTCCTGAAACACATCCGAATACTCCCTGACTACTGGGATAGAATCTAAAGGAATCACTACCTCCTTAGAGGTATCCTCCTCAATGTAATACAGATGGGCGGTCGATCCTCCCTCTGGGCGAGGCATCGCCACTACAAACATCTCTTGCCCCGGAATGGCAAAAACAATGCTCCCGCTGAAGCAATCAATCATGGCCCTATAAGCTACGAGCCAATCCATACCGATAATCACATCGTGAACATGCATGTCTAACACTAACATGTCTGCAGGTAATACCAAACCACCAATCTCTACCCCCACTCCCCGGCATATAAAGAAAATAAGTGACCCACTCCCCAATGGTGAGTCGACACACGTCACTGTGCTCTCTACCGTAGCTAACAATCCTAAAGCCTTCACGAAGTGTGTAGCTATAAAACAATGTGTAGCACCCGTATCAAATAACACCCGACCCATAGTGACATGGATAGGAAACGTACCCTCAATCGCGGGCGGTGCCTGTGGAACTGCAGTCTGGTGGACGTTGTAGACACGTCCACACTGTAGCTGCCCCTGCTGAACTGGGACTGCTGGAATGGGTGGCAATGCTGCCATCTGTGGCGGTGCGGGAAGAGCGGCGGGAAACATAGGCCTCTGTGGCTCCTGGCGAGCACCCTGCTGCTGCTGCTGTGGGGCCCTGCCCCTATCAGGACAATCCTGTCGCTTATGGCCAGTCTTGCCACAAACAAAGCACTTCCCTGGGAAGTTTCCTCCTCTCTGTCCCTGCTGTCCCCGGCCCTGGTGGCCGTTACCGTTCCTCCCTTGGCCCTGCTGGCCTTGGTGAAACTGCTGCCCATTCTTCCCTTGTTGGCCCTGATGGCCGTTTGGACCCTGATGGCCCTGACGGAAACCTCCCTGTCCCTGTCTGTAGTTCCCTGACCGGAACCTCTTATTATCCCCCTGCTGGGAGCCCTGCTCATTCTGTCTCTGCCCCTGACCAGATTGTGCCCCGCTGGCACCATGTCCTCCAGTCCTGCCCTGATGGCTAGACTCCCCCGACCTCTTACCCTCGGCCATATGAAAACGGTGGTCCTGGCAGTGTAACAATGCAGCGTTAACCACATCTGAGTAGGTGGCCAACGATAGGTTCCCTAGCAGATGCTGACGGATCCTCCAAGTCAACCCGTCCGTGAACTTCTCAATCTTCTTCTTCTCTGTTGGTATCTTATCTGGAACGATATTCAACAGATTTGTGAACTCGGCCTCATACTCGGCCACCGTCTTACCTTCCTGCTTCAGACTCATCAATCTCCTCCTCATTTTCGTATGAACAGCTGACGAAAAGTACTTGCGGTCGAACCGCACCCAGAACTCCTGAATCGTGAGAGTATCCCTCTCCTCCATGGTGGTAATAGACTCCCACCACTGTAGCGCAGATCCAACTAGCTTGAAAGTAGCTAGCACCTGCTTCTGAACATCCGTGCACTCATACATCCTTAAGTGCCTCTGTATATCCTTCCTCCACTGGCTCGAGACTACCACATCTGAGCTACCTGCAAACTCTGGCGGATGCGCTTTCTGAAAAGCGTCACGTACACGCTCCCAAGCAGACGGGAATGCATTAGCCTGTACTGGCACAGCAACCGGCGCCTGAGGTGGTGCCTGCTGAACAACGGCAATGGCGGCATTTACCGCTTGGGCTACTATAGCTGCAACCTCAACGGCGTTCATCATGCCCTGAACTGGAGCGGGCTGGGGTTCGGGCGTTGCATCCCTAGGAACTCATCGTGCACGTCGTGGAGGCATCTGAAATAAGAACAAAGTTTATAAGTTCGCTGTTTATAAACTTAAGATAGCTGAAGAACGAAGCATACACAAAAAGAGTACAACAGTCCTAAAATATAGGGCTCTATATCAAAGAAACTTAGCGGAAACATAATAAGCCGTCAGATCCTAAAGGACACTAGAACCTGATGCTCTGATACCACCTGTGACACCCGACTAATTAAATACCGAGTAGCTACTCCTTTATTAAATTAATTCAAAATGCCAAGTTGGCCCAGTTAATAGCATCACTGTCGAAAACCTTTTAATGATTACTAACCACCTAGTATTTAAAAAGTAAGTGCCAAATTTTAATTAAAGTCTGATTAACATGCAACAAGTGTAATAAAGAATAATAACAACATTCACCATAATGAAGTAAATAGAATGACCATCACATAACGTAAATAAAGTCTGGAGGAAAAACTCCTCACTACAATCCCATAACTGAAATAAGTAAACCGAAAACTAAAACAGTACATGCCAAAGTCTGAAACTGAAATGGAAATGTAACTCTAATAGAAATGGGCAACATGCCCTACAACTGATAGATAATGAATCTGGAATCCAAGTGATAGAGGCGTCTACAAGAAAATCCCTGTAGCTTCCACAAATAGCTACAGCTCGTCACCTGAATGAATGTCCTATGCATGGTGTCCTTGTGGCTGGGCACCTAAAATGGTTTTACAAAGAAAAATAGATTTGAAAAGCAAACGGGTCAGAGCCCGAATGTGGAGTTATATTTTAAAAACCTGCAAGTGCTTTAAAAACATTTAAAACATTAAATGCAAAGTACATGTTAGGACGTGCACTCACATGATATTCTCACCTCTCGTCTAATTGTGCACTCCTAACGTAAGTACCCATCTATAACGACACAAATCACTAGCTAAGTACCATCATATCTAGCTAGATTGCCATAGGTCCTACCCTTATTACTCGGTTCTATTAACATTATAACGCTCGTAATTAAGTAGGGGTTTAACGTAAACTCAGATGCTCAATATGCAATATATATCACTATCAGTTAACTCGTTATTTTTCTCGAAACAATACCGTAATTATATTCACAGCCATAACATGAAGGTTCCCATTAATTAAGTGTATATTAATCACATCATAAATATACTATACAAGCACCCCGAGAACTAAGTTGTGGTGCACGCATACTCTGCTATCCATCCCGGTACATCACGTACATAAGGATTACATATTCCGAATCTCTCAGGAATAGTTCACAGATAACAACATCACAAACAATGGAGGCGAACACAGTCACATCACATAGGTCACGCACATACCTACGCTCCTACGATAAGCGGACTTATTAATATCCCAATAAGTCTTTCTATGACCTATGTTCATCAAGGTAACCAGTCTAAATCCGGGCAACACAAGGATTAGAGGGCCCTAAGCGAACGCAAACCTCCCGTGATAGCAAGTATGGTAGGTATGTCATACACACAATTCATATACCAATACTAAGTAAACACACGTCTTAGTAATCCCGTAGTTTAATCGTAGTACATATCGCATTCTCGTACCAACTTATAATATCTACAACTTATATTATTCTGGTTTGTAATTATACGTGCCATAATTCATTCTCACGTTGTAGTAGACACTCACGTCTCAACCCAAACCGTCCATTTAATACAACTCTCGTATCTAATTTCCTTCTCATAAATACCCAAAAGTCCCAATTCTATCATTACATCGTCCTCGGAATGTTATCTATATCCTCGAGCAAGTTTACGGAACTCCAAAAATCAAAACAGTCCAAAAAGGCCCAAACTGTCAACTCGTTAGAAGTCTCGTTCGAACGAGACTGTTCGAACGAGATTCCTCTGTAAACTCGTTAGAAGTCTCGTTCGAACGAGGCTGTTTGAACGAGATTCCAGTTCGTTCGAACGAACTTTACCTTCTAACGAGATCTCGTTCGAACGAAGTTATCGAACGAGGATCCCTTTCGTTAGAACGACTGGTCCATTCGTTAGAAGCTCGTTCGAACGAGTTCGTTCGAACGACCTGGGCAGGGGCTTCTAACGACCTACCAGATTCGTCCCTGATTTTCCTAAAACTCGTTTTTCACCATTTTTACTCCTCAAATCTCCTCTAAATTCGTTCCAACAATGTATTAAGTTCTCTAATCATCCTCAAACATGCTAAGGTCATATACTAACATCTTTTAAGGGTTTAATACATCCTAAACATCATTAAATCACAAGTTTCTACATTTTTTTCCCAATTTCTGCAAGAACATAAACCCTAGATTTTTCTCATCATAATTTCCCAGATTTTAATCCATTTTTACATCACATAAATATGAAATCTCTGAATTCAATCTTCAAACAATGTTTCTACATGCAAACCTATCCCAAAATTAAATAATAACTTCCAATTTCATGGGTTTTCTTTTAACTCTTATATAAGATTGATTATCAAGGTTTCTAACATGGAAGAAGCATTCACTGCATAAGGAATGTAATTTAAATCACTTGCCTTGATTTGATTTCTGATTTTGATGTTGTTTTGGTGAAGATTTCTGCAGAATTTCTTCTCTCCAAGCTTCTTCTCCAATGGTGGCTTAAGGTGGCTAGGGTTTGTTTTGGGGAACTTAGAAAACTCTTCTAATAACCTACGTAGCCTTCTAGGTTAATATGGGTTGGTTAGGGGCTTAGTGGGTCAAATCCACATCAGATGTAATTAACCAATTTTCGTCACTTTTAATTTCCCAAAATACAAAATTACCAAAATACCCTTTATGATGCCGGTATGGCCTAAAAATACCCCGGAATCCAAACTACACCCCCGGCTTGTGTTTTCTGACTATCTCGACCCTTCCGGACGCGTTGGCGCACTCAAAATGACCATACAGTTTATAGATTTTAAATTCACTTTTATAGTCAAAATATTACACCGTGACGCGGCGGTCCCACGCGTCTCAACAAAATTTCTAAAATGCCGTATATAAATCTCACAACAACTTTCATAATTCCAATTTCATATATACTCATATATGCACATAATTAAATACCATCTCACATCTCGTTAGTATTTATAACCCGGATTAATTTCCAATTAATACGCATCTAATTAATTAATCCCAAAAATAAATATAGCCAAAAGTACGGGGTATTACATTCACGAGAAAGGGTTGCAAGAGTGCAAATTTTACTCATCATGAAAGCCACTGTTTAAAAGAGCCCCAAAGAAAATCAAGGTAATAAAAAGAAATACATGACAAGAATAGGGCCAATGGGATTTTTTCTAAGTCGAGAATGATGGAAACCTCAAAGGAACTTCAAAAGTATATATATATATATATATATATATATATATATATATATATATATATATATATATATATATATATATATATATATATATATATATATATATATATATTATGTGCATGTTTTTTATGTTTAGTTCATTAAGCTCACACTTTAAATGTCACATATGGCTTAAATAAAGTTTGATGATTTATAACTATTAATTAGAGCTTCTTGATCATTTTAATATGTTGGAATTGTGATTCATTTGTTGTAATTCATGCCCACACATTCCATGTTCATGTTTGAGCACATCAGTATTATGTTAGCACGTAACTCATATTGTTTTTTGTTATTTTCGCTTCTAATTTGCAGTTTTCTGCCACTTTTAGTTAGATTTTTAAGGAAATTTTTTCGTTGGGCGAAATTGTTTAATTCTTAGAACTGGATGTGAGATTTTGGTTTTCTCGTTCAAGCGAGATATCAATCTCATGCGAAACCTGCAAGTGAGAATCCTATTTTGTTTGAACGACAAGGAAGCCTTGTTTGAGCGACCATTTGGGATTTTCTCTGATTTCTGTTGTTTCAGTACCCTACTCTTGGGTGACATATTTTTTTGGTATTGCTGGTTACTTCTGTCAGTTTATTTGCAGATTCATATTGATTACATCTCTTACTACCTTGTGGTAGTTTAGTCACACCTGATTACTTTGTTTGATTCATGTTGTGTGATTACTATTTTCTATCTACGTATTTGACTTTTTTTTTATCATTATTAGCTGGTTTTTTCATGTTTATCTGGCTATTCTTTGTTGATTATCTCATGCTAGATATGTTTAACTTTTCACCCGGTTATCTATTGGAGACAAAAGGGGGAGAGATGTATGTGATGTAGGGGAATATTTATTTATTGAGCACATAGACTTTATTGCTTTTCACATTGATATCATATGCCTTCATGGTTATTTTTTGGTTATTTTAATGAGTTTGCACAAATTGGTATTGGTAAACTCTTTTAGATGTTGTTAACAAATTGATATCATGTTTTGCTCATCTAACAAATGATTTTGGTTTGTTTTTACATATTGATTTATATCATTTGTTCCTCCATACTTCACTGGGTATTTATCTTTTTCATGTGTGTAGGTTTTCTTAAAGGGATTCGAAATTTCAAGACTACATCACATCCCAACAGTTCATGCTTGTCTAACCATCATATACTAGTCTTGTCCTGTACTTTTTTTATTATGGGATAGGATTTAGGCGTCATACGGATTAACAACCCAGCTTAGGCATTTCACTGTTGATTTTGTCCCAGAATAGTCAAAGGGAGAGATTTGTAAGGACAAAATTTTCAATTGAGTCCGTTGTATGTTTATTTGACTTTTTCTCGAGAAAAAACATGTTTGAGTCATACTTAGATTTTCATTATCACGATCCCACACAGATTTTGACGTATTGAAGTTTATTGAAGACAATGCGGCAAAGGTTAAAAGATTTATCGTGACAGTTTATAGTGAAAATTTCATCTTCAAGTTTAATTGCATTCCGAGATCACTCAGGTATGAATGCATAATTTTAATGGGACTCGAAATTTATTTAAAAATGTTTAAGGATGTTATTTTATTATAGAAATAATTTAAAATGTTTTTGAAATGGTTTACACTTCGTTTTATTATGATAAGGATGGATTGGAGTAGTGTTTTATTAGAAGTTTAATTCGCTGCATCGCTCAAACAACCTGACAAGTCGTTTGAGCGAGTTGGCACTGTCATTCGAACGACATGTCCATCTCGTCCGGGTGACAGGTCAGAGTCGCTTGAACGAGCCACCGCCTCAAGAAATCTATTTAAGGCGTGTTTGCGACAAAATTTCGTAAGTGTGCAGTCTGGAAAATAGTTTACGAATGAATATGTTTTATGAACATGTATCCTAAGGTTTTCTAAGGCCAAATACATCCTTAAAGTTTCAAGAACCTGATTTTTATTACTATATGCTAAAGTGATCTTTGGTGCACCGAGAAGAGTTTTTTCTACAGTTGAACATTGGGTTTTGCGGTGAAGAAGCGAAGGAGTTCGTGTCCAATGTTGTAGACGTTACAAGCCATATCGGTGGACACTAAGACATACGAGGACACATGTGTTATGGACGAGCATCGTGGAAGAAGGAATTTTGCGTGGGCACTATCGAGGAGTGGTTGAAGATCAAAAGAGTGTTAAGTCTCGTGGGGATCGAGTCATTGATTAAGCCTTGTATCTGTACCTTATAATTCCAGATCATAGTAATTATCTGGCTTGGGCCATTCGAGATTTTTTCCCTTAGTGGTTTCCTCATACATCTGGCGTTGTGAGTTTTCTTTTCCTTACTTTATTTATTTTCATCATTAGATGCAAGTTTATGATTAATCAAGATAAAATTTGGTTAAGTTAAAATTGGTTCACAACATGGTGCGAATTAAAAATTGGAAAAATAGTTTTCATAAAAATAAAGGTTGTTTGTCATCTGATCGAGTGGAAAAACCGAGCGTCCGTGTAATACGCTAGTCGTTGTTATCGGCTTCCAACCTCAATACAAAAAAAACCTAAACTTTTAACTACACTTTTATGGAGTATAGTAGTAAGTCTGGGTATCGAATCCACAGGGAATGTTTTATAGAATTTAATTGATTTATTACTTCTAAAATAAAAATGAAAAAGATGATGATTGGGAAAATCTCTATTAAAAAATTACTTAAGAAAAACAAACTGAAAAGTGCAAAAGAAATTAGATCTGACAAATGGGAGAAAATAGGGTAGGGTACAATCCCTCAATCCTTAACAAATTATCCTTTAGAATACTAGAATTATAAATCAAAATTCTTGATTAAATCCAGTCCCTATCATCACTAAGCATTACATATATGAGGTTCAAGACCGCATCATATGAAATCAAAGATCAATATAAGGCGGTGAATGACAAATTATACATACAAAGCATTCTTAAACATCCCAAGTACCTAGGGCAAGAGAGATTAAAAGATATGACAATGCATATATGATTTTCATTCACGATTCAACCAATATTTTCATTTATTTTCTAATTTTCCATGCAAATAATTTGTATTAGGATTGAGTTCATGTACCCCAACCCTTGATAATTTAGCTACTCATGATTGGATTAAAAAAAACAAATTCATACACAACATTAAAGATCTACAAGACATTATAAATAAATTGCAAATAATAAAACAAGAGAATGGAAATGAGATTACTTGAGTTCAGCAACAAGAACGGAATTGGGATTCAGAAATTCTTACAAAATAGGGTTCATGAAAACTCTTGAAGGAATAGAAAATTTGCTCTCAAAATCTAACCCTAAAATTCAATCTAGCACTTCTAACCTACTCCTAACCTAGCCTCTCTCTAGCAACTCCGCTTCAAATGATGTAGGTCATGGGCTTTTATAGCACAAAATCTCGAAATTGACAACCAATAGTGCTTGTGGAACAAGTTTTCCAAGAGTTGCACTGCATTAAATGCATAATTAATGACAGAAATCCGCACATCTAGACTCTTCATTATCCCGCAACTTCAAAACATCGTAACTTCTTCACCGTAGCTCGGATTGAGGTGCCGTTTTTTCCAGTATTCTTGTAATTTAGAGCTCTTCAACTTTATAGTTGGCCCTACCTCCGGACTAATGCTGTAAAATTTCGAAAATGCCCTTCAACTCTTCATTTCTTGGTTTCTTTCACTGTTTTGAGTTCTCCTTCGCACTAACTTGTGTGAAATACCTGTAAAACACATGAGAAATACACAAAACAAGAAATACTTGCCAAAAAAGGTTAGTAGAATACATTTGAGACAAATCCAAGCTACTTACACTGCACGGGATCATAAAAATACTGAAATTAAGGGGATAAATGTGAAGAATATGTGCCTAAACATCATCCTTAAAACACTCTTCGCATAGAAAAAATGGTCCTTAAAGACGGTTCATAAACCAATTCACCACCATTTGTGAATCTATTTTTAAAATAGGGAAGAAGGAATCACCTAAATAATGGCATGATTAATGCCAAGATGCATTCGAAAAAACACAAGAGTAACTCACTCATTCACTAGTCTAGTTCCTCCTCAATCAGAGAAACCTTTCCTACTCTACATAACCGCAACCAACGTGGCTGTCGGAGCCATGTTAGCACAGTACATAAAAATATCTAGAATATAATGCTCCATCTACTATGTTAATAAAAATCTAGTCTCCTATGATCTTAAATTCACAGCCTTGGAGAAGTCTTGTGTATCCCTCATATAGATCACTCGTAAACTATAACATTATATGATATTCTACAATATACGGCTCATCTCCTGGATGGATCTCTTAAAATACCTATTTGAGAAACCCATTCTCTCTGGACGGATGGCTAAGTAACTGTTAATTTTATCCTAATTCAAAATCACATATGTCATTCATAAATCTACTAAAGGGTGATCCATTTTCGACCTCCTCGCAAGACTTCCCATATCAGATGAAGAAGAACAAAATGAGGCATAATTCCCCAATGAGAATATCTTTCCCTAAAAACTAGAAAAACTAGGGATATCTACTTTGATGGGGCTTCTAATAAGAGGGAATTCATTTTAATAATGCTACTTATATTCCCCATTGCTATCAAAATCATATATGAATGCACTGGTAACATGGCCGAGTACGAGTCTTTCATTAAGGGTCAATGAATTGCAACCATACCATGCTAACTTAAAGGAGGCAACTTCACGATCCGAGCATTTCAAATTAGACTTCCTCCAGAGAGCTAAAAATAATTTCATAGATATGGAACATTATCAATAGAAATCACTACCCTTTAAATGCCTCCTCTAATGATCGACTTAAGCTACGATGATTGGAAACCAAATTCATCATCTATGGGGACTTACTCTACAAAAGTGTGTTTGAAGGTATACACTTATGATGTGTCACAGGGGATGAAACCTTTACAATTATGGACAAAATCCGTAGCGATTACCGTGGATTGCACATAAGTGGGGACACTCTCTTCATAAAAATACTTCGACAGTCAACCTACTAGACCACCATGCAAAGGACTACAGTGAGTACGCCAAGAGGTGCCTCAAATGTCAGTTATATGCCCCCAATAACATCTACCTCCTTGAGAGCTAAACTGCATGATCTCTCCCTGTCCATTGTCCACCTGGGGAATTTACATCATAAGGAAGGTAACTCTTAAGGAGTCCACGGGGAACGAGTTCAACTTAGTCGCCATTGATGACTTCACCAAATGGGTCAAGGTCAAATCTTACGCGGTTCTAAATGATGAGAAAATGGCCAAATTCATGGTAAAATATCATATGCTGCTTCAACGTACCTTATGAGTTGGTATCACACAATGGATATCACTTTGAAAAGGCGGTATCCGACCTATTACATAAGTACTATTAGTCAGATGACCAAACCTACAACGATTGGTCAGAATTACTCCCATACGCCCTCAGGAGATACTGTACTAGAGATAGAAACTCCATTAGGGCCACCCTCTACTCATTAGTCTATGTCATGGAGGTAGTCATGGCCATCAAACTCGAGGCTCCCTCGCTAAGGGTCATGCTTGATAGTTAAGTTGACGAAATTGACTGGGTTTAATACCTCTATGAAAAACTAGTCCTTCTTGATGAGAGGAGGGTAAGAGTTTCTTACCACAACCAAGGCTACCATTAGCGTATCTCCCGAGCATTCAATAAATGATTCAAAAAGTGAAACATCCAAGGGGACGACCTATTCCCAAAAGACACTCTCAAACCTACCCATAATCCTCGAGGTAAATTCTCACCGAACTGGGGAAGCCCTTATCTAGTCACCAAAATAACCTCTAGTGGGGCGACTACCTTAGCTGATCTTGGAAGAGTAATGTTTTCCAAACCTTTCAATCCTGATCAATTGAAGAAATTCTTTCCTTTAACCTGCTTAGGGTGAAAGTAAATGGACTGAACAATCGTTCATCATGGAATGGAAGACTATGAAAGACCATACATATTCCCAACCTTAAATCAAAAGTCCTACTTAAGCCACTGACCTTTCGCTTGAAGTCAACTAAAATTCTTTAAGACCCCAACCTTTTTATCCATTTTAGTGCAGACACTCATGTGCTAACTGTTACATAATTTCCCCCCACCCACGTGCTCGGGGCCCGTAATGACACATTCACCAAGGTTCCCAAAAACCAAGTCTGTCAAGTTACATCTATGTGGGTTAGGAAATCCAATTTGGAGGCGCTAAATTTTAGACTTATTGATTGTTGCATGCTTGCACATGATTCCTCACGTGCTATATCTCATAAGTAATTGTGTTTTCATATTTTTCATACACTAATTTTTGTGTGCTTCATGATATATGTTATGACTAGTTCTATAGTGTTTGTGTCTTTTGTATTTTGATTCTTCATTATTTGTCTATATGAGAAAAATAAAAAAATATTTTGTTTATTTTTTGAGTCATTTTTGAATTTTTTTGAAAAACTCAAAAATCTTTTGGTGAGTTTGCTCTTAGGTTTGAAAAAAATACAAGTGTGTAATGGAAAGGGATATGAAGGAGAAATATACTTTTCATAAAAAGACTCCCTCGATAGGATCCTTATAAAAGAAAATAAAATTAAAGGAAAAGAAAAGATTTGCCAAGGAAAAACTTTAGAATTTTATCATCTAAGTGTGATACCTTCAAAAACAAAAGAGGGGAAAATGCAAATATTTTTTTAGGGTGCTATAAGTTGAAGATCAATGGGTTAGAAAAATGAGTCCTAGTTAATCTCTAATATTTTCTGCTATTGATTTGAGAATGACCCATATTTTCTAGGGTCGTGTGCATTTTTTTACATTTGTCCATTACGAGTTCACATTTTTGTCATACAAGGCTAAATCTAAGTTTGATAAATTAATGCCATCAAATAGAATTAATTGAAATATCTTGAGTGGTTAGTACATACTTTTTATACTTTGTGCCCCTTCATTTCATATCACATTTTTGTTTAGACACATTTATACCGCACGAGTGTGGAAAGCTATGTTTTGTGTCTTTTATGGTGTTGTACCTATATATTTATATGCATTTTTTATATGTGCATTTATATATATGGTATGTTTGTTTTGAGCCATTGCTTTGCATTTAATCCATGTTCATCATATATGTTTACATTGGTATCATATGCTTTATATTTTTATCTGCCGAGTTTATTTATTGTTGTCGTTTCAGTTCACATTTTTATGATATTGCTTGTTTCTAGTATGTTCATATGTGCTACATTAAAGGGGATAAGTTTTTTTCTTCATATTATGCACCTTACTTTTGTCTATTCCCAAACAAAAATGGTGATAAGTTTAACCTGATGGGGAGATGTTTAACCAAGGGGGAGTTTCATTTTTTTATGCAGATAATATATTTCTTATTCTTTTTGCATTTAAAAGTTGTATTAAGTGTGCAGTTTTAGTGATGATGTGACAAGGTTTCATAAGAGCAAAGCTAGTTAAGAGTTTGTGTTTGTCAAATGTCAGTTTGTACTTTTTTTTCTTTTGGGTTTAGGATTGAGTCTTTAGATACCTTGATAGCCTAGTAGTTTTATTTTTTGGTTTGGTCCCAAAATAGTCAAAGGGCCAATTTGTAATGGAAAATTTCACATCGAGTCAATTTATAACATTTATTGTTAAATTTGTAAGATTGTCTCTATTTGTTTGAAATAAAATATTTGAATCATATGCTATGATTTGAGTTCAGTTTGTCCATCAAGTCTTTAATGCACATTTAAGACCATAGCATCCAATTAAAGCGACATCAACATCATTTCTAGTTTGGTCTTCATTCCATGGGATCTCGAAAAGGTATTAATGCATATTATGTTAGATCCCTGAATTCAATTTAGTTGTTTATTTTTTTTTTAAATTACTGAGGTCATTTATTAGAAAAGGATTTTCCCGAGAAATGTTTTGGGGTTTTAAATACCGTTCGGACAATTTTTTGTGTCTTTCAAACTAGATTTACATGTTTGTTCAAAATAGGTATTTATTTCATTTTGAAGAAGAATTAGGTATCATTCGAACCAACTTCAAAAGAGTTTCGATTGAATACTATGCCAATAAAGTAAGGTTTCATTTAAAGTCGAGTGATGCCAGTCCAAACAAGTTTCGGTATCTCGTTCAAACGAACTTTGGTTTCATTTGAGGGAGGTGAACAAAGTCATTGGAAAGAGTTTGAGTATCATTCTAATGACTTTCCTCGAGTTACGTGCTGTGTTTGTTTTTACTATTTTCTATAAAATAAGGGCATATTAGAATTTTGTGGGAGAGGGTTTCTAAAAACATTTTTTGTAAACAAAACTATAGCCTACAAATCCCTAGTTTACACCCATATATTTGATATCCAAGAATCATCTTAATATTTTTGTTTAAGATCTTGTGTATCTTGTTCCAAGAATTGATAGGGGAATAAATGGTATATAATCCTATTGTAATCGTATCTTAGATTAGGAGATTTATCTTAGGGGGAGACCCCTTTCTAAGTAGGTCATTCATTTGATAAAGGGGGGAATTAATTTAGGGGAGTATTTATTTTATATGCATTTCATAAGTATTTATTTCACATGCATTTCATATTCTTATTCCCTATGCGTTTTTATAGTTTACTTAAATGTGCAGGAATTATTCTAAATGGAAATTTTCTTTGGCAAAGATATTGATCCTTGGATTTTTCAGTTAAGCTATGTAATTTTTTTTTTTGGTGGGATATTTTTTTAGTCTAGTAGAGCTTGACGGCCCTTTAGGAGTTTTGTTTGATTTTCGTCCCGGAATAGCCAAAGGGGGAGATTTGTAAGGACACAAGTCTCCGATTGAGTCTTAATGTAGTTTTGGCTCAATTCTGAACAAAAACATTTGAGTCATAGGATAGTGTTCAAGTGTATCCATTCAAGCCTATGACGTGTTAGTTGAAGACGTAGCGGCCAAGATTATAAAGCTTCATCATATTCTGGATTAGTGTGCCACGTTTCTACGTCAACAACATTACTTCCAATGCTCGTAAGGTATGAATGCATTATATATATATATATATATATATATATATATATATATATATATATATATATATATATATATATATATATATATAGGAGCTTGAAAATTAATTGGGTGTAATTTATAAATTTTATAAATCATTTTTAAAGACTTTGTGTTACACAGAAAATATTTTTTAGATCTTGTCATAAAAAGTTTTGGACTTAGAATGATTATTTTATTTTCTGATTTTCTGACCCATCATTTGAATCACACTGGAATCTCATTTGAACGCGATTAGCATGTCATTCAAACGAACTGGCATCTCGTTCGAACAAGAGTGCCGGGTTGTTCAAACGAGACATCTAACGAGTTTGATTTTTTCTTACTGGAACCTTGTTAGTAAAGTCGTTCGAACGAAAAATTCGTTTGAATGAGATTTGACGGGAACAGGTATTTTGGGCATTTTTGACGATTTTCCCACTTGGAGAAAGGCTCCTTGTTTGGGAGGCGGTGATCGAGAAAAGTTTGATCGGTGGATTCCGAGACCGCGGTGGAGCTCCGTGGTTATTCACTAGGCAGCGGTGTGTACAAGAAGGAGCGTCAGGGCTTGGTCAGAGTCAAGCCGAGTGTTGTAAGTCTTACTGTCTTGTACTTGTAAAACCATACTTAGTGGATATGAGGCTAGGGTCGTTCGATGTTTTTTCCCATTGTGAGCTTTTCCTCGTACATCGCAACGTGGTGGTTATTTGTTTATTTTATCTTTTGAAAAATTCACATTAGATGCATGCTTAGGTAAAAAGATAAAGTTGGTTTAAATCACTACTTGTTTAATTTGGTGCAAATTCAATTTGGGTATATGGTACATGTTAATTTAATTCAAGTCATCATTTAATTTGTTAAAATTTGTTTGGCCTAAATTTGCAAAAATTGAATAGGTATTGTTAGGCAAATTTCTAGAACTTGGATTAAATTGGTTTAAGTGAAAAATGTATTTGTTGTCTACTTTAATTTACTTTGAATTTGTTTAATTTTAATTTGAAAGAAATTAAAATTTTGTATTTATGTAATTGTTTAAATTGAACCATCTCTATTCCGCATCTTTAAAAGGAAGTTATAGAAATTGAAATTACTTTTGGTAAAATCTAAAAATTTGGGGGTCATCATTGCCAGCAAGTGGTATCAGAGCATTTATTTATAATAACTCGCATTTTCAAATTGGTATCAGAGTCAGATCACTAAATTATTGCGTTTAAGATCCTTTTAAATATATTTTTTTACAAAAAAAATGGAATTTTTCGCGTTTTCAAATTTTCCTATTTATGATGGTTCTAATTACGCGTATTGGAAAGCGTGGATGAAATCGACACTAAAATCTATCGACGAGAGGGTTTGGTTATCTGTTGTTAATGGGTGGTCCCCACTTACACATTTAGTAGATAATGAGCGTGTTACCAAACCCGCCAATAGATGGAGTGAGAATGAATTTAAAATATCTAATTTTAATTTTGGGGGTTTAAATGCCTTGTTTAGTGCGGTCACATCGGATGAATTTCGTCGCATTATGACGTGTGAAATCGCTAAAGAAGCTTGGGATATTTTGCAACTCACTTATGAAGGAACTAGTGTCGTAAAAGCTTCGAAACTCCAAAACCTCACCACTCAATTTGAAACCATCAAAATGAATGAAAAAGAGACATTTGATGAATTTTATGCTAGACTTTCTGATATAGTTAATTCATCTTTCAATTTGGGAGAGAAAATACCCGACAACCAAGTAGTAAAGAAAATTTTAAGGTCCCTACCCGATAGATTTATCCCTAAGGTAACCGTGTTCAATTCTTTACCCACTTTGGCCTCTACGAAATTAGAAGAGCTCGTAGGTGATTTACAAACCTATGAACTAGACATGTTTATCTCCAAAACTAAATAGAAAATAGAAAAGGGCGTGGCTTTGAAAACTTGAAAGGAGAAAACAAGTAATAGAGAGTGAAAGTGATAGAGACTCGGATGACATGGCTATGTTTTCTAGGAAGTTTCATAAATTTCTTAAATTTAACAAAGATAAATTTAAAAATGATTTTAAGAAATTTAAAAATTCTAAGAATGACAAAGCTGAAAAGATCCCTAAAACTCTTAAAGAAAATTTAAGTAAGCACGAGTCAAATAGGTGCTTTGGTTGTGAAGGGTATGACCATAGGGATTTTGAGTGCCCCACTAAACTAAGGAGAGAGGGTAAGCGACCAATTTCCTACAATGCAACCCTTAGTGATAGTGATAAGAAAGAGGGGCCTGATTCCCCCACTAAGCCCAACATTGTGGCTTTTATGGCTAGTCACGTGATTGATAGTGAGCACTCTTCTATTGATAAAATTTTAACACATGACACTTTCAAGGTCAAAGTTTATAATTCCCTTGTTTCTTATGGTAGAGATTGGAGAAGAAAAAGAGAGTGAAAGTGAAAATGAGGTTGATGTGAGTGAACTTCAAATAACTTCAAATTGCGTTTCAAGAATTATTTGAAGAATCTATTAAATTAAAAAGAACAAATTTGAAGGTAGAAGCTAGTTTAAAGTCGTTGATGAGAGTGCATTACTGGAAGACCTTAGAACACGTGAGAGAGCTCTTCGTGAGAAGATGGAATATGTAGAAGGCGAGAGAGATAGCCTTAAAAGTTTAATGGAATCCTTGAAAAAGGAGATTCTCGCATTTCAAGAGAGCAATATCTTATTAGAGTCTAACATTTTAGAATTAGAAAATAAATTAAAAGACTCCAGTAAAGTCAAATTTTATTTGGAGTGTCGTTCGGAGAAATTAGATAAAATATTAGGAACGGTCCAAATTAAAAATGACACTTTTGGTTTAGGTTTCGATACTTGTAATGAATCAACACATAAAGCTAAAACTAATATTTTAGGAGAATCCTCTAGGGACAATGTCATAGATAATTCCTTAGGTAAGTCTTTTCGCCGAGTCCTTAGGTGCTCTCATTGTGGTCGAAAAGGTCATCTTATGAAATTTTGTTTTGATCTTAAATGAGGTCCTAGAAAATCCCTACGTAAGGCAACCGAGGTATCCAAGATTACTACACCCCTAGATCGTCATTCTTCATTAGTTTGGGTTAGGAGACCCGACTTGGTAGCTTTACAAGATAGGGTTTTCGATTCTCATTTACTTTCACATGCTTCTTCCCTTATAAAATCTAAAGGTTGGATGTGTTAGTTTTATTTGCATACTCTAGATTTTTGTGCTTCATAATATATATATATATATATATATATATATATATATATATATATATATATATATATGTATATATATATATATCATTGCTTGGTGTATGCATGCTTAATCATTTTTTAGTCTATGCTCCATGCTTAATCACATGCTAGAATAATGATTTTTGTGTATCTTTTGTATTATACTTCTTTCATTTTAGTTTGCATTAAATGAAAAAATACAAAAAGATTTTTGTTTATCAATTGTGTTTTTTCTTTTTAGTAATTTAAGATTAATGAAAAATACAAATGATTTTTGTGTCTTTTGAGTAAATATTTTTATTTTTGGTTAAAAATTTTAAAAAACTCAAAAAGATTTTTTGTGCGTATTTTAGTTTGACACACTCTATGTGGCAAAGCAGTCTGGATGACCTTTAAAAAGGAACGTCGCTGCAACGAGATTTCTCGTAGGCCTCAATGATCAATGGAGCAAAGATATTTGTCTCCATAGTGAACTGCCTTCACCGGACAAATAAATGGACAAAGAAATCCAAATCTGTTAACAGAGTGTTCGACTCAAGGAAAAACTTAAAAAATAAATAAAGTGATCAATCGTACATGATAGACTTCCAAAAATGACCCACACAAATAAAACTCAATATATTTGCTTTTATGAATTGTCTTAGTCAAGGTCTAATACTTTATTCCAAGTACTCTATATGGAGAATAAACTAGCTAGTAAAAGATTCATATCACTTTTCAAGTAAATCTAAAAGATCATATATGATATAACTCATGTGGGAGAAATAAGTGTACAAACACGAGCATTTGTTCGATGAAATCAAAATAAATATCAAAAGAGAAATTTTTCTTGAAAAAATTATCCTCAACGATTATCATTGAAAACGTTTCATTTCCTTAAAAAAGTAAAATCTTAAGCTAATACTTTTTTTCTACCTCAATAATTAATTCTTTGGTTAAAACCTTTGTTTCACATCCTTGATGTTACTCAATTTTTTAATGCATATAAATCATTGAAATGTTGATTTAAAATAACTTTTGCATGTTCTGGCTTTCACGCATTCATTACTAAAATAAGATGATATTTCTAATTTACAAAGGTATTGTCACCAATCATAGTTTTTACCCTAACCACATCATTTCTCATGATATTTACATATTGAATTTTGACTCCAAAAACAAAGATACAAACTCTTACAAATACAAAGGCTAAAATGAGACACTTTTCAGTTCACATACATTTTGAAAACTCCATATAGCATTACTTGAAAAGATTTTTCTATTTATTTCTTAATATGATGCCAAAATTGTAGTGAAGTGTAATGAGATGAGTTATAACATATATTCAATATAAATTAAGCTCGCAAAACCATATATTTTCAAACATTCTAAATTCCGAATGTAGAGTTAACAGTCATAAACACAACCAAGATAAAAACATCATGTGCAAAAAATTTAATAGATTAGTCTTAGCATTTTAGCAAGGTGACCTATAAGTACACAGTCACAAAAGGTAAATATGAGAAAATTATGCAAATAAATCTTTTTAAAAAATAGAATAATATAATGACGAAGATTAGAGATCTAATAAGTCCTAGGAACACAATGAAACATTCTAACAAGTAGAAGTCAAGTGAATCAATGAGTGATCCGATATTGTTTCTAAATCTACTAAGTGTAAACGATCCTTCCTAATCTACATTTGTCTAGCATGATGGGAATCAGGAGTGGGTGGAATCTTGGGCTTATTAATAATTTTCTTTCCCTCTCTTCTATTAACATGCCTAGGATGCAACCCTATCAATATTTTGTTCCTTTTTTAACATAAAATAAAATATTTGTGATAACCCTGTTTATGACAATAGAAATAAACAAAGTCCTTCTTAGATCTCTTATGATTAAGCATGTAATTTTTGTTAACACGAATATGAGGAACAATATTCTTCCCTTTCAAATGATTGATAACAAGTTTCTCTTTATTTTAACAAATGTTTGAAACCTTTACAATAGGTGTTTCTCATTTGATGACGAAGATTTGAAATTTTTTTGCCTACTCTTAGAGTCTCTAATTTGCAGGAATCCACGTCTTTTTGAAGATGTTAAATATTTTTAACAAGATTGGCATTAGATTATTAACAAATTTTATATTTCTTTTTCAAATTGCCCAATGAGATGGTCAAATCATCTCCTTTTTTACTAACGTGGACAAGCATTGATCTTCGTGTTTATGTAAATCCTTTTGCTATTTTAAATCATTAAGAAAATCTAAAAGATCATTAAAGTGAACATCAAGGGCCTTAAGTTTAGAAAAGAGGGTATGACCATGAGCTTCCAAGGCTAGGAAAAAATCATTTTCTTCTTCTTCAAAAATAAGCTCAATGAAAATTTCAATTTTCTCCTTTTTAAGGATTTTATTTATTTTTAATTAAATAACCCTTTCAATGAATAATGAGGAAAATTAGTGATTTTCACTGTTCTTCATAAATTCTCTTCTTTAAATATTTTTAGCTTAGAAAATAGAATGACATCATCATTCGATAATATTTTGGATTCTATATATAGCTTGTTGTAAAAAGTTTGGACATCACCTTCTTCACTATCACCATTACTACTACTAACATAAACCTTTTCAATAGTGGGAATAGATTAATTCATAAGATCATATGGGATTACAAGTACGATAAAACATGGAAATTAGATGCACTAATTAAATCACGAATGCTATTTCACATGCTAAACTTCATCTTTACTCGCACTTGATCTAATACCAGTTGAGAGTGTGTGTGCTGGAAACCGATATAGATAACTTATACCCAATTAAAATCTTTTACCATTATGTGACAAGTTTTTGTTTTCAATTTTAAGTTTGGAGAAAATATACAAAGCTTGAGGTCTATATGACAAATTGTTTACCAAGTATATTACACTAAATTTTATCTTCACAGTTTAGGTCACTTAATTAATCTAAGTGCATAACGATAAACTATATATCATAACGCCAAGGCGTATAAGGAAAAACCAATAACAGGAAAAACTTTCGGCCAACGGAATGATAAATGTACCATGGTAGAATTTTACAACTATATGACAGAGACTTATAGCCTCACGATGTAGTGAACAGCCATACACTCATTTATATTATATTCTTCATTAAGAGCACCAACCTCTAGAGAACGCTACACAGCCGCAATCAGTTTTGGTCTATAACCAGTATCGCCAAGTCCATTTCCAACAAAAAATTCGTTTAGAGTTTGAAGAAACGTTTTTATTTTTCAAGTCTTGGAACAAATATGAAAACCTTTAATGAGTGTAGTACAACTTTCTAGGTGTGTGATGAACCTAAGGTAAAAGTGTATTTAGAAATAATGGCTTAACTCATAAAATATATTTTTGAGATAAATAAAATCTAAAAATTAACACAATAACAAATTAGAAAGAGATTTGTTCAAGCTGTAAAAATATTTTTAAGCAAACAAGTTTACTTCAAAATATTTTTAGATTTCATAAGTATTTACACTAAAAAAATATCTCATGAATATATTGAAGAGATTTTTTCTTTCAAACATCGAAGAATACAAGATTCAACACAAAAAGAAGTTTTTATGTATTAAAAGTTTTTCTGTCCTACAAAGATATTATAGTAAGAAATATTTAGAAAAAAATATTTCGCACATAAAAAAATCTCAAAATCACACTTCACACTCATGCTTCGAAATTTAATCCAAATTACTTACTTATACAAACAATCGTGCAATCATGCAAGAAAAGCTTGGGGGGACAAATATGTAAGATGTATACTTACATGAAGTGACATAATGTAAAAGTAGAAAATATATGGTTGGATCTTTAGTTTGCATAAGTATTGAGAAATTTATGCACAATCAAGTGCAAAAAGTAGCTTTCTATGCCAGATTAACATATTTTTTTGGAGCCTCGCTATAATGAGGATTTCCATCATTGTAGAGAAACTGCAGGGACGATACAAGGTAACCCAAAGAAAAAATCTCTAAAAAATAGTGCAGGCACTGAGACACTATCGCTGGAGCGAGAAACACATCTCTCCGCGATAAAGATTCAACAAGATACCTACAACAACCTTTATAAAATGCAGAAAATAATATTTTCAAAATGGTTTTATTTGAATTTTATACAGAAGTCCAAAGATCTATAACAACACAAATGCACACAAATGTATTTTGTATTCAGAGAACTAGAGTGAGAAAATGCGTGTGGATCCACGTATCCCTTTATTTTCTTAATACTGGTATTAAAAGGATACGCATGAGGTTGAGAATGTTCGTTGAATGATTTGCATGAAGTTTTGTCAAAACGAACTCAAGGACAAGAGTCAAAATGCATTTCGATCGACGGAGTAAGACATTCTAGTCCTTTTGGGGCGCATGAGTTGAATACATACTCTTACGTCGTCTTCGGATGAGAATGAGAATATTTAAGTTTTGAAGGAAAATGGGTTTATGATTAAAGTGTTTTATATGTGAAAGAAAATGTTTAGGATAGTTTAAAAGAGCTTCCTAATCCTACACTTGCACATTTTGTCATAAAAAGGGCCAGTCAAGAAAGTTTTCCTACAAGTTTTTTTAAAAATCAAATAAATTTAAGATTCGTTCCTAAATATCATTCTAAGGTGGTTCATCATGACACTTATGTGTGCACTTACTGTTATAGAACCAGATACCTTAGAGATATTTGCTTCATACTTAGGAATTCTCAAGTTGGTTACATTCACATGACGATGATTTTCTTGATGATTTGAAAAATGAGCCGAACATAATTGTAACAAAGTGCAATAAGTTGAAAATGGAGTATGGTAGACATTTTAAAAAGAAATACATAATTAGATCAAAATGGACTGTATTCCACGTGGAAATAATTTTCAAAAAAACTTGTCTTATGTTTCTTCTCACAAACATGGTAATAAGAATTTTGTCAGAAATATTATTTTTATGAAAAAAAAAGTTTTTAAAATGGAGGTAATTTGAATTTGAAACCTCATCTTGTCTTAAATGTTCCATTTAAACGAAGAATCCCATTTTAAAGGATTTCTTGACAAAGAAAGGTGGTTTGAATGTTGAATGTGTGTTTCTATCTCTAAGGGTAAGTCATCTTCCTATATTCCCCCACCTCTCATTAGTATTGGAGAGGTTCATGCTTACATTAGAAATTCTTGGTTCGTGTCATAGCTAGGATCATATAATATGTAATTTAATATTTTGTCCTAGGCATTTTGTTGGGTGTTGATGGTGTTTGTGCATGGGTTGTTGGGAGATGTTTTATCCTCTTTGTATATACATGTTTATTGAATATTTTGATTTGGTCTTGTTTTGTTTGTGTGTATTTTAAGAAAAATCCAAAAAAAAAATTAAGTTTTTTTTTTTGGTTTTGTGTTAGAAGCATCTTTTGATCCATGTGTGATTTAATTCTCTCATACTTTGTCATATTTTTTTTTATTTTGATATATTATTGAAAAAAATGTTTCTTTTATTTGATCTTTTGATTTGTACTTATCCCTACTATCTTAGATATTTGTGGGAACTCATGTGTTGAGTCATATATTGTGTTTGTTTTAGTATAGACGTTTATCTTTATTATGATCTTACATGCTTATTGAGCTTATATCATGTTTTATGGATATTTTGTCTCATTTGCGTTGGGATATTTGATTTTCCTTCATTTCATAAGATAATTGATTTTTTTATATATTTGTGTTTTTATCGTATATTATCATGTGTATTCATATCTTTGACGTTTAAGTCCAAATGTCTTTTACATATCTTTTCTTGGCAATCGTGCTTTATATGATTTTGGTTTTGCCATTTGCCATGATGCTTTGGATGGTGTTTCGAGTTTAATGGAATAAACTGGGTGATATTATTCCTTGAGAGTGTGAGGTGCTTCTATATATCTATATTTTCACATTTGAGTTCATTTTGTGTTTGTATATATCTTGTTTATGTATCTATAATAAAAAGTCAAAAAATATTTTTTATTTATTTTGTGTATTTTTAGTTGAATCCCATGCTTAACATGTTGATAAATCTATTGGGCTGCATAATTTTAAGTTATATTGCTTAAGTGGTTTGTTATTGATATAATTGTTGAATATGCTTTGTCAAACTAAACTTTTCAAAAATATCATAACAAACATTACTTTAGTTTGACTTTGATGATTTGAAAGCTTGTAATAACTTTACACGACAAAATTCACAAATGGTGTTACATATTGTTAGTTTTACAAGCATTTGCAAATTTAAAAATTGGAAATGAGTCTTCATTAAGTGTGACAACACTCCATGGTCTTCTTGTGAGAATATGATAATTTTATATGATGGCTTTGATTATGGACTCTTTTAAAGGAGTTGATAAGGGCTACCATTAGTGGGATAATGTATGATTTGAATTTAAGTATCATTGGGTAGGTGCCAACTTGGTGTGTAAAAAGACAATCAAGGGAAAAAGGCAATGTGTTGAAAAGATCTATAAGACAAATTCTTAGCCAACAAAACAAATAAGATAGAACTTTAGAATTCGAAAGAAATTTCTATTTTTTGTTTCTCATTCAAATTAATTTATCAACACTTACACCGAGGGAGTTTGTAGCTTAAAATAAAACTCATGATCATATTGTAATTTTTCTACAAAAGCTTGTTCAATGCGTCAATAAATGAAGTTTGTTAATGATTTTTTCATTTTCCATCTATATGCACATGCAAGCAAATATGATTTTTTCTTACTCTAGTTGTGTTTCAAATGTGAATTGAAAATATTTATTTCCTCAACATTTTTAAACAATTTTTGATTTGACAAATCTCTAATGATTATACATTCTCATTTATGTGATCTTGTACAATTTGGATGAGTGTTTGGTTTTGTTATTTTACCTTGGGATTTTTCATACATTTTGATACTTTTATTTTGTTCTAATGATCTTCCTTTGATCTTTCGTTTTGTGCTAATGATATTCCTTTGGTTGTTGTGTTTGACTTGAGTTGGTTTATGTAAATAAGTGTGTTTTAGTAGTTTGTGATTAAGGGGGAGAAAATATTTTCAAGGGAGAGATAAGCTTGGTGTTTTATCTACTTAACAAACGTCTTGGTTGAGATAATATGTAATTTTAATTTTTGGGAAAATTTTATGGGTTGTCCATTTTCACAGTCCTAAAAGTGACCCATTCGAATGACCTTGGACATAATTCCAATTGGGAGCTTACTGCTTCACTTCGTACCCAAGGCCAAAAGTGTCGTGTGCACGCACCACCATTTTCACCATCAAGATTTAACCACGTGCACATGGTTGCTAAATTTTTAAGCATTTTTATTTCATACCACTAATTTTCCATATGCTTCATTGTTGTTCACTATTCATATATATCATGTTTCACATGTTTTATCCCTTTCTTCTTCCTCTCTTATTCTCACTTTGTTCATTACTTGCTTTATCTTATTTCGTGATGCGGGGGGGGGGGGGGGGGGGGGGGGGGGAGGGGGGAGATAATTTGATGCTTGTCTTGCTTGTTTAATTGAGATGATATAATGGTGTTTTGTTTGTTTGTTTCATATTTTTGGGGAAATAATTTTTTTTATTATCATATGTTTGATTAATACATGCTTTGAGTATGATCTTTAGGGGGAGTTTGATATGATTGTTTGATTTTTTTTTATATAAATGAGTTTATAGATTGTATATATATTTTATTAAAGGGGGGATTTATTTCATTATATTTGTTTACCATATATCTGTATCTCATCATTCATATTTATTGATAATATAATTTTAACAAGGATTTCTAGTAAGGGGGATTTCTTCATTAGCATATCCTATGTAATTATTTCCTATTGTTTGAGATTTTTGCAGGAAACCTCCAATTGTCTAAAAGGAAAAGATCTTAGATTGGAAAATCGATTCGGTCATATAGATTTTTGTATTATGACTAGCCTCTCTCATTCTATGACTAGTATGGAGTGAGGTTTTTTTATCATAATCAAGATATTTTGGGTTTTGAAAGGGTTTTCATAGAATATCCAAAGGGGAGATTAAAAATGAAACATTTTTATACTGTTTAATTGTCTATCTCCTATGTCAAAATATTTGATTCATGCACTACATTGAGCCTAAATGCTTTATTCAAAATATATGAGTGAGACCGTCTTTGTCCTTTATCGATGGAGATTATGATTTTAAGGCATGAAAACATCTCTATGTTTGAAGACTTCTATTGTTGAACTTGAAGTATAATATTTTACAGAGATTGATTAAACTTTAGCTATTGCACATACTCGTGGTTTTTTAACTTGAGATAGTTTTTCATTAAATTGTTTTTTGAAAATACTTTTTTGAATTGTGTGTTAGTTTTGTGAAAATGGGATCAAGGATGATTTTCAAAAGTTCTGTGGATTTGATTTTTGAAGAATTTTTCATCTTTGACGTTCGTTAACCTTACATCTAAACTGTTCGCACAGTTAGTGACATATTGTAAGCACAACAATGTTTTGCCTCCATGCACATGGCTCTGCCTTAGTTTTGATAAAGGGCATTTCTGTCCAAAACTGTACACAGGAAAAATTGAACCGTGCGCACTACCGGGCTGGAATTTGATTTTTTTTATAAATAGACTAGTCTTCCGCCAATTGTTTAAAATTCCTTCCTCTCATTTCAAAATATATTATATGGGGAGGTTTTCGTGTTTGAGATATTTTATTTCTATTTCTTGAGTTCAAATTTTAAATAATAATTTAAAGATTGTGAGATATTTAGATCTAGCATGAAATCTATATTTAAGAGTTAATTTAAGAGGATTTAATCCAAATTCAGCCAAGTTTACATCTGAATTATGATTCAAACACTTTACTTATGCTCCGAGATTTAAAATAAAGGCGTTATAGCTATTAAGAGTTGGATCATGATATGGATATAGGGCAAAAAATGGACTTTCGTGTTTGAGTGATGCAGCTTCTCTTCGATTTCTCACTGCAATGGGAGAGAGTTGTAATATTCATCAGTAAATTCTTTTGAGTTCACTTTATTTATTTATCTTCTTATATCTTGTAAAGGATCTTTTCAAATTTAATAACATGTTAGGGCACACCGAGGTTTTATACCCATAGGTTGGGAGTTTTTCTCCTATACCCAATGTTGTTCATTTTTCTGTGGTTGATTATCATTTGTTATTGCTTTATTGTATTTGTATGATTGCAATTTGACTTGATCAACTTATGATTTGAAAAAATGATTTAGATCAAGGTTTTGTGAAGTTTAAAATTAAAATTGGGAAAATTTATTATTATAACCTATTCACGCCCCTCACCCCTCTAGGATAATTCAGAGTAAAGATATACTTGTATTTTCATAATGGGTGTGCACATATTTCAACTAGAATATTTCTTGATTGACCTTATTGACTTCCATAACTTTTGCACATTAACTTTATGTCTTACTTGGCATGAATACAGAATGGTTGACTTTCATGTATGTTTAATTATGGATTGAGTCTCGGGTTCTTATAAAATATGGGTGGGTGAATCTAGCTTTTAGATTTTTGAATTCACTCCCATTACCATTATATATCATACGCGGGGCTACTAATTTTGGATATTTATCTCACATTAATGAACCACTCATGTTTTTGATATTTTATTTATTGTGATTTTTTGTTTAAAAATTAAATTAGAATCTTTTGTGATTAAATGGATATAGAATTATATTCGGTGCTATATCATAACAATTATTTGAGGTTTAGTTGGTCCCCAAAAATTCTTTGATATTGACTTTGGCCACAATATTTACATTTCTTGGCATTTAACCCCCAAAATAACTTTTAATGACAAAACGGTGTTGCAAAAAATACTTGGTAAAAATTTTTTTGTTGCTAAACGTCATTTTGGGAGTCAAACCCCCAGAAATTAAAATTATGGGTGTTAAAATCAGTTACAAAGAATTAATGAGGCCAACCCCTAAATAACCTTATTTTTATATTTCATATTTTCATGCATATATTTTCTCTTATTATAGCACTTTGAATCTCACATGATCATATAATTTGTGTTTCTAGCTTTAGTTGAGTGTGGGGAATATATTTCGATTACAAATCATTATCTATCTTTAGTGTTTTCACTTAATTGAGATACGTTACGATTTTTCTTTTCCCTTTGTCTATTCATTGCAAAAGGGAAAGTAATTTTTACTTTGATGAGGAGAGGAGTTTAAAATTAAGGAGGAGTAAAATTAACTTTTATATATGCAAGTAATTCATTTTTCCTTGATCATGCCAATTTATTATCTCTATGATATCATTTGTACTTCAAGGACTGTGTTATATATGTGCAGGTTGTAACACCCCGTATTTTTTTAAGTAATTATAAATTAATTAATTCGAGGATTTTTAGAAATTTTATGTGTGCCATAATTTAGTTGAATTAATTATTTCGTGTAGATTAAAATATTAATCGATAGAGGTTATGATTGATGTTTATGAAATAAAATTACTAAGTGACTAGTGATTTGTTATTTTACGCCATAGTAAGTAAAAGTAACGTGGTTGTGTTAGATCTCAACTGGGAGTCGAGTGTAGACGATATGAGGTCGAGATGGGAAATTATGGTAGAGTGATTAAAATGATAATTTTGACATCACCGTTGATTCTGAAAGGGTCGAAATAGTTAGAATAGTATACCTAGGTGTGTTGATTGGGTCCCGGAGCAATTTTATACCAAACTTGCGACAAATAAGGGCGTTTCGGTCATTTGGGAGTTTGTGGTAGATGGAACTCCGAAACTGCAAGAAATATATTATCCTATTGTAGTGGGAGACTAGGTTTAGGAAACCTTAGAGAGATATGAGGCCATAGGAGAGAAAGAGGATAAGGAAATTAGGCCTTCCCACACCGTTTTGCACCACAGACATCACCGAAATCAAGGTCGAAGTAAGAGAAGGGAACTCCATCATCAATTAATGAATATTCGACCTACTGAACCAATGCAGGTATTTATCTTGCAATTTATTTTAGCATGTTATAATACCCATGTAGGGTAGGGTTTAAATTACATGTTTTGAAAGAATTATTGAGATTTGGGTAGATGTAATCCATGATTTGATGTAGGAATGCATGTAAAAATAATTCCTTTAGGTTAATATGACGAAATTATATATCTATGATGACTAACCTTAAAAATATGTAAATCTTGTAGTACATGCATGAGGTTTTGAGAATTATTGAAATTAATCGGTTCTTGAATAGAATTCGTATGGATTTAATGGATTATTTGCGTTAGATTTCATCCCTATACATATATTTGATGGTATAGTATGTTGGATGGGAGTTTGGGAGTGTTTTATAGGCGTTTAAGGAATTGATTATGTAGAACACTTGTAACAGTGAGGTGAAGGAAAAAACCTGCTACGAGTGAATCGATTCGACTCCTTAGCCGAATCGATTCAGATGGATAACCGATTCGAGCCAAGGCCAGATTGATTCAGTTTTCCTAGATTTCACCAATTTCTTTATTTTATGCCCAGAAGTCGCAGATAACTTCTGAGGAGACTTTTGGGATATTATTCAACTATAGTGTGGGATATAGGGGATTTCAATGGGCCTGTGGTAGGGTTAAGGGTTACCCAATTGAGAAGAATAAAGGCTAGAAATTATCGAGTATGTTTTGATATTTGAGGAATTCGCAGGACATAGAACGGGTTACAAAAAATGGGAGTGAACCTATGATTAAACCAGTAGGGTATGAGTGAATTATCTACTGATTTTAATTAAGGGGTAACTTGGACCCTTCGTGTAGTGAGCGATACTTGTTAACGTATATGCAAGGTTATAATGGTAAACTGAAAGTACATTAAGTATTCAAGAGATATATACTACGTACGAGATATATTAGGTTGTGTGTATACTTATATTGGACATGCTTATAGATTGCGTGTATATATGACGGATATATATAGGTTGTGTGAATACCTATGATATGATTTTCTATGTGTGTGAACATACCTACGCTGCCTACAATTCAGAGGTTTCCACTCAGAGGGTGATCCCATCTTGACGATTCTAGTGTGGTCTGGATGTGTTCTCCATAACATGGAACTTAGGGCGGCCCATTATGTGTGTGTATTAGTGGTATCGACGTGTAATTTGGGTACATTAGGTATGTGCGTATCCCAAAGTCTTAGAACCATGTTCGTTTCCATTGTGTGTTGATTGAGTTTAGGTTCAAGGAGACATGTCGAACCAAAAGTCCTTGATTTGCTACAAAAGGTACATGAACTTGATAGCAGAGTATGTCAAGATCGCGAAGGGCCATTCAAGGGATGCTATAGTTGTATATATTATATGTGTGACAAATATATACAAGTGTGATTTATTCTACTTATGTGTGATAGTAGAAAGATAGATAGTGCATATCTAAAAGTAACGTAAGAGTGATGAAACTTAATTAATAATCTTAAAATAATGTGCGATTATTCTACTTGTGTGACAGTAGGAAGATAGATTGCGCATATGTAAAAGTGAATTAAGTAAAAAAAAACTTAATCAAAATTATTCAATAATAATATGTCGGAGATATTAGTTGTTGGTAGTACGGTAGCATATTATATGGGTAGCACGGGAGAGATGAACCCTTTGTCGTTAGTTAAATACGAATGTGTAGTTAGGCTGGGTAGCATAGCTAGTTATGAAGCGTTAGGCGTGCACATTAAATGAGAGATGAGGAACTCAAGGCAGTGTATGCGGAACTAACATGTGTATATAATAATCTTTTTTAAATTTTGATTTAAATACTTACTAAATATTTTCAAAAGCTTTTATCACGCTCCTACCTATCTCAATTATATTTTCTTATTTTTTTCAAAAATATTTTAGGTGTCCAACCACAGGTATGTCAAGCTTGATGACTCATTCCAAGGATGCATAGCTGCAATATTGTGGAGGCTTGCAGGATTTGATATATACGCTTCAGTTATACGTTCCTAGATAGGATTTCATTTCAGTATTTCATTTTGGGCATGTTTCCCTTCAGACTATTCAGTATTTATCGGACTTGGTTTTATTTACGTTAGTCTTGTAGATGGATTTTAGTTTGGTAAACGTTAGTTTATTTGGTATTATTTTTATTCAGTTATTTATTATGTATTTTTTTAACTCTATTATTGTGTGGATGGTTTAGTTTAATTTATTTTATTTTGCTTATTGTTGTGTGATTAATAAAAGAAATTTTTTTGACACCGACTTAATTTAGCATAGGTGGTTAGTAATTTAAAAAAAATCGACAGTGATGCAAACAATGAACCAAATGAGATGCCTGTTTGTTTTAATGAAAGACTGATCACTCGTGGTTAAAATAGGCGGGGTGTCATACATGCGACAGGGTTTGTGAGTACATTAATGGATCAAGCTTTCAAAGCCTATCATGCATATTGAGTTTCGAGGGGTTGGTGACTAGCTATAAATTGTTGTGTAAGATGATGATTGTTTATCCCGTTTTTTTTTATCTCGTTTTAATTCATATACATCTAGTCGTTTTTTAGTTTTGTCACAAAATTGACAAAGTGAAGATTTGTAAGAACAAAGTTCTATTACTGTTATTATTTTGGTTAACAGAACGTGGGTTAGATGTGTCGTAATTTATTGATGATCTTCCACATGACCGGACTCTAGGTTGATGACATGACGGCATTAACATGACATCAAAACATTCATCGCACCAATGTAAAAGCCCCATAAAAAGTAGTACAAGTGGGACAAATTAATTTTTGAAATTTAAAATTTATTAGCTTTAGTGAGATTTTTTTAATTATTTTTTGGAATGTTTTAAAAAAAATTTAAATAGATATATCTAAAGTGTTTAACTACAGTATTTTCAGCGACATGTTATTACTACACTGAAAACATCCCTATTAGGTTTCAACCTATAGTTGTGTTATAAAAACCCTTAAACATAAAAGAAGGAAATTCAAACTGTGTGCTTCACGACTCATACACAATGAGGGTACGAGATTTGTCAATTGCGGGAAGAACCCCTGCGGTCGCAAGTGGGGCCTGTAAGGCCAAAACTTGAATCGGTGTGATCGTGGGTTTGCATTAGGTAACTTGGTTTAAAACTATTTTAAATTTTAATTAAACACAACTCTGTTGACTTACCTTGAAATGTTGTTAACTTGTTAAGACCTCAATTTGTGTTTATGCACAAACTTTTGTCATCCTTGAAACCTAAAATCTCCCAAGACCACTGCTTGGTATTTTTGGATACTTTACATGATTTAAGAAACATTTTTGAAACTAAGTGAAGATAAATTTTGTATTTGATTAAATCAAGTTTTCCCCCCATTTAAATCATTAATTTTTGTTGTTTGACTTTGGTTACGATAAAGGTTGCTAAGGTTAAAGATCGGTGAGCTGATTGAATTGGATTGCAATCCAAGATACATTTGCAAGAACGGTGAGCCATGCGTCAAAGTTGTGGTGGAGGTTAGAGAAGACACATATGTTTTCATAGATCATTGCATACTGAGGCCCACGGGTTGTGGTTGTTAAGTCAAATTTGCGGTTGAGATTGACAAAGCTAGTAAAATGATAATGATTTTTGGTTGCAGTCAAATCATGGTTATAAGTCGTGTATGTTCTTTTGAAAAAACCTTAGTTATATTGTAATATTTTACTTGTGTTTGGGATGGATGCATGAGGTTTTTTTTCGAGAGGCTTCCCAAGTTTAATAACCGTGTTTCGATTGTATGATTTATTTTATATTTCTCTCATCGTTAATTGCTATCACCTCATATGAAATTTTCTCCGGATTAATTAACTTGGTAATTATTAAATTTGACTTGATTAATTCACTTAGGAATAAATTAAACCGTTTTTTAAATTTTCACTTTATATATTTTGTTTTAATTATTTCATACTTGAATTCAAATATTTTGGACCAAAGATAAATTTATTAATCTCATTTAATAAATAATTTTGAGATTAATTGAATTTATCTACCCATAAGAAAATCGCATGTTTTAGCATGGTAGGTTATTATTTGGTCCTAATCTTAATCTCATTAAGTATGTGTTCCACATTGGTGTTAGGCACATGCTATGCCCTCTTGGCCTCGAGGCAATTCCCTGCGACGTGATTGGATGAAACTAGGTTCATGCTAACCTAAACATATTTCGACGACATATGTGATGGTGAGGTGTATATAAAAAGTGTGTGTGTGTGGTGTACATATGAACAAGCATGTCAATATGTGCAAATATCCGTCAGTAGTTTTTAACATATGTGTTTTACGTCAAAAGTAAGAAAAACTGTGCATGCACTCTAACCTATGTGCGATATGAAAGAATTTAGCAAAATGTTTGTGTTGTAACATATTTATAATACGCGAGAATTTATCTTAGTAAGGGTGTGTGATTGTGTATTGATTTGTTCTTTTGAGGTTTGTGTCCTCCGTATGGACGTGATCAAAGTCAACATAAATGAGACAAGGATAGGTATATACATACATTCAACTATGTACGAATTTGGCCGTGTATTTTGTCATAATGTGCAATGAAAAAAAGGTTGCCTAATGAGTATGCGTGTTCTAACATATATGCAATATATAAGAATTTATCAAGAGGCTGTGTGGATGCTGTTGAGTGTTTTGACTTGATATTTGAAGGATTGTTTCCTTGTTGCACCTACTTATCCATGCAAGCAGAATCAAAGTCAATTTATCTTGAATGAAAGGGTTTCAACCGTGTGTTTCTAATTCACGGAAGGGATTTATATCAAAAGGGGCTGGGGGTTTCTATCAGACTGAAACTAGTTTGTGTGTAAAAATCAGAATTGATAGTCCTAGTGTCAGATAAAGATTCATTATCGGATGCAATGTTCCTATGACAGATGACATTTTCCTTAAACTTCATTGCAATTTTTGCAAATTGAATGAAAATGATGGAAATATGTACTGTACATACATGTGCCTTTCGGTAGTCTACTTTTGGGGACTTCTTAACCTTACCGATTTAGGCATAAACTTTAGCTATACTTGATTCTATGAGTGCTACAGAGCGGATATCATACTATCTATTATCTATATTCATATACATGTACACTATCTGTATCATTATCCTTATCCACATGGATAATATAAACAATTATCCTTATTTGTATCCTTTCGAATATTCCAAATTCGGATAATATTTGTATCTTTTAAATTATTTAATAAAAATACCATTTTCTTATCAAGCACTGGTTTGAAAAAAATTTAAATCTTAACAAAAATATTTTGTTGACAACATTCTAAATAAGATAGATATAATATGAGATATGATTATTGAAAAATATATAATCAAATTTTAGGAGGCTTAAAAATAAGTGCTCTCAGTCGGGTAAATGAAACTTTGAAGAATCATTTTAGTGAATACACGAAGGAATAAATTGTGTCTCAATTACATTAGATTGTCAAGACCGCTATTTATGAGTTGTTGTGAATATATCAAATTAATGGGACAATATCTATAAGACCAATGTAAAATAGATACAGAGTGTATAAGATGGAATTAAAGACAAGATATGAAATGATCTAATTTTTTTATTATATTCATACATTAAATAGTTAGTGGTTTAGATCGTTTCCAAAAAATCATCCAAGTAATTAAATTACCTATATATATATAGTAATTATAGTAGATAATATTACGGATATGGATATATGTAAAAATAGATTGTCTACTTTGGATACAGATAATTCGTAATGGATACCTTAGTAGCCGAATCTGTATCTATTTTTCCCAGATATGAGAACGTTGTGTACAAATACGCTCTTATAGATTTTTGCTCGGATAAATATCCATAGAAAATGGATTTGAATACCGGATGATTCTTAGTTTTGAATATATGTTTACGCCCAGGGGCGGATCCATGTGGTAGAGAGGTGGGGCAAGTGCCCCACCCTAAATCTCAAAATTGAAAATTTTACCCTTAAAAAATTGTAAATTTAGAGTTGTGCCTCACCCAAAAAAAGAAAAAAATTCAAATTTTTACCCCTAAAAAATTTGTAACCTAAAAAAAATTTCGTGGGCTCCCGCCCCCGAACCCCCGACAATGGTTTGTGCCCCACCCGAAATATATTTCTGGATCCGCCTCTGTTTACGCCCCTAGGTGTAGGGTGCCCCGGGTGAGTCGTAAAGTAGTTTTGCGAGGTGTGAAGTGACAAAATGTGAGAACATAGTGATGTGAGGAACAACCGAATATAAGATGATATAAATCATAAAAATCACTCAAAGGGATATCAAGAAGACCCCTACGGTAGTTACTTTCATGTTAAGGGACTGACCTTTGATATATGATAGTCCAATTATAGACCATAACTGGAGAGAGCTTTCACGTCCACTTTAGTTATTCATACAAACTCTTGGGGATTTAGGAAAGGCTTTGTCTTAGTGAAATCGAAGAATGAATATGCCTAGGAAGATTTTAGGATGCTTTGTTTCTACATTGGTGCAAGGTTGGATGACAAGGTCTTTATTAAATCAATTAAATGGAGGTACGATGATTCGTTAGGTCTTTGAAAGCATGTAAGACACGGCTTATGCATGATTTTCCTCCTTTAAAATGAGAGTCAATGGTCTCTATTTAAAGGGTAAGGGTCCAACATAAGAGGATGCTTGATTCCCTTTACTAGAGTATTACTCAACTATCTGAGTGCATGACCGACACACTTCAATGCCTCTATCCAGTATGATGACAAAAAGGTGTGAAAATATGGGTGTATTGTCTTCATTAAATAAGATTTGACAGCTTGGTACGATGCCAAAAATTTAAAGTGGTGTCGTATGACATAGACTTTGTTGGACCATGATCATGTTTATTTTAGATGGCTCATGGTGGGTTTGGGTAGTGGCCAAACATGAGTGGTTCTTTTGCTATGTAGCACGGACACGGACACGGGTGTCGTGTCCGACTCGACACGAACACGCCGACGCGAAAAATTTAAAAAAATCAGGACACGACACGGCGGGGACACGGCATTAAATAAATATTTTTTATAATTATTTTTATATATAAAAAATATGAAATATCACATTAATACTAATCTCATATTAAGAACAACATTAAACATATAAGCATTAAGAGTATTAAATCCATTCTACACATCAAACATCACAATGATACTAAATCCCATACTAATAATAACAATCAAAATGCATATGGCTAATGCAATTTATTGAACAAGAGATTAAAAAAAAAAGAATAAATAGGTGAGAAAAAGGAGAAAAAAAAAACATATGTTTCCTGCCTCTTTTTTTTAAAGTTATTATATATTTTTGTCAGTCGTGTCCCTTGCGTGTCCCAGCCGTGTCCAATTATTTTTAAATGCCTTTTAAACCCGACACGCCACGTGGCGTGGCGTGTCGGACACGTGTCCCCAGCCGTGTCCCTTTCGTGTCCGTGTCCTTGGAGTGTCCGACACTCGTACGCGGCCTTCGGAGAAGTGTCCGTGCTTCATAGTTCTTTTGAATGGGACTAGAATGGTTCTCATATTCCTCAAGAGTTTTCCAATTAGACCTTTGGGATACGGTGATTTATAGGGATCCTATAGTGTGCATAATCAGCTAAATGGATCAGCTTATCCTTTTACGGCGTGTGCTGAATGCATGGTCAATCCAAATGTTCATAGTTTTGGTCGAGTTAAGAAATTTAACTATTTAGGGAGGTTGGGGAGGATCCATGAAAAATGCTCGATTGCCTGGGAACCTAAAAGGTGTGTAAAAGTGGATAAATGGCATAACCTTTGATGCTATAAAAACTATGTTTGATAAGTGAAAATTAATCACAACAAGTAATAACCAGATAAGTTCGGGATCGATTTCCATAAGGACTGAACGCTTAGAGAAGAATAAATTTGGGTTATATGAAGTTACTAGATGTCACAAAAGTAAAGTGAAAAGATGATTATAGTGGGAGTGGTTAACTAAAACTAACATATATCTTAGCATGCGCTAAAATAAGTTTGAATTAGTAAAAGACGATGATTATGATAGAATTTACAATGAAACTTGTAATTTAAAATAGAGAAAAGAGATTAGGGATCATTCTCCCACCTTGGACTTGCTAAGTAGATGATGGAATCCAATACAATTTAATTCCAATCGATCATAGCCAATTAAGTCCAACTATCAACCATGTAGAGATCAAACTCAATAATGGAAAATTAATGTTTAATTAGTCATGGAGACAAATGGGTTAAGTTTGTAGTAAAGCTTCAAACACTGCCACTACATTACAAAGGAATTTAACAAACAATGATACTCAGATATCAACAAAGGAGTTCCAATTAGAATGATTATAAACCAGAACCTAACTTTAAAGTTCAATAATCCATGGTGGGATTATGATCCTTAACTAATGAGAATTACCTAATCATAGGAAACATGAGAAAAACAATATAACAAGCTTCAACAATAAAGATGATATCATTTAATAGAGATATATACCCAAGCTTCTTCAATAAATACAAGTTTGTAAGTGCAAGATTTATAGGTATCATTATATTTTTTAGTCTGTCTTATCCCGTTACACCCGAGTTCACCACCATGTGCATTCTTAGGACTTCAAGTGAAAATAAGTTAGTGACCGAATGCAACAATTGGAGATCGGTCCTCACTACATTTATTGGAGAATGTATATGAGGTTATATATGTGTAATATTTGCATTTAGCAGTATTTTTAAAATATTTTAAATTTTAAAATATTTTTCCAAAATGTTTCTTAAATCTATTTTTGAATTTTTTTTGCAAAGTCATTAGAATGACATTGGACATTTTTTTACCGAGACCCTAGATTATTTTTTGCAACTTTTGGCAGACAATGGAATCTCGTTGGATCTGTCGTTTAATGTATGTTTGAACGAGAAAGGGTACTTCATTCGAAGTACACAAAAAATTATTTTCTATGTGATTTCAAATGCAATATTTCATGTCTATCTCTTGGAGATTTTTCACCCTTGTATAGGGATATGAGCCTACATTTTAAACAAAGCCCTGTCGACATCTTTTTGTGATCAAACTCTCTTTTTCAATCCATATTCCTTAGATGATTTGAGATCACTTTATCAAATCACAAAGAAAATTATCCATGTTCATAACCTTCTGAAGTTAATTCTTCACTGCTAAAGAGGGGAATATTATTTTCTGAGGCTGATCGATGGATACCGAAGAAATTGGATCTTGGTGTAGGGTGTTCTTAGATTTCCATCGCCTAATGTTGACAACAAGGATTGAAGACATTAATGCATAACTTAATGGATCTCTAAGTGTTATAGTTCTATATATGTCGTCTTATAATACCTACTTGTAAACAATCCTGAAATATAGGTTTTCCTGTGACGGGATTTTTCCTGGTCTCCTATATTCTATTTGTGGTTTGTGGTGTGTTTGTATTCAAGTTAGTTTCAATATCTTGAATTTTTAGGTTCATCTAATTTAATCAAGATAAAATTAAAACTAAGTAGATTTTGGTGTATGTGTGATGTAGTTGACAATTTATACATATAATCGGACCACTACGTTTTTCAAATTGGTATCAGAGATTGTTTCTGCAAGCTACTTAGACAAATCCCGGTGGTTCTATGGATAACTTATATAACAAGCCTCCTTTATTTGATGGATTTTATTATGCATATTGGAAATCTCGAAGGACATCGTCTCTGAAATCGATTGGCGAATGCGTATAGCTTTGTATTGAAAGGAGGAATCCTCCCATTGTGACTAATGAACACGTGATTAGTCTCACAACAGTCACTAATTGGACTGAGGATGACCTTAGAATATACAATTTTAACTCCTGAGCCTTAAATAGAATTTTTGGTGTTGTCACACAAAAGGACTTTCATTGCATCATAATGTAAGACCAAAGTTGGATCCCCGGTGATTAATTATCTCAATTAAAATAATAATAATTTCCTTTTCAAATAAATGCGGAAGCGTTGAATACAAGTGATGGTTCAACAAAACAAGGCCGGGTTTTAATATCTTAAGAAACAGATAAGAACAACATAATTCAAGTCCTAGAATTTGCCTAAGTCATAATTAATAATTATCCAAAGTTAGGCGAGACCAATTTTAGCAAATGACTTGAATAAACCAAATTTACCCAATATTTAATTTGAGTCCCAAATTAAATGAGTGTGATAATTAAATCGAATTTTATCTTGAATTAAACCTAAAGCATGCGTTCTAAATGATGTGCAAGATAAAATAAACAATGTCACACTACACCGCGATATACGAGGAAAAACCCACTAACGGGAAAAAACCTCGGGACGACCCTAGCCTCAAATCCACTAAAAACGGTATTACAAAATACAAGACAAAAGACGTACTTCCTAAACTCGAACCCTCTCAAGCCGTGATGCTTCTTCTTGTATCGACCTCAAATTAGCGGATAACCAATGGAGCTCCACCGCGGTCTCGGACTCCCACCGATTGGGCAATTAGGCACACCGTCACCCCAACATGGAGCCTTTCTCCAAATGGGTAGAAATGAAATGAACTTCTCTTCAATTCGGTGTAGAGAAAAACCGGTGCCAAAACAATCTCCAAGCAATTGATATCTATATATGGAACTTGGAATAAACAACAATGGGTGTAAACTAAGTGTTTAAAGATTTTTCTTTAAGTTGAAGAACACTTAAAACATGAACATTTTCCTTTTTGGAATGATCTCTCAAACTCTCTCTAGGAGATGTATTAGGATGGAAAAGTTGTCTTGGAAAATGTGTTTCCCGCACATAATAAAGTATGAAAAATGTTGGTTGAAAACCAAGTGGAGGAGTGGGGAAAAACTGCAAAAAACTGCCAAATAATTGTTCCCGCTGGAAGTTCGTTCGAACAAACGTGATTCTCGTTCGAACGAGACTTCTAACGAGTGACCAGCCTGGGCTCGTTAGAGGTTCGTTAGATACCTCGTTAGAACGAACCTTCGTTCGAACGACATATCGAACGACTGTCTAGTTAGGGTCGTTGGCAAAACTCGTTCGAACGAACCTGGTTCGAACGAACCTGGTTCGAACGATAAAACTCGTCCGAACGAAATCTGGTTCGAACGAAAAAACTCGTTCGAACGACATTTCAAACGAACAAACAGAAATATTGAAGAATTCGATTTTGGCCCAGAAACTTTTATAAACTTTTATATACTTATTTTTAAGTTTCTAATTGATTCTTTCTGAAAAATAAAATGCAATTTTAATTCACCTAACACCCAATACAAATTGTTCCAAGCTCCTATATACATATAAATACATTCATACCTTGGGAGCATGGAACCTAAGTTGATGACGTACAAACGAGGCACATAAACTACGGCATGTTGATGATGCTTTATACTCTTTGCCACTACGTCTTCAACAAACACTTCATAGGTCTTGAATATTACAATTAAATAAAATCCTATGAATAAATGTTTTTGTCCGGAATTGAGCCAAAACTATAAGAGGACTCAATTGGAAATTTGTGTCCTTACAAATCTCCCCCTTTGGCTATTCCGGGACAAAAACCAAACAAAAATCCTAAAGGGCCGTCAAGCTCTACTAGACTCAAAACATAACCCGCCCAATCTTGACTCAACCTAAGGATTAAACTCTTTGCCATAGAAAGATGCCGCTATAGAATAATTCCTGCGCACTTAAGCAAACTCATCAAATGCATAGGGAATATCAAAATATTAAATGCAATTTTTAATTAATTACTCCCCCTAAATTAATTCTCCCTTTAAACACATGACCTACTTAGAAAGATGTCTCCCCCTAAGATAATTCTCCCTCAAACGAAGATACGATAATAATAGGATTAGATACCATTTCTCCCCCTATCATCATTCTCCCCCTTTTTGTTCGGGAATAGGCAAAGGATAAAGAACTAAGAAACAGCAAGTGAAAGCTTAAAGTGATAAGACATGAAAGCATATGGGCAATTAAAAAAACAAGGCAAAGACAAACAAATATCATATATATATATACTAGAAATATATCAATGAACCACTTGCATATATATATAGATATAAACACACACATGACACAAAATACAATAAGTTTGCACACTCGTATGGAAAAAATGTGTCATATGGAAACGGAAGTGTAGGGGTGTGAACAAGCAACAATTAAATTTAGACCCAAACACTTAAGAAACGTTCACGGAGTTCTCATTTTATTGCAAACTTCTTCACAGTTAAATATAACCTCATGTGACAATATAAAGATTGAACTCAATGAACAAACATACACAATGCATACAAGCCTAGCATGATGATGATTCTACAAACCAAATAGAGTCATGACATTAAAGACAACTAGGATAAACGGACATTGTGCAAACCGTTGATATACCATCCAATTCTCCCTCAATGAGCATATATATTCTTTTGTTATTGAGTGAATATATCAAACAAACATAGGCCTTGGCAATTGCTTTCTGTTTAATGCCAAATATTCTGTTTTTAGGCCTTTGGATCACGTATTTCTTTTAGATCCAATCAACGGTGGCTTACTATCGCAAAGGATTTAATTCATCCTTTCGGAGCCCTTCCCCGTGCATATATGAATTTATCATGTTTTCATTTTTCACACAAATCTCACATGCAACGGATTTTGACATGCACTAGTCCTCCTAGGTCATAGATATGTAGATGACTAGATTGATAGGAGAACACCCCAAAAAGCTCAAATATAACATGTGACATTAAGATTTCAAAAGAGCTCGTGCATGTGTGAATAGAGGCATATAGAAATAGAATACATTTGAACAATACAAAATCCAACTACTCCATATAAAACATGGTAAAGAACATTTTAAGGATTGAAAATCTAAACCAAAAGTTCTAGCCACATGGAAGCGTAAACGATGGGATTCAAACACAAGTATATGCCACATAAAGTGTGTCAAACAAAAATACACACAAAACAAAATCTTTTTGAGTTTTTTTAACATTTTTAATCAAAAATAAATATTTACTCAAAAGGACAAACAAAAATCATTTTTTATTTTTCATTAAGCTTAAATGAAGTAAATAAAACACAAATGATAAACAAAAATCTTTTTATATTATGCAGTCGATTCAAACACAAAATATAATACAAAAAGATAAACAAGTCATAATTTCTAGCATGTGATATGAAATAAGGCAATGACTAGAAAATGACTAAACAAGCATACATTTAGCATATGAATATAGCATGAAGTACAAACGCTAAAGTATGCAAACACTAACACATTTATCCTTTAGATTTAGCAAGGGAGGAGGCATGTGTAAGTAAATGAGAATCAAAATCCCTATTTTGTAAGGCAACCAAGTCATATTTCCTAACCCAAATTAATGAAGAATTACTATCTTGGGGTGTAGGAACGTTAGCTATCGTGGTTACTTTACTATGGGATTTTCTAGGAATTCGTTTAAGATCTAAACAAAATTTCCTAAGATAACCTTGTGGAGCACAAAGTGTACAAGTGAGAACATGTCGAAAAGATTTACTTAAGGAGTGATCTTTAAAGGTATTCCTAGTTGATTCTCCTAAAACATTGGTTTGGGCATTATGAGTAAATTCATTACAAGGATTGAAGCCTAAACCACAAGTGTCATTTTTAATTTGGATTGTTCCTAACATTTTATCAAGTTTTTCCGAACGACATTCCAAATCAAATTTGACATTACTAGAATCTTTTAATTTATTTTCCAATTCAACAATGTTAGATTCTAGTAAAGAATTACGCTCTTCAAAAGCAAGAAGCTCCTTTTTCAAGGATTCCATTAAACCCCTAAGGCTATCTCTCTCGCCTTCTACATATTCAAGCTTCTCTTGAAGAGTCCTCACATGTGTCCTAAGGTCTTCTATTAAGGCACTTTCATCAATGACCTTGACACTCTCTCTTAAACTCGCTTCTAACTTCAAATTAGCTCTTTTCAATTTAATAGATTCTTTATATAATTCATGAAAAGCATTTTGAAGTTCACTCATATCAACCTCTTCTTCATTTTCACTCTCTTCTTCTTCTTCACTCTCACTATCATAAAAAATAAGAGAATCATGTACAATGACCTTGGAAGTGGCATGTGCTATAATTTCATCATCCGATGAGTTCTCATTATCACTCACATGTGCCATAAAAGCCACAAAATTTTTCTTAGTGGGGGATTCGGGCTTCTCTTCCTTATCACTATCACTAAGGGTCGCATTATATGAAATGGGTCGTTTACCCTCTTTCCTTAGTTTAGTGGGGCACTCAAAAGCCCTATGGCCATAACCTTCACAACCAAAACATTTATTAGACTCGTCCCTATCAATATTTTCATTACTAGGTTTAGGGATCTTATCGGCTTTAGAAATCTTCTCGTTTTTATCATGTTTAGAAGTTTCAAATTTCTTAAAATCATTTTTAACTTTATCTTTGTTAAATTTAAGAAATTTTCTAAATTTACGAGCAAACAAAGCCATATCTTCCGAGTCACTATCACTATCGCTCTCTACTACTTGTTTGACCTCTTTACGGGCTTTTAAAGCAACACCCTTTTCAATTTTCTTTTCAGTTTTAGAGGGAAACATATCTAGTTCATAGGTTTGTAAATCACCTACAAGCTCTTCTAATTTCGTAGAGGCTAAAGTGGGTAAAGAATTTAAAACGGTCACCTTTGGACTAAATCTATCGGGTAGGGACCTTAAAATTTTCTTTACTACACGATCGTCAGGTATTTTCTCTCCCAAGTTAAAGGATGAATTAACAATATCAGAAAGTCTAGCATAAAATTTATCAAATGTTTCTTTTTCATCCATTTTGATAGTTTCAAATTGAGTAGTGAGGTTTTGGAGTTTAGAAGCTTTAACGACACTCGTTCCTTCATGAGTTAATTGTAAAATATCCCAAGCTTCTTTAGCGGTTTCACACGTCATAATACGTCAGAATTCATCCAGTGCGACAGCGCTAAATAAGGCATTTAAACCTCGGGAATTAAAGTTTGCTAGCTTAAACTCATTTTCAGTCCATCTATCAACGGGTTTGGGAACATGTACATTTTCAATTAAATGTGTTGGTGGGGTCCAACCATTAACAACAGACATCCAAACACGTTCATCGATAGATTTAAGTGCCAATTTCATTCGCGCTTTCCAATACGCGTAGTTAGAACCATCAAAAATAGGAAATTTTGAAAATGGGGAAAAATCCATATTTAGCCAAAAAGTAAAGGATCTTTAACGAAATAATTTATCGTCTTTGGCTCTGATACCAATTTGTAAGACCAAAGTTGGATCCCCGGTGATTAATTATCTCAATTAAAATAATAATAATTTCCTTTTCAAATAAATGTGGAAGCGTTGAATACAAGTGATGGTTCAACAAAACAAGGCCGAGTTTTAATATCTTAAGAAACAGATAAGAACAACATAATTCAAGTCCTAGAATTTGCCTAAGTCATAATTAATAATTATCCAAAGTTAGGCGAGACCAATTTTAGCAAATGACTTGAATAAACCAAATTTACCCAATATTTAATTTAAGTCCCAAATTAAATGAGTGTGATAATTAAATCGAATTTTATCTTGAATTAAACCTAAAGCATGCGTTCTAAATGATGTGCAAGATAAAATAAACAATGTCACACTACACCGCGATATACGAGGAAAAACCCACTAACAGGAAAAAACCTCGGGACGGTCCTAGCCTCAAATCCACTAAAAACGGTATTACAAAATACAAGACAAAAGACTTACTTCCTAAACTCGAACCCTCTCAAGCCGTGATGCTTCTTCTTGTATCGACCTCAGATTAGCGGATAACCAACGGAGCTCCACCGCGGTCTCGGAATCCCACCGATCGGGCAATTAGGCACACCGTCACCCTAACATGGAGCCTTTCTCCAAATGGGTAGAAATGAAATGAACTTCTCTTCAATTCGGTGTAGAGAAAAACTGGTGCCAAAACAATCTCCAAGCAATTGATATCTATATATGGAACTTGGAATAAACAACAATGGGTGTAAACTAAGTGTTTAAAGATTTTTCTTTATGTTGAAGAACACTTAAAACATGAACATTTTCCTTTTTGGAATGATCTCTCAAACTCTCTCTAGGAGATGTATTAGGATGGAAAAGTTGTCTTGGAAAATGTGTTTCCCGCACATAATAAAGTATGAAAAATGTTGGTTGAAAACCAAGTGGAGGAGTGGGGACATCCTCCAATTGTATGCACGTTTGTCAGATTTTTTAATTTCTAGTTCTGATTTGGGTGAGAAAATTCCTTAAGTGAGAGTGGTTAAGAAAATTCCAAGGTCTCTTCCGCCTCATTTTAGTGTGAAAGTAACCATCCTAAATTCTCTGGGAATTCTAGACACGATTAGGTTAGAAGAGATCATTGGTGATCTTCAGACTTTAAAAAGAAAAAAAAGCTAAATCTAAATAAATGATTTTTCACTCCGATTTCGAAATTGATCTAGAAGATCTTGCGATGTTTAAAAAAAAATCTCAAATTCAATAAACAAAATTCTTCCAAAAATAGAGAATAAAAGTTTTGAGAAAGACACAAAATTCAAAGAAGGCAAGAATATTTTTGAGAATGATCAACAGAGATCAAGAGGTGAGTACCCCATGGAAGTTGAATCCAAGAGATGTAATGAGTGGGCGGAGAAAGGACATAAAGCCCGTGAGTGTCCCACTAGGCTTAAGAGACAAGGAAATGCAATGTCTCCTATAATGTCACTCTAAGAGATAGTGATATCGAGTTAGTGGATTCCCGAGATGAATCACCACATGAACCTAACTGCATCGCGTTCATCGCTTGTAACATTAGTACTTCTAGTATGTCATATGCGAGTGAAGACATTTCTAATCGTGATAGCCTCGAGAGTATGTCAAACCATTATGGAGAGAGTGATGGGTATGAAGAGAATTTGAGTGAGGGAGAATGTGGACTCCAATAAGCTTACACCAAAAATTTCACCAAGTCGTTAAAAATAAAAAATAAAAATAAAAATTTTACTCCTAGGGTGTTGGATTTAGAAAAGGAGTAAAAAGTTTTGATGGAGTGTGAGGCCTCAATGAGTCAACTCGAAAAGTTAAAAGTTTCTTTGTGTGGGTAACTTATTGTTGTAGGTAGGGAAAAGACCATTTTAACCAATAAAGTGGCTAGTTTTATGATAGATTCAAGCATTATTGTAGACTGGTGAGAAACTTGAAGCCCATATTTACCAAATCAAGAAAGATCTCGAACGTGTCCAGGAGGTCATGTCACTTTAAAGGGCATGTATAAAAGGGTAAAAAGAAATTCATCAATCGGATGACCATCGTAACCTCTCCCTTGAATATTGTTAATCCGGCATTATGTTTTAACAATATTCAAGGGAGAGGTTACGATGGTCATCCTGTTCCAATATTACACTCGAAATGATTACCAATTTTGTGATGGATCCTAATGGTGACAACCTAAACCACCAAGGAGAACTCGTCCTAAGCATATTAACCAATCTATGTTTGTACCCATTGCAAACACAAATATCAGCTTTGGGAATTTTTTTAAAGCTAGGAAGAGTTTCTCACACGTATTATCCCACACATCACTACAAAGACCTTGCTAGTCTATGAGAGCAAGTGGAATTTTTAGTCAATAATTCTCAATGTTTGATGGAGGAATTTCAAGGGATGTCTACTCCGTTTGAGAATACCTCCTGAACTAATGATTAAGGTTAAGACTTGTGTCTAGTTTAGGGTTATTTTCACATTGCTATCTGTTATCCCTATAACTAGATTTTATTCTTATGTTTATTTTTTTTAAATTTCATTCTTTTAGAAAAAGTTTCAAAAAAGTTCAAAATGATTTTATTTTTAATAAAAACTTTCAAAAATGTAATAAGATCTTTCTAATTATATTTTAGACCATATATGGATGCTTATTTAAGATGTTCTATCTATAATTAAATTACATCCATTCATGTGACTTACTCTTGGTGTTATGAGACTTGGCTTCGTTATATCTGTGTGCGTAGTTGGTTGCTTTATTAAAGTTCTATCGCATATGATTAATTGACTATTTGTTGTAATGATATTTTACTTTTCGATTCTCATGATGCTAAACTTTTTGGGATTAGTTTCTAAACTTTTATCTATTATGAACAAAAAGGGGGAGAACATATTAAGGGGGAATTTTGTGATTTCATTAAACTCCATCCATTATGGTATTTCTTTTGCTTCATGTTTGTAGCTCTTTTCAGACTTGATGATTTCATAGACTACGTGCCAATATCATAAGTGTCTTCTGCTTCCCAGGTTAAGGAGGGAATTATTTGAACTTGTCTTCAGGGTTAATTATTTTCAATTTGTTTTTGTATCGAAATAGACAAAAAGGTATATTTGTGAGAGCAAGATTTATAATGCACATTATATTTTTTTATTTGTCTCGTCCCGTTACACCCCACTTCACCATCATGTACATTCTCAAAGAAATCAAGTGAAGACAAGTTAGTGATCGAATGCAACAATCAAAGATCGATCGTCACTACATTTAATGTAGAAGGTACATGAAGTTATTTCTTTATAATCTTTTCATTCACGTGTATTCTTAAAAGAGTTTAAAATTTTAAAATATTTTTCCAAAATATTTTTTCAATATTTTCGTGAAAACTTCTCAAAGTCATTAAAATGACATTGGATGCCGTTCGAATGAGTTCCTATACCTAGTTAGAATATCTTCAACCTTTGTCCGAACGAGATTATTTTTCATAACTTTTAGAAGGATCTGGAATCTCGTTAGATTAGTCGTTTGATGTATGTTTGAACAAGAAAGGGTATTTCTTTCAAACGAGATGTACCTTTGTTCCAATGAGTACGCAAAAATTTATTTCTTTTGGTGATTTTTCATCCTATATATATATATATATGGACCTGCATTTTAAGCCAAGCCTTTTAGACATCTTTCCGTGATCAAACTCTTATTTTTTTTCAATTTAAATTCCTTGGGTGAATTTATATAACTTTATCAAACCCCAAAGAACACATTCCTTATTCATAACCCTGTAAAGTTAATTCTTCACTGCTAAATAGAGGAATATTGTTTCCTAAACCCTAAACCCTAAACCCTAAACCCTAAGGTTGATCGGTGGATACCAAGAGAAATGGAACTTGGTGTGGGGAGTTGTTGGATATGCATTCTTGTTGTTAATAACAAGGATTAAATATATTAATGTGTAAGTTAGTGAAGCTCTAAGTTTTATAAGTCTCTAGATGTCTTTCTGTAATACCTAGGTGTAATCAGTAAAATATAAGATTTGCCCGAAAGGGATTTTTCCTAATCTTCTATCTTTTGTTTGTGGTTTGTTTGGCTTCAATTTAGTTTCAATATCTTTCATTTTTAGGTCACCTAATATAATTAAAACAAAATTTGGACAAAGTATATTTTGGTGTGTATGTGTGTGTGTGTGACCTATTCTAAAATCTATACATATAATCGAACCATAAAGTTTTTCAAATTGGATACCAGATCTTGTTTCTATAGGTTACTTAGATGAATCACGGTGGTCATACGGATAACTCGTATAATAGGTTTCCTTTATTTGATGGATCTAATCAAGCATATTGAAAAGCTCAAATAAGTCGTCTCTCAGTTCAATTGATGAGCGCATCGAGCTTGCTGTTGAAAGGAGGGGGTATCCTCCCATTGTGACTAATAAACATGTCATTAGTCTCAATCCAGTCACTAATTAGACTGCCTATGACCTTAGGTTATGTAATTTTAACTCTAGAGGCTTAAATTTAATTTTTGGTGTTGTCACAAAAAAGGAATTTTGTTGAATCATAACGTGTGCCACGTCTAAAAAATCTTGGGGCATCCTCCAACTCATACACGAGGGTATTAATGTTGTGAAAGTTTCTTAGATTAAAAATCTCACCACACAATTTGACACCATAAGCATGAATGAAACTGACATTTTGCTGAATTATGTGCATATTTGTCTGATATTGTGATTTTAAGTCTTAATTGGGGTGAGTGGATTCCTGAGTGAGAGTACTTAAAAATATTCTAAGCTCTTTTATGCCACGTTTTAGTGCAAAAGTAACCATCCAAAAATCTTTGGGAATTCTAGAGACAACTAGGTTAGAAGAACTCATAGGTTATCTTAAGACTTATAAAATGCACGTGTTCCCCGAAACCCAAAGGAGAAAGGAAGCAATAGTTTTAAAAGCTAAATCTAAAGAATTTGTTTTTACTCCATTTTCAAAATTAATCTGGATGATCTGTAAGGACACAAATTTCCAATTGAGTCCTTCGTAGTTTTGGCTCAATTCCGAAAAAAAATATTTGAGTCATAACATAGAGTTCATGTGTATCCTCCAAGCCTATGACGTTTGAAGTTTAAATTGAAGACGTAGCGGCTAGTATTTCAAAGTGAAGATATCAAAGTTATGAGTTTACATAGTGCCTAGTTTTGAATAAAAATGGAATTCTCCCCATTTTCAAAATTTCATGTTTTTTATGGTTCCATTTACGCGTATTGGAAGACACGTATGAAATCGGCACTAAAATCTATTAATGAGAGGGTTCGATTGTCAGTTGTTAATGGGTAGTCCTCACCTACATGTTTGATAAAAAATGAGCGTGTTCCCAAACCATAGATAGATAGAGTGAGAATGAATTTAAACTTGCTAATTTTAATTCTAGAGCTTTAAATGCCTTATTTAGAGTGGTCACTCTGACGTATCATAACGTGTGAAACCGCTAAGGAAGCTTGTGATATTTGGCAACTCACTCATAAAGTAACAAATGCCGCTAAGGCTTCTACACTCCAAAACCTCACCACTCAATTTGAAGCCATCAAAATGAATGAAAAAGAAACATTTGATGAATTTTATGATAGACTTTCCAATATAGTAAATTCATCATTTAATTTGGGAGAGAAAATACCCAATGACCGAGTAGTAAAGAAAATTTTGAGGTCCCTACCCAAGAGATTTATTCTTAAAGTGACCATTTTAAATTCTTTACCAACCTTGCACTCTACCAAACTTGAGGAATTAGTATGTGATTTGCAAACCTATGAGCTAGATATGTTCCCCTCTAAAAATGAAAAGAAAATTGATAAAGGCATTGATTTGAAAGCCCGAAAGGAGGAAAAACAAGTTATAGTTGATGAGAGTGATAGTGACTTGCAGGACATGGCTATATTTTCTAGGAAATTTCGAACATTTCTTAAATTTAATAAAGATAAGTTTAAAAATGATTTTAAGAAATTTGAAAATTCTAAGCATGACAAAGCCGAAAAGATCCCTAATTGCTATAATGGAAATCTTAATAGGGAGGAGTCAAATAGTTGATATGGTTGTGAAGGGTACGGACATAGGGCGAGAGAGTGCCCCACTAAACTTAGGAGAGAAGGAAAACAACCAATTTACTATAATGCCACCCTTAGTGATGAAAGTCACAAGGAAGAGGGACCCGAATCCCCCATTGAACGTAACTTTATCGCGTTCATGACTTGTCATGTTAGTGATGAGGAGAAATTATCAAATGATGACATCTCAAATCATGACAATTTCGAGGCCTTTATTTGTGAAGCTAAAAAGGATGGTGGTAGTGAGAGTGGAGTAGAGAGGGAGAGTGAAAGTGAAAATGAGGTTGATGTGAGTGAACTTCAATTTGCATTTCAAGAATTATATGCCGAATCTATAAAATTAAAAAGAGCAAATTTGAAGTTAAAAGTAGGTTTAAAGGAGCGTGCCAAGGTTGTCGATGTGAGTGCATTAGTTGATGAACTTATGACACAAGAAAAAGCTCTTCGAGAGAAGCTTGACTATGTAGAAGGCGAGAGAGATAGCCTTAGAGGTTTAATGGAGTCAGTGAAAAAGGAGCTTCTCAAGTTTGAAGAGAGAAATGATTTATTAGAGTCTAACATTTTAGAATTAGAGAATAAATTAAAAGACTCTAGTATAGTCAAATTTGATTTGGAGTTTCGTTCGGAGAAATTAGATAAAATATTAGGAACGGACCAAATTAAAAATGACACGTGGGGTTTAGGCTTCGATGCTTGTAATGAGTCAACTTAGAAAGCCAAAACCAATATTTTAGTAGAATCCTTTAGGAACAATGTTATTGATCATTCCTTAGGTAAGTCTTTTCGCCAAATCTTTAGGTTCTCTCATTGTGGTAAAAAAGGTCATCTTAGGAAGTTTTGCTTTGATCTTAAACGAGGACCTAGAAAATCCCAACGTAAGGCAACCGAGGTAGCCAAGATTCCGATATCACGATATCGTCATTTATCGTTAGTTTGGGTTAGAAGATCTGACTTAGTAGCTTTACAAGATAGGATTTTTTATTCTCATTTACTTTCACACGATACCTCTCTTTCTAAATCTAAAGATTGAATGTGTTAGTAGTTTTCATACTCTAGCCTTTTGTGCTTTATATCATATATCCTTGCTAGTTGTATGCATTTTTATAATCTTTCTAGTCTATGCTCCATGATTAATCCCATGCTATAATTATGATTTATATTTGTCTTTGTATTATATTTGTTTCATTTTAAGTTGCATTAATTGAAAAATACAAAAAAGATTTTAGTTTATCATTTGTGTTGTATCTTACGAGTTATTTAGGCTTAATGGAAAATTCAAATGATTTTTGAGTAAATATTTTCATGTCTTCTAAAAATTTTGAAAAAATCAAAAAGTTTTTTTTGTGTATTTTAGTTTGACACACTTTATGTGGCATATACTTGTGTTTGAATCCTTTCCTATTTGATTCCATCTGGCTATAACTTTTCATTAAGATTGTCAATCCTTAAAATGTTCGCTGTCATCCTTACATGGAGTAGTTAGATTTCGTGTTGCTTAATGAATTCTATTTTTATATGCCTCTTTTCACACATGCACGAGCTCATTTGAAATTTAAATGTCACATGTATATTTGAGCTAAGTGATATGTTCTCCCATCAATTTAGTCATCTACATTTTGCTATGACTATGGAGGATTTGTGCATGTAATAACCGTTTTCCGAATTTAAAAATAGAAAAATATGTTTTTCTGGTGTAGTTGTTTATCAATGGAATCGGGCTGCGAAAGACAAAATTACTTTGCGTGAAAAGCCACCATTGAATTGCAGGCCTTAAAAATGTGGCATTAAAAAGAATATTTACCAAGGCCGAAATAGTTTAGTTAATATGTTCAAAAGAAAAGAAAAGCAAAATTATGAGGAGTTTGGTTGGATATATTAACGGGTTTGCACAATGAGTTTGAATCCTAGTTAAGCTTTCTTGTCATGACTTTATTAGTTTGTAGAATCATCAAAATTCTAGGCCAATGTGCATTGTGTATGTTTGTTCATTGAGTTCAATTTATATTGTCACATGAGGCTATATCTAAATGTGATAAAGTTTTGCAATCAAATGAGAACTCCGTGAACATGTGTTAAGTGATTGGGTTGAAATTTAATTGTTACTAGTTCACACCCCTACACTTCCGTTTCCCTCATGCATTTGGACACATCGTTGCCATTCGAGTGTGAAAAGATTAATGTATTTTGTGTCATGTGTGGTGTTTATACCTATATATGTGCGTTAGTGATATTCATTATGTCTACATATATATGGTAATTTTTGTTGAGTCTTTGCCTTGCTTGCTAGTCCTTCTATGCTTCTAATTCATAATTGGTATCTATCTTGTGGCATATTTTGGTTGATATCACATGCTTAGTCTTATGTGTCAAATTGGTATCATGTTTTTTGAATCATAGTTGGTTTCCATTAATATTTGTATGGATTAGTTATGATTTTACTTCCCATATGCTTTCATGTTCTTATCACCTTATGCACCATTTTGTTTTACTTTTTTTCCCATATTTATATCACTTATGTAGTTTTTTAAGGGAAGAAATGGTACTTAGATAATTTGGGGGAGAAATGAGTAATTTATTAATTATTTTATCCTTTGTCTATTCCTGAACAAAAAGTGGGAGAATGATAGGGGGAGAAATGGTATCTAATCCTATTGTCACCGTATCTTAGTTTGGGAGATTTAACTTAGGGGGAGACGTCTTTCTAAGTAGGTCATTTCTTTGATAAATAGGAGAATTAATTTAGGGGGAGTATTTAATTTAATTGCATTTAATATTTTGATACTCCTTATACGTTTAATGGTTTGCTTAAGTGTGCAGGAATTTTTCTAGTGGCAACTTTATTACGGCAAAGCTATGCATCCTTGGGTTTTGAGTCAAGCTTGTATTTTCTTAGTTTGGGTGGGATGTTTTTGAGTCCAGTAGAGCTTGACGGCCCTTTAGGATTTTTTGTTTGGTTTTTGTTCCGGAATAGCCAAAGGGGGAATTTGTAAGGACACAGATTTTCAATTAAGTCCTTTGTAGTTTTGGCTCAATTTCGGACAAAAACATTTGAGTCATAGGATAGAGTTCATCCTCCAAGCCTATGACTTTTGAAGCTTAAGTTGAAGACGTAGCGGCTAGTATTTCAAAGTTAAGATATCAAAGGGCCGGGATTACATAGTGCTTAGTTCTGCGTCCTCAACGGTTCATATTTCAAGTCTCCAAAAGGTATGAATGCTATATATATATATATTTGTAGAGACTTGGAATAATTTCTAATGGGTGTAATCTTTATTTAAAATGAATTTGGTATCAAAAAATCATGTTAGAAAATTTTTTTGGACTTAAAATGATAATATAAAAAATTTTGGATCTTCGGACTTTTCGTTCGAAGTGTCGTTCGAATGAGTTTGCTAACGAGATTGCCAAATGGTCATTGACTTTTTGTTCGAAGTCTCATTCTAATGAACTCATCCGAACGAGTTTTTCCAACGAGTTTTGGCCTATTTTTCCCTTTGAAATCTCGTTCGAACATAGTCGTTCAAACGACCTGAAAATGTTGTTCGAACGAGATTTCAACAGGAATAGTTATTTTGACAGTTTTTTCATTTTCTCACTGTTTGTCCCCACGACATTTTGATAGTTTTTAAACACTTCAGGAAAACACTTTTACTAAGACTTTGGTACCTTCCTTGAGAGATCTTTTGAGAGAAAATACTCCAACCAAAGTTTCATATTTTTATGTGTTTAATTTCAAAGAAATATTTTCATCAAACACATGAATATTCACCCATAGTTTGTTTATCCAAGTACCTCATATATATAATATTTGCTTGGAGTTGTTTGGCACCGTTGGTTCATCTCTGCCATAAAAAGAGAAGTTTGGGTTTACTTCTACATCCTACAAAGAAGAAGACATTTGGTTTACACTGCGGTGTTCCCACACGAAGAAAAGCTTCGTTTGAGGGTGATAGTGTCCAAAAGTCCCATCGAAGGAGTCCGAGACTATGGAGGAGTCCATGGTTATCTACTAGGAAGAGGTGGTTACAAGAAGGAGCATCAAGGCTTGGATGGAGTCAAGTTGTTGTTGTAAGTCTACTAATTTTATAATTTGTAATTCCGTACTTAGTGGATTTGTTAGACCAGGGTCGTCTGAGGTTTTTCCCGTTTTGGTTTTTCCTCGTACATCGCCACGTAGTGAGATTTTTTTTTATCTTGTTTAACTCACCTAAAACGCATGCTTAGGTTAAAAAGATAAATTTGGTTTAATTTTCAATCTTGCTTATTTTGTTGTTAAAATATGTTGGGGTGAATGTAAATTAATTTAATTCAACTCGGCACAATTGAATTTGATAAAATTTGGTTTAACATATATCAACGCATGCTTAGGATGAAAAGATAAAATATGGTTTAATTCACACTATTGTTTAATTTGGTGCAAAATTAATTTTGTGATGCTTGAATTAATTTAATTCAAGTCAAGATAATTTAATTTAATTCAAGTCGTAATTTAATTCAAGTCAAGATAATTTAATTTAATTTACAAAAATCAATTAATTTACGTAGGGAAATTTTACGACTTGAATTGAGTTAATTTATTTTAAGTGAATATTTTTTAGTTGATTATTTTTATGTCACTTTTAGTTTGGTTTAATTTTAATTTGAAAATAAATTAAAAGTTGTCATTTGTGTGTGTTGTGTTGGACCATCTTCATTCCGCACTTGTAAAAGGAAATTAATTTTAAAACAGAATTTAAAATTTGGAGGTCCTGCATTCCAACATGATATTTCCCTATTTGCCAAAAAATTAAAAAAAAATCTCAAATTCAATAAATAAATTTCTTCCAAAATAAAAGGTAAAAGTTTTGAGAAAGACACAATTTTCAAAGCACGTAAGAATGTTTTTTAGAATGATCAATAAAGAGCTAGAGGTGAGTACCCTAGGAAAGTTGAATCACTTTAGGAAAGTTGAATCAAAGAGATGTTATGCATGCGAGGGGAAATGACATAATGTCCATGAGTGTCCCACTAGGCTTAAGAGACAGGGTAAATGCAAAGTCGTCTATAATACTATTCTAAGTTATAGTGATGTCAAGTTGTTGGATTCTAGGGATGAATCACCATATGACCCTAACTGCATCGCGGTCATGGGCAGTCATATTAGTACTTCTAGTACGTCCCACGCCAGTGAATACATTTATAAATGTGATAGCCTCGACACTATGTCAAACCATTATGGAGTGAGTGAGGGTTATGAAGAGAATTTGAGTGAGGGGGAATATGGCCTCTAATAAGCTTAAACTGAACTTTACACTGAAGTTTGCACAAAGTCTTTAAAAACCATAAAGAAAAATAAAATTTGGACTCTTACGATGTTAGATTTAAAAAAAGGAGTTGAAAGTTTCGAGAGAGTGTAAGGCCTTAGTGAGTAAACTCAAAAAGTTGATGTCTTTTTTGAGTTAGAAATTATTTTGGTAGGTAAGGAAAAGACAGTTTTGACCAATAAAGTGGCTAGTCTTAGAGGAATCTTCAAGCATCATTGGAGACTCGTGAGAAGCTAGAAGACCATATTTTCCAAATCGAGAAATATATCGAACATTCTCGAGAGACCAAGGCCCCTTTATATGACACGTCTAAGAAGGTTGAAAAAATATGCCTCGGTCATGTGTTAGGTTTTAACAATAGGCAAGGGATAGGTTACGATGATGTATCCTCTACTAATATTACACCCGAAACAATTCTTAATTTTATGATGGATCCTTGTAGGGATTGACCCAATCCACTAAGGAGAACTCTTCCTAAGAGTTTCAACCTATGCCGACCCAAATTATAGAGAGGTACACACTTGATAGCTCAAAGGCTCAGGCGAGCAGGCCTAATTGGAGAGGAGGGACTCACCACGAGCACCACCATAAATTAGAACTTGGTTGAGGAGGTCCCTAAGAAGGGCTCCTCGCCCTAATTTTCCCAAAGTTCACAAAATTAGAACTTAGGCAAGGAGGGCCCCAAAAATGTCTCATATGAGGTTGTTCCTGTGAATGTTTAATGGTTGGTTATTCATATGAGGTTGTTTATGTGAATGTTGAATGGTTGGTTATTCATTACTTGGTTGTAAGTTGATTTAATTAATAAAATTTGGCATCTCACTTTTTAAATATTAGGTGGCTAGTAATTATTTAATTATTTTTCGACAGTGATGCTAAGACTGAACAAACTTGATATTCTGTATTAATTTAATAAAGGAGTAGCTACATGGTATTTAATTAGATGGGGTGTCACATGTGGTAGCAGAGCATCAGATTCTAGAGTCTTTAGGATTTGTACGGCTTGTTATGTTTTTCGCATAGCGGTCTTTGATATAGAGCCCTATGTTTTAGGATTATCGTATTCTTTAATTGCACATTTTATGTCTTCACCTATTTTTTGTTATTAACTGTAGACTTATAAAGCTTCTCTCTCATTTCAGATGCCTCCTCAACGTTCATAGCGAGTTCCCAGGGATGCCCAGATCGAGCCTCAACCAGCACCAGTTCAGGGTACTATGAACGCCGCTAAAGTTGCCGTTGTAGTAGCACATGTGGTAAATGCATCTTTAGTAGTAGTGCAACAGAAACCACCTTAGGCACCGATGGTAGCCCTACTTCAGCATCACGCATTCCCGTCTATTTGGGAATGTGTCAGAGATGCCTTTCAGAAGGCACATCCTCCGGAGTTTGCGGGGAGCTCCGATGTTGTAGTGGAAAGCCAACGGAAGAAGGACATCCATAGGCACTTGAGGATGTATGAGTACACAGATGTATAGAGGAAGGTACTAGCGACATTTAAGATAATTGGAGCAGTGCTGCAGTGGTGGGAGTCTATTATTACTACTAAGGAGAGAGAGATGTTTTTACTATTTAAGATTTCTGGGTGCGGTTCGACCATAAATATTTCCCTTCCCCCGTTCACATCGAGATGAGGCAAAAATTACTCCACCACACTTAGGAGGGGAAGATCGTAGATAAGAATGAGGTAGATTTTACTTGACTGGTTAATCTAGTACCAACAGAGGTACCTATTGAGGAGAAGAAAATACAAATATTCATGGATGGCCTCACCTGGAGGATTCATTGCAGACCTATACTAATGTGCTTAATACAAAACTAATTCACATCCAGTACCACCGCTTCCATCTGATAGGGAGCAAGCAAGTAGGGGAGTCTGTCAAGAATGACAGGTCAGTAGGTAGTGGTGCCAGTGGGGCATAGTCAGCTCAGGGCCAAAAGGGGTCGGGTGATCTGAATTCCCAGCAGGGGGATTCTAAGCATTTCGGATCGGGAGGTTTTCAATATGGTCAGGGAGAATATAGGCATGGACAGAAGGGTCAACCGTACCATCAAGGTCAACAGGGACATCAGGGCCAGCAACAATATCAGCAGGGCCAAGGGAGAGGTGGTAACGGCCAGCAGGAACAGAGAGGAGGAAATTTTAGAGGAAAGTGCTTCATATGTGTCAAGATTTTCCACAAATGTCATTATTATCTGGAGAGGGGCAGGGCCCCACATCCACAACAATAAGGGTACTCGAAAAGAGCCTCAACGATCGATTTTTTTCGCCGCCCTACTTGCACCACCACATATACCAGCTTTTCCAGCTATACCAGCGGTCCCATTTCAGTAGGGGAAGTTATAGTATGGGCGTTTTTATAACATTCATCCATCCGCAGTCCCACAAGCAACACCCATGGTTGAGGGTATGTTTTCTATCTAGGGCACTTTAGGGCGTATTTTGTTCGACATGAGGGAATCACATGGTTTTATTTCCACTAGTTTCACACGCACCACAGGGTTACTAGAAATGATAGAGAGAATAGTTGCTAGTGTATATTCACCGTTGTTCAATGGGTCATTGATATTCTTTATATGTCGGGGCGCAGGTATGGAGATTAGGAGATTTAATTTACCTGCAAACATGATTGTATTAGACATGACCGAGTATGATGAGATTATCGGTAAGGATTGGTTCATTGCATATAAGGCTATGATTAATTTCTTTAGTAGGAGTATTATATTTGCTATATCGGGTCAGGAGATGTTCTAGGTGGATATGACTTGTCCTCAGGGAGGATCGTCCACCCACTTGTATTACATAGAGGAGGAGACCTCTAAGGAGGTAGTAATCCCACTTGATTTGATTCTTGTTGTACGGGAGTTCGCTGATGTATTCCAGGAGATACCAAGATTTCCACCTAGAAGAGATATATACTTTGTAATAGATTTAACGTCGGGCACTCGACCGAGATCCTAGGTGCCTTATCGTATGGCTCCAACAGAGATGAGGGAGTTACGGGATCAGATTAAGTAGCAGTTGGTACATGGATTAATTCAGAGGAGTACCTCGCCTTAGGCTACTCCCGTGCTATTTATGAAGAAGAGGGACAAATATTTATGTTTTTGTGTTGATTATCGAGAGCTGAACAAAGTCACGATACATAATAAGTATTCGTTGCCCCGAATCGATGAATTATTCGATCAGTTGTGAGGAGATGCATTCTTTTCGAAGATAGATCTGATCAGGATACCATCAGTTGTATATCAGGGGAAGGATGTGCCTAAGACTGCATTCTTGACGAGATATGGATCCTACGAGTTTAGGGTTATGCCATTTTGGTTAACCAATGCACCATTTGTATTCATAGACTTGATGAACAAGAGGTTCAGAGAGTTCCTTGGTAAGTTTATTATTGTCTTCATAGATGACAATCTTATATATTCTCAGACTAAGGAGGAGCATGACAAGCATTTGCGATAGGTATTGTAGACATTATGCTATCATTAATTGTATGCCAAATATGAGAAGTGTGGGTTTTTGTTGAAGGAGGTCCAGTATTTAGGACACATTGTATATGACATAGTGATATTCGTGGATCCAGGGAAAGTGTCTGTGGTAAGGGAGTGGGGACAACCCATGACACTGACAGATATACATAGGATTTTGGGCCTTGTATGATAATACAAGAGGTTTATTCAGGGATTCTTGAAGATACTGAGTCCATTGATAGACCTGACATGCAAAGGGGTACCATTCATCTGGGCTGATGCCTATCAGTTAGGCTTTGATGAGTTAAAGGACAAGTTGACTTCGGTACCCGCCCTAGCACTGCCCAGGCCGGGAGTGGAGTATTTAGTCTATATCTATGCATGCTTATAATGACTTGGGGTGTTCTTCAGCAGGAGGATCAAGCTATAGCTTATGCTTCCTGAAAGCTTAAGCCTCACGAGAGGAACTACCCCATCAATGACTTGGAGTTAGCGGCAGTCATGTTTTCACTTCAAATTTGGAGACATTATCTCTTGGGGGAGAAATTTCTCTTATTCACAGACCACGAGTCACTATAGTACATTTTCACCCACAAGGAGTTGAATATGCCTTAGCGCAGGTGGCTCGAATTTATGAAGGATTATCAGTTAGATATCCAATACCACTTGAAGAAGGCTAACGTGGTAGCAGACATGTTGAGCCGTAGGCCAGTAGGTGAGGTGGTCGAGGTGTGGAAAGAGAAATGGAAGGAGTTAGGACACCAAGATGCAGTGGCCCGATCATTTATGTCTGTTATAAAATTTACGCCTTAGATTATTATGAAGGTGGTACAGGCTCAGGCAACGGATCTGTTCTGCTAGGATCAGATAGTACATCTTCTAGCACCGGGGTTCGAGTCTTACACGGTTAGTTCGGATGGAAGGTTGCGCTTCAATGGAAGACTAGTTGTTCCGGAGGGAAAGGACTTACGACACGAGGTGATGATAGAGTCGCACGGCTCACATTTTGTGGTACATCTAGGTGGGGATAAGATGTACCAGGATATGAGGTGATAATATTGGTGGAGTGGAATAAAGAAGGATTTTATCAAATTTGTTTCAAAATGTGCCCCTTGTCAGCTGGTAAAAGTGGACCACCAAAGACCGTCAAGGCTCCTACAGCCGTTAGAGATCCCTATGTGGAAATGGGAGAGCATTTTTATTGATTTCATCACGGGGTAGACTACATCCCAGCGAGGTCACGATTCGATATGGATGATTGTGGATCATTTGACTAAAGTAGCTCATTTTATGCCAGTTTGAACCGATTATACTACGAGGCAGTACGCTCAGATTTTCATTGCGGAGGTAGTGAGACTTCATGGGGTGCCCCTTGATATAACGTCTGATTGGGACAAGATTGTTGTGTCTAGATTTTGGAAGAGTTTTCAGGAGGCCATGGGTACGGAGTTACGATTGAGTTCGTCCTATCACCCGCAGACTGATGGATAAACTGATTGGATAAATCATGTGTTAAAGGATATGTTGCGAATGTGTATCCTATTTTTTGGCAGGCGATGGGAGCAGTATCTTCCACTAATGGAGATTGCCTATAATAACTCCTACAAGTTTACGATTGGCATGGCTCCATTCGAGGCGTTATACGGTAGACCTTATCGGTCTCCAGAGTGTTGGCTAGAGGTGGGGGACAACAAGATACTTGTGTCGGAGGTGATCTAGGATACTTCGGCTAGGATATAGATGATTCGGAGTCATCTTCGAGTTGCTCATGATTGATAGAAGAGCTACGCTGATGCCAAGAGGTTCTTACGGGAGTTCAATATTCGAGACCAAGTGTTGCTGAGAGTATCTCCTATGAAGGGGGTAATGCATTTTGGTAAGAAAGGGAAGTTGGCATCGAGATATGTGGGCCCATTCCCTATTATAGTGCGGATTAGGCTAGATGCTAATACACTTCGGTTACTGGAGCACTTGCATAGGATCCATGACGTGTTCCATATTTCTTCTTTGAGGAAATATCTTCAGGATGAGTTAGCCTATACTAACATTTCATTAGAGGAGATTGATTTGCATCTTGATAGCTCCTACGAGGAGGGGTCGATTGCTATCCTCGACTGTATCAAGAGGAAATTGAGATCAAAGGTGGTACCGCTAGTACGTGTTCAGTGGATGCATCATAATGCCGAAGAGTCTACCTAGGAGCGCGTGGAAGAGATACGCGATAAATATCCCGAGTTATTTTTACCAGGTAAACCTTTATTTTCAAATTTCGAGATGAAATTCCATTATTAGGGGGAAGTATGTAATACCATTTATTTTTACTGATTTTAATTATGGGATTAATTGAAATAAAAATGTGAATTAATTGGTCATTAATCCAGATTTAAATACTAGCAAGATAAGAGTTAGTATTTGATTATGATATTTATGTTGAATATTACTGAGCGAGTATAGTAATATATGATTACAAACTTATTAAAATTGTCACGAGTGGAAAATATGACAGTTTTGGAAATTAAGTTGAGACGCCCATGTCAGGCGTATAGGGACCAATTTCGTGGAATATATGGTAATTTATTTTTATATCATCCTTATGGTCATTTTTAGTGCGCCAATGTGATCGGGAGTAATGAGATAGTCAGAAAATTCTACCCTAGGGGTTTAGTTTGGGACCCGAGAAGGTTTTAGGCCCAATCGACTACCCACGAGGGTGTTTTAGTCATTTTACTATTTGGTGAATAGTGTCCTACAAAAATTAATATTATTATATTAGACAACCCTTAGGGTAATTAGGTTTATTGGCTGTTACAAACTTGAGAGAGAGAGAAGTAGAGAGAAAGGAAGGATTTCCAAGGGTTGCTAGGGCCAAACAACCACCTTGCACCACCACCATCATCGGATTTGTGACCAGAAAAAGAACACCACCACCATCTCATCTTCTCTAAAGGATCAGAACTTCTATTTCAAGGAAAGTGATTTAACTTTCAATAATTCAGTTTATATATTATCCATGATAGTTTAGAATTGGAGAAAAACCTTGAAAAATGATGAATTAATGGATTTGGAGATTTAAATCTTAATCTTTGTAGGTTTTGCATGTAGATTAGACTTTGGAAAAATAGTAGACACGAAATCGTGATCCACGTGTAAAGAATTACGAATTTATGTTGAGATATATGATAATTCTTGAAGGAATAAAAGAAATAGGATTTTTATGAAATATACATGATTTGATCCAAGAAATTGACAACCGTAATGAAAGGATGATTCTAAGACGTTAGAAATTTTGTGTTTATATTGGTATAACGTTTGATATATTTATTTGGGAGTTTGGAACATTATAATAGAGGATTTGAGGGATAAAATTGATGAAACTTGTAGGCTAAAATATGCAGAAACCATAGGCCAATACCCGATGGATCGATCAATCGACTCAAGAATGTCGATCGATCGACCCTTTCCTTCGATCGACCAACTCCTCCTGAATTAGTGTTATATTTTCCTTGTAAGGTTTACCTAACCCCGACTTTTAATAATTCTTGGTGTGGACTATTTGAACATATTGGGACTTAGGGAAGGTTGGTAGGGGTATATTTGTGGCTCGAAAAATATGAGTTTTGGTTTGGGATTAAATGATAAACTTATGAGTGTCCGACAATAGTATTACAGTTGGAAATGATTGAAACTTGAGTTTAATTCGGTTAAGCAATAACTTGAGGTTAGAGACGGTAGTAGGGGGATTTTAAATTACTGAATTAACCTTAGAGACAAGTAGGGGACTTAGTAACCTTTTGCGATAGGTTTAAGTACTCGTTTATATATGACGAGAGTTGTCGCGTTAAATGTTGTTATGTAAAATAGTCGGGATAAAACTATATTACGTGTGAGACTTGTAATATAAGATAGGAGTATACCTATATTGAAATGATGAATATTTAGGTTGTGCGATTACCTAATATATGTATTATTATGTGTATGGCATACCTACCATACTTTCTATCACGGGAGGTTGTAGGAGGAGAACAATCTTTCCTTGTGTGCCTTCGGGGGGATTTAGATTTGGTACCTCAGGAACATAGGTCTGTGAAGACTTATTTGTGAGGTGATAAGTCAGTTAACCATGGGAGCGTAGGTATGTGCGTGACCCATGGGTATGTGAAATATGTTCGCCTCCAATATGTGTGATTTTTATTGTTACAGTTCCTGAGTGATTCGAATCTCGTAATCCTTATGTACCTGATTATCGCGATTCGATAACAGAGTATGCGCGCATCGCAGCTTAGCCTAGGGGTGCCATATGTTTATATGTACTGAGAGTGATATAAATATATACTTGTGATTATTCTCTGTTGCTTTAAAAATGTGGGAACTTAAATAATGCATGAGATAATGGATTCAAATAATGAGTATTTGTAATGTAAGTATGCCTTAATTGAGTAATATGGGTGGACCAATATAGTAATCCCTATAGACAAATTCAATACAAACTAGTTAGTTTGTAATATAACTAGGATGGGTTAAGGACATACGTTAGGCATGCACAATAGTTGAGGGGTGAGAATCTCAAATGAGAGCATGTCAGTAACATGTATGTAATGTTTACTGTTTTATGCAATTAAACACTTGTTGTTTTCAAAATGTTTTCACCTCGGGCTCTGACCCGTTTGCTTCCAAATCTATTTTGTTTTTATAAAAACTTTTTAGGTTCCCATCCACAGGGATGCCAAGCATAGGAAATCCATGATGTTGGCGTGTCGTAGCTGCTGTGAAAGTTACAGAATCTCGGTACTAGACGCCTCCACACCTATCTTTGCTTCCTTCGGAGTCATTCATATCAGTTGGGGCATGTTGCCCATTCATATTCAGAGATAGCAGTTTTAGACTTTCATTTATATCACATGTTGGTTTCATTTATTCATAATTTGTATTGGGATTATATTTTTGCTTCGGAATTATTATTGGGGTGTTTACTCTAGACTTAGTTTATTTCATTACATTAATTATTCATATGAGTTTATTTATGTAAATGTTGAACGGTTGGTTATTCATTACTTGGTTGTAAGTTGATTTAATTAATAAAATTTGGCATTTCACTTTTTAAATATTGGGTGACTAGTAATTAATTAAATGTTTTTCAACCGTGATGTTAACACTAAACCAAATTGATATTTTGTATTTACTTAATAAAGGAGTAGCTACCCGGTATTTAATTAGATGGGGTGTCACAAGCTCATTTTTACTTGGTGGAAGGAGAGCTTTACAGAAACGGGTAAAATAAGAAGGCATTAAGATTCATAGCTAAGGAGGATACAAGGAGAATTCTAAAAGAAGCCCATGAGCCCTCCCACATAGGGAGTGCCAAACTGTATGATCAGCTGATGACATTAGGGCACTACTAGCCAACCATGGAGGGAGACTCCATTGCTTATGTGAAGAAGTGAAAATCTTGTCAAGTACATGGAAATAGAGTAAATTCACCTTCAGTCATCTTACAAAGCCTAGCAGCTCCCTATCCCTTCCACGCATGGGCATTTGACCTAGTTGGACAAATTAGCCCAGCTTCTCATGGCAAAGATTTTATCATCGTGGCTATAGAATTTTACACCAAATGGGTAGAAGACATCACTCTAAGGAGAGTGGCTACCCAAGTGGTAACCCAGTTTATCAAGAAGTATATCATATGCAGGTTTAGTATACCCAAAGTAATTTTGATAGATAATGGAAAGAAGTTTGTATGCAAGGAGATGACCCTCCTCACAGACAAGTGCAAAATTGTATACAATAGCTCAACCATATCCTACCCTAAGGTTAACGGTCAAGTAGAAGCCACTAATAAAACCCTGATACATATATTGAAGAAAATGTTGGACGACATGCCAGGGGCATGGGATAAGAAACTTCCCATAGTGCTATGGGCTTATCGTACCTCAAAGAGAAAACCAATGGGGTTCACCCCATTCTCATTGGTATATGGGACAGAAGTTGTATTACCAGTGGAGTTGGCGGTACCCTCAGCCAGAGTTTCTCTAAGCAAAGGTCTCATCCCTGACCCATGATATGTACAGCTCGAGGCACTGGGTGAGCATAGAGGCAAGTAGAAAGAGAACTTTAAAGTCTACACCCAGTAGTTGTCCATGGCCTACAAAAGTTTGGTCAAGCCCAGGGAGTTCCAGGTGGGACACTTAGTACTACGAGCATCCACTCACCATCTCCACAACATGTTGGAATCAAAGTTCAAACCTAACTGGGAAGGCCCCTTTGTTGTGATAGGGGTAGGTAAAAGTGAGGTTAGTGCTATATTTCAGAACCAGAGAGTGATTGCCTCTAGTACATCACCTGCAAGTGGCTAAAGAGGTATTATGGTTAGCATTATTAAAAAAATTCATTTCTGTTAAAGAATTTAAGCAGCCTGCTCTAGCACCAGAAAAATTCTTTTTTGCAAAAAAGATAGAACATCACAAATTTCGTAAATGATACCGAAAATGAAAAGAAATGAACAACAACTCCTATTTTTTCGAGCATTGCATGGTGATTCTTATTTTTGCTTGTTTGCCTATGGCATAAGGTAGATCCATCAGAGTATATATATATATATATATATATATATATATATATATATATATATATATATATATATATATATATATATATATACTCTTTACTATACTAGAAGAGGGTTCAATATAAAGGGAACTTTGCTCAATTACACTTGGGGGGTACATCCACCCTGATAGAAAAGTATATTGAGCAAAGTCTCTCTAGGCATGTTAGATAAATGACTTTAATTTTGTCACCGGACCAATAGGAGGACACCCTCCAAGTAATATTAAAAAAAATATATGTAGAAAATATTTTTTTAGAGAACAAATCTTAATTTTCGTTCTATAAGAAAAGCCTTACTTGACCAGTTCATATAAAATATAAAGAAAAGGGACTTACACCCCTTGCTCTAATTTATTAAAAAAAACATTTGAGGGAAGGAGAATATCTAACCCTTTATCTCCTAGCTATTCCCTAAGAAATGATAACCATGATAAAAATACCCCACAGTTAGAGGGGATCGTTCTACAAATGATAGCTTGCTCAGATAATATGCAAGTACCCCACAGTTAGAGGGGATAGTTCTGAAAAATGATAACTTGCTCAGATAATATGCAAGTACCCCACAGTTAGAGAGGACACTTCTAAAAATGATAGATTGCTCAAATAATATGCAATTACCCCATAGTTAGAGAGGATAGTTCTAAAAATGATAACTTGCTTATATAATATGCAAGCACCCCACAGTTAAAGGGGACAGTTCAAACAGATGAAGTGGACACAAAAAATTAGAGCAGGCCATAGTAAGAAGATATCAAAGTCCACATAAAAGTAGATGAGAAAGATGATAGAAACCAACAAAATACTATTTCATTAACAATGACAAAGTTCTTTACATATGAAAAAGTGTACAAAAGAAAGTTTCCACAACAAGGCTACCTACCCACTAGATAACATGACAAATAAATTTGCACAGGTTCATATAAGAAGGATCAGCTTCCTGAACAAGTTGCTCCTCTAACCTAGCCATTCGAGCCTCATCCCCAACAACACCAGCCTCTAGCTTGGTCAGCTTCGCCTAGAGGGACTAAATCTGAGTCTGAATCTGATCAACCTCAACCTGATGTTGTTGCTCCCTAATCTGCCTAGAAGTATGGAGCTTCATCATATTCCTAAAGGTGTAACCAAGAAAATGATGAACTACATCTTCGAGTTAATCCAGTTAGAAATGATAGAAGCATTGAAGATCATGAAGGGCCTGGAGAAACAGTGCAACCCCCTGAGTAGTCATGTCAGTAGGAAGGGTAGATAAGAACTCATGAAGATGGATAAATAGGTCCTTCAATTTGAAGACTGTAAGGCTATCGATGTTGAGGATGCTCTGGGAAGTAAAAATCTCAATGTAGTGCTCCAGAAGCATCTCCAACACCTTACGCTTATGTGCACGGAATCGGGAAGGCAACTCTGAACACCACAGCGTGCTCATGAAAGACCCAAGAGACTATAACTCTATATCATTGTAGCTTATGTTGTGATAATCAAGCTCTGAAAGATGGATAAAATAATCCTCGCCAGAGCCAGTATTACCGATGGCCTCAGAACTCTGGTCAGCCTCAGCAGGCTTAGCAACCGGATCCTGTGGATGAAAAGGAAAAGGAGAAAAGTTTCAAATAAGAGAAGTAGCAGGAGGGGGGTTACCCATACTCAAATTAAAACAAAGATCATGGAAATGTTACCCTAAAGTCCATGGGAAACAATATGTTATCACTTAAGTGAGGAGGCACTTTATGACCTTGAGCACTAACCTAATTAAAATAGACAAGAGTTAGTATTTTTTATTTTGGTTGAGGAAAAAGAGGATATGTACTAGCATTAATAGACATCAATAACCCATGTATGATAGTTTAATAACTGGAGAGTGCGTAGTATAGAACTCACAGTAGGTCCCACAGAATTAGGGACAACCGCCTCACTAACCTGAAAATAAGGAAACAAGAACGTGAAGGTGAGACAACTTGCACAGTAAAAGAAAGAAGAAAAAAGGGTAATAAAGAAAAGAGCAAGTTATGATAGAATAATACATAACTCATAGTGTTTCTCCCTGGTTATTCCACAGTCAAAGGAATAATCACAGCGTTAACCTGAAAACAGGGAAACAGGTAAATGCCATAAAGTATTTACACAGAAAATGTAAGCTCAAAATATCCAGGTAGATTAAGTATTTACTTGAGAGATCCCCACTGGGATACCTTATAGATACTCCTCAGCGCCCGGAGCAAGAGTGGTACCAACCGGAGGGGTGACCAAAGTCTCCTCAAGTATAGAAACTAGTGGACTACTCACCTGAGGGTCCAAATACAAGACCCGCAATTAAAGGGACCACATCCACACACACACACACACACACACACACATATATATATATATATATATATATATACATAATACGATGTGTTACTAAGCTAGCCGGTAGAGGTTGCAAAGACTAAACATACCACTGAAGCTAGTCCTGCGGAGCTTAGAACAAGCCCCTCAAACAAGGGAATGACATAGGTGCTACCTCAGGAACGGTCTCTAGTACCTTCACCACAGGCACTACATGTTAGGAGGTATCACTAGCAATACCTTGCAAGAGAAGAAATATATGAAAATTTATAAGTCTTTTGTAGTAATGAAAAAGGAGGCATAAAATATAAGTAAAGACTAAAAAACTGCTTACTAAGTTAATAAAAAATTGTTATAGATTAAGTAAACTCTGAAAACAAACTCTTTAAACAAAACTCTGTTCAAAATACAACACAAGATGTGTTAAAATTTTTAGAATATTAGATTTGTTAGTTTGATTACCTTAGGTTTTTCAAACCAAAATCTACAATTAAGTCTTGAATGATATATTGTTCACAAAAGTAATTAAAGCATTCAATCAAATTTGACACACAATTTTTAATGTCATAAAACCCTAAAATAAGGAAAACATCCACGGCTCCCTCTATGGAGAAAAATAAAAATCCACTAGCACAAGTTACAAAACTAAGCATGCAATACAACATCCTAAATCTAAGCTTAGAAAATTACCTACACAAGTTATTTCACTCTCAAATGTTTCTGACTTGATATGATCTTCCTGCCATAACTTCCTTGTCCACTTGATTACAGTATCTCAACAAACAATATATCTCACCAAGAACCACAATATCTAAGTGTTTGTGTGAGATTGAAAGTGTTTGTGAATTAATCTAACTGCATAAATACATCTCACATCTCTCAATCAATTATACAACAAATTCCTACGAATTACAAATCAGTCTATACGTTATCCAAGTTATTTCAAATCTATTTTGAATAATAGACTTCAAAAAAATTCAGATCTAAATAAAAAAAAACTATCCCAACATTTGTTTCAAAAATTTATTTATGTTCAAGATTATGTCACTAAATGTAAAATTATATTTTGAAACAAGAAAAATATAATTCTAGATTTGAATATGTACACAATCACCAAAGTCTTATTTCTCAAAATATATTTGAAATCACAAAATTTGGGTTTAAATAAATAACAACAACAAGATCCAAATAGACAAATATAAAGAACCTAAAAAATTATTCTATGATAAAATATGGTTCTTAGAGAGATATAAAATTGAAAAGGTCTTCAATCTTTAATCAAACTAGCAATACCCCAAATCACATAAACCCCAAACATTTTGACTCTCAAATATAGGTTTATTATTTGTTTAAGGTTTTTGGTATTTCGGTTTGGAAGAAAAACGTGTATGGTAGATTTCAGTTTCTCTCACTCTCGATTTTCTCTTAACAGCGCTGGTGACTCCTTCTTGGTTTTGTTCGACGAGTTCTCTCCCCGGTCTAATCAAAGCGTCGGTGATTTATCCCTTCTTTCTTATCGCCGATCTGTACTCTTCTCGGTTTACAACATCTACGACAAGATCTCTCTCCGATTTCTATTCGACACCATCCTCACCTATCTAGTCCAAATGAGGTCAAAAACTCTAAATGAATATATTTACTTAGCAACAAAAATCAGTTACAAACCAAGGGTTCAGATCTGTTGCATCAAACTGACGGAGCGATCTAAGGTTGGAAATCAGCGGTGAAAACTCGGTTTTTGGTTGGCTGAAATGTACTCACACGGATTGAGACTCTTTTAATTTGGTCTATTGATAACCTCACGATCAAGGGTCACAAACTAATCTCGCAACTAAGACTCTAAACAAACACAAATATTATTGTTAAAATCCAACACACATGTTTTTTAAAGAATTAGAAATTTACATTTTTGACCCCCCAAAAAATATCAATCGAGTTTAAATTATAACCAACCAAATTTTTCCAAAAAAAAATAATTCTTATTTTATCCCCAAACATTTTAAAATCCATATTTTAATTAAAAAAACATTTATAATGATTTTAAAAAAATGTTTAAATGAATTTCAAAAAATTGTTTGAAGAGTCCTAACCACCAAATTAAATTGTGCACACATACTAACACATATATATATGCAGTGTGTGTCCTAATGTGGTTCAAGTATATTATACTTACCTTTTTGTAGAGCATTAAATCATTTGAGTTATTGGACTAGGATTCCTTTGATAAAGCTTGAATTCCTTTTTGAGATAGTGTAACTCATAAAAATCTAATCCTATGAAAAGTGGTGATTGTTTAAATAAGCTCTGATACCAATTTGTAGAGTGGGACTGAGATAATTGATTAAATTAAATTCGCAAGTTTTCAAGTAACCCTTAATTAGTTAGAGTCTACTTTTAAACCAAATAAATGCAGCCCTTAAATATACATCTAAATCAACCCATCAAATATAAATAGATAAAGCATGTGATACAAAGTTAAGGAGAAAACCCCTTTCGGGTAAAACCTTTTATTTCTAGAACTTTGAAGAATTTACAAGATCTTTGACTTACATATAACCTGATAATTGCCCGCAAGTGTAACGTACGGTGTCTTTGTCAAACCTCCAAAGTAACGACTAGAAATATTGACACAGAAATACCCGCAGGTGTCAGTTTTAATGTCGTCAGCTGGAACTTTCCCTTTCCAAGAGGGCAACAATGAAGAAGAGAACGACTTCTCTACAAGGGTTGAACAAAAGAAGAGCTATGTTCTTGGGTTACAAAAGGATTCACAAAGGTTTGGCAAGAATATGTGAATCAAAGCATTAGTCTAACTCAAAAATATGAAGACTTGAGGTGATAGAACTCTAAAAAACGTCTTTCCAAGTCTTGTAAAATAAGTCCCCCGAAGTTGGCTTTTATAAGGAAACTAAAAAGAGTTTTAAAAATCTGGAACTCTATCCAGCATAAGGTACCCCGAGCTAGTTAGGGTGTACCGCGAACCGGTTCGCCCCCCGAACCGGTTTGGCCTTCAGTTCTCAAAACTTTGCTGGATTGGGTCTAAAAATTCACAGCATTTTTCCAAGTGTTTTTCTTGGAATTTTTTCCATTTTCAAAGAGCCATAACTTCTTCATCGTAGCTCGGATTGAGGTGACGTTTCTTCCAGTATCTTCGTTGCGGCAATCTCTACAACTTTCCAGTTGATTGAACCTCCGAAAGGTGTCTATAAAATTATCAAATTTCCCTTGAACTTCCATATCATGCCTTCTTTCACTGTTTTGACTTCTCTTGCGTACCACTTGCATAAAGTCCCTAAAATCGTGGAACGTGAAGTTATTGAGGTAGATGTGGAACACATGATGTAGATGATGAATGCTTGATTCTCAGAATTCGAATTAAGGCCGTCATGCAAGATTGTGTAGTGATGTGGCAAATGTAGCGGCGTACGACATACAAAAATGTAACATGTTGGACTTGAGAAAAATATCCTTACAAATCTCCACCTATGTTTATGCCGGTACATGCATATAAAATCCGAATTATCAAATTACAAAATCTCCTATACAAATCTACCCTCCCATGAACCCAAATATTGAAAGATACAAATGAATAAGTCTTCATCATTTGTTCTTCAAACATTCAGGAATTTCAAATATTTTCTCATCAGGGTGTGTAACATATGATCATCAATGAAGTACCTACACACATGAGATAAAAAAGAATACCAAGTTACGTATCGATTTTGAAATGAGATAAACATGTATACCAATTTATGAGAAAAACTCAAAACTTCAAAACTCCCCCATAATATGATAATTCTATCTCTCCCTTTTTATTATGTCCCCCAAATAGACAAATTAGAAGAATAAATCAAATAAGAAAGATCGGGGTGTCACCGTATCCAAAACAAGGCATCAATCAGATGGAAAACGTGCTCTTGGAAAGAGATACTCAAAAAAATCTTCACAAACTATTTTTGATTTTTTCAAATTTTTTTATACAAAAATAAGATACCAATTTGAAAAAAATATGATACAAAAATCACACCATGGAATTAAACTTAAACAACCAAGTCATGGAAATGGAATGTATGGGTGTGAACACATTCGATAGGTAAATCAACTCAATCAATCATATGTGCACGATGCATACATGTACTCCTAATGAATGAATATCAAAAGTATCCTTAGGCGTAAAGATTGCTGAATTTAGATGACATCGTCTTATGCAAATCAACAAATCAAAGTCAAAGTAATTTCCACACTAATAACGTCCAAATTATTTAGCGCATTTTCAAGATTTTAAAGGACGTGCAAACCCGTTATAAAATCTCCAACCAAACTCCCTCATATATATTTTTTTAGAGGTAATCTAAATTCTCAAACATTGGAGAATTGGTGCAAAAAACAACAACTAAATTGCCCATAATTGGCATGAATTTCTTTTTATTGCCTATAAATTTTTTCGGGCTCTTTTAAACCTCTTTGGACCCCGGATAATAAAATTCCTCCATTTTTAGGTCCAATTTAACGGTGGCTTAGTATTCACAAAGGTAAAAAGAACCTTTCGCATCCCTTCCCCGTTTTCAAACAAAACACACAAATCTCACCAAACAATTTAAAGGTGCACACTTTTTTTTATCAAGTTTTATCTTGCTTGGTTCGTTTTAAGGACAGGATTGAAGTGAAAACACCCAACCAACATGTGATAAGACAAGCACAATAATCAAATAAATCCGTGCATGTGTGCAATAAAGGAAACATGAGTCAAACATGTAGGAAGTAACACTTAATTACATCTTAATGACTCCAAACATTATAAAGCACATGGATGAATTGACCTATTGTCTCAAAACACTATCAAATAGTCACATGAAAAATGAAATGATGTTGTGACTTGGTCATCGTAAGTGTTCATCCATAAATGGTTCAAACAAAATACAAAAATATTTTTGGATTTTAAAAAAAAATCAAAAAAAAATCTTTTTGTATTTTTCAAACAGAAAAAAATATAACTACAAAATGATACAACCAGCAGTAGGCATATAATATCGATATGAGCAACAAATAAACCAATGTGCGCTACATCAAAGTGAGTCATAACACTAGAAAGAATATAACATGAGGCATAGCTAGTGTATGACAAACATCCAACACAATCAACCAAAATATTTCACATGGGGTGAATCACGTGCAAGCAAACGAGAGTTTTGAACAAAAAGGCCATATGCCTCTAAATCCGATTTTCTAACCCAAATAGATTTGTAACGACGCGTGGGGATTTGGGGAATCGAATTTATTCTTTTATTAACCTTCTTAGGACCATTTAAAAGCTTGTAACAAAAGCACCTAAGATGACCTTGCCTACCGCAATGTGTGTAAGGGTAAATCGAGCGGCGTGTGTTACCTAAAGGTGACCCTCTCCTCAAATTTCTCGATTTCTCTCTCCGAATTTGCCTAGGTGGAACTCTACTAATGATCCTAGGAGGTTCTCTCACGATGTTCCTAGGGGTCTCTTTCCTAACAAACTTAGGTGCCTCTTTCTTAAGAATCCTAGGAGGCTCTCTCACACGTGTGAGAATGGGTGCAACATATTTTTCATGACCAATCCCACCCCTATCCGTTTTGATCTCGACGGTGCCTAAAATCTTATCAAGTTTTTCAAACCTAGACTCCATATCAAATTTCACCTTACTTGAATCTTTCAATTTCACCTCAAGTTCACCTATCCTAGATTCAACTACATGTCTAGAATCTTCAAACTGTAGAAGCTCCTTTTTCATAGTCTCCATCAACCCTCTAAGACTATCTCTTTCTCCCTCGACGTACTCAAGCTTCTCTTTCAAAATTTTATTATGTGCCCTAAGTTCTTCAACTAAAAAAACATTATTTTTTAATCCACACTCTTTCAATTGAACTTTCAATTTTAAATTTTCTTTCTTCATTTTCAAAGATAAATCATAAATTTCATTGAAAGCAGTTTGCAAGTCACGCTCATCTACACTTTCATCCTCACTCCCATCACCCTCACTATCATCACTAATCACATGGATGGGAAGCTCTCTCCTAGAAGCATAAAATACTTCTTCTTCCGAATCACAATCACTGAGGGTAGAAACACGAGATACCGATTTATTCAATTTTTTTCTTTAAATTTGTGGTACACTCATCTAACGTGTGACCAAAACCCTCACAACAAGGACATCTCTGAAATTTGTTTTCAACAGAAGATTTAAAACAAGAGTTCGTGTGAATTTTCCAATTAAATTTTTCAAAACTTTGATAGCGAAGATCATCAAAATATATTTTTGAGAAAAATCAGGATCAAAACACAATAACTTAGTGCAACAGGATCTGATACCAATTTGTAGACGTGAGTAGACAAATTGTATCAGAAAGTAAGTCCTCGAAAAATCAGGATCACGCGATAAATTAGCGCAAACCGCTCTGAAACCAATTTGAAAAGTGGTGATTGCTTAAATAAGCTTTGATACCAATTTGTAGAGTGCGACTGAGATAATTGATTAAATTAAATTCGCAAGTTTTCAAGTAACCCTTATTTAATTAGAGTCTACTTTTAAACCAAATAAATTCATCCCTTAAGCATGCATCTAAATCAACTCATCAAACATAAATAGATAAAGCATGGGACACAAAGTTAAGAGAAAAACCCCTTTCGGGTAAAACATTTTATTTGTAGAATTTTGAAGAATTTACAAGACCTTTGACTTATGTACAACCTGATAATCGTCCACAAGTGTAACGCACGGTGTCTTTGTCAAACCTCCAAAGCAACGACTAGAAATATTGAGATAGAAATACCCGCTGGTGTCAGTTCTGATATTGTCGGCTGGAACTTTCCCTTTCCAGGAGGGCATCAATGAAGAATAGAATGACTTCTCCACAAGGGTTGAACAAAAGTATAGCTATGTTCTTGGGTTACAAAAGTATTCACAAAGGTTTGGAAAGAATATGTTAATGAAAAAATTAGTCTTGGGACTAAAAAATATGAAGACTTGAGGTGATAGAACTCTTAAAAACGTCTTTCCAAGTCTTGTAAAATAACTCCCCCGAAGTTGTCTTTAATAAGAAAACCAAAAAGAGTTTAAAAATATGGAACTCCATCCAGCATCAATTACCCTGAACCGGTTAGGGTGAACCACAAATCGGTTCGCCCCCTGAACCGGTTTGTGAAACTTTGCTGGATTGGGGCTAAAAATCCACAACATTTTTCCAAGTGTTTTTCTTGAAAGTTTCTCCATTTTCAAAGAGACATAGCTTCTTCACCGCAGCACGAATTAAGGTGATGTTTCTTCCAGTATCTTCGTTATGGAAAGATCTACAATTTTCCAGTTCACCAAACCTTCGAAAGGTGTCTGTAAAATTACCAAATTGCCCTTAAACTTCCATATCGTGCCTTCTTTCACTATTTTGACTTCTCTTGCGTACCACTTGCATAAAGTCCCTAAAATCGTGGAACATGAAGTCGTTGAGGTAGATGTGGAACACATGATGGATATGATGAATGCTTGATTCTCGGAATTTGGATTTAGGCCATCATGCGAGATCGTGTAGTGGCGTGGAAAATGTAACGGCATACGACATATAAAAATGGAACATGTTGGACATGAGAAAAATGTCCTTACATCCTAATTTATCTCGATATCCAAACTATTTGGAACTCCTATATGGCACAAACTCAAGTAATTCAACCATATAGTGTGTTCTCAATCTCCCTCTTTACATATAAGAGACAAAATCCCCTTGAGTATCCTGTACTCGTGGGTCAAAATGAAAATTTCTAGATTTCCTGTACAAAATCTCTAACTACCCATTCTCATCCTATAACCGAAAATAAGAGAAGAAAATACATTACTCAACTACAATACAGACCAATACCCTACTAAATAGGACAAGCTATACAACCGGGTCTGAAGAATGCCTAGAAAAGATTAAACACTCAATGGCATATTAGTTGAGTTAGTACAAGAAAAGATAAACATCGTAACACAGGTACTCAAGTTCCTCTCCCCCAATTTTGCTCAAATATACAACTGGGTAAAATAATATAAATCAGGAGAATATGATATAAGATGTCAACATAAGCAATAACATATAAAAGGGAATATACAAGGGTCTCCTACATTAAACAAAAATTAGGAAGCGTCTTTTGTCATTTGAGAAACGTCCATGCCCTAAATCCTCATAACCTAATTATTAGAATGCAACTACCGAAGATATGAATGATGTGTTGAAGAAAGTAAGAACTGTCATACCATTGGTGTTACGAAGATACTCAAATCTAATATTATCAAGAGGTTTGGAATTCTTCGTAAGCGATACATGATTAATGATATGACAAGACGTTTGAACAGGTTCAACCCAAAAATACTTAGGTAGATTTTTCGTGTTCGGATGCAACGACTCCCAATTTTAAAATTTTCAAATATAATTTCCTTTTAAATGCGAAATATAAATGGTTCAATACAACAATTTAATTTTCCAAATTTTATTTAATTTTCTTTTCTTGAAAAAGATAAAAAAATTAAATTAAACACCAATTTTAATTTCTAAAAACAAAATAAAATTAAACTTGAATAAGTGAATTATGGTGAACACACACGCACACAAAATTCACACAAACCAATTTTTTATTTTTCTCACAAACAAATATATCGCTTGAAGTTAACTATGAGAAGTTTACTTTTAGCCCAAAAATTAATTTAACACAAGTCCTAAAATTTGCCAACACAATATTTTCAATATTAGCAAATTAGGCCAAACCAAATTTAACAAATTAATTTTCGAATTGAATTAAATTAACTTAAATTTTATCCAAATTAAATTATAGCACCAATTTAAACAAGATTGTGAATTAATCCATATTGTATCTTTTAATCCTAAGCATGCGTTCTAGGTGATTTACAAGATAAAATAAATTCACAACCACTACGCAACGATTTATGAGGAAAACCCAAATGGGAAAAATCTCGGACGACCCTAGACTTAAGTCCACTAAGTACAGAATTACAATTACAATACAAATGACTTACTACAATCGACTCAACTCCCTTCAAGCGCATACGTGTCTTCTTGCAACTACCTCTGCTTAGTCTATAATCTCGGAATCCACCGGAACCTTGGAATCCACCAATGAATCTTTAGGAACCCATCAACCACACACGGTGCCTTTCACCGTATGAGAATTTTGCAGCCAAAATAATGAACTTCTTCTTTATGGGATGTAGAAGTAAACCCAAACGAACTTTTCAATTCGGTAGAGTAGAATCCGGTACCAAAAACTCTCCAAGCAAGATATATATATGGTACTTGGAATAAACATAAACTGATTTTATGGGTGAAAACACATGTGTATAAGAGAATTTCTAATTAATTTTGACACATGAAAACTGGGACTTTTGTTATCAAATATTGGCTCTCCAAAGGCTCTCAAGTAGGTTGCAAAAATCTTAGAAAAGGTCTATCTCGAAGTTGGTATAAAAACTGTCAAAAGATAGTGGGACAAAGTAGTGGAAAAATGGGTTAAAACTGACAAAATTTTTCCACCCAGAAATTTCGTTCGAACGAGATTTTCGTTCGAACGAGATTTTCGCTTGAACGAACATCTAACGATGTTCGAGGGGAAAAATGAGAAAAATCATTGTCAAACTCGTTTGAACGACATTCTCGTTCGAACGATAAACTGTTTCGAATGAAAATATCGAATGAACTGCCAGAATTGTTAAAATTCGATTTAAACCCAAAAAACTTCATTTTAAAGTTCTAAAGTAACCTTCCGAAAAAATAGTTTTTTTTAAAATTAAATTACACCCAATAAATTTTTTCAAGATCTTATATAAATATGTAATGCATTCATACCTTAGGAGAGATTGGAACTAAGTTGATGACGTGAAACGAGGCACATGAAAATCAACAATGATGATCTCTTGATAAGTAGGCCGCAACGTCTTCAACTTTAACATGTCATAGTCTTGAAGGATACACATGAACACTATCCTATAAATCAATTATTTTTGTCCGAAATTGAGCCAACACTACATTAAGACTCAATCAGACACTTATGTCCTTAAATTTCGTGTGTAGCATAACCCTCTCCATATCTTGTAAAGTTCTATTTTTCCTTTCAGTAATGTCGTTTTGCTGAGGTGTCTTAGGCACACTAATTCATGTTTATAGCCATTGCCTATACAATATTCTGTCACACAAGAATCTTTGAATTATCCACCTCTGTCACTTCTGTTGCAACATAATTGGGTATCCTTCTTGTTCTCTATTTTTAAAAGTATTGTTAAGAACTTATCGAAGGTATCAGATTTATTTTTCATAAAAGGCTACCCATGTATATCGTGTGTAATCATCCACAATAACAAGTATGTAACTGTTACCATAGAAGCTGATAGTTCTAGAGGGACCCATAAGGTTCATGTGGATTAATTCCAAAAGTTTTGTAGTTAAAAGATCTTTAACTTTCTTGTGAGAAGGTTTACTTATTTTCCCTTCCTGACAAGGACCACAGACAAGATTGAAAGAATTTTTTATTTTAAGCAATCCTCTAACAATTTCTTGGGAACTTAACCTACGAAGATTATCAAAATTTGTTTTCACCAATATATTATAACAAAGATCAACATCTTATAATCTGGAAATATTACAAGATTTAGACTTAGGAGTGATTGTATAGCAGTTATCCTCATTTATGTTTCCTATTATTACACAGTTTCCCTTTTCATCAAGAATTTTGTAATCAATTTTTGAAAAGGTAATAGTATGATTGGAATAAAAAAATTGAGATATGCTAAGCAGGTTATCCTTGAGACCTTTAACTAGGAGTTATAATTTAGATTGGGGAGACCTTATTTACACAATGTTCCCTTACCTATGATCTTAGACGAAACTCCATCACTAAACACAACACTGCCTCCACGGAAGTCTATTTTGTTTGTTAATTTTATTTCATCTCCGATCATATATTTAGAACATCCAGAGTTAAGGTACCATCCATATGAAGTGTGTTGTGCCTTAAAAGAGGATATGACAATATTTCACTTGAGCCGGGGTAACAAGTCGTCTTTTCTAATCCAAATATGCCTAGTTTTAATAGTGTTATTGACCTTTGATTTATAAAATTTTTGTTGGGTCTTTCCAAATGTTTTATTCTTAGTTTTAGGTCCTCCCTTCTTTTTATGGTTAGAGTTGTTTGCGGTCTGTCTTAGGAGAACATAAGTATTCCTACTCTTTCTAGAATAGTTAAAATTTGACTAAGTAGGTTCATTCAATCTCTTTTGAAAACATTCGGCACTAGAATGGCCGTAGACATCGCAGTATGAATAGTACAGATGTGTGGAGGACTTGACTTTATCACTAAAGTCTTTGAAAATTGGTTTATCCCTAATAGGAATGGTCGTCCATGTGTCATTGGTTTTGGGTTTCTGACATTAATTTCTAATAGGAGGACACATGTACTTAGCTGGACCATTAGATTTATGCTGTTGAGTATTCACTTTGTTTTTCCTTAGAGACATTTTTAAAAGAATTTTCTTTTTGAGTGTTCTAAAGATTCTGTCCTTGTAGTAAGGACACAAATTTCCAATTGAGTCCTTTGTAGTTTTGGCTCAATTTCGGACAAAAACGTTTGAGTCATAGGATAAAGTATATTGATCATGTTTCAAGCCTATGACGTGTTTGTTGAAGACGTAGCGGCCAAGTGTATAAAGCTTCATCAAGGTTTATGTGCCTGGTTTCAACGTCATCAACAGTGGTTCCATGCTCCCAAGGTATGAATGCATTACATATATATATAGGAGCTTAGAACAGTTTAATGTTAGGTTTTTAAAACTGCGTTTTGTTTTCAGAATGGTTTCTATTAAAAATTATATATAAAGTATATAAACGTTTCTGGGCTTAAAAAGAATTTTTGAACATTCTGTGAGTTCGTTCGAAGTGTCGTTCGAACGAGATTGTCGTTCTAACCACAAGTCGTTCGAACGAGATTGCCAACAACTTTCCATTATGGCATACTAGAACTTTGTTCAAAATGTCGTTTGAACGAGATGATCGTTCTAACGAGATTTCTAACGAGTTCATACTGGAACTTCGTTAGAAGACTCGTTCGAACGAGATTAGGCGGGAACAATTTTTTTTGGCAGTTTTAAGAAGTTTTGCCCACTTTCCCACTTGGTTTTACCCCACTACTTTTTGCTGAATATCTATGTGCGGAAATAACTTTTTCAAGGTTAACTTTTTCATATCCTACCAACCTCTAGAGAGTGTTTGAGAGCAAAATTGTTTTAGAAAAAGTTCATTGGTTTTGAGTGTTAATTTTTAAGGAGAAAATCATTTATCACTCTTGTTTACAACCATTGTTTTGTTTATCCAAGTTCATATATATACATCTTTCTTGGAGTTTGGCAGCGTGTTTTATCTCTACATTAGTTTGAAGAGAAGTTTGGGTTTGCTTATAAATCCCACAAAGAAGAAGACATTTTAGTGATTTAACCACTCGGATAAAGGCTCCTAGTTCGGGTGACGGTGACCACATAAAGTCCGATCGGTGGATTCCGAGACCACGGTGGAGCTCCGGGGTTATTTGCTAAGTGGAGGTGTTTGCAAGAAGACACGTCAAGGCTTGAGAGGGTTGGAGTTGAGGAAGTAAGTCATCTGTCTTGTATATGTAATTTCGTACTTAGTGGATTTGAGGCTAGGGCCGTCCGAGGATGTTTCCCGTCTTGGGTTTTTCCTCGTACATCGCGACGTAGTGATTTCATTGTTTATTTTATCTTTCTATACTCACCTAGAACGCATGCTTAGGTGATTCAAGATAAAATTGGGTTTTAATCACTACTTATGTTTAATTTGGTGCTACATAATTATGTGAGGGTAAATGTAGTTAATTCAATTCATTAATTTAATGTGTTAAAATTGGTTTGGCCTAATTTGGAAATTATGATAAATTTGACTTAGGCAAATTCTAGGACTTGGATTAATTAATATGGATTAAGTGAAATTTAAATTAGTGTGTGTGTTCATCATATTTCACTTGTGTTTAATTTTAATTTGAAAGAAGATATTAAAATTTATTTTAAGTTGAACCATCACCTTTACGCTTCCGCATATCTATTTCATAACAAGGAAATCTATAATTTTAAAAGAGATTAAAATCGGGGGCCCTTTCGGGAGACCTCACTTGTTTTAGAAAAACAACATTTTCAGGAGAGAGATTTTTGCTATTATAAACTTTTTCTCCAAATCCAAAAACCATATTTCTCTTCTGATTCAAACTTGCTTGATCTAACAGTTTCTTTATAGGATTTAGCTTGAGTTTCAAAGTGTAAAGATTTTTTAAACACATTCGAAACTTTTTGCTTAGATTCTTCAAGTTCAACTCAAGTAGACTTGTATTTTTGTTCCAAAATATTATTTTTCTCTGACAGATCTTATATTTCTGCCGAAAATACTTTAGTTTTAGTCTCATGGGTAACACATTGTGTTGTAAACTCTTAAACGTTCTTCCTAATAGTCTGGTTAGGTAAATCAATATGATCATTCAGTAGCTTAACCATTTCCTCAAGACTGGCAGTTTTTTTATGTGTTTTCGTGTATAGCTCTTAAAGATATGGAAGATCATCGCCGAACTCATGAAATGTAGTGTGTGTAGTGTCTTCTATAGCACTTATTTCAGTTATGGAACTCACACACACTTTAGTTTTATCGACAATGTTTTCAGTTTGACACACCCTTAAACTGTCACTACTAGTGTTGTTTTCATCATCAACAGTCACAACATTCTCAATAATAGGAACAATAGAATCATGAGTAGTCAAAGATTCATCATCATCGTGGTATATGATACTAGCATAGAATGACATACATGACTCAAAATTATGGGTTGACTCAGTTTCTTCTTCATCAGAATCACTAGAGTCATCCCATGTCTTACACAAATTAGCCTTAGTATTGTTGTTACGTATATCTGGGCATTTATTAGCAAAATACCCCCTTTTTCCACATCTATAACATTTGACATCTTTCATGTCTATCTTAGGTCGATTATTGTCATATGTTCTTTTGTTGTTATATCTTTCATAAGGTTTGTAATTTTAAGGGCCTTGATAACCTGGTTTACCATGTTTGGCTGCCACTGAGTTCCAGAATTTGATTATTTTCTTAAACTATTTGCTCATTAAGGCAATTTGGTTATCAAGATCATCCAAACCATAGTTATCATTTAGGCCAAGGTTAAAGTCTAAGGGACTGACTTTAGGTGAAGTCAATTTTGATGAAAACACAACATTAGATCCAGTGAGTCTCTTGTTTTGGGCAGTCATTTGGTTTTTAAACTCTAACTCCATCTCAATAGTTCTGAATTTGCTACTTAACAATTCAAGAGTCAGGTTTGGGTCATCCACTTCTTCTATGGCATATCTTTTATTGTCAATCTTAGAAAGTAATTACCTAAGAATCTTTTGAATGATTTCTTGTCTACTATAGGTTATACCATTTGCATGTAATTTTTTGAAAATATCAATTAACCTAATGTAAAAATCGTTAAAGGATTCATTGTCATCCATAATCAGTGGTGGTCAAGAAAGGTTACCTAACTTCTCAAATCTTTCATCCATATTCAGAAATAGATTTTGAAAACAATTTTTGGAGTTTTAGGATCAAAATAACTTTTGGTAAACCCGCTCTGATACCACTTAAAAACTTCTTAATAAGTTAATAACAAAATGTTATAGATTAAGTAAACCCTGAAAACCAATTCTTTGAACAAAACTCTTTTCAAAATACAATACAAAATGTGTAAAACGTTTCTGAATATTGTCCTCTAGATTTGTTAGTTTGATTACCTTAGGTTTTGAAAACTAAAACCTATAATTAAGTCTTGAATGAGATATTCTTCGCAAAAGCAATTAAGAACATTCAAGCAAATCTGACATGCGATTTTTAACATGGTAAAATCCCAAAATAACGGAAAGATCCAAGGCCCCCTTTACGGAGTAAATAAAAATCTACTAAAATCATTAGGCATAAGTTACAGCACTAAGCATACAATACAAGATCCTAAATCTAAGCTCAGAAAATTACCTACACGAGTTACTCCACTCTTAAAGTCTTTTGACTTGATATGATCTTCCTCCCGCGGCTTCCTTGATTTTTCCTTGTCCACTTTATTATAGTAGCTCAACAAACAATATATCTTACCATAATCTAAATACAAAAATACATCTCACATCTCTCAATCAATTATATAACAAATTCCTACGAATTAAAAATCAATATATATGATATGCAAGTAATTTAAAATCTTTTTTTAATAATAGACTTTAACAAATTTCAGATCTTAATTAAAATCTTTTTATCCCAAAACTTGTTTCAAAAATTTATTTATGTTCAACCTTCTTTCACTAAATTTGAAATTATATTTTGAAACAATAAGAATTTATTTCTAGATTTGAATATGTACACAACCACCAAAGTCTTATTTCTCAAAATATATTTGGGATAAAAAAATTTGGGTTTAAACAAACAACAACAACAAGATCCAAATAGAAAAATATAAAGAACCTAAAAAATTATTCTATGTGAAAAATATTATTCTTAGTGTGAGATAAAATTAAGAGCTCTTCAATCTGCAATCAAACTAGTAATACCCAAAATCACATAGACCCCAAACATTTTGCCTCTCAGATATGGGTTTACTGTTTGTTTAAGGCTTTATGGTATTTGGTTTGGAAGAAAAACGCATATGGTAGATTTCGGTTTCTCTCACTCTCGATTTTCTCGCCGATGACTCTTTCTAGGTTTGCTTCGATGAGTTATCTCCTCAGCCTACTCGAAGCACCTGCAATTTCTCCCTTCTTTCTTATCATTGATCTGTACTCTTCTCGGTTTACAATAGCTCTGATGAGCTCTCTCACTCTGATTTCTATCTCACGTCGACCTCACCTTTGTAGACCAAATGAGGTCAAAAACCCTAAATGAACATATATATACTTAGCAACGAAAATCTGCTACAAACAAAGGGTTCGGGTCAATTGCGTCTGTAAGGACACAAATTTCCAATTGAGTCCATATATAGTTTTGGCTCAATTCCGGACAAAAACGTTTATTCATAGGATAGTATGTAATTGCAATACTCTCAAGCCTATGAAGTGTTTGTTGAAGACGTAGCGGCAAAGAGTATAAAGCTACATCAAATGTGCCGGTTTGCGTGCCTCGTTTCTACGTCATCAACCATAGTTCCATGCTCCCAAGGTATGAATGCAATATTATATATATAGGAGCTTGGAACAAGTTTATTGGGTGTTAGGTTTTATAAAAACTGCGTTTTTGTTTTAAGAAATAATTAATTAAAACTTTAAATAAATGTTTATAAAGTTTTCTGGGCTTAAACAAGAATATTCAAACTTTCTGGTTTTTCGTTCGATAGAGTCGTTCGAACGAGATTGTCGTTCGAACGAAAATGTCGTTCAAACGAACCTGCCAACGAGTTCCCATATTAGGCCACTGGAATGTCGTTAGATATGTCATTCGAACGAACCTTATGTTCGAACGAGATATCCAACGATATTCTAACGAGTTCAATCTGGAACGTCGTTAGAAGTCTCGTTCGAATGAGATTTCGTTCGAATGAAATGTCTTTCGAACGAGATGCCAGGCGGGAACAGTTTTTTGGCAGTTTTGCACCCACTTCCCCACTTGGTTTTTAACCAACTTTTTCAGTCTTTAATATGTGCGGGAAGAACATTTTCCAACCTTAACTTTTCCTAACTTTTCCATACCATTTTCATCTCTGGGAGAGAGTTTGAGAGCAAATTGTTTTAAGGAAAATGTTCATGTTTTGAGTGAGATTTTTTAAAGAAAAATATCCATCACTCTAGTTTTACACCCAAAGAAGTTTATTCCAAGTTCACATATACATATATCTTGCGTGGAGTTTGGCACCGGTTTATCTCTTCCGTTTCAAAGAGAAGTTTTGGTTTGCTTCTATATCCATCAAAGAAGAATCCGTTTTGTTGCGATTCTACCCACTTGGAGAAAGGCTCCTTGCTCGGGTGACGGTGACCATATAAAGTCATATCGGTGGATTCTGAGACCGCGGTGGTGTTCCAAGGTTATCCGCTAGGAAGAGGTGTCTACAATAAGAAGCGTCGAGGCTTGAGAGGGATCGAGTCGTGTGTTGTAAGTCTTTCTGTCTTGTACTTGTAATTCCGTATCTAGTGGCTTTATGGCTAGGGCCGTCCGAGGTTGTTTCCCGTCTTGGGTTTTTCCTCGTACATCGCGGCGTAGTGTGATTGATTTATTTTATCTTGCTTAAATAATTTAGAACGCATGCTTAGAATAATTAAAAGATAAAATTTGGTTTAAATCATCACACTCAATTTAATTTAGGACTAAATTAAATATTGGGTATAGTTTATTTAATTCAAGTCATTTGCTAAAATTTGGTTTCGCCTAATTTGCTAATATTGATAAATATGACTTAGGCAAATTCTAGGACTTGGTTTAATTAATTGGTTTAAGTGAATATATTAATTGATTAATTTTACTTCACTTGGTGTAATTTTAATTTGTTAAAGAAAATTAAAATTTGTTGTTTTAAAGTTGAACCATCACACCGCTTCCGCATCACCTCGAGTTTCTATATACAAGGAAATTATAACTTGATTTTAATTACGAAAATCAGAATCCGACACTTACAAAGTGGTATCAGAGCCAAAAACGATAAATTATTTCGTTAAGATCCTTTAAATTTTTGGCTAAAATGGATTTTTCCCCATTTTCAAAATTTCTTATATTCGATGGTTCAAACTACGCGTATTGGAAAGCGCGTATGAGATCGGCACTAAAATCTATCGACGAGAGAGTTTGGATGTCTGTTGTTAACGGGTGGTCCCCACCAACTTATTTAGTTGAAAATGAACGTGTTATCAAACCCGCCGATAGATTGACTGAAAATGAGTTTAAACTTGCTAATTTCAATTCCCGTGGTTTAAATGCCTTGTTTAGCGCTGTCACACCGGATGAATTCCGACGTATTATGACGTGTGAAACCGCTAAAGAAGCTTGGGATATTTTACAATTAACTCATGAAGGAACTAGTGTCGTTAAAACTTCAAAACTCCAAAACTCCAAACCTCACCACTCAATTTGAAACTATCAAAATGAATGAAAAAGAAACTTTTGATGAATTTTATACTAGACTTTCTGATATTGTTAATTCATCTTTTAACTTGGGAGAGAAAATACCGGACGACCGTGTTGTAAAGAAAATTTTAAGGTGCTTACCCGATAGATTTATTCCAAAAGTGACCGTTTTAAATTCTTTACCCACTTTAGCCTCTACGAAATTAGAAGAGCTTGTAGGTGATTTACAAACCTATGAACTGGATATGTTTCCCTCTAAAAATGAAAAGAAAATCGAAAAGGACGTTGCTTTAAAAGCCCGAAAAGAGGTCAAACAAGTAGTAGAGAGCGATAGTGATAGTGACTCGGAAGACATGGCTTTATTTTCTCGCAAATTTAGAAAATTTCTTAAAATTAACAAAGATAAATTTAAAAATGATTTTAAGAAATTTGAATCTTCTACACATGACAAGAACGAGAAGATTTCTAAAGTGGAGAAAATTCCTAAAGCCGAAAAGATCCCTAAACCTAGTAATGAAAATTTAGATAGGGACGAGTCTAATAAGTGTTTTGGTTGTGAAGGTTATGGCCATAGGGCTTATGAGTTCCCCACTAAACTAAGGAAAGAAGGTAAACGACCCATTTCATATAATGCGAACCTTAGTGATAGTGATAAGGAAGAGGGAGCCGATTCCCCCACTAAGAAAAATTTTGTGGCTTTTATGGCTAGTCATGTGAGTGATAGTGAGAACTCATCGATTGATGAAACTATAACACATGACACTTCCAAGGTCATAGTTTATGATTCTCTTGTTTTTTATGATAGTGAGAGTGGAGAAGAAAGAGAGAGTGAAAATGAAGAAGAGGTTAATGTGAGTGAACTTCAAAATGCTTTTCAAGAACTTTATAAAGAATCTATTAAATTGAAAAGAGCTAATTTGAAGTTAGAAGCTAGTTTAAAAGAGAGTGTCAAGGTCTTTGATGAAAATACTTTAATAGAAGAACTTAGGACACGTGAGAGGACTCTTCGGGAGAAGCTTGAATATGTAGAAGGCGAGAGAGATAGCCTTAGGGGTTTAATGGAATCCTTGAAAAAGGAGCTTCTTGTTTTTGAAGAGCGAAATGTTTTATTAGAGTCTAACATTGTAGAATTGCAAGATACATGTAAAGACTCTAGTAATGTCAAATTTGATTTGGAGTGTCGTTCGAAAAAATCAGATAAAATCTTAGGAACGGTCCAAATTAAAAATGACACTTGTGGTTTAGGCTTCAATACGTGTAATGAATTTACCTCTAAAGTCAAAACCAACGTTTTAGGAGAATCTACTAGGAATACATTTAAAGATCACTCCTTAAGCAACACTTTTCGACATGTCTTTACTTGTTCACATTGTGGTTGAAAAGGTCATCTTAGGAAATTTTGTTTTGATCTTAAATGAATTCCTAGAAAATCCCATAGTAAAGTAACCACGGTAGTTAAAGTTACTACACCCCAAGATAGTCATTCTTCATTAATTTGGGTTAGGAAATCCGACTTGGTTGCTTTGCAAAATAGGGTTTTTGATTCTCATTTACTTTCACATGCTTCCTCCCTTGCTAAATCTAAAGGATGAATGTATTGATGTTTGCATACTCTAGCTTTTTGTGCTTCATATCATATATCATTTCTAGATGTATGTATCTTTAGTCATTTTCTAGTCATTGCCTCATTTCATATCATATGCTAGAAATTATGACTTGTTTATCCTTTTGTATTATATTTATGTTTGAATTAACTGAATAATATAAAACGATTTTTGTTTATCATTTGTGTTTTTATCTATTTCATTTGAGATTAATGAAAAATACAAATGATTTTTGTTTGTCCTTTTGAGTAAATATTTATTTTTGATTAAAAATGTTAAAAACTCAAAAAGATTTTTTTTGTGTGTATTTTTGTTTGACACACTTTATGTGGCATATATTTGTGTTTGAATCCCATCTTTTATGCTCCCATGTGGCTAGAACTTTTGGTTTAGATTTTCAATCCTTAAAATGTTCTTTACCATGTTTTATATGGAGTAGTTGGATTTTGTATTGTTTAAATGGATTCTATTTTTATATGCCTTTTTTCACACATGCACAAGCTCTTTTGAAATCTTAACGTCACATGTTATATTTGAGCTTTTTGAGGTGTTCTCCTACCAATCTAGTCATCTACATATCTATGACCTAGGAGGACTAGTGCAAGTCAAAATCCGTTGCACGTGAGCTTTGTGAGATAAAAAATTATATATCTAAATGTGCACAGGGAAGGGCTTCGAAAGGATGAATTAAAATCCTTTGCGATAGTAAGCCACCGTTTATTGGATCTAAAAGAAATACGTGATCTAAAGGCCTAAAAATAGAATATTGGGCATTAAAAAGAAAAAAATTGCCAAGGCCTATGTTTGTTTGATATATTCATTCAAAAGCAAAAGAATATATATGCTTATTGAGGGAGAATTGGATGGTATATCAACGGTTTGCACAATGTACGTTTATTCTAGTTGTCTTTAATGTCATGACTCTATTTGGTTTGTAGAATCATCATCATGCTAGTCTTGTATGCATTGTGTATGTTTGTTCATTGAGTTCAATCTATATTATCACATGAGGTTATATTTAACTGTGATGAAGTTTGCAATCAAATGAGAACTCCGTGAACGTTTCTTAAGTGTTTGGGTCTAAATTTAATTGTTGCTAGTTCACATCCCTACACTTCCGTTTCCATATGACACATTTTTTCCATACGAGTGTGCAAACTTTTTGTATTTTGTGTCATGTGTGTGTTTATATCTATATATATATGCATGTACTCTATTGGTATATTTCTAGTACATATATATATATGATATTTTGTTTTGCCTTTGCCTTTGCTTTTTTTGCCCATATGCTTTCATGTCTTACCACTTTTAGCTTCAACATGCTTTTATGTTTATTAGTCCTTTATCCTTTGCCTATTCCTGAACAAAAAGGGGGAGAAATGGTATCTAATCCTATTATTAACGTATCTTAGTTTGGGGGAGATTTATCTTAGGGGGAGACGTCTTTCTAAGTAGGTCATGTGTTTGATAAAGGGGATAATTAATTTAGGGGGAGTAATTAATTAAAATTGCATTTAATACTTTGATATTCCCTATGCATTTGATGAGTTTGCTTAAGCGTGCAGGAATTATTCTAAAGCGGCATCTTTCAATGGCAAAGCGTTTGATCCTTGGGTTGAGTCAAGTTTGGGTGGGTTATGTTTTGAGTCTAGTAGAACTTGACGGCCCTTTAGGATTTTTGTTTGGTTTTTGTCCCGGAATAGCCAAAGGGGGAGATTTGTAAGGACACAAATTTCCAATTGAGTTCATATATAGTTTTGGCTCAATTCCGGACAAAAACATTTATTCATAGGATAGTATGTAATTGCAATACTCTCAAGCCTATGAAGTGTTTGTTGAAGACGTAGCAGCAAAGAGTATAAAGCTTCATCAAATGTGCCGGTTTGCGTGCCTCGTTTCTACGTCATCAACCATAATTCCATGCTCCCAAGTTATGAATGCAATATTATATATATAGGAGCTTGGAACAAGTTTATTGGGTGTTAAGTTTTATAAAAACTGCATTTTTGTTTTAAGAAAGAATTAATTAAAACTTTAAATAAATTTTTATAAAGTTTTCTGGGCTTAAACAAGAATATTCAAACTTTCTGGTTTTTCGTTCGATAGAGTCGTTCGAACGAACCTGCCAACGAGTTCCCATATTAGGCCACTGGAATGTCGTTCGATATGTCGTTCGAACGAACCTTATGTTTGAACGAGATATCCAATGAGATTCTAACGAGTTCAATCTGGAACGTCGTTAGAAGTCTCATTCGAACGAGATTTCGTTCAAACGAAATGTCGTTTGAACGAGATGCCAGGCGGGAACAGTTTTTGGCAGTTTTTTGGCAGTTTTGCACCCACTTCCTCACTTGGTTTTTAACCAACTTTTTCAGCCTTTAATATGTGCGGGAAGAACATTTTCCAACCTTAACTTTTCCTATCTTTTCCATACCATTTTCATCTCTTAGAGAGAGTTTGAGAGAAAATTGTTTTAAGGAAAATGTTCATGTTTTGAGTGAGATTTTTTAGAGAAAAATATCCATCACTCTAGTTTTACACCCAAAGAAGTTTATTCCAAGTTCACATATACATATATCTTGCTTGGAGTTTGGCACCGATTTATCTCTTCCGTTTCAAAAAGAAGTTTTGGTTTTCTTCTACATCCATCAAAGAAGAAGACGTTTTGTTGCAATTCTACGCACTTGGAGAAAGGCTCCTTACTCGGGTGACGGTGACCATATAAAGTCCTATCGGTGGATTCCGAGACCGCGGTGGTGTTCCAAGGTTATCCGCTAGGAAGAGGTGTCTACAAGAAGAAGCGTCGAGGCTTGAGAGGGATCGAGTCGTGTGTTGTAAGTCTTTCTGTCTTGTACTTGTAATTCCGTATCTAGTGGATTTGTGGCTAGGGCCGTCCGAGGTTGTTTCCCGTCTTGGGTTTTTCCTCGTACATCGCGGCGTAGTGTGATTGATTTATTTTATCTTGCTTAAATAATTTAGAACGCATGCTTAGAATAATTAAAAGATAAAATTTGGTTTAAATCATCACACTCAATTTAATTTAGGACTAAATTAAATATTGGGTATAGTTTATTTAATTCAAGTCATTTGCTAAAATTTGGTTTCGCCTAATTTGCTAATATTGATAAATATGACTTAGGCAAATTCTAGGACTTGGATTAATTAATTGGTTTAAGTGAATATATTAATTGATTAATTTTACTTCACTTGGTGTAATTTTAATTTGTTAAAGAAAATTAAAATTTGTTGTTTTAAAGTTGAACCATCACACCGCTTCCGCATCATCTCGAGTTTCTATATACAAGGAAATTATAACTTGATTTTAATTACGAAAATCAGAATCCGACACTTACAGCGTCAAACTGACGCAACCATCTAAGGTTGGAAATCAACGGTGCAAACTCGATTTTTGCTTGGCTAAAATGTAGTCACACGGATTGAGATTCTTTTAACTTGGTTTGTTGATAACGTCACGATCAATGGTCACGAATTAATATCATAACCAAGACTCTAAATAAACACAAATAGTATTGTTAAAATCCAACAGACGTGTTTTTTAAAGAATTAGAAATTACAATTTCGATCCCAAAAACAATATCAATCTATTTTAAATTATAGCCAACCAAATTTTTCCAAAAAAAATAATTATTATTTTATCCCCAAACATTTTAAAAACCATATTTTATTTAAAAGAAATATCATTTAAAATTATTTAAAAAAATATTTAAATGAATTTCAAAAAATTATTTGAAGAGGCCTGACCACCAAATGAAATTGTGCACACATAATGACACATATATATGCAGTGTATGCAGTGTGTATCCTAATGTGGTTCAAGTATATAATACTTACCTTTTTGTAGTGCATTAAAGCATTTGCATTCTTGGACTGGGATTCCTTTGATTAAGGTTGAATTAATTTTTAAGATAGAGTAACTCTTCAAAAATATAATCCTAATTTGTCTCGATATTCAAACTAGTTGGAACTCTTATATGGCACAAACATAAGTAAGTTAACCATATAGTGTGTTCTCAAAGACAAGCCGGGAGAGGTTCTATAATAATGCCTCCCATATATACGATGGTTCTTGGAGATTCCCTAGAGATATCATGGACTACTAAAGGGGAAACTGAAGATGCAGATGAAGAAGCGATAGTTTCAACCAACTGGCATAAAGACAAGAAGAAATATAGTATGAAAATGGAATCCCAATGGCACAGGGAAATGAATCAAAAAGATAAAATATTCAATGCAGGCGTACCAGAAGCCCCTCTAAAGAAGAAGGTGGGAAGATGATCAGCGGGATAGTAGTAGAGGATACTACAGCCTAGTTATAGCAAAATGGTTAGAAAACCCAAACATAAAAAACGAAAGAGATGAAGCCTAATGAGAATAAAAAATACCTGAGAGGTGGAGCTAACCTATCTAACGGGCTTTCTAGATGAAATAGTGACAACTGACCTGGAGGACAAAGGCTGAATGTGAGGCCTATTGTCCATGGGCACAAAGACTCGGGAGATGGGAATCCTCCCTGAAGGTGATAGACCTGGGGCAGTGCCTCTCATAAGCACGAATATTCCCCCAGTAGATGAAGGGCCACTAGAATAAGGTCTCTGCAGTAAAAAAAACAAAGATAATGCAATCATAAATTTATAAAATATGATAGAATATAGAAAGACTATAAATAAGATAGGATCAAAGTACCTCAGACGGTCCTATAAAGGAACCCCTCACCACCAAGGATGGGTGAGGTGAAGAAAGGTAGCTAAGGGAAACAGTCACCTATGTGCAATAAGAGACTTCAAAATACATGCCTCAAAATGTAACAAATAAAAGTAGGAGACTTAAGAGAGATAATGTTTACCCAGACTAAAGAGGAGGACATAGAAGAAGTCCTCGTTGTCGTCGAGAATACAGTAGATAACCGCAATAAAAGATAAGGGCAGAGAAAATGTATTAGTAAAATAGAAAAGAAAAGAGCATAACGACTGAGAAGAGGGAACTGACAAACCTCCCTAGATAGACCCAAATATGAGACTAACATAGAACTTCGGGCCCTAGGAAAAGGCCCCCGGGCAGGAGGCAGAGGCGACAGAACATTGGCCTGTGACACCCCGACTAATTAAATACCGGGTAGCTACTACTTTATTAAATTAATACAAAATGCCAAGTTTGTGCAGTTCATAGCATCACTGTCGAAAACATTTTAATAATTACTAACCTCCTAGTATTTAAAAAGTGAGTTGCCAATTTTAATTAAATTTGATTAACATATAATAAGTAAATTATGAAATGCTAACATAACCACCACAACATAGTTACAATAGAATAACCATCAAATGATAATGAGTGTGGAGGAATACTCCTCACAACAATCCGAATACTGAAATAAATAAAAACCAAGTCTGCATCACTAAATTAATTACAACCCAAAGTCTGAAATAACTGAAAAGTAAGTTGTCTCTAAAAGGAATGGGGCGACATGCCCAACAAATGAGAAAATCGGATAGTGGAGTTAAGATTGGAAGTGGAGGCGTCTACTATCAAGGTCCTATAACTTCCACAGCAGCTACAGCACGTCACCTGAATATAACTCATATGCATGGTGTCCTTGTGGCTGGGCACCTAAAAGATTTTATAGCAAATAGATTTGAAAGCAAACAGGTCAGAGCCCGATTGTGAAAATAGTTTAAAATTTCGCAAGTGTTTAATATCATTAAACAGTGAATATAAAGTACATGATAGTGTGTGCACTGACATGAGTTCCTCACCTCTCAACTAATTGTGCACTCTTATCGCACCCGTACCCATTCTAGTTATTCCCATTTTAAACTAGTCCGATACTAAAATCTAACATTTCTATGCGATATTTAATTCAAATTCCCAACAACTTTTAGTTAACAGAGTGCTATAACTTGTTATACAGTTTCCCATATTAGCACTACTAATTACTAGAGATCTTCCATTTTCACTTGACAAGCTGTTGCTATTATTTATATTCACATTTATTCATGACGATACATTTCAATTAATAGTATATTATTCTCATCATATATATACAATACTAGTACCCCGAGACTAAGCTGCGGTGCACACATACTCTGATATCCAATCCCGGTACATCACGTACATAAGGACCACGTATTCCGAATCTCTCAGGAATCGTCTCATTAAACAACAACCACAAACAATGGAGGCGAACATAGTTCACATCACATGGGTCACGCACATACCTACGCTACCATGATTAGCAGACTTATTAACTTCTCAGTCATCCCTTCTCGGACCTATGTCCTCGAGGTACCAATCTAGATCCCCCCCGTAGGCACACAAAGATTAGATGGCCCTAAACGAATGCCAACCTCCCATGATAACAAGTACGGTAGGTATGCTATACACAGATAACTACATATACTAAGCATTCACACATCTTAGATATTAAAATATTTTATTATTTGTATACTTCTCGTTCTTATACCAACACTTAGCATTATACAAATCACAAGTCCCCGGTTTATATGTATTTAAGTTATTAATTATTCTCACTTCGTGATTAGTTACTCGCTTCCCAATCCACAAATGTCATCCGGTTTAAGACACTATTCTAAGTTTTACTCCTCAATGTACCCCAATCTCCCCACTATACCCACTAGTTAATAAGAGAAAGTTATCTCACCATTTAAATAAGTCTACGGGATACTAGAAATCAATTCAGGCCAAAAAGACCATTCTGTCAACTCGTTAGAAATCTCGTTCGAACGAGGTCGTTTGAACGAGTGTTGTTAAAACGAAAGGCTTCGAACGAACTACCAACTCGTTAGAAGGGATACTGTCATCTCGTTAGAAGTTCGTTCGAACGAGGTCGATCGAACGACATGGGGAGGTCTTCTCGAGATGGCATTTAAAGCCCAAAAATTCCCAAGTCCGTTTTTCTCAATTCTCCTATCTTCTAAATCCACCCTAAGACCATCCAATTTATGTTCCAACGTTTTTAAACCATTTCTAATCATCCTAGATCATCTCTTAACCTATTTTAGGGATCAAATCTTACAAATCATCAAGGAATTAATATAAATCTCCAAATATTTCCCCAAACCCTAAGAACATGAACTCATAATTTTCTTATGCCCAATTACTCATCATAAATCCGTTTATTAAATCATCATATATAACTCTTCGAATATTAATTTAGTCCATCATCATTCTACATGCAAATCCTAACCCAAATTCAAAGTTTCTCCAATAATTTCATGGGTTTTCTTCAAAAATTTCAATATAAGATAATTCCTACACTAAACATGGAAGACATATTCAATGCACTAAAAATATCAAATCACTTGCCCTAGATTGTTCTTCAGAATTGATGTTGGTGAATGGAGGTTGATTCTCTCCTTTCTCTAGAGATTTTCTCCGCAGGTTGAAGATGGCTTGTTTTTGGTTCTTGTAACTTCTCTCCAACTTCTCTCAAAACTCCCGTAGCCCACTCTCTAAACTTTTGCTGGTGATGGCCTTAGTGGCCCCTTTAAAATTATAAATATAAACTCCAATTTTCGTGGGTTTTAATTCCCTAATTTTTTAAAATTAGCAAAATACCCTTTTAATTTGCTGGTATGGCCCAAAAATGCCCCGGGACCCAAACTAAACCCCCGGCTAGTGTTGTCTGACTATTTCGACCCTTTCGGACTCGTTGGCACACTCAAAATGACCATTCGGTTGATAAAAATAAAATTTACTTTTTAATTCAAATAATTACATTCCTGACGTGACTGACATGCGCGTTCCAACTAAATTTCCCAAATTATCATATTTGAGTCTCGCGACAATTTTTATATTTTCAATATTCATATATTACCATATATACACATCATAATTAAATACCAACTCACATCTCGTTAGTATTTATATCCGGATTAATTCTCAATTAATTCACATTTAATTTAATTAATCTCTTAAATAAATATCAATAAAATTACGAGCTATTACATACTCCCCCCTTAATAACAGAATTTCGTCCCAAAATTCGAAACTAAAAAGTACCTAGTAAAAACAACTATGGATAACGTTCGCGCATTGCATCCTCGCGCTCCCATGTGGACTCCTCATCATTATGATGCCGCCACTGAACACGTACCAATGGTACTATCTTTGACCGCAGTTTCCGCTCGCTTCGGTCCAAAATAGCAATCGGCCCCTCCTCGTAGGAACTATCGGGCTGGAGATCGATGTCCTCCAAAGCAATGTGAGTATGGGCCAAATCTTCCCTAAGATATTTTCTTAGCGAGGAAATATGGAACACATCATGAGTCCTATGCAAGTGCTCCGGTAACCCAAGTCTATACGCAACTGGCCCAATCCGCTTTATAATAGGAAATGGCCCCACATATCTTGGTGCCAGTTTCCCCTTCTTCCCAAAATGCATAATCCCCTTCATAGGAGATACTCTGAGTAAAACCTGGTCCCCCACTTTGAATTCTCTGAAGAACCTCTTGGCATCAGCATAACTCTTCTGCCGGTTCTGAGCTACCCGAATGCGACTCCGTATCATCTCTATCCTTGCCGAAGTATCCTGAATCACTTCCGGCCCAAGGAGTTTGTTGTCCCCTACTTCTAACCAACATGCTGGGGAACGACAAGGTCTACCATACAACGCCTCAAATGGAGCCATGCCAATGGTGAACTGGTAGGAGTTATTATAAGCAAACTCCACCAGTGGAAGGTACTGCTCCCATCCACCCCCAAAGTCTATGATGCACATACGCAACATGTCCTCCAACATCTGATTTATACGCTCGGTCTGTCCATCAGTCTGCGGGTGATAAGTCGTACTCAACCGCAATTCAGTGCCCATGGCCTCCTGGAAACTCTCCCAAAACTGTGAAACAAATATCTTGTCTTGGTCAGACACGATATTTAGAGGCACACCGTAAAGTCTCACTATTTTTGAAATGAAAATCTGGGCATACTGTCCCGTAGTGTAGTCTGTCCTTACGGGTAGAAAATGAGCAACTTTGGTCAAACGGTCCACAATTACCCAAATGGAGTCATGACGCCTCTGTGACGTAGGTAACCCCATGATAAAGTCCATGGATATTCTCTCCCATATCCACATCGGAACCTCTAATGGCTGTAAAAGTCCTGTCGATCTCTGATGATCCACCTTTACCAGCTAACAAGTGGCGCATTTAGAAATAAACACAGCAATATCCCTCTTCATCCCGCTCCACCAATACTGTCATCTCATATCTTGGTACATTTTATCCCCACCAGTGTGTACCGCGAATCGTGAGCCGTGCGACTCTGCCATCACCTCGTGTCGCAAGTCTTCCTATTCCGGAACGACTAGTCTCCCATTGAAGTGTAATCCTCCTTCTGAGCTAACGGTATAGGACTCGGATCCCTCTTCTAGTAATCGAACTATCTTCTCCTGACAGAACGAGTCATTTGCCTAGGCCTGTATCACTCTCGTAATAATCTGAGGTGTAATAGTCATCACATACATAAACGATTGGGCCACCGCATCCTGGTGTCCCAACTCCTTCCACATAGCTTTCCACACCTCGGCCACTTCATTTACTGGCCTACAGCTCAACGCGTCTGCTACCACGTTATCCTTTCTCGGGTGATATTGGATATCAAACTGATAATCCTTAACAAACTCAAGCCACTGTCTTTGACGCATATTCAACTCCTTCTGCGTGAAGAGGTACTGTAGGGACTTTTGGTCCGTGAACAATCGAAACTTCTCCCCCAGGAGATAATGTCTCCAAATCCGAAGGGCAAATACAACTGCCCCTAACTCCAAGTCATGGGTGGTGTAATTCCTCTCGTGACGCTTAAGCTTACGGGAAGCAAAAGCTATGGTCTGACTCTCCTGCTGTAGCACAACTCCAAGTCCTTGTAAGGACGCATCAGTGTAAACTAAATACTCAACTCCCGGTCTGGGAAATGCTAACACAGGTGCTGAGGTCAACTTATCCTTCAACTCATCGAATGCCAACTGACAGGCATCGCTCCAGATGAATGGAACACCTTTCCGAGTCAGATGTGTCAAAGGACCCGCTATCTTTGAGAAACCCCGAATAAACCTCCTATAGTATCCTGCTAGGCCCAAGAAACTACGGATCTCAGTTGGTGTCGTGGGATGTCCCCACTCTTTCACCGTGGATACCTTCCCCGAATCAACAAATATCCCCCGGTCTGAAAGGATATGCCCTAAAAACTGAACCTCCTTCAGCCAAAACCCACACTTCTCATACTTTGCATAAAGCTCGTTCTGACGTAGCGTCTGCAAAACCTGCCTCAAATGCTCTGCATGCTCCTCTTCTATCTGAGAGTAAACCAGAATGTCATCAATAAAGACAATAATGAACTGGTCTAGGAACTCTCTGAACACCCTATTCATCAAGTCCATAAACACGGATGGAGCATTAGTCAAGCCAAAAGGCATAACCCGAAACTCGTAGGAACCATATCTCGTCAAGAAAGAAGTCTTCGATACGTCTTGTTCTCTGATACGCAACTGATGGTATCCTGATCGCAAATCAATATTTGAGATGAAGGAAGCTCCTCTCAGCTGGTAGAATAAGTCATCGATTCTGGGCAATGGATACTTATTCTGTATCGTGACCTTATTCAACTCTCGGTAATCTACGCACAACCTCAACGATCCTTCCCTCTTCTTTATGAACAACACAGGGTCACCCCATGGCGAAGTACTCCTCCGAATAAACCCCTAGCCCAATAACTGCTCAATCTGATCCCGTAACTCTCTCATCTCTGCTGGAGCCATACGGTAAGGTATGCGGGCAATTGGCCGAGTGCCCGGCGTCAAATCGATCACAAAATCTATCTCTCTACTCGGAGGTAGTCCAGGTATATCCTGAAATACATCAGCGAACTCACTAACAACGGGTATCACATCGAGTGGTATCACCACTTCCTTAGAGGTCTCCTCCTCTATATAGTACAAATGAGTGGACGATCCTCCCTCAGGGCGAGGCATCGCCACTAAAAATATCTCCTGCCCGGGAATAGCAAATATAATACTCCTACTAAAACAGTCAATCATGGCGCGGTACGCAACTAGCCAATCCATACCAACAATCGCATCATACTCAGTCATCTCTAACACTAACATATCAGCGGATAAAGTAAACCTTCCAATCTCTATACCCACACCTCTACAAATAAGTGAAATCAAAGAACCCTTACTCAAAGATGAATCTACATAAGTAACCGTGCTCTCTGCGGTGTCTAATAACCTAATAGTGCGTGCAAATCTCGTGGCAATGAAGCAATGTGTGGCCCCCGTATCAAATAAAATATGCCCCATAGCCCTCTGAATGGAGAACATACCCTCAATGGTAGGTGGATCTTGTGGGGCTGCGGCATGCTGAAGCTGATACACTCTCCTATACTGAAGTTGTCCCTGCTGAACTGGGACTGTTGGAATGGGTGGTAATGCTGCCATATGTGGTGGTGCTGGGAGGGAGGCGGGAAACATAGGCCTCTGTGGCTCGTGTCGATCACCCTGCTGCTGCTGCGGTGGGTCCTGCCCCGGTCAGGACAATCCTGGCATTTGTGGCCAGTCTTGCCACAAACAAAGCAATTTCCCAGGAAGTTTCCCCCTCGTTGTCCTTATTGTCCACGACCCTGATGGCCATTACCATTCTTACCCTGGCCATGATGGCCCTGCAGAAACTGTTGTTGTTGACCATTCTGACCCTGCTGGCCGTTCTGACCCTAATGGCCATGCCTGAAACCTCCCTGTCCACTTCTGAAATCCCCAGATTTGAATCTCTTATGATCCCCCTGTTGGGAACCCTGGTCACCCTGCCTGTGCTGTCCCTGAGCAGATTGTGCCCCGCTAGCACCATTTCCCCCATTCCTGCCCTGATGGTTGGACTCTCCTGATTTCTTGCTCTCAGACATGTGGAAGCGATGATCCTGGCAGTGTAGTAGTGCAGCGTTAACCACATCAGAATAAGTGGCCAACAAGGGATTCCCTAACAAGTGTTGACGGATCCTCCAAGTCAATCCATCCGTGAACTTTTGAATCTTCTTCTCCTCAGTCGGTATCTCATCGGGAACAATGTTCAAGAGATTAGTGAATTCAGACTCATACTCGGCCACTGTCCTCCCCTCCTTCTTGAGGTTCATCAATTTCCTCCTCATTTCAGTGTGAACAGCTGATGGAAAATATTTGCGGTTGAACCGCACCCAGAACTCTTGAATAGAAAGGGTGTCCCTCTCCTCTGCGGTGGTAATGGACTCCCACCACTGTAATACAGATCCTACTAGCTTGAAAGTAGCTAGTATCTGCGTTTGAACATCTGTGCACTCGTACATCCTTAAGTGCCTCTGAATGTCCTTCCTCCACTGACTGGATACCACAACATCGGAGCTACCTGCAAACTCTGGAGGGTGTGCTTTCTGAAAAGTATCATGGACGCGTTCCCATACAAACGGGAATGCATGAGACTGAACTGCCGTGACTACCGGTGCCTGGGGTGTTGCCTGCTGTACAACGGCTAGGGCAGCATTTACCAATTGGGCTACAATAGCTGCAACCTCTACGGCATTCATAGTGCCCTGAACTGGTGCAGGCTGTGGCTCTGGCTGTGCATCCCTAGGAACTCGCTGCGCACGTCGTGGAGGCATTTGAAATGAGAGTAAAGCCTTATAAGTTCGCACTTATTATCTCAAAATAGCTGAAGAACGAAGCATACGCAAAAGAATACAACAGTCCTAAAATATAGGGCTCTATATCAAAGAAAGCTCAGCGAAAACATAACAAGCCATACAGATCCTAAGGACACTAGAACCTGATGCTCTGATACCACCTGTGACACCCTGACTAATTAAATACCGGGTAGTTACTCCTTTCTTAAATTAATACAAAATTCCAAGTTGGTTCAGTTCATAGCATCACTGTCGAAAACAATTTAATAATTACTAACCACCTAGTATTTAAAAAGTGAGTTGCCAATTTTAATTAAATCCGATTAACATATAATAAGTAAATAATGAAATGCAAACATAACCACCATAACATAGTTACAATGGAATAACCATCAAATGATAATGAGTCTGGAGGAATACTCCTCATAATAATTCGAATACTGAAATAAATAAAAACCAAGTCCGCATCACTAAATTAATTACAACCCAAAGTCTGAAATAACTGAAAAGTAAGTTGTCTCTAAAAAGAATGGGGTGACATGCCCAACAAATGAGAAAATATGATAGTGGAGTCAAGATCGGAAGTGGAGGCGTCTACTCTCAAGGTCCTGTAACTTCCACAACAGCTACAGCACGTCACCTGAATAGAACTCCTATGCATGGTGTCCTTGTGGCTGGGCACCTAAAAGATTTTATAGCAAAATAGATTTGAAAGCAAATGGGTCAGAGCCCGATTGTGAAAATAGTTTAAAAATTTGCAAGTGTTTAATATCATTAAACAGTGAATATAAAGTACATGATAGTGTGTGCACTCACATGAGTTCTTCACCTCTCAACTAATTGTGCACTCCTATCGCACCCGTACCCATTCTAGTTATTCCCATTTCTAACTAGTCCGATACTAAAATCTAACATTTCTATATGATATTCAATTCAAACTCCCCATAAATTTTAGTTAACAGAGTGTTATAACATGTTATACAGTTTCCCATATTAGCACTACTAATTACTAGAGATCCTCCATTTTCACTTGACAAACTGTTGCTATTATTAATATTCACATTTATTCATGACAATACATTTCAATTAATAGTATATTATTCTCATCATAAATATACAATACTAGCACCCCGAGACTAAGCTGCGGTGCACACATATTCTGCTATCCAATCTCGGTACATCACGTACATAAGGACCACGTATTCAGAATCTGTCAGGAATCGTCTCATTAAACAACAACCACAAACAATGGAGGCGAACATAGTTCACATCACATGGGTCACGCACATACCTACACTCCCATGATCAACAGACTTATTAACTTCTCAATAAGCCCTTCTCTGACCTATGTCCTCGAGGTACCAATCTAGATCCCCGCATAGGCACACAAAGATTAGATGGCCCTAAACGAACACCAACCTCCCATGATAGCAAGTACGGTAGGTATGTTATACACAGATAACTACATATACTAAGCATTCACACATCTTAGATATTACAATATTTTATTATTTGTATACTTCTCGTTCTTATACCAACACTTAGCATTATACCAATCACAAGTCCCCGGTTTATATGTATTTAAGTTATTAATTATTCTCACTTCGTGATTAGTTACTCGCTTCCCAATCCACAAATGTCATCCAGTTTAAGACACTATTCTAAGTTTTACTCCTCAATGTACCCCAATATCCCCACTATACCCACTAGTTAATAAGGTAAAGTTATCTCGCCATTTAAATAAATCTACGGGATACTAGAAATCAATTCAGGCCAAAAAGACCATTCTGTCAACTCGTTAGAAATATTGTTTGAATGAGGTCATTCAAACGAGTGTCGTTTGAATGAAAGGCTTCGAACGAACTACCGAATCGTTAGAAGGGATACTGTCATCTCGTTAGAAGTTTATTCGAATGAGGTCGATCAAACGCCCTGGGCAGGTCTTCTAACGAGATGGCAGTTTCGGCCCAGAAATTCCCAAGTCCATTTTTCTCAATTCTTCTCTCTTCTAAATCCACCCTAAGACCATCCATTTTATGTTCCTACATTTGTAAAGCATTTCTAATCATCCTAGATCATCTCTTAACCTATTTTAGGGATCAAATCTTACAAATCATCAAGGAATTAATATAAATCTCCAAATATTTCCCCAAACCCTAAGAACATGAACTCATAATTTTCTTATGCCCAATTACTCATCATAAATCCGTTTATTAAATAATCATATTTAACTCTTCGAATATTAATTTAGTCCATCATCATTCTACATGCAAATCCTAACCCAAATTCAAAGTTTCTCCAACAATTTCATGGGTTTTCTTCAGAAATTTTAATATAAGATAATTCCTACACTAAACATGGAAGACATATTCAATGCACTAAAAATATCAAATCACTTGACTTAGATTGTTCTTCAGAATCGATGTTGGTGAATGAAGGTTGATTCTCTCCTTTCTCTACAGATTTTCTCCCAAGGTTGAAGATGGCTTGGTTTTGGTTCTTGTAACTTCTCTCCAACTTCTCTCAAATCTCCTGTAGCCCACTTTCTAAACTTTTGATGGTGATGGACTTAATGTCCCCTTTAAAATTATAAATATAAACTCCAATTTATTGTGTTTTAATTCCCTAATTTTTAAAATTACCAAAATACCCTTTTAAGTTGTCGGTATGGCCCAAAAATGCCCCGGGACCAAAACTAAACCCCCGGCTAGTGTTTTCTGACTATTTCGACCCTTCCGGACTCGTTGGCACACTCAAAATGACCATTCGGTTGATAAAAATAAAATTTACTTTTTAATTCAAATAATTACATTCCTGACGTGACTGACATGCGCGTCCCAACTAAATTTCCCAAATTATCGTATTTCAGTCTCGCGATAATTTTAATATTTTCAATATTCATATATTGCCATATATACACATCATAATTAAATACCAACTCACATCTCGTCAGTATTTATATCTGGATTAGTTCTCAATTAATTCAATTAATCCCTTAAATAAATATCAATAAAATTACGGGGTATTACATGGCCCGAATGAAGATACCCTGTAAGTACCGCAAAGATAAAGACAATTCATATTTGAAACTATGTATATGAGAGAAAAAAAGACAGTAAAATCGTACTAAATAAGTCAAGAGAGAAGACTTATAGTGGTAGAGCGAGTAGCCTGCCCATACAGTAGATGTCCGGTAGTGGGGTTGCTGATAGACGGAGAGCCTGTGAGAGCAACCCCTCTAGAAGACTCCCCCGAAGCTAGTAACAAAGAAGAAGTATCAAGATGATGATCACCATAAGGGTCAGTGACACTTATCTCATTTGAACAAGAACCATCATGATCATAGGAGGTAGTGCTTTTATAATCCGCTAGTTCCTCTTTAAATGATAAAGAAGGGGAACCAGCAAGTGAAACCCCATGAAAGTCAGTCTCACTAAGTAGAAGGTAATGAGGTGTAGTACCTTCACATATGGGAATAAAAGTAACAGTAGGATCTTCAGTAGATAAACCAAGGGCCTCATAGCCTTGCTCTCGCACAATCTTATACGTCTCCTCTACCCCAAGTTCATCTGTTGCAGGAGAAGGAGCAGAGGTCAAAGTACTAGTCCTTTTCTTCTTCCTACTCGCCCTGGTTCTTACTCGCGAGGGTGGGGGGGGAGTAGGAGCAACAATGGCAATAGTGGAAGTAACAATGGTAACAGGGGAAATGGTAGTTGGTATGAGCTAGAAATATCCACATCGGGATGCTTCCTCTTTGAAGCAGCAAAAGCTCTTGACTTTCCCCTCGACTTAGTCCTAGCAGGTTGATGCTTAGGTTTCTTGGAATAAACAGACTCATCGAGCAGAGGCTTTATCAAGATTGGAGTGAGTTTCTCGACAGGAGTCTTAGTGTTGAGGCGGAGGGCCCAAAATTTAAATTTCTTTAAAATTAAGGTGATGGTTCAAATAAATTCCCAACTAAAAGTTCAATTCAGATTTAAAACAAAACAAACTTCAAATTTTAATTTCTTTAAAATTAAAATTAAGTTAAACTAAAAGTGAAATTAAATTACTCTGACATAAATTTTCACTTAAACAAATTTAATTTAACACAAGTCCTAAAATTCACCTAAGAATAATTAATTCATTTCTTAATATAGGCTAAACACACTATACACAAATTTTATGAAATTAAATTGTGTCGACTTGAATTAAATTAACTTAAATTCACCTAAACATATTTTAGCACCAAATTAGGTCAGATTGAAAAATAAAACAAATTTAATTTTTTTAACCTAAGCATTCATTCTAGGTGAGAATGAACAAAATGAAGTAAGCAATCTCACTACACGGCGATGTACGAGAAAAACCCAACTGGGAAAAACCTCGGATGGCCCTTTCCTAACAAACTCACAAGATAGACAAAAGACTTAATACACTTGACTTGACTCCCTTCAAGCCCCGACGCTTGTTATTACAAGTACCTCTGTCTAGCAAATAACCACGATGTCCATTGTAGTCTTGGTGTCAACCAATCAAAGCTCAGCAACCGTCAACCACACATGGTGCCTTTCACCATGTGCAAAAGCCGCAGCAAACAAACTTCTTCTCCTTTAAGGGTAGAGAAAGAACCCAAACTCTCTTCTTATTAGTGTAGAGAAAACATGATGCCAAACTAATCTTCAAGAAAGATATATATAATGGCACTTGGATTAAACTAGAAACATGGGTGTAATTTGTGTTATTGGAAGTGTTTAAATCATTAAAAAACTAGAACACAAATGCAGTGTAAGTAAATAATCTCCTTTAATTAATTCTCCCCCTTTTTATATAACATGATCTACATATAAAGACGTCTCCCCCTAAGTTTGATATCCCCAAATTTAAAGGATTAGATACCATTTCTCCCCCATTTTGTTCAGGAATAGACAAAGGTTAAAGAATTAAAATTAAGTTATTTCTCCATCAAATACCATTTCTCCCCCTATAGTCTAAACAAGGGATATGAATTAGGAAGAAATAAGATAAAAACGTGAAGGTGCATAAACAAGAGCAATAAAGCATATGGGAACACTAACGTCCAAATAATCCACATAATAACAAGGGATACCAATTATGATGATAAGAAAAATGATACCAATTAAAAGGAATTAACATAAGCATGGGATATCAACCAAACTTCGCAACAATATAGCAACTAATTATGACTTCAAAGCATATATGGACTAGCAACCAAAGAAAAGACTCAAAAGAAAAAGAATACCACATATATCAATATATTAAGTTACAATGGTGTTTTCACTATTCATAAGATGGGAAGACAGTTCACGGTTCAGATCGAAGCCACCTTATTAACTTATGTCCTACAATACCCTTTTTTCCCCTCAATTTTTTGATTCCCCTTATTTTGTTACTTCCCAAATTTACAATTTAATTCAAAATTAAGGGTATTTTGGTATAAATAGCAATGATTTTCTACTTCTCTCACAAACCCTATCCCGACTCTTTCATTCTCTCCCCTCACAGATTTTACCTCTCTCCTAACGAAAACCCTCCTTAGGTTGCCTTCCACGAGATCCATTACTGGCCCCGCATCCAAGCTTCTTGCCTAAGGTAATCTCTCTTATACACTCACACACGCACATACACGAATTCACCTCCACCATCATCTTCATCCGCCTCCGCCTCTGTCTCCCGCTCTCACCCTCTTACACACACACACACACACAAACAATCGCATGTATGGTGGATTTTTTTTAAATTCTGATTTAGTTTTTTTAGTTATAAACATAGTTGGTTTTCATGAAATTTCAATTTGGGGTTTTTGCAACAGGTATATATAACTTGCAAGAGGTATTTGTGACACCCCGACTAATTAAATACCGGGTAGCTACTCCTTTATAAAATTAATTCAAAATGCCAAGTTGGCTCAGCTAATAGCATCACTGTCGAAAACATTTTTATTATTTCTAACCACCTAGTATTTAAAAAGCAAGTTGCCAAATTTTAATTTAAGTCTGATTACATGCAACAAGTGTAAAATGAAGAAATATATAACACCATTCACCATGCTGAAATAAAATGAATAACCATCACAATAGAGTAAATAAAGTCTGGAGGAAAACTCCTCACTACAATCCCATAACTGAAATGAAGAACTGAAACAAATACATGCTAAAGTCTGAAAACTGAAATGTAAAAGATGTCTCTAAAGGAATGGGCAACATGCCCTACAACTGACAGATAGTGACTCTGGAATCCAAAGAGATAGAAGCGTCTACATGCAAATCCCTGTAGCTTCCACAAGCAGCTACAGCTCGTCACCTGAATGTGTACCTATGCTTGGTGTCCTTGTGGCTGGGCACCTAAAATGGTTTTACAAAGAAAAAGAGATTTGAAAAGCAAACGGGTCAGAGCCCGAATGTGGAGTTATATTTTAAAAACCTGCAAGTGCTTTAAAACATTTAAAACATTAAATGCAAAGTACATGTTAGGACGTACACTCGCATGACATCCTCACCTCTCGTCTAACTGTGCACTCCTAACGTAAGTACCCATCTATAACGACCCATACTACTAGCTAACTGACAACATAACTAGCTAGACTACCAAAGGTTCTACCCATTTTACTCGGTTCCATTTAACATAACAACGCTCGTAATTAAATAGAGGTTTAACGTAAACTCAGTTACTAAATATGCCATTGATATAACTATCAGTTAACTCATATATAACTCGAAATAATACCGTAGTATTTTTACAAGATTAACATGAGGATTCCCATTAATATAATGTATATTATTCATATCATAAATATACAATACAAGCACCCCTCAATCTAAGCTGTAGTGCACACATACTCTGCTATCCATCCCGGTACATCACGTACATAAGGATTACATATTCCGAATCTCTCAGGAATAGTTTACCGATAACAACATCACAAATAATGGAGGCGAACACAGTCACCATCACATGGGTCACGCACATACCTACGCTCCCACGGTCAGCGGACTTATTAATATCACAATAAGTCTTTCTATGACCTATGTTCATCAAGGTACCAGTCTATATCCCCCCCGTAGGCACACAAGGATTAGAGGGTCCTAAGCGAACGCAACCTCCCGTGATAGCAAGTATGGTAGGTATGTCATACACACAATCCATATACCAATACTAAGTAATCACACATCTTAGTAATACCGTATTTTAATCGTAGTACATATTGCACTCTCGTACTAACTATAATTATCACAATTCGTAGTATTCCGGTTTGTAATTATACGCGCCATAATTCATCCTCACATCGTAGTAGACACTCACGTCTCAACCCAAATGGTACATTGAATATAACTCTAGTGTATAATACTCCTCTCAATAACCCAAAAGTCCCAAATCTATCCTTACATCATCAAAGAATGTTAACTCTACCCTCGAACCAATTTCCGGGACTCCAAAAATCAAAACAGTCCAAAAAGGACCAAACTGTCAACTCGTTAGAAGTCTCGTTCGAACGAGACTTCGAACGAGTTTGGACTGTCAGGTCGTTAGAAGTCTCGTTCGAACGAGGCTGTTCGAACGAGATCCCAGTTCGTTCGAACGAACTGACCCTTCTAACGATATCTCGTTCGAACGAGATATCGAATGAAAATCCCTACTCGTTAATAACCACTGGTCAACTCGTTAGAAGCTCTTTTGAACGAGTTCGTTCGAACGACCTTGGGGCTGCTTCTAACGAGGTACCAGTTTCGGCCCAGATTTTTCCCTAATTCGTTTTTCACCATTTTTACTCATCAAATCTTCTCCAAAATACGTCCCAATGATTGATTTAAGATATCTAAACAATTCTAAACACAATATAACCACATCCTATCACGTTTTTATGGATTAACTCATCCTAATCATCCATCAAATTTGCAAATATTAAACTTTCCCCCAAATTATTCATGAACAAGAACCCTAATTTTCAAACCCTCAATTCATCAAATTAAATCCGTTTTTGTTTCACCCAATCATGTATAATCATCATATAATTTCGTCTCCATACTATTCTACGTACAAATGGTCCTCAATAATCAAATCCTAAGTCCAATTAACATGGGTTTTCATTTATCTTCCAAGAACAATTTGTAAAACATCAATTTTCTAACATGGAAAGAACATCCTTTGAAATTAAACATAGTTAAACCACTTGCCTTGTTTGTCTCTAAATTTGGTGTGGATTCGGTGTAGAATTTTTGCAGAATTCCTCTCTCTCTCTCTCCTTCTCCAAGCTTTCTTCTCCAAAAGGCTATGGTGGCTAGGGTTTGCTTTGGGGAAACTTATGAAAACCTAATTTAATAAACCTCCGTAGCTTGTTGGGTTAATAAGGGTTGGTTGGGTCAATTCCTTATCAGATTACAACTCTCAATTTTCGCCACTTTTAATTACCCAAAAATACCAAATTACTAAAATACCCTTTATGGTGCCGGAATGGCCTAAAAATACCCCGGGACCCAAACTATACCCCCGGCTAGTGTTTTCTGACTATCTCGACCCTTCCGGACGCGTTGGCGCACTCAAAATGACCATACGGATTACAGATTTTAAATTCACTTTTATTATCAAACTATTATACCGTGACGCGGCGGTCCCACGCGTCTCAATAAAATTTCCAAATTGCCGTATATAAATCTCACGACAAATTTTATAATACCAAATACATATATAATCATATATGCACACAATCAAATACCAATTCGCATCTCATTAGTATTTTTATCCCGGATTAATTATTAATTAATACGCATTTAATTAATTAATCCCAAAAATAAATATAGCCAAAAATACGGGGTATTACAGTATTTTGACTTAGGGTTTTTTGAGTTAACATGGTTGATTTAGGGTTTTGTAACATGTGGTATATTGAGCCTCCAATGGGTATACACGATGGGAACTTTCATATCTGAGTTTTAGGTTAGATTTCTATCGTTTTAATTATATTTTGTGTTCATTTTAATTATATACACATTGCGTGTTGTTTTTGAATGCACGATTGCGTGGTGTTTCTGAATGCACGAGTTAGTTACAATTGCATGGTGTTTCACGATTGCGTGGTATTTCTTTATGAATTTTTCATTTAGCTCTTTTTTTAGAAGGGTATGTTATTTTAATGTTTATGTTCCTCCTTGGTTAGTGATTTTGTATTTTGAATAAAAAATATTAGGGTATTAAATGGGGTTCACATTGATGTGTTAATTTATTTATTTATTTTAGTTTGCTTTTGTAAATGTATTTATACTTTCATTGACATATTTTGGTTTTGTTTTGCTTCAGGTTAAACACTAATTTGGATATCCGTTTCTCCTTGCTGAAAGAAAATTTGGAAAGGAAACTCACATATGTTGGCTCTGCTGATTATGAATGTTATGACCAACTTTTAGAAAATGTCTATGTTGGTCCTGAATGAGATTTTGGGTATTTTTAACTCCCGATTTTGATTGTGCTATTATGCTATTGGATTTTAGGTTTTAAAGGGGATTTGTACAAGATGGTTTCTATGCATAGATTACTGGAACCATATGGCATTTTGTGAGGTCCGTTTTTTATTTTTTTAGTACAATTCTTTGAAAATGACGAGTAACATTCGTTGTTTTGGGATCTTACTTGTTATGATGACTAACATTCATTTTTTTGTAAAATGATGAGTAGCATTTCGTAAATTCGCAATTACTTACTTTTTTTATTCTTTGTTTCATTTAGGTTTCAAATGCATACTTGCTCTTTTTTTTTGTTTTATATTGATTCTTGGTTATATTTTGATTAGGGTTTCGGTTCTTTGATGCATTTAGGTTTCGAATGGGATATTGGGAAATTTTTACTCCCAAACTTGATTGTGTTATTATGTTGTTGGATTTTAGGTTTCAAACATGATGAGTAGCATTATGTAAATTCACAATTACTTACTTTTTTTATTCTTTGATTCATTTAGGTTTCAAATGCATACTTGCTTTTTTTTGTTTTATTTTGATTCTTGGTTATATTTTGATTAGGGCTTTCGGTTCTTTGATGCATTTAGGTTTCGAATGGGATATTGGGAAAGTTTTACTCCGGAACTTGATTGTGTTATTATATTGTTGGATTTTAGATTTCAAACATGATGAGTAGCATTTACGTAAATTCACAATTACTTAATTTTTTTTATTCTTTGTTTCGTTTAGGTTTCAAAGGCATACTTGCTTTTTTTGTTTTATTTTGATTCTTGGTTATATTTTGATTAGGGCTTTCAGTTCTTTGATGCATTTAGGTTTCGAATGGGATATATGGGAAATTTTTACTCCCGAACTTGATTGTGTTATTATGTTGTTGGATTTTAGTTTTCAAACGTGATGAGTAGCATTTACGTAAATTCACAATTACTTACTTTTTTTATTCTTTGTTTCATTTAGGTTTAAAATGCATACTTGATTTTTTTTCCTTTTGATTCTAGGTTATATATTGATTAGGGCTTTCGATTATTTGATGAATTTAGGTTTCGAATGGGATATTGAGAAATTTTTACTCCCGAACTTGATTGTGTTATTATGTTGTTGGATTTTAGGTTTCAAACGTGATGAGTAGCATTTATGTAAATTCACAATTACTTACTTTTTATTCTTTGTTTCATTTAGGTTTCAAATCCATACTTGCTTTTTTTGGTTTTATTTTGATTATTGGTTATATTTTGATTAGGGCTTTCGGTTGTTTGATGCATTTAGGTTTCGAATGGGATATTGGGAAATTTTTACTCCCGAACTTGATTGTGTTATTATGTTGTTGGATTTTATGTTTCAAATGTGATGAATAGCATTTACATAAATTCACAATTGCTTACTTTTTTTATTCTTTGTTTCATTTAGGTTTCAAATGCATACTTGCTTTTTTCTATTTTTTATTCTTGGTTATATTTAGATTAGGGCTTTCGGTTCTTTGATGCATTTAGGTTTCGAATGGGATATTGGGAAATTTTTACTCCTGAACTTGATTGTGTTATTATGTTGTTGGATTTTAGGTTTCAAACGTGATGAGTAGCATTTATGTAAATTCACAATTACTTACGTTTTTTATTCTTTGTTTCATTTGGGTTCAAAATTCATATTTGCTTTTTTTTGTTTTATTTTGATTCTAGGTTATATTTTGATTAGGGCTTTCGGTTCTTTGATTCATTTAGGTTTCGAATGGGATATTTAAATTTTTTACTCCCGAACTTGAGTGTGTTATTATATTATTGGATTTTAGGTTTCAAACAAGATTTATACAAGAAGGTTGCTCTACAAAGATTATGAAACCACATGGCTATTATGTGGTGTGTTTTCATTTTTGTTCGATTCTTTGAAAATGATGAGTTACATTCATTGTGATGGGATCTTGAATTGATTTAATACGAAAATTCTTATTTATTTATTTACTTATTTGATGGGATCTTGGAAGATAAAGAAGGAAAACTTCACTTTTTTGGAACTTATGTTGATTCGCGTGAAGGTATACTATTAGTTTAAGATGATTTCCACCATCTCTTAATTGTCATTCTTTATTGCATTGATGCATTTTTAGGCATTGTTTGTTCTTATGTTGTGTGGTATACATTTTGGGTTCCTTTCAAACATGTCACATGAAGGTATACATTGTTAGTTTAAGATGTAGGTGACCTGTTTAAAGTATGGAGGTGTACTACCATTCTTTATAGTATGCATTGTTAGATTAAGTTATACTATCATTCTATAAAGTATGCAGGTGCCCTGTTTTCTATTATTTGGCATTTCTCACAATTCGTGATCACTCTTTGTATATATTTACAATTTATGCCACATCACATCATTGTTCTGTTTCTAATTGTTTTGTTTACATTTATTTAACATGTTTTAATTTTTTATTTTATCTTTTACAGGTCTAACATTCATTTTTCAGATCTACAAGTTTCATCTCTTACTGGTTTTTTATGAGATTTTAAAGTTTGAATCACAACAAAGACCTCCATGACTAAACCACCGCATGGCATACCTCTTTTCTGCTTCATCCGAGAATAGTTCCAAAGTAATTCCAAGAATATTTGATTGATATTCTATACTTGAGAACAATTATTTGATTCCTATTCTGATAGAACGAATTCGTCTACACAACCTAGGATTAGACGACTCTCTACTATGCTCTGATTTTATGGTTTCTTCTTCTCTATCATTCTCAGGTACTCATGCTGCTTCTAATAACTTTTGTACTTAAACCCTAATCCCTGATGATCATTTACTCTCTGAGTTGTTATCACTTAATTTCAATCTTGATTTTTTCAACTTCATTTCTTCTTTATTCATGGTCTTACAATGATCTTACAATGTGTATTCACAGATAGAAAGCTTACACGGTGACTTTGGATTTGACTTTATATCATATTCACACCTATTCTTTCTCAAATATATTTATAAGACCGTTTCATTTTCATTTTTCATTGAGTTTATGCTTAAAATTAATGCAGATGTTTTATATTTTTTGAATCATTTATTTACATTAAATATCTAACTTATTTGGATTGTTTGATTGGTTTTTATTTATACTAGGGGATGACCTAATTAGAATATCAATTTAACTACCAACGAATGACTACTTTCTTGCTGCATAAAAAATTACTTAGATTTGGAGATTCCATCTGTTGAAAAGTCTTTCTTTTTTAATTGATAACTCACAATTTGTTTTGTTTTGATAAATCACAATTTGTGTCTCTACATATGAGGATGAAGACTGCAGAACAAATTTTCATTAGTATCTTTATTTAAGTTTAATATTGTTTCTTGGAGATATTCCGGCCATCTATTGTAGCAGAAATATCAAGCTCCACAGTTTAGAGAAAAGGTATTTTATTGTTTAGTTACACTTTCACAACATTCCAACAAGTATTTTATGTTATTATTGAGTTAGGTTTAATTCATTCTACCTAAATTTCATTTCAGTTTTTTTTTATTCTTGTTTTTGGTAGATAGGTGGTTTCAGTTGAAATACCCTAAGAAGTTGGTTATTATTATTCTAAGAAATGTCACAACGTTATTCCTTATATGTTTATAATGTTCTACTCTTAGTTTGTCTTTAATTGGTACAATAGTTTAGGTTGCAAATGTTTAGTAACTTTTTTTCATTATTTGAATTTTTTTATGACATGCCTACTTTTGGTTCTTTCAATTTTATGACAGATTTTATTAAGGTCCATGTCTACCTTATGTAATTCTTTCAATTTTTTGGTCTAATGTTTTCGGTCAGACCTAAATTACCAGGGTGAACAATCACTGTGTATATTTGGTTACTAATACTTATACTTATTTATAATGGCAACTAAATTTGTATAGGTTATCACGCAACATTCGTTGCCACAAACATTATCATTATGACCCGTGGGATTAACAAAGTCACGACAATTATTTATTTCTTTAGGTATGGTATTTACACCAATCTAACTTCTCCAGCAGGGTACTAGAGGATGAAGCAACATACATTTACTCTAAGTATATTGACACTCTCAAATTATATCAAGAAAGTTTCAATTCCTGAATATTGTTTTCATGACATGACATTATCTAAGTTTGAGGTTTTTTTTTTATAAAAATATGTCTGATATCTTTTCAACACCCTTGAACCCAGTTGCCAATATCACAATATCTGTCTTTACAGGTTCAACATTGTTGTCAATCAAAACAAAACAACTTCATTTATGGAGTTAAAACTTAAGGCTTTCTGGAGTTTGATACGTCCATTCTCAACATTCTTATAAAATTCCTTGGACATAATTGAGATCACACAAGAAATTCTTTCTTTTAAGACATTATGTTTTGGCACCATACAAAACTTGATAAACGAAAGCTTGGATTTTATATAACTTTCCACAAATTTTGAGAATCCATATCTCATTTGCAGTTGAGCACTGCATTGTAATGTCCAGTGCAGATTTCTGGAAACCTACTATGGTGAAACGCTTTCCTTTGACCAATGGAACTACAGCTGCATAATCCATATTGGCATAGTCCATTGAGTGTATCACTTTACCATCAAACACTTGGGTTCCTTTTCTGCTGCAAATTCTGGATAGTTTGGAAAGTCACTTAATCTTCCCACACTTAGTGCCACAAAGTCCAGAGGGTACTCCTAGGTAGAAAGGGATTGAGTGTCTTTCACTGCGATGTTCTACTTTCCTTTGGAGCCAAAGGGTTCACCTGTGCCACTTCATAATGTCCAAGCTTCCATCTTCGAATCTGACGGCCCTCCAAAGCTTATGCTAACAACTTTAGAGTTGAATCTAGTATGCTTCATCAAATCAAAATGGGTAACATAGGATTGGAGATAGTCTAAAACTTGGTGTTTGGAAGGAAAATCTATTGTCACGGATGGTGGCCATGGGAAATCAGGATTGGCGATAACATTGCCATTTCATGAATGTGAAATCGATTGATTTCCAAATTATTGTATTGATATTTTTTCTCTCTATATGTCAATATATTTGTTTCATTTTTTATTAAGTTATCATTTAGTGATAAAACTTAGTTTCCCCTGTTTTTCTGTGTAGATTGTTTCTTATGCCCCTTGAGTAGGATGGAAAATTTAGTTGATCCTACATGAGGTTGTGCATAAACAATATGGTACATATTAATACTTCTCATCACTTTATAGAGTGATGACTTTGTACATCATTATGAGGGTAAATTGTTTTGAACAACACTTAGCCACTACCAGTAATTTGCAACCATAATTTAACCACTACCAGTAATGCCTTACGGATATCATAACAGTAAGGACTGTTTTTTGTTTTTTCCCTTCACACTCTACTCTATAGTATACAATACACATGTTAGATTTTTTCATTTTATATTTTTTTTGTAATGGATTTAGGGTTTCATAGGCTTATTGAAAGTATAAAGTATAAAGTATTAAGTGATTTTGTTGTGGATGTGTTATTAGTATAGCTTTTCATCTTCTCTTACTTAATATTAGTCAATATTTTATATAAACAAAGGTATACTTAATATTACACCTCTGATACAACAAGTTATGTCAGATAATATTATACCTCTAATACTTATAATTATATACTCTTGGTTTAAAAGTGTTTCTTCGGTATAGCTAATTTATTTTGATTAAATTGTGATTTTTTTATTATCTTTATTTTTGTATTGCAGAAAATCTAAGCAGTGGTATTTTGATTTTAGGATTCAATTTAAATTCGCGTGTGTGTGTACTAACTTGACTTTCATACGAGCAAGGGGATCAACGACATAGGTGTCACATATTTCTATTAGTAATTATTTGAGCTTGGTTTGAAAGTTAAGAATCTTCAAATGATGTCTGGGATTGACTCATTTATTTCCTTTATCTAATCTTTAGTGGCCTCAACCACAAGAGATTTAATATATTATGATGTTGCTTTTATAGATAACGCTAGCTACTGCACCAACATATTCCTAATATTCAATACAATTTGCAAGGTTTTATTCTGTATTCCCCATAGTTTTATTTATTATTTATACTTATTTTAAATTTGAGTGTTTGTAGTGAACACTCACCATTTCGCACGTATGTTTTTTAGAGATACTTTTGTATGTATGTAAAAAATAATTTTGGTGATTACTGATTACGTAGCCTCAATTTCACAATTATCATAAAGTGAATATTTGATAATTTTAGTAGTTGAGTGTCCTATCCATTTCTTTGTTTCAGTTTATAATCAACAATGTCTTTGATTTCTATTGTGAATAACTAATCATTTATGTAGTAGTTTGATAGTGTGCCCCAATGTTATTATGCTAAACAACCACTTGCCGTTTGAATCTTAATTTTTTTAACCTAACTCGGTCCTTCTTTTCTAGATTTTATACAGCATGCCAAAAGATGAAGCCTAATTATACGCAAAGAATTAATTGTACGATTTCCCACCAATTTGAACAGGTTGTATACAGGTGGTTCATTTAAGGTAATACAGGTAATACAGGTTGTTCATTTTGGGCTGTTCCATACATATTACCTATGGGGCTACATACAGGTTGTTCATTTCAGGTAGTTCACAGATATTTTCACATTTCAAATTTGTAGTTCATTTCATAGGTAATATGTTTAGAAAATCTCAAATTTGTATTTCATTTCACAGGCAATGAAGGAAAAACTGAAATCATATCTGGGTTAGTCTTAGGTGCTCGATAAAATGCCATTTAGTTAGGTAGAAAAACATTTGGATTACGATGCAATAACAATCAGGTATTTTATTCCATATTTTTATTTACGATCCCTAAATAGTTTGTAAGTTTAACTCATGATCGTATTAGTTAATTTAGCATTCTATACTTGGCAGCAGCACATATCTGAGCATCATACATATTTTGAATCATATTTTTTCAATTTCTATACCATTCAATTCCTATACTTGATTTCTATTTTCTGAGATCATTTTCATAAGTTCAATGGACCAACCCAAAATTCTATTTGTCCTATTATCTTCAGTGATATTGACATTGATTGTATCTCATATAGAGTAGTCAAACAAATGTGACCTGCCAAGCTTCTAAGCTTCAGTGTATGTCAGCATTTTAAGCAGGTTCTTTCTACCACCTGTGAAGAATAACGTGTCACTTGGCCCGTGAATGCTTTGAATCAAGAAACTAGAGGGTTTGAAAAAATTGGTTCGACGGCCTCAAGGTTTTCTATACGTAGTTTCTTCTATGCCTAAATGTTTTTTATTTCGATTTGGGGACTCATATTTGTTTGGTTTTAGTTTATGATTGGTAATAATTTCGTTTTGTGGGTGATTATTTTGTTTATGAATTTTTTGGCTTATTTTGATCAACACTCCACCATTTCTAGCTTATTTCATTTTCGCTTTGGTGATTCATGTTTTCTCGCATATATTATATAGTTGCGATTAGAAATGGTGGAGGATTTTTGGCAGAGGTAATGAGTTAGATCACTTATGTTTTTGTATTTTTTGTTAATTATTTATCTTGATGTGATATTGACTTTTAATAATCATTCACAAATAAGGTTTTCTTAAGTCCATTTTTTTTGCTTTATTCTCTATAAAATCAATTTACAAACATCTTTGACATATACGGTGGCTTATCATGATGATTTGTTTTGCAATCCGGGAAATTATGTGCAAACCCCACCCAACCGTAGGCACTCTGATATATTTGATTCATTCCAGTCACTGAGATTGAAATCTTCTCCCTAGAAATTCAGGAAGCGTTGCTGATCGTTTGTGGATTGAGAACGACAATCTGAGCAAAGAGTTGTTATCTGCCGAAGGGAGAGAAGCAAAAATCTGATAAATGGTTTGAGAAGTTTCTAAGAAGGAATCATAAATATGAAGCGGACTTTACCTCGAATGCCCAAGAAAAGCTGCTGAAAGATGAAAGCAACAATGGTGGATTCACTTCAATTACAGAATCTTCTATTTTTAAATCAAGATAAAGGACTGTCAGTTAAATTAAAGACAGATACAAAAAAGGGGATCTCTGAAGATGCGGGTGATATATTACAGAGAAAGAATGTATATGGGTCCAATACATATCCTCGAAAAAAAGGACGGAGTTTTTGAGTAAATACTCCAAACATCTCAAATTTGTACCATTTTCTTAGTGATTTTATTCTTCTTCTAAATTTGTATGAAATTTCAGAGGAGTAACATTTTTTATCGAAGAAATTGTTCTACAATTTAAATTATTTATTCTTATATCTTATTAAAGTTTCTCCTTGATTCTTGCCCAGATACTACCTTGATCATCTCGATGGTAGCTGCAGCTGCTTCTTTGGGACTGGGTAAAAAGACCGAGGTTAGCTTGAATAACGCTATAAACCGATATCTACTTTTGATAAATTTTAGGGTTGTAAGATTTAATATTTGGTTCATTTGTTTTTGAATTGTGTTCTTTCGGTACAAGAGGACAAAATGAGGTTTGCTTATGTTCTTTTAGGCACAAGGATTCATATTGTTGATTGATTGTAACAAAGAAGTGGAAGCGTGACAAATAAAATACCAAGAGTGCAAGTAATCTGATGACATAATTTTTAGGATTAAGGAGTGCAAGAAGGTAGGTGGGAATCACAATACAACTTCAGTTATATTACGACCAATTCCTACACTATGTTTTAGGTCAAAAGAGTATTTATGGATCTTTATAATGGTAATTTTTGTTTTTTGATCGTTGATTTGTGTTGATGAGGTTTTTACTTTACTATATGAATATTGTTGAATTCGTGGTTATCCCTTAAACATAGTGGATAGTCCAATAAATAAAGGAGGTTATGTTCAATTTTTTAAAATTGACACTTTGTTTATTTGAGACGGAGTGTAAATTTAGTTGATGAATATTATATATTTTATGTTATATTTGATTTTGTTTGACGAATTTAGACCATTTGAATGTTGTTAGACTATTTGAACGGTGTTAGATTATTTATTATTTGTTAAGCAGGGTAGATAGTCCTATAAACAAAGGTTATTATGACCATTTTTTTTAAATTATACTATGTTTTGTTGGGGAACGAAACTTTTATCGTTTTACGATTACATACATAGAAAATTTTCGACATGCTTTTAGGCACGGGCATACCCTAGTGTGTGTGTGTATATATATATATATATATATATATATATATATATAATGAATATTACTAACACACATGCACATATATATAGGTATAAAGACCACACATGACACAAAGTACAATAATCTTTTCACACTTGTATGGAAAAAATGTGTCCAAATACATGTGGGAAATGAAAGTGTAGGAGTGTGAACTAGCAACAATTAAATTATGACCTAATCACTTAAAACATGTTCACGGAGTTCTCATTTGATTGCAAAATTTATCACATTGAGATATAGCCTCATGTTACAAGATAAAGTGAACTCAATGAACAAACATACACAATGCATGCAAGCCTAGAATTCCGATGATTCTACAAACCAATTGAATCATGGCAATAAAAGCATAACTAGGATACAAATTCATTGTGCAAACCCGTTGACACATTCAACCAAACTCCTAATAATTTTCTTTTTCTTTTTCTATTTAACATATCAAGTAACTAAACAGGCCTTGGCTAATTTTTCCTTTATAATGCCATATTTATCAAGGCAACAAATTCAATAATGGCTTTTTATGCAAAGCATTTTTTTCTTTCGCAGCCCGATTCCATTGATAAACAACTACAACACCGGATAAATATTTTCTATTTTTTTTACATTCATGAAATAGTTATTACACGCACAAATTCTCCATAGTCATAGCAACATTTAGATGACTAAATTGATAAGAGAATATCTCACTTAGCTTAAATATACATGTGAAGTTTAAATTTAAAATGAGCTCGTGCATGTGTGAAAAGAGGCATATAAAAATAGAATCCATTAAGCAATCCATGAAAGCATGACAAAGAACATTTTAAGGATTAACAATCTTAACCAAAAGTTCTAGACACGTGGAAGCGGAAAGGAGAAGGATTCAAACACGGGTATATGTCACATAAAGTGTGTTAAACTAAACTACACACACAAAAAAAATCTTTTTGAGTTTTTTAGAAATTTTCACCAAACACAAAAAATTCAACTCAAAAGAAACAAAATTTTTTTTTTTGTATTTTTCTCAATAAGACACAAACAAAAAAAAATACAAAAGATATACACAAATCATAATTCTAACATTTGATTAAGGATGGGGTATATACTATAACATGACAAACAAAACATATAACTAGCAAAGGAATATATCATGATGCACATAAGCTAGAGGATGAAAATAAAACTAACACATTTAACCTTTTGATTTAGCATGGGAGGTTTCATGTGCAAGAAAATGAGAATCAAAATCCTATTTTGTAAAGCCGTCAAATCGGATTTCCTAACCCAAAATAGTGAAACATGATGTTCTCGAGATTTAGGAACTAGTGACTCTACCCTTGGATTTCCTAGGATCCTTTTTGAGATCAAAACAAAATTTACTAAGATGACCTTTTCAACCACAATGTGAGTAAGTAAAGACCCGACGAAAAGTGGTACTTAGGGATTGACCTTTAGAAGTGTTCCTAGGTGATTCTCTCAAAATAGTGGTTTTGCTTTATTAGCGAAAACATTATAAGAATCGAAGCCTAAACCACAAGTGTCATTTTTTATTTCGACGATTCCTAAGAATTTATCTAGTTTTTCGGACCTAACCTCCAAATAAAATTTGACTCGACTTGAGTCTCTTAACTTTTCTTCCAACTCTAAAATGTGTGACTCAATCAAACACCTACCCTCTTCAAATATAAGAATCTCTTTCTTCATAGACTTCATCAAACCTCTAAGGCTATCTCTCTCACCTTCTACATACTCATGCTTCTCATGAAGATCTCTCTCACATGTCCTAAGGTCTTCCATTAAATCACTCTCATCAATGACTTTGGAACGCTCTGTCAAACTAGCTTCTAACTTCAAATTGGCCCTTTTTAATTTAATAAATTTGACATATAATTCTTAAAAGGATACTTGAAGTTCACTCATATAAACCTCTTCTTCATTTTCATTCTCTCTTTCTTCTCCACTCTCACTACCATCAAAACTTTGGGATTCACAAATCTTGGCCTCGGAAGTGTCATGTATTAAGATGTCATCATCAGACGATTTCTCACTATCACTTACATGACTTGCAATTAACGCGGTAAAGTTGCGCTCAATGGGGGAATTGGGTCCCTATTCCTTATCACTATCACTAAGGGTAGCATTTTATTAAATTGGTTTCTTGCCCTCTCTCTTTCATTTAGTGGGAGATTCAAAAGCCTTTTGGCCATACCCTTCACAACCAAAGCAACGATTTGACTCGTCCCCCTTTAGATCTTTATTTTGCCTTTTAGGGAATGCTTCAGCTTTGCCATACTTAGATTTATCAAATTTCTTGAAGTCATTTTTAAGATCATATTTCTTAAACTTAAGAAATTTTCTGAATTTTCTAGTAAACATAGCCATGTCTTCCGAGTCAAAATCACTTTCATCATTCGAAACTTATTTTTCCTCTTTTTGATCTTTCAAATCAATGCCCTTATCTTTCTTCTATTTGGTCTAAGAGGAAAACATTTCAAGTTCATAGGTTTGTAAATCACCGAAGAGCTCTTCTAGTTTCGTAGAGGCTAAAGTGGGTAAAGAATTCAACACGGTCTCTTTTAGAATCAATCTATCGGGTAAGGACCTTAAAATTTTTGTTACTACTCATTCGTCGGGTATATTTTCTCCCAAATTAAAATATGAATTTACAATATCGAAAAGTCTAGCATAAAATTCGTCAAAAGTTTCATTTTCAAGCACTTTTATTGTCTCGAATTGAGTGGTGGTGTTTTGATGCTTTGAATCTTTTACGACACTAGTTCCCTCGTGGGTGAGTTTCAAAATATCCAAAGCTTCTTTAGCGGTCTCACATGTCATGATACATTGGAATTCATTCTGTGTGACCGCACTAAACAAAGCATTCAATCCTCGGGAATTAAAATTTGCTAATTTAAGTTCATTCTCAGTTCATCTCTCTACAAGATTGGGAACGCACTCATTTTCTACTAAACATGTAGGTGGAGACCACCGGGTAACGACCGATATCCAAACCCTCTCATCTATGGACTTTAGTGCCGATTTCATACGCGCTTTCCATTAAACGTAATTAGAATCATAAAAAACAGAAAATTTAAGAAAAAGGAAAAATTCCATTTTTAAGTAAAACTAAGTTAAGGATCTTAATGCAATAACTTAGCGCTCTAGCTCTGATACCACTTCTTGAGGCGGAGGGGCCAAAATTTAAATTTCTTTAAGATTAAGGTCATGGTATCAGTTCAAATTTAAAACAAAACAAACTTCAAATTTTAATTTCTTTAAAATTAAAATTAAGTTCAACTAAAAGTGAAAGTAAATTACTCCGACATAAATTTTCACTTAAACAAATTTAATTTAACACAAGTCCTAAAATTTGACTAACAATAATTAATTGATTTCTCAATATAGGCTAAATACACTAAACACAAATTTTATCAAATTAAATTGTGCCAATTAGAATTAAATTAACTTAAATTCACCCAAACATATTTTCGCACCAAATTAAGTAAGATTACAAATTGACCCAAATTTTAATTTTTTTAACCTAAGCGTGCATTCTAGGTGAGTATGAATAAAAAAAGTAAGCAATCTTACAACATGGCTATATACGAGGAAAACTCAACTGGGAAAAACCTCGGATGGCCCTTTCCTAACAAATTCACCAGATATGGTTTTACAATTACAAGACAAAAGACTTACTAAACTTGACTTGACTCCCTTCAAGACCCGACGCTTCTTATTGCAAATACCTCCGTTTAACAAATAACCACGACGTCCATAGTAGTCTTGGGGCCACCAATTGAAGCTCAGCAACCGTCAACCACACATGGTGCCTTTCACCATGTGAGAAAGCAGTAACAAACAAACTTCTTCCCCTTTAAGGGGTAGAGAAAGAACCCTAACTCTCTTCTTATTGGTGTAGAGAAAACCCAGTGCCAAACCAATCTCCAAGAAAGATATATATAATGAAACTTGGATTAAATAAGAAATATGGGTGTAATTTGTGTTTTTGGAAGTGTTTAAATCATTAAAAAACTAGAACACAAATGGAAATTTTGTATTTAAGAATTTTTCTCTCTCAAAATTGTGTTAAAGAACTCAAAAAATTCTGTCAAAAATTCCCTCGCGAAGTCATTAAAAATTAGTGAGAAAAGTAGTGGGAAAAGTGGGTGAGTTGGAAGTTATCACAAAAAACTGACAGAAAAAAAATTCCGTTGAAATCTCGTTCGAATGACTTTTAGAGGTCGTTCGAACGTCTTCTAACGAGAATTCAGAGACTTAATGGAAAAACTCGTTTGATATCTCTTTCGAACGAGTTCGTTGGAACGACTTCTTTCGAACGAGTTCGTTGGAACGACTTCTTTCGAACGAGTTCGTTGGAACGACTTCTTTCGAACGAGTTTCTAACGACAATTCCGGGAAATATAACTTAACTCGTTAGAAAACTCATTTGATTTCTCATTCGAACAACAATCTTGTTCGAACGACAGTTTGAACAAAAATTCAGAAAATTTTATTTTTTTAATTTTAAGCCCAAAAATTTTTGAAAAAAATTCTAAATAGATTATCTGAAAATAAAAGTACATAAAAAGTATTTTATGAAATACACCCAATATAATTTCCAATATCCTATATATATATATATATATATATATATATATAAAGCATTCATACCTTTGGACCCTTGGAACCCAATTGATGTTGACATAGAAATATGGCACTAGACCCGACAAGAATGAAATAATAAATTTGGGTTGCTACGTCATCAACTTCTTCAAACGCGTCATAGGCTTGATAGGAAAGACTTTTATCCTATGACTTACATGGTTTTGTCCAGAATTAAGACAATACTACAAATGGACTCAATTGGAAATTTGTGTCCTTGCACTTAGGGATGGTATTCCGATGTCACTTTGACCTTTGGGTCCTCTTCTACAATGTTGGGAATTTTTATATAAATAATCTCATGAGGGACATCCCTCATGCACTTTTGGATCAACAGAACCTAATTCTGCAAAAGGGTGAACCACAAGCAAGTAAAGGAGGGTAGGTAATCTCGCCAAGGTATAAATAAATTGCCTAGATGACCAACCCTATCAACCACCCCCTCAAATGTGAAGTTGGCATAAGCCTCAAGGTATATCTCGGAGGGGGAGGTGCCTGAAGGATAAATAGGGGTATAAATACCCTAGTCATAACCAAACTGTATCCTCACTCTCTCAGAATGGTAGAACTCCACACCTTAACCCAAGTTAATGAGAGAAGGAAAAGTGCAAGGAAGAAGTTTAATGACCACAAAATATAAGCGTAGGTAGGAATAGACTCCGCATCTGCAAGGCCATAAAAAGTGCCCCCAGTAGCTGAGAAGGAATACGAAAAAAATACATACAATAGTCTTGTAGTAAGGCCTAAAGGAAAACTCGTCGATGTTGTTTATCAAAGACCCTAGAGGAGTCTTATGAGTCTTCTTGTGCCATCTCACGGCACGAGCAGTTCCTCTATGGCAAGATCTGGCCTCTGGGGAAAAGTTGGGAAACCTCTCAAATAAGAAAGACATAATGATGAAGGTGTTTGCAAACTTGATATCATCATAATGACCACCGGGGCGCTCAACCTGCACGTGATCCCTATCTAGAAAAGTGTTTAAAGACCCCAAAGTAAAAGCTACGATGGGGAATACCCACCCTCAAATAAGCCTCAGATAAAGCTTGAACAAAAGATTAGGAGGAGAGTCATATGACCTCCCAGGATGAAGAAATCTACTCAGAAAAGTGATAAAAAAATGCAGCCAAATGTGAGGGGGAGTTAATTTTTGGGCCTCCTGACTCCTCAAGGCCCGGGTCAAGCTCTCACCCTTGGACAGCTGGTCAAATTCCTTAAACTAATATCTCTGCCATTTGGTGAAAGAGGGTTTGGTGGTCCTAGTCAAATTGATAGCTACGTATTTTGAGCAATCACCCAAAGAAGAGTGGAACTCCCCCACCATTTTCTCCTCGACCTCGTCCTCAAAATTATGAGTAAGAATGTGGTTCCCCGAGATAATAAATTCCCTACAGCTAGTAATAAAGCAAATCCTTGAGACTTCTTAGCAATAGAGTAAGCCTTAAGACTGTTAATAGTGGTCAGAATACCTAGCCCATTAATAACAGCTCTCTGCGAGGGGGTGGATAAGACATGATCCACCCAGAGGCCCCATTCCTTTATGGCACCCCTATATGCCTTGACTTCAATATTGGAATGGGGAAAGTCACCCCTATCTACTCGTACCCTAAGTATTGAATCAGGTAAAACAATGGGAAAGTCAAAAGACTCACCTACACCCACTTGGGGTCGCTCGTTGATACTAGCCACGAAGTCCTGCTTGAAATTTTGAAGAGAAGTCATAAAGGTATCCTCCTTGCCAAAGTAAGGCGCCAATCGATAGAGGCCAAAATATCTATGTTGGATAGTAGCAAGATAATACCTTTGGGATTTGGGATAAACCACCGGCAATGAGGATGAAGTAGCGCCTATGGAGAGGAGACCCCTGAACGAGGAGGTCCCAGTTGGGGAAAGCAATCCAACAAGAGAGGAGATCTCAGCAGTGAGGGACCCCCTAGACGAGGAGGTCCATGTGACAGATGTGGTGATAGATGAGGAACCCTTCCTTGCAGACATCCCAATGGATGAGGAGGGACTTTTTGTATACACTCCAAGAGACGAGGAGATCCCCAAAGAAGGCATCTCAACAGACAAGCCTCCAAAACCCCCAGATTAAGAATTCAAAATTTTAGAAGAAACAATGGTAGATCCGGTGGCCAAAACCATCGAGATAGTGATGGAGATGGGCATCTCACCCACTAACACCACGCTGGTGGCAATGGTGATGGTGGAAGTAGGGTTTTGGGAAGATGAAGAGGCCATTTGGTTTGGTAAAAGAAGTAAGGAATGAAGGTGGCTATGGAAGCTTTGGACTTCTCCTCTCTCTCTCTCTAAAGAACTTGAGTTTTGAAAACAAATGACAAACTAAAAGGGAAGAAGAGTTAAGAAATGGGTTTTTATATCTTATTTAGATACGCGCAGACGACCAATCAAAAAGAGGATTGAATATTTTCCAAAGATGGGTTGTGTGTTCCCTAGGTGACACATTCTACCCCGAGACCATAAAATTAAGCTGAAGAGCCAGGACTAATTAATGAAACAGTAATGGTTCATATTCCAAGACATAATGAATCATAGCGAACAAAAACCTTTGGTATGCCTAGAACACATAATTTTGTACGAGGGGACTAATGTAGAGGGGTACACAATTAATAGCTCAAAGTCCTGGGAGAGAAGGCCCAATTGGCAAGGAAGGACTCACCATGAGAACCATCAAGAATTATAACATGGGAGAGGAGGGCCCGAAGCAAGGCTCCTCGCCCCAATTTTCCCAATGTTCACAGAATTAGAACTTGAGTGTAATACCCCGTATTTTCTGTGATATTTATTTTTGGGATTAATTGAATTATAAGTGTATTAATTGGAAATTAATTCGGATAAAAATATTAACGATATGTGAGTTAGTATTTGATTGTAAAGTGTATATTTGGCAATATATGAATATTGGAAATATTGAAATTGTCGCGAGATTGAAATACGGCAATTTGGGAAACTTCGATGGGACGCGTGTGACAGTCGCGTCAGGAAAATAATTATTTGAATTAAAAGTGAATTTTATTTTTATCACCCGTATGGTCATTTTGAGTGCACCAACGCGTCCGGAAGGGTCGAAATAGTCAGAAAACACTAGCCGGGGGTTAAGTTTGGGTCCCAGGGAATTATTGGGCCATACCGGTAACTTATAGGGGCATTTTGGTAATTTCGGAAATCTGGGGTTTAAAACCCACGAAAATTAGAGTTAATATCTGACTTAGTATTAACCCACTAATCCATGTTCTAACACCAACTTAGATAGTGGGCTACGGCAGAAGTTAGAAACCATAAAGATTGGCAAAAACCAACTCCACCTCCATTAACACCTTGAGAAGAACCTTGAGAAGAACTTGTAGAGAGAGAGAGAGAGGAAGAGAAGAATTCTGCAGAGAGAGAGAGAGAAAACAATCCAACTTTCAAGTTTCAACCTCAAATTCAGAGAAAGATTAAGGCAAGTGGTTTAATTACAATTGATTCAAAGCTATGTTTTTCCATATTTAGGAAATTATCGAATTTATCTTGGAAGATGATATAGACCCATGAATTGGAAGTTTAAAACTATGAATTATGTTAGGGACTGCATGTAGTAACAATCTGGACGAATTATGAACTCAGAATTTTGACCCTTGATGATTTAAAAACGGATTTTTGAAGAAGTTTATTAATTTTCTTGAGAGAAATAGTAATCTGGAATTCTTGATGAAGATTTGATCCGTACAAAGCCCTTGAATGATGAATTATTGGTTTTAGAATGTTATTAATGTTGTAGGATGGTTATATGATGATACTATAACTTTATATTAGAGATTCTTGCATTAAAATTATGTTTTGGGTTGATTTGGAAACTGCAAAACGAAGCAGTCCGTAACCATACCTGGTGCAATCGATCGATCGACATTCATCAGTCGATCGATCGACCACCATCGATCGATCGAAGGAAAAGGTCGATCGATCGACCTTCCCAGAATGAGTAAAGTTTTCCCTATTTTAAATTTTAATGGTGGTAACCCTTGGAAAATATTATTGGAGACCTTATGAATACCCTTAGACTTAAGGAAGACCAGTAGGCATGATTATGAAATTTGGACCTTTATTAGAATTTAATTTGAGGAATTATTCTAAACTAATGAAATTCGATAAGTGAGTAAATATTTGGGTTAATAGTGTAAATTTGAATAATTTGACGAAATGAGGTTTGGGGCAGAAGTAAGGACCTTAGGAATAAAGATGCTATACGTGGGAATAATAGGAACTTAATAATCTATTTTAGATAGGTTTTAAGTATCAGAAACTACGACGTGAGACGTGTCGACAATTTAACTTTTATATTATCGGGAGACGTAAAATATACAAGTTTGGAATAATGGTATAAGGATGTAGAGTATACCTTTATTAATATTGAATTATCTAAGTTCTGTGAATGCTTAGTATATGATTTCTATATGTATGACATACCTACCATACTTGCTATCACGGGAGGTTACGTTCGCTTAGGGCCTTCTTATCCTTGTGTTTCTCGGATTTAGATTGCTACCTTGAGGACATAGTTCAAGATAACGACTTATTTGTGAGTTAATAAGACAGTTGACTATGGAGCATAGGTATGTACGTGACCATGGATATGTTGAATTATGTTCGCCTCCATTTTTGTGTGTGGTGCTTATTCCAACAATTCCTGAGAGACTCGGAATTTGTAATCCTTATGTACGTGATGTACCGGGATGGATAGCAGAGTATGTGTGCACCGCAGCTTAGCCTTTGGGTGCTTGTATAGTATATTTATGATGTGAATAATAAACGGTTAAATGATAAGGAAATTGCAATGTTAAATTGTGAGTATAGTAATTGTAATATTATGAAAAGATAAAAGGGGACATTATCCATAAATGGTTTTGTTAATAATTGGGAATCCGAGAATTAAAGTAGAACTCTCTATTTAATTGTTAAGGTTGGAAATTAAACGTGAACCGAGTAGAAGTGTCAGAAACTCTTTGGAATTAGATAGTTATGAGATAACACATGAATGGGTACAGGAACGTTAGGAGTGCACAGTTAGACGAGAGGTGAGTATTTCATGTGAGAGCACGTCCTAACATGTATCTTGCATTCATTGTTTTAATTATTATTAAAGCACTTGCGGTTTTAAAATACTCTCCACAATAGGGCTCTGACCCGTTTGCTTTCAAATATATCTTTTTGTAAAAACTATTTTTAGGTGCCCAGCCACAAGGACACCATGCTTAGGATCCTCATTCAGGTGACGAGCTGTAGCGGTTTGTGGGAGTTATAGGACATTGATTATAGACGCTTCATCTATCTTGACTCTATACTCAGTATTTATCAGTTGTAGGGCATGTCGCCCATTTCTTGTAGAGGCATTTCATTTATTTCAGTTATTCAGAATTCAGACTTGTCTTATTATTTTTAGTTGTGGGATTGTTGTGAGGAGTTTTCCTCCGGACTTATTACTATTGTTGGTTATTTCATTACTTCGTTATGGTGAATGGTTTTATGTTGTACTTCCATTATTCTTTTTGGATGTTAATCAGATAACTTAAAATTTGGCAACTTACTTTTTATATACTAGGTGGTTAGTAATCTTTAAAATGTTTTCGACAGTGATGCTATTAACTGAATCAACTTGACATTTTGTATTGATTTTATAAAGGAGTAGCTACCCGGTATTTAATTAGTCGGGGTGTCACAGGTGGTATCAGAGCATCAGGTTCTAGTGTCCTTTAGGATCGGAACGGCTTATTATGTTTTCGCTGAGCTATCTTTGATTTCGAGCCCTATATTTTAGGACTGTTGTATTCTTTTATATATGCTACGTTATTCAGCTATTTTAAGTTTATAACTGCGAACTTATAGACTTTATTCTTATTTCAGAATGCCTCCACGACGTGCACCACGAATTCCTAGGAATGCAACGCCTGAACCACAGCCCGCACCAGTTCAGGGCACGATGAACGCCGCTGAGGTTGCAGCCATAGTAGCCCAAGCGGTAAATGCTGCATTAGCCGTAGTTCAGCAGGCGCCAGTTGCCGCGCCAGTTCAGCCTTATGCATTCCCGTCTGCCTGGGAACGTGTACGTGATGCTTTTCAGAAAGCACATCCACCGGAGTTTGATGGTAGCTCCGATGTGGTTGTTTCGAGTCAGTGGAGAAAGGATATAAAGAGGCACTTGAGGATGTATGAGTGCACTGATGTTCAGAGGTAGGTACTGACTACTTTTAAGCTAGTGGGATCTGCACTACAGTGGTGGGAGTCTATTACCACCGCAGAGGAGAGAGATACTCTCACGATTCAGGAGTTCTGGATGCGGTTCGACCGCAAGTACTTTCCGTCTGCTGTTCACACGGAAATGAGGAGGAAGTTGATGAACCTTCGATAAGAGGGTAAGACCGTGGACGAGTATGAGGCCGAGTTCACGAATCTGTTGAATATCGTTCCGGATGAGATACTGACAGAAAAGAAGAAGATTGAGAAATTCATAGATGGATTGACTTGGAGGATCCATCAACATTTATTGGGGAACCTCTCGTTGGCCACTTATTCTGACGTGGTTAACGCTGCATTGCTCCATTGCCAGGACCACGGCTTTCACTTGACAGAGGGGAAGCGATCAGAAGAGTCCAGCCATCAGGGCAGGAAAGGGGGAAATGGTGCCAGCGGGGCACAGTCAGCTCATGGTCAGTTTAGGCAGAGTGATGAGGGTTCCCAGTAGGGGGATCATAAGAGGTTCCGATTAGGGGGTAGATATTGGTAGTCTGGTATTACCTGCAGATATGGTTGTATTAGATATGCATGTTCACGATGGGATTATCGGTATGGATTGGCTCGCTGATTATAGAGCCATGATTGATTGTTTCGGTGGGAGCATTGTTTTTGCCATTCCGGGGCAAGAGATGTTTGTAGTGGCGATGCCTCGCCCAGAGGGAGGTTCGACCGCTCATTTGTACAACTTAAAGGAGGATACCTCTAAGGAGGTTGTGATTCCTTTAGATTCGATCCCAGTTGTCAGGGAGTATTTCGATGTGTTTCAGGAGATACCAGTCCTACCACCCAGTCGAGAGATAGACTTTGTTATAGACTTATTGCCAGATACGAGACCTATAGCACGCGCATCGTACCGTATGGCTCCAGTTGAGATGAGGGAGTTACGGGATCAGATTGAACAGTTGTTGGGTCAGGGGTTTATTCGAAGGAGTACTTCACCGTGGGGTGCCCCTGTGTTGTTCGTGAAGAAGAGAGATGGTTCACTGAGATTGTGTGTGGACTACCGGGAGTTAAATAAGGTCACGATACGGAATAAATATCCGTTGCTTCGAATCGATGACCTATTCGACCAGTTGAGAGGAGATTCTTGCTTCTCAAAGATTGAATTGCGATCTGGATACCATCAGTTGCGTATCAGGGAGGAGGACGTCTCGAAGACTGCATTTTTATCGAGATATGGTTCTTACGAGTTTCGGGTTATGCCATTTGGTTTGACCAATGCTCCAGCAGCGTTTATGGACTGGATGAATAGGGTGTTCAGGGATTTCCTAGATCAGTTTGTCATTATCTTCATCGATGATATTCTGGTCTACTCCCAGACAGAGGAGGAACACGCCGAGAATTTGAGACAAGTTTTGTAGACGCTACGTCAGAATGGGCTGTATGCAAAATATGAGAAGTGCGGGTTTTGGCTGAAGGAGGTCCAGTTTTTGGGACATATTATTTCCGACAGGGGAATATCTGTTGACCCGGGTAAGGTATCCGCGGTGAGGGAGTGGGGACAGCCCACGACACCGACTGAGATCCGTAGTTTCTTGGGCTTAGTAGGATACTACATGAGGTTTATTCGGGGTTTCTCCACGATAGCGGGTCCCATGACACATCTAACTCGTAAAGGTGTGCCGTTCATTTGGAGTGATGCCTGTCAGTTGGCATTTGATGAGTTGAAGGACAAGTTAACCTCAGCACCTGTGTTAGCATTACCGAGACCGGGAGTTGAGTATCTTGTTTACACCGATGCGTCCTTACAAGGACTTGGAGGTGTACTGCAGCAGGAGAGTCAGGCCATAGCTTATGCTTCCCGTAAGCTTAAGCCTCAAGAGAAGAATTACCCTACCCATGACTTGGAGTTAGCGGCAGTGGTATTTGCCCTTCGTATTTGGAGACATTACCTTTTGGGGGAGAAGTTTCGATTGTTCACGGATCACAAGTCCCTACAGTACCTATTCACGCAGAAGGAGTTGAATATGCGGCAACGGAGGTGGCTTGAATTCGTGAAAGATTATCAGTTCGATATCCAGTATCACCCGGGGAAGGCTAACGTGGTGGCAGACGCATTGAGTCGTAGGCCAGTAGATGAGGTGGCAGGGGTGTGGAAGGCCAAGTGGAAGGAGTTGGGACACCAGGATGCAGTGGCCCGATCATTCATGTCTGTGATGACCGTTACACCGCAAATTGTCACGAAGGTGGTAAAGGCACAGGCAAAAGATTCGTTCTGTCAGGAGAAAATAGTTCGATTACTAGCAGAGGGAGCAGAGTCCTATACCGTTAGCTCAGACGGGGGATTACGCTTCAATGGGAGATTGATAGTTTCGAAAGGGGAGGAATTGCGGCACGTGGTGATGGTAGAGTCGCACGGCTCACGGTTCGCGGTACATCCCGGAGGGGACAAAATGTACCAAGACATGAGGCAACAGTATTGGTGGAGTGGAATGAAGAGAGATATTGTCGTGTTTGTTTCAAAATGCGCCACTTGTCAGCTAGTTAAAGTGGATCATCAGAGACCGGCAGAACTTCTACAGCCATTGGAGGTTCCGATGTGGATGTGGGAGAGCATCTCCATTGACTTTATAACGGGGTTGCCTACGTCACAGAGAGGTCATGACTCCATTTGGGTAATTGTGGACAGGTTGACCAAAGTCGCTCATTTCCTACCCGTAAGGACAGACTACACAGCGGGACAGTATGCCCAGCTCTTCATTTCAGAGATAGTGAGACTTCACGGTGTGCCCCTAAATATTGTGTCTGACCGAGACAAGATATTTGTTTCACAATTTTGGGAGAGTTTTCAGGAGGCCATGGGCACAGAACTGCGGTTGAGTACGGCGTATCACCCGCAGACCGATGGGCAAACTGAGCGTACAAACCAGATGTTGGAGGATATTCTACGTATGAGTATCATTGACTTTGGGGGTGGATGGGAGCAGTATCTTCCACTGGTGGAGTTTTCTTACAACAACTCCTACCAGTTCACCATTGGCATGGCTCCATTTGAGGCATTGTACGGTAGACCTTGTCGTTCCCCATCATGTTGGTTGGAGGTGGGGGACAACAAACTACTTGGGCCGGAAGTGATTCAGGATACTTCGGCAAGGATCGAATTGATACGGAATCGCATTCGAGTAGCTCAGGATCGGCAGAAGAGCTATGCTGATGCGAAGAGATTCTTCAGGGAGTTCCAAGTGGGGGACCAAGTTTTGCTCAGAGTATCTCCTATGAAGGGGATCATGCGTTTCGGGAGGAAAGGGAAGTTGGCACCGAGATATGTGGGACCATTTCCTATTATTGATCGGGTTGGACCGGTTGCGTATAGGCTTGGATTACCGGAGCATTTACATCGGATTAAAGATGTATTTCATATTTCCTCGCTTAGGAAATATCTTGTAGACGATTTGGCTCATTCTCACATTGCTTTGGAGGACATCGATCTCCAGCCGGATAGATCCTACGAGGAGGGGCCGATTGCTATTTTGGACCGAAGTGAGCGAAAACTGCGGTCAAAGATAGTTTCATTAGTGCGTGTTCAGTGGCGACATCATAATGTCGAAGAGTCCACATGGGAGCGCGAGGATGAGATGCGCGAATGTTATCCAGAGTTGTTCTTACCAGGTACTTTCTAGTTCCGAATTTCGGGACGAAATTCAGTTATTAGGGGGGAAGTATGTAATACCCCGTATTTTCTGTGATATTTATTTTTGGGATTAATTGAATTATATGTGTATTAATTGGAAATTAATCCGGAAAAAAATATTAACGAGATGTGAGTTAGTATTTGATTATAATGTGTATATTTGGCAATATATGAATATTGGAAATATTGAAATTGTCGCGAGATTGAAATACGGCAATTTGGGAAACTTTGTTGGGACGCGCGTGACAGTCGCGTCAGGAAAATAATTATTTGAATTAAAAGTGAATTTTATTTTTATCACCCGTATGGTCATTTTGAGTGCGCCAACGCGTCCAGAAGGGTCGAAATAGTCAGAAAACACTAGCCGGGGGTTAAGTTTGGGTCCCGGGGCATTATTGGGCCATACCGGTAACTTATACGGGCATTTTGGTAATTTCGGAAATCTGGGATTTAAAACCATGAAAATTAGAGTTAATATCTGACTTAGTATTAACCCACTAAGCCATGTTCTAACACCAACTTAGATAGTGGGCTACGGGAGAAGTTAGAAACCATAAAGTTTGGCAAAAACCAACTCCACCTCCATTAACACCTTGAGAAGAACCTTGAGAAGAACTTGTAGAGAGAGAGAGAGAGAGGAAGAGAAGAATTCTGCAGAGAGAGAGAGAGAGAAGACAATCCAACCTTCAAGTTTCAACCTCAAATTCAGAGAAAGATTAAGGCAAGTGGTTTAATTATAATTGATTCAAACCTATGTTTTTCCATATTTAGGAAATTATCGAATTTATCTTGGAAGATGATATAGACCCATGAATTGGAAGTTTAAAACTATGAATTATGTTAGGAACTGCATGTAGTAACAATCTGGACGAATTATGAATTCAGAATTTTGACCCCTGATAATTTAAAAACGGATTTTTGAAGAAGTTTATTAATGTTCTTGAGAGAAATAGTAATTTGGAATTCTTGATGAAGATTTGATCCGTACAAAGCCCTTGAATGATGAATTATTGGTTTTAGAATGTTATTAATGTTGTAGGATGGTTATATGATGATACTATAACGTTATATTAGAGATTCTTGCATTAAAAGTATGTTTTGGGTTGATTTGGAAACTGCAAAACGAAGCAGTCCGTAACCATACCTGGTGCAATCGATCGATCGACATTCATCAGTCGATCGATCGACCACCATCGATCGATCGAAGGAAAAGGTCGATCGATCGACCTTCCCAGAATGAGTAAAGTTTTCCCTATTTTAAATTTTAATGGTGGTAACCCTTGGAAAATATTATTGGAGACCTTATGAATACCCTTAGACTTAAGGAAGACCAGTAGGCATGATTATGAAATTTGGACCTTTATTAGAATTTAATTTGAGGAATTATTCTAAACTAATGAAATCCGATAAGTGAGTAAATATTTGGGTTAATAGTGTAAATTTGAATAATTTGACGAAATGAGGTTTGGGGCAGAAGTAAGGACCCTAGGAATAAAGATGTTATACGTGGGAATAATAAGAACTTAATAATCTATTTTAGATAGGTTTTAAGTATAAGAAACTACGACGTGAGACGTGTCGACATTTTAACTTTTATATTATCGGGAGACGTAAAATATACAAGTTTGGAATAATGGTATAAGGATGTAGAGTATACCTTTATTAATATTGAATTATCTAATATGTGTGAATGCTTAGTATATGATTTCGATATGTATGACATACCTACTGATATGACAAATATAGCACCCCGCCGCGGAAAGGTACTCATACATGGTCGGGCTTATAGGCCGCGGCCCTAACCAACAGGGTGCGGCCCTAACCAACTCGCGTTACATACACAGGCCGCGGCCCCTCCCTTGGAGGGCCCGACACCTTCTGTTCAGCATATGGTGCCGCACTTATCATCTATCTTATAGGCCGCATCCCTCTCCACTGCAACCAACTACGGACCATGTGCTCATAGCACGTGACACCTCACATCACTCTTATAAATAGAGGACCGCACCTCGAAATAAGGGATGGATTTCCTCTCCTCTGGAACAGTCTCTACAACGTTTGCTTAAGCCTCGCACGGCTCTCCCCGTACGACCTCAACATACGACTTGGGGGCTACGTGGCCTGACCTCCGGCACACCCGGAACCTCGACAGCCATGTATTCTCCCTATTTCTCATACTTGTACGCCTCTCTAGGCAGGTTTATATTGTAAAGTGCATCGTATATAATGAGAACGGAGCAACACAGTGGACGTAGGCCTATTTTAAGGGCTGAACCACTCTATACCTTGTTTTCTATCTATTTACTTGCTTTATCAACTTATTCTACACTTACACTTGATCTGCTGGTACGAGATCTACCTGTGTACGATTTCTCGTATCATCAGTTTGGCGCCGTCTGTGGGAACGAGATATTTCAATCTTGTTTCTCTACATTTTGAGTTCATAAACACCTTATATTACACATGGGGATCCTTTGGATCAGAATCTCATGTGTGAATTTTGGTTAGTTGAGCTCTGCTTCATATTCACCCCTTTGATGGTTATTTCTCAAGTCCAGATCTACTCTTGGACCTCTGTTTCATAACTTTAAATCTGTTTTGCATTCCCCGATGATATCGTTCCACCTAGATGGTGCTGAAAAGCACGATGGGTTTTAACCCCAAAAAGATGAACGATTAGGGAAGGATTGTACCTATTCCTGTTTTATTGTACATGGCCTGTGATCTAGGGTTTATCGTTCAAGCTGTGCCACTTTGTGCATCGAGAGGTTATGTCCTCATGAACAAACCCAAGTAGGTATGCTTTCTGTAAGCGCCGGGAGGAAAACTCGGCCCTCAGGAGTAAGTGTGATTGCTCCTTGCTGCCTATGAGGGGATGCGACTAGACAGTGAAAATGTCTTATGGCCGCGGCCTCTACCAGCGTAGCTGTTTAACAAGCTTCAAAAATTGCGAAGCGGAATCGGAGGAGCACTGGCCCTAAATTGGAATCAATTTAGGCCGCGGCAGTATATCTGTGTGCTATGGCCGGCGGCCGCGGCAGTAAGCCCATGTGGCAGTGCAAACGCTGCATCCCCATTTTTCTACTTGGTTACCCCACTATTTGTGAGATTACTTACTGGTGTTAGTTTTGTCTCAGATTATATATATATTTTGTAAAAGACTAACAAAAGCAGAGGATGGAAGGAGAGTCCAGTCAAAGCACAGAAGTCAAAGACGAAATTGTGCAGCTGTACAGCCATCTCAACCATCTGTATGACAGCCATGCCTCGCTCCAGACCCAGGTCAACTAGGGTACTCATGCTAGAAGCCGCGGCCTCACCCAATACGGGCGCGGCACTCATCTCAGCAGCACCCGCGTGCTTGACGACCGCGGCATCTTCAAAGGATGCAGCTGTAGAGGCAATCAGCGGCCAAAAGAGGAAGGCAGAGAAGAAGTCAGGGCCCTACACCCCGCTGGCCTACCCGATTGAAGTGATACTTGAGTACATCAAGGAAGATCAACTTTTGAGGTGGCCAGAAAAGCTGAAAACTCCGCCCCACAAGAGAAACAAAGCCGCTCAGTGCCAATTCCATCAGGACCATGGCCACGAAACGGAGCAGTGCTACGCTCTGAAGGATGAGATCGAAAGACTAATTGGGCAAGGGATGCTGAGGAGGTTCCTCAAGAATGATTAAAGGCTGCAGCCAGACCTAACATAGGCCGCAGGCCACATCTCTCCCTTAGTTTTTCTGTTTTTCAGATCTTTCTGTTTATGTTTGAGGAAGCTCATTACAGCCTTTATCTTCAAGATTTTATGTTTTATTAGCAAAGTCATCAGCTGAAACATACATATATAAATATATGGATTAGCAAATTTTGCCATATCTCATTCCTCTCTTGTTTTCATAATTTGTCATCTCACAAGAAGACCTTTTGTCTTAAACAGATTCCAAGGGAAGAATAACACATTATCTTGGAAGATTATTACTATTTTGGGATGCACCTATGGAGGGATTGCTGTCTTAATTAGCTCAAAAGTTCCCCTCACGATGTGCAACTGTATCTTATCATATGATGATTACAATCATGAAAGCGTCCGAGGATTCAAGGAGCTTTTATTAGCCACGGGGGCTTACAATGCCTGTTCTCATCTCTTGGGACGCGTCATCAAGCCGGGAGGCTTATAATCTCTGGCTATGGAGGGCTTTGTGTATATCAGTAGCTGTGGGCGGCTTAATAACATAGCCCAGCCTGGAGAGGCTTGATAATGTCTCACACATTAGCTGTGGGTGGCTTCATAACATAACCCAGCCTGGAGAGGCTTGATAATGTCTCACACATTAGCTGTGGGTGGCTTCATAACATAACCCAGCCTGGAGAGGCTTGATAATGTCTCACACATTAGCTGTGGGTGGCTTCATAACATAACCCAGCCTGGAGAGGCTTGATAGTGTCTCATATATTAGCTGTGGGCGGCTTAATAACATAGCCCAGCCTGGAGAGGCTTGATAGTGTCTCGTATATTAGCTGTGGGCGTCTTAATAACATAGCCCAGCCTGGAGAGGCTTGATAGTGTCTCATATATCAGCTGTGGGCGGCTTAATAACATAGCCCAGCCTGGAGAGGCTTGACAGTGTCTCACACATCAGCTGTGGGTGGCTTCATAACGTAACCCAGCTGGGAGAGGTTTGATAGTGTCTCACATGTTAGTGCTTGGTGACATGACCCAGCGCGAGAAGATTGGGAAACACCAGCATATGTCTACAAAGGCACATCGTTCAGATGAACCGGAAATGTGCCGCACCCCACCGGTACGGTTGCAGAGCTCTAAGAGCCACTCATCCATGAAAGCGCTGAGACACTAACATCTAGAGGCATGAGAGGGTTACAATGTCGAATGCCACGGTGGAAGAGAATCAATTGTACCAAGTCTAAGGGAAGAGTTTGCTTCATGATTCATGTTGATTGTGGGACAACAAAAGGCAAACAGTTCAGACAACTGGGTGCAATGAAGGCGGATGGAGACGCATGCAATCAGCAAGTCCCAGCCTTGAAATCAGGACCGCGGCAACCAGGCGAAGACATTTATATGGCATGGCATAATGAAGAGCCGCGTCTTGCACACAGCTACCTCGTGACCGCTAAATCCTTACTTCAAAGACGTCGCACTATCTATATGTCCGCGGAAATGGGATTTTAATCAATATACGAATTCGATCTCTGTCCGCGGACTTAAAATATTATGTTTATCTGGACACGGATGCGTTTTCAAATATGCGGCAGTTACGATGAATCATTCATTATAAACAGGCAATGTAAGAGAGCAAGGAATGGAAAGATAAAAATCATGTACAAAATAGTCAATATGGCCGCAGCCTTGATATTAATATTCAAGATTACAGAAAGGAGGCCGCAGCCACAAATGCAGATTACAAAAAGAAAGGACGCAGCCCTGAATTAATGATGAGCTCCAGAAATGGACTGAATTTAAGAGGCTGCGTCATCATCTTCATCATCATCTCCTTCCGCAGCCGCTGCTTCGGCCTCCGCCTTCATCCTTGCCCTCTCTTCCGCCGCGGACTTAAGCTCAGCGATGCACTCATGATGCTCGGCATCGCTCAACTTCCAGGCCAGGACCCTCTCCTTGGTTTCGGGGAAGTTCTTTACAAATCTCTGCCGCAGCTCCTGGTAGCCGCGAAGGTAAGCCCTGTTGTTGACAATAAAGAAGTCCTTGGAGCCTTTAAATGACTCCACGGCGTGATCTATGGCAAGCTGGAGGGATTCACCATGATCAGCCTCCAATCTTTTTATTTCCGCGGCGTGGCTTGCTGCATCCTGGGCAGACTTGGACTCCAGCTCATATTTCTTTTGAAGAAATATAAGCTTGTTATTGGCAATCTCTGCAGCTTGGGTAGCTTCCGCTGTTTGAGCCTGCGAGGCTTTTAGGGATTCCGCGGCTTGTATGAAATTTTGCTCCGCTTCCTCCCTTTCCTGGTATGCCTTCTCCAAGTTCATTTTTACCGCCTGAAGAGCCGCGGCAGCAGAACTCTTCCCAGCTTCAAATGAAGAGGTCCGTGCAGCCTGCAAGTCCGCGGCATGGGCACTCTTCTCGATCTCCTTCAGCCTGTACAAGGCCTCGTACTTCCTCTTCTGAACAACAATCACATCCGCGGCCTGAAATAAAGAGGAAATATGAAAAATACATATGGTGCAAAAGTTGAAAGAATGACGACAGGTACGTACCCTCAGAAGGCTGTGGAGGCCGCAGTCCTCTAGGTCTTCATGATCTTCGCCAACTAACCTATCTAGGTCCGCGGCATCCAGTGCACGCTTCATTCTCCGTGCAGCCTTTGCAGTGGTGTCCCAAGAGGAATTGGGGTCGGGCTGCCTCAATTGGGGTCTTGGTCTTCCTTCAGGCCCGGACTCTCCGCGGAATTGTGGGGGCGGCAAGTTAGCGTTAACCCCCACAACAGCTGGCGGTGGAGGAGATGATGGATGAAGGGGCACATCGGTTGACATCAAGCCCACCGCAGCCAGGTTTTCCCCTATGTCGTCATCGAATTGGTCATGTGGAAGGCCGTCATTAACCACCTGCTCTGCGGCAGGATCAGTCGCCTTATTTGCAGTGACCGCGGCTTGGGCAGCATTATTTTCTTCGGAGGGAGCAGTGGCAGGTCCCTTGGCCTTGGATCTCTTCCTTTTTCTGCTCCGCGCAGTATTATTGAGGACCACCGCGTCCTCGTCCATCTCCGCCAATTGTGCGTTAAGCAACTCCCTGTCCACTTCCTCACCTGAAAGGGAGAAACAATGTTAAGCACAAGCATTTGAAGAACTCAAAAATCAAGTTGTAATCCGCAGATTAAAAGTTACCTTCCACGGCCATTTTCAGGGGGATCGACTTATTAGGGAAGAAGCCTGCGTTGAATATAGTGGCAGAGGTCACTAGAGTGCTGAATCTCTTCTTATCAGCAGAAACAGCCGCGGCTTCGGCAACTCTCCTCTCCTGCCGCGGGTTGAGTTGCAAATTGTCAAGGACTGCAGAAGACATTACAAGGGTTAGTATAAAAAAGTGGCAAATTATAAATAGGGGACGCGGCTATTAAAAAGATACCTAGTTTGGATGGGGTCCCCCATCGCTGCGGCATTTGAAAAGACCTCTCCCTCTCATTCTCTTCAGGGTGGAACTCCCACCCCTCTCCAGAAAGGAAAAAGTACTTCCCTTTCCAGTTCTTTACACTGGTTGGCCTCCCAGTATATAGGGTCTCATCCCTGCCGCGGATGGAAAGGTAGTAGTAGCCCGCGAACTTTACAGAGTTCTCTTTCGGGCGGTAGAAATGGAAAAACTCCGCGGGAGTAATGTCCTTTTTGAACAAATTCTCCCAAAGAACGACCGCGGCAAGAACAGCTCTCCAGCCGTTGGGATCTAACTGGGCTGGGGCCAGTTTCATAGTTTGAAAAAGTCGACGGATGGGAACAGGAACAGGCAACCGCAGCCCGTAAATAAATGCATGAAGTGGAAAGCATATCCCATCAGTGAGTGCCGTGCACGGCCTTTGGTTCGCGGCAGGAGCTGAGCATATCAAATTTGATGGAAATTCGAAGGACTCCGCTACCTGGTCGACCCAATCTTGGGTCATGATGCTGTGGATGCCAAGAGCAGCTAAGGGTCGCTCAGCCCTCCCAGACGTACCAGCTGGGGGGTCTCTAGATTCCGCGGCAGTACCTCCTGCCCCCAGTGGATGATTGCTCGAATTGGCTTCTTCCTCCATCGGCACGGACTGAGAATCAAGCTTAGAATCAGAGTCCGCGGAATCAGAATCTAATGTTATGCAGTTGGGGCAATCCTTCAATTGGCAAGACCCTATTGATCTTAAGGGGGGCACGAAAGAGAGTTCAGGAGGAGAAGTCCCAAAGTGCTTTGCCCAAAAGCCCTTCAGAAAGTTGTCTGGGTCAAAGCTCATATGGCTGCAGCAGTACCTGAAAAGCAGAGACCGCAGTTAGGTGCCGCAGCCAATATGGTCCTAAAAAGCTCCTAGGAAGCCCCGGCAGGATTATTAATATGATTAAAGTGGAGTAGCAAGATGGGCTAAACATGCCAAGTGTTGGGTTCTAGAGCCCTAAAGGATGTTTGTAGCCGCGGACTAAAGTTATTGAGATGAAGACAAATTCTGGGTAGCCGCGGAACCTAATCTAAAACTGAGTCACTACAGGCTGCAACCTTTATTTAATACTGGTTACAACCCTTATTTACTACATGCCGCAGATGATTTTTATTAAGCAATGAAGGATATGTTGACTGAGCAGCTCTAAGTTATTTAAGAAATTATTTCACTCCGCGGCCTCAAACACAAACAGGTAATTACTTCAGCAGTGGTAAATCCGAAGATCAAAACCCTAGAACACTCAAGAACACAATGGGAACTCAGAAGCCCTAAAGTTTAACCCTAAACTGCAACATTGATGTTCTATTCAAAACCTATTACCCAGTACAAATCCCAAAACAACTATGCAGAAAAGAGCATGGCAAATCTAATACGAAGGAGAATACATGATTCTAGGTTGAGATATTTACGAATGCAGAAGTTAAAGAACTGTTAAAAGGTTGATGGGTGGAAAAGTTACCTTTTAATGAAGAAACCGGCGGTGCTCAGCCTTCAACCACCACGGAACCGCCACACACCGCTTTCGAAAGTCGCCGAAAAACGCAAGAACAAGGAGGAACAGAATTCTCTCAAGGTTTCGAAAATGTAAAGAAGTCCACGGCCAGAAGCCATTTATATAAGGGAACGCGGAAGATGAAACGTCGCCTCGATCAGGCCGCGGCACGTCATGCAACACCGCTGCCTGGGATCAAACAGGCCGCAACATAATTCAATAAGCACGAAACATCTCTCAGCATCCGCGGTTGGTACATAATTCAGCCGCAGCCCCAACATTCTACCAATTGGCACTACGGCTTGGGGGCTTATTGATATGACAAATATAGCACCCCGCCGCGGAAAGGTACTCATACATGGTCGGGCTTATAGGCCGCGGCCCTAACCAACAGGGTGCGGCCCTAACCAACTCGCGTTACATACACAGGCCGCGGCCCCTCCCTTGGAGGGCCCGACACCTTCTGTTCAGCATATGGTGCCGCACTTATCATCTATCTTATAGGCCGCATCCCTCTCCACTGCAACCAACTACGGACCATGTGCTCATAGCACGTGACACCTCACATCACTCTTATAAATAGAGGACCGCACCTCGAAATAAGGGATGGATTTCCTCTCCTCTGGAACAGTCTCTACAACGTTTGCTTAAGCCTCGCACGGCTCTCCCCGTACGACCTCAACATACGACTTGGGGGCTACGTGGCCTGACCTCCGGCACACCCGGAACCTCGACAGCCATGTATTCTCCCTATTTCTCATACTTGTACGCCTCTCTAGGCAGGTTTATATTGTAAAGTGCATCGTATATAATGAGAACGGAGCAACACAGTGGACGTAGGCCTATTTTAAGGGCTGAACCACTCTATACCTTGTTTTCTATCTATTTACTTGCTTTATCAACTTATTCTACACTTACACTTGATCTGCTGGTACGAGATCTACCTGTGTACGATTTCTCGTATCATCACCTACCATACTTGCTATCACGGGAGGTTACGTTCGCTTAGGGCCTTCTTATCCTTGTGTTGCCCGGATTTAGATTGGTACCTTGAGGACATAGTTCAAGAGAACGACTTATTTGTGAGTTAATAAGCCAGCTGACTATGGAGCGTAGGTATGTATGTGACCATGGATATGTTGAATTATGTTTGCCTCCATTTTTGTGTGTGGTTCTTATTCCAACAATTCCTGAGAGACTCGGAATTTGTAATCCTTATGTACGTGATGTACCGGGACGGATAGCAGAGTATGTGTGCACCGCAGCTTAGCCTTTGGGTGCTTGTATAGTATATTTATGATGTGAATAATATACGGTTAAATGATAAGGAAATTTCTATGTTAAATTGTGAGTATAGTAATTGTAATATTATGAAAAGGTAAAAGGGGATATTATCCATAAATGGTTTTGTTAATAATTGGGAATCCGATAATTAAAGTAGAACTCTCTATTTAATTGTTAAGGTTGGAAATTAAATGTGAACCGAGTAGAAGTGTCAGAAACTCTTTGGAATTAGATAGTTATGAGATAACACATGAATGGGTACAGGAACGTTAGGAGTGCACAGTTAGACGAGAGGTGAGTATTTCATGTGAGAGCACGTCCTAACATGTATCTTGCATTCATTGTTTTAATTATTATTAAAGCACTTGCTGTTTTAAAATACTCTCCACATTCGGGCTCTGACCCGTTTGCTTTCAAATCTATCTTTTTGTAAAAGCCATTTTTAGGTGCCCAGCCACAAGGACACCATGCGTAGGATCCTCATTCAGGTGGCGAGCTGTAGCGGTTTGTGGGAGTTACAGGACATTGGTTATAGACGCTTCATCTATCTTGACTCTATACTCAGTATTTATCAGTTGTAGGGCATGTCGCCCATTTCTTTTAGAGGCATTTCATTTATTTCAGTTATTCAAAATTCAGACTTGTCTTATTATTTTTAGTTGTGGGATTGTTGTGAGGAGTTTTCCTCCGGACTTATTACTATTGTTGGTTATTTCATTACTTCGTTATGGTGAATGGTTTTATGTTGTACTTCCATTATTCTTTTTGCATGTTAATCAGATAACTTAAAATTTGGCAACTTACTTTTTAAATACTAGGTGGTTAGTAATCTTTAAAATGTTTTTGACAGTGATGCTATGAACTGAATCAACTTGACATTTTGTATTGATTTAATAAAGGAGTAGCTACCCGGTATTTAATTAGTCGGGGTGTCACATTGAGTTAGGAGGTCCCCAAAAAAGGCTCCACGCCCCCAATTTTCCCAAAGGTCACAGAATTAGAACTTGGACGAAGAGTGCGCCCCAAAAAGGTCTCCTAGCCCCCAATTTTCGTAAAGGTCACAGACTAAGAGATGGAGCAAGGAAGACCCTAAGAAAGGTCTACTTACCTCAATTTGTACAAAGTTCACAATATTAGAATTTGGGCGAGGAGGCCCCCAGAAAGGGCTCCTCGCCCCAATGGACGTCAAATTCACAGATATTGAACTTGGGTTAGGAGGCACACCAAGAAGGGCTCCTCATCCCAAAATGCCTAGATGTCACAAATTGGGAATTTGAATGAGGAGGCCTATCAGAAAAAGCTCCGTGTCTCAAACATTTCAGAAAATAATAGAAATGAAGCTTGGGTGAGGAGGCCTAGCATGGGCGGTTCCTTGCCCCAAATATTCCAAAAGTCACAAAAATATAGTCGTAACACCCCCAATTTTTATTATTTAATTAATTAATTAATTGGAATATTCGAAAAAAATAAATTTTTGGATTTAATATTGGCTAAATATATTGGTTATGATTTTAGAAGAATAAAACTTCAAGCAGAGTTAAAATCGGAGTTAAAACGGATTTTATATGAATTTTTAAAAATTTGTCCCTTATAAATTTTTTAGTCGAACTAACAGTTTTTCTGGGAGATCGATCGATTGACGCCAGGGTCGATCGATCGATCCATTCAGTCATCGTGCGGTGCAAGTTGTTTTTAATTGGAGTTTGTTTAGGATTAGGGATCCTAATCATTATATAACCTTAGTAATCCATAGGGGGGCTTCTCATAATCACTTTTTCTCAATTTTTTCACCAGAGAACACTTCCAAATATTTTTCCTCTCAACCATAATCATTAACCTTCAACACAATCAAGTTTTGGCAGGCTTAATTGGGGTTTAATCAAGTTTGTTCAAGAACACTTCTTCGCTAATTTTTCGAGAGGAATCCATATTTCTAATCATATTTTCAACACGATCTTCACAAGTATGAATACTCTATTCTTTTTCTTTAGCATTATGCATTTTAAGTGTCACCTAAATAATTAATTACATGTTTTCTTAAAAACAGTTAGTAACTTAATTAGAAAAAGTGGACACAAACTATGGGGCTGTTATTATAAAATCTTTTAATTTGAATAATATTCATAACCCTTTGGGTACATAGGATTCATGAGTGATTTTGGGTTTTATTGGTGTAGGTTGCTTGTAGAAAAACCCTAGTTTTAAAATAAATGGATTTGGGGGCGTATAACTAATGTTATTTGTGTTGAGATAATGAAATTGGAATTTTAATGTTTTAAATATTGAGATAGTGGTATATTTAATTCAAAATAATTAAATAAGATTAATTGGATGTTTATGATGAGGTGATAATTGAGTTAAGATTTAATTGAATTGGACTATCATGTGTAGTTTTATATGTTGATTAATTATGCTTGTTTGTGCGACTTGTGGTATTATTAAATATCATTACGACGACGGGTTGTGAGGTATTATTGCTCTCCTTATATTTTAGGATGCCTTCTAGTTATGGGACTAGTAGGTAGGCCTTTTAATGATTTAAGCCTTCTAGGTATGGGACTAGTAAGGGTGGATTATCGCGTTTTTATCATCTTGGGGTTGGGCTTACTTTTGATACTTTATCGTCGTTACGCTAGCCTAGGAATGAGACTAGGTCGAGATTTAAGTTAGAAATTCTTCCTATATATAGGGTAGGACGTATTGATAACTTGGGGACCCTTAAGTATGGGACTAAGGGGTATTTTGAGGATCTCATATCTATTAAAAGGGTGGGGTAATTTATAAATTGAGAAATTGAGAATTAATGCCTAAGATAAAAACGGGTATTAAAATTTGTGGCGACATTATGTGTTGAGGCCGACAGTTTAAACGGGTCAGAGGGTGATTTATGTCGTGGCATGTGTGGAACCTTGTCATGTGTCGGGGCCGACAGTTTAAATGGGTCAGAGGGCGATTGATAAGGGGAAGTGCGACACTTTAATAAAAAGTGAGAACAATAATAAAAATTGGTTAATTTAATAAATTAACATCGTGGGACTTGGGAATTTTAAAATCATATAAGTGTGCCTTTTAAATGGGGATCTCTACGGGTAGTTAGTAATTTATATTTATTGCGTTTAATTATCCCGTTTAATTTAAAATATTCTATTGTGATATTTGTTGCGTATAATGCTACTGTATGGATTCAAGGATCCTATTTGAGGGGAGTAGTGTATATTCTTTCTCGGGGCTTTGGCTCTGACCCATGCGTTGGCTAATCTTTTTCAGGATTAGAATTGGAGAAGCTGTATAAGTTTATCGGAGTTATTGTTTGGAGGTGCAACATGAGCTGAATTACCTTATTTCTTTGTTTTAGTTTATACTTTCCTTTCAGTCGTATTTCATTACGAGACTCAAGTAAGATATTTATTGGGCCATTCGGTTCCAAAGTTGTTTATGGGTTTTATTTCAGTTATTCAGATTTGGATCTTTATTCAGATTTTATTTAATCATTATTGGAGATTGGTTTTATTCGGAGTTAGCATGTGACGGATGTTTTATCGCTTAGTTATTTATGATCATTGGATATTGATTCAATTATCTTATGGATTGATTAATTTATGTCTCATATCTATCTCATACTAAGAATGGTATTTATTTAGTTCACGCCCAACGTAGTTCGGTGGTAGTCTGGCCACCCCGTCTGTTGGATTTTGCGGTGTGTGACAGCAGTATGAATGAGGAGTCTCGCCATGAGGATCTCCTCATCCCCAGAAATCATTCTTCTTATATAATAGAACAAGTGGGCAAGGAGATCCACCTAGATTGACCTCCTCCCCAAGATTTGTTACTCACATGAATGTTAAAGCACTAACATGTTACTTTCTTATAGAGGTAGCCTAGTTAAGTAAGCAGGGATCAAAAAGGTAAGTTGGGATCTCTTGGTAATTTTGGATTGTTGGTTGAGGAAGAAGGTTTGTTGATAAAGCTCAACAACTTAGCACTTTAAGATTAAGAGAACACAAGTAGATAGACCCTAGAGGTCACCCATTCCTTACACAATTCACAGCCAGTCATAATTGAAGTGCGCAACCAAGGGGTTTCTCACAAGAAATGAAAAATTTATAAAATGATGTTGGAGGAGGTGTTCCTTGAGAATTCTCCTCAAGTTTGTATAATATTTTAGAGGAGGTGGTCCTAGAAGCTGTGACACCCCGCCTAATTAACCCCGGGTGATCAGTCCTAAATTAAATTAGAACAGGTTCCTCAGTTGGTTCTTTCTTAACATCACTGTCTCCTTTTTAATTACTAACCACATACGTGAGAAAATTAGACTGGTTCCAAGTTTTATCTTTCATTAATTTAATGAAATACTCACGCGGAAACAAAATAATTTAACAATCACAATTAACTAAATCCACCATTCACATCTAAATAATTGACCGATTAAACCATCGGCTCAAATCCAACAAAAGTAAAGACAAGTAATAAATCTCAACAAGTCTGACATAAGTACTGAATAAAACAGTGAGCGACATGGTAACTGATAGGAAATTTCTACAATAGAAATGAAAAGAACGAAGCGCCTATCAAACTCCCGCAACATCCACATGTGCTGAGCAACGGATCCCTGGAATGAGTCAAGTCTGGCGTCCCTGTGGCTGGACACCTAAAAGGTTTTTAAAAGTTTTTATAGAAAGGGTTAGTACCCGAAGCATTTGGAAAACATTTAGCAAATGATTAACTTGCAGTAATAAATATGTATGCATGCTTTTCATATTTTAGTTAGTGTTGCGCTCCCTTGAGGACCTCCTCACCCCTCCTCTACTGCGCACTATTATCGCCTTAATTAATTTTCCTAGTCATTTATCCCATAACTAGATAACGGATATAGCCCCTTGAAACCACCCTACTCTAACCGAGTACGCCAAAATTATGATTTCTAAGTTATTTTCAACATTAACTTAATTAATCATTTTCCTTTTTATATTCATATAAATTTCACATCCATTATATATGATACAATTCACAGCCTGTATTAATTTACCCGTATATAATTATTTAACTCATTATATATGTATAGTCATATTACAACATTCACATATATGTTGGAATAATAATTAATAACGGATATCTTCCTGAGTAATAACTCACCGGATGTATATTATCTAACGTACTATCCCACTATGTGTATTCACATAACCTAGTTACCCCAAGTCAGAATTTCTCAATAACTTGGTAAAATAGCATAATTATAGGAGGCAGTCATATTCGTTCCCTGGAAGTGAGATGCCCCTTACCCATATAATGGACGCTATGATCTGGGGATATACTCACCCTACTCCTTAAGCTAGGGGATTCACCCTTTACGCACAACCTCCCCTGATAGCAGAGTATATATGATAGTAATATCTAGTCACTGATATTAATGCACACACCATATATACATATATATACTATCGAACACCGTATATATATATAAAAATAAAACACCCCGGCTATACCATGTACTAAGTCCGTAACATAGTCCTATACAATTTATCATGAGTTTATGGCCCAACTTTGATTATTAATTAATTGCACATTAATTAATTAAATTACTTTTGGTGTCGCTCCAACTAATATATTCGGACTCGCTCTCGTGGCCTGAAATAAAATAATACCCAAGTCCAAATCCCCGACTCCAAATTAATTAGTTTTAAATCTAAATTAATTTAACCCCTTGGTATCCCTACCAATATACCCAAACTCGCCCGCTCGATCCGTGTTTAATTATTTTAGAATATTCTTCCCAAATTTTCCATAACGTGTTACACATCAATTCCTCCCAACCCCAATTACTTTCCTTCATTTTTGTTATGAATTAATGTTCCATACTTATTTCTCACTAACTAAAGTATGGGGGATAATTTCTAATTAATTTCCCTTATATGTTAAAACTGGCGTAAATGTCAAAAATCCCGACCATCGATCGATCCCAGCCATCGATCGAACAGTCTTCTCCGAGTCCCTGTTTCAGCCATGGACGAAACCTTAAATTCCCAACTCCTTCTACAGTCCAACCCAAGCCTTCTCATCAATATAACACGTCAAGAACACCATAAGGGACACCCATAAAGTCCCCAAATCCCGTTTAATTTATGTTCTCTACTATTTTTCTGAATTGGGGAAAAAGCCGAGTCATTCGTAAATCAGTCACAACATCAAATCACCAACTCAATTTCTTTCATAATTCGTTTGGGTTTATTACAAATAAGGCAAATATCTGTTCAAAAACATGTTACACCATAAATTCCTACACCAATTCTCATCTTGTGTTCCAATTACAAAACCCCCCATTTTTGCACCCATTTATCCCCAAAATGAATTTTAGGTATCCACATCACATAAATATGAATTGAAAACATAATTAAATGCTACAGCAAGTTAACCACTTGCCTTATGGTTTCGTAAGGTCTGATATGGAGTTGTGATTCTCAAGATTGAAGATGAAATCCCCTCTTTTGCCTCTTTCCTTTGTCCCCCAAATTGACTTTAACTGCTTCTTAGGATTTTCTCTCCCACTAAGTGTTTTCTAATCTCCAATTAGTTGTTCTCTTTTTCCTTTTAATTATGTAATTATGCTTAATCCCATTTTTTGCCTAATGGGCTGAGCCCTAGTGACCAAAATACCCCCGTGTATGCCTAAAAACGTTATGTTCCCCGTTTACTATCCCCGGGCACACTTTTCTGACTATCTCAGCCCATCAGGACTCAAACGTACACTCAGAATTGGTATCCAAATTAATTTATAAAAATCCTTATCTCACACCCAAATTAGTCTATACTGACTCCCGGTTGAGATAACTAAATGCCCCATCACTAATACCCGTAATGACGTAAACAATTTATTACTATTCACATAGTGATTTAAATTTCCCTAAATATTAACCATTTACTCTCCAATTAACATTTAATTAAATATTATCATAATTGTTTCAATTAAATTACGACACACAAGTAATTCGAAATTTCTCGAATTAATTAAATATTAAATGCACAAAATACGGGGTGTTACAGAAGCTCCTCCTCAAGTTTATAAAATATTTTAGAGGAGGTGGTCCTTGACCCCCTCCACAAGTTTACAAAGTTTGTACAGCAAGTAAACGTTTTAAAAGATATTTACCAAATCAGATATTTTGTCTTCAAGAACATACATATTTACTTTTTGACTTTGGTTTACACTTGGTGGCACTAATCAGAGGGGACATGCCGCTGCACACAGATAGGGATAAAAGGTACATTGCAGACCTTGTCCCTCACCAACCCCCTTAGTTTTGGCACCCCAAAAGTGTCAACTCATCCCTAGTGACCAAGTATAAATAGGACCCTTGGGCAAGGTTAAGTCATATAATCACAACTCAAGTCATACCGTTACTCTGTCAAAATCACCCCAGATACCTAGTGTTTATCTCCCTGCTCTCTCTCTCTAAGTGCTGAGTGCTTTGTTCCTTCACTCCACCCTGACAACCATCATTCTTAGGGGTTTCTCATGAGAAAAGTTTCTATTATTTTAGTGAAAATCATCTTCTTGTAGGGGCAGTTCATAATTTGGTTCCATTTTTTACCAGAACGAGAAAGTTTTACCAGGTGCTGCTCTAGAAGTTTTGGAAAATCTTAAAGATAGATTCCATTGAGGTGGGTCACGCATTACCCATTCCATTTATTCATATACCTCAATACAACTACCCTCCTAGACAAACCAATATATGTTTGTACCCATCAAAAATAAAAAGGTCACCGTATGGAGTTTTGTTTTAAGGAAGGAAGAGTTTCTCACACACATTATTCAATACACCGCCATGGAGACCTTTCCAGTCAATGAGAGAAAGTGTAGTTTTTCGTTAATAATTATCAATTTTTGATGGCGTAATTTCAAAGAATGTCTACTCCCTTTGAGAATACATCATAGACTAATGATTGAGGTAAAGACTTGTTTTAAGTTTAGGATGATTTTTTTATTAGTATATTTTATCCCTATAACTAGATTGTATTCTTATGTTTACATTTTAAAAAATTCAAAAAGATTTTCTTTTCTTTTAGGCAAATTTTCAAAATATTTCAAATAGATTTTATTTTTGTTAAAAACTTTCGAATTTTCAAAAAGATTTTTTTATTTTTCTTTTACACCATATATAGATGCACATTAAAATGTTCGATTCACAATTGGATTCCATCCACTCATGTGACTTAGTCATGGTGTTATGAGACTTGTCTTCTTTTTATTTGTGTTCTCAATTATGCATGTTTATCATTGTGTTCTTTTTTATGATTAATTCCTTAATGCTAGGATCCTTATATCGACTTTATTTCACACGTGAACGAACCTTTTGATCATTGTTATTGCTTGTTATATGTTAAATAGGGTGTTCTCATGTCAATCGTGCTTAATAATGAGCCGTTGCTCGAATTTTTCCCAAAAAATTTAATTTTTATTTAAACAGTGAAAAGGGGCTACAAAAGAAGAAATCTTCTTTACGTTAAAGGACACCATTGGAAAGAGCCAAAATGATGATTTCGGCACATAAAAACAGAAGTTCGAATGCTAATTATTTTTGTTTGATTGATGCTTCATTTATATGAGTTATATGATTCCTTCATAAAATTGAGAGTTTAGGCTTAAAATGTGAGATTTTGAGGCATTTATAAGTTGAATAATAACATGTTTTCACAATAAAGTTCCTTCCAAAACATTAAATATTTTAGTACTATTGATTTAAAAAGCATTGAAATTCATGACATTTTCTATGAGTTGAGCCAATTTCAATTCGTACAATAATGTTACACCAAAGGTTGAATTAGGTTCTTTCTTTAGGAGTATCTATTTGACTTCGTGAACCATTACTACATTTGATTGTGTTGAATTTCTCTTGCATTAAGTTTGAAAATTTTCATTCCATTTCCTTGATTCGAATATTTCCGTGCTACATCATGGTTAACTGTTTGCATTTGTACTTATATATATATATATATATATATATATATATATATATATATATATATATATATATATACTCAGTTATTTAAAAAATAGTTCGTTGTTTTGTTGAAGTTTCATCGCATATGCTTAATTGATTATTCTTTGTGATGATATATAATTTTTGTATTCTTGTTACGCTAGCTTTTCAAAATTAGTTTTTGACCATTTGTCACTTGTAGACAAATAGGGGGAGAACATATTAAGGATATATATATATATACTCAGTTATTTAAAAAATAGTTCGTTGTTTTGTTGAAGTTTCATCGCATATGCTTAATTGATTATTCTTTGTGATGATATATAATTTTTGTATTCTTGTTACGCTAGCTTTTCAAAATTAGTTTTTGACCATTTGTCACTTGTAGACAAATAGGGGGAGAACATATTAAGGAGGGTTTTTTTTATATATGTCTTACGAACAAATATCATTGTGTTCTTTTGCTTCATGTGTGTAGGGTTTTTTTGCCTTGATGATTTCATGGACTACACAATGAAGATTTTTAATTATAGACAGTGTCACATGTGTCTTTTCCTTTTTAAGGGTTGTGAGGGAATTAGTTTAACTTGCTTTAGGGGTTAATTATTATATGTTTGTGTTTTGTACTAGAATAGACAAAGGGAGAGATTAGTAACATTAAGATTTATAATACACATTATTTTTTTTATTTTGGATTATCTCATTACACCCCACTTCACCATCATGTAAATTCTCAAGACTTCAAGTGAAGATAAGTTATTGAACAAACACAACAATTGAAGATCGAACATCACTACATTTATTAGAGAAGGTATATAAGGTTGTTTCCATCTAATATTTTTGCTCAGAGGTATTTTTGAAAAAGTGTGAAAATTTAAAATATTTATCTAATTTTTTTTTGCAAAGTCGTTAGAATGACATTGGATGTCGTTGGAACGCAATTCTATACCTCGTTAGAACATCTTCAAACTTTTTTCGAACGAGATTATTTTTCATGACTTTTAGGAGGCTCTAGAATCTTATTGGATCAGTCGTTTGATGTATGTTAGAAAGAAAAAGGGTACTTCCTTTGATCTAGTTGTACCTTCATTCGAACGAGTATGTGGAAATTTATTTTTTACTTTATTTGAAATTCAATATTTCATATCTATCACCTAGAGATTTTCCTCCCTATATATGGAGATGCGGACCTGGATGTTAATCCAAGCATTTTAGACATTGTTTTGTGATCAAACTCCTTTGTTTTTTCAAACCAAACACCTTTGATGATTGAGATCACTTTATCAGACCACAAAGAACACAATCCTTGTTCATAACCTTTTGAACTTGAGTCTTCACCGCTAGGGAGAGGAATACTATTTTTTTAGGCAAGTGGTGCTTGTCGTGGGGAAGTGTTGGATTTGTATCGCTTGTTGTTGACAATAAGGATTGAAAACATTATTGCATCACTTAGTGTAGCTCAAAGTTTTATAAGTTTGTAGATGTCATTCATGTAATTCCTAATTATAAATAGTGTTGAAATGTAGGTTTTGACCAAAAGGGATTTTTACTTATCTCGTATCTTTTGTTTGTGATTTATGTTTTATTTGGCTTCAATTTAGTTTTAATATCTTTCATGTTTAGGTTCACCTAATTTAATCAAGATAAATTTTGGACTAAGTAGATTTTGGTGTATGTGACCTACTTTAGGATTTATACATATAATCGAACAACTATGTTTTTCAAAGTTCCAACTTTACAACCAAACAAGTTAAGAGTAAATAAGGTTACAACAACTATTACCTCTATAATGTAAGATGGGAGTGAAAAATAAATCTTTGAGTGTTAACCTAGAAGAGAGAAAGGACCAGATGCTCTTCAATATTATTTTTTTCTAAATAAAAACTAATTGTCTAATCAAATGAAAGGGAAAACTATATATACAATATGAGAAATGGCAAACTTGTGAATAAATAATCTAAGGAAAAATAGGGGACCGATCAATTTGGATCAGAGTCTAATCAATTCGGATCAGAATCAATTTGAGTCTTCTAGGGCCCGAATTTTGGCCCCTGAAGAAGATTGAGAAACCCTTGCTTCCTTACTTTTCACAAAAATTATCCCACAAAAACTTTCGTAACTTCTTCATTATGAGTCAAATTTCTGCACCATCAGTGACCATGTGAAGATCACTCAGAGAGATATAACTTCCGTATAGAGCTCGAGCTCTAAGCCTAATGTTCAATTTACCAAAATGCCCTGAAGTTTCATTTGTAAATAAAACTTTACCTGAAATCAACTAAACATCATGCCTAGCATTCCTATCACCTATAAAAGCTCAAATAAACATTGCACAAGATAGATACAATGAAAATATATGTTATCTAGTAAATAAACATAATTCTAGGGATTAATATATATGGGAATGCTAGAATGCGTAAAGTTAAGGGGTTCTAAATGCAATATTCGTGACTAATCACATCCCTTAACTTACACATTGCTAGTCCCTAGCAATGTAGAACAAAGAAACAAGATTCACAAGTAACACCATAAATATGAATTGGGTAAAATGGATAAAATCCACCTTCACATGTGAACAATTGTATTTAGCATATGCAACAAGCCGTTAAACCCCTAGGTGGCCCTAAAGGACGAGTTTTGTCTCATGCATATTTCCTAGGATGATACCCACAAAAATCAAGTCACCTACTACTACGATTGACAAAATCCAATGAGAAAGATCAATAATAGAAAATATAGCACAATTTATTACCAAAGTGAATGAGAATTCACACAAAAGTCCTAAAATTTGAACATTATTAGAGAAAATTCAATAAAATTGAAGCTTTAAATATATGAGATGAATGGGCACATGTGAAACATTGGATTTTATAAAACTTTTATAACCAAGATAAACTTTACAACATGCATGGCTCAAATCCTCTCCGGTGATTACACTCAACAAATGAAAGCACTCATAATGAGGTGTAAGACACACGGGACATGCGGTCATAAGGAGAAATTATAAATGGAAACTAGGCCACACACATGTCATAAATGAAGAGCGCTATATAAAAGTGAAAAATGTAATCTCATGAATGGATATCGCTCATTAACTGAGGTGAAAATAACTCTAACAAATTATCGCAAATGTTGAACTTTCAAATCGACTTCACACTAAGATCACATAAGGCTTTTTACGGACGTAACATAGGCTAGGTTAGGGTTAGGAAGTGAAGGTATGTTTATGGGTAAAAAAAGGATTGGAGAAGAAAATGAGTGATAATGGTAAGAGTGGGTGATTTCAAAATTAGAATTCGAGTTCCATAAGCACAAATGTTCAATTGGAGTATGATTTCTTTTTTCTTTCACACATGCATGGAATTCAAAATTTCTTAAAACTATTTTCTTTTGTTCCTCTTTTGTTTTCTTTTTTTATTTGACATTCATTTATTTTTATTCTTTCTTTTCTTTGATAGAAGTCTTGTCATCGCTTGATTGCATCCACACAATAATAATATTATAATTCCTAAGTTCATTCTCAAATAATGATGATGAAGGTGTATGTAGGGTTTAGAACTCCAATGAGGAGTTAGTTAAGGAGTTTGGGTATGAAACAAAGGGTAATACTAAGGCTCGAGGGGGTGAGTAGGGATAATAAAGTAATTGAGATCAAGGTCAACGTGGAATTAATACAAATATGGCCTATGATCCTTTCCAATAGTTTCATGAAATTGTCGGGTCTTAACGTACTGAAAATCATGACCGGGTGTCAAATTTCATGATGAACTCAATCAATAAACAATTAATGAATAACACTCGCGAATGAAGGAGTAAGTGTATACAATGCATCATATTATCACCAAATTATAATAGCCTTAAACTGCATCATAAACAAATATTTTTGCATGTTCTCATCGGTTTCAAAGTTTAAGTTATGAAGTTTCTCATAATATTAACAAGTTGAGGACTATAGGATAATAAATGATAACATCTATATATGCATCAATGTTACACAATTGTATGATGAGATCAATCAAGTAATCATTAGAAGCATAGGCTAGACACCTATGAAAGAGAAAAGATAAAAGGATAATGTTTTATTTATTTATTTTAAATATATATGAATTAATATAAACATAGCATGAAATTACCGAATGAATTAAATGAGTAAATCATATCCCCTAAATAAACATCTCCCTCAATGTTGTTAAGGACAAAAATGGAAAGAGAGGTAAGAAATGTGTCACCACATATGGAGGGATCCTCCATTTGTGCAATGGAAAATCTACAAAACATGTTTGTACCAAAACATGAATATACAAAACCAAAACTATGCAAGACATGTATAAATGACAAAGAGATATAGAAATGTAGTTATTCTATTTAAAATTATAAGAGTTTCAATACAAAGGGTTTGAAACAAAACGAGTACATAAAAATGATCCTCTCACCTCTACATTGCACTACCAACATCCTAATACCAGAACATACCCATGTAAAAATATAGATTAATGAACATGAATAATATCCTAACGACCACCATAGGGTGGTCTAGACGCATTAAAATTGGGTGGTGCATAGGGATCATAGTAACAAAGCAGAAGTGGCACATAGACCCCACAATGATGATGATACATGTCCATCTGAATTCGGGCGATCATGATGATGTCCTAGCGGTAGTCAGACATAAAAGTAAAATCGTCCTCAAAAGAAGTAAATCCGTCCTCAAAAGAAGTAAATCCGTCCTGGACAACACCCATCTATTGTCCCATAGTCTAAATGTTATAGGGATCCTCCACTTACAGTGCATTTACTAGGGGTGCAACCGGTACGGTATAGTCGGTAATGACCCCTTACCAATACCAAAACCACAATCCAATGGTAAAACTGTACCGTGCCAATTTACCGACTGGTACATCAAAAAAAAGCAAAAGCAAAACCAAACCGATCGGTTTTTTGATATTTTCAGATTTTTTGGTTTCGGGAATTTCGCTTTCAATTCGATTTTTTCCCAGTAAATACCAGAATTACAGATTTTTTTGATACCCTCAAAAAATTTTAACAGGGAATTGATACATGGACACAAAAAAAAACAAAGCAAAAGTGGGACTATTTCGTTGTAACAGAGAAAAAAACGAATTCACATGTTTTACTATTTCTCATTCCTTAGTATCCAACAAGGACTATTTCGTTGTAAAAATATACAATGAAAAAATCACCAGACTAAGGAAATGAAAAAATCAGCATTTACAAATAACATATTTTTTTATCTGAATGAATAAAAAAAACTTACTTGTCCTTAAGATTGGTTCAGTGGAGTTTAAGCCGGAGGGTGGGGGTTTAGGCCACCGGGTCTGGACCGAAGATCATGACGGGGGTGTTGGGGGTTGTTGATGTCGATCGTAGAGAGGAGATGGAGAAGATATGTTTCGACTTGGTGGGTGTTGTTGTTGATGTCGATCGGTGGCCGTAGAGAGAGAGAGAGAGAGAGAGAGAAGAAGAGATGTTATGTTAGGATTGGATTGTAACTTATGTAAGTATAAGAAGAGCGTGTGTGGTGTTTGTGTATACTATGGGTAAAAAAAAATATGTGTTTATATATTAGGCTGAATGCAAGTTAGTAAATAATATATATATATATATATATATATATATATATATATATATATATATATATATATATATATATATATATATATATATGTGTGTGTGTGTGTGTGTGTGTGTGTGTGTGCGCGCGTGTGTGTGTGTGTGTAACAACAAGTTGGTACGGTATTTCGGTACCATAACTTCTATAATTTCGGTACGATAAATTCGGTAAATCAATTTGTATATAAAAAAACCAAAACCAGCCAAATTTTTTACGGTATTTTCGATTTCGATAAAATTGATTTTTGGTATTTCAGAATATAAAACCAAAACCATTTTTTTCCGAACCAAAACTGTACGGTATGATAAAAACCCATACCGGTTGCACCCCTAGCATTTACACCAGCATGTGACCTCTCCTCCCCATTCTCAGAATCGGACTCATCGTCGTCCTCAACTGGCACATCAGCCTAGCTCACCTCCATCCTTTGACTTCATCTCTCCAAATAGCATCCTCAGAAGCATTTCTTGATTGACGTATCATCCAAAATCTTAGGCGTCCCCGTAACTATAAATCCCAGGTCCAAACATATTCGAGTGACTAAACGGGTATACAGGAGTGAAGTCATGGCCAATTTGTCATAAGCGACGGCCACCATCTCCTTAAGGAACCATACGGGCAAGCTAATTCATGTTTGCACCTCCAAAGGATTGTGAAGAAAGAACTCTTTCTTATAACAGAGAGCGGATTTGTTTGTCATGGGCAGAAATGAATTAACACTGATGAGGTGGAGGAGGCTATGGACATCTCACATGTGGCTCGGTCGAAAAGTATCAAACGTCCAAGCATCTTTTAGAGCCAGACGCTCCACCAACGTAGTTGTAAGGATTTTTTGGCATTATTTGCTACTGAATAGCCATAGGGGATAGGGTTGGCTACCACGCCCATAGACTAAAAAATGATCGCAGTATAATTGTGGATAAGTTTCTCATGAACCAAGTCCTCATACATACCATCAGGCCTCAAGACAAGGGTGGAATAAAAATGGCGTACCAAATCTTCATTCACTTTCCCTCCCTTAGTTAAGTGGTCTTCCAACCCAAATTTCTGCATAGAGGTCCGAATGGACTTGGGAAATTGATTTAATTTCAGGGTCCGATCTATAAAATCAAGCAACTCAATTTGAAGCTTGCTCAAAACCAGTCACGTTATTCTTTTGAGCGAAAACCTTCAACACCTTGACTTCCTTGGATTTAGAGAAAGGTGGTTATGGTTGCCATTTTAGACCTACAAGACTATAATTTAATACAAAACACCGTTAGTGCAACGCAAAACTTAAAGTAGAAATGAGAAGTTGATTAAAACATGCGTGAGGGTGAAAATGTAGAAATTAGCAATCATTAGGTGATCAACGTGCATCGCAACCGAATTGATGCGACAGTACAATTATGAACCATAATTGTGAAAGAAAGTGACATTTTGATAATGCAAAACCCTTGGGGAATTATATCAAACACTTTGTGGGCAAGGTGTACAAATGGGGGTTGGGGAACGATTGAGTCAACATTATACCCAATAATTCAACACAACAATAATCAATACAAAGAAAAGGTTTCTTTTTGAAAGAAATAATAGCATAAATTAAGCATTTGAATTACAAATATGCAAGTTGAATCATTAAACATACAAGCAATCACAAACCCAATCAAGAACACAAAAATAGTACAAATCACATAATGAAAAACAAAGAGGATGCAAGATTTTATACGTAGAAGTGGTTCAAATGGAAGCTTGGAATTGCTTGGGGAGAGATGATGATGCCCTGGGAAGCTATGGATTGAGGAGAGTTCGAGAGATGTGGAAAGTTTAAATAGGTTGGGGATAAAATGATTGAGTTGAAACTTTGAAGCCTCAATTTTTTCGGACGTAAAGGTCGCGAATTGATTTGGTCCAAATCCTAATCGATTATTGTTGTCCCAACTTTCTTATTACCTAGGTCCGAATTGATTTGGTAAATGCCCGAATAGATTCAAAACCTTTTAGATTTGGCACTACCACGTGTTTCGGTACAAATAGGAGGATAAATGGGATTTATTTACCCAATAATGCTCATAAATAACCCAAACAACTACCGATTAAAAACAGGTAACCTCAATAAATGTAGACGCTTGATCGTCATAAAAAATAAGTCTCGGGAGAACCTACATAGCCTCATCAATGGGATTATTCCTCATGATGTCTAGTGATAAATCCGCATATATAAATTGGTCACAATATGTCGGGTTCTAAATCCTATGATGTGACGCACACCACCGTTGCTAATTTCTAGGTGTTTGACGGGCAGTTGGTGTTGTTGCACGACAAAAAGCTCAAAAGTGGAGGTCATGGGTTATAAGTTTTGAGATTAGGTAATATCGCACAAATTTGAGTAGCTACCTCGGCAACTTTAGTTCTTTTCAAGAAATTCGCCACATTGGTAATTGACAACTAATCTTGGGATATTGTTTTAATTACATTTGAGTCATCAATCGAGGTGATAACACAACCTATAAATTCCTCCCCTATATATATTTTCTTACGGACATCTACCTCTCCAATAATGTCAAAGCATGCATCTAATACGCTCCATTCAATAGACTCTCTCAATCTTGTCTCATTTTTCTCAATCACCGTCTCAACAAAATTCACTTATTTAATACACTCACACTCGTCGTTTGATATTTGTGACACATAGAAAATATTGACATATAATATCATATTACCAAAGGATAGATTCATTGCCCCATTCCTATAATTAATCGAAGCATTCAGGGTTACGAGGAATGGCCACCCTAGGATGATGGGAGGTTGAGTGTTTGAGATTGAAGCGGTATGGGTGTCCAGAACTATACATTCGATTGGGAGAAAAGTGTTAATTTGGATGAGGGTATCTTTTAACACACCCCTAGGAATTTTGGTGGAACCTTATGGAAATTGGATTCTTATCTTGGTTGGGGTAAGCTCTCCTAGGACCAATTATAGATAGACCAAATTGGGTAAGAGTCTCACGTTATCTCCAAGATCAGGGACGACACGATTTATAACGAAAAGTCCATTCACAAAAAGAATTGTTTGAAAACTGGAGTCCTTGAATTTGGGAATACTTTTGTGTTGGAAAATGGAGCTCACTTGCTCGGTCAACTCTACCTACTTGTGAGAAATGTGCTTTCTCTTGAAAGTGCACAATTATTTTATAAATTTTCCATATAATGGAATTTTATTGATAGGATCAATGTGAGAGAGATTAATCTTTACTTGTTTAAAAGTGCCCATGATTTATTAATCCATATTGGGCTTTGTGATGGGAAGAAGACTTTAAGGGCAGAGCGAAGGGAAAAGGACATAGGATTGGGTATTCAGGCTCATGGATAGGCAACTTATCACTATTTTTTTTTGGAGTCACTTAACACTCTCATGGAGTTAGAAAGATATCCTTGAATTCTTTTGAGATTGGTGGCATAGGATTTTGAATCACTTTCTCAATCCCAATAGTTGTGATAGAGTTGTCTTGTTCCATTGTTTGGCTTTGAGCAGGGGTTTTCCCTTTTCTTGGGCATCTAACGACATGATCAATTATGCAATTTGAGACTTAGTGGGAGAAGAGTGTTGAGAATTTTGCTATTGACGGTCTTTTGTGCTTACATGAATGCTTGCAAAGTGACCTCTAGGATTTTCTTATATGGGGGAACCAACGGAGGAACAGGTGGAGGGCATTCAATTTCTAGAGTAGGAGGATGTACTTGTAAGTAATGCGATTGATAATTCGGGGTGGAGTATTTTGAGCATGTTAGGGTTGTCCATATTAAAAATTGGGATGGTTTCTCCAAGATGGGTTGTACCCTTAGCCAACAGGAGTGCTCTAGAGCACCTATAGCACTCACTTGATCATGGAGGACAACTTTGTAGGCTAGGTATTTTGGGACACTCCTTAGTCAGGGGATCATTAATGTCGCATATGGCACACAACTCCTCACTCGAAGAATTCATTGGAATGAAAGGACCTAAACTCTTTAAGCCGAACTCATCAGCCTTGTTTAATAATTTATCAAGCCTCATTATCATGTCATCCTCATTGTTGAGGTAATATATCTCATAGGTAGAGGTTATTAGATTAGGTCGGGGATTCACTTTATTTGGGTCTGACATGTCCCATGCTAAAATAGTATCGGCACAATACTTGAATTATGCTTCGATATTGTCTATATCCATACTAAGAAATTTCCCAGAGAACATGGTCTCTACGTTTATTTAAAATTTAAGGTAATACCATTATGTAAAAAGGATATGAGTCCCCAATCTTTAAAGGAGTGATGGGGACATTTACCGAAGAGATCATTCAATCTTTCCCATTATCTTTCAAAGGTATCCTTTTTTCCTTTGGAAAAAGTTTGAATTTGTCATTTGAGAGTGTTAGTTATATGGGTGGGGATGAATTTCTGTAAGAATTGGGCTTGCATATCGCGCCAACTCCTAATAGAAATTAAATCTAAGGATCAAAGACAAGTTTTTTCCTTGTCCATAAAAGAAAATGTGAAGAGTTTGAGGCGTGTAACATCAACAACAAAAAATTTCTCGCTAAACGTAATGCATACCTCCTCAAACTCCCACACATATAAGTATGACTGTTCACATTTCATACCGTGAAAGTTGGAAATAATTGTACCATTCCATTTCAAAATTGGAATTATGTGGTATTTTAAGAGAAAATGATACAAGATGGAGAGATGCTCCTCTCCGATTGAAGGTACTCTCTCATATATATATATATATATATATATATATATATATGGTATTTCGACCTTTTCCTAACTACCATAATCAATGTTTCACCCATGGTGACCGAATTAGAGTTGTCTTCGGAATATGAGAATATGGAAAGAGTAGGAGATTGTCTCTAATAGTCATAACCCTCACTTGATGAAGGATATTACACTATAGAATTTTGATAATTATCGTTTGAGTTATGCATTTATGAAATTTTTGGATTTATTTCAAAAAATGTGTTATGACGATGACCACATGGAATGAGATCCTATACAAAAACATAGTATAACTTAAATTTGATTGACAATCCCCGACAGCGGTACCAAAACATGATTCTTTAAAAACTATGTTTGATTCAAGTGGAAATTAATTGCAACAAATAATAACCAGATACGTCCGGGATTATTTTCCATATGGACTGGGCACTTAGAGGAAAACATATTGCGGTTATATGAAGTTGCTATACATCATAAAAGTAAAGTGAAAATATGATTGTAGTGGGAGTGGTGAACTAGAACTAACAAATATCTTAGCATGAGTTAAAATAAATGTGAATTAGTAATGACGGTGACTATGATAAAACAAACTACGAAATTTGCAATTTAAAATAGATAAAAGAGATTAGGGATCATTCTCCCACCTTGGACTTGCTAAGTAGATGATGGAACCCAATATAATTCAATTATAATCGATCATATCTAATTAAGTCTAAACATCAACCATATAGAGATCAAACTTAATAATGGAAAATGAAAGTTTAATTAGTTATGTAAACGAATGGGTTGAGTTTGTAGTAAATCTTCATGCACTTCCATTGCATGATAAAGTAAGTTAAGAGACTATGATACTCCATTATGAACACGAGTTTAAATTGGAATGGATAATAATCAAACCATAAATTTGAAGTTTAATCATCCACGGTTGGATTATGATCCCTAACCTATGATAATTGCCTAGTAATGGAAAACAGGAGATAAACAATAAAAACAAGTTTTAACAATAAATAAGACATCATTAAGAGAGATATCTACCCAAACTTCTTCAATAATACAAGTTCTAACTTTACAACCAACCAAGTTAAGAGTAAATAAGCTTAAAATAATTATTAACTCTTTAATGGAAGATAACAGAGAAAAGGCAATCTTTGAATGATAACCTAGGAAAGAGAAAGGAGTAAATGTTCTCTAATATTATCTTCCTCTAAATAAAAACTAAGTGCCAAATAAAATGAAAGAGAAAACTATATAAATAACATCAAAAATGGAAAAATTATGAATAAAGAATCAAAGCTAAAATACGGGGATCAAATTGATTCGGAGAAGATCCGAATAGATTTGGATAAGAATTAATTCAAGTCTGCTAGGGTTTAAATCAATTCAGACTAGACTCGAATCAATTCGGCACCTAAAGGAGATTGAAAAGCCCTTGATTCCTATTACTCACATAGAGAATCCCATGGAAACTTTCATAACTTCTTTGCTACGATTTTAATCCTTTCACCGTCACTGGACATGCAAATATAACTCAGAGAAGATATAACTTGTGTATAGATCAAGCCCAAAGCCCAAGTACTGAATTTAGAAAAATGCCCCTGAAGTTGTGTTTGTCAACGAAACTGTCCCGAAAATTAACCAATATGAGCCTAGCATTCACAACACCTATATAAGCTCAAAAAACCTTGTATAAGATATATACAATAAATATAGAGATTATCCAATAAATTATCATAAGTCTCATGATTAATGCGTGAGGGAATTCTTGAATGGAAAGTTAAAGGGTTTTAAATAAAATATTCATGACAAATCAAAATATGATTTAAAGTATCTAGTGAATGCTGAGTCGATGTTGATGTTCCTGATGGAGTCGAACTAAGTATGTTGACTCTTTAGGATGTTTGGGAGGAGTCTTATATATTTCTTGGTTGCTCAGGAGTCTGAAAGGTGTGTCTATGTGGCTAAACAATGTAACATATATTTCATAATGTCTGATAAATGACTTACCAATGTGAATGTTCCCAATTAGGTTGAACTAAGCAGTTTGACCCTTGAGAGGGTTTGAAAGGAGTCCTAAAGAAAGATAGTCTTCTCGAGAGGCAAAAGATGTGTTTGGTAGGGTATGAATTTGGGGTGTTTATAGAGCCACTCAGTGAAGTGAGATTTAAAAAATAGAGTGATGTTAACAAAAATCCTAAAGAACATGGGAGAGAAGCTTTGGCATAGGCTCGTAGTGTTCTATGAGCAAAGTTGGCCTAGAGGTCTACAGTTTTGTGACATCAAGAAAGAAATGATGTTGAATCTAGATTCGATTCAAGTGATGTCTTAAATTTTAGATAGATGTGAGCAGAATTAGAAATGGTGCGATCTATCGATATAATGTAGGTGACATCCTAAATTTCATGGAGATGTGAGGATAGATAAAATAGTGCGGGCTCTTGATCCAATTCAGGTGATGTCCTGAATTTCAAAAAGATGTGAGGATAGATAGAAATGTTATAGTCTCCCTCTTTTATTCAGGTGACATCTTAAATTTTGGAAGGATATGGGGAGAGATAGGAAAGGTGTGGTATTTCAATCTAATTCAAGTGGCATACTAAATTTAAAAAAGATAAGAGGAGAGATAGAAATTGTATGGTATCTAGATCCGATTCGGGTGACATAGTGAATTTTGAAGAGACATGAGGAGAGATATAAATAATGTGGTCTTTGGATCCAATTCAGGTGACATGCTAAATTTTGGAGAGATGTGATGAGATGTAGAAATGGTGCAGTAATACGTAGGTCACAAGGGATGTGATGTGGGTGCGCATAGAGTGGTTATGAATAGATCTAACACACTAAATGTCCTTGTTCATTCTTCAACACACTAGAGTTCCTTCGCACATTCTTCGTTACACTGGAGTTTCCCACTCATATTTCCAATATACCAAAAAGACAACCATCATCTCCCAAATGTAGAATTAAACATCATTCTCCATAACATCACACATGATAAAAATTCTTCCTCATCACCATGTCTATTCTCAATGATTATCTCTTATTTTAATCTCGTGTGTCAAGGAACTTTGGAGACAACTTATTCTCACATGCACCTACACTTTATATAAGTCCCCTTAGGATTCGGTCTCTCTAGAACCTCCATTATCATCACTAGGAATAGTCTCGAGAACCTACTCGACACTCGAGACTAGTCTTAATTTTGTCAACGGTTAAACTTGGGAGTTCGTATATAATGAAAACCATAATATTCTAATTTTTTGAACAACTTTGACAATGTGAAAATCGGACATTCGTATTGAAATATATGGGGAAAATTGTATTTTTAGTCTGCCAGACCTACTTGTTGGCATTATAACTCACCTTCCCATATGTGGGCTTCGCCTTTCTTGAAGGCTAAGACTACCCACCTTTCGATAGGAAGGTCAGGCACTACTAGCCGACAAGTGTTTGGATGGTAATTAAATATTTTTTCCTTTAGGGTTTCTTTATATAAATACCACCTGACCTCATTATCAAGGACCTAGAAGATGGTGTAAAATCTTACTTTATTTTGAAACCTCAAATATCCAATCACTTTATCACATTCCCTACACCTTCATCAAACATTCATCCTTTCTAGATCATCCTTACATCATGTCATTTCGTAATTTTAGCAACATTGAAAAGATCTCAAAGGGCGCACATCTCCATCCATAAAGTATCTCTAAACTCTCAATTATTTCTTACATAACTTAGTATTTCTCTCATTCACATATATTTCACTACACCAAAAAAGGATTTTTGCCACTTTTCACCCGCAACAAGTTGTCATGGTAAAAAACATTGACAAAGAAACACAGAGACATTGCCAAGGTCTTTAACCATGACACGACTATGATAATGACTTGTCACGGTTGTGTCACGGTCAAATACCGTGAGAAGTTTTTTTCATGATCGTGTCAGTATCAAATATCGTGACAACGTTTGTTTGTTGTCATGGTCTTTGATCATGACACGACTGTGACAACAAACATAAATTAAAACCCTACCTATTTCATTTCAGTGCTTCTTACACCATTTCTTCCTCTCTCTTTTATACGAACATTTCTCTCTCTCTCTCTCTCTCTCTCTCTCTCTCTCTCTCTCTCTCTCTCTCTGTATATATATATATATATATATATATATATATTTGAAGTTAAGTCTCCTCTCTGTTGTTTTTCACGTTTAGGAATTTATTAGTTTGGACAGTTCGTAGTTTTGTTGTTTGTGTTGGTGCTTGGAATTCATATTCAATTTTTTTGGGGTATTTGGTAAGTTCTTGTTATATAAAGTTTAGAATAATATTAATGGAATTTGGTTTTGGGGAAATTTTTATAGTCTGTGGTGTGACATAAATGTTAATGGGCTGTGACAAATAGTGTATGGTGTTTGGAAAAATGTCAATGGCATATGGTGTTTGGGCATATTTCGTTTATAATGGTGTTTGGACTGAATTCATATATTTTTTGTTCATTACTGAAGTTGAATAGTGTTGTTAAATAAATAATTGGGTTAAGTTCAAGACAATTAAAATATCAAAGACATCTTTTACTTTGGCCCACCAAGAGTTTAAAAAATTACCTCACTCATTTTTAGGCAATTTGTTCACACCATTCACTTATACTAATGTTAACATAAATCCCGCTGAATTTTTCTTGTATAATTCCTTGTTGTGAACCTTTTTCAATGGTCGTAGAATGGAAAAAAGGTGTGTGGTTGTAGTGTGGAAATAAGGTGTGGCGTATGGGTTCAGTTCGAGTTGCAAGTAAGGAGTGTGTATGTGTGGATTTTGTGTTTGACTGTGGGGAGTACCAGCTGGTGGTGTCTGTTTATTACCCAAATTGTCTATTTTTATTATCCAAGATCCTTTATATATATATATATGCACGTGTATGTGTATAAATGTGAACGCATGAATCTCAAAGATATGTTACTTTCAAATAATGCATGTTTCTGATGTTACCTCCAATTACCAAATAAGCTAGCAATTTCTTCTACTTTGATAAACTCCAATTTATATCTTGTTCGATAAACCCCAATTTATATCTACTTTCATATTATTGTTTGTGGTCCTTGAATTGTTGTTGATTAATGAATTTGAACATTTAGGTGGACATTGAGTTGGTTGGGCCTAGACATTTCTAAAATTTAGGGTTGTGATTTTGTCGAATAGTGACATGATATGTGGGTTGGCTCTAGGCACAGATTTAAACATGGAAATATAAATAATACATTCTGAAAATTACTTACAATGAAAATATAAGTAAGACATAAATGAAACATACTTACCATAAAAATATAAATAAAATAAAAAGTAAGGTAATGTTATACATAGTTATAAGCCTCTTAAGTTACAGATTGTGTGCACAGATACTAGCCTTCTAGTTCTTATACGTATGTATTCAATAACCCTTAGACCCGGTCGAAAGTCATTACCCCTATAATGAGATCCTCAAATTATCCTGCTTGGACAGTTCAGGGCAATATAGTTTATGTATAATAATGTACTTAGCGGATTACACTTGTCAGTTTTGGGCGAAGTTCTACTGCCATCTCTTAATATACTCTAGTTACATACTAGATGATGTGGAGTTGCGTGTTATTTCAATTTATAAATTGAACTAGCATGAACACTTGTGAATCTCTGTCATGTACTTGGAGAACTATGGGGAGATGTTGCCAAATATTTTTTAAATTGGAACAATGTGGATGAGCTGCTAAGTGTATTACAAAAGTCTTGAATGGGATAGGACCACTCATCCTTTATAGATTAGATGGAGGAAATAAGATTGATAATGCATCTTTTGTTAACATTGAAATTAATTTATATTGGTTTTATAATATAATACTGAAAGATGAAATGTCATTCTTGAAGATAGACATTTACTGGAAAATAAATTTTCACACTTTTGTCGATACTAATTCATGAATATATGTTTCTTACCCATAATAGGTGATTATTTTAGTAGCTATGATGGGATATCCTCTATACAAAGATTAGATGGGTGAGACAAATAGACTAGGGGATATGTTTCGTAGAAGTGATAATGAATTTGTGAAATATATAAAAAGATATCGTAATGATGAAGAGTTCTCGTGTTCGTGTGCTAAGGTAGGAATGGTAAGGTGTTTGAATGAAAAACATTTGAACTACATTTATTAAGATGGGATATGCAAGATAGTTATCGGTTTTTGGGTTTTCATGGGGAATTGCATGTTCCTTTTGTCCCCAAGCAACCTTCACAACAATCAACAAGTAGGATATATGTCCAAGGGCAGGAGGATAATGTAGATCATAATATTCTAGAGGATTTAGTTCATGATGCGTATGGAGTTAATGATGTGCAAGAAAATGAGGTCACTGACGATGTGCAAGGTTCAGGTGCTCATGAAGATATTGGGATAAACCTTGACGATGACTATCAAAATTTGAAATATAAGGCAAACTAACCATTGTACCCTGGTTGTGATAAAGATTAAACAACTTTACATGCCATGGTTGGTTTACATAGTTTAAAGACCTAATATGGTTTGTCTGGAAATATCATGATTATAATTTTGAATTGGGTAAAGGGATTTCTACCTAAGCAGAATATGTTTCCTAATAGCTATCCAACTATGAAGAACAGTTTCAAAGGTTTGGGAATGAAGTATAAATCAATTCATGCTTGTGTGTATGACTCTATACTATACCGAAAGGAGTATGAAAATCTCGATCGGTGTTCGGTATGTGAGGAACCTAGATATGTGCAATCTACTAGCAAGGAAGGCACAAACTCAAAAGTTCCTCAAAAAGTGTTAAAATATTTTCCCGTTAGGCTTAAATTAAAGAGATTTTTCACAGTACCATGGATAGTAGAGGAAATGACTTGGCATGCTAGGGCAGAAGTATCATCCTATTAATTCTACATCTTGAAAGAGCATGAATTTTTAGTATCCCGATTTTACTCGAGAACAACGTAACATTTGTTTGGTAATATCAACATATGATTTCAATCCATTTGGAAATATAACTACTAATTAGAGTGTATGTCCAGCGACCTTAGCACAACTCAACCTCCCTTCTTCATAGTGTATGAGACCTAAATTTTTAATGCTGTGTTTATTGATCCCCATGCCAAAGGCAACCAGTGAGGATATCGATGTCTACTTGATAACTTTGGTAGAGGGTGTTCAAGCATTTGACTATTTTAAAAAAGAAGAGCTTATGCTCAAGTCTATGTTGATGTGGGCAAGTCATGATTTTCCCGATTATGGGACATTATCCAGTTGTGTAGTACATGGTTATTTCGGGTGTCCTATTTACGAAGAGGGGACTAAACCAGTGCATCTCATTTCAAGTGAAAAAATTATATACCATTTCCATAGGAGGTTTTTACCCTCCGCTCATAGTTTTAGATTTAAGAAATGTTCCAATTTTTTACCAGGTGGGGTTGAATATAGGCTCCCTCTAAGAAAATTTTCCGGTTCATAAGCTGAAAGTAAATCTTCTAATTATGACCCTGATATACTAGGTAACAATCCTAAATTGGATAATGTCAAATATAAGAAGACCCCAAGTGGGGCTGAAACTGAGACAAGAAAGGCATGGTCTAGGAGGCCAATTTCACTTGACTTGCCTTATTGGAAGAATAACTCGGTACGTTATGTATTGGATGTGATGCATGTGGAGAAGAACATCACTGAACATACTGTGGGCACATTCTTTGGGGTATTCATTCGAAGGATGGACAAAATGAACGAAAAGACCTTAAATTGCCAAAACTATGGTTGAAAGAAGATAATAGGGGAAGATAATGATTACCCCTGGTGAGTTTACATTGATGAGTGAGGAAAGAAAGGTTCTTTTAGACACAATATATAATTTGAAGGTTCCATTTAATTTTTCATCCAACTTGGAAAGGATTATGAATAATGTTACCCTTGATTTACAAAAGCGCAAGTGTCACGATTTGCATGTGATCATGCAATTGGTTCCTTTGCTGTTGAAGAACTGTTTCTCTAAGAATAAGGATTTGCGAAAGACCATTATGAAAATTAGAATTTGCTTCACATTTTTATGTGAAAAGGTAGTCAATTGAAAGCACATAGTGGACGCAAAAGTTGCTATAGCCGAAGCGATTTATGTGTTGAAAAAGTACTTTCCCCAATCTTTTTTTTGCATAAGTATTCACTTTTTGGTACAATTATGCAACGAGGAAATTCTTTGCGTCCTAATTAGATATCGGTGGATGTACCTGTTTGAAAGGTTGATGAAAGTTTTTAACGATTATGTTAAGAATATACGATACATTGAAGTATCAGTTGGAGAGAAATACATCACCGAGGAGTTATCAATCTACACTTGAAAATATATGTCTGACACAAGCAGCGTGGATAACAGTGATGAGTTATTCAATGAGGGTTGTCAGGTGATGGGCACGCGAGTGAAATTAACAAGTTTACAGCATGAACAAGTAGTTCGTTAGGGTATGTTTTTAATCCAAAATGTTTTCTCTCTCTCTCTCTCTCTCTCTTTAGCCTAGACACCCCAACCCTAATTAAGGTTGCATGGAAACTCTTCTACCATCTTCCTCACCATCCATTAACAATAAACCTTAGACTCTTTTCAAGGAACCTTCATTGCCCCATACAACAAATCTCAAGCATCTTACGAAATATAAAGGTGAAACTGCTATTATTTTCTCTAAATAACAAGTAGATAAACTGTCATCTCCTTATAAATATGCCATTGTTGGAAAATGTTCACATGGTAAGCCATCTATGGATTTTATTCGAATTTGTTTTTTAAACTTTTGGACTTAAAGTTGCATATTAAATAGGATTATTGGATTATAAGCATATCCACATCCATGTTAATTATTAAGAAGATTTCATGACATTATGGTTGAAGGATCAATGGTTTATTAGTAAAAGTCCAATGAGAACATTTAAATGGGCCCCTTATTTCGAAACTAATCAATAATAATCCGTAGTTCTAGCTTGGATTAATTTTCCAGGCTTGCAAAATCATCTTTTTACTAAGGAGGCACTCTTTTCAATAGCTTAGACTATAAGCCATCCTTTAAAGATTGATAATTCAAATGCTAATGTGAATAGGCCTAGTGTGGCTTGAGTTTGTGTAGATATTGATTTATTAAAGATGAGACATTATAGAATTCGGATAAGGTGTGGTGAACATGGGTTTTCACGAAATATAAATAATGAAAACTTACTTGTTTACTGCAAAAATTGCAATAAATTAGGTCACCAAGAAGATGATTGTCTAATCAATAAAGCTGGAATTTACAAGAAAGATGTTAACAAAGGAAAATCAATTGCAAATCAAGAAGAAGTTCCTACTAAGAAGCCAGTGGAAAGACAAGAACCTTTGCATATTTATAGAGTTAAGTAGAACATGGAGCAATAACAAGTTCAAATTAATAAAGGAGTCAATGGAGAAGCCTCTACCAGCCATATAGAACAACAATTCCAAATAAAATAATCTTCAAAAAAGGAGGTAAAAGTATTCTAGTAGATAACAAAATAGTTGAGCAAGATGGGCATTTTTATTAGGAAAATTGTGACACGAAAGAGGAAGGTGAATGGAAAGAATATTTAATGGGGGAATTAAATATTAAAGAACTTCTAAATAATGAAAAAAAGGAATTTGAAGATGGGGAAAAATATTATAACTCATATATAATAGATGATAGCATAGATAAGAAGACCAAACTCATTAGAATAGGTTAATTTTTAGATAATGATAAAGTATATCACAAAGAATTATTAATTTGGGAGGAACTTATTTAATTCTCAACTCTACTATCAGAGAAGATAACGGTTTATCAAGGCTCATTTCAAGGAAAGGCTCTAAAGTCTTCTGAGATAAATGCTAACTTGTCTAGTAAGGAGGTCAGGACTACAAAGAAAACCGAGAAAGGGAAAAGAGTGAATTTAGCAAACAAGGTTAGAATTACATGATCAGCAGGAAAAATCAGTAATAAAGTTTCCTCATCCAAATCTCAATGATTAAAGGTATTATTTGGCATGCTATGGGGGTTGGTAATAGGGATACTAAATGAACACTGAAGAAATTATGTAGGTATCATAGTCTCTTATTTTTGGCAATCCTAGAACCAATGCTTGATAGTTCTAAGATTGATGACATAAGAAGGGTCATAAATTTTTAAAGGTTGTTGTCTTAATCAAGTAAATATGAAATGGTGTTTTTGGAGGCATGGAGTGTCTAGTGAAGTTTTAATAGATTGAGATCAAAGTCTACTACTCAAGGTAGATCAGTCTCTTTTGAAATCTCAGATTGTGAACAATGTGGTATATGTTAAATGTTCTAGACAAGAAAGATTGAGCTTATGGGATAATATTGCAAATAGTTTAGTAATGTGTAATTATATTTATTTATTACTTATGGGATATTTCAATATAGTTTCAAATGGTGTAGAAAGAACTAGAGGTAGCCCTATAAACTTGAGTAGTGTCGGGGATGGTAATGCTTGCATTGCAAGTAGTTCTTTTCAAGATATGGGTTGTCTTGGATCAAAATGCACTTAGGCTAGAGAAGTCAATGGTTCTATGATTTTAAAAAGATTAGACAGAGGTTTGATTAATTCTCAAGGGATCAATTCTTTTCCCCAATCTTATTTAAGTCATCTGAATAGAAATTGTTCAGATCGTATTCCAATGTTAATTTGTTTTCCTAGTCCTAATGATTCAGTTCCAAAAACATTTAGATTCTTAAATCTTTGGGGTGATTGTGATGTGTTTGAGCTTACTATCAAGAATTCTTGGGAAGAACCTGCAGGTAGTAGATATATAGAGGTTTTTTCTTCAAATTAAACAGTCATAAAGGAAGATTAAATGAGTGGAGCAAAGATAATTTCAAAAAAATGTTTGAAGAGATCAAAATTCTAGAAGATAACATTTTACAAGAAGAATTTACGTTGGAGTAGTTTCTTTACCATGATCAAAGGGAAATGTGTTTAAAGTAAGAGATGAGCTCAATTCAGCTTTATCCAAGGAAGAAAAATAATAGTTTAGAAAAGATAGAGGGGAGTGGGTTGAAAATGGAGATAGGGATACAAAATTTTATCATGCTCAAGTTCAGCAAAAGAGAATGAAGCTCTGGATTCATTATATCAAAGACGTTGCAGGCAACATTTAAGAAAGTCAAGAAAAAATTGCTAACACTTTTACTTCTTATTTTTCTTCTTTATTTTTCGCAAATAATTTAAAAGATAAAGGATTGATAAATAGAATCCCAAGAATCATCCAAGAACACAACAATTCCAAACTAACATTTATTCTAGATGAAGTTGAAATTTTGAAGACAATTAAAGAAATGAACTTCAATAGTGATGTTAGTCAAGATGGATATAATGGTTTCTTCTACATCACTTGCTAGGAGATTATCAAGGAGGATTTTACAAAGGTTATTCGATCTTTCTTTCTAGGAGCGGAGTTACCTAAATCTTAGAGTTCTTCCCAAATTTTTCTTATTCCTAAAGTTACGATACCTTCTTTTTTCAAGGATTACAGACCAATTAGTCTTTGTAACTTTAGCTATAAAGTAATTTCAAAGCTTCTTATTTCTAGATTAAGCATTATTCTCCCAAATTTGATTTCCCATAAACAACCAGGGTTTCTTAAGGGTAAATTCTTTCAAGATAACATCTTATTAGCTCAGGAGATATTTCATTATTGGATAGAAATTTTTCTGGTAGTAATATGGTTATCAAGCTGAATATGGGTATGATAGCTTTTCATTATTAAATCCGTAAGAGCTTTTGGATTCTCTAAAACTTTTAGTGATTTAATATGGAGATGTATTTCTTATACTTGGTTCTCTATTTTGATTAATGGGCAATCTAAAGGTTTTTTTCCATCCTTCTAGAGGTATTATGTAAGGTGATCTAATTACCAAATCCTATTTATCATAATGGAAGAGGCTTTCAGTAGAGGATTAAATGACAACATGTCTAATGGTTTTATTAATCCATTTTATCATCTAAGAAATAGCCCTTTGATAAGTCATTTAGGATATGCTAATGATCTAACAATTTTTACTAATGGAATGAAGAGAAGTTTGAAGCATTTGATGGTTTTTTTGAAGAATTATGAAAAGGAATCAGGTCAATTTATAAGCATTGAGAAAAGTTATTTCAAGAACAGTTCAAGAGCGAAAGCAACCACCAGGAGCAGAAAATAAGCAATTACTAGGTTCAGATGTGAAATTGGACATTTATCATACCTGGGGAGTCCTTTATTTTAAGGTAGAAATAGAGCTTCCTATTTTGATTCTCTTGTTCAATCTATAGCTTCTAAGATCCTTAGTTGGATATCTAAGTTCTTGATCATGGGGAGTAGAGTAACTCTAATCCAGTCAGCTTTGATGCCAATGCCTCTATACACCTTTTTGTTGTTAAATTCTCCAAAAATCATTTCGAAATCAATTAATTAGTTGCTTAGTTTATTTTTATTTTTTATTTTTTTTTTGGGGGGGGGGGGGGGGGGTTAACAAAGATTGTGGAAAAAAATTAACGAGACAAAATGAGATTTCATATGATTTTCTAAACAAGAAGGTGGCCTAGGTATAAGCAATCTGGAAGCATTTATGAAGACAACCAATCTCATGTTAGCTTGGAATTATAAAGAAGGCATAAGTTTATGGGCTCAATTTATGCAGGGAAAGCATCCAAATTTGGAAATTTCTAATGAATCTAAATGTTTCAAGAGGATTCAATCAACTTGGGATGTTGTGGATGAAAATTCTACTTGGATTTCAAATGAGTTGGTCTAGAAGACTATTCTTAATAGTAGGTTCACTACTCATTTAGCATATGAGCTGGCTAGAAACTCTAAACTGTCTTATTTGGTTTTTATATCTCTTTGGCACCCTAAAATCCCCCCTAACATCACATTTTTTGGCTGGAAAGTTTTATCTCGATGTGTTCCTATTGAAGAAAGAGTTTAATCAGTTGGCATTAGAAGTGCTTCAAGTTATCACTGCTGCATTAACTCAGTAGAATATTTTCAAAACAACTCTAGTGGTTTTTCTAGTGTGGAATTATTTCAATAGTCGTAAGGGAATCAATTAGTGCCCTGCTTTAATTCATTGATATATTATCAAATGGTGGTTGCAACAGGTAGCTCTAAGTTCTTAAAATGGTTTTTTAAAGTTGTTCCTCTTTTTATAATTTGGGAAATTTGGTTAAGCATAAACAAGGATACTTTTGAAGCTAAACTAATGAAACATTTCAACATTATTGAGAATCTGAAACTCAGAATTTCTAATCTTGGTAATAGAATGAATTTGAAAGGTGGAGAAAAAGAATTCAATCAGAAAACTTTGATTATTTTCAATATTACTCTAAAGTTGTCTCCTGGTAGATTTAAAGGCAGTAAGCACTAGAATTTTCCTTCGTCAAGGTTAGTAAAAATAAATTGTGCAAGTATAGTGGAGAATAATGCATGTTTTAGAGCAGGATCCATTACTAAAAATGACTCAGGTTAATTTTTATGGGTTATTTCTTCTTATCATAATCAAGATTCAAGTATAGAAGCTCGAATTCAAGTCATCAAGGATAGTATCAAGTTTTGTATAGATAAAAACCAACTTCAAGTTGAGATTGAAACATATTACAAAATTATTTTCAATGGCCTTTATTTAAATCCAAGAAGCCTTCCATGGAAATACAAGAAAACATTTATAGATATAGAGTTTTTTTCTAATCCACTTCTCCTCTCAATCAAGTTCTGCTCAAGAGAAGTCAATAAAGTAGCAGTTCTTTTATCCTCTTATGGTATCTTCAAAAGATTTATTTCTATTTTTTCTAAGTTAGAAGATATTCCGAGAATCATCAGTAAAGCTTATTAAGATAGATGCTCTAAATTCTCAATCTTCTAAAAATTTGACATATAGCTAGTTCATTCTATTTGTAAATTATCAAGAGAGGGATATTCTCTCTTTAATCAATAAATCTTCATTTTTCTCTTAAAAAAAACAAAAAAAGTAGCTCGTTATATATTTGACACACATGAAGATGTCGAAGAATGGAATAAGTAAGTTTATATTATCTCAATTTTTTTATCATTTTAACATTTATAGTTGATCAATTTCATAATACGTTCGTCACGGTCAATGCAGGAAATATGATGCATGTGAGAACAGTAAAAGTTAAAGAATGATGGAACAATCAGAGAGCGAATTTAAGTTATGGGTATCACACGGGGTAATTATAATGAGAATGTCTCTTATTAAATGACATATTATAAGAAAGCTTTAAAACTAACCTAACTAATTTATGTATAATATCAACTCTTAAAGATGGTTGATGCGACATCAAGGCTTTCTCGTCTAGCCACTGGACCCTTGTTCATGGAACATGAGTACAAAAAGTATCGATTGAATGGTTATGTATTCGGTGCAAGGATGTACAAGAAAAATACATATGTAAAGAACTCGGGCCTTTCATAGAAGGATCTTACTTATTTTCTAGCGAGCGTGGAAGATAAAAACCTCGTTGAAGCTGAAATGACTTACTATGGTGTTATTCAGAACATACTTGAATGGGACTACATAAGCTTCAAAGAGTTTGAGTTTTACTGTGATTGGGTCAAAGTTAAGGATAAAAATTCTTGTAAAGTTGATCCTGGTACCAATTTGATCATGGTTGACTTGTCCACATTAAAGAGAAACGAGCATCTGAGCGATGAGCCATTTATTTGTGATTTTTAAAAGGCCAGGCAAGTATTTTAATTGGAGTATATCAATAATGAGTTGTGGTCAATCGTCCTACACGCGTCAAAACGTCTAACCATTAGCGTGGATGACTTGGCTTCTCCAATCGAATATTAATCCATTTTAGATGATAACAAGAATTTAACACTTTTTTTAGATTTACAATAAGTATTCTAATTATTTGAAACAATGCTTACAATATGGATTTTGTATTCTTCTAATGCCATTAATTTGTATTCTTCTCGTACTTTGTTATTATCGGATCACAGTTTCATGCTTTTATTCAATTAGATTTGATCAAATTTTGTATATTTGGATAAAAATTGGTTGGTTGGTTAGTGAATATGTTAATTGGTTTTTAATTAGTTTAAGCATTATTTCAAAGTCTATGATATAACTTGAATTTGAAACAATTTTTAGATTTGTAATAAGTATTCTAATTATTTGAAAGAATGCTTAGTTTGGTTCATGATATGGAATTGTATTCTTCTAATGTCATTAATTTGTATTCTTCTAGTTCTTTGTTATTATTGAATAAGAGTTTAATGCTTTTATTCATTTTGATTTGATCAGTTTTTGTGGATTTGAATCAAAATTGGTTGGTTAGTTAGTGAATCTTATAATTTAGTTTTTAATTAGTTTTAGCATTATTTCAAAGTTCGTGACATAACATGAATTTGAAACAATTCTTAGTTTGGTTTATGATATGGATTTGTATGCTTCTAATGTTGTTAAATCGTATTCTTCTAGTGTTTTGTTATTATCGGATGATAGTTTTATGCTTTTATTCATTTGTATTTAATTAATTTTTCATATATATGTTTCTACTAATAATAATTTTTGCAGGGAACATCTACATCAGGGCGTCAGGGAAGTGGGGCGAGGAAGGCTCGTCTAACACTAGGCTGCCAAAGTTAGGCAAGTTGGGGACCGTAGTGGAGAACAAGACGGCCTTACCAGTCAGGGCCTTGGAATCGCTAAAGATGATTATTGGCCCCGGGCACATGGATTGGAGGAGGGTGCCCTACAATCTTAAGATAGACATTTGGAGGAGCATTACAGGTACTTACTCACTTTCTTTTTGTTTTGTATTTATATTTACATTTTAGTATAGTTTATAATTCAAATACTACTAACTCAGTTTCATTTTATTAAGTATTTGTTTGACGGGAACAATTCAGATTTCCCCCACATTTACACGACTCCATGTTGGAACAATTAAGAGATTAATATTAAACATGGAAGAAAAATATTCTTGCACGGTACTTTGGCTGGGAACGGGAGACCATATTACGACTTAGGGACATGGTACTCGTGAAGGATCCAATCTCATTGGCAAGTTGGCAACAATTTGTCGATAATGAGGTCTTGGAGAGAAAATTGTCCTCTCGTGAATTGGGGAACGAAAATTGGGTTAAGAAGGTCGACGGGCACTAATTCGGGCGTACGTCTTATACCCAGGTGGAGAATGAGATGGTAAGTTTTGAATGCTCTTTCATTTTAGTTTTATTTTATTCTATTTAGTGATAACTATATACAAATTTACTAGTTTTTACATTATTTTATTTCAGGTGTCAGGAAGTGGTCCTTGGAGTAAGCCACATAGGCTTGATGCCTATATGGGACTTCGAACGAAGAAAGGGAAGGATAAGGAGGTGGATCCGACTGTGTCCGTCACCGTTGTATGTTATAATTTTAATTATGTTATAATTTTAAAAATTTATAATCAGATACTTTTTTATTAATTAATCTAATCTTGTACTTTTTTATTCTTTCAGGAAAAGCTTAAAGAAGTGCATAACTTGCAGAGTGATGCAGATAAGGAATCTATGGCTATGAATGCACTAGGTCAAGTGCTAAGGCGAGATCACAAGGTTTTACTTACCAAGTGAGCTCTCGGGTAGAGAAGTTAAGGCTCATCGGGATTCGATCGAGAAACATTGGGTTGGCATGCAAGGTGGATGTGTTAACAACCAACAAAGCTAAGAAGTTTGACAACTTGGAGAGAACAATGCAAAAAATATTTGCATTTGTCAAGCATGATCTTAAAGTCTAGGTTGAGTCCAGCTCATGGAAGGGCAAGGAGAAAGTGTTGGATGAGGGGACCACAGCTCCATCTTTCATACTTTTAACCTCATCAACACCCCCTCATCTCAATATGACATATTCGCCAGCCCCACCCATACCTCCTCATCCCAAGACCATTTTAAATAATTGGTTGACCCATTGTGTATATAGTAGACACACGGGGTGCCACTAGAAAAGATAAGGAGTTGAGGGACCCAGATACACACCCAGTTACCATGGTGTATAACCTTCCGTTGTAACTTCATGAGGCACAGGTCTGCATCATGAAAGTGTTTGTGGAATTAGAAAATGAACCTGTGTGGTTGAAGGAATAGTGCAGTGTTCAGACTATTGATGGCTTCCTCAATTTTTATTTAGTATGGCCTACCTTTCTCCTTAAAATTGATATCGAATGAACAATTATTTGTAATAAGTTGCTTAGTATTTGTTTAGTTTTTTATTATTATTAATATGAATATCGAATGTTATTTATTGTTTATCGTTTCATAATGATTGAATGAATGTTGTATGGCCTTTATGTTGTGAATGAATGAATGTTGGTTGAGAACATATATCATATATTTGTTGTAATAGGTTATAAATACTGTTGGGCAATGGTAGTGGCCTAACTACCCAACAGTTTTTTTTATTGCAGCCTAGTATTATCACAGACTCTGACCGTGACATGTCCATAAAAAGATATCAATTGTCATGGACATGTTATGGTCAAAGTCCATGACAAGGAATCCTTGTCACTGTCTTGTCATGGTTAAAGTTCGTGACACGACCATGACAAGAAAAACGTGCCATGAACTTTGACTCTGACACGTTCGTGATAAAAAATTTGTCACCCTCAACCATGTCACAGTTTTTTACCGTGAAAAGTTCGACTTGCCAAGGTTTTTTATCCTAACAACTCGCCAATTTTGTTGTAGTGTTGTTTTTTCTCCATTTGTAATTAATTAACCTAATTTCCATTTTATCATTATATATATATATATATATATATCATAGATTCAAAAAACCCAAAAATAAGGTTTATTGCATATTTACCAACATAGTTATGGTTGTTATCTTTTCATATTAAAAGGGTTTCTATAGTCATTTTTACATCACCAATCATTCTGAAATTGGAAATATGACATCAATATGTCCCATAATTATTTTTTGAACTACATCGACTTTGATTCATTCTCATAAGGATACATACTCCCCTAAATTTATTTTGGGATTAAATTTCCTTTTCACTTATTTTCATTCCCTTAGTTCATTCTTATTACTACTTTTTTTTTTATTTTTTTCCTCTAACGGTCTATTAACCCGTACTCACTCTCTCATAGTGAGGTTGTGATCTTTGGAATTTCGCTCATATGTTTATATTTTTTATATGATATCTTTTTCGTTGCGAATGGTCACGCCCAGTGGGTCACGACCCAAGTCCGCGACCAGCTGGTCGCGGACTTGGGCCGTGACCCACTTAACATTTAGCGTGACCATATTTATTACCACACTAAATTATTGATGGCCGGGAAGTGGTCACGACCCAAGTTCGTGACTACAGTGGTCGCGGACTTGGGCCGTGACAAGGTCGTGACCATCTTGGCCCCAAACTCACGCCAAAATTCCCTCCAAGCTTGGTCGCGGATGGGCCATGGCCCAAGTCCATGACCCATGGCATGATGAAGAAGAGAGTACACACATTTAGGGTCACGGCTTAGGTCCGTGACCATTTCTAGGTGTGGGTAATGGCTATGGATCGTGACCATCCCTCATTCAAGAACTAAGATTAATGAAGAAGGGTTACGCATCACAGATTGAGGGTCGCAACTATAGGTCATGACCATTTATTGGTGCGGGTCATGGCTATGGGTCGTGAACATCCCTCAATTGAAGGTCTGCGCAAGCCGTGACCATTTGTCAATCAGCAGCAGGTTTTGTTGTTGGATTGAAGTTGGTCACACATGGGGGTCACGGCTGTAGGTCGTGACCATTCATCAATCAGTAGCAGGTAAGGGACTAATGGGTCGTGATGGAGGGTCACGGATCTTGGTCGTGACAAGGTTCAACCATTAAAAAAAGTAAACGCGCTTTTCTCAGACCCTATTCTGTATTTGGGCATTTGCGATTTTGTCAATCAGTAAAAGGTTTGGGCGATTTTGGCTATTCAATTTTGGCTAAGGGTTTTTGCGATTTCAGCTGTAAGATTTCAGCCCTAAGCATTTGTCAATCAGTAGCAGGTTAGGCCATTTCGATTTATTGATTTGTGGTTGATATGTGTGTGTGTGTGTGTGTGTGTGCATGTTTGTATATGTGTGTGCATTTCGATTTGTTGATTTGTGACTGATGTGTGTGTATGTATAGATTTCTATTTTTTTATATCTGTGTGTGCTCTTATAGATTTATATTTGTGTATATCTGTGTGTGTGCGTATAGATTTATAGTTGTGTGTGTATCTGTTTGTGTGTATGTATAGATTTATGTTTATATGTGTGTGTATGCATAGATTTATGTATATATGTCAATAAACCCTAGAAATTGTATTGGGGTTATTTTTTTGATAAAAATTATTAAAAACCATAGACATTGTATTTGTTTTGGAAATAAAGATATTTAGTCCCACTTTTAAAGATTTATTTGTATCCACTCCTGTCTTTTTAATTTTTTTTAGTCGTAGGTCCTATTGTAAGAATTGTACGACACGTGTCATTCTCAGTGGAGAGAAAGATAGGCGATTGAGGGAGTTTTAAAGTAGTTTTGGGACTAAATACAATTTAAAAAATACATGGAAAGGGTGCCTAAAAAAACTTTGGAGATCGGACTAAACCCCAAAATACTGTATTTTTTTTTTTACAAAATCTAATTGAATGGTTTTTTAATAAGTAAAAAAATTACATCGACATTGTTGTGGGTTATTTGCATGTCATCATATTATATTGGGGGTTATATGCGTGTCGTTAATTTTTGTTTTGACAAAGTATAATTAACTGTTTTTTTTTTACATTCTATTGGGGGTTATATGCCTGTCGTTATTTTTTAGGATAATTCTAGACTGACACACAAATACTTTTGATATTGAATATGTTGTTCATTGATTTTAGGAAGAAGATGAAATTAAAGGGTATTAGCTCATATTAGCAAATATGGCTATTACTAAGCTTTCCACAATAATTATTATTGTTTTATAAACATAGCAAATATGGTTATTCGTAAGTTTTTCAAATGATCTTAATCTTTTTGCAGGAGTTATTTCGGTGATTTGGTGTGATTTTTCATTTTTGTAGATTCTTTCCAGTCAAAGCGGAATAATTGACCTCCCTACCATAACAGGTTTGGTATAATTTTTTTTAGTAGTTCGTAAGCAATAATGCAATATCTAAAATAGTTTTGGCACTCTTATTTCCATTTTTTATTTGTTGAAACTAAAGTCGACTGTGTGCAAATGTTGAATGATTTTATGGTTACTGATAATTCTTTTTTCATTTGTATACAAATTAGCTAAAGTTTAGACCATGCCCAATTGTCTTTGGATGTTTTTCTCGTGGCCCAAAAGCGTGTATGTACAAGGTTCTTCAGGTAATTGTCTTGGATAACTTGTATGAGAATATGTTTAATGGTGAATTTAACTTTCCTTTCGCTTCTATTACGAGTTCAGATAGATAAGTTTTAATAATTTTCTCTCTTTTGGTTGCAGATAATTGAGAGGATATGTGAAAAACATTTCAATCTGGTATGCTTTATTCAACTAATACGTATGTGTCATGATTTTGTCTTCTGAACTTTGATATTTCGATATGTTTATTTGTGAGTAAAGGTTGTGGCTTTATTTGTTTGATGCTTGCTCCTCGTGGCTTGACTTCAGTAAATTTACATGCTACATGACAAGATCTTCAATAGGGGAGTGAAATGACAGTTAGTTTTAGACGCTCAACACTTGATTGTATCTTATAAAAGAATGGAATAACGGAATATTATACTCTTTTCATAAATTAACAAGAAAAACATGAAGTAGTGGTCACACACCTTATTAAGCTTCTCCCTAACTGATCGAATATCATAGTCTTTGCATATTTCTAGACTTGGGCATAAAAACATGGCATTATGGGGTGAAAACCCAACACATCCCCCAAACGGCTCCACGAGTGGCACCAACACCTCGCACGGACCAATGTAACACGTAGGGACTGACCGGGCGATCACGGGACTCCCGATTTGAGAAAACGATGATAATTTATATATTTCTAGACATAGACATAAAAACATGGCGTTAGAAGGTAAAAACCCGACACAGGCCCCGAACATCCCGATGAGTGGCACCAACACCTCTCACGGGACCAATGTAACTCGTAGGAACTGACCGTGCGATCACGGGACTCCCGATTTGAGAATACAATGATAATTTGTATATTTCTAGACTTAGGCATAAAAACATGGCGTTAGCGGGTAAAAACCATAAATAGCTCTCAAACGAGCCCGTGAGTGGTACGAAAACATCGCACGATACCAATATAACTCGTAGGAACTGACCGCACGATCACAGGACTCCCGGTTTAAGAAAATGATGATAATTTGCATATTTCTATACTTAGGCATAAAAACATGGCATTAGCGGGTAAAAACCCGAAACAGCCCCTAAACGGACCCATGAGTTGCACCAACACCTCGCACGGGACCAACGTAACTCATTGAAATTGACCGCGCGATCACGGGACTCCCGGTTTGAGAAAACGACGATAATTTGCATATTTTTAGACTTAGGCTTGTAAACATAGCGTTAGCGGGTGAAAACGCAAAACAGCCACTGAACGATTCCATAAGTGGCACCAACACCTCGCACGAGATCAATGTAACTCGTAGGAACTGACCGCGCGATCACTGGACTCCTGGTTTGAGAATATGACGATAATTTGCATATTTCTACACTTAGGCTTAAAAACATGGTGTTAGACGGTAAAAACCCGAAATAGGCCCGAACGGCCACGTGAGTGGCACCAACATGTTGGAGATTTTATAAAATAAGTGAGTAAGAGTTTTGGGTGTATGAGCTTAAAGAACTTGTCCCACATTGGAAGTGTGTGGAAGAGGTGGGAAGCTAACCCAAATATAAAAGGGGATAGTGTCCCACATTGGAAAATGTACAAAGCTAAGTGTCACCGCTAAGCTCTAAAAGGAGTGGGCAACCTTTGTGTCCCATATTGGAAAAATAATAGGAATTTGTGCAGTTAATAAGTACAAATGGAAGATGAAGAGTTATTCATCTAGCATTTAAGAGGCTATTCAAGAGACCTCAATACGGTGCGAAACACTGTATGCACACGCACACGCACGCGCGTGCGGGTGAGGGGCAGTGGGCTGTAGAGGCACTAGTGGCGCACTTTGCACTTTTCATGCCGCGTGTCCGCAGTGGTAGAGGGTTGTCGGGATTCGTCTGGGTCGGATTGCGGTAGCTCGGGCGGGGTCACTTTTTGGTTGAACCGTGCAAAACCGATTCGGTATTAATTGTACCTGTTTGAAAATGACTTAAGACTGTTGGTAATTAACAGTCATACCACTTCGGAATTGATTAAGATTATTAATCCAACAATCATAACTCTTGAAGACAAAGCCTTTCATTATCTATAAATAAAGGCTGCCTAAAACGAAATTGCATATATAACAAAAATCCAGTTTCAGATTTCCAAACCCTGCTATTACACTCTTACAATTTTCAGGAGATACAAATTCTCTTATTCTGTTTTGTGCACATAAACAGAATAAGAACTTGATTGACTGTTCTTCGCTGCTGCATCCAAGGGCTGTCTTCAGACAAACAATTTGCAGACAGTGCAATTGCTTCATTGTATCTTGAGTACGGATTTGTTGATTCCCATTTGTATACCGAAGTTATTCATGTGGGGCAAATACTGTATTTAAGAAAGTGACATCACTCCTTGAAGATTCATAAAGTTACATTGTTGTATTAAAGTTGACATTATTGTGATACAATAAAGAGTTCTATTTCTGTATTTGCTACATAATTTCCAACACAACACCTCACTGAGGACCATTGTAACTCGTAAGACCAGACCACGCAATCATGAGACTCCCGGTTTGAGAAAACGACGATAATTTGCATATTTTTAGACTTTGGCATAAAAATATAGCGTTAGTGGGTGAAAATCCGAAATAACCCCCGAACGATCCCGTGAGTTGCACCAAGATCTCAGATGGGACCAACACCTCCCACGGGAATAATGTAACTCATAGGAACTAAACGCGCATCTGCGGGACTCCCGGTTTGAGAATAGGACGGTAATTTTCATAATTCTATACTTAGGCGTAAAAACATTGCGTTAGTGGGTGAAAACCGGAAACAGTCCCGTGGGTGGTAACACCACCTCCCACGGGACCAATGTAACTCATAGGAACCGGCCGCATAGAGAATATGACGGTAATTTTCATAATTCTAGACTTAGGCTTAAAACATGGCGTTAGTGGGTGAAAACCCGAAATAGCCCTCGAACGGCCCCGTGGGTGGCACCAACACCTCCCACGAGACAAACGTAACTCGTAGGAACTAGCCGCGCAGCCGCGAGACTCACGGTTTGAGAATACGATGGTAATTTGCATAATTATAGACTTAGGCTTAAAAACACGATGTTAGTGGGTGAAAACCTGAAACAGCCCTTGAACGGCCCCGTTAGTGGCACCAACACCTCCCACGGGAACAATGTGACTCGTAGGAACTGGTCGCACATACCCGGGACTCCCAGTTTGAGAATACGATGATAATTTTCATATTTCTAGACTTAGACTTAAAAACATGGCGTTAGGGGGTGAAAACCTGAAACATCCCCCGAACGGTTCCATGAGTGGCATCAATACCTCGCACGGGACCAATGTAACTCGTAGGAACTGACCGCGCGATCATGGGACTCCCGATTTGAGAAAACAATGGTAATTTGTATATTTCTAGACATAGACATAAAAACATGGCGTTAGAAGGTAAAACCCAGGCACAGCCCCCGAACATCCCGGTGAGTGGCACCAACACCTCGCACGGGACCAATATAACTCCTAGGAACTCATCGCGTGATCACGGGACTCCCAGTTTGAGAAAATGACAGTAATTTGCATATATATAGACATAGACATAAAAACATGGCGTTAGAAGGTAAAAACCCGACACAGCCCCCGAACGTCCCGGTGAGTGGCACCAACACCTCGCACGGGACCAATGTAACTCGTAGAAATTCACCGCATGATCACGGGACTCTCGGTTTAAGAATACGACGATAATTTTCATATTTCTAGACTTAGGCATAAAAACATGGCGTTAGAGGGTAAAAACAAAAAAATAACTCCCGAACAGTCCCGTGAGTGGTACCAACACCTCGAACAGGACCAATATAACTCGTAGGAACTGACCGCGTGATCACGAGAATCTTGGTTTGAGAAAATGATGATAATTTGCATATTTCTATACTTAGGCATAAAAATATGGCATTAGCGGGTAAAAACCTGCAACAGCCCTTGAACGGCCCCGTGAGTTGCACCAACACATTGCACGGGACCAACGTAACTCGTTGAAACTGACTGCGTGATCACGGGACTCCCGGTTTGACAAAATGATGATAATTTGCATATTTCTAGACATAGGCTTGAAAACATGGCGTTAGTTCCAACGATTTTTCGGGTTGACAAAATGATGATAATTATGCATATTTCTAGACATCGTATGTTTTCGGGGGTGAAAACTCGAAACATCCCCCGAACGGTTCCATGAGTGGCACCAACACCTCGCACAAAACCAACGTAACTCGTAGGAACTGACCGCGTGATCACGTGACTGCCAGTTTAAAAATACGACGATAATTTGCATATTTCTAGACTTAGGCTTAAAAATATGGCGTTAGACGGTAAAAACTCGAAACAGGCCCGAACGGCCCTGTGAGTGGAATTAACACCTCGCTCCGGACCAATGTAACTCGTAGGACCTGACCGCGTGATCATGAGACTCCCGATTTGAGAAAACGAAGATAATTTGTATTTTTTAGACTTAGGCATAAAAACATAGCGTTAGTGGGTGAAAACCCAAAATAACCCCCGAACGGTCCCGTGAGTTGCACCAAGACCTCGGACGGGACCAACACCTCCCACGGGAACAATGTAACTCGTAGGAACTGACCACACAGTTGCGGGACTCCCAATTAGAGAATACTATGGTAATTTGCGTAATTATAGACTTAGGCTTAAAAACATAGCGTTAGTGGGTGAAAATCGGAAACAACCCCGGAACGGCCCCGTAAGTGGTACCAACACCTCCCACAGGACCAATATAACTAATAGGAATTGGACGCACAGCCCCTGGACTCCCGATTCGAGAATATGATCGTAATTTGCATAATTTTAGACTTAGGCTTAAAAACGTGGCGTTAGTGGGTTAAAACCCAAAATAGTCCCCGAACGACCCCGTGGGTGGCACCAACACCTCCCACGGGATAAATGTAACTTGTAGGAACTAAACGCGCAGCCGCGGGACTTCTGGTTTGAGAATACGATGATAATTTGCATAAATATAGACTTAGGCTTAAAAACATGACGTTAGTGGGTGAAAACTCGAAACAGCCCCCGAACGGCCCCGTGGGTGCCACCAACACCTCTCACGGGACCAATATAACTTGTTGGACCTGGTCGAGCAACCCCGGAACTCCCGGTTTTAGAATACAATGATAATTTGCATATTTCTAGACTTAGGTTTAAAAATATGGCGTTAGTGGATGAAAACCCAAAACAGCCCCCGAACGGCCCCGTGGGTGGAATCAACACCTCTCACGGGACCAATATAACTCGTAGGAACTGGTCGCGCAATCCCGTGACTCCCGATTTGAGAATACGATGATAATTTGCATATTTTTTATATTAGGCTTAAAAACATGGCATTGGTGGGTGAAAACCCGAAACAGCCTCCGAACGGCCTCGTGGGTGGCACCAACACCTCCCGCGAGACCAATTTGACTCATAGGACCTGGTCGTGCAGTCCTGGGACTCTCTGTTTGAGAATACGATGGGAATTTGCATAATTTTAGACTTAGGCTTCAAAATATGGCGTTAGTGGGTGAAAACCCGAAACAGCGCCCGGACGACCCCTTGGGTGGCACCAAGACCTCCCACGGGACCAATGCAACTCGTAAGAACTGGTCGCGCGGCCCTGGGGCTCCCGATTTGAGAGTACGATGATAATTCTCATAGTTCTATACTTAGGCAAAACATGGCGTTAGTGGGGGAAAATCCGAAACAACCCCCGAACGGCCCCGTGGGTGGCACTAACACCTCCCATGGGACCAATGTAACTAGTAGAAACAGGCCTCGCAGCCTCGGGACTCCCGGTTTGAGAATACAATGGTAATTTTCACATTTCTAGACTTAGGTTTAAAAACATGGCGTTAGTGGGTGAAAACCCGAGACAATCCCCGAACGGCCCCGTGGGTGGCACCAACACCTTCCACGGGACCAATGTGACTCGTTGGAACTCAGCGCGGAGTCCCGGGACTCCCGATTTGATAATCCAATGGTCATTTGCATAATTCTAGACTTAGTCTTAAAACCATAGCGTTAGTGGGTGAAAACCCGAAACAGCCCCTGAACGGCCCCGTACATGGCACCAACACCTCCCACGGGACCAATGTGAGTCGTAGGAACTGGCCGCGCAGTCCTGGGACTCCCTGTTTGAGAATCCGATGGTAATTTGCATAATTCTAGACTTAGGTTTAAAAACATGGCGTTAGAAGGTGAAAGACCGAAACAGCCCCCGAACGGCTCCGTGGGTGGCACCAACACCTCCCACGGGACCAATGTAACTCGTAGGAATTGGCCGCGCGTCCCTGAGACTCCCAGTTTTAGAATACAATGATAATTTGTATATTTTTAAACTTAGTCAAAATATGGCGTTAGTGGGAGAAAATCTGAAATAGCCCCGTGGGTGGCACCAACACCACCCATGGGACCAATGTGACTCGTGCGAACTGATCGCGCAGCCTCGGGACTCCCGATTTGAGAATTCGATGGTAATTTGGATAATTCAGGAATTAGGCTTAAAAACATGGCGTTAGTGGGTGAAAACCCGAAATAGCCACCAAACGGCCCTGTGAGTGGCACCAACACCTCTCACGGAACCAACGTAATTCGTAGGAACTGACCGCAGAGCCGCTAGACTCCCGATTTTAGAATATGACGGTAATTTGCATAATTCTAGACTTAGGCTTAAAAACACGAGGTCAGTGGGTGAAAACCCAAAACAACCCCTGAACCTCCCGGTGGGTGGCACCAACACCCCCTAAGGTACCAATGTGACTCTTAGGAACTGGTCGCGCAACCCCGGGACTCTCGGTTTGAGAATACGATGGTAATTTTCGTATTTCTAGACTTAGGCTTAAAAACATGGCGTTAGTGGGTGAAAACCCGAAACAGCCCCCGAACGGACCCATGAGTAGCACCAACACCTCCCAAGGGACAAATGTGACTCGTAGGAACTGGCCGCGCAACCCCGGGACTTCCGATTTGAGAATATGACGATAATTTGCCTATTTCTAGTCTTAAGATTAAAAGCGTGGCGTTAGTGGGTGAAAACCCAAAACTGCCCCCGAACGGCCCCGTGGGTGGCACCAACACCTACCACGGGACCAGTATAACTCGTAGGAACTGGTCGCGCATCCCCGTGACTCCCGATTTGAGAATACGATGATAATTTGCATATTTCTAGACTAATGCAAAACATGGCGTTAGTGGGAGAAACCCCAAAATAGCACCCAAATGGCCCCGTGGGTGGCACTAACACCTCCCACGGGACCGATGTAACTCGTAAGAACTGACCGTGCAGCCGCGGGACTCCCATTTTGAGAATACGATGGTAATTTGAATAATTCTAGACTTAGGCTTAAAAACACAGCATTAGTGGGTGAAAAACCAAAACAGCCCCCGAACGGCACCGTGGGTGGTACCAACACCTCCCACGGGACCAATGTGACTCGTAGGAACTGGCCACGCAGCCCCGGGACTCCCGATTTGAGAATACGATGGTAATTTGCACATTTTTAGACTTAGGCTTAAAAACATGGCATTAGTTGGTGAAAACCCAAAATAGCCGTTGAACGGCCCCGTGGGTGGCACCAACACCTCCCACGGGACCAATGTGACTCGTAGGAACTGGTCGTGCAGTCCTGGCACTCCCGATTTCAGAATACGATGATAATTTATATAATTCTAGATTTCGGCTGAAAAACATGGCGTTAGTGGATGAAAACCCGAAACAACCCTCGAACGGCCCCGTCGGTGGCACCAACACCTCCGACGGGATCAATATAACTCGTAGGAACTGTCGCGCAACACCGAGACTCCCGGTTTGAGAATACGACGATAATTTTCATATTTCTAGACTTAGGCTTAAAAACATGGCGTTAGTTGTGAAAACCCGAAACAGCCTCCGAACGGCCCCGTGGGTGGCACCAACACCTCCCACGGGACCAATATAACTCGTAAGAACTGGCCACACAACCCCGGGACTCCCGATTTGAGAATACAATGATAATTTTCATATTTCTAACCTTAGGCTTAAAAACAGGGCATTTGTGGGTGAAAACCCGAAACAGCCCTCGAACGGCCCTATGGGTGGCACCAACACCTCCCACGGGACCAATATAACTCGTAGGAACTGGCCGCGCAACCCCGGGACTCCCGGTTTGAGAATATATCGATAATTTGCATATTTCCAGACTTAAGCTTAAAAAGATGGTGTTAGTGAGTAAAAACCCGAAACAGCCCCAGAACGGCCCCGTGGGTGGCACCAACACCTCTCAAGGGACCAATATAACTCGTAGGAACTGGTCGCGCAACCCCGAGACTCCCAGTTTGAGAATACGATGATATTTTACATATTTCTAGTATTAGGCTTAGAAACATGGCGTTGGTGGATGAAAACCCGAAACATCCCCGTGGGTGGCACCAACACCTACCACGGGACCAATGTGACTCGTAGGAACTGGTCGGGCAACCCCAGGACTCTCGGTTTGAGAATACAATGGTAATTTGTATATTTCTAGACATAGACTTAAAAACATGGTGTTGGTGGGTGAAAACCCGAAACAGCCCCAAAACGGCCCTATGGGTGGCACCCACACCTCCCACGGGACCAATGTGACTCTTAGGAATTGGTCGTGTAGTCCTAGGACTCTCTGTTTGAGAATACGATGGGAGTTTGCATAATTTTAGACTTAGGCTTAAAAACATGGCCTTAGTGGGTGAAAACTCGAAACAACGCCCGAACGGCCCCCGTGGGTGGCACCAAGACCTACCACGGTACCAATGTAACTCGTAAGAACTGGTCAGAGGGCCCCGGGGCTCCCGGTTAGAGAATACGATGATAATTTTCATATTTCTAGACATAGGCACAACATGGCGTTAGTGGGGGAAAATTCGAAACAACCCCGAACGGCCCCGTGGGTGGCACCAACACCTCCCATTGGACCAATGTGACTAGTAGAAACTGGTCGCGCAACCCCGGGACTACCGGTTTGAGAATAAATTGATAATTAGCATGTTTCTAGACTTAGGCTTAAAAACATGGCGTTAGTGGATGAAAACCCGAAATAGCCTCCGAACGTCCCCGTGGGTGGCACCAACAACTCCCATGGGACCAATATAACTCGTAGGAACTGGCCGCGCAACCCGGGGACTCCCGGTTTGAGAATATGATGATGATTGGCATATTTCTAGCCTTAGGCTTAAAAATAGGGCGTTAGTGGGTAAAAACCCCAAAACTGCCCCCGTGGGTGGCACCAACACCTCCCACGGGACCAATATAACTCATAGGAACTTGTCGCGCAACCTCGGGACTCCCGGATTGAGAATATGATGATAATTTGTATATTTTTAGACTTAGGATTAAAAACATGGCGTTAGTGGGTGAAAACTCGAAACAGCCCCCGAACGGCCCCATGGGTGGCACCAACAACTCTCACGGGACTAATATAACTCGTAGGAACTAGTCGCGCAACCCTGGGACTGCCGGTTTGAGAATACGATGATAATTCGCATAATTCTAGACTTAGTCTTAAAAATATGGCGTTAGTGGGTGAAAACCCGAAATAGCCTCCGAACGGCCCCGTGGGCGGCACCAGCACCTCCCACGGGACCAATATAACTCGTAGGAACTGGTCGCGCAACCCCGGGACTCTCGGTTTGAGAATACGATGATAATTTTCATAATTCTAGACTGAGGCTTAAAAATATGACTTTAGTGGGCGAAAACTCGAAACAGCCCCCGAACGGCCCCGTGGGTGGCACCAACACCTCTCACGGGACCAATATATCTCGTAGGAACTAGTCACGCAATCCTGGGACTCCCGATTTGAGAATATGATGATAATTTGCATATTTCTAGACTTAGGCTTAAAAACATGGCGTTAGTGGGTGAAAACCCGAAACAGCCCCCGAACGGCCCCGTGGGTGGCACCAATACCTCCCACGGGACCAATGTGACTCGTAGGAACTGGTCGCGCAACCCCGGGACTCTCGGTTTGAGAAGTCGATGGTAATTTCCATATTTCTAGACTTAGGCTTAAAAATATGGCTTTGGTGGTTGAAAACTCGAAACAGCCCCCGAACTGCCCCGTGGGTGGTACCAACACCTCCCACGGGACCAATGTGACTCGTAGGAACTGGTCGCGCAGTCCTGGGACTCTCTGTTTGAGAATACGATGGGAATTGGTATAATTTTAGACTTAAGCTTAAAAATATGGCGTTAGTGGGTGAAAACCCAAAATAGCGCCCGAGCGTCCCCGTATGTGGCACCAGGACCTCCCACGGGACCAATGAAACTAGTAAGAACTGGTCGCGCATCCACGGGGCTACCGGTTTGAGAATACGATGATAATTTTCATATTTCAAGACTTAGGCAAACCATAGCGTTAGTGGGGGAAAATCCGAAATAGCCCCCGAATGGCCACGTGGGTGGCACCAACACCTCCTACGGGACAAATGTCACTAGTAGAAACTGGCCTCACAGCCCCGGGACTCCCTATTTGAGAATACAATGGTAATTTGTACATTTTTAGACTTAGGCTTAAAAACATGGCGTTAGTGGGTGAAAACTCAAGACAGCTCCCGAACGGTCCCGTGGGTGGCACCAACACTTCCCACGGGACCAATGTGACTCGTTGGAAGGGACCGCGAAAGCCCCGGGACTCCCGATTTGAGAATACGATGGTAATTTGCATAATTCTAGACTTAGGCTTAAAAACATAGCGTTAGTGGGTGAAAACCCGAAACAGCCCCTGAACGGCCCCGTGGGTGGCACCAACACCTCCCACGGGACCAATATAACTCGTAGGAACTGGTCGCGCGGCCCCGGGACTCCTAGTTTTAGAATACAACGATAATTTGCATATTTTTAGACTTAGACAAAACATGGATTTAGTGGGGGAAAATCTAAAACAGCCCCCGAACGGCCCCGTGTGTGGCACAAACACTCCCATGGGACCAATGTGACTCGTACGAACTGGCTGCGCGGCCCTGGGACTCCCGGTTTGAGAATACGATGGTAATTTGCATAATTCTAGACTTAGGCTTAAAAACATGGTGTTAGTGGGTGAAAACCCTAAACATCCCCAAAACGGCCCTGTGAGTGGCACCAACACCTCCCACGGGACCAACGTAACTCGTAGGAACTGACCGTAGAGCCGCGAGACTCCCGATTTCAGAATACGATGGTAATAATGTATAATTCTAGACTTAGGCTTAAAAACTCGATGTCAGTAGGTGAAAACCCGAAACAGCCCAAATATAACTCGTAGGAACTGGTCGCGCAGTCCTGGAACTCTCTGTTTGAGAATACAATGGGAATTTTCATAATTCTAGACTTAGGCTTAAAAACATGGCGTTAGTGGGTGAAAACCCGAAATAACGCCCAAACCGCCCCGTGGGTGGCACCAAGACCTCCCACGGAACCAATGTAACACGAAAGAACTGGTCGCGCGGCCCCGTGGATCCCGGTTTGAGAATACGATGATAATTTTCAAATTTCTAGACTTAGGAAAAAAACATGGCGTTAGTGGGGGGAAATTCGAAACAACCCTCGAACGGCCCCGTGGGTGGCACCCACACCTCCCATGGGACCAATGAGACTAGTAGAAACTTGCCGCGCAGCCCCGGGACTCCCGGTTTGAGAATACAATGGTAATTTGCACATTTCTAGACTTAGGCTTAAAAACATGGCGTTAGTGGGTGAAAACCCGAAACAGCCCCTGAACGGCCCCGTGGGTGGCACCAACACCTCCCACGGGACCAATATAACTCGTAGGAACTGGTCGCGCGGCCCCGGGACTCCTAGTTTTAGAATACAACGATAATTTGCATATTTTTAGACTTAGACAAAACATGGCGTTAGTGGGGGAAAATCTAAAACAGCCCCCGAACGGCCCCGTGTGTGGCACAAACACTCCCATGGGACCAATGTGACTCGTACGAACTGGCTGCGCGGCCCTGGGACTCCTGGTTTGAGAATACGATGGTAATTTGCATAATTCTAGACTTAGGCTTAAAAACATGGTGTTAGTGGGTGAAAACCCGAAACATCCCCCAAACGGCCCTGTGAGTGGCACCAACACCTCCCACGGGACCAACGTAACTCGTAGGAACTAACCGTAGAGCCGCGAGACTCCCGGTTTCAGAATACGATGGTAATATGCATAATTCTAGACTTAGGCTTAAAAACCCGATGTCAGTAGGTGAAAACCCGAAACAGCCCCCGAACCTCCCGGTGGGTGGCACCAACACCTCCCACGGGACCAATGTGACTCGTAGAAACTAGCCGAGCAGCCCCGGGACTCCCGATTTTAGAATACGACAATAATTTGTATAATTTTAGATTTAGGCTTAAAAACATGGCGTTTGTGGGTGAAAACTTGAAACATCCCCCGAATGGCCCCGTGGGTGGAACCAACACCTCCCAAGGGACTAATGTGACTCGTAGGAACTGGCCGTGCAACCCCGGGACTCCCGGTTTGAGAATAAGACAATAATTTGCCTATTTCTAGACTTACGCTTAAAAGCGTGGCGTTGGTGGGTGAAAACCCGAAACAGCCCCCGAACGGCCCCGTGGGTGGCACCAACACCTACCACGGGACCAATATAACTCGTAGAAACTGGCTACTTAGCCCCGGGACTCCCGGTTTGAGAATACGATGATAATTTGCATATTTCTAAACTTATGCAAAACATGGCCTTAGTGGGGGAAAACCCGAAATAGCTCCCGAACGGCCCCGTGGGTGGCACCAACACCTCCCACGGGACCAACGTAACTCGTAAGAACTGACCGTGAAGCCGCGGGACACCCGGTTTGAGAATACGATGGTAATTTGCATAATTCTCAGCTTAGGCTTAAAAACAAGGGCATTAGTGGATGAAAACCCAAAACTGCCCCCAAACGGCCCCGTGGGTGGAACCAACACCTCCTACGGGACCAACGTGACTCGTAGCTACTAGCCATGCAGCACCGGGACTCCCGGTTTGAGAATAAGACGGTCATTTGCATAATTCTAGACTTTGGCTTAACAACATGGCGTTGGTGAGTGAAAACCCGAAACAGCCCCCGAATGGGCCCGTGGGTGGCACCAACACCTCCCACGGGACCAATGTGACTCGTAGGAACTGGTCGCGCAGTCCTGGTACTCTCTATTTGAGAATACAATGGGAATTTGCATAATTCAGACCTAGGCTTAAAAACATGGCGTTAGTGGGTGAAACCCGAAACAACGCCCGAACGGCCCCGTGGGTGGCACCAAGACCTCCCACGGGACCAATGTAACACATAAGAACTGGTCGCGCGGCCTCGGGGATCCCGGTTTGAGAATACGATGATAATTTTCAAATTTCTAGACTTAGGAAAAAAACATGCCGTTAGTGGGGGAAATCCGAAACAACCCTCGAACGGCCCCGTGGGTGGCACCAACACCTCCCATGGGACCAATGAGACTAGTAGAAACTTGTCGCGCAGCCCCGGGACTCCCGGTTTGAGAATACAATGGTAATTTGCACATTTCTAGACTTAGGCTTAAAAACATGGCGTTAGTGGGTGAAAACCCAAAATAGCCCTTGAACGGCCCCGTGGGTGGCACCAACACCTCCCACGGGACCAATGTCACTCGTAGGAACTGGTCGTGCAGTGCTAGGACTCGCGATTTGAGAATACGACGATAATTTGCATAATTCTAGATTTAGGCTTAAAAACATGACATTAGTGGGTGAAAACCCGAAACATCCCCCGAACGGCCCCGTCAATGGTACCAACACCTCCGACGGGATCAATATAAGTCGTAGGAACTGGTCGCGCAACCTCGGGACTCCTGATTTGAGAATACGATGATAATTTGCGTATTTCTAAACTTAGGCTTAAAAATGACGTTAGTTGGTGAAACCCGAAACGACCTCCGAACAGCCCTGTGGGTGGCACCAAAACCTCCCATGGGACCAATATAACTCGTTAGAACTGGTTGCGCAAACCCCGGGACTCCCGATTTGAGAATACAGTGATAATTTTCATATTTCTGGCCTTAGGCTTAAAAACAAGGTGTTAGTGGGTGAAAACCCAAAACAGCCCTCGAACGGCCCTATAGGTGGCACCAACACCTCCCATGGGACCAATGTGACTCGTAGGAACTGGCCGTGCAGCCCCGAGACTCCCGATTTGAGAATATACTGATAATTTTCATATTTCGAGACTTAGGCTTAAAAACATGGCATTAGTGGGTAAAAACCCGAAACAGCCTCCGAACTGCCCCGTGGGTGGCACCAACACCTCCCAAGGTACCAATGTGACTCGTAGGAACTGGCCGCGCAACCCCGGGACTCCCGGTTTGAGAATATGATGATAATTTGCCTATTTCTAGACTTAGGCTTAAAATCGTGGAGTTAGTGGGTGAAAACCCGAAACAGCCCCCGAACGGCTCCGTGGGTGGCACCAACACCCACCACGGGACCAATATAACTCGTAGGAACTGGCTACGCAGCCTTAAGACTCCCGGTTTGAGAATATGATGATAATTTACATATTTCTAGACTTATGCAAAACATGGCCTTAGTGGGGGAAAACCCAAAATAGCTCCCGAACGGCCCCGTGGGTGGCACCAACACCTCCCACGGGACCAACGTAACTCGTAAGAACTGACCGTACAGACGCGGGACACCCGATTTGAGAATACGATGGTAATTTTCATAATTCTAGACTTAGGCTTAAAAACACGGCATTAGTGGGTGAAAACCCAAAACTTCCCCCGAACGGCCCCGTGGGTGGAACCAACACCTCCCAAGGGACCAATGTGACTCGTAGGTACTATCCACGCAGCCCCAGGACTCCCGGTTTGAGAATACGACAGTCATTCGCATAATTTTTGACTTTGGCATAAAAACATGGTGTTGGTGAGTGAAAACCCAAAACAGCCCCCGAACGGCCCCGTGGGTGGAACCCACACCTCCCAATTGACCAATGTGACTCAAAGGAACTGGTCGCGCAGTCCTGGAACTCTCTATTTGAGAATACAATGGGAATTTTCATAATTCTAGACTTAGGCTTAAAAACATGGCGTTAGTGGGTGAAAATCCGAAATAACGCCTGAACCGCCCCGTGGGTGGCACCAAGACCTCCCATGGGACCAATGTAACACGAAAGAACTGGTCGCGCGGCCCCGGGGATCCCGATTTGAGAATACGATGATAATTTTCAAATTTCTAGACTTAGGAAAAAAATATGGCGTTAGTGGGGGGAAATTCGAAACAACCCTCGAACGGCCCCGTGGGTGGCACCCACACCTCCCATGGGACCAATGAGACTAGTAGAAACTTTCCGCGTAGCCCCGGGACTCCCGGTTTGAGAATACAATGGTAATTTGCACATTTCTAGACTTAGGCTTAAAAACATGGCGTTAGTGGGTGAAAACCCAAAATAGCCCTTGAACGGCCCCGTGGGTGGCACCAACACCTCCCATGGGACCAATGTCACTTGTAGGAACTGGCCGTGCGGTCTTGGGACTCCCGATTTAAGAATACGGCGATAATTTGCATAATTTTAGATTTAGGCTTAAGAAGATGGCGTTAGTGGCTGAAAACCCAAAACAGCCCCCGAACGACCCCGTCAATGGCACCAACACCTCCGACGGGATCAATATAACTCGTAGGAACTGGTCGCGCAACCCCGGGACTCCCGATTTGAGAATACGATGATAATTTGCTTATTTCAAGACTTAGGCTTAAAACATGGCGTTAGTTGGTGAAACCCAAAACGGCCTCCGAACAGCCCCGTGGGTGGCACCAAAACCTCGCATGGGACCAATATAACTAGTTAGAACTAGCCGCGCAACCCCGGGACTCCCGATTTGAGAATACAGTGATAATTTGCATATTTCTAGCCTTAGTCTTAAAAATAAGGTGTTAGTGGGTGAAAACCCGAAACAGCCCTCGAACGGCCCTATGGGTGGCACCAACACCTCCCACGGGACCAATGTGACTCGTAGGAACTGGTCGTGCAGCCCCGGGACTCTAGGTTTAAGAATATATTGATAATTTTCATATTTTGTGACTTGGGCTTAAAAACATGGCATTAGTGGAAAAAAACCCGATACAGCCTCCGAACGGCCCTGTGGGTGGCACCAACACCTCCCAAGGGACCAATGTGACTCGTAGGAACTGGCCGCGCAACCCCGGGACTCCCGATTTGAGAATATGACGATAATTTGCCTATTTCTAGACTTAGGCTTAAAAGCGTGGCGTTAGTGGGTGAAAACCCGAAACAGCCCCTGAACGGCCCCATGGGTGGCACTAACACCTACCACAGGACCAATATAACTCGTAGGAACTGGCTGCGTAGCCCCGAGACTCCCGGTTTAAGAATACGACGATAATTTGCATATTTCTACACTTATGCAAAACATGGCCTTAGTGGGGGAAAACTCGAAATAGCTCCCGAACGGCCCCGTGGGTGGCACCAACACCTCCCACGGGACCAACGTAACTCGTAAGAACTGACCCTGCAGTCGCGGGACACCCGATTTGAGAATACGACGGTAATTTGCATAATTTTAGACTTAGGCTTAAAAACACGGCATTAGTGGGTGAAAACCCAAAATTGCCCCCGAACGGCCTCGTGGGTGGAACCAACACCTCCCACGGGACCAATGTGACTCGTAGGTACTAGCCACGCAGCCCCGGGACTCCCGATTTGAGAATACGACGGTCATTTGCATAATTCTACACTTTGGCTTAACAACATGGCGTTGGTGAGTGAAAACCCGAAATAGCCCCCGAACGGCCCCGTGGGTGGCACCAACACCTCCCACGGGACCAATGTGACTCGTAGGAACTAGTCGCGCGGTCCTGGAACTCTTTGTTTGAGAATACAATGGGAATTTACATAATTCTAGACTTAGGATTAAAAACATGGTGTTAGTGGGAGAAAACCCGAAACAACGCCCGAACGGCCCCGTGGGTGGCACCAAGACCTCCCACGGGACCAATGCAACACGTAAGAACTGGTCGCGCGGCCCCGGGGATCCCGGTTTGATAATACGATGATAATTTTCAAATTTCTAGACTTAGGAAAAAAACATGGTGTTAGTGGGGGGAAATCCGAAACAACCCACGAACGGCCCCGTGGGTGGCACCAACACCTCCCATGGGACCAATGAGACTAGTAGAAACTGGCCGCGCAGCCCCGGGACTCTCAGTTTGAGAATACAATGGTAATTTGCACATTTTTAGACTTAGGCTTAAAAACATGGCGTTAGTGGGTGAAAACTTAAAATAGCCCTTGAAAGGCCCCGTGGGTGGCACCAACACCTCCCACGGGACCAATGTCACTCGTAGGAACTAGTCGTGCAGTCCTGGGACTCCCGATTTGAGAATACGGCGATAATTTGCATAATTATAGATGTAGCCTTAAAAACATGACGTTAGTGGGTGAAAACCCGAAACAGCCCCAGAACGGCCCCGTCGGTGGCACCAACACCTCCGACGGGATCAATATAACTCGTAGGAACTGGTCGCGCAACCCCAGGACTCCCAATTTGAGAATACAATGATAATTTGCATATTTCTAGACATACGCTTAAAACATGGCGTTAGTTGGTGAAACCCGAAACGGCCTCCGAACAGCCCCGTGGGTGGCACCAAAACCTCCCATGGGACCAATATAACTCGTTAGAACTGGCCGCGTAAACCTCGGGACTCCCGATTTGAGAATACAGTGATAATTTGCATATTTCTAGCCTTAGGCTTAAAAACAAGGTGTTAGTGGGTGAAAACCCAAAACATCCCTCGAACGGCCCTATGGGTGGCACCAACACCTCCCACGGGACCAATGTGACTCGTAGGAACTGGTCGTGCAGCCCCGAGACTCCCGGTTTGAGAATATATTGATAATTTTCATATTTCGAGACTTAAGCTTAAAAACATGGAATTAGTGGGTAAAAACCCGAAACAGCCTCCGAACGGCCCCGTGGGTGGCACCAACACCTCCCAAGGTACCAATGTGACTCTTAGGAACTAGTCGCGCAACCCCGGGACTCTCGGTTTGAGAATACGATGGTAATTTTCGTATTTCTAGACTTATGCTTAAAAACATGGCGTTGGTGGGTGAAAACCCGAAACAGCCCCCGAACGGCCCCGTGAGTAGCACCAACACCTCCCACGGGACCAATGTGACTCGTAGGAACTGGCCGCACAGTCCTGGGACTCTCTGTTTGAGAATACGATGGGAATTTCCATAACTTTAGACTTAGGCTTAAAAACATGGCGTTAGTGGGTGAAAACTCGAAACAGGGCCCGAACGGACCCGTAGGTGGCACCAACACCTCCCATGGGACCAGTATGACTAGTAGGAACTGGTCACGCAACCCCGGGACTCGCGGATATAGAGTACGATAATAATTTTCATCTTTCTAGACTTAGGCTTGAAAACATGGCGTTAGTGGGTGAAAACCCAAAACAGCCACCGAATGGCCCCGTGGGTGGCACCAACACCTCCCAAGGGACAAATATGACTCGTAGGAACTCGACGAGCAACCCCGGGACTCCCGGTTTAAGAATATGATGATAATTTGCCTATTTATAGACTTAGGCTTAAAAGCATGGCGTTAGTGGGTGAAACCCGAATAAGCCCTCAAACGGCCCTGTGGGTGGCACCAACACCTACCACGGGACCAATATAACTCGTAGGAACTGGTCGCGCAGCCCCGAGACTCCCGGTTTGAGAATACGATGATCATTTAAAATTTCTAGACTTATGTAAAACATGGCGTTAGTGGGGGAAACCCGAAATAACTCCCGAACGGCCCCGTGGGTGGCACCAACACCTCCCACGGGACCAACGTAACTCGTAAGAACTGATCGTGCAGCCGCGGGACTCTCGATTTGAGAATACGATGGTAATTTGCATAATTCTAGACTTAGTCTTAAAAACACGGCGTTAGTGAGTGAAAACCCAAAAGTGCCCCCGAACGGCCCCGTGGGTGGCACCAACACCTCCCACGGGACCAAGGTGACTCGTAGGAACTGGTCACGCAGCCCCGGGACTCCCAATTTGAGAATAAGACGGTAATTTGTATAATTCTAGACTTAGGCTTAAAAACATGGCGTTGGTGAGTGAAAACCTAAAACAACCCCCGAACGTCCCGGTGGGTGACACCAACATATCCCACGGGACCAATGTGACTCGTAGGAACTGGTTGCACAGTCCTGGAACTCTCTGTTTGAGAATACAATGGGAATTTGCATAATTCTAGACTTAGTCTTAAAAACAGGGCGCTAGTGGGTGAAAACCCGAAACATCCCCCGAACGCCCACGTGGGTGGCACCAAGACCTCCCACGGGACCAATGTAACTCGTAAGAACTGGTCGTGCGGCCCCGGGGATCCCGGTTTGAGAATATGATGATGATTTTCAAATTTCTAGACTTAGGCCAAAAACATGGCGTTTGTGGGAGGAAATCCGAAACAACCCCCGAACGGCCCCGTGGGTGGCACCAACACCTCCCATGGGACCAATGAGACTAGTAGAAACTGGCCGCGCAGCCCCGGGAATCCCGGTTTGAAAATACAATGGTAATTTGTATATTTCTAGACTTAGGATTAAAAACATGGTGTTAGCGGCTGAAAACCCAAAATAGCCTTTGAACGGCCCAGTGGGTGGCACCAACACCTCCCACGGGACCAATGTGACTCGTAGGAACTGGCTGTTCAGTCCTGGGACTCCCGATTTGGTAATACGATGATAATTTGCATAATTATAGATTTAGGCTTTAAAATATGGCGCTAGTGGGTGAAAACCCGAAACAGCCCCCGAACGGCCCCGTCGGTGGCACCAATACCTCCGACAGGTCAATAAAACTCGTAGGAACTGGCTGCGCAACCTCGGGACTCCCGGTTTGATAATATGATGATAATTTGCATATTTCTAGTTTTAGGCTTAAAAACAAGGCGTTAGTGGGTGAAAACCCGAAACTGCCCCCGAACGGTCCCGTGGGTGGCACCAACACCTCCCACGGGATCAATATGACTCGTAGGAACTGGTCGCGTAACCTCGGGACTCCCGGATCGAGAATACTATGATAATTTGCATATTTCTAGACTTAATATTAAAAACATGGCGTTAGATGGTGAAAACCAAAAACTGCCTCCGAACGTCCCCGTCGGTGGCACCAACACCTCCCACGGGACCAATATAACTCGTAGGAAGTGATTGCGCAACCCTGGGACTCCCGATTTGAGAATACGATGATAATGTGCATAATTCTAGATTTAGGCTTAAAAGCATGACGTTTGTGGGCGAAAACTCGAAACAACCCCCTAACGGCCCTATGGGTGGCACCAACACCTCTCACGGGACCAATATAACTCGTAGGAACTGGTCGCGCAACCCTGGGACTCCCGATTTGAGAATGCGATGATAATTGGCATATTTCTAGACTTAGGCTTAAAAACATGGCGTTAGTGGGTGAAAATCCAAAACAGCCCCCGAACGGCCCCGTGGGTGGCACCAACACCTCCCACGGGACCAATGTGACTCGTAGGAACTGGTCGTGCAACCCCGGGACTCTCGGTTTGAGAATATGATAGTAATTTGCATATTTATAGACTTAGACTTAAAAACATGGCGTTGGTGGGTGAAAACCCGAAACAGCCCCCGAACTGCGCCGTGGGTGGCACCAACACCTCCCACGGGACCAATGTGACTTGTAGGAACTCGCCGTGCAGTCCCGGGACTCTGTGTTTGAGAATACGATGAGAATTTTCATAATTTTAGACTTAGGCTTAAAAATATGGCGTTAGTGGGTTAAAACCCGAAACAGCGCCCGAACGACCTCGTGGGTGGAACCAAGACCTCCCACGGGACCAATGCAACACGTAAGAGCTGGTCGCGCGGCCCCGGGGCTCCCAATTTGAGAATACAAATTTAATTTTCATATTTCTAGACTTAGGCAAAATATGGCGTTAGTGGGGGAAAATCCGAAACAGCCCCCGAACGTCCCCGTGGGTGGCACCAACACCTCCCATGGGACCAATGTCACTAGTAGAAACTGGCCTCGCAGCCTTGGGACTCCCGATTTGAGAATACAATGGTAATTTGAACATTTCTAAACTTAGGCTTAAAAACATGGCGTCAGTGGGTGAAAACTCGAGACAGCCCCCGAACGGCCCCGTGGGTGGCACCAACACCTCCCACGGGACCAATGTGAGTCGTAGGAACTGGCCGCGCAGTCCTGGTACTCCCTGTTTGAGAATACAATGTTAATTTGTATAATTACAGACTTAGGTTTAAAAACATGGCGTTAGTGGGTGAAAGCCCGAAACAGTCTCCAAACGGCCCCGTGGGTGGCACCAACACCTCCCACGGGACCAATGTAACTCGTAGGAACTGGCCGCGCGGCCCCGAGACTCCCAGTTTTAGGATACAACGATAATTTGTAAATTTTAGACTTAGGCAAAACAAGGCGTTAGTGGGGGAAAATCTGAATCAGCCCCCGAACGGCCCCGTGGGTGGCACCAACAACTCCTATGGGACTAATGTGACTCGTGCTAACTGGCCGCGCAGCCCTGGGACTCTCGGTTTGAGAATACGATGGTAATTTGCATAATTCTAGACTTAGGCATAAAAACATGGCGATAGTGGGTGAAAACCCAAAACAGCCCCCAAACGGGCCTGTGAATGGCACCAACACCTCCCGCGAGACCAACGTAACTAGTAGGAACTAACGCAGAGCCGCGGGACTCCCGATTTCAGAATACGACGATAATTTGCAAAATTCTAGACTTAGGCTTAAAAAAATGATGTCAGTGGGTGAAAACCCGAAATAGCCCCCGAACCTCTCGGTGGGTGGCACCAACACCTCCCATGGGACCAATGTGACTCATAGTAACTGGCCGCGCAACCCTGGGACTCCTGGTTTGAGAATACGATGATAATTTGTATAATTCTATATTTAGGCTTAAAAATATGGCGTTAGTGGGTGAAAACCCGAAACAGCCTCCGAATGGCCCCGTGGGTGGCACCAGCACCTCCCAAGGGACAAATATGACTCGTAGGAACTGGCCGCGCAACCCCGGGACTCCCAGTTTGAGAATACAATTATAATTTGCATATTTCTAGACTTAGTCTTAAAAACATGGCGTTAGTTGGTGAAAACCAAAAACAGCTCCCGAACGGCCCCGTGGGTGGCACCAACACCTCCCATGAGACCAATATAACTCGTAGGAACTGGCCGCGCAACCCCGGGACTCCCGATTTGAGAATACAATGATAATTTTCATAATTCTAGACTTAGGCTTAAAAACATGACGTTAGTGGGCGAAAACTCGAAACAGCCCCCTAACGGCCCCATGGGTGGCACCAACACCTCTCACGGGACCAATATAACTCGTAGGAACCGGTCGCGCAACCCTGGGACTCCCGATTTCAGAATATGATGATAATTATCATATTTCTAGACTTAGGCTTAAAAACACGGCGTTAGTGGGTGAAAACCCAAAACTGCCCCCGAACGGCTCTGTGGGTGGCACCAACACCTCCCACGGGACCAATGTGACTCGTAGGAACTGGCCACGCTGCCCCGGGACTCCCGGTTTGAGACTACGATGGTAATTTGTATAATTCTATATTTAGGCTTAAAAATATGGCGTTAGTGGGTGAAAACCCGAAACAGCCTCTGAATGGCCCCGTGGGTGGCACCAGCACCTCCCAAGGGACAAATATGACTCGTAGGAACTGGCCGCGCAACCCCGGGACTCCCAGTTTGAGAATACAATTATAATTTGCATATTTCTAGACTTAGTCTTAAAAACATGGCGTTAGTTGGTGAAAACCAAAAACAGCTCCCGAACGGCCCCGTGGGTGGCACCAACACCTCCCATGGGACCAATATAACTCGTAGGAACTGGCCGCGCAACCTCGGGACTCCCGATTTGAGAATACAATGATAATTTTCATAATTCTAGACTTAGGCTTAAAAACATGACGTTAGTGGGCGAAAACTCGAAACAGCCCCCTAACGGCCCCATGGGTGGCACCAACACCTCTCACGGGACCAATATAACTCGTAGGAGCCGGTCGCGCAACCCTGGGACTCCCGATTTCAGAATATGATGATAATTATCATATTTCTAGACTTAGGCTTAAAAACACGGCGTTAGTGGGTGAAAACCCAAAACTGCCCCCGAACGGCCCTGTGGGTGGCACCAACACCTCCCACGGGACCAATGTGACTCGTAGGAACTGGCCACGCTGCCCCGGGACTCCCGGTTTGAGACTACGATGGTAATTTGTATAATTCTAGACTTAGGCTTAAAAACATGGCGTTGGTGAGTGAAAACCCGAAACAGCCCCCAAACGGCCCCGTGGGTGGCACCAACATCTCCCACGAGACCAATGTGACTCGTAGGAACTCGTTGCGCAGTCCTGGAACTCTTTGTTTGAGAATACAGTGGGAATTTGCATAATTCTAGACTTAGGCTTAAAAACATGGCTTTAGTGGGTGAAAACCCGAAACAGCCCCCGAATGGCCCCGTGGGTGGCACCAAGACCTGCCACGGGACCAATGTAACTCGTAAGAACTGGTCATGTGGCCCCGGGGATCCCGATTTGAGAATACGATGATGATTTTCAAATTTCTAGACTTAAGCAAAAAACATGGAGTTTGTGTGCGTGTGTGGGGGGGGGGGGGAATTCGAAACAACCCCCGAACGGCCCCGTGGGTGGCACCAACACTTCCCATGGGACCAATGAGACTAGTAGAAACTGGCCGCGCAGCCCCGGGAATCCCGGTTTGAGAATACAATGGTAATTTGCAAATTTCTAGACTTAGGATTAAAAACATGGCGTTAGTGGGTGAAAACCCAAAATAGCCCTTGAACGGCCCTGTGGGTGGCACCAACACCTCCCGCGGGACCAATGTGACTCGTAGGAACTGGTCGTTCAGTCCTGGGACTCCCGATTTGAGAATGCGATGATAATTTGTATAATTCTAGATTTTGGCTTAAAAATATGGCGTTTGTGGGTGAAAACTCGAAATAGCCCCCGAATGTCCCCGTCGGTGGCACCGACACCTCTGACGGGTCAATATAACTCGTAGAAACTGGTCGCGCAACCCCGGGACTCTCGGTTTGAGAATATGATGATAATTTGCATATTTCTAGACTTAGGCTTAAAAACACGGTGTTAGTTGGTGAAAACACAAAACGGCCTCCGAACGGCCCCGTGGGTGGCACTAACACCTCACACGGGTCCAATATAACTCGTAAGAACTGGTCGCGCAACCTCGGGACTCCCGATTTGAGAATACGATGATAATTTGCATATTTCTAGCCTTAGGCTTAAAAACAGGGCGTTAGTGGGTGAAAAATTGAAACAGCCCTCGAACGACCCTATGGGTGGCACCAACACCTCCCACGGGACCAATATAACTCTTAGGAACTGGCCGCGCCACCCCGGGACTCCCGATTTGAGAATATAATTTGCATATTTCTATACTTAGGCTTAAAAACATGGCGTTAGTGGGTAAAAACCCGAAACAACCCCCGAACGGCCCCGTGGGTGGCACCAACACCTCTCACGGGACCAATATAACTCGTAGGAACTGGTCGCGCAACCACGGGACTCCTGATTTGAGAATATGATGATAATTTGCATATATCTAGTATTAGGCTTAAAATCATGGCGTTGGTGGGTGAAAACCCGGAACAACCCCCGAACGGCCCCTTGGGTGGCACCAACACTTCCCACGGGACCAATGTAACTCGTAGGAACTGGCCGTGTAGCCCAGGGACTCCCGGTTTGAGAATACGACGATAATTTGTATATTTCTAGACTTGGGCAAAACATGACGTTAGTGGAGAAAAACTGGAAACAGCCCCCGAACGGCTCCGTGGGTGGCACCAACACCTCCCACAGGACCAATGTGACTCGTAGGAACTGGTCGCACAACCCCGGGACTCCCGATTTGAGAATACGATGATAATTTTCATAATTCTATACTTAGGCTTAAAAACATGGCGTCAGCGGGTGAAAACCCGAAACAGCCCCTGAAGGGCCCCGTGGGTGGCACCAACACCTCCCACGTGATCAATATAACTCATAGGAACGGGCCGTATAGCCACGGGACTCCCGGTTTTAGAATACGATGATAATTTGTATATTTCTAGACTTAGGAAAAAGATGGCGTTGGTGGAAGAAAACTCGAAACATCCCCCGAACGGCCCTGTGAGTTGCACCAACACCTCTCACGGGACCAACGTAACTCGTAGGAACTGACCGCACAGCCGCGGGACTTCCAGTTTCAGAATACGACGATAATTTACATAATTCTCGACATAGGCTTAAAAACACGATGTCAGTGGGTGAAAACCTGAAACAGCCCCCGAAACTCCCGGTGGGTCACACCAACACCTTCCACGGGACAATGTGACTCGTAGGAACTAGTCGCGCAGCCCCGGGACTCCCGGTTTGAGAATACGATGGTAATTTGCATAATTCTAGACTTAGTCTTAAAAACATGGCGTTAGTTGGCGAAAATGTAAAATAGCCCCTGAATAGCCCCGTGGGTGTCACTAACACCTCCCAAGGGACCAATGTGACTCGTAGGAACTGGCCGCGCAACCCCGGGACTCCCGGTTTGAGAATACGATGATAATTTGCTTATATCTAGACTTAGGCATAAAAGCGTGGCGTTAGTGGGTGAAAACTCAAAACAGCCCCCGAACGGCCCCGTGGGTGGCACCAACACCTCCCACGGGACCAATATAACTCGTTGAAACTGGACGTGCAGCCCCAGGACTCCCAGTTTGAGAATACGACTATAATTTTCATATTTCTAGACTTATGCAAAACGTGGCGTTAGTGGGGGCAAACCCAAAATAACTCCCGAACGGCCCCGTGGGTGGCACCAACACCTCCCACGGGACCAACGTAACTCGTAAGAACTGATCGTATAGCCGCGGGACTCCCGGTTTGAGAATACGACAGTAATTTGCATAATTCTAGACTTAGGCTTAAAAACACGGCGTTAGTGGGTGAAGACCCAAAACTTACCCTGAACGGCACCAACACCTCCCACGGGACCAATGTGACTCGTAAAAACTGGTAGCGCAGCCCCAGTACTTCCGGTTTGAGAATACGTCGATAATTTCCATATTTCTAGACTTAGGCGTAAAAATATTGATATGTTGATAATTTTAACTCATATATGCAATTTTTCAGCCCGATTAAATATTTTGTAAAACTACTAGGTTACTAATATATTTTTTTTGTATCCTATCATTTGTAGGATTTTTACACGCGGAACAAATGAAGGAGGTAATGGTTTACAACATGAAGATTGTTTATATGTTGTGGACATTCAGGATTTTATTTTGTATGTGTTACAACTGTGTGCGCTTTTATAATATTATTGTTGAATTTTATGGCCGTGCGGGCTTTCTATTAAGCAAGGTTTAGATTTACAGGGTTTGGAATGTTAAGAAAATAGAGGAAACTCTACCCAATTTTTTTTTAATTTGTGAATTATTAAAACGTGTAATATTTTTAAGTTTGTATATATATTTGTTTATTAACAACATTCTCGATTCGCAATTTGTGATTTTTTTTATTATTTTGCCAATAATAAATATTTGTAACACCTCGTACGCGTCTAACGTTACACGTAGCAACCGACGGTGCACTCACAGGACCCCCAATTTTAGGATTGGACCAAAAAATCTAGTTTATTCAGGCATATTTACCTACAATGATATCTAGATAATAAGGGGTTAGATCATATTTTATATCCATTGGATGATTTATGTCAACCTCTCTTATGGTGATACGTCGACTTCATTTTCACACACACATATATGTGCATTTACACACATAATATGCGTGCACTTCCCATGCATGATCGTTATGTTCACATATGTTTTATCCACACACACATATACACTCACATACATTTGATGATTTCACAAATGTTCACACTTGTTTCACTCTTATACACTCACACACATATTATGCTTGCACACACGTTCACAATTCCACTCTCGTCTACTTCACATGCATATGCACTCACACACATAGTATGCATCAACACACGTTCACGCTTATTTCACTTTTTTACACTCCACACACATGATCAATTTATTCACACATACACACACACTTTTATTCACTCATACATGTGCACAATAGAGAAGGAGATTAATTTTTTTGTACATCGAAAATTTAAAGGGCATTTGCCCTTGTACCATTTTTTTGAAGTTACTTATTTATGCTTTGCCCGTTTTAAGTAAAATGGGCAGACAAATATAATTTGCACACATTCACCCACTTTATTCACCATTGTCAACCATTGTATCCCCATTCTTCTTCATCAATGAGGATGAAGTTTTTAGTGCCCTTATATTTCATATCCACAATCTTATTATTAGTAGACCACCCACGACTTCATATGTTTAAGGCATAGGGAGATGCATGAGCTCCACGTGGGAGCGATCCTGCGCGCGTGCACTGACGAACATGTTTTCCTTGTATGACCTTTTTATTAGTCCTAACAAAATCTTATTCTTCCTATAATTATATGAATGTAAGGTCAAATTAAGTAAATAACTTAGATGACCTAATTTAGGACAATGTTCAAATTTAAATTTTTTGGTATAGAAATGTGAAAATGATTATTCGAAACAATCTTCCCAAAATATTGAATCTTTTTTTAGTATAAAACAAAAATATTTTAAGGTTATCCCTTTTATGACAATGAGACCAAACACTATAATTACTTGGTCTCCTTGTTTATTATATTATATTTTTGTTCACAAATTTTGAGCAAACAACATTTTTTTTGCTATAAATGTTTCACACCACCATATTTCCTTGCGTTTTGAAAACTTTTGGAAATAGGCTCACCAAACAATTTCATTCGACGATTAAGTTTTGACACGTAAAATTTATCCTATAGGAATTTCTTATTTGCTAGAGTCCTAGTCTTAAACAAATTTTTTATTTTCTCTAAAATGTTGACATTGGATTTTAAAACTCCTTTTTGCGATTATCCAAGAAGATGGTAAACTCATCTATTTCCTTTTTCATGGTGGACACACATTCATTTTCAATCATAAGTAACTTCTTATCTTCTACAAGTTCATCAATAACTTCTAAGAAGTCACTAAAGCATAAACATACGGCTTTATGTCTAGGGTAATGAGATTAAGTGTGAGCTTTAAAAGAATTCATTATATTCTTATGAAAGAATGAACCCATTGGAAATTTTGGTACTATAAGAATTTTATAGATCATCTTCTTCATTATCATAACAACGAACATAAACTTTTCGAGTGTCAGAAATGGAATGATTAATAAAACCGTAGGGGACTACAAATCTGGTAAAATCCTCACTATTACAACTATCAATTAAATAACTAATATGGTCATACACACTTAACTCCATTATATACACACACTAGATATTAATGTAATTAAACCTACAAAATTGAGGTCTATCTTTGACACCAGTTGAGAGTATCATGTACTTGAAATTAAGATGGAGCAAGGGCACCCAATTAAAATTATTGTCGAAGTAAAGACAATTTTTACCTTTCATTCCTTTTAGGTACAAAACTCAACCTATGTCTATGTGATGAAAATTTTATCAATTAGATTACATTAAATTTATGTTCGAAGTAAGTTGATTAATTTAAATTTGGAAATGGTTAAACAATTACACAATAACAAATCGTATGAGAAAAACACCCTAACGGAAAAAAAACATAGGGCTAAAATAAACAACATATGCACAAGGGTTGAGTTTTACAAATAGAAATTCATAACTTACGATCACTAATGTGCTAACTGACTATCCACTTTTCGCACCATATCAGCCGAGGAGAGCGTTGGATTGGAGTACCCTACACAATCATGCTCGATTTTGACCTCGACTATTGTCTTTAAATTTTTAATTGACAAAAAACTTCATTTCATGTTGAAGATGAACTTGTTGAGAAGACAGCCAGTTATTGGATACTTCTTTCAAGGATGTCAGTTTTCTTAAAGGTTATGAGAATGTTGAAAATACTTTGGCTTACTCAATTCTCACAGTTTATTATTGAGATATTCAAATAAGTCTCTAAAAAACAAAGATATAAATATATTTGTTATAGAATAAATGTAGAAATTTTTTAATATTGAATTGTACTTATGACCAAAGTTTGAAAACAAACATCTAAAAAATACAAATAGAGAATATAAGAAGGAAAATGATGATTTTACTCTCTAGAGTGTTTATCTAAAAATCTATTGTATTTTTAAATCCTCTTTATCAAATGTATTTTCCTCTATAACAATATTCTTAATTTAAGCTTATATATATATATATATATATATATATATATATATATATATATATATATAAAGGTCTCTAGATGTGTGGTAAAACACAAGTAAAATAAGTGTGAAGGGTGAACTCATACTCAAGTGATTAAATAATGAAATATAAACTTACAACAAAGAATTGTACGGATTCACAAAATGAAAATTGAAAGACCTTTAAAAAGATGAACTTTCAAGTAAGACGCGTGACAAGTGATGCTGGAATTTAAATTCTCTAGTTGCATTCACGACCAACGAATGAGAGTCCTTAGTTGAAACGAATGTCCCATGCTTGGTAAAGGGAAGCAAATCTATGTATATTTTACCTTATTTAAAATAGATTTATATATGAAGTGTATCATGCATACCTATATCATTAATACCAAAATTGATATCAACAGAGACACTAACACCCTCTCAAATCAAATTTTTAATTTATGAAAAAGCTTAATTTGAATCTGATAAAAGTATTAAAGTCTTCTTAATTCTTTTAACCTCAACATATGTGGTATTCCAATGAGTGTGAATATATCAGTGTCGGGATGAGATTTAATAATACTTTCACGTGAATGTGACTTCATGTAAAGCTTTATCGGAAAAACCTCAAAGACAAAAGACTCAAAGTATATTTATAAAACTCAAAATGACAATCCAATTTGTCGGGAGCACATGGATATAAAAATACTTTTATATTTTCTTACGAGTTCATTTGCGTGAAAAATGGGTCTCTTATGAGAATCATATTTTTCAAGAGGACTTATCTCATTTAAACGAGATGGAAGATTCCAGACTCCCTTGTAAACAATTATAGAAAAATAAATAAACCTTTTAAAAAAGTAGAATCTGTCCTATCAATTCTCAACTTCAAAAATAAAATGTATCTGATGAAGTGAAATTGTCCAGCTCAATAATACGGTGCCTCGTTTTGTTTTTTCTTTGTCTTCAGATAAATCTTCAATTACAACTCAAGACTCAAAATACATGAATACCTAGTTTTGTTATGCTCCAAAAAAATCAAAACCAAAATAATTAAAGGGATGTATAATAATATGTTTTACATTTTAAATTCATAAAATTATTTAAATAAATTATAAAAATACTTTTATTGGTTTAATTACAAAAATATGGTTATAAAAATAGTGATATGGAACTAAAAATCCTCTATTAATGACCTACTAAAAATTTCAAAAATTATAGCCTATACAGAAATTTAAAGTATCAAAAAACTTATATTTAAAAAAAATCTCAATAATTGTAATGATGGAGGCATGCGATTTTAAAATGAATTTAAAATAATATTTTGTTCTTCATCGTTGTTTTCTTAATGGGAATGCTAATGTATTAACATTTATTGTACAGGCTTCGTACTTTTTATTATTCACTAGTAACCATAGTAAAAAATGACATTATAAATTTATGTAATACTAAATAAATAATTAATAAATTACAACTTGTAACTATTCGAATATTAAGAACTCGCTTAATAAATAATTAAGAATGTATGGGAGGCTAATACATTGGCATTTTTCTTAATCTATTAATTATTTCTTTAAGAAGATTAATATGTTTCTTCCCTCCATCAATTTCATCGTGATTTTTTGGGGCCATTTGTTCATAGGTGCTAAATTTCTTGATTGTATAACGATAGGTAATGTCAGAAAATATTTAAACCGATCGATCCTAGAGATAATTTATTTGTATGTGATAAACGTATAAACTTACTATTATATATAGAGGGATTAATAGTACCTTTGAGAATAAATATAATTTACTTTTCAAATAATTATCGTCCTAAAGTAATTATATGCACAAGATTAATAAGTCGAATTGACTGAAATAATTTAATATCAATCCTAAAATCGTTCTTCACACCTTAATTATTCGAAATTAACATTTCTTAAACTACATATGTATATGCATTAAAAATACTACTTCATCAACAGTTAAAAAAGTATTATTAAACAATAAACATATAATTTTAGTGTGCCAAGACCGACGAGAACAAAAAAAAGTGCAACACATGTCACAAAAATAGAAAGAACGCGAGACATAATGTAACGCAAGAGGGTAATTTAGGACCCGCCCATTATTTTATTTTTCTTAAAGTAATGAATGGACAATTAACAATAAGAAGAGGAGAGAGAAGCAATTTGCGTTGAGGTGTTAAATGATTTATATGAAGAATGTAATGACTCAGAATAATACTATTCTTTCAAGTCAGCACATACATGTGCTAAACATCAATAAGAACATAACACTAATACAAAGCATGTTTTATATGTTCCTCATGAAAATAATATTTTCAAACGTGCAAATTCAATAATTAATGTTGAGCACGTATATGTGGTTCCCTCAATGCGTGATCTATTTCTCCAAATGGTGGTTAACTCATTTCTCCCTATATTCACTGACCCCCATCAATTTCTCAACTTCATCTGAAACTCAATTTCAAAAATCCAAAATTCAAAAGGCATTATTAATGGTCTAATTAAATAGTATATGGTGCTCATATTAGTAATTTTAAAGTAAAAAATCCTCCATCAACCACATTATGTCAAATAAAAATCTTTTGAGCGACAAAAAAAATGAATTTTGTCAATACTTAAATTTTAAAGTTTTCTTAATAATTAAAATAATGTTAGCTACCAAATTCTAGTTAAAAGACAAAAATAGAAGAAATTTTAAAAATTAGAAATGTCATTTATCCGCATCTAATAGATAATTCATGATACGGAGTGACAACATTATGTTTTCATCTTTGCTTCCATCCATGAATACGAAAAAAAAGAAAATGACAATTCTCAGTTAGATATATTAAAGGTCATAACTCGATAATTTTTTTGATTATTTGAGCCTTAGTACCCATTAATTATTTGATATCGAGTCAAACACCTATAATTTTCACTTCTTAGAGTTTGGTTCTCATTTCGTTAGTTGACCGTTAAACATCTTATTTTATATTCTAAAATGTCTTATATAGCCCTCTCTCATTCATTACTTACCAACCATGATTGATAAAAAACACAAATGTTTATTTTTTTTAATTTTTTTATAACGAAATAAAATCAGCGTTTTATTTAAAAAAAAATTATTTTTAGAGTTTTAAAAAATTATTTGTTAAAATATATATTTTAATATAAAAATTGGGGGGGGGGGGGGGGCTATTTTAAAAGATAAAACTATTTTTTTTACATAAAAGGTTATTTGATTATATAAAAAATTGTACGTTATTTGTAAAAAAAATTAAAAAATATTTTCTATAAAAAAATTGAGAAAAATAATAAAAGAATTTCTATTTCGTTTTCAAAAGTTAAAAACTCATTGAAACATTTATTTTATGTATAAAAACCCTTTTAAAAAATAGCTTCGTATAAAAAAAAATAATTTTCAAATAGTTGAATATAGTTTTAAATGTATAAAGTAGTTTATTTGTATGAAAAACAGTTTCCACATTTATTTCAAAACACTTTGTATATTTTTATGAAACAATTAAAATCTTTTCTTTAACTTTTAAAACAGTTGAAACGGTTTCTTTATTTCTCAAAACAGTAAAAATGTTGAAAATGGTTTGTTTGTAAATACACAAATAACACTGTTTTTTTATATTGAAAATGTACATAATTTGAGTTGATACGAAAATTCACCACCTTATGTGGACCAATTACAAGCCAGCATATATCATCCAATGTGGCACAATTACAAGTCAGCATGATACAAATCCCCGACCAACAAGGAAGCTCGACCAACAGAGAAGACAGACCAACGAGGGAGCCCGATCAACTGGGAAGAGCGACCAACAGCAGGGAGTCCAACCAGTATGGCCAATGAAGCGCCAACAATCTTATGTTTAATTCTCATTATGTATTTATGTAAATGCCTAACAAATGAAGGCATTCCATCCTTTTGCGTGACGATTCTTAACACCCTCTTGGGTTATAAATATATTGCAACACCTTCAATGCAGGGGACCAAAAAAAACAAATCAATGCAGTTCAAGAAATACATCACAGTGGAACCACTTTAAAAATATCATTTATCTTATTTATTTTACTTATTTATCTGTGATCAATTAATTAGGCCTAGTCTAGTTTTTTTCATTAATAGATTGGCGACGTCTATGGGAACGTATAGCTAGACGTTTTCACTAAGTCCTCATACATGGATGATATCACTGAAACAAGTAACAGAAATGAGGGAATTTCGCCTAATTCATCTGCTTCTCCAAGTAACAACGATTGCCGATGAGGAGTGTTGGGCATAGCCACTCTAGAACTTCAAAGGATCCTTCATACCGTCCTAGAGCAACTTCTTCTATCAGGACTCCTAATTCCTACGATGGAGAGTGCCTCACTCCCGAAAGACTGCGTGACTTAGAAAGGCTAAGTAGAGCCTCTCCTTTCGATCGTTTGGGACCCAGGGGAAATAGAAATTCCCTTCGAGTTGCGTCAAGAAATACTCGACGATGAAGCGACTTAGGAGAATGATCAGCCTAGTCCAGATCGAACGCCCAACAAATTGCTCGATCCAAACAAAGAGAAGGTTCGCAAGAGGAAATCTTAGCACAATTAGTTGGTCGAAATAAAATATCCGCCACTAATAGATTTTGTGCTGACAATAATGTTTGGAAGGGGTCCATTCAGCGTTTGGAAGATAGATTGAGAGAAATGGCCAAGTCCAAGAATCCACTCCAGAGAAGTTTTATTAAGGGATCTCCCTTTATAAAAACCATTATAGATTTTCCTATACCCACCAAGTTTAAAGCTACCGTGGTTACTCCCAAGTATTATGGATAAAAGTAAAGAAAAAGAAATAAAAAAGCAAAAGGGAAAATGATGAACAACTTTACATCTTCTTCCTATCATTATCAACCTTCTCGAAAGAATAGGCTATGTACGGGAGGTACTCGATTGGGGGAAGAGAAGACTCAGTGACTTTAGGTTGATCGGCAGCAGATTCAACCACTAGAAAAGACTGTCCAGAACCAACTTCATCTTCAATATCATCCTTCATGACGCGAGCAGGACCATGAGTATGCCTCTGAACGTTTTCAAAGATAAACTCGTGTTCCTCCTCCTATCATGGAGGATGAGATTAATGATGAAGTTGGTTCTGGAGAGTCTTCTCTGATGGTTGAATTTATTGCCGATCAACCTAAAGTCACTCAGTCTTCTCTTCCCCCAATTGAGCAATTCTCATCTTCAGCCTCTTCTTCTGATCAGGTTGAGAATGATAGGAAGAAGGTGTAAAGTTGTTGAATATTTGCCCTTTTTCTTTCTTATTTCTTTTTCTTTACTTTTATTGTACCTGAACTCTTCATTATAAATAAAAGAAACCTTTTGTCCTTCTTGTCTCTTGTTGATTATGTATGTCTCTCATTCTTGTTATTGATCAGTGGTTTTTTATTCTTCCTAGCTTATAGAGAAGATGGAACAACTATCTTCCAATGACACCGAGTCACTGAGGAAGTGCAATGCCTTTTTTAAAGCTGGTCATATAGGCTTATCCGAAGAAGAAATCATTATTTTGATCAGTGGTGATGCATCAGAGCAAGCTAAAAAAGCCTGCAAATATTTGAAGTACTTACTTGATAGGGTGGTAGTGAATAATGTTGCCTACTATAAGATGATAGAACAACTTCAAGAACAGCATAAAGAATCCACTGCCCTGTTGCACCAAAGCTACGAGCAAAAATATCGAAGCATAAGTGTAAGTCGGGATTTTGATAACTTTGTTTCTACTTATAATAAAAAGGAAGCTTTGCTTAATTTTGAAGTTGAAAAAGCTAGGAGTGTTACTAAACTCCTAGAGGAGGAGAATAATAATTTAAGGGATGAATTGAAGATTTTGAAATCTGCTCCTGAAACTGCTATTGCTACTACCCATGATAGGTATTCCTTTTTTAGAAGCTGGAAATGCAACATTAAGGGAGGAGTTGGAAACATTAAAAAATATTAAGCTTACATCCTCTTCCCGAGCAAGAAATAAGCATAACCGAGGTACCAAAGAGCAAGTTAGGACCCAACAGACCCTTGCCGATCAAGCTGCACAGTTAAAATCTAAAAACCAAGCTATTATTGAGATGTCCCAGAAGTTACAGACTTTGTCTGAATAACTATCCACTCAATCTTGTCAATTACAAGTTAAGGATGGAGTGTTGAAGAAGCCGCATTCTCAGGATGACAAATTAACCTTTCAATTCTATAAGCAACCAAGAGAAGTTTAGATGGACGGGTATAATCAAGCTGTGGGGAATTTTGATGATAAGCTTCAACAAGCTAAGAATGAGGCCTATAAATGGGGTTGGATGAATGCTTTGACAATGATGAAGGTGGATTAGAACAGTTCATTATGGGATTGGTATGACCCAGGCTTTCTTGAGCTTTCAATCTTCCTTTCAAGTTAGATGTCAACTGAATTCCTGTTCACCGTATTCCTCAATGCTTGAGTTTAAAGTACTTGGGAGATTACGAGCTATATGATTAACTATAGATCGCCCGACCTCCTTATCTTCTTGATTGTCCTAGTATTAGCAATACCCGAATGATTTAAGATTTTAACTTCATCAGCTTTCCTTACACTTTGGATGATCCTCCAACTGGCATAGATCCTATCTCTAAAGCTGAAGGGAAACACCCTGTAGAATAAGGATTTGTATTTTGTTTCTGCATGTTTAGTATCAAGCAACAATATATAATCATTCAATTGAACTATTGAAAAGTTTTGATCAGCTTATCTTATCTCTAAAGATGAAGGCAAACTCCCTGTAGAATAAGGTTTTGTATTTTGTTTCTACATGTTTAGTATCAAGCAACAATATATAATCATTTAATTAAACTAATGAAAAAATTTTATTAGCATATTTTGTCAATCTTTGACTGTGAATGGATCAACTTTTAGTTAATCTCTATATATGAATATTTTATTAGTCTTCATTAGTTCTATTGATACCCTTAGGATTTACCTAAGTATCATACCAATTACTAATGTTTTACCATGGTTTAACTAATATTCCCCACTTTTTGGTTATTAGTTACCTTGGTGCCTAGGCATGTGTGGAACATTTGTCCATATTTTTATGTGTTGACAACCAACATTGTTGGTGCCTTTGTTGATGCTGACCAATATTTTGTTGGTGGTTTGTGTTGAAAATCGACATTGTTGGTGCCTTTGTTGATGCTGACCAACATTTTGTTGGTGGTTATGACACATCTGCAGCGTAGTGTATAACGCTAGTACTCCGAAAAGAAAAATAAAAATTTTAAGGAAATCACATTCTCATTAATATTGAAATGAACTGAGTTCAACATGGTTACATCACTGATAATATTTCCTCAGGTGTTCTGCATTCCAAGGATTCTTGAATTCTTCACCCTCCAAAGTCTCAATTCAATATGTGCCTGGTCAGATAACTGTTGTAATGTGATAAGGCCCAAGACAATTGGCTTCAAGTTTGTTGTTCTTATGAATCACCTTTTTCAAAACATAATCACCTTCTTTTAAGTTGCGCAGATTTACCCTTTTGTTATAGAAACGTGCAGTCTGTTACTGATAGAATGCCTTCCTTAGAGCTGCATCTTAACGTACCTCTTCCTGCATGTCTAAGTTCAGGCTTTTCATAAAATCACTAACAGGGGTATTGAAATTAAGAACTTTGTGAGTGGGTAAGCCTATCTCGACAGGAATTACATTTTCAGTACCAAATGCTAACATGTAGGGTTCTCCAATAGCTGTTCTAGGGGTTGTTAGGTAAGACACAAGACAGAATGCAGTTCATTGATCCAATTCCCTTTAGCATTTTCTAGCCTTTTCTTCAACCCATTCAACAAAGTTCTATTCGTTACCTCCATTTGACTATTTCTTTAAGGATGGCAAGGAGCGAAGTGGATTTCTTGGACATTGGATTGGGCTCAATAAGCACCAAACTCATCGTTGTCAAATTATATGCCTTGATCAGTGATAAATACGTAGGGCAAGCCGTACTTGCTTATGATATTCTTCCAAATAAACTGATAAAATTTTTCATAGGACATATCAATCAAGGGTTTAACTTCCATTCATTTCAAAAGTAATCAACAACTACAACCAGGTACTTGAACCTTCCTCGGGTGTTCAACAGAGGCCCGACCAAGTCAGTTCACCACATAAAAAAGGGATAAGGTGAAGTGATCAGTGATAGGAGAGCTTATGAAGTATTGCGTATGCTAGAAAACCTCTAGCATTTATCACACTTCTTGACAAAAGCTCCTTAAACCCTTGTAAGAACTTTTCTATCTTATTCTTTGATTCTTCATCATGATTTATTCTATTAAATCGCTTGATAAGGTCAGGAATGAGTTTGATATTCCGTCTTGGGTTATACTGGAACATCTCACTTTTTCTTCTAATTTTTTCTCTCTTGCTGAGGGCCAATGGCTCCCTTCCATCTTTATTGCTGAGTGTAGGTTCACATACTCTTAATCCCCTATGTCTGGAGTTTTGTCAGTATTTTGACGTTGTACCTGCTAGAGTAGTTCCTAATAAGTGGAGGGTGGTGAACAAAGTATATAGGTTAAATCAAATTCATGGAACCCATCTAGGGATTCCAGAAATAATATTTTACTATAATGGGTAACTAGTGACACTACTTTTTATTTAAAAACTAAGGTAGTAAGTAAGGCTTTTGTTGTTAATCTCCCTGATTCCAATAGGGATTATTTTGATCATGGGGTAATTGTAAAAAAATGGCAACATTCTCCCCTAAATGGAGGTGCTAAATATCAAGGACCTAGATGTCCTCTCTTTAGCAATGGGATAGGTTGTTTTGCGTTTAATAACTTTGCTCTGTTTATATATGATAAAATGTCATACTGATTGTTGCTTTGTAGATTTGATTGCAGTTGACCGGAAGAGAAAGTCCCCCAAAGAGAGCAAAGTGAACTTAAAAGAATTAAAGTTCATTTGGGAACTTCATCAAAATGTTGCCTAGGAGCACGTTAGGTCTACTTCTTATTTACTTCAAAACAAAAATATCATTTCTTCCTTCATCGCCCGACCTACAGCTCATCCTTCTATGGTGATTGTTGTTGTTGATTCAGACACTCTTCTTTCTGATATCATGAAGAAGAGAAAGTTTCCTGACCTTCTTAGTGGTAGAACTTCTGTCTCTCAAAGACCTGTTGAACGGGCCAAGAAAAAGATGGGTGAGGCTAGAAAAGATCCCCCAACCCCCAAAGATGATGTACTTCCCTTGAGAAGACTTAGGAGAGGGCCTGTAGAGAAGCAGGTCGAATAGGTGACTGATGTCGACCAACATACCTTGGTCGAAATACCCTCTTTTGATGTTGGTCCTCTATAAGTTATTACTTATGGTTTTTCCAGGAAGTTGATCAAGTCTGTAACTCTTCCAGACCCCAAGGGAGTGGATGCCATGCTGCCTCAAGAAAAGGTTTCTGAATTGGTTCCTCAGAGCCTTGCATCAGTAAGGGATTTCCATTTTCTTGATTTTTTAGCTTTATATTTTACATGTACTAATTTGATCTCCTTCTTTTGCAGTTCTTGGTGCATTTCAATAATATACTAGAAAAGGATGATGCAATTCGGTCTTCTTCTTTAAATGATGTGGAGGAAGCTTTGGATGGATCGAAGAAGTCTGTGATCGATTCTCAGTAAGCCTTAGAGACTAACAGAAACACTTGGGCGGATAAATTAAAGACTGCTAAAACTGCTCGGCAGACGCCTGATGGAAATGCCCTTGAAGCTGAGCGCATGGATAAGGAAGCTGAGGAGCTTGTGACCAAATTAAAGGGCAACGTTTCCTCTAAAAAGTCAAAGAGAAAGTCTGCTATGAAGGAATCCTTCAGTGTTGGTTGGAACAAGGGCTGGAACAAATTCATTTATGCTTCCTCTCCTCAGATTGAGTATGCAAAACAAAAATATTTCAGAGATGGTTGGGTTGCTACTCTCTAGGAGTTAAATACTGTTGAAGGCTCTGAACTTTTTCATAGATATAATCATAGTCCTCCTCCTGTCGGGGGATGAGATTAAAGATGAAGATGGTTTTGGAGAGTCTTCTCTAGTGGTTGAATCTGTTGCAACCAACCTAAATTTATTCAGTTTCCTCTTCCCCTAATCAAGAAACTCCCGTCTATAGCCTCTTCTTTCGATCATGTTCAGAATAATAGGAAGAAGGTGTAAAGATGTTCAATATTTGCCCTTTCTCTTTTTTGTTTCTTTTTCTTTACTTTTATTATACCTGAACTCTTCATTATCAGTAAAAGAAACCTTTTGTTCCTACTTGGCTCTTATTGATTATGCATGTCTCTCATTCTTGTTGTTGATCGGTGGTCATTTCTTCTTTCTAGTTTATAGCGAAGATGGAACAACTATCTTCCAATGATACCGAGCTACTAAGGAATTGCAGTCCTTTTTTCAAAGCAGGTCATATAGACTTATCCAAAGAATAAATTATTAAGTTGCTCGGTGATGATGTATCAGAGAAGGCTAAACAAGCCTTCAAATATTTGAAGTACTAACTTGATAGGGTGGTAGCGAACAATGTTGCCTACTATGAGATAGTAGAAGAACTTCAAGAACAACATAAAGAATCCACTACCTTATTGTACCAAAGCTACGAGCAAAAATATCGAAGCTTAAGTGTAGGTCGGGGTTTTTATAACTTTGTTTTTGCTTATAATAAAAAGGAAGCTTTGCTTATGTTTGAAGTTGAAGAAACTAGAACTATTGTCAAACTCCTGGAGGAGAGAATAATAATTTAAGGGATGATTTGAAGCTTTTGAAATCTAGTCCTAAAACTGTCATCCAGAACAGTGCTTTATGTTGCCTCCATCACCTGACCTTTTACGAGCTCTGATTAATCTCTTGGATCTAAAGTTTTAACCTCGAATTCGATGTTTGGTTCAGACATATCCACTTGATAAGTAGATGTTTTCCTCTTTACTTCTACCATATCCTCCTCCTCGGCAGATGAATTGTAGCATTCTTGAGTTACTTTTTGATCTTCTTTTACTATTCCAACTCCAAAGTTAGTTAGGAACTTCGGGCATTAATGAACAGTAGAAAGTACAACTTCAAATTTTTTCAGACCTACTCTTCCCATGATCATGTTGTAAGTAGAATGAACATCTCTGTCCATTACAAAGAATCTCACTTTCTCTATCTTGCTCGCCGGTCATGTGTCGATCAACACATCTAACTTGATTATTCCCAATGTAAATACCTGCTCACCAGAGAATCCAATTAGCGGCATGTGGTAAGGCTCCAATTGGATGAATTTTAAATCCAAACTACCAAAATAGGGATAAAACACAGTGTCCGTCAAACTGTCGTTATCCACTAGTGTTCTTGCTACTAGTACGTCTTTCATTCGGACATCGATCACTAACGGATCATCATGAGGATACAATATTCCGAATAGATCTTTCTTAGAAAATCCAATTACGAGCTTATCCTTATTGAATTTCTTTAGTCAGTCTTCCTCGGTAAAGTTGATTCGCTGGATATAGGAACAAGTTTGAGCCTCATTAAGGTAATCCTTCATTTCACTTGTATGGTCTCCCCCTCCTGCATCTCCACCTGTAATCTTATGGCAATTAAAAGATCCCAAGATGAGTGTGAATACCTTGCGTTCAGGTTACCTAGCCTTCTTGGGGAGATCAGGATCATCTTCTGGATCATCATCATAGTTCCTCTATTTCTCTTTTGTTGGCCTAACAGGAGGTTTAGATCTCTGTCAACCTATACCGCCAGCTCTTCCACTAGCTTGTTGATCAACAAATATATATAATTTTTCTCTTCGGATGAGCACCTTTATCTCATGCTAGAGAGAAATACACCGGTTGGTGGTATAACCATGGTCTTTGTGAAATTCGCAACACTTGGACTTATCCCTCTTATCAGCAGGTGACCTTAACTTTTCAGCCCAATTCAAATAATTATTGTGCTTTATTTCTTCCAAAACATTATGTACATCCAACGTTAAAGGAGTGTAATTGGTATATTTTTTTAGTCGATCTAGGCTTTCTTTTGCACTCATTGTAATTCTTGTGCTCCTTATTATCCGACTTCCCTTAAGACTTATCTTTTGCCTTTGCATCTGAATTCTTTTTAGCTGCTATAGCTTCCTCAGCATTCATAATCTTCACTGATTTGTCCATCAATTCTGTCATCATCTTCGGGGGATCTTTTGCCAAAGTATAATATAGTTTGTCAAGGAGCAAACCACTTATGAGGGCAGTGATTGCAGTCTTCTCCTCGTAATTAATAACCTATAATTTATCATTATTAAAATGAGTGATATAATCTCTGGTACTTTCTCCCACCTTCTGTCTCACACTAAGAAAATGAGATACTCACTTCACTGGTTTGGATCCAAAGAAAAAATTACCAATGAATAGCTCGGCGAGTTATTGGAAGTGAGAAATTTGCCCTCAAGGAAGACTATTGTACTAGATTTGAGCAGATTCAGTGTTTGTTCTTGAGAATTACCTGCACCTCATATCATTAAGGACATCATAGACATAGTCCACTACTTGGTATTATTCTATATGAAGAACTAGATCAGTCTTCCCATCATACTTGGGAGTAACCACTCGATCTTTAAACTTGGCGCGTGTAGGGAAATCTACAATGGTTTGCACAAAGGGATATCCTTTCACAAAACTTCTCTGGAGTGGATTCTTGGCCTTGGCAATTTCTACCAATCTATATTCCAAACCTTGAATGGACCCCTTCCAAGCATCATTGTTAGCACCAATGTTTTGATGGCGGCTCTTTCATTTCGACCAACTGATTGTGTTGAGATTTCCTATTGCGAACTTTCTCTTTGACTGGATTGAAAAGTTCGTTAGGCGTTCGATCTGGACTTGGCTGAACCTTCTCTCAAGTTGCTTCGTTATTGCGTATTTCCTAACATAACTCGAAGGGCATTTCTAGTTCCCTTAGGTCCCACACGATAAAAAAAAGAGGCATTACTTAGACTTTCTAAGGCATTCAATATTTCGTGAGTGAGGGACTGTCCATCATAGGAATTAAGAGTCCTGATAGAAGAAGTTTCTCTAGGACGGTACGAAGGATCCCTTAAAGTTATGGAGTGGCTAAGTCAAACACTCCTTATCGGCAGAGGTGGCATATTCCTTTGATTAGACTGTGCAGGAACTCCATCTTGAAGAGTTTTGGCCAATTGTCTTATCGTATCCTGTATTGCCTCTTGACCTTTGGCCAGGGTAGCCAAAATTCCAGTCAAATAGTTGTTACTTGGAGGGGCAGAGGGATTAAGCGAAATTCCCTCATTTTTGTTACTTGTTTCAGTGATATCAGCCATGTATGATGAATTAGTGAAAACATCTAGCAATACATTCCCACAGACGACGTAAATCTGTTGATGCAAAAAACTAGACTAGGCCTAGTAATTGATCATGTATAAATAAGTAAAATAAATAAGACATACGATATTTTTAGGGCACGAGTTGCTGAGTTTTGTGGATGCATATTCTAGTTATAACCAGATCAAAATGAAGTGAGAAGATGGATAAATTACTTCCTTTATTATTCCCCGAGGAACTTACTGCTACAATGTTATGCCGTTTGGTCTAAAAAGTGCAGGTGCCACTTATCAAAGACTGGTGAACAATGTATTTGAGAAGAAGATAGGCAAGAACATGGAGGTGTATATTAACGATATGTTGACAAAGAGAAAAAAAAGTTGCTGATCATATTACCGACCTCATCCAGACATTTGATCAGTTGGAGAAACACCAGATGAAGTTATACCCGACCAAATACGTCTTCAAAGTTCAGGAGGGAATGTTCCTTGGGTATATAGTAAATCAAAGGGGCATTGAATCTAATCCATATGCGATCAACACCTTGATAGAAATGCAATCATTGACTAGTAAAAAGGTTGGCTAACAGGGCGTGTAGAAGCAATCAACATATTTGTGTCCCGAGCAACAGACAGATGTTTACCATTCTATAAGATACTTAGAAAAACCTTTGAATGGAATAATATATGTGAAAAATCTTTACTAGGATTAAAGAAGTACCTGGGATCACCCCCACTACTCTCCCGACTAGTGTTGGGCGAAAAGTTGTATTTGTATATGGCTATTTCTGGATCAGCTGTTAGCTCTGCCTTGATCAGAGAGGATAATGGAGTTCAAAAGACGATTTATTATACTAGCAAAGATTTTTAAGGAGCATAGGTCAGATATCCCAGGATGGAGAAGTTATCACTAGCCTTAATTTAGAATAGTAGACAGATGAAGCCATATTTTCAAGCTCATACCATAGTAGTATACACTGACATGACAGTGAGGTAAGCTTTGCATAAGCCAGAGAATCAGAAAGATTGATGTATTGGCTGTAGAGTTAGTGGAATATGATATTGTATATAAACTAAGGTCTTCTATAAAAGGCCAATATGTGGCGGATTTTATTACAGAATTCACTTACCCAGACATTCTCGAGCAGCAAGGGACTCCTGCTGAGCAACACTCAGGAGTCAGAAGACCTACTAGAGATATCACCGACTAACTCCAAGCAAAGAAAATTACAGAAGAAGTTACCACTGACCAACCATAATCCTCCATCAGAATACAGGAAATGAAAAGGAAATATGAGGAGGTAAAGGATAAAATCTTCCATTAAGGGATTATAACAAACCAAACGCTTGACAACAATAATCCCATATAGACTCTATATGTTGACGGGTCATCCTGTGCAACTAGATGTGGATCAAGAATCATCCTTAATACTTCAGATGGAATATATAGAGAGTATGCTCTATGATTCCAATTTTAAGCCTCCAATAATGAGGCAAAGTATAAAGCTGTAATTTTTAGTTTAAATTTAGGAAAATCTTTGAATGCCGAGCAACTTTTGATATACAGTGATTCATAGTTGGTGGTAAAGCAGGTGTTGAACTTATATGAAGCTAAAGGATAATTGATGTCCAGATACTTAGCTAAAGCTTCGAAGGTAATCACTACTTTGCCATCTATTCAGATTATCAAAATTCCAAGACTGGAAAATCCCTGAGCAGATGAACTTGCCCGGCTAGCTTCAGTAACCATAACTGAGCTATTAAGAACTATTCCCATAGAGCTACTTGCTAATATGAGCATTGATCAAGATCTAAAGGTTAATTTTATTACAATTGACATGGGTCCACCTTGGATGGATCCCATAAGAGCTTATATTGAAGATGTAATTCTACCAATTGACCCACTTGCAGCTAAGAAGTTGAAATATAAAGTTGCGAGAAATGTCCTAGATAATGGTGTGTTGTACATAAGAGGATTGACTGCTGGTCTGCAACGCTGTGTGCAAACTGTTGAAGTAAAAGATTTGATTGAGAAATTTCATGAAGGGTCTTATGGAGACCATATAACTGGGAGAACTTTATGGCAAAGAATCAACACACGGGCACAACTGTTGGTGGTTCTGACACATCTACAGTGTAGTGCATAGCACTAGTACTTCGAAAAGAAAAATATTTTTTTAAGAAAATCACACTCTCAACCTGCTCAAAAGAAGAGGCTATAGACAGGATTTTCTCGGTTGGGGGAAGAGAAGACTCAATGACTTTAGGTTGGTCGGTAGCAGATTCAACCATCAGAGAAGACCCTCCAGAACTAACTTCATCTTCAATCTCATCCTCCATGACAGGAGGACGACCACAAGTATATCTATGAAAAAGTTTAGAGCCCTCAACAGTGTTTAACTCCTGGAGAGCAGTAACCCAACCATCTCTCAAATATTTTTTTTTTGCATACTCAATTTGAGCAGAGGCAGTATAAATGGCTTTATGCTAGACCTTATCCCAACCAGCCCTGAAGGATTCCTTTACAGTAGACTTTCTCTTTAACCTTTCAGAGGAAAGGTTGTCCTTTAATTTGGTCACAAGTTCCACAGCAGTCTTTGCCCTGCACTTAACTTCAAGGGCATTTCCCTCAGACGTCTGTAGAGCTATTTCAGTAGTCTTTAATTTATCCCTCCAAGTGTTTCTCTCATTCTCTAAGGCTTGCTGAGAATCTAGCATAGACTTCTTCAAGCCAGCCAAAGTTTCCTCCACATTATTTGAAGAAGAAGCCCAAATTACATCATCATTCTCCAGCAAATTATTAAAATTCACCAAGAACTGTAAAAGTAGAAGATCAAGTTAGTATATGTAAAATATAAAGACAAAAAAATTAAGAAGATGGAATCCCTTACTAATGCAAGGCTCTGAGCATCCAATTCAGAAACCTTTTTTCGGGGTAGCATGGCATCCACTCCTTGTGGTCTGAAAGAGTTCCAGACTTGATCAACTTCCTGGACAAACCATAAGTAATAACTTCTAGAGGACTAGCATCAAAAGAGGGTATTTAGACCAAGGTTGGTCGATATCAGTCACCTGTTCTACATGCTTCTCTACAGGCCCTCTCCTAAGTCTTCTCAAGGGAAGTTCATCATCTTTGGGGGCTGGGGGATCTTTCATGGCTTCACTTGTCTTCTTCTTGGCCCCTTCAACATGTTTTTGAGAGCAAGAAGTGTTGCCACTAAGAAGGTCAGGAAACTTTCTCTTCTTCACGAAATCTGAAAGAAGAATGTCTGAATCAATAAAAACTTCCTGATCAAGATCAATCATCAAAGCAGGAGGAGCTGCAGGTCAAGAAATGAAGGAAGAAATGGTATTTTTTTATTGAAGTAAATAAGAAGCAGACCTAACGTGCTCCTCCACAAACTTTTGATGAAGTCCCCAAATGAACTTCAATTCTTTTAAGTTCACTTCGCTCTCTTTAGGGGACTTTCTCTTCCGGTCAACTGCAATCAAATTTACAAAGCAACAATCAGTATGGAATTTTATCAAATATAAACTGAGAAAAAGTATTAAACACAAAACAACCTATCCCTTTGCCAAAGGGAGGACATGTAGGTCCTTGATATTTAGCACCTCCATTTAAGGGAGAATGTTACTAATTTTTTACAACTACCCCATGTTCAAAATAATACCTATTGGAATCAGGGAGATTAACTACAAAATCCATACGAACTACCTTAGTTTTTAAATAAAAAGTAATGTCACTAGTTACCCATTTATAACGAGACATTATTTCTGGAATCCCTAGATGGGTTCCATGAATTTGATTTAATATATATAATCCGTTCGCCACCCTCCATGTGTTAGGAGCTAATCTAGTAGGTACAACGTCAAAATACTGACAAAACTCTAGACACAAAGGGATTGGGAGAAAATGTGAACCCACACTCAACAATCAAGATGGAAGGGAACCAATGGCCCTCGGTAAGAGAGAAAAAATTGGAAGGAAAAGTGGAATGTTCTATTACAACCCAAGACAGAATGTCAAAGTCATTCCTGAACTTATCAAGCGATTCAATAGAATAAATCATGACGAAGAAGCAAAGAAGAAGAGAGAAAAGTTTTTATAAGGGTTTAAGGATTCAGCAAGGACATAGGACAAAAAAGAAAACGATTGCACAAAATTTCAAAGAATACAACAGCTAATCAGAAATGGAAGATGAAGATGATCGAAGTTTTACCGCCCTTTTTATAGGTCACCTCAGAAACTGGGAAAAGTAATGATTAAAGAGAACGACGACTGAGTCTACGACCAATAATAAGAGAAAGGACGAAGATACCACATAAATGCTCGTTAAAATTTGAAATATTTACAAACTGCCATTCGCGCTTAAAATTGTTAATTAACTGGATAAATTTCACAAGTCTGGAAGGTCTTCCGCTAAACAAGTATCCCGAACTTCCATTAAAGCATATTGTTACACACCTTCGCATCAGCTCCATGTATGAAACATTAGGAGCTTCTGTTGATACCAAAAGTCACCACCTTATGTGGCCCATTACAAGCCAGCACGTGTCATCTAATGTGGTAAAAGTCCACGTCAGCATAATACAAATTCCCAACCAACAAGGAAGCTTGACCAATAGAGAAGACAGACCAACGAGGGAGCCCGACCAACTGGGAAGACCGTCCAACAGTAGGGAGTCGAACCAGTATGGCCAATGAAGCGCCAACAATCTTATGTTTAATTCTCATTATGTATTGATGTAAATGCCTAACAAAGAAATGCATTCTATCCTTTCACTTGACGATTCTTGACACCCCTTTTGGGTTATAAATACATTATAACACCCTCAATGCAGGGGACAAAAAAAACGAATCAAGGCAGTTCAAGCAATACATCAAAGTGGACGTAAGCTTTTTCATTAAGCCAAACCACTTTAAAAATCTCATTTTTCTTATTTGTTTTACTTATTTATCAATGATAAATTAATTAGGCCTAGTCTAGTTATTTGCAACAACAATTTGTAAAAAAATGACAAATTTGTTTTTTCTTTTAAAAAGTAAAAAAAAATGTTACAAACATTTTTAATTTATCGAAACCTTTAATAAATAGTTTCTTAAAAAAATAAACAATTGAAAATATTTTTCATTAGCTAAAAAAATTTATTTCTTTGAAAACAGTTTTGATATTACTTTAAATTTTATTTCTAAAATAATTAAAAAGGTTATAAATAGTTTTTTATTTAAAAAAATAGTTTTTAACTTTTTGTAAAAAATGTTGGGAAAAAAAAATTGTACAAAAAAGAGTGCTTCAATTTACTAACTGTTTGGATAAATAAAAATATTATTTTAATATTCAAAACAAGAGCTTTTAAGTGCCCCCCCCCCCCCCCCCCCCGGATGTTGAACGTGTAGAAGAATTAGCATACTCACAAAATATATTTAGTGAGAACCCCTCATCAACCTCAATCATATTTTCCTAGACAGGTTCGCCCCTTGTCCTTATTTTTTCTTATTTTGTGCAAACTTTAAAACTAAGTTTCCCAAATTATAAGTCCGTTTGAGCAAATATTTATATATTTGAAAATCTCTCAACGAGATCTATCAAAAGAGTACCACAGAAAATATGTAATTTTTAACTTAAAATTTTCCACTAGAATACTGCCAGAGTCAGCTTTATATCGTTGGGTACTCGCCAGAGTCACTAGGTTATCACCTGAGTATCGTTGAAGTTCATCTGATGTCGTCGGAGTTCATAGGGTATCGTTGGTGCGTCGTATAAGTTCATAGGGTATCATCAGAGATATGGAGCGAGTTAAGATAAAGAGATAAAGAATTAATAATGAGCTAGTTATGGTAAAGGGTATTTTGATTTACTCTAAAATATAAGGGGGGGTTCATACTAAAATGTTTCAATCTTGGATTTTATGTTTCAAAGGTCCGGAATCAAGAGGGGGATATGTAAGTGCATCTAAATACAATGTTTAACTTGTTTTTTTCTAAAAACCAAAAAAAAATATTTATTATAATAAAAATATTTTAAAAATTAGGAATCTTTTTTTTAATATAAAAAAATTGTTTTATCATACAATAAGTACATTTAAAAAAAACTATATTTAATCCTTTTATATAGCATTTTTATTTATAAAATAAGTTTTTATAAATGATGATATGTTATGTAATGAATAAGGGGTATTATAGACATTTTTAGGCATAAAAATGAGTAACTTAATGGTCAATTGACGGAATCCGTCAAAATGAGAGTCAAACCCCAAGAATTGAAAATTTTGGAGGTTTGGCTTAATACCGAAAAATTAATGGATAGCAAAACCCAAATAACCATAATTTTTTATAGTGTATAACTCCCCGCTTGGTAAAAATGGAACCAAAGAAAATGGAGAAAAGAAAATTGAAAAAAAAAGTGAATCAACTTCCTTGTTTTGTACATGTAAAAGAAGTGGACTAGATACAAGTGAAACCATACATAGTTTAAATCAATTATTGTTAAAAGAAATAGGGCACATAGATAATTTTAGAGAGATGAATATTTTCTCATTAATTGGTGTATCAATAATTTGGGGTGGGGTGGGGTGGGGTGGGGGGAGGTCACCACTTATTTATAGTACAAGTTAGTAGAGTCTTAATAGGAGTGGACATCCACTTAAATAGGTTAAATACAAATATTTATAACACTCCACCTTGGATGTACACTATTTTCACCATTTAATGACTATTGCCTCATTAAAACCTTACTAACAAAAATCCATTAGAAAAAAATAAAGTGAAGGAAAAATATTACATATTTTGTGATCAATAAGTCGGTGTTGGGCGTGCTTAATGCTGCCTCGTTGGATCCTTTACTAGAAAAATCTAGTGGAATAAAACATAGTCAAAGGAAAAAGAGTACAATGCACAAATGTTCCAAATAACATGTTTTTGTACCCTCCCCTGATAAGATGCTCCCCCTGATTGATATGTTCAATTTTCCTATTGGTGGACTCATTTCAATCTCATACATAAACATTTAAAACGGCGCCTTTGGTAGTGACTTTGTAAAAAATCAGCGAGGTTGTCACTTCAACGAACCTCAATGATTTCAATCTCATTTTTCTTCTGAAGCTGATGGCTGAAGAAAAACTTTGGTGAAATATGCTTGGTTCTGTCTCATTTGATGAATCATTCTTTAATTTATGCTATACATGTTGCATCGTCTTCATAGATAATAATTTGTATATTTATAATGGAAGGCAGTTAACAAGAACTACGAATATCCTAAATTAAATATCTCAGTCATACACATTCACGTCTAGTCATGAAGAGATAAATTTTTAGAGTGGTTAGAAGAAGTAGCTACTAATATTTATTTAGTAGAACGCTAAAAAATAATATTATTACTATAAAAATGCATAGCATGTTGGAAATCGACCTTTGTGAAGATCAGAGAGATATTCAGAATATGCATAACCAACTCACTTGGAACTATTAGAATTATAAGAATAAAATAAACACATGTCAGTAGTTCTACGTAGGTATCTTAGTGAATATGCTTGAAACCAACTCAATGACTTTTGGTTGGTTCAGAATTATCTCTAGCAAGCACATTCACGAAAAAAAAATATCCTACCTAGTGCATTGTGCCAAGCACAACAATGCACGAATTGCACTTAAATAGGGCACTTATGGACCCAATATTTACTCATCTTCCTCTTTAAGATGGTATGGATCTTTCTTTCTGTCCAAAGACCGGACAACCATGGGGGTAATTAGTGGGTGTGCTTTATCCATATCAAAACGTTTTAATACATTTTGGTATAATTAGACTAATGGACTAAAATCCCACTAGATTTTTTCTCGATCTGTAGGCCGAGAAAAAAAAATAGTTTTCCCAAGGTCTTTCATCTCAGATTCATTTTTCAAATAGTTAGTAGTTATTTCGAGATCTTCTGGGTTCTATATTAAATTTTTGTCATCCACATAGACTGCTATTATTGCATACACTATTGAGAATTTCTTTATAAATACACAAGGTCAAATTGAATTGTTTTCATACCCTTCTGAGACAAGTATTCACTAAGATAATTGTACCACATTCTTCTGGATCTCTTTAAACTGTACAATGAACGTCTTAGTCGGATCGATTGCGTAATCCTTGGCTTCGCTTCAGGTAAAGGAAATCCTTGAGGGATTTTTTTATATATTTCTATGTCTACGTTCCCATATAAATAAGTGGTCACAACATCCATGAGTCTCATATCAAGATTTTTAGAAATCTCTAAGCTAAATTAGATATATGAAAGTTATACCATCCATAATGGGAGAGTATGTTTCCTCAAAATCAATTCTATGTTTTGCATGAAATCTTGGGCCACAAGACATCCCTTATATCGAGTGATTTCATTCTTCTCATTTTTTTTCTTACAAACACCTACCAGTAACCTACCAGGTTAAAATCTTTTGGGGTTTTTACTATAGGTCCAATTACACCACTTTTATTTAGAGACTCAATTTCTGTTTTGAGGGAAATTTTCTATTTTGGCCAATATACTCTTTGTCGACATTCATTTAGAGTATATGGTTCATTATCATTATCACTACCCTGAGAAATTTGTGTAGCTACTGCATATCAAAATACGTCATTGACGACAGCTTCTTTACAATCCCACATTTATCTTAAATATGTATAAAATATAGAGATCTCATTGTTATCATTGGGAACATTTGCCTCTTCAGGGGCTTGTATAGTCACTTCAGGAACTTGTGTTTTTTCAGAGACAATAATCGTTTTAGGGGTTTTAGAGAAAATGTATGTTTTATTCATAATCTCTCCATGAGTGTTATGAGGCATGATTTTTCATTTGATCTCTATTTTTGGAGAGCGTAATCTGTTGAACCTATAGGTCTGCCACACTTCTGGAGTGCAATTGATTTACTTGATGCTAAAATCAATGTTTGTCCCACTGGTATATCAATTGTAGTTGGCACATTTGTAGCAGGTACATGAGACTTGATTACTTTTATAACATCATTGAATACATCGGGTAATTTATTTGCAATTTTACTAAAGATGCAATATTCTTCACACTTCATTCTCATATTGACCAGTACCTGGGGGGGGGGGGGGGGGGGAGGGGGGGAGATAAGACAGAGTGGAAGTGTTCCACATTAATTCTCACAGTTATTCTGGAATAGACCGTACTTCTTGTATGTTATTTCCTACCCCTAATAGTGGCAAGAATGTCTCTTCAAAATGACAATTCAAAAATCTAGCGGTAAACATATCACCTGTCATTGGCTCAATATAATGAATGATTCAATATATATTTCCAAACGACATTGGGGACCTATTTTTGTTTGCTAAGGTGGGTGGATGGGCACATGCACTGCACAACAAAATTAATGCAAGTTTGATATTTATTTGACATCCAGAGACAAGTTGAGAGGGTAAAAAATGATGATAAGTGGTAGGTCAAAGCTTAATTAACTTAGCAATGTGTAGGATAGCATGTCCCCAAGTAGAGACTGGGAGTTTGGATAGCATTAGTAAATGTTGCGCAATAAGTTACAAACGTTTAATAAAAAACTCAGCTAAACCATTATTATTATGAACATGAGGCACTAGGTGATCAACATCAATTCCTTATGACAAACAATAATCATAAAAAGCTTGAGAAATAAATTCTTCTGCATTATCTGAATGGATGGATTTGATATTTTGATTTGATTTGGGCAAGTAATTTTGTAATTAATTTTTATGATTTGAGAAAGTAATTTTGCAAAGGCCAAATTACAAGTAGATAACAAACAAACACTTGACCAACGAGTGGATGCATCAATTAAAATCGTAAGTGTGGAAGCTATTATGGGAAAAGTTGGCTTGGTGATTAATTTACCTTGAGAACAATAGGTGCAAAAATGATCATGAGGTAAGATAAGTTGTTTGTTTATTAACGAGTGCACATGCGAGTTATTTACGATTCGAAGCAACATGTTTGATCCAGGGTGACCCAAGCGGTCATGTCACAATATTAAATTATTGGGATCATTGAGATTTTGGCTGATGATAGTATGTGATTCTACAATATTAATTATTGTATGGCATAACCCCATAGATAGCGTCGAATTTTTTTCTAGTGTGAGATTATGTCTGTAAAAACTAGTATTAATGCAAAGGAACTATTTATTACCTTCATTAGATGTTTCCAAATGATACATGTTCATTCTTATATCCTTAAAACTCAATAAATTTCTTTTGGAATTTCTTGAGTATATAACATTATTTATAAATAAGTGAGTACCATTAAGTAACACCATGTGAGCTCTTATAGAGCCTTCAATGATCTTAGTAGGACCAACTATAAAGGAAGCATTAATTATATTATATACTAAGTTCGAGAAAAACTTCTTGTCTTTCAAAATTGTGTGGGTTGTCCCACTGTCTACCAGACAAATATCACTGATTTCTCTTATTTTCGGATCCATCCCTTTAATATGGTTAAATATGAATTAAAATTTAATCCACCAAGAATATAAGTATTGCAAAAAAATGATATAAACCATTCCATTGACTAATAAGTACTAAAATAAATAAATTAAATAATTTTTTTACGTTAGAATGCTAAACTACTAATGTCTCAATACTAAATATGAAGCGGATAAATAAAATAAACAAAACATAATCATTTAGGTCTTCAGGACCGTCTTTGGTAGTTCTCCAAGCATGTAATCAAATGTCTCATCATTAATAGAATTTCTATCCTCATCTTCATAAAAACCATTAAAATTGACATTAGTATCATCAAGTCTTCAACGGTCTTTAGGACCTTTCACAATGTTTGTCTCTACTCCATTTTTTTAGCCCTGATATTTTTCCACCAATTTCTTAAATGAATGATAGGTTCGTGTCCAATGCCCACTACGACCATATCTATGATAAATATCGTTTAGACTTTATGGATTTGACATTTGATTCCACTTATTATTATGATCATTCTACTTCTGGTGGTTCTTGAATTTTGTATTCTTTCTAGGGCCTTGATTATGGTATCCACCTCTTCTAGAGTTACCATGGCCTCGTCACAAATTTACTCAACCATTTTCATTATCTTTAGCAAAGTTAACATTCATTTCAAGGAGTTCTACAGATCCAGTGGGCGTGAATATAAGATTCTTCATCAGTAACTCGATATCTTGCTCAATAACTACAAGATATGAGATTAGTTCTAAGTAACTTTTAAACTATTGCTCAAAATATTGCTAATGCAGGAGAATGCTTACGGCGTAAAAAGTTGAGAAAGTTTTCTCCAATATATCTACATCCGCTACATTTTTCCCGCATAGATTTAGCTTGGAGGTAATTTTGAACATAGCAAGATTGTATTCTAACACAATCTTGAAATCTTAAAATCTCAAGTTGAGCCATTTATGGTGTCGACATGGAAGTGTGATCGATTTTTTATGGTCATAACGCTCCTTTAGGTAGTTTCGTAAAATCTAGAGGATCTTTCACAGTCACGTACTCACTTTTCAAATCATTGCGTATATGATGCCTAAGGAATATCAGAGCCTTAGCTTTATCCTATATGGGCATGATATTTTCAAGTGTTATTTCATCACCAAGATTCCAAACTTGTAGGTGGAGTTCAGTATGTTGAGACCAATTAAGATAATGCACCCTAGAAAGTTCAAGTGCTTCAAATTTGAGTTTAGAAATATTTGACATTTTTAAACTATTCAATTAATAAATTATAATAAAAAAATATATAAGGCATAATAAAGGCAAATAATAATTCAATATTAATTAGAACATCATGTGTGCAATTAAGATTCTAAGAACTTAGTTTAATAACTAGAACTTCAGGTTTAGTGGTACTTATTTATGATAACTTCAGGTTCAACCCATAAAATAATTGAACTTTGAGTTCAATTTTATTAATATATTGAGATTTTAAAATTCTCACCCCATTGTGTCAAAACTTCAAGTTTTATCACGAAGAGAAAAGAAATATTTGGAACTTCAGGTCCAAGTTATAAATTATTTATGGATATTTAATGTCTCTTACCCTAATATAAAAATAATCAAAAACTTTAAGTTTTGATTCAAGATGTTTAGAACTATAGGTCCATAATTTAAATAACCATTCAACTCCCAAATTTAATGGTAATTGAGAAATTTAGAGCCTAATTATAAATAGTATTAGGAACTTTAGGTCCATGTAATAACTAGGGAACTTCAGGTCCTAAAATTATAATAGTAATTGAGAACTTCAAGTCTCAAATTTTAAATAGTAGTTGGGAACTTCAAGTCCAAAATTTTATATTTCAATTAGAAAATTCAAGCCCTAAGATTTAATAATTATTGTACTTCTAGTCCTATTTAAATTTGTATGTGTATCATTAAACTGATATAATTTTTTTTCATTCTATATTTAATAACAACGAGGAAGAAAAAAATCAAGAACAATTTAACAAAAATACTATTGTTAAATTTCATAGACAAATAAATATAATAGTTAGGTGTATTTAAATATTTTTAGATTTATAAATATGCTATATGTATCGACATATCTCAAATATGATTGAGTCAGACTAGATGTTATACCTAGTTAAAGTATTAACTATTAGAAACAAATAATTATTCAAGCTTGATATTTAATATGTGAGACACGAGACTTCTAAATTAAGCCTAGTAATCAAATGTTTACTTACTAATAGGACAAATCAAGTACATGCATGTAGGTTTGAAAAACGAGTTCTTAAAATATTTGTACAAAGCTTAAGCATATAAGGTACTTCAATCTCAAATTGTTGTAGGTATAAAAGACAAAAAAACTAATAAAGGTAAGGAATATGTGGAAAAACCTTGGGTTATTTTTTTAAAGATTATATTAGGTTTTGTTAGTAAAAAATAGGGTACACGGACTTGCATACAATCATGAATGAACAATGTTTTATAATTATGTTTATTGAACTTACAGAATTGTTGTTGACCAAAAAATATTGTAAGAATCTTGCTTCGCTTTTGGCCTCATAATGAGTTACGTTCTGATAATGTGTTAAAACAAATTGGTAGAGTCCTAATATGAATGGTTTCTCTTTTGGAGCATGAGGAATTTTAAAGAGAGGAAGGGTTTCTCTTTAATTGGTGTGTCAATATTGAAGGGTCACTCATTATTTATATTACAAGTTGGTAGAGTCCTAATATGAATGGACATACTCTTAAAAATGATAAAGATAAATATTTATAACAATTACTATATGAGTTTTAAATTATTGTCCCAACCTTGTAATATAATGCATAAACCAACGTATGTAAATGTAGAAATTTATTTTATAAATAATGTATAATTTTGATTTAGGTATGTCAGTCGGCTATTTGATTCGATTGTGGATATGATAATGTTTGACTAAAACTTAATGTGAGCTTCAGTCATCGAACTATTTAGCTCACAATGTGATCATGGTTTTAGGCTTTTATTTAGATCGGCGTGAATGAAATAATTGTAGGTTTCTCGTGTCTCATCTACATGAGGCTCAATGTGATTTTTATCGGGTTGCTTTTATAATTTAAAAAGTTATTAGGGTCAAGTTTCCTCTAATTCGGAATGAGCGTGTGAAGAAAACTCTTATTCTTGCAGAATCTAGTTCCACCTTTAGATATATGGACATCACATTAAAAATAGTTTTTGGTTCATAAGTTTTTTCGGCTTAGGACACGATATAAAGGTCTTTTCACTTCTTTCCATGTGCATAAGGGTGTGCAAGAAACCAAATGGATCGAAAACCCGAATTGGATCGGACCCACTTTTTAGGGTTTTTTTTAAATATTCGATTGAGAATCGGTCATGATTTTGAAGGACCAAATATGTTGGGTTCGGTTTCGAATTAGGGTCAAAATATTCGGTCTTGGACCGGACCGGTTTATATATATATATATATATAATATTTTTATATTTAATAATTTATTTGTCCTTACACATGTAGGACGCTCTTCTTCTTTACCCTCTTATCTTCTCCTCTACCCTCTCTTCTTTACACAGTTACGCGATTCATCAATCATTTTACCAACCATATGTCTACTAACATAAATACCCTAGCATTATTCCTTCCATCTACACCTTTTTGGTTTTCAAGTGATAAGAAAGAATAGGAAAAAAATGGTAATGGTAATGCTATTATTTTAGTTTTTATACATAAAAAAATGCTCTTTTTTGTTTTACAAAAAATAGCATCCAAAACTATGAAAAATGGAAACCAAAATATTAGTAAATAGACATCTTTTTATTTTTTAATAAAACATGTCTCACTCGAATTAGACCGAACCCGAGTAGGACCGAAACTGAATATTCATGTCCGGCCTCGGTTCTTAAAAAACTTGGAGCAATTTATTTAGTCTGGTCCAAAAATATGTCTAAACCCAAACCGAATCGAAGCGTGAACACTCCTACATGTGCATAATGTAAACGTATTTTTTTCATTATACATGGATTTTCTAATGTATACAATTTTTTTTTATAAATTTTTGTGTTAAAGGTTATAATATGTACATGAATTTTTGTAATATACATATCTTAAATTTGTGGATACTCTAACATATAAGATATATATTATTGGGCGAAAGATCTTAATGCAAAAACACTATAATTTTAGAACAAAGGTGGAATTCTGTGTTTTTCCTCCTTTAATCAAGGAATTTATTATTGTTTTATTTGCAGTTATTTAGTCATAGCAGTTCCTATTTTTTAGATGGTATGGGTTGTTAGTTAGTTGCTGATTTTGTACGAGGATAATGATTGATCCTTTTCATCTTTTCTCCTATTTATTCTCATATTTTTGGACAATATAGGAATGAGAAATATAAGAGGTTTTCCTCCTCAAATCACATGGTATCAGAGCACACAATCTGAACCATAAAAATTCAGATGACTAAAACACGACTTGGTTGGAACCTGGGAAAGCTTGACTTCGGATCAAGGAGCTGTCATTTCTAGTAATTTTGGTGGTGCCGAAGGTTCAATTCCTCCAATCAGGGGGAACAAACTTAACATAAATAACTCTCACCATTTGTTTTAATCCGTTGTAATGTTTGTTTATGGAAAAGCGAATGATGACTATCTCACATGTGTTATTTTTCCTCCAAAGAATGAATATTCAAATTTTAAATTATGGAAATCGGAGAACAACATGATCATATCATGGATAATCAATTCAATGACCAATGAAATTGGTAAAAATTTCATAAAGAGCAGTATGAGTTAATGATATAAGTAAAAGGTAGAATCAATATTTCATTTAAAACATTAAAGTTGTATAAAACAAATGAGGAACTACTACATCAATATACAAGGTGAAACAAAAAAGAAGGGAAGTCCTAATTATTGCCAGGATCACCTACGATAAACCATAAATGGTAGAATCAAGTATCTTGGGGTGAAGACCTGGGAGGGTAGAATCCAGCTCAGCCTGCTCGTTCGTGAGCTCATTCACTTATTTTTCATGTTCCTTCATGTCTCGCTGTAACCTTTCCATCTCTACTTCATCCTATGCCAAGGCCTCTCGCGCAACCACAACTTTCTCCTCATCTTTAATAATCTCAGGACGAATACTGGCTATCTCCTCAGCATATGTAGATTGGTTTCGCGTGCTAGCTTGAAGTCTTGTATAAAAAGCAGACTGCCTTCAATAATCTTAGGATGAAGATTGACTTTCTTAAATGATTTCAATATTTCAGTCAACCCTGTCAGAGTAAAACCATCATTGGTCAACATAAAAAATTTGCCCAACAACTATTTAACTTTGTAATAACTAAGTATGTGTGAGAAGTGTTCATGATTAAACTCAGCACATCGATAAAATCGAGCAATCTACAAGCCATTATGATTGGTATAACTTGAATGCAGTGAGGACTAAAAGTGGAGGGATGAATCTCGAGTACCTGTTCTATAAGTTCACAATGAAGAGTGGATATAATATCGGGAAAATCCCTCATAGCCTGCCTCACCCAATCAGTTGGAGATGCTTTGGGAGATTGAATACTATAAGCACTTCCACTAGCTAAGGTAAACATGGTGTTTGAAGCCCTATCCTCTTCTTCTTAAGGAAAAGTACCTGCATGAGATTGAATTATAAAATTTTGATAAGGAGCCTATATATTGGGTTAACTTAAAGGAGCATCAACAATGGTAGGATTGATAATCGCTTCCCTCCAAATAGGCTGAGGAGGCACCTCTTTACTGGAAGAGTAGGTCGAGCATAAATCACAGTAGGCTCCTCTATAGCTGTTGGGGTAGGCTGATCAGGTATAACCTGAAAGATCATAGGACAAAAGTCATAGGGATTAGGTTAGTCAACTTAATGGCTAAAATGGCCACTAAGTCTAAGTGTACTATGATAAGAACCAAATGGTTTCTCCAAAAAGTACACTTGGTCAATATAAAAATCTAGTACAACAAAGCTTGTGATTGGTGTAAAGTCCAAGTGTACTATGATAAGCACCAATGATAAGCACCAAATGGTTGCTCGAACAAGTACACTTGGCTAATATAAAAATCCAATCCAAAAAATTTTGGGTTTAGTGCAAAGCCCAAATGTACTATGATAAGCACCAAATGGTTGCTCAGACAAGTACACACTACACCAAATCCTGCGAATGGTCACGCCCAGTGGGTCACGGCCCAAGTCCGCGATCAGCTCTTCACGGACTTGGGCCGTGACCCACTCAATATTTGGCGTGACCATATTTATTATCACACTAAATTATTGATGCTCTAGAAGTGGTCACGGACCAACTCCGTGACCACGGTGGTCGCGGACTTGGGCCGTGACCAGGTCGTGACCATCTTAGCGCCAATCTCGCTCCAAAATTCCCTCCAAGCTTGGTCGCGGAGGGGTCACGGCCCAAGTCCGTGACCCATGGCATGACGAAGAAGATAGTACAAACATTGAGGGTCACGGCTTACGACCGTGATGATTTCTTGGTATGGGTCACGGCTCTGGGCCGTGACCATATCGCATTCAAGCACTAGGGTCGATGAAAAAGGGTCGGGCATCACAGATTTAGGGTCACGGCTCTGGGCCATGACCATTTTTTGGTATGGGTCACGGGTATGGGCCGTGACCATACCTCATTCTAGCATGGGAAAGGGTTGCGCATGGTGGGTCACGGCTCTAGGCCGTGACCAGATCTGAAGAACCCAAATCTGGCTTCCCTTCATTTTAAGGGTCGCGCATATGGGGTCACGGTTGTTGTCCGTGACCAGTCCAGGTCTTAAAAAAAAAAACACCCGCCCCGCTGCTTATTATTTCATTCATTTTATTTGGAGTAAGGCAGCTGCTTCTCAGTGCGATTTTTAGTTGAATTTCGGTTGGATTTGCAAAGGTTAAGCGATTTCAATTGGTTTGCATTTGGATTAACCCTGGTATGTATTGATTCATTTATATTTCATTTGGATTTGTGGTTTCTGTCTAAAATCCTAATTTTGGTGTATGTATGTGTAGATTTACGTTTGTATGTGTGTGTGTGTGTGTGTGTGTGTGTGTGTGTGTGTGTGTATGTATAGATTTATGTTTATATGTGTGTGTGTGTGTGTGTATAGATTTATGTGTATATGTATGTTTATGTGTGTAACTATGAACAAATAAATTATTTTTTTGTCAATAAACCCTATATTGTACGTGTGTGTATGTATAGATTTTATGTGTGTGTGTGTGTGTGTGTGTATGTATAGATTTATGTCAAAAAAAATATTAGGGTTTAGTAAACCCTAAATAGTATGCGGTGGAGATGGGTGGAGACCGGGTTGGGGGTTAGAAGCAACAAATAGTCCTTTAGGAATTCTGTAAGTGTTAATTTTGTTCTTAGCCTTGGTATTTTCAATTTGGTTTTAGATTTGTCCTTGTGAAAAAAAAGGAATAGATATATACCTGGTTTAATTAGATTGGTGTTGGTTATATTATGATATACCTGTTATGCCATTTTATATAATTGTTGAAATTGAATAAGTATTGGATTTTGAAATGTAATCAAAATCAATTGTAATCTTCTCAATATGTGTGCATCTTATTTTGTTCTCAGTAGTAATCCTTATATACGTGAAAGAAAATATCAATGAGGATTAACAAATTTTAGTTCACACAAGTTTACCATGAGTCAAGTTTGGGAAGTGAGTGATGCAAGAACAAGTTCTGGTTTTCTTCCTTTTGTTTTGAATTTGTTTTTTTGATTCCACCATTTTTTTTAATTGAACATAACTATTTGCAAAAAATTCATTATGTTTTCACTGTCATAGGATACATTGATATTGGGGTCGAACTACTATCAAACATAATCTGAAATTGCATCGCTGCTGGCATAGAGAAGGTTCTGATTGGCGTTGGGTGTAATAAAATATCCAGGTAATGGATAGACCTATGATGAACTTTATTTTAAGGTTAAATATGCATTGATTCAATTTTTTAATTATTTTGGGTTTGGATCCTATTTATGTCTAAACCCCGTAATTTTAATTCTTTTGTGCCCCTTATAGCTTGGGAATTGTTGGCGCATTTGTTTCTTGTCACTTCCAGTGGGGGAGGGGGGGGGGGGGGGAGAACATAACTTTTGAACAAAGAAAAGTTAGGGTGAACACTAGAAAAAGAAGGCATTATCCAACGGATTGACACTTTCTAGGTTTAAGGCGTGTCAATTTCTCTGCAATGGTTCACATTAAACTAATTGGTTACCATTTGTTTATTAGCTTAAAGATATTCTTGATTAGTCCGAGATGAATAGGAGAGATGTGAAAATGGGAATAAAAATTAGTCATGGTTCGAAATTAGCATAGAAACATGTCATCGAAGGGTGAAAACGTAAAATAACCACAAAACGGTTCAATAAGAGTCACGAACACCTCACACGGGACCAATGTGACTCGTAGCAACCGACCGCGTAGTTACGGGGATCCCGATTTGAGAATACTTTCTAAATTTGCACAAAGTTCGACCCGAGCATAAAAAGATGCCATCGAAGGTTAAAAACGTAAAACAAGCACAAAACGGTCCTGTAAGAGTCACGAACACCTCCCACGGGACCAATGAGACTCATATGAACCTACCATGTAGTCACGGGGCTCCCGGTTTGAGTGTACGACGTAAATTTGCAAAAAAATAAATTTAAGCATAAAAACATGCCATCGAAGGATGAAAACGTAAAACAGCCTTAAAACGGTCCCGTAAGAGTCACGAACCCTTCGCACGGGACTAATGTGACTCGTAGGAACCGACCACGTAGTCACGGGGCTCCCGGTTTGAGTGTACGACGTAAATTTGTAAAAAAATAAACATAAGCATAAAAATATGCCATCGAAAGGTGAAAATATAAAACAACCTTAAAACGGTCCTGTAAGAGTCACGCACCCCTTGCACGGGACCAATGTAACTCGTAGGAACAGACCACGTAGACACGGTGCTCCCAGTTGGAGTGTATGACATAAATTTATAAAATATTAGACTTAAGCATAAAAGAAAGCCATCGAAGGGTGAAAACGTAAAAAAGCCACAAAACGGTCCCGTAAGAGTCACGAACACCTCGCACGGGACCAATGTTAATAGTAGGAACCGAACGGGTAGTCACAGGGATCCCGGTTTGAGTGTACGGCGTAAATTTGCAAAAAGTTACACTTGAGAATAAAAAAGATGCCATCGAAGGGTGAAAATGTAAAATAACCATAAAACAGTTCGGCAAGAGTCACGAACACCTCGTACGGGACAAATGTGACTCGTAGGAACCGACCGTGTAGTCATGGCGCTCCCAGCTTGAGTGTACGACGTAAATTTATAAAAAATTTAGACTTGAGCATAAAAACTTGCAATCGAAGGGTGAAAATGTAAAACAAATACAAAATGGTCCCGTAAGAGTCACGAACACCTCGCACGGGACCAATGCGACTCGTAGGAACCGACCGCGTAGTCACGGGACTCCCGGTTTGAGAATACATTCTAAATTTGTAGAAAGTTCGACCTGAGCATAAAAAGATGCCATCGAAGGTTAAAAACGTAAAAAAAGCACAAAACGGTCCCGTAAGAGTCACGAACACCTCGCACGGGACAAATGAGACTCATATGAACCGACCACGTAGTCACGGGACTCCCGATTTGAGTGTACGACGTAAATTTATAAATAAATAAACTTAAGCATAAAAATATGCCATCAAAGGGTGAAAATGTAAAACAGCCTTAAAACGGTCCCGTAAGAGTCACGAACCCCTCGCACGGGACTAATGTCACTTGTAGGAACCGACCGCGTAGTCACGGGGCTCCCGATTTGAGTGTACGACGTAAATTTGTAAAAAAATAAACTTAAGCATAAAAATATGCCATCGAAGGGTGAAAATGTAAAACAGCCTTAAAACATTCCTGTAAGAGTCACGAACCCCTCGCACGGGACTAATGTTACTCGTAGGAACCGACCGCATACTCACGGGGCTCCCGGTTTGAGTGTATGATGTAAATTTGCAAAAAGTTAGACTTAAGCACAAAAACATGCCATCAAGGGGTGAAAATGTAAAATAGTCATAAAACGGTTCGGTAAGAGTCATGAACACCTCGCACGGGATTAATGTAACTCATAGAAACTGATCGCGTAGTCACGGGGCTCCCGGTTAGAGTGTACGACGTAAATTTGCAAAAAAAAAATAGACTTGAGCATAAAAACATGCCATCGAAGGGTGAAAACGTACAACAAGCACAAAAAGGTCCCGTAAGAGTCACGAACACCTCGCACGGGACCAATGTGACTCCTAGGAACCGACCGCGTAGTAACGGGGCTTCCGGGTTGAGTGTACGACGCAAATTTGTAAAAAATTAGACTTGAGCATAAAAACATGTCATCAAAGGGTGAAAACCTAAAATAGCCACTAAACGATCTGATAAGAGTCACGAACACCTCGCACGGGACCAATGTGACTTGTAGGAACCGACGACATAGTCATGGGGCTCTCGGTTTGAGTGTACGACGTAAATTTGCAAAAAGTTAGACTTGCATGCCATCGAAGGGTGAAAACGTAAAACAATCTTAAAACGGTCCCATAAGAGTCACGAACACCTCGCACGGGACCAATGTAACTCGTAGGAACCGACCGCGTAGTCATGGCGCTCCCGGTTGGAGTGTACGACATAAATTTGCAAAAAATTAGACTTAAGCATAAAAGCATGCCATCGAAGGGTGAAAACGTAAAAAAGCCACAAAACGGTCCCATAAGAGTCACGAATACCTCGCACGGGACCAATGTTAAGAGTAGGAACCGAACAGGTAGTCACAGGGATCCCGGTTTGAGTGTACGGTGTAATATTGCAAAAAGTTAGACTTGAGAATAAAAAAGATGCCATCGAAGGGTGAAAACGTAAAACACACACAAAACGGTCCCGCAAGAGCCACGAACATCTCGCACGGGACCAATATAAGTTGTAGAAACCGACCGTGTAGTCACGGAGCTCCCGGCTTGAGTGTACGACGTAAATTTGTAAAAAAATAAACTTAAGCATAAAAACATGCCATCGAATGGTGAAAACGTAAAACAGCCTTAAAACGGTCCCATAATAGTCACAAACCCTTCCCACGGGACTAATGTGACTCGTAGGAACCGACCGCGTAGTCACGGGACTCCCGGTTTGAGTGTACGACGTAAATTTGTAAAAAAATAAACATAAGCATAAAAACATGCCATCGAAGGGTGAAAATGTAAAACAGCCTTAAAACGGTCCCGTAAGAGTCACGAACCCCTCGCACGGGACCAATGTAACTCTTAGGAACCGACCGCGTAGTCACGGCGCTCCCGGTTGGAGTGTACGACATAAATTTGCAAAATATTAGACTTAAGCATAAAAGAATGCCATCGAAGGTGAAAACGTAAAAAAGCCATAAAACGGTTCCATAAGAGTGACGAACACCTCGCACTGGACCAATGGTAATAGTAGGAACCGAACGGGTAGTCACAGGGATCCCGGTTTGAGTGTACGACATAAATTTGCAAAAACCTAGACTTGAGAATAAAAAAGATGCCATGAAGGGTGAAAACATAAAACACCCACAAAACAGTCCCGCAAGAGTCATGAACATCTCGCACGGGACAAATGTAAGTCGTAGGAACCGACTGTGTAGTCACGGCGCTCCCGGCTTGAGTGTACGACATAAATTTGCAAAAAGTTAGAATTAAGCATAAAAACATGCCATCGGAGGGTGAAAATGCAAAACAAACACAAAATGGTCCCGTAAGAGTCACGAACACCTCGCACGGGACCAATGCGACTCGTAGGAACCGATCGCGTAGTCACGGGGCTCCCGGTTTGAGAATACTCTCTAAATTTGCACAAAATTCGACCTGAGCATAAAAAGAAGCCATCGAAGGTTGAAAACGTAAAACAAGCACAAAACGGTCCTGTAAGAATCACGAACACCTCCCACGGGACCCATGTGACTCATAGGAACCGACCACGTAGTCACGGGGCTCCCGGTTTGAGTATACGACGTAAATTTGCAAAAAAATAAACTTAAGCATAAAAACATGCCATCGAAGGGTGAAAATGTAAAACAGCCTTAAAACGGTCCCGTAAGAGTCACGAACCCCTCGCACGGGACTAATGTGACTCGTAGGAACCGACCGCGTAGTCACGGGGCTCCCGATTTGAGTGTATGACGTAAATTTGTAAAAAGTTAGACTCAAGCATAAAAACATGCCATCGAAGGGTGAAAACATAAAATAGCCATAAAACGGTCCGGTAAGAGTCACGAACACCTAGCACGGGATTAATGTAACTTATAGAAACCCACCGCGTAGTCACGGGGCTCCAGATTAGAGTGTACGACATAAATTTGCAAAAAAAATAGACTTGAGCATAAAAACATGCCATCGAAGGGTGAAAACGTACAACAAGCACAAAATGGTCCCGTAAGAGTCATGAACACCTCGTAGGAACCGACTGCGTAGTAACGGGGCTTCCGAGTTGAGTGTATGACGCAAATTTGCAAAAAATTAAACTTGAGCATAAAAACATGCCATCGAAGGGTGAAAACCTAAATTAGCCACTAAACGGTTCGATAAGAGTCACGAACACCTCGCACTGGACCAATGTGACTTGTAGGAACCGACGAAATAGTCACGGGGCTCCCGATTTGAGTGTACGACGTAAATTTGCAAAAAGTTAGACTTGCATGCCATCGAAGGATGAAAACATAAAAGAACCTTAAAACGGTCCCGTAAGAGTCACGAACCCCTCGCACGGGATAATGTAACTCGTAGGAACCGATCGCGTAGTCCCGACGCTCCCGGTTGGAGTGTACGACATAAATTTGCAAAATATTAGACTTAAGCATAAAAGAATGCCATCGAAGAGTGAAAACGTACAAAAGCCACAAAATGGTCCCGTAAGAGTCACGCACACCTCGCACGCGACCAATGGTAATAGTAGGAACCGAACGGGTAGTCATAGGGATACCGATTTGAGTGTACGGCATAAATTTGCAAAAAGTTATACTTGAGAATAAAAAAGATGCCATCGAAGGGTGAAAACGTAAAACACCCATAAAACGGTCCCGCAAGAGTCACGAACATCTCGCACGGGACCATTGTAAGTCGTAGGAACCGACCGTGTAGTCACGACGCTCCCGGCTTGAGTGTATGCCATAAATTTGTAAAAAGTTAGAATTAAGCATAAAAACATGCCATCGAAGGGTGAAAACGCAAAACAAACACAAAATGGTCCCGTAAGAGTCACGAACACCTCCCACGGGACCAATGCGACTCGTAGGAACTGATCGCGTAGTCACGGGGATCCCGGTTTGAGAATATTTTCTAAATTTGCAAAAAATTTGACCTGAGCATAAAAAGATGCCATCGAAGGTTGAAAACGTAAAACAAGCACAAAACGGTCCCGTAAGAATCACGAACACCTCTCACGGGACCCATGTGACTCGTAGGAACCGACCACGTAGTCACGGGACTCCCAGTTTGAGTGTACGACGTAAATTTGCAAAAAATTAAACTTAAGCATAAAAACATGCCATCGAAGGGTGAAAATGTAAAATATCCTTAAAACGGTCCCGTAAGAGCCACGAACCCCTCGTACGGGATAATGTGACTCGTAGAAACCGACCACGTAGTCACGGGGCTTCTGATTTGAGTGTATGACGTAAATTTGTAAAAAAATAAACTTAAGCATAAAAACATGCCATCGAAGGGTGAAAATGTAAAACTTCCTTAAAACGGTCCCGTAAGAGTCACGACCCCCTCGCACGGGACTAATATGACTCGTAGGAACCGACCGCGTAGTCACGGGGCTCCCGGTTTGAGTATATGACGTAAATTTGCAAAAATTTAGACTTAAGCATAAAAACATGCCATCGAAGGGTGAAAACGTAAAATAGCCATAAAACGGTCCGGTAAGAGTCACGAACACCTCGCACGGGATTAATGTAACTCATAAAAACTGACCGCGTAGTCATGGGACTCCCGGTTAGAGTGTACGACGTAAATTTGCAAAAAAAATAGACTTGAGCATAAAAACATGCCATCAAAGGGTGAAAACGTACAACAAGCACAGAACGGTCCCGTAAGAGTCACGAACACCTCGTACGGGACCAATGTGACTCGTAGGAATCGACCGCGTAGTAACGGGGCTTCCGGGTTGAGTGTACGACGCAAATTTATAAAAAAATAGACTTGAGCATAAAAACATGCCATCGAAGGGTGAAAACCTAAATTAGCCACTAAACGGTCCGGTAAGAGTCACGAACACCTCGCACGGGACCAATGTGACTTGTAGGAACCGACGACATAGTCACGGGGCTCCCGGTTTGAGTGTACGGCATAAATTTATAAAAATTTAGACTTGCATGCCATCAAAGGGTGAAAACGTAAAACAACCTTAAGACGGTCCCGTAAGAGTCACGAACACCTCGTACGGGACCAATGTAACTCGTAGGAACCGATCGCGTAGTCATGGAGCTCCCAGTTTGAGTGTACGACGTAAATTTGCAAAAAGTTTGACTGAAGCATAAAAACATGCCCTCGAATGGTGAAAACGCAAAACGAACACAAAATGGTCCCGTAAGAGTCACGAACATCTCACACGGGATCAATGTGAGTCGTAGGAACCGACCGCGTATACAGTATATATATACTACTACAGTGTACAGTGTATATATGCAGTATATATATATATATATATATGCAGTGTACTGCAGAGTAGCATACCAGTAGATATCCTGCATATATATACTATATATATATATAGCTGCTATAACAACATTATAGCAGCTATAACAGTGGCTATAATGTTATTATAGCTGCTATAACAGCTGCTGCAGATACAGATCTGTATGTCAAAATGTAAACATGGTTAGAAAGAATATGATCCATTTTAAACTAGAGAAGGTGAAATCAGACCTGCTCAGGAGAGCCATATGTAATGATTTCCAGATCTTCATTCCAGTCTGTGGGACCAATTGCAGGAGAAAGCGTCCGAGGAATCGGATGTGTCTCCATCCGAAGCTCAGTATGGACATAATATTCCCTAAGAAGATAATATTAGTGTATCAAAGAAATGCCAAGAAAAATGAGTACATAGATCAAGATATCGATGTACTAAAAAAAAAAGGGAACACATAAATTAAAAATTTAAACCAACAAACACATGTTAATCAATACCTACTAAAGATTGGGCCAGATATAGACCGGGAAACTTCACAATATGCTTAAATCAAGGACTTACCGCATAAAGTGCCATTAACTAAGAGTTGTTCCACAATATTTCTAGAACTGTTCTATAGGTTTCCCACAAGAATTTTAACCATGGGGTCACAATCCCACGATCAGACCAATCCTTCCCTTTTTCACATCTTCCAAATCATCAACATCGAGAGCTTCTTCTAGGGCCTTGTCCAATTAAATGGCCAAATTTATCACCACTAACATACCATAACAAGGCATGCTAAACTGTTGATGTATTAAGGAGGTATGCAGTTGTTGCTATGTGCCATGCACACACACATGAAATTCATTGGACAGACAAATATTCAAGTCACAACTTCCATATATAAACTAGTTATTTGGTTCAGTTTGATCTGCACTGGTTCAGTCACTAATTCATTTGAGACCAATTCTAATGGCAGATGCTGGTAGTGAAGCAGTTCATATCTATTCTACATTACTGACTTTATATTAGCATTTCAGTCACTAATTTGTTTGAGACCAATTCTAATATAAACGATGGCACTACTTTAGTCCAATCAATTATCTATTTGGGATTTTTGTAGCTTGATCTGAACTAGTTCACTGCCATCAGCAGCCACTCGCCTTTTAACCTCGACTGATGGCTCTGTGGTGTCACGTCTCATCATCTATAGCGCTTCCTTAAAATTCTTATGCCTTAATTCCATTTCAACTCATTCCCACCAAATACTGGCCATATTATCCAAAGCATTGTAGTAAACTTGTAGTGCCTTATCAAAGATTACTCTAGCATTAGCAATATCCATGTGGTTCTCATACATTGAAAATTACACTGAAATCCCTCACCGTGACAACCGTAGGCATCTCCTCATCGAAAATACCCCTCGCCTTCTCAACTAACTTCCTCATGATATAATAGTCGGCCAAAGAAGTCCACAACCACCCAACTTCATTCGTGAACTTCCTGATCCCACAATGAATTATATCATCCATATTCAACCCTGAAATTTCAGTAGCATGCTGGGTGAGCAAATCACACAATTCCATTAAACCTCTGCCTCTTTTTATGTGAAGCTTATTGGTAATCATGTTAATACTTATAACACTGTATAAGATAAGTGAAAAGGCATTATTTTATAAATATAAATAAATATAGCACATATGTAAATATAGCCATTGTGTAAGAAAAGTGAAAAGGCCTTATTTCATGATTCTCATTATTGCGATGAGGCTTATTTTATAAATAAATATAACACATATGTAAATAAAAAGCCTATATAAATTATAAAGAGAATGACATTAAAACATGATGAATCATGTATACAACATGAGCCTTATTCTCATACTACTTTTATGTGTAATTTGATAAGCTTTGAGGATGAATGTCGTATACATTATGTGCAAGTCGCTATACAGGAAATTATATTTATGCAAGTAAAATAGACCAACATTAATGTTCCTTGGCCACTAGATAGGACTGGTTGTATTTGGCTATGCATATGGTTTAATGCATCTAACCATTGAAATGCACATAACCACATCAATACACACATTGATAAAAAAAAAAAAGATACAAGAATTAACAAATAAATACATGTGGATATGTTCTATGTTATCAAACTAAAAAAATTTAAGCCATGCCCAAATTGAATCCAACTAGCTATATTGTACAAAATTAATCAACAATGAAAAGAAATGAAGAAAAGAGATATATACTTGTGAGCTCCAATGTTACATATTTCTAGACTTAAGCAAAACATGGCGTTAGAGGGTGAAAACTTGAAATAGCCCCTGAACGGCCCCGTGGGTGGCACCAACACCTCCCACAGGACCAATATAACTCGTAGGAACCGGCCCCGCACCCGCGGGACTCCCGGTTTGAGAATACGATGGTAGTTTTTATATTTATAGACTTAGGCTTAAAAACATGACGTTAGAGGGTGAGATCTCGAAAAAGCCCCCGAACGGCCCCGTGGGTGGCACCAACACCTCCCACGGGACTAATGTAACTCGTAGGAATTGACCCCGCATCCGCGGGACTCCCGGTTTGAGAATAGGATGATAATTTGCATATTTCTAGACTTAGGCTTAAAAACATGGCGTTAGAGGGTGAAAACTCAAAACAGCCCCCGAACGGCCCCGTGGGTGGAACCAACACCTCCCACGGGACTAATGTAACTCGTAGGAACTGACCCCGCAGCCGCGGGTCTCCCGGTTTGAGAGTACGATGATAATTCGCATATTTCTAGACTTGGGCTTAAAAACAAGGCGTTAGAGGGTGAAAACTCGAAACAGCCCCCGAACGGCCTCGTGGGTGGAACCAACACCTCCCACGGGACTAATGTAACTCGTAGGAACTGACCTCGCAGCCGCGGGTCTCCCGGTTTGAGAGTACAATGATAATTTGTATATTTCTAGACTTAGGCTTAAAAACATGGTGTTAGAGGGTGAAAACTCGAAACAGCCCCCGAACGGCCCCGTGGGTGGCACCAACACCTCCCACGGGACCAATGTAACTCGTAGGAACTGACCCCACAGCCACGGGCCCGGTTTGAGAATACGACGATAATTTGCATATTTCTAAACTTTGGCTTAAAAACATGGCGTTAGAGGGTGAAAACTCGAAACATCCCCTGAACGTCCCCGTGGGTGGCACCAACACCTCCCACGGGACCAATGTAACTCGTAGGAACTGACCCCGCAGCCGCGGGACTCCCGGTTTGAGAATACGACGATAATTTGCATATTTTTAGACTTAGGCTTAAAAACATGGCGTTAGAGGGTGAGAACTCGAACCAGCCCTCTAATGGGCCCGTGGGTGGCACCAACACCTCCCACGGGACCAATGTAACTCATAGGAACTGACCCCGCAGGCGCGGGACTCCCGATTGGAGAATACGACGATAATTTGCATATTTCTAGACTTAGGCTTAAAAACATGGCGTTAGAGGGTGAGAACTAGAAACAGCCCCCGAACGTTCCCGTGGGTGGCACCAACACCTCCCACGGAACCAATGTAACTCATAAGAACTGTCCCCGTAGCCGCGAGACTCCCGGTTTGAGAATACGACGGTAATTTTCATATTTCTATACTTAGGCAAAACATGGCGTTAGAGGGTGAAAACTCGAAACAGCACCTGAACGGCCCCGTGGGTGGCACCAACACCTCCCACAGGATCAACATAACTCGTAGGAACTGACCTCGCAGTCGCAGGACTCCCGGTTTGAGAATACGACGGTAATTTGCATATTTCTTCACTTAGGCTTAAAAACATGGCGTTAGAGGGTGAGAACTCGAAACATCCCTCTAGCGATCCCGTGGGTGGCACCAACACCTCCCACGGTACCAATGTAACTCGTAGGAACTAACCCCACAGCCGCGTGACTCCCGATTTGAGAATACGATGATAATTTGCATTAGGCTTAAAAACATGGCGTTAGAGGGTGAGAACTCAAAACAGCCTCCGAACGTTCTCGTGGGTGGCACCAACACCTCTCACGGGACCAATGTAACTCATAGGAACTAACCCCGCAGCCGCTGGACTCCCGGTTTAAAAATACGACGGTAATTTGCATATTTCTAGACTTAAGCAAAACATGGCGTTAAAAGGTGAAAACTCGAAACAACCCACGAACGGCCCCGTAGGTGGCACCAACACGTCCCACGGCACCCACGTAACTCGTAGGAACTGACCCCACAGCCGCGGGTCTCCCAATTTGAGAATGCGAAGGTAATTTGTGTATTTCTAGACTTAGGCTTAAAAATATAGCGTTAGAAGGTGAAAACTCGAAACAGCCCCCGAACGGCTCGTGGGTGGCACCAACACCTCCCACGGGACCAACGTAACTCGTAGGAACTGACACCGCAGCCGCGGGACTCCCGATTTGAGATTACGACGGTAATTTGCGTATTTTTAGACTTAGGCTTAAAAACATAGCGTTAGAGGGTCAGAACTAGAAACAGTCCCAGCACGGCCCCGTGGGTGGCACCAACACCTCCCACGGGACCAACGTAACTCGTAGGAACTGACCCCGTAGCCGCGGGTCTCCCGGTTTGAGAATACGACGGTAATTTATATATTTCTAGACTTATGCTTAAAAACATGGCGTTAGAAGGTGAAAATTCGAAACAGCCCCAGAACGGCCCCGTGGGTGTCACCAACAACTCCCACGGGACCAACGTAACTCGTAGGAACTGACCCCGCAGCCGCAGGACTCCCGGTTTGGGAATACGACGGTAATTTGCATATTTATAGACTTAGGGTTAAAAACATGGCGTTAGAGGGTGAGAACTCGAAACAGCCCCCGAACGGCCCCTTGGGTGGCACCAACACCTCCCACGGGATCAATGTAACTCGTAGGAACTGACCCCGCAGCCGCGGGACACCCGATTTTAGAATACGACGGTAATTTGCATATTTCTAGACTTAGGCTTAAAAACATGGCGTTAGAGGGTGAAAACTCGAAACAGCCCCCGAACGGCCCAGTGGGTGGCACCAACACCTCCCACGAGACCAATGTAACTCGTAAGAACTGACCCCGCAGCCGCGGGACTCCCGCTTTGAGAATACAACGATAATTTGCATATTTTTACACTTAGGCTTAAAAACATGGCGTTAGAGGGTGGGAACTCGAAACAGCACCCGAACGTCCCTGTGGGTGGCACCAACACCTCCCACGGGACCAATGTAACTCGTAGGAACTGACCCCGCAGCCGCGGGACTCCCGCTTTGAGAATACGACGATAATTTTCATATTTGTAGACTTAGGCTTAAAAACATGGCGTTAGAGGGTGGGAACTCGAAACAGCACCCGAACGTCCCCGTGGGTGGAACCAACACCTCCCACGGGACCAATGTAACTCGTAGGAACTGACCCCGCAGCCGCAGGACTCCCGGTTTGAGAATACAACGATAATTTGCATATTTATACTTGGTTACTGATAATTTTAACTCATATATGCAATTTTTCTGCTTGATTAAATTTTTTGTAAAACTACTTGGTTACTGATATATTTTTTATGTATCCCACCATTTGTAGGATTTTTGCACGCGGAACAAACGAAGGAGGCAATGGTCTACATCATGAAGATTGTTTATAGGTTGTGGACAATCAGGATTTTGTCAGCTATGCGGGCTTTTATTGTTTAGTTTTATGGCCGTGCAGGCTTTTATAATTTGATTGTTGAATTTTATGGCCGTGCAGGCTTTATAATAAGTAGGTTTTACATTTACAGGTTTTGGAATGTCAAGAAAATAGAGGAAACTCTGCGCAATTTTTTTTTGTGGTCTGTGAATTATTAAGACGTGTGATATTTATAAGCTTGTATATATATTTGTTTATTAACAACGTTCTCGATTCGCAATTTGTGATTTTTTTTATTGTTTTGCCAATAATAAATATTTATAACACCTCGTACGCGTCAAACGTTACACGTAGCAACTGATGGTGCACTCACAGGACCCCCAGTTTTAGGATTGGACCAAAAAAATACATTTTTTTTAAATTATAGTTAAATATGGTCATGGACTTTGTCCATGACCATTTTTATTTTTTCATCACGGTTGTGGGTCACGGACTTGGGCCGCGATCATTTTTTTTTGTCACGGTTGTGGGTCGCGGACTTTGGCCGCGACCAATTTGTTACGATTGTGCGTCACGAATTAGGACCGCGACTAATTTTTTTTATATTTTTTTGTCATGGTAATGAGTCGTGGACTTTGGCCGCGACCAATTTATCACGGTTGTGGGTCACGGATAAGGGCCGCGACCATTTTTTTTTAAAAAAATTTGTCACGGTTGTGGGTCGCGGACTTTGGCCGCGACCAATTTGTCACGGTTGTGGGTCACGGATAAGGGCCGCGACCATCTGCCGTGACCCCTCTCGGCCGTGACCATTTTTTGGTCATGGACTTGGACCGCGACCCACGAAAATTGTCACGCCCGAAATGGTCACGGCCCAAGTCCGCGACCCACAGCTTTGGTCAGGGATTTTAGCCGTGACCAATCGCCAGTTTTGGTGTAGTGACACTTGGACAATATAAAAATCCAGTCCAACAAAGCTTTTGATTGGTGCAAAGTCCAAGTGTTCTAGGAAAATCACCAAATGGTTGCTCGGACAAGTAAACATTACTAGTATAAAAATCGAGCCCAATAAAGTTTATGATTGGTGCGAAGTTCAAGTGTACCATGATAAGCGCTAAATGGTTGATCAGACAAGTAGCCAATATAAAAATCCAGTCAAACAAAGTTTATAATTGGTGCAAAGTCCAAGTTTACTATGACAAGAACCAAATGGTTTCTCAGAGAAGTACACATAGACAATATAAAAATTCAGTCCAACAAAGTTTGTGATTGGTGCAAAGTCCAAGTGTACTTTGATAAACACCAAATGGTTGCTTGGAAAAGTACACTTAGCCAAAAAACAAATTCAACACCAGAATTTGGAATTGCTACCTAGACTAAGTATTATATTATAAGCACCAAATGGTTGCTCGAAAGAGCACACTTGGCCCAAAGATTTTGTCTTTTTTTTACAAAGAAGAAATTGAAACAGGTGGAGTAAAATTAATGTACCTCTATTTAGAAAGGTGACTCGGGGATTGGCTCCTCAGTGGCAGACCTAGTTGCAGGGACCTGCTCAACCTCAATGCCTTCAGTTCCAGCAGTAACTCCATCTTCCAAGATTGAAGGCCCAAAAATGTTCACAAGTACTTCTTCATGGATTGTATGCACAATTATTAAATCCCTACATGTGTTGACCTAAATTAAAAGGGGGGTTAGCCCAGAAGCAACTTTCTCAAAAGTAGCCCCCTCCAATACAGAAGGAGCACCAACCGACGAATCAAAGGAAGGAAGCAATAAATTGTGAATGTTTACAAAATAAGCTAAGACAAAAAAAAAATAAAGGTACCTTAAACCCAGCTATAGGCATAACGGATGTTACATGCTTAGCTGCCAAGGTTTGCTTGACTTCACCGTGCTCTAGCTCAAATGCACAAGTAATGGCAGCCTGATTGAGTAGAAATGAGGAGTCAATAGTATATTCCTTGCTTATAGATCCATCCAGAAAATGACCATATCCTACCATATAGATGAAATCAGCCACCACCTCAAGGGCTTTTTGTGACATTAGATGGTCCTTCATGAGATTATTGCTACTGCTATTGAACTTGCTCTTGTTATAGTGGTAGTTTCTCTATTTGTTGCTATTGTGAGTGGGATGTTTGTTGTTGAGGCTAATGTTGAAGGATGTAAAACTTTTATAACCATTGCGAAGATTGTGGTTTGATGTCAGAAGTAATATCTCAATTAATGTAAGAGACATTCTGAGGTCCTAAATAGTATTCCCGCCAAGAAATAATATCTCATGCATTTAATACATTATCCTTGGTATTAAATGCACAATACCTTTAACATTAAATGGGGTTCAAAATATTTAATACGTGCGAAGTTATTCGAAAGACCTGGTATTCATATAAATACCTTTGTTAGTCACATTTATTAAAGAGAATTTTCAATATAAAGAACTTCCCAAACACAAGAGCTTCCTAGGGGCTTATTATTATTAGAGTTTATTTCTTCATTCTCAGAGCTTAACTAGTCTTTATTCCTAATCATTTGCATTCATTGCAATGAGGGTTTATTGTCTTGCCTTTATTATGTCACAGTGTTTGTTTTTTCACCCTCCAATCAATTTGGTTGTTGAGATTCACTTCATTTATTGTATTGAGAGGATATTTATGCGTTAAAGGTTCTTTTAATACATATTATGTCGAACTAAGACTATTTATTGGAAGTATTGGAGTTCTCCATTTAATAAGTTATTCTTCATCCATGAATCATCATTCTGAATGGGTCATGACTCGCTAAATACTAATTGTGTTTAAGGAGCCCACATCTTACTGGGAGATACATGAAGGTTCCTGCGGGGTACATTCAGTCGAAAAATATCTAGTTAAGAGATTAGTCACACAAGGTTATTACTGGCCCATTATAAAAGAGAATTGTGCTAACTATACAAAACGTTGCGACAAATGCCAAAAATATGCTACAATCCACAGGATGTCGGGGGCTACACTCACGCTGATCACATCACCTTGGACCTTTTCCATGTGGGGGATTGACCTAGTCGGCCCTTTGTGAAGACAAGGGGAAGATTCAAGTATTTAGTTATTGCAGTGAATTATTTCACTAAGTGGGTGGAGGCAGAGCCTCTAGTAGATATGCCTTATGATATGGTCTTCCATTTTATATGAAAAAACATTATTTGCCACTATTGAATACCATATGACTTCATCACTAACCATGGAACATAATTTGACAACTAAGAGTTTTAAGACTATCGTGTTCAATTCGAAATCTAAACGCTTCATGCTGCCCCTAGACATTCGCAATGCAATGGGTAGACATAAGTGACAAATAAAATTATGCTTGATGGAATGAAGAAGATACTCGATGATGTTAAGGAAAACTGGATCAATGAATTATAAAGTGTACTCTGGGCTTATAGGATCACCCTGAGGATAGCAACTGGTGAAAGCCCATATATGTTAGCTTTCGAGATAGATTCAGTGATCCCCACATAAATTGATTTGCCTAGTCATAGGGTGATCAATTTTGAATCTCCAAAGAGTGATCACATGAGAAGGTTAAATTTGGATTTGGTTGAGGAAGTTAGAAATCACGCTACACTTTATGTAGCAGCATATCAGTAAAGAACTGCTCGCTTCTATAACAGGAGGGTTAAGCCTAACAATCTCAAGGAAGGACACTACGTGCTAAAGAAAGCGATCCAGAAAAGGAACAAGTTAGAACCCAATTGGCATGGTCCTTATCGCATTTCTACGGTCGTCTGGCTAAGACTTATCAAATCGAAACCCTAAAAGGAGAGCCATTCAAAAACCCTTGGAACGCTGAGCATTTGAGGAAATATTATCAGTGATCAGACAAAATGTAATCTCTTTTTATTTCCAATAACTCATTTTTAATTCTCAGTAAAGATCATCACTTTTCATAAAATATCACTGCCCTTTTATGGTTTTTTGGAGTGGGAGATGTGCAAAATTCAAAGCAATCTCAACTAACAATGAAAAAACAAACTTCAAAACTTCACGTATGACTTTGTCTTCGAATAAGACACGACCGAGAAGTATGACTTCATATATGAACCCACAAGATCAAGAAGTATCAATTAGAAAACTTCATGTATGATTCCTTAAGGTTAAGAACAAGAAATTTTACCAGACCAAATTAAGGAATAGTCTTAAAATATTTGGTCGCCAATGGTAACTAATGCTAGAACTTGGTTCAAATGATAATATTTTTTTAAGAGACCATAAACAACTGCACGTTAATAGAACGTAAGGCAGGACAATATAAGTTCGTCCAAATCGGTAGCTAATAAGGAAGATTGGTCAGCCTATTATCGACTCTATAATCGTAAGACTAAACTATTAGTAAGATATGATTACACAATCAACAATTAATATATAAATCAAGATATTCCAGAAGTCAAAATTTTATTATAGAAAAATAGCCAACAAAGTAATACGATAACTAAATATCAACAGTCAATACCATATTGGATGGACATTTACCCAATGCCTTCTCCATTCTAGCAGGAGGAACATCCAGAGCATAAGGAGTGATAGTTGTACTCAAATCAATAAGCTTTGATTGACACCCAGAGCTTGCCATGTTCACAAGATGTAGTGGTCGGCTAAGAACACAATCCCCATGCAAGTTGAAGTCCCCAAGTTACTTCCTGATCAATCTAGTCAGGATCCGATCTGGAGGAGTCTAGGAGGCATCCAATTTGAAAGTAGGATTAGGCTAGTCCAGAAAATTAGGGAGATTGATCACATAAGGGGGTTTATCTACCCCCTTTTATAACTCTCTCTACAGGCTTGATCAAGCTATTCACTCAAATGCGCCAGTGACTCATCATAACCATCCATCCATATCATATGAGGCTATTTGTTAAAGTGATAAGTAAAATGATCAACCTTCTCACTTAACCTCGTGATGTTGTTCGACTGATTGTTTATAAGATTTTCTTGGTTGACTAAAGTTTACTTGGTCCTTTCTTCTTCCATTGATGAGATAGCCCTAACCACTCACTAAGAAGATTGTTCTCCCCTTTTTGTTTTCCTTAATTTCTCCAACTCTTACATCAAATAAGCATTCTCATGTTCCAAGAATGAAACTCCTTCACTCTGATCGACTTTAGTCGACTTTTTATTTCCTTTAAGCTTATCCCTCAATAGATTATTCTCCTTCTTAAGAAAACTGTCCACCTCCCGAGTACTCTTCAAATATAATTGCAGCACAAACTCCTTTTTAGAGTACGCCAAAGCCAAATCTTAGAGTTTCTGAGTATATCCATTGCCACTATAAAGAACGGATAATTTCTTCTTGTAGTCGATAGATAAATAGGTAGTAACATCCTTATGATCCCACTGAAGCTTGAGGATCATCTCGTAATAAGAAAAATTATTCGCTATAGCTTGGTGAAACAACATGGTCATATGGAGATAAACATCTTTAGCTTGGTTAGATGCATCCAAGCCGAGAAAATCCTATACCTCTTCCTTCAGTTCTTCGTGACTAGCACTAGATAGTTGATTTCTCCTCAGGAAAAGTTTAGTTTCAATGGCAACCAAATTGTCCATTCCGGAGTCAAAACTAAAATAAATATAATAGTATATAAGTGACAACATAATGAAATAAGGAATGCACCAAACTATTCAAGACCAGGATAGAAAAAGGAATTTTTTTATTAAAAATGATAAGGTGTTATAGCTGAGGAAATTGGAAAACGAGATCAAAATACATAAAATAAAATATCAATGTCCCTATCACTACACCTTATCCTTATCCAGGGCCACTTTTCCTCCTATTCGGGGATCCACCACCTCCTTATCCAGAGGAACCGTAGACTCATCCATCTCCTACTCATCATCAACTTCCTCTGCAATTTATAGAGGAGTACCTGGATTATATTAGAGAAATAAGTCTGAACCAACAGTTGTGCCTGGGTCAAAGTAGCATCCCAATCCTCCTTAAAGGAGGACTTCTTCAGATACTCGACCGGATAAAATCAGTAAAAAATACCTTATCCCATCCTCGGGTATATGCATCTTCTTTATCCTTATTATCCTTACCCTTATCTCTGTGATATGATCCTTAGATTACTCTACATCCTTCTCAACTATTTCATCTACCTTTTTAACCTGCTCGGCCCGTGTTTTCCCATCCTCTAGATCCTTGATAGTATCATTAATCTTTTTTTATCATCCTCGTGGTTTCGATTGATAGCCTCCAAGGATTTGTGCATGCCATTGAAGGCAACCTCCAGGTCAGTAGAAGAATCCTTCAACTTATCATTACTCCTCAGCAATTGGTCGTAGTTAACCAAAAACTATAATACTAACATTCAAAAGCATTAACAATAAATGATAATGAAATATGATGAACAAGAAATTATTAAGTGATGATCACAAGATCCATATTATAGTTGGCATGTTCGACCAGCCTTGCGTGAGGAATGGGAGGATGATACAACCTGGTAGGTCAGAAGAACTCCTACTCCAATTAGATCGCGAGCCAGCCCAGGGTTCACAACAACAGATTGGGCATTGCCTTGGTCCTTGTCAGCCTAACCTTTTTCAGCCATCTCCAAGGTGGGGGGCTAAACCCCTCTTCAACCTCTTAAAACTGGGGCTCCTAATTTTTTTCTCAGAGAAATTTCAATTAGTACGGGTTATTTAGAACACTCGGCATCAGATTTCTTTTCAGCAGGAGTAGGAGACTTGGAGTTAGCTAAAATATTAGTCATCTTCCTATTCACCATCTGTTGTAGTGATATCGATCGACACAAGTTAGATGTCTATAGGTTCAAAAGATAATGAGGTACTCTTTGCTGATAAATTCCATTCTGCTTATGGTAGAGACTCAGACTCACCACCAGAATATGAATAAGTGGGGTCTTCTAGGCTTATAGGGGCTACTGGTATGTCCTCTATTGGGAGAGAAACAAAAGAGGATGGAACCATGATAACGGAGAAAAACTGAAGCCGAGCAAGGATGAGCTTCACCAATCCTCTGTTATATGGACCAAACAATCTTCAAGTCGACAAAGTTGACTTCGAAAACACAAGGAATATCTTTCTTCTTCCTCTTTGCAAAACATAAAGGCAAGAATATGCAATTAGTAGTCTAAAAAGATAAAAAAAAATATACAAATATATATATGAGTGTTGACCTATTCCCTGGCCTTCCTTAAGGAAACGAGGCTTAGTGTATTCCTCACCCCCAGAAAGAGGGAAAAATTTCCAATCCTTTTGATCCTAATTGTCCTTATTGGAATTAGGCAAATTCACTACAAGGGCTCTATTGGATAATCTCGTCTTCAAGTAATAAATATTCTCGTTAGTGGTTTCCCATCTGTAATAATACATGAACTCCTTTACTCCTATATTTGTCCCATATAGCTCATTAATGTGGCTTACTCCGTATATAACTCTCCAAGTATTTGGGGCCACTTGAGTAGGGACCATATCAAAATATTGACAAAAATCCAAAAAAAAAATGATTGTGAGGAAAGGTGACCCCACATTTAGCGATAAAAATAGTGGGGATCCAGTGACCCTCTTACAAGGCGCACAGGTTACAAGGACTTGTTAATAACTCTATTCTTACCAAAGAAGGGATTCTATGGTACACCTAAAGAGCTCCAATTAACTCTCATGAACACTGTCCACCATATTTGCAAGAAAGAAGAAAGAAATACAAATTATTTTAATGAAAATAAACAATAAAGAAGAACAACTCTCGCAAATGGCGAAGAAAAATCTTGGAAGAGAATAAATGGATTTAAAATTTAAGTTTAAGTGAACAAAGGAGGAAATTGATGTTTTATAAAATGTAGTGACGTATCCTAAGTTTCACAAAATGGTATGATTAAACGTGCCCATTACTTCATCTTTTGACGACGTGTCAGTTCCCAAGAAACGAAATTACCAGCGTACCTCAAACGGCTTGCTAATTTTTCCATTATTTATAAAATTTCCCTCAAAGAATGAAATTCATAAATTTTCCAACTCCCGAAAATTGGTTGCCGACTAGAGCTTTCATAAAGTCGAGCAACTCCTGATGAATAATACTCCATCTTTTCACTTTACTAGTCATTACTTACTCTAATCAAGAATGAAGTATTAACGATTTGTGTTGTAACCTAAAATAACAATGTTGCGTGGACCGATGATAATATGACATTTGTCATAGTATTCAGTGGGTCCAATCTAATGATATTGATGTGGCCGGCTTATTTCCCCTTAGTTTGATAGAATGATCGACCGCCTTTAGGAATGTGAACCATCAACAAAGTGAAACAGACACATGATAATTCGCACAGCCACCTATGCACATGCACATAGTGACATGTTGGCTCATGCTTAGTTGTTATCCATAATGTAAAAGGGTGTAAATACCTAATGTATACAACTATTCTACCTGTTCTCATGCCCACTACTATAAATATCTCACTACACCCTTCAGTTGGGGGACAACTGTAAAATAGTATACACTTAACCCTAAAGAGTTCTTAAGAGATTGTACTCAATCCTAAGACTTAGTGGCTTAACACCCGTGGATATAGGCACCATACTGGGATGAAATACGTAAAAAGATTTTATCTCCTTCTTTGTCTCTCATCTCTCTCTAATCCCTATCATCTTATACTCTATGGTATGTAATTATTGTTATGACTAAGCTAAGTCTCATCATAATCACAATACCAATTTCAAACCCCAATAATATACTTTTACAATCTCCCAATTTGTTTCTTCTCTGAAAAACACATAACATGAAGATTAGAAGGATATGAATGAAATGCATTACCAATGAAACGACACTCTCGATCAAAGGATCAAAAGATGGAAATTACATTTACGTATATCAAATGACATAATATGCTCAAATAACCTTTAAAGAGTTCTTGTACATGTTTTCCTGTCACACACTAACAAACATGGCAAAATACATATATGAAATCAAATGATAGTGAAAACATAATCAATATCATAAATCAAAAGTTATGACAACTTAGATCATTCATAAAAGAAATTTTTTTTAAAGCATTTCTCTTACTAAATTTTACTCAACATGTAATATCATGACTCTTTTCCCCTAAAAAATACAATGTAAAAATACAACCTAAATACTCAAGTCTTCTCCCTATATCCATAATTTTCTCCTTTTATCATCAAATGATTTCATGGGAGATAAAGGATAAAAGTGATGGTGATTGGGGTGTAGTTGTTGTAACTTTGGTGGGGCAATATTGGGGTGGGGGTGATTAGATGGGATAATGATGGAATGTTTGCTTGGTTATCATAGGTGATGAGGTATTATGTGTGTGTATCTGTGATAGAGGGATATAAAGCGATTAAGAGATATAAATATTATCTTAAGTTTATTATTCTATTTTTGTTTTTGTAGGTTTTTTGAATTATTATATGTTTTAAATAATTTTTGTAAAGAAATCATACGCACAACAACATAGTAGTAACTCTAAGATTTTCAATAAATAAAAGTTTCAAAGTATAATAAAATTTATCAAAGCTTGAAAGTCGTAACAATATTGTTTGTAAAAGTATACAATAATGTTATTGTGACATTATACCAGTACCACGTGAAAATATAAAATAATGTTTTTGTGACATTATATGTGCACAAATTTTGAGAACAATGATACACATCTATCATCACTTGTGATTTTTTTTGTAAACCTTTTAAATCTTCAGAAAAATTTTACATAGTATAAGACAACGTATCTCTTATTTTTAAATATCCCTAAACTATTTTTTGACTGGTTTACTCAAAACTAGGGGTGTACATCGGTTCGAAACAAACTTATTTAAAGAGAACAATGTTTAATCCGATTGGAATCAATTTTCAATATCATAATCGAATCCGACCGATCCAAACTAAAGCCAAAATTCAATTCGATCCAATCCAATTAAGATAAATTGAATTGGTTTCGATTCATCTACTTCATGTCTTATTAAATCATATTTTGATTGCCTTTGAATCTAATCCAATCTAATACATTTAATCCAATCCATCAAATTCAATATACAAAAATCCAATATTGATTATTTAACCCTAAAAATAAATTATAAGATGTATAAGACCATACACTAATATAATACACTAACAAATAAAATCATGACACATTATAAATGTATATAATCCAAGAGTGGTAATCGAACAAAAACTGCAACACCAATTTAAGTGCGAAAGTCAATTTTAATCATATTTTATCTTTTTATCCTAATCATGCACCTATGGTGATAAAATAGATAAAGTAAAGAAGCAAATACTACAAGGCCAAGTTTCTGAAAAAAAAACAAAGGAAACAACCTTTATTCACTTAGAAATTTACAAGATAGTCGACTTACGAACTACTAGATAACTGCCACAAGCATAGAGTGCTAATCTTTGCAAATCTCTAATGAAAAGCTATGATCCTCGCAAGAATCGCATGATCTCAGTACTCCGTCGGTCTTGGCCTTCGTCTTCAACAGTGAACCTCCGTAGGTATCACAAGTCAGCAATGGAGATCCTCTCCACAAAAGGTGTAGGCAAAGATATAAACTTTATAGGGTTTAAACAATTCACAAGAATAATATTCAATGATGGTTTGTTGTGAATTAAACAAGTGTTTTTCAACACAAAACTCGCAAAAGTTATGCAGAAACGGAGTTGGCAAAAATCTTAAACGTTGTGAACATGAAATTGGTATTTATACAAAACTTAAGGCAGTGCGTCGTTCGAACGATATCCTAAGGTCGTTTGAATGAGATTGAAATCTTGTTTGAAGTCCCTTCGAACGAACCTTTCAAACGACTTTGAAAAAATAAAATAGTACGCTTTCGTTTGATCCATTTAAGATCTCGTGCATCAAACGAGGTATCTAACAATAAACCCATGTCATTTGAACGACATGCATATTCCGTTTGAACGATTAAAATGAATTTTTAAAGTTTTGCCTACAGTAAACTTAAAAAATATTTTTCTTTTTCGAAACAAAAAAGTTTTTATTCGTTTTTGATAAAAAGTAAAAATCCCAAAATATAATTCCGTAAATAAATTCAAATTCTAAATTATTTAATACCTCATCGGGATGTCGGCAAGTTTAGAAACTTGGAGATGCTTGAGTTCAGTTTGTCTTGAAGATGCGTTACGATTTATAACGGAATACGCCAAGCTAACTTAAAGCTATGTTATGAACAATGCTACAAAAATTGTTCTTACACACATGTTGCTTATTTAACAATTATATACATAATTAATTTGGATCGATTTCATCAATTCTTAATTCATTGATTTCATTCATTTGGTTTAGATGTCGCACACCGTAGAGCTTTAAAAAATAGTACAATAATTATACTATGTATATCCTCAAATGAGACCGTCTGATGTGTCACTGATATATTAATTACGATACTCACACTCGCATTCGCACTCGCACTCGCACTAATTTAACTCTTGTGAACAGAAAACACTTACGCTCATGTTCGCACACGCATCCGTACCCGCAATAGGATTAATTCAACACTTGTGATTATAACTCCACCCATATTCGGGTCACTTCCCCACCGACCCACTTTGTTGATGGAAATGTCGGTTAACTAATCCTGCAATTCAGCTTTAATTTTGGCCAAACAAACTCATTACAAGCCAAAAAGGCTGACACTTGAGCCGCAAAGCTTGAACATAGAACCCGGACCAAAATGTTATGTTAGGCCAAATCAAAGTGGTCCCACTTTTTTACCCACGCTTGCATTGGGATGAACAATGACGAATCATGCCCTTGGAGAAGCTTCTTTTGTTTTGTCTTCTTTTCAAATTTGCTTTTTGTTTGAGCATATCCTCACGATTTTGCGGAGCAAGTTGGCCCATGCGTAATCTCTCAGCATGGTTTGTGAATGTCACGTGACTAGGTATCACTTATCTCTTCCTACAATGCTTGTTCTTGCTATGTTGTTTTCTAAAAACAAACTCTTTGATTAGGTACAATTCCAAATGAAATAAGGATATGTAAATTGTATACCCACACTTGGAAACTACATGACATCCAATGCATTTTATATGTATTAATTGCGAAAACGAATTCTACGTCTACATATCAATTATTTTGTAGGCTTCATGCTCGAGCCACCATATTCAGAAATCGCTCCGGAACTGTCATAAGGAGATTCAGATGTTTGATACTGTGTGGATATCCTTTTGCTATAGAGAGGTGAACTCGATTGCTGACGTTCTGACCAATGCTTGAAAATAGTAGTAATTATATGAATAGTTTTTTTGAACTTGCACATAGGTTTACCCACAAATCACTTTTGGATGATGTTAATAGTACTATGGTTAGTAGATTTGTGGATAAACCTAACTGTTGTAATGTTACCTTGATTTGTTAAAAAAAATCGATACCCAAATATAACACTTAACATGTTACATCTGTATTGATTTATGTTTAAGCTTCACTGTTGATAAGTCCAGACACGTCAGAGTGTTGCTACAAAATATGTTGATTTTAAGTGTCGTCCTTGAATGACTCATATATTAGACATAAAGTTCGAATTATGTTGCACCCGATTTATACATTCGTACCAATAAAAAAATAATAGAGGGTGGTTATTGTCGATTAATACATCCTAGAGGAGTGATTTCTCTTATTTGTCGTGTTTTCATTGGTGTGAATAATCAACGTGATGCTAATACTCACTAGCTTAAGTAATATATATTCGTAATTTAGTAAGCATTAAGTGTACATTGGATTATCATTGTCCGTATCAAATTAACAAGTCGTGTTTGACTACATCAACCGAGGAAGGGGGAGGAAATGGTTGAACTAGAAGAATATGACTTGAGTGTTAGAATGTTAGATGAAAGTGATGTGTTACAAGAATGTATTCGCTACCCCTATTGACACTAGGAATGTTGGGAGAGATTATCTCCTCATCCTTTTTATGTTATATGCCTTTATCCTTAGGCCATCCACAATCCAATAATGTATAAAAATGGAAACTTACATATTTATGTTACCGTTTACATTGTGGAGAACACACCGAGGAAATGTAAATGTTAGTCTGGGCAGCCATGGGACCCACCTTGAGTGTAAAATTATTTGTGGTGTTATTTGTATTTATTTTAGTTTGTCGCCGTTAGATGGGAAATGAAACTTTTTTTTAAACTGGTCGAGTGACAGTTATGCGCCCACAGGTGCTGGGTGGGTCACATTTTACCGCTCAGGCTTATGGGTTCCATTTACACATTGTATATCTAACGTCTAAATTTACATTTCCTTCACATTTTTAAACAGTGTAATGTGCATTGTTTATTACCCATTGTGGGCAGAAACGATGCACATTTGCACATTTAGCTTCTCCAATAAAGATGGTCTTATCCCTTGAAGTAGTTGAGCTTTTTCCGAATCTAAATTTTTTGACCCATTTAAGTGAGGGATAACACGTTTTTCAACTTAATCGGTTGCAACATTAACAATTCATTATAAGCTGAGAGGTCCACTATTGAGTCAATAATGTTTCAATCGATCACATTAGAGGGTCATGTTAACTCTTATCTAGGTAGACTCAAGAAATTTAGTCTCGATTTTTTGTTTTTAATTTGGATCCTTCATTTAACGCTTATTGTTAGATTATCATCGATTATTTAGGGAAAAATGATATATGCATATTTTCCTTCACATTTGTTCATTTTTATGTTACAAAATTCCAAATATTTAATTAAAGGGTGTAAAATCTTTAACTCGCGATCAAATGCCTTACTGACCAATATAGTTAGAGTTAAAAATTTTCTTTTACGAACATGAGTTGATTCGTGGTGCTAGCAAGCATAAGAAATAGAACGACATTTGGCCAAATACCATTAAATTAAAAAAATAATAAATAAATTATTTTTTCATGTGAATTCGAAATAAAATTGACTTGCCAACACTAATAATAAACACAACTCTCTCTCTCTCTCTCATGTTTGTGACTTTGAGTGTGTTTGGAAACTCCAATTCCATGTATTGGGATTATAATTGGATAATTTTCAGTTCGAAATTTCAATTGAATTTTTTTCGGTTCCCAAACACACCATTTGTACAATTAAATTATTTGATTATGGAGTGTTAACATTATGCATTAACGAGACCGAACGCAAAACAAACCCGAGTTAATTAAGTAAAGTTTATCTTTTATTCACATGAACGAGTAGATATTGGTGCCACTAGGAATAATATTTTTTTTTGATATAGAAATAAGAAAAACAAAAGCAAAGAACAATCAACGCAATTTTTCCATGTTCATTCCGGGCGCTCCTTCATCAATGAGCCAGATGAGCTAGTCCGAGGCTTCTTTAATTTGAACAAGACGATCCTCTTGCCTTCCTCCTTCTTTGGCAAGCCAATCCACGCAACGATTACCTTCACTGAGCACATGACCATGACCCTATTTAAATAATGATGCACCAAAAATGATGGAATATCTATATAAGTAGATTATTGATATATGAATTCATGTAGAATTTTATAATATATTAATTTTTTGTTTCTAGTAAGTAAATTTTTCAACTTACTTAAAAAATCATATTAAAACTGATTAATATTTAATATGAACATGAGCTAACGTAACTTTTACACCCCGATCTCTGATAATGAATTTGAAGCTAAATGCATGTACGTAGCCAGCCAAACTCTGCAGGCATGCACCCTAAATAGTAATATACAAATTTTCCATGTAACAATTATTTTTGATAACTGACACCACTTTTCTTAGTTTGTGGTTTCAGATCATTTGCTTTTGAAGGAGGTGTTTCTGATGCCATATAATAACAATGATTACTTCTGCCAACTTTGTTTGATACAAAGCGGTAGGCGTGTTTAAAAAAGGATTTATATATATACATATATATGCACTTTTTAACATGCATGGTGTGAAGTGGTACATCAATTACATCAAAGATATGTTCAATCAAAATGTAGGGCATTGCAGCAGTGAAAGATTGTTATGTATTGATTACTTGATAGTGAGATAACCGATTCATCCATGATATTTGTAGTAGCATATTAGTGTGGGGTGCAAATTCATAATATAAAAAAATATGGTGTAGCCCTATATTGTTTCGAGGGTCTCTTATTATATAAATAACAAAACCATTTGGCTAATACACCAACAATAAAAATGTTTGATCTCACACCGGATACAATTGACTTACTGCTTGAAGAGTTAGGCCCTTTCGAAGTGGTATTTGGGTTAAACTTATAATTCTCGGATTAGGTCTCGTGATGGGTTAAAGCGTGAGTTTGTGTGTTGAATTCAAAAAACTATTCTAAGTAGGGCCACTCACCAAATATGTTGTTTTATAAGTGTCTTAAATACTTCAAAAATATTTTGTAACGGTTTCAAACAGTTATAAAACAAGGGGTTATAATTTATCCCAAGTTAATCCTATTAGTGTTCAAATTCATGATGACCGCAACATTGATTTATTCGTGGATATCCCTAAATTTGATTCAGCATCTGCGGTGGATTCTGAACTCATCCCCAATGATACAAATTCTACTGCGAAAAATGACAATTGAAAAGTCGTCTGCATGCGAATGCGTTCAAGAAATCTAAGACCTAAATGTGTTCCTTTTATCTATTGGATCGTTCGAGTTTGTAAATTTTGTATAGTTTGCTAGCTCTTCTTTCATTCAGCTCAATTTCTGTAGTGCTTGTAAGAGCTACATAGGAGAGGTTTTTTTCTCCTAATTGTTTATAAATAACTTTATTTTCTTAAAAAAAATTTAAAAATAATTTATTTGTAACTTTTTCTAAACAGTTACAAACGAAAATTAATAACGGTCCAGTCGATTAATATTTTCAGATGTATGTGTCCTCTAATTAACAAATTGTAATTGTTGTGAACCGTTATTATTTGACATTATATAACGGTTTAGAATCATTACTATTTGACATTTTATAATGGTTTTAAACTGTTACCGTTGGATGACAATTACGAACGGTGATGTTTAATGGTTATTAACAATTATGTTTCATTCAAGGTGAACCACTAGATGTCACGTGTTTTAAACAATTGTCTCATGTCGAAAGATGTATTGTCCAACATAATGTAGTTAAGAAGAATGAGCCTTTAATTAAGCTGAAATCTTTTGGGTTAAAACTTCATATCCTAAGTGGTTAAATTATAAACAATGTGTAGCTAATTGTGATGGTAACAAGAATTAAAAATGAATGTTTTGAAGAGAGAATCTCCATTATGCTGATTCTCGATCTCCCATGTTGAGCACAATAATTATAATGTTAAAATAATTAACATCGTATAATATTTAAATGTTGAAAGGCTTTGAAATTTTATGAATTGGAGTTATCCATGTAAACACATGAAATAAACATAGCATTAACTTTAAATTTTTTTAAATTTAGGGAAGGAAAATTATTATAAAAAAATCGGATTACAAATTTGAATATGTTAGCACCATACTCTACCATATCTCAAAAACACATACCAATGCATAAACCAATGGTAGCGTTTTCTAATGGTAATAAGAATTAAAGATGATTGGTTCGTAGAGAGTGAATCTCCATAATACTAAAACTCGATCTCCCACTTCTCTTTGGAACAAATGTCACTTAGGTAGTGAATTGTATCACTAGTTGATCACAATAGTTGCAATAGTTAATAAGTTTAAAATAATTAACATTGTATAATATTCAAACTGTGCAAGCCTTAAAATTTTATAAATTGGATTTATCCATGTAAACACATGAAATAAACATAGCATGACTTAATTTTTTTTATTAATTTGGGGAAGGAATATAAAGAAAATCGGATTGCAAATTTTAATATTAGCACAATATCGTACCATGTCTCACTAAAAACACTCCATTGCGTAAAACAATTTGTACCGTTTTCGAATACTTTGGGTCGATCTTTGAGCAAACCATGCAATTGCGCACTTGTTTATTGTTTTCGTTTTGTTGCCTTAGTATAGTATTTGTGCTTTCATTAGTATGTCAACGTAATAAAGTGGACATATCACACTAAAACACGATTAATTATACATGAAAATTATGTCTTTGAAAAAAAAGGATCTTGATAGACGCACCGAAAAATATCTTCCTAACACCAAAGTAGTGATTTTAAAACAGTGTACTACGTTTTTTAAGCATTGTGTAATGCTAGAAAAATATTTTTGAGGTGCGATTATCAGCACCCCAAAAAAATCTCCTTGTTACTTGATGAGAAAATTATTATTGGGAAACAGTGGAGCAATAAAAAAACGACCCACAAGTGCAACAACGTAGACATGGGCACCCGCACGTGTCTGGTTCTACTGCTATTGAGTCCGAACACGAGCCAATATGAGTGTAATACGTGAACATGTTACATTTTTGGGTCATTGTAGCACTATGTAATTCTCTTGTACAAGCGACTCTTGTAAAATAAACAGGTTGGATCCGGTACAAGTGAGGTCCCAAACTGTACCATGCGTATTCAATAAAATTGCTTCATTACCATTGTGACAAAGGCATTCACCTAACCGTTTGAAAACATTGCACTTATAGAAGTTTAATGCACCCAAAAAAAAAATCACGCATATTGGAATTCTCTAACTTTTGAATGTTGTTCCAATTGTAAACCAGAATGTACCCAATGAACAACAGCTTAAATCTAATGTTCAAAAACTTCATTAATAACAATGGAAAACTAAAGATTACTGCATTTAGGATATCCAACGTAACACAAATAGAAAACGTTAAACCTCAAATCTTACAAGTATATATATCCCCAACACTTTGATCATCTCATTGTATAAACTCAACATTTCCTCCCCAAAAAAAAAATCAGTCCTTACGATGTTACCGTTGTTTGTTACAAATAAAGTAAAAAAGCAAAACAAAACAAAATAATATAATGCATATCATACTAAAAGAAAGCACGCAAAAACGAGTTCCAATTTGTTGACGCAGAATGTTAACATGACCATGTAATGTTATTGGTTGAATCATTAAAAGTTGAAATACTCGCAACCGATTTTATTATGATCCAACTAAGAACATAAAATGTCGTGTTAACTAACGTATAAAATGGTCAACAAATTTAAACTCCACCCGAACCGCATGCACAATTTTTCATACAACATAATAATTGAAACTATTCATCGCGGTTGCTAGTATCAAAGTCCTTTTGAATTGATGGATCAAACGGTGAACTAGAAGAACCGTCGAATTGAGATGAGAAACCTTGAGGATGACGATAATTTTGTTGTTGGGCTGAGTTGAGGGAAGACAATGTTGTTGGAGATAAAGGCTGTGGAATGAATGGTGGTGGTTGTTGATTATAGAGCGCCGAAGTGAAATAAGGTAATTGCGCATCGTTGCTAGAGAGAATTTGCGCGTATTGAAGAATGTCGTAAGTGTCTTGTGACATAGGAGGAGTATTATCAGGATATTGACGTCTAGGAGGAGTATTATCAGGATATTGACGTCCAATTCCATAACCTGAGTGAGTAGCAGCAGAAGCAGCAGCAGTAGTAGTACGAGTAGAAGCAGTAGCAGGAGCACTAGCGGGAGTTAAATAGTGCGTGTTTCCTTGAACACGTTCGGGAAAATTGAGCTTAGCTTTGGACCCCTTAAATTTAAGGGCAGCGTCATCGTATGCCAGGGCAGCATCCTCGGCTGTGTCAAAGGTGCCCAACCAAACTCGGGCAGCCTTTTGTGGGTCGCGAATTTCAGCGGCCCATTTTCCCCATGGCCTTTGTCTTACTCCCCTATAATGTCTCTTCACAGTTCCTATAAGAAGCATGCATATTTTTTAGCGTCATGTACTCTTGTAACATGTATGGTTACAACATATATGGAGAAAAATGAAAAAAATGAAAAATTAGATAGCAAGTTAATGATCTAGAGAAATCTCTAGAATTCTATTCATCAAGCTTACAAATTAAATACAAGCAAAACAACATAGTAATATGTAAGTGGTGGAAACATTTAACTCAAAATAAAGGTGGAGGATAACTTGATTAATCGTGGCTAAAAATTTGAAGCACAATTGTTAGCTATCACATTGAAAAATAAAAATTGTGCACCACAGGATATAGTATCCTATTTTGACCTCCCACCCACTGCTAATTAATTTTGGATGGAAGACCCAAAGTCTTATATATTGTAACGCAAAACTTTAATTTTGTGTTGTGAGACATTACACTTAAACACTTTCTAACACACACTCGTACTTTATAGAATGATTTTGGTAGCATATAACCTAAAACAATTGATTATGAGAGAAGAAACAAACCAAACACTTACTACGATAACTCTACATGAGGCATAGATAATAACAATCATATATGCAAAAAATACAAAGATAAAACCATTCATAAAATGTATTCAATATAATGATGTAGTGAAATTGTAAATATTTATTTTTGCACGAATGGTAACAGATTTGTTCAGATGTGTGTGTAATTTGTAATAAGAGTGTTTCACTATCCAATACATTAACAATCAATACACTTGTGAGTTACTAATCCACTCTTTCTATTTCAACTTCTCTCACTTTCACATATCACATTATGCTATCAACTTTCATTCAACATTATATAAGATACCCTAAAGAAATATTTATCGTTCTAAATATTATAAAGAAATAACAAATGCGTCCTAGGCTACAATGGCACTTCTTCAAAATTTAATAACTCGTAGACACATCAGATATGGGTTTTGTCTACAAGACTATAATGACACAGAACTAGTTTCCATATATAATAGTATGAAAATGCTAGGCCGATACAACATTTGGATACAAAAGTGCAACACAATTAACGTATCGCACCCTCATTCGCTCGTGTCTGGACTCCACTAAGAAGTACTCCACTAAGAAGTAGCGTTGTGGAGCCGAACACGAGCGAATGAGGATGCGGCACGGAAATTAGGTTGCACTTTTGTAATGCCATTTTGTTTTGCTTGTGTATCTATTTGAACGCAAATAAAAGTATGAACGCAAATAAAAAGTGCATGCAATTGCAAACCAATTTGTGTATCCATTTGAATTAGGATTATAGAGTACGCAAGACAAGTAACAAAAAGGACAAGAGAACGTGGGGTACGCAGATAGGGAAAGAACAATATGGTTTGATAGTTACATGCAAAACAGAAAAAGTCGGTTTCATATTATGTTTAAAACATGGCCTATAAGTTGAGATTGATTGGTGGGTGAGAAGATTGACATTCTACCAAGCTTTATAAAGTAGGTTCCAGATGTTAAACAAATAGTTGTTAACAAGAGGCATGTCACTCAAAAAATATGTACACAACAAGCTCCTTTTAAAAAGAGATTGCAGAGAGAGAGATATCCCTTTAGGGAAAGGAGAATACAATGAATTTGGTTGATAAAATAGAAGAGTTTGCATTCCATGTAGTGCTTTTTAAAATGAAACGAAAATAAAGGAACCAAAAAAGGATGATATCTCAATCTAACATGAAAAAGAGAAGATTTGAATGAGGGGAAAAGGTGATAGAAGAAAGAAGGTTTAGAGATAGGGATGGATCAAAGAAAATCCTTGTCACTTTTTTTTTTATAAAACAAACAAAAAGATGAAGTTTAGAGGGAATTAGAAAATAAAAGAAAATTCTTGGATTTATGGCTTAACTTTGTCGATACAACACTTTATTATTGTTTAAGAAATGATTACGGAGATTTTTTTGAAACTCATAGCAATGTAAAGAGAGGGTGCTCTCTCTTTTTTTAAATGAAGATTGAATTTAAATTGATTGGCAATATTTTCTTAGAAAAATATGAAAAGTTTCATATTGTCCAATTTCTTGTGTATGAGTACATGTTTTGTACCGGTGATAGCACACCCACCCAACGTTGTGAACCACAAAAATAATACTAGCTAGAGTAAGATTTCTTGTGTTAAATAAAAAATCTTGAATGTTTAATTGTGCAAATTTTCTATGATTTTTTTTCAAGCTTTATCTAGAGTGCAATCTCATTATTCTCATCTTGAACCTTTTATGGAATTTGTTAATTAGGGTTTTAAAAAATATTCATGGAAAACCAGTCCAATCAAACACACAATAAATTTAGATTTTAAAATCCAAATCCAAAAAATATTTCACTTCTATTTAGTAAAAATCTCAACCTGAATCTATTTAGTTTAAGGATTATATGTTATTTGTATAAACTCAAGAGATACTAACAATATTAATTTTCTTTTAGTAAAACATCAAAGATATTCAACCTAAATGGTAAATCTTTAAAATCTGAACACTGAATCGAAATCTCAATAAATACATCTATTAAATGATATAAACCAATATAGTTTTCACATTCAGATTTCAGATTTAAATTTAAGAATTCAGGTACAAAATCAAAAATTTGAAACTATACACACACATAAAACGAAAACATTTTTCACATTCAGATTTCAGATTTAAAATTAAGAATTGAAGTACAAAATCAAAAATTTGTAACCACACACACACACACACACACACACACACACACACACACATATATATATATATATATATATATATATATATATATATATATATATAAGGGTACCTTGATCTTGCATCTGTTGTTGAGTAGGGTGGTGAACATGTGGTGGTGGCATGGTAGAATGAGCAGCAGCTGAATTATAACCTGGATCTTCACCAGCACCAAAAATTCTAACAAGCCCAGAAACCATAGTTGATGATACGTCATCGTTTAGTGGATATTTTTCCTCTTCTTCCTCCGATGCTTCCATAGGAAGTGACCGTTTTCCATATCTTCGATCCACTTTTACTACCTTTATAAATCTCCCAACAAATAAAACTAGCTAAATAAATTTAGCTAACTTGTCAAAATCAAAAACCAAAATTTATTGATCTATTTGTTTGGTGTATTTTTGACTTGGGAGAGTAGTAAGCTAGCTAGGGATAAAGATTGAAATAAGAAAAGGGAGATGGGAAATATAGGGTTGAATATGGAGGTTTTATTATTAGTTTTGTGGTTATCTATCTATCTATCTATTATTTTTTATATTATTATATTGTATACAACTATATATACAAAATGGACTGCATGTCAACAAAAGTTGGTCTGAAAGCGGTGGGTTTCACTTTCACCCATATGTGAATTTCATATTTTCTTATGTTGTAATAGTTTTGTGTTTACTTACTATTGTTGTTTTTGTTTTTGTTTTTGTTTTTGTTTTGTGGAAAAGAGCTCCTAACAATCAGGAGGTTTAATATTTCTCACAAGTAATCAATATAACTTATTTTTAGATTTAATAATAAAACACAAATAATAATATTAAAATGTAATAGTGACATAACTTGTGCAAAATGGATTGCCTTAAATCTCCCTGCGTTTCATTTTTTATCAGAATCTGAAGTCTACAGTTTGAATATAAAAATTAAGTTATTTTATGTTTGAATAAACAATTTATATATCACGGACAAGAAACTATATATTATACTTTTATATATTACGGACAATTTATGTGTGTGTGTGTCTATATATATATATTGACAATATTATTGATTATATACATAACTATATGTATTCGTGTACATATTACATATATAGTACATAAACAATATTTTATATTTTATACATATTCAAATTTATATCTATTATATATAAATTATATATTAAATCATAAATGAATAAAAATAGGGAGAATGAACGAATATAACTTAAAAAAATAAGTTAACAAAATTAACATTTTACCTAAATAGAGTATTCAAAACATATCCTTAAGGTCTGTATTTTCATTTTTCATGTAAGAAGAATTTACCCGTTATTTCCCTAATACGAACGAGTTCTTCTACGCTGACATGATTTCATGATACAAAAGTGCAAAATAATTGATGTGTAGCTTCATCACTCACTTATGTTTGGATTTCATAAAGGAAAATGCTTTGAGTCCCAAACAACTCTCCCAAATCTCCTTCAAATCCTACGTGGACGCCACGTCATTCTTTCACTTGCCTGTCATCTATTGCCATGTGATGAGGATCCCGCCAGGACACAAAGTTCAACTCATTTTGAAGAAAGTTTGAGAGAGTTATTTGGAATATGTAGCATTACTCTTTCATAAAATCACATTCTTAATGAAGTTCAAACACAAATGAATACAAGTGAACAAGGTTACGACACATTTTTTTAAATTGTATGAGCCTAACATCTTGGAATACAAACCGTACACGTCTTATGTTTGTTTACAGAGAGCATGTGGCTAAGGAGACAAACCCACCATCTCCCAGCACTTTAAAATACACCCCACATCTCATGCTTGCTAAGAATTTGGTCCACAAGGCATGTTGACACTTGTTACTACCATTAAAATAACCTAACCTATCATTTATGGCAAGATTGATGGAATCTATAACGTGTTTGAAACAAAGGTCTGTTTCGTTAAGTGATTGTTGAATAAACATTACTGTGGCATCTATTCAGTTTTGGCCAGGCAGCACGTGTTATTCTACATTGTGGGTTATTGGGATTGTTCACAGGCTGTTCTTCCAATGAGACTCTATTGGTTGAAGACTGCATATGTTACAGGATGGAATCATCTCCCCATCAAATAACCAAGCCTCTTGTTTTCGTGATATAGGCAAGTAGATTGAGTTTGGTTCCAGTTTAATTATTGACATTGTTAAAATAATACTTAATCAGCGAAAGTTATGAACCGTAAATAGAAATTACTTAAAGTGTGCGCAAACTGAGCCGAACAACTCATGGTATGTTAAAAAAAAAAAATTGTCCCCGTTGAACAATGCTAAGAAATCCAGAAAGTATTAAATTATTTAATTTCCGTGATCAGATTTTCATTACTGTGATACTCCAAATCAAGGTTCTAGTAGTAAAAAAAAGGGCATTTTAGAGTTTACTATGTGTAATAATATCGTATTTTAACATGTCCAAAATGTAATAGACGATATTGTTCGTTAAAAAATTCCATTAATTTATATTTTGATTTATTCTATGCTATAATTTGGATGAAATGCCTCCCTCCTCAATTCGTTACTTTCTCAAATCTAACAACTCCTAACCTTATTTCAAAATTCATAAACATTACAAAAAATGGAAATCAAATAAAATGTATACATAGATAAAATTAATAAAAAAAATGTTCTTATTTAAAAAAAAAAACTATTCATAAAAATGTTGCATTATTATAAAGAACACAGTTTTTTTTAATTTTTATGTAAAAAACTAATTAACTGTTTTAAAAAAAATTGTACATCAATTATTACTATTTCCAACTATTTTTTTAAACTGTGCGTGCTTTTAAAAAAGTATATTTTAACTATTTTTTTCAAAGAAAAAAACTGTACGTTTTTTACCCAGTTTTTATGAAGAATGTACAGTTTTGTTAACTTTTTTTTATATAAAAAATTGTACATTAATTAAAACTATTTTCAATTGTTTTTCTAAACTATACATGTTTTTTTTAAATGTGTGTTTAACAAAATGTTTTATTTTTTTTTATAAAAAGTTAAAAAATATTTTTCTATCTAAGCAGCTACAGTTTAAAAAAATATTTAAAATAGTTAAAAACAAGTATAGTTTAGAAAACAATAGTTAAAATTATTTTTTTAAACTCGCACTGTTTGACAATAGTTTTTTTAAAAGTCAAGAATAGTTTTAATTAATGTACAAAGTTTTGTTTAAAAAATAGTTAAATTAGTTTTATTTTAAAACTCGCACAATTTTACAAAGAAATATAAAATTTTTAAAAAATATATTTGAAAATAGTTTTAATTAATGTACAATTTTTGTATGAAAATGTTAACAAAAATATACTTTTTTAATAGAAAATGGGTAACAAAACATGTACATTTTTTTTAAACGTGAAATTTTTATTTAAAAAATAGTTGAAAATAGTTTTAATTAATTTACAGTTGAATATTTTTTGTAATATTTTTTATTTTTGAAATTTGGGTTAAGAGTTATTAGATTTGAGAAGGTAGATGAAGTGAGGAAGAAGGTGGGCATTTTCGTCCAAAATATAGCAGGGGCTTACGTCAAAATACAAATTAAGGAAGTATTTTAGTAGATAGTAATGTTTGTAATGTTTTGGCGGGGATGTCAAATTATCACCTTCCTAGGGGTTATATCAAAATATAGCATTATTACATAGGGGTTAGGTAAAAAAAGCTAAAAAATTGTGGATGGTGTATGTTTTTTTTTTCTTATCTCATTTTCCATAAAGAGTTATGTAATGAGTGCCGCATAATTGTAAATTTGACAAAATATATGGTAAACTTTCGCAAATATACAAGAAATATATAGTTATTGTAAGTGACCCCCTCCCCCAAAGCAATCCGGGGCGCTACGTGATTTAGCGCATGTAATCAACCTAGCATTTTGAATTTCCAAAAAGGCCCCAAATGATTCTTACGATTATTTTATTAACAGACTTGCTTATTTATAACAAACCCAAAACAATGGAATGTTATTAATTTGTATGGAGAGGTGAACTTGTAGTTGGTTCTTTTATTTAATTAGGTTCTTGTTATAAGTGGGAGTAATTAATAGGTTGCAAAATCACCGTAAATAGTTAATGGGCTACAGTGCAATTAATGAGAGAGTTTATGGGCTGTTGGGGGAATTAACATAAGTTTTAGCCGAGTTCTAACACATTCTCTAGATTAGAGGTGGTAATTCTGCCCCTGCTCTCATTTTTATTGAGTCAGACACTTTTGCCAGAGATGGATCTAGACCCAGTAAAACGCAAATTCCACTGGGCGGTGCTTGTTGGCCCCGTTCAACCCAACTTTGACTACCGACCTTGAAATCATTCAAAGTGAGCTCCACTATCACACATGAGAACCTCACCTTCCAAAATTTGCGATATATATATATATATATATATATATATATATAAATGGTGTATCTAAAAGCAACTTAAGTGTGTGAAACTTAATTAATGGTGCTGTAATAAAGTGTGCTTAACCTAATTATGTGTGATGGTAAAAAAAATGGATAGTGTATATCAAAAAGTGACTTAAGTATGAGGAACTTAATTAAAATGATTCAATAATAATATACAGGTGATATTAGTTATTGGAAGTAGCGGCAACGTATTGTATGGGCAGTACGGGAGAGGTGGATCTTTTATGATTAGTTAGATACGGATGTTTAGTTAGGTTGGGTAGCATAGCTAGGTAGGAGACGTTAAGTGTGCACTACAGTTGAGAGGTAAGGAAACTCAAGGGAGTGTACATGGGACTAACGTGTGTATCAAATAACTATTTTTAAATTACGATTTAAATATATGTTAAACGTTTTCAAAAGGTTTTCTCGGGCTCTAACCAGTGTAAAATCTATTTTTCTAGTTTTCAAAACATTTCAGGTGTCGAGCCACAGGGACACTAAGCTTAATGACTCATTCCAGGGATGCGTAGCTGCAACCCTTATGGAGGCTTGCAAGATTTAATATAGACGCTTCAGTTATTCATTCTTAGATTAGGATTTCTAATTCACTATTTAATTGGATATGTTGTCCTCCCATTATTACATTCACTGTAGTTTTATTAGACTCTGTATTTGGATTCAGTTTTATTTAGTTGAGATTTATATTTGAATGTTGTTTTGGGAACCGATGGTTTATTCAGTATTATTTTATTCACTCGATTATCATGTGAATTGTTCAGACAATTTTGTTATGTGAATGGTTTGGTTATTTTATTTTATTTTTCATGTTATTATAATGAAAGATAAAATTTAGCACCAGCTTAATCAACATAGGTGGTTAGTAATTTAAGTTTTTTTCGGCGGTGATGCTAAGAATGAAATAATTGAGATTTTCGATTATTTTGATAAAAGACTGATCACCCATGGTTAAAATAAGTGCGGTGTCACAAATGGTATCTCAGGTTCTAGTGTTCGTGGGATCTGTATAACTCACAACGATTTTAGCGTAGCATTCTTTGATATAAAGCCTTATTATAGGATTGTTGTATTCCTCTTCATACACACGTTTATATTTTTCTGCTATTATATTTATATTGACTGTGAACTCATACAACTCGATCTGGTTTCAGATGCCACCTAAGAGAGAAAGATCGGCTAGAGCAGCAGTTGTGGCCATCCTGATATTTCTCTCTCCTTTCTCCTTGGGGGGGGGGGGGGGAAGGTGGGGGAGAAAATTGTCTCGTTCTCTAAGAGCGCTTTGGTCATCGTCGATGTGGAGTGAATATAAAGAAATGGAGTCGCCAACCTATTTTTCAGAAAACAGGCAAAAGAACATCTTTCCACCTCAAAAGAGAAGCATTAAAGACAAACTGATGCTTACAAAACCAATAATTCAAAGGTTTGGGGGCTAAATTACGGAATGAAAAGGTGTTAGGCACCCATCCCGCCCTTTTGGTCTCTCATGGGCTTATGTCACTGTTTTCATTAATTTTTCCTTGAAGTGTGTATGCGCGTATATATAAATGGAGATCAGAATCACCCAACTCATACTATGGAAAAGATAGAGTACAGGAATGTTCCCAAAATAATATTTATAAAATACGATGGATGCGTTTATCGAGCTATTGATCGTTATGAAGAAACGATAATATATGTTGGATGAAACGCTAATAAGGATCACAAATATAATATATATTAAAATAATGTATAGATGGAAAGGTGACAAATGCGAAAATGACAAAAGTTTAAAATTTTGAAAAATTGAAAATTGGACTCGAGTCTCAGATTTTAACCTGAAATGCTTACGTAGCCTATAAAGGCACCAAAGTTCACGTAGTTTGTATACGACATAAGGGGTGGGTTTATCCTGTAGATTTGAACTTGAATTTGTTATACGTGTGTGTGTAGAAAATTTAATTTTAATTTTGGAAAATTTTAGTGGATTATCGAGTTGGAATTTATAGGTTTAGCCCTTTTTTTTTATAGAAAATAAAGTATGTGCAATATAACTAATAAAAATGTGAGATATTAATGTGTATGAACTATATTTAGAATTTATGTAACTAATGCGAAAACAATAAAATTCAAAGAGAGGAGAATATTTGGACCTTCTTTGGAGAATTGAGGTTTGATCTTGATTTTTGATGAGATCCTTTGAATGTTGGGATCAATTTTGAATGAGAGAGAATGATATTTTGCTAAATTGGGTATAAAAATGATTGAAATGAAATATGAAAAGGAATTTCACATAAGGAAACTTCGCTGATTGCAAGAGACTGTTGCTGAGATCATTGATTTTTTATGGATCTAAGGTGTGATTTGGAAGTGAGGTCATGCCCTCAATTTATAGGTTAAGGGTGTGTCGATGGACATAGCCCTAGCCCTGCCAATCTATAGGTAACCCTAGGCACACTGTTGATAGGCAAGGAAATAGACCCGCCAATCGGCAGTCTCGTGAAATTTTTTCCACAAAAATGATTGTAGAACGCAATCCGTTGATCCAAATCGTGAACGGGGCATACCATTAGAAAGGTAATTTAGAGACCTCCAAGAGTCCTTTGGGACACTCTTGAGTCCAAGAGTTGACTTTGGGTCAAACGGGGCTTGAAATCGCTTATCAGTCCTTTGGACAGGAGATCGTACGACATAAACAAATTGTTCGTCCGAACGGTATGTCCGAATCACACACGGGGTGGACCGTTGGAAAATTTATGCAAGATACTTCAAAATTCCAAAGAGATTCACTCGGTTCAGAAAATTGAACTTGGTTAACTGGGGCCCGAAAGCACCCGATGACCTTTTGGAGTAAAATGGATCGTTCGTCCATACCGTTAGGCTGATTCACGCATAGGGTGGACCGTTGGAAAGGGTATTCAGTTCCCTTTGAAGATTCATTCAGTCTCGTTTGAGCTGAAGAGTTGATCTTGGTCAAACAGATCCCGGGAGAGCTTGGCGTCCATCCGAATAGTTATGTCATTTTGCATAAGGGGCAGACCATTATAAAGGGGTTTCACTGCCCTTCGAGGATTCAAAGAGCTTTCGCTCTAATAATGAAGTTAATTGGGGTCAAATTAGGGGCCAAGAGTGCCCGATGGCCTCCATATCAATTTTTAATGGTAAAATGGTTTGTTTGTGTGAACCATTATGCACAGGGTGGACCGTTGGAAAGGGGATACAGAGCCCTTTGAAGATTCATTGAGTTTTCTCTTTGTCGATATAGTTTACCGAAGTCAAACGGGACTTAGGAGTGCCTGATGGTCTCTAAATCAATACTTGGAGTAAAACTTAGGGTTTGTAGCGAAATGGGGAGGTTTCAGGGACCTAAGGAGAGACTTATGGGGTCTTATAATGTGGTGTCTACAGAGCCCCTCGACGGATGAGATTGAAATAAGTGAAATCTGTTGAATAGATAACACATAATGTTTTGGAAAGAGGTCGATATGAGGACCTAAGGGACTAGGATGATCGATTCTGAGGGTTGAGATCGATTTTGAGGACCTAAGGAAATTCTTGGGGTGGACGATTCTACATGCCAAGGTTAATTATGAGGACTTAGGTTAGGAAGCGATTAATTATGAGGGTCGAGGCCAATTATGAGGGCTTAAGATGGGAGCGATCAATTCTGAGGGTCAAAGACAATTCTAAGGGCTTAAGTAGAGTGCGATCAATTCTGCGGGTCAAAGACAATTCTGAGGGCTTAAGTAGAGTATGACTAATTTTGAGGGTCGAAGCCAATTTCGACGGCTTTAAGTAGAGTGTGATCAATTCTGAGGGTCAAAGACATTTTCGAGGGCTTTAAGTAGAAGTGACCTATTTTGCAAGTCAATGTTAATTCTGAGGACCTTAAATAGGAATGACCAATTCTGAGGGTCGAAGCCAATTTTGAAGGCTTAAGTAGAGGTGATCAATTCTAAGGGCCGAAGTCAATTATGAGGGCCTTAAGTAGGAGTGACCAATTCTGATGGTCGAAGCTAATTCTGAGGCCTTAAGTAGGAGTGAACAATTCTGCGGGTCGAGGTTAATTCGAAGGACCTTAAGTAGAGCGTGACCAATTCTAAAGGTCGAAGCCAATTCTGAGGGCTTTAAGTAGAAGTTATGGGGCATAGTTTTTTTAGGGGGAAATTTTGGAGACTCCACTAGGGAAAAGATATTAATATAATGATTGGGTGCAGCCTGCTGGGGAATTTTCTTATTTATGTGGTGTTCCTTGGAGACGTTGTTAGGGAGATATCCAATTGGATTTGGGAATTCCTCTAGGGAAATAATTCTAGAAGAAAATGTGGTATCAATTGAGAGGTTTGGAAAAATGTTTTTCTTGGTGAAAAAGATTCTAAAATTCATTTAATAATTTTAGGAATTTTCTTTGGATTTTTCGGCATTTTTTAGGAATTCTTTTACAAAATTTCAGGGAGGTGTTGAACAGTAGGGTGTAGGGGTGCCAAGAGGTAGTGGCACAGTCTTTTGGGCTACCTCAGGCAAATAAAGGGATAATGTTGATCGGTATGTGTCTGGGGACTGTCAATCAACATGCCCCTTAGCCTTCTATAAAAAAGGGGTGAGATTTCTTCATTTTTACGGCTTTCAGATCTCCTATCTTTTACCTTTCCTTTCTGTGAACTGTTGTAGCATTCCAAAACCAAGAAATTACAGATTTTTCAAGTAGTTTGATCCTTATGGCATGGTTAAATTTTAACGACCGGGCGCATTTAAAGTGGAGGGATAAGGTGCCCCTAACACTGGGTAGTGAGAGTGCCTTTGACTAGTTCGAGCCAGTTGCGAACGAGTGGACTCTTTTACGTGAGCCTGTAAACCATCGATCTTCTAAGGTGGTTAATCCTAGTGGCTATGTAAGTATTAATGACCTTTGGACTTTCTTTTTTTCCTTGGTATTATTTCCTTATTTTTTCCTGAATCTTGATAAGGGTTTTTACTTTTTCTTTGGAGACTGATATACCTACGTTGAACCGACTTTGGTAATTTGGCATCTGCATTGGATAAGATGCCTCATTCGACGACCGTTCTCTATGCTTTAGGGGATAGGTGGTGGGATACCACCCGCACCATGCATTTTTCCTTTGGGGAGATGATAGTGACTCCCATCGATGTACAATAGCTGCTGGGGTAGACTACGAGGGGACCCAGATAGAAGTGGACCGGACTTTGAGGGTGACACCGACAGCTGTGGAGGAGGCATTGGGTGATGTGGGGAGGATAGTCTCTGGAAACTCCATCCGTATGTCTCTTTTGAAGGAGGCATTATTAAGTCGAATGACCGATGATAATGACAGGCTGCAGGTGTGACATATGTCTCGTTTATTTACCCTTTTACTGTTGGGAGGGTTTTTGGTGACGATGCCATCCATTTGTGGTTTTTGCCTTATTTGAAGTATTTTCTAATGTCCCTCTTTTTGACTGGCGGAGCCTGACTTTGGCAACCTTTTATTCTTCTTTAGATGCATTCAGCTGGTGCTGCTAGCAGACCTTTACTGGCGCCACGTAACTTTTAGAGGTATTGTTTCCTTTATGCATTTGCATTTTTCATTATGTATTTTATTTTTGATTCCTTTATTGCTTTCTTCTGATATACGATCCTTTGTCCCTTGTAGATGTGGTTTTATGAGGTGATTGGGCTTAATTCCCACTTGATAGTTTTAAAGGATGAGTCTGTTGGGGACATGTGCCATATGTACCGGTGGAAAAAATCCAACTCGCAGTCGAGGCACTCCCTCTCTTTGGCAGCGGTGCATCAGGTCTTAAATGGCCTAACGACCGATCGGATAAATTCTTATTTCCCCTTAAGACCATTTTTCCTTGGTGATATTTTCATATATTTATTTTTCACTGGGATATTGCAGGTGACCTTCTATCCCTGGGGGATGACCATCCATCACACGGGCGTGACCAGAGGCAACGCACAACTGCATCGTCTATTAGCACATTAGTTTGACTATTGCTGGTACCTGGGGGAGAAAGTAATTTTACAGGTGGTGGAGGATGAGGTGATAGTGCCACCTTCCATTTCTCCGAGGTATATAAGGTAGGAACGGGAGATCTCAGAGGAGGTGAGGGTAGCGGCGATGGTTGGTGAGCTTTATTCATCGTATAATGACACGACGGTGACCTATGATTATTTTGATTTCATGTTGAGCTGGATGATACCGCCCAACATATATGAAATTATTCCTTTTCCCCCTGTGGGCTCTAGTAGGGCCCCGAGTCGGCTAGTGGGGTCTGCCCACAGTGCAAGAGTCGCATCAGCAGCAGTGACGACTTTAGAGGTTCCGTTGCAGCTGGCTCCTCCATATTATGACATCATATGGAGTGATGGAGGATCGGTGAGTATGCTAAATCACCCTAACGCTATGGACTCGGAGGTGCTAGGGTCGATCGAGGATGTCCTTCAGCCGAAGGTATACCTTTTCATTTATTTGACTTTTATTTTTTTGATTTCTTCTTTGCCTCAGACTAACTGATTTGCTGATTCCTTATTTTTCTTGTAGTACGTTCGGGTGTCGACCACCTGACTAAATTATATTAAGGATTGGGCGACTTCTGTGATGGATCATATTTAGGATCCGATCCCGGTTCCTTCTTTCTTGGTGTCGTCTGCTTCATCTTGGGAGGGGTCTGGATCAAGGAGCAGACGCTCGTCATCTCTTCGTTGGGGAAAGCACGTATGCCGTAGGGATGAGGGGTCTTAAAAAGAGAGAGAAAGAAAGAGAAGAGAGAGAATGTTTTGGGGGTTCGGGTCGAGTCCCAATGTTTTATGTGTTTTCCTGCAAGGTAAATGTAATAAAGCAATATATATGAATTGGAATGGGATTTTATTAATTTATATTTTAGTCACTTAATGCATATGCACTTTTTACTTTGTTGCTGAGACAACAAAAATGATTTAAAATGATTCGAGAGAATCTTTATTTTAAAACATGATGAGTAAGGAAATATATGGAGAAGGAAATTCTGAATTCCTTAGAATAAAAATTATTTTTATTGAGTTTTCGATTTTGACAAAAAAGAAAAAAGAGAATTTTCCAAAAATAGGGGTTACCGATCGACATACCCCTTGTCCTGCCTATTGGTAGGTCAGTTCAGTCTAATCAACCCAAGGATTTGATTGCACTTTATTCAAAGTAATTGGTCCTAGATGGGGTAGGATTTCCTCTTGGATTTGCAGGACTTTTGTGTTTGGCTAATTTTTCCAAGTATGAAATGGTGGCATATTTTCTTCACCCATCCACATTTCCTTTATCTTGCTTACTTCTCATTTCTTATCTCATCATTTTGTCATCATGGCTCTCCCTGGAAGTGTTGAATTTTATTCTTACCTCGAAAACTTAGAGGCTATGTGCTCATATAATGTATACTACGATGCTTTCAACATGCGTCGAGTTACATTATGGAACAATTGGCCTATTGAATGGAATATACTGATGGCGGAGCTAAAATTCTAGTACCCCGAGGACCATGTCTTTCGCTTTGGCTTGGATGAAGTCTGTCCGACTTATGAAGAATTTTCTATCATGTTGGGAATAAATCCCAATGTTGCGATGACCATGCTTGAATTTTTTGGGTCTCCTCGGGAGCTGTTAGTAGGACTTCTCCATATCTCACCCTCGACGGCTTGGTCATTAGTTACAGGAGGAATGATCTATCTCCCAACTGTGCTACATTCCGTGCATCTTCATGATGTTGGTGATGCGGGATACACCGGAGCCGTCATCCTTAGCTTAACTTTAAAATGACTATTGGTGATAGGGACCTATTGGCAGACCTACAACTTGCGGCCATTATTTCGTGGATGTCACATCATCACAATCTTGCGGTGGTAATACTCGCGTTGACTCTTAATTATCTAGATGCTTGACAAGAAGGTCATTCTGACTTTTTGAGGGATAACCCAGTTATGCTGTTCATATGGTTATCAGAGATATTTCTTATTACGATCCCTCCTGAATATCCTTAGCAGTCATGTCGAACTTCTTTACTCGCTACATTATCAACGTGGGCCTAGATATCAAGAGCTGGAAGAACTAGTTTGTGGAGCACGAGGCGCGAGGTTTGCACTAGTTAGTTCCTTGACGGGGAGAGTTGTAGCCCATCCTAAAACTGGGTGAATACTAGTATGTTTGGTTGGTTGTCCACCAGTTGACCTCTTTCTACTTTCCCTGGAGGCTCATGCGTCAATTTGGATAGCATAAGATTATACCACCTTGGAAACTAGACTTCTTTCCTAAGGAGGATTTGATAGAGCGCATGCGAATGTGGCCGGGCTCTCTGTCGGAGATTCATCGACCATCGACTTATCCTTCTCAGTCTGTTGGAAGAGTTTGGCATGTTTCTGGGGATTACATTAAGTGGTCGTGGAGGAGGGTAGTGGCCAAGATACTGGCTGAGGAGACATGGTAAAGACGGTTCTCCATTTTTGACACCATGGAAGGAGGTGTTGTTGTTTTCCCTAGGCTGGTTCGGGCTTACCATTCTATGAAATGCCATTGGTATTCGATCCAAGTGAGGGAGGTTTGGGAACCCCAAGATGTTGATGATGATGGGGCTAGTTCTTCTGGCAACTATAGGTAGGATCCCTGGGGAGTTTTATTTGCAAAGCTTTTGTGATGTGTTTGGTTATGTGTGGGAATAAATTTTGGGAAGATTATCTAGGAATATTTTGTCTTGTTTTATTTTTAAGATAATTGGTTTAGGTTAGCGGGGAAGTTGCTTGACTTCCTATGCCGATGTAATTGTAACGAAATTTTTCATCAATGAAATAAAGAAAATTATAATTATATTATTGTGCCTCTTGAATAGTTTTTGCATTTGAGTTATCTATACCAATCACTAAGGCATACATAATCCTGTTGTTCATGTACATGATAAAAATGAACCGTCGTTCTTGGAGATAAGAAAAGAATAACATTTAATGAAAAAGAAGGGATTCATGCTCATGTGAAGCGTATGAGTTGCCTATGTACCTCTAGGGGTTTTGAAAATTTTCTAAGTTCCAATTTTGAAAGAAAAATGATTTTTAGAGGATCAGGCCCCAAGTAGTTCTGAGTAGAGGGAAATGAATATTGTTTTTAGAGAATATAAGGGAAATGAGAAGAGTCATAGCGCACTGAGATTAAAGACTAAGGGTAGAATTTTTTGAGACGGTCCAGGTTGACTGGATGGGACATTTTTTTCCCCATTAAGGTCAGTGGGCATAGCGACACCGTCAGATAAGATATTTTTCACAATATAGGGGCCACTCCAATTGGGTTTGAATTTCCCTCTGGGGTTACAGATGGGTTCTATTACTTCTTTAAGGGCTAAATCCCCTTCTCCAAAACCACTTTCTTTGACTCTCTTATTGAATGATTGTTCTATTTGGCGATGGTACACTTGTATATGATACAGAGCTTTTAACATCCTTTAATCTAAGTGTGATAACTCATCAAGACGGCTCTGATGCCAGTCTTCCTCAGTGACTTTGCTTTCAAGCATGATGCATAGTGAAGGAAATTCTAGATCGACGAGTAAGACTACTTCCATGTTGTATAATCGAGAGTAAGGGGTAGCCCTAGTAGATGCTCGAACTGAAGTGCAATAGCCGCAAAGGGCATATGGGATTCGATCAACCTAATCACGACGGCTTTCAATCATTCTGCTAATGATGGCTTTGAGGTTCTTATTAGTGGCTTCAACTGCAGTGTTGATTTGAGGTTGGTAGGGAGAAGATTTCTGTCTCTAGATCCCATACTCGTCGACTAATTTTGTGACTTCTGCCTCGAATGCAACCCATTGTCTAATATTAGCTCACGCGAGATCCCATATTAGCAGAAGATATTTTTTCGGATGAACTTGGCCACTTTTTTGGCATTCAATACTTCATATGACTCAGCTTCGACGCACTTGGTGAAGTAATAAATGGCAACCAAGATGAATTCATGCATGTTGGAGGCTTTTGGTGTAGCATTACCTATGATATCGATGACCCATATGGAGAACGGTTAGGGACAAGTCATGTCATACGATTCTCGCGGAAGAAAGTGCTTGAGATTGGAAAATTATTGGCATTTAAGACATCTTTGCACATAGGCGGTGCAATCCTGAACCATGGTAGTCCAATAGTAGCCCCGTCGAATGATTTTCTTGGCAAGCATATGGCCATTACTGACGATTTTTTGCATCATCTCTTCTATGTTATCTCCTGCGATGCAGTGTAAATGGGTTTCATTAAAATTTCTCTTAAATAATGCTTTATCATAGATAATATATTGGGAAGCCAGTTTGTGGAGGGTTGCTCGGTATTTCTTGTTAGAATCTTGGGCATACCTACCATGTTTGAGGAGGTGCCAAATATCATAGTACCAGTAATCGGCTATATCAGGACCTTCTTCTGTGATGAGCTCAATGTGGTAGCAGTGGGTGGGTTTATCTTTCTTTTGGACTAGGAAGGGTGCCATCGTTATTCCTTTGGGAACTACACCAAATATTCACTATTGTCAAGGTCATTGACCCTGACAAATCCAACTTGTCAAGGTCAATGACCGTGACATTTCGAGGCGAGACAACTTTTTTTGTCACGGTCGTGTCGTGGTCAATGACCGTGACACGTTTGTCACGGTTTATAACCGTGACAAACCCGTGACAATATTTAAAAAAATTATCACGGTCAATGACCGTGACAATTCTGGGCAGAATTTAAAAAAAAATTTGCTGGGCAGTATGGCCACTAACACTGCCCAGCAGTATATTTGTACCTCTTATAGCAATGTTGTACCTGTTCCAAACATCATATATCCAAACAAACTAAAGATAATGCAAATATATATTCAAATAGAGACAATATGCATCACGATATAATTCAAATGTAACAACTTAAAACAATTCAATTCAAACTTATAACAATTCAATTCAAACTTAAAACAATGTCACTACATGTCTGGTGTATTGTTAAAACTGAGGAGGTGAGTAGGCCACACGACATACGAATTGACGCACCCACTAATATACGTCGTGCCGCATTGTTCGCGCAATCACAATAGGGAGTTCTCCTTCCCGGGTATGACATGCGTGATGAGCACACTGGACTCCATCTCTTGAAGCGCACGTCCATGAACTATTCCACCCTGGACGATATTCGGGTCCCTCAACCCCCGCCCTATCCGCTGACCATCAAATACGTCCAATATGAACACGCTCGGCCAACCAAGTGGCGACATTGGTCTGTTGAAGGGCGCCAAATAGGGAAGTGGATCATCGAAGTACGAACGTATCGGTGATGAAGCAGCGAGGTCCACATCCTCGTCATCCCGCGCCTCATCCTCCCGCACCTCCTCCTCCACCGCCTTCTCCTTACCTTTCCCTTTCCCTTTACGGTCTCCGCCCAACGTACGCTTCATGAATGCGTACATATCTTGGACCGTCGCCTCCAAACGAGACAGCTTCGCGTCGTGTGAATCCACCGTTCGAGCCAACCCGGTGTCGCTCATCTCCAATCCGATGATCCTAGATTTGTCCACCCGCGAGCTCACCCCCCTTGTCCTCCCCTTGCGATCAGAGCCAAGCACTTGGCTGAGTGCATCTGTGGACAAAGATGCCTTGTCGGCATCAGACTGCGACTCATGCATTTCCTTAAGCTTTGCCTGAAACGAAAAAAAGCACATGATTAGTAGAATAAGTAAACTAAAAAATTATAACGTAATTAACAAAAATTAAACTGTCGGATTACTTACAATCGTGGCCGCGACGCTCGGGGACACCTCCTTGTCCTTCCCCTTCTTCGTCCGAAGGGCCACATAAGTATCGAGCCTATGTGGCTTACCCCCTGGCCCACTCCCTACCCCCTGAAATAAAATAAAGTAAAGTAAAATTAATATCGGCCCCACAAAGTAAAATAATGAAGAATAATATATTTTTGTAGTTATAGAAAAATTAAATCTTACCTGCATCCTATGCTCCACCTTGGCGTAAGAGGTCCGGCCGGAGTAGTGCACGTCCGTCTTTTTTGCCCAATTTTCCCTCTTCGATTGGCGAGATGCCAATTGTCGATCCTCGATCTCATTGTCAATGAACTTCTGCCATTGTGCCAATGAGATCGGCTCCTTGGGGGGGACGGATTCACGCCATTGGATAATCGACTCTCGTGTTTTCCCAAAGTACCGTGCCCGCATATTTTTTTTCCACGACTTGAGTTGCTCCCTAATCTTCTCCAACACGGGATCGCGTAGCTTTGGATCCAAGTTGAATTGTTCCTGTCCAACAAATACAATGTTAGTTGTGAATAAATATAAATATAATATGACATTGAAATTGAAATATTCATATAAATATAAATATAAATATAAATATATTACCTGTAGTACCGCCCAAACAGCTAACTTGAGCTCATATGGCACCTCCTTCCAACTCATAAACCCCGGGCCGATGACCGTCTTTAGCAGAACGAGGGATCTCGTTAATATCTCCGATTTGTTCTCGACGGTAATCCCATATTTCCCATATTTGGGGAGCCTAGGGGCGGAAGAGCCCTCGTCACCTCCACTACCACCGACCCCAGACGACATCATCATAAACAGCATCATCATCTTCGCCTTAATATCTAAAGGAGACATTTGCTGTAAAAAAATGTTATTAGTACAGAAATAATATTATCCCAATATACATATCTTATAAGAGAGTCGGGTTTGGCATTAATAAAGTGAGAATTACACACACGCACATAAAAATCTTTAATAAAATTCTCATATCTTCTTTCAATTTAAACACACACAGTCGTGACTGTCTATTTAAAATAATCTCAATGTTAATTTCAGGTATTGAATTTCTACTATTGTTTTGTGCTTTTTATAAATCATACCCCCCCACCCCCACCCCAACATGTTTACGGGCTTTCATCACCCGTCATAAATTTTTCGGTCCGTGACTTACTGGCCAGTTGTCTTCGGTCTTTTAGTCCCTTAACATTACTTTAAGAATTTTACCTAATCTAAATACCACATTTTCTTTCTTGTTATACACTTGAACACGTTTTGTTATTTAGTCCTTATTAATTTATCTTTGATGTATTAACAGCATCTTTACTTTTATAAACTTTATTTAATTTTCAATTTTAAGGACTATTTTCATCACTTAGTGTTCATCTAAGTTCTAGTATAACAAGTTCCCATAAAAATCTTTAATAAAATTCTCATATCTTCTTTCAATTTAAACACACACACAGTAATGACTGTCTATTTAAAATAATCTCAATGTTAATTTCAGGTATTGAATTTCTACTATTGTTTTGTGCTTTTTATAAATCATACCCCACCCCCACCACACCTACACCCACCCCCACCCCAACATGTTTATGGACTTTCATCACCCGTCATAAATTTTTCGGTCCGTGACTTACTGGCCAGTTGTCTTGGGTCTATTAGTCCCTTAACATTACTTTAAGAATTTTACCCAATCTAAATACCACATTTTCTTTCTTGTTATACACTTGAACACGTTTTGTTATTTAGTCCTTATTAATTTATCTTTGATGTATTACCAGCATCTTTACTTTTATAAACTTTATTTAATTTTCAAATTTAAGGACTGTTTTCATCACTTAGTGTTCATCTAAGTTCTAGTATAACAAGTTCCCATAAAAATCTTTAATAAAGTATTATCACAAATATAAACTAAGAGTGATAAAATAACTTTGAGGCATATAAATTAATTGTGACAAAGTAAGATTATGGAAACCCCACTTTTCGTTCTATAACTCCTATTTTATTAAACTTTAAATATAATTAGGGGTGTACAGAAAGAAAAGTTAAATAGGAATAAAAACAACATTTTTAAAATATGAAGGGCTCACCAATTTGATCAAATTTTTCAACAACATAGACTAATTGATCTTTATTATAAGACAATTACTACAAATTTATGCGCATCGCCCGAATTCAAAAAGTAATTCAATGACTAAAGTAATACTTTTTTTAACTTTAGTTATTCACCACAAATCTTAAAAAATATTTTATTTTTCATGCTTTTAGCAACTTCGGATGCCATTTTAACCCTTATTGTAGTTTTTTAGTTTTCATGATTTTATTTGATGGATATAAAGTCATGTGATTATTTCACTATATAAAGTCAACAAAAAACGCCATATATGGTTTTTTTCTCCATTAGTATAAGTATATAGCGATTATTTCACACTTAAATCACATATTAAGCCGGCCTTCATTTTTTTATGAAATTTGTAGAAAATTACTTATTTATTTTGAATGAAAATAAATTGTTATCAAATATTTTTGGATATTATTTACATTTACATTTTTGGATATTATTTTTGGATATTATTTACATTTACATTTTTGGATATTATTTTTGGAAATTTATAGAAAATTACTTATTTATTTACATTTTTAACCCCCTACCCCTACCCCCACCCTGCCCCACCCCCTACCCCCCACCCTTCCCCACCCCCTACCCCCACCCTGCCCCCACCCTACCCCCACCCTGCCCCACCCCCCACACACGCATACACACACGCACATATATACACACATACACACATACACACATATATATACACAAACATATATATAAATGGAAGAGAGAGAGAGAGAGAGAATTAAACCTGAAAGTAGAGAGAGAGAGAGAGAGAGAGAGAGAGCAGCGTCGAGAGAGAGAGAGGGAGGGAGGGAACGGTGGGAGGGAAAAAATAAGGGGGAAAGGGTTTTTGCTGTAAATATTGTCACGGTCGTGTCAAGGTCATTGACCGTGAAAATTATTTAAAGAATTGTCACGGTCAATGAACGTGACAAGTCGATGACAAGTAAATTTGTCACGGCCTTGTCACGCTCATTGATCGTGATAATTCTTTGTCACGGTCGTGTCAAGGTCAATGACCGTGACATAAAACGCGTGTTTTTTGTCACGGTCAATGACCTTGACAAGGGTGGCCGGCTGAAAGGTGACATTTTGGCCATTTTGGTGTAGTGGGGAATGTCAATCATGGAGGCTTAGCTAGCAAGGGCATCGGCTAAGTTGTTCTTTGCTCGAGGGCAAGTAATGGAAGGTGATATCTTGGAATTGAACGGTTAACTCTTCTAGGTGGGCATGGAAGGGTAAGAGTTTCTCGTCCTTGACTTTCCATCTTTTGAGTACTTGACCGATGATGAGGGCTGAATCCCCATAGATATTTAGGTATTGAATTCCTTTATTGAGAGGGACTTTTAGGCCTATTGTGCATGCCTCGTATTCGTTCATATTGTTGGTTCTGGAAAATTCCAACTTAATGGCGACATGAGAGTCATCAGGGGTAATTAGGAGTATCCTAATGCCATATCCTTTCTTATTGGAGGCTTCGTCAAAGAACATTTTCCACCAGAAGTCTTCTTGGGAGGTAAAAAGGATATTTTCATCCGTGAACTTGAAAATCCAAACATCGATTTCTTCCATAGGGTGGTCCAAAAGGTAGTCAGAGATGGCTCTTCCTTTTATGGCTTTCTGCGTGACATACACAATGTCAAATTCGGCTAATAGAATCAACCATTAGGCCGTTCGGCTAGACATGGAAGTATTTGATAGGATCTATTAGGGAAATAAGTTTGATAGAAAAGGCAAGCATATAGTGCCATAAGTTTTGGGTAACCCAAATAAGGGCGACACACGCTATCTCCAAGATAATGTTGTTAACTTCATACCCAATTAACTTGCGATTGGAGTAATAGATGTCCCTCTCTTTGTGGGACTCTTCAAGATATTGGGACAACAAAGCCCTAAATGCGGTGTATATTATGGTCAGGTATAAGAGTAGGGGCAGACCAAGCTATGGTGGCATGAATACTGAAGGCCAGGTTAGATATTACTTGATTCGGTTAAAGGCCTCTTGGAAAGCTTCATTATAAACTTTGGTTGAATCCTTTCAGAGGATTTTGAAAATGGGTTCAAAAATATAAGTTAGCTAACTGATGAATCGACTGATATACTGTAATTTTCCAAGGAATCCCCGGATATCTTTATCCATTCAGGGTGGTGGCATTTCGAGTATGGCTTTTATTTTGTCAAGATCAACTTCTATCCCCTTTTAGCTAACCATGAATCCTAAGATCTTTCCTTTGGTAACTCTAAAAACACACTTATGTGGGTTAAGTCGAATCTAGTATTGCTGTAGTCCTTCGAGGAACTTTTGAAGAGCGGGAACATGGCCTTGCCTAGTCATAGACTTGATAATGATATCATCAACATAGACCTCGACTTCTTTATCTATCAGATCATGAAAAATGGTTATGGCAATCCTCTGGTAGGTAGCCCCTACATTTTTAAGACCAAATGGCATAACGATGTAAAAGAATGTTCCCCAATGAGTGATGAAAGAGATTTTCTCTTGATGATAGAGTTGCATCTTGATCTTATTATATCCGAAAAAATCATCAAAAAATGACTTTAGAGCATGACTAGATGTATTATCCACAATCATGTCGATATTGGGTAGTAGGTAATCATCCTTTAAGGAGGCCTTATTCAAATCTCGATACTCAACGCACGTATGAATCTTTCCTCTAGCTTTTGGCAAGGGTACAATATTGTTTAGCCATGTGGGATATTCAATCACAGGAATGAAACCCATGTTCAACTGTTTGACCACTTCTTCCTTAACCTTGAGCGACCATTTGGTACAAAGCTGTCATAGTTTTTGTTTGATCGGTTTGCATTCTGGGAGCATTGTAATCTCGCGCTAAGTGATTCCGGGATTAATGTCTGGCATGTCGTCGTGGGACCATGCGAAGACATCCATAAATTCCTTCTGTAATTATTCAAGTCGCGTGCGCTCATGCTCGTCAATGGTATACCCTATCCTAATCTTGTGAAGTTGGCTACTTGAACCAAGATTAATAACAATAATTTCATCTTCATTAACTTGAACGCAGTTATGTTGTTTGTTATTAACCTCATTAAGATCGATTAAGAATTTTTTATTTACAAATCATCATCATCAAGAGTTTGGTTAGAATCAAGACAATTAATGAAAGGCACAAAAAGATACTCAAAATCTTCATTTATTTCATTATTGGGAAAAACAACATTGAGAATCTCATCGAAAAAGTGCTCAATTACATCAGAATAAGGAGGAACAAAAAAAGAAGAGGGAAAGGGATAAACATCAGAGTTCGGTTATATCTTAGCGGGTGAAATTGGTATAGCCTGCCAGTAGAGGAGTGTTGCATCAACATCTTTAATCAGGCTGGATGGATCTGATGATGTAGTGCTTGAGTAGACCATGTAGAGTGTCAACCCTGGTGTCTATAACTTGAATGAATCCTCGGAGTCACTTTCCTCATAATTTCCAGTAGTAATTATAGTCTTCTCAATGAGTGGCTGCCCATGATGCTAAGAACTTTTGGCCCATGAGTAGCTGTCTTGGAAAAAGATCTCCATTCCTGGTTTCATCTTCTTATCCACATGATCATACCACAGTCCGAGAAAGCCGTAAAAGGGGAAATCTTCACCCTCTTCGATGAATCTTCCGTTCAAGGAATCTATTGAGACAATAATGAAACTCTCTATCCTTATCTTCAACTAAGGCTGGCGGAGCATTCTGAGTTTTTTTTACTGAGGGTTGATAACCCAAGCCACAAGGAGGAAAAGCTTTCTTCAATACTATGGGTATAACTATTCCCTGTTGTCGCCATCCTAGCCCCAGTCCGGGGAATGAAGTGCATGTTCTTGAAAATCTGTATCACATTGACATTTCATGAGGATTATGTTCTGGACAAACTCTGCCTTTAAAATTTTCCCCTACTAGGAGCGGAAGCAGTTCGACTCGAAAACATGGCAGAAGCATATAATTTTCCACACCAAGTATCTCTAGTAATGGATAACTGGTGCTTATATTCTCGGTGTTATCGTCTTCGCCCAAGATGGTGATGACCTGTCCATTGGCAAAGAACTTCAGTTTCTGATGTAGGTAATAAGACACACCTTTGATACTATGGAGCCATGGCCGTCCAAGTAATAGATTTAAACAAGACAGGATGCCGATGATTTGGAATTTAGTGATGGGATTTATAGGGCCATCCCCTATTATAAGCTTTATGGATCCCATTACTTCTTGACGAGTATTATTATAAGCAGGAATCACAACAGAGGTTGGAGTAAGGTCCATCACTTTCAGTCCCAATCAATTAAGGTTTCTCAACGGGCAAATATTAAGAGCTGATCCATTATCGACAAGAGAAAGTGGGATGGTCTTTCCCATGAATTTGACAAAGATATTGAGAGCATAGTTGTGGGTTGGATGAGTCTTAGGGATTTCTTCTTCGAAGAAGGAGAGCATTATAGTAGAGCACTACACCAAAACTGGTGAATGGTCACGGCTAAAATTCCTAACCAAGACTGTGGGTTGCGGACTTGGGTCGTGACTATTTCTGGCGCGACCAATTTCATGGGTCGCAGCCCAAGTCCGTGACAAAAAATGGTCACGGCCCACAGGGGTCACAGCAGATGGTCGCATACTTAGGCCGTGACACATACCACGACGGGAAAAAATGGTTGCAGATCAAGTCCATAACCCACAACCATGACAAAACATGGTCGCAGCCCAAGCCCGTGACCCACAACCGTGATAAAAATTGGTCGGGGCCAAAGTCCGCGACCCACACCGCGATGAAAAAAAAAGCAAAAAAATGGTCGCAGCCAAAGTCCGTGACCCATACTGCGCCCATGTTTTCCATTTTCGTCGCGTTGTCGGTCACGAACTTTGGCCGCGACCATTTTTACGTGCGACAAAAAAACTAGAAATGGTCATGGACAAAGTCCATGACCATATTTAAATATAATTAAAAAATTTGTTTTTTTTTCAATCCTAAAATTAGGGGTCCTGCGACTGCACAGTTGGTTGCTATCTGTAATGTTGGACGCGAACGAGGTTTTAGAAATATTTATTATTGGCAAAACGATAAAAAAAATCACAAATTGGGAATCGACAACGTTGTTAATAAACTAATATATATATATATATATATATATATATATATATATATATATATAAACTTAAAAATATTACACGTCTTAATAATTCATAGATAAAAAAAATTGGTCAGAGTTTCCTCTGTTTTGTGTACATTCCAAACCCTGTTAATATAAAACCTACTTATCATAAAGCCTGCACAGCCATAAAATTTAACAATAAAATTATGAAAGCCCGCATGACCATAAAACTAAACAATAAAATAATAAAAGCCCGCACGGCTGTAACACATAAAAAGCATAATCCTAAATGTCCACAACATTATATAAACAAACTTCATGTTGTAAACCATTGCCTCCTTCATTTGTTCCACGTGCAAAAAAGAAAAGGATATAATGTTATCCTGCAAATGATTGGATACAAAAAAGTGATATCACTAACCAAATAGTTTTACAAAAATCTTTTCAATTTATTAGTAACCAAGTTTAAAGCCTAAGTCTAGATATTGTCAAATTATCGCCGTATTCTCAAACTGGGAGTACCGTGATTGTGTGGTCAGTTCCTACGAGTTACATTGGTCGCATACGACGTGTTGGTGCCTCTCACGGGGCTGCTCGGGGGCTATTTTGGGTTTTCCACCACTAGCGCCATGTTTTCAAGAATAAGTCTAGATATTTCAAAATTATCACCGTATTCTCAAACTAGGAGCACTGTGATCGTACAGTTAGTTCCTACGAGTTACATTGGTCCCGAGCGAGGTGTTGGTGCCTCTCACGGTGCCGTTTCGGGTTTTGGCACCCTGATTCCAAGTTTTAAGCCTAAGTCTAGATATTATCAAATTATCGTCATATTCTCAAACCGAGAGTACTGTGAATGCGCCGTCAGTTCCTATGAGTTACATTGGTCCCGTGCGAGGTGTTAAAGCCTTTCATGGGGCCGCTTGGGGGCTGTTTCAGGTTTCTAACCTCTAGCGCCATGTTTTTAAGGATAAATCTAGATATTTTCAAATTATCGTCGTATTCTAAAATCGGGAGTACCGTGATTGCGCAGTCAGTTCCTAGGAGTTACATTGGTCCCGTGCGAGGTGTGGGTGTCTCTCATGGGGCTGCTAGGGGTTGTTTCGAGTTTTCGCACACTGACGACAAGTTTAAGCCTAAGTCTAGATATTGTTTAAATATCATCGTATTCTCAAACCAGGAGTACTGTGATTGCGCGATCAGTTCCTATAAGTTACATTAGTCCCCGTGCAAGGTGTTAGTGCCTCTCACGGAGCCGCTCGGGGGTTCTTTCAGGTTTCCCACCTCTAGCATCATATTTTTAACCCAAAGTTTAGATATTTATAAATTATCGTCGTATTATCAAACTGGGAGTACTGTGATCGCACGATCAGTTCCTACGAGTTACATTGGTCCCGTGCGAGGTGTTGGTGCCCCTCATGGGGCCACTCGGGGGTTGTTTTGAGTTTTCGCACTCTAATGCCAAGTTTTAAGCTTGAGTCAAGATATTGTCAAATTATCATCGCATTCTCAAATCGCGAGTATCGTGATCACGCAGTCAGTTCCTACGAGTTACATTGGTCCCGTGCGGGGTGTGGGTGCCTCTCACGGGGCCGTTCGGGGCCTGTTTCGGGTTTCCCACCTCTAGTGCCATGTTTTTAAGCCTAAGTCTATATATTTCTGAATTATCATCGTATTCGCAAACCAAGAGTATCTTCATCGCGCGGTCAGTACCTACAAGTTACATTGGTCCCGTGCGAGGTGTTGGTACCTCTCATGGAGCCGCTCGGGGGATGTTTTGAGTTTTCGTACTCTAACGCCAAGTTTTAAGCCTAAGTCTAGATATTTCCCAATTATCATCGTATTCTCAAACTGCGAGTACTGTGATCGTACGGTTAGTTCCTAAGAGTTACATTTAACCCGTGTGAGGTGTTGATGCCTCTCACGGGGCTGTTTTGAGTTTTCTCACTCTAACTCCAAGTTTGTGCCTAAGTATGGATATTGTCAAATTATCATCGTATTCTCAAAATACGAGTAAAATGATCACACGGTCATTTCCTACGAGTTGCATTGGTCCCATGCGAGGTGTTGGTGCCTCTCATGTGGCAGCTCGGGGACAGTTTCAAGTTTTTGCACACTGATGCCAAGTTTTAAGACTAAGTCTACATATTATCAAATTATCATTGTATTCTCAAACTGCGAGTACCGTGATCACGCGGTCAGTTCCAACGAGTTACATTGGTCCCGTGCGAGGTATCGGTGCCACTCATGGGGCTGCATGGGGGCTATTTCGAGTCTTCGTACTCTGAAGCCAAGTTTTAAGCCTAAGTCTACATATTTTCAAATAATCATCTTAGACTCAAATTGGGAGTTCCTTGATCGTGCGGTTAGTTCCTACGAGTTACATTGGTCCCGTACGAGGTGTTGGTGGCTCTCATATGGCCGTTCGGGGGCTATTTCGGGTTTCGCACCTCTAGCATCATGTTTTTAATCCTAAGTCTAGATATTTCCAAATTATCATTGTATTCTCAATTCGGGAGTACCGTGATCGCGCGGTCAGTTACTACGAGTTACATTGGTCCCGTGCAAGGTATTGGTACCTCTCACGGGGCCGTTCGGGGGCTATTTCGATTTTTAAGCCTAAGTATAGATATTGTCACATTATCGTCATATTCTCAAATTGGGATTACCATGATCGTGCGGTCAGTTCCTACGAGTTAGATTGGTCTCGTGTGAGGTGTTAGTGCCTCTCACGGGGCCGCTCGGGGGATGTTTCGGGTTTCCCACCTCTAGCGCCAAGTTTTAAGCCTAAGTCTAGATATTTTAAAATTATCATCGTATTTACAAACTGGTAGTACCATGATCGCGCAGTCAATTCCTATGAGTTACATTGGTCCTGTGCGAGGTGTTGGTTCCTCTCACGGGGCGGCTCGGGGGCTGTTTCGAGTTTTCGCACGCTGACCCCAAGTTTTAAGTCTAAGTCTAGATATTTAAACTTATCATCGTATTCTCAAATCGCGAGTACCGTGATTGCGCGGTCAGTTCCTACGAGTTAAATTGGTCCCGTGGGAGGTGACGGTGCCTCTCAAGGGGCGACTCGGGGGCTGTTTTGAGTTTTTCGCACGCTGACGCCAAGTTTTCAGCCTAAGTCTAGATATTATAAAATTATCAACGTATTTTCAAACCACGAGTAACGTGATCTCGTGGCCAGTTCTTATGGGTTACATTGGTCGCGTGCGAGGTGTGGGTGCCTCTCACGGGGCAACTCGGGGACTGTTTCGAGTTTTCGCACTCTGAAGCCAAGTTTTAAGCATAAGTTTATGTATTTTCAAATAATCATCGTACACTTAAAATGGGAGTACCGTGATCACGTGGTCAATTCCTACGAGTTACATTGGTCCCGCACGTGGTGTTGGTACCTCTCACGGGGTCGTTCGGGGGCTGTTTCAGGTTTCTCACCTCTAGCGCCATATTTTTAAGACTAGGTCTAGATATTTGTAAATTATCATCATATTCTCAAATCAGGAGTACCGTGATCACGCAGTCAGTTCCTACGAGTTACATTGATCACGTGCGAGGTGTTGGTGCCCCTCACGGGGTCGCTCGGGGGTTGTTTTCAGTTTTTGCACTATAATGCTAAGTTTTAAGCCTAAGTCTAGATATTTCCAAATTATCATCGTATTCTCAAACCGAGAGTACCGTGATCGCGTGATCATTACCTACAAGTTACATTAGTCCCGTGCGAGGTGTTGGAGCCTCTCACGGGCCGCTTGGGGGCTGTTTTGAGTTTTTGCACTCTAACGCCAAGTTTAAGCCTAAGTCTAGTTATTGTCAACTTATCGTCGTATTGTTAAACTGCGAGTATAAAGATCGCACGATCATTTCCTACGAGTTACATTGGTACCGTGCGAGGTGTTGGGGCCTCTCACGGGGCATCTCGAGGTCTGTTTTGAGTTTTCTCACGCTGACGCCAAGTTTTGAGCCTAAGTCTAGATATTGTCAAATTATCATCGTATTCTCAAACCGTGAGTATCGTGATCGCGCGGTCAGTTCCTACGAGTTACATTGATCTTGTGCGAGGTGTCGGTGCCACTCACGGTGCTATTCAGGGGCTGTTTCGAGTTTTCTCACTCTGAAGTCAAGTTTTAAGCCTAAGTCTAGATATTTTCAAATAATCATCGAATACTTAAATTGGGAGTACCGTGATCACGCGGTCAGTTCCTACGAGTTACATTGGTCCCGTATGAGGTGCTGGTGCCTCTTACAGGGCCGTTTGGGGGATGTTTCGGGTTTCCAACCTCTAGCGCTATGTTTTTAAGGCTAAGTCTAGATATTTCCAAATTATCATCATATTCTCAAATCGAGAGTACTGAGATCGCGTGATTAGTTCCTACGAGTTACATTGGTCTCGTGTAAGGTATTGGTACCTCTCACGAGGCCGTTCAGGGGCTGTTTTGGGTTTTCGCACCCTGACACCAAGTTTTCAGCCTAAGTTTATATATTATCAAATTATTATTGTATTCTCAAATAGGTAGTACCGTGATTGGGTGGTCAGTTCCTACGATTTACATTGGACCCCTACGAGTTGTTGGTGCCTCTCACGGGGCTGTTTTGAGTTTTCGTACTCTAACGCCAAGTTTTAAGCTGAAGTCTAGATATTGTCAAATTATCATTGTATTCTCAAATCAGGAGTACCGTGATCGCGCAGTCAGTTTCTACGAGTTACATTGGTGCCGTGCGAGGTGTCAGTGCCTCTCACGGGGCCGTTTGAGGGCTGTTTAGTATTTCTCACCTCTAGTGCCATGTTTTTAAGACTAAGTCTAGCTACTTGTAAATTATCATAGTATTCTCAAATTAGGAGTACCATGATCACGCGGTCAGTTCCTACGAGTTACATTTGTCCCGTGCGAGGTGTTGGTGCCCTTCACAAGGCCGCTCAGGGGCTATTTTGTGTTTTTGCATGTTCACGCCAAGTTTTAAGCCTAAGTGTAGATGTTATCAAATTATCATTGTATTCTCAAATCGAGAGTATTGTGACCACGCGGTCAGTTCCTACGAATTACACTGGTCCCGTGCGAGGTATTGGTGCTTCTCACGGGGCCGCTCAGGGGCCGTTTCGAGTTTTCTTACGCTGGCGCCAAGTTTTAAGCCTAAGTTTAGATATTGTTAAATTATCATCGTATTCTCAAACCAAGAATACCGTGATCACGCGGTCATTTTCTATGATTTACATTGGTCCGGTGCGAGGTGTTGATGCCTTTCACGGGGCCTCTCGGGGGCTATTTCGAGTTTTCGCACGCTGACACCATGTTTAAGCCTTAGTATAGATATTTTAAATTATCGTCGTATTCTCAAATTGAGAGTATTGTGATCACGCGGCCAGTTTCTATGACTTACACTGGTCCCGTGCGGGGTATTAGTGCCTCTCACGGGGCGGCTTGGGGGCTGTTTTGAGTTTTCGCACGCTGACGCCAGGTTTTAAGGCTAAGTCTAGATATTGTCAAATTATCATCGTATTCTCAAACTGCGAGTACTGTGATTGCGCGGTCAGTTCCTACGAGTTTCATTGGTCCCGTGAGAGGTGTCGAATCCTCTCATAGGGCTGCTCGAGGGCTGTTTCGAGTTTTCGCACTCTGAAGCCATGTTTTAAGCCTAAGTCTACATATTTTCAAATAATCATCGTATACTCAAACTAGGAGTACCGTGATCATGCAATTAGCTTCTACGAGTTACATTGGTCTCGTACGAGGTGTTAGTGCCTCTCACGGGGCCGTTCGGGGGCTGTTTCGAGTTTCCCACATCTCGCGCCATGTTTTTTTGCCCAAGTCTAGATATTTCTAAATTATCATCATATTCTGTAATTGGGAATACCATGATCGCGCGGTCAGTTCCTATGAGTTACATTGGTAACGTGCGAGGTATTGGTGCCTCTCATGGGGCAGCTTGGGGGCTATTTTTAGTTTTCGCACTCTAACGCCATGTTTTTATGCCTAAGTATAGATATTGTCAAATTACCATCGTATTCTCAGACCGCGATTATCGTGTTCACATGGTCAGATCCTGTGAGTTACGTTGGTCTCGTGCGAGGTGTGGGTGCCTCTCAGGGGTCGCTCGGGGGCTGTTTCGAGTTTTCATACCCTGACGCCAAGTTTTAAGCCTAAGTATAGATATTATTAAATTATCATCATATTCTCAAATCGGGGGTACCATGATCGCGCGGTGAGTTCGTACGAGTTACATTGGTGCCCCTCATGGGGCCGTTCGGATAATATTTTGAGTTTTCGCACCCTGATGCCAAGTTTTAAGCCTAAGTCTAGATATTGTCAAATTATCATCGTATTCTCAAATCGGTAGTACTGTGATCTCGTGGTCAGTTCCTACGAGTTACATTGGTACCGTGAGAGGTGTTAGTGCCTCTCACGGGGCAGCTCGAGGAATGTTTCGAGTTTTCGCACGCTGACGCCAAGTTTTAAGCCTAAGTTTATATATTGTCAAATTATCATTGTATTCTCAAATAGGTAGTACTGTGATTGGGCGGTCAGTTCCTACGATTTACATTGGTCCCCTGCGAGTTGTTGGTGCCTCTCACGGGGCCGTTCAGGGGCTGTTTTGGGTTTTCGCACCCTGGCGCTAAGTTTTAAGCCTAAGTCTAGATATTGTCAAATTATCGTCATATTCTCAAATTGATAGTACTGTGATCGTGCAATCAGTTCCTACGAGTTACATTGGTCCTGTCTATGGAGTCGGTGCCTCTCACGGGACCGCTCGAGGGCTATTTCAGGTTTCCAACTTCTAGTGCCATGTTTTTAAGCGAAAGTCTAGATATTTCAAAATTATCATCGTATTCTTAAACCGAGAGTATCATAATTGTGCAGTCAGTTCCTACGAGTTACATTGGTCCCATACGAGGTGTTGGTTCTTCTCACGGGGAGGCTAGAGGGCTTTTTCAAGCTTTTGCATGCTGACGCCAAATTTTAAGCCCAAGTCTAGATATTGTAAACTTATCATCGAATTCTCAAATTGCATGTACCGTGATTGCACGATTAGTTCCTATGAGTTACATTAGTCTCGTGCGAGGTGTCGGTGCCTCTCACGGGGTGACTCAGAGGCTATTTTGATTTTTTGCACGCTGATGCCAAGTTTTAGGCCTAAGTCTAGATATTCTAAAATTACCATTGTATCCTCAAACCGCGAGTATCGTGATTGCGCAGCCAGTCCCTACGCCTTACATTGGTCCCGTGCGATGTGTCGGTGCCTGTCACGGGGCTGGTCGGGGGCTGTTTCGAGTTTTCGCACTCTAATGCCAAGTTTTAAGCCTAAGTCTAGATATTGTAAAATTATCATCTTATTCTCAAATTTAGAGTCCCGTGATCGTTCGGTCAATTTCTAAGAGTTACATTGGTGCCGTGCGAGGTGTCGGTGTCTCCCTCGGGGCCGTTCGAGGGCTGTTTAGGGTTTTTCACCCCTAGCGCCATGTTTTTAAGACTAAGACTAGATATTTGTAAATTATCATCGTATTCTCAAATCAGGAGTACCGTGATCACGTGTTCAGTTCCTACGAGTTACATTGGTCCCGTGCGAGGTGTTGGTGCCCCTCACAGGGCCGCTCGGGGGAAGTTTTGTGTTTTCAATTTCTAAACTATCCCCGAGCTGCCCCATGAGAGGCACCAACACCTCGCACACTGATGCCAAGTTTAAGCCTTAGTGGCAATTTCCTACGGCTTACATTGGTCCCGTGTGAGGTGTCCATGCCTGTCACGGGGTTGGTCGGGGGCTATTTCGAGTTTTTGCACTCTAACACCAAGTTTTAAGCTGAAGTCTAGATATTTTCAAATTATCATCATATTCTCAAACCGCGAGTATAGTGATCGCGCGGTCAATTCCTATGAGTTACATTGGTAACGTGAGAGGTATTGGTGTCTCTCATGGGGCCGCTCGGGGGTTGTTTTGCTTTTTCGCACTCTAACACCAAGTTTTAAGCCTAAGTATAGATATTATCAAATTATCATCGTATTCTCAGACTGCGATAACCAAGATCGCGCGGTCAGTTCCTACGAGTTACATTGGTCCCGTGCGAGGTGTCGGTGCCTCTCACGGGGCCGCTCAGGGGCTGTTTGGAGCTTTCGCACTCAGACACCAAGTTTTAAGCCAAATTATACATATTTTCAAATAATCGTCGTATACTCAAATCGGGAGTACCGTGATCGCATGATCAGTTCCTACGAGTTGCATTGGCCCCGTGCGAGGTGTTAGTGCCTCTCACGGGGCACTTTGGGGGCTATTTTGGGTTTCCCACCTCTAGCGCGATGTTTCTAAGCCTAAGTCTAAATATTTCCGAATTATCCTCGTATTCTTAAATCGGGTGCACCGTGATTGCGCGGTTAGTTCCTACGAGTTCCATTAGTAATGTGCGATGTGTTGGTGTCTCTCACGGGGCCGTTCGGGGTCTATTTTGAGTTTTCACACTCTAAAGCTAAGTTTTAAGCCTAAGTCTACATAATTTTAAATTATCATTGTATTCTCAAACTGCGAGTATAGTGATCGCGCGGTCAGTTCCTACGAGTTATATTGGTCCCGTGCGAGGTGTTGGTGCCTCTCATAGGGCGGCTTGGGGACTGTTTTGAGTTTTCGCACGCTGATGCCAGGTATTAAGCCTAAGTCTAGATATTATCAAATTATCATCGTATTCTCAAACCTTGAGTACCGTGATTGCGCGATCAGTTCCTACGAGTTACATTGGTCCTGTACGAGGTGTTGGTGCCTCTCACTGGGCCGTTCGAGGGCTGTTTTGGGTTTCCAACCTCTAGCGCCATGTTTTTAGACCTAAGTCTAGATATTTCTAAATTGTCATTGCATTCTCTAATCGGGAGTACCGCGATCACGCGGTCAGTTTCTACGAGTTACATTGGTCTCGTGCGAGGGATTTGTGCCTCTCATGGGGCCGTTCAGGGGCTGTTTTGAGTTTTCGTACCCTCACGCCATGTTTTAAGCGTAAGTCTAGATATTGTCAAATTATCATCTTGTTCTCAATACGCGAGTATCGTGATCATGCTATTAGTTCCTATGAGTTTCATTGGAACCATGCGAGGTGTCGGAGCCTCTCATAGGGCTACCCGAGGGATGTTTCAAGTTTTCGCACTCTGAAGCCATGTTTTAAGCCTAAGTCTACATATTTTCCAATAATCATCGTATACTCAAATTGGGAGGACAGTGATCACGCAATTAGCTCCTACGAGTTACATTGGTCCCGTACGAGGTGTTAGTGCTTCTCACGGGGCCGTTCGGGGGCTGTTTCGGGTTTCCCACATCTCGCGCCATATTTTTAGGCCCAAGTCTACATATTTCTAAATTTTCATCATATTATGAAATTGGGAATACCATGACCGCGTGGTCAGTTCCTATGAGTTACATTGGTAACGTGCGAGGTATTGGTGCCTGTCATGGGGAAGCTCGGGGGCTATTTTGAGTTTTCGCACCTCTAGAGTCATGTTTTTATGCCTAAATCTAGATATTTCCATATTATCATCGTATTCTCAAATTGGGAGTACCGTGATCGCGCGATCAGTTACTACGAGTTACATTGGTCCCGTGCAAGGTATTGGTGCCTCTCACGGGGCCGTTCGGGAACTGTTTCGAGTTTTCGCATCCTGACGCCAAGTTTTAAGGCTAAGTCTAGATATTGTCAAATTATTATCGTATTCATCGTATTCTCAAATCGTTAGTACCGTGATCACGCGGTCAGTTCCTACGAGTTACATTGGTCCCGTGCGAGGTGTTGGTACCTCTCATGGGGCCGTTCGGGGGCTATTTTGGGTTTTCGTACCCTGACGCCAAGTTTTAAGCCTAAGTCTAGATATTGTCAAATTATCATCATATTCTCAAATCAGGAGTACCGTGATCGCGCGATCAGTTCCTAAGAGTTACATTGGTCCCGTGCGAGGTATTGGTGCCCCTCACGGGGTCGTTCGGATACTATCTGAGTTTTCGCACCCTGATGACAAGTTTTAAGCCTAAGTATAGATATTGTCAAATTATCGTTGTATTCTCAAATCGGTAGTACTGTGATCTCGCGATCAGTTCCTACGAGTTACAATGGTCCCGTGCGAGGTGTTGGTGCCTCTCACGGGGCCGTTCGAGGGCTATTTTGGGTTTTCGCACCCTAACGCCATGTTTTTAGCGTAAGTCTAAATATTGTCAAATCATCATCGTATTCTTAAATCGGGAGTACCGTGATCACGCGATTAGTTCCTACGAGTTACATTGGTTCCGTGCCAGGTGTCGATGCATCTCACGGGGCCGCTCGGGGGCTGTTTTGGGTTTTTAACCTCTAGCACCATGTTTATAAGCCTAACTCTAGATATTTAGAAAATTATCATTGTATTCTCAAATCGGGAGTACCATGATCGCGCAGTCAGTTCTTACGGGTTACATTGGTCTCCCATGCAAGGTGTTGGTTCCTCTCATAGGGCGGCTCGGGGGATCTTTCGAGTTTTCGTACGCTGACACCAAATTTTAAGTCTAAGTCAAGATATTATAAACTTATCATCGTATTCTCAAATCACGAGTACTGTGATCGTGCAGTCAGTTCCTACGAGTAACATTGGTCCCGTGCGAGGTGTCGGTGCCACTCACGGGGTGGCTCGGGGGCTGTTTTGAGTTTTCGCAAGATGACGCCCAGTTTTATGTTTAACTCTATATATTATAAAATTATTATCATATTCTCGAACCGCGAGTACCGTGATCACGCGACCAGTTCCTACGGCTTACATTGGTCCTGTGCAAGGTGTCGATGCCTCTCATGGGGCTGCTCGGGGGCTGTTTTGAGTTTTTGCACTCTGAAGCCAAGTTTTAAGCATAAGTTTACATTTTTTCAAATAATCGTCGTATACTCAAACTAGGAGTACCATGATCGCGCGATCAGTTCCTACGAGTTATATTTGGTCCCGCACGAGATGTTGGTGCCTCTCACGGGGCAATTCGGGAGCTGTTTCGGGTTTCACACCTCTAGTGCCATTTTTAATGACTAAGTCTAGTTATTTATAAATTATCATTGTATTCTCAAATCAGGAGTACCATGATTATGCGATCAGTTCCTACAAGTTACATTGGTACCGTACGAGGTGTTGGTACCCCTCATGGGACCGCTCGGTGGATGTTTTGAGTTTTCGCACTCTAATGCAAAGTTTTAAGCCTAAGTCTAGATATTTTCGAATTATCATCATATTCTCAAACCGGGAGTACCGTGATCGTGCAGTCAGTACCTACAAGTTACATTGATCCCGTGCGATGTGCTAGTGCCTCTCACGGGGACGCTCGGGGGCTATTTTGAGTTTTCTCACTATAACGCCAAGTTTTAAGCCTATGTCCATATATTGTCAAAATATCGCCGTATTATTAAATCGTGAATACCGTGATCGCGCGGTCATTTTCTGCGAGTTACATTGGTCCTGTGTGAGGTCTTGGTGCCTCTCATGGGGCCATTCGGGGGTTATTTCGAGTTTTTGCACAATGATGCCAAGTTTTAAGCTTAAGTCTAGATATTATCAAATTATCATCATATTCTTAAATCGGGAGCACCGTGATCACGCGGTCAGCTCCTACGAGTTACACTGGTCCCATGCGAGGTATTGGTGCCTCTCAGGGGGCGCTCGGGGGAAGTTTTGAGTTTTCTTACGTTGATGCCAAGTTTTAAGCCTAAGTCTAGATATAGTTAAATTATCATCGTATTCTCAAACAATGAGTACCGTGATCGAGCGATCAGTTCCTACGAGTTTCATTGGTCCCATACGTGGTGTCTGTGCCACTCACGGGGCCGATCAGGGTCTTTTCGAGTTATCTCACTCTAACACCAAGCTTTAAGCCTAAGTTTAGATTTTTCCAAATTATCCTCGTATTCTAAAATCGGGTTCACCGTGATCGTGCGATCAGTATCTATAAGTTACATTGGTCCCGTGCGAGGTGTTGGTGCCTCTCACGGGGCCGCTCAGGAGCTGTTTTGAGTTTTCGTACTCTGACGCCAAGTTTTAAGCCTAAGTTTACATATTTTCAAATTATCATCGTATTCCAAAATCGCTAGTACAGTGATCACGCGGTCAATTCGTACGAGTTACATTAGTCCCGTGCGAGGTGTTGGTGCCTCTCACGGGGAGACTTGGGGGATGTTTCAAGTTTTCGCATGCTGACGCCAAGTTTTAAGCCTAAGTCTAGATATTGTCAAATTATCATCGTATTCTCAAACCGCGAGTACCGTTATCGTTCGGTCACTTCCTACGAGTTACATTGGTCCTGTACGAGATGTTGGTGCCTCTCAAGGGGCCATTCGGGGGCTGTTTCGAGTTTCCCACCTCTAGCGCCATGTTTTTAAGCCTAAGTGTAGATATTTCCAATTTTTCATTGTATTCTCCAATCGGGAGTACCGTGATCGCACGGTCAATTTCTACGTGTTACATTAGCCTCGTGCGAGGGATTTGTGCCTCTCACGGGGCCGCTCGGGGGCTATTTTGAGTTTTCGCACTCTAGCACTAAGTTTTAAGCCTAAGTCTAGATATTGTAAAATTATCGTCGTATTCTCAAACTGCAAGTACCGTGATCGCGCGGTCAGTTCCTACGAGTTACATTGGTCTCGTACGAGGTGTTGGTTCCTCTCATGGGGCCGTTCGGGGACTGTTTTGAATTTTCGCACCCTCGTGCCAAGTTTTAAGCGTAAGTCTAGATATTTTCAAATTATCATCGTATTCTCAAATCACGAGTACCATGATTGCCCTATCAGTTCCTAAGAGTTACATTAGTCTCGTACAAGGGGTTGGTGCCTCTCACGGGGACGTTCGGGGGCTGTTTCGAGTTTTTGCACTCTGAAGCCATGTTTTAAGCCTAAGTCTACATATTTTCAAATAATCATCATATACTCAAACTGGGAGTACCGTTATCGCACGATTAGCTCCTACGAGTTACATTAGTCCATACGAGGTCTTGGTGCCTCTCACGGAGCCGTTTAGGATATGTTTCGAGTTTCCCACATCTCGCGCCATGTTTTTAATCCTAAGTGCAAATATTTCTAAATTATCATCGTATTCTGAAATTGGGAGTACTGTGATCATGCAATCAGTTCCTATGAGTTACATTGGTAACGTGTGAGGTATTGGTGCGTCTCATGGGGCCGCTCGAGGGCTGTTTTGAGTTTTCGCACTCTAATGCCAAGTTTTAAGCCTAAGTATAGATATTGTCAAATTATCATCGTATTGTCAGACCGTGATAACCAAGATCGCGCGGTCAGTTCCTATGAGTTACATTAGTCCCGTGCGAGGTGTCGGTGCCTCTCACGGGGCCGCTCGGGGGCTGTTTCGAGCTTTCGCACTCTGACGCCAAGTTTTAAGCCAAATTATACATCTTTTCAAATAATCGTCGTATAATCAAATAGGGAGTACTTTGATCACTTGCTCAGTTTCTACGAGTTACACTAGTCCCGTGAGAGGCATTGGTACCTCTCATAGGGCCGTTCGGGGGCTGTTTTGAGTTTTCCACCTCTAGCGCCATATTTTTAAGCCTAAGTCTAGATATTTCCGAATTATTGTCGTAATCTCAAATTGGGAGTATCATGATCGCATGGGCACTACCTACGAGTTACATTGGTCCCGTGTGAGGTGTTGGTGCCTCTAACGGGGCCACTCAGGGGCTATTTTGAGTTTTTACACTCCAACACCAAGTTTTCAGCCTAAGTCTCGATATTGTCAAATTATCATCGTATAAATCAAACTGTGTGTACCGTGATCATGTGGTCAGTTCTTACAAGTTACGCTAGTCCCGTGCGAGGTGTTGGTGCCTCTCATGGGGCTGCTCGGTGATTGTTATGAGTTTTCTCACTCTAACGCTAACTTTAAGCTCAAGTCTAGATATTGTCAAATTATCGTTGTATTCTTAAACCGCGAGTACAATGATGGAGCAATCAATTCCTACGAGTGAGATTGGTCCCGTGCGAGGTGTTGGTGCCTCTCACGGGGCCGCTAAGGGGTTGTTTTGAGTTTTCGCACTTTAACGCCAAGTTTAAGCCTAAGTCTAGATATTATAAAATTATCGTCGTATTCTCAAACCGCAAGTATTGTGATCGCACGGTCAATTCCTACAAGTTACATTGGTCCGGTGCAAGGTGTTGGTTCCTCTCACAGGGTGGCTCGGGGGCTATTTAGAGTTTTTGCACCTGAATCCATGTTTTAAGCATAAGTCTAGATATTATCAAATTATCATCGTATTCTCAAACCGTGAGTACCGTGATTATGCGATCAATTCCTACGAGTTACATTGGTTCCGTACGAGGTGTCGGTGCCTCTCACGGGGCTGCTCTGAAGCTGTTTCAATTTTTCGCACTCTACAGCCATGTTTTAAGCCTAAGTCTACATATTTTTTAATAATCGACGTATACTCAACTGGGAGAACTGAGATCGCGCAGTCAGTTCCTACGAGTTACATTAGTCCCGTACGAGGGGTTGGTGCCTCTCTTGGGGTCGTTCGGGGGCTGTTTCGAGTTTCCCACCTCTAGCACCATGTTTTTAAGCATAAGTCTAGATTTTTCCAAATAATCGTTGTATTCTCAAATCGGGAGTACCGTGATCGCGCGGTCAGTTCCTAGATGTTGCATTGGTCCCGTGCGAGGTGTCGATGCCTCTCACGGGGTCACTCGGGTGCTGCTTCGAGTTTTCGCACTATGACGCCAAGTTTTAATCCTAATTATAGGTATTTTTAAATCATCGTCGTATACTCAAATCGGGTGTACGTGATCACGCGGTCAGTTTCTACGGGTTACATTGCTTCTGTGTGAGGTGTTGGCGCGGGTTTCCCACCTCTAACGCCATATTTTTAAGCCTAAGTCTAGATATTTTTGAACTATCGTCGTAGTGTCAAATAAGAAAAAACGTGTTGGTGCCTCTCACAGGGCCACTCGGGGGCTATTTTGGGTTTTCGCACTCTAACGCCATGTTTTAAGTCTAGGTCTAGATATTGTCAAATTATCATCGTATTCTCAAATCACGAGTACAGTGATCACATGGTCAATTCCTACGAGTTAGATTGGTCCCGTACGAGGTGTTGGTGCCTCTCACGGGGTGATTCGGGGGCTGTTTCCAGTTTTTGCACACTGACACAAAGTTTTAATTCTAAATCTATATATTTTTAAATTATCATCGTATTCTCAAACCGCGAGTACCGTGATCGCGCAGTCAGTTCCTACGAGTTACATTGGTCCAGTACGAGGTGTCGGTTCCTCTCACGGGGCCGCTGAGTAGCTGTTTCGAGGTTTCGCACTATGACGCCACATTTTAAGCCAAAGTATACATATTTTCAAATAATTGTTGTATACTCAAACCGGGAGTACCGTGATCGCGCTGTCAGTATCTACGAGTTACATTGGTCCTGTGCGAGGTGTTGGTGCCTTTCGTAGGGCCGCTCGGGGGCTGTTTTGGCTTTTGCAATCTAATGCCAAGTTTTTAGCCTAAGTCTAGATATTGTCAAATTATCATCGTATTCTCAAACCGCGAGTACCATGATCGTGTGATCAGTTCCTACGAGTTACACTAGTCCCGTGCGAGGTATTGGTGCCTCTCACGGGGCCGCTCGGGAGCTGTTTCGAATTTTCTTATGCTGATGCCAAGTTTTATGGCGAAGTCTAGATATTGTCAAATTATCATCGTATTATCAAACCCCGAGTACCGTGATCCCATGGTCAGTTCTTACGAGTTACATTGGTCCTTGAGAGGTGTCGGTGCCTCTCACAGGGCCGCTCGGGGGCTATTTTGAGCTATCTCACTCTCACGCCAAGCTTTAAGCCTGATTATACATATTTTCAAATAATCATCGTTTACTCAAACCCGGAGTACCGAGATCGCGCGGTCAATTCCTACGAGTTACATTGGTCTCATGTGAGGTGTTAGTGCCTCTCACGGGGCTATTCGGGAGTTGTTTTGGGTTTCCCACCTCTAGCGCCATGTTTTTAACCCTAAGTCTAGAAATTTCCAAATTATCCTTGTATTTTAAAACTGGGAGAACTGTGGTCGCGCGGTTAGTACCTACGAGTTACATTAGTCCCCTGAGATGTGTTGGTGCCTGTCACGGGGCCGCTCAGGGGATGTTTTGAGTTTTCGCACTCTAACCCCAAGTTTTAAGCCTTAGTCTACATATTTTTAAATTATCATCGTATTCTCAAACCGCGAGTACAGTGATCGCATGGTCAGTTCGTACGACTTACATTAGTCCCGTGCGAGGTGTTAGTGCCTCTCATGGGGCGGCTTGGGAGCTGTTTTGAGTTTTCGCACGCTGACTCCACGTTTTAAGTCTAAGTCTAGAAATTATAAAATTATCATTGAACTCACAAACCACGAGTATCGTGATCACACGGTCAGTTCCTACGAGTTACATTCATCCCTTACGAGATGTTGGTGCCTCTCACGGGGCCGTTTGGGGGTTGTTTTGGGTTTCCCACCTCTAGCGCCTTATTTTTGAGCCTCAGTCTAGATATTTCCAAATTATAATTGTATTCTCGAGTCGGTAGTGCCGTGATCGCGGGGTCAGTTTCTATGAGATACATTGGTCTCGTGCGAGGGATTGGTGCCTCTCACGGGGTTGCACAGGGGCTGTTTTGAGTTTTCTCACTTTAATGCCAAGTTTTAAGCCTAAGTATAGATATTGTCAAATTATTTTCGCATTCTCAAATCGCGAGTACCGTGATCGCGCGGTCAGTTTCTACGAGTTACATTGGTCTCGTACAAGGTGTTGGTTCCTCTCATGGGGCCGTTCGGGGGCTGTTTCGAATTTTCGCACCCTCGTGCCAAGTTTTAAGCATAAGTCTAGATATTGTCAAATTATCATCGTATTCTCAAACCGCAAGTACCATGATCGCGCTATCAGTTCCTAAGAGTTACATTAGTCTCGTACGAGGGGTTGGTGCCTCTCACGGGGCCGTTCGGGGGTTGTTTCGAGTTTTTGCACTCTGAAGCCATGTTTTAAGCCTAAGTCTACATATTTTCAAATAATCATCGTATACTCAAACTGGGAGTACCGTGATCGCGCGATTAGCTCCTACGAGTTACATTAGTCCATACGAGGTCTTGGTGCCTCTCACGGAGCCGTTCAGGATATGTTTCGAGTTTTCCACATCTCGCGCCATGTTTTTAATCCTAAGTCCAAAAATATTTCTAAATTATCATCGTATTCTGAAATCGGGAGTACCGTGATCGCGCTATCAGTTCCTACGAGTTACATTGGTCCCGTGCGAGGTGTCGGTGCCTCTCACAGGGCTGGTCGAGGTCCGTTTTGAGTTTTTGCACTCTTTAGCGATGTTTTAGGCCTCAGTCTACATATTTTATAATAAGCATCGTATACTCAAATTGGGAGTAGCGAGATTGCGCGGCCAGTTCCTATGAGTTACATTAGTATCGTACGAGGGGTTGGTGCCTCTCACGGGGCCGTTTGGGGGTGGTTTCGGGTTTCCCACCTCTAGTGCCATATTTTTAAGCCTAAGTCTAGATATTTCCAAATTATCGTCGTATTCTCAAATCAGGAGTACCGTGATCGCGTGGCCAGTTTCTACGAGTTATATTGGCCCCGTGCGAGGTATTTGTGCCTCTTACGGGGTTGTGAGGGGGCTATTTCGAATTTTCGCACGCTGACGCCATGTCTTAAGTCTAAGTTTAGATATTGTTAAATTATCACTGTATTTTCAAACTGGGAGTATAGTGATTGCACGATCAGTTCCTACAAGTTACATTGGTCCCATGCGAGGTGTCGGTGCTTCTCATGGGGTAGGTCGGGGGCTGTGTTGAGTTTCCCATCTCTAGCACCATGTTTCTAAGCCTAAGTCTTGATATTTCCAAATTATCATCGTATTCTAAAACTGGGAGTACAGTGATTGCACGATCAGTTCCTACGAGTTACATTGGTCCCATACGAGGTGTCGGTGCCTCTCACGGGGCAGGTCGGGGGCTGTTTCGGGTTTCCTACCTCTAGAGCCATATTTTTAAGCCTAAGTCTTGATATTTCCAAATTATCATCGTATTCTAAAATCCGGAGTATCGTGATCACGCGTTCAGTTCCTACGAGTTACATTCATCCCGTGCGAGGTGTCGGTGCCTCTCATGGGGCCGTTTGGAGGATGTTTTGAGATTTCTTTCGCTGATGCCAAGTTTTAAGCCTAAGTCTAGATATTGTCAAATTATCATCGTTCTCTCAAACCACGAGTACCGTGATCGCGCGATCAGTTCCTAGAAGCAACATTGGTCCCGTGCGAGGTGTCAGTGCCTCTCACTGGTCCGCTCGGGGGCTGCTTCGAGTTTTCAAACAATGACGCCAAGTTTAAAGCCTAATTATACATATTTTAATTCATCGTCGTATACTCAAACCAGGTGTACGTGATCGCGCGACCAGTTCCTACGAGTTATATTGGTCCTGTGCGAGGTGTTGGCGCCTCTCATGGGGCCGTTCAGGGGATGTTTTAGGTTTCCCACCACTAGCGCATATTTTTAAGCCTAAGTCTAGATATTTTCGATTTATCGTCGTATTCTCAAATCAGGAGTACCGTGTTGGTGCCTCTCACAGGGCCGCTCAGGGGCAGTTTTGAGTTTTCTCACTCTAACTCCTAGTTTTAAGCCTAAGTCTAGATAATGTCAAATTATTGCCGTATTCTCAAACCGCGAGTACAGTGATCGCATAGTCAATTCTTACGAGTTACATTGGTCCCGTGTAAGGTGTCAGTGCCTCTCACAGGCTGCTGGAGGGCTGTTTCGAGTTTTCGCACTCTGAACCCATGTTTTAAGCCTAAGTCTACATATTTTCAAATAATCATCGTATACTCAAACTGGGAGTACTGTGATCGCGCAATTAGCTCCTACGAGTTACATTGGTCTGTACGAGGTGTTGGTGCCCCTCACGAGGCCATTCAGGGGCTATTTCGGGTTTCCCAAATCTCGCGCTATGTTTTTAAGCCTAAGCTTAGATATTTCTAAATTATCATCGTATTCTAAAATTAGGAGTACCGTGATCGCGCGATCAAGTCCAATGAGTTGCATTCATAACATGCGAGGTATTGGTGCCTCTCTTGGGGCCGCTCAGGGGCTGTTTTGAGTTTTCGCACTCTGACGCCAAGTTTTAAGCCTAAGTATAGATATTTTCAAATTATTGTCGTATTCTCAGTCAGCGATAATCGTGATCGCACGGTCAGTTCCTACGAGTTACATTCGTCTCGTGCAAGGTGTTGGTGCCTCTCATGGGGGCGTTCGGGGGCTGTTTAGGGTTTTCTCACCCTGACGCAAAGTTTTAAGCCTAAGTCTAGATATTGTCAAATTATCATCATATTCTTAAACCAAGAGTACCATGATCACGTGGTCAGTTCCTACGATTTACATTGGTTCCGTGCGAGGTTTCGGTGCCTCTTACGGGGCTGGTCTGGGGTTGTTTCGATTTTCCCACCTCCTGCGCCATGTTTTTAAGCCTAAGTCTAAATATTTCATAATTATCATCTTATTTTCAAATCGAGAGTACCATGATCGGGTGGTCAGTTCCAACGAGTTACACTTGTCCCGTGCGGGGTGTTGGTTACTTTTACGAGGCCGCTCGGGGGCTGTTCCAAGTTTTCGCAGGCTAACGCCAAATTTTAAGCCTAAGTCTAGATATTGTCAACTTATCGTCGAATTATCAAATCGGGAGTACCTTGATCACGTGGTCAGTTCCTACGAGTTGCACTCGTCCCGTGCGAGGTATTGGTGCCTCTCACGGGGCCACTCGGGGGTTGTTTTGAGTTTTCTTAAGCTGATGCCAAGTTTTAAGCCTAAGTCTAGATATTGTCAAATTATCATCATATTCTCAAACCACAAGTACCGTGATCACGCAGTCAGTTCTTACGAGTTACATTGGTCCCGTGCGAGGTGTCGGTGCCTCTTATGGGGCTGTTTCGAGGTTTCGTACTCTGATGCCATGTTTTAAGCCAAATTATACATATTTCCAAATAATCGTCGTATACTTAAATAAGGAGTACTTTGATCGCCTGCTCAGTTTGTACGAGTTACACTAGTCCCGTGCGAGGTGTTTGGTACCTCTCACGGGGCCGTTCGGGCGTAGTGTCGGGTTTCCCACCTCTAGCGCCATGTTTTTAAGCCTAAGTCTAGATATTTCTGAATTCTCGTCATTTTCTCAAATCTGGAGTACCGTGATCACGTGGGCACTATCTCTTACGGGGCCGCTCGGGGGATATTTTGAGTTTTCACACTCCAACACCAAGTTTAAGCCTAAGTCTCGATATTGTCAAATAATCATCGTATTCTCAAACTGCATGTACCAAAATCGCGCGGTCAGTTCCTACAAGTTACTTTAGTCCCGTGCGAGGTGTTGGTGCCTCTCACGGGACCGCTCAGGGCTATTTTGAGTTTTCTCACTCTAACGCCAAGTTTAAGCCTAAGTCATGATATTGTAAAATTATCTTTGTATTCTCAAATCGCGAGTACAGTGATGGGGCGATCAATTCCAACGAGTTACATTGGTCCCATGTGAGGTGTTGGTGCCTCTCACGAGGACGTTCAGGGGTTGCTATGAGTTTTTGCACTCTAACGCCAAGTTTAAGCCTAAGTCCAGATATTGTAAAATTATTATTGTATTTTTAAACCGCAAAGATTGTGATCGTGCGGAAAATTCTTAAAAGTTATATTGGTCCAGTGCGAGGTGCTGGTGCCTCTCACGGGGTGGCTCGGGGGCTGTTTCGAGTTTTTGCAATCTGACTCCAAGTTTTAAGCCTAAGTCTAGATATTGTCAAATTACCGTCGTATTCTCAAACCGTGAGTACCGTGATCGTGCGGTCAGTTTCTACGAGTTACATTGGTCCCGTACGAGGTGTTGGTGCCTCTCATTGGGCCGTTCGGGGGCTGTTTCGAATTTTCGCACCCTCGTGCCAAGTTTAAACGTAAGTTTAGATATTGTCAAATTATCATCGTATTCTCAAATCGCGAGTACCATGATCGCGCTATCAGTTCCTAAGAGTTACATTAGTCTCGTACGAGGGGTTGGTGCCTCTCACAGGGCCGTTCGGGGGCTGTTTCGAGTTTCCCACCTCTAGTGCCATGTTTTTAAGCCTAAGTCTAGATATTTCCAAATTATCATCGTATTCTCAAATTAGGAGTACCGTGATCACGCGGTCAGTTTCTACGAGTTACATTATTCCCGTGCGAGGTATTTGTGCCTCTCACGAGGTTGCTCGGGGCTGTTTCGAGTTTTTGCACGCAGACGCCAAGTTTAAAGCCTAAATTTAGATATTGTCAAATTATCTTTGTATTCTCAAACTGGGAGTACGGTGATTACACGGTCAGTTACTACTAGTTACATTAGTTCCGTGCGAGGTGTTGGTGCCTCTCATGGGGCAGGTCGGGGGCTGGTTCGGGTTTCCCACCTCTAGCGCCATGTTTTTAAGCGTAAGTCTTGATTTTTTCAAATTATCATCGTATTCTAAAACCGGGAGTACTGTGATCACGCGTTCAGTTCCTTCGAGTTACATTCGTCCCGTGTGAGGTGTTGGTGCCTCTCACGGGGCCATTCGGGGGATGTTTCGTGATTTCTTTCGCTGATACCAAGTTTTAAGTCTAAGTCTAGATATTTTCAAATTATCATCATTTTCTCGAACCACGAGTACCGTGATTGCGAAATCAGTTCCTAGAAATTACGTTGGTTCCGTGCGAGGTGTCGGTGCCTCTTACGGGGCCGCTCGGGGGCCGCTTTGAGTTTTTGCACTATGATGCCAAGTTTTAAGCCTAATTATACATATTTTGAAATCATAGTCGTATACTCAAACCATGTGTACGTGATCGCGCAGTCAGCTCCTAAAAGTTACATTGGTCCCGGGTGAGGTGTTGGCGCCTCTCGCGGGGCCGTTCATGTGCTTTTTTCGGGTTCCCACCTCTAGAGCCATGTTTTTAAGCCTAAGTCTAGATATTTCTAATTTATCTTTGTATTCTCAAATCAAGAGTGCCGTGTTGGTGCCTCTCACGGGGCCACTCGGGGGCTGCTTTGAGTTTTTGCACTCTAACGCCAAGTTTTATGCCTAAGTCTAGATATTATCAAATTATCATCGTATTTTCAAATCGGGAGTACGGTGATTGCACGGTCCGTTCCTATAAGTTACATTCAACTCGTGCGAGGTGTTGGTGCCTCTCATTGGGCTGTTCGGGGGTTGTTTCGGGTTTTCGCACCCTTACACAAAGTTTTAAGCCTAAGTCTAGACATTTTCAAATTATTATCATATTCTTAAACCGGGAATACCATGATCACACAATCAGTTCCTACAATTTACATTGGTCTCGTGCGAGGTGTCGGTGCCTCTCACAAGGCCGGTCTGGGCCGTTTTGAGTTTCCCACCTCCTACGCCATGTTTTAAGCCTAAGTGTAGATATTTCATAATTATCATCGTATTTTCAAATCGAGAGTACCATGTTCGGGTGGTTAGTTCCTACGAGTTACATTGGTCCCGTTTGAGGTCTTTGTTCCTTTCACGGGGCCGCTCGGGGACTGTTTCAAGTTTTCCCATGCTGATGCCAAATTTTAAGCCTAAGTAGAGATAATGTCAAATTATCATCGTATTCTCAAATCGGGAGTACCGTCATCATGCGGTCAGTTCCTACGAGTTACATTGGTCCCGAGCGAGGTATTGGTGCCTCTCACGGGGCCGCTAGGGGGTTATTTTGAGTTTTCTTACGCTAAAGCCAAGTTTTAAGCCTAAGTCTAGATATTGCCAAATTATCATCGTATTCATAAACCGCAAGTACCGTGATCGCGCGGTCAGTTTCTACGAGTTATATTAGTCCTGTGACAGGTGTCGATGCCTCTCACGGGGCCGCTCAGTGGCTATTTCAAACTTTCTCACTCTGACGCCATGTTTTAAACCAAATTATACACATTTTCAAATAATCGTTGTATACTGAAATAGGTAGTACTATGATTGCTTGCTCAGTTTCTACGAGTTACACTGGTCCCGTGCCAGGTGTTGGTACCTCACACGGGGCCGTTCGATGGTTGTTTCGGGCTTCCCACCTCTAGCGCCATGTTTTTAAGCATTAGTCTAGATATTTCCAAATTATCATTATATTCTTAAATCTGGAGTACTGTGATCACGTGGGCACTACCAACGAGTTATTGGTGCCTCTCATAGGGCCGCTCGGGGGCTATTTTGAGTTTTTGTACTCCAACACCAAGTTTTAAGCCTAAGGATCGATATTGTCAAATTATCATCGTATTCCCAAACTGCATGTACCATGATCGCGCGGTCAGTTCCTAGAAGTTACATTAGTCCCGTGCGCGGTGTTGATGACTCTCACGGGGCCGCTCTGGGGCTGTTATGAGTTTTCTCACTCTAACACCAAGTTTAAGCCTAAGTCTAGATATTAAAAAATTATCATTGTATTTTTAAACTGCGAGTACAGTCATGGGGCGGTCAATTCCTACGAGTTACATTGGTCCCGTGCGAGGTGTTGGTGCCTCTCACGGGGACGCTCAGGGGTTGTTCTGAGTTTTTACACTCTAACGCCAAGTTTAAGCCTAAGTCTAGATATTGTAAAATTATGATTGTATTCTCAAACCGTGAGTATTGTGATCGCGCGGTCAATTCTTACAAGTTAAATTGGTCCCGTGCGAGGTATTAGTGCCTCTCACGGGGTGGCTCGGGGGCTATTTTGAGTTTTTGCACGCTGACACCAAGTTTTAAGACTAAGTCTAGATATTATAAAATTATTATCATATACTCAAACCGCAAGTACCGTGATCACGCGATCAGTTCCTACGAGTTACATTGGTCCCGTATGAGGTGTCGGTGCCTCTCACGGGGCTGCTCGGGGGTTGTTTTGAGTTTTCGCATTCTCTAGCCATATTTTAAGCCACAATCTACATATTTTCTAATAATCGATGTATACTCAAACTGGGAGTACCGAGATCGTGCGGTCAGTTCCTAGGAGTTATATTAGTCCCGTACGATGGGTTGGTGCCTCTCGCGGGGCCGTTCGGGGGTTGTTTCGAGTTTCCCACCTCTAGCGCCATGTTTCTAAGCCCAAGTCTAGATATTTCCAAATTATCATCGTATTCTCAAATCGGGAGTACCGTGATCACGCGGTCAATTTATACAAGTTACATTGGTCCCGTGCGAGGTACTTGTGCCTCTCACGGGGCTGCTCGGGGGCCGTGTCAAGTTTTCGCACGCTGACGCCAAGTTTTAAACCTAAGTTTAGAAATTGTCATAATATCATCGTATTCTCAAACTGGGAGTAGGGTGATTGCACGGTCAGTTCTTACGAGTTACATTGGTCCCGTGCGAGGTGTCGGTGCCTCTCAAATGGCAGGTCGAGGGCTATTTCGGGTTTCCCACCTCTAGCGCCATATTTTTAAGCCGAAGTCTAGATATTTCCAAATTATCACCGTATTCTAAAATTGGGAGTACCGTGATCACGCGTTCAGTTCCTATGAGTTACATTGGTCCCGTGCAAGGTGTTAGTGCCTCTCAGGGGGCCGCTCGTGGGATGCTTCCAGTTTTTGCACTTTGACGTCATGTTTTAAGCCTTATTATACATATTTTTAAATCATCATTGTATACTCAAATTGGTTGTATGTGATCGAGCGGTCAGTTCCTACGAGTTACATTGGTCCCGTGCGAGGTGTTGGTGCCTCTCATGAGCCGATTCAGGGGCTGTTTCGAGTTTTCTTACGCTGACGCCAAGTTTTAAGTGCAAGTCTAGATATTATCAACTTATCATCATATTCTCAAACCATGAGTACCCTTATCACGCGGTCAGTTCTTACTAGTTACATTGGTCCCGTTCGAGGTGTCGGTGCCTCTCACGGGGCCGCTCGGGGGATGTTTCGAGCTTTCGCACTCTGACGCCAAGTTTTAAACCAAATTATACATATTTTCAAATAATCATCGTGTACTAGAACCCTGAGTACCTTCATCGCGTGGTCACTTTCTACGAGTTACATTGGTCCCGTTCGAGGTGCAGGTGCCTCACCCGAGTCCGTTCGTGAGTTTTTTAGGATTTACCACCTCTAGCGCCATGTTATTAAGCCTAAGACTAGATGTTTCTGAATTGTCATTGTATTCTCAAATCGAGAGTCCCGTGATCGCGCGGTCAGTACCTACGAGTTACATTGGTCCCTTATGAGGTGTTGGTGCCTCTCACGGGGCCGCTCGGGGGCTATTTTCATTTTTCGCACTCTAACGCCAAGTTTTAAGCCTAAGTCTGGATATTGTAACACTACCGTCGTATTCTGAAACCGCGAGTACCGTGATCGCGTGGTCATTACCTACGAGTTACATTGGTCCTCTGCGAGGTGTTGGTGCCCCTCACGGGGCCGCTCGGGGGCTATTTTGAGTTTTTGCACTAACGCCAAGTTTTAAGCCTAAGTCTGGATATTTTCAAATTATCATCGTATTCTCAAACCGCGAGCACCATGATCGTGCGGTCAGTTCCTAAGAGGTACACCGATCCCGTGCGAGGTGTCGGTGCCTCTAACGGGGCAACTCGGGGGCTATTTTAAGCTTTCACACTCTGACGCAAAGTTTTAAGAAAAATTATACATATTTTCAAATAATCGTCGTATACTCAAACTGGGAGTATCGTGATCGCGCGGTCAGTTTCTAAGAGTAACTTTGGTCCCGTATGAGGTGTTGGTGCCTCTCACGGGGTCGTTCGGGGGCTGTTTCGGGTTCTCCAACCCTAGCGCCCTGTTTTTAAGGCTAAGTCTATATGTTTTCGAATTATCATTGTATTCTTAAATCGAGAGTACCGTGATCGAGCGATCAGTACCTACGAGTTACATTGGTCCCGTGCGAAGTGTTAGTGCCTCGCACGGGGGCTATTTTGAGTTTAAGCACTCTAACGCCAAGTTTTAAACCTAAGTCTAGATATTGTCAAATTATCATCGTATTCTCATACTGCGTGTACCGCGATCACGTGATTAGTTCCTATGAGTTACATAACTCTCATACGAGGTGTCGTTGCCTCTCACGGGGCCGCTCGGGGGCTATTTCAAGTTTTCACACTCTGACATCAAGTTTTAAGCCAAATTATACATATTTTCAAATAATTATCGTATTCTCAAACCCTGAGTACCGTGATCGTGTGGTCAGTTTCTACGTGTTATATTGGTCCCGTTCGAGGTGTTGGTGCTTCTCACGGGGCCGTTCGAGTGCTATTTCGAGTTTCCCACCTCTAGCGCCATATTTTTAAGCCTAAGTCTAGATGTTTCTGAATGATCGTTGTATTCTCAAATCAGGAGTATCGTGATCACGCGGTCTATACCTACGAGTTACATTGGTCCCGTGTGAGTTGTTAGTGCCTCTTACGGGGCCGATCGGGGGCTATTTTGAGTTTTGGCACTCTAACGCCAAGTTTTAAGTGTAAGTCTATATATTGTCAAATTATCACCTTATTCTCAAGCCACGAGTACCGTGATCGCGTGGTCAGTTCCTATGAGTTACATTGGTCCCGTTAGAGGTGTCGATGCCTCTCACGGGGCTGCTCGGGGGATGTTTCGAGCTTTCACACTATGACGCCAAGTTTTAAGCCAAATTATACATATTTTCAAAGAAACATTGTATACTCAAACCCAGAGTATCGTCATCACGTGGTCAGTTTCTACAAGTTACATTAGTCCCGTTCGAGGTGCCGGTGCCTCTCACAGGGCCGTTCGGGGGTTGTTTCGGATTTCCCACCTCTATCACCATGTTTTTAAGCCTAAGGCTAGATGTTTATGACTTATCGTCGTATTCTTAAATCGGGAGTATCGTGATCGCACGGTCAGTACCCACGAGTTACATTGGTCCCGGGTGAGGTGTTGGTGCCTCACACAAGGCCACTCGGGGGCTGTTTTGAGTTTTCGCACTCTAACGCTAGGTTTTAAGCCTAAGTTCAGATATTGCCACATTATCATCGTATTCTCAAACCACGAGTATCGTGATCGCGCGGTCAGTACCTACGAGTTATATTGGTCCTTTGAGAGGTGTTGGTGCCTCTCAGGGTATCGCTTGGGGGCTGGTTTGAGTTTTTGCACTCTAACTCCAAGTTTTAAGCATAAGTCTGGATATTGTCAAACTGCATCGTATTCTCAAACTGTGAGTACCATGATCGTGCGGTCAGTTCCTAAGTGGTACACAGGTACCGTGCGAGGTTTAGTGCCTCTCATGATTTCGAGTTTTTTACGCTGACGCCAAGTTTTAAGCCTAATTCTAGATATTATCAAATTATCATCGTATTCTCAAACCATGAGTACCGTGATCGTACGGTCAGTTCCTACGGGTTACATTGGTCCCATGTGAGGTGTCGATGCCTCTCACGAGGCCGCTTGGGGGCTGTTTTGAGCTTTCGCACTCTGACACAAAGTTTTATGCCAAATTGTACATATTTTCAAATAATCGTCGTATATTCAAAACCAGAGTACCGTGATCGCGTGGTTAGTTTCTATAAGTTACATTGGTCCTATTCGAGGTCTTGTTGCCTCTCACGAGGCCGTTCGGGGGCTGTGTCGGGTTTCCCACCTCTAGTGCCATGATTTTAAGCCTAAGTCTTTATATATCTGAATTATTGTCATATTTTCAAATCGGGAGTACCGTGATTGCGTAGTCAGTGCCCACGAGTTATATTGGTCCCGTACGAGTTGTTGGTGCCTCTCACGGGGCCGCATAGGGGGCTGTTTTGAGTTTTCGCACTCTAACGTCAAGTTTTAAGCCTAAGTCTAGATATTAACAAATTATCTTTGCCTTCTGAAACCGCGAGTACAGTGATCGCGCGGTCAATTCCTACGAGTTACATTGGCCCCGTATGAGGTGTCGGTTCCTCTCACGGGGCCGCTCAGGGGCTGTTTCAAGCTTTCTCACTCTAACGCCAAGTTTTATGCCAAATTATACATATTTTCAAATAATCATCTTATCGTCAAATCGGGAGTAACGTGATTGCGCGGTCAGTTTCTACGAGTTACATTGGTCCTGTGCGTGGTGTTGGTGACTCTCACGGGGTCGCTCGGGGGCTGTTTTGAGTTTTTGCACTCTAACGCCAAGTTTTAAGCCAAAGTCCAGATATTATCAAAATATTATGGCAGTCTCAAACCCCAAGTAGTGTGATCACGCGGTCAGTTTCCTACAGTTTACATTCGTCCCGTGCGAGTTGTCGATGCCTCTCACGGGATCGCCCGGGGGATGTTTCGAGCTTTCGCACTCTGATGCCATGTTTTAAGCCAAATTATACATATTTTCAAATAATCATCGTATACTCAAACTCAAAGTACCGTGATAATGTGGTCAGTTTCAACGAGTTACATTGATCCCGTTCGAGATGTTGGTGCCTCTCACGGGGCCGTTCGGGGGCTGTTTCGAGTTTCCCACCTCTAGCACCATAATTTTAAGCCTAAGTCTAGATATTTCCGAATTATCATCGTATTCTCAAATCGGGAGTACCGTGATCACGCGGTTAGTACCTACGAGTTATATTGGTCCCGTGCGAGGTTTTGGTGCCTCTCACGGGGCGCTCGGGGGCTGTTTTGAGTTTTCACACTCTAATGCCAAGTATTAAGCCTATGTCTAGATATTATCGAATTATCATCGTATTCTCAAATCGAGAGTACAATGATCGCGCGGTCAATTCTTATGAGTTATATTCATCCCGTGCGAGGTATTTGTGCCTCTCACGGGGCAATTCAAGGGTTGCTTCGAGTTTTCCTACGCTGATGCCACATTTTAAGCGTAAGTCTAGATATTGTCAAATTATCATCATATTCTTAAACCGGGTGTATCATGATCATGCGATCAGTTCCTACGATTTACATTGGTCCCGTGCGAGGTGTCGATGCCTCTCACCGGGCCCGTCTGGGGCTGTTTCGAGTTTCCCACCTCATGCGCCATGTTTTAAGCCTTAGTCTATATATTGTCAAATTAATATTGTATTCTCAAACTGCAAGTACCGTGATCACGCGTTCAGTTCTTACGAGTTAAATTGATCCCATGCGAGGTGTCGGTGCCTCTCATGGGGCCACTCGGGGGATGTATTGAGTTTTCTGACTCTAACACAAAGTTTTAAGCCTAAGTCTAGATATTGTCACATTATCGTCGTATTCTTAAACAACGAGTACCGTGATCATGCGGTCAGTACCTACGAGTTACATTGGTCTTGTGCGAGGTGTTGGTGCCTCTCACGGGGCCGCTCGGGGGCTAGTTTGAGTTTTTACACTCTAACGCCAAGTTTTAAGCCTAAGTATTGATATTGTTAAATTATCATCATATTCTCAAACCGCGAGTAACGTGATCGCGCGATCAGTTCCTACGAGGTACACTGGTCCTGTGTGAGATATTGTTGCCTCTCACGGGGCCGCTGAGGAGCTATTTCGAGTTTTCTTATGTTGACACCAAATTTTAAGCCTAAGTTTAGATATTGTCAAATTATCATCGTATTCTAAAATCGGGAGAACCGTGATCGAACTATCAGTTGCTACAAGTTACATTGGTCCCGTACGAGGTGTCGTTCCTCTAATGGGGCCGTTCGGGGGCTGTTTCGAACTTTCGCACTCCGACACCATGTTTTAAGCTAAATTTTACATATTTTCAAATAATCATCGTATAATCAAATCGGGAGTATCGTGATCGCACAGTCAGTTTCTATGAGTAACATTGGTTCCGTGCGAGGTATTGGTGCCTCTCACGGGACCGTTCGAGGGTTATTTCGGGTTTCCCACCTCTAGCGTCATGTTTTTAAGACTAAGTCTAGATATTTTTGAATTATCATTGTATTCTCAAATCAAGAGTACTGTGATCGCGCGGTCAGTACCTACGAGTTACATTTGTCCCATGCGAGGTGCTGGTGCCTCGCACGGGGCCACTCGAGGGTTGTTTTGAGTTTAAGCACTCTAACGCCAAGTTTTAAGCCTAAGTACAGATATTGTTAAATTATCATCTTATTCTCATACTACGTGTACCATGATTTCCCGTTCAGTTTCTACGAGTTACATTAGTCCTGTGCGAGGTGTCGATGCGTTTTACGGGGCCACTGCATCAAGCTTTCGCACTCTGATGCCAAGTTTTAGGCCAAATTATACATATTTTCAAATAATCGTTGTATACTCAAACCCGGAGTATCGTGATCACATGGTCAGTTTCTATGAGTTACAATTGTCCCGTTCAAGGTGTTAGTGCCTCTTACGGGCCCATTTGGGGGTTGCCTTTAATTTCCCACCTCTAGCGCCATGTTTTTAAGCCTAGGTCTAGATATTTTTGAATTATCATTGTATTATCAAATCGGGAGTACCATGATCGCGCGGTCAGTACCTACGAGTTACATTGGTCCCGTGTGAGGTGTTGGTACCTCTCACGGGGCCGCTCGGGGGCTGTTTTGAGTTTTCTCACTCTAACGCCAAGTTTTAAGCCTATGTCTAGATATTATCAAATTATCATCATATTCTCAAACTGCGAGTAAAGTGATCGCGCAGTCAATTCCTACGAGTTACATTGGTCCCATGCGAGCTGTTGGTCCCTCTCACGGGGCGATTCGGGGGTTGTTTCGAGTTTTCTTACGCCGAAGCCTATTTTAAGCCTAAATCTAGATATTGTCAAATTATCATTGTATTCTCAAACCGCGATTACCGTGATTGCGCGATCAGTTCCTATGAGTTACAATGGTCCTGTATGAAGTGTCGGTACCACTCACGGGGCCGCTCGGGGGTTGTTTCGAGCTTTCACACTCTGACGTCAAGTTTTAAGCCAAATTATACATATTTTCAAATAATCCTCATATACTCAAACCCGAAGTACCGTGATCGCGTGTTAGTTTCTATGTGTTACATTGGTCCCGTTCGAGGTGTTGGTGCTTCTCACGGGGCCGTTCGGGGGGTTATTTTTGGTTTCCCACCTCTAGCGCCATGTTTTTAGGCCAAAGTCTAGATGTTTCCAAATTATCATCGTATTCTCAAATCATGAGTATCATGATCACGCGCTCAGTACCTACGAGTTACATTGGTCCCGTGCGAGGTGTTGGTTCCTCTCACGGGGCCGCTCCGGGTTGTTTTGAGTTTTCGCACTCTAACGCAAAGTTTTAAGACTAACTCTAGATATTTTCAAATTATCGTTGTATTCTCAAATCGCAAGTACAGTGATCGTGCGATCAATTCCTACTAGTTACATTGGTCCTGTGCGAGAGTTGGTGCCTCTCATGGGGCGATTCGGGGGCTGTTTCTAGTTTTCTTACGCCGACGTCAAGTTTTAAGCCTAAGTCTAGATATTGTCAAATTATCATTTTATTCTCAAACCGCGAGTACCGTGATCGCGCGGTCATTTCCTACGAGTTAAATTTATTCCGTACGAGATGTCGGTGACTCTCATGAGGCCACTCGGGGGGTTGTTTTGAGTTTTCGCACTCTAACGCCAAGTTTTAAGACTAAGTCTAGATATTGTCACATTATAGTCGTATTCTCAAACCACGAGTATCGTGATCGCGCGACATTACCTACGAGTTACATTGGTCCTATTCGAAGTGTTGGTGCCTCTCACGAGGCCGCTCCTCTCCTCCTCATATTGAGAAGGAATCCACATAGGGTCCCAGTAGAAACTCATATTGAAAAGGAACCCACTCAGGGTCCCGGCAGAAAGTTATATTGAGCAGGGACCCCCAGGGTCCCGGTAAAAACTCATATTGAGAAGGAACCGTCAAGGTCCCTTAAAAACAGAAAATGTCAGGGCGAGGAGCAATCAAGGTCCTCCCCCTTAGCTTCCAGAAAAATAGGCTAGGATGAGGGAGTGACTATCATGAGCAACTCCTCATTATGAAACGTCATTCTTTAAAAGAACAACAATATTAACACTTTGCTTTCTTGTACAGGTAGCCTAGTTGAGCAGGCAGGGCTCATATAGGCCAGTTGGGACCTCCTGGGAGTTTTTGGCTTGGCGGCTGAGGGACAAGTTATGTTGAGCAAGCTCAACCACTTAGCACTATAGGATTGAGAGAATACTAGTAGGAAGACCCAGAAGTCACTCAAGACTACACACACTTCACACTTAGTCACAGGTAAAGTGAGCAGCCGAAGAGCTGGCTACTCAGAAGGAACAAACTCTTTATAAAAAAAATGACTTTTCCAGAAGAGGGGGTCCTCGAGGTCCCTCTCAAGAAAAAAAAAATATTTTTAGAAGAGAGGGGTCCGTAAGGCCTCCTCTCTCAATATTTACAAATATTGCACCACAAGTTACCGTTTCAAAAGATATTTACAAAATCAGATATCTTGTCTTCATTAGGAGACATATGTGCCTTTTGACTTTGGTTGGCGCCAGGTGGCTCCTGTAGGAGGGGACAGGCAGGGATTCCTACATGTAGGGATAAATCGTACACTTCAGACATTATTCCCCACTAACCCACTCAATTTTGGCGCCCAAAAATTCCAACTCAGCCCTAATGCCCAAGTATAAATAGACCTCTAGGCAAGGTCAATAGAGAGTTAATTTTGAAATTTCACTGTTACTCTGCCAAAACCACAGCAGACCTACCTAGTATTCTCTCCTTGCCCATTCTCTTAGTGCTAAGTGCCTTGTTCTTTCACTCCCCACTGACAGCCATAATTCTCAGGTGCTTCCCTTGAGAAAATTACTATTTTTTCTGTGAAAGTTCATCTTCTTCCAGGGAGTGAGTTGAAGCTTGAGTTACATTGTTTCCAGAAGGAGAAGTTTTCTTGACAAGTTGCACCAGAAGAACATAAAGACCTTATAGGCAGTGTCCATTGGAGTGGGTCACGCCTCACCCTTTCGAGTTATTCAAAGACCCCAGTCTCACTACCCTCCTACATTTTGCGACTCTGCGTGGGAGGCATTCTTGCTTTAATGGACAAAGAAGGTTTCAATGTCTCTAAGAAGTTGGTTTTTGAGCACACTCTGTCTGGTAATGGAGCTCACAGTGACCAGACTACTCAGGAAGAAGTGGTGGTGATCGGAGCCAAGGCACCTATGCCTCAGAGAGGGCAGACTAGTTCTTCGGCAGTGGCTCCAATGGCAGGTATGAATCTTATGGCAATGTTTTTTTGACTTTTTGAAGAAAAATAATGTGGACCTATCAATCTTGGGTCAAGGTTGTGTGACCCCAGCTTCCGCCTCTTCTAGAGGGGTAGCCACCCCTATTACGATTTCGGCAGAGACGATTCTGTCCCGAAAGGCGGCGCCGGAGCAGGCTCTGGCGCAAACAGGTTTGCCAGCTGCTAAAAGCATGTGTTTGGAGGAGTCAACCTCTAAGGCTGTTACTATAGAGGAAGCGAGGAATCTCCTCTCCTCCTCTCATAGGGAGGGTTCCCACCTATACGAGAAGTTACAAGACCCCTATCCACAGGAAGTAAGTGAGAAGCCATTCCCTGCGGGGTATATCCCTCCAAAATTTATCAAGTTCGGTGGCAGGGGGTAGAACCTTAGAGAACACGTGAAGAGGTTTATCGAGTACTTGGGAATACATGCTGGCGACAAGAACCTGAGGTTGAGGGAGTTCTCTAAGACCCTCACTAGGAAGGCTTATACATGGTATTCCCACTTAGCGCCTAACAGCGTCCTTACTTGGGAAGAGATGCACAGGCAGTTCCTCTAGAAATTCTTCGTAACGGAGGATGAATTTACATTGAGGCACCTAACACAAGAGGTCTAAAATCCAGGAGAAGAGTTGATGCACTACATCATGCGATTTCGTGAGAGGGCCTTAGATGTCCACGAGGACGTGGCGGAGGCCAGGTTACTGCAGATATATGTGGAAGGACTCTTAGAAGAGTACAAGTTGCACTTGATCAACGAAACTGGAGACGAAACTTTTAGAGAATTCACCAGGGCTGCTAGAAACATAACTATGATAATCAAACCAAGAGCCCCGGGCTGGAGGACACAAGTCCCACTGACTTTCGAGAGGTTTCAAGTTTTAAGGAGGCAAGCGGTTAACTATGTGGATAGGAGTCCCAAAGGGAAGAAGGGAGGCCCTGAAGCCAAGATTGGCAGTCCAAACAACAAGAGAAATTTTGGGGAAGATGCCCCGCCGCCACTACCATGCAGCGTAGCTGAGGCTATGGATTGTTACCCTACCTTAGTACGAGAAGGGGTAGCAGGACCTCCTCACTTGAAAAGAGAAACCCCCACTGCAGCTGACAAGACCAATCTAAAGTATTATGAGTTGCACTAGCGGGTGCGGAATTCTACCAAAGATTGTTACTACTTGTGAAGGATGATTGGCGAGCAGGTGGCAAACGGTACCTTGCAGATACCCCTTGTGGATGTTAGCGAGAACCGACTTCATGCGCATCACTTTGGTACCACCAACATGGTAGTTGCTTATGATGAAGAAGCTACTAAAGGCCTGATGGAGTGGGAAAGCGACGATCAGTTATGTGAGGAGTTGGAAAATCTATCACTGAGGAGATTTGAGCTAGAAAAAAAGCAAGAGGAATGGTTCTTCACTCCGGAACAAGAAGATGGGAGAGGGGAAGTTGAGGAAGTGGCCCTCTCGGAGGGTGAGGTAGATGTCATTCTCGCTCTAGATGAGGGAGGGACCTCTGAGGCGGAGTATGTCTGCAGTGCCCAGACATATGAGGTGGACCTAGATTTCAAATTCAAGGCCATTGCAAAGAGCCCCAAGTTCAAGTGGTTTTTCGACCAGATAGGGGTAAAGTATGACACAAGGGTGTCCATCATGAGGAAAGTCTTGGAGGCATTGCAGCAGCGTGGCGACCCTTTGCTAAATTGGCAGGGGACAATCGGAAGGATGATTAAGAAGTATATTTTGGAAGTGGTGTTTTCAGAAGCAGATAGGTTGGTGCCTTACTTCCACAACCGCCCAATGTATGTTACGGCCATGGTTAGTGGAGTCTCATTTCCTAGGGCGTTAATGGACGGAGGAGCATATATTAACATCATTCCCATCATTACATTGTATGAAAACAAGAATTTACTAGGGGAAGGTGGTTCCTGTACCGCTAGTAATTTACGGATTTGACAATGTCGGAATGCAGTCTATTGGATACGTGAATGTGGGAATCAATTTGGGAAATTTCACCTCCCATATCAAGTTCCATGTTATTAATGTTAACACTAGCTACCAATTACTCATTGGAAGGGTATGGATGCAAACTTATGGCATAGTGCCTTCCACCTACCATTAATGTGCCAAGGAAAACATTAGAGGTACATAGATAGTGATCAAGGCCACACAGATCCCTTCGCCGTTGAGGAGTCCCACCTAGTGGATGCTGCCTTCTACACTGAGTTAGATGAGGAAAGAAAGGTCTATGCAAGAAAGCTAGAAGGGATCAAGGTAGCCGAGGGAAGTGTCCCACAAAAGAAATCTTTTCATGACCGTCTAGGGGGAGGGTGATTCCCCACATGGCAAACGGCAAGAGGAAAGTAGAGGAGGTGGCTAGGCCTCCTTGAACCTGCAAGAAGGTGGTATTGCTTGATGGAAAGATCATCTATCGCTTATAACAGTCTGCTCAGGCAGTGTTCTGGGATGAGAGCATCGACCTGGCTTCTGAGTGTTTTATTATTGATGAATCTCATATCGTTGAGCATGTCGAGGAACCAGAAGAAGCTCCGGAATGCATGAAAGATGGACCTAGAGAATAACTATAAGAATTGGAAGATATCAAGTTGGGACCGAAAGGGGGTGAGAGTAGACCCATTCTAATCTCCAAATGTCTAGAACCGAAGAATAAGGAAGAGCTCATTGGGCTACTTAGGGAGTTCACTGATGTATTTGCGTGGAAGTACATGGAGATGCCAGGAATAGATGCAGGAGTGAGCTCCCATAGATTGAACATCCTTCCCAATGCCTTTCCGGTAAGGCAAGCCACACGTACATACAAAGCGGACCTTGACTTGAAGATAAAAGCTGAGGTGGAGAAGTTGTTAGCGGCAGGGTTCATCAAGCTTATTCATCACCCCATATGCTTTCCAGTATAGTGCTTGTGGTGAAAAAAGACAAGAGACAAATTAGAATCTGTGTAGATTTTCGTGATTTGAACATGGCATGTCGTAAGGATGAATTCCCATTACCAAGTATAGACAGCTTAGTGGATGCCACCGCGGGACATGAGATGTATTGCTTCATGGATGGGTACGTTGGCTACAACCAGATTAAAATGGACCCTGTCGATGCGGAAAAGACTGCTTCCACACACCATTGGGGAACTTTCACTATACAGTCATGCCCTTCGGATTGAAGAATGACGGGGCCACATACCAGCGGACCATGATGGAAATTTTTCATACACTATTTCATGATACACTATAATTATATGTGGATGACCTGGTGGTGAAATCTAAGAAAGAAAGCAAGCATATACAGGATCTTACGAGAGTATTCGAAAGGTGCCACCGGTATAAGATGAGGATGAACCCCTCGAAGTGTGCCTTTGGGGTTACTGTAGGGAAACTCTTAGGTTTTGTTATGAATAGATAAGGGGTGGAAGTGGATGTATAGAAGATGAAATCCATTGTGATGATGCCACCGCCCAAGAGTCAGAGGAAACTTAAGAGCTTCCTAGGAAAGGTATCCTACCTGCGGAGGTTTATACATGCGCTGGCAGAAGTAACTCATCCGTTCGCGCCTTTACTAAATGACAAAGCCAAGTGGGTTTGAGGAGAGAGATAGGAGACATCATTTGAGAAGATTAAAGAAATCCTAGCCTCTCCTTCCACGATTATTCCCCCGGAAGCCGGAGCGCCGCTGCTAGTCTACCTCACTTCTACTGAGACATCGATAGGGGCCCTCTTGGCGCAAGAGAAAGAAGGAGTGGAAAATCCGATCTACTACCTATCAAGAGTGATCTCTGGAACAGAATCGAGGTACACCAACGCTGAGAGACACTTCCTAGCGTTGGTATTTGTGGCCCAGAAGTTTAGAAAATATCTTTTAGCCTTCACAGTTCACATAGTCACCAAGTGTGATCCTATCAAGTACCTCCTCGCACGAGCTATACTCGTGGGACGAGAAACAAGGTGGTTTTTGATCTTGTCATAATATGATCTAAAATGTGTAGTGCCCAAGTCCATTAAAAGCCAAGCAGTAACAGATCTTTTTTCCCACTTCCCAAGTGGAGTTTTCGAACCACCTAGTGAAGAGCTACCCGGAGAGAGCTTTCAAGCATGTATGGCGGAGGAGGTGAAGAAGTGGTCTATGGAGTTTGATTGTTCCAGTGCTCAAGGAACAGGTGGAGCCAGCATCATACTGTCAGATGGGAAAGAGAAGATGACTCTCTCCTTCAAGTTAGATTTTAAATGCTCAAATAATGAAGCTGAGTATGAAGCCCTCATTCTATAGATGTTAAAAGCACTCAGAAGAGGGGTCAGGGTATTGTGTATACGTGGGGACTCCAATTTGGTAGTGAGGCAGGTCAATGGGGAGTTTTACCTTAAGCACGCCAACTTAGCGCCCTATAGACACATCATCCAAAGGCTACTGGGATAATTATTAGAAGTAGCTGTGGAGGGGCAGGCGCGAATAATGAACAGGCACCCTGACGTGCTCGCCACCATAGGACAAAAGCTGGACAGGGAGGAGTGAGAAGCAACCATCACAGTGAGGCAGAAAATGGTACCCACTACGGTAAAATCTTTGTTCCCAAGTAACGAGCCAGAAGATCGGAGGCATCTGGTGGAGGAGCAACATGAAACTAAAGAAGGGACAATGAAAATGTTAGAGTTAGCCAATTATCTTGTGCTGCAAGGAACTCTCTACTTTAAGAGTCCCAGAGGGTTTCTGTCAAGGTGCGTCGGTGAGCAAGAAGCCAAGGAGAGGTTAATAGAAATTCACCAGAAGCACTGCGAAGATACTGATGTTCCCCTTTATAGACGACTGCAGCAAGGTGGGTATTATTGGCCTGCCATGAACGCATAAGCAGCCTGCTTTCAACAAAGTTGCTTAAAGTGCCAAGCTAATTTTGACCAGTCAATGGAGGCTAACTTTTTGGAAGCCTTCGAAGATTGGAGACGGTCATACATAGCATATCTGAAAAATGGGGAGCGGGAGCTGCCTACTGAGAGAGCGGATGAAATTTACCTTAGAAAAAGGATAGCTCGTTTCTACTTGGTCGAGGGAGAGTTATATAGGAAGGGGTACAATGAGAAGGCGCTAAGGTGCGTAGCCAAAGAGGATGTGGAAAGGGTGATGAAAGAATCTCATGAGCCCTACCACATGGGAGGCGCCAAACTGTATTATCAGTTGATGACGCTGGGATACTACTGGCCAACCATGGAGGCTGACTCCATTGGATATTTGAAGAAATGTAAAGCATGTCAAGTTCATGAAAACATGGTCCACGCTCCTTCTGTCAGCCTGCAAAGCTTGGCAGCTCCTTATCCCTTCCATACATGGGCGTTCGACCTGGTGGGAAAGATCACCCCAGCCTCTCACGGCAAGGCTTTTATCATTGTGGCTACAAAATTGTATACCAAATGGGCGGAATCCATCCCTCTAAGGAGAGTCACTGCCCAAGTGGTAACCCAATTTATAAAGCAGTATATCATATGCAGGTTCAGTATACCCAAGGTAATCTTAACAGATAATGAGAAGCAATTCGTATGCAAAGAAATGGCCCTCCTCACAGACAAATATAAAATTGTGCATAATAGCTCAACCATCTCCTATTACAAGGGCAATGGCCAAGAAGAGGCTACCAATAAGACCCTGATGAACATTTTGAAGAAAATACAAGAGTACATGCCGGGGGCATGGGATGAGAAGTTACCTATGGTGTTATGGGCTTACCGTACTTCAAAAAGAAAACCGACAGGGTTTACTCCATTCTCTTTGGTATATGGGACCGAAGCTGTCCTACCAGTGGAGTTGGCGGTACCTTCAGCCAGAATTTCTCTTAGAAATGGGCTCATCCCTGACCCAAGGCATGTGCAGTTGGAGGCGCTGGACGAGCATAGAGACAAGGCGAGAGAGAATTTCAAAGTCTACACTCAGAAACTATCTAGGGCCTACGAGAACTTAGTCAAGCCTAGAGAGTTTCAGGTGGGAGACTTAGTCCTGAGAGCATCAACTCACCATATTCATAGCATTTCGGCATCAAAATTCAAATCCAACTGGGAAGGACCCTTTGTCGTCAGAGGAGTGGGGAAGTCGGGCTAATGTCAAATAATAGAACCAGAGAGTGATTGCCTCCAGTCCATCAACTGTAAGTGGCTGAAGAGGTACTATGCTTAGTAACAACTAACAAATTTTGTTTGTGTTTTTCATGTCTGTAATGGATTTTCAGGGTTGCTCTTATATCAGAAAAGTTTTTTTGTAAATGTTTTCAGAGCAATACCACATTGTAAACAACACACAAAAATAAAGAAATGAAATATCAACGCTTTTGATAATTGCTTGCTTTCTTTGTTTACTCATTTGTATATATACAGAAATATATATACACTCCCCGCTAAGTTAAAAGCGAGTACAAAAAAAATCAAGAACTTTGCTCACTACACTTGGGAGGTAAGTCCATCCTAAGAGAAAGCGTACTGAGAAAAGTCCCCCAGGCATAAATTAAGAAAAAAAATGTGGAGGGGGGGGGGGCTAAATTCCTCCTCTTTAATATTTCAAAGAACACTAAACATAAGTAATATTGTGCAGGAATACCCCCACAGACATAAGGGGTGATTCAATACAGTATCATGCAAATACCTCACAGTTATAAGAGGTGTATTTTCAAAAAATGTATAATAAGATAAAAGCACAATGTATATATATATATATATATAACTTGCTCATATTAAGGCAAAGTACCCTGCAGCTTATGGGGAAGGCATCAATAGGTCAAGTGCTCACAGAAATTAGAGCAAGTCATATAAAATAAACACCCACAATATAAACGGAGAACAAGGGAAACGAAAAAATGCAAAAGAAACAAAGTGCCATTTATCTCATTCACGAAGGATCAGTGATGAACACATAGAATTTTGAGCATTACAAAGCAAGGAGTAGGCTATCCGCTAGAAATGACAAAAAATAAATCATTACGAGCGATGGCGCCGGCATACGAAGGACCAACTTCCCGCAGAAACTCTTCCTCCAACCTGACGGATTTAGCCTCATCCTCCTCATCCCCGGACTCAAGTCTGGCGATCTTCACTGCAGTAATGCGACCTGATTTCGGATTCTCGTGGCCTCATCCTGTCGCTGCTCAACCCTAGACTATCGGGAAGTGTGAAATCTCACTATCTTTCGAAAAGGAACACTCAGAATGTGGCGAACTCCCATATCAAGCCAATCCAAATGAAAATGATAGAACTGTTGCAAGTCGCGAACAACATCCAATAATAGTGAAATAGAAGAGATAGTTAGCTTAGCAGGGGAGGTAGCTAAGAACTCATGAATATGGTTGGCAAGAGCCCTCCGGTCGAAGGCCGTGAGACTGTCAATCTGAAGTATGCTCTGAGAAGTGAATGTCTCGGGGTGGTGCTCTAAGATGAGATCTAAGAGCTGACGCTTGTGCGCCCTGAATCATCCTGGTAACTCCTCACACCATAGTCTACCCGCAATGGTTGTAGCTTCATCTACTTCACCATCGACATCGGAGTGGTGAGACCCTACCTCAGAAGGGAGGAAAGAAGACTCTCCACCAGAATCAGCATCACCGACCAAGGGAGTGACCTCAGAACTATGATCTCTCTCCACATACATCCCACTTCCAAACTCCACAGTCATCGGAGTACCCTTAGGCACCTGGAAACAATGAGACAAATGTGAAATTGGAACGCTTGCACAATATACGCAAGAAGAAAAGAGGGGAGTAGTAAAACGAAGGCGTATGCTAGTTTAATACCTCTCTCGCAGTTGCCCCACTGCCAGACTCCACAGTAATCGGAGCACTCTCATGCACCTGAAAATAATGAGACAAAGGTGAAATGAGAACGCTTGCACAGTATACGTAAGAAGAAAAGAGGGGAGTAGTAAAAGTAGGGGGTATGCTAGTTTAATACCTCTCTCATAGTTGCCCCACTGCCAGACTCCATTGTCATCGGAGTACTCTCATGCACCTGGAAACAATGAGACAAAGGTTAAATGAGAACGCTTGCACAGTATACGCAAGAAGAAAAGAGGGGAGTGGTAAAAAGAAGGGGTATGCTAGTTTAATACCTCTATCGCAATTGCCCCACTTCCAGACTCTACAGTCATCGGAGTACTCTCATGCACCTGGAAACAATGAGACAAAGGTGAAATGAGAACATTTGCACAATATACACAAGAAGAAAAGAGGGGAATAGTTAAAAGAGGGTATGATAATTTACTACCTCTCTTGCATCCATCCCACTCTCAGACTCCACAAATATCGGAGCAACTTCATCAGACTCCATAGTCATCGGAGCAACCTCACTCACCTAAAAACAATGCAACAAGGGCAAAGATTGGAATGCTTGCACAATTTAAACAAAATAATAAAGGCATAAAAAATGACATAAGGGAAGTGGGTACCCTTATACACTGTACCTGAATAACGCTCTGCATAATGGTTAAAGGAGGAGGTCTGGGGGCTCCCACAGGGGCCGCCACACTGGCCGATGCTCCTGTAGGGGCTGTCTCAGCGACTAGTGCTTCTAAAGAGGTGGCCTCAATCTCGGGTGATCCTAATGATCCTAAAGAGGCTACCTCAACCTCAATCTCAGTAAACAATGCTCCTAAAGAGGCTATCTCAACCTCAGGCGCTACCGGAAGAACAACCTCAGCAACGAAAGTCGCAATGGACAGGCGAGGCTACGGAGGAAAAGAAGTGGCAAGAGTTAATAAATCACCTATCTCATGAATAAAAAATATCTCAATTAAAAAGGGGAGAGGGAAATTACTCAATGGCACAATAAAGATAGATACCTAAAGGGGCACGATAACAGGGAAATCGAGCCCGTGTATACGGGGGTGCTGAAGAGACAATAGTAGGAACCGCCATCGAAATAGCACCAAGGGATAACTGCAACAAAAGAGAAAGAGGGATATGATAAGTACAGACTGGATAGAGAATAAATCTACAACTAAGAAAATATGAAAATACCTGGGCCCCATCCAGAGGGGAAGAGCGGAAAAGGATGGTTGGCGCAACAGGGGCTGTGCTGATAGCCTGCAAAGAATGCAAATGTGTTATTCATCACATGTTCGAAGGAAAAGAGATTCCATGTTCTAGTCGAAAAGGCCTAACCTGAAGTGTGGGATCACTAGTTGAGGCCACATTAAATATTGGGCCGCGAGAAATTGCCTGAACCAAGGGTCTGCTGTCCATAAATATGCGAACTCGGGGGATAGAAATCCTCCCCGAAGAGGACAAACCGGAGATAATATCATCAGGTAGAGGGAAGATTCCTTCCCTGAGAAGAAAATCCAAAAGATGTTAGGACCTGCTACTGAAAGGAAACAAGCATTCAAAAAACTAATACATACCTTAGATAAGGGGGTGACCAAGGGCTCAACTGTAGAAGTGTCCACCGCCAAAATAAGAGAAGATGAAGTGACATCGCCAGAAGGCACGCCCCCTACACATTGTAAATGTATAAGTAAAAGGAATAAATAAAGAGAAAAGGTCACAATGAAAGTTTTTGAAAATGGGGGGGGGGGAGGGGGGAGCATACCTGAGTCGAAGAAGAAGTCACAAAAGTGGTCCTGGTGCCGGTAAGGTGCACAGATAAAAGTTATAGGGAAAATCCAACATACACAACCAAAATGTAATTGGCAGATTAACAAATTACATTAGATGGTAAAAGAAATAAGGAGATGACAAACCTCTCTAAAAAGGCCTCGGGAAGAAACGAGCATGGAATTCCTCTCCCACTGAAAAGACGTCAGTCGTAGCGGGGGAAGAGGAGAACTATTTGCCTATATGGAAATGACCTGCAAAATATGACATAATACTTTCCTTAACAAATAAAATAATGAGGGGGAAGAAATAAAATCATATACATCAAATTTCCAACGAAGGGGAACACTTTCCGCAGCAGGGCGCGTAGTCTATCCATAAGGGAGATATTGGGTGGTGGGGATAACTCCCCCAGAAGAATGGGATTCCTCATCATCACTAGAAGACTCTCTCGAGGCTGATAACAAAGAATAAGTGTCAGTAGTGCTTTTTCTATGGAAACCCAGGTCGCCCATATCACCCAAAGAAGAACTATGGTCGTTATAGGAAGGCGTGCTTCCATAATCATGTAGTTCCTCTTCCAATGAAGGGGAGGGAGATCCAGTTGGTGAAACTCTGAGAGAACTAGTTCCACTAAGTAAAGAATGCCATGATATAGTACCTTCTGTAATGGGAATAGATGCGACCCGCGCCTCCTGGGAAGAAAGGCCCGATGCTCCGTAACCATTCTTTTATATGTCTCCTCCACGCCAAGATCATCAGTATCGGAATCTTGGTCCACTATGGCAGAACCAGACACGGCATCACCATTTACTTTCTTCTTCTTTGCAGCCCGGGTCCTTATAGGAGAAGGGGGAGTAGAAGCGGTAGTATCAGGAACAAAATTAGATACATCTGTGTCGGTGTGCTTCCTTTTGCTTGCGGTAAAAGTGTTCACTTTCCCTCTGCTTTTTGGTTGACTTCTAGACTTCACAGGGGGAAATTCAGCCGGCAGGGCCTGAAGTGACTCGTCGAGAAGAGGCTTAACTAAAATGGGAATGGCCCGCTCCAAGGGTGGCATAGAAGTGGTGCTGAGAAATCAAAGATCTTTCTGCGTCTGCCTGACCAAAAACTGGGTTTTGGTATATTTAATTGGGTTGGTCTCAACAACTACACATTCTCGGATAAGACGAACCTGCTGCTGCCAAAGAAGGAACCAAGATGAAGTAAACAAAGTATGATAATCGCAGGGAGGCACATAGAGACCCCCTAAACCGCTGAGCCTACGGAACAATCCCCGAAGAGTGAAGCTAGTGCACTCCTCTGAAAACGCCTCAGAAGGATCGCTGTAGGTATGAAGTGGAGGGATGTGAATGCCCTGATCATAGCCAAACTGTCATCTTGCCCTCTCGGGATGATAGGATTCAGCACACGGACCCAACTCGGTCCAAGAAGGGAGGTGGCATGGTAAGATCATAGTCACCACATTAATATGAGGATAGGTGGAAACAGACCCCACTGTTGAAGGGCAATAGAAGGTCTCGCCATCGCGAGGGAAAGAAAGCCAGCTGAAAGTTCCCCCAGGGCGCTTGGTATAAGGCTGAAACTAAAACTCCTCAATATCATCAATCAATATTACCAAAGATTTCTTCGAAATTTTCTTGTGCCATCGGAGAAGTCGCGCAGCATCGCTATGACAAGCGTGAGTCCCTAGAGTAAAGTGAGGGAAGTGCTCAAATAAAAAGGCCATCAAGAGAGAGAAATTTTCATAATTAGCAACATTATACCGACCGTAAGACCTATCTACATCTATATGTTCTCGATCCATCCAGGTGTAAAGGAACCCAAAGTCAAGGCGGCCATAGGTATTGACCTACCACGTGATAACCGTACATCCAATCCAAAAAGAAATTTACGAGGGGAATATTCAGGCTTACCTGGAAGAAGGAACTGAGCCAGAAATGTAACCAAGAAAGCGGCCAAATGTGAAGGAGAGTGGAGCTTGGGACCATCCCGGGTTCTAGGGGCTACGCGAGAAGTCTCCCTCTTCTGCAACTTCTCGAAATCTCTAAACCAGTACCTTTGCCATTTGGCAAAGGAATGCTTGGAATGACCAATTATATTTATAGCTACATACTTTGAGCACTCACTGAGAGATGACTGTAGCTCCCCAACCATCTCCTGCTCTAAAGAATCCTCGCATTCATCAGAAAAAACCTGTTGCCCAAAGAAAGGAAGAGCATAAAATTCACATACATCCTCTAGAGTGATAGTAAATTCACCCCAGCCTATGACAAATGTGTGGGACTCCATACTCCATCGAGACAATAAAATATTGAGTGAAGAAATATGCTTAGATATGGTGCAGGACTTCAGGCTGCTGACGGAGGTAAAAAGGCCCACCTCCCTAAGAATAGCCACATAATCAGGAATGCTCACAACATAGTCAACCCAGCTAGCCCACTCCTCCGTGGGACCCCCCGTAGCTTTAGCTTCAACATTAGAATAAGGAAAGTCACCGCGATCGACTCGGACTCGGAGACTGGAGTATGGAGAAATAGTAGGGAAATCAGTAGACTCACTTAACCCCACATGAGGGCTCTCAAGAACAGTATTAGAAAATTTTTCCTCAAATTCGGAAAGAGAGACCATGAATTTTTCAGCTGGACCGAAAAAAGGAGCATGACAGTAAGTGCTAAAATCCATCCCTTAGCGAATGCGCATGTAGTCCTTCCATGCCTGAGAAGAGGATGACGTAGCTGAAGAACTACTAAGAGTCATTGGCTCAAGAAAAGAACTCCTCGGCATAGATACTCCGAGTGAGGAACCCTGGGTGTCCCCCACCGAAAAAAAAGAAGTGGAAGTGGAAGCCCCGGTAAAAATGCCACATTACGAGGGACCCTCGACGCGACATGAGGTCTAGATACCCACACTTGAAACAAATTGTAAATTACCTATTTCCCCAAAATGCATCATGATAAGTCGAGGAACCGTCGACAACGCATGGGGTCGAGACACCCCCAACCACCGACATTTCATGCAGCGAGGAACCACTACCAATTTCAGCAGATGTCGTGACACCCCCTTACAACATAGTGGGGATCGAGACACCCTCATGAAGAATACCAGACGCCAATGACATTTCTGGCAAGGAACCACTACCAATTCCAGCAGATATCGAGACACCCCCTACCAATATAGTGGGGATCGAGACACCCTCATACAGAATACCAGGCGCCAATAACATTTCTAGCGAGGAACCCATGGTCATGATCTTCCGTGAGGAACCCGTAGCCAAAGGGGGTCTCGCGGATCCTACTTGGAGTATCGACGAGGATCCCCAAACAATACCCCTCGTCAGCGAGAAACTAGTGATATCAGAACCCTCAGCCACGGGCACAGAACCAACGCGCGAGGAACCCACAACAGAGTCCAAGGTCGAGATACCCCAACCCAAACCAACTTGTAAATTTTCAGAACCCAAGGTCGAGATACCCCCACCCAAAGTAACTTGGGTGTTTGCAGAATCCAATGTAATCTGCGAGGAACCCTCGGACGTGGGGTCCAACCGCGGCGAACCCTTAGTAGCAGCCATATTAAACGAGATACCCTTTTCTCCAAACAAAATGCCACTGGTTGAGACCGCCCTAGCTGTCATCAAAGGTTCGGTCGAGGAATCGCAAAACAATAAGGAATTAAATGAAACCGTACCTTTCCAAGTAGCCATCTGATGGGCAGCAGAAGAAACCATAAAAAAACCTTACTCGCTGAGAGAAATGGCAAGGAGCCCATGAGGGTTCTCGACCCAAAATCAGTACCATCGACCGATGGAGAAGACACAGGGTGCCTAGAAAAAGCATCGGTGACACCAATAAAACGCGACCAGAGGTCACCGGCGACCATAGTACTAAGGGCCGGGGCAGTGGGGATGGGCAATGAAGAAGGTATGGAGCCAAGTGTTAAGTGAGCTATAGGGGTGTTCATATTTGAAGAAGTATTTGATGGATTAAAATCCATTAATGAAGTATCGAAAAAAAGCCAGAGCAAAAAGATTAGAGGCTATGGTGTTTAAATTCCTTTTCTCTCACTTTCTCTCACTACAAACCTAAAGACCCTATGGGGGTTTTGAAGAAGATGAAAGAGCTCAAGAAAAAGGCCTTATGTGTTTTACAATAAAGTGGGAAAACGTGCAGGAAGGCAAAAAGGTGATGACCTTTTTTCCCAAATGATGAGATGATAGTTCCCACACTCACGCGTGGGTTCTCAAAAATTAAAAACCTCGGATGAAGGGACACCGCACTTAATGATCCTAGGGTCCCTAAAAAAAACACACACACACACAAAAAGAAAAAATATATATATATATATATATATATATATATATATATATATATATATATATATATATATATATATATATATATAATTATTGAAATTGACTTTATGGCATACAAAGTTTTTTTGGTCTACCCAACCCAAAAAACATTGCACGAGGGGCTAATGTAGAAGGGTGTCTACCTATAAAAAAATACTTTTTTTTTTTTATTATTAGAGACATTTGAGAGGTGACCCACAAGGGCCACTGCAGAAGTCCAAGATTGAGAAGGGCCACCACAGAAATGTCATTCGAGAGGTGCTACTGTAGGGGTCACTGCAGAAACGACATTTGAGAAGTGCCCCGCAAAGGGTCACTACAGAAATGTCATCCGAGAAGTTCCACTATAAGGGTCACTGCAGAAATGACATTCGAGAGGTGCCCCACAAAGGCCACCGCAAGGGTCGCCGCAGAAATGTCATTCGAGAGGTGCCACTGCAGGGGTCACTGCAGAAAATGACATTTGAGAAGTGCCCCACAAAGGGTCACTGCAGAAATGTCATCCGAGATGTGCCACTACAAGGGCCACTATAGAAATGACATTCAAGAGGTGCCCCACAAGGGCCACTGCAGAAGTCCAAGATTGAGAAGTGCCACAACAAGGGTCACTACAAAAATGTCATTCGAGAAGTGCCACTGCAAGGGTCACTGCATAAATGACATTCGAGAGGTGCCCCGCAAGGCCCACTGCAGAAGTCCAAGAATGACAAGAGTCACCGCAAAAATGTCATTCGAGAGGTGCCATCGCAGGGGTCACTGCAGAAATAACATTTGAGAAGTGACCCGCAGAGGGTCACTATAGAAATGTTATCCGAGAAGTGCCACCACAAGGGTCCCGACAGAAACTCATATTGAGAAGGAACCCACCCAGGATCCCGACATAAACTCATATTGAAAAGGAACCCACCCAGGGTCCTGGCAGAGACTCATATTGAGCAGGAACCCCCAGGGTCCCGGTAGAAACTCATATTGAAAAGGAACTCACCCAGGGTCCCGGTAGAAAGTTATATCGAGAAGGAACCCCTAGGGTCCCGGCAGAAACTCATATTGAGAAGGAACCCTCAAGGTCCCTTAACAATAGAAAATGTCAGGGCGAGGAGCAGTCAAGGTCCTCCCCCCCCCAGCTTCCAGAAAAATAGGACAGGATGAGGGAGTGGCTATCATGAGCAACTCCTCATCATGAAACGTCATTCTTTAAAAGAACAATAGTATTAACACTTTTCTTTCTTATACAGGTATCCTAGTTGAGAAAGCAGGGTTCAAATAGGCCAGTTGGGACCTCTTGGGAGTTTTTGGCTTGGCGGCTGAGGGACAATGTGTGTTGAGCAAGATCAACCACTTAGCACTATAGGATTGAGAGAATACTAGTAGGAAGACCTAGAAGTCACTCAAGACTACACACAATTCACACTTAGTCACAAGTAAAGTGAGCAGCCAAAGAGCTGGCTGCTCACAAGGAACAAACTCTTTATAAAAAAAAATGACTTTTCCAGAAGAGGGGGTCCTCGAGGTCCTTCTCAAGAAAAAAAACAATAATTTTATAAGAGAGGGGTCCGTAAGGCCTCCTCTCTTAAGATTTACAAAAATTGCACCACAAGTTACTGTTTCAAAAGATATTTACAAAATCAGATATCTTGTCTTCATTAGGAGACATATGTGTTTTTTGACTTTGGTTGGCGCCAGGTGGCGCCTGCAGGAGGGGACATGCAGGGCTGTCTACAGGTAGGGACAAATGGTACACTTCAGACATTATTCCACACCAACCCTCTCAATTTTGGTGCCCAAAAATGCTAACTCCACCCTAATGCCCAAGTATAAATAGACCTCTGGGCAAGGTCAATAGAGAGACAATTTTGAAATTTCACTCTTACTCTGCCAAAACCACACCAAACATACCCTGTATTCTCTCCTTGATCATTCTCTTAGTGGCGAGTGCCTTGTTCTTTCACTCCCCACTGACAGCCATCATTCTCAGGTGCTTCCCTTGAGAAAATTACTATTTTTGCTATGAAAGTTCATCTTCTTGCAGGGAGTGAGTTGAAGCTTGAGTTCCATTGTTTCCAGAAGGAGAAGTTTTCTTGACAAGTTGCACCAGAAGACCTTACAGACAGTGTCCATTGGAGTGGGTCACGCCTCACCCTTTCGAGTTATTCATAGACCCCAGTCTCACTACCCTCCTAAAGGGGGCTATTTTGAGTTCTGACACTCTAATGCCAAATTTTAAGACTATGACTAGATATTGTCAAATTATCATCGTATTCTCAAACTGCGAGTAACATGATCGCGCGGTCAGTTCTTATGAGGTGCACTGGTCCCATGCGAGGTATTGGTGCCTCTCACGGGGCAGCTTGGGAGCTGTTTTGAGTTTTCTTACGCTGACGCCAAGTTTTAAGCCGAAGTCTAGATATTGTCAAATTATCATCGTATTCTCAAACCGTGAGTAACATGATCGCGCGGTCAGCTCCTACGAGTTACATTGGCCATGTGCGAGGTATCGGTGCCTCTCACGGGGTCGCTCGGGGGCTGTTTCGAGCTTTCACACTTTGACGCCAAGTTTTAAGCTAAATTATACATATTTTCAAATAATCATCACATATTCAAATCGGGAGTGCCGCGTTAGTTTCTACGAGTTACATTCGTTACGTCCGAGGTGCTGGTGCCTCTTACGGGGCCGTTTGGGGGTTGTTTCGGGTTTCCCACCTCTAGCGCCATGCTTTTATGCCTAACTCTAGATATTTCTGAATTATCATCGTATTCGCAAATTGAGAGTACCTTGATCTCATAATCAGTTCCTACGAGTTAGATTAGTCCCGTGCGAGGTGTTGGTGCCTCTCACGGGGCCGCTCGAGGACTGTTATAAGTTTTCGGACGTTGACGCCAAGTTTTAAGCCTAAATTCAGATATTTTCAAATTACCATCATATTCTCAAACTGCGAGTACCGTGATCGCGCGGCCAATTCCTTCGAGTTACGCTGGTCCCGTACGAGGTGTCGGTTCATCTCATGGGACTGCTCGGAGGTTGTTTTGAGTTTTCGCACTCCGTAGCCAAGTTTTAAGACTAGGTCTACATATTTTAAAATAATCATCCTATACTCAAACTGGGAGTATCGTGATCGTGCAATAGGTTCCTACGAGTTATATTGGTCCCTTACGAGGGGTTAGTGCTTCTCACGGGACCCTTCCAGGGCTGTTTCGGGGTTTTAAGCTAAGTCTAGATATTTCCAAATTATCATCGTATTCTCAAATCGGGAGTACCATGATTGCACAATCAGTTCCTACGAGTTATATTGGTCCCGTGCGAGGTATTTGTGCCTCTCAAGGGCCCCTCCGGGGCTGTTTTGAATTTTTGCACACTGACGCCAACTTTTAAACCTAAGTCTAGATATTTTCAAATTATCGTATTATTCTCAAACCATTAGAACAGTGATCACGCTGTCAATTCCTACGAGTTACATTGGTCCCGTGCAAGGTGTTGGTGCCTCTCACGGGGCGACTTGGGGGTGAGTTTTCGCACGCTAACGTCAAGTATTAAGCCTAAATCTAGATATTTTAAAATTGTCGTTTATTCTCAAATCGAGAGTACCGTGATCGCGCGTTCAGTTCCTATGAGTTACATTGGTCTTATGCGAGGTATTGGTGCCTCTCATAGGCCCATTTGGGGGTTATTTCGAGTTTTCTTTCGCTAATGCCAAGTTTTAAGCCTAAGTCTAGATATTGTCAAATTATCATCGTATTCTCAAACCACGAGAATCGTGATCGCGCAGTCAGTTCCTACAAGTTACATTGGTGAGGTGTCGGTGCCTCTCATGGGGTCGCTCTGGGGCTGCTTCGTGTTTTCGTACTATGATGCCAAGTTTTCAGGTTAATTATACATATTTTTAAATAATCATCGTATACTCAAACCGAGAGTATCGTGATCGCGCGGTCAGTTCCTACATTTTACATTGATCCCGTGCCTGGTGTTGGTGCCTCTCACGGGGCCGTTTCGGGGCTATTTCAGGTTTCCCACCTCTAGCGCCATGTTTTGAGCCTAAGTCTAGATTCTTATGAATTATCGTCATATTAACAAACTTGGAGTACCATGATCACGCGGTCAGTTCCTATAAGTTACATTGATCCCGTGCAAGGTGTTGGTGCCTCTCACGGGCCGCTCGGGGGCTGTTTTGAGTTTTCGCACTCTAATGCCATGTTTTAAGCCCAAGCTAAGATATTGTCACACTGTTGTCATCTTTTCAAACCGCGAGTGACATGATAGCACGGTCAGTACCTACAAGTTACAATGGTCCTGTGCGAAGAGTTGGTTCCTCTCACAGGGCCGCTCGGGGGTTGTTGTGAGTTTTCGCACTCTAATGCCCAGTTTTAAGCCTATATCTCGATATTGTCAAATTATCATCGTATTCTCAAACAGCAAGTCTAGTGAATACGCGATCATTTCCTTCGTGGTACACTGGTCCCGTGCGAGATATTCATGTCTCTCATGGGCCTGCTCAGGGGCTTCTTCGAGTTTTCTTATGTTGACGCTAAGTTTTAAGCCTAAGTACAGATATTGTGGAATTATCATCATACTCTTAAATCGACAGTATAGTGATCGCACGATCAGTTCCTACGAGTTACATTGGTCCCATGTGAGGTGTTGGTGCCTCTCTTGGGGCCATTCGGGGATTGTTTTGGGCTTCCCACCTCTAGCGCCATGTTTTTAAGCCTAAGTTTAGATGTTTTCGAATTATCTTCATATTCTCAAATCAGGAGTACCGTGATCACGCGGTCAGTATCTATGAGTTACATTGGTCCCATACGAGGTGTCAGTTCCTCTCAACGAATTGCTCGGGGGCTGTTTTGAGTTTTCGCACTTCGTAGCCAAGTTTTAAGCTTAAGTCTACATATTTCAAATAATCATCGTATACTCAAACTGGGAGTATCGTGATCGTGCGGTAGGTTCCTACGAGTTACATTGGTCCCGTACGGGTGGTTGGTGCCTCTCACGGGGTCCTTCGGGGGCTGTTTCGGGTTTTTAAGCCTAAGTCTAGATATTTCCAAATGATCATCGTATTCTCAAATCGGGAGTACCGTAATTACGCAGTCAGTTCCTACGAGTTACATTGGTCTCGTGTGAGGTATTTGTGCCTCTCAAGGGGCCGCTCCGGGGCTGTTTCCAGTTTTTGAACCCTGACGCCAACTTTTAAACCAAAGTCTAGATATTGTCAAATTATCATATGATTCTCAAAACTGCAAGAACAGTGATCGCACGGTCAATTCTTACGAGTTACATTGGTCCCGTGCGAGGTGTTGGCTCCTCTCACAGGGCCGTTCGGGGGCTGTTTCGGGTTTCCCACCTCTTGCGCCATATTTTTAAGCCTAAGTCTAGATATTTCCAAATTATCATCGTATTCGCAAATCGAGAGTACCGTGATCGCACGGTCAAAACCTACGAGTTACATTAGTCCCGTGCGAGGTGTGGGTGCCTCTCACGAGGCCGTTCGGGGGTTGTTTTGAGTTTTCGCACTCTAACGCCTAGTCTTAAGCCTAAGTCTAGATATTGTTAAATTATAATTGTATTCTCATATTGTGTGTACCATGATCGTGCGGTCAGTTACTACGAGTTATATTTATCCCGTGTGAGGTGTTGTTGCCTCTCACGGGGCCGCTCGGGGGCTCTTATGAGTTTTCGAATGCTGACGCCAAGTTTTAAGCCTAAATCTAGATATTTTCAAATTATCATCGTATTCTCAAATCGCGAGTACCGTGATTGCGAGGTCAATTCCCACGAGTTACATTGGTCCTGTACGAGGTGTCGGTTCCTCTCACGGGACTGCTCGGGGGCTATTTTGAGTTTTCGCACTCCGTAGCCAAGTTTTAAGCCTAAGTCTACATATTTTCAAATAATCATCGTATTCTCAAACTGGGAGTACCATGATCATGCGGTAGGTTCCTACGAGTTACAGTGGTCCCGTACGAGGGGTTGGTGTCTCTTACGGGGCCGTTCGGGGGCTATTTCGGGTTTTTAAGCCTAAGCCTAGATAATTCCAAATTATCATCGTATTCTTAAATCGGGAGTACCGTGATCACACTGTCAGTTCCTACAAGTTACATTGGTCCCGTACGAGGTATTTGTGCCTCTCGAGGGGCCACTCCAGGGTTGTTTCAAGTATTTGCAGGCGGATGCCAACTTTTAAACCTAAGTCTAGATATTGTCAAATTTTCATTTTATTCTCAAACCGTGATAACAGTGATTGCGCCGTCAATTCCTACGAGTTACCTTGGTCCCGTGTGAGGTGTTGGTACCTCTCATGGGGCGACTTGGGGGCTGTTTCGAGTTTTCGCACGCTGACGCCCAGTTTTAAGCCTAAATCTAGATATTTTAAAATTATCGTCGTATTCTCAAACCGCGAGTACCGTGATCGCGCGTTCAATTTCTACGAGTTACATTGGTCCTGTGTGAGGTACTAGGGCCTCTCACAGGCCCATTTGGGGGCTATTTCGATTTTTCTTTCCCTGATGCCATGTTTTAAGCCTAAGTCTAGATATTGTCAAATTATCATCGTATTCTGAAACCGTGGGTACCATGATCGAGCAGTCAGTTCCTACCAGTTACATTGGTCCCATGCTAAGTGTCGGTGCCTCTCGCGGGGCCGCTCCAGCGCTGCTTCGTGTTTTCGTACTATGATGCCAAATTGTCAGCCTAATTATACATATTTTTAAATAATAATCGTATACTAAAATCGAGAGTACGGTGATCGCGCAGTCAGTTCTTACGAGTTACATTGGTCCCGTGCGAGGTATTTGTACCTCTCATGGGGACGCTCCGGGGCTGTTTCAAGTTTTTGCACGCTGACGCCAACTTTTAAACCAAAGTCTAGATATTGTCAAATTATCATATGATTCTCAATCTGCGAGAATAGTGATCGCACGATCAATTCCTTCGAGTTACATTGGTCCCGTGCGAGGTGTTGGTGCCTCTCACTCGGCCGCTCGGGGGTTGTTTCAGGTTTCCCACCTCTAGCACCATATTTTAAGCCTAAGTCTAGATATCTCTTAATTATCATCGTATTCGCAAATCGAGAGTACATTGATCGCGCGGTCAGTAGCTACGAGTTACATTGGTCTCGTGCGAGGTGTGGGTGCCTCTCACGAGGTTACTCGGGGGCTATTTTTAGTTTTCGCACTCTAACGCCAAGTCTTATGCCTAAGTCTAGATATTGTCAAAATATAATCGTATTCTTATATTGCGTGTACCATGATTGCACGATCAGTTCCTACGAGTTATATTAGTCCCGTGTGAGGTGTTAGTGCCTCTCACGGGGCTGCTGAGGGGATGTTATGAGTTTTCACTTGCTGACGCCAAGATTAAAGACTAAATCTAGATATTTTCAAATTATCATTGTATTCTCAAAGAACGAGTACCATGATTGCGTGGTCAATTCCAACGAGTTACATTGGTTCCGTACGAGGTGTCGGTTCCTCTCACGGGACTGCTCGGGGGCTGCTTTGAGTTTTCGCACACTGTAGCCAAGTTTTAAGCCTAAGTCTACATATTTTAAAATAATCATTGTATTCTCAAATTGGGAGTACTGTGATCGTGTGGTAGGTTCCTACGGGTTACATTGGTCCCATACGAGGGGTTGATGCCTTTCACGGGGCCAATCGGGGGCTGTTTCAAGTTTTTAAGCCAAAGCCTAGATATTTCCAAATTATCATCCTATTCTCAAATCGGGAGTACCATGATTGCGCAGTCAATTCCTATGAGTTAAATTGGTCCCGTGCGAGGTATTTGTGCCTCTCAAGGGGCCGCTCGGGGGCTGTTTCGAGTTTTTGCACTTGGACGCCAACTTTTAAACCTAAGTCTAGATATTGTCAAATTATCGTATTATTCTCAAACCGTGAGAACAGTGAATGCGCGGTCAATTCCTATGAGTTACGTTGGTCCCGTGCGAGGTGTTGGTGCCTCTCATAGGGCGGCTTGGGGGCTATTTCGAGTTTTCACACGATGATGCCAAGTTTTAAGCCTAAATCTAGATATTTTAAAATTATCGTCATACTCTCAAACTGCGAGTACCGTGATCGAGCGTTCAATTTCTACGAGTTACATTGGTCCTATGCGAGGTATTGGGGCCTCTCACAGGCCCATTTGGGGGCTATTTCGAGTTTTCTTTCGTTGATGCCAAGTTTTAAGCCTAAGTCTAGATATTGTCAAATTATCATCCTATTCTCAAACCGCGTGTACCGTGATCACGCGGTCAGTTCCTACCAGTTACATTGGTCTCGTGCGAGGTGTCAGTGCCTCTCGCGGGGCCGCTCTGGGGATGCTTCGTTTTTTCGTACTATGATGCCAAGTTGTCTGCCTAATTATACATATATTTAAATAATCATCGTATACTCAAACTGAGATTACTGTGATCACGCGATCAGTTCCTACGAGTTACATTGATCCCGTGCCAGGTGTTGATGACTCTCACGGGGCTCTTCTGGGGCTATTTCAGGTTTCCCACCTCCAGCGCCATGTTTTTAAGCCTAAGTCTAAATTTTTTCAAATTATCATCATATTCTTAAACATGGAGTACCATGATCGCACGACCAGTTCCTATGAGTTACATTGATCCCGTGCGAGGTGTTGGTGCCTCTCACGGGGCCGATCGGGGGCTGTTTTGAGTTTTTGCAGTCTAACGCCACGTTTTAACCCCAAGCTAAGATATTGTCACATTATTGTCATCTTTTCAAACCTCGATTACCATGATCACGCGATCAGTACCTACAAGTCACATTGGTCTTGTGAGAGGAGTTGGTGCCGCTCACGGGGCCGCTCGGGGGTTGTTGTGAGTTTTCGCACTCTAATGTCAAGTTTTAAGACTATGTCTTGATATTGTCAAATTATCATCGTATTCTCAAATCGCAAGTACAGTGAATACGCGATCATTTCCTACGAGGTACACTGGTCCCGTGCGAGGTATTCGTGCCTCTCACGGTCCCGCTCGGGGTCTGCTTCGAGTTTTCTTACGCTGATGCCAAGTTTTAAGCCAAAGTCTAGATATCATAAAATTATCATCGTACTCTTAAACCGATAGTACAGTGATCGCGCGATAAGTTCCTACGAGTTACATTGGTCCCATGTGAGGTGTTGGTGCCTCTCCTGGTGCCGTTCGGGGGTTGTTTCAGGTTTACCACCTCTAGCGCCATGTTTTTAAGCCTAAATCTTGATATTTTAAAATTATAATCATATTCTCAAACTGTGAGTACCGTGGTTGCGCGGTCAATTCCTACGAGTTACATTGGTCCCGTACGAGGTGTCGGTTCCTCTCACGGGACTGCTCGGGGGCTGTTTTGAGTTTTTGCACTCTATAGCCAAGTTTTAAGCCTAAGTCTACATATTTTCAAATAATCATCGTATTTTCAAACTGGGAGTACCGTGATCGTCCGGTAGGTTCCTACGGGTTACATTGGTCCCGTACGAGGGGTTGGTGCCTCTCACGGGGCCCTTCGGGGGCTATTTTGGGTTTTTAAGCCTAAGTCTAGATATTTCCAAATTATCGTCATATTCTCAAATCGGGAGTACCGTAATCGCACAGTCAGTTCCTACGAGTTACATTGGTCCGGTGCGAGGTATTTGTGCCTCTCAAGGGGCCGCTCCGGGGCTATTTCAAGTTTTTGCACGGTGACGCCAACTTTTAAACCAAAGTCTAGATATTGTCAAATTATCGTATGATTCTCAAACTGCGAGAATAGTGATCGCGCGGTCAATTCCTACGAGTTACATTGGTCCCGTGCGAGGTGTCTTTGTCTCTCACGGGGCCGTTCGGGGGTTGTTTCGGGTTTTGAAAACGCCCGAGGGGCCCCCAATTTTAATTTCAAAAGTCTTTTTATACTTTATATCAATTTCCTTGTTAAATAGTTATGCGGAAGCGTTAATTGATGGTTCAATAAAACGAATTAGGAAATTTTAACTTCTTTCAAAATTAAAATTAAACCAAGTGAAATAAATTTAATCCATTAAAACATTTTCACTTAAACATAATTAATCTAAGTCCTAGATTTTGCCTAAGTCATATTTATCGATATTTCCAAATTAGGCCAAACCAGTTTTAATAATAGACTTGAATTAAGTATACATTACCCAAATTTAATTAGCACCAAATTGAATTAAGTGTGACAATTAAAACAAATTTTATCTTGAATTATCCTAACATGCGTTCTAAGTTATTATGCAAGATAAAAGTAAATCAATCACACTACGCCGCGATGTACGAGAAAAAACCCACAATGGGAAAAAACCTCGGACGACCCTAGCCTCAAATCCACAAAGTACGAAATTTATATTTACAAGACAAATGACTTACTTCCTCAACTTGAACCCTCTCAAGCCTTGACGCATATTCTTGTAACCACCTCTTCCTAGAGGATAACCACAGAGCTCCACCGAGATCTCGGACTCACCGATTGGACAATAGGCACACCGTCAACCACACATAGTGCCTTTCACCATGTGACAATGCCGCAGCAAAACTTCTTCTACTTTTAGGGATATAGAAGCAAACCCAAACACTGTCTTCAATTCGGTGTAGAGATAAACCCGGTGCCAAACTCCAAGCGAGATGTATATATATGAACTTGGAAGAAACGAAACTATGGGTGAAAAACGAGAGTGGTAGATGAATTTGTCTTTGAAAATTATCACTCAAAACTTGATCTTTTTCTCTTTATGATTTTTCACTCAAACCACTCTCTAGGAGTTAGAAGATATGAAAAAGATAAATATACAAAAGTTGTTCCCGCACATAGATATTCAACAAAAAGTTAGTGGAGAAACAAGTGGGCAAAGTGGGTAAAAACTGCCAAAAAAATTTCCCGCCTGATATCTCGTTCGAACGAGGCTTCTAACGAAGTTCCAGTGTGAACTCGTTAAAAACTCGTTTGAAATCTCGTTCGAACAGGCATCTCGTTCGAAGGACATTTCGAACGAAGTTCCAGTGTCCAATGGGGAAGCTCCTTGGCAAACTTGTTTGAATGACTTGTGGTTCGAACGACAATCTCGTTCAAATGATACTTCGAATGAACTTACAGAAAGTTACAAAAGTCTCATTTTTAGCCCAGAAACTTTATATACTTTACATAAAAGTTTTACTAGAAATCTTTCTGAAAACAAAACACAGTTTTAAAACCTAACACCGAATAAACTTGTTCCAAGCTCCTATATATATATAAAGTGCATTTGAAAGCGTAAAGTTAATAATTTCCTTTTTATGTAAAACACGAGATGATGCGGAAGCGTATATAAGAGATGGTTCAACAAATAAACAAAGCCGAATTTTAATTTCTTCAAAACAAATTAAAATAAGTTAATCCAAGTCCTAGAATTTGCCTAAGTCATAATTTTCAATTATCCAAAGTTAGGCGAAACCAATTTTAGCAAATGACTTGAATAAACCAAATTTACCCAATATTTAATTTAGTCCCAAATTAAATGAGTGTGATAATTAAACCAAATTTAATCTTGAATTTATTCTAAGCATGCGTTCTAAATTATGATGCAAGATAAAATAAATAATATCACACTACGCCGAGATGTACGAGGAAAAACCCAAGACGGGAAACAACCTCGGACGGCCCTAGCCACAAGTCCACTAGATATGGAATTACAATTACAAGACAGATAGACTTACAACGACTGACTCGATCCCTCTCAAGCCTCGACGCTTCTTCTCGTAGAAACCTCTTCCTAGCGAACAACCTCAGAACACCACCGCGGTCTCGGAATCCACCGATGGGACTTTATATGGTCACCGTCACCCAAGCATGGAGCCTTTCTCCAAGTGGGTAGAATCTTCAACAAAAAGTCTTCTTCTTTGATGGATGTAGAAGCAAACCAAAACTTCTCTTCTTTGAATTCGGTAGAGATAAACCGGTGCCAACACTCCAAGTAAAGATATGTATATAGAACTTGGATAAACAACTATTGGGTGTAAACACTAGAGTGTGTAGGATTTTTCATTAAAGAATAACACTCAAAACTTGATCTTTTTCCTTAAACAAATTTTCTCTCAAAACACTCTCTAGGAGTTTGTATAGTATAAAAAAGATGATTAGAAAAATGTGTTTCCCGCACATATTAAGTCTGGAAAAAGTTGGTTAAAAAACAAGTGGGGAAAGTGGGTAAAAACAGCGAAAAAACTGCTCAAAACTGTTCCCGCTTGACATCTCATTCGAACGAACTTGACTCTCGTTCGAACGAGACTTCTAACGAGCGACCAGACTGAACTCATTAGAAACTCGTTAGATACCTCGTTAGAATGAACAAACTCGTTCGAACGACATATCGAACGACTGACCAGTTTAGGTTCGTTGGCAAACTCATTCGAACGAAACCTGGTTCGAACGACAAACTCGTTCGAACGAAAACCTAGTTCGAACGAAAAAACTCGTTCGAACGAGACTTCGAACGACTTCCAGAAATTTTTTGATAAATTCAATTTTTGGCCCAGAAACTTTGTGTACTTTATTTTAAAGTTTCAATTAAATTATTCTGAAAGTAAAACATGGTTTTTTATTAAACCTAACACCCAATAAATATTGTTCCAAGCTCCTCTATAAATATAATTACATTCATACCTTGGGAGCATGGAACCTTAGATGATGACGTAGAAACAAGGCACGCAAATCAGCATTTTGATGAAGCTTTATATTCTTTGCCGCTACGTCTTCAACACACACTTCATAGGCTTGAGAGTATTACAATAAATCACTAACCTATGAATAAATGTTTTTGTCCGGAATTGAGCCAAAACTACATATGGACTCAATTGGAAATTTGTGTCCTTACAAATCTCCCCCTTTGGCTATTCTGGGACAAAAACCAAAACAAAAATCCTAAAGGGCCGTCAAGCTCACTAGACTCAAAACATAACCCGCCCAAACTTGACTCAACCCAAGGATCAAACGCTTTGCCATTAAACAATGCTGCTTTAGTAGAATACCTGCACACTTAAGAAAACTCATCAAATGCATAGGGAATATCAAAATATAAAATGCAATTAATTAAATTATTCCCCCTAAATTAATTCTCCCCTTTATCAAACACATGACCTACTTAGAAAGACGTCTCCCCCTAAGATAAATCTCCCCCAAACGAAGATACGATAATAATAGGATTAGATACCATTTCTCCCCCTATCATCAGTCTCCCCCTTTTTGTTCAGGAATAGGCAAAGGATAAAGAACTAATAAACACTTTGAAGCTTAAAAGTGTTAAGACATGAAAGCATATGGGCAATTAAAAGCAAGGCAAAGACAAACAAATATCATATATATATGTATATATAGATATAAACACACATATAACACAAAATACAATAAGTTTGCACACTCGTATGGCAAAAATGTGTCATATGGAAACGGAAGTGTAGGGGTGTGAACTAGCAACAATTTAAATTTAGACCCAAAAACTTAATAAACGTTCACGGAGTTCTCATTTGATTGTAAACTTCATCACATTGAAATATAACCTCATGTGACAATATAGATTGAACTCAATGAACAAACATACACAATGCATACAAGCCTAGCATGATGATGATTCTACAAACCAAATAGAGTCATGACATTAAAGAGAAATAGGATAAACGGACATTGTGCAAACCGTTGATATACCATCCAATTCTCCCTCAATGAGCATATATATTTTTTTGTTTTTGAATGAATATATCAAACAAACATAGGCCTTGGCAATTGTTTTCTTTTTAATGCCAAATATTCTGTTTTTAGGCCTTTGGATCACGTATTTATTTTAGATCCAATAAACGGTGGCTTACAATCGCAAAGGATTTAATTCATCCTTTCGGAGCCCTTCCCCGTGCACATTTAGATTTATCATGTTTTCATTTTCACACAAATCTCACATGCAACGGATTTTGACATACACTAGTCCTCCTAGGTCAAAGATATGTAGATGACTAGATTGGTAGGAGAACACCTCAAAAAAGCTCAAATATAACATGTGACATTAAGATTTCAAAAGAGCTCGTGCATGTGTGAATAGAGGCATACAGAAATAGAATCCATTTAAATAATACAAAATCCAACTACTCCATATAAAACATGGTAAAGAACATTTTAAGGATTGAAAATCTAAACCAAAAGTTCTAGCCACATGGGAGCGTAAACGATGGGATTCAAACACAAATATATGCCACATAAAGTGTGTCAAACTAAAATACACACAAAGTAAAATCTTTTTGAGTTTTTATCATTTTTAATCAAAAATAAATATTTACTCAAAAGGACAAACAAAAATCATTTGTTTTTTTCATTAAGTTTAAATGAAATAAATAAAACACAAATGATAAACAAAAATCTTTTTATATTTTTCAATTAATTCAAACACAAAATATAATACAAAAAGATAAACAAGTCATGATTTCTAGCATGAGATATGAAATAAGGCTATGACTAGAAAATGACTAAACAAGCATACATTTAGCATGTGAATATAGCATAAAGTATAAACGCTAAAGTATGCAAACACTAACACATTCATCCTTTAGATTTAGCAAGGGAGGAAGCATGTGTAAGTAAATGAGAATCAAAATCCCTATTTTGTAAGGCAACCAAGTCGGATTTCCTAACCCAAATTAATGAAGAATGACTATCTTGGGGTGTAGGAGCTTTAACTACCGTGGTTACTTTACTATGGGATTTTCTAGGAATTTGTTTAAGATCAAAACAATATTTCCTAAGATGACCTTTTCGACCACAAAGTGTACAAGTAAGAACATGTCGAAAAGATTTGCCTAAGGAGTGATCATTAAATGCATTCCTAGTAGATTCTCCTAAAATATTGGTTTGGGCATTATGAGTAAATTCATTACAAGTATTGAAGCCTAAACCACAAGTGTCATTTTTAATTTGGATTGTTCCTAACATTTTATCAAGTTTTTCCAAACGACATTCCAAATCAAATTTGACATTACTAGAATCCTTTAATTTATTTTCCAATTCTAAAATGTTAGATTCTAGTAAAAAATTACTCTCTTCAAAAGCAAGAAGCTCCTTTTTCAAGGATTCCATTAAACTCCTAAGGCTATTTCTTTCGCCTTCTACGTATTCTAGCTTCACACGAAGAGTCCTCTCACGAGTCCTAAGGTCTTCTATTAAGGCACTATCATCAACGACCTTGACACTCTTTCTTAAACAAGCTTCTAACTTCAAATTCGTTCTTTTCAAATTAATAGATTATTTATATAATTCATGAAAAGCATTTTGAAGTTCACTCACATCAACCTCTTCTTCATTTTCACTCTCTCTTTCTTCTCCACTCTCACTATCATTAAAAACAAGGGAATCATGAACAATGACCTTGGAAGTGACATGTGCTATCATGTCATCAATCGATGAGTTCTCATTATCACTCACATGACTAGCCATAAAAGCCACAAAATTTTTCTTAGTGGGGGAATCGGGCTTTTCTTCCTTATCACTATCACTAAGGGTTGCATTATATGCAGTGGGTCGTTTACCCTCTTTCCTTAGTTTAGTGGGGCACTCATAAGCTCGATGGCCATAACCTTCACAACCAAAACACTTGTTAGACTCGTCCCTATCCAAATTGTCATTACTAGGTTTAGGGATACTCTCGGCTTTAGAAATCTTCTCGCTTTTATCATGTCTAGAAGTATCAAATTTCTTAAAATCATTTTTAAATTTATCTTTGTTAAATTTAAGAAATTTTCTAAATTTGCGAGCAAACAACGCCATATCTTCCGAGTCACTTTCACTATCTCTCTCCACTACTTGTTTGACCTCTTTTCGGGCTTTTAAAGCAACACCCTTTTCAATTTTCTTTTCAGTTTTAGAGGGAAACATATCTAGATCATAGGTTTGTAAATCACCTACAAGCTCTTCTAATTTCGTAGAGGCTAAAGTGGGTAAAGAATTTAAAACGGTCACTTTAGGAATAAATCTATCGGGTAGGGACCTCAAAATTTTCTTTACAACACGGTCGTCAGGTATTTTCTCTCCCAAGTTAAAGGATGAATTAACAATATCAGAAAGTCTAGCATAAAATTTGTCAAAAGTTTCTTTTTCATCCATTTTGATAGTTTCAAATTGAGTGGTGAGGTTTTGGAGTTTTGAAGCTTTAACGACACTAGTTCCTTCATGAGTTAATTGTAAAATGTCCCAAGCTTCTTTAGCGGTTTCACACGTCATAATACGTCGGAATTCATCTGGTGCGATAGCGCTAAACAAGGCATTTAAACCTCGGGAATTAAAGTTAGCAAGTTTAAACTCATTTTCAGTCCATCTATCGGCGGGTTTGATGACACGTTCATTTTCAACTAAGTAAGTTGGTGGGGAGTACCCGATAACAACAGACATTCAAACTCTCTCATCGATAGATTTTAGTGCCGATGTCATACGCACTTTCCAATACGCGTAGTTTGAACCATCGAAAATAGGAAATTTTGAAAATGGGGAAAAGTCCATTTTAGCTAAAAATTTAAAAGATCTTAACGAAATAATTTATCGTTTTTGGCTTCGATACCAATTTGAAAGCGTAAAGTTAATAATTTCTTTTTTATGTAAAACACGAGATGATGCGGAAGCGTATATAAGAGGTGGTTCAACAAATAAACAAAGATGAATTTTAATTTCTTCAAAACAAATTAAAATAAGTTAATCCAAGTCCTAGAATTTGCCTAAGTCATAATTTTCAATTATCCAAAGTTAGGCGAAACCAATTTTAGCAAATGACTTGAATAAACCAAATTTACCAAATATTTAATTTAGTCCCAAATTAAATGAGTGTGATAATTAAACCAAATTTTATCTTGAATTTATTCTAAGCATGCGTTCTAAATTATGATGCAAGATAAAATAAACAATATCACACTACGCCGAGATGTACGAGGAAAAACCCAAGACGGGAAACAACCTCGGACGGCCCTAGCCACAAGTCCACTAGATATGGAATTACAATTACAAGACAGATAGACTTACAACGACTGACTCGATCCCTCTCAAGCCTCGACGCTTCTTCTCGTAGAAACCTCTTCCTAGCGAACAACCTCGGAACACCACCGCGGTCTCGGAATCCACCGATGGGACTTTATATGGTCACCGTCACCCAAGCATGGAGCCTTTCTCCAAGTGGATAGAATCTTCAACAAAAAGTCTTCATCTTTGATGGATGTAGAAGAAAACCAAAACTTCTCTTCTTTGAATTCGGTAGAGATAAACCGGTGCCAAAACTCCAAGTAAAGATATGTATATAGAACTTGAATAAACAACTATTGGGTGTAAACACTAGAGTGTGTAGGATTTTTCATTAAAGAATAACACTCAAAACTTGATCTTTTTCCTTAAACAAATTTTCTCTCAAAACACTCTCTAGGAGTTTGTATGGTATAAAAAAGATGATTAGAAAAATGTGTTTCCCGCACATATTAAGTCTGGAAAAAGTTGGTTAAAAAACAAGTGGGGAAAGTGGGTAAAAACTGCTAAAAAACTGCTCAAAACTGTTCCCGCCTGACATCTCGTTCGAACGAACTTGACTCTCGTTCGAACGAGACTTCTAACGAGCGACCAGACTGAACTCGTTAGAAACTCGTTAGATACCTCGTTAGAATGAACAAACTCGTTCGAACGACATATCGAACGACTGACCAGTTTAGGTTCGTTGGCAAACTCGTTCGAACGAAACCTGGTTCGAACGACAAACTCGTTCGAACGAAAACCTGGTTCGAACGAAAAAACTCGTTCGAACGAGACTTCGAACGACTTCCAGAGATTTTTTGATAAATTCAATTTTTGGCCCAGAAACTTTGTGTACTTTATTTTAAAGTTTCAATTAAATTATTCTGAAAGTAAAACATGGTTTTTTATTAATTCTAACACCCAATAAATATTGTTCCAAGCTCCTCTATAAATATAATTACATTCATACCTTGGGAGCATGGAACCTTAGATGATGACGTAGAAACGAGGCACGCAAATCGGCATTTTGATGAAGCTTTATATTCTTTGCCGCTACGTCTTCAACACACACTTCATAGGCTTGAGAGTATTACAATGAATCACTAACCTATGAATAAATGTTTTTGTCCGGAATTGAGCCAAAACTACATATGGACTCAATTGGAAATTTGTGTCCTTACAGCATTCATACCTTAGGAGCATGGAACCATTGTGGTGACGTAGAAACGAGGCACATAAACTCGGCGTTTGATGGAGCTTTATGCTCTTTGCCGCTACGTCTTCAATTAAATACATCATAGGCTTGAAAAGGTAAACTTGAACACTATCCTATGACATATAAGTTTTTGTCCGAAATTGACACAAAAATACATTAAGACTCAATTGGAGAATTGTGTCCTTATAGGTTTCCCACCTCTAGTGCCATATTTTTAAGCCTAAGTCTAGATATTTCTGAATTATCATCGTGTTCGGAAATCGAGAGTACCGTGATCGCGCGATCAATACCTACGAGTTACATTTTTCTCGTGCGAGGTGTGGGTGCCTCTCATGAGGCCGCTCAGGGTCTGTTTTGAGTTTTCGCACTCTAACGCCAAGTCTTAAGCCTAAGTCTAGATATTGTCAAATTATAATCGTATTCTCATACTACGTGTACTATGATCACGCGGTCAGTTCCTACGAGTTATATTAGTCCCGTGTGAGGTGTTGATGCCTCTCACGGGGCTGCTCTGGGGCTGTTATGATTTTTGGCATACTGGCGCCAAGTTTTAATCTAGAATCTAGATATTTTCAAATTATCATCATATTCTCAAAGCGCTAGTACCGTGATTATGCAATCAATACCTACGAGTTACATTGGTCCCGTACAAGGTGTCGGCTCCTCTCACGGGACTACTCGGGGGCTATTTTGAGTTTTCGCACTCCGTAGCCAAGTTTTAAGCCTAAGTCTACATATTTTCAAACAATCATCGTATTCTCAAATTGGGAGTACTGTGATCGTGCGGTAGGTTCCTACGGGTTACATTGGTCCCGTACGAGAGGTTGGTGCCTCTCACGGGGCCGTTCGGGGGTTGTTTCAGGTTTTTAAGCCTAAGCCTAGATATTTCCAAATTATCTTCATATTCTCAAATCAGGATTACCGTGATTATGCAGTTAGTTCCTACGAGTTACATTGGTTCCGTTCGAGGTATTTGTGCCTCTCAAGGGGCCGCTCCGGGACTGTTTCGAGTTTTTAAACGTGGACGCCAACTTTTGAACCTATGTCTAGATATTATCAAATTATCGTATTATTCTCAAATCGTGAGAACAGTGGTTGCGCGATCAATTCCTATGAGTTACGTTGGTCCCGTGCGAGGTGTTGGTGCCTCTTATGGGGTAGTTTGGGGGCTGTTTCGAGTTTTCGCACGCTGACGCCCAGTTTTAAGCCTAAATCTAGATATTTTAAAATTATCGTCGTATTCTCAAACCGCGAGTACCGTGATCGCGCGTTCAATTTCTACGAGTTACATTGGTCCTGTGTGAGGTATTAGGGCCTCTCACAGGCCCATTTGGGGGCTATTTCGATTTTTCTTTCATTGATGCCAAGTTTTAAGCCTAAGTCTAGATATTGTCAAATTATCATCGTATTCTCAAATCGCGAGTACCCTAATCACGCGGTCAATTCCTACCAATTACATTGGTCCCGTGCGAGGTATCGGTGCCTCTCGCGGGGCCGCTCCGGGGCTGCTTCGTGTTTTCATACCATGATGCCAAGTTGTCAGCCTAATTATACATATTTTTAAATAATCATCGTATACTCAAACCGAGAGTACCATGATGGCACGGTCAATTCCTACGAGTTACATTGATCCCGTGCGAGGTGTTGGTGCCTCTCATGGGGTCGTTCGGGTGCTATTTTGGGTTTCCCACCTCTAGCGCCATGTTTTTAAGCCTAAGTCTAGATTTTTTTGAATTATTATCATATTCTAAAACTGGGAGTACCATGATCGCGCGGTTAGTTCCTATGAGTTACATTGATCCCGTGTGAGGTGTTGGTGCCTCTCATGGGGCCGTTCGGCGGCTGTTTTGAATTTTCACACTCTAACGCCACGTTTTAAGCCCAAGTCTAGATATTCTCACATTATTGTCGTCTTTTTGAACCGCAAGTACCATGATCGCACGGTCAGTACGTACAAGTTACATTGGTCCTATGCGAGGAGTTGGTGCCTCTCAGAGGGCCGCTCGGGGGCTGTTATGAGTCTTCGCACTCTAATGCCAAGTTTTAACCCTATGTCTTGATATTATCAAATTATCATCGTATTATCAAACCACAAGTACAGTGAATACGCGGTCATTTCCTAGATGGTACAATGGTCCCGTGCGAGTTATTCGTGCCTCTCTTGGGGCCGCTCGGGGGCTGCTTCGAGTTTTCTTATACTGATGTCAAGTTTTAAGCGTAAGTCTAGACATTGTGAAATTATTGTTGTACTCTTAAACCGATAGTACAGTGAATGTGAGGCCAGTTCCTATGAGTTACATTGGTTCGATGCGAGGTGTTGGTGCCTCTCCTGGGGTCGTTCGGGGGTTGTTTCGGGTTTCCCACCTCTAGCGCCATATTTTTAAGCCTAAGTCTAGATGTTTCTGAATTATCATCGTATTCTCAAGTCAGGAGTACCGTGATCGTGCGGTCAGTATCTATGAGTTACATTGGTCCCGTGCAAGGTGTTGGTGCCTCTCACGGGGCCGCTCGGGTGATGTTTATATTTTTCGCACTCTAACGCCAAGTTTTAAGCCTAAGTCTATATATTGTTACATTATCATCGTATTCTCAAATCGCGAATACCGTGATCGTGTGGTCAGTACCTATAAGTTAAATTGGTCTCACGTAAATTATTGGTACCTCTCACGGGGTGATTTGGGTTTTTTTTTCGAGTTTTTGTACAATGACGCCATATTTTAAGCCTAAGTATAGATATTTTTAAATCATCATCATATTCTCAAACGGCGAGTACCATGATCACGCGGTCAGTTCCTACGAGTTAAATTGATCCGGTGCGAGGTGTCGGTGCCTCTCACGTGGCCACTCGAGGAATGTTTTGAGTTTTCGCACTCTGACGCCAAATTTTAAGCCTACATCTAGATATTGTCACATTATCATCGTATTCTCAAACCGTGAGTACCATGATCGCGTGGTCAGTAGCTACGAGTTACATTGGTCCTATGCGAGGTGTTGGTGCCTCTCAAGGGGCCGATCGGGGGCTGTTTTGAGTTTTTGCACTCTAACGCCAAGTTTTAAGCCTAAGTATAGATATTGTCAAATTATCATCGTATTCTTAAACTGCAAGTAACGTGATCGCGCTGTCAGTTCCTACAAGGTACATTGGTCCCGTGCGAGGTATTGGTGCCTCTCACGGGGCCGCTCGGGAGCCGTTTCGAGTATTCTTATGCTGACACCATGTTTTAAGCCTAAATTTAGATATTATCAAATTATCATCGTATTCTCAAACCGAGAGTACCGTGATCGCGCGATCAATTCCGATGAGTTACATTGGTCCGTGCGAGGTGTCGGTACCTCTAACGGGGCCACTCGGGGGCTTTTTCGAGCTTTCGCACTCTGACGCCATGTTTTAAGCCAAATTATACACATTTTCAAATAATCATCACATACTCAAATCGAGAGTATCGTGATCGTGCAGTCAGTTTCTACGAGTTACACTGATCCAGTGCGAGGTGTTAGTGCCTCTCATGGGGTCGTTCGGGGGTTGTTTTGGGGTTCCACCTCTAGCGCCATGTTTTTAAGCCTGAGTCTAGATATTTCTAAATTATCATCGTATTCTCAAATTGTGAGTACCATTATCACGCAATCAGTACCTACGAGTTACATTGGTCCCGTGTGAGGTGTTGGTGCCTCGCACGGGACCGCTCGAGGTGTTAGTGCCTCTCACGGGGGCTGTTCTGAATTTCCCACCTCTAGCGCGATGTTTTTAAGTCTAAGCCTAGATATTTTGAAATTATCATCGCATTCTAAAATCGGCAGTACCTTGATCACGCGATCAGTTCCTACGAGCTACATTGGTCCCGTGCGAGGTGTTGGTGCCTCTCATGAGGCCGTTTGGGTGTTGTTTCAGAAATTCCCACCTCCAGCGCCATGTTTTTAAGGCTAAGTCTAAATATTTTTAAATTATCGTCGCATTATCAAACTGGGAGTACTATGATCTCGTGGTCAGTTCCTACGAGTTACATTGATCCCGTGCGAGGTGTTGGGGCATCTCACAGGGCCACCCGGGGGCTGTTTTGAGTTTTTGCACTCTAACGCCAAGTTTTAAGCCTAAGTCTAGATATTATCAAATTATCATCGTATTCTTAAACCACGAGTATCATGATCGTGAAATTCATTCCTACAAGTTAAATTGGTTCCGTGCGAGGTGTCGGTGCCTCTCACGGGGTCGCTCAGGTGTTGCTTCGAGTTTTAGCACTCTAACACCAAGTTTAAAGCCTAATTATACATATTTTTAAAAATAACTGTCGTATACTCATACCGGGATTTCCTTGATTGTGCGGTCAGTTCCTATGAGTTACATTGGTCCCGTGCGAGATGTTAGTGCCCCTCACGGGGCCGTTCAGGGGCTATTTCAGGTTTCCCACCTTTAGCGCCAAGTTTTTAAACGTAAATCTAGAAATTTTCGAATTATCGTCTCATTCTCAAATCGGCAGTACCATGATTGCGTGGTAAGTTTCTACGAATTACATTGATCCCGTGCGAGGTGTTGGTGCCTCTCACGGGGCCGCTCGGGGGTTATTTTGAGTTTTCGCACTCTAACGTCAAATTTTAAGCTTAAGTCTAGACATTGTCAAATTATCGTATTATTTTAAAACTGCGAGTACAGTGATCGCGCGATCAATTCCTTCGAGTTACATTGGTCCCGTGCGAGGTGTTGGTGCCTCTCACGGGGCGGCTCGGGGGTTGTTTCGAGTTTTCGCATGTTGACGCCATGTTTTAAGCCTAAATCTGGATATTTGAAAACTATCATCGTATTCTTAAATCGAGAGTATCGTGATCACGCGTTCAGTTACTACGAGCTATATTAGTCCCGTGTGAGGTATTGATGCCTCTCACGGGGCCATTCCTGGGCTGTTTCGAGTTTTCTTTTGCTGATGCCAAGTTTTAAGCCTAAGTATAGATATTTTCAAATTATCATTGTGTTATCAAATCGTGAGTACCCTGATCACGCGATCAATTACTACAAGTTACATAGGCCCCGTGCGAGGTGGTCGTGCCTCTCACGGGGCCGCTCGCGGGCTGTTTTGAGTTTTCGCACTCTAACGCCACATTTTAAGCCTAAGACTAGATAATCACATTATTGTCATCTTCTCAAACTGCGAGTACCGTGATCGCACGGTCAGAACCTATAAGTTACATTGGTCCTGTACGAGGTGTTGGTGCCTCTCACGGGGTCGCTCGGGGGCTGTTTTGAGTTTTCTCACTCTAAAGCCAAGTTTTAAGCCTAAATCTAGATATTGTCAAATTATCATCGTATTCTCAAGTCACCAGTACCATTGAATGCACGATCAGTTTCTACACGATACACTGGTCCCGTCTCAGGCATTTGTGCCTCTCACGGGGCCGCTCGGGAGTTGTTTCGAGTTTTCTTACGCTGACGCCAAGTTTTAAGCCTAAGTCTAGATATTGTAAAATTATCATTGTATTCTTAAACCGAGAGTACAGTGATCGCACGATCAGTTCCTACGAGTTACATTGGTCCCTTGCAAGGTGTTGGTACCTCTCACGGGGCGGCTTGGGGGTTGTTTCAAGTTTTCGTACACTGATGCAAAGTTTTAAGCCTTAGTCTGGATATTTGCAAATTATCATCATAATTTCAAATAGCGAGTACATTGATCGCGCGGTCAATTCCTACAAGTTACATTGGTCCCGTGGAGGTGTCGGTGCCTCTCACGGGGCTGCTCGGGGGCTGTTTCGAGTTTTTGCACTCTAAAGCCAAGTTTTAAGCCTAAGTCTACATATTTTCTTATAATCCTCCTATACTCAAACTGGGAGTACCGTGATCACGCGGTCAGTTCCTACGAGTTACATTGGTCCCGTACTAGGTGTCGGTTCCTCTCACGGGGTTGTTCGGGGCTGTGTCGAGTTTCCCACCTCTAGCGCCATATTTTTAAGCCTAAGTCTAAATATTTCTAAATTATCAGCATACTCTCAAATCGGGAGTACCATGATCGTGTGATCAGTTCCAACGAGTTACATTAGTCCCGTGCGAGGATTCGTGCCTCTCATGGGGACGTTCGGGGGTTGTTTCAGGTTTTTTCACCCTCACGCTAAGTTTTAAGCGTAATTCTAGATATTGTCAAATTATCGTCGTATGCTTAAACCGCAAGTACCATTACCACACGGTCAATTCATACAAGTTACATTGGTCCTATGCGAGGTGCCGATCCCTCTCACGGGGTTGCACGGGGGATGTTTCGAGTTTTCACACTCAGAAGCCAACTTTTAAGCCTAAGTCTACATACTTTCAAATAATCATCGTATACTCAAACAGGGATTACCATGATCGCGCGATCAGTTGCTACGAGTTACATTTATCTCGTACGAGGTGTGGGTGCCTCTCACGGGGCTGTTCAGAGGATGTTTTGGGTTTCCCACCTCTAGCGCCATGTTTTTAAGCCTAAGTGTAGTTATTTCCAAATTATCATCGTATTCTCAAATCGGGAGTACCATGGTCACACGGTCAGTTCTTATGAGTTACATTGATCCCATGCGAGGTATTGGTGCCTCTCACGGGGCCGCTCGAGGGCTGTTTTATGTTCTCGCACTCTAACGCACAATTTTATTCCTAAGTCTAGATATTGTCAAATTTTCATCCTATTCTCAAACTGCGAGTACCGTGATCAAGCGATCAGTTCCTACGGTTTACAATGGTCCCGTGCAAGGTGTTGGTGCCTCTCTTGGGGTCGTTCGAGTGTTGTTTCAGGTTTTCATACCCTAACACCATGTTTTAAGCCTAAGTCTAGATATTGTCAAATTATCATCGTATTCTACAATCGGGAGTATGGTGATCACATAATCATATCCTATGAGTTACATTAGTCCCGTGCGAGGTGTCGGTGCCTCTCACAGGGCCGGTCTGGGGCTGTTTTCGGTTTCTCACCTTTGGCGCCATGTTTTTAAGCATAAGTCTTGATATTGTCAAATTATTATCGTATTATAAAATTGGGAGTACCGTGATCACGCGATCAGTTCCATGAGTTACACTGGTCCCGTGCGAGGTATTGGTGCCTCTCAAAGGGTCGCTCGGGGGCTGTTTCAAGTTTTCTTATGCTGACGGCTAGTTTTAAGCGTAAGTTGAGATATTGTCAAATTATCATCGTATTCTCAAATGTGAGTACTGTGATCACGCGGTCAGTTACTACGAGTTACATTACTCCCGTGTTAGGTGTCAGTGCCTCTCACGGGGCCACTCAGGGGCTCATTCGAGCTTTCGCACTCTGACGCCAAGTTTTAAGCCAAATTATACATATTTTCAAATAATCGTTATATACTCAAACCAGGAGTATTGTGATTGCATGGTCAGTTCCTACGAGTTACATTGGTCTCGTGCGAGGTGTTGGTGCCTCTCCCAGGGCCGTTCGGGGGTAGTTTCGAGTTTCCCACCTCTAGCGCCATGTTTTTAAGACTAAGTCAAGATATTTTTTAATTATCGTCGTATTCTCAAATCAGGAGTACTGTGATCGGGCAGTCAGTACCTACAAGTTACATTGGTCCAATGCCAGGTGTTGCCGTTCAGGGGCAGTTTTGAGTTTTCGCACTCTCACGCCAAGTTTTAAGTCTAAGTCTAGATATTGTAAAATTATCATCATATTCTCAAAACCTGAGTTGAGTGATCGCTCGGTCAGTTCCTACGAGTTACATTAGTCCTGTGCGAGGCCTTGGTGCCTCTCACGGGGCCACTCGGGGGTAGTTTTGAGTTTTCGCACTCTAGCGCCAAGTTTAAGCCTAAGTCAAGATATTGTCAAATTATCGTCGTACTCTCAAACCGCAAGTATAGTGATCGATCAGTCAATTCCTATAAGTTACAATGGTCCTGTGCGAGGTGATGGTGCCTCTCACGGGGGGGACTCGGGGGCTGTTTCGAGTTTTCGCACGTCGACATCAAGTTTTAAGCCTAATTCTAGATATTGTAAGATTATCATCGTATTCTCAAACCGCGTGTACTATGATTGCGCTCTCAGTTCCTACGAGTTACATTGGTCCCGCGCGAGGTGTCGATGCCTCTCACGGGGCAACTCGAGGGCTATTTCAATTTCTTGCACTGTGAAGCCAAGTTTTAACATTAAGTCAACATATTTTCAAATAATCATCGTATATTCAAATTAGGAGAACCGTGATCATGCGGTCAGTTCTTACGAGCTACATTAGTCCCGTACGAGGGGTTTGTGCCTTTCACGGGGACGTTCGAGGGTTGTTTCGGGTTTCCTACCTCTAGCACCATTTTTTAAGAGTAAGTCTAGATATTTCCAAATTATCATCGTATTCTCAAATCAGGAGTACCATGATCACGCGGTCAGTTACTACGAGTTACACTGGTCCCGTGCGAGGTATAGGTGCCTCCCACCGGGCTGCTCAGGGGTTGTTTTGAGTTTTCGCACTCTAACTCCAAGATGTAAGTCTAAGTCTAGATATTGTCAAATTATCATCATTTTCTCAAACCCCGAGTACCGTGATCGCGCGGTCAGTTCCTACGAGTTACATTGGTCCCGTACGAGGTGTTAGTGCCTCTCACGGGGCTGTTCAGGGGCTGTTTCAGGTTTCCCACCTCTAGCGCCATGTTTTTAAGCGTAAGTCTAGAAATTTTCGAATTATCGTCGTATTTTCAAGTCAAAAGTACCATGATTGCGTGGTAGGTTCCTACGAGTTACATTGATCCCGTGCGAGGTGTTGGTGCCTCTCACGGGGCCGCTCAGGGGTTATTTTGAGTTTTCGCACTCTAACGCCACATTTTAAGCCTAAGTCTTGATATTGTCAAATTATCGTATTATTTTAAAACCGCGAGGATAGTAATCGCGCAATCAATTCCTTCGAGATACATTGGTCCCGTGCGAGGTGTTGGTGCCTCTCACGGGGCAGCTCGGGGGTTGTTTCGAGTTTTTGCACGCTGACGTCAAGTTTTAAGCATAAGTCTAGATATTATCAAATTATCGTCATATTCTCAAATTGGGAGTACCGTGATCATGCGGTCAGTTCCTACGAGTTACATTCGTCCCGTGCAAGGTGTTGGTGCCTCTCACGGGGCTGTTCAGGGGCTGTTTCGGGATTCCTACCTCTAGCGCCAAGTTTTTAAGACTAAGTCTAGAAATTTCTGAATTATCATTGCATTCTCAAATCAGCAGTACTATGATTGGGTGTTAAGTTCCTGCGAGTTACATTGATCTCGTGCGAGGTGTTAGTGCCTCTCACAGTGCCGCTCGGGGGTTATTTTGAGTTTTCGCAATCTAACGCCAAGTTTTAAGCCAAAGTCTTGATATTGTAAAATTATCGCCGTATTCTCAAATCGCGAGTACCGTGATTGCATGGTGAGTTCCTACGAGTTACATTGGTTCTGTACGAGGTATTGGTGCCTCTCACGGGGCAATCTGGCGGGTTGTTTCGAGTATTTTCATGTTAACGCCAATTTATAAGCCTAAGTCTAGATATTGTCAAATTATCATCATATTATCAAACCGCGAGTACATTGATCGCGCGGTCAGTTCCAACGAGTTACATCGGTCTGTGCGAGGTGTCGGGGCCTCTCACAGGGCTTCTCTGGGACTGTTTCGAGTTTACGCACTCTGAATCCAAGTTTTAAGCCTAAGTCTACATATTTTCAACTAATCATCATAAAATCAAACTAGGAGTACCGTGATTGGGCGGTCTGTTCCTATGAGTTACATTAGTCCCGTACGAGGTGTTGGTGCCTCTCACGGGGCCGTTCGGGGGCTGTTTTGGGTTTTCCCACCATTAGCGCCATGTTTTTAAGCCTAAGTATAGATGTTTCCAAATTATCATTGTATTGTCAAATCGGGAGTACCATGATCCCGCGGTTAGTTCCTACGAGTTACGTTGGACCCGTGCGAGATATTGGTGCCTCTCACGGGGCCACTCGGGTGCTGTTTTGAGTTTTCGCACTCTAACGCCAAGTTTTAAGCCTAAGTCTAGATATTGTTAAATTATCGTCATATTCTCAAATCGGGAGTACCGTGATTGCAAGATCAGTACCTACGAGTTATATTAGTCCCGTGCGAGGTGTCTGTGCCTCGCACGGGGCTGCTCGGGGGTTGTTTCGGGTTTTCGAACTCTCAAGCCATGTTTTAAGCCTAAGTCCATATATTTTCGACTAATCGTCATATACTAAAACTGGAATACCGTGATCACGCGGTCAGTTCCTACGAGTTACATTGGTCCTGTACGAGGTGTTGATGCCTCTCACGGGGCCGTTCGGGGATTGTTTTGGGTTTCCTAATTCTAGTGCCATGATTTTAAGCCTAAGTCCAGATATTTCCAAATTATCACCGTACTCTCAAATCAGGTGTACCCTGATCACACGGTCAGTTCTTACGAGTTACATTGGCCCGTTAGAGATATTGGTGCCTCTCACAGGGCCGCTCGGATGCTGTTTTGAGTTTTCATACTCTAGCGCTAAGTTTTAAGCCTAAGTCTAGATATTGTTAAATTATCGTCGTATTCTCAAATCGTAAGTACCGTGATCGCGCGGTCAGTTCCTACTAGTAACATTGGTCCCGTGCGAGGTGTTGGTGCCTCTTACGGGGCCGTTCGGGGGCTGTTTCGAGTTTTCATACCCTCACGCCAAGCTTTAAACCTAAGATTAAATATTGTCTAATTATCATCAAATTATCAAACTGGGAGTACCCTGATCGCGCGGTTAGTTCTCACGAGTTACATTGGTCCCGTGCGAGGTGTTGGTGCTTCTCACGGTGCCGGTCGGGAGATGTTTCGGGTTTCCCACCTCTAGCGCTATTTTTTAAGTTTAAATCTAGATATTTCAAAATTATCATCGTATTCTCAAACTGGGAATACCGTGATCATGCGATAAGTTCCTATGAGTTACATTGGTTCGATGCAAGGTGTTGGTGCCTCTCAGCGGGCTGCTGGGGGGTTGTTTCAAGTTTTTGCACACTGAAGCCATGTTTTAAGCATAAGTCTACATATTTTCAACTAATCATCGTATACTCAAACTGGGAGTACCATGATCACGTGGTCAATTCCTGCGAGTTACATTGGACCTATACGAGATGTTGATGCCTCTTACGGGGCCGTTCGGGGGTTGTTTTGGGTTTCCCACCTCTAGTGCCATATTTTTAAGCCTAAGCCTATATATTTCCAAAGTATCATCGTATTATCAAATGAGGAGTACCATGACCACGCGGTCAGTTCCTACGAGTTACATTAGTCCCGTGCGAGATATTGGTGCCTCTCATGGGGCCGCTCGAGGGCTATTTTCAGTTTTCGCACTCTAACACATAATTTTATGCATAACTCTAGATATTGTCAAATTATCGTCCTATTCTCAAACCGCGAGTACCGTGATCACGCGGTCAGTTCCTACATTTTATAATGGTCCAGTGCGAGGTGTTGGTGCCTCTCTATGGGCCGTTCGAGGGTTGTTTCGGGTTTTCGTACCCTGACACCACGTTTTAAGCCTAAGTCTAGATATTGTAAAATTATCATCGTATTCTCAAATTAGGAGTACCGTGATCCCGTGATCAGTTCCTACAAGTTACATTGATCCCGTGCGAGGTATTGATGCCTCTCAGAGGGCCGCCCGGGGCTGTTTCTAGTTTTCTTACGAGATATTATAAAATTACTATCATATTCTTAAACTACGAGTATCGTGATCACGCAATCAGTTCCTACGAGTGACATTGGTCCCGTATGAGGTGTCGGTGCCTCTCACGGGGTCGCTCGGGGGTTAATTCGAGCTTTCGCACTCTGATGCCAAGTTTTAAGCCAAATTACACATATTTTTAAATAATCGTTGTATACTCAAACCGGGAGTACTTTGATCGCGCGGTCAGTTTCGATGAGTAACATTGGTCCCGTTGCGAGATGTTAGTGCCACTACAGGGGCTGTTTCGCGTTTCCCACCTCTAATGCCATGTTTTTAAGCCTAAGTCTAGATATTTCTGAATTATCATCATATTCTCAAATAGGGAGTATCGTGATCACGCAGTCAGTACCTATGAGTTACATTGGTCCCGTGACAGGTGTTGGTGCCTCTCATGGGGCCGCTCGGGGGCTATTTTGAGTTTTCGCACTCTCACGCCAAGTTTTAAGCCTAAGTCTGGATATTGTCATAGTGATCACGCGGTCAATTCCTACGAGTTACATTGGTCATGTGCGAGTTGATGGTGCCTCTCACGGAGCGGCTCGGGGACTGTTTTGAGTTTTCGCACGCTGATGCCAAGTTTTAAGCCTATGCCTAGATATTGTAAGATTATCATCGTATTCTCAAATCGTGTGTACCGTGATCGGACGATCAGTTCCTACGAGTTACATTAGTCCTGTGCGAGGTATCGGTGCCTCTCACGGGGCTGCTCGGGGGATGTTTCGAGATCTCGCACTCTGAAGCCAAGTTTTAAGATTAAGTCTGCATATATTTCAAATAATCATCGTATATTCAAATTGGGAGAACCGTGATGGCGCGTTCAGTTCCTAAGAGTTACATTGGTCCCATACGAGGGGTTTATGCCTTTCACGAGGCCGTTCGAGAGCTATTTCGGGTTTCCCACCTCTAGAGCCATGCTTTTAAGCCGACATCTAGATATTTCCAAATTATCATCGTATTCTCAAATCGGGAGTCCCATGATCGCGCGGTCAGTTCCTAAGAGTTACATTGTTCCTATGACAGGTATTGGTGCCTCTCATGGGGCCGCTCGGGGGCTATTTTGAGTATTCACACTCTAACTCCAAGTTTTAATCCTAAGTTTAGATATTGTCAAATTATAGTCATTTTCTCTAATCGAGAGTACCGTGATCGCGCGGTCTGTTCCTACGAGTAACATTGGTGCCGTTCGAGGTTTTGGTCCCTCTCATGGGGCTATTTCGGGTTTTCGCACCCTAATGCCAATTTTTAAGCCTATGCCTAGATATTGTCAAATTATCATCATATTATCAAACCGGGAGTACGGTGATCGCGCGGTCAGTTCCTACCAGTTACATTGGTCCCATGCGAGGTGTCAGTGCCTCTCACGGGGCCGGTCGGGGGCTGTTTCGAGTTTCCCACGTCTAGCGCCATATTTTTAAACCTAAGTCTAGATAGTTCAAAATTATCATCGTATTCTAAAATCAGGAGTATCATGATCATGCGGCTAGTTCCTACGAGTTACATTGGCCCCGTGCGAGGTGTTGGTGCCTCTCAAGGGCCCGCTCGGGGGTTGTTTTGAGTTTTCGCACGCTGATGCCAAGTTTTAAGCATAAGTCTAGATATTATAAAATTATCATCATATTCTCAAATCGGGAGTACCGTGATCGTGCGGTCAGTTCCTACGAGTTACATTTGTCCCTTGCGAGGTGTTGGTACCTCTCACGTGGCCGTTCGGGGGCTGTTTCAGATTTCCCACCTCCAGCGCCATGTTTTTAAGGCTAAGTTTAAATATTTCTAAATTATGGTCGTATTATCAATCTGGGCGTACTATAATCTCGTGGTCAGTTCCTACGAGTTACATTGTCCCCGTGCGAGGTGTTGGGGCCTCTCACAGGGCCATTCATGGGCTGCTTTGAGTTTTCGCACTCTAACGCCAAGTTTTAAGCCAAAGTCTAGATATTGTCAAATTATCATAGTATTCTCAAACTGCAAGTACTATGATCGCGCGATCCGTTCCTACAAGTTACATTGGTCCCGTGCAAGGTGTCGGTGCCTCTCACGGGGCTACTCGGGTGCTGCTTCAAGTTTTTGCACTCTAACGCCAAGTTTTAAGCCTAATTATACATATTTTTAAAAATAAATGTTGTATACTGAAATTGGGAGTATTGTGATCGCGCGGACAGTTCCTACGAGTTACATTGGTCCCGTATGAGTTGTTAGTTCCTCTCATGGGGGCTTTCGGGGGCTATTTCGGGTATCCCACCTCTAGCGTCATGTTTTTCAGCCTAATTCCAGATATTTCAAAATTATCATCATATTCTGAAATTGGGAGTGCCATGATCACGCAGTTAGTTCCTACGAGTTACATTGGTCCCGTGCGAGATATTGGTGCCTCTCACGCAGTTAGTTCCTAAGTTTAGATATTATTAAATTATCATCATATTCTCAAATTGCAAGTACCGTGATCGCGCGGTCAGTTCCTATGAGTAACATTGATCCCGTATGTGGTGTTGGTGCCTCTCACGGGGCCGTTTAGGGGCAGTTTCGGGTTTTCGTACCCTGACACCAAGTTTAAAGCCTAAGGTTAGATATTGTCAACTTATCATCGTATTATTAAACTGGGATACTGTGATTGCACAGTCAGTTCCTACGAGTTACATTAGTCCCGTGCGAGGTGTTGGTGCCTCTCACGGTGCCGATCAGGGGCTGTTTCGGTTTCCCACCTCTAGCGCCATGTTTTTAAGCCTAAGTTTAAATATTTGAAAATTATCATTGTATTCTCAAATGGGGAGTACCGTGATCGTTTGATCAGTTCAAATGAGTTACATTGGTCCCGTGCGAGGTGTCGGTGCCTCTCACGGGGCTGCTCGAGGGCGATTTCAAGTTTTTGCACACTGAAGCCAAGTTTTAAGCCTAAGTCTACAAATTATCAACTAATCGTCGTATACTCAAACTGGGAGTACCATGATCGCGCGGTCAGTTCCTACGAGTTACATTGGTCCTGTACGAGGTATTAGTGCCTCTCACGGGGCCGTTTGGGGGCTGTTTTCGGTTTCCCACCTCTAGCGCCACATTTTTAAGCTTATGTCTATATATTTCCAAATTATCATCGTATTATCATATCGGGAGTACCATGGTCACACGGTCAGCTCTTACGAGTTACATTGGTCCCGTGCGAGATATTGGTGACTCTCACGGGGCCGCTTGGGTACTGTTTTGGGTTTTCGCACTCTAACGCCAAGTTTTAAGCCTAAGTCTAGATATTTTTAAATTATCTTCGTATTGTCAAATCATGAGTACCGTGATCGTGTCAGTACCTACGAGTAACATTGGTCCCTTGCGAGGTGTTGGTGCCTCTCACGGAGCCGTTCGGGGGCTATTTCGGGGTTTCGCACCCTGACGCCAAGTTTTAAGACTAAGTTTAGATATTGTCAAATTATCATCTTATTCTTAAATCGGGAGTACCATGGTCACGCGGTCAGTTCCTACGAGTTACATTGGTCCCGTGTGAGGTGTAGGTGCCTCTCACGGTGCCGATTGGAGGCTGTTTCGGGTTTCCCACCTCTAGCGCCATATTTTTAAGCCTAAGTCTAGATATTTCCAAATTATTATTTTGTTCACAAATAGGGAGTGCCTTTATCATGTGCTCAGTTCCTATGAGTTACATTAGTTCCGTACGAGGTGTTGGTGCCTCTCACGGGGCCGTTCGGGGGCTGTTTTGGGTTTCCCATCTCTAGAGCCATGTTTTAAGCCTAGGTCTAGATATTTCCAAATTATCATCGTATTATTAATTCGGTAGTACCGTGATCGAGCGGTCAGTTCCTAAGAGTTACATTGGTCCCATACGAAGGGTTTGTGCCTTTCACACGGCCGTTCGAGGGCTGTTTCGAGTTTCCCACCTCTAGTGCCATGTTTTTAACACTCTAAATCCAAGTTTTAAGTCTAAGTCTAGATATTGTCAAATTATCCTCGTATTCTCAAACCACAAGTACCATGATCGCATGGTTAGTTCCTACGACTTACATTAGTCCCGTCTGAGGTGTTGGTGCCTCTCACGGGGTCACTCTGGGGATGTTTTGAGTATTCGCACTCTAGCGCCAAGTTTAAGCCTAAATCTAGATATTGTAAAATTATCATCGTATTCTCAAACCGCGAGTACAGTGATCACGCAATCAATTCCAACGAGATACATTGGTCCCGTGAGAGGATATGGTGCCACTCACGGGACGGCTCGAGGGTTGTTTCAAGTTTTCACACACTGACGCCAAGTTTTAAGACTAAGTCTAGATATTGAAATATTATCATCGTATTCTCAAATCGCGAGTACCGTGATCACACGGTCAGTTCCTACGAGTTACATTGGTCGCGAACGAGGTGTCGTTGCCTCTCACGGGGCATCTCGGGGCTATTTTAAGGTTTCGCACTCTAAAGCTAAATTTTACGATTAAGTCTACATATTTTCAAACAATCGTCGTATATTCAAATTCGGAGTAGCGTGATCGTGCGGTGAGTTCCTACGAGTTATATTGGTCTCGTACGAGGGGTTTGTGCCTTTCAGAGGGCCGTTCGAGGCCTCTTTTGGGTTTCCCACTTCTAGCGCCATGTTTTAAAGCCTAAGTCTAGATATTTACAAATTATCATCGTATTCTCAAATTGGTAGTACCATGATCGTGCGGTCAGTTACTACGAGTTACATTGGTCCCGTGCGAGGTGTTGGTGCCTCTCACGGGGTGATCTGGCGGGCTCTTTTGAGTTTTTGCATGCTAACGCTAAGTTTTTTAGCCTAAGTCAATATATTGTCAAATTATCATCGTATTCTCAAACCGCGAGTACCGTGATCGTGCGGTCAGTTCCTATGAGTTACATTGGTCCCACGCGAGGTGTCGGTGCCTCTCACGGGCTGCTCGGGGACTGTTTCGAGTTTTCTCACTCCGAAGCCAAGTTTTAAGTCTAAGTACACATATTTTCAAAAAATCTTCTTATAATTAAACTAGGAGTATCGTGATCGCGCGGTTAGTTCCTATGTGTTACATTGGTCCCGTGCGAGGTATTGGTGCCTCTTACGGGGCCGCTCGGGGGTTGTTTGGAGTTTTCACACTCTAATGCCAAGTTTCTAGCCTTAGTCTAGATATCGTTCGGGGGCTGTTTTGATTTTTCCCACTATAACGCCATGTTTTATTCCCATGTCTAGATATTGTCAAATTATCATTGTATTATCAAACCACGAGTATCGTGATCGCGCAGATTGTTTCTACGAGTTACATTGGTCCCGTGCGAGATGTTGGTGCCTCTCACGGGCCCACTCGGGGGCTGTTTTGAGTTTTCGCACGCTGATGCCAAGTTTTAATCCTAAGTCAAGATATTATCAAATTATCATTGTATTCTGAAATTGGGAGTACCGTTATCGCATGTTTAGTTCCTACGAGTTACATTGGTCCTGTGCGAAGTATTGGTACCTCTCACGGGGCCACTCGGGGGCTCTTTCGAGTTTTCTTACGTTGACGCCAAGTTTTAAGGCTAAGGCTAGATATTGTCAAATTATCATCGTATTCTCAAACCATGAGTACCGTGATCGCGTAGTCATTTCCTACAAGTTACATTGATCCCGTGAGAGTTGTCGGTGCCTCTCACGGGGCCGCTCGGGGATGCTTAGAGTTTTCACACTCTAACGCCAAGTTTTAAGCCTAATTATACATATTTTTAAATAATCATGATATACGCAAACCACGAATACCGTGATCATGCGATTAGTTCCTACGAATTACATTGGTCCCATGCGAGGTGTTGGTGCCTCTCACGGGGCCACTCGGGGGCTTTTTTGAGTTATCGCGCTCTAATGCCAGGTTTTCAGCCTATGTCAAGATATTATCAAATTATTGTCGTATTCTCAAACTGCGAGTACCGTGATCGTGCGGTCCATTCCTACAAGTTACAGTGGTCCCATGCGAGGTGCTAGTGCCAATCACGGGGCCACTCGGGGGCTGCTTCGAGTTTTTACACTCTAACGCCATGTTTTAAGCCTAATTATACATATTTTAAATAATTATCGTATACTCAAACTGGGACTATCGTGATTGAGCGGTCAATTCATACGAGTTACATTAGTCCCATGTGAGGTGTCGGTGCCTCTCTCGGGTTGCTCAGGGACTGTTTCGAGTTTTTACACTCTGAAGCCAAGTTTTAAGCCTAAGTATATATATTTTCAAATAATCATCGTATAATCAAACTCGGTGTACCGTGATCATGCGATCATTTTCTATGAGTTACATTGGTCCCGTAGGAGGTGTTGGTGCCTCTCATGGTCTCGCTCGGGGGTTATTTCGAGTTTTTGCACTCTAACGCCAAGTTTTAAGCCTAAGTCTAGATATTTTCACATTATCATCATATTCTCAAACCGCGAGTACATGATCACACGGTCAATTCCTACGAGTTATATTGTTCCCATGCGAGGTATTGGTGCCTCTCACGGGGCCGCTCGAGGTTATTTTGAGTTTTCACACTCTAACTCCATGTTTTAAGCCTTAGTCTAGATATTATCACATTATTGTCGTATTCTCAAACTGCGAGTACCATGATCGCGCGGTCAGTTCCTAAGAGTTACATTAGTCTCGTACGAGGTGTTGTGCCTCTCCCGGGGCCGCTCGGGGGTTATTTCGAGTTTTCTTACGCTGATGCCAAGTTTTAAGCCTAAGCTTAGATATCTTCAAATTATCATCGTATTCTCAAACCGTGAGTACTGTGATCACACGATCAGTTCCTACGAGTTACATTAGTCCCATGCGAGGTATTGATGCCTCTCACGGGGTGATCTGGTAGGCTGTTTTGAGTTTTCGCACACTAACGCCAAGTTTAAGCCTAAGTCTAGATATTGTCAAATTATCTTCATATTCTCAAACAACGAGTACAATGATCACGCGGTATATTCCTACGAGTTACATTGGTCCCGTGCGAGGTGTTGGTGCCTCTCACGGGGTGATCTGGCTGGCTGTTTCGAGTTTTTGCATGCCAACGCCAAGTTTTTAAGCCTAAGTCTAAATATTGTCAAATTACCATTGTATTCTCAAATCATGAGTACCGTGATCATGCGATCAGTTCCTAGTTACAATGGTCCCATGCGAGGTATCGGTGCCTCTCATGGGGCTGCTCAGGGGCTGTTTCGAGTTTTCACACTCTAAAGCCAAGTTTTAAGCCTAAGTATACATATTTTCAAATAATTGTCGTATAATCAAACTAGGAGTACCGTGATCGCGTAATCAGTTCCTATGAGTTACATTGGTCCCGTACGAGGTGTTTGTGCCTCTCATGAGCCCGATCGGGGGTTGTTTCGAGTTTTCACACTCTAACGCCAAGTTTTCAGCCTAAGTCTAGATATTGTCACATTATTGTCATATTATCAAACCGCGAGTACCGTGATCGCATGCTCAGTTCCTACGAGTTACATTGGTCCCGTGCGAGGTATTGGTGCCTCTCACGGGGCCGCTCGGGGGCTGTTTTGAGTTTTTACACTCTAACGCCAAGTTTTAAGCCTTAGTCTAGATTTTGTCACATTATTATCGTATTCTCAAACCGTGAGTACCGTGATCGCATGGTTAGTTACTACGAGTTACATTAGTCCCGTGCGAGGTGTTGGTGCATCTCACAGGGCCACTGAGGTGCTCTTTCGAGTTTTTTCACACTGATGAGTGCATTATTTTGTATATTTTATACCCAAATTTATACTTTGTTAGTCCCATTTTAGTGTATTTAATAAGTTCTTAGGACATTTTTATTAAAAAGAGAAAAAAATGCTAGAATGATTGAATTCATATTGAAAATGACAATTTTAAGTAAAAAATGGGCACTTCGATAATTTTATAATACTCTTGTTCTAATTTGTGAAAAAAGTTGCCCAGTGAAATTTTTGCAGATAATGATAGAATTTGGTGCAAATTGATGATCAATTCAAAAAAATGGGCGAAAAAGCTGATTTTTACGGTCGTTCGAAAATAAGCTATTTTTACACTTAAAATCGTAAAAAAGTCGGAAATTTTTATTCTCCGCTTTGGACGAAACTCGGCATGCGTGTTCAGAAAGAAAAGATAAGAGTTTTCGAGTGGGGGGAAATTCCGTCCCTTATCACGATCCAAAGATTAAATAGGTGGATAGATAGCTACCAACACCATTCGAACAATCAAAAAGAGTCCCACCACAACTCAAATACCTCACCACTTGTCCTATAGAAAGGACCCTTGGGCTCATAATTTCGTAGACAATTAGAGAGGAATTTCGTAGAGGATTTCGGGGAGCAATTTTGAGTGATTGTAATCAATTTGAGGGCCAAGTTTTTATCATTTTTTTAGAGGATTGAAGATTGTTGTGAGAGAACTATTTGTAAGTTTGATTTATTAATGAAGATCTCTACTCATGCTTGCAATTTCTCTTTCATTATGGTAGCTTGATTCTTATATTAGGAGTAGGCTGAAGTTTATCATTGTTAGCTAATATTGTCACGTTAATTTTATCGTTGTTTACTCCCTACTTGTTTTAATTGTTATTAAAGATTCGGTATTCATTTTAAAGCGACACGAGAGTGTGTTTTAAAACTTCAAGATTGTTTTGTCAAATCAAGTTTTGAGATTTAAAAATAATAATTTTTGATGGATTATGCTTGCACTTTGATTGTTTTGATAGTCTATGCTTAAGTACATTTGTGAATTTTAAAACTTGTATTTTTAAGGGAATAGGGATTTTAGCCATCTATTAGAGACGTTAAAAATATTATGATCATAACCGTCATATTTTCCGAATTAAATGCAGCGAGAGTCGGTTTAATTTGAGTTATAAAAAGGGAATGACGACATTAAATTAGAGTGCAGTATTAGTTACGTGATAAATGGACCCCGAATCCTAATTATTTCCTAATTGTTTAAAAATATCTTATGTTACTCTCATTTATCATAGTTGCTTTTATTTAGTGTAGTTCATAATCATTCTCTATCCCACTTAGTCTAGTTGGATAGTCACTATTAATTTGAATAAAAAATTGACAAATCTCTGTGGGTTCGACCCGTACTTACACTCGCTATTCTATAATAGCCCGTGCACTTGCGGTATTTTATAAAATTGACAACAAGTTTTTGGCGCCGTTGCCGGGGATTTGTTCGATTTAAAAAAAAAAGAGTTGTGACTTCCGAACTAGTTTTTTTACTTTTCGCATTTTTGTTAGCAAAAATTCATAAAAAAAAAGTAAAAATTTCTGGGAAAAAAAAATCAACAGCAATATTTCTAAATTTTTGGGGGTAAATATATATATATATATTTTTTCATAAGTGCGTTTCCTTTTTCTTGTTAAATACACCACTAGTGCGTGTGTCGTTTTTTTTGTGTGTATGTGTCGCACTTTACGTTTGGTGTAGTGTTTTTCTCTTTTCAAGAGCATATTAAAAAAAATGGTGACGAAAAATTCGGAAAAGTGTTCAACGGTGCGCGAAGAAAAAAATTGTGCAATCTTGCCACGGGCACAAGCAACTCTCGGGGACGACTGAAACGTAGGCGGCGTTTCCCTCCGATCGACGTCAAGTTAAACTTCGGCCCGGCGTAAACAAGTGACCGTAAAAAGTCCACACCGTGTAATACCCCGTATTTTTATGCTATATTAATTTGGGGATATATTAAATTTAATGTGAATTAATTATTTAATAAAAATTCGAAAATTAATTATGTTATAATTATTAACGTGATGAGAGTAAGTAATTATGGGAAAATTTGTTGAATATTACTAATGAGCAAAGTAATATATAATAGTGGCCATATTAAATGTCACGAGTGAATAAAATGACAATTTTAGAAATTTGAGTCGGGACGCGCCCGTGTCGCGTCAGGACTAATTATGATAAATAAAAGTAAATATTTTATAAGATATTCGTGTGGTCGTTTTGAGTGCACCAACGCGTCCGAAAGGGTCGAGATGGTCAGAAAAGTATACCCGGGAGTTTGATTTGGGTCTCGGGGCGTTTTTAGGCCTAATTAGTACCCCGGGAGGGAATTTTAGTCATTTTGTATTTTTGGGTAATTAAACCCACGAAAATTAAAGGGGTTATATCAGATGTTTAGGTTATCTCCTAGGGTTAGATAACTCAAAACACTAGAACGCCCATTGGAGAGGAGAGGAGAGAGCTCTCAACGCATTCCAAGGCTCAAAACTCACCCGTTTGCACCGCCGCCACGGCCAACGCGTAGATCGCGAGACAGGGAACGCAACCACACCAAATTCAACACCAAACCAGATTTCTGAAAATCTCAAGCAAGTGTTTATCTTGCTTATTTCGTTGATGCATCATCCATAGTAGTTTAGGAGTTATTAAGATGAGATTTATGGAAGAAAAACCCAATTTGAGATGGGAAATTTTCATGTAGTGATGATTTATATGATATTCTAGAAACCCTTTGTCATGTAAAGGATTAAGAGTTTGATTAAGAAAAGAGTTCTAATCAGATACAAACACTAAGTTTTTTTTTTATTCCGGACGATCGGACCGTTGAAATTAGATGAAATTTTACAAAGAATTAGCTCAAGACGAAAGGAAGCTACAAAAAAAAAATTCAGCTCGATCGGACCGTTCAATATTTTTTAATATTTTTTTTTGCTAGACGGTTTTATGTTTTGAGGACTCTTAGAGATAATAAAAATTCAATTAAAACTCCATTTTAATTCCGATTTCGTAACCGTTTGAAATTCTCATCTTTGAAAATAAAATTCAAAATCCTTTAATGTAAGGCGAAATCTATATTTTTGGGATATTTTGCATAAGGGATAATGTAAGTATATATTAAAGGGGAGAGACACGTAAGAGAGAGTTACGTTAGAACATAAATGGATATCTACTGAATTGTACATTTGGAAGAATAGAGTCCATGAGGGTTACGTAGTAAGTTGGAAAAACCCTTCGAATTAAAGTTAGAAACGAACCATTATACTTGATAAATAATAATGGGAAAATAAGGATAAATGTTGTGAATGTGGGTTATTGGATAAACCTAAATTGATATAATAAAAGTGGTATATTTATATGATTGTGTATGCATATATTATATACTTGTGAAAATCATGCCCGCGCTACTTGCTATCCCTGAGGTTTCCGCACTGGGACGATCTTATCTCGTGTGCCTTATGGGGGATATTGACTCGTACCCTAGAAGATAGAAATCCTAGGTACAGGCTATCGAATCAGTAGTCACGGTCCTAAGAGACGTGAGGGTATGTACTGACCTCTTGGACTTGAAAACTATGCTTCGCCTCAATATTATTTGTGTATGTATTTATATAGTTCGAGAGTGATTCCGAACTTGTATTCCCTTTAGTACGACTGATACGGGGATTGGATAGCAGAGTATGCCCGCACCATAAAATTTTATGTGGGGTGCTTTGAGAATATATATATTATACGAGTATTTAATATATATATATATGAACTTCTGAAATATGGGAAACTGCCTACTGTGTTATGGTAAGTAAGACATGTATAATGACTCAAATTGGAAATACTTGTTTTGAAAAGTATAATATGATATTGAAAAAAACTTTATGAATCAATAAAGTTAAAATGAGCGTTTTGTACTAAATGAAATTATCCTTTTTAAACCATGATGTTGTTAAATCTTAAATTTTGAGAGTCACCAAAGATAAGTTAAATCCTTGGGGAAGGATAGTGTGATATATGATGAGATAAACCATTGGAAAGGTTAGTGCGATAGGAATGCACATTAGAAGAGAGGCGAGAATTTCTCAAGAGAGTGTCGCACTAATATGTTGTTGCATTGGCCTGTATCAATTTAAATACTTGCTAAATGGGAGTTGCAGGCCACTTGCTTAGACGATTTCATTTACTTGATTCCACTTCTATCATTCTCCTTATTGGGCATGTGTCGCCCTTTCCACTATTTATCTGTTTTATTGGGACATTTGTATTTCAGTTATTTCTAGTACTGTTACTTTGGGATTTATTCAGCATGTATGTTTTACTTTAAGTTTTAAATGCTGGGATTGGGTTGTTAAATGTTAAATTATTGGATTGATTGTTTAATAAAATAAATAAATAAAATTGGAAAGTAATGTTTAAAAAATGGTTTTGACACTTAGCTAAATTAAATAGGGTGTTAAATTTGGAAAAGTTATTTTTACAACAGTGATGCTAAGAATGAACCAACTGTTCACCTTGATTTTAATTTAATAAAGGAGTGATCGTGCGGTATTTAATTAGGCCGGGTGTCACAGGTGGTATCAGAGCATCAGGTTCTAGTGTCCATAGGATCTGTACGGCTTATTTTCGATTTCAGCTTAACGTTTTTGCTATAGAGCCCTATTTTTAGGATTGTTGTATTCCTGCTTTTACGTTTATGACTCCAGCCATTTGGGATTTGATAATCACTGGAGAATAATAAACTTCTTCACGTTTCAGATGCCTCCGAGACGTGCACCGAAGGATAGGCGTGCCCAGGCCGAGCAGCCAGCAGCTCCGGCACAAGGCACTATGAATGCTAATGATGTAGCCGCCATTGTTGCTCAGGCGGTGAATGTCGCGCTAGCGGTGGTTCAGCAGGCTCAACCCCAGATTCAGGCAGTGGCGCCAGTACCAGCACAACTTCCATCTGCATGGGAGAGGGTTAGGGACGCTTTTCATAAGGCGCATCCCCCTGAGTTCTCTGGTAGCTCAGATATCGTCACAGTCAGCCAATGGAAGAAAGACATCCAGGGGCATCTTCGTATGTATGAGTGCACTGACGTGCAAAGGCAGTCATTGGCTTCCTTTAAGCTGGTGGGGGCCTCTTTGCAGTGGTGGGAGTCCACTACCACCTTGGAGGAGAGGGACACGGTCCCTATTCAGTCGTTTTGGGAGAGGTTTGACCGCAAGTACTTTCCACCCGCCGTGCAGACTGAGATGAGGCGAAAATAACTGAATTTGAAACAGGAGAACTCTACCGTTGCTGAGTATGAGGAGGAGTTCACGAGACTTCTCACCATAGTGCCAGATGAGGCACCTACTGATAGTAAGAAGATAATGTTATTTGTGGACAGGTTAGCTTGGAGGATCCGTCAGCATCTTATTGGGAATCTATCTCTGAGTACTTTCACTGATGTACTCAATGTTGTGTTACTACATTGCCAGGATCACCGCTTCCATCTGCAGGGAAGCAAGAGAGCAGGAGAGTCCAGCCATCAGGGTAGGACCGGGGGTAGTAGTGCTAGTGGGGTACCATCTCATGGACAGACTCGTCAGCACGAGCAAAGATCCCATCAGGGGGACCCCACTAAGCGATTTCGTTCAGGCGATTCCAGGTAGGGATTTGGGAGTTATAGGCATGGGCAGCAGGGCCAGCCTAATCAACAGGGCCAACAGGGCCAACATCATGCTAATCAGGGCCAACAGGGCCAGTGGCGGGGAGGTAACGGCCAGCAGTGCCGTGGTCAGCAGGGTCAGAGGGGAGGTCACTTCAGAGGCCGGTGTTTTATATGGGGCAAGCATGGTCATAAGTGCCAGGATTGCCCAGAGGGTAAAAGGGCCCCACAGCAGCAGGGTGCCCGTAATGAGCCACAGAGACCACTTTTTCCAGCTGCCCTCCCAGCTCCAGCCCAGGTGCCAGCCCTACCAGCCATACCAGCAGCTCCAGTGCAACAGGGGCAGTTACAGTACGGACGATTCTATAACGTCCACCAGGAAGCAGCTCCACAGGCACCACCCGCGATTGAGGGTATGTTTCCTATCCATGGTACTATGGGTCGGGTTTTGTTTGATACTGGGGCGACACATTGTTTTATAGCTACGAATTTTGCAAAGGCCTTAGGGTTGTTAGCCACAGCAGAGAGCACAGTGACGTGTGTAGACTCACCACTAGGGTGTGGGTCTCTTATGTTCTTTATATGCCGGGGAGTGGGGGTAGAGATTAGTAGTTTGGTATTACCTGCAGACATGTTAGTCTTAGATATGCATGAGCATGATGTTATTATCGGTATGGATTGGCTCGCAGCTTATAGAGCCATGATTGATTGATTCAGTAGGAGCATTGTTTTTGCCATTCCGGGGCAAGAGATGTTTGTAGTGGCGATGCCTCGCCCAGAGGGAGGTTCGACCGCTCATTTGTATTATATAGAGGATGATACCTCTAAGGAGGTTGTGATTCCTTTAGACTCGATCCCTGTCGTTCGTTAGTATTTCGATGTATTCCAGGAGATACCAGGCCTACCCCCCAGTCGAGAGATAGACTTTGTCATAGATTTATTGCCAGATATGAGACCGATAGCACGTGCTCCATACCTTATGGCTCCGGCGGAGATGCGAGAGTTACGAGATCAGATAGAGCAGCTGTTAGGTCAGGGCTTCATTCGCAGGAGTACCTCACCTTGGGGCGCTCCAGTCTTGTTTGTGAAGAAGAGAGATGGTTTATTGAGGTTATGTGTAGACTGTCGGGAGTTGAACAAGGTCACGATACAGAATAAGTATCCGTTGCCTCGAATCGATGATCTGTTCGACCAACTGAGGGGAGCAACTTTCTTTTCGAAGATAGATCTGAAGTCGGGGTACCATCATCTACATATTAGAGAGCAGGACGTTTCAAAGACTGCCTTCTTGACGAGATATGGGTCTTACGAGTTCAGAGTGATGCCATTTGGTCTCAAAAATGCTCCAGCCGTGCTCATGGACTTAATGAACCGAGAATTTAGAGAGTTCTTGGATCAATTTGTCATCGTCTTCATAGATGAAATTTTGATATATTCACACTCCGAGGAGGAGCATGACGAGCACTTGAGGCAAGTTCTTCAGACTTTACGAGAGCATCAGTTGTATGATAAGTACGAGAAGTGTGGATTCTGGTTGCGAGAGGTACAGTTCTTGGGGCATGTTGTTTCTGAACAGGGGATAGCAGTTGACCCAAGTAAAGTGTCAGCGGTGAGGGAGTGGGGACAGCCCACGACACCGACGGAAGTGCGTAGTTTCTTGGGGTTAGCCGGATACTACAGGAGATTCATTCGAGGATTCTCCAAAATAGCGGGTCCATTGACGAACCTGACTCGCAAAGGGGTACCATATGTTTGGGATGATGCTTGTCAATTGGCTTTCGACGAGCTGAAAGACAAGCTTACTTCAGCGCCAGTCTTTACTTTACCGAAGCCGGGTGTGGAGTACTTGGTTTACACGGATGCCTCTTTACGGGGACTTGGGGGAGTACTTCAGCAGAAAGCGAAGGCTATATCTTTTGCCTCCTGCAAGCTTAAGCCGCATGAGAAGAATTACCCCACCCACGACCTAGAGTTAGCAACGGTCGTCTTTGCATTGAGGATATGGAGACACTATTTATTGGGGGAGATGTTTCGTTTGTTCACATATCACAAATCACTGCAGTACATGTTCACTCAGCGAGAGCTGAATATGCGTTAGCGCAGATGGTTAGAGTTTGTGAAGGACTATCAGTTCGACATACAGTATCATACGAGTAAAGCCAACGTAGTTGCTGATGCGTTGAGCCGAAGACCGATAAATGAGGTAGCAGACGTCTGGAAAGCGAAGTGGAAGGAGTTGGGTCACCAGGACGCAGTAGCCCGTTCCTTCATATCTGTTATGACAATCACACCCGAGATTGTTACGAGGGTAATACAGGCCCAAACCACAGACCCGTTTTGCCAGGAGCAGAATGTACGACTTTTAGCCGAGGGTGCTGAGTCCTATTCTGTTAGTTCTGATGGGGGTTTGAGGTTTAATGGGAGGTTAGTGGTTCTGGAAGGGGCAGAATTGCGTCATGCAGTGATGACCCAATCTCACGGGTCCCGATTTGCGGTATATCCTAGAGGAGATAAGATGTACCAGGATATGAGGAGGCAATACTGGTGGAGTGGGATGAAGAAGGACATTGCTGAGTTCGTGTCAAAGTGTTCTATCTTCCAGCTGGTGAAGGTGGACCATCAGAAACAGTCAGGATTGCTTCAGCCATTGGAAGTACCCGCGTGGAAGTGGGAGAGTATTTCCATAGATTTTATTAAAGGATTGCCTACATCACAGCGTGGTCACGACTCTATCTGGGTGATTGTAGACCGTTTGACCAAGGTGGCTCATTTTCTGTCGGTGCGGACAGATTATACCACAGGTCAGTATGCTCAGTTGTTCATTGCTAAGATTTTCAGATTACATGAGGTGCACCTGAATATTGTGTCAGATAGAGACAAGATTTTCGTATCACATTTTTGGGAAAGCTTTCAAGAGGCTATAGGTACTGAGTTAAGGTTGAGTTCAGATTATCACCCACAGACAGATGGATAGATAGAGTGTACTAATCAGATGTTAGAGGATATGCTACGCATGTGTGTTCTTGATTTTGGAGGAGGTTGGGAGCCACATCTTCCACTGGTAGAGTTTGCTTATAATAACTCTTATCAGTTTATGATTGGTATGGCTCCATTTGAAGCTTTGTATGGCAGGCCTTGTCGTTCTCCAACTTGTTGGCTTGAGGTGGGGGATAACAAGTTGCTAGGACCAGAGGTGATTCAGGAAACCTCCACGAGGATTGAGATGATCATGAGTCGCATTCGAGTAGCCCTGGACAGGCAGAAGATCTATGTCGATGCGAAACGGTTCTTCCGGGAGTTTAATGTGGGGGGCCAAGTGTTACTGCGTGTATCTCCTATGAAGGGAGTGATGAGGTTCAGGAAGAAAGGGAAATTGGCCTCGAGGTACATTTCCCATTATCGAGAGGATTGGGCCGGTAGCATACAGATTGGGACTACCAGAGCATTTATATCGAATTCACGATGTATTCCATATCTCGTCGTTGAGACGGTATCTTCGGGATGATATGGACCATACTCACATCGTGATAGATGAGATAGACTTGAAGCCTGACAGCTCTTACGAGGAGAGACCGGTGGCTATCCTAGACTATAGTGAGAGGAGATTGAGGTCGAAGATAGTTCCACTTGTACGGGTCCAGTGGGAGCATCATAACGTGAAGGAATCCACTTGGGAGCGCGAGGCCGATATGCGCGAGAGATATCCCGATTTGTTCTTACCAGGTATGCCTTATTTTCTGAATTTCGGGACGAAATTCCGTTATTAGGGGGGAAGTATGTAATACCCCGTATTTTTATGCTATATTAATTTGGAGATTTATTAAATTTAATGTGAATTAATTATTTAATAAAAATACGGAAATTAATTATGTTATAATTATTAACGTGATGAGAGTTAGTAATTATGGGAATTTTTTTGAATATTACTAATGAGCAAAGTAATATATAATAGTGGCCATATTAAATGTCACGGGTGAATAAAATGACAATTTAAAAAATTTGAGTCGGGACGCGCCCGTGTCGCGTCGGGACTAAATATTGATAAATAAAAGTAAATATTTTATAAGTTATTCGTATGGTCGTTTTGAGTGCGCCAACGCGTCCGGAAGGGTCGAGATAGTCATAAAAGTATACCCAATGTTTGATTTGGGTCTCGGGGCGTTTTTAGGCCTAATTAGTACCCCAGGAGGGCATTTTAGTCATTTTGTATTTTTGGGTAATTGAACCCACGAAAATTAAAGGGGTTATATCAGATGTTTAGGTTATCTCCTAGGGTTAGATAACTCAAAACACTAGAACGCCCATTGGAGAGGAGAGGAGAGAGATCTCAAGGCATTCCAAGGCTCAAAACTCACCCGTTTGCACCGCCGCCACCGCCAACGCGTAGATCGCGAGACAGGGAACGCAACCACACCAAATTCAACACCAAACCAGATTTCTGAAAATCTCAGGCAAGTGTTTATCTTGATTATTTCATTTATGCATCATCCATATTAGTTTAGGAGTTATTAGGATGAGATTTATGGAAGAAAAACCCAATTTGAGATGGGAAATTTTCATGTAGTGATGATTTATATGATATTCTGGAAACCCTTTGTCATGTAAAAAATTAAGAGTTTGATTAATAAAAGAGTTCTAATCAGATACAAACACTAAAAAAAATTTATTCCGAACGATTGGATCGTTGGAATTGGATGAAATTTTACCGAGAATTAGCTGAAGACGAGAGGAAGCTACAGAAAAAAATTCAGCTCGATCGGACCGTTCAATATTTTTTAATATTTTTTTTGCTAGACAGTTTTATGTTTTGAGGACTCTTAGAGATAATAAAAATTCAATAAAAACTCCATTTTAATTCCAATTTCAAAACCGCTTGAAATTCTCATCTTTGAAAATAAAATTCAAAATCCTTTAATGTAAGGCGAAATCTATATTTTTGGGATATTTTGCATAAGGGATAATGTAAGTATATATGAAAGGGGAGAGACACGTAAGAGAGAGTTACCTAGGAACATAAATGGATATCTACTGAATTGTACATTTGGAAGAATAGAATCCATGAGGGTTACGTAGTAAGTTGGGAAAACCCTTCGAATTAAAGTTAGAAACGAACCATTATACTTGATAAATAATAATGGGAAAATAAGGATAAATGTTGTGAATGTGGGTTATTGGATAAACCTAAATTGATATAATAAAAGTGGTATATTTATATGATTGTGTATGCATATATTATATACTTGTGAAAATCATGCCCGCGCTACTTGCTATCCCTGAGGTTTCCGCACTAGGACGATCTTATCTCGTGTGCCTTATGGGGGATATTGACTCGTACCCTAGAAGATAGAAATCCTAGGTATAGGCTATCGAATCAGTAGTCATGGTCCTAAGAGACGTGAGGGTATGTACTGACCTCTTGGACTTGAAAACTATGCTTCGCCTCAATATTATTTGTGTATGTATTTATATAGTTCGAGAGTGATTCCGAACTTGTATTCCCTTTAGTACGACTGATACGGGGATTGGATAGCAGAGTATGCCCGCACCATAAAATTTTATGTGGGGTGCTGTGAGAATATATATATTATACGAGTATTTAATATATATATGAACTTCTGAAATATGGGAAACTGCCTACTGTGTTATGGTAAGTAAGACATGTATAATGGCTCAAATTGGAAATACTTGTTTTGAAAAGTATAATATGATATTGAAAAAAACTTTATGAATCAATAAAGTTAAAATGAGCATTTTGTACTAAATGAAATTATCCTTTTTAAACCATGATGTTGTTAAATCTTAAATTTTGAGAGTCACCTATGATAAGTTAAATCCTTGGGGAAGGATAGTGTGATATATGATGAGATAAACCATTGGGAAGGTTAGTGCGATAGGAATGCACATTAGAAGAGAGGCGAGAATTTTTCAAGAGAGTGTCGCACTAATATGTTGTTGCATTGGCCTGTATCAATTTAAATACTTGCTAAATGAATTTTTAAATCATATACATTATCGGACTCTGACCCGTTTCTATTCCTCTTTCTCTCTTGTATATATATGTATATATTACAGGTGCCCAGCCATAGGGGCGTCTGGTTTAGGATCCCTTGGAAGGAACGTGCTGCAACTTAGGTGGGAGTTGCAGGCAACTTGCTTAGACGATTTCATTTTCTTGATTCCACTTCTATCATTCTCCTTATTGGGCATGTGTCGCCCTTTCCACTATTTATCTGTTTTATTAAGACATTTGTATTTCAGTTATTTCTAGTACTGTTACTTTGGGATTTATTCAGCATGTATGTTTTACTTTAAGTTTTAAATGCTAGGATTGGGTTGTTAAATGTTAAATTATTGGATTGATTGTTTAATAAAATAAATAAATAAAATTGGAAAATAATGTTTAAAAAATGGTTTTGACACTTAACTAAATTAAATAGGGTATTAAATTTGGAAAAGTTATTTTTACGACAGTGATGCTAAGAATGAACCAACTGTTCACCTTGATTTTAATATAATAAAAGTGTGATCGCGCGGTATTTAATTAGGCGGGGTGTCACACACCGGAGGTACATTTTTTTTTGTGCTCCTACATGGTTTAATTTCGCATTTAATTTAGCACGTTGCATAAATTGACTTAAGGGCAAAATCCGTGTGAAAGATAAGGTGAGGATTTCATCACCTCTCCTTGGTCCGAAAATCACTAATTATCTAAGCATTTGCATATCCCGAGCCATCACATTTAATTTAAAATCAATTAGACATTGTCTTTAGGATATCACATAGCTCATAGGAAACCTCTTAACAAGGCTAGAGTTAAAAGCTACTCCAATGCGAACTTGTCAAATCAATTCCATTTCACCTTGTCTAGGATTGGTGGTTTTTAAAGTGTCTTAGTACCGACCACCTACCTGGAGGAAAAAATGGGTTTTGAGGTGATAATTGTAGTTGGTCGTCTTTTAAATTCTCCTTTGTCAAAGAGTAGGAGCTGTCTAATTAGGGAGATTAATTTGGGGACCCTTGCTGTCGTCTATTAATCTCGGAAAAACTAGATTTTAAAATTGAAATTCCCCTCACCCAAATTAGATAATTCAATTTGCTGTGTGTTAGCTAGGAATTACGTGTTTTGAGTCAAATATAATTTTTCATCACATAAAAAAAAATCGAGTGAGCTAAGTGTATGCGAAGTTGGTTTCGAAATCATACCGGTCGTTTGTCGAGTGTGGATTCTAGCATTCCCGATACTTACATAGGTAGATTTTCGATATTCACCGAGATGGGAGACGAGTTAACACCACGTGCCCTTAAATATTACCTTTATCCAACTAGGTCTAGTCAACGTTCATGCATAATTCTCCCCGATCACAATACAAATAATTTCCAATTCCATTCGGGAACAATCCAACTGTTGCTCGTGTTTCGGGGTACTGACAAAGAGGATCCGTACCTTCACGTGCATGAATTAGAGGAGATATGTGGGACCATTATTTACCAACAACTCTCCGATGAGATTGTTAAGATTAAACTGTTCCCGTTCTCATTGAAAGACAAAGCTAAGAGTTGGTTTAACTCGTTAAAACCCGAATTCATCACCACTTGGAACCAAATGAGTGTCACCTTCCTACAACAATTCTTTCCTAACCAAAAGATGGCGTCGATACGTCACGCCATCAACACATTTATCCAAAAGGAGGGAGAAGCATTGTGGATGTATTTGGAGCGATTCAAGGACTTGTTGTTGCTATGTCCGCACCATGGGATTGAGATGGGACGCCAAGTCCAAATTTTATATGAGGGGTTCGATTGTAACACCCTAACTATGCTCGAGTCACTATGTAATGGTGATTTTAACGAGAAGAGTGAGGTTGATGCGTGGGTATTTCTAGAAGCCATAGCCAAAAAGTCCCAGCGATGGGCACCCAATAGAGAATCTAGATCCACCACCTCCAATGAGGGGTTCTCTCACCAAGTCTAACAAAGTTATGATTTAAATGCTAAAGTTTCCACATTGGCCCGACGTTTAGAAGATTTAGAGACAAGCAAAGAGGGCAATCGAACTGCATCTGCGGCCGTTCAACATGCAGGTTCCCTTATGTGTATACTTTGTGATGCATTCGACCACTTAGTCGAGAATTTCCCCACCCTTCCGGACCACAAGGAACTCACCGAGCAAGATAATGCCCTCTACCAAAATAGGCCAAAGTATGACCCATATTCTAATACGTACAATTCGGGATGGAGAGACCACCCCAATCTTTCATGGTCCAAGGGTCAATACCAAGGAAGTGGAGGCCAATCTTTCGATAACACACCCTCGGGTTTCCAAAAGAATGCCACTGCACTCTCGAATCCCTCATCCCAAAAGATTCAATCTTTAGAGGATTTGATGAACCTTCTTTCCCAAAGTAACCTTCAATTCCAGCAAACCACTCAAAATGTCCTCCAATCCACCCAGCAAAGCATGCACGCGAATACGCAAGACATTACCAAACTCGAGGTCCAAATGAGCCAACTAGCTAATGCGTTAAGTGAGAGGAATAAGGGAACGTTCCTGAGTCATCCCGAACCCAATCCAAAGGGTAATATGCCAAGGGGTCAATTTCTTATTCAAGACGACACGAGTGCATCACACCCCTAAGAGCATGCAAAAGCCATCATCACGTTCAGGTCTGGCAAGGAAGTGGAGACAAACATTTCACTACCTACCGAGAGTGAATCCGAGAAAGGTAAGGCGAAGGAAGATCCACCCGTGTCTCCAACTTCATCCTCACCTTTACCTTCTGGGCCATCTGTGGAGACCTATGTCCTAAAATCTCCATTTCCACAGCATTTGGTTCCACAAAATAAAAAGGCGCAAGTTGATAAGATGTTGGAATTATTCAAGCAAGTAGAAATCAATATCCCACTGCTTGATGCTATTCAACAAGCACCAATGTACCCAAGAATGTTTTTCTCGCCGAGCAAGCAAGCTCGATCATTTCTTATTGAAATCCCATCAAGTATAAGGATCCTGGTACTCCGATGATCTCTATCAAGATAGGGAGCACCTCATCGAGAAAGCACTTCTAGATTTAGGAGCAAGCGTGAATCTTCTGCCGCACACAGTATACGAGAAACTAGGTTTGGGGGAATTGAAACCAACTAGGATTACCTTGTCCTTAACCGACCGTTCTGTGAAAATCCCGAGAGGTATTATTTACGACATCCTAATTAAAGTGGGTGACTTTATATTTCCTGTCAACTTTGTCTTGGACACCCAACAAGTGCAAAATCCTATTGCACAAATCCCTGTTATTTTAGGTCCTCCTTTCCTCGCCACATCTGATGCCGTCATTAGGTGTCGGAGTGGCCAATTGAACCTATCCTTTGGGAACATGACCATGGACCTTAATGTGTTAAATTTGGCCAAACAACCACCCGATGACGATGAACCCATGGATGTCGACATGATTGATAGTATTGTCCAAGAGACTTTCGAGCAAACTTATAATGACGACCCTTTAGCATCTTGTCTTTCCTTTTTTGGGTCCGAATTTGATGTCGAACAGTCCATCGAAGAAGTCAATGCCCTCCTCGACTCTTCCCCTATCATGGAAGTAGGAAATTGGAAGTCTAAACCCGATCCCCTCTCACTTTCCTCATCACCTATTCCACCCTCGATTGAGAAAGCTCCCGAGCTTGAATTGAAACCACTGCCTGAAACGCTCAAGTATAGGTTCTTAGGACCTTATGAATCCTAACCTGTTATCATCGCATCTGACTGAGATAAAGAACGGGAAGATAAACTGTTTCATGTTCTCAACGAACACAAGGAAGCGATAGGATGGACCATAGCCGACATTAAGGGGATAAGTCCCTCGGTGTGCATGCATAGGATACACTTAGAAGACAATGCTAAAAATTCCCGTGAAGCACAACATAGACTTAATCCCAATATAAAAGAGGTCGTCCAAGATGAGGTGCTAAAATTGCTCGATGCGGGCATCATTTAACCCATCTCTGATAGCCAATGGGTCAGTCTTATTCAAGTGGTCCCTAAGAAATACAGTGTTACAGTTGTGAAAAATAACGATGATGAGTTAGTACCCACTAGGATTCAAACCGGTTGGCGAGTGTGTATTGATTATAGGAAGTTCAACGCTGTTACAAGGAAAGATCACTTTCTCCTTCCTTTCATAGACCAAATGCTAGAGAGATTATCCGGCTATCCATATTACAGTTTTCTCGATGGTTAATCCGGCTACAATCAAATTCCCATCGCTCTTGAGGATCAAGAGAAAACCACCTTCACTTGTCCATTTGGTACTTTTGCCTATCGACGCATGCCCTTTGGGTTATGCAATGCACCCGCCACCTTTCAGCGGTGCATGATGAGTATCTTTTCGGATATGGTGGAGCGGTTTCTCGAAGTCTTTATGGATGATTTTTCTGTATTTGGGTCTAGTTTTGATGAGTGCCTCCATCACCTCACCCTCATTCTGAAGAGGTGTAAGGAAAAGAACCTTGTGCTTAATTGGGAGAAGTGTCACTTTATGGTCAAACAAGGCATAGTGCTAGGTCACATCATTTCTGAAAAGGGTATCGAGGTAGATAAAGCTAAAATAGATCTAATTGCTAATCTCCCACCCCCTAAAACTGTGCGTGAAGTTCGATTATTCTTTGGACACGATGGTTTTTAGCAAAATCTCTCGACCCTTGTGCAATCTTATTGCCAAGGACACACCCTTCGATTTCACTAACGAATGAGTTCATGCCTTTGAAAGGCTAAAGACGGAATTGACCTCTGCACCTATTATGAAACCTCCCGACTGGAATCAGCCGTTTGAGATCATGTGTGACGCTTCTGACTATGCCATAGGTGCAGTTCTAGGTCAGCGTAATGGGAAACTTCCTCACATCATCTATTATGCCAGTAGAACTCTTAATGATGCCCAATTGAACTATTCGAAGAGTGAAAAAGAGTTCCTCGGTGTTGTTTTTGCTCTTGAGAAGTTTAGGTCTTACTTGATAGGATCCAAAGTTGTCATTTTCACCGATCACTCAGCCCTACGATACCTTTTGTCTAAAAAGGATGCTAAGGCTCGTCTCATTAGGTGGATCCTATTACTGCAAGAGTTTGACCTTGAAATTCGGGATAAGAAAAGGTGTGAGAATGTAGTGGTGGATCATCTGTCTAGGTTAACCATTGAATCTTCCAATAACCTATTACCACTAAATGAGTCCTTTCTCAATGAGCAACCGATGCTTGTCTCTCAGCTTCCATGGTTCGCCGATATTGTGAACTATCTTATGACAGGTGAAATGCCACTGCATTGGTCTAAGCAAGATTGTTCCAAATTTTTAAAGGAAGCCAAGCATTTCTTTTGGGATGACCCATATCTTTTCAAGTACTGTCCCGATCAAATCATTCAAAAGTGTGTCCCCAATCACGAGATTCAAAGCATAATCTCTTTCTGCCTTGACCAAGCCCGTGGAGGTTATTTCAGTGCTAAAAAGACGGCTGCAAAAATCTTGCACTGTGGATTCTATTGGCCCACTATTTTTCGTGACTCGAATGATTACAGTAGGAGTTGTGACCATTACCAACGGTGAGTAAAGATCACACATAGGAATATTGCCCTTAAATCCCATTCTGATTATTGAGGTTTTTGACTGTTGGGGCATTGATTTTATGGGTCCATTCCTAAATTCCTATGGAAATCTCTACATTCTTTTGGCAGTTGATTATGTATCTAAGTGGGTAGAATCCATACCATGCAGGACGAATGATCACCACGTGGTGGTCAAATTCATTAGAGAAAAAATTTTCTCCCATTTCGGTACGCCTCGAGCCATCATTAGCGATCAGGGATCCCATTTTGGTAATCGATCCTTCGAGAGTCTTATGAAAAAGTGCTCGGTCACGCACAAAGTAGGGTGTTCTTATCACCCTCAAACCAGTGGTCAAGTTGAAGTTTCCAACAGGCAAATCAAGCAAATCATTGAGAAGACAGTGAATCCAAACCGAAGGGATTGGTCCTTAAGGTTATTGGATGCATTGTGGGCTTATCGTACTACCTACAAAACACCACTTGGTATGTCCCCGTATAGGCTTATCTATGGAAAAGCCTGTCACCTTTCGGTAGAGTTAGAACACAAGGCCTATTGGGCCATTAAGACCTTCAATTTCGATTTACCTGCTGCGGGAGAGGTCCGAAAACTACAACTTAATGAGTTGGAAGAGATTAGGAATGATGCGTACGAAAATGCAAAATTGTATAAAGAGAAAATGAAAATGTTCCATGACAAGTCCATCCTATGGAAGTCATTCGAGCCTGGACAGAAAGTTCTTTTGTACAATTCTAGGTTGCATCTCTTTCTCGGTAAGTTGAGGTCTAGATGGTCCGGTCCCTTTATTGTTAGGACAGTCTACCCACATGGGGCAGTTGAGATAGAGAATCCTAAAAATGGTGAAATTTTCAAAGTTAATGGTCAAAGGTTGAAGCCATATCTGGAATTGCGAGATCGGGAAGTGGAGGATATTCTCCTCCAAGACCCTGTGTACCACGAGTGAACATGAAATTGGGTCATTGTTGTTGTATCATAATTTTTATTTTACAGGAATTGTGCGTTGGAAAAAGTCCCTCATTACGGTAATATCTTTCATATCTTTCTCGCCTTTTAAATTTTTGTCTTGAACATTGAGGACAATGTAGAAATTAGGTTTGGGAGTATTGAGGTCATTTTTCTCCGCTTTGTAAAAAAATAAAAAATAAATAAAAATCCAAAAAGATTTTTTAATATAATTGAGTTTTGAAACAATTTCTTAATATAGAATTAATTCATGGATCTCCCATATTATGAAATTTTTACACATTAGCCATATAATATGATCGAAAATTGATATTGAGGCTAAAGTTAATATGCTTAACGAATAAATGTGGAGATTTTAACCCGATGAGATTTTGTGCCATTCATCGTTTTCGAGAGATTTAAATCAATCCGAGTTAAAATTACTCAATCTTTCCTTCAGGGATAAATTTGTTGATGATCTCAAATTCTTTGTTTTGTTCGATTACTGAAAACAAAAAGTCAAAATGTGAATCTTAAGCACTAGAAGTCTTAGTAAGTCGTCTTGAGACACAAATCAAATTAACGAAACTTGAGAAATGAGATTAGGCCATCGTTTGAAAGCCCAAAAAATAAGCATAAATTCCAACCTTTTTATAATATTCCATTGCAAGCCCATTTGATCCAAAAATAAAATAAGCTTTTTGTTGAAAACCCATTATCCTATCCAACTCCAACTGGGATTTTAAAGCCTATAAAAACAAGCCATACCTATTCTCTGAGAAATTATGGTAGGAAAAAGGCTAAAAGAAAATGAGGTTGCTAGAATGTGAGTATGAAAAAAGAAAAAAGAAAAAAAATGTGTGAGCTTGAAAAGAAAAAGCGAAAGAAAAAGACAAATGGAGGTTAGAAGAAAAGGTGCTTAAAGTCAAAATATCGAAAAATCTCTATATTCTCAGAATTTTTTGAACTCCAAAGCCATTCTTTCTAGCTAAAATCCGAGCCTAAAGTACAACCAAAGAAAGTCATAATCAATCTCAAGTGAAGTTAGTTAAAGTGTGGGGAGAAGATGAATAGGATCTATGGTGTGATTCAATGTTTTCAAAAAGTAATCGATTTTCCATTCATGAGATCATACACATCCATAAAAAAAAAAGAAAATTCCGTTTTTGATCATGTATATGTGAAATTTGTTCATATAAATTTATTTATTTTCACATGTACCGAGAGAAAATAACCCATTTCCGAGTTTTCGATTGTGAGTGCATTCTGTGAGATTTTGGAATCAAAACGAACTTTTGGATAGGAAATGTAACGATCAAATCTTTTGAAATGGATGGTTATATTGGTTATGCACCCACACACGATAAGTTGAGATTGAAAAATGAAGTTCTACTATATTTATGAAGTTTGCATTCAAACTTGGTTATATTACTTTTGTGTTTTTTGTATTGAGTCCTGTTTTTGAATTTTGTGGGTATATTCACTACAAACCCTCACGAGACAAAACTCGTCCAGTAGGGTAACCTAGGGGTTTAACGGCTTGTTGCAAACGCTAAGTGCAATCGTGATTCCTATGAAAGTGAGTTAATTTTTAATTTTTAATTTTGCTCAAGGACTACCAAAGTTTAGGTTTGGGGGTATTTGATGAGTGAATTATTTTGTATATTTTATACCCAAAGTTATACTTTCTTAGTCCCATTTTAGTGTATTTAATAAGTTCTTAGGACATTTTTATTAAAAAGAGAAAAAAATGCGAGAATGATTGAATTCATATTGAAAATGACAATTTTAAGTAAAAAATGGGCACTTCGATAATTTTACAATACTCTTGTACTAATTTGTGAAAAAAGTTGCCTAGTGAAATTTTTGCAGATAATGATGGAATTTGGTGCAAATTGATGATCAATTCAAAAAAACGCGCGAAAAAACTGATTTTTACGATCGTTCGAAAATATGTTGTTTTTACACTTGTGAAATCGTAAAAATAAGCTGTTTTTACACTTGTGAAATCGTAAAAAAGTAAAAAAAAATTATTCTCCGATTTTGACGAAACTCGACATGCGTGTTCAGCAAGAAAAGATAAGAGTTTTCGAGTGGGGGAAGATTATGTCCCTTATCACGATCCAAAGATTAAAGAGGTGGATAGATAGCTACCAACACCATTCAAACAATCAAAAAGAGTCCCACCACAACTCAAATACCACACCACTTGTCCTATAGAAAGGATCCTTGGGCTCATAATTTCGTAGACAAATAGAGAGGAATTTCGTAGAGGATTTCGGGGAGCAACTTTGAGTGATTGTAATCAATTTGAGGGACAAATTTTTATCATTTTTTTAGAGGATTGAAGATTGTTGTGAGAGAACTATTTGTAAGTTTGGTTTATTAATGAAGATCTCTACTCATTCTTGCAATTTCTCTTTCATTATGGTAGATTGATTCTTATATTAGGAGTAGGTTGAAGTTTATCATTGTTAGCTAATTTTGTCACATTAATTTTATCGTTGTTTACTCCCTACTTGTTTTAATTGTTATTAAAGATTCAGTATTCATTTTAAAGAGACACGAGAGTGGGTTTTAAAACCTTCAAGATTGTTTCGTCAAATCAAGTTTTGAGATTTAAAAATAATAATTTTTGAAGGATTATGCTTGCACTTTGATTGTTTTGATAGTCTATGCTTAAGTACATTTGCGAATTTTAAAACTTGTATTTTCAAGGGAATAGGGATTTTAGCCGTCTATTAGTGATGTTGAAAATATTATGATCATAACCGTCATATTTTCCAAATTAAACGCGGTGAGAGTCGGTTTAATTTGAGTTATAAAAAGGGAATGACAACATTAAATTAGTGTGCAATATTAGTTACGTGATAAATGGACTCCGAATCCTAATTATTTCCTAATTGTTTACAAATATCTCGTGTTACTCTCATTTATCGTAGTGGCTTTTATTTAGTGTAGTTCGAATCATTCTCTATCCCATTTAGTCTAGTTGGATAGTCACAATTAATTAGAATAAAAAATTGACAAATCTATGTGGGTTCGACCCGTACTTACACTCGTTATTCTATAATAGCCCGTGCACTTACGGTATTTAATTAAATTGACAACACACACTGACGCCAATTTTAAAGCCGAAGTATAGATATTGTCAAATTATCATCATATTATCAAATTGGGAGCACCGTGATCGCGCGGTCAGTTCCTATGAGTTACATTGGTCCCGTGCGAGGTAATAGTTCCTCCCACGGGGTCGCTCGGGGATTGTTTCGAGTTTTCTTACGCTGACGCCAAGTTTTAAGCCTAAGTTTAAAATTTGTCATGTTATCGTTATATTCTCAACTCTCGAGTATCGTGATTGCGCGGTTAGTTCCTACGAGTTACATTGGTCCCGTGCAAGGTGTCGATGCCTCTCGTTGGGCCGCTTGTGGTCTGTTTCGAGTTTTCACACTCAGACGCCAAGTTTTAAGCCTAATTATACATATTTTTAATTAATCGTCGTATACTTAAACTGGGAGTACCGTGATCACGCGGTCAGTTCCTGCGAGTTACATTGGCCCCCTGCGAGTTGTTGGTGACTCTCACAGGGTCGTTCGGGGGCTGTTTCGGGTTTCCCACCTCTAGCGCCATGTTTTTTAAGCCTAAGTCTAGATATTTCCAAATTATCGTCGTATACTTAAACCGGTAGTACCGTGATCGCACGGTCAGTTCCTACGAGTTACATTGGTCCCGTGCGAGGTATTGGTGCCTCTCACGGGGCCGCTCAGTGGCTATTTTGAGTTATCGCGCTCTAACGCCAAGTTTTAAGCCTATGTCAAGATATTATCAAATTATTGTTGTATTCTCAAACCACGAGTACCGTGATTGCGCGGTCCGTTCCTACAAGTTACAGTGGTCCCGTTCGAGGTGTCAGTGCTAATCACGGGGCCACTCGGGGGCTCCTTTGAGTTTTTGCACTCTAACGCCATGTTTTTGCACTTAAATCGGGCTTACCTTGATCGCGCGGTCAAGTCCTACGAGTTAGGTTGTTCCCGTGCGAGGTGTTAGTGCCTCTTATGGGCCGTTCGGGGGCTATTTCAGGTTTCCCAAATCTAGTGCCATGTTTTTAAGCCTAAGTCTAGAAATTTCTGAATAATCATTGCATTTTCAAGTAATCACCGTATACTCAAACTGGGAGTACCGTGATCGCGCGGTAGGTTCCTATGAGTTACACTGGTCCCTTACAAGGGATTGGTGCCTCTAACGAGGCCGTTCGGGGGCTGTCTTGGGTTTTTAAGCCTAAGTCTAGATATTTCCAAATTACCATCGTATTCTAAAATCGGGAGTACCGTGATCATGTGATCAGCTCCTATGAGTTACATTGGCCCCTTCGAGGTGTTGGTGCCTCTCACAGGGCCGCTCGGGGGCTGTTTTGAGTCTTCTCACTCTAACACCAAGTTTTATGCCCAAGTCTAGATATTGTCACATTATCGTCGTATTCTCAAACCATGAGTACCGTGATCGCATGGTCAGTTCCTACGAGTTACATTGGTCCCGTGCGAGGTATTGGTGGCTCTCACGGGGCCGCTCGGGGGCTATTTTTAGTTTTCGCACTCTAACGCCAAGTTTTATGCGTAAGTTTATATATTTCCAAATTATTATCGTATTATCAAACCGCGAGTATCGAGATCACGCGATCAGTTCCTATGAGTTACATTAGTTCCGTGCGAGGCGTTGGTGCCTCTCACGGACTCGCTCGGGGTTGTTATGAGTTTTTGCACGCTGATGCCAAGTTTTAAACCAAAGTATATATATTATCAAATTATCATTGTATTATTAAATTGGGAGTACCGTGATCGCACGGTTTGTTTCTACAAGTAACATTGGTCCCGTGCGAGGTATTGGTGCCTCTCACGGGGCAGCTCGGGAGCTCTTCCGAGTGTTCTTACGCTGACGCCAAGTTTTAAGCCTAAGTCTATATATTTTCAAATTATCATCGTATTCTTAAACTACAAGTACCGTGATTGCGCAGTCAGTTCCAACAAGTTACATTGGTCCTGTGAGAGTTGTCGGTGCCTCTCACGAGGCCGCTCAGGGGCTGCTTTGAGTTTTCGCGCTCTGACGCCAAGTTTTAAGCCTAATTATACATATTTTTAAATAATCATTGTATACTCAAATCGGGAGTACCGTGATCGCGCGATTAGTTCCTACGAGTTACATTGGTCCCGTGCGAGGTGTTGGTGCCTCTCACGGGGCCGCTCGGGGCTATTTTGAGTTTTCGCACTCTAACGCTAAGTTTTAAGCCAATGTCAAGATATTGTCAAATTATTATCGTATTCTCAAACTGTGAGGACCGTGATCGCACAGTCCATTCCTACAACTTACATTGGTCCCGTACGAGGTGTCGGTGCCAATCACGGGGTCGCTCGGGGGCTACTTAGAGTTTTTGCACTATAACGCCATGTTTTAAGCCTAATTATACTTATTTTTAAATAATCATCGTATACTTAAATCGGGACTACCTTGATCGGGCGATCAAGTCCTACGAGTTACATTGGTCCCGTGCGAGGTGTTAGTGCCTCTCACGTGGCCGTTGGAGGGCAGTTTCGGGTTTCCCACCTCTAGTGCCATGTTTTTAAACCTAATTCTAGATATTTACAAATTATCATCGTATTCTCAAATCACGAGTACCATGATCACGTGGTCAGTTCCTACGAGTTACGTTGGTTCCGTGTGAGATATTGGTGCCCCTCACAAGGCCGTTCGGGGGCTATTTTGAGTTTTCGCACTCTAACGCCAAGTTTTAAGCCTAAGTATAAATATTGTTAAATTATCGTGGTATTCTCAAATCGCGAGTACTGTGATCGCGCGGTCAATTCCTACGAGTAATATTGGTCCCGTCCAAGGTGTTGGTACCTCTCACGGGGGCCGTTCGGGGGCTGTTTCGGGTTTTTGCACCCTGACGCCAAGTTTTTAGCCTAAGTTTAGATATTGTCAAATTATCATCATATTCTCAAACCGGGAGTACCATGATCACACAATCAGTTCCTATGAGTTACATTGGTCCCGTACGAGGTGTTGGTGCCTCTAACGGTGCCGGTCGGGGGCGGTTTCGAGTTTCCCACCTCTAACGCCATATTTTTAAGCCTAAGTCTAGATATTACAATCGTATCCTCAACAGGGAGTACCGTGATTGTACGATCAGTTCCAATGAGTTACACTAGTCCCGTGCGAGGTATTGGTGCCTCTCAAAGGGTCGCTCGAGGGCTGTTTCGAGTTTTCGCACACTTACGCCAAGTTTTAAGCATAAGTGTATATATTGTTAAATTGTCATCGTATTCTTAAACTGCGAGTACCGAGATCGCGATGTTTGTTCCTACAAGTTACATTGGTCCCATGCGAGGTGTCGGTGCCTCTCACGGGGCCGCTCGGAGGCTACTTGGAATTTTTCCACTCTAACGCCAAGTTTTAAGCCTAATTATACATCTTTTAAAATACTCGTCGTATACTCAAATTGGGCTTACCTTGATCGCGCGGTCAAGTCCTATGAGTTACATTGTTCCCATGCGAGGTGTTAGTGCCTCTTACGGTGCCGTTCAGGGGCTATTTCGGGTTTCCCAAATCTAGCGCCATGCTTTTAAGCCTAAGTCTTGAAATTTCCGAATTACCATCGCATTCTCAAATCGGGAGTACCGTGATCGTGTGATCAGTTCCTACGAGTTACATTGGTCCCGTGCGAGGTATTGGTGCCTCTCACACGGCTTCTTGGGGGCTATTTTAAGATTTCGCACTCTAACGCCAAGTTTTATGCCTAAGTCTAGATATTGTCACATTATCATCGTATTCTCAAATTGCAAGTACCATGATCGCATGGTCAGTTCCTACGAGTTACATTGGTCCCGTGCGAGGTATCGGTGCCTCTCACGAGACCGCTCGGTGTCTCTTTTGAGTTTTCGCATTCTAACGCCAAGTTTTGAATCTTAGTCTAGATATTCTCAAATTATCATTGTATTCTCAAATCACGAGTACCGTGATTGCATGGTCAGTTACTACGAGCTATATTGGTCCCGTGCGAGGTGTCGGTGCCTCTTACGGGGCTGCTCGGTGGCTATTTTGAGTTTTCACACTCTGAAGCCAAGTTTTAAGCATAAGTCTACATATTTTCAACTAATCATCGTATACTCAAACTGGGAGTACCGTGATCGCGCGGTCAGTTCCTACGAGTTACATTGGTCCTGTACGAGGTGTTGGTGACTCTCACGGGGCCGTTCGGGGACTGTTTTGGGTTTCCCACCTCTAGCGCCATGTTTTTAAACCTAACTCAAGATATTTCCAAATTATCATGGTATTCTCGAATCAGGATTACCATGATCACTCGATCAATTCCTACGAGTTATATTGGTCCCCTACGAGATATTGGTGCCTCTCACGGGGCCGCTCGGGGGCAATTTTGAGTTTTCGCACTCTAACGCCAAGTTTTATGCCTAAGTCTAGATATTGTTAAATTATCGTCATATTCTCAAATCGCGAGTACCTTGGTTGCGCGGTTAGTTCCTACGAGTAACATTGGTCCCGCGCAAGGTGTCGGTGCCTCTGACGGGGCTGTTCGAGGACTGTTTTCGGTTTTCGCACCCTGACGCCAAGTTTTCAACCTAAGTTTAGATATTGTCAAATTATCATCATATTCTCAAACCGGGAGTACCGTAATCATGCAGTTAGTTCCTACGAGTTATCTTGGTCCCGTGCGAGGTGTCGATGCCTCTCATGGTGCCGGTCGGGGGCTGTTTCAGGTTTCCCACCTCTAGCACCATGTTTTTAAGCCTAAGTCTAGATATTTCCATATTATCATCGTATTATCAAATGGGGAGTATCGTGCTCGTGCGATCAGTTCTTACGAGTTATATTGTTCCCGTGCGTGGTGTTGGTGCCTCTCATGGGGCCGTTTGGGGGCTATTTCGAGTTTTCACACACTGACGCCAAGTTTTAAGTCTAAGTCTAGATATTATCAAATAATCATCATTTTTCAAACCGTGAGCACCATGATCATACGGTCAGTTGCTACGAGTTACATTGGTCCCATGTAAGATGTTGGTGCCTCTCACGGAGCCTCGGGGGACTGTTTTGAGTTTTCGCACATTAACGCCAAGTTTCAGCCTAAGTCTAGGTATTTTCAAATTATCATCGTATTCTCAAGCCGCGAGTACAGTGATCACGCGATCACTTCTTATGACTTACATTGGTCCCGTGGGTGGTGCTGGTCCCTCTCACTGGGTGATCTGGAAGCATGTTTCGAGTTTTCGCATGCTAACACCAAGTGTTTAATCCTAAGTCAAGATTTTGTCAAATTATCATCGTATTCTCAAACCGCGAGTACCATTATCCCGCGATCACTTCCTACGAGTTACATTGGTCCCAAGCGAGGTGTCGGTGCCTCTCACGGGGCCACTCGGGTGATGTTTTTAGTTTTCGCACTCAGAAGCCAAGTTTTAAGCCTAAGTATATGTTGATGTAAAAAATTAGATTACTCTAATAATTCAATCACAGATAAATAAATGAGATAAAATATTTTAAAGTGGTTCAGCCTTATATGAATGGCCTACGTCCACTAATATGTTATTGCTGAGTGTTTGGGAATTCTCGATTACAAGTACTATCAAGAAATTCCAGTCCCCTTGAATGAGGGTGATACAAGGTATTTATAGCCTTTAGGCTGTACATGTGAATGGGTAAACAATTAATTCCCTTTAAGAGTATATGTTTGTATGATAAGCATTCAATGAATAGTTGAACTGTTGAGTTTCTGGCAATTAATGCTGTGGCCGAGATGCTGTTCGAACCGCCTTAGTTGCTCGTCGTTCAAGAGTTCCTCGGAGAGCTGGAGTTCCTCGGAGCGTTGGAGTTTCTCGGAGTATACTTGTTGCTCGGAGTGAGTCTGACTTGGTCGGGGAAATAGACTTCCTCGTTGCTATTGTGCCACGTAAATCGACACGTGTCTTCTTGTGATTCGTCTATATCAGCATACTAATTTTGGTATCAATAGAAGCCCCCAATGTTTCATATTTCGAACTTTGAGGAGTATGGAACATTCTTTCTCGGTATATGGCAATATTAAATGATCTTCCTGGTTTTTAGGAACATTTCTCCGTATTTGAATTTCCTTCCAAATTCGCAGAATCCGCCTTTTTTGCATTTTTATAAGCGCTTCGATCTTCGTGTACTTTTTGTCCTTTTAGCCTCCGGTAGCGTAATAGTTTCCTTTTTGTAATCATTTCTTTCGCCGTTTCCCAAGGCAAAGTATTTAATCTTCATAGACAATATCACCGTCTTCTACCTTTTCCAATTTCTGCTTTCGAGTTTTCCATAGTCTTTCTTTCTCTTGTGCGTTCATCCTTGTTTTCGTTCGTTGTCAACAGATCTCCCTTTTTCCTGTAAGATCTTCTTCCTTCTTATTCATTTCTTTTCTTCACCATGGTCTATATTATTGAATCTCTTGAGAAATTCTATTCTGATTTTTCTATTCCATCTTGGGTAGCTCTAGAAAATCTTTCTGAGCCTTTAGATTATTTTCGTTTGGCTGAGGGACACTGGTTCCCTAGCCTCTTTATTGCTGAATGCAGATTTTCTTTTCCACCAAACCCTTTGTGCTTAGAGTTGTGTCAGTATTTCGATGTTGTCCCTGCAAAAATAGCCCCCAACACATGGAGGATAGTTAATCGAGTGTATAGGTTAAATCAAACTCATGGAACCCGTATAGGAATTCCCGAGATTATGTACTATTATAGATGGGCTGTACTAGATAATATTTTTTATTTAAAAACTAGATTTTTGAATAGGGCCTTAGTAGTCAACCTCCCTGATGCCAATAGGGATTATTTTGAACATGGGGTAATTATCGAAAATTGGCAACATTCCCCTTTGACTGGAGATGAAGTATATCAAGGTCGCAGATGCCCTCCATATGGCAATGGGATAGGTTATTTTCATTTTATTTTATTTCTGAAATTGTGATTTCATTATGTTTGAATAAATGTGTGACTGATATTTCACTATGTATTTGTTTGCAGTTGACAGTAAGAGAAAAACTCCAAAAGAATCAGAAGTAAATATCAAGCATTTGAAACATATCTGGAATTTGCATCGAAAAGTTGCAGACGAGCATATCAGGTTTGCGTCATATTTGTTGCATTATAGGAGTTATACAACATCCTTTACTGCTCGTCCTGTGGTCAGCGCCAGTGAACCATCATCAATTCCTGAGGACTCTTCTCCAGAATCTCACATTCCTCTAGGTCAGAAAATGGGCAAAAGAAGAGTTTCTGCTCTCTTTGAGGAGACTACCTCTACTGGAGATGGAAAAAGGAACAAGGCTGACGTCCCAAAGGGGATAAAGAAAATAGATGCTGCCCCTTCTGTTGTTCCTCGGAAGGTTGCCGAGAAGCCCCCAGTGGCTCCTAGTAAGAAGGATGCACTTGTGGAAGTGATCACCATTTCCCCAACCAAAAGCTCTTCTTTGGTTGAAACTGTTGAAGTGCCACCGAGGAGACTGAAGAAATCCTCCTCGATCAATTTTTCTGAAACCATTCCCCAGCTCCAAGTTAGTGGAGATGGTGTTCCAACTATCATTCCTCCGAGCTCTGCAATGAGCTCGGTAAAGACTTGGACTATTCCTGAAGTCCAAGGAATTGAGGAAAACATGTCTTGGGATATGCTGACATCCCTAGCTACTCGTCACATTGCTTCAGTAAGTTTCTCTTATCCTAAATTTTTCTTTCTTTCCATCAATACAAGTATCTCTGCAATGACTTATCATTTTTTTCTTCTTTTTCCAGCTGGTGAGTTGCTTTAACACCACAGTGAAGAAAGATGAAGCGATCAAGGCTTCTAGATCCTCGTCTGGAGTAGAGGATGCTTTATAGGGCTTGGCCCAATCTTTGAAAGATTCTCGCCAAAAGTATGACGAGGATAGGCGTGAATGGGAGAAAAATTTGGCTGCATCTGAGGCAGAGAAAGTGCAGTTGGGAAATAAGGTGAAAGACTTGGAGAGAGAGAATAAAAAATATGCCGAGAAGCTCACAAGCTTTGGGGAGCTTGAAAATAAATTGAAATTGGCTACGGAAGAGCTAACCCTTCTGCGAGAAGTAAATCTCCAGAAGGAGGAGGTGGAGGCCAAGTTAAAAGCCTTCGAGGATATTCTATCCGAGAAGCTCTCCTCAGAGAGAATGAAAACAAAAGTGGTTGTAAAAAAATATTTTCGTACCGATTAGGATAAAGGATGGGACAGGGGGTAGCAGCCATGATGATCCACGTGCAGTATGGGAGTTTGAAATACTTCCGAGATGGTTTGGTTGCTGCCCTGCAAGAATTGAAGGTTAGCGAGGACTCTGAGCTATTTCAACAACATCTTCCTGGCCCCCCTCCTATAATTGAAGATGAGGAAGAAGACGAAGCTGCATTCGAGGAGTCTTCAATGACAGTGGGTGATCAAGTCCTTACTTCCCAACCTATTCAGACAGCTACCGAGGAGATTTCATCTTTGCCTGCTCCTCCTGAACAAGTTCCAACTCCAGCCGACCAAATTATTGTTTCCACCGAGCAACCGAGCTCCTCGTCCCAGCCTCCCGAGAAAGTCTTGGGAGACAAGGATAAGGTGTGAAGTTGTTCGGTATATATTTTATTTTCTTTTACTTGTACTCTGTATTCTGAACGTTGTACTCCTTTTGATGATGTAATAAAAATCACCTTTTTGTTCCTCTACGTTGTTGATGTTCTGTCTGCTTCTTTTATTAACTCTTGCCTTCTCTTCTTTACTAATTTATGGCTAGAATGGACTTGCTGTCTGCCAATGATACAAAACTGATGCAACAATGCCATGAATATTTTAAAGCTGGCCATACTGACCTGAGTGCATCAGAAATTGCTGATATCCTTGGTCATGATGCTTCAGAGCAAGCAATCGAAGCTTATCAGTACCTGAAATGTTTACTTGATCGTGCTGTAGACAACAATGTGGCTTATTACGAAACGATTGAAGACTTGCAAGGTACTCTCGATGAACTTAAGCAGCAATATAAAGAATCAACTGCCCTTTTGCATGAGGGGTATGAGAAGAGGTATCAACAGCTTTCTGCCGAGAAGGATACGAGAAGCTCATCGCTGGATATGATGTTAGGGAGAGAACCCTAAAGGGTGAAGTTGAAGCATGTAGACAGATTGTCGAGCTGCTAGAGCAAGAGAACAACAATTTACAGAAAGAGCTTGCACAGTATAAGTCTGCAGCTTCTTCTTCAACAGCTGTAATCCCAGTGACTAACGAGGGATTTTCATTTTTGGAGGTTGAGAATGCCAAATTAAGGTAAGAATTAGAGGCTTTGAGAAGAGCTAGGTATTCTACTGCTACTCGGGGACGAGGAAGAGGTTCTCGTGGATGAGGAAGAGCTGCACAGAATGTTGCCGAGGAACCAAGTTCTCGACCTGCTCGGGGAGGATCAAGAGCTCTTAGTCGTACTGTTGAAGAAGCTCGTACTCGATCAACATTGGAAAATCAAGCATTCCAATTGATGGCAAAAAATCAAGCTTTGTCTGAGATGTCCATGAAAATTAGAGAATTGGAAAATCAAATCTCTGGAGATAAATCAGTGTTAGAGACTAATGGACTTTTCATTCAGAGTCTTCAAGAGAATCTTGATAGGTTAACATTTCAATTTCACAAATAGCCCAGGGAGTTCTGGATGGCTGGATACAACGAAGCTCTATTCCATTTAGATGATCGTATCCAGAATGCCAATAATGAGGGATACAAGCAAGGTTGGCTGAATGCCCTGGGCGTGCTGAAGCTCGAATAGGGACACTACCTGTGGGACTATTATGATCCTGGGGTACTTGACTTGCCTGTGCCACCATTCAATTTGGACATGGAATGGATCCCAGCTCGTGCCATTCCTCGGAGCTTAATTGCGAAGTACCTCGGTGATTACAGTTTACATTCTCAGTTTGAGGTATCTTGTCCCGATCATCTTCTAGATCGACCTTCTGTGATGAACGTTAGGATGCTGAAGGACTTGAACTTCATTAATTCTCTTCAGTCTTTAAATGATCCGCCTACTGGCGAGGAACCTGTATCGAAAGCTGAAGGGAAAAAACCAATAGAATAGGAATTTCTGATGTAATAATTAGTACACAATTTAATATCAATGTAATAAACTTGTGTAATTCATTTTGACTTTAATGAAATAATTTCATTTGTGTTTGCAAATTTGTGCTTGCATAACAATATTGTGTGGTACATCGACCAACTTAGTAATAAAAAGTTACAAGTATCAAATATATTGCTCGATCACTTAGTAATAAAGTAACGAGTATAAAAATGTTGAAAATTCTTCCAACCAACCAAGGTAGTTAATTTGTGCTCGTCGATCAATTATAGTTAATGGGTTTTTATCCCCGACCAGCTATACTTGGTACTGTTTAAAATATTTTCTCCTCGTCGACCAACTATAGTTAGTGGATTTTTATCTCCGACCAACCATACTTGATTCAGTTTGGAATATTTTGTTCTTCGAGGGACTTTTATGTAATAAACTTACCTCCCGACCAACATAAGTTGGCATTTTAGAGCATATCTTGTTTCCTAACCAAACACGTTGGCATTTTTAGGAGTCTCGTGTTCTCGCTCTTTTACCAACCGGAGTTGGTCTGAGTTCGAACTATCATGTCCACTAACTCTTTTACCAACTGGAGTTGGTCTTAGCTAATGTACGCCTCCTAACCAAAGGAGTATGGGGGTGTTCTAGCCATTTTACCAACCGAAGTTGGTCTGGGTTCGAACTATCGTGTTCTCGCTCTTTTACCAACCGGAGTTGGTCTGAGTTCGAACTATCATGGTGTTCTCGCCCTTTTACCAATCGGAGTTGGTCTGGGTTCGAACTATCGTGTCCACTAACTCTTTTACCAACCGGAGTTGGTCTGAGCTAGTGTACGCCTCCTAACCAAAGGAGTATAGGGTGTTCTCACCCTTTTACCAACCGAAGTTGATCTGGGTTTGAACTATCGTGTCCACTAACTCTTTTACCAACCGGAGTTGGTCTGAGCTAGTGTACACCTTCTAACTAAAGGAGTATAGTTTGTTCTCGCCATTTTACCAACCAGAGTTGATCTGGGTTTGAACTATCGGTGTTGCTTTTATTGCTGAACAGTGTAGTGTTGCACACTAGTATTCCCCGAAAAACTTTCAATAAAAGAAAGAATATGGCGAAATATCATCGTTTTATTCATATTGATGGAACTGCTTTACATCACTGATAATACTTGCGTAGGTGTTCAGCATTCCATGCATTCTTAAATTCCTCTCCTTCTAGAGTCGCTATTCAGTAAGTTCCTGGTCGGACAACTTCTGTAACTCGGTAAGGTCCATGCCAGTTTGCTTCCAACTTATTGTGCTTCTGAATGACCTTCTTTAGCATGTAATCTCCTTCTTTTAAGTCGTATTTCTTCACCCTCTTGTTGTAGAACAGAGCTGTTCGTTGTTGGTAAGCAGCATTCCTAATGGCTGCCTCTTCTCTAACTTCCTCGAGCATATTCAAATCCAATCTTCTCATTAAGTCGCTGACTGGGGAATTGAAATTCAGCACTCTGTGTGTTGGAAGACCCAACTCGACAGGTATTACAGCCTCACTTCCAAACGCCAGCATATATGGTGATTCTCCAGTTGCTGCTCGGGGAGTTTTTCGGTAAGCCCAAAATACTGACTGTAGTTCATTAATCCAATTAGCCTTAGCCTCACTTAGCCTCTTCTTCAAACCATTTAGTAATGTTCTGTTCGTCACTTCAGTCTGTCTATTGCTTTGAGGATGGCCTGGTGCTGAATGAATCTTCAAAATGTTTGACTGATGACAATAGGCAGCAAACTCCTCGTTATCGAATTGTGTTCCATGGTCTGTGATGAAAGCATGAGGGAGACCATATCGACAGATTATGTTCTTCCAAACGAATTGGTATACTTTCTCATATGTCATATCAATAAGTGGCTCAGCTTCTACCCACTTAGTAAAATAATCCACTGCAACGACGAGGTACTTGAATCTTCCTCGGGTTGTTGGCAGTGGTCCAACCTAATCAATTCCCCACATGGAAAATGGCCAAGGGGAAGTTATGGGTGTCAACAATGCTTGTGGAGTACGTCGAATGGAAGAAAAACGTTGGCATTTATCACATCTTTTGGCATAGGCTATACAATCAGCCCTCATCGTTGGCCAGTAGTATCCCTGCGTCATCACCCTTTGCAAAAGTGTCCGACCTGCTACATGGGCTCCACAGGACCCTTCATGGATCTCTTCAATCAAATCTTTCACCTCGGAGGGATGTACACATCTTTGTAAACCTTCCATAATTCCTCGTCTATACAAAACACCACTAATTAGTACATACCGAGCTGCTTTAAACTTCAATTTCTTGGCAGCGAGCTTATCCTCCGGTAAATCTCCTTCCTCAATATATGCCCTGATGGGATCCATCCAAGATGGTCCTAAATCAAGAGTAATAATATTCATCATCAGGTCTTCATCTATGCTTCGACTTTCTAACACCTCAATTGGTATCATTCTTCGCAGCTCGGTACGAGTAGCTGATGCTAGTCGGGCCAGTGCGTCTGCTTGTGCATTCTCCATTCTTGGTATTCTGATCAACTGAATGGCATCAAATTCTGCCAACAATTCCATCACCTTTGCATGATACTTGACCATTAATTCTCCTTTAACTGCATATGTTCCCATCATCTTATTAACAATTAATTGAGAATCACTGAATACTATGACTTGATGCACTTCCATAGTCTTTGCTAAATTAAGACCTTCTATCATGGCCTCATACTCAGCCTCATTATTGGAAGCTTTGAATTGGAATCGCAGGGCGTATTCCATGTCGACCTCGTCCAGAGTGTTCAAAACTATTCCCGCACCACATCCTGCAGTGCAAGATGAGCCATCTACATATAATCTCCATGTAGGTAACTCGTCTTCAAATTTCTTATCTGACAAGGTTCCTCGGTGAAATATTTGTTGTTTCCTTTCATCTTCTCCTGATATTTCTCGCTCCTCGTCGATCATCTCTTCTCGCCCTTTTATCAACCGAAGTTGGTCTGAGCTCGAATGTGATGATCCTTTTACATCCACAAGCCCTTTTACGAACCGGAGTTGGTCTGAGCTTATGTCTGTTGATCCTGTAACATCCACAGGTTGATCAGCGAGCAACTTTTATTCCTCAGGGGTATCAGGATATGTAAATTCATCTATAAAGTCTGCTACAGCTTGCCCTTTTAGTGATGCTTTGGGTTCATACACAATATCATATTCACCGAGCTCTATTGCCCAATACATCAGTCTCCCTAATTTTTCTGGCTTATAAAAGGCTTGTCTCAATGGCATGTCGATATACACGACGATGTTATGAGACTGGAAATATGGCCTCATTCTTCTACTTGCCTCTATCAATGCCAATGCCAATTTTTCCAGCTTTGGGTACCTGATCTCTGCACCTCGGAAAGCCTTACTTGTGTAATAAATTGGCTTCTGGACTCCATTCTCTATTCTGATCAATGCCGAGCTGACTGCATTCTCTGATACTGCCAGGTACAAGTACAACTTTTCTCCCATTACTGGCCTGGACAACAGTGGAGGTGCTCCCAAATATTTCTTCAAATCTTGAAAGGCTTTTTCACATTCATCATTCCACTCGAAAGTTTTCCGAAGTGTTTTGAATAATGGGAGTCATCTATCAGTTGCTCGGGATACAAATCTGTTGAGCGCTGCAACTCGTCCTGTGAGACTCTGCACCTCTTTCTTCGTCGTGGGAGATCGTAATCCTAGAAGAGCTTTGATCTTTTCTGGATTCGCCTCAATGCCTCGCTAGTTGATGATGTACCCGAGGAACATTCCTTCTCGTACTCCAAAGGTGCAATTCGTCGGGTTGAGCTTCATTTGGTATTTATCCAGTTGATCAAAGGTCTGACCTAAGTCAACTAGATGATCAGTAGCTTTCTTTCTCTTTGTCAGCATATCATCGACATAGACTTCCATATTGCAACTGATTTGTTCGGCAAAAACCTTGTTCATCAGCCGCTGGTATGTCGCTCCTGCATTTTTCAAACCAAAAGGCTAACATTATAACAATAAGTTACCCTAGGGGTAATAAAAGAAGTACTTTCCCTGTCTTCAGGTTTCATTTTGATCTGGTTGTAGCCAGAGTAAGCATCCATAAAGCTGAGCAGCTCGTGTCCCGAGGTAGCATCCACTAGTTAATCAATTATCGGCAATGGAAAATGATCCTTTGGGCATGCCTTGTTGAGATCGGTGAAATCAACACACATTCTCCATTTATTTTTTTTCTTCTTTACCATAACCACGTTTGCTAACTATTCTGGATATTTCACATCTTCAATAAATTGGGCTTTCTGGAGCTTGTCGACCTCCTCTTGTATAGCTTGATTCTTCTCGGGACTAAATACTCTTCTTCTCTGCTTTACAGGTTTGATCTCCTTATTTACATTGAGCTCATGACATAAGAAGTTTGGATCTATTCCTGGCATGTCCTTATGACTCCATGCAAAAGTTTTCTTCCTGTTTCTCAAGAAAGTTATCAACTCCTGTTTTATTGAAACATCCAATGACGAACCTATCTGGGTTACTCATTCAGGGTGCTCGTCGTCCAGAATAACATTTTTTGTATATTCCAACACCTGTCCTTTTACAAGTTGGGATTCATCTCTGGGATCAAGTGTTTTAATTTCTGTACCTTCCTCCACCTGGTAGGTAGTAGTCTTTTTTCTTGACTCTTCAAGCTCCTCTTGCTCGGCAGATGAATAATAGCATTCCCGAGCTACTTTTTGATCACCTTTCACAACTCCTACTCCAAAATTTGTTGGGAATTTTAAGCACTGATGTACTGTAGATGGAACTGCTTCGAACTTATTCAAACCAACTCTTCCCATGATGATGTTGTAAGCTGACTGCACATTCTTATCCATCACAAAGAAGCGTATTCTCTCTGTTCGAGAAGCAGGCCAAGTTCCAATGAATATATCCAACTTGATCCTCCCAAGTGGAAAAATTTTCTCGCCAGGAAAACCCAAGAGAGGTCTGTGATAAGGTTCCAATTGAGATAATTTCAAATTTAAACTGTCAAAGCATGAGTAGTACATGATATCCGCCGAACTACCATTATCTACCAAAACCCTTGAAATCATTACTTTTTTCATCCTCATTTTGATCACCAAAGGGTCGTCGTGAGGGTAAAGAACACCTGCCAGGTCATTTTTTGAAAAACCAATGACCAGCTTCTCTTTGTTTATCTTCCTCGGGAGATCTTCCTCTGCTAAATTTATCCGTTGAATGTATGAGCAAGCCTGAGCCTCACCGAGATAATCTTTTCTTTCTGCAGTAAGATCCCCTCCTCCTGCATCTCCGCATGTAATAACATTACAATCAAATGTTCCAAAATGTTTTGAAAATACCTCGCGTTCTGGTTGCCTTGGACTTTTGGGAAGATCGGTGTCATCCTCTATATCATCTTCATGATCCCTCTTCTTCTTCTCCTCTGCTCGACGAGGAGATCTAGACCTCTCTCTAGTTCGGTCATTATTTCTTCTTTCACCTCCCTGATCAACATAGTTTGCTAGTTTCCCTCTTCGGATGAGTGTTTCAATCTCGTTCTGAAGAGCTATGCAATTTTTGGTCATATGGCCATGATCCTTATGCAACTCGCAATATTTCTCCCTATTCCTCGTGTCAGGGTCTGACCTCAGTTTCTTTGGCCACTTTACCTCCTCGCTATTCTTGATTTCTTCCAAGACATGATTAATACCCATTTTCAAAGGAGTATAATTATCGAATTTTTTCAGGACTTCTCATGACGACCTACTATTCTTGGAATGCTTGTCACCGCCATTGCCCTTATGCTCTTTCTTCTTAGATTTGTCGACTTCCACCTTGGTCTCTTTATCCATATTCTTCTTCGCAGCCATAGCCTCCTCGGCATTCATGATTTTGGTTGTTTTTTCCATCAACTCTGACATAGTTGTAGGTGGATAATACAACTTGTTAGGCAACAATCCACTCATCAAGGCGGTGATTGCTATCTTTTCTTCATAATCTATGACTTCCAGTTTCTCGTTATTGAAACGAGTTATGTAATCTCTAGTAATTTCACCAGATTTTTGTCTAACACTTAACAAGTGTGCTACTCTTTTTACTGGTTTTGCTCCAAAATAGAAATTGCCGATGAACAACTCGGCTAACTGAAAGAAAGTTGAAATCTTACCCCGAGGAAGATTGTTGTACCATATCTGGGCAGATCCAGTAAGAGTTCCCGAGAATGCTCTGCATCTCATCTCGTCGGGAACAGCATAGATGTCGGCAGCAGCTTGATATTGCTCTATGTGAAGAACAGGATCTGTCTTTCCATCATACTTGGGGTCACCACAGGTGCTTTAAATGTCGACGGGGTAGGAAAATCCACAATGGCCTGGACAAAAGGTGTCCCTTGAACAAAAGTTCGTTGTAGGGGTTTCTTTGCCTTAGCCATTTCTCCCAATCTATCCTCCAACCGCTGAATGGAACCTTTCCATGCATCATTTCCTTCCTCGGGTTTATTTGTTCGAGCAATTGATTGTTCTGACGTGGCCTACTGAGATCTATCTTGACGAGCCACTGGTCGTGATTGTACTGATCCTTCTCTTAGATCTGATGGTTGTCGAAAACTCCTAGACATGGTCTTAGGTGGACTCCGATTCCTCCTAGGGCCTAATCGACTGAAAGGAGACACCCTACTCAGTCTTTCCAAGGCACTAGGTCTCTCCGGAGAGAGAGTGATACGTTGATCATTATCTGTAACGCGTATTGACGAAGTTCACCCACGTTGATAAGAGAAATCATCAGATTCCTCATTACGACACGCATCTGTACGCTTGGATCGTGAAGAAAGTAAATAGGTTTGCCTCTGACCACTTCGTTGTCCTGAATGTGTAGGTGCACCGCCATGGAGAGTTTGTATGAGTTGCCGCATTGTTTCTTGCATGGCGGTTTGTCCTTGAGCCAGATTCGTCATAATTCCATCCAGATCTAGAGGTGCAGAGGGATTTGGAGGATTTCCAGCATTTCCAGCATTTCGATTGCTGGATTTCGGATTATCTGCCATTGATGATGAATGATTTTTAATGAAAAACGATAACAGTCATTTCCCACAGACGGCACCAATCTGTTGATGTAAAAAATTAGATTACTCTAACAATTCAATCACAGATAAATAAATGAGATAAAATATTTTAAAGTGGTTCAGCCTTATATGAATGGCCTACGTCCACTGTTATGTTATTGCTGAGTGTTTGGGAATTCTCGATTACAAGTACTATCAAGAAATTCCGGTCCCCTTGAATGAGGGTGATACAAGGTATTTATAGCCTTTAGGCTGTACATGTGAAAGGGTAAACAATTAATGCCCTTTAAGAGTATACGTTTGTATGATAAGCATTCAATGAATAGTTGAACTGTTGAGTTTCTGGCAATTAATGATGTGGCCAAGATGCAGTTCGAACTGCCTTAGTTGCTCGTCGTTCAAGAGTTCCTCGGAGAGCTGGAGTTCCTCGAAGCGTTGGAGTTCCTCGGAGAGCTGGAGTTCCTCGGAGTATACATGTTGCTCGGAGTGAGTCTGACTTGGTCGGGGAAATAGACTTCCTCGTTGCTATTATGCCACGTAGATCGACACGTGTCTTCTTGTGATTCGTCTATATCAGTATACTAATTTTGGTATCAACAGTATACATATTTTTAAATAATTGTCATATACTCAAACTAGGAGTACCGTGATTGTGGGGTCAGTTCCTATGAGTGACATTGTTCCCGTACGTGGTGTTGGTGTCTCTCACAGGGCCGTTCGGGGATTGTTTAGCACCATGTTTTTAAGCCAAAGTCTAAATATTTCCAAATTATCATTACATTCTAAAATTAGGAGTACCGTGATCGTGCAATCAGTTCCTACGAGTTACATTGGTCCCGTGCGAGGTATTGGTGCCTCTCACAGGGTCGTTCGGGGTCTGTTTGGAGTTTTCGCACTCTAACATCAAGTTTTAAGCCTTGGTTTAGATATCGTCACATTATCGTCATATTCTCAAACCGTGAGTACCATGATTGTGCGGTCAGTTCCTACGAGTTACATTTGTCCCGTGCGAGGTGTTAGTGCCTCTTACGGGGCCACTCGGGTGCTGTTTCGAGTTTTCGCACACTGACGCCAAGTTTTAAGCCTAAGTGTACATATTGTGAACTTATCATAGTATTCTCAAACTGAGAGTATTGTGATCACGCGGTTAGTTTATAGGAGTTACGTTGTGCCCGTGCGAGGTATTGGTGCCTCTTACGGGGTCGCTCGGGGGTTGTTTCGAGTTTTCTTACGCTGACGCCAAGTGTTAAGCCTAAATCTAGATGTTGTCAAATTATCATCGTATTCTCAAATCGGTAGTACCGTGATCACGCGGTTAGCTCCTACGTGTTACATTGGTCCCGTGTGAGGGTCGGTGCCTTTTACGGGGCCACTCGAGGGTTGTTTCGAGTTCTCACACTCTGTCGCCAAGTTTTATGCCTAATTAAACATATTTTTAAATAATCATATACTCAAACTGGGAGTACTGTGATCATGCGGTCAGTTCCTACGAGTAACATTGGTCCCCTGCGAGGTGTTGGTGCCTCTTACGAGGCCGTTCGAGGGTTATTTCGGGTTTCCCACCTCTAGCGCCACGTTTTTAAGACTAATTATAGATATTTTCAAATTATCGTTGTATTCTCAAACCGAGAGTACCATGATCGCGCAGTCAGTTCCTACGAGTTACATTTGTCCTGTGCGAGGTAGTGTTGCCTCTGACGGGGCCGCTCAGAGGTGATTTTGAGTTTTCGCACTCTAACGCCATGTTTTAAGCCAAGTCTAGATACTGTCAATTTATCACCATATTATCGAATCACGAGTACCATGATTGAGTAGTCAGTTCCTACGAGTTACATTAGTCCCGTGCATGGTGTTGGTCACTCTCACAGGGTCGCTCAAGGGCTGTTATGAATTTTCGCACTCTAACGCCAAGTTTCAGCCTAAGTCTAGATATTGTCAAATTATCATCATATTCTCAAACCGCGAGTACAGTGATCACGAGGTTAGTTCATATGTGTTACATTGGTCTCGTGCGAGGTGAAGGTGTCTCTCACGGGGCCATTCAGGGGATTTTTTGGGTTTTCGCTCCCTGACGCCAAGTTTTAAGTATAAGTCTCGCTATTGTCAAATTATCGTCGTATTCTCAAACCGTGAGTACCTTGATTGTGCGATTAGTACCTACAAGTTACATTGGTCCCGTACTAGGTGTTGGTGCCTCTCATGGGGTCGCTCGGGGGATGTTTTGAGTTTTCACACTCTAACACCAAATTTTAAGCCTAAGTCTAGATATTTCCTAATTATCATCGTATTCTCTAACCGGGAGACCGTTATCACGCGATCAGTTCCTACGAGTTACATTGATTCCGTGCATGCTGTTGTTGCCTCTCACTGGGCTGCTCTGGGGATATTTTGAGTTTTTTCACGCTGACACTAAGCTTTAACCCTAAGTCTAGATATTTCAAAATTATCGTCATATTCTCAAAGTGGGAGTATTGTGATCCCGCAGTCAGTTACTACGAGTTACATTGGTCCCGTGCGAGGTGTTGGATCCTCTCATGGGGCCGCTCGGGGGCTGTTTTGAGTTTTTGCACTCTAATGCCAACTTTGAAACCTAAGTCTAGTTATTGTTAAATTATCATCGTATCGCGCAATCAGTTCCTACAAGTTACATTGGTCACGCGCGAGGTGTTGGTGCCTCTCATGGGGCCTTTCGGGGGCTGTTTCGAGTTTTCGCACCCTGCTGTAAAGTTTTTAGCCTAAGTCTAGATTTCGTCAAACTATCATCGTATTCTCAAACTAAGCGTACCAAGATCGCGCGATCCGTCGTTGGTCCCGTGCGAGGTGTCAGTACCTCTCACGAGGCTGCTGAGAGGCTGTTTCGGGTTTCCAACCTCTAGCGTCTTATTTTTAGGCCTAAGTCTTGATATTTCCAAATTATCGTCGTATTCTCAAATCGGGAGTACCGTGATCGCATTGTAAGTTCTTACAAGTTTTTGCACTCTCACGAGGCCGCTCGGGGGCTGTTTCAAGTTTTCACACTCTGACGCCAGGTTTTAAGCCTAAGTCTACATATTTTCAAATTATCATCGTATTCTCAAACTGCGAGTACCGTGATCACGCCGTCAGTTCTTACGTGTTGCGTTGGTCCCGTGTGAGGTGTAGGTGCCTCTCACGGGGTCATTCTGGGGCTGTTTTGAGTTTTTGCTCCCTGACGCCAAGTTTTAAGTCAAACTCTAGATATTATCAAATTATCATCGTATTCTCAAATCAGGAGTACCGGGATTGCGCAGTCAGCTCCTACGAGTTACATTGGTCCCGTGCCAGGTGTCGATGCCTCTCACGGGGTCGCTCGGGGGTTGTTTCGGGTTTGCAACCTCTAGCGCCATGTTTTTAAGCCTAAGTCTAGATATTTCTAAATTATATTCGTATTTTCAAACTAGTAATGAGTTACATTGGTCCCGTGCGAGGTGTCGGCGCCTCTCACGGGGCCGCTCGGGGGTTGTTTCGAGTTTTTGTACACTAATGCCAAGTTTTAAGCCTAAGTTTAGATATTGTCAAATTATCGTCATATTCTCAAACTGGGATTACTGTGATCGTGCGGTCAGTTCCTATGAGTTACATTGCTCCCATGCAAGATTTTGGTGCCACTCACGGGGCCATTCGGGGGTTGTTTTAAGTTTTCTCACCCTAACGCCAAGTTTTAAGCCTAAGTTTAGATATTTTCAAATTATCATTGTATTCTCAAATCAGGAGTACCGTGATCGCATGATCAGTTCCTACGAGTTACATTGGTCCCGTACGGGGTGTTGGCGCCTCTCACGGGGTTGGTCGGGGGCTATTTCGAGTTTTCGCACTCTTACACCAAGTTTTAAGCCTAAGTCTACATATTTTAAATTATCTTCACATTATCAAATCGGGAGTATCGTGATTGCGCGATCAGTTACTAGGAGTTACATTAGTTCCGTGCGAGGTGTTGGTGCCTCTCACGGGGCCGCTCGGGTGGCGTTTTGAGTTTTTGCATGCTGACGCCAAGTTTTAAGCCTAAGTCTAGATATTGTCAAATTCTCATCATATTCTCAAACCGAGAGTACCATAATCGTGTGGTCAGTTCCTATGAGTTACATTGGTCCCGTGAGAGGTATCGGTACCTCTCACGGGGCTACTTGGGGGTTGTTTCGGGTTTCCCACCTTTAACGCCATGTTTTTAAACCTAAGTCTAGATATTTCCAAATTATCATCGTATTCTCTAATCGGGAGTACCGTGATCATGCAGTCAGTTCCTACGAGTTACATTGGTCCCGTATGAGGTGTTAGTGCCTCTCACGGGGCTGCTCGTGGCTATTTTAAGTTTTCGCACGCTAACGCTATGTTTTAAGCCTAAGTCTAGATATTTCCAAATTATCATCGTATTCTCAAACCGGGAGTATTGAGATCACGCGGTCAGTTTTTAGGAGTTACATTGGTCCTGTGCAAGGTATTGGAGCCTCTCATGGGGTCACGCAGGGGCTGTTTTGAGTTTTCTCGCTCTAACGCCAAATTTTAAGCCTAAGTCTAGATATTGTCAAATTATCATCGTATCGCGCGGTCACTTCCTATATGTTACATTTGTCACGTGCGAGGTGTTGGTGCCTCTCATGGCGCCGTTCAGGGGTTGTTTTGGATTTTCGCACCCTGACGTAATGTTTTAAGCCTAAGTCTAGATATTTTCAAATTATCATCGTATTCTCAAACCGGGAGTACCGTGATCACACAGTCATTTCCTAAGAGTTACGTTGGTCCCGTGCATGGTGTTGGTGCCTCTCATAGGGTTTCTCGGGGCTATTTTGATTTTTCGCACTCTTACGCAAAGTTTTAAGCCTATTTCTAGATATTTCCAAATTGTCAAAATGGGATTACCGTGATCACGCGGTCAGTTCCTTCAAGATACATTGGTCCCGTGCGACGTGTCGGTGCCGCTCACAGGGCCGCTCGAGGGTTGTTTCGAGTTTTTGCACTCTGAACCCAAGTTTAAACCCTAAGTCTATATATTGTCAAATTATCGTCGTATTCTCAAATTAGGAGTACCATGATCGTGCGTTCAGTTCCTACGAGTTACATTGGTCCCGTGCGAGGTGTTGGTGCTCTCACGAGGCCGTTGGGGGGCTGTTTCGGGTTTTCGCACCCTTACACCAAGTTTTAAGCCTAAGTCTAGATATTGTAAAATTATAGTTGGACTCTCAAACCGGGAGTACTGTGATCCCGCGGTTAGTTTCTGTGAGTTACATTGGTCCCGTGCAAGGTGTCGATGCCTCTCACTGGGCCAATCATGGGCTTTTTCTTGTTTCCCACCTCTAGCGCCATATTTTTATGCCTAAGTATAGATATTTCTAAATTATCGTCGCATTCTCAAATCGGAAGTACCGTTATCGTGGGATTAGTTCCTATGAGTTACATTGATACCGTGCGAGGTATCGGTGCCTCTCATGGACTACTCGTGGGTTATTTCGAGTTTCCCACCTCTAGCGCCATGTTTTTAAACCTAGGTCTAGATATTTCCAAATTATCGTCGTATTCTCTAACCGGGAGTACCATGTTCGCGCGGTCAGTTCCTACGAGTTACATTGGTCCCGTGCGAGGTGTCAGTGCCTCTCACGGGGCCACTCAATGGCTATTTTGAGTTTTCTAATGCTGATGCCAAGTTTTAAGCCTAAGTCTAGATATTTTCAAATTATCGTCGTATTCTCAAATGAGGAGTGATGTGATCACGCAGTTAGTTTCTACGAGTTACATTGGTCCTGTGCGAGGTGTTTGAGCCTCTCATGGGGTCGCTCGGGGGCTGTTTTGAGTTTTCTCACTTTAACGCCAAGTTTTAAGCCTAAGTCTAGATATTGTCAAATAATCGTCGTATCCTGCGGTATGTTCCTACGGTTACATTAGTCACGTGCGAGGTGTTGGTGTCTCTCACGATGTCGTTCGGGAGTTATTTCAGGTTCTCGCACCCTAACGTAAATTTTAAGCCTAATCTAGATATTGTCAAATTATGGTCGTATTCTCAAACTGGGAGTTTTATGACCTCACGGTTGGTTCTTAAGAGTTACGTTGGTCCTAGGTGAGGTGTCAGTACCTCTCATGCTTTCGCTCAGGGGCTATTTTTGGTTTCCCACCTCTAGCGCCATGTTTTTAGACCTAAGTCTTGATATTTCCAAATTATCATCATATTCACAAATCGGGAGTGTCGTGATCGTACGATTACTTCCTAGGAGTTACATGGTGTCGTGCGTGGTGTTAGTGCCTCTCACAAGGCCGCTCGTGGGCTGTTTCAAGTTTTCTCACTCTAACACCATATTTTAACCATAAGTCTACGTATTTTGAAATTATCGTCATATTCTTAAACTGTGAGTACCATAATCGCGCAGTAAGTTCTTATGTGTTGCATTGGTCCCATGCGAGGTGTGGGTGCCTCTCACGGGGTCGTTCGGGGGCAGTGTTGAGTTTTCGCACCCTGACGCCAAATTTTAAGCCTAAGTATAGATATTGTTAAATTATCATCATTTTCTCAAATTGTGAGTACCGTGATTGCATGGTCATCTCGTTCGAGTTACATTGGTCCTGTGCGAGCTACCAGTACCTCTCACGGGGCTGCTCGAGGGCTGTTTTGGGTTTCCCACCTCTAGCGCCATGTTTTTAAGCCTAAGTCTAGATATTTTCAAATTATCATTGTATTCTCAAATTGGGAGTACCGTGATCGCACGATTAGTTCCTACGAGTTACATTGGTCCCGTGCGAGATGTTAGTGCCTCTCACGGGGCCATTCGGGGGCTATTTCGAGTTTTCGCACTCTTACACCAAGTTTTGAGCCTAAGTCGACATATTTCAAATTATCATCATATTATCAAATCAGGAGTATCGTGATCGCGTGGTCAGTTCCTAGGAGTTACATTGGTTCCGTGCGAGGTGTTGGTGCCTCTCACGGGGCCGCTCAGGTGGCGTTTTGAGTTTTTACACGCTGATGCCAAGTTTTAAGCCTAAGTCTAGATATTGTCAAATTATCATCGTATTCTCATACTGAGAGTACCGTAATCGTGCGGTCAGTTACTATGAGTTACATTGTTCCCATGAGAGGTATCGGTGCCTCTCACGGGGCTGCTCGGGGGTTGTTTTGGGTTTCCCACCTTTAGCGCCATATTTTTAAACCTAAGTCTAGATATTTCTAAATTATCATCGTGTTCTCTGATCGGGAGTACTGTGATCGCGCGGTCAGTTCCTACGAGTTACATTGGTCTCGTATCAGGTGTCAGTGCCTCTCACGGGGCCGCTCGAGGGCTATTTTTAGTTTTCGCACGCTAACGCTATGTTTTAAGCCTAAGTCTAGATATTTCCAAATTATCATCGTATTCTCAAACTGAGAGTATTGTGATCACACGGTCAGTTTCTAGGAGTTATATTGGTCCCGTACAAGGTGTTGGAGCCTATCATGGGGCCGCTTGGGGGCTGTTTTGAGTATTCGCACTCTAACGCCAATTTTTAAGCCTAAGTCTAGACATTGTCAAATTATCATCATATCGCGCGATGAGTTCCTGTGTGTTATATTAGTCACGTGCGAGGTGTTGGTGCCTCTCACGACGTCGTTCGGAGTTTTTTTCGGGTTTTCGCACCCTGACGTAAAGTTATAAGCCTAAGTCTAGATATTGTCAAATTATCATTGTATTCTTAAACCGGGAGTATCGTGATTGCGCGGTCATTTCCTAAGAGTTATGTTGGTCTCGTGCGAGGTGTCAGTACCTCTCACGGGGCCGCTCGGGGGCTGTTTTGGATTTCCCACCTCTAGCGCCATATTTTTAAGACTAAGTTTAGATATTTCCAAATTATCTTCGTATTGTCAAATTGGGAATACCATGATCGCGCGGTCAGTTCTAATGAGTTCATTGGTCCCGTGCGAGGTGTCGGTGCCTCTCACGGGGCCGCTCGGGGGTTGTTTCAAATTTTTGTACTCTAACGCCAAGTTTTAAGTCTAAGTCTAGATATTGTTAAATTATCATCGTATTCTCAAATCGAGAGTATCGTGATCACACTATTAGTTCCTACGTGTTACATTGGTCTCGTGCGAGGTGTTAGTGCCTCTCACGGGGTTGCTCGGGGGCTATTTAGAGCTTTTGCACTCTTACCCCAAGTTTTAAGCCTAAGTATACATATTTTCAAATTATCATCGTATTTTCAAATTTGGATTACTGTGATCGCGTGGATAGTTCCTAGGAGTTACATTGGTCCCATGCGAGGTGTTAGTGCCTCTCACGGGGCCGCTCAGTGGTTGTTTCGAGTTTTCGCACTCTGAAGCCAAGTTTTAAACCTAAGTCTAGATATTGTCAAATTATCATCATATTCTTAAACTTAGAGTAGCGTGATCGTGCGTTCAGTTCCTAGGAGTTACATTGGTCCCGTGCGAGGTGTTGGTGCCTCTCACGAGGTCGGTGGGGGCTAATTCGGGTTTTCGCACCCTGACGCGAAGATTTAAGCCTAAGTCTAGATATTGTCAAATTATAGTCTTATTCTCAAACCGAGAGTACCGTGATCCCGCGGTTAGTTTCTACGAGTTACATTGGTCACGTACGAGGTGTCGATGCCTCTCACGGGGCCGATCGGGGGCTTTTTTTGGTTTCCACCGCGCCATGTTTTTATGCCTAAGTATATATATTTCCAAATTATCGTTGTATTCTCAAACCGAGAGTACCGTTATCGTACGATAAGATCCTATGAGTTACATTGGTCCCGTGCGAGGCATCGGTGCCTCTCACGGACTGCTTGGGGGTTATTCGGGTTTCCCACCTCTAGCGCTATGTTTTTAAATCTAAGTCTAGATATTTCCAAATTATTATTGTATTCTCTAACTGGGAGTACCGTGACCATGCGGTCAGTTCCTACGAGTTACATTGGTCCCGTATGAGGTGTTAGTGCCTCTCACGGGGCTGTTTTGAGTTTTCTCACTCTAACGCCAAGTTTTAAGCCTAAGTCTAGATATTGTCAAATTATCGTCGTATTGCGCGGTATGTTCCTACGGTTACATTGGTAAAGTGCGAGGTGTTGGTGTCTCTCACGAGGGCGTTCAGGGGCTGTTTTGGGTTTTCGACCCTGACGCAAAATTTTAAGCCTAATCTAGATATTGTCAAATTATCATCGTATTCTCAAACTGTGAGTATCGTGTTCACACGGTCAGTTCTTATGTGTTGCATTAGTCCCGTGCGAGGTGTGGGTGCCTCTCATGGGGTCGTTCGGGGGTTGTTTCGGGTTTTCGGACCCTAACGCCAAATTATAGGCCTAAATATAGATATTATCAAATTATCGTCGTATTCTCAAATCGGGATTACCGTGATTGCGCGGTTATCTCCTTCGAGTTACATTAGTCATGTGCGAGCTGTCGGTGCCTCTCACGGGGCTGCTCGGGGGCTGTTTTGGGTTTTCCACCTCTAGCGCCATGTTTTTAAGCCTAATTCTAGATATTTCCAAATTATCATCGTATTGTCAAACTGGGAGTACCATGATCATGCGTTCAGGTCCTACAAGTTACATTGGTCCCATGTGAGGTGTTGGTTCCTCTCACGGGGCCGTTCGGGGGCTGTTTTGGATTTTCACACCTTGACGCCAAGTTTTAAGCCTAAGTCTAGATATTGTCAAATTATCATCGTAATCTCAAACTAGGTGTACCGTGATCGCAGGGTCAGTTCCTACGAGTTAAATTGATCCCGTGCGAGGTGTCAATGCCTCTCACGGTGCCGCTCGGGGGCGGTTTCGGGTTTCCCGCCTCTAGCGCCATGTTTTTAAGCATAATTCTAGATATTTCCAAATTATCGTCGTATTCTCAAACCGGGAGTATCGTGATCACGCGGTCGGTTCCTATGAGTTACATTCGTCTTGTGCGAGGCATTTGTCCCTCTCATGGGGCCGCTCGGGGGCTATTTCGAGTTTTTGCACTCTGACGCCAAGTTTTAAGCCTAAGTCTACCTATTTTCAAATTATCGTCGTATTCTCAAACCGCGAGTACCCTAATCGTACGACCAGTTCCTACACATTGCATTAGTCCCATGCGAGGAATGTGTGCCTCTCACGGGGCCATTCGGGGGCTATTTCGGGTTTTCGCCTTCCAACGCCATGTTTTTAAGCCTAATTCTACATGTTTTCAAATTATCTTCGTATTCTCAAACCTTCCTAGATTGATTTAGTTTAAATTTACACTTGCCTAGATTATAGTGAGAAGTAACGAGGGTGAAAAGCTAATAAGTAATCGTATACATGTGGATTTAGTGTAAATTTACACCTCCCTAGATTATAGTAACGAGAACCGTCTAAATCAACTTGTATACGATTACTTATTACTTATTATCTTTTCGCCCGCGTTATATGTTATATATATATATATATATATATATATATATGCAAAGAGAGAGAGATGTACCATAATATGCGAGGAAGAGGAAAGGGGGTCGTCATTGATGCAATCAAAAGAGAAAAATTATCGTCATATTCACATATTTAACAAATTTAGTACAAAAAGAAACCGTGAACAAACATATTTCAGACACCCACCCCACCCCCACCCCCACCCCCAGATAAGTAACAGTTTTAATTACTTATGTTGAATGATCTAAGTAAGATTTTCTCCAATGAAACTTATCATATATTATCAATGTAAAAAATCAAACTTATCAATTTGACATCATATTGGTATCTTATGTTTTATTGTTTGCATTGGTATCATTTGTTCGCTATTTAGATTATTCGTGCTTGTGTTGTCGAGTGTGTTTGTCGTTGGAGTTTCACTTCACACATCACATGATATTAATTATTTTCCTTTAGGTTCACATGTATTACATTTAGGGGAGACGTTTTTTATATTATTCACCGTGCTATTGCCTATTCTCGAACAGAAAGGGGGAGACATATTGCCTCAATAAGGGAAGTCTAACCTGAGGGGGATATGTTTAACAAAGGGGGATTTTTGTTTTTCATATGAGGTTTATAATTGCTATATTCTCTTTGCATTTGAAACGTGTGTTAAGTGTGTATGTTTAGAAATTATGCATCAAATCTTCACACGAGTAAAACTGCTGAAGGTTTAGCAATGATGCATCAAAGCCTCACAAGAGTAAAACATTTTTAAAAGAAAATATTTTACTTTTTATAAATCGTTGAAACAACCATACATATCTCGTCAAACGAGTTTCTTAAAGTCATTCTAATGAGCTTCTTCAAACGAGAAATAGTGTTTCATTTAAACAAGTTTCAAATGAGATGTTTCTTTTTAGTAGAAAGTATTCATTCAAATCTCGTTCGAGGGACCTTCAAACGAGTGTGGCAATCCCATTCGAACTAGTTTGATTTTGTTTAAACAAGAATGCATAACTTGTTTGAATAACCTTGTTGTTTTCATTTGAACGAGTTATTTCCTGTTGCATGCCACCGTGTCAGTTTTTTTTTATAAATACATGGGCTCAACAACAGTTTTTGAAGAGAGGTTTTCCGAAAATGAATTTTAACGATAAATCTCGAGCCTCCCAAGCCCTAGTTTACACCCAAAGTTTGAGATAAAAAATTCTACATATTCTGTGTGTTTGAAATCATATTTGTATTTCACCAAAAGGTTTACTTTTTATTGGGTATTGTTTCAAGCGGTGGATTTCATGCATGTTGCGATGATGACTAAACTAGTCATGAAATGGTAACATCCATGTGATACCGAGATATAGAAAGCACGTGTATTGTGATACCATTAAAAGAAGTTAAATTAAGACTAAGCCAAGAGAGAATTAAGGCTTGAAGGTGTCTAGTTGGTGGAGTATGTTTAATTTTCTTTGTAAGATAAGATTTGCATGGCTTGGTGGTCTGAGGTTATTCCCACTGTGGGTTTTCCTCATACATTGTCGTGTTGGGGGTTGCTTTATTTTATTGTTGCTATATCACCTGAATGCATGCTTAGGTCAAGATAAAATTGGTAAGCTATTTATACAACTCTTTAGTTTAATTGGTGCAAAGATTAAAATTGGTTTATTTTATTTGGAAAATTAAAATCAGTGTGTATTTGGAATAATCATATTATCCCTAGCTTTTTTTAAAGGGGAGGAGTTTAAACCCCTAGAGATAAAATATAAAGAGTTGGAAAAGTCTCTTAATACGGAGGTTGAAAAGGTCACTAGTGAGCGCAATCGCTTAAAAAGGATAATGATAAACTTATATTGCAACATGAAGGTGATATCAATAACTTAAAAAATGTGGAATGTATTAATGCTAATCTGTCAAAAAAGAAGTTAAGCATATTGCAGAAAGAAATAGATGAGTAAAAGTTCAAACATTCAATTGAAATGTCCAAGAAAATTGACTTAATAGTAAAGTTGGAAGCATAAGTGTTCCATCATTATCATAGGAATGAAGAAGAGGAAGAAGACTATGTAAATAAACTAAAGGAAATCTTAGATTAATATTAAGAAAGACTTAAAAAGTTTAGCATGATATGAAATCAACTATTACTCCGTTTGAAGATAGAATAAGAGAATTAAAAAGAGGAAAGGATAAGTATGAAAAAAATGGAAGAGAAGGACGTGTTATTGTAAGAAGCATAAAACACGTTAAAAATAGAGATAGTCAGTTGAAAGAATTTAAGGGCCTATTAGAAGAAACAAATACAAGTCTTGAATCAATGTGGAAAATAAGTACGGAGAATATGAATAATGATAGTGCTAATATTGACATGTACAAGAGAGATTTGGAATGCAGTAAAGTTGAGATTGATTTACTGAAATTGAATATTAAAAATATCAATAAAGATAATGAGAAAATAATGGAAGCTCTTGAAAAAAATAGTCGTAAATAAATAAGTTCTGATTAATTAAGGGGAGGTAGACATCATGAATGCATATGAGGATCTCAAAAAAATTATTGTTGTGACACATGAAACACCAGGAAAAAAAATTCAAGAATAATGAGGTGAAGACCAATGTTATTGGTGTGAAAGAGGACCCGAAAAATGATGTGATGCCAACTAGATATGAATTCACAACAGAGGGAAAACATAAAAGAGAAAAATCATGTTCACATGAAAGAGTATAAAAAAAAACTCAAAATAATGAGAAATAATAAGATAATGGTGAGAATTCTTCGGTTGTAAAATTTGAAATGCCATTTCCAGCTTCCAAAAACATTAATAATTACTTATAAGAAAGTTATTCAAATGTTATGTCATTGAATGGAAAAGAGTAAGGATAAGTACAACTAATTTTTTTCATTACATTAAGTTGTTTTGTTGTATTTCTAGATTCATTTTGATCATATGCAAAGGAAATAATGTGAAGTTTTGGATCTGCTCCAGTGTGTATTGATAATATATATAACATGACAAACAAGGACGAGGTGTAAAGTGTTGTGAGTATTGAAATTGGTCATACAATTGTTGATATTAAATTGTAATATATAATTTTGCTGTGTGCAATCACAGTGCGAAATCACAATGATATTTCACAGTGCTAAACGATCCTACGAAATAATAATGTTATTTCGCACTACAAAATTACACTGTGAAATCACGATGATTTTGCAATGCGAAACATCATTGTTTATTTCGCATTGTGAAATCACGTTAACAAATTTCATTGAGATCTCGTAGTGTGAATTTTTTTTAATAATGTAATTGTAGTTGTTTGTATATGCTAATGTAGTTGTTGACTACAAAAGGCAAATAATTGTTGCTTTTAGGGACATGTTGTTTAGAGTATCAAAAAGAAAATGGGGGAAAAGGAAGAGAGAAACATCACTAGACTAATATGAACCAAATAAATATTATATAATGCGAGCACTGTTTGGGATAGTAATCGCCATTTTCACTTTGTTACTAAAGTTTCTATTTTATATGTCAATATTAAATTCAAATATAATACTTACTTTTGTAATAATTCTTGGGATTATTATCTCTTGACTTAAAAAGTTAGTATATGTATGGTGAAAAAGTTTTTTGAGGAAAAATACCAAGATTTTTTGTAAGTCCTCCTCCCAATTCACCATAACGAAGACTCTAAGAAATGGACAACAAGTAATTGGACCATAGGATTCTATGACATGTGCGATAGATCATGGTGTTTATTTAACTCCGTACGTCTGAAGGGAAATGCAAAGACATCTACCATAATGATGCAGCTGAAGTGGTATGCATAATTAAACTTTGATATTGTAATTCATGAATCCTAATAAATCATACATTTATTTTTTCAACAATCGATTTTTTCCAAATTCATTCATTTCTTGATTGCATTAGAAGCAATTAAAAAAATAATCGCTAAAAAAATGCTAAAGGAATTTCGTACCCAGTCGTAATACAAACACAAGAATTTGAATGTTGAATTGGAAATTCGACAATAACCCCTAAACAACCCCTAGAGATGTGATAACCAATTACAAAAAATAACTATATTTATTCAGACATTATCACAATGATATATCAATGATTAATTATATTATTCATTTTATTTGTTTTATAGTGTGGATTGCGAAATAATCGTTTCTTATATCTTGGAGAAGTTAATTACGGGTGGAGAACTAAAAGCTCAATTAGACAATGATTTTGTGGATGAATTTATATGTAAAATAGTACATATACTACTAAATGACTCACCAGAAACATGGACAAAAGAGTTCTATTTAACATCACAAATGCAAGGTATTCAGTTATATGAAAGAAAATTTTATATGTTGCATTTATATTGTATTGTTGCTTTTAAAATTTATACGTTAATGTAGTTTATAGCTTTGAAGGTATAACTCCTCTCTAGATGGATTCATCGACTAATATTACATATAAACATGTGCGTTACAATTATATATATCGCATTACGAAATCGTTATTTCACATTGTGAAGATAAGATTATGCACTGCGATATAATCATTTTGCATTGCGAAATGATTATGTTGCACTGCGAAGTATTCATTTTGCAGTGTAAAATAACGATATTGCAATGAGATATAATATTTCGCAATGAAAAATATTATAAATCTTTGTGAAATAGACATTACTTCGCACAGCGAAATAAACATTATTTCTTCTTTTTAATATAGTTATAACATTAAAACTCATGTTTTATTCAATCCTCTAGCGAGGGCTATATTAATAACAGTTTCCATGAGATAGAATTAAAAATAGGCACTAAAATAATAGAGTTCCAAAACATAAACCATATTGCATTGACATTTAGATATTACAACTTTAAAAAGGGGTTCCTTTTTAGGATTACATCAAACTTGCATTCAGTACATTCCAATTGCTCATACTCAGAATTTGAGAAACTCCTTCTATAGTTATTATATATTTTACAAATGGATTCGGACCTATCATTACGATCATAATACATTTAATTATGAGAGATTTTCTCAGATCGACCAAATGATTCCTTCTAATAATCCTAATCATTTTCAAAACCCTTTCCCACTACATTTAATTTTAAATTCCATGCCACTTATTAAACTAGTCCTAACCGAAAATATTGTAAAAGCATGAAAATCATATATAACTCCATTAGCACCCATATCTTTGAGTATAGACTATGTTGTCCCACTAGGTTCATATTCCATAAACCTCCATATATCATAACTATAATTAATGCCATTTGCATGATTGGCAAACCTATTGCAATCTCCAATGGGTATCAATCCCATATAAATTTTCTATAGAGTGTCATCTTACAAACATAGCTCCTTAATATTTATAGATATAGGGTGTATATTCAAAATATAAAAAACAGACAATAGTGAGAATATCTTGATTAGGACTTCATCACCGATATAAAAAATGTGTCTCCTTTTTATGCCAGTGATTTATGACGAGAGAATATTTCCTTCAAAATTCTAAAAGATGACGAGATAATGACATGTTACCAATAGTTTCAAAGTAATTATAGAAGGATGGAGAAATATCACCCCTTGGAAAATGCACTGCTTGTATGTGAAGACATCTTAAAAAATGCATATTTCGACAGTAGTATCAACGAGTATATTTAGGTGCTGATTACTAATAAGAATTACTCTGTGGAATCATAGTGTGAAATTGCACTATGAATTGGCACGTGTTAGTGTGAAATGATTATGCACACTGAACATTAATATACTAAAAATAATATTTGTTGAATAAATATTTCAATTTTATAAATATATGTTCTTTGAAACACAAATACATTTCATAATGAATTTCGTAAATGAGTTTAATGCCTAAGTGGAAAGACATATCTAATAATGATGATGATTGTTGACGTATTTAATGAGCCATTCCTTTTATGTAGGGATAAACATTTGATTCAATATCTGAAAGCTAACAAATATCAAATGATTTGACGTTTGTAGTGTCAACACTATACAAGTATTCCTCTCTCTATATATATAGACTAACCAAATTGGAACCATTATTTATATATTCTCTGCAAATATACAAACAAACACCATAATACTTTTCAACTCCATCTCTCAACAATTATTAACCTTATAAGATATATTCAGATCTATCTGGATTTCAAAACAAACATAATATGAGAACCTGAAGACATTGAGGATGAAATCCATGTGTACAGTGACGCGCACCATGACTTCTTCATATGTGTAGGACAATGTTGCATATGATTACTATAAATCCTAGAACTAAATAAATGGGTTGACATTAATACAAACTTTGATTATTTATGGAATTTTATGTCACTCGAGTTATATTGAAGCATAAGGAAGTTATTAAAATATATATTCTTTCACTCAATTGGTTGAAGGGTATATTCTAACAAGGGCCAACTCCCTCATCAACTTCATAGAATCACTTGAGGATTTTGGTGATGCTAATTTTGACTACCCAAATAGTCATATTCCTTTTTATATGTATTTCTAATGTCCTATTCTGCAACGTGTAACAGTTGGATTGCATTTATTATCAATTTCGACATAGGGTATTCATCAATTCATCATCACATGACTTATAGGCTTCATTCGTCCCAGACTCGGAGTCATTCCTTTCGAGACTCATTGTAATATCTACCCTACCCAAAAATTACGATATATATATAGAGAGAGAAAACTTATGTATGCCACAAGTTTCAATAATGATGTCATGGGGATTTAATGTGTGGGGTTTAATACTAATGGTTGACATTGAATGTGTGGGGTTTAAATCTAATGGTTGAGAATCATTTAAACATCAACGGTTCGGACTAAGAGTTGTGGCCAGATTCACGTGGGGCCTCACAATGTTAGAGTGGATGATCATATATCCTATGATATGGACTTTCTCCATATCTTCCCATTAACCATGTACTTCACACATATGCTCCACAACCAACAAAACAAATCATCAGAGGAAATAATTTGCACCGACAGTAAATCTCAAAATGCGTTCATTTCTGCTCCTCATGGTGAGTTTATGCACTTCATTATTAGTTAAAAATATTTTTTTTAACTGAGTTTATGAGTTTTCATTTTCTACTTTGTACATGATACCAGCATGGACTGGGTTCATGGGTTTACACGACTGTAACAAAATTCTTTTTTTTGATTTTATATGAGTACTCATTTAGTCGTCTACATTACAGACTGGGTTTATGAGGTTTATGGATATAGTTTTTTTTCGGTTTTGTATGAGTACTCATACAGTCGTCATACAATCGTGTACAACACAGACTCTTTTTTTATATTTTGATACAAGGTTTTTTTTTCGGTTTTGTATAAAATGTAGAGTTTTCATTTTGTTTGTTCATAACTGCGTTTTCATATCTTTCATGTATCAATGTAGACTTTTCAGTTTCTACTTTGTACAACACGGACTACGTTTATGGGGTTTATGGATGAATGAGTTTATACTCAACTGGGTTTATGGGTTTATAGTTGAATGGATTTATGACTAGGTTTCTTAGTTCATAACAGCATTGACCTTGCACGGATTGGGTAATGAGCCAAAGCATCAAAGAGGAAAAAACCAGCACCAATAGTAAAGCTCAAGTTTCCGGCATTTCTGCTCCTCACGGTGAGTTTATATGCCCTTCATTATTTGTTAAAAATATTTTTTTTTTAATTGGGTGTATGAGTTTTCAGTTTCTACCATGGACTGGGTTCATGGGTTTACACGAATGTATCAAAACTCTTTTTTTTTGTGTGTGAGTACTTATACAGTCGTCTACAACACGGACTGGGTTTATGGATACCGTTTTTTATTTATTTTGTATGAGTCATCAATGTAGAGTTTTCAGTTTCTACTTTGTACAGCACGGACTGTGTTTATGGATGAATGAGTTTATATTGAACTGGGTTTATGGGTTTATGGTTGAATGGGTTTATGACTAGGTTTCTTTTTATGATTTTTGGGTCTTTTTTTTTCTACATCAACACACACGACTGCATGAGTTTGTATACATAACTCATAAAATGTATCAAAACTTTATATAAAAAATACGGACTGGGTTTACATGTTGTACATAATAATTTTTTATTAGTTTATATGAGTATGTGTTTTTTAAAAACTCATACAAAACTAAAAAAATGTAGAGTTTTCATTTAGTATGAGTTTGTATGAGTATGAGTTTTGGGTCTTTCTTTTTTCTGCATCAACACATACGACTTTATGAGTTTGTATATATAACTCATAAATGTATCAAAACTCTTTTTTTTCCCTGTTTTGTATGAGAATTCATTTTCAAAACTCATAAAATGTAGAGTTTTCTATTTTGCATGAGTTTGTATGATTATAAGTTTTGGGTCTTCCTTTTTTCATGTATCAATACACACGACTATATGAGTTTGTATACCAAACTTATAAATGTATCAAAACTCTTTTTTCTATATTGTACGAGTACTAATTTTCAAAACTAAAACAAAAACTCATAAAATGTAGAGTTTTCATTTTGTATGAGTTTGTATGAGTATGAGTTTTAGGTCTTTCTTTTTTTCCTATATCAACACACATGACTGTATGAGTTTGTGTACATAACTCATAAATGTATCATTTTTTTTTCTATTTGGTATGGGTACTAATTTTCAAAACTAATACAAAACTCATAAAATGTAGAGTTTTCATTTTGTATGAGTATGAGTTTTGGGTCTATCTTTTCTCCTATATCAACACACACGACTCTATGAGTTTGTATACATAACTCATAAATGTATCAAAACTCTTTTTTTTTTTCTGTTTTGTATGAGTACTAATTTTCAAAGGTTTCTTACAAACTTTCTGTTTTGTATGAGTACTAATTTTCAAAGACTTCTTTCAGAGACTGCTTACAAACTTCTTGTATCAATCTTTTTTTTCCTATTTTGTATGCGTACTAATTTTCTCTTTTGTATGAGTTTGTATAAGTGTTTTCATTTCCATTATCAATGTTCACAACAAGAATAAACATTACAATGTTTTCATTTTTTTTCTTGTATTAACACACGCGACTTCTTACAAACTCATACTAACATCGTTGGCGTTGCACGGATTGGGTTTACACGTTGTACATAATATCAACGTTGTATAAGGGTGTACACATTGTACATAATATCAGCGTCGTATGAGGGTTTACAAACGCATACAGTTATTTTTTTACCTGGTATGTAATAAAATCCTACCAATGATAACATGTTAGTATTTTTTTTATCTTTAATGTAACAAAAGATTCCTTGATTTTTTCTATATTCACATTTTTAATTCATGCAGCTAAATAGATGTATTTATTTGTATATTTTCTAGATGGGTCAAATATGTGTTAAGGTTGGTTCATAAGGGCTAGGAAGACCAATTCAGCAGGTCGAGGTCAATTTTGAGGACCTAAGGCATCGAAGATGATCGATTCAGCTGGTCGAGGTCGATTCTGTGGACCTAAGGTTATGCTGGGAATGATAGATTCTGAAGGGCGAGGTCAATTTTATGGACCTAAAGTTATGCCGATCGATTTTGAGGGTCGAGGTTAATTATGAGGACCTTAAGTTGTGACGACCAATTCTAAGGGCGAAGGTCAATTCTTAGGACCTAAAGTTATGACAACCAATTTTATTGGTCAAGGTCAATTATGAGGACCTGAAGTTGTGACAGCCAATTTTGAGAGGCAAGATCAATTCTGAGGACCTAAAGTGGTAACGAATAATTATAAGGGTCGAGGTCAATTCCAAAGACCTTGAGTTGTGACAACCAATTATAAGGGTCAAGGCCAATTCTAAGGACCTAAAGTTATGACGACCAATTCTAGGGATCGAGGTTAATTATGAGGACTAAAGTTGTGATGACCAATTTTTAGGGCCGAGGTCAATTCTGAGGACATAAAGTTGGGACGACCAATTCTGAGGGTCGCAGTTAATTTTAAGGACCTTAAGTTAGGACGATCCATTCTAAGGACCGAGGTCATTTCTAATGAACTAAAGTTAGGGCGACCAATTCTGATGGCCTAGGTAAATTTTGAGGACCTAAAGTTGGGACGACCATTTCTGAGGGTCGAGGTTAATTCTGAGGATCTAAGGTTGTGCTGATAAATTCTGAGGGTCGAGGTCAATTTTGAGGGGCCAAAGTTGTGACGACCAATTCTACGAGTCGAGGTTAATTCTCAGGATCTTAATTTGAGATAACCAATTCTGAGGGCCGAGATTGTAATGACCAATTCTGAGAGCCAAGGTACGTTTTGAGGACCTGAAGTTGGGGGTGACCAATTCTTATGGCCGAGGCCAATTATGAGAACTTAAAGTTTGGATGACCAATTATGTGGGCCAAAGTCAATTATGAGGACCTTAAGTTATGACGATCAACTCTGAGGGACGAGGTCAATTCTGAGGACCTAAAGTTATGACGACCAATTCTTGGCGTCGAGGTCAATTCTGAGTCCCTAAAGTTGGGACAACCAATTTTGATGGGCGAAGTTAATTCTGAGGACCTAATGTTGTAATGCGGGGAATAACTCTCCAAGGGAATTTTTTTATTATTTTGGGGGTGCAGGTGAACTTGTGGTTCCTTTGGGATTATGTTGTCCTGAAACTCCACTAGGGGATGCTTAGTTTTGAGGTTCCGATTGGGGAATTATAGTGGACTTGGACGCGGGCACATCATTAATTATATTGTAGAGTATACTGAGGATAGAATTGTAATATTAATCTAGTTGGGGATTTTGAGAGTTTGATAAGGGGCTTAGTGCCCCAAAAATTATTTTCTTGAAGGAAAAAAGTGTTCCATATTTTCCAGGGATTTTTGAGAATTTTCTGGGAAATTTATTAATTTTTCCAGCATTTTTTGTACAAAATCTTAGAGGATTACCAATAGGCAGGATTGAGGGGGTGGGAACGAACTCCTGAGCTTCCTTTGGAAGTGGAAAAGTGATTATTGACCGGTATGGGTTGGGGGCTTTAGAACTTTTCTTCTAGGTGGATTACTGATTCTTTATTGGGGATTTAGGTGACCTTATACTATTTAAGTCTTCCCACTGGGGGAGAGGTTTGTGTGGAAGATAACGTGACATTTATTTTTGGTTCTTTCTTTTTGAGATTTTTTAGCGAATTCGTTGGTGTTGACCATGCTATATTCTTGATTTTGCAACTTTGTATCTGAAAAGAGAGACTCAAGAAAGAAAAAAAGAGATGCATCTTTTATTTGATTATCTTAACTTAGTGGCTTAATCTATATGCACTTTAATTCGCTGCTGAGGTTTTGCTTTGAGAAAAAGAAGGAAAATTGCTTTTTTTGGAATTTTTTTTATGTAGAGGTTGGAGGTTTGGTTTGTAAAAAGCTTCCCTTTGAAGGGACTTATTTTGAGAAAAATATTTTTTTTGGAAATTTTTGGATAGTGGAAGGCCTTGGAGACTTGGTTGGTATATGGATGAGGAGATAGAAATGTTAATATAAAGTGGTCTTATCGCCTTCGTTGGGTTGTGTTGATTCTAGTGTGTCGGAGAGACTGTAGTGGTGATTGTTTGGTCAGAGTCGTAGAATGGAATTTACTGGAAATGGTGGTATAATTTTGGTACCCTGAGGACCATGTCTTCCATTTTGGCCTGGACGAGGTATGTCCTACTTATGAGGAATTCTCATAAATGTTAGGGGCTAGCCCCAGTGTCGCAACTGCCATACCTGATTTTTCTCATTATCCCGGAGCATTCTTGGAAGAGTTTCTCTATATTTCCACTTTGGCGGCTCAATCTTTGGTTCATGGAGGAACTATATCTCTTCAGACAGTTATGTATTTAGTGCGTTAGAGGGGCTTTGATGATGATATATTTTCCAAAGCTGTTTATTTGGGACTTATTGTGAGGATTTTATTGATGACAAAACACTTAAATATTGATCCCCAAGTGACTGCGATAGCGGCATGAATGTCTTACCGCCATATTCATGCAGCGGTGGTGCTTGTGGAGACCCTGAACGATCTTGATGCTTGGAAAGAATTCCATTCTGATTTTCTGAGGGGATCCCAATAATGTTGTTCATGTGGCTTATAGAGAGGTTTCGTTTGGCAACACCTCCTGAGTATCCCTTGGCGGGTGTTCCTCATTTTTTTGTCTAGCCTTTCTTCAGTTTCGGGCCATTGATAGAAAAATGGGTCACCAAGTTTATGGAGCATGGATCTTGATGTCTTAGTTGGTCGGTGAAACGGTGGGGACACTTTGAGACTATTTTGCAACTAGGAGAGTACCAGTATGTGCGAATTATTGGCCTCCGCTAGAATTACTTTTATTTCCCCTAGAGGCTCAAGTCGGATGGGAACAAATTATACCACCTCGCATAACGAACTTCTTTTCAGTGGATGACATGATGGAATCTCTACGAATGATGTTGGGTTCCTTATGGAAGCACCACCGACTGTCACCCATCCGTAACAATCTACAAGAGGGGTTTGGCATGTGTTTGGGGACTATCTGAAGTGGTTGTGGAAGTAGGTAGTGGAAAAGATAATGGAGGTAGAGACTAGTCAAAAGTGGTTCGTAGCCAATGATACCGTGGAGAAAGGTGTTTAGGTTCTGTTCAAGCTTGTCAGTGCGTACCGCTCCGTGGAGTGCATACGAAGTGTTAATGATGACAAAGTCGGGTCGTCGGGTAGTTGAGGACAATGTCTTGTGAAGCTGGTTTAATATTTTGTGAAGCTACGATAATTTTGGTGTTTTGGGGGTATTTTGGTGTCTTTATGTGGGTTTAGGTATAATTTTTGTGAAGCTTGGTAATTATTAGGTTTGTTTAAGATGGTTTAGTTAGTGCAAATGGTGTGGTTTGTTTAACTCCCTTTATTGATATTGCATGTGACAATGATATATTCCTTGATTAGAAATAAAAATGATTTTAATCATATTATTTTATGCCTCTTGATGAGTTTGCATTTGAATTATCTATACCAATCACTAAGGCATACATAATCCTTTTGTTCATGTAAATGATAAAATGGACTGCGGTTCTCGAAGGTTAGAAAATAATAGTCTTTTGCGAAAAATGAAAGGGACCGTACCCATGTATGGCGTATGGGTTGCCTACATACCTCTGGGTGTTTTGAAAATTTTCATGAGTTTAATATTGAAAAGGAATGTTTTTTTAAGGATCAGGAATTACTTATTTCTGGGTAGGGGGAAATGAAGATTTATTTTCTAATAGGAGGGGGTGAGAAGAGTCGTAGCACGCAGAGATTTAAAATTAAGGATAAAATTTCTTAAGACGGCCCAGGTTGACTGGACGTGCCATCTCTTCACTGTCGAGCTCTGTGAGCATAGCGTCACCTTATGAGCAAATTTTTTTTACAACGTACGTGCCGCTCCAATTCGATTTCAATTTCCCTCTGGAGTTCCAAATGGGTTCTATGATTTTCTTGAGGGTAAGGTATCCATCCTGGACACTGTGGACCTTGACTTTTCGATTGAATGATCATTCTATCTGGTGATGATTCCCATGTATATAGTATAGAGCCTTAAGTCTCTTTTCATCCAAGAGTGACAGTTTGTCAAAGCGACTCTGATGCCATTCTTCTTTACTAACGTTCTTTTTGGGCATGATATGCAGGGAAGGTATTTATATATCAATGGGTAAGATTACTTCAATATCGTACACTAGAGAATAAGAAGTAGCCCCAATAGGCATTCTGAACGAAGTGCGGTGTCCCCTGAGGGTGTAAGGGATCTGATTGTCCCAGTCTCTATATTTTTAGTCATTTTACTGACGATGGTTTTGAGGTTCTTGTTGGCGAATTCGACTAGTTCTGTGACCATGGATTCAAAGTGGAGATCATTATTTGATACTAACTCATGGAGAATCCCGTATCGACAAATGATGTTCTTCTTAATTAATTTGGTCACTTTCTTAGCATTCAGCATTACGTATTACCCAATTTAGACTTATTTGTTAAAGTAATCATTGGAGACTAGGATGAATTCATGACCGTTTGAATCTTTGGGAGTAACATTCCCTATGATGTCAATGCCCCAAGTGGAGAAGGGTCATGGAGAGGTCATGTTATATAGTTCTCGAGGAGGCATGTGTTAGAGATTGGCAAACTGTTGGCATTTGAGGCATTTTCAAATATAGGGAGTACAATCTTGAAACATGGTGGTCCAGTAGTACCCTTGAAGAATGATATTATTGTCAAGCATATGACCGTTCATGTGGGGCCTGCATTACCCACTATGGATTTTCTACACATTTCTTCAATATCAACCCCTACTATGCAGTGCAAATAGGTTCCATCGAAGTTTCTTTTGAAAATTTCCTTGTCACAATGATATATTTGGTAGCCAATTTATGAAGGATTGCATGGTCTTTCTTATCTATGTCTTGGGGATATCTACCAGTTTTTATTCGATGACAAATGTCATTGTACCATAACCCATCCATGTCAAAATCTTCCTCGATGACGAGCTCGATTTGGTAGTGGTGAGTAGGCATACCCTGTTTCTGAATCCATTTTTATTCCCCCAACTATATTGACCATGGAGGAAAGGGTAGTAAGGGCATTAGCTAAAATGTATTTTGTAAGAGGTAGGTAGTGGAAGGTGACGTATTTGAAATGGGAGGCCACATCTTCTAGGTGGGCATATAACGGTGGGAGCTTCTCATCTTTAACATTCCATTTTCTAAGGATTTGGATGACAATGAGGGAAGAGTTCCCATAAATGTCTAAGTTCTTAATATATTTCTTGATGATGATTTTTAGGTCTACAGTCCATGCCTTATACTCAGTTATGTTATTAATGTAATGGAAGTCTAGTTTTATGGCAAGGGGGTATGAGAGTCATTAGGGTGATCAGGATTATCCAAATGTTGTATCCTTTCTTGTTAGCAGCTTCATCAATAACATTTTCATCTAAGGTCCTCTTGAGAGGTGCAGAGAATATCTTCATCTATGAATTCAAAGACCTAAACATCGATCCCTTCCATACGGTAATCAGCACGGTAGTCAGAGATGGCTCTACTTTTCATAGCTTTCTGTGTGACGTACACAATATCTAACTCTTATAGCAACATCGACCAACAGGCCATTCAGCTGGACAGAACGGGTTTTTTTAGCAAGTATTTCATGGGATCCATTCGGGATGCTAGTCTGATAGGGAAGTAAGCATGTAGTGCCATAACTTTTGTATGGCCCATACCAGGGCGATACATGATTTCTCCAAATCTATGTAGTTAAATTTGTACCCGACTAATTTCTTATTGGCATAGTAGATGTCTCTTTCCTTACAAGATTCTTCAATCTATTGGGTTATCAATGCCCCTACTACAGTGTCTGTGACAGTCAAGTATAGGAAGAGATGGAAACCTAGGTGTGGAGGCATGAGCATCGGACGTTGATTGAGGTATCTCTTTATATGGTCAAAGGCTTCTTGGCATTCCTCATTCTAGACTTTAATTGAATCCTTTTGTAGAAGTTTTAAAATGGGCTCCCAGATATAGGTCAGTTGGCTGATGAACCGACGGATGTATTGTATTTTATCCAAAAAATCTTTGGACTTCCCTCTCCATCCGTGGTGGTGGCATCTCAAGTATGGATTTTAACTTGATAGGGTCTGCTTCGATTCCCTTCACATTGGCCATGAATCCCAAGAGTTTTCCTTTCGTGATGTTGAAAACACATTTTTGGGGATTTAATCTCATCTGGTATTACCACAGTCGCTCTAAGAACTTTCGGAGGGCAAGAATATGACCTTCCTGAGTCTTAGACGTAATGTTCATGTCGTCTAAATAGACTTCGACCTCAATGTAAATAAGGTCGTGCAGGATGGTCGTGGCAGTCCTTTGATAGGTAGACTCGACGATCTTGAGTTCGAATGGCATTACAATATAGCATAATGTCCCTTATGGGGTGATGAAGGCGATTTTCACCTGATGGTCGGGGTGCATCATGATCTTGTTATATCTGGATCAAGATACCATGGCTTTCTCTGAGTCCTTGGTAACTATCGTGGCTTTATCAGTGAGAAGTCGCACTTCATGTTTGTAATCTTCAACCCAAAAGTCAATATCTTGAAAGAAAATTTCCAACACCGGTTCATCTTCTTATCAACATGGTTGAACCACGATTTAGGAAATCCAAAAAAAGGAAATTCTTCACCATCCTTGATAAATCTTTCGTTCAAAGTGTATCTTGAAATGGTAATTTTGTCTTTCGCTCTCCTTCAATGAGGCACTTTAAGTTCGTTTGGTGAAGGTTGGTAACCTAGGCCACATGGAGGAAAGGCCTCCTTCAGGACTATGGGCTCAGGGATCCCTTGCTAGCGTCGCCCTAGCCCCATTTTGGGTATGAAGTGCATGTTCCTTAACACCAGAATCACATTGATGTTGCCATGAGGGTTGTGCTCTAGACAGACTCGATCTTTGAAATTGTCTCTTGCTAGGAGGGGAAGCGGATCAATTATGAAACCAAAGAGGAGCATGTAATTCTCCCCCATATTTGATTTCCAATACTAGATTACTAATGCTGGCATTGTCTGTATTGTCATTGTAAGAACTTTTTTTCTAGGATTATTCATAGCATAACTTTAGGCTATTTTGGCATATCCCGTTATAAATTGTCACCCACCGTTAATACGAACCGAACTCAAGCATCTCCAGTTTGAATACTTCCTGACATCCCATAAAGGTATAAAATAATTTAGAGTTTAAATTAATTTACAGAATTAATGTTTAGGATGTTTATTTTTTTTCAAAAATGAACAGGTCTTTTTATTTTCAAAAAAGAAAAAACATTACATTTTTATCTCGTTAAAATGTGATTAACATGTCGTTTGATGGGTCGTTTATTTTATTCATTCAAACGTACATCAAACCAGGCTTTCTACTTTGATTTTTCATAGATCGTTAGAAATGAGATACTTGTCATTCGAACAAAATTTCTATGTCATTATAACGATATCCTATTCTTGTTCGAACGACCGTGCCACCTCAAACTTTACAAAATGTCTATAAATACATGTTTCGTGATTAGAACTGAGAGTGCGGTGGTATGAACTCGACTCAAAAAGCTTTGATACTAATCTGAAAGTGCAGTGCAGTAGAATAAAATGTTCTCAAATTAAACCAAATTAATTAATCCAAATTTAATTTAAACCCTAAATCATGCATCTAAGTGATTTGAAATCATAAAATTAGGAAGCGTGCAAAGAAAACCAATTTTCAGGAAAAAAAATCCCCAAAGGGAAAATTCCTTTTTATTTCACCAATAATTTGTAAATCCTAACTTACAATATTACAAGCCAAATCTGCAAAGAAGTTACCATAGTAAGCTCTCATAGGCCGCAACCTAAATTAGCAATGAACTCCTATACATAATCCACAAGACAGCCAGGAACACCCACGAGAACTCCCAATCGAAACGCAGTCATAGTCAGCCAGCACCTCCCCCAAGTGGTACCAAATCAGCAGTAGAGATAACACTCCACAAAGTCAAAGATCAATAAAATTGATTTACATTTCACCAAAGATTCACAAAATATTGGGAAGTATTTTTGGTGAATCAAAACATGTGTTTGGGCTTAAAAATTAAAGACTTATAGTAGTAGGTCTCTCAAAAATGTTTTCTCAAAGTATTGATGAAAAAGGATTCCAAAACATGTATTTATAGAAAAACAAAAAGTTGAGGCAGCGCGTCGGATAGGTCTGATTTTGCCTTTTGAAAAAATCGGATCGGTTCGGCTAACTGTTAAATACTGTAAGTATAAAATTTCCAACTGATTCCATTGTATAGTGTTGACTTATTCCCGGAACAAAACATGTTTGAGTCATAGGGAGATTTTTTATTTGTCACGATTCCACACAGACTATGACGTATTGAAGTTTATTGAAGACATTGAGGCAAAGCTTCAAGTATTTAAATATGCTGAGGTTTAATTGGTGAAAGTTTATTCATCTTCAAAGTTTAATTGCTTTCCGATATCACTCAGGTATGAATGCGTAATTTTAATGAGGCTCAGAATTTATTTTTAATTGTTTAAGGATGTTATTTTATTATGAAATATTTTATTAAATGTTCTATAAGTGTTTGAAAAGGTTTACACTTTGTTTTAATCTGATAAGGACGGATTAGAGTTGAATTCAAGTTAAACTCTTATTATAGAGTTATTTTTAATTGAAACTATAATACGTCGTTCGATCGAGCTTGCCTGTCGTTTGAATGACATGCATATCTTATTCGAGCGACAAGTCATTTCTCTTGAATGAGCTTCCGCCTCAAGAAAATTATATAAGGCGTGTTTTCCATCAGATTTCGTAAGTGAGCATTCTAGAAAAACTGTTTACGAACCAATATATTTATGTACACAAGTTTTCCAAGTTTTTTCAAAGTAAACACATCCTTAGAGTTTCAAAGATCCGACTTATCATTGATATATGCTATAGTGATCTTTGTGGCGCCCGGAATGTTTGTTCTACATAGAACTTTGTTGGGTTTTGCAGGGAAGAAGCGAAAGAGTTCGCGTTCAACATCGTAGACGCTACAAGCCATATCGGTGGACACCGAGACTTATGTGGAGGCGTTCGTTGTGGACAGGCATCGTGGAAGAAGGAATTTCTGTGTCGGTACTTTGAGAGGAGTGTTTGAATATCAAAAGAGCGTCAAGTCTCATGAGGATCGAGTTGTTGAGTAAGACTTGTGTATGTTCGATGATAATCCACATTCAAAGTGATTGTCTAGTTTGGGCAGTCTGAAATTTTTTCTCGTTGTGGTTTTCCTCGTACATCCGGCATTGTGAGTATTCTTTACTTTATTTTACTTGCTTTAATCACTAGATGGATGTTTAGGATTAATCAAGATAAAATTCGGTTAAGTTAAAATTTGTTCATAACTTGGTGCGAATTAAAATTGGAAAAATATTTTTCATAAGAAGAGATATTTGTTTTATCATCCTTAAAATACTTTTCGCATAAGAAATAAAAAGGGACCATGAAACATGATTCTTAATGTGAACCGATCTTATTTGTCCTTTGAAAAGCAGCGAAACGGTTCGGCAGTCTGTTACAAAAATGGCCTCCTTATTTTTCAAACCAAACGCCTCATTTTTTGTAAAAAACATTTTATAAAAAATATCTCAACACTTAAAGTAAATCCTTTTAGAAACTTAGACACATTCTATGAAATTTATACCTTATGTTGTGAAAAAGTTGAAGATGCTTGAAATTCGGATTCGCATACTTGTATGAATAATCTTGAACTTCTTCGACGATGTAACTGTATACGACATACACTAAAGTAAAATCAGACTTATAAAATATGTCCTTACAAATATCCCTGTATGTCTATGCCGGTACAAAATAAAAACATTTAAATTATCAAATCAAAATGCCTATGCAATTCTGATACCCTCTCATGTACCCAAAACTGAAAAGGTACTAAAATTACAGGTGCAAACGTTTTCTTCAAAAAATCTTCAACTTCAAAACTTCAAATCTTCGTGATTTTCTCATCAGGGTGTGCAACATATAATCTTTAAGCTTGTACCTACACACACGAGACAATGAAAATACCTTCGTGGCGTATCGAGTTTAAAATGAGATTAACGTAAATCAAAACAAATATCTAATCTCAAATCTCCCCCATAATGTAAAAATCTCCCATAAAATCATAATTTGTTCTCCCCCTTTTTATTCATCCGAAATAGACAAGGAAGTGAATAAACAAAATAATCAAGGAGTTATCACGATAAGCTTATAATACAAGTATAATCATTAGGAGATGCTCAAAATCATTCCACAAACTATTTTTCATTTTTCATTTTTTCAAACAAAAAGGAAAAAATAATTTTTCAAAAATCACACACCATGAATTTACACTAAGATAACTAAATCTTGGAAACAGAATGAATGGGTGTGAACAAATTCGGTAGAAAAATCAATGTAATTACGCATAACATATGTGCATGACGAATCTAGATACTCCAAACGAATGAACTCAAAATCGTCCTTAGGTGTCAAAATTATTTTGAATTTAAATGGCATCGACTCAATCCATCAACACATCAAAGTCAAGAATGATTCTCACACAAATAACGTCTAAAACTATTTAATGCTTTTTCATGATGTTGTTAAGACATGCAAACCTGTTAATTTATTTCCATCCAAACTCCCCCATAAATAATAATGCATTTTATTTTTCTTTTAAGGTGGCCCCTCTTTAGCATATTTATATTCTTATTGACTTTCATTTTTTTGGGGCTCTTTTCAAATGGTGGATTTCACGATGAGTTAATTTTGTTCTCTCACAACCCCTTCCCATGCACTCAACATTTTTTGCAATTTAATTCCTCGCAGAAAACGGTTCTTACATGCACTACTTTCATTATAAAGTTTTATCGCATATGGTTCATTTTAAAGACAGAATTGAGATGACAACACTCCGACCAATATGTGATATACAAGTACAATAATAAAACAAATTTGTGCAAGTGTGCATTAAAGACAATTATGAGTCAAATACGTAGGTATTAATCAACTAAAAACATCCCAATGACTCCACACATTATAAAGCACAAAAATGAAATGATGGCGCATATCAAAACACTATCAAATCATCATATGGATATGGAATGATACTGTGACTCGGTCATCCTAGGTGTCCATTCATATACGGTGTAAAAGAAAATATAAAAATCTTTTTGACTTTTACAAAAAAAATTTATCAAAATAAATTCTTTTTGGCTTTTTGAAAAAAAAAATTAAAAAAAATGAAAATCATTTTGTATTTTTCCAAAGTTGTTCAAAAACAAAAATTCTTTTGGTTTTTTGAAAAAATTATATGAAAAATAGAAAATATAAATACAAAAATATACATGTCATAACACTAGCAAGAATAAATCATGCATCACAACTAGCGTATGACAAACATTCAACACAATCATCTATATGATATAGCAAGAGAAGAATCATGTGCAAGCAATCAAGAATCAAGTAGTCTAACATCTAGTGCCTCTAAAAGTGATTTTCTAACCCGAAATAGGTGTTCAACAATGCATGGGGGTTTTGGGAGCCAAGAGAACACTAGACTTCAACTTCCTAGGTTTTTTAGATCGAAAAATCCCTCAAAGCATCGCCCCTCTAGAATCCTAAAACTCTAAAAGATCCTTTTTTATAGTCTCCATCAACCCTTTAACACTATCTATATCACCCTCGACATATCCTAGTTTTTTTCTAAGCATCTCCTCTCGTGTACTAAGATTCTAAATTAAAGCATCGGTGTTATTCTTATCTATGGCACGTTCTTTCAACTTAGCTTATAATCTCAAGTTTGCCTTCTTTATCTTTACAAATTCCTCCTATAAATTATTATAGGTATTTTACAACTCACTCAACTCTTCCTCTTCCTCTACCTATTCCTCATCATGCTCATCACTAGGCACAGGGGTGGGAAGCTCTCGCTTAGTAGCATAAAAAACTTCTTTTTCAGAATCATTATCACTAACTAAAGAAACATTAGATGTCGGTTTATTTGAAAAAAAAATTATGGGACAGTCGTCTATCGTATGACCAATTCCCTCACAACTAAGACACCTCTCAGAGTCGTTTTCAACAGATGATTTAAAACAAGAATTCATGTGAACTTTCCAATTAGATCTTTAAAGTTGACATCTAAAATCATAAACACCACCAAAAGACATACTTAAGAAAATTTGGATCAAACACAATAACTTAGTGCAAAAGGCTCTGGTACCAATTTGAGACTGCTATGGTAAGAGCTCGAGTAAAAAAGCTTTGATACTAATTTGAGAGTGCAGTGCAGTGGAATAAAGTTTTCTCAAATTAAACCACATCAATTAATCCAAATTTTAGTTAAACCCTAAATCATGCATATAAGTTATTTGAAATCATAAAATTAGGAAGCATGCAAGGAAAACCAATTTTCAAGAAAAAATCCCCGAAGGGAAAAAACAATTTATTTCACTAATAATTTGTAAATCCCAACTTACAATATTACAAACGAAATCTGCAACGAATTTACCATAGCAAACTCTCATAGGCCGCAACTTAAATCAGCAATAGAATCCCGCAGTGAGTCCACAAGATAGCCAGGAACATCCATGAGCACTCCCAATCGACACGCAGTCGTAGTCAACTAGCACCTCCCTCAAGTGGTACAAAATCAACAGTAGAGATAGCACTCCACAAAGGCAAAGATCAATATAATTGATTCGGGTTTCACCAAAGATTCACAAAATACTAGGAAGAATTTTCGGTGAATCAAAACATGTGTTTGGCCTTAAAAAATTGAAGACTTGTAGCAGTAGGTCTCTCAAAAATGTTTTCTCAAAGTCATGATGAAAAAGGACTCCAAAACATGTATTTATAGAAAAAACAAAACATTGAGGCGGTGTGTCGAATCGTTCCGATTTTTACCTTCAAAAAAATCGAATCAGTCCGGCTAACTGTTAAACATGATTCTTAATGCAAATCGATTCGGCTTGTCATTTGAAAAGATGTAGACCATTTCAGCAGTCTGTTACGAATATTTCCTCCTTGTTTTTCAAACCAAACGCCTTATTTTTTATAAAAAAAAACATTTTATAAAAAATATCCCATCACTTAAAGTAAATCCTTTTAGGAACTTTGACACATTCTATGAAATTTATACCTCATGTGGTGTAAAAGTTGAAGATGCTTGAAATTCGGATCCGTTGACTTGTATGAATAATCTTTAACTTCTTCGATGATGTAACGGTATACGACATACACTAATGTAAAATCGTACTTATAAAATATGTCTTTACAAGAATGTTTAAGACTCTTGCCAATTCCTTTTCTGCATAACTTTTTCGAAAGTTCTTCACCTTTTTTATTTATTGAAAAGCACTGTTTAATTCACTAAAAAAATCCTTGAATATTGTTCTTGTGAATTTTTTTAAAACCCTAAAAAGTTTAGTATCTTTACATGCACCTTGTGGAGAGGACTTCCATAACAGAATTGTGATACATGCGGGGATTCACTACTGAAGACGAAAGATGAGGCTGACGAAGGACTGCGGTCTTGTGATTCTTGTGAGGATCATTGTTGTTCATTAGAGATTTGCCAAGATTAGACCTTTATGCTTGTGGAGGATATCAATTAGTTTGTAAGTCGACTGTCTTGTAGATTTTTAAGTGAACAAAAGGTTTTCACCCTAAAGGTTTTTTCCTTGAAACTTGGCCTGAGTTGACTGCTTTATCTGCTTTATCAGTTTTGTCACAATAGATGCATGTTTAGGATAAAAACACAAAATTAGTTTAAAATTCCCTTCTGTATTTGAAATTTTTTCTGTTACCACCTAGAGATTATTTGCATTTATAAATTGGTATCAGAGTAGGGTGATCCAAGTTATCAAGTGATCCTGATTTTTTCAAAAAGTTTTTTCCCTCCGATACCGTTGTTTCTTACAAATTTGTATCAGAACGGGTTGCACTAACTTATCGTGTAGATCATGTTTAATTCTATTTTGTTTGGTTTTTTGCTCGTTCTCATTTTTTTTGTCTCTCAATGGATTCTCATTTGAATTTGCGATTTACCAAAAGAATTAAAATTCTTGAAAAAGAAAATCCGTGTGTACAAAATATTTTGGAACTTTTGCAAACTGTTCAAAATCAAAGAGATATCATTGGTGAGAAGTTTGTTGACCTCGAGCATGAATTTAGAATTTTAAAAGTGTCCCAAAAGGAGAGCGATGATAGAGTCTAAATTTTAGAGAAAGAATTAGAGTACGTTAAAAATTATAGGGTTTGTGTTTGTGCTACTAAGGATAGTGTTTTGATTATTGAATAGAAGTCACATGAGAAGACTCTTAGGGATAATTTTTCTCTCATTGAGGGGGAGCGAGATAATCTTCTAGGAATGATTGAAAATATGAAGGAGTCCCAAAAATTAGAAGAGTCAAATTCTTTGCTTGAGTCTAAAATTTTGAAATAAAAAGATGATTTAAAAGACTCGAGTAGTGTTGGTAGTAATGATACTGGCTCGTCTTGTTCTAATGCTTCTATTATCAAATCCAAGACCATTTTTTTATTTTTGAGGGTCAACCAAAATAAAGAACATGAGAAAAGGTCAACCTATAGGTAACATTCCTCCTGTTTACACATGTTCACATTGTGGTAGAAAACGTCACCTTAGGCATTTTGGTTTTGATCTTGGAAAAGGTCCTAGGAAGTTGAAGTCTAGTGTCCCGTTGCTTCCCAAAACCCATATTCATCATTTCACATATATTTGTGTTAGGAAATCGAGTTTAGAGGTGCTAGATGTTAGACTTGTTGATTCTCACATTCTTGCACATGATTCTTCTCTTGTTATATCTTATAAGTGATTACTTACATAATTTTGTTTGTTTTACTCTAGTTGTGCTTCATGATATATGTTTGCTAGTGTTATGATGTATGTATCTTTTGTATTATATTTTTCTTTTAGCGAATCATATTGAAAAATAAAAAAAGATTTTATTTTGATAAAATTTTTGAAAAATACAAAAAGATTTTTGATATTTTGTGCATTTTAGTTTAAACATTTCGTATGTCATATTGGTGTGTTTGAATCCAATTCACAATGAAATTTCCGTGTGGCTAAGACGTTTGGTTATGACTTTAGATACTTATATTAATCTTAACCATGTTTATGGAGTTGTTTCCATCATTATTTGCTTTACGGATTTGATTTTTTCAATGCCTCTGCACACACATGAACAAGCTTATTGAATTTATACTTCACTATGTATATTTGAGCTTGGTGAGAAGTTATCCCATCAATTTTGTCATCTACATATTTATGTGACTATGGAGATTTATGCATGTAAGAACCGTTGCCCGTGAGAAATTATTTATTATTGAAAAAATGTGAGTGTAGACGAGAAAGGGTTGTAAGAGATATGTTGGCTCATCGTGAAAGCCACCATTTGAAAAGTGCCCAAGAAAAAAATAAGGCAATAAAAAGAGAAAATTTGCCAAAAGGGGGCAAAAATAGTTTAGTTTGTTTGATCTTGCAAAACAAATCACTTCAAATAATAGAAAATAATGAAAATACGATCATGTTTATATTTTGAGGGAGTTTAGTTGAAGATCAACGGGTTTACGAAATGATACTTAGTTATGCTTATTTTTTCATGACGTTATTGATTTATCGAATCATTAATAATCTACGCTTGTGTGCATTGTGTTTGTTTTGTTCATGAAGTTCAACTTTATTTTTGACAATTGAGGCTAAAGCTTAGTTTGGTAAAGTTTTGCGGTCAATTAGAACTTCTTGAACTTATTTGACTGTTTGGGTTATAATTCTTTTGTTACTAGTTCACACCCATTCACTCCATCCCACACATTTGGATACATCGATAGTATTCTAGTGTGTAAAATTTATATGTTTTGTGTCATGTTTTGTGGTTATTTATACCTATACATGTGTGTGTCGGATTTTCTTTGATATATTTTGCATATATTATAAAAAAATTAAAATTTTCAAAAATATTTAGTTCTTTTGCCTTTGAGATGATCATTACATGTGCTTGACTTATATCTTTTTTTGTGATATCTTATCTTTTACGCGATGCTTCGTATTCATGCTTATGTTTCTACTTCTTTTTCTATTTCGATAAAAATAAAGTGGGGAGAAAATTAAAATGAGTTTATTTATGGGGGATAATTTATTTTTGGTTTACTTTATTTCAAACTCGATGCATTTTGAGGTATAAGTATTTTGACTCATGTGTGTAGGTACTTAAAGTGAACTTCAAGACACACGGATTAAGAAAAAGCTTGGGAAGAAAAAGAAGTTTGAAGACAAATAGAATAAAGCCATTTCGTTTAAGGGTTGGTAATGGTGTTAGTATTGTTGTCATAGGAGATTTTGATTTTAATTTTGTGTTAGGTAATGCTTTTTTTGTTTTGTACCGGAATAGCCAAAGGGGGAGATTTATAGGAACAATTTTTCTAGAATTGTTCATAGCATAACTTTCGGCTAGTTTGGCATATCCCATTACAAAGCGTCACGCACCATCAAGACAAATTGAACTCAAGTATCTCCAAGTTTGAAGACTTCCCGACATACCGTAAAGGTATAAAATAATTTAGAGTAGTAATTAATTTATAGAATTAAGGTTTGGAATGTTTATTTTTTTCAAAAACAAACACGTATTTTTATTTTTGAAAAAGATTTTTTTATCTCGTTCAAACGGGATTAACGGGTCCTTTTATAGGTCATTTCTTTTATACTTTTAAACGTACATCAAGCGAGACTTACTGTTTTGATTTTCTTTAGATCATTAGAAACGAACCTCATTTCATTCGAATGGCATTGCTATGTCGTTAGACCAATGTCCTATTCACGTTTGAATGATCGTTTTTCCTCGCCTCGAAATTTGTGAAATGCTTATAAATACCTGTTTTGTATTCATAACGTTTAAGACTTTTGTCAAATCCACTTTTGCATAACTTTTGTGAAATCTCTTCACCTTTTTGTGATGAAAAAAACTGTTTAATTCACAACAAAACATCCTTGAATAATGTTCTTGTGAATTTGTTTAAAACCCTATAAAGTTTAGTATCTTTGCATACACCTTGTGGACAGTATCTCTATGGCTGACATGTTATACCTGTGGGTATTCACTGATAAAGACCAAGGTTGAGGTTGATGGAGGATTACAGTCTTGTGATTATTGCGAGGATCATAGTTGTTCATTAGAGGTTTGCAAAGATTAACGCTTTATGCTTGTGGCGGATATCAAGTAGTTTGTAAGTTAAGCATCTTGTATATTTATAAGTTAATAAAAGGTTTTTACCCAAAAGTTTTTTTCCTGAAACTTGTCCTGAGTTGATTTCTTTGTTTTATTTATCTGTTTTATCACAATAGATGCATATTTAGGATAAAAAGATAAAATTGGTTAAAAATTGGCTTCCGCATTTGCAATTTGTATATGTTACCACCTAGAGATTATTTGTGTTTACAGTGGTTCTCACCCAAAATGGTGATAGACTAACCTTTGGTGAAGAACTTTAGTTTTTGATGAAGGGAAGAGGATACTCATCGGATGTTGTGGAGCCATGGGTAGCCAAGGAGTAAATTGAAGCATGCAGGTATTTGAATGACTTGAAACTCGATGACATGATTAATAGGGCCAACCCCTAGTGGGCGTTTTATAAACCCCATTACTTCTTAGCGGGTATTGTCATAAGCACACACGGAGACAGATTTACTATCGCTCCCACTCGCTTTTGAAGCATAACTTTGCAGGGGGGCATCGTAGGACATTCCTCTGTTGAATGACCCGCCTTACAGATGGCACACACCTTCTCTTTTGTGGATTGGGTGGATCCGATTGTTTTTTCTACCCGTGATTCGAGTGTGTCTTCTAATTTTTTCTCAATTTTGTTAAATCGAAGGTTCCATGAAGCGTCCTTATCCAAGTGATAGAGTTCGAATACCGAAGGAGAAGTGGACATCTGTCAAACCCGGTTTTGGGTGTTAAGATCGGTTGTGTCCCATTCTTGAGTAGTCTCGGCGACATACTTGAGATGGGTTTCAGAATCGTTCACATCCAACTCCCCAAATGGTTTCTCGCACATAGTTTCAATGAATTGTTTATACACTATACTTAACCCCTGATGGAAGAATGAGATAAGACGATACTTCTCAAAATCATGGTGTGGACATGTGCTAAGAAACTCTTGGAAGCGCTCCCAACATTGATCGAATGTCTCATTCTCTTGTTGTTTAAAAGTTTGAATTTAAGCTATGATGGAATTTATTCTATGTTGGGGGAAGAATTTTAAAAGAAACTTGGATCACATCTCCTCCCATGACCCAATTGAGTTCGATGATAAAGACCATAGCCATGTCTTTGCTTTATCCTTCAAGGATAAAGGAGATTTTTTTAGGCGAGAGACATCTTGTGTGCAAGCTTGATCGCTAAAGGTATCACATGACTTTTCGAACTCATAAATGTTGAGATAAGGCTTTTCTGAATCCATACCATAAAAAGTTGGGAGAATCTAGATCATCCCATTAGGAAAGTGGAATTGTCCTACATTGTACGAAAGTAGAATGTACCCAATGAGTGACAGTTCTCTCGGGATATAAAAGCTCTCTCATGGGACGATACGACATTTCTCCCTCACTGGTACCAAAACTAGTGTTATCCGACATGGCTCCCGATCCAATTTATTCAAATCCCTCACTTATCACGCTTAGAGTGTGACTCAATGTGTGACTTGTGATAGAGTTCGGCGGTGTAGGAGGTGGAAACCAGAACTGATAAACGTTTGGAGTGTGTGGGCTATTGGGATTATACTCTCCTAGATGATTTTTGTGATTTTGGGTAGGAGTATATTGTGGAGTTTGTTGAAGATTTTGCATAAAAGGCTTTTAAGATATGCTATATTTTTTTCTTTTTAATTTTCTAAATTTTCTTTCTGATTTTTTATTTATTTTTTATTTTTTTGGCTTTTTAAGACTTGGAGTCAAATTTGTGATTAAATCGATCTAACCTAAAAGTCTACCTAGATCCCCGACAACGGCGCCAAAAACTTGACGCCACTCAAAATGTGTCTCTAGTGCGTGCTAATTACGATTCAAGTGAAAACTGACCATGTAAGTAATAAACCCGGTAAGACGGGGTGGAATCCTCAAGGAAATAGAACATAGAACTTAACAACAAAAAGGAAAGTTGCTTAATCCTAAACTAACTCAAAAAAAGAAAGGAAAATGTGATGAATGTTGAATTTTATCTACAAACTAAAAGAAAATTAATTGAACTAGTAACTAAACTACGTATGCAAAATGTAAGCTAGCTATGAAATAATTAATATGAAGGACAAAATTAGGTTGGACTACAATCCCCAGAACCCTAGTATGTTTACCGGATATAAAAAATAATTGCGAACTTGATAATTAATTAAACAACATATTTTATTAATTTCAAGCATTACGTATATGAGGGTACAAGCCCGCATCATACATAATCAAAAATAGAAATAAAGCGGTTTCGGAATAGCTGACACGTACATCGCACTCTTAAACACCCATGTTACCTAGGGCAAAAGCAGTTAAAAGTCCTACGGCGGTTGTAAAAACTAAACAACATGATTCAATCATTTATTTGTTTCAGGGAATTACTTTTATATCCATGCAAACCACATCGGGTTGGGTTCATGCATTCCAACCCTTAGGAGTCTAGCCGGACATGGTTACGTGAGAAATAACACAAATCTTGAAGTTGCATGTGATAAAATCATAATTATGTGAAAAAGGTAATGAAACATGCAAAGAATAATTTTAACTAAGAAATAATGAATCACCAACTAAAAATATAAAATCAATTGAAAGCTATGAAGAAAGTATTACTTGGAATGATAAAACACCTTGAATTTATCCAAAAAGATGAACAAAATGTTGAACAAGATGAATCCTAGGGTTCTTGGCTGAAAAAATCTCTCAAAACTAACTATACATAAGGCTCCTAATGTCTGGTATATCAAAAAAATAAATACATCACGTTATTTTTAGTATTTTCACCATGCAAAACTCTATTTTTGAGGAATAAATAATTAAAGATTCGTCCAGGCAAATCGGTTCGGTTCTCCTTCTTTACTGGGGCAAACCGTTCGGTATATACCATTTTGGGGAACCGGTTCTACTTCTTATTCATAAATTTGATTTGGTGCTGATAGTGTGGCGAACCGGTTCGCTAATACTTTCATCGATTCAGTTCGGTGACTTTATATTTTTCTTCCTTTTTTTCGTAATTTCTTCTCAACTTCAAAGTTTCATAAATTTTCACCCGGGACTCAGATTTGGATGCCTTTTCATCCTACATGCTCATGGACTCGAGTTCTTCAACTTTCCTTTAGGTTCCGTGTTCGGATTCCTTGTGTAAAATTATTATTTTGCCCTTAAATTTCCTTCAATTGTATCTTTCTTGAGTTTGAGTTTTCTTTCCTCTTCACTTGTGTAAAATACCTGCAAAATGTAAGAGAAATACACAAAACTCGATGCACTATATATAAAAGGTGAGTACCGCTGATATGAGATAAATCAACTCGATTTACACTGCATAAGATGATAGAAGCCTCTAAATTAAGGGGATAAATACGAAGAATTTATGCCTAATCATTCGGCTAAATATATTTGGTCACCATCATACCCAGTTAACCTCATGGTCGAGGTTCTACCTAGTTGGTAGGATAATTATCAATGTTCTGACCCATTTATCCGATCAAAACTGCTCATATCAGATTCTAAATTTAACCTCTTAGGATTCGCCACCGCTTTACCTCAGTTCTCTTTCCTCCTATATCTATATGGGGTAGGAAGAGGTCATTCCTTGCATTTACCTAGATTTTTCTCCAACGATGGGGTTATTGGAACCGATTCCGGATGAATTGGCCTTATTTATGAGGCCAAAACACTTTGGGTGAGCTCTCTTGTGTTTTCTTAAATAACTTCCAAGATGTTAACAAAGTTGTGCAAGAATCCTGCTAGATCCCCTATTCCAAAAGGGGTGGAGGGTGGCGCAACTTCTTTCTCCCTACTACTTTCTCTGTGTTTAGCCATTATAATAAAATTTCGAGAAAGATAGAGTATGATAATGTGGTGACAGTTAAACTCAACACAAAATAATAAGCAAAGGTGATCACCAGAATACAGAAAGAACTTGAAATAATTGGAATCAAACAAAACACAAGTTTACGTGGTTCGACAAGAAGGCCTATGTCCACGGTGGTGCTCTCGGTATTATATTTCTGTTTACTCCAGGGGAGTGTTTACAATCACATGCTCATTGCCTCGGGCTGAGGGTTTTATTTTATACATGTCTTTTTCAGAGAGTGGGGTTATGGGACTCCTCCGCGTTAGCCCATGACCCCTTGAATATCTCTTTGAGATATTTTACAAATTGAATGGGTTAAAACTGAATTAGTTATAGCACGAGGCCTCTAGACTTTGGGTCGGGCTCAATCGGGCTACTTATCTGGGCCGAAATAACTAATCGAGGTACCCACAATTGCCCCTAAACTTTTTGGGTCACAATTTGGGCTCAATAATTTTAAATGATTGCCTTAATGGCATTTTTGTTAATTGTGCGACACCTTGGGATTGAAGTGCATTTCTCGAATCGATTTAGGCGGCAGATTGCTTCGTTTCCTCTGCGTTATGATTAGAAAGGTTTAAAATAGCTTGGTGAGGTCATTCCCTGTCATCACGTCAAATTTCTTCATATTTTATAGATTTCTCCAACCTCTCACAGTTGAGTTCTCACTTCCAGGTCTCATCTTCCATCTTCAAGCTTTTTACTTATCTTCTCATCTTCCCTGCTTGCGGCTTTGTATTGTCTCAGGCTGATCCTTAGTTCGTAAGTTCTTCACGCTCATTTTTTTTTCTATTGGAATTTCTTCGTATTCGATACTAGGGTATCGCCCTTCTGATGACAAAAATAGGCAATAGGTCGATAGCTGAGTTTAGGAAGTTCTGCAATATTCCAAACTGGGTAGACATCGAATGTGCCCCCATTCCTCGTAATGTCAGTGACATTGAGAACTATCACTGGATACATGCTCTTTTCTTATCTCAGGGGGTCTTGCTTTCCCCCCAAATCTATTATTTTTGCACCTTTTCCAATACTTCTATATAGTTTATGCACAGTGCTCGCCAAATGCTTGGAAAATTATGAATGGTGTGCATAGAATTAGTTAGATCTATGGCACCAATCTAGGGCTTACTGAAATCTGCTACTATTACTTTTTTTCTCGAACAAGCTCGGGTATTCTTTACCTAAAATCTAGGAGTCCTAATAGGGTATTGGTAGTAAACCTACCTGATTCCCAAAAGGACTACTAGCATGAGGGTTCATTGCCAGAAACTGGTAGTTTCCTCACCAAGCTGAAGGGGAGAGGTACAGGGGATCTGTGATTCCCTTTTATGGGGAGTAGTTCATAGGTAGGCATTGCTCTTGTTCTCGTGATTGACTTTTCTGTTAGTGTATGGTCTTTCTCATATCATTCTCTCCTTTTTTTCAGCGAAGGCAAAGAACTTAGAACCTACTCTTCGTGAGGTTCGAGCTGCTGAGCTAGTTAAGGCTTGGAAGATCATGGAACTCCAAGCTGATGGTGAGCATCCTCGATCTGCGACATTTCTTCTGGAATACAAGAACATTAGGTCCAGTTTCATTGCACGACCTATGGATAGAATTCCTCATCAAGATATCACAAAAGAGGTTATTACTCACACAATTCAATTAGATGAGGAGGAAAGCATCTCTGGTGAAGAGAGCGAGGGATCTAACAGGGGTGGTGCTGAAGGTAATTATAGTGAGGAGAGTTCAAGTTGCAAAGAATCTTCTATCTCGTAGGAAGGTTCAGAGGCTCAGGAGTCTTTGTGGGATTCAAGTAGCTCCACTGAGGAAGATATGGCTCCTCCTAGGAAGATTTTGATCTAAGAGGATGATGAAGACAATGCGTTGCTTTCTCGTTGGTTGAAGAACCAGAAATCTGGGAGTGGGGATGTTGCCACTGGTTCCCAGACTGCTACTCATGATCAAGAGAGGAAGAAGACGGAGGAGGCACAGGTGAGAGAGAGAGAGAGAGAGAGAGAGAGAAAGAGAGAGAGAGAGAGAGAGAGAAAGAAGAGGAGAAGAAGAAGGTGGAAGAGAGGACGAGGATAGAGAGGGAGAAGAAGGAGAGAGAAGAAGAAAAGAGGAGGGAAGAGGTGAGGATAAAAATGGGTCAGTCTCTGTTGCCCATGTCCGCCTTGGCTGAGGGGGCTTCTGTGGCTCTTACCCCTCAGTTAGCTCCAGCAGTGCTTGAGAGGACAGTCCTGCTAGCTGATCGCTAGTGGTCGACAAACATAGGGACATACCAGTTAGCCTTGAAGGCGAGTCAGGGGCTAGCCTTGGTAAGCCTGCATTTACTCTTATTTTCTTGCAATGCTCTTTTTAATAATTTTTTCACTAATGTTCTCCATTTCTCTGCAGTTTGTGTCTGATTTCACCGTCCTTTACTGCAGCCGCGATGAGTTGGTTAGGAAGAACGCTAAGCTGGATAGGAAAAATGTCGAGATAGAAGCTAGCTTGAAGACTTCTAGTTATGATCAAAAGTCTTCTCTCCTCGTCTTGGCCCAAGACAATAAATAGAAAGAGGCAGTGACCAAGGAGCTCGAAGAGCTGAGGCAGTCCTATGACTTGGTCTGCACGAGCAAGCTAGCTATGGTTGAGGAGAACAAGGTGCTCGTAGGGAAGGTGAAGAAGGTGGCGTCTGAGGCTGACATCCTCAAGGAGAGCTCGTATAACGCTGGATGGGACGCGACATACGAGGATGCTGAGGTTCATATTGGCTACAGTAGCCTTATCAACTTTAAAAAGTGTTAGGACAAGGCTCTCCTTGTTGTCAAGGAGGATATTGACTCCCCACTTTTTGACCAGCATGATCGTGGCACTAAGCCAGTTGTGGATGAGATGCCTAATCCTATTAATGAAGGTGCTCCAACTGTCCATGCCTCTTCTGTTGGTACTCCCCTCGACCAAGGGACTATGACCTCTCCATCTGAGGGAGGCATAACTGGGGCTACTGCAGACAAGAGAAAATAACCAGCGACCTCTGAGAAGACTGAGGTGGCTAGCTAATCTTCTTTAGGGAGCTCTTTATATTTTTGTTGTTATTTCCTTCTGATGATGCACCTGAAACCTTCTTTTAATGAAATGAAATTTAGTTCCCTTCCGCGTACTGATTTATTTATTCTTCGATACTTTATATTATTTGTAGCTAATTGATGTTGATGAGTATATACCTGCTACTTCTCAACTAGGAAAGATTCTTGGCCCTAATGCGAGAAATTAAGTTCGCAAAGTCTTTGTAAAGATCTGCAAGTCTCTTAGGTCGAGAAATCAAGACTATAAGGACCAGTCAGAGCTTATTGCCAAGCTGAAGGATAGGCTCTAGGTGATGAAGGAGATCGGTGCTTTTGTTCAATAAGAAGTGAATGCTCTGAAGGCTAAGTATTTGGATGTGTCCGAGGTCAATCAAGTTGGAGAGGTACTTTAGTAAGAGAACGACGCTTTGAGGAGGGAAGTCTTGCGAATCAAGGAGAATGCACCGAGCGTTGCTCCTCGAGTTCTACACGGTTCCTCTTCGTCGACTGGATCGCGAGCTCGTACTAATGACATAGGTACATCTAGGGAGATTGTCGAGCTTCAAGGTGATGTTCGTCGGGCGTATGTGATAGTTGTCGGTCTTTAAAGATATGTTACCTTACTGAGGCATCTATTCAAGAAAGGTCCTCGGCGAGTATGGGATGATGGTTATGATCAGGGTTGGGCAGATGCTCCGACGAAGCTGGGGTAGGATGAAGAGTTATCCTTTATCAGGGGATGGTTGAGTGCTCTTAGGGAGTTACAGGTCCCTAGAAACTTTGTACTCTGGTATCATCATGAGATCTCCCCTTCAACTTTGATATCGAACCCATTCAGGAGGGATGAGCAGTGGGTCCCCATAGATGCTATCCCAAGACAGCTACTAGAACCAGATTCAAATGAAGTCGAGGAGGAATTAGCTCCTCACCTAGATGACGGTCGAAGAGCACAAGTAACTGACTTTCTTGCTCGGAGGACTAACCCTCATTAGGATTTATTTTATTCAGCACATGTAACCCTTTTTATATGTAATGGTGTAATAAAATAATCATCTTTTGGGCGATTTGCCGACTAAACATGTGTTATGTATTTTTTACTTCATTGATTTCTTGTTCGACTATCTTGGGATCTTGTTAGCCGACTAGATTTAATATAGGCAGAGTTATTTTCTTAAGTGAGTATCCCCCCAGTCCAGTATGCTTATAAGATACCATTATGCCTTACTTTACCTTTTAGGTTATGTCATCACACTCCCATAGGCCTAAGCGTGGCAATAGAGAGGACACACCTGGTGTTGGATCTTCGATCCGAGCAGTTTTTTTGAGCCAAACATTATTTGGCGAACAACCTTGGTTGACCGAGCTACCTAAGGGTCCCCTATAGGGCTTTATGTATTGCCAGGAGAAATTCTAGGAGGCTATTCGTGTTCAATGACGAAAACCTAATAAGGGTGGCACCCTGCTTTTATATGTTGAGAGGGGAGCCTGTAACTTAGAAAAGGTATATGAATTATAAAGTATTTGGGAAAAAATCAACAATTCATAGAATGCTACTATCAAATGATACTGCAAAACAATTTTTATTGATCATAAATGAATCGCAAATTTTAACATTTGGTTAACAAATACAAAAAACTAGAAGTAAAATTTATTCAAATTGGCTACGTTCCAAGATCGAGGAGTCTCCCTTCCCTCCAGCGTTTCTAAGTGATAGGCTCTTTGTAGGTTATCTCTTATCACCTTGAATGTTCGCTCCCAGTTCGGCCCTAGCTTGCCATCTGATGGTTTTACTGTGCTACCAAGAGCCTTCCTTAGGACGTAGTCCCCAACTTGGAATGCTCTTGGATTGACCTTCTTGTTGTAGTGCTTTGCAAGTTGTTGTTGATAACCTACTAGTTTCATTAGATCCATCTCTCTTTATTCCTCAGCTAGGTCAAGAACAACAAAAAATATTGCATCTTTCTAGCCTTGGTCGAGCAGGGTGGACCTCATAGTGGGGAGGCCAACTTCCAAGGGGATGATTGCCTCCATACCATATGTCAGTGAGAATGGTGTTTTCCCGGTTTCTCGTCGTGGAGTAGTGCGGTAAGCCCATAGGATATGGGGTAGTTCGCTCACCCATGCCCCATTGGCATGCTCCAATCGCTTCTTCAATCCATCAATCATTATTTTGTTGGAAGCTTCATCTTGTCCGCTAATCTGAGGGTATGCCACTGAGCTGAAATGGTTCCTAATCCCGTGGTCGTTACAAAAACCCTGGAAGAGGCCACTTTCGAACTGGGTTTCGTTGCCAGTGATGATGGTCCTGGGCATCCCGAAATGGGTGACAATGTTCTTCTATATGAATCTTATCATATTCGCGTCTATGATGTTTGCCAATGAATCTACCTCTATCCATTTGGTGAAGTAGTCTGTTGCGACCAACAAATACTTGCGACTACCGGTAGCGGTAGGAAGCGGGCCTACGATGTCCATTCCCCATTGGGCGAAATGCAATGGGCTAGTAAGTGACTTTCGGTCGCTGGTTGGTTGGTGAACCATAGGATCATGAAGTTATCATTTTTTGCACTTGCGAGCATATATCCTAGAATCCTTCTGCATGTATAGCCACCAGTAGTCTTCCTTCATTGCTCGGAAAACTAGCGACCTGCCTCCAATATGACTCCCATAGATTCCCTCATGGAGCTCATGCAGAACTTTCTCGACGTCCATCGGGTGAACGCATTGGAGGTAAGGACCAGTCAAAGATCGCTTATACAGTTTGCCCTCAAGAGATAAGTGAAAGAGAGCAACTTTGACTCTTATCTGATGAGCGGTCTTGCTATCGTCTGATAGGGCACCATTTTTCAATAATCCCTTAAGAGTTCCTTCTAACTGGAGGCTGACTCAATCTGGAGAACATGACCTATGTTTGACATTTCGTCGATCTGGTTTATACTTTGTTGGGTGAGGAAGTCGATCGTAATTATTTTTTTTAAGTCAGAATTTATCACTGAGCTTAAGGCTGCTAGGGCGTCAACATGGCTGTTCAATCCTCTAGGAAACTATTGGACGCTGACCTATTCGAAGTTAGCCATTAATTTCTTTGTTGCGGTGAGGTAGGCCTCCATTCTCTCATCCCTAGCATTGAAGTCACCACTTATATGGTTAGAGACCAGCTATGAGCCGCCAAACACTTGGAGTTGCTTTGCCCCCAGCTCCTGTGCCTTCTATCAGCTTGCTATCAGTGCTTCGTACTCTGCTTCGTTATTGGAGGCTTTAAGTCTAAGCCTGATTCCTTGCTCGAGGATTAGGTATTTAGGGGTAATCAACACGATGCCTATTCCTTCCCCTTTGGAATTGGAGGCTCCGTCAACAAACAGTCACCAAATATCTTGTACCGAGGGGTTTTCCCTTTGATCAATAGGTTGAAGTTGGTCACAAGGATTTCTCCTATAAATTCTCTGAAGAAGTCGGCGAGGACCTGTCCCTTGATAGCATTTCTTGGTTGAAATTGGATGTCAAATCGCTCGAGCTCGACTAACCACTTTGATAGTCTGCCATATGTATCTGCTTTTCACAGGACTTCTTTGAGGGGGTAAGATGTAAGGATGATGATGGAGTGGGCTTTAAAGTAATATCTTAATTTTCTCGAGGCTACCACTAGCTCAAAGGCGAGCTTTTCTAGTGGCAGATATCGTTGTTCGGCATTCAAGAGAGTTTCGCTCGCGTAATTGACTGGGTGCTAGATCCCTATTCTTTCGCATACCAGTGCAAAACTCATAACATTAATGGAAACTGCGAAGTACAGGTATAGAGAGTCATTCTCTTGAGATATTACGAGCAAGGGTGGCGTGCTGAGGTAAGCTTTGAGCTCCTCCAATGCCTTCTAGCAATCCCCATTCCACTCCACATTTTTTCTTTTCTTCAAGAACTGGAAGAATGGCTGGCACCTTTCGGATGACATCAAGATGAGGCGAGCATCCCTGTGAGCTTTTGTATGCCTCTTACCCTATTAATGGCGTCAATTTTGGTCTAGGTTGGCCTCGATGCCTCTCTCGCTAACCAAGTACCGAAGAAATTTTTTGGACTAGACACCGGAGGAACACTTACTCGCATTAAGCTTCATTCGGTACTTCTTGAGGATTTCAAAGGTCCTTGTTAGGTCCGAGAGGTGTTCCTCTTTAAGCCTGCTCTTGACGAGCATATCATCGATGTAGACCTCCATGGTGCTTCCCATTTGGTCTTTGAATATCTTGGTAACCAACCGCTGGTAGGTTGCTCCTGCATTTTGAAGCCCAAAGGGCATGACCTTATAATAATACAACCCAACAGTGGTGATGAATGTTGTCTTGTCTTGATCTGGCTAGTATAGAGGGATTTGGTGATACCCAGAGTATGCGTCTAGGAAACTCATTCTTTCATGATCATCTCTGGCGTTCACCAACTGGTCAATCTTTGGGAGAGGAAAACTGTCTTTCAAGCAAGCTCTGTTAAGGCCAGTGAAGTCGATACAAACTCTCCAATTTCCATTGCTTTTCGGTACCACTACTAGGTTGAACAGCCACTTAGGGAATTGAACTTCCCGTATGGATCCTGCATCTAGCAGCTTTTCCACTTCCTTTGCCACATCCTTAGCCTTCTCGGGTGCAGTTTGTCATGCCTTTTGTGCGATTAGCTTGAGAGTCAGGTCGACGTGCAATCGATGAGAAATAACACTGGATCAATCCCAGGCACCTCGTAGGGTTTCCATGTTAAAACGTCCAAGTTATTCAGCAAAAGTACTGTTAGTTCCTTGTTCTCTCTATCTGTGAGGGAAGCTCTGATCAAGAACATCCAATCTTTCTTGTTGCCGCTAGTTACGACTTCCTCCAGTTTCTCAATAACCCGCTCAGAGGGGAGGATCTTGGCCTCCTCCACTCCGGGTCTTTCATACTTTACCTGCTATTTGGAAGGTTTAAATATTCCTATTCTTCAACCTTCTCTTTGGCTTTCTCAACCTTCTTCTCCGGCTTGGGGCGGATGGTTGTTATAAATCAGTTTCTCACCATTTCCTGATCTCCATGGATCTCCATCACTCCTTGCTCAGTCACATATTTGAGTTTATGATGGTAGGTAGAGGGGATGACCTTCATCACATACAACCACCCACTGCCAAGGATGGCCTGGTAAGGTGAGTCAATGCCGACCACCAGGAATTCGATCATCTTGGAGATACTTCTTACCCTTACTCGCAGCATAATCTTTCCCAAAGGGATGGTTATTTTTCTAGCGAAGCCAACTAGAGGGACTATAGCTTCTTTTAAATCAATGATGCTTAACTTTAACTTTCTGAATAGGTCAAGATACATTACTTCACATGAACTACCTTGGTCGATGAGAAACTTGTCGACATCGTAGTTAACTATTTTGAGTGTAATGATCAAGGTATCATGATATGGGGTCCTTACTCCCACTAGGTCTTCATTCGTGAACACAATGTGCTTGCTGTAGTCGACATCATCTGCTCTTCGATGCTTTCCTGCTTGCGTTTTAGCTGGATCGATTTGAAAAGCTTGCATTAATGCCGTAAGATTTTAACTTCCATCCGAGTTGTGTTTCCTTGAATATTCTTTAGGTCGGATGCCCCATGAATTACAGCGAACTCATGGCCGACGTCCTTTCGAGTCTTCGATCTCCATTGGCAGCTTCCTTCACTGCCTTTTTCTCTACGAACTCATTCAAGTGCCCAACTTGGGTTAGATCTTCAAGGTGAGACTTGAGATCTTTGCAATGCTCGGTTTTATTCCCACCCTCCTTATGGAATTCACATCTCAGTGCATTGTTTCTCTTCTAGGGGTCTCCAACTATTTTCCTAGACCATTTAACGAATGGTTCTTCCTTTCTTTTTGCCAGAATTTTGTAGATTAGTTCCTTAAAAAATGTGTTCACTACTTGAAATGCTTTCAGGGTGTCAATCTTATTTCCATTCTTGGGGCCGTTCTTGACCCCATTCTTACTTCCTTTCTTTTGATTCTCGGCTTTATCGATGCCCTTACCGGCGAACTTGGCGCGACCATTCACACCTGTATTAGAGTGGGTCATATCTTCAGCTTTGGCATATTTTCCAATACGAGCCATTAAGTCGTCGATGGTTATAGCCTCCTTCTTAGTGAGGGACTGGTGCAAGAGGCAAGATCTGGGTAAAAAAATCTTAAAGGATTCCATGGCGACCTGCTCTGAACATTCTTCGCCCTCATTGAATAGCTCCCAATATCTCTTCACGTAGTCTTTGAGGCTCTCCTAGGTCATTTTCTTCATTGTCAGCAAAGCATCCATCCTCTTCGAATGGGAGCTGCTAGTAATAAAGCGAGATGTGAAGACCTTCGCCAGGGACTCGAAGGTCCTGATCGATCTGTGAGGGAGTTTCTCAAACCACTTCTGGGCCATGTCATGCAAGCTCGATGGGAAGATCCGACACATCAATGCGTCCTTATGGTTCCAGAGGGTCGTGGACTGCCTGTACTGCCTAAAATGGTCGATAAGATCAGTCTTTCCATCATAGATCTTGAATTTGGGAATTGCAAACTTCTAGGGGATTCTTCTTCTTCTATCTCCCTTGAGAAAGGGGATTTCATATGGGTCCTGAGAGCTCGCCTGGCAAGCTCTTTGGTCAATCTGGCATCCCGATGTGCAGGGTTTTGGTCCATTTCTTTTCGGACCAAATTTCGTATGTCATCATTTCCTCGACCTCGGCTCCTGTAACGGCAAGCTGATTGTTGTTGCTTGGGCAAGTCATCATCTTACCTATGTTCCTCAAACCTTTGAAATCCATGTCCAGGGCTCCTTCCTCGGTTGTGAGATTTTCTCGCCTGAGGGCTAAGAGTGCAATAATGACGTTGTCTTGTGCTACAATGGATTTCTCTCTCCATTTTCTCCAGTCTTATCTTGAGGCGAGTGTTCTCAGCTTCTTTCTTACCAGTGGCATCCTCTTGATCTTGGAGCCTGGCCTCGTAGGCATCAATTAGCCTCGAGACCTGTGTGGACCTGGTCGATCCCTGACTTTCCTCTGAAGTTTTCTGTTATGGGAGAGCCCTAGGATTTGAGTGTCGAACCTCAGATCTGAACCTGTGAGTAGAAGGTTGCTCTTAAATATCCCCTACCTGAGGGGCATTGCTACCGTGACTAGACATTCCAATTTCTTATTGGTGAAGGCTTTCTTAAAGGAAAACAACAGTTTCCCACGGACGACACCAATTTTGGTGACAGTTAAACTCAGCACAAAATAATAAGCAAAGGCGATCACCAGAATAAATAAAGAACTTGAAATAATTGCACTCACACACAACACAAGATATACGTGGTTCGGCAAGAAGGCCTACGTACACGGTGGTGCTCTTGGTATTTTATTATGTTTACTCCAGGGGAGTGTTTACAATCACATGCCCATCACCCCGGGTTGAGGGTTTTATTTTATCCAAGTTAGCCCATGATCCCTAGAATATCTCTTTGAGAGCTCTTAGGAATTGAATGGATCAAAACTGAATTAGTTATAGTGCGAGGACTCTAGACTTTGGGTCGGGCTCAATCAGACTACTTATTTAGGCCGGAATAACTAATAGAGGTACCCACATATAACAAGAAAAAAGAGTGTGGCTGAATATTTTTTAGATTGAAAATAACAAAATTGTTTTAGGCTAAAAATCAGTGTATCTTGGTACAGTTTACGCAGAATTAGACAATGGAACAATAAGTTAAGGATATAAGGTAAGAAATCAAACAAATCTACTTATTTGATCAACAAGATGATTATCAATGAAATTAGGGTATGTTTTACAGAAATTCTAGAATTTCCACAATTATAAATTAGAAATCAGGATAAAAACAACTAGGTTTTAGTCTTTCACACAAACTGCATCATTTTTTATCGTCTAAAATTGGTTTCAAGGGTTTTTCTTAGTTAATTTAAATCCATTATGAGATAACAAACAAATAAACAAAAAAATGTAGATGTATGAAGACAGAGGTGAGAATAAGAGGAATTATTTACAAGGTAACATCGTTCAGCCATATAAAGAATGAGCCTATATCCACAGGTTATATTTTAGCACAAGTATTAGACTAGTACAATCATTATGTCTCTCTGTCCATATAGTAAGAATGTTATGATATCTCTCTCTATTAATAGGATCTTTGGTTCCTTTCTCGCTCTAGGTTACACCATGCCTACTTAAATATGAGAGTGAGAGAATTTGTTAATGGACTTATATCACTAATCCAATAGAGTATGTTAGGGGTTTGTATTTATAGAATAAACAAATATCCACTTTACAAGGTAGTGGGAGAATAATTGTAAAATTAGTATGGGTAAACATGTGCGAAAGAATGTTCATTTGTTTCTAGTGCGGGATTGCATTGATGATGTAATACCAGAATATAATTCATTGGTAGTGGACATATAATGGAACATGTGTTGTCTAGTATAGCAAGACCGACCATAATGGCTAAGGCCAACCTTGATCATATCTGAGTCGATATCTTTGTTACTTCAGCTGACCGATCATTCTGGTTAATAATGAGTTCAGTTTTACACTTCTAACTGGTTTCTGGGTCGTACCATATTCATGGTTCAATAAGAATCAAAACTTTGGGGAACATTTTTAGCATAAGAAATAAACTGGAATTGAAATAATAAAGACAATATAATGAAATACTAAATCCACACAACAAAAACTCTGATACCAATCACCAACAAAATAATATAAGTCGTCTCTGAATGTAAATATACGTTATATAATTAAACTGAAAATGAATGAGTATAATAAAAGGATGAGCTACACTTGGTTAACTCCTACAATCCCGAGAGTAAGAAATATGGCATCACTAGAGCTACAGACACCAATAATTTACCCCCTCACTAACTAGCTAATGCATATACATACATAACCCTCGTAAATGGTTAAAGTAAATCACACACATACCGACTCTATGCTACCGAGACATACTAGCATCAACATCAAAGACACTTATATCATATCTATAATCTTATATATTCATCCCATAATATCATAGAAAGGTATGTCAAATCTATAACCTTATATCCAACATATAATACATTAAACCTAATCTCTCGGATTCCTAATTCTAGTTGTAATCTCGCCCTACTGTACATTAAAATCGTACAATAACTATATTCAATATCGATTATCCTTGGTCTATTCTTACAAGGCATCGCATTTAGGTATAATCGCACGCCTAATTTAAATGAAATCACGGTATATAATAACTACCTTACTAGGTGGAAGTTACAACCCAAATCGAATCTCGCCCAAAGGATATTCACCCCACTCGTACATGACAACGATTCAATTAAATCCTGACCAAAAAGCCGAATCCTCTAACTTTCCAATTTCCAATTAACAAACCCATTCCACACTAGGGTCTACCCTTGAATGCCAAATACTTTATTTAACCCTTTTTTTAAATCAAAGATTTTTCTAAATATTCAAATACCCCAAAATAAACTTCTAATAATTCAAATCGTAAGAATATATCTCTATTACATGAGTCCATAAAAACTATAGGACAACAAACCCTAGCTCTATGCCTGAAACCCAAAACTCCAACGAATACCACAAGAGTCCACACTTAGGAAATATCTGAGACCACCGGTCAACCGGGGGCCTTGGACCAGTCGATCGGTCAACATAATAACTCCAAAAATTTCCTTGTTACGGGATTCATGATCTTCGACCCTCATATTCTTCACTCTAACCTCCATTAATGAACCTAAAAACATCATTAAAGCACCCAATCAACATTCAATATAAAAACACATCAAATCATCCATTGTAACCTAATTCCATCATCAAATCCCTAATCTATCACAAGATGCAACAAATTCCCAATTTAAAATTTAAGAACCCTAGTTTATCCAATTCTAAAAATTTCCATGGATTGATTTAATTAAACATAGGTTTTTATATGATTCTCAATATAAAATAGATTAAAATTATAATGAATTAGTTTTACACCATATTCGTGAGTAAATCAATCACTATAAAGGGGAATTCAATCTAATTAACATCCATATTATGTTAATCTTGAATTTAAACAAATTAGTCATTCAAATCAGATTTAGGTTATGATTATATTTAGATTTTAATGAATAATCACAATATTAACACGCATTCAATCATAATCGTATTCTATATAGATCTCGCCTTATGGATTAATTGAGAAATCAATCCCTAACTCTCCCAAATCTTCCTTTCCTCTTGGTGCTTTCTTTCTGTAGCCCCTGTATTGCTTCCCCATTATGTTTGTGATAAAATAAGATCTCTAATGACCTCGTAATACCCTTTAATTATGAAATTGGGCCCCAAATGGGCCTCTCCTAAAAGGTCCCCAAAACCACTACAAATGACTTAAAATCATGCGCGTGCCTTATACTAACCCTATAGGCTTTTAAACCATCATTTTAAACTATAAACGAATATTTGTTGGAACGTAGTTTCCTGCAAAATATCAAGTTTTTATTTCTAAATGGATGGTTCACGCAATATTCCAAATTTTCAATTTCACCCAAATTTATAATTTCTTTCAAAATTAAAATGAAATTAAACTAAACAAATATTTAAATTTTCTCCATATGTGGAAAACCGATGGGTCACAGCTACCATCAACACATGAAGTCGTCCTCCGTATGTACGCCATGAATTAACAAAAGGGAATCCTCCTTATGAAACTTTCACCTTTTGGGTAGAAAATAATACCCGGTGAAAAAATGATTATCTCAAAGAATAACATATAATGAAACTTCAATCAACGAAACTTTAGGATGTAAACTTCCAATTTTTGGTGAAAATCAAACTATTAAATCTTAACAACACAAAAGGGACTTTTTGGATTGGATTTGTGATCTCAGAAGTCTCCAAAGGTCTGTGGAAAAACCTCCTTCACGCACTACATAAAGGTGGTTGAAAATTTAGTGGGAAAATGTTAAAAATTATCGAAAACGTTTGAAAAAATTTCCGATCATTTGAATGACTTTTGAATCTCGTTCGAACGAGATTGCAAAAACGAATGTTGTTCGAATGATTGTATCGAATGAGACTACAAATGAGATTGCAGATAAAATATTGTTTGATATCTCGTTCCAATCACCTAGGAATCTTGTTCGAATGAGATTAAAATTTCGTTCAAACAACTTTTCAGAAAAAAAAAAGTTATCTTTCTTGCAAAAAATAAAAAATCATTTTCAAATTAATTCTAGAAAAAATATGACACGCAAAATAAATTTGCAAGTCTCTATATATATCATATGCATTCATACCTTTAGAGACCATGGAAAACATGAAAAGGTGATGACGTTAAATGTGGAATGACCTCGAGATAAGGGTTTGAAGAGTGGGATTATTCTTGGCAAGGGTGAGATCACCCAGTCAATAGGTCGATGATAAACCCACTAGAGCTAACTTCGTGGCATACTTTCCATGAATATAGTGGGACCAAGCCCCTAGACCCTCGTAAGTTCATCTAGGGATTAAAACTCCACTTTAGAGTTGGGATAATCCCCATGCTCAATCCTAAAGCGGGTCACAGTCTCCATAGGGATGTAAGTGAAGTCGTTGGCATCATCATTCTCATACATCAATAAGTTAGCCTTTGTTGTTTGTTTAAGTGACCCGGGAAAATGCTCAGCAACGGACCAAAAATGTTCAGGCTCACCAAAGAAGGGAGCATGGACATAATGGGCCCATTGGTTTCAACAGGAAAGTGTACGAGTGGAAACCCCCTAGATGATTGAGTCCTTTTAACAACAGGTCCCATAAATATAAAAAAGATAGCTTAGTTACAAAGAAGATGAAGAGAAGGGGATGATGATCTCTCTCTCTCAAGGCAAACACATATATAAAATAAATATAATGGTAAAGAGTTGGAGTGGCTGAGTGTGACCTTTTATAGGGGCAAGAATAGTATAAAGGACGAATCAACAGTGACGGTTCGTAAACAGATGGCAACGTTTAAAGTAACCCGCGTAGATTACATGCACGCTTAGGGGAACAGAACCAAAAGAGTTAATAAAAAAAATAGAGGCGAGGCATGGAATGCCTCGATTGAGAAACATGCACAAACCCTTAACCCCCACATGTAAAAGTGAGAACCAAGCGTCAGTCGCATTAAATGGGAAGTGCCCAAAGCATTAATGAAAAACATAAATATATCTAGTCTGGGACGATGAATAATTTTGGGGAGAAGTTTTAAACAAAATCATTTCAACTCCTAGACATAAGACACTTCAAGGGCAATCATGGCGTTCCATTTCTAAGGGGCCCCACTAGATGGGGTCCCAATGGGTTTGAAACTAAAATAACTCATAGGGAAAATTGGTAATAAACAAACATTACTTATGCTAAGATTTGAGTGTTGAAATTAATCCATCTTTTTCACAGATACTTCAAGGAACAAATCGAATATTCCGTACATATATTTCTTCACGAAGTAAACAAATATCCCTATGAAGGGGTAAATTTTGGGGGGAGTCTTTGCCAAAACTTGATTAGCTAAGATGATTCTGGGCTTAGCAAAAGACTAACAAAATAATGAAGATAAAGATCCCTTAAAAGACCTCCCCACGAAGGCCCTCCACAGAGACTTCTCGAAGGACTCCTTATAAAGACCAAGATTATTCGAGTGATGAAAATTGTAATAAGAAACACGATATATATATATATATATATTTTTGATCTTGTATATTACTTGTTGAATGATTGCTTTGTAGTATGGGCAAGGATGTTCGGTACCCTTGAGGGACTATACCTGACAAGGCATGTGAGAGCTCACATAATCTATCGAACGACTCCTCTTGGGAACCTCGCAGGGATTTGGTTTGGAGGATTGGGAGCAAGTAAACGTTGGGGAAGCAATCGCCAACCCTCTTGGAACACTTAGGAAAAACTTCATCTCAAACAAATAGTTGTTCAAGCCGCTTCAACATCGAGCCACTTCATTCAACACATACTCGGGGGAGCCTATTCGAGGGACCCCAACCTTAGATATATCCTAGAGATAATTCCCAACCCACAAACAACACACTTAATGTTCAATCTACTTCCAGCCGAGTAACTTTAAACACCATCCCCATTTGCTTGATATGATCACACGTCTGGTGGGGTCACTATTCACTTAATTTATGACAACATAACACCTGTCATTTAGGGGCTCAAAATAACAGTACTCAAGTGAGTTTTATCCTTATAATGGAAGGACTAGTTAACCAAATCTTATTTCATGGTCTTTCTAAGGTAAAACTTTGTGTTGCCATGTCACATACCCATTAATGTCACCATGCTTCTAATTGGTTGAGCTGTTTCCCGCCAAAATCACAATATCTCATGAATTTGATGTAATATCTTTGATATTAAGGCCATAATACTATAGCATTTAATGATGGTCAATCACATCAATGCCAACAAGGTCTCTCAAGTGACCTTGCCTTTTATAAATACATCAACCAAACAGTTTACAAGGACGGCAAATTCAAACCTAGAATTACTGCAGGATTTTCCCCACACACGAGAGCTTGTGTGATAACATTGATTGTTTGAATATTCCCTTTGCTTCCATTAATGCCACCATTAATGTGTAATGAGTATTAACTCAACCTAAAGTTCCTTCCTTGCCTTTATTATGATAAAGGTGCTTGCTCTTTCTTACTCCGATAAAGTTACGTGTTGGTTTCACTTATTTATTATTTTCACAGTCCATTTATGGTGTAAAAAGATCTCATTTAATACCAACTTGAGTGTTTAATATTATTCCCTCTTACTCTCATTTTTGTCATTATTACACATAGTCTTGGGCATTGATCACGATATTGATAAGGGATTACGCCTCTCTTGATACTAATTGTTTTCCAAGAACCCACATCTTATAATATATCATATGCATTCATACTTTTAAAGATGATGGAAAACTTAAAAAACAGATGATGTTAAACATGGCACAAAAATCGACAGTGATGATATCTTCAATTTATGCTTGGCCTCTACGTCTTCAACTCAAACGTCATAGGATTGAAGGTCAAAACTTCTATCCTATGACTCAAATAATTTCATCCGGAATTAAGCTAACACTTACATATTGACTCAATTATATACTTGTCCATACAACATTCTATGCATCCCAAAATCCAATTTTCAAATACTCCCAAAATAAATAACTAACAACTCAATTATTTAATAATTTTTTGTACGAGTCTGAATACTGATTTATTCATTTAATTAATCACCGTTTCTTAAGTCTAAATTCCAATCCAACTTAGACAACACATAACAATATAAATAGTGACATATTTAGTCTCAACAAACGTACGTAATTAATTTCCACGATTTAATTAATCAAATAATATGCATAAAAATATGGGGTATTACATTTCCCCCTTAAATAAGGAATTCCATCCTCGAAATTTGAATTCATTATATTCCTAGTTAGATATCTAAGAATATATCACCCGTAGAGTCCTCCTCCTACTGAAAAAGAATCTACGTTGTATATGACCCATCATACATTATGGTCTCTTATTATAAATCGCGTCTGAATATATTCTCAACTAAACTAATCTAATCACTAAAACACCAACTTGACAACCAAGGATTCCTTCTGACATACCCATGAGAAAACTCATCGTGCACACTGATGGTGGTAAGGTGAGGTTAAATAATACCATCCTCGCCTTACTTAAACCTTCTAAAAGGAAATTCATCCGGTTGACTATTCCATATAGGAACCTAGGCCCCAAAATTCCCCCGCAAGAGTTCAGTAATAACACATGACCTCCCTCTTGAACCTATGAATCAAGCCTCAGCTCATCCTCCATTTCCCCTGTATGTTTTAAAAAAACTTTCGATTATCAATTTTGGACACACTATCCTATAAGGTGTACTAGTTACAACTTGACACGAATAGCTTACGTGATTCATAACTCTAATAAACTTCGTCAATCTATCTCCCTCAATCCCAAATGGTTCCTTGTCCCCCTTGGAACCCCTTAACCATATCATAGTCAAATAAGTATACTCTTTTACCTCAATACTCCTACTCATTAATGGAATGTTAAGTGGATCACTAAACTCACATCTTGGTCAAAATCACCTCTTTTAGTTTGGGGACCAAAAAAATTCCCTTAAAATGCAACCCTCTCTTGTCCTCAATAAGAGAAATGACTTATTACCAATACTATATACAGCCTAACTCTTGATAAATTTCAACATTGGGGCATAAACCACAATTAGTCATATATTTGGGTGTAGTAAACACCATTAATACACCATTACCTCTTCAATGAGGTATTATCGCAACTCACAACGAACTACACCTTCGTGCGATAAAAAACCCACTAATTACGTGCCCATGCCATAGTGCGCTAAAAATATTACTTCAAGATATACTCCACCTAATTGCACCAGTGATGATTCCTTTCCAAGTTTTAATTTTTAAAAGAGGATACTTTCCTCCACTGGTCCAATCGGTCTTGATACGGAACATCCAACACTCGTCCCGTATTTTGACCCTAACCTACTATTGGGAAGCCAAACCTATGCTTAGTCAAATGTCCCTCTTTTGGACCTCCCCCAAAGTAATGTCATCCCCCAATCCTCAACATGATAAAAAAATTATTGTGTCTAGACTCACAACATGCTTACTATCACTAATGAAGTCAATTCCATGAAATGCGCTCGCGGTGGATTTTCTACTAGTTCCATTTCCAAGGAACAAATAAATACCTTACATCGGTGATGACTCAACACCTATCTATGTAAAACTGTAAGAACCTATGACTATTTGTGACACCTCCACGTGATCGTATTCCCCTATAATTTACTCACATCTATGCATATACAAGCCTGCTAGCCCTTTCTCCGGAGCCCAAGCACAACCACCCAAAGTAATCCTGGACCAAAAATGTTATGAAAAGCCTACCTCCATTATTCGATATAAGAGTAAAACATATCTATGCACACAATCTCAATATTAATACGACGATATCTCATCAAAAAATTAACAAGACAACTGTAATCGAGTCGACTTGGTAAACTCCCACGTCTTTATAATCATGGCGTAAAGTATCGCCCTCCCGACTAGGGGTAACCACAAATACATAGAGATAAAAAAATATATTTATCTCATAATCGTAGTATACCCACAAAAAATAAAAATTATAAATCCATGATGTCTAGGCCAGACTCGTACGCGCAAGGCATAACGTATTCGTAACCATTCCTCAGAGGTACCCCAAAAACAATTTGGTTGCCAATAAGTCCTCTAATAACTAGGTGGACTCACCTATCATGAGCTTATTACCTTTCTCAAAGGAACTATCAAAATGGCGTCCCCACTGGAGACCCTGCTGACCTTACTTCTTTTGTCGTAAATTCCAAAATTTGCCTCATTTACCCTATTCTCATAGGTTGTGGATCTACTAACCAGAATTTCCCTGGCCCTACTAGCCAAACAAAATCATATCATCTACTATTGGAAATCCCTTGGTTTCATCGCCCATACGCGGTTCCTTCTACTGGTGAGGTATCCCTACTCGGGTCCATTATATACTGTCTATATTTATTGGGCTAAGTTTAGCCTCATCCTTCCGATTCATAGGGACTCCATCCCCATAAAAGATATAAAACTCCTACTTATATATGAGGGTAACATCAACCACCTGAGCGCAAGTTATGAATAATAGGTTTGCTAGTAACACCAATCAAACCCTTCACATAAGGTTTATGCCAACTCAAAAACTCTTTCTCGTACTAGCTGATAATATGAACATCCTCCTTCACTTTTGCATCAATCTCTCCCGGTGTAGAAAGATAAATATAGTTAAACTCTTCCTCATACTAACTACCACGTGATTGCAATACAGGGTCTTCAAAAACATACTTTTAATTTCGTTACAGATTGTGAGTGAAAATATTTACCCTCAAACCATATGTTAAGCACTTGCCAAAGGTCTCACATCCAAAATCCATTAACTCCTCAATGAAGTTAACCTCATGCGTGTGATGTCTCCCAAGAAAAATACAAACAAGGAGCCCTCCCGATACACTTGGTCTAATCGAGTCGTTCATCTAAAAATAATGGCAAAAAACCTCCTAAATGTTCGTCTTATAGAGAAAACAAACCCTAAATGGTAAAGCTCTAAAGTAGCCAAATAATGCAATGCAGAAAAGAGACAGATACACTCAAGATCCCTAGGAAAGTAGAACTTGGAATGCTCTGATACCGAATGTGATACGCCGAAAAAACCCATAAATAGATTGATCATGTCTACGATAAAAATCACGTGAATCAAAACTTTTTGTAATATTCTTAGCATAAGAAATAAACAGGAAGCGAAAGAATAAACACAATATAATGAAATACAGAACCCACGCAAAATCAACTTTGATACCAATCACTAACCAAATAACATTAGCCGTCTCTGAATCTAAATAGACATATACAACCAAACTGAAAATAAATGAGTACAATAAAAGGATGAGCTACACTTGATCGGCCCCTAGAATTACGGGAGTATGATATGGGACGTCACTAGAGATGCTCGGCCAATGATCCTACATCTACAGGAACTACCATAACATGAACCTGTAAAAAAAAGTTTAAAAAAACATAAATAGTAAGCCTACGTATAATATGATTACAATTGAATCTGGTCCACTTCATAACTGTACATCTTTGTCTCATATTTTAACATATTTTAATTTATTAGTTATCCAACCCAACAAACTAAAATAGCATACAATTCTAAATCCCGAACCCATATGTAGCCCATGTGATTAAAGATTTACATATTTATTCTTTAATCATTAGTTTCTCATCTTGAGGTTTATCACTTTCATTATAAAACATAATTTATGTGGAAATCTCAAACCCATGGTACGTCTTACCAATTAACTAATATAACAATAACAAACTTAGATCTCAAGTCTAAACACATTTGACTATCTCATGTCAATAATACAATATACACATCTCTAGTATATGTAATACACCAATTCAAATCATAAGTATGTATGTAGATATACCTAATATATAATACAATATACACATCTCTAGTATATGTAATACACCAATTCAAATCATAAGTATGTATGTAGATATACCTAATATTGGTCATATACATCTTTAGTATAGGAAATACATAAGTGAAAAACATAAGCACGTTGGTGGTCATCCGTACTATAAGTCATATACATCGCTTGTATATCATATAAATCGGTACTAATATCTCTGGTGTTGTCACACAATAATCACATATTATAGGAGAAAGCCTCTACTCATGTCTAATGTCCACACATTGGTACAACCTTCAACTTGTACAAATAGATGAGCATCTCTCATGCCCGCACATAATGGCCTACTCCTTTTTCCTTCGTGGATTTTTCACACGTACTAGTATAGTCTTAGGTCGTCCAAAACTCAGTACCTAATCGTGATAAGGGATAAATAACCACATCTACCCATCAATCATAAAGCCTAACATACCTAAGACTTATGAAATAAATATTCCCAAAGACCATCTCAATCCCAGGTACGTAGACGTGAGACCCATGGGTAAAATATGACTAAGAAAAATCCCGTTTACTCTCCATGGTACAAGTGTGGTCTGTGTTACACATGACCCATCATGGAATCCTCCCTAGTACATATGACAACGAGGACTAACATGGTATGAATTACATGTAAGACACATAATCAATTTCCACCCTCACTAATTGGCTAAATCATACACATACATAACCCTCACAAATGGGTTAAAGTAAATTACTCATATACTGACTCTACACTATCGGGTTATACTAGCATAGCTATAAAAACGGTATATCACATCTATAACCTTATATTCATCCCATAATATTATAAAAAGGTATATCACATCTTTAACTTTGTATCCATCCTGTATTACATTAACCCTAACCTCTCGGGTTCTCAATTCTAGGTGTACACTCACTCTATTGTACATTAAGATCATACATTAACTATATTCAATCTCAATTAGCCCTAGTTTATTCTCCTAAGGCATCACATCTACGTATAATCACACAATTATTTTAAATAAAACCACAGTACATAATAACTACCTCACTCGATGGAAGTTATAACCTAAACATAATCTCACCCAAAGGATATTCACCCCACTCGTACATCACAATGATTAAATTCAATATCTACCAACAATCATAATCATCCAACTTACCAATTTCCAATCAACAAACCCATTATACACTAGGGTCTACCCTCGAATGCCAAATCCTCCAATCAATCCCTTTTTAAAACAACGATTCTCCCAAATATTCAAATACCCAAAAATAAATTTTCAATAATTCAAATCATAAGAATATATCTCTATTCTATGAGTACATAAAAATATAGGCCAACAAACCATAGACCTAGGCCTAAAACCCAAAATTCCAACCAATACCACAAAATACCCCACCTAGGCAATATTTGAGACCACCAGTCAATCGAGACCCTGGGATCGGTCAACACAGTTACTTATACAATTCCCTTGTTACAGAATTAATCATCTTCAATCCCGAATTCTCCTCTCAAAATTCAATTAATGAACTCGAAAACATTATCCAAGCTCCCAATCAATATTCAATTGATAAAAACACATCAAAACAACCATTGGAACCTAATCTCATCATCAAATCCTAAATCTACCCTAAGATTCAATAAAAACCCAATTCAAGATCTAAGAACCCTAGATTATCCAATTCTACCAATTTCCATGGATTGATTTAATTAAACATAGGTTTTTTATATGATTCTCCAAATAAAACATATTCAAATCATAATTTATTAGTTTTAAGCCAAATTCATGAGGAAATAAAATGCTATGAAGGGAAATTCATTCTAATTAACATCTATATTAGGTTAATCTTGAATTTAAACAAATTAATCATCAAATCCTATTTAGGTTATGATTATTAACACACATACACTCATAATCGTATTTTGTATAGAATTTACCTTATGGATTGTAACAACAATTTTTTTGTCATTGTTCATAGAATAACGTTAAGCTAGTTTGGCGTACCCTATTACAAATTGTAACGCATTGAGAAGATAAACTAAACTCATGATTCTCCAAGTTTGAAGACTTCTTGACATCCCAAAAGGTAAAAAAATATTTGGAGTTTGAATTCATTCATGGAATTATGTTTTGGAATTTTAATTTTTATAAAAAAATGAACAGGGCTTTTTATTTACGAAGATATGATTTTTAAACTTTTTTTTGACGTTTTTATCATTCTAACCACATATTGATGTTGCTTGAACCACATATTGATGTCGTTTGAACCACATGGACATGTCGTTCTAACCACATGTGATGTCGTTTGATCTTTGAATATGATTCTTGTGAATTCGTTTAGAACCCTAGAAAGTTTTATATATATTTTCATAACCTTATGGATAGGCACTCCATGGTTAATTTATGATACCTATGGGGATTCATTGCTAATGAAGGTTGTGGTTGGCTGACGACTGCATGTCATTTAAGAGTACTTGTGGGTGTTACTGGCTAACGACAGAATTTCATGTTCATCTAGGTTTGTGCGGATGTGTTCGTTGTAAGTTGCGATTTACTGTTCCTAATGAAGTAAAGGTTTTACCCGAAAAAGATTTTTTCCTGAAACTTAGCCTTGTCATATTTTCATGTTTGATTTATTTATTTTATCACATAGTTGCATGTTTAGGATAAACAAGATAAAATCTATTTAAAAGTCACTTCGGCATAATTAAAATTGGTGTTTCAATATTTTGTGTGAAATTTTCGAGTGTTCTCGCATTCTCAAATAGAATCTCCCCCTTTGGCTATTCCGGTACGAAACAAACAAATAACCGAACACCAAATTAAAATCAAAATCTCCTATTAAAAATTATCAAAAGTACTTACACCTTTCCCAACCCTAGAATGGAATGGCATAAGTCTCTTTATCTTCAAAAACTTTTCATTCTTCCCAAACATTGTCCTCAATCGTGTGTCTTAAAATTTGCAAATGAGTACCTACACACATGAGACAACAAACATATACCTTCGTGATGCATCGAGTTTGGAACAAAGTAAATCATAAATAAATTTTCCCCCATAATTCAAACCCATCAAACACAAAAAACTCCATTTTTAATTTTCTCTCCCCCTTTGTTTTTATCGAAATAGAAATATATACAAAGAAGTAGACATAATAAACATTAAATATGGAGTGTCACGATGAAGCAAAGATGCCATCACAAAAGATGTAAATTAAGCCCACATGTAATGATAATCTCAAAGGCTTACAAACACCAATACATTTTTTTGAAGTTTTTTAATTTTTCAAAAAATGTAAAACATGCATACACAACACAATACATTATATAATATGTTCAAAATACATCTAAGAACATCCGGCACACATATATAGGTATAAAGGACCACAAACCCTTACACAAAATACATAAGTTATACACACTAGTATAGTATCGATGTTTCCAAATGTGTGGAATGGAGTGAATGGGCATGAACAAGAAACAAAAGAATTATATCCCAAGCACTCAAATATGTTCAAGAAGTTCTAATTAACAGCAAAACTTTATCAAACTAAGATTTAGCCTTAAGTGACAATTAAAGTTGAACTTAAAGAACAAAACAAACATACTGCACACAAGCCTTAAATTTTAATGATTCTATAAATCAATATCGTCATGACAAAATAAGCTGAACTAGGATACATTTTCATTGTGTAAACCCGTTGATATTTCCATCATAACTCCCTCAAAATAATTCTTTTCTTTTTAATGAATATATCAAACTAAACAAATTGGCCCATTTTTGGCATATTATTCTTTTTATTGTCTTATTTTTTTCAAGCGCTTATAAATGGTGGCTTTAACGCTGTGATAATTATACACTCGCAGCCCTTTCCCGTGCACTCATTATATTTTCAATTTCAAAATAAATTCCTCGCGGAAAACGGTTCTTACATGCAAAAATCCTCCACAGTCCAATAAACATGTAGATGACAATATTAATAGGATAACATCTCACCAAGATCAAATGTACATCATGAAGTCAAAATCCAATAATCTCGTGCATGTGTGTGTGGAGACATGTACAAAGTCAAATTCATAAAGCAAGTCAAGTTCGAAATAACTCCATAAACATGGTTAAGAACAATTTAAGCATCCAAAGTCATAATCAAATGTCCTAGCCACATGAAAATTGCATAGTGAATTGGATTCAAACACCCCAATATGCCACACCAAATGTGTAAAACTAAAACACAAAGAACAAAAAATATTTTTGAATTTTTTTGTAAAAATATTTTTGTATTTTTCAAAAAAAATATATAAACCAAAAATCTTTTTGTATTTTTCAAATATTACTCAATAAAAGAAAATTATAATACAAAAAGTACACATGTTATAACACTAGCAAGAATATATCAAGAAGCACAACTGGTGTATGACAAAGTTGCGAACACAATCATCGATATGATATAGCAAGAGAAGAATCAGGTGCAAGCAAACGGGAATCAACTAGTCTATCATATAGTGCCGCTAAAAGTCATTTCCTAACAAAAATAGATGTGAAATGATGCATGGGGGTTTTGGGAACCAAGTAAACACTAGACTTCAACTTCCTAGGACTTTTTCGAAGATCAAAAGAAAAATGCCTAAGGTGACCTTTCCTACCACAATGTGAACATGTGTCAATGAGTAGAAGGACGCCTATGGGTTGACCTTTTCTGATGTCCTTAGGATTGGTTGACCCTCTAAAATAAATAATGCTCTTGGCTTTATCAATGAAATCATTAGGAACATGTGAGCCACTACCATTTCTACAAACACTACTTGAGCTTGTCAAATCATTTTTCAACTCAAAATTTTTTGACTCAAGCAAAGAATTAAACTCTTCCAATATTAGAGACTCCTTCTCTACATTTTTAATTATTCCTAGAAAGTTATCACGGTCTCCCTTAAGATACGCACACTTATCCCTAAGAGTATCCTCGTGTGCCAAAAACTCATCGATTAAAATATTTTTATCCTCATTAGTAGAAACACAAATCCTTGAATTTTTTATGGTCCTCCAATTATTTTTCTAAAAATAGGACTCTATCATTACTCCTATTTTTTGTAAAATTTTAAAGCAATAAAGTCATGGTCCAAAGTAACAAATTTCTCATGATAAATATATCTTTGATTTTGAATCGTTTGCAAAAGATCCGTAGAGGATTTAAAACGATAATTTTCTTTTTCCAAAAATTAAATTCTTTTCGCAAACATCAAATTCAAATTATTTATATCGTCAAAACAAGGAGAATCCATCAAGAGTGAAAACAAGCACATGGGCAAAACCAACAATACGCCAAAGAGTGGTAAATAAGATCAAACGCAATAAATTAGAATAAACCACTCGGATACCAATTTGAGAATGTTAGAACACTCGCAAAGGGTGATTTCACACAAAATATTGCAACGCTAATTATAATTATGCAAAAGTGACTATTAAACAGATTTTATCATGTTTATCCGAAATATGCAACTGTGTGATAAAATAGATAAATCAAACATGTAAATATGACAAGGCCAAGTTTCACGAAAAGAACCCTTTCGGGTTAAACCTTTATTTCACTATGAATAATAAATCGATACTTACAAAGAACACAATGAAATATGCAATGGATTAACCGCAGCAAATCCACAAGAACACGTAGTTCTGTCTCAGCTAAGAACACTAACAAGTACTCATAAATGACACGCAATTGTCACCCAGCCTCAGCCTTCATCAGCAATGAATCCCCCCAGGTATCACAAAATTAGCCATGGAATGCCACTCCACAAGCTGTATGCAAATAGATATAAAAATTTCTAGGGTTCTAAACTAATTCACAAGAATTATATTCAAGGATGCTTTTTTGTGAATTAAAAGTGTTTTGGAAAACAAAAACTTGAAGAAATTTTGCTACTGATATGCAGAAACGTCTTTTGCAAAAGTCTTAAACAATGTGATCATGAAATAGGTATTTATAAAAACCTTGAGTCGGCGAGTCACTTGAACGACATGCAAAGTCGTTTAAAGGACATTAAGATGTGATTAGAATGACATATCCATGAGGTTCAAATGACATGTCCATGTGGTTGAAATGATATCAAGATGTGGTTAGAATGACAGAAATGTCAAAAAATAAAATTTTAAACTCTACCTACAGTAAACTCAGAAATCATATTTTTGAAAACAAAAAAAAACGTCCCAAAAATAATACGATGCATTAATTCAAACTCAAAATCGTTTTATAAATTTTGGGATGTCGGTAAGTCTTCAAACTTGGAGATGTGAAAACCCCCAATTTTAAAGGTCTCTTACATCAAAAAGCAATTTCCTTTTAAAGTTACGCGGAAGTGAGATGGTTCACAAAAAACACCAAATTTTAATTTTTTTCAAAATTAAAATTAAATTAAGTGACATTAAATTAAACACACAGTTATGTTAATTTCACTTAAACCAAATTAACTCAACCCAAGTTCTAGAAATTTGCCTAAGTCATATTTTCAATAATATCAAATTAGGCCAAACCAATTTTATCAAATCAAATTAAATGACTTGAATTAAATTAGCATAAACATTACCCAAATTAATTTAGCACCAATTATACATGTACTGATTTAAACCAATTTTATCTTTTTACCTAAGCATGCGTTCTCAGTGAGTTTTTCAAAAGATAAAGTAAACACAAACCACTACGCTGCGATGTATGAGGAAAAATCCACAACGTAAAAAAACCTCGGACGACCCTAGCCTCAAATCCACTAAGTACGAAATTTACAATTACAAGCAAGATGACTTACAACACTCGAATCGACTCCTTCAAGCCCCGACGCGTCTTCTTGTAACTACCTCTGCCTAGCGAATAACCACTGAGCTCCATCACGATCTCGGAATCCACCGATCGGACTTTTCTGGTCATCGTCACCCGAACAAGGAGCCTTTCTCCAAGTGGGCAAATCAATGCAAACAAGCTTCTTCTTTATGGGATGTAGAAGCAAACCCAAACACTCTTTTATGGTAGAGATGAATCTGGTGCCAAATAAACTCTCCAAGAAATATGTATATATATATATAGATAGAAACTTCGATTAAAATAATATTTATTGGGTGTAAACTTGGTTTTGTTCTTTGAATATATCAATTTTGATAACAAACCCCAAGGGAACTTTTTATAAAAGAATTAAGCTCTCAAACACTCACTAAGAGATGGAAAAAGTTCTTTAAAAAATTATGTTCCCAAAGTCATTAAATTATGTTAAAGAATAGTGAGACAAAGTAGTGGGAAAGGCCAAAAAACTGCCAAAAACTGTTCCCGCCGAAATCTCGTTCGAACGACATTTCGTTCGAACGAACTATCTAACGAGTTTCCAGAGGCAAGTTGTTGGCAAAACCTCATCCGAACGAAATTCTCGTTCGAACGAAAAACTCATTCAAACGACAACTTCGAACGAAACGCCCGAAAGTTTAAAAATTCTATTTTTAGCCCAGAAACTTTATTTTAAAGTTTTAAAGAAACCTTCTGAAAATAAACATTAGTTTAAAATAAAATAACAATAAAAACTCACCCAATGAAAAATGTTCCAAGATCCTATATATATATATATATATATATATATTCAAAATGCATTCATGCCTTAGGATTAATGGAACCAATGTTTTTGACGTAGAAACGAGGCACATTAAACTTGGCATTTGATGAAGCTTTAATATCTTGGCCACTACGTCTTCAACAAACACGTCATAGGCTTGAATTAATAAACTTGAACTCTATCCTATGACTCAAATTTTTTTGTCCAGAATTGAGCCAAAACTACAAAGACTCAATTGGAAATTTGTGTCCTTACAAATCTCCCCCTTTGGCAATTCCGGGATAAAAAATAAATAAAAATCCTAAAGGGCCGTCAAGCTCTACTAGACTGACAAAAATCTCCCACCCAAAATAAAAATACATAGTTTGACTCAAACAACCCAAGGATCAATATCTTTGCCCAATGATGAAGGTTCCCATTTAAAATAATTCCTGCAAACTTAAGCAAACTATCAAACGCATAGGGAATATCAAAATATTAAATGCAATTAAAATGATTACTTCCCCTAAATTAATTCTCCCATTTATCAACTATGATCAACCTAAGAAGATAGCGACTCCCCCTAAGTTAAATCTCTCAAACTAAGATATGATTACAATATGATTAGATACCATTTCTCCCTCTATCATTCTCCCCCTTTTTGTTCAGGGATAGACAACGGCTAAAGAATCAAAACGTAACTTATCTCTCCCAATTAAAGCATATACACCCCTTAAACTAAACAAAGGATAAATAAAATGGGATAACAAGCTAAACATGAAATTGTGCATAAAGTGATGGGAACATTAAAGCACATGGGCAACAAAATCACAATCAATCCAACAAATAATAATGGATACCAGCTAAAATGCAAGAAAATGATACCAATAGGATACATAAAGTATTAAGCATGTGATATCAACAAATAATGCAACAAGATAGATACCAATTATGAATTAAAGCTTAAATGGACTAGAAAGCAAGGCAAAGACCAAATAAAAATATCATATATATACATACTCTAGATATATCAAAGATGCACATGCACATATATATAGATATAAACACACAAATGACACAAAGTAGAATAAGTTTTTCACACTCGTATGGCAAAATTGTGTCATATGGAAACGGAAGTGTAGGGGTGTGAACTAGTAACAATTAAATTTAGATCCAAACACTTAAAACATGTTCACGGAGTTCTTAATTGATTGCAAACTTCGTCACATTTGAATATAACCTCATGTGACAATATAAATTGCACTCAATGAACAAACATACACAATGCATACAAGCCTAGCATGTTGATGATTCTACAAACCAATAGAGTCATTACATTGAAAATGCAACTAGGATAAACAGACATTGTTCAAACCATTGATATATCATCCAAACTCCCTCAATAAGCATGTATATTATTCTTTTGAATGAATATATCAATAAAAACAAGGCCTTGGCAAATATTTTTTCTTTTTAGTGCCCTATTTTATTTTTAGGCCTTTCGACCACGTATTTCTTTTAGGTCCAAGCAAACGGTGGCTTACTATTCGCAAAGGATGGTAAATCCTTTCGGAGCCCTTCCATGTTCACATTTATATATAACATTTTTATATCTCACGTGCAACGGATTTTGGCATGCACTAGTCCTCCTGGGTCACCAATATATTGATGAAAAGATTAGTAGGTGAACAACTCACAAATCTCAAATATACATATGAAGTCAAAATTTCAAAATGAGCTCGTGCATGTGTGAATTGAGGCATATAAAAATAGAATCCATTTAATCAACACAAAATCCAACTACTCCATGTAAGCATGGTAAAGAACATTTTAAGGATTGACAATCTTAACCAAAAGTTCTAGCCACATGGGAGCGTAAAAGATGGGATTCAAACATAAGTATATGCCACATAAAGTGTGTCAAACTAAAATACACACAAAGAAAATCTTTTTCAGTTTTTGAAATTTTTAACCAAAAATAAAAATATATACTCAAAGGACACACAAAACTCATTTGTATTTTTCATTAAGTTCAAATTACTAACAAGGTAAAACACAAATGATAAACAACAATCTTTTTGTATTTTTCATTTAATGCTAACTAAAATGAAAGAAATATAATACAAAACATAAATAAGTCATGATTTCTAGCATGAGATATCAAATAAAGCAATGACTAGAAAATGACTAAACGTGCATAGACTTAGCAATGATATATAATATGAAGCACAAAAGGCTAGAGTATGCAAACAACTAACACATTCAACCTTTAAATTTAGCAAGGGAGGTTTCATGTGAAAGCAAATGAGAATCAACAAATCTAATATCTAGCACGTCTAAAAATTATTTCCGAACCCATATAGATGTATATTTAAAATGATGGGATTTGGAAACAAATGGAATGATAGACATAGACTTCCTAGGAATTCTTGTAAGATCAAAACAAAATGACCTAAGGTGACATTTCCTACCACAATGCAAGCATGTGGACCTCTTCTTAAGTCCTTGGATAAATTTGACCCTCTAAAACAAACAATGGTTTTAGCTTTAGCAACGGAAGTATTTGAACTAGATGAGCTAGAACCATCACAACGACTACTCGAGTCTATTAAATCATTTTTTATTTTTCAAAATTTGGACTCAAGTAATAAATTAGACTCCTCAATTTTATGGGACTCCTTCTTTAAATTTTCTATAACTCCTAAAAGGTTATCACGCTCCCCCTCAATGTGAGCAAACTTGTCCCTAAGAGTCTTTTCTCGATTATCACTCTCTTTATTGGACATTTATAAAATATTATAATTGTAATTTATGTCCATGAGCTTTTCACGAAAAATATTTTTTGAGATAGCGAGGTTTGTAAAAATTCAACTTTAGCTTTAAAAGAAGAATTTTCATTTTCAAGAAATTTAATTCTTTTTGCAAATCTCAAATTTAATTCTCTTAATTTTTCATTACACTTATTAAGCCCATTAAATTCCTCTCGAATAGAAAAAATTTCATTATCATTAGAAAAGTACAAATTATCATAAAGACGTCCCGTCGAGAGATACAAAAAAAATGAGAGTGAGTAAAAAAAATGAACCACCTACAAATATAAAGAGTACAAAAATTATAAAAGCCAAAAAACGGATCTTGGACGCGATAAATTAGCGCTCTGGATCTGATACCAATTTGAAAACCCCCAATTTTAAAGGTCTCTTACTTCAAAAAGAAATTTCCGTTTAAAGTTATGCGGAAGCGAGATGGTTCACAAAAAATACCAAATTTTAATTTCTTCAAAATTCAAATTAAACCAAGTGAAATTAAATTAAACACACACTTATGTTAATTTCACGTAAACCAAATTAACTCAGCCCAAGTCCTAAAAGTTTGCCAAAGTCATATTTTCAATAATATCAAATTAGGCCAAACCAATTTTATCAAATTAAATTAAATGACTTGAATTAAATTAGCATAAATACTACCCAAATTAAATTAGCATTAATTAAATATGTAGTGATTTAAAACAATTTTATCTTTTTACCTAAGCAGGCGTTGTAGGTGAGTTTTGCAAAATATAAAGTAAACACAAACCACTATGCCGCGATGTACGAGGAAAAACCCACAATGAGAAAAAACCTCGGACGACCCTAGCCTCAAATCTACTAAGTACGAAATTTACAATTACAAGCAAGATGACTTACAACACTCGACTCGACTCCTTCAAGCCTCGACCCGTCTTCTTGTAACTACCTTTGCCTAGAGAATAACCATGGATCTCCACCTCGGTCTCGAAATCCACCGATAGAACTTTTTCTGGTCACCGTCACCCGAATAAGGAGCCTTTCTCTAAGTGGGTAAATCAACGCAAACAAGCTTCTTCTTTGTGGAATGTAGAAGAAAACTCAAACAATCTTTTACGGTAGAGATGAATCTGGTGCCAAACAAACTCTCCAAGCAAGATGTGTATATATATATATACTAGGGTGTACCCGTGCCGATGGCACGGTGATAAGTTTGTTCTATTTTGTACTCAGGCCGCTAGCACGATGATAAAAAAAATTCCTGTGATAAATATAAATATTGTTGGTCTTCCCATGGTACACTGACGGCATACTTACGATTTTAGTACGGTGCATTTGTGCATTTCCCATATCGCCAATAACGAATGAACACAACACGACACATTAATGGCTCGAGTTTAAATATGATTTTTCAAGAATATTAAAAGGTTAAATATATGTGATTGACACAACATGACACATTATAAAATTCGATAAAAACACGATAAGTTAAAAAGTTAAATTATATTATTTATTATTTTACCATGTCAAGAAAATTCCATATACAAAACATAGCAATAAAAAAGAAAAAATAACTTAAAAGTGGATTAAAAAATGCGATCAATTATTTGATATACATGCGATTAGTTTGGGCAGATTACCAACTTATTATTCCCTTAATCCGATACTTGGGAAGTTGCCTACTCTCACTTATTACTTCATGTAATATGTCAACCATCCAAGCCTTGAAACAGATGTTGGATGCAAGTCCTTGGGCCTCGCACTGTCAGTCTATATGATTTTTTGATGAGCTTTTTTCACGATAGCCGTTAGCGGTATCCATAGGTCATTAGCTTGTTAGGTAGGTCAGATTCCAGGTGTTAGATGCTAGGTTGGAGTAATATTAATGTAGTATGATATACACATTAGTTATTAAAAAGGCCGGCAAAATATGTTATGTATTACATTATTAGTTCTTAATCCTTTAGGTTGTTAGGTGTTATATAACTATAGCAAGTTGAGTCTTATCCATGGGTGTTATCAAGGGGTTTGGCATGTAGATTTATATATATTTGTATGCTGGTTGTAAAAGATGATTAAGACAATGACTGTTATAGGTCTAGGTCTATAATAGGTTGAGTATAGTAGTTGTTAGGTTTAGGGGTTTTCACGTGTAGATTTGTATATATTTGTTTGATGGTTGTTAAAGATGATTATGACAAAAAGCTTTCTGTCATTTCAAGTACAATATTTTAACCATTAATTTTATATCTTTGTAAAATCTTTGTGAGCGTCCAGAAAATAAAGAATAAAGTAAATTTTGTCAGTCTAATAACTGTCCCAACTACAGATTACCAGTGCAAGAATTTTAAAAAATTTACAAATTCAAATGGCTCGAGGTAGCTTCAATAACGAAAACTTAGTATGTTATCAAAACCATAATATATCTTAGGTAGAAACACATGACAAAAAGTAGATATCACACCTTCCTTCACCATAACATCAAAATATAATAAATTCATGATAATTTGAAAATGCAATTTCTAATCAAATAAAATTAAAAATCAAATGCAAGTGTGAAAATGAAATTTAATATATATATATATATATATATATATTCTTGAAAAATGAAATCAAGAAAAATGTATAAGAAAATTTCTAAATCTAAGCCCATTACTCTTACAACCCAAATTTTTAAATTTAAGCCTATGGTTGCATCTTTCACTTTGTGCTACACATTTATTTCATGTGCAATATTTCTGAGAATATATAACTATGGAAACTTTTTAGTTGAGTCACAGTTATTTTAAAGAACATAAAGCAAATGTATACAAAAATAGAGAGAAACTCTAAATTCCTTCAAACTGGCTAACATACAATATTTTTTTGATGATTTCATCATCACAAGAGGATACCATAAGAAAACAAAGTTGTAAATACACGGAGATTGAAAAAGAAAAGAAGAAACCCACCATTAAATAAAATAAAGTTAAATCCCAAAAGTGTGTTTCTTTTCTCCTTCTCCACCTCCTTCCATGCATTTCTCTTCTTCCCCGAAATGGTAAAATCCTCTGGAACAATTAGTTGTCACTTTCTCTGAGATGTTTTGTCACTTTGATAGAAGTTGAAGAACTCTCATGTATAACTTCCTACAGATAGAAAATCAAAACATAAATTTGAACCCTTAAAAACCAACACAGTATTTTAGGTGAGAATATCAATGTCAGAACAAAAAAAAAGTTGGATCAACAAATAGGAAAAACTGTGTTCCGATTATGGTTAGATGAAAAAAATTTGGATAAAAACAAAAAATAGATCAACAAACAAATCACCACATTCAATGAAAGTGGATTTTAGAGTGAAACATGGCGCGTATCAAACTGCAATATTGAGACCCAGTTGCCATACCCATTTCCCAGCTTATACCAACACGAACCAGTCCTTATCCGGTTCCAAACCCAAATCCACTGAACTCCTTACCACCACCCATAACCCGAAACAAACCCAACACCCATCTCCTTAACAGTCTGTTAGATCTGTATGATCTCATCGCACAGCAGGAAGACAGAAATATAAAATAAAAATAAATAAATAAATGATGGAAAGAGAAAAAGGTGTATGTGGGACTCATCAGGCATCTCGAGCCAAATAAAGTCGCAAGCGCTTGGCTCTGGTAGTAAGCAGAAGGTGACGCTGGTGTAGCGGAGCTTGACTCCAGCAGTTAGCAAATGCCAAGGTATACAAACATAAATCTGACATAAGTGTTGAAAAGGGTGCATTTGCCAAGTCTTTTAGGAGCCTATTTTAAGAAAATGAAAGTTATGAGGTTTTCTTGAAAATATCGAAAAGGTATACATACATAAATCGTAAAATTTATGGTATGAAATGAGAGAAAGAGATAGAGTACCTTCGAATGAGATGAGGTGAGCCGCATGCCAACTGCACGCCCAACACGTTACCTTCTGATGACATGATTTTTCCACTGATTTCAGATCAAAACAAACAAAAAAAAACAAAATGTAAATGAAGTAAAAAAGGTACCTCTAAGTAGCTTAAGTAAAGTTATTAGAAAATCGAGGCACAAACCTCAGCTTGCTCAAATCGCTGACGGAAAAGCCACGATCTTAGTGGCAGAGCAACTCAACCCAAACCCAAGAGGGTATCATCTAAGAAACTGTCAAAATAGACGGAGAACCAGCCAAACCAGTCGCTCTCCGGGCCAAGTCCACTACCCAGGTCGACCAAGAGCTGAAGAAAAACCTGATGAGAGATGGAGAATATATAAATGGGTTTACAAAAAATCATGAGAACAATAAAAAAAAACTGACATAAAGAGGCGATTTTTGAGCTGAGGTGTTGTTTAGATCGTAAGAGACATAGAGGGTTGTTCTTGGTCGGTGGTTTTGTTCTCTAAACTCATGCACAAAAATTAAATGAAAAAAAAAATGAGAATGCAAATCCATGTAGAATATAGATGTTTCTAAAACTGATATAGATCTGTAAAATCAAGAGAGAAAGCGTGAACCTGCCAAAATCAAGAGATAAGGGGGAGAGTGTTCCGGCACAATATCTATTTGCATCTGTGCTAATACGTTTATTAGTTTTGAAAGAAAAAAAAAATAGGGAGAAAAAGAAGGCTTTCTTTTGGGACATGGCTCGAGGTCTGACATTGGATCAGAACCGTACTTCTTCATCAACACGCAAAATTTTTGAGTGAAAGAGTTTCAGACGTTTATTATGTCAGTAGAACCTTATATGATGTGGAAAAGTTGTATGACGTGGCAAAAGTCCTCCTCCTTTGTTATATGATGTGGCAAAAGTCCCTCCTGATTTATTATATATATATATATATATATATATATATATACATATATACATATATATATATTCTTGGATTAAAACAATGTTTATTGGGTGTAAACTTGGTTTTGCTCTTTGAATATATCAATTTTGATAACAAACACCAAGGAAACTTTTTATAAAAGAATTAAGATCTCAAACACTCACTAAGAGATGGAAAAAGTTTTTTAAAAAATTTTGTTCCCAAAGTCATTAAATTCTGTTAAAGAATAGTGGGACAAAGTAGTGGGAAAGTGCCAAAAAACTGCCAAAAACTGTTCCTGTTGAAATCTCGTTCGAACGACATTTTCGTTCGAACGACATTTCGTTCGAATGAACTATCTAAAGAGTTTCCAGAAGCAAGTCATTGGCAAACCTCGTTCGAACGAAATTTTCGTTAAAACGAAAAACTCGTTCGAACGACAACTTCGAACGAAACGCCAGAAAGTTTAAAAATTCCATTTTTAGTCCAGAAATTTTATTTTAAAGTTTTAAAGAAACCTTCTGAAAATTAACCTTAGTTTAAAATAAAATAACAATAAACATTCACCCAATGAAAAATGTTCTAAGCTCCTATATATATATTCAAAATGCATTCATACCTTAGGATCAATGGAACCAATGTTGTTGACGTAGAAACGAGGCACATTAAACTCGGCATTTGATGAAGATTTAATATCTTGGCCACTACGTCTTCAACAAACACGTCATAGGCTTGAATGGATAAACTTGAACTCTATCCTATGACTCAAATGTTTTTGTCCGGAATTGAGCCAAAACTACAAATGACTCATTGGAAATTTGTGTCCTTACAAGATGCATGAGTTCGGTTCGTCTTCTCAGCGTGTAATGATTTTTAAAAGGATACGCCAAACTAGCCTGGCACTATGCTATGAACAATAATAGAAAAATTATTCTTACATGGATTGATTGAGAAATCAATCTGTAATCCCCCCAAATATTCCTTTCATCTTAGTGTTTTCTTTTCCTATCGCCTCTACTTCTTCCCCGTCATTTTTGTGATAAAATGAAATCCCTAATGACTTCTTACAATCCTTTAATCTCGAAATTGGATTTGGGACGCAAATGGGCCTCACCTAAAAGGATCCAAAATAAATGTAAATGACTTACAATCATGCTCGAGCCTTATACTACTCCATATGACTATAAACCATGGTTTTAAACTATAAACGAACATTCTACGCATCTCAAAAGACAATTACCAAATATGACCAAAACAAATAACTAACAACTATGTTATTTAATACTTTCTTGATACGAGTCCGAGTACTAATTAATCATCTTGTCTTAAGTTCAAATTTCAATCCAACTTAAATAACATATAATAATATAAATGGTAACATCTCTAGTCACAACAAGAACACATAATTAATTATCACAATTTAATTAGTTAAATAAAATGCATAAAAATATGGGGTATTATACTTTTTGGATCATTTTCAACTTCCCTTTTTCCCCTCAATTAGCAATCGGTTATAGTCTTTTGTCTCATATCTTTCGTGTTATCCAATTTTCGATAGATGAAAATCTTTACAACATTGATATGTTTAAATGTTTTACATGTGGAGGCTTTCACTCAAGCACAAAGATGGGACCCTATTTTTAATTTTCAAATGTAGCATCATCCAATCACAGTGATAGCCCTAACCACATCATCACTCATGATTTTTAAGATATATAGTAAGCTTTTTCAATATCCCCAAATAATGAACCAAAATCCTCACGTACACATATAGGAGTTAGACACTCTTTTATATGTCTAATGAAGCTTTGAATGTTTTGTAGAATATCATAAATATTTATCATTCCTCACAAATTGGCATCAGCTCAACGTGTATTATTAAGCATAAACTCTCTCAAGGTTTATAAGACTTAAAATAAAATTGATTTCATCTCCTGAAGAACACATCATATTCCCAAACAAATGAAAAATGATCAAATATTGTATTTTGATATATGAAAATATATCAGGGATTATATAATCTAAAAGACATAAGGATGACTGTACTAGTTTTTTTTTTTAAATTTGCGAAGAAGAATATATACAACAATAAAATATCACGATATAAGATCAAAAGATATACTTGAAGTACTTAATCCTAAACATGCTTAAATAAAATCAAATTATCATGGAAATAATTAATGAAGTCCTAAGATTATAAATCTAGAGAAACACCATGTTAACGTTAAGAGAGAATGTAAAGCCTAAGCGTAAAATAGGCAAAATCCAATGATAATAATCATAAGCAAAGTATATATATCTAAGGTTAAACGAACATACTTTTAATAAGAATAGGAATAAAAAATACATGTATAAGAAATACCAACTCGATGTGTGTAGACACCCTATCCTAGGACCCAATTAAGCACCTCCTTCGATCCCTCTCACTCAGTCATCGCAAACCCTAGGTCATACTCCGAGTACAAATCTAAAGGCCACCGGGCACCCCCAGGCCTCGTTTGACTCTGGTAATCTTTCTCACCTTAGTGAATGCTTAATGAATCCTAAAATGGATTTGAATCCCCTTTCCAATGGATTTCTCCGTGCGTGAATAAGGTTCAGAAGAACGATTTATTTCACTATCGAAAACTAATCTGGAGGCCACAGGGCGCTCTCGGACCCCGTTTGACTTCTATCAAATTTCTCAACTGAGTTTAGGCTTAATGAATTTTAAAAAGTCTCTAAATCCCATTTCCAATGGTCCACCGCATGCGCGAATCAGTGTTATGGTACAGATGAATGGGCCATTTTACCCCGAAACTAATCTAGAGGCCACCCGGCGCTCCCGATCCCTATTTGAATCTAGTAAACTCTTCATCTTGAGCAAAGCTCAATGCATCTTTGAAGGTATTTGAATCCCCTTTCCAACAGTTCGCCCAATGCATGAATCAGCCTTACGGTATGGACGAATGATCTAATTTACTCCGAAGGGTCATCGAGCGCCCTGTTTGACCTTGGTCAACTCTCCGAACCAAATGAAGCTAAATGAAATCTTGAAGGTCTCTAAATAACCATTACAACTATCCTTTCCCTATGCAAGTCTTCCTTATAGTTCGGACAAATGATCCATTTTCCTTCAAAAATTTCTTGTCGAGTGACCAACGTGTGCTTCCAGACCCCATTTAACCTTGGTCAACTCCCTCACCCGGGAGTGGATCAATGGATTCTTAAGGTTATTTGACTACCCTTTCCAACGGTCTACCTCATGCTTAATTTTGACTTATGGTTCACATTTTACAATCATTTTTTTGTAAAACCTATCCCAAACTACCGAATGGCACCTCAGGAACCTGCCTATCGAAAGTGTGCCTGAGGGACTATGCCGATAGGTAGGTCCAAAACCCTGTCGATCGACACACACCGTGTCCTTATAAATATATTCCTTGAACTCACTTTGAAAAGCTTCCCTGGACATACCTCTCAACAATTCAAAAAATAAGCTCTCGAATTCAGAGTTGTTCCCCTCCTAAAAAGCCCATTTTCCACATTCCTTCCATCATTTTCATACCTCATTTATTAATCTCCCCCTCCCCCCCCAATATCCTCATACCACCATCAACTCATTGCAAAATCAGTGAATCTACACACAAGATCCACTTCAAGTCTTCATAAGGAGGTCCAATTCTCAAGCCTTGCCGCTAAATTATCTTATTTTAGCATTAGTTGTTTTATTTCCACTTTAGTACTTTCTTTCATCACATCAAATAAATTAATCTCAATCATTTATTAGTAGTATTTTCATATATTTTATTTTCATAAAAAAAAGAAAAGAGATGGATCTATAAATTCTAGAAAGGAGATTCTCACTACACATTCTCACACTTAAAGAACTTTTATCCACACACATATAAGAGAAATCCCTCATTTATATTGATGGGTTAAACACCCTATGTTATCTTCGAACTACGTGGACTTTGATTCCCTTTGGGCTACATAGGTGTCTTATGTAAATCCTAATATTTAAGTTCTCCTTTATGCTCATTTGTTATATTATTTTTATCATATCTATATTCTTAATGGATTTCATATTTGTGTCTTTTCTAATGTATATATTCGTTCTTCTATAACGACTTGTGATTCGACAAACACTTGCATTATATTTTGAATTATTATTTGGGGAGCACTCCTAAGAATGAACTCACTCCATCATTTTCCATGATGTGAATTGAACGATTCCATTTTCCATTTATACTATGCACATAAGCACATACTTAACGAAGTCTAATAGGAGAAGATTGACACATTCCCATGTGAGATCGAAAGGGTGGGATGGGTGCTTAACAACTTCCCATTTCGTAACTTAGTACTCGAATATTTGAACTACTTGGTTTCACAAGAATTAATATTGTCCTTGTGCCGTTCTCCCAAGGCGGCAACATTTCTTTTTCTCATTTTTTATCAAAAATAATCTTGCAATTGTATCTCAATATATTACCCCACATTGACGACGTCCGAGCGCCCCGAGAAAGGGCACAATCCTGCACGCAAGATAGAGAAAAAGGGAGGGGAAAGTCCCCCATCCACCTTGGGATTGCCACAGTGGCAACTCCGCTCGTGAAATATATTAAGAGGACAAGTCTCTATTTATGCATGGGTGTTATTCTTTTCTGCATGTGTGCATATACACCTACATGTATGTTCCATTTTCTCATATATTTACTTTTTGTGTATATTTCCCTCATGCACATATCACTTTTCACTCGCTTATACACTTCACAGACTTGTATATACTCTCCATGTACACTTCACAAACTTACACTTAGCTTCACTTTTACACACTTGCTTCACACACCACTTAGAATATCCATGTATAGGCTTCACGATCACACACACACACTTACCATACTTATATATATCTCCATGATCACTTACACATACCACACACCAATTGTAGTAGATCTATGTATAGGCTCACTGCCACACACACTCACTTGTAAATATTCACATGTCATTCACTCACATGTGTATGTCCCCATAACCATGCTAGATTTACTTTTCATAATCCATGTAGATACTCCCTCATTAGTGTGGATCTCCCCTTACTCATTATGCAAATAAAAAATAAAAAAAACATACTCTCTCTTCATAATATGCTAATTAAGACTCATGAATTTTTTTCAAACTATATCACCAAGAGCATGGAAATATTGACCAAAATCTTATCCCGTACTGGGGGGTCACTTCATGATGGGCACTAGTCTTGTAAGCGTAGTTATCCTAAGAACTATGACTCTTACCTTCCATTGTCCTCGTACCTTCGACATATATTGAACAATTGCCTCCGCATCATATCGCTTTACCGAGCTCACGATGGTAAGTATATAGTATGGAACTTATTCACGTACGCCGAGTATTTCGAATTCACTCTCACACATATTGTCCCTGTGAGGTATATAGTGAGGCAATTCAGGTACACTCAGGCATATCAAATGGCTTGCCCACATGTACCGATTAATGATTGCACTTATATGAAAGAAGTATATCATTAAATTCATGCCAAAGGGGGGAACCCTTCCACTAACCCAACAATTGCATAAACCTCAAATAGGTGTCAAACCGTATGCACTCATATTTAGTTTGGAGGTTACCGTGTAAAACTCTACAAAACATTCGGGATGGCATACCGCCCGAATTTTCGCGTTATTTCTCCTTTTTTCATAATAGGACCTTGTCCGTAAGCTTGAAAATAAGTCAAACCGTGCAATTTTCTCAAGATCGGGTCCTTTCTGACATTTTTTTTCCATTTAGGAAAACCTAATACAAGTGAAAACCTATTAATAACATTAATAATAATCATGTTGAGATACCTTTACTTTTTCACTCCTTTTTTTAAAACCAGAAATACCAAAAAAAAAATTCTCCTGTTTCCTAAATATGAAAAAATTTCTCCCTCCTTCTATCAAGAATAAATTCAAACCGTTTTCCCTCTCAAATCAATCGCATCCCCAATTTTGGATTGGTTCCCTATTGGATTCCGTCTTTCATCAAATCGCCTCGAAGCTCCATCGATTCTTCTGCTACTTCATCCGAGTTTGGGATATACCTTAACGAGCTTTTCATGAAGAACATCGGTCAAGCATTAAATTTTTTGCCCGGTCTAATGCTCGTTGTGTCCATCCTTGGGTTTTCTTCGTTCTTCCTTTTCCTTCCTTGAAGGGAGGTCTCGACGCTCATACGCTCGGTTGGATGGAGAGAAGAAGAAGGGCCTCATGCCATTTTTTAGGAAGAGCGCTTTGGCCGTCGTCAACGTAGGGTGATGTAAAGAGACAAATTTTCCAGCCAATTTTTCACAAAATAGGAAAAAGAAATGTTGCCACCTCGAGAGAACAGCATAAAAGACATATTGATGCTTACGAAATAAATAGTTCAAAGGTTTGGGGGCTAAGTAATGAAATTCCAAGGTTTTAGGCACCCATCCCGTGCTTTCGCTCTATCATGGGCTTGTGTTATTATTCTCCTTAAAAAGGGGTGAGGTTTATTCTATAATTTCAATTGGGGATTTTATTTATATATGTGTATGTAGAAGGATAATTGGATTTGAGAAATTTTGATGAATAATCCCATTTGGAATTGATGAGAAAAACCCCTTTTTTCTTATTTTTGGGATTTTTTTATAGAAAATATGCTATGTGAAATACTACTAATAACAAGTGAGATTATTAATATGTATGGACTAAAAAGGATGAAATCCTAAAGTAAAGATTAGATAATTAATGCGAAGATAAGGAAATTCAAAGAGAGTGAATATGTTTGGACCCTCTTTGAAAGCTTTAACATTGATCTTGATTGCTGAAAAGACTTCCTGGAAAGTGGATGGGGAATGTACGATAAGAGGGAAGTGGATTCTGCAAACTTGGTTGTGAAAGTGATGGACATGAAAGGTGGGGAGAGTTTTCAAACAAGAAAACTTCCCTAAATTTAGAAGAATGTTATTGAGATCACTGAAGTTGATGTTTCTGGGGTGCTTTTCGAAGTGAGATCATGTTATCCTTATATAAGGCCAAGGGGGGTTTTGATCGGCATTATCCTTGTTCTACCTATTGGCAGACATCCCAGAAGCACTGATAGGCAGGGAAATGGGTCTTTCATTCGAAAACCTCATGCATATTTTTTGGAAAAATGATTGTAAAATGCAATTTTTATGTTTGAATAGTTCATGGGGCATACTATTGGAAAGGATATTCAAAGAACTTTAAGAATCCATTAGGTCGCTCCCATGTTCGAGAGTTGACTTTTGTCAAATGGGGCTCAAAAGTTCTTGACGATATTTTAGACAGGATATTCTAGGAGGAAAATGAATCGTTTGTCCGAACCATAAGGATGATTCACCCATGGGATGGACAGTTGCAAAGGGTATTCAGATACTTTTAAAGATTCATTCAGTCTTGTTCGGTTCGAAGAGTTGACCTTGGTCAAAAAGGGACCAAAAGTGCATGATGACCCTTCGAATTAAAATAGGTCGTTCGTCCTTATCGTAAGGTTTATTCACACACGGGGCATACTGTTGGAAAGGGTATTCAGTTACCTTTAAGGATTGATTCAGTCTTGTTTAAGCTATAGACTTGACGAGAGTCCAACAGAGTTCGGGATCGCCTGGTGGCCTACGATTGAGTTTTTGAGAGAAAATGAATTATTCGTCGGAATATTAAGGTTGATTCATGAACAGGGAGGGCTTTTGAATAGGGTATTCAATGCCCTTAAAATATTCATTGAGCATTTACCCTAATGATAGAGGTGATTGAAGTCAAATTGGACCCGAGGGTACTCGATGGCCTATAGATTCGTACTCGGAGTATGACCTAGGGTTTTATGGTGAATGGGTAGATGATAGGGACCTAAAGAGAGTCTTAGGTTAGGGTCCTATAATGTGGTGTCTATAGATTCCCTTGAAAGATGAGCATTGGATAAAATGAAGTCTGTCATATAGACACCACATGAATATTTGGAAAAGAGGTCAATTGTACGTACCAAAGGGATGAGGATAACCAATTCAGAGGGTCGAGGTCAATTATGAGGACCTAAAGTAATGATGGGGATGATCGATTATGAGGTTTTAGGTCAATTCTGAGGACCTCAAGTTGTGATGACTGTTTCTGAAGGCAAAGGTTAATTCTGGGGACCTAAAATTGTGATGACCGATTCTGAGGGTTGAGGTCGATTATGAGGACCTAAAGTGAGGTGATTAATTATGAGGGTCAAGATAAATTATGAGGATGTAAAGTGAGGCGACCAATTCTATGGGTTGAGGTCAAGTCTGAGGACCTAAGGTAATGAATTCTATGGGTCGAGGTCAATTTCGAGGACCTAAAGTTATGGAGACCAATTCTGAGGGCCGAGGTAAATTCTGGGGACCTAAAGTTTGGACGACTAATTCCGAGGTCCGAGGTCAATTTTGAGGACTTAAAGTGATAACAACCAATTCTGATGGACAATGTCAATTCTGAGGACCAATAGTTCAGATTTCTCTTCTAAGGAGTCTTTAGTACTTGCGGCTTTGTGTTGCTTTGGGATTTTGCTGGGGAAAGACATTTGAGAGGAGATCAATTCCTTTTAGGAGGAAATTTCTTTAATTTGGAAATTTCGTTGGGGAATTGGATGTAGCCCTACTGTTGAAGCTGATATTCTTATGGTGTATGTTTGGTGAGAAAGTTTTGTCAGGGGATTTTAGAGACGCATTTGATTTTGGGTTCTGCTAGTTGACTTTTGGGATGCACCATTTTAGGGTTTGTGCTATGATATTAATCCATTCGAGGATTGTGGGATCTTAAAACGGTTTTATTGGTGAAGAAATGTTATAATAGTTTTCAAGCATTTGATGAATTTTTCAGAGAATTTGTGGATTTTTCTGGCATTTTTTGTACATAATTTCATGGGCATGCCAACCAACATGTGATAGGGGTTGTCACTTAGTAAGTGGCACAGTCTTCGGGGTTTCCTCAGGTAGAGGAGAAAAAGGTGGGTGTCGCTCGGTATTGGCAGGGGTACGAGTAAGCCAATGAGATCTTCCCACAGTACAAGTGGCACATCATCGACGACTGTGGTGGAAAAGGAGTTTTTGCTCATCCAAGTCATTCCGCTGTCATATAATTTTTTATTGACTAGATATGGATCATTGAGCCTGCCACACCACCCTAATGTGGTGGGTTCGGGATTGTTGGGGCTAACGAAGGACGCCCTTCAGCCTTAGGTATATTTCTCTATTCTATCATTTTGGTTTTTCTTGCAGCAAGTTTGGGTGCTAACTACTTGGCTAAAGGACTACAGGGACTGGGTGACATATACAATTCCCTACATTAAGGACTCGATTCCTTCTCCTTCTTATCTAGTTCCGTCGGCTACTTTGGAGGAAGCATCGGGCTCTAAGAGTGGAGGTTCTACTGCTCATTATCGGGGAAAGCATGTCCGCCACAAGGATTGAGGTTCTAGAGAGAGAGAGAGATTGAGGGATTGGGTTTGGGCTGAGTCCCATTACTTTGTATTTTTTTATTTTTTTCTTCTACCTGAAAATAATGTAATTGTGTGAATGGAAATATATATGAAGCATATTTTTATTATTTTATCATTTCTTATTTTATTGACTTATTCTACATGCACTTTTTAATTTGCTACTGAGACTATAAAAAGGATAGGATGTCTATTTAGAAAAGAGATTATCTGATTTGATGAAAATGATGGGTAAAAATGTATAATCTTAGAGGAAATAGCCCGAAGGTTTTAAAATAAGGATCTATTTTCTGAGTTTTTGATTTTGACAAAAAAGGAAAGATAGAATTTTCAAAAATTATGGGGTTTCAAATTGGCATACGCATTGTCTTGCTTATCGGCAGGTGAGTCTAGTCAAATCACCTTAGGCTTTTATTTCACTTTTTTTCGGACCAAAGTACTTTGTAAGGTAGGTTTTCTTTCGGGCCCTTTGGATTTCTTATCTTTAGACAAGATATTTGGGTATAAAAAGGAGGGGTAAAGAGGGTGTAGTTTTTCACCCATTCACATTTTCTCTTCTTTTTTATTTCTTTCTATCTACCTTATTAATTTTCAAATGGCCCTTCCCATGAGTGCAAAATTCACTTCATATCTCGAGATCCTTGAAACCATGTGTCTTTATAACGTAGATTACAAAGCCTTTCATTTGTGTCAAGTCTCCTTTTGGCGCAATTGGGCTATTGATTAGAACATGTTGATGGTGGCAGTGCTATTTTGGTATCCCGAGGATCACATTTTTCACGTTGGTTTGGACGAGGTATGTCCAACCTATGAGGAGTTTTCAACCATGTTGGGGATTAATCCCAGTGTGGCAGTGTCCAGAATTCTCTCGGGCTCTTTGGGCACTATTAGTAGAATTTCTCCACTTTTCCCCTTCGAAGTCTTGGTCATTAATTATTAAGGGAATGATCCATCTTCTAGCTTCCATGCATTCTGTGCATCAGCACGATTTCAATTATATAGGTCATGCTGGAGTTGTTTCCATGAACTTAATTCGAGGCTTTTGTTGGTGGAATGGGACCTAATAGTGGACCCTCAATTACTTTCCATTACAACGTGGATGTCATATCATCGCAATCATGCGGTGGTGTTACTTGAGGAGACCCTGATTTATCTAGATGCTTGCTGGTAAGGCCTCTCAGATTTCCTAAGAGGGAGCCCGATTATGTTGTTCATATAGTTGTCTAAGAGATCTTGTTTGGCAGTTACCCCCTAAATATCTCTTGGCAAGTTGCTAAATTTCCTTACTCACTATTCCATCAACGTTGGCCCATCCATAGACAACTGGGAAAACTATTTTTTGGAGCTCGGAGCTCAATGACTGCGCTGGTCGGTGCGCTATGGTGGGGAGAGATTCAACCTATTCTGGAGCTGGGATAATACCGGTACGTTCAGTTAGTTGGCCTTCGATAGACCTCATTTTATTTCCCCTAGAGGATTCTGCGCCAAGTCGGATGGGGACATTTTGCGCCTCCTCGGGAACTAGACTTCTTTCGCGTGGAAGACCTAATTGAATCCATATATGGTTTATCCTTTTTGACACCATGGAGTGGGAGTACTTATTTTCTCTAGGTTGGTCATGGCATATCGTTCTATGGATTGTCTTTGGAATACCAATCAGGTAGGGGAAGTCTAGGGCCCTCAAAGAGCAGATGATGATGGTCTGGGTTTTTCGATGGCCGTGGATAGGGTATTTGTGAACGTGGTGTCAGTTTTTATGAAGCCTTTATGATTGAGATGTGTTTGTATGTTTTTTGTTTGCTTTTAGTTTTTAGGAATAATTTTGGGAAGGTTTGGTTAGGTTTATTTTAGGTGCAGTTTTATGGATAAAGGTTAGTTGAGGGTGGTTATTTTGACTCCCTACGCTGATATTTCATGCAATTGTATTGAAGTCTCCCATTATGGAATAAAAAAAGATTTTCATTATTTTGTTGTGGATCTTGATGAGTTTCACATTTGAATTATCTATACCAATCTCTAAGGCATACATAATCATTTTGTTCATGTCAATGATAAAATGAATTATCGCTATCGGAGGTAGTAAAAGAGTATCATTTTATGAAAAAGAAGGGGACTACACCCATGTAAAGCGTATGAGCCTCCTATGTACCTCTAGGGGTTTTGAAAAAAGTATTGAGTTTCATTTGGAAAGAAAAAGCTTTTTTTATAATAGAAGGGGGATGAGAGGAGTCGTAGCGCGCTGAGATTTCCCACTAATGGTAGAATTCTTGAGGCGGTCCAGATTGAATGGATGTGCTATCTCTTCTCCATCAAGGTCAGTGAGCACAACGGCATCGCCTGACAAGATTTTTTTCATGATGTCGGGGCCAATCCATTTTGGCTTGAATTTCCCTCTAAGGTCCCAGACGGGTTCTATGATTTCTTTCAGGGCCAAGTCTCCTTCTCAAACACCACGGTCCTTGACTCTTTTGTTGAATGATCTCACTATCCAATGATGGTAACCTTGTACATTATATAGATCTTTAGTCTCTTTTCACCCAAGAGTGATAGTTTGCCTAGGCGGCTCTAATACCTATCTTCCTCGCTGACTTTTCTTTCAAGCATAACACATAGTGAAGGTATTTCAACTCAATGAGTGGGACTGCTTCCATGTTATATACTAAAGAGTAAGGGGTATCCCTAGTATATGTCCTGACTGAAGTGAGGTAGCCCCAGAGGGCGTAAGGGATGTGATAGGCCCAATCTTAGCAACTCTCAATCATTTTGCTAATGATGGCTTTAAGGTTTTTATTGGCGGCTTCAATTGATCTGTTAGTTTAAGATTGGTATGGAGAGGATTTGTGTCTCTGAATGTTGTACACATCGACCAATTTCGTGACTTTAGCTTTAAAATGTACCCCATTATCTAATACTAGATCATGAGGGACCCTATATCGGCAAATAATGTTCTTTTGAATAAACTTACCTAGCTTCTTGGCATTTAGTATTGAGTATAACTCGGTTCCACCAATTTGGTCATGTAATCAATGGCTACCAAGATGAACTCATTCCCATTGGAATCTTTGGGTGTAAATTTCCCTATTATGTTAATGCCCTAGGTGGAGAACGGCTAGGGAGAAGTTATATTGTATAATTACCGAGGTGGTAAGTACTGTAGATTAGTAAACTGCTGGCATTTGAGGCATATCCAGACATAGGTGGTACAATTATAAACCATGGTGGTCCAATAGTACCCTTAGCGAATAATTTTCTTAGCATGCATATGATCATTCATGTGGGGTCTGCATTCCCTGTTGTGGATCTTCTGCATTATTTCTTCAATGTCAACCCTTGCAATGCAGTGCAAATGAGTTCCATAAAAGTTACCCTTGAACATTTCCTTGTCGCAGATGATGTACTGGGCAGAAAACTTACGGAGGGTTGCACAGTCTTTCTTGTTGGCATCTCAAGGATACCTATTATGCTTTAAGAGGCGGCAAATATTGTATTACTAGCACTCAGCCATATCAAAATCTTCCTCTTTGACAAGCTCAATGTGGTAGTAATGGGTTGGCAAATCTTGTATCTGGACGATAAAGAGGGCCGTCGTTATTCCCTCGGGTATGTCGATCATGGAGGATAAGGTAGCAAAGACATTTTTTAAATTTTTCTTTGCGCGAGGTAAGTAGTGGAAGGTGATCTCTTGGAACTGGGAGGCCATCTCTTCTAGGTAGATGTGGAAAGGTAAGAGCTTCTTGTCATTAACTTTCCAACTTATAAGAACTTGATCTATGATGAGGGCGGAGTCCCTATAGACATCCAGGTGTTTGATACCTTTCTTGACGGTGACTTTCAGGCCTATCGTGTATGCCTCATATTCGGATATATTATTGGTGCGAAGAAAATCCACCTTGATGGCAATGGGAGTGTGAGAGTTTTAAGGACACAAATTTCCAATTGAGTCTTAATGTAGTGTCGGCTCAAATTCGGACAAAAAAGTTTGAGTCATAGTATAGTAATAATGAGTATCCTCCAAGCCTATGAAGTTTGAAGTTTATGTTGAACACGTAGCGGCCAATATTTCAAAGTGAAGATATCAAAGTGCTGGGTTTACATAGTGCTTAGTTTTGCATTCTCAACGGTTCATATTTCAAAAGATATGAATGCACATTATATATATATATATATATATATATATATATATATATGTAGGAGATTTGGAATAATTTTTAATGGGTGTAATTTTATTTAAAATAAAATTTTATGAGCTTAAAATGAAAAATGATATTCTGACTTTTCATTCGAAATTGTCTTTCAAACGAGATTTTCGTTCAAACAAGTTTTGCCAACGAGTTTCCCTTTTGAACACTGACTTTTTGTTAGAAAGGTCATTCGAAAACAAAAAAGTCGTTCCAACGAGATTTCTGGCGGGAATTGTTTTTTACTGTTTTGGCATTTTCCTACTACTTTGTCCCCACTTTCTTTTGACAGAATTTAACCACTTCGGGACCATATTTTTTCCAAGACTTTCACCTAATTTTGAGAGCTTTTGAGAGAGAAAATTAATGTTTAGAAAAGTCCCATTTGTGTGTTTAATTTAGATGCCTAAATTCTCCCACAACACAAAAGTATACACCCATTTGCTTTAGTTTAAGATTCCAAGTTCTTCATCTATATATATATATATCTTGCTTGTAGTTATTTGGCACCGGGCTCTACTCTACCATTTGAAGAGTTGTTTTGTTTTACTTATACATCTCTTAAAGAAAAAGACTTGTTTGTTGATGCGGCGTTCCCACTCGGAGAAAGGCTTCGAATACGGGTTGACAGTTGTCCAAAGGCCTCATTGGTGGATTCTAAGGTTTCGGTGGAGTCCGGGATTGTCGACTAAGCAGATGTTGATATAAGAAGACGCGTCAGGGTCTTGAAGGAGTCGAGTCGAGTTGTGTAAGTCATCTGTATTGTATTTGTAATATTTCGTACTTAGTGGACTTAAGCCTAGGGTTGTCCGAGGTTTTTCTCATTTGAGTTTTCCTCATACATCGTGGTGTAGTGTGTTGTGAATTTATTTTATCTTTTTAAATCACCTAGAATGCATGCTGAGGACTGAAAGATAAAATATGGTTTAATTAACTACTCAAGTTTTATTTGGTGCTAAAATTAATTTGGGTGACATTTAAATTAATTTAATTTAAGTCATTAATTGTTAATTTGATAATATTTCGTTTGGCCTAATATGCAAAAATGAGTTAATTTATTTTGGAAAATTTTAGGACTTGAATTGAATTAATTTGGTTTAAGCGAAAAATTTATTAGTTCTTTAATTTAATTTCACTTTGAGTTTAGTTTAATTTTAACTTGAAAAAATTAAAATTTGTTGTTTGTGTTTGTGTTGTGTTGAACCATCTTATTCCGCACTTTTAAGGAAATTATTTTTAAAGAATTTTAAATTTTGGGGACTCGTGTTCCAACTAATTGGTATCAGAGCCGGTGTGCTAATTTATTGCGTTAAGGTCATTTTAGAATTTTGTTGTTAAAAATGGAATTTTTCCCATTCTCAAAATTTTCTGTTTTAGATTGTTCCAATTACGCATATTGAAAAGCGCGTATGAAATCAGTACTAAAGTCTACCGATGAGAGGGTTTAGTTATCAGTTATTAATGGGTGGTCCCCACCCACATGTTTGATAGAAAATGATCGTGTACCCAAACTCGTAGATAGATGGAATGAGAATGAATTTAAACTTGCTAATTTTAATTCCCGAGGTTTAACTGCTTTGTTTAGCGCGATCACACCGAATGAATTCCGACGTATAATGATGTGTGAAACCGCTAAACAAGTTTGGGATATTTTACAACTCACTCACGAGGGAACTAGTGTCATTAAGGCTTCAAAATCCAAAACCTCACCACTCAATTTGAAACCATCAAAATGCTTAAGAATAAAACTTTTGATGAATTTTATGCTAGACTTTTCAATATAGTTAATTCATCTTTTAATTTAGCGAAAAAAATACCTGATAACCGAGTAGTAAAGAAAATTTTAAGGTCCCTACCCAAGAGATTTATCCCTAAAGTGACCGTTTTAAATTATTTATCCACCTTGCACTCTACCAAACTTGAGGAATTAGTAGTTGATTTGCAAACATATCAGCTAGATATGTTTTCCTCCAAAAATGAAAAGAAAATAGATAAGGGCATTGCTTTGACAGCCTGAAAGGAGGAAAAAAAGTTGTGGTTGATGAGAGTGATAATGACTCGGAGGACATGGCTATGTTTGCTAGGAAATTTTGAAAAATTCTTAAATTTAATAAAGATAAGTTTAAAAATGATTTTAAGAAATTTAAAAATTCTAAGCATGACAAAGCAGAAAAGATCCCTAAATCCTATAATGAAAATATTAATAGGGACGAGTCAAATAGGTGCTATGGTTGTGGGGGTTTTGGCCATAGGGTAAGAGAGTGCCCCACTAAACTAAGGAGACAATGAAAATAACCAATTTCCTATAATCCCACCCTTAGTGATGAAAGTAAAAGGAAGAGGGACCCGATTTCCCCATTGAGTGCAACTTTACAGCGTTCATGGCAAGTCATGTGTGCACCGATAATGAATCTTCCCATGAAGATATATATTTACATGAGTCTTCTGAGGCCTTTGTTTGTGAATTCTAAAAAGATGATGGTAATGAGAGTGGAGAAGAGAGAAAAATTGAAAGTGATGAAGAGGTTGATGAGAGTGAACTTAAATTTGCATTTAGAAAATTATATGAAGAATCTATTAAATTAAAAAGAGCAAATTTGAAGTTAGAAGCTAGTTTAAGGGAGCGTGGCAAGATCGTTGATGAGAGTGCATTGGTTGATGACCTTAGGATACGTGAGAGAGCTATTCGTGAGAATATTGAATATGTACAAGGCGAGAGAGATAGGGTCGGAGGTTTAATGGAATCAGTGAAAAAGGATCTTATGTTTGAAGAGAGGAATGTTTGGCTAGAATCTAAAATTTTTGAGTTGGTAGAAAAATTGAGAGACTCTAGCGAGGTCAAATTTGATTTGGAATGTAGGTCCGCTAAATTAGATAAAATATTAGGAACCATACAAGTAAAAAATGACACTTATGGTTTAGTCCTCGATTCCTTTAACGATCCACCAATAAAGACAAAACCAATGTTTTGAGAAAATCGCCTAGGAACACTTCTAGAGTTCAATCCTTATGTACTACTTTTTGACGAGTTTTTACTTGCTCACATTGTGGTCGAAAAGGTCATCTTAGGAAGCTTTGTTCTAATCTTAAAAGAATTTCTAAGAAATCCAAAGGTAATTTAACCGAGTTAGTTAAGATCCCAAAATCTCAAAAGTGTCAATCTTCACAGTTTGGGTTAGGAGATCCGACTTGGTTGCTTTACAAAACAAGATTTTTTATTCTCATTTACTTTCGTGCTATACCTCCCTTACTAAATATAAAGGTTGAATGTGTTAATTGTTTGCATACTCCAGCATTTTGTGCTTTTTATCATATATCATTCCTAGTTGTATGCATGTTTATCATTTTCTAGTCATTGCCTTATCACATGTCTCATGCTAGAGTTATGATTTTTGTTTATCTTTTGTATTATAGTTCTTTCATTTTAGTTTGCATTAAATGAAAAATAAAATAAAAATTGTTTATCATTTGTGTTTTACCTTTCTAGTAATTCAGACTTAATAAAGCATACAAATGATTCGTGTTTGTCTTTTGAGTAAATATTTTTGTATGTTTGGTTAAAATTTTCAAAAACTCAAAAAGATTTTTTTTGTGTGTATTTTAGTTTGACACACTTTATGTGTCTTATACTTATATTTGAATCCTTTCGTTTTTGCTTCCATGTGGCTAGAACTTTTGGTTAAGATTGTTAGTCCTAAAATGCTCTTTGTGATGCATGCATGGAGTAGTTGGATTTTGTGCTGCTTAATGGATTCTATTTTTATATGCCCTAATTCACACATGTACGAGCTCACTTGAAATTTAATCATAACATATATATTTGAGCTAAGTGAGATGTTCTCCCATCAATTTAGTCATTTACATTTTGCTATGACTATGGAGTATTTGAGCATGTAATAACAGTTTCCCGAATTTAAAAAAATAGAAAAATATGTTTATCCGGTGTAGTAGTTTATCAATAGAATCGGGTTGCGAAAGACAAAATTACTTTGCGTGAAAAGACACCATTGACTTTTAGGCCTTAAAAATGTAGCATTAAAAAGAATATTTGTCAAGGCTGAAAGCGCAAAGTTAATAATTTCCTTTTTATGTAAAACACGAGATGATGCGGAAGCGTATATAAGTGATGGTTCAACAAATAAACAAAGCCGAATTTTAATTTCTACAAAACAAATCAAATTAAGTTAATCCAAGTCCTAGAATTTGCCTAAGTCATAATTTTCAATTATCCAAAGTTAAGCGAAACCAATTTTAGCAAATGACTTGAATAAACCAAATTTACCCAATATTTAATTTAGTCCCAAATTAAATGAGTGTGATAATTAAGCCAAATTTTATCTTGAATTTATTCTAAGCACGCGTTCTAAATTATGATGCAAGATAAAATAAACAATTTCACACTACGCCGAGATGTACGAGGAAAAACCCAAGACGGGAAACAACCTCGGACGGCCCTAGCCACAAGTCCACTAGATATGGAATTACAATTACAAGGCAGATAGACTTACAACGACTGACTCGATCCCTCTCAAGCCTCGACGCTTCTTCTCGTAGAAACCTCTGCCTAGCGAACAACCTCGGAACACCACCGCGGTCTCGGAATCCACCGATGGGACTTTATATGGTCACCGTTACCCAAGCATGGAGCCTTTCTCCAAGTGGGTAGAATCTTCAACAAAAAGTCTTCTTCTTTGATGGATGTAGAAGCAAACCAAAACTTCTCTTCTTGAGTTCGGTAGAAATAAACCGGTGCCAAAACTCCAAGTAAAGATATGTATATAGAACTTGGATAAACAACTATTGGGTGTAAACACTAGAGTGTGTAGGATTTTTCATTAAAGAATAACACTCAAAACTTGATCTTTTTCCTTAAACAAATTTTCTCTCAAAACACTCTCTAGGAGTTTGTATGGTATGAAAAAGATACACCTTCAAAAATGATTCCCGTCCTTAATAAAGTCTTAAAAATCAGTTAAGAAACAAGTGGGGAAATTGGGTGAAAACTGCCAAAAACTGCTCAAAATTGTTCCCGCGCTGGCATCTCGTTCGAACGAACTTAACTCTCGTTCGAACAAGACTTCTAACGAGTGACCAGACTGGGCTCGTTAGATATCTCGTTAGAACAACCAAACTCATTTGAATGACATATCGAACGACTGACCAGTTTAGGTTCGAACGAAACCTGGTTCGAACGAAACAACTCGTTCGAACGACATATCGAACGACTGACCAGTTTAGGTTCGTTGGCAAACTCGTTTGAACGAAACCTGGTTCGAACGAAAAACTCGTTCGAACGAGACTTCGAACGACTTCCAGAAATTTTTGATAAATTCAATTTTTGACCCAGAAACTTTGTGTACTTTATTTTAAAGTTTCAATTAAATTATTCTGAAAGTAAAACATGGTTTTTTATTAAACCTAACACCCAATAAATATTGTTCCAAGCTCCTATATTAATATAATTACATTCATACCTTGGGAGCATGGAACCTTAGTTGATGACGTAGAAACGAGGCATGCAAACCGGCATTTTGATGAAGCTTTAAATTCTTTGCCGCTACGTCTTCAACACATACTTCATAGGCTTGAGAATATGACAATTAAATACTATCCTATGAATAAATGTTTTTGTCCGAAATTGAGCCAAAACTACATATGGACTCAATTGGAAATTTGTGTCCTTACAAATCTCCCCCTTTGGCTATTCCGGGGCAAAAACCAAACAAAAATCCTAAAGGGCCGTCAAGCTCACTAGACTCAAAACATAACCCACCCAAACTTGACTCAACCCAAGGATCAAACGCTTTGCCATAGAAAGATGCCGCTTTAGAATAATTCCTGCACACTTAAGCAAACTCATCAAATGCATAGGGAATATCAAAATATTAAATGCAATTAATTAATTACTCTCCCTAAATTAATTCTCCCTTTTAAACACAAGACATACTTAGAAAGACGTCTCCCCCTAAGATAAATCTCCCCAAACTAAGATACGATAATAATAGGATTAGATACCATTTCTCCCCCTATCATCATTCTCCCCCTTTTTGTTCAGGAATAGGCAAAGGATAAAGAACTAATAAATAGCATGTTGACGCTTAAAGAAAAGACATGACAGCATATGGGCAATAAAAGCAAGGCAAAGACAAAAAATATCATATATATAGATACTAAAAATATACCAATAGAGCACTTGCATATATATATAGATATAAACACACACATGACACAAAATACAATAAGTTTGCACACTCGTATGGAAAAAATGTGTCATATGGAAACGGAAGTGTAGGGGTGTGTACTAGCAACAATTAAATTTAGACCCAAACACTTAAGAAACGTTCACGGAATTCTCATTTGAATGCAAACTTCATCACAGTTAAATATAACCTCATGTGACAATATAAATATAAAGATTAAACTCAATGAACAAACATACACAATGCATACAAGCCTAGCATGATGATGATTCTACAAACCAAATAGAGTCATGACATTAAAGACAACTAGGATAAACGGACATTGTGCAAACCGTTGATATACCATCCAATTCTCCCTCAATGAGCATATATATTCTTTTGTTTTTGAATGAATATATCAAACAAACATAGGCCTTGGCAATTGCTTTCTGTTTAATGCCAAATTTTCTGTTTTTAGGCCCTTGGATCACGTATTTCTTTTAGATCCAATCAACGGTGGCTTACTATCGCAAAGGATTTAATTCATCCTTTCGGAGCCCTTCCCCGTGCATATATTAATTTATCATGTTTTCATTTTTCACACAAATCTCACATGCAACGGATTTTGACATGCACTAGTCCTCCTAGGTCATAGATATGTAGATGACTAGATTGATAGGAGAACACCTCAAAAAGCTCAAATATAACATGTGACATTAAGATTTCAAAAGAGCTCGTGCATGTGTGAATAGAGGCATACAGAAATAGAATCCATTTAAACAATACAAAATCCAACTACTCCATATAAAACATGGTAAAGAACATTTTAAGGATTGAAAATCTAAACCAAAAGTTCTAGCCACATGGGAGCGTAAACGATGGGATTCAAACACAAATATATGCCACATAAAGTGTGTCAAAATACACACAAAATAAAATCTTTTTGAGTTGTTAACATCTTTAATCAAAAATAAATATTTACTCAAAAGGACAAACAAAAAAAATTTGTATTTTTCATTAAGCTTAAATGAAATAAATAAAACACAAATGATAAACAAAAATCTTTTTATATTTTTCAATTAATTCAAACACAAAATATAATACAAAAAGATAAACAAGTCATGATTTCTAGCATGGGATATGAAATAAGGCTATGACTAGAAAATGACTAAACAAGCATACATTTAGCATATGAATATAGCATGAAGTACAAACGCTAAAGTATGCAAACACTAATACATTCATCCATTAGATTTAGCAAGGGAGGAAGCATGTGTAAGTAAATGAGAATCAACAACCCTATTTTGTAAGGAAACCAAGTCGGATTTCCTAACCCAAATTAATGAGGAATGACTATTTTGGGGTGTAGGAACGTTAACTACCGTGGTTACTTTACTATGGGGTTTTCTAGGAATTCGTTTAAGATCTAAACAAAATTTCCTAAGATGACCTTGTCGACCACAATGTGTACAAGTGGGAACATGTCGAAAAGATTTACTTAAGGAGTGATCTTTAAAATTATTCCTAGTTGATTCTCCTAAAACATTGGTTTGGGCATTATGAGTAAATTCATTACAAGGATTGAAGCCTAAACCACAAGTGTCATTTTTAATTTGGACCGTTCCTAACATTTTATCTAGTTTTTCTGAACGACATTCCAAATCAAATTTGACATTACTAGAATCTTTTAATTTATTTTCCAATTCTTCAATGTTAGATTCTAGTAAAACATTTCGCTCTTCAAAAGCAAGAAGTTCCTTTTTCAAGGATTCCATTAAACCCCTAAGGCTATCTCTTTCGCCTTCTACATAATCAAGCTTCTCTTGAAGAGTCCTCACATGTGTCCTAAGGTCTTCTATTAAGGCACTATCATCAACGACCTTGACACTCTTTCTTAAACAAGCTTCTAACTTCAAATTAGTTCTTTTCAAATTAATAGATTCTTTATATAATTCATGAAAAGCATTTTGAAGTTCACTCACATCAACCTCTTCTTCATTTTCACTCTCTCTTTCTTCTCCACTCTCACTATCATTAGAAACAAGGGAATCATGAACAATGACCTTGGAAGTGGCATGTGTTATCGTGTCATCAATCGATGAGTTCTCATTATCACTCACATGACTAGCCATAAAAGCCACAAAAATTTTCTTAATGGGGGAATCGGGCTTTTCTTCCTTATCACTATCACTAAGGGTTGCATTATATGCAGTGGGTCGTTTGCCCTCTTTCCTTAGTTTAGTGGGGCACTCATAAGCTCGATGGCCATAACCTTCACAACCAAAACACTTGTTAGACTCGTCCCTATCTAAATTGTCATTACTAGGTTTAGGGATCCTCTCGGCTTTAGAAATCTTATCGCTTTTATCATGTTTAGAAGTATCAAATTTCTTAAAATCATTTTTAAATTTATCTTTGTTAAATTTAAGAAATTTTCTAAATTTGCGAGCAAACAAAGCCATATCTTCCGAGTCACTTTCACTATCGCTCTCTACTACTTGTTTGACCTCTTTTCGGGCTTTTAAAGCAACACCCTTTTCAATTTTTTTTTCAGTTTTAGAGGGAAACATATCTAGTTCATAGGTTTGTAAATCACCTACAAGCTCTTCTAATTTCGTAGAGGCTAAAGTGGGTAAAGAATTTAAAACGGTCACTTTAGGAATAATTCTATCGGGTAGGGACCTCAAAATTTTCTTTACAACACGGTCGTCAGGTATTTTCTCTCCCAAGTTAAAGGATGAATTAACAATATCAGAAAGTCTAGCATAAAATTTATCAAAAGTTTCTTTTTCATCCATTTTGATAGTTTCAAATTGAGTGGTGAGGTTTTGTAGTTTTGAAGCTTTAACGACACTAGTTCCTTTATGAGTTAATTGTAAAATGTCCCAAGCTTCTTTAGCGATTTCACACATCATAATACGTCGGAATTCATCCGGTGCGACAGCGCTAAATAAGGCATTTAAACCTCGGAAATTAAAGTTAGCAAGTTTAAACTCATTTTCAGTCCATCTATCGGCGGGTTTGATAACACGTTCATTTTCAACTAAGTAAGTTGGTGGGGAGTACCCGGTAACAACAGACATCCAAACTCTCTCGTCGATAGATTTTAGTGCCGATCTCATACGCGCTTTCCAATACGCGTAGTTTGAACCATCGAAAATAGGAAATTTTGAAAAAGGGGAAAAATCCATTTTAGCCAAAAAATTAAAAGATCTTAACGAAATAATTTATTGTTTTTGGCTCTGATACCAATTTGAAAGAGCAAAGTTAATAATTTCCTTTTATGTAAAACACGAGATGATGCGGAAGCGTATATAAGTGATGGTTCAACAAATAAACAAAGCCGAATTTTAATTTCTACAAAACAAATCAAAGTAAGTTAATCCAAGTCCTACAATTTGCCTAATCATAATTTTCAATTATCCAAAGTTAGGCGAAACCAATTTTAGCAAATGACTTGAATAAACCAAATTTACCCAATATTTAATTTAGTCCCAAATTAAATGAGTGTGATAATTAAACCAAATTTTATCTTGAATTTATTCTAAGCATGCGTTCTAAATTATGATGCAAGATAAAATAAACAATATCACACTACGCCGAGATGTACGAGGAAAAACCCAAGACGGGAAACAACCTCGGACGACCCTAGCCACAAGTCCACTAGATATGGAATTACAATTACAAGACAGATAGACTTACAACGACTGACTCGATCCCTCTCAAGCCTCGACGCTTCTTCTCGTAGAAACCTCTTCCTAGCGAACAACCTCGGAACACCACCACGGTCTCGGAATCCACCGATGGGACTTTATATGGTCACCGTTACCCAAGCATGGAGCCTTTCTCCAAGTGGGTAGAATCTTCAACAAAAAGTCTTCTTCTTTGATGGATGTAGAAGCAAACCAAAACTTCTCTTCTTGAGTTAGGTAGAGATAAACCGGTGCCAAAACTCCAAGTAAAGATATGTATATAGAACTTGGATAAACAACTATTGGGTGTAAACACTAGAGTGTGTAGGATTTTTCATTAAAGAATAACACTCAAAACTTGATCTTTTTCCTTAAACAAATTTTCTCTCAAAACACTCTCTAGGAGTTTGTATGGTATGAAAAAGATACACCTTCAAAAATGATTCCCGTCCTTAATAAAGTCTTAAAAAATCAGTTAAGAAACAAGTGGGGAAATGGGGTGAAAACTGCCAAAAATTGCTCAAAACTGTTCCCGCGCTGGCATCTCGTTCGAATGAACTTGACTCTCGTTCGAACAAGACTTCTAACGAGTGACCAGACTGGGCTCGTTAGAAACTCGTTAGATATCTCGTTAGAACGACCAAACTCGTTCGAACGACATATCGAACGACTGACCAGTTTAGGTTCGTTGGAAAACTCGTTCGAACGAAACCTGGTTCGAACGAAACAACTCGTTCGAACGACATATCGAACGACTGACCAGTTTAGGTTCGTTGGCAAACTCATTCGAACGAAACCTGGTTCGAACGAGACTTCGAACGACTTCCAGAAATTTTTGATAAATTCAATTTTTGACCCAGAAACTTTGTGTACTTCATTTTAAAGTTTCAATTAAATTATTCTGAAAGTAAAACATGGTTTTTTATTAAACCTAATGTGACACCCCGACTAATTAAATACCGGGTAGCTACTCCTTTATTAAATTAATTCAAAATGCCAAGTTGGTCCAGTTAATAGCATCACTGTCGAAAACATTTTTATGATTACTAACCACCTAGTATTTAAAAAGTAAGTTGTCAAATTTTAAATTTAAGTCTGATTAACATGCAACAAGTGTAATGAAGAATAATAGTACCATACACCATACTGAAGTAAAAAGAATAACGATCACATAATGTAATTAAAGTATGGAGGAAAAACTCCTCACTACAATCCCACAACTGAAATAAGTAAACCGAATACTAAAACAATACATGACAAGTCTGAAAACTGTAAATGGAAAGATGTCTAATAGAAATGGGCAACATGCCCTACAACTGATAGATAATGACTCCGGAATCCAAATGATAGAAGAGTCTACAAGCAATTCCCTTTAGCTTCCACAAACAGCTACAGCTCGTCACCTGAATGAGTATCCTATGCTTGGTGTCCTTGTGGCTGGGCACCTAAAATGGTTTTACAAGAAAAGTATATTTGAAAGCAAACGGGTCAGAGCCCGAATGTGGAGTTATATTTTAAAAACCTGCAAGTGCTTTAAAAACATTTAAAACATTAAATGCAAAGTACATGTTAGGACGTGCACTCACATGATATTCTCACCTCTCGTTTAACTGTGCACTCCTAACGTAAGTACCCATCTAAAACGACACAAACCACTAGCTAAGTGCCATCATATCTAGCTAGACTGTCATAGGTCCTACCCTTATTACTCGGTTCTATTAACATTATAACGCTCGTAATTAAATAGGGGTTTAACGTAAACTCAGATGCTCAAAATGCAATATATTACCTATCAGCTAACCCGTTATGTTTCTCGACACAATACCGTAATTATATTCACAACATTAACATGAAGGTTCCCATTAATTAAGTGTATATTATTCACATCATAAATATACAATACAAGCACCCCGAGAACTAAGATGTGGTGCACACATACTCTGCTATCCATCCCGGTACATCACGTACATAAGGATTACATATTCCGAATCTCACAGGAATAGTTCACAAATAACAACATAACAAATAACGGAGGCGAACACAGTCACATCACATGGGTCACGCACATACCTACGCTCCCACGATCAGCGGACTTATTAACATCCCAATAAGTCTTTCTCTGACCTATGTTCATCGAGGTAACCAGTCTAAATCCGGGCAACACAAGGATTAGAGGGCCCTAAGCGAACGTAAACCTCCCGTGATAGCAAGTATGGTAGGTATGTCATACACACAAATCATATACCAATACTAAGTAAACACACGTCTTAGTAATCCCGTAGTTTAATCGTAGTACATATCGCATTCTCGTACCAACTTATATTTATCACAATTTATACTATTCCGGTTTATAATCATACGCGCCATAATTTATTCTCACGTCGTAGAAGACACTCACGTCTCAACCCAAACCGTCCCTTTAATTTAACTCTCGTATATAATTTCCTTCTCATAAATACCCAAAAGTCCCAATTCTATCATTACATCATCATCGGAATGTTATCTATATCCTCGAACAAGTTTACGGGACTCCAAAAATCAAAACAGTCCAAAAAGGCCCAGACTGCCAGCTCGTTAGAAGTCTCGTTCAAACGAGACTGTTCGAACGAGATTACACTGTCATCTCGTTAGAAGTCTCGTTCGAACGAGACTGTTCGAACGAGATCCAGTTCGTTCGAACGAACTGTACCTTCTAACGAGATCTCGTTCGAACGAAGTTCCCTTTCGTTAGAAGCGACTGGTCAACTCGTTAGAAGCTCGTTCGAACGAGTTCGTTCGAACGACCTAGGGAGGGGCTTCTAACGACCTACCAGTTTCGTCCCAGATTTCTCTAAATTTCGTTTTTCACCATTCTTACTCCTCAAATCTTCTCCAAAGTTCGTTCCAACACTGTTTTAAGTTATCTAATCATCCTAAAACATGCTAAGGTCATATACTAACATCTTTTAAGGCATTAATGCATCCTAAACATCATTAAATCACAAGATTCTATACTTTTCCCCAATTTTTCAAGAACATGAACCCTAGACTTTTATCATCATCAAATCCCAGAATTTAATCCGTTTTTACACTACATAAAAATGAAATCTCTGAATTCAATCTTCAAGCAACGTTTCTACATGCAAACCTATACCCAAAATTAAGCTAATAACTTCTAATTTCATGGGTTTTCCTTTAACTCTTAATTAAGATAGATTATCAAGATTTCTAACATGGAATAAGCATTCACTGCATAAAGAATGTAATTTAAATCACTTGCCTTGATTCGATTTCTGATTTTGGTGTTGGTTTGGTGAAGATTTCTGCAAAATTCCCTCTCTATCTCTTTCTCCAAGCTTTTTCTCCAAAGGTGGCTATGGTGGCTAGGGTTTTGTTTGGGAAAGTTGGAAACCTAAATGATAACCTCCGTAGCTTAATGGGTTAATATGGGTTGGTTAGTGGGTTTAGTGGGTTAAATCCACATCAGATTAAGACTCCTAATTTTCGTCATTATTAATTCCTCAAAATACAAAATTACCAAAATACCCTTTTAGTTGCCGGTATGGCCTAAAAATACCCCGGAATCCAACCTACACCCCCGGTTAGTGTTTTCTGACTATCTCGACCCTTCCGGACGCGTTGGCGCACTCAAAACGACCATACGGATAATAGAAATAAAAATCACTTTTAAAATTAACATAATATACCATGACGCGGCGGTCACACGCGTCTCAACAAAATTCCCAAATTGTCGTATATAAATCTCACGACAAATTTCATAATTCCAAATTCATATAACATCATATATGCTCAATATAGTTAAATACCAACTCACATCTCGCTAGTATTTTACCCGGATTAATTTCAATTAATACGCATTTAATTAATTAATCCCAAAAATAAATATAGTCAAAAGTACGGGGTATTACATACTTCCCCCCTAATAACTGAATTTCGTCCCGAAATTCGAAACTAGAAAGTACCTGCTAAAAACAACTCTGGATAACGTTCGCGCATCTCATCCTCGCGCTCCCATGTGGATTCCTCGACATTGTGATGTCGCCACTGAACACGCACTAACGGAACTATCTTTTACCGCAGTTTCCTCTCGCCTCGGTCCAAAATAGCAATCGGCCCCTCCTCGTAGGAGCTATCCGGCTGGAGATCGATGTCCTCCACAGCAATGCGAGAATGAGCCAAATTATCTCTAAGGTATTTCCTCAGCGAGGAAATATGGAACACATCGTGAATCCGATGCAAATGCTCCGGTAACCCAAGTCTATACGCAACCGGTTCGATCCGCTCAATAATAGGAAACGGCCCCACATACCTTGGTGCCAACTTCCCCTTCTTCCCGAAACGCATAATCCCCTTCATAGGAGACACTCTGAGCAAAACCTGGTCCCCCACTTGGAACTCTCTGAAAAACCTCTTCGCATCAGCGCAACTCTTCTGCCTGTCATGAGCTACCCGAATGCGACTCCGAATCAACTCAATCCTTGCCGAAGTATCCTGAATCACTTCCGGCCCAAGCAGTTTGTTGTCCCCCACCTCTAACCAACATGCTGGGGAACGACAAGGCCTACCGTATAATGCCTCAAACGAAGCCATGCCAATAGTAAACTGATAGGAGTTGTTGTAAGAAAACTCCACCAGTGGAAGATACTGCTCCCATCCACCCCCGAAGTCAATAATGCACATGCGTAGCATGTCCTCCAACATCTGATTTGTGCACTCGATCTGCCCATCAGTCTGCGGATGATAAGTCGTACTCAACCGCAATTCCGTGCCCATGGCCTCCTGTAAACTCTCCGAAAACCTTGAAACAAATATCTTGTCTCTGTCAGACACGATATTTAGGGGCACACCGTCAAGTCTCACAATCTCTGAAATGAAGAGCTGGGCATACTTTCCCGTAGTGTAGTCAGTCCTTACGGGTAAAAAGTGAGCGACCTTGGACAACCTGCCCACAATTACCCAAACGGAGTCGTGACCCCTCTGCGACGTAGGCAACCCCGTGATAAAGTCGATGGATATTCTCTCCCACATCCACACTGGGACCTCCAATGGATGTAGCAGTCCTGCCGGTCTTTGATGATCCACTTTTACAAGCTGACAAGTGGCGCATTTCGAAACAAACTCAGCGATATCTCTCTTCATACCGCTCCACCAATACTGGCGTCTCATGTCTTGGTACATTTTGTCCCCTCTGGGATGCACCGCGAACCGTGAGCCGTGTGACTCTGCCATCACATCGTGTCGCAATTCATCCCCTTCCGGAACTACCAATCTCCCATTGAAGCGTAATCCCCCGTCTGAGCTAACGGTATAGGATTCGGCTCCCTCTGCTAGTAATCGAACTATCTGCTCCTGACAGAACGAGTCATTAGCCTGTGCCCGTACTACCTTTGTGACAATCTGCGGTGTAACGGTCATCACAGATATGAAATATCGGGCCACTGCATCCTGGTGTCCCAATTCCTTCCACTTAGCCTTCCACACCTCTGCCACCTCATCTGCTGGCCTACGGCTCAACGCGTCTGCTACCACATTAGCCTTTCCCGGGTGATACTGGATGTCGAACTGGTAGTCCTTCACAAACTCAAGCCACCTACGCTGCCGCATATTCAATTCCTTCTGCGTGAACAGATACTGTAGGGACTTATGGTCCGTGAACAGTTGGAACTTCTCCCCCAAAAGATAGTGCCTCCAAATCCGTAGGGCAAATACCACTTCCGCCAACTCCAAATCATGCGTGGGGTAATTCTTCTCATGAGGCTTAAGCTTACGGGAAGCATAAGCTATGGCCTGTCTCTCCTGCTGCAATACACCTCCCAGTCCTTGCAAAGACGCATCGGTGTAAACCAAATACTCAACTCCCGATCTCGGCAATGCTAACACAGGTGCTGAGGTCAATTTTTCCTTCAATTCATCGAATGCCAACTGACACGCATCACTCCAGATGTATGGCACACCCTTACGAGTCAGATGTGTCAAAGGACCTGCTATCTCCGAGAAACCCCGAATAAACCTCCTGTAGTATCCTGCTAGACCCAAGAAACTATGAATCTCCGTTGGTGTCGTGGGCTATCCCCACTCCCTCACCGTGGATACTTTCCCCGGATCAATAGATATTCCCTGGTCGGAAATGATATGTCCCAAAAACTGGTCTTCCTTCAGCCAAAACCCGCACTTCTCACATTTTGCATACAACTCGTTCTGACGAAGTGTCTGCAAAACCTGCCTCAATTGCTCGGCGTGCTCCTCCTCTGTCTGGGAGTAAACCAGAATGTCATCAATGAAGACAATGACAAACTGATCTAGAAAATCCCTGAACACTCTGTTCATCAAGTCCATAAACACAGCTGGAGCGTTGGTCAAACCAAAAGGCATAACCCGAAACTCGTAAGAACCATATCTCGACAAGAACGTAGTCTTCGAGACATCCTCCTCCCTGATACGCAACTGATGGTATCCCGATCTCAAATCAATCTTCGAGAAGAAAGAAGCTCCTCTCAACTGGTCGAATAAGTCATCGATTCGAGGCAACGGATACTTATTCCGTATCGTGACCTTATTCAACTCTCGGTAGTCCACACACAATCTCAGTGAACCGTCCCTCTTCTTCCCAAACAAAACTGGAGCTCCCCAAGGTGAGGTACTCCTGCGAATAAAGCCCTGACCTAACAGCTGCTCTATCTGATCTCGTAACTCCCTCATCTCAGCTGGATCCATACGGTACGGTGCGTGTGCTATAGGTCTCGTACCCGGTAGCAAATATATAACAAAGTCTATCTCTCGACTGGGGGGTAAGCCTGGTATCTCCTGAAACACATCCGAATACTCCCTGACTACTGGGATAGAATCTAAAGGAATCACTACCTCCTTAGAGGTATCCTCCTCAATGTAATACAGATGAGCGGTCGATCCTCCCTCTGGGCGAGGCATCGCCGCTATAAACATCTCTTGCCCCGGAATGGCAAAAACAATGCTCCCGCTGAAGCAATCAATCATGGACCTATAAGCTACGATCCAATCCATACCGATAATCACATCGTGAACATGCATATCTAATACCAATATGTCTGCAGGTAATACCAAACAACTAATCTCTACCCCCACTCCCCGGCATATAAAGAAAATAAGTGACCCACTCCCCAATGGTGAGTCGACACACGTCACTGTGCTCTCTGCCGTAGCTAACAATCCTAAAGCTTTCGTGAAGTGTGTAGCTATAAAACAATGTGTAGCCCCGTATCAAATAATACCCGACCCATAGTGCCATGGATAGGAAACGTACCCTCAATCGCGGGCGGTGCCTGTGGAACTGCAGCCTGGTGGACATTGTAGACACGTCCATACTGTAGCTGCCCCTGCTGAGCTGGGACTGCTAGAATAGGTGGCAATGCTGCCATCTGTGGCGGTGCGGGAAGAGCGGCGGGAAACATAGGCCTCTGTGGCTCCTGGCGAGCACCCTGCTGCTACTACTGTGGGGCCCTGCCCCTATCAGGACAATCCTGTCGCTTATGGCCAGTCTTGCCACAAACAAAACACTTCCCTGGGAAGTTCCCTCCTCTCTGCCCCTGCTGTCCCCGGCCCTGGTGGCCGTTACCGTTCCTCCCTTGGCCCTGCTGGCCCTGGTGAAACTGCTGCCCATTCTGCCCCTGTTGGCCCTGATGGCCGTTTGGACCCTGATGGCCCTGACGGAAACCTCCTTGTCCCTGTCTGTAGATCCCTGATCGGAACCTCTTCTGATCCCCCTGCTGCGAACCCTGCTCACCCTGTCTCTTCCCCTGAACAGATTGTGCCCCACTGGCACCATGTCCTCCAGTCCTGCCCTGATGGCTAGACTCTCCCGACCTCTTGCCCTCAGCCATATGAAAGCGGTGGTCCTGGCAGTGTAACAAAGCAGCGTTAACCACATCAGAATACGTGGCCAACGAAAGGTTCCCTAACACATGCTGACGGATCCTCCAAGTCAACCCGTCGGTGAACTTCTCAATCTTCTTCTTCTCTGTTGGTATCTCATCTGGAACGATATTCAACAGATTCCTGAACTCGGCCTCATACTCGGCCACAGTCTTACCTTCTTGCTTCAGACTCATCAATTTCCTCCTCATTTCCGTGTGAACAGCCGACGGAAAGTACTTGCGGTTAAACCGCACCCAGAAGTCCTGAATAGTGAGAGTATCCCTCTCCTCCATGGTGGTACTAGACTCCCACAACTGTAGCGCAGATCCAACTAGCTTGAAAGTAGCTAGCACCTGCTTCTGAACATCCATGCACTCATACATCCTCAAGTGCCTCTGCATATCCTTCCTCCACTGGCTCGAGACTACCACATCTGAGCTACCTGCAAACTCTGGCGGATGCGCTTTCTGAAAAGCATCACGCACACGTTCCCAAGCAGACGGGAATGCATTTGCCTGTACTGGCGCAGCAACCGGCGCCTGAGGTGGTGCTTTTTAAACAACGGCAATTGCGGCATTTACCGCTTGGGCTACTATAGCTGCAACCTCAGCGGCGTTCATCATGCCCTGAACTGGAGCGGGCTGGGGTTCGGGCGTTGCATCCCTGGGAACTCGTCGTGCACGTCGTGGAGGCATCTGAAATAAGAACAAAGTTTATAAGTTCGCTGTTATAAACTTTATATAGCTGAAGAATGAAGCATACAAAAAAAGAGTACAACAGTCCTAAAATATAGGGCTCTATATCAAAGAAACTTAGCGGAAACATAATAAGCCGTCAGATCCTAAAGGACACTAGAACCTGATGCTCTGATACCACCTGTGACACCCCGACTAATTAAATACCGGGTAGCTACTCCTTTATTAAATTAATTCAAAATGCCAAGTTGGTCCAGTTAATAGCATCACTGTCGAAAACATTTTTATGATTACTAACCACCTAGTATTTAAAAAGTAAGTTGCCAAATTTTAAATTTAAGTCTGATTAACATGCAACAAGTGTAATGAAGAATAATAGTACCATACACCATACTGAAGTAAAAAGAATAACCATCACATAATGTAATTAAAGTCTAGAGGAAAAACTCCTCACTACAATCCCACAACTGAAATAATTAAACCGAATACTAAAACAATACATGACAAGTCTGAAAACTGTAAATGGAAAGATGTCTAATAGAAATGGGCAACATGCCCTACAACTGATAGATAATGACTCTGGAATCCAAATGATAGAAGCGTCTACAAGCAATTCCCTATAGCTTCCACAAACAGCTACAGCTCGTCACCTGAACGAGTATCCTATGCTTGGTGTCCTTGTGGCTGGGCACCTAAAATGGTTTTATAAGAAAAGTAGATTTGAAAGCAAACGGGTCAGAGCCCGAATGTGGAGTTATATTTTAAAAACCTGCAAGTGCTTTAAAAACATTTAAAACATTAAATGCAAAGTACATGTTAGGACATGCACTCACATGATATTCTCACCTCTCGCCTAACTGTGCACTCCTAACGTAAGTGCCCATCTACAACGACACAAACCACTAGCTAAGTGCCATCATATCTAGCTAGACTGTCATAGGTCCTACCCTTATTACTCGGTTCTATTAACATTATAACGCTCGTAATTAAATAGGGGTTTAACGTAAACTCAGATGCTCAAAATGCAATATATTACACTATCATCTAACCCGTTATGTTTCTAGACACAATACCGTAATTATATTCACAACATTAACATGAAGGTTCCCATTAATTAAGTGTATATTATTCACATCATAAATATACAATACAAGCACCCCGAGAACTAAGCTGTGGTGCACACATACTCTGCTATCCATCCCGGTACATCACGTACATAAGGATTACATATTCCGAATCTCTCAGGAATAGTTCACAAATAACAACATCACAAATAATGGAGGCGAACACAGTCACATCACATGGGTCACGCACATACCTACGCTCCCACGATCAGCGGACTTATTAACATCCCAATAAGTCTTTCTCTGACCTATGTTCATCGAGGTAACCAGTCTAAATCCGGGCAACACAAGGATTAGAGGGCCCTAAGCGAACGTAAACCTCCCGTGATAGCAAGTATGGTAGGTATGTCATACACACAAATCATATACCAATACTAAGTAAACACACGTCTTAGTAATCCCGTAGTTTAATCGTAGTACATATCGCATTCTCGTACCAACTTATAATTATCACAATTTATACTATCCCGATTTATAATCATACGCGCCATAATTTATTCTCACGTCGTAGAAGACACTCACGTCTCAACCCAAACCGTCCCTTTAATTTAACTCTCGTATATAATTTCATTCTCATAAATACCTAAAAGTCCCAATTCTATCATTACATCATCACCGGAATGTTATCTATATCCTCGAACAAGTTTACGGGACTCCAAAAATCAAAACAGTCCAAAAAGGCCCAGACTGCCAGCTCGTTAGAAGTCTCGTTCAAACGAGACTGTTCGAACGAGATTACACAGTCAGCTTGTTAGAAGTCTCGTTCGAATGAGACTGTTCGAACGAGATCCAGTTCGTTCGAACGAACTTTACCTTCTAACGAGATTTCGTTCGAACGAAGTTCCCTTTCGTTAGAAGAGACTGGTCAACTCGTTAGAAGCTCGTTCGAACGAGTTCGTTCGAACGACCTGGGGAGGGGCTTCTAACGACCTACCAGTTTCGTTCCAGATTTCTCTAAATTTCGTTTTTCAACATTCTTACTCCTCAAATCTTCTCCAAAGTTCGTTCCAACACTGTTTTAAGTTCTCTAATCATCCTAAAACATGCTAAGGTCATATACTAACATCTTTTAAGGCATTAATGCATCCTAAACATCATGAAATCACAAGATTCTATACTTTTCCCCAATTTTTCAAGAACATGAACCCTAGATTTTTATCATCATCAAATCCCAGAATTTAATCCGTTTTTACACTACATAAAAATGAAATCTTTGAATTCAATCTTCAAGCAACGTTTCTACATGCAAACCTATACCCAAAATTAAGCTAATAACTTCCAATTTCATGGGTTTTCCTTTAACTCTTAATTAAGATAGATTATCAAGATTTCTAACATGGAAGAAGCATTCACTGCATAAAGAATGTAATTTAAATCACTTGCCTTGATTCGATTTCTGATTTTGGTGTTGGTTTGGTGAAGATTTCTGCAGAATTCCCTCTCTCTCTCTTTCTCCAAGCTTTTTCTCCAAAGGTGGCTATGGTGGCTAGGGTTTTCTTTGGGAAAGTTGGAAACCTAAATGATAACCTCCGTAGCTTTATGGGTTAATATGGGTTGGTTAGTGGGTTTAGTGGGTTAAATCCACATCATATTAAGACTCCTAATTTTCGTCATTATTAATTCCTCAAAATACAAAATTACCAAAATACCCTTTTAGTTGCCGGTATGGCCTAAAAATACCCCGGAATCCAACCTACACCCCCGGCTAGTGTTTTCTGACTATCTCGACCCTTTCGGATGCGTTGGCGCACTCAAAATGACCATACGAATAATAGAAATAAAAATCACTTCTATAATTAACATAATATACCATGACGCGGCGGTCACACGCGTCTCAACAAAATTCCTAAATTGTCGTATATAAATCTCACCACAAATTTCATAATTCCAAATTCATATAACATCATATATGCTCAATATAGTTAAATACCAACTCACATCTCGCTAGTATTTTACCCAGATTAATTTCAATTAATACGCATTTAATTAATTAATCCCAAAAATAAATATAGTCAAAAGTACGGGGTATTACACCTAACACCCAATAAATATTATTCCAAGCTCCTATATAAATATAATTACATTCATACCTTGGGAGCATGGAACCTTAGTTGATGACGTAGAAACGAGGCACGCAAACCGGCATTTTGATGAAGCTTTAAATTCTTTGCCGCTACGTCTTCAACACATATTTCATAGGCTTGAGAAAATTACAATTAAATACTATCCTATGAATAAATGTTTTTGTCCGGAATTGAGCCAAAACTACATATGGACTCAATTGGAAATTTGTGTCCTTACAAAGGCCAGAAATAGTTTAGTTAATATGTTCAAAAGAACATAATAGAAAAATTATGAGGGTTTGGTTGGATATATTAGCAGGTTTGCGTAATGACTTTGAATCCTAGTTAAGCTTTTATTGCCATAACTCTATTGGTTTCTAGAATCATCAAAATTCTAGGCTTATGTGAATTGTGTATGTTTGTTCATTGAGTTCAATTTATATTGTCACATAAGACTATATCTAAATGTGATAAATTTTTTCAATCGAATGAGAACTTCGTGAACATGTTTGAAGTGATTGGGCAAAATTTAATTATTCCTAGTTCACACCCCTACACTTTCGTTTACCACATGTATTTGGACACATTTTTGTCATACGAGTGTGAAAAGCTTAATGTATTTTGTGTCATGTGTGGTGTTTATACCTATGTATATGTGCGTGTGCGTTAGTGATATTCATTATATATACATATATTTGGTATTTTTTAATTTTTGAGTCTTTGCATTGCTTTCTAGTCCATCTATGCTTCTAATTCATAATTGGTATCTATTTTGTTGCGTACTCTGTTTGATATCACGTGCTTAGTATCTTAGTTGTCAAATTGGTATCATTTTTTATCGCATCATAGTTGGTATCCATTAATATTTGTATGGATTAGTTATCTTATTGTTACCCTTATGCTTTAATGTTCTTATCTCTTTATGCACCATCATATTTTACTTGTTTTTCCCATACTTGATATTCCCTTGTGTAGTTTTAAGAGGGAGAAATAGTATATGCTTTAATTGGGGGGAAAATTAGTATTGCTTTAATTCTTTAACCTTTGTCTATTCCTGAACAAAAAGGGGGAGAAGTGGTATCTAATTCTTTAGTTTAGGAAAATTAAGTTAGGGAGAGAAGTCTTTATAAGTAGGTCATTGTTAGATAAAAGTGGGAGAATTAATTTAGGGGGAGTATTTATTTTCATTGCATTTAATATTTTGATATTCCCTATGAGTTTAATGTTTTGATTAAGTGTGCAGGATTTTTTTTTGCGGAAAGTTTATATCGGCAAAGATAGTCATCCTTAGGTTTTGAGTCAAGCTTGTATTTTTTATTTTGAGTGGGATGTTTTTGAGTCTAGTTGAGCGTGACAGCCCTTTTAGGATTTTTGTTTGGTTTTTTGTCCCGGAAAAGACAAAGGGGGAGATTTGTAAGGATACAAATTTCCAATTGAGTATTAACGTAGTGTTGGATCAATTCCGGACAAAAACTTTTAAGTCATAGGATAGTAATCATGAGTATCCTTGAGGCCTATGACATTTAAAGTTTATGTTGAAGACATAGCATCCAATATTTCGAAGTGAAGATATCAAAGTGTTGGGTTTACATAGTGCCTAGTTTTGCGTTCTCGACGGTTCATATTTCAAGTCTCCAAAAGGTACGAATGCACATTATATATATATGTAGGAGACTTGGAATAATGTTTAATGGGTGTAATTTTATTTAAAATAATTTTTTATGAGCTTCCAGTGAAAATTGCATATTCTGACTTTTCGTTCAAAATTGTCGTTCGAACGAGTTTTTCCAACGAGTTTTCCTTTTGAACACAGACTTTTCGTTGGAAAGGTCGTTCGAACGAAATGTCGTTCGAACGAAAAAGTCGATCGAATGAGATTTTCTGGAGGGAATAGTTTTTTTTAGTTTTTGGCATTTTCCCACTACTTTATCCCCACTTTCTTTTGATAGAATTTAACCACTTCGAGATCATATTTTTTCCAAGACTTTCCCCTAATTTTGAGAGATTTTAAGAGAGAAAATTAATGTTTAGAAAAGACCCATTTGTGTGTTTAATTTAGATGGCCTAAATTCTTCCAAAACACAAAAGTGTACACCCATTTGTTTTAGTTTCAGATTCCAAGTTCTTCATATATATATATATATATATATATATATATATCTTGCTTGGAGTTATTTTGCACCGAGTTCTAATCTACCATTTGAACAGTTGTTTGGGTTTACTTCTACATCCCTTAAAGAAGAAGACTTGTTTGTTGCTGCAGCATTCCCACTCGGAGAAAGACTTCGGGTGTGAGTTGGCAGTTGTCCAAATGCCTTATTGGTGGATTCCAAGGTTCCGGTGGATTCCGGTATTATTGGGTAAGCAGAGGTTAATAAAAGAAGACATGTTAGGGGCTTGAAGGAGTCAAGTCGAGTTGTGTAATTCATATGTCTTATATTTGTAAAATTCCGTACTTAGTGTACTTAAGGCTAGGGTCATCCGAGATTTTTCCCATTTGGGTTTGCCTCGTACATCGCGACGTACTGTGTTATGAATTTATTTTATCATGTAAATCACCTAGAACACATGCTTAGGACTAAAAGAGAAAATATGGTTTAATTCACTACTCAAGTTTTATTTGGTGCTGAAATTAATTTGGGTGAAATTTACATTAATTTAATTTAAGTCATTAATTATTAATTTGATAACATTTGGTTTGGCCTAATATGCAAAAATGAGTTAATTCATGTAGTCAAATTTTAAGGCTTGAATTGAATTAATTTGGTTTAAGTAAAAAATTTATTAGGTGTTTGATTTAATTTCACTTAGAGTTTAGTTATATTTTTTTTGAAAAAAATAAAAATTTGTAATTTGTGTATGTGTTGTGTTGAACCATCCTATTCCTCACTTTTAAGGAAATTATTTTTAAAGAATTTTAAAATTTGGGGGCCTCTTGTTCCAACAAGAGTCATCAGAGGCGATTGGGAGTATCCCAATGGCGTATCCCTTCTTGTTGGAAGCGCCATCAAAGAACATTTGGTATAAGAGGTCCTCTTAAGAGGTGCAGAGAATATCTTCATCCGAGAATTTAGATACCCAAACATCAACCTCGTCCATGGAGTAGTCAGGAAGGTAATAGGAGATGGCTCTCCCTTTTGTGGCTTTCTGCATAACATATGTGACATCAAACTCAGATAGCAGCATCAACCATCGGTCCATTAGACTAGACAAGTAGGGTTTCTCAAGAAAGTATTTGATAGGGTCCATTAATGAAACCAGTCTGATGGGAAAAGTGTGCATGTAGTTCCACGACTTTTAAGTGACCCAAACTAGGACAATACGTTCTTTCTCTAAGGCAGTGTTATTGACTTTGTACCCAATAAACTTTTGACTGTCATAATAGATGGATCTTTCTTCGTAGGTTTATTCAATATATTGGGATAGAAAAGCCCATGTTTTGGTATCCATTACGGTCAAGTATAGGAGTAGAGGGAGACCAGGATGCGGTGGCATGAGTACTAAAGTTCGGGTAAAGGACAACATGATTTGGTCAAAGGCTTCCTGACGGGACTCTTTATAGATTTTAGTAGAATCCATTTGGAAGAGTTTGAATATAGGTTCGTAAATAGAAATTAACTGGTTGATGAACCAACTAATATACTGTAATTTTTCTAATAATCCTTGGACTTCCTTTTCCGTTTAGGGCAGTGGAATTTTGAGTATGACTTTTAGTTTGGCAGGGTCACCCTTAATTCCTTTCTCATAAACCATAAATCCCAAAATATTTCCTTTGGTGATTCCAAAAACACATTTATGTGGGCTAAACCACATCTGGTATCGCCGCAGTCATTCGAATAATTTTTGGAGAGCGAGAATGTGACCTTCTCAGGTCTTAGACTTGATAATCATCTCGTCTACATAGACTTCAAACTCTTTGTGTATCAGATAATGCAAGATGGTTGTGGCAGCCCCTTAGTAAGTATCCCCTACATTCTTGAACCCGAATGGGATAACTGTGTAATAAAAGGTTCCCTAAGGGTGATGCAGGCAGTTTTTTCTTGATGATCAGGGTGCATCTTGATTTGATTATATCCGACCAATCCATGGACGAATGACTTGAGAGCATGATTTTTTTTGTTATTTACAATCATGTCAATGTTGGGTAATGGGTAATCATCCTTCAGAGATGCTTTGTTCAAATCCTGATAGTCGACGTACATACAAAGTTTTCCTCCTGATTTCAGTAAGGGTACAATGTTAGCTAACGATGTGGGATATTCGATTACTCAGATGAAGCTTACGTTCAACTGTTTGGTTACTTCATCGTTGACCTTGAGTCACCATTTGGTATAAAGCTTTCACAATTTTTGTTTTATCGATTTTCATTATGGGAGAGCTAGAATCTCGTGCTGGGTGATCTCAAAATCGATATCAGGCATGTCGTCATAGGACTATGAAAAGACGTCCACAAATTCCTTTAGCATCTCTTCAAATTGTTCACGCTCTTGCTCATTAATGGTGGACCCTATCCTAATCTCACGTTGTTGCCTATAAGAACAAAATTTAATAACAATAGTTTTATCTTCATTAATTTGAACACGATTATATTGTTTGTTATTAACCTTATTAAGATTAATTAATAATTGTTCATTTTAAAAATCATCATCATCAAGATTTTGATTAAAATCAAGACAATTAATGTAAGGCACAACAAGTACTCAAAATCTTCGATTATTTCATTTTCAAGAAAAATAGCATTGAGAACCTCATCAAAAGAGGTCTCAATTACATTGTTATCAAAGAAAGGAGGAACAACAATAGAGGAAGATAGAAGGGTAAATAGCAGGTTTAGGTTAGATTTCAGTAAGCAAAACTGGTACATCATTATAGTCGAGGAGTGGCGCATTCATGGCCTTGATCAGAGTGGATGGGTTTGACGATATAATGCCTGAATGGATCATGCAGAGTGTCAACACCAGTGTCTGCAAATTGAATGAGTCTTTGGAGTCACTTTCCTTGGAGATTTCGGTGATGACTATAGATTTCTGAGTGAGAGGTTATACATAATGCTGGCAGTTTTTGGCCCCAGAGTAGTTATCTTGAATGAAGATTTCCAGTCCTGGCTTCATATGCTTATCTACATGATCATACCATGGTTCTAGAAAGTTATAGAAGGGTAAGTCTTCACCCTTTTTGACGAATGTTCCATTCAAGTAATCATTCGAGATTGTCTTGGTATCTTCTAAACTTCTCTTCAACCATGGTTGGCAGAGCAATCTGAGTTCTTCTGGATGATAACCCAGGCCATATTGGGGAAAGGCCTTTTCAAGACTATGGGCAATAATATCCCTTATTGATGTTACCTCAGCCCTAATCCAGGCATAAAGTACATATTCTTAAACATTTGTATCACGATGTTATTGCCGTGAAGGTTGTGCTCTGGATAGACTTGGTGTTTGAAATGATCCCCTATAGAAAGGGGAAGTGAATAAACCCTAACATCATTTCATCCCATACTTTATTTCTAGTACCGGATTGCTGGTGATGGCATTGTCATCGTATCCCAAAATGGTAATGACTTGACCTTTAGCAAAAAAAATTAACTTCTAAAGGGAGGAGGATAGTCCTTAAATGTTATGAAGCCACGGTCAACTAAGAAGCAAATTGAAGCATGAGGGTATATCAATAACTTAAAACTCAGTAACGATATTGATAAGGCCAACCCCTATTGTGAATGTTATGGATCCCATCACCTCTCGATGAGTATTATAATAGGAATGCATTGCGACGAAAGTAGGAGTTAGGTCACTTAATTTTAACCCCAAGAGATTGAAGGTTATTAATAGACAAATATTGAGGTTGGATCCATTGTCGACGAGTGAGAGTGGGACTATCTTCCCCATCACTTCAACGGAGATGTTGAGGGCATAGTTGTGGTTACAGACGACTGTTGGAATTTTTTCTTCGAATAAGTAAAGGAGTCTATTGGTGGTCAAATACCCAAACAGGTTCATGACTTCTTTTGGAATGGTGGAAGGAGGGACTGTGGGCCTAGTGAGAAACTTTATCATAATTTTTTGGTGTAATTGGGAAGATATGAAGAGTCCTCATAAGGTGATATTGGCTTGAGTCATCTCCAACATGGGAAGTTCTTCAACAACTCCACTTCCTTTATCAGTTCTTAATAGTTGAGTATACAGACCTTGGTAGTTTCTCTCTGATCTGGTCATATGGTTTACAGAGGCGGGGAAGAACATGAACCCCTCATCTTCATCGATTTCTGGTTGTATGGCTGCTTTACTAATTTCCCCCAATATAGCCTCAAAAGAGATCATCCTACACATACAGATTACTGGACTGACCTTTTCCAAACTGAGTTCATCATCAGAGCTGTCAAATTCGCCCCCCCCCCCCCCCCCACCCCAATCCGGTGGCGATGATGTCTTCCTACCAAGAGAAGTCAATGCATTCCACCACCTCAATGACTTCTTTATATAAATCCTAGCACTCAACATGGAGGTGCGAGAGATATGGGACCAACTTCCCCTGAAGCTTTAAAAAAGTGAGTAGATTGGAAACACTGTAGATTTCACTAGTCTGCCAAAAATGTGTCTACCATAATCTGCACTAAATCATCCAAAATGATTTCATTTGTGGGTACCACCCAATTATTTGACTCCCGAGACCACTTGTGGGCTTCTATGAACATGATGCTGAATGTTTTATAGTCGATGGTCATTTCAAAGGGAAATTTCAGCTCAAAATCTAGGATCTGGTTTAGAATAGCCGTTAACTCCATATCTCTTCCTTCGAACTAGGAACGAATGGTACGAAGCTCGATTGATAAATCAAGAGGTTGTAGGAGAAAATATAGGCAAACTTTGAGTAATTTAGGTGAAAATATGGGTATGATGGGTGCTTTACTGGGCACAATTTGGGGAGGGAGGCCGAATTTTGGGTCATTTTCTAAGTTGATGGCATTAGTATAGGTTGGAAGGGGGTTGTTAGTGGTGTTGGGTTTAAGATTGGCTGGTGGGTCGATGATATCTCGGTCAATTAGACCGTGGATTACATTTCAGAGATGGAAGCACTGATTAGTAATATGGTCGACGGACTAGTGAAAGTCATAGTAGGCATCAATTTTGAAGTTTTTAGGAAGTGGGTTTGGAAATGGATGGGGGTCGAGAGATTTAATAAGATTTTATCTTAGCAAGGCTTGGTTGACTTTAGAGAGGGGAGCGTGGAGCTCAATGTATTATTTTCTAGAAGGGTCGGGCCGACTTTCTAGTTCTCAAGGGGTAGCAGGCTTGGAGATATTATTGATGGTTGTCACTGTAGCATTAGTAGGATTCTCACACTTTGTGGTAGTGAAGTGTTCAGACATTTTATTTGGCTCAGCTTCTGTATTAGTAACACTTTATTAAATCTACACACCTACTTCTGGGAGAGCTCAAAATTATGGGTAGTATTGTCCTCCCATAGTTGTTTTGATATGGAGTAGGAAATTCTTCTTCACTATGCTTACTTCTTCTTTTTCAGAAGGCTGGTTGATCATGGTGGCAACTTTCTCCCTCCACCACACTATGAATCTAATGACAGTTTCTCCGGGGTTCTTCTTGAGAATCTCTACAACACGATGTGTAACCTCTAATTTTTCATTATACTTATATTGTGACATGAATTCCTGGGAAACATCCTCATAACTGAAGATTCTGGATTCTTCGAGGTGGGAACCAACGCAGAGCATTGTCATTTAAAGTTTATTAGAACATTTGGGCCATTATCTCTTAAGAGACACCAAGAAGATTCAAAGCTCAATGATAACTAGGAAGATGAATGATGGGGGACCCACTGCTCCCGAGCTTCCAGATGGATGGCATTTTGAATTTCTCCCACAAACTTTCTTTAGGGTGGGGATACATATGGGTATAGTCCATGTAGTTCCCTAATATCTTAACTTAGTCAAACTTCTTCGACAATATCTTGAGATCTTCTTTAACATTATTTAGTTCTTCCTCTTTGGGATCAACAGGTACTGGTAGGTTAGCCCCTAACTGGGCAAGGTTTGGCATAGAGAGTTGAGATGGCAATGGCCCATTGGCAATCGGGTCACATGGATCATGCTGATATACTTTGAGAAACTAAAAAGTCCCAGGCATGGCAGGACCCATGGCACAAGGATAGATAACCTTGAGTTCTTCGGGAACTGGGACTCGATTTCACTGTATCTCATGAACCTCAGTTTGAAGGTTCTCAATCTTGGCACTGAGTTGGACCAAGACTCCCATCAGATCAGGTTGTGCATTTGGTGCTTGATTGGTATTCTCCATAAAGGACTTATGAAGGTGAATTTCATAATCGGATGAGGTTTTAAGGGAACTAATAGAAATTCAGGGAAATTTGATGGAAGGCCGAAGGCAATAGGGAGTTAGGCCAAGAATCGGGTATACAATCGACTTGAACAGGAAAAAGATTCGAATTTATTTTTAAAACAGAGGAATAAAAATGTTTTTTTTATTACTGAGGACGAGGAAGAATATTTTTGACATTTTTGTCAAAGGGAAGGAAAAACGAGAGAAGAGTCTCAACATGATTGTTATTATGTTTATGTTTTCACTTGCATTAAGTTTACCTAAATGCAAAAGAAGTGTTGGACAGGACCCGATCTTGGGAAAAATTAGGTTTGAAAAATAGGTAAGACCAAGTTGGACTTGTTTTCAAGCTCATGGAAAGGGTCCTGTTTTGAAAAAATACACAATCGCGCGAAATCTAGGGTGTATGCTAGCCCGACATTTTGACAGAGTTTTGTGTGACAACTGACAAACTAAATATGAGTGCCCTAGGTCTGATGTCTATATGAGATTTATGTAGTTGTTGCGTTAGTGGAAAGATTCCCCCCTTTTCCAAGGCTTTGATAATATACTTATTGCTTTTGAGGGAAATTAGTACGTGTGGACAAGCCATTTGATATACCTGAGTGTACGTGAATTGCTTCACTATATACCGAGTGGGGACAGTATGTGTGAGAGTGATAGTCCCATCGATAGTTCGGAAGCCCAAAAATATTCTATATATCAAGTGTAATCCTCCTACACCTGGTTCGCTAAAGCTTAATGTTGATGGCAGTTCGACAGGAAATCCAGGAAAGGGAGGAGGAGGAGGAGGTATGCTTAGAAATCATTTAGGGGAGATGATTTGTGATTTTTATGCAAATTTTGGTAAGGCCTCTAATATGGAAGTTAAGGCTTTGGATTTTCTTAAAGGCCTTGAGTTTTTTATGGACTTAAAAGACTATAACCTCCTGATAGAGACTGATTCTAAGGTTTTAGTATATATCATCCTTAATAGAAGTAAGCCTCCATGGAAAATTATCGGGTTGTTTTTAAAATCAGGAATTATTTGAAGATGATGAAGGTAAAAATAGTTCATTCATATCGAGAGGAATTATTTGAAGATGATGAAGGTCAAAATAGTTCATTCATATCGAGAGGAATTATTTGAAGATGATGAAGGTCAAAATAATTCATTTATATCGAGAGGCAAATCAAGTGGCTGATTTTCTTGCCAAGGTTGGCAGTTCGGAGGAGAAGATTGTTTTTTCGTTACTTTAAATGATTTTCCAAAGCATCTTAAAGGCATTCCCAAAGTAGATAAATGGGGTCTCCCTTCTATTAGACATTTTTAGTGGCCATTGGTGTCTTGTTTCTTCTTTTGATTGTTTTAAGCTCTCTTTAATTTGTTCTTCATCTTTGGACTTTGTAAGGGTTCTATTGTATAAAAAACCTCATTTATGTTTCATTTTCCTCTCTTTCTCTAAAATTTGCTCTGATGTAAGCTATTTAGAAGAGGCTAGGTCTTCTTGTGATTATTAATAAAGCAACATTTCCCAAAAAAAAAGTGAGAGTGAATTCGATATACTTGACGTACATGAATGAGTTCCCTGCTATATACCTCCTATCATGAGTTTGGTTAAGTGGTATGTTACAAGGGGGAACCTTTCAATATATGTCGAAGGTACAAGGCCAATGAAAGGTGAGAGTCATAGGCTAACTGCAACCTGACGGACCAGTGCCCATCACAAAGTGACCCACTAGTACAGGATAAAATTTTGGTCAGTAGCCATGCTCATAGTGATTTAGTGTGCAAAATGCGTGATTCTTGATTGGTATATTATGGAGATAGTATTTCTTTTGGCATGATGAGAAATATACTAACAGGGAAGAATGTATAAGTATCATGAAAAGTAAATCTAGCATGGAGCATAAAGATTACACTAAGCATGGATACGTGTGAGTGGGTGATGTGTGAATATCTATAAGCGAGTCATTGCTAGTGAACCTAAGCATAGATTAACTACAGGTAACGTGTGATATGTGAAAGTGATCATGGATATATACAAGTTTGATAAGTGGAGGTGTGTGCTAGTGAGACCTAAGCATGGATATTCTAAATGGTGTGCTAAATATGTGGATATAAGTGATCCTACGAATAAGAGTAAGTAGTGTGAGGTCTACATGGAAGATATCTACAACTGAGTGAATGTGAGCATGAGAGGAATACATATAAGAAATAAATAGAGGAGAAAGGGTACATACAGATAGGTTCACATGCACATATGCAGAAAATGATAACACTCATGCAAACAGAGTCTAGACCTCTTATGATAAGTACTCCATAGCGGAGTCGCCATTGTGTCCATCCCTGGGATTTCTTCGTTCTTACTTCCCCTTCCATAGGGGGAGGTCTCGGCGCTCATGCACGCGTGGTTGGAGAGAGATAAGAATAAGGTTCTCTCACCCTTTTCTAGGAGGAGCTCTTCGGCCGTCATCAATGTGTGATGATGTAAAGGGATAGATTCTCCAACCTATTTTGCACAAAAAAGGCAAAACAAAAATGTTTCCGCCTTGAGATAATGGAGTCAAAGATATACAGATGCTTGTGAAACCAATAGTTCAAAGGTACGGAGGATAAGTTATGAAATGGGAAGGTGTTAGGCACCCATCCCTCCCTTTCGGTCTCTCATGGACTTGTGTTATTATTCTCCTTGAAAAACTCTGTGAAGTTTGTGCGCGTATATAAATGGAGAATGGAATTTATCAACTCACATCGTGGAAAAGGGCGGAGTGAGATCATCCTTCGGAGTTTTCCCAAAATATTAATAATAAAAAACACAATGTGTGCGCTTGTCGAGATATCGATCATTATGGTGAAACAATGATATATGCATTGCATAAAGTGCGAATAAGAATCACAAATACAATATATGGAAATAAAATATAAATAAAAAAATGTAAGGATGACTCGAGTCTTAAGTTTTGACCCGAGATGCCTACTTAGCTTAAAAAGGCATCAAAGTCCACATAGTTCGCATGCAATATGAGTATGGGGTTTATTCCATAGATACAACTCGGGATTTTATTTATATGTTTATGTCTAGAAGAATATTTGGATTTGAGAAATTATGACGAAGAATCCCATTTGGAATTTATGAGTAAAACCCTTTTTTTCTTGTTTTTGATTTTTTTTATAGAAAATATGTTATATGCAATAATACTAATAAAAAGTGAGATTGTTAATATGTATGGACTGACAAGGATGAAATTCTAAAGTCAAGATTAGATAACAAATGTGAAGAAATAGAAATTTAAAAGAGAGAGAATACGTTTGGACCTTCTTTGGAGGCTTAAAGATTGATCTTGATTGTTGGAAGGGCTTCCCTGCAAGTGGATAAGGAATGTAGGATGAGAGGGAAAGGGATTTTTATAAATTGGGTGTGAAAGTGATGGAAATGAAAGGTGGGTAGAGGTTTCAAATAAGGAAACTTCACTGACTTTAAAAGAATGTTGCTGAGATTAATGAAGTTGATGTTTTGAGGGTGCCTTTCTAAGTGATCTCATGCTCTCATTATATACGGACAATAGGGGTTCTGATCAACATTATCCATGTCCTGCCTATCAATAGACATCCCTATACACATTGCTAATAGGCAGGGAAATGGGTCTGCCATTCGGCAACCTCATGCATATTTTTTAGAAAAATGATCATAAAATACAATCCATAAGTTTGAATCGCGCACGGGGCATACCGCTGGAATGGGTATTCAGATCCCTTTAAGAATCCATTGGTCCGCTCCCATGTTTGGTATTTGACTTTTGTCAAACAGGGCCGAAAGCACACGATGGTCTTTTGGACAAGAGATTCCTAGAGGAAAATGGATCGTTCGTCCAAATCAAAAGTATGATTATCACATGGGAAAGACCATGGGAAATGGTATTTAGATACCTTTTAAGATTCATTTAGTCTTGTTCAATTCGGAAAGTTGACCTTAGTCAAACAGATCCTAAAAGCGTCTGATGAACTTTTGCCAGAAAATGGTTTATTCAGCCTTATCGTAAGGCTGATTCGTGCATGGGGTAGACCGTTGGAAAGGGTATTCAGTAAACTTTAAGGATTCATCCAGTCTCGTTTGTGATGAAGAGTTTACGGGAGTCAAACACAGTTAGGGAGCATCCGATAGCCTCCGGATTAGTTTTTTAGGGAAAATGAATCGTTTGTTTGAACAGTAAGTTCGATTTATGAATGAGGCAGACTGTTGGAAAGGGGATTCGGATTCCTTCGAATATTCATTTAGATTTCTCTTGGTTGAGGAAGTTGATTGGTATCAAAACGAGGCCTGAGAGCATCCGGTGACCTTTATATCGACGTTTGATAGCAAAATGGACCGTTTGTACAAACCATAATGCCGATTAGCGCACGGGGTGCGCCGTTAAAAAGGGGATTAAAATCGCTTTAAAGATTCAATGAGATTTTTCCCTAAGGAGAGAGTTAACCGGAGTCAAACAGGGCTCGATGACGCTCGGTGGCCCCTAGATCGGTATTCAGTGTATGTCCTACGGTTCTATGATGAATGGGGAAGTGCTAGGGATCTAAAGAGAGTCTTAGGGGACTTATAGAATGTTGTGTCTACTACCATCTTAGCCCAACTCAGTTTCAAGATCAACAACCTTGAAATCAAGGTCCATAGAATGAAGCGACACCGGTAATATATTCTCAAAGAACCCGGGGTTCTCTTTCCTCACGCTATAGGTCCACTCATTCCCGAGCCTGTTTGGGTCCCAGAAGAGTACCAATATGTTGTGCTCGCCCCGCCTAAATATGGGCCACCACTTGCTTAACTCCTAAATTTAAACCTCACCTAACCAGGGGTTAATCTGTTAGTACCCATGGATCCCAAAGAGGAGGAACTTAACTAGGTCATGGAAGATCTCAAACTGTTGTAAAAAAAGTTTGACCAAGTCAAAATATCAGGGAACTACATGAACTACTCCCACATGTATCCCTAACCAAAATCTAAATTAAAAAAGAAGTTTAAGATTCCAGACATCGAGATATTAAGGGGAAGTGGACCCCAATTGTTCACATTCTAAGCTATCACCGAGCCATGACCATCCTTGGTTCCTCCGAAAAGATAATGGGCAAGATATTTCAGCTGACCTTGAAAGAATGTTCCCTCCCATGGTTTCTATCTCGAAGAATCCAAGATTCGTAGTTCGGAGGATAACGCTCGAGAATTCATATCTCAGTACAAGTATGAAGAGGAACTTGAAGTTATGCGCCAAGATCTAGAGCTTCTTAAAAAACCGTAGGAAAACATTTAGTAACTTCATAGGAAGGTGGAGAGAGAAAGCTTCTGCCATAACCAATAAACCCTACGAGGAGGAACAAGTTAGTATTATGAAGAATATCTCGTTGTTTCATATCCGAGCATCTATGGGAGGATAATATTACCCGCACTTTCAAGCCCTTCGAGAAACTGGAGTAGAAATTGAGGAAGACATTACCAAAGTTAAATCTGAAGTAAATAAAGTGACCAGACAGCTCACTCCCACCTCTAGTTCTACAATCTCAACCATCAACAACATTTCACATCGTACTACCTCTTGGGCATTGGAAAGTCACCCTACTTCTGCCAAGAAAGAATACACCGAGCTCCATGATACCCAGTCCAAAGTCTAATAGACCCTGTTAAGCCAAAATATCATCAAACCCTTGGACCCCGGTCTATTACCAAATACACTCCTTAAAAATGTCAAAATCGATTCCCGTTGTGATTTCACAAATCTACTAGTCATACCACCGACCAATGCTTCAATCTTAAAAATGTGATCCAAGGCCTAATTGACCAGGGCATTATCGCCCCGCCAGCTAATCTTAAATCCAATACCACAACCGACTTTCAGCACATACCAATGTCATTTTTATAGAAAGTGACCCAAAATTTGACCCATCTACTCAAATCGTGCCCAGTAAAGCACCTATCATCGTTATAATATCACCCAAATTGCTCAATGTATGCCCATATTTTCTTTTACACCCTACCTAATTCATTTATCAAGATCTTTCACTCTTTACGAGGGCCTAATCGACATTCGCACCCGATCTGAAGGGAAAACATAGAGTTACCAACTATGTTGAACCAACTCTTAGAGTTTTGGTTGAAACTGCCCACCAAGATGACCTTAGATTATCGAATATTTAGTAGCTTATTTATGGAATCTCAAAAGTGGGCTCAGGAATCAAATGACTGGGTGGTACCTATTAAATAAGTCAATATAAATGATGTGGTACATACCATGGCCGATATGTTTCGATATACAAGTAAAATCTGCAGCACATTTGAGTTGCTCATCACTTTGAATCTTTAAGGATGGTTGGTCCCTTCAATCCTACACCTCCTTGCTGAATGGGAAGATTTTTATGATGAAGTCATCAAAGTCGTCGAGTGTAATGATTACTGTTGGCAAGAAGACATAGTAGTTACCAGATGGGGGGATGATTTTGACAGCTCCAATGATGAACCAAGTCCGCAAAAAATAATTCCATTATCCAGCCTGTGTGGAAAGATATCCTTCAAATATTTGTTAGGGAAATTAATCAAGTAAGCATTTAGCCCGAGGTAAATGAAGCCACGGGGTTCTTTTTCTTCCCCTCTCATATAAACCACGTGACTAGGCCTGAGAAACACTACAAAGATCTGATTCCTCGTACAACCAAAATAGATAAAGGAAAGGGATTTGCTGAATAAATTCCCATGCCAGAAATGACCATTGAAGAGAGCAAAGTCCTTGAATAGCTCAAGAAGACCCAAGCCAATATAACCCTATGGGAGCTTTTCATATCCTCTCAGTTGCACAGAAATACCTTGATAAAGCTCCTCACCGGACCCATAGAACCTCCTTTCATTACTCCTGAAGAAGCTGTAAATATGGTTGGATCCCTAACCTCTTCCAGACTCTTCTCCTCTACTTAACAACAGATACCGAAGTTCTAGCTTGATCATAACTATGCCCTAAACATCACCATTGTAGTCTTGTAAAAGCCAGTCCCGCTATCACTTGTCGACAACAAATCTACCCTCAATGTTTGTCCTCTCAGAACCTTCAATTATTTGGGACATAAAGTCAGTGATCTCTTAAGGATAATTTTAATGCCCCTTATGGTAATTCTTATAATCCATCGTGGAGGAACCATTTTGGGTTTAGTTATAGGAAACAACATGTTACGTTGAATCGTAATTAACACATTGCCCCACCTCCACCTACCCATTTTCAGCAAGCACCACTTCCTGCACCATATACCACCCGACCGCGGAGAAATCTCGAGGATACTATACACCAATTCATCCAATCCCAAAATGAAACCAATGCTAAGTATGACCACATGTTTACCGAAATGAATGTGAATATCTCTAGGTTGCAATCATCTTTAAGTATCCAATAGAAGGGTAAGTTTTCATCCCATGGCCAAAGACCTCCTCAACGTCAAACTAGTGTTAGCTCTACAAAACATGACCATCGAGAGAAATGTAGTACAATTACCACTCTACCCCACATGACGAACCCAAAGATAAGAAGGTTTTTCCCGACACGAAAGAGGCCGAAGATGCCCCCTTAAATGAAAATGACAATGAGGACAACACTAGTGGGCCCCAAGATGTAGTGAAAGGACCCACTGCTGCACCGTTCCCTCAACAGTTAGTTCCATATCAAAAAGGAACCTCCCGCGAAGATGTGCTAGATGTCTTCAATCAAGTAAATGTAATACCCCGTATTTTTTAATGATTTTATTTACGGGATTAATTGAGGATTAATTGACTTCATATGGGAAATTTATTAATAATTAATCTGGATTTAATTAAATAATTACTAGTGTGACGGGAGTTAGTACTTATTGATGTGAGTTATGTTGAATATTACTTAGTGAGTAAAGTAATATATGATCATGAAAATATTAATGCTTTCATGAGTGAAAAATACGACAATTATGGAACTTAAGTCGGGACGCATGTGTGAGTCGTGTCGGGACTAAATTTGTAAGATAAAAAGTAAAATAATTATACGTCACCCAAATGGTCATTTCGAGTGCGCCAACGTGTCTGGAAGGTTGAAATAGTCAGAAAAGTATACCCAGAGGTTTAGTTTAGGTTTCGAGATAGTTTTAGGCCAAACCGACACCCCAAAGGGGTATTTTTGTCTTCTGAACTATTGAGGCAAATTAATGGACAAAAATTGGAGAGATTATATCTGCATGTATGTGGGAAAAGTTAGGTTTTATTTGTATATAAAAAGAGGGAGTCCAATAAGAAGAAGGAGAAGGGATGTCTAGGAGCTCTAAGACCAAACCCACCCATCTTTCACCAAAATACCATCAACTTGTAGATAGGGAAGAGAGGAACGCATCTATACCACTTTCATTCTACGATCCAGACCTTCCCATCAAGGCAAGTGGTTATTTTGCTATAATTAATGCATATATTGTACATGTTAGTGTAGAATTGATTATATACACACAATATTATGAAATCCGGGTTGAAATTGAATTATTAATCAAGCTTTTGGGTAGGAAATTAACTCTAGAGGAATTACCATATGCAGAGACTATGAATCTGGGATATTACATGAAGAGAAACAGATTTAATTTTGGGTTTTGGGTGGATAAAATTAATAATGATGTAAAATTAGGGCTTTTGACATTTGATTAAATTCCCTCACCCATACATGAGATTTAATGAGGTTTGATGGTTAAATGATGTTAACGATCATCTATATGTACGTAAAATGTCTTTAAGACTGTTATTTTTAAGTTGGGTAAAGTTTGATGTGAATTGGGTGAACAAAAATGGGCAAAAATGAAGATTTCCTAAGGTAGAAGACGAACTAGGCAAAAGTTATTCGAATGACTGGGGAACGAGTAAGTCGTTCGAACGAGAATCCAATGAGAATTCAGAAAATAGTTCGTTTGAAGATCACTCAAACAAACTCGTTCGAATGAGATACTAGGCACTTCAAACGAGATATCCGAGTTTTAGAAATTTATGGGGCGTGCTGGAATTTGGTGAAAATAATTCGAGAACTACGAACGACTCAAGTATATGTAGGGTAGCCATAGTTATTGAGCTAGTAATATGGGCATAGATGTACATAAGGATCAGAGGGAATCCTTAGTGATATCCATTATAAGCAATGCGATACATTAAAGATAATAGTCGTAATTGGGAGACATAGTGAACATTGTAAGAATGACAACTCGTACAAATCTGGAATATGGAGGTGGTGTGATCCTATTAATTATATGGGTTGTGTGTACCTAATGTATGAATCCTTATGTGTATGGCATACCTACCATACTTTATATCCCGGGCGCTCTTAGGAACGGGACAATCTTATCTTGATGAGCCTTCGATGCGATTTTAAATTGCTACCTCAGGACATAGGTCTGGGAAAGACTTATCTGTGAGTTGATAAGTTTGCAGTCACGTGGGCGCGTAGCCCATGGGTATAGGAACTATTTTGCCTCCATTGTGTGTGATATGTGTTTATGTGATTCCAAAGTGATTCGAAATTCGTAGTCCTTACGTGTGTGATGTACCGGGATTGATAGCAGAGTATGTGTGTACCACAGGTTTAGCCTTTTGGGGTGCTGTTTTAGTGTATATATATATATATATATATATATATATATATATATATATATATATATATATATATATATATATATATATTTATATACATACTTGAGATGATTCTACTGTGCTGCTTAGTAGATGAGAAAGACTACAATATTTAATATTAATCAACAATGTGAGAACTTGAATGATTAATTAGTTATTTGAATCCGATTAAGCTAGTGTTATAATTATAAGATTGCATTATTCGGGTGTTAATAATTGGGTACAATGACTTAGGCATTTCAGTAAAGGACTTGGGCTAAGTTAGATTAGTGGGATAGCGTGACTAGGAGGGGTTAGGAGTCTACGCTAGGCGGGCACATTAGCTGAGAGGTGAGAATCTCAAGTGAGGGCACGAGAAACTAAAATGGATATAATATTTACTGTTTAATGCATTTTAAACACTTCTTGATTTTTAAATTGTTTTCAACTCGGGCTCTGACCCATTTATTGCAAATCTTTTCTCTTGTCAAAATATTTTAGGTGCCTAGCCACATGGACACCATGGATAGGAATTTCATTCATTCGACGAGCTGTAGTTGCTGTGGAAGTTATAAAACTAGGTAGTAGACGCCTATATGATTCTCATTCCTACATATTGAGCTTCTCTATTTCAGTGAGGGAATGTTTTCCCTTTTACTTGTTCAGACAGTCAGAGACTTGTGGATATATTTAGTTATTACTTTCAGTTTTTAATTTACCTTATTGGATTATTGTATGGGGATTTGGGCAGGATATGCTTACTCCTGTCTCATTTATTACATTAGTCATTTTAATTCATACGAGATTTTTTTTGAATGGTGTATGGTTAGTAATTGGATAAATTTTGTTTTATGTTAATTAAGAAATTAAGTTTGACATCAATCTTTTTAAATATTAGGTGGTTAGTGTTAATAATAAAGTTTTTTGAAAGTGTGCATATTATGAACCAACTAGATATTCTGAATTAATTTAATAAAGGACTGATCACTCGGTATTTAATTAGGTAGGGTGTCATAGGTGGTATCAGAGCATCAGGTTCTAGAGTCTTTTAGTATCTGTATGGCTTATTATGCTTTCAACTTAGCATTCTTTGATGTAGAGCCCTATTATTAGGATTATTGCATTCTTGATTATGTGTTTACGTCTTTAGCTATTTGAGATTTGATAATTATGGAGTTATAAGTTCTTTCTCATTTCAGATGCCTCCCAGACATGCGCCTAAGGCTAGAAATGCCCAACCCGAGCCTCAGCCAGCACCAGCTCAGGATACAGTAAATGCTGTCGAGGTTGCTACCATCATTGCTCAGGCAGTTAACGCAGCACTAGTTGTGGTCCAACAGGCCCTGCCATAGGCACCAGCGGTGGTACCATCACTAGCTTAACCGGGTTTGGTCAAACTAGGGTGGTTTTGGGTTTGGTTGAACTGGGTCTACCGGCCGGAGTTGGAAATCTCGACTAGAGATAGGGAGTGAGGTTTCGGGTATAGGGTTTTTGCAGCGAGTTTCAGCTACCCGGGTTAGAGATGGGAGATGGTTTTCGGGTTGGCAAGTGGTTGGTCGCGGGTTGGAGGGCTTGGTCGATTTCGGGTGTAGTTAGCAACGGGTATGGATATGTGACACCCCGCCTAATAAAATACCGGGTGATCAGTCCTATACCAAATTAAAACAGGAATCCCAGTTGGATCATCCTTAGCATCACTGTTGAAAACTTTTTAAAACTTACTAACCACCTAGTATTCCAAAAACTGGTGCCAATTTTAACTTTTTAAATTAAACCAAAACAGTACATGCGGAATATAAAATATAAACCATTCACACAACTGAATGAAAAATAAACTGAATCATAATTACACAACATGCCGAATAAATCACCGGCCACTAAAGAAATAATCCGAATACAAATATTCAACACCTGAATAAATTACACCTGAAAACTGTACCGAGAAGTCTGGGCGACAAGCCCTAAATAAAACTGAAACTGATACAAGATTCCTACTCTAGGAATGATATGCGTCTAATCCAAACTCCTGCTAGCATCCACATATGCTGCAACTCCGTATCCCTAGAATAGAATATCAATCCTGGCGTCCCTGTGGCTGGACACCTAAAAGGTTTTGAAAATAGTTTTATAGCAAGGGTTAGAACCCAAAATATTTTGAAAATATTTAGCAAGTGAATTAACTGCAGTAATTTAAAATGCATGAATGCGCTTCATATTTAAGTTAGTGTCGCACTCCCTTGTGGACATTCTCACCCCTCCACTATTGTGCACACCTACCGGTTACCTTAACCCCACCTAGTTGTACTACCCCGTCCAACTAGTCCTGGAATAACCTTCCCTTGCCATACTACTCTAACCCGAGTATGATGATTCTTTGAATTATAAGCTATTTCACAACCAACTTAATTAATTCCCCGTAAATAGTAACATATAACCGTATCACGGGTTATATAAAGTAAATACATCACCCACTGTATTATTTCCACAAATAATTAACTTAATTAATTTCCCATTAATTAACTGCATATAACTATACCCTGAGTTATATAAAGTAAATACATCACACACTGCATTATCATCTACATATAATATTTACTACAATATTATACGTACCTTTACTAACAACCACACATATATCATACGTATATCCATCCTTCCGAGTTTACCCTTACCGGATGATTCCCTCTAAAATGCTATCTCACTAGGTGTGCTCGCAAAACCTAGTTTCCCCAAGTTAGAATCGCTCACCAACTTGGACTAAAAATAACGAAGTGGAGGCGGTCATATTCCTTCCCTGAAAGTGAGATAAATCTATCACCCATATATACCGGACGCTATGACCTGGGGATATACTCGCCCTACTTCTCAAGCTAGGGGATTCACCCACATCACGCAACCTCCCTTGATAGCATTAGAGTATATAAATTTAAATAAATATCTAATCACTGATATTTAGTATCATGCACAATAAATACACACACACACACACATATATATATATATCTATACTATCACGATACCGTATATATATATATATATATAGATAATATAAACGTCGGCTTTACCGTGCACTCAAAATCCCGTACACTGCCTGTAATTTCCCGAGTCTGTGGCCCGACTCAATGTAGTTAATTTTCTCACTTAATAACTTATCCCCTTACCGAGTCTATGGTCCAACTCTAATATAATTAATTCACACCTTAATTAGTATAATACTCTCCCTGAGTCTATGGTCCGACTCTCCTTAAATTAATTGACACACATTTTAATTTAATACCTCCTCGAGTCTATCGCCCGACTCTAATTAAATTAATTAACAAATTAATTAATCAACCCGAATTCCGAGTCTGTGGTCCGACTCTAATATAATTAATTACCACATTAATTAATAAGTACCCTTCACTAGTCTACAATCCGATCCTGATTATACTAGTTATCCCACCCATTAATTTAATCATACCCGAGTCTACAAACCGACTTTAATTAAATTAATTAACACCTTTATTAATTTAATCCTACCCGAGTCTACAATCCGACTCTTTTTAAATTAATTATCACTCTTATTAATTTAATAACTTGGTGTCACTCAACCATTGTCCCCGGACTCACTTACTTGGCCCGTAACTTGATATTTCCCGAGTCTATGTTCCGACTCCAAATTAATTACTCTCTCTCAATAATTAATTTAATACTTTGGTGTCACATTACCAACATACCCGGACTCACTCACTTGGTCCATTTTTACATCTCATAATTTCTTTCCCACATTTTTCGCCCACAATATGTCGCACATTTATTTCCATAATTTCCCAATTATATTTACCTATAATTACCAACATACCCGGACTCACTCACTTGATCCGTACCTCACTATTTTGGAATAAAGTCTCTCAATTTTATCCATTAAATGCCTCACCTAAATTCATCCTAGTCCCAACTTTCCCCCATAATAGCTAGGAATATTTGTTTCACAATTATTTATCACAATAAATGTATGGAAATTTAACTTCTAAATTAATTTCCCCTTATATCTCACCCAGGCCGAACTGGGCAGAATTTGCCACCATCGATCGATCGATTCCCCCGATCGATCGATCGACCCCTTCGTTACAGGTCTGCCTCCCCCTTGTTTTCCACCATTAACGAACCTCAAGGTTTCTAAACCAGAATTTAAACCTCTAATTACATCATCCCATCATCTAGACATGGTTAATCCACATCCTATCCAATCATAGAGACCATTAAGACAATCAACTTCTCTAATTATCTCATAATTTTCGAAATGGGTCTTACACCATAAAACTTAGTTATCTATTTTAAATCCCGAATTCCGGATTCAATTTCCACTCTTTTATGTTCTGAAATTTTCGTTCAAATCATATATACATACTCAGATATCAATCACCCATCTAAATCTTACTTTGAATCTCATTCAAGTGTTTCAAAAATAAAACTCCAATTTGTACCCATTTACACCCAAAAACGGATTTTCATACACACATCACTATGATATGAATTGATTATCATGCTTATACGAATCAAAACAGTTAACCACTTGCCTCAAAGTGTTTGTAGTGTCTGATACGTTGTTGCCGTCCCTTAATTTGGCTCCAATAACCTCCAATTTGCCTTTTGATTGTTTTCCCCCAAATCCCCTCTCAAACCCTAGGTTTGGAGTTGTGTTGGCTGCTGATTTCCTAATCTCCCATTAGGTTAAAAACCCTTAATCCCGTTTTTCACCAAATGGGCTTAATTAAAGTGGCCCAACTCACCCCGTGTGGGCCCGGCTATGCCCAAAAATACACCGAGACCCAATTACTACCCTCGGGTACTCTTTTCTGACTATCTCGACCCATCCGGAATCAACCGCGCAGTCAGAATTGACATCCGAATTAATTTATAAAAATCCTTATCTCACACCCCATTAAGTCTATACCGACTCCCGGCTGGGATAAGTGCATACCCCGTCATTAATACCCGAAATGACGTAGTTAAATTATTACTATTCACTTAGTAAATAAATTTTCCCAAACATTAACCATTCACTTCCCGATTAATATTTAAATAAATATATTGTCATAATTAATTCAATTAAAATTACAACACACCAGTAATTAAAAAAATCCCGAATTAATTAATTATTAAATGCACAAAAATACGGGGTGCTACATACTTCCCCCCTTACAAAGGAATTTCGTCCTCGAAATTAAGATTAACCTAGTGTTACAATATTCACATACTACTCACTAGTCAAGTGCCTCCAGGCCCGCTATATCTATCCCATCCGCTTCTAACCATACATTACACAAGTATGCATTTAACTTTATCAGGGCGCCCATACACCCTATACCCGTGCTTAACCGCACAAAATTTTGCCTTAATCACCCCGGGTGCCCATACACCCTATCCCCGCACTCAATCGCACGAAATTTACCCGACTATGCTAGTCGTAACCCGTAATATAACTTCGAACCTGTAGTCATATTACATATATATATATATATATATACATATATAATTACTGGCCGGGTACTCAACCCATGCCACGTCCAACTATCTCCCCATAAATACTTATCTCTCAACACAAAAGAATATACGCTTACCCTTATGCTACCAAAGACAACATAATACCGCGCCCTTACTACCACTAGTCCTTGCGCAAAATAAACCCCGAGCTATCTCTCTCTTTGCTCGAAAATCAATTCTACCACCCTGATTCACTTCATTAAACATCGCCACTTACCGGGATAAAATGTTAGAACACAAAACCTCACTATATGCCATCGCACCACGCAATACAACATATATATCCACATATATATAAGCTATACGCCCTCTCCGGTGATACCTAGTACCAACCATACCCTAGTGTCACGGACACCAAAATTTAACTCCACTGGCCACAATAGTTAAATTTCATCGTTATCCACCCGATGTTTAAAAAGTATTATCAACCCTACTCCCATTATTCACGAAAGTAGTCATTCTTCGCATAATTCAACCAATCACTCAGTGTACACCTCCACTCTCCCGTGAAGAACATTAAGGAACTCCGCTACCCTACGGAAAGTTTACCCACATGCTATGGCTGCTACCGCCAACGCACCCACTAAGTTCGACTCGCCTGCGAACTCTAGTAAAATAAGTCTTATTATGACATTCTCTTTGTCACTCAAAAAATATACCCCATCCCTCTAGGGTAAAAATACTTACCTCTATACCCCAGCTGCAACGGCTGGTTCTCGGGTTCCAGAGGAGTTTCTCCCTGCCCGAATGCACCCGCGTCTTGCTTTAGTGGCTGTACATCCAGGACCTCGTCCTGTAGTTGACCCCTACCTCGCTTAAGGTAATATCTCTTCATGTGTCTCGTTTTTCACACAAAGGAAAAACTTTCTAACATGTTCACCCTGCCACTGATCCCTTCCATGCCAACCTTGTTGGAATTCCTGGCCATCCCGCCGATAGCCTCCAGTTCTAGATCGTTTGGCATGATTTCCTTGCCGAAAATCCTGCCCCTGATCTCCCTCAGTCTACTGCTGGGATACCCCACTGGTATTGTTCCCTTCTGCCTCATCCGACTGGCTAATCCTCACTCCCTTCCCGTTTCCTTTCGCGTGGAAGAGATATTCCCAACAATGCCGGAGTGTTGTTTTAATGACATTAGTATAACCTACTAATGCGGAATTATCAATTAAATGTTGTCTGATTCTCCAGACTAACCCATCCATAAACTTTGCTTTCTTTCTCTTTTCCTCGCTTACCTCATCCGGTACCAAATTTTGCCAACGAGTGAATTCTTCCTCGTAATCGGCCACTGAACGGTCTCCCTTTGAGTCACCTAACAAAATTTTCTCCTCATTTTGGTCTCAACCGCTGAAGGAAAAATACTTGCGGTCGAACCGCACCCAAAACTCTGCAGTAGCTAGTGTGTCCCTTTCCTCAACTGTGGTGATCGACTCCCACCACTGTAGCATCGCCCCCACTAACTACAAGTGGTTAGCATTTACTTTCGCACCCCATCGCAATCTCCTATGCGTAGGTGACGCTGGATCCTCTCTTCCTTGACACGCTAGTACTACACCTGAACCCCCTCGCAACTCTGGTGGGTTCCTGCTAAAATAACCTCTCTTTATTGTTTCCACCCCGACGACCCTGTGTGAGTCTGAACATCCGACGCCACTAACACTTGTGGCTGATCCCCTGGAAAGTACCCTGCCGTTGTGACCACCGTTGCTCCAACTGCCTGTGCCACTATTTCAGTGACCTATGCCGCCAAATTCATCCCCGACCGTTGCTACGGTATCTCTTGCTCCTAACGAGCCTCCTTCGTCTCATCTCCCCCTGCTGCCCTAGCTGCTCTCTCTCTCCTGGGCATCATCTGGAATGAGAATCAAATTTTGTATGAGTTCACTCTCAAATATCAATTTCGCGGAAGAACGTATATGCGCATACGTATGAGAATACAACAATCCTATAATAGGGCTCTATATCAAAGATTGTCAAGCAGAAATGTGAAAAGCCGCACAGATCCTAAGGACACTAGAACCTGATGCTCTGATACCATCTGTGACACCCCGCCTAATAAAATACCGGGTGATCAGTCCTATACCAAATTAAAACAGGAATCCCAGTTGGATCATCCTTAGCATCACTGTTGAAAACTTTTTAAAACTTACTAACCACCTAGTATTCCAAAAACTGGTGCCAATTTTAACTTTTTAAATTAAACCAAAACAGTACATGCGGAATATAAAATATAAACCATTCACACAACTGAATGAAAAATAAACTGAATCATAATTACACAACATGCCGAATAAATCACCGGCCACTAAAGAAATAATCCGAATACAAATATTCAACACCTGAATAAATTACACCTGAAAACTGTACCGAGAAGTCTGGGCGACAAGCCCTAAATAAAACTGAAACTGATACAAGATTCCTACTCTAGGAATGAATAAATGATGCGTCTAATCCAAACTCCTGCTAGCATCCACATATGCTGCAACTCCGTATCCCTGGAATAGAATATCAATCCTGGCGTCCATGTGGCTGGACACCTAAAAGGTTTTGAAAATAGTTTTATAGCAAGGGTTAGAACCCAAAATATTTTGAAAATATTTAGCAAGTGAATTAACTGCAGTAATTTAAAATGCATGAATGCGCTTCATATTTAAGTTAGTGTCGCACTCCCTTGTGGACATTCTCACCCCTCCACTATTGTGCACACCTACCGGTTACCTTAACCCCACCAAGTTTTACTACCCCGTCCAACTAGTCCTGGAATAACCTTCCCTTGCCATACTACTCTAACCCGAGTATGATGATTCTTTGAATTATAAGCTATTTCACAACCAACTTAATTAATTCCCCGTAAATAGTAACATATAACCGTATCACGGGTTATATAAAGTAAATACATCACCCACTGTATTATTTCCACAAATAATTAACTTAATTAATTTCCCATTAATTAACTTCATATAACTATACCCTGAGTTATATAAAGTAAATACATCACACACTGCATTATCATCTACATATAATATTTACTACCATATTATACGTACCTTTACTAACAACCACACATATATCATACGTATATCCATCCTTCCGAGTTTACCCTTACCGGATGATTCCCTCTAAAATGCTATCTCACTAGGTGTGCTCGCAAAACCTAGTTTCCCCAAGTTAGATTCGCTCACCAACTTGGACTAAAAATAACGAAGTGGAGGCGGTCATATTCCTTCCCTGAAAGTGAGATAAATCTCTCACCCATATTTACCGGACGCTATCACCTGGGGATATACTCGCCCTACTCCTCAAGCTAGGGGATTCACCCACATCGCGCAACCTCCCTTGATAGCATTAGAGTATATAAATTTAAATAAATATCTAATCACTGATATTTAGTATCACGCACAATAAATACACGTATATATATATATATATATATATATATATATATATAAACGCCGGCTTTACCGTGTACTCAAAATCCCGTACACTGCCTGTAATTTCCCGAGTCTGTGGCCCGACTCAATGTAGTTAATTTTCTCACTTAATAACTTATCCCCTTCCCGAGTCTATGGTCGGACTCTAATATAATTAATTCACACCTTAATTAGTATAATACTCTCCCTGAGTCTATGGTCCGACTCTCCTTAAATTAATTGACACACATTTTAATTTAATACCTCCCCGAGTCTATTGCCCGACTCTAATTAAATTAGTTAACAAATTAATTAATCAACCCAAATTCCGAGTCTGTGGTCCGACTCTAATATAATTAATTACCACATTAATTAATAAGTACCCTTCACTAGTCTACAATCCGATCCTGATTAAACTAATTATCCCACCCATTAATTTAATCATACCCGAGTCTACAAACCGACTTTAATTAAATTAATTAACACCTTTATTAATTTAATCCTACCCGAGTCTACAATCCGACTCTTTTTAAATTAATTATCACTCTTATTAATTTAATAACTTGGTGTCACTCAACCATTGTCCCCGGACTCACTTACTTGGCCCGTAACTTGATATTTCCCGAGTCTATGTTCCGACTCCAAATTAATTACTCTCTCTCAATAATTAATTTAATACTTTGGTGTCACATTACCAACATACCCGGACTCACTCACTTGGTCCATTTTTACATCTCATAATTTCTTTCCCACATTTTTCGCCCACAATATGTCGCACATTTATTTCCATAATTTCCCAATTATATTTACCTATAATTACCAACATACCCGGACTCACTCACTTGATCCGTACCTCACTATTTTGGAATAAAGTCTCTCAATTTTATCCATTAAATGCCTCACCTAAATTCATCCTAGTCCCAACTTTCCCCCATAATAGCTAGGAATATTTGTTTCACAATTATTTATCACAATAAATGTATGGAAATTTAACTTCTAAATTAATTTCCCCTTATATCTCACCCAGGCCGAACTGGGCAGAATTTGCCACCATCGATCGATCGATTCCCCCGATCGATCGATCGACCCCTTCGTTACAGGTCTGCCTCCCCCTTGTTTTCCACCATTAACGAACCTCAAGGTTTCTAAACCAGAATTTAAACCTCTAATTACATCATCCCATCATCTAGACATGGTTAATCCACATCCTATCCAATCATAGAGACCATTAAGACAATCAACTTCTCTAATTATCTCATAATTTTCGAAATGGGTCTTACACCATAAAACTTAGTTATCTATTTTAAATCCCGAATTCCGGATTCAATTTCCACTCTTTTATGTTCTGAAATTTTCGTTCAAATCATATATACATACTCAGATATCAATCACCCATCTAAATCTTACTTTGAATCTCATTCAAGTGTTTCAAAAATAAAACTCCAATTTGTACCCATTTACACCCAAAAACGGATTTTCATACACACATCACTATGATATGAATTGATTATCATGCTTATACGAATCAAAACAGTTAACCACTTGCCTCAAAGTGTTTGTAGTGTCTGATACGTTGTTGCCGTCCCTTAATTTGGCTCCAATAACCTCCAATTTGCCTTTTGATTGTTTTCCCCCAAATCCCCTCTCAAACCCTAGGTTTGGAGTTGTGTTGGCTGCTGATTTCCTAATCTCCCATTAGGTTAAAAACCCTTAATCCCGTTTTTCACCAAATGGGCTTAATTAAAGTGGCCCAACTCACCCCGTGTGGGCCCGGCTATGCCCAAAAATACACCGAGACCCAATTACTACCCTCGGGTACTCTTTTCTGACTATCTCGACCCATCCGGAATCAACCGCGCAGTCAGAATTGACATCCGAATTAATTTATAAAAATCCTTATCTCACACCCCATTAAGTCTATACCGACTCCCGGCTGGGATAAGTGCATACCCCGTCATTAATACCCGAAATGACGTAGTTAAATTATTACTATTCACTTAGTAAATAAATTTTCCCAAACATTAACCATTCACTTCCCGATTAATATTTAAATAAATATATTGTCATAATTAATTCAATTAAAATTACAACACACCAGTAATTAAAAAAATCCTGAATTAATTAATTATTAAATGCACAGAAATACGGGGTGTTACAACGTTGGTTAAGGTTGGGGCTTTCGGGTTGCTGGATGGATTAAGGGGTGTGGACAATTAGTTAATTTGTTTGGTCGTGGGTGTGAGGTGTTTTTTTATGGAGGTTGGTCAGTTAGTGGTGGACGAGGGAGTGGAGGTCTTTGTTATGGAGGAAATATAGTGTGGGTGTAGTTGGAGGTTGAAGATGGGTGTGAGGGGTGGTTGTGTGTGGTGAGTTGTAGGGTAAATTGGTCAAGGTGAGTAAGTTGATTTGGTGTGAGTGTTGTATGGAAGTATAGTGTGAGGGTGAGTTATGTGTGTGTGTTTAATTTCTCCCCTAAAAATAAATATCTAACAAAATCTAATCAAACTAAAAAAATAAATCCTAACAAAATAAAAATAAATACCTAATAAAATTAAAACTAAAGTAAAAAAAATAAACTAATAAAAGTAGAAAAATAAATTCCTAAAAAAATTATCCTAATAAAATAATAACTAAAAATCAAAATAAAACAACACTAAATAAAAAACAAATATGAAAAAAATGCAAATAAATCCTAAAAGTATGAATTCTAAAAATAAATAAAATAAAATCTATTACGTTCCTAATCTATAAAATAAAATTAAAAAAAAATAAAAACTACAAATCAAATAAAAATAACACATAAAGTCCTAAAAATATAATATCTAGTAAAACTAAAAGTAAACTACTAAAAACTAATTATAAAAATAATAAAAGTAAAGTCTAAAATTAAAAACTAATAAAAAGAAAAAATAAAAAGAAATAGAAAATATATTCTAGGAAATTCTAAATAAATAAAAAATAATGCGTAAAAATGAAAAACAAAAGTCTAAAAAAATCTAAAAACTCAAACGAAACACACATGGTGTTCGGGTGAAGGTTTGGGCTAGGTTTAGTCTCGGATTTTGTACGGGACTGGGAAATTAGCTCCATAAATCGCACATTTTCCTTAAAATAAGCATTTGAACTCTGCAAATGACGATCAACCCTGCACATTAAATAATTAAGCATATTGGACCCAATTTTTACTGAGAATTAGCAACTAAAATACGTCTATTCGGGGTATAAAATATACACTTTTGGGTGCTTATCACCCAACGTTGCCTTCCTCCTAATTATTCCAACCAAATCCCTGCGAGGTTCTCAAAATGAGGTTGTTCAATAGAGCATGTGAGCTCTCTCATGCCGTGCCAGACATGGCCCCTCATGATACCAATCAATTTCATAAATATTAAAAAGTATATTTGTTAATTTCAAGGAAAGTCAAATAACATTACATCATAATTCTTGTTACAATACATCATGCTTCAAATGGGATTGATATTTACGGACGGTCCTTTGAGCAACTTTAGTCCTGCTAATAAATCTTAGACTTGGACCTCCCCCTTCACTTGTCCTTTAACTCCTCTAGTTCGTCCTCAGTGATATCATAACCATGGTTTCAATCATCGGTGTTATCTAAATCCTAACAATCAGAGATCCCTGAGGTACTCTCCTCAGTGAGACGTACGACCACAAAAGATGGGGAAGCTCTAGGCCTTTCAGGCATAAAACTTTCTAGGGAGGTGTCAAAGTCCATGATGGAGACGTGGAACACCATTTTTACAGTATTTCACCACTCGTAGGGCATTTCACTTCAAAAATACCTATAGTTTTTGAGAACTCAGGAGAACTACGCTCCACAGCTTGGGTCTGTGGCGCAGAACCTATAGAGGAGGCTATTGTATGAGTGTATTTAGGGTGACCAGGTACGTCCTCAGAATGAACAACCTAAAGAAGTTTGGGGAATCCCCTAGCAATGATACCGAGGTGAGTTTGCTCTAATTTAGCCAAATACTCCAACAACCTCTAGACGTGAGGCTTGTAACTCATCAAAAGAACAAAATTGGGACGTAAAACGAAACCTATTGCAGGTAAACAAATACTTGGTGTCTGTTTGGTCTTATAAATCAAAGGTTTTGACAAAATAAAACCCTAGAACACTAGGAAGCCCCAAAATCCATAAAAATGGAAAATCTTAGGCCAACCAAATCAATGGCCACTTAAAGACGCATAATTCCCCAATCAAAGGACAAATCAACAACAACATCAACAAATCTATGCTCAGAAGTGAATAAATCATTAAAAAAGATCAAATATAAACCTTTCAAGAGAGATGACGTACCTAAAACAAAAACGGAGTTGAAGAAGATCGTCAAATTCTCAAACTTCACCAATATATGAAGGAAAGATGGAAAGGCTTATCAGGAAAAAAAATCTAGATAAAGAACTTGTCATAAATGGACGAATGGAGGATTTTTTTTGGAGAATGAGGGATTTGGGAACGAAGGAATTTTTTCTCTCTCTATAAGCGATCGCGTATGGGAAAGTGGGGTTAGAATGTTTGAAACGGTTTGAAATTAGGGCTTTTATACTTTATAGGTTGTAATCATTGCCCCTATAAAATGAAACACATAACATCATGTCTGGGAAAGCACATTGACGCGATGTAGACTGACACACACTACCCCAAGCATGAGCGCCATAGTTGTGCTAGATGCCATCCTAAGCATATAAAACGTGGTAAGTTCATTTCTAAGAAAAAATGTCCCAAGTAATTCTGCTCGGTGCGCGTCGAGCAGATTCAAAGATGACCATAACTACAAAGGATAACTACATTTTCCAATAAACACTTCCCTCACTCAATTGGCTCAGCACATACCCAGAATACATAATACTTCAAAAAATCTGATGTCTACCTCAATCATGAGCAAAGTCTTGGGGTCTTGTTGAACCATGAATATGGTATGACCCATAAATTAGTTACAAGGGTAAAATGAACTCATTAATCACTCGAATGAGGTCAAGTCAAGTAATAAATAGATCGGCTCAGATATGATCAAGGTCGGCCTTAGACATTATGTTCGTCCTTTTTATCCCAAATAACACATACGCTATTATACTTCCACTACCAATGAATTAGATAGTGGGATAATGTCATCAATACATTCACACATTATAAACAAACGAACATTCTTCCTCACATGTCTGCCCATACTAACTTTACAATTATTCCTCCACTACCTTGTAAATTGGGTATTTGTTTATTCTATAAAGACAAAGCCCATGACATACTCTAGCAGATTAGCTGTATAAATCCATCAACAAACACTCCCACACTCATATTTAAGGAAGCATGGAGTAACCCAGAGAGGGCAAGAAACCAACCAACTATCCTACTGATAGAGAAAGATATTCTCACATTCTTACTATCTGGACAAAGAGATAGAATGATTTTACTACTCTGATACTAGTGCTAAAAGATAACCTATGGATGTAGGCTCATTCTTTAGGGTTGAACCACATAAGCTTGTGTGTAATTCCTCTCATACTTAACTTTGTCTTCATACATCTACATTTTATTATTTATTTATTATTATCTCAGATTGGATTTCAATTAGCTATTACAAAGCCTTGAAACCAATTTTAGACGATAACAATTCCCATGATTTTTATGATAGACTTGATCAATTTATTGATTGATTTTTATGAGGTATCACAAAAAATGTGTTGGAGATTTCACTTGAGTCCAAACTTTATGTTATTTATTTTATGATGGACCTTTATCTTAATGGTGTTCATTATTTTTTTTTTTGCAAAATCGAGATATGATCTTATGTTCTTGGTTAAAACTCTCATCATATTATTAGCCTTTTATGAATAATCTTTTCTTGATTATGAACATTGGACATAGAACTCGAATTTTGGTAAGTGTAATAATATTGGCTATATCTTTTACTTATCAAAAATGGGTCTTCAACTTGTTCTCTTAATGTATAAATTCTATTTCACCGTGTAAAACCCTTTATATGAGATAAGTTGCTAGAAGTTCAATTGTTCTCATTTTCTTTGCAGCTTATTCTCTTTTCCCATATACTATATCTTGCCAGTTTCTTAAAAATATTTATTTGAAAATGCATGATTGGGGATATCACTTTTTCTTGAGTGATAATTTTGTTTTGGTATATACTTGATCTTGTATAGTCTTAATTAGCTTCAAAATTCACTTTTCTTTTTCATCCGATTAGAGTATGTTGTGCTTCTATTGACTTTTATATTGACACAAAATTTCTATTTATGTTGATATCATAGTTCTTAAATTAGGATACAAATTATACATTATACAAATGTTGTTGATCATCACTTGTGTTGGTCATACTTGATAGGATGCTAGATTAAAATGGTTTACATCATACTATATCATATATCCTCAGTGATTGCTAATCCTGATTTACCCATGCTTAACTTTTCGGTATTTCTTATACATATTTCATATATACTTGAATTGACGGGTTCTATCATTTTCTATTTATAATTTTATTAATGATTTGAATTTTAGGATTGGTCTACAAATCGATTTTCACCAATATCTTATATATCCATTGCTCATTACTCGTTGTGCTTCACCTTGTGTTTAGTACATTATGAGTATTTAGTTCAAAAATCTTAATGATAGGTTTTATACACTTGCCTTGCTATATCACTATTAATCTTTTGTTCCTTTATATCATATATTACATAATTCTCATCTCATATTACTCCTTTCACTTACTATGCTCAGTTAGCCTCGTATTACTCCTTTCACTTACTATGCTCAGTTAGCATATTCGTCATATCTTATAACTTATTTACTCGAATTATGTCATATAGTTATGTTCCTTATGTTCGTATTAATGTTTTTCTTGGTCACATCATCTTTCCTAAAAAGAGAGAAAATTGCATCAAAGGAGAAAAGTCTTGATTAAGGATGGATTAGTTTCTGATAAAAGAAATTGAGCTATAAGATATAAAGAGAGAAAATTTGTGTTCTTAGACAATGATAAATGTTAATCACCTTAAGGAGAGTTTAGTAAAGAGATAATAAATTATCAAATTTTGGTGAGATATATTGATACGACGCAAATATTGCGTATTTCACCCGTTAACCTACGCCTTATTAGCCCCCTTGGGTATCTTAATCCCTATACTTATGCTCGTTAACCAGACAACCTCGGATTTCTATGTTAACATGTTTTGCAGGAGTTAATTGAGCTTTTGTAGGTATTTGGATGCTTAGTATGAAGTTCGGACGCTTTCCGGAAATGTTTCGTCGACTTTTGCAGCTTCGGGGGCATTTTAGTAATTTCAGCATTCGGTTTTGAATCCCGAGCTCTTCACGGAAGTTGAAGCCCTCTGATTTCTCTTCGCGTGGCCGCTGACGGTGCATGATTCCGAGTTGTATCGATGGAGTTATGGCATTTTTAGGATGGTTTTTACTTCAAATTCACACTCAAGGTCACATTCAAGGGAATTTTAGTCATTTCATATTTTGGTTTTTTAGCCTAATGTCTTCTTGGATGTTGTATTACTTTGAGTTATCTTCGCGTAGCCTCCGACCGTGCCTTATTCCGAGCTATAACGAAGAAATGGCGGCATTTTCCGTAAAACAGGACAAAGCTGCAGAATTCAGACCTGTAGCTTGCGAATCGATTCGGCCCAAAACCGAATCGATTCGGAATGCTGCAGAATTGCAGAAATAAACTTCCCCTGTTTTCGAATCGATTCGGACCATTTCCGAATCGATTAGGCCCTCCAGATTTTTGGTTTTCTTCCCTTTTATTACAAGTTTGCCATAGGATATTTTGTATATAACACTTTCTCTTCATTTTGAAGACAGATCTCTCCATTTTTAGGTTAGATTTTTTGGTTTTGTAGACTTGGGGGATTTGCCCTACTCCTCTCTTGCACTCTTGTTTTTTAAGTTGTACTTTAAGGTTAATCACATTAATATAGTTTGTATTCATTATATTCTTGCTTTCTAGATTAATTTCATGCTTTGTTAATTAGTTTAGTTATTCATTTCTTGCTTAATTAGTTTATTGCTTTGTTAATTAGTTTCATTCATGTCTAGCCCTTAGATAAATAGGGTCGGGATTGCGTTTCCGCCATTTTCGGGTTTGGACCTCGAAAATTAGATTTTGTGTAAAATTGCGTTTAATTGAAACCGCGTGTATTAAAGTTGGATTGTTATGCGTTTAACTTTATTTGTCACGCAACTTTAGTGTTTATAGCGACAATCCGAATTTAATCCGCGTGTGACCATTTTTCAGTTAAATGTTTTATCTCGCAACTTTGGGTTAAATTCCTTCTTGGGTGATGTTTATGCTTAATTAAAAATGCTCGATTAAATGCTTTGGAGCCTCAATTCTAATTAGTAGTTGTTTCGATCCGTTTGGTAGAATGCGATCCCGATCCTCGCTTTACTTTTGCGTAGTGTAACTTATTCCTTTTCTTTTTCCACCATAACCACCCATCACCTTTTCTTATTTCTTTTACACCCTTTTAATTTCAGAAGTTTTAAAACAATTAAAATCTAAAATTCAATCACTCCCTGTGGATTTCTTACGATACCCGACTTACCGCTATGCTTGCTTGTCAAGTGTAGTTGTAGTTTAGGTTTTTGTATTGAGTAGGTGAAACGAAAACAACGATTAGCGCACCTACGCGACGCTACTTTTCGCGCTCGATCAAAACGGCGCCGTTGCCGGGGAGTGTGTTTTAGATAGTAATTGTTTTATTATTTCGTAGTATTTTTCCTTTTGTATTTGTATTCTTTGTTTTAACCTTTTTTGCAGGATAGCATACTTTGAGCGCTAAGATACTTTGATTCGCGGTTGCTCACTTTCTTGCTCGGATTCTCCATCTACAAACAACGAGGTAATCATGTCCTACTATTATAGTTATAGCGGTCATTCTAATGATTCTTACTTTGGGGATAGTTTTCAAGTTTTCCATTTTCAAGATTTTCTTGAAAATGAAAGACTTGAAAACATTTATCGGAATGAAAATCGTTATTGGGAGCTTGAGTTGGATTCATTATTCGAATCCAATGACGATTCTCATTTCATTACTTTCGAAGACGAGTTTCAACCAAATGAGGAGTCCGAGGCTCTTGAGCCGAGGAAGCCTACTTTGGAAGAAACTTTGCTTCTTTACTCCCAAGGTTTGGAAAGCCTAAATGATGCTGGAATGAGACTTGGTGCACTTTGCGATGAGATGAATTCTTTTCCACAAAACAACGAGGAGGTGGAAACTTGTGTTTCACCTCAATTTTTCAAAGAATTTCTCATCGAATGTGCATCTCTCTCCCCCGAAATTCCATCTCCTTCCGACGATGAGTCGATTGAGATTGAATTTGTTTCATCACCATATACGTTTTCCGTCATTGAACCATTAGAATTACCGGTTGATTCCTATGAGTCGGTAGAAACTTTTAAAACTTCTACACTTTTTGCCGATGAGGACTCTTTACCGGACTTGTTTTCGATGGATCCTATCCCCGTGTGTGCACTAACTCCCATTCCACTTGAAAAATCTTTGGGAGATGAGTCGAATTTTCTTGGATCTCTAGTGTACCTTTCCCCCTTGTTATCCAAATCCCCCATCGTCCGCCCAAAATTTCAAATTGGCGATGGTTCACTTTTTTCACCACCCACATGCCTTCCGTTGTTCAAACGGAATTCTTATTTTCCGGGAGGCATGTTCACTTTGGAGGGTCCACCGTTGATCTTTCAAAGTCAAATCGTTCTTATGGTGGACCCTCAACTATTTAGACTTCTAGTGTATAGTTAGTGTGAAGTCTAAATAGTAGGTTGTAAATAATTAGCTTTTTAATTTTCTTGCTTTCCTATTTTTCTTTCCTTTTAATTTAGTCTAGTGTAATTAGTTAACTTTTTGTTATTTGTTTTTGCTATGCTCGGTACTAACTTGTTTTGTAGATTCCTTTGGACTCGCGCTTATGGAGATCGCTCCAATTTTGGGTAATATCGTTCTTTCCTCTCTTTGTGTTGTGTTCTTAATGCGCATTGAGGACAATGCAACATTTAAGTTAGGGGGTGTAGGATATTCTATCCATTTCATGTGTAGTCCATGGATTTGCTCACATTTAGTTACTAAGTATGCCTTTTTGTGAAAATTTTCAAAAATTTCAAAAACATTTTCTTTCTTTTTTCTCCTTTGTTGGGCATTTTGCCTTGTTTCCAGTGATAAATTTCAATAATTGCCCAATCCAATAGACAACTCAATGATGCATGTTCTCGATTTTAGAAGTTATTGGACGTTAGTCCTCAAATCATTTATATTGTGAATAACTTCATGAATTAAACTTTATCCCATGAGCATATGCACTTTCCTTGTTATATTGATTTGGTTTAAGATTTTTATAGCTCGGTAATCTTTTGTTGCATTGTATATACTTACACCGAGTAAGCTTCGTACCTTTCGTCATTTGTGAGTGTTATACACTATTCTTTCCTCTTTGAAAACATTGAATTCGTTGGTAATCTCTCTATTCTTTCATTTGATCGTTCATTAATTGAGTTCATACTCGAAATGTGTTACTTGATCATGATTTTCATATATTGTTTTGACTCGATAATTGCGTAAACTTTTGGAAATGATCATAGGCCATCTTTGTCATATCACCCATATTGATCTTGACCTCACCCTTATATGTTTACCCTCGTCAAACCCTTTGAGCCTAAATATAGCCTTTCGTTCCATAACCCAAATTCCATGACCAACTCCAAATTGGAGTTTTAAGCCATACATACACCTTACATACCTTTGTTTGGAATGTTACTTGGGATTGAATGTTGTTGTTGTATTGCGGTTGCAATTTTAGGCATATGAGAGTTTGATAAGAAAAGAAAAGAAAGTAGTGAAAAAAGTGAAGAAAAGAGAAAGCAAAAAAGCAATAGAAAACAAAAGAGAAAAATGAGAAAAAGAAGAAAAGAAAAGAAAGAGAAAGTTGTAAATGTTGTGTATAGTGTTCAATAAGCTTTGATTACTCTCCCCGATGATATATCTAATGCTTGTTTTGGAACTTGTTTTCCAATTTTTGATATTGCCCGCATATTTTCCATTATCCCGAGTTTTCATCCCGAACACTTTGAATCTGTACATACATTCCTTCATTTCGTACCCTAGCCTATCCTACATTACAACCCTATTACAAGTCCTATGTGATCTTAGGTTGATGTAATTCAAAAGTTTAAATAGTTTTGATAATCTGTGAAAATACATTTCGCCTCTTTTAGTGTGCAGTATCTTTCATTGAGATTGTAAGTTTTTCATTTCCTATATAGTGTTCCTCATTTGTGACATGTGCGCGGCCTAGTTTCCACTTACATTTACTCTTTATGCCCGCATGTCCCGTGTGTTACCTCCATGTTTCGAGTGAATTCACTTGATGAGTGTAATGCCCGTGAGGATTGAATATATGCTTGCTTTAATGTTTATCCGGTTTATTTAAGTTTTTACCAAATCATATTTTGCATTTTCTCTCCCCCCTCCCACTTTTAAGTTTCAATTCTATGAGGTACATTCAACTTGTTAATAACAACGGACTTTAGCTTGAATTCGTTCAATATGCTAATAACATGTTTGAAATCTTTTTCGTTGTTGTTGAGTTTGTCGCATGTTGGGTTGGGCATATTTTGAGGAAACCATATGATGTTTGTGGGTATCATCCCTGAAAACCCTCACGAGACGACACTCGTCCACTAGGGTAACCTAGGGGTTTAACGGCTTATTGCATATGCTAAATGCAATCGTTCGCCCGCGAAAGTGGCCTTATCTTTTTATTACTTTTTCTTCCCTTTTGGCACTTGTATCCTGCTTTTGGTTTTCTTGTAGTTCTTGTTGTTTCCTATTTCATTGCTAGGGACTAGCAATGTGTAAGTTAGGGGGTGTGATACGACGCAAATATTGTGTATTTCACCCGTTAACCTACGCCTTATTAGCCCCCTTGGGTATCTTAATCCCTATACTTATGCTCGTTAACCAGACAACCTCGGATTTCTATGTTAACATGTTTTGCAGGGGTTAATTGAGCTTTTGTAGGTATTTGGATGCTTAGTATGAAGTTCGGACGCTTTCCGGAAATGTTTCGTCGACTTTTGCAGCTTCGGGGGCATTTTAGTAATTTCATCATTCGGGTTTGAATCCCGAGCTCTTCACGGAAGTTGAAGCCCTATGATTTCTCTTCGCGTGGCCGCTGACGGTGCATGATTCCGAGTTGTATCGATGGAGTTATGGCATTTTTAGGATGGTTTTTACTTCAAATTCACACTCAAGGTCACATTCAAGGGCATTTTAGTCATTTCATATTTTGGTTTTTTAGCCTAATGTCTTCTTGGATGTTGTATTACTTTGAGTTATCTTCGCGTAGCCTCCGACCGTGCCTTATTCCGAGCTATAACGAAGAAATGGCGGCATTTTCCGTAAAACAGGACAAAGCTGCAGAATTCAGACCTGTAGCTTGCGAATCGATTCGGCCCAAAACCGAATCGATTCGGAATGCTGCAGAATTGCAGAAATAAACTTCCCCTGTTTTCGAATCGATTCGGACCATTTCCGAATCGATTAGGCCCTCCAGATTTTTGGTTTTCTTCCCTTTTATTACAAGTTTGCCATAGGATATTTTGTATATAACACTTTCTCTTCATTTTGAAGACAGATCTCTCCATTTTTAGGTTAGATTTTTTGGTTTTGTAGACTTGGGGGATTTGCCCTACTCCTCTCTTGCACTCTTGTTTTTTAAGTTGTACTTTAAGGTTAATCACATTAATATAGTTTGTATTCATTATATTCTTGCTTTCTAGATTAATTTCATGCTTTGTTAATTAGTTTAGTTATTCATTTCTTGCTTAATTAGTTTATTGCTTTGTTAATTAGTTTCATTCATGTCTAGCCCTTAGATAAATAGGGTCGGGATTGCGTTTCCGCCATTTTCGGGTTTGGACCTCGAAAATTAGATTTTGTGTAAAATTGCGTTTAATTGAAACCGCGTGTATTAAAGTTGGATTGTTATGCGTTTAACTTTATTTGTCACGCAACTTTAGTGTTTATAGCGACAATCCGAATTTAATCCGCGTGTGACCATTTTTCAGTTAAATGTTTTATCTCGCAACTTTGGGTTAAATTCCTTCTTGGGTGATGTTTATGCTTAATTAAAAATGCTCGATTAAATGCTTTGGAGCCTTAATTCTAATTAGTAGTTGTTTCGATCCATTTGGTAGAATGCGATCCCGATCCTCGCTTTACTTTTGCGTAGCGTAACTTATTCCTTTTCTTTTTCCACCATAACCACCCATCACCTTTTCTTATTTCTTTTACACCCTTTTATTTTCAGAAGTTTTAAAACAATTAAAATCTAAAATTCAATCACTCCCTGTGGATTTCTTACGATACCCGACTTACCGCTGTGCTTGCTTGTCAAGTGTAGTTGTAGTTTAGGTTTTTGTATTGAGTAGGCGAAACGAAAACAACGATTAGCGCACCTATGCGACGCTACTTTTCGCGCTCGATCATATATATTTGGCATGCTTTTTGACTTAGTTATCTTTGATGTCGTATATATTGTTATCAAACATTCATATCCTACCATAACTTCCATTTCAATTAAATAATGTGATGTATGGGTTTCAATCTTTAGATTATCTTTGCTTAATTCATTTTTTTTACAAATATTTCTTATATTCTTAATGACTCTAGTTCTTGATTATGTTGTCCTTGACTTTGTTAATTCCATGACAAAAAAAGGATAATAATTTTCCTTTAGGAAGAGAAACTCCTTCCTATGGAATAGTGGTTAACAAAATGGGAAAATATTTTCTATGAGGAATAATATTCTTTAAAGGAGATAGACTTACTTGAGGGGAAGAATAATCCATAAGGGAGAGATAATGTCATCATGAGAAAGTATCATTATGTGATATTAGGACATAGTTTATATGAAAATGAAATGATAATAAATAACTTAAGGAATGTAGTTTATATATTGTATCATATTGAGATATTAAATAAACTTGGTATGTGTTCTTTAGTAATTGGATGAACCGAGTTTTTGTTACTATATCTTTTATTCATCTTATTACTCTTGTTCTCTTTTCAACTATTTATGCATTGTTATCTTGATGTCTTTGCTAGTGCTCAGCAGGAAAACAAACTAAAAGACTTATGAATTGTTATTTCATTTCTATCAGTGTATGCCTTTGGTCGGGCGAGTCGTGCCATATGATATATATTTGATTCATTTGTTCGTAATCTTTTATTTTATGTGTTTTGTAATGGAATAGACAAATGAGGGAGATTGTAAGAACACAAGTAAGGTCAAAATCTCCATAGGATTAGATTATCTAATTTTATTCCAAAATATATGTGTGTGTCATTTTCTAAGTTGTCCCAAAAAGCTTTATGTTCAATATAACAAGACCGTACTTCTTCATCTTCATCCGAGAGCTACCTCATGCCATGACCAATGAGAATGACTCTTTGAGATAAAGGTAAAGGAGTTAGAATGGCTTAGATTCACCCTTGTTTTAACATAACTCTAATAGGATTTTCTAAAATTGGAAAATGTGCTAAAACTTGTTCATTAGTTTGTTTGGACAAATTGAACAAATACTCTATGCAATATACTTTTATAATGTAAAACTATGCTCATAAAAATTGCATTTTTACTCTCGTGTATTTTAAGTATGAGTGGTATAGGTTATGGATAAATATACTTGGAGTGTTTGCCCAAATTAGTTTCAAAATGTTGGATGGAAAATACTAGTTCAAATTCCTAGACAAAGGCGCAACCTGCCTCTCCTTAGAGGGTTTGAGGGCTTGTGTCCAAAAGTTTAAAAATGCCTATTATTTTATCTTCTTCCCCATAACAAAATAAGGTTAAGATTTAAAAAAAAAAGTTTTTCATTATCATATCAAGCTAAAGAAATCAGATTTTCTTAAGAGCTAACACCCTATTTATATTTTTGAGATATCCATTGCTATCATTATATTTTAAAGTTATTTGAATTTTGATTACTTCTTCTCAAAACTTGAACAAACATTTTGTAAAAATTATTCTTGAGAAACTTTAAATATTGCTAATATATCAAAAATACTTCTTTTTATCCAGGCTTGGTACTTACGAGACGGTGAAGGTAGATCACTAGAGATCGCTGAGTGTTCTACATTCTCTTGAGGTTAGAGTGTGGAAGTATGATGAAATCTTTATGGACTGATTTACAGGGTCTCGTATGTCACAGTGAGGTCACGATTCCATATTTGTTATCGTGGGAAAGTTTACTAACGTAGCTTATTTCCTTCGACTTAGGACATACTTCACATAGGAGTAGTAAACCAAGTTTTTCATAGCAGAGATTGTGAGTCTACATAGAGTACCACTTGATATCATTTTGATCGGGACAAGATTTTTTATCCCAATTTTGGCACGGTTTTTAGCAGGTGATGAGGACTTAGTTGGGGATAAGTAAAAGTTGATGGCTAGACAAAAAGGATGAACCAGCTATTGGAGCATATGATTCGGGCATGTGTATTGGTCTTTAAGGATAGTTAAGAGAAGAACTTACCTTTGGTGTAGTTTTCTTACATCAATGGTCAGCAGGAAATCGTTGGCATGGAACCATATATGTTACTATATTGGAGAACATGTCGCTCTCCTAAATGCTGAATAGTGGTAGGAAGAACATGGTACTTGGGCTAGATTTTATGCAGGTTATCTCAGAGAAGGTGGAGCTTATCAATAACAGGGTGAGGACTAGATAGAGTAGGCAGAAGAGTTATGCGGATAGCAAGAAGAGATGCATCAATTTTTTAGTTGAGTATAAAGGTTGATCAAGGTGTCTCCTATAAAGGGAGTGTTGTGATTTGGGAATAAAAAAAAAGGGAAGTTATCACCTCGATATGTTGACCTTTCACTATCATTGATCGAGTGGGATCGATTTCTTATAATGTAGCTTTACTTAATCGTCTCTAGAAGGTTCAGAATGTGTTCCACATCTCTATTTTGCATAGATTCGTTAAAGATGACATGGTGTATTAACATATTGATATTGTTAAGTTAGAGCTTCAACCCGATGCAAGATACAAGGAGAGACCATTCCTTATTATGGATCTTAGGGAGCATATACTTTGTTCTAAAGACATTTAATTGGTGCATATTTAGTGGGGGAATCATAATGAGGCAGAGTCCAAGTGGGTGCGAGAGAGTGACATGTGAGAGAAATACCCATAAGTTTTCTAGGCAGGTCCGTATCAAATTTCGAGGAAGAAATTCCATTATTAGGGGGAAGAATGTTATACCTCATCTTTTTGTAAAATTAATATGAATTATTTAATGTGGATTATTATTACTTGTGTGCATGGTAGTTGTGTTTGCATGATAATTGTGGAAATTATTGTGATCTTTAATTTGTGTGTTATACTAAATTTAATAGGAAAATTTTAATTATGTGTATGACTTGTAATTTAATAATAACTTTGTGATTTATTTTTTCGTTGCGACTTAGTACCGTTGGACTGTCTAGGGTATATAGAGGCTGAGAGTGGTGTTTTTAGTATGCCGATTTGGGTAATAGTAGTGGGTACCTCTTGGTCTATTGGTAGTATATGGGTAGTGTTTTAGGATAATTTAGAGGTATTAAGTTAGGCCTATAGCAAACCTATGGTATTAAGGGTTTAGAAAGAGACTTGATCCTCATTAATCACATATTTAAAACATAAGACAAAGCCTTAGCAGTAAAGGATACTTTTGGAGGACAAGATGATCACAAAGAGGACTTAATGAATCATTCGATCTTCCAATTTTAGGAAAAGAATAACTTGATTTACTATGTATTATATGTAACTTGTTTATAATTTACTCCTATATTAAATTATATTGGGATTAGTCATATGATAGGTTGATATGTCATGTATATTCATAGTTTACCTTATTTTTAATGTTATTAAATGATTAGGACTATTTTGATGTGTTATAAGACTAATTTACTATGATGAATAATGTGATTAGGATTGGACTTTGATGATTTGAATCTATTTAAATGATTAAATTTGTAATTAAGATGAAGCTTACCTATTGCAAGTAAAGATTTAAATATTTTTTTTATGAAACTAACTTAGTAAATGGTTATATAATCTTAGAAACATGTATATAAACCATTAGAGATGATATTGAGATTATTTTGGATAGATTATAGGGTTGAAAAAACCATTATTATGATCTATTTTGTTAAGTTGTCGATTTGGTATGGACTAATGATGTATTATGATTCCATTTTGGGTTGGACTGTTGGTGAAGCACCCTATATCTTTGACTCATTTGAGTCTGAATTATATAGGAACTCATCTAGTTTAGAAATAGTGACAAATGTGTGTCTATCGCTAGTTGAACCAAAAAGCCTCAGAACTTTCATAGCTTCAATGATAATTTCTCTATAAGTTCTTGATGTTATATCACATACACCACACACTAGAACTGTATACATATAGTGTCTTATTCATGTAATGCCCTTGAGTGAGTTAAATCCCCTTAATAAGATTTTTAAATAATTTTTGGGATTTAATTAATATTTTCTAAGAATTTTAAAATAATTTTTGGAAATTCTAATTGGCACTTAATAAATTTCTTGGGTTGATTTATAAATATATTTTATGCCTTAAATATGTCTTGGGTAGAAACCAAAAGCAGCAGAAACATTTGTGGGTGAAACTAGAATTTTTTAGAACTTAAAAACACGCGTTTGAGAGCTGATCTTGAGCCTACACGTGTTTCACACACTACAGGACGATTTGTGTTTCTTATAACTCACATACCTGTTAATTATTTTGGACCTTTGGATCCTCTTAATCTACAGTCTGCATGTGTTTGGAATCAGTCCAAGCGATCTGATTTTAACCAATCAGAGTTGGCCTTTGCACCGCTTTCTGTGAACCCTTAGATTTGCATCGTTTTAATTTCCATTAATCTTAGCCATTGAAATTGAACCATCATTCCAGATCATTTAAACACCAGTATAAATAGATGCCTTGGGTGAGGCAATTAGAGACTTTTTGAGATTTCCTCGTCTGAGATAAAAAGGAGAGAAGAGAGAGAAAGATTAGAGAGAGAAATAGAAACCCCAATCCAAACTTCGTCAAACCCTGAACTAAAAATACATGTCTGAGAGTTTTAAACCGAGTGTTTAAGATCGTGTTTTGAGAAGTTATCCTCTTTTGTTCTTGATCATCCTTCCAACTTAGTCACATTGGTAGATTTTTCAGTTTCTCTACATAGAAACTAGAGATCTCGTCTATGTTATACAAATAACATATATAGTTTACTGTCTTGATTTCTTATTTCGAGAAATCTTGTTTGTTGGTTATTTTAAAAGTGATTTTATGTTTTCAAACCCTAAACCAACAATTTTCATTTTGATTTCATTTTACTCAAGCTATTAGACTAAGATCTAGTTTTGAGATCTTGATTGGGGATTGCACTTTCTATATAATATTTTTTTCAAAACAAGAAAGTGATAGGATCTTGGATATTTCGCAACAAGATTCCCTTTTGATCTGCGGTTATTTTGAAAGGTCTAAAAGTTTGATTTAGTTTTGACTAAACTGATTTTAGAATATCTTGCATATTGAGTGACTCTGTAATTTGTTAAATAATTCTCTCTGTATTAAGTGTGAGTGTGTTGCATGCATATGTTAGAGAGAACATCACCACTACACTTTCACTCTACCACACTTAAAGTATTGGTTGTATGATCTTGAACTTGTTTGAGTCGATGTAAAGACTGAAATCAAGTAAAGTTACGAAGATGGAGAGAACATCAACAATAAAAACCTTCAGATAAGTCAGATCTAACCCAGAGGAGTTGGTAACGATTCTGAACTTAGTTTAGGTGTGTTTGTGTGGTGTTATTGTTAAATAGCTTGTAATTTGTTATTCTGATTTTAGTGGATTTTCTTTTTGTGACGTAGAGGCCACTGTGGATGTTCCCCAATTGGGTGGGGTTTTACCACGTTAAAAATTATTTGTGCACTTCCTCATTTTCTCATCACCTTCTTCCTAGCTGTGCTGATTTAATAGTTTAAGTTTTATTTTTCAAAACTGGTTAATACTAGATCTAAAATAACTCGTTCAAACTATTTTGATAATATTTTTAAACACATATTGTGTTAAGTTTTGTTTTGATTAAAAGAGTTTCTTCAATAAATATTTCGGAGCCATTTTAACCTCATATTAAACTTCTTAAGTGGCATTTTTCAATTGGTATCAGAGCTTTGCTGTTTTAAAATCTTTTAGATCCTGTGTTTCTGAAATTGGTTTTTTCAAAACAAAAGTATGGACGAGAAATTTGAGAGACTAGGTAACCTGTCCAGACCCCCTCTCTTTGATGGAACCAATTTTCCTTATTGTAAGGTAAGTATGATTGCTTTCATTCAAGGAACTCTGGGAGATGAAGTCTGGGAAGTTATAGAAAATGGCTACACTTTTCCTACTAAACCAGCAGTTAAAGGAAGTCTTGTGAGAATCAGGAAGTTACTAAGTGAATTCGCTAAAGATGTGAAATAAACTTCACTATGTAACAATAAAGGCAAGAATGTCATATTTATGTCTATTAATGAACATGAGTTCAAGAGGATCTCATCTTGCACTACTTATAACGAAGGGTGGGATACTCTTGTAACTGCACATGAGGGTGATACGAGAGTTAACACTGCTAAAACTCAAATGCTTATCCAACAGTATAACTTTATGGTCATGTCTAAGACTGAATCCTTTGATGATTTCTACATTAGGTTAACTGACATTGTAACTAAGTTTCATGCAAACGGTATAACATATGATAGGAAAGAGATTGTTTCAAAAATTCTAAGATCACTTCCACAGATGTTTGATAATAAAAGAATGCCATTGAGGAAATGGATAATCAAAATATTACCCTAGAACTCATCAGTAGTAAACTAAGAACTGTGGAAATGGAACTTGAATTCAAGAAATAATTGATCCAGACCAATAAAAAATAGGGTATTTTTAATCTTGTTTTTCCATCTAAGTTAATCAAACCTGACTTTGACCTTGACTCTGATGAGGACTGTGACTTGGATAACTTGGATAATCAGATTGCTCTTATGTCTAAGTAATTTAAAAAGATTGTAAACTTTAGAAAAAAAAGTTTCTTGTAGACAAGGTAAACCTAATTACTCTAACACTTTTAATAATAGACCTCATGAGAGAAGACTTGACAAATAAAAGACTGATGATCACAAGAGACCTCCAAAAGACCTTAAAAATGTTGAATGTTATAGATGTGGAAAATTAGGACACATGGTTAGTGACTATAGGGTTAACTTAGACAAAAACCCCAAACATAATAGGGCTCAACTATGCAAGACTCGGAATGACTCAAGTGACTCTGAAAATGATGAACCTGAGTCATCTAAATTTTATGACCCTTGCATGTCATTCTTTGTAAAGATAATCTACAATGATGATGAGGAAATTGATCATATGATAAATGATTTTGCTTCAACTGATATCTCTACCTTAATGCTTGAGAATGATTGTAGTACTGAAAATCGTGTGTATGTGAGTCAAAGTGAACGCCTTATTGATGATGCCAATGGGTGTGTGAGTCCTAAAATTGAATCAATTGGGGACACAACACATATCTCACTTAGTGACTTAGATAATGAGGATCTTCCTAACATTCACACACTTTACACTAAAACACTCAAGAAAACTCTAGACTAGAGAAGCTTGTCAAAGATCTTTCTAAGAAATTAGAGTCCTTAAACCAAATAGTTAAACAAAATGCTGAAGAGTATACATCTCAAAGTTTAACTCATGATGAGGAAATAAAGGTTTTTGAACAAAGAGTGAAAGACTTTATTGATTCTAATAATGTTTTGGAAAAGAAGTATAAAGGATCGTTATTAGAATCGGAACAAACAAAATAAAAGGCTTCAATAATCTTCAAAAAATTCTCAAAATTTGAAAGCAATTCTAATTGTTTTAAGGACTGTGTTCCTGATAGCAAGACTAATTCTGGTGACAGATCTGGAATAGGCTTTTGCACCAAAAATTTCAAGCAACCCAAACCTTTTGAAACCATAAAGTTTGTTACTGGTGGAAAAAGACCTATGGAAATTTGTCCGGACTTTCAATCTTTGAAAAATGATTTTGATAAAAATCATCAGCAGTTAAACCTTAGTGAGATAAGTACCTCTAATAATAATGTTCAACTTAAAGCCAAGTACATTTGTCCTCCCATTAGAAAGAGTGAGACCTCTTTTCAAACTGTTCCCTCTAGAAATAATACCAAAAGTCATAATTTAGGGAAACCTATGTTCAACAACTTTCCTAAAGACTTAACTTCTATGAGAAATCTTTATTGCTTATACTGTGATGTTTACGGACACTACTTAGATGGTTGCTATTCCAAACGCATATACCAAACTACCTATCCCTCCTTTACCTATAAGAATTTTAACTATTCTAAGAGAATTCGTAACAATTATATCCTTCCTAAACCACCAGATAGAAACTCTAACTATCAAAAGAGAAAGACAAGATCTAATACTAAAAGACAATCACCAAGAAATAATCCTAGAGTATTTTCTCGACCAAATTCTTAAAATGTTTATAACAACAATAAAATTGCGCAAAATCTGTATAGACAAAAATCTGAAGCTCGCAAGTATTATCAAATACGAGCTAATAAGCGCAAATTGAAAACTAGAGCCATTTGGGTAAGAAATGATGATCTAGTACCCTATATGACATGTAACATAGTGATCAGCGCTTTGAAAGCTGAACACACCATGTTTGGATGGTATTTAGACTTTGTATGTTCTAAGCATATGACCGGGGATGAATCCAAACTCTCAAACAAAACTAACTTCTCTAGAGGCAAAGTCTTATTTGGGGATGGTGTTTCATCCCAGATCGTTGGCAAAGGAACACTCAAAGAAGAAGGATTATCCGTTCTTGAAGATGTTTTATTAGTAAAAGGTCTTAAGGCTAATCTACTAAGTATTTCACAATTTTGTGACTCCAATCATACTGTCACCACAATTACAAAATTTCAAATGAAAATGGTGGGTGCATAATTATAGGACTCTATACTCTAGATACATGTTACACAATCAATCCAAGTACAAAGGTCTGTAACATTTCCATAATGGATGACAATGAATTATGGCATAACATAATGGGTCACATAAATTATGACAGCCTTAGTAAATTATCCTCTTAGGAAATTGTAAGAGGTATTCCTAAAATAAAACATATTTCCAACATTGTCTGTGGTCCTTGTCAAGATGGAAAAATAGTTAATGCATCTCATAAAAGAGTTAAAGACATTATATCCTATAAACCTTTACAACTCATCCATATGGACCTAATGGGTGCTTATTGTACTATTAGTCTTTGTGGCAATAGTTATATTATTGTTATGGTTGATGACTACACTAGATTTACTTGGGTTACTTTTCTAAAGCAAAAGTCTGAAACTTTTAGAGCGTTTCTGAAAATCTTACTTCGTATTAAAAATGAAAAGGACTCCCAAGTAGATATAATCCGGAGTGATAGAGGAGGTGAAATCATAGATTCAGGTGTCATTGAATATTATTACTATAATGGTTACAAACATGAGTTTAGTGCTCCCAATACACCCCAACAAAATAGGATAGCCGAGCGTAAGAATAGAACTATTCAGTAAATGGCAAGAGTTTTGAGACATGCCAAAGATTTACCTAAATACTTTTGGGTTGAATCAGTTCATACTGCATGTCACATTATCAATAGAGTCTACCTTAGGAAGAATTCTAAACATACCCCTATGAACTTTGGTATGGTAAGAAGTCAAATCTTAAATATCTTAGGATATTTGGTAGTACATGTTATGTCTGTAGAGACAGAGAACATTTATCTAAGTTTGAAATAAGCGGAGATAAATCTATATTTTTTGGTTATTTAACCAACAGTAGAGCCTACCGAATTTACAACTTACGTACTAAGACCATGATGGAATCCATTAATGTGATTATAAATGACACTTTTGTAGAAAGTAAAATTACTAGACCAGCTATTGTGGATGAGTTTGAAAGCCTTTTAAATTATAACTCTCCTGAAATAACTGAGTCTTTACAAACAGAGACCCCTGAAGTGCCTAACTAGGTTTTTAAAGACCAACCCATAGATAATCCTATGAAACCTATTCGTACAAGATCCCAACTTCGCAACATTGCTCATTTTTCATATTTTTTGTCTCTTATTGAGCCCAAAAATATAAAGGAACACTCGAATTACCCCTTATGGATTACTACGATGCAAGAGGAACTTCTTCAATTTGTCATTCATGATGTTTGGTATCTTGCACTCAGGCCTGAAAATAAAAGGGTTATTGGCACACGTTGGATTTTTAAAAACAAGACTGATGAGTCTGGGATGATCATTAGAAATAAAGCTAGATTAGTTGCCCAGGCCTACTCTCAGATTGAAGGAATAGATTTCGAGGAAACATTTTCTCTTGTTACTCGATTCGAATCTATTCGTTTACTTTTTACTATAGCATGTCATTTACATTTCACATTTTACCAAATGAATGTAAAGTCTGCCTTCCTTAACGGAATTTTAATTAAGGATAACTATGTTGAACAACCCAATGGGTTTATTGACCCTCATCATCCTAATCATGTTTATCATCTTAAGAAAGATCTTTATGGGTTAAAACAAGCTCCTAGAGCTTGGTATGAGCGTCTATCCACCTTTCTTTTAGATAATGGATTTAGGAGAGGAGGAAATGAACAAACCTTGTTTGTCAAATATTTTGACAACAACATTACTATTGCTCAAGTATATGTTGACGATATCATTTTTGGATCCACCTCCCCTTCAGAAGCCAAGTCTTTCTCAAACATTATGCACATAAAATTCCAAATGTTGCTTATGGGGGAGTTAAAAAATTTCTTAGGTCTTCAAGTTAAACAAAAGTCATAAGGTTTATTTGTTTCGCAATCTAAATATGCATTAGAGATTGTAAAAAAGTTTGTCCTAGATACTGCTAAGGAAGCTAGAACGCCTATGAGTACCTTTGTCAAACTCTCCAAAGATGAAAATGGTAAATCCATTGATTCTACTTTATACCGTAGTATGATAGGAAGTTTGCTCTACCTAACTGCCTCGTGCCCTGATATCATGTACTTTTTGTATCTGCGCCCATTATCAGAATAATCCCAAAGAGAGCCATTTATTATGTGTAAAGAAAATAATTAAATACATAAAAGGCACTCACAATTAAGGGTTGTGGTACACTAATGACACATCGAGCACTATAGTTGGATACACTGATGTTGATTGGGTTGGGTGTTCCTAAAATAGTAAAAGTACTTATGGCGCATATTACTACATCGGTAACAACTTGGTTGGTTGGAACAGCAAAAAACAGAATTGCACTTCATTATCCACTAAAGAATATGAATATAACGCAGTTGGAAGTTGTTGTGCCCAATTATTATGGCTGCAATTAATGCTGAGAGATTACGGTACAAATGAAGTAAAACTACATCTCTATTGAGATAATCAAAGTGCAATCAACATCTTAAAAAATCCAGTTCAACATTCTCGCACTAAACATATTAAAATTCGATATCACTTCTTACGAGAATTAGTTTAATCAAAAGAACTAGAGATTAATTACCTACCTACTGATCTACAATTGGCCGATTTGCTTACAAAACCTTTGAACTTTAAGCGTTTTCAATCTTTACGCAAATCAATTGGCATGGTTTTAGCTGAATAATTATTTTGCTAATTCTTTTACTTAATCTGTATTACTGCCAGATTTTCACATGCTAATAATCAATCTCTGAGGATGTAAGGCATGGATGTTAGTATAATGACACATTTATGTAGGAGATTCATGTGAATTGTATTTGTTCATTCAAGTTACTGCTTATCTACCTGTTTATAACTCTCCTTATTTGTTTCTTGCTACCCTTTGTCCATTTGAGACAAAATGGGAGAGAAATTTTGAGTCCACTTGGACACTCTTGTACATTCTCATCTACTGAACTTGATCTTAGGTATCTTATTGCAGATTTCAGTGCCTCCTTATTGCATCATATTTTGATAGGGTAATGGTTTGTACATAGTTGAGTTATGTAATTTTTCCATTTCTAGGAGATTGGGTAGATAGATTTTTTATACAAATAGGATTTTCTTATTTCTTTTTGTGTCCCTAAGAATCCTAGATGACTCAAAGGAGATTTTGTCTTATATTTCCAAAGGGGGATATTGAAGCACCTTATATCATTGACTCATTTGAGTCTGAATTATATAGAAGCTCATCTAGATTGGAAATAGTAACAAAATTGTGTTTATCCCTAATTGAACAAAAAATCCTCATAACTTTCATAGCTTCATTGATAATTCCTATACAAGTTCTTGATGCTATATCACATACACCACACACTAGGACTGCACACATATAGTGTCAAATTCATGCAATGACCTTCTGTGAGTTAAATTCCCTTAATATGATTTTTAAATAATTTTTGTGATTTAATTAATATTTTCTACGAATTTCAAAATAATTTGTGGAAATTAAAATTGGAACTTAATAAAGTTCTTGGGTTGATTTATAAATATATTTTATGGCTTAAATCTGTCTTGGGTAGAAACTAAAAGCGTCAAAAACATTTGTGGGTGGAACTGGAATTTTTTAGAGCTTAAAAGCACGCGTTTGAGAGTTGATCTAGAGCCTACACGTGTTGCACACACAACGGGTCAATTTGTGTTTCTTATCACTCATATACCTGTTACTTATTCTGGACCTTTGGATCATCTTAATCTATGGTCTGTATGTGTTTGAAATCAATCCAAGTGATCTGATTTTAACCAATCAGAGTTGGCCTTTTCACCGCTTTCTGTGAACCCTTAGGTTTGCATCGTTTTAACTTCCGTTAATCTCAGCCCTTGATATTAAACCATCGTTCCAGATCCTTCGAACACCAGTATAAATAGATGCCTTGGGTGAGGCAATTAGAGACTTTTTGATCTTTCCTCGTCTAAGATAAAAAAGAGAGAAGAGAGAGAAAGGTTAGAGAGAGAAATAGAAACCCTAATCAAAACTTCATCAAACCATAAACCAAAAATACTTTTCGGAGAGTTTTAAACCTGAGTGTTTAAGATCGTATTTTGAGAATTTATCCTCTCTTGTTCTTGATCATCCTTCCAACTTAGTCATGTTGGTAGAGTTTTCAGTTTCTCTATATAGAAACTAGAGATCTCGTCTCTGTGATACAAATCACATAGATAGTTTACTGTCTTGATTTCTTATTTTGAGAAATCTTGTTTGTTTGTTATTTTAAAACTGATTTTATGTTTTCAAACCCTAAACCAACAATTTTCATTCTGATTTCATTTTACTCAAGCTATGAGACTAAGATCTAGTTTTGAGATCTTGATTGGGGATTGCACTTTCTATATAATATTTTTTTGAAAACAATAAAGTGTTATGATCTTGGATATTTTGCAACAAGATTCCCTCTTGATCTGCGGTTATTTTGAAAGGTCTAAAAGTCTGATTTAGTTTTGATTAAGCTGATTTTAGAATATCTTGCATATCTAGTGATTATGTAATTTGTTAAATCATTATGTTTGTATCAAGTGTGAGTACGTTGCATGCATATGTTAGAGAGCACATCACCACTACACTTTCACTCTACCACACTTAAAGTGTTGGTTGTATGATCTTGAACTTGTTTGAGCCGACGTAAATACTGGAATCAAGTAAAGTTACGACGCTGTAGAGAACATCAACAATAACAACCTTCAGAGAAGTCAGATCTAATCCAAAGGAGTTGGTAACGATTCTGAACTTAGTTTAGGTGTGTTTTTGTGGTGTTATTGTTAAATAGCTTGTAATTTGTTACTCTGATTTTAGTGGATTTTCGTTTTGTGACGTAGAGGTCACCGTGGATGTTTCCCCAATTGGGTGGGGTTTTACCCCGTTAAAAATTACTTGTGCACTTCCTCATTTTCTCATCACCTACTTCCTAGCTGTGATGATTTAATAGTTTAAGTTTTATTTTTCAAAATTGGTTAATACTAGATCTGAAATAACTCATTTAAACTCATTCAAACGATTTTGATAATCTTTTTAAACACATCTTGTGTTAAGTTTTGTTTTGATTAAAAGAGTTTCTTCAACAAACAGTTCGGATCCATTTTAACAATTTAACCTTGTATTAAACATCTTAAGTGGAATTTTTCAGTTGGAACCTGATAATGCGGGAAAAATGTTTGCAACCGTACCACCCCGGGCCACCGTCAAGCCCCTAATAGCTGCGATCGTGGGCTTATGCAGTAAGGTGACTTATTGTGATTTTTGTTAAGATTTTAACATATTTACTTAGGGTTAGACCTAGAATGCTTCCAATGGTTTTTAAATAGTTAATATAAGTTTTGATCCAAAATGTATTTTTGGAGGTTTTGGTTTTTGAATTGAGGTCATATCTGGGACACGTATAGTTTAATGTGTACGGTTAAGATGGTAAACCGTATTTGTATATACGTATTGGTGAATATATTATTAATATTATATTTTAGGAAATACAATGGGTGTGTGTGTTTGTATTCGTGGGGAGCCTATCGATTAGGATTTGATGGGATTTTTTTGCAGGATTGGGTACTACACCCTTGGCTGATGATGCAAGATATTTTTAGGTCTATATCCTAATCCAACATGTTGTTGGTCAACTATCTCTCTAGTGGAAGATAAATTAGGCTTGCTCGATCCGGTAGTCTTGGTATGTGATAACAAGGTGGTGTGATGTCGTCGTGATTTCCCCTTTTAAGTATGGACGTTTCTACAATCCATTAGGAGTGGGACCTCTAATGGATTGACGTGATAGAGACACGAGAGGTCCCCAAATGTTAGAGTCTTCATGCGATACTTATATACACGTAGCTAGTCTGACGATGAACGTATGTAGGATTTATTATTCTTAGTGCATAGTTATAGTTACATTATTATGTTGTTCCTTAGAGTGATATCATCAAGATTACTTGTTAGTCTTGGGACTAAGATTTAAAAATTGTAGCTATGTATAATGTATTTGGAAATTTATCTAAGATATACCTTAGGACAGGTGGAGTGAGGTATTTTGGATGTGAGTACTTACGGGACAACATGAGACATAAATGACTCGAATTTAATAATGTTCAATAAAAATAAGTTATTTATTGCAAACTTCTTTATTTATGGGCCCATGGTGGGGTCTAAGGTTTTTTATTCAATAAGTGACGAGATTAATTATTTATTGATTCAATTTTGGAGACTCTTATTTATTATCTGAGAGTATCCACGTCATTTATATTACTGTTATGAATTGTTTATTAATTTATCATTGGTGACAAGAATGGTATAAATTTTATGATGTCCCATATCTTCAGCATTGAGGTTTGGCCACCTAATATATAGTAAATTGGAGATGTTGATGTTGGTATCAAATCATCCCAGATTCTAGTGTCCTAGGTTTCTTGGGATTTTTCTTACATTTTGCATTGCCTTCTTTGATATTAGAAACCTATTGCTAGCTTCTTTTGTATGATTTATTCATGATCGTTAGCCTTTACAAATTTCTAGGTTTTTTATCGAATGGAAACACTTAAGGTAGGAGAGTTTGGACAGTTTCAATCAGGGATACAAATCGGGAGACTCAACCGAATGAACATGCACCACCACTAACACTCATTGACATGGTTTCCATCATTTCTCAGGTAGTCACAACTGATGTGACTCTTACAGTTCATCACCTTTAGAATCCCCATTATCCAAAACCATAGGTGGTTGTACCTCCTCCACCGCACACTACTACTTAGGAAGGAGTACATAGGGCCTTTGCTAAGGATAACCCTCAGAGAAATATTGAATAAATAGAGGTGGTTTTATCCCATTTTTATACTATGTTGTGCTCAAATTAGTTTTTTAAAAACCCTACCCCAACAACATGACATTCTCACATGTTTTTAGGGTTTTCTAGTGCATCCTTAATGAATATAGTTTATTAACAGGTAAATTTACTAAACATGATAATTTAACAAATCAAGGTTGAGTTTATCTAGGGTGGTTACGGTACAGTATTTACCCTGTACATTTGGTCCATAACTTTTTATGTTCATTTGATACCTTTTTATTATTAGAAATTGATATTAAAAGATTCAAAATTATTTGAAACTTTATGGCTGGTTTTTGTTTAGACATTTAAAAAAATGATTTACCAAAATTAACGTCTAAAAACTGATTTAATATGCCAAAAAACCTATAGTATATTTTAATATATATCACTATTTGGACTGAATAGGACAAATGTGGGTAGTAATTTGTTTTATTTTTAAAAAGTATATAAGTTCTTATAGTTAAGAACACATATTTATTTATTTGCTTTTGTTGGGATTTTCTTTAAAAATTCTTTCTCGATGATCTTAGATTCACCAAGTTTTAGATTTTAGAAATAAAGAAAAGTTTGAGAGTTAAAGAACTTTATCTATGGTTTATTCACCATATATACCTTTGCGGATCTTGTAGGCGATCCATCAGTCGATATGATAGTTGATGAAAAGGATGAATAAGTTAATGAACCAATATAGATTTTCTGGTATATGATTTGAAAAAGTATGTGCCTAAGGATCTAAGTCAAATTACTGAATTTCTTAATTAGTTACGCCTCAATGAAAAAACTCCTATATTTAATTTTACCGAATAAAAGTAATTAAGTTCAATTAGAATGTGGGTGATGAAATAAATAATGTGAAAAAACAGTCACGCATAAAACACAAGATTTAAAGTGGAAAAGTGTAAACCCTCACGGGAAAAACCATTATCGCACATAGCCTAATATATCGACTAGTACTGAATAGTGTTTTACAGGATTTATAGATAGACAAATATAATTACTTCCAAGACAATAATTGCTTGATATAATTATTAATCCATGCGCTCTTCTACAATATATATGCTCGTACTAGGAATCAACTGCTCCACATCGGATCTAGCTAGCACAATCTTCAGGCCTCGGTACCCATCGATACGTGACTAATGCAATCTACCCACGTGTTGAACACCTGTTATCCAATCTGAACGATTACTTGTGCTAAAATATTCTTCAGATAGAAGACCTTCGAGGATTTGTAAACCAAAATCTTATTTCGAAAGCATGGAAGATAAGAATAGACTCTCACAAAAAACTCTCTAAAAGAAAATTACAATTTTGTAAAAATTGGGATGCCTCCACTCAGTATTCATTCTTCGTAACTCTTTATATACATCAAGTGTTTGATAATTAATAAAACAGGTTTCCTGAGAAAAAGCGGCCCTCGTTCGAATCAAGAAATCCCTCATTCGAGCAATATATTGTACCAAGGTACCTTGCGTGATCTTACTATCTTACAAGGAATTATGGAAGTACCTCGTGCGAAACTATTTTCTCAAGAGGGGACCTCGCGTGAAGTCAGTTTTATATGAGGTCTTTGAGAAGAAAATAAGTTCTCTCGTGTGAAGGGATCTATTATTTGAATGACAGTCCGAATTTCCAAACCTTTTGTAAAAATACAGATTAGAAAAAATAAATCTTTTCCTTTGTATAAAAATGGTTTTATCTTGTGAGTCTTTACTTAAAAAATAAACTTAAGAAAATACAAAATCGTAAATGCTTACCAAACCTCTAATAGCTTGAAATTGTCCAGTGCAATAACTCTTTGTCACGGTGGTTTATCTCTGTCGTCAATGATCTTTATTTATAACTAAAAAGACAACTCACATTTGGAACCTTGAATTTTTTCCCTGAATAAAGTCAAAACCCAAAAATAAGAGGAACGTAAAATATTTTCCTTATATGATCCTCCAAAGCAAAAAAAGGTGTGTGGACGCCCATACTTAAGTAGAAATATTAAAGAACTTGACATAGTTTTGTATTTCTTCCTCATTTCCCTTTAAAAATTGATTGCGCTCCTCTCTTCCATCGGCCCTAGATGCTCTCTCTCTCTCTCTCTCTCTTATGTTGTTGAGTGTTATGGGCTAGGGGAACTCCTCCTAATTCTCCTTTTAATAGAGGCATGAGTATAGCTAAGGGATTTTTAAGAAATACGAGAAAATTAGAGTTTGATTTTATAATTAGGACTACATCAGGGACTCAAGTCAAATAATTACATTAACATCCAAATAGAAATATGGAAATACCAAATAGACTTCCGTGTTTTTTCCCTTTTCTTTTTAATTGTTATTAATTTCAGTAAATATTTATAACTGCACTCCAATTTAATTATCTCAAAATTATATAAACAAAAATTCCTTGTTTGCAAAGTTAGATAACACATAATATGATTCACTTTATTAAATTACGAATACGCACTTAGTGAAATTTAATTTTTTTCAAATAGAGTTTCACTAACATAATATATTCTTTAAATCTCAAACATAACTTATTTAATACTCCATCGGATTACAAAATAATTAAATGTAAAGTCATACTAGTATAATCAAAACTTATAAGTTTATAAAGGGGGTATTATAGTCCAGAATGTATGTACTAAACGCAAAATCTTCCAAAAACTGATCTCGAGCATATTTACGTAATGACTCCCCAACTCACAGGCCTCATTGACCCAATAAATTAAATCTTACCCATCGATAAATTAAAGTGATGAGTGTGTGAATATTTAGATCATCATATCCTTCGGGATTAAAAATTATGCACCTTTTACAAACGGTGAGATTTTGCAAGTTTAATCTAGTCAACACCTAGACTATAATCTCACCATTGGTCATATTCAATACATTCATGATGGACTGATACAATCTTCCTCAAAATATCATACAAGTTTTCGAACTATAAAACAGGTTTCCCTAGTCTAGATGAACTACTAATATTGTACACACAACTTAAACCGATGAGATTTCAACCCCTAATCTAGGTTGTGAACTATTCAATTATATTAGAACTGAAATTCTCATATCCCGTAATCTATTCGAACTAAACTAACCAGAATTCCTAATAATTTTGACATATAAAACTATTGATAAGAAAATATATGGAATTCTCACAAAGATGGTTTATATTCCAAATGATCTAAGATAATTTTTTATTAGTAAATGTCATAAAACATGATTTTAAGAATAAAACCCAAACATATTAACTATAAACTCTTTTAAGTTCATATATGAGGAATATAGGTGTACGCGGTGGTTATGTGATATTTTATATGTATGCCGTATAAACATTTCAAGCATTGGTTGCCCGGCGCGTTGACATAATTCTACCACTACTTATCTATTTTCAAAAAAGAGTGCAAACCACAACTCCATAATATAAATCTTTTGTTTATTTGATACTTTAGTTATTGTATTTGGAAATTAAAAATAAAAAGAGAATAAAAACTAAGAAAATAAAAACTAAAAATACCCGAAAAATGAAATTAATGAAAGAAAAATTATTAGAAGATACAAAGGAAATTGAATGCCAAATGATTTGGTAGTGATGAGTGTTTTTAAAAAACCAAAACCAAAACCAAATCTATCGAGACCAAACATAAAAATTAATATGGTATTGGTATAAACCAATCGAACCCATAATCACCCTTAAGTTTAGCTATTTTGTAAAAATAAACTATTCAATTACTATATGAGAGATAGATTTCAAGGTTTGAAATTTTATTATTTTGAATCTATGATATGTCTCATTGCATAAGTTTTTTAAACATTAAATTATCTTATAGAATAAATATAGTGGAGGAAAGTATATATGATTACTAATAATACAAAGTTTGTGAACAACAATAAAAATAGTCTAGAAACACTTGTGCTTGTATTTGACTAGATAAAATTTAACAAGGTAATAATAAGACCTAGCTTTTAGTCAATTAATTACACACATAATTTTTATGGACTTGACTTTTAATCAAATTTTTATTAAGTCTAGTACTATTATGGATATCAATATGATTTGTTAAACAAATGGTGATTTTTATTCAAGATTGTGGGTGATTAATTCAACGAGTTTACGAGTAGGTTCCCTAACGATCTCAATATGAGGGTGGTCCCCTTGGAAGACTCATGCAAGAGGTTATTTGATAAGCATAATCCAATTAGTTGATATATTTTTTTTTGGTGTATTCCCCTATTATGATGTACTATGAGGTGTCCGGGCCAGCTTTATGCGCACTTCGATTAATTCCCACTCGCGGATCAGTGGCCAGTCGTTAGCCCCCAGATTATTTGGAGCTGTCGAGATTTGAACTGGGGAGAAAACCCAGTCGACCCTAGAGCTTTTGAACTAGTGCGTTACCACTAGACCAATATCATTAAAAGCTAAACGCGAAAATTAGAGTCTCACACATACATGATAGGGGACTCGCAACGAATGTTCTGAAGAGTGCAACTGTGTGATAATTGATTTAAATTAAATTCGCAAGTTTTCAAGAACCCGTTATTTAATTAGAGTCCCTAAGCATGCATCTAAGGTGCGTGTGTCAATCCATAAATGAAGAAAGCGTGTGACACAAAAATATGCTGAGACACAGATTTCAGAAAAAAAAACTTTCGGGTAAAACCTTTATTTCACTATGAATATATAAATCGCAACTTACAATTACATAGAAAAATCTGCAATGGATCAACGAGCAGCCAACCTACAAGGACACGCAGTCTTGAACTCAACAAGAGAATACACGCAGCACCCTCCAAGGACTCACAGCCCAAACAACAAAGGAAGAACCGTAGCTTTCCTTAATGACACGCAGCCATAACACTTTGTAGAGACTCCCTCAGCAATGACACGCAGCCGTCGGTTGCAAAGATCTCCCCACAAAGGTTGAACAACAGCAAAGCTTGTGTTCTAGGGTTTCAAAAGATTCACAAAAGTAATTGGGATTTTTGTGTGTAAATCAAAAAGATGTTTGGTACATCTAAAAACGAAGTCTTCTTGTGTTTGAACTCTTAAAAACGTTTTCTCAAAGACTTGAAAGGTATAAATAGGAAACCTTTGAGTAGATGTAAACCCACACGGAACTGTGCAATTTTATCCCAGGCGGACCGGTTCGGTATGGAGGCGGATCGGTCCAGCCTCGGATCGGTTTGTTTTCCAAATAGGCCTCTTCGGTTCGCATTCGATCCGGGGTATTCTGGAGCAAAGCGGATCGGTCCAGTAGTTAGGCGGATCGGTTCGTTTAAAAAAGGGGCGGATCGGTCCGGTTATCCAAAAAACTTAAAATCCTTTTAAAAGCCTCATTTTGCTTGAAAAAACTTACTTCTTATTTTTTATAAAAACATTTTATAAAACTTTCCCAATACTAAGTATGAAGCATAAGGAACTTAAAAATAAAACTTTACCAAGTTTATTCTCGCAGAGGTTATGATGTTGAAGACGCTTTGATATTCGGACCCGTTGATGTAGATGCGATCTTAAATTTCTTCAGTGGTGTAACGGCGTATGACATACATATTGACAATGGACAAAAATGTCCTTACATGTTCATTTGTTTTTCTATAAATAGTTGTGCCCATTCACATGGTGGGTAGAATGAGTGTTCCATGTATGAAACTCTGCCAAGTTGTAACCTCGGTAATAATAAGGACTATACATCTTCATCTGAACGTCGTACATCTTAGTGTTCTCTATCTCTATTCCGTGTGCGCACGCGCGTATGATCTATTCGTTATTTTAGTTTATTATACTTAGTGCATGAATTTTTTCCCACACTGATTAATTTTTAAGAACTTATTTTAGGTGATTTAGATAGGTATATCGTTGATAATTTAAAATAGAATTTAATATTGCCAAAATTACTTTTTTAATATTTAAGTGATTTTACGTCATGAAATGTCACTTTAACGGAATTTTTCTTATACTTATAAACTATAAAGGTTCCAAAATTGCGAAAACAATTATGGTAATACTGCAATCTAATTTTAGTCATTAACAAACTATCTAAGTCAAAAAGAGCAAACTTGTTGTACCAAACAATGTTCAAATTTCAAACTACTAGTGCCAATTTATTATTAGAATAAAATCTACTAAGTTAATGTTAAGGTATCTTCTTATTAAAGTACAAATTTATATACAATATAGTATCTCTCATTGTGCTAAGTTCCAAATTTTAAGCTTCTAATTTTATTACTGTTATTAATTTCTCTCCGTTCATTTTTGTATCCTCTTTTTCTCTCCCTTCATTTATATGTCTCTTGCTAATATTATTACTCTCACTTATCGCACTTCCTTAATTTATCTATCTTTATATGTCAAACGCATTTTCCTCCATTGCTTCTAAATTATGCTGATTTTTTTTAAAATCAATTTTTTATTTATGTTTTTTGTTTCCTTAATTTAAAATGCTCGCGCATCACACGAGATTAAATACTAGTAAAATATATTAAAAGTGGACATGTAAGATAAGCTAATGAAAGAAAAATTCTTGATGGTTCATATTTGTAAAGTTGTTAGATAAGAGTTGGTTTTATTCAACACCAACAAAAAAGTTGGTTTTATTGTTTATCAAATTACATTGAAGATTTGTGTCATATCAATAATGAGGGACTAATTCCTGTTTATGAATATATACATGTATTAAATATATATTTGGACCTATAAAAGTCTCTCAGACGGAATGATGGTCTGAATGAGGGACAAAATAACAGTCAACTAGAACTATTTTAAGAGAAAATTAACGTTTACACCCTGAAAAATAAGAACATTTTGCATTTGATTCACTTAAAAACTTTATTTTCTAAAAAGTCCCTCTAATATTTTTGTAAAATTTTTTTAATTAAAATTTTTAAAATTTTGTCTGTCTACGACCTCATCAACCCGCCTCGACTAGAAATCACCGGCAACCGCCTTCAGAACCTCAACAAATAATAATTATAGCTTGTTTGGAATCACAAAAGGGTTTCATGATTTGTTGATCCGAGTCTCGTCCGAGATTATCGTAGGATGAGAGGTTGCTAGAGAATTAGAAGACAACAAATTTATTCGCGGGAAAATAATGCCATCACTAAAGAAAATTAAAAAGTGACTTTAACAAGAAAAACAAAAATATATCTAAAATCTCAAATATACTTACTCAAAGTATATTAATACACTATAGAAGTAAAAACTACAACTGTTATCTAATTCATCATTAACAAAATACTTATATTAATATTCACTAGAAAAGAAAAAAGATGTTATCTCCATAGACTTTAAGAAAATAGTATAAATGTGTTTTATACCGAGGAAGACTTTAACAAAAAAAAAACTACTTGGTTCATGCTGGAAAAAAATCTTAAATTATACATTCTAATTCACACTTTCAAACTAGAATATATAAAATAATCACTAACAACTAAATAGTAATATTAAATAAAATCACATCTATATCACTATTTTGTACTTTCACGTGATAACCTTGTTCAACCAAAAACAATCTCACAATAAAAATAACATAATGACTATAAAAAATAGAAGGAAAACAATGGGCCTACATATATCTTTTGAGTTATATAATATAGCAGTTTTGACTTTTGATTGCCCTAAAAACAAATCCATACTCCCTTAGGTCATCCATATTCTTTTGACCGAAAGATAATGCTTATCTTGTTTGCATGTCCAAAGTCTTTTTCATTGAATCTGGTTATATTCTTTCTATATTTAATATTCGAATTTTATATTAATTACATGTGCCGTGCCTTGCTTCTCTACAAGCAGAAACAAAACTTTTTTGTCTTTGTCTTCACTTCGCTTTCTTTTCACTGAATAAATAATATGTATATCATCTTTTTTCTCACCTAAATGTCTTTGAAGTGAATGTCTTAATTTGTAAATGCAACCTCCCCCACGTATGCTTGTTTTTCACCGTTGAGTTACATTTTTTGCGGGCTTTCCCAAATCATTTCATACATAGCTGAAAACGTAGGATAACCATATTATAATTATTTTAAATAATTCTTTATTATTCATTTCATAATTATATTAATACTAAGAGTTATTTTGATTAATGAAATGATACTTTGAATACTAAGAGTAAAAATAACCCTTGAACATCTACCTTGATAAATAATGTTAGATATTAAGTGACTGTTAAAAATTTAGGTAATGTCTCTGTCTGACTAATTTACATCATTCAGGGGCTCTAAAATGACAACATAAAAGAAAGGAAGAGATCTCTAAATTCTTAAGCAGAGTAAATTTCGAATGTTAGCATGGAAAATTCACATGATTGGCTATCATGAAAGATATTAATGAAGCATGCTTAAGATACGACTCTTAAGTATAGCCGATAAAATCTTGATGTGGTGGATCTTTTAGTCCTTATTTTGACACCACCATATGATATCGTACAGTTTTTTAGAATCATTTATTTTTTCGTTATTATACACATGCATGCGAATGAAAGATAGTGACAAAAATAGTCTTTACATTATTGGACCATTATTGAATACCCTATTTATAGATCTTATTGGATGAGTTGTTAATGTTATGGTACGTGGAAGTGATCATGCTCTTGAATTAGTATGTGAGCGTCATAACTCACATTAATGAGTTGTTTGATTAAGGTGTTTATGAAAAATCATTTAAGGATGACTCAAAGATTATTGTGCACTTTATGATAATTATGGATCAAGTGAGAGACTATTAGAATTATTTAAAATAATTCTCGTGTGCTCCATAATTATATTAATATTAAGAGTCACTTTGGTTAATGAAAGGGTACTCCAAATACCAATAGTCAAAAGGACTCTTGGGCATCTACCTTGATGGACGATTGATATTAAGTGACTGTTGAAAATTTAGGTCATGTCCCTGCCCATAAATAAGTGAATAGTTCTCATCATTCAGGCATTCTAAAATGACAACATAAAGGAAAGGGAGAGAAACCTAGATTCTGAAGAAGAATAAATTTCGAAATAGTGTTTCGGCTATATAGGGACATCTAATCGTTGGAATGCGTTGAAATTGAAATATGTTCTTCCCATATAAAAGATGAATCCATGTTTTGAAATTCAGCCCGATCGGACTCGTTAAGGTTGACTGCTCCATCAATCTTTCTAGTTGTGACATGATAGAGGTATGTTATTTTAATACCATTTATGTTTCGCATAATTGATTATATGTGATTATCATGAAGATCTAAGATCCTTTTATTAAGAACAATTGTATGTGAAAATTTAATCATTAATGTATCAATGATTAATATTATGGTGTTCTTGAAGATAGTTTTACAAACCAAATTTCAAGTTATAATTTTTATTAGTTAACTCAAGTGAATAATTACCCTAATTTCAATTTCAACACAAGTTAAAGAAACGTTGTGTAAATATTACTCCAGGTTTATCTTGCCTAAACATTCGTCTAAGTAAGAATGCAAGAATAAAATAAGCAAATACACAACGCCGGGATGAACGAGGAAAACTCATAACGGAAAAAACTGCAGACGATCGAACGTACACAAATCTACAATGATATAGGATTTATATAAGGACAACATACGGCTTATTCACTAACGTGGCTCCCTTCAAGTCTAATTCACTTCGTTCCTTGAACCTTTTTCCACTGCAAATGTAAGAATTCACAAATGGCTACACAACGCAGTCCTTTTGCATCTCGGTATTCACCGATCTTTGACTAGTCTCTGTCACTCAATAATATGGAATCCCCTGTGTCAAACGAGTTCGAACAATTCAGAGTAAACAACTTTAGGGCTTAAAAGACGATATCTCTAAACATGAATATTATGTTGAAACATGGATCTCTAATTCAGGATGTAAACGGGGTTATATGAGGCTATAGATTTTTTCTATGTAAAAAACTTTTCAAAATTCGTGCATAAAATGGAATAGTTTGTGCCCCATATATGTTGAAAAACATGAAAATATGGTGGTCACAAAAAACAAGGCAAGTCATTCCAACGACACCACCAAACTCTTTCAAACAAATTAAGGGCGAACTTCTTATCATAATTTGTAAAGTCGTACATAATTCACTTATTTGAAGGTTGTTAGAAGCTTATTCGGGTGAAACTAGCAAGCTCGTTCGAACCAGGATAAAAACTCGTTCGAACGAGACTATTAAACCTCTTAGAATGAAAAATGCAAATTTTTTGAACGACTCCAAAAACTAAAAAATATTTAAAAAAAATCTTTTTTGAAAATGCTTCAAATAAAAAGTTCTACTTCCCTTTCCCCTTACAGTTTCCGCCCAACAAAAGCTTCATGAATGAGAACATATCTTGTACCGTCGCCTCCAAACGGGACAGCTTCGCATCATGCGACTCAACCGTTCGAGCCAACCCGGTGTTGCACGTCTCCAATTCGATGATCCTAGATTTGGCCACCCGCGAGCTCACCCCCCTTCTCCCCCCTTGCGATCAACGCCAAGCACTTAGCTGAGTGCGTCTGTGGATAGAAATGCCTTGTTAGCATCAGACTGCGACTCATGCACTTCCTAAAGCTTTGCCTGAAACGACAAAAAGCACATGATTACTTAAATAAGTAAAAAAAAATATTACAACGTAATTAAGAAAAAGTAAACTATCGGATTACTTACAATCATGGACGCGACACTCGGGGACACCTCCTTATCCTTCCCCTTCTTCGTTCGAATAGCCACATAAGTATCGAGCCTATGTGGCATACGCCCAGGGCCACTCCCCGTCCCCTGAAATAAAATAATGCAAAATTAGTATCGGCCCCGCAAAGTAAAATAATGTAGAATAACATATTTCTATAATTATAGGAAAATTAAATCTTACCATCATCATATGCTCCACCTCGGCGTAAGACGTCCGGTCGGAGTAGTGCACGTCCGTCTTTTTTGCTCGATTTTCCCTCCCTGATTGGCGAGATGCCAATTGTCGCTCCCCGATCTCATTGTCAATGAACTTTTGCCATTGTGACAATGAGATCGGCTCCTTCGGCGGAACGAATTCACGCATTCGGATAACGGACTCTCGAGTCTTCTAAAAGTACCGGGTTCGCATATTTTTCTTCCACGTCTTGTGTTGCTCCCTCAACTGGTCCAAGACGGAATCGCGTAGTTTTGGGTCCAAGCTGAATTGTTCATGTCCAACAAATACAATGTTAGTTGTGAATAAATATAAATTTAAATTGAAATTGAAATACTCATATAAATATAAATACATTACCCATAGTGCCACCTAAATATCTAACTTGAGCTAATTTGGCACCTTCCTCCAACTAGTGTACCCCGGGCCGGTGATAGTCTTTACCAACTCGAGGGATCTCGCTAATAGCCCCGTCTTGTTCTCGATGGCCATCCCCATTTTGCCCCATTTGGGGAGCCTAGGGGCCGAGGAGCCCTCCTCGCCTCCGCTACCACCGAACCCATAGGACATCATCATAATCAACATCATCATCCTCACCTTAATACCTGAAGGAGACATTTTTTGTAAAAAAATGTTATTATTAGTACAAATACAAATGAATTTGAAGAAGACATGCAAATATGTAAAATTACTACAGATCCGAATCTGAAACATCCCCCCCCCCCCCAACACACACACGAACACTACACACACATTAATTTCACTCGTTAATTTCACTCGTTTTCCAATCACATTAGCACCATCATCGACGAACTCATTAGTGTTATCAACGATGGTCGAGTCAAGCATATATTCCCGAGTATAGATTGATGACTCCACGGTGATGTATTCCTCTGCAATTGAACCTGTAATGTATCGCGTATTCTTGACGTAATCTTTAAAAACTTTCATCAATCTTTCAAAAGGATACATCCACGGATATCTAATTCGACCACATAAAAGTGTCTCGTCGCATAGGTGTACCAACAAATGAACACTTATGTCAAATAATGTTGGGGGAAAGTACTTCTCCAACACACAAATCGCTTCAGTCACCGCCAATTTTACGGCCACTATGTGTTCTCGATTGACTACCTTCTCACACAAAAGTGAGAAGGTAATACTAATTTGCATAATAGCCCTCCGCAAATCCTTGTGCTCGGAGAAACAGTGCTTAAACAGTAAAGGGGACAATTATATGATCACATGCCAATCGTGGAACTTACACTTATGTAAATCATGCGTAGCATAATTCACAATCCTTTGCAAGTTGGACAAAAAATTAGATGGACCCTTCAAATTATATATTGAGTCTAAAAGCACCTTCATTTCCCCACTCGTCGAAGTAAACACACCAGGGGAATTATTTTCCTTCCCCTGCTATCTTCTTTCGACCATAGTTGTGGCTTAAGTTTCAACAATTTAAGGTCTTTTCATGCATTTTCTACATCCTTTGAATGACTCACCCCAAGACAAGTGCCCACAATATGTTTAGCGACGTTCTTCTCTACATGCATCACATCTAATACATGGCGCACCAGGTTATTCTTCTAGTAAGGCAAGTCAAATAAAATTTACCTCTTAGACCATGACTTTCTTGTCTCAGTTTCATTCCCATTTGGGGTCTTCTTATGCTTGACATTCTTAAATTTGGGATTCTTACCTGGCATATTAGGGCCACATTCAGAAGATTTACTTTCCATTTTTAAACTTGAAAGTTGTCTCGACAGTAGCCTATGTTCAACCCCGCTCGATAAAAAATTGGAACCTTTCTCAAATCTGAAACTATGAGCTGGGGGTAAAAACCTCCTATGGAAATGGTATACATTTTTTGAGCTAGTGGAGAGATGAATAGATTTCGTCTCCTCTCCACAAATAGGATACCCCAAATAACCATGTACTACACAACCGGATAATGTCCCATAAGCTGAAAAATCATGAATTGCCCACATCAACATAGCTTTCAGCTTAAACTCTTCTTTTTCTAAAAGAGCCAAATGATTGCACACCCTCTTCCCACAACTCATTTAATTCTTCTACCAAATGATCTAGGTAGACGTCGATGTCATCACTTAGCCCAGGTATCAACAAAGATAGCATCGAAAATTCAGGTCTCATACACTGTGAAGAAGGGAGGTTGAGTGGGGCTAGGCTCACTGGCCTTACACTCTGATTGGTGCTTAGATTTCCAAATGAATTGAAACCATATGTTGATATAGCCAAACGAATGTTGCGTTATTCTCGAGCAAAATCTGGATACTCATAATTCATCCTCCTCCAAGCTGTAGAATCAATAGGATGACGCATGTGATTACCCCTACTTCTTCCCTAGCATGCCAAGTCATTGCATCCGCTATCCATGGTATTGTGAAAAATCGCTTTAATCTAGGCCCAACGGGAAAATATTTCAACACTTTTTGAGTCACTTTTGAGCTTGTGCATTCCTTTCCAGTAGATTGGACACATCTAGGTTCATCGCAGACCGGACAACGATCGAGATTTTCATACTCCTTTCGGTATAGTATGAAATCATACATACAAGCATGAATCGATTTATACTTTATTCCCAAACCTTTCAAACTGTTCTTCATAACAGGATAGTTAGTTTGAAGCGTATTCTCCTTAGGTAGTAAGCCCTTCACCCAATTCAGAATTCCTGTCACACTATTTCCAGACAAACCATACTGCATCTTCAAACTGTGCAAACCAACCATGGCATGTAAAGTTATTTGATATTTCTTACATCCAGAGTATAACGGTTGGGTCACCTTAAATTTTAAACTTTGGTAGTCATCGTCAAGGTTTATCGTGATATTTTCACAAGCACCTGAGCATTGTACATCATCAATAACCTCAGTCTCCTCCGCTTCATAAACTCCGTATGCATCATCAACTAAATGCTCTAACATATTATGATCTACGTCGTCCCCTTCTACATCTATCCTACTTGTTGAAGGTTGTTGTGAAGGTTGTTTGGGGACAAAAGGAACTTTTAATTCACTGTGAAAACTCCAAAATCGATAAATATCTTGCATACCCCATCTTAACAAATGTAGTTCAACTGTTTTCCACTCAAACACCTTACCATTCTTACACCTAGCACACGGACACGGAAACTCTTCATCATTATGACATCTCTTTGCGTATTTCACAAATTCATTAGCACCTCTGCGAAACACATTCCCATTCTATTTATCTCACCCATCCACTCTTTGTATTTCGAATATCCCATCACAGTTACCACAAGATTAGTATAACCAAAACTTAGATTTATAGTATGTTTCCTTTAATTATGTCTTATTTATATTCGATTTTTAAATTTCAAATTCAAATTCAATTTATAATAGAAATTACTATTTCCTCCATGTCCTCTAAAGGGTTAGTGGTCCTATCCCATTCAAGACCGCATATTTCTGTAATATACTTAACAACTCATGCACATTGTTATGATTTAAGAAAAATTCGGCAGCATATACCCGTAGTTCTCCAAGTACACAGCGTAGATTGGCAAGTGTGAGTATTATTTCAATTGATCAATTGAAATAACAGTCACACTTGTCAATATAGTATGTACTCAGAGAATATTAGGATACGACTGCAGAACTTCCTCCAAAAGTAACAACTTTAAGCCACTAAGAATATTATTATACATAAATTATGCAGTCCCAAACTGTCCAAACGGGACAATTCGAGAGATCTCATTACAGGGGTAATGACTCTTGAACGGGTCTAAGGGTTATTGAATGCATACGCATAAGAACTAGAAGGATAATATCTATGCGCATTATATGTAATTTCATGTATGTTTCATTTAATTATCATACTATATATATATTGTTCGTTATACAAAGTAATTTTCAAAAAAAAGTTGAAAAATCCCACCCCCATATGGACAATAATCCAGTGGTCATACCACTTTTAAAATTAACCAAACCAACATCGATCCACTATAATCCAATTGTAATGGTAACAACGAATGTGTATTTCGTACTCCTTCTAATTCATCTACTCAATATATTCTTTTCATCAATTAAATTATACAATTATTAATTTACTAATTTACAATGAGGGGCAATCCTACTAAAAATTTAATCAATCAATTCTTTTACAAGGGCACTACAATATGAGGGGCAATATCTAATAAACCAATAAAAATTTAATTAAAAAAATACACACAAGCACATATACACACACACACACACTGCCCCCCCCCCCCCACCACACACACACACGCATATATATATACACACACACACGCATATTTACACACTCATGCATACACACACACACACACATGCACATATACAACCCCTTCCCCTCCCCCCCCCCCCCCCCCACCACAAGCATATATACACCACACACACATGCACATTTACACACCTATATATAGACACACGTACATATGCATACACATATACATATACAAAAAGGCAGGAGAAATAGAGAGAAAACATACCAAAATCGTAGAGAGAGAGAGTGCAGTCACTAAAGAGAGAGAAATGGAGGGAATTAGAATCGGTGGAAAAAAAGAAGAGGGAGGGTTTTTTTTACTGATAGAATTGTCACGGACGTGTCACGATTATTGACCGTGACAAGTACATTTGTCACGGAATAGTCACGGTCAATGATCGTGATAAGACTTTGTCACAACCTTGTCATAGTCAATGACCGTGACAAAAAAATGCGTGATTTTTTGTAACGGTCATTGACCGTGACAAGGCTAGCCCCTTGAAGGGTGCCAATTTGATCATTTTGGTGTAGTGCTTCCTGGAGCAACTTCTTCTATCAGGATTACTAATTCCTCTGATGGACAGTCTTTCATTCCAGAAAGGTTGAGTGCCTTAGAAAGGATTAGTAGGGCCTCTCCTTTCGATCATTTGGGACCCAAGGGAGATGCCCTCCGGGTACGTCGAGAAATACTCGATGACCAAGCGACCTGAGGGAAGTTTCATCCCAATCTAGACTGAACACTCAATTTAGTAAAAGAGAAGGTTCGCAAGAAGAAAGCTTAGCACAATCAGTTGGTCGGCATAAAAAAATAGCCACCCATATATCTTGTGCTGGCAGTGTCAGCGTTTGGAAGATAGGTTGGGAGAAATGGCCAAGGCCAAGAATCCTCTCCAAAGAAGTTTTATTAAGGGATCTCCCTTTGTGAAAACCATTATAGATTTCCCAACGCTGACCAAGTTTAAAGCTCCAGTGGTCACTCCCAAGTATAATGACAAGACTGATCCAATTCTTCATATAGAACAATACCAAGCAGTGGTTGATATCTATGATCTTCCTAATGAGATGAGGTGTACAAAATTTTCAGGAACAATCATGGGATCTACTCAAATCTTGTATAATAGTCTTCCTCGAAGGCAGATTTCTTACTTCTAACAGCTCGTCGAGCAATTCATTGGTAATTTTTTCTTTAGATCAAAACCAGTAAAGCGAGTAGCTCATTTTCTTAGTGTTAGACAAAAGGTGGGAGAAAGTACCATGGATTATATCACTCATTTCAACAACGAGAAATTAGAAGTCATTGATTACAAAGAGAAGACTGCAATCACTGCCCTCATGAGTGGTTTGCCCCCCGACAAACTATATTATACTTTAGCAAAAGATCCCCCGAAGACGATGACATAATTCATGGCCAAAGGAGCGAAGATTATGAACGCTGAGGAAGCTATGGCTACTAAAAAGAATTCAGATGCAAAGGAGAAAGCAAAGATAGAAGGGAAGTCGGATAAGAAGGAGCACGAGAATCACAATGAGTGTAAGAATTCAAAAGTAAAATAATGCCCAGATCGGCTAAGAAAATTTACTAATTACACTCCCTTAACGATGGATATACATCATGTTTTGGAAGAGATTAAGTGTAATACCCCGTATTTTTATGCTATATTAATTTGGGGGTGTTATTAAATTTAATGAGAGTGAATTATTTAATAAGAATTCGGAAATTAATTATGTTATAATTATTAACGTGACGAGAGTTAGTAATTATATAAAATTGTCGAATATTACTAATGAGCATAGTAATATATGATATGGGTTATATTATAAGTCACGAGTGAATGAAATAACAATTTTGAGAATTTTAGTCGGGACGCGCCCGTGTCGCGTCGGGACTAATTATTGAGTTATAAAAGTGAATATTTTATAAGTTGTTCGTATGGTCATTTTGAGTGCCCCAACGCGTCCGGAAGGGTTGAGATAGTCAGAAAAGTGTACCCGTGGGTTTGGTTCGGGTCTCGGGGTGTTTTAGACTTAATTAGTGACCCGGGAGGGCATTTTGGTCATTTTACAAAATAGGGTAATTAAACCCACGAATTTCAGCCATCCTTAGCAGCCATTTAAGTTAGCCTTTTAGGGTTAGAACATTCAGAACCCTAGAACGTCCATTGGAGTAGAGAGGAGAGAGCTCTCAAGGAGGATTCAAGGCCAAAACACCACCATTTGCACCACCGTCACCACCAACGCGTAGATCGCGAGGAGGAGAACGCAACCACACCAATATCAGCAGGAAACCAGACCTCTAAAATCCCAGGCAAGTGTTTAACTTGCGTATTTTCGTTGGTGCAATATTCATATTAGTGTAGGAATGATTAGGAGTGTAATCAATGGAAGAAAACCCCAAATTTTGATAGGAATTTGCATGTAGAAAACATTATAACCATATTCTGGAAATAGTATGTGAAGTAGATGATTAACCCACGAATTTTTGATGTTATGTTAGAAGTAAATTCTGGAGAAAACTGATTAGAACAAAAGTTAAGAAAACATTAGGGTTCTTGATGTTTAAATGAGATTTTGGGTTGTTTAACTATGTTTAATGATGGATATACGCATGCTTAACGTTAAAAACATCTGGAAATATGTTATTATGTTTGTAGTAGGAGTTTTGGGACGATTAGTGTTGGAAAATATTGATTTGGGTGAAGAATTTTGGTAAAACCCGTAACTGCACTTCTGCAGGATTTCACAGACCTGCTTGATCGATCGATCGAGCCTAGAGCTTCGATCGATCGAAGGTTCGATAGATCGAGCCCCAGACCTCGATCGATCAACCCTTCCTGGCAGACTCTTATTCCCCCTTGTTTAATTAATTGAACATAATTCATCGTGAAATAGCTTTTGGGCTTTATGAATAAAATGTTATGGGATATAGGAGAGACCAGTAGGGCATATGATTAAGTGTTGAGAACTTTATTATGAGATGATAATTGTATTTTAGGGACAATTATTTAAAGGACGAGGAAACTACGTAATTCAAGTGAGAGATTACGTCAAATACTTACGATAGTGAATAGACGTTTACCTACTGATTTTGCTACTTGGATGGATAGAATCCACGAGTTTCACGTAACTAGTGAGAAAACCCTTCGAGTTAAGGCTAGAGACGAAACCTTATACGTAATCATAATAATGGGAAATTAAGGATAAATGTTGTGACTATGGGTTACGAGAGGAACCTATATTGATATGATGAAATGGGTATATTTATATGATTGTGTGTACATATATTATATACATGTGAAAAACGTACCCGCGCTACTTGCTATCCCTGAGGTTACCGCGCTGGGACGATCTTATCCTGTGTTGCTTTATGGGGGATATTGATTCGTACCCTAGAAGATAGAGATCCTAGGTACGGGCTATCAGATTGATAGTCGGACGGTCCTAAGAGACGTGTGGGTATGTACTGACCTCTTGGACTTGGAATCTATGCTTCGCCTTAACGTTGTTTTGTATATGTTAATACAGTTCGAGAGTGATTCCGAACTTGTATTTCCCTTTGTGTGAGCGATACGGGGATTGGATGGCAGAGTATGCCCGCACCATAGTTTAGTTGGGGTGTTGTTATATATATATATTATATGAGTAGTTAATATATATATGAGGTTATAAACTTTAAACTGTCTATTGTGATTTGATAAGTAGAACATGGTTGTTAACTCAAATTATTAAATACTTGTTTTGTGAAAGTATGAGAAGACACTGGGAAACTTTATAATTTAATGAAGCTAAAACGAGAGTAGTGCTACAAATTGAGAGTACCTTTTTAAAACATTGTCATCATTCGGTTTTGAAAACTTATGAGTAAGTTAAGATAAACTAAATTATTTGGGAAGGTTAGTATGATAGGCGTGCACATTAGAAGAGAGGTGAAAATTTCTCAAGAGAGTGTCGAACTAATATGATTTGCATTGGCCTGTATCAATTTAAATACTTGCTTAACGTATTTTAAAATCAAACACACTTTCGGGCTCTGACCCGTTTCTTTTCCTCTCTCTCTCTCTCTCTCTTGTATATTTTATGTATACTTTCAGGTGCCCAGCCACAGGGGCGTCTTGCTTTGAATCCCTTGAGAAGAACGAGCTACAGCTTAGGTGGGAGTTGCAGGTCACTTGAGTAGACGGCTTCTGTTATTGACTCCACTCCTATTATTCTCATTTATTGGGCACGTGTCGCCCTTTTTATCATTTCGTTTGTTGTTGGGATTTTGTATTTCATTTATTTCCAGTATTGTTCTATGGGATTTATTCAGGATGGATTTGTGGTTTTAGTTCCATTTGTTGACATTCGATTGACAAATGTATTATATTATTTGGTTTATTGTGGTGTGATTCTTTATTGTAGAAATGTTGTTTTAATTAAAATAAATCTTTTTCTTTAATTAAAATTTGGAAAGTTTTGTATGGAAAATGTTTTGACACTTAGCTTAATTATCTAGGGTGTTAAATTGGAAAAATTATTTTTTATCGACAGTGATGCTGAGAATGAACCAACTGTTTACCTTGATTTAATTTAATAAAGGAGTGATCGCCCGGTATGTAATTAGGCGGGGTGTCACAGGTGGTATCAGAGCATCAGGTTCTAGTGTCCTTAGGATCTGTACGGCTTATTTCGCTTTCAGCTCAACGTTTTTGCTATAGAGCCCTATTTTTAGGATTGTTGTATTCCTGCTTTTACGTTTAAGTCTTCAGCTATTTGAGATCCGATGATAACTGTAGACTAATGAATTTTTTTCACGTTTCAGATGCCTCCGAGACGTGTTCCGAGAGATAGGCGTGCCCAGGCCGAGCAGCCAGCAGCTCCGGCACCAGGCACAATGAATGCTAATGAAGTAGCCGCCATAGTTGCTCAGGCGATGAATGCCGCGATAGCGGTGATTCAGCAGGCTCCACCCCAGGTTCAGGCAGTGGCGCCAGTACCAGCACAGCTTCCATCTGCATGGGAGAGGGTTCGAGATGCTTTTCAGAAAGCACATCCCCCTGAGTTTTTGGGTAGCTCCGACATTGTCACGGTTAGCCAATGGAAGAAAGACATCCAGCGGCATCTTCGCATGTATGAGTGCACCGAGGTACAAAAGCAGTTATTGGCTTCCTTTAAGCTGGTGGGAGCCGCATTGTAGTGGTGGGAGTCCACTACTACTTTGGAGGAGAGGGACACGATCCCTATTCGGATGTTCTGGGAGCGGTTTGACCGCAAGTACTTTCCACCTGCAGTGCAAACTGAGATGAGGCGAAAACTACTAAATCTGAAGCAAGATAATCTTACTGTAGCAGAGTATGAGGAGGAGTTCACGAGACTTCTCACCATTGTGCCAGATGAGGCACCTACTGAGAGCAAGAAGATTTTATTGTTTGTCGACGGGTTAGCTTGGAGGATCCGTCAGCACCTTATTGGGAACTTATCCCTGAGTACGTTCACCGATGTACTCAATGCAGCGTTACTACATTGCCAAGATCACCGCTTCCATCTTCAAGGAAGCAAGAGAGCAGGAGAGTCCAGCCAACAGGGCAGCACCGGGGGTAACGGTGTCGGTGGGGCACCATCTCATGGACAGACTCGTCAGCACGAGCAGAGTTCCCATCAGGGGGACCCTGCTAAGCGATTCCGTTCGGGTGATCCCAGGCAGGGAAATGGGGGTTATAGGCAGGGCCAGTAGGGCCAGCCTAATCAGCAGGGTCAGCACCGACAGCAGGGTCAGCAACAGGGCCAGGAGGGCCAATGGCGTGGAGGTAACGACCAGCAGGGCCGTGGTCAGCAGGGGCAGAGGGGAAGTAATTTCAGAGGCCGGTGTTTTATGTGCGGCAAGCACGGCCATAAGCGTCAGGATTGCCCAGAAGGCGATAGGGCCCCACAGCAGCAGGGAGCCCGTAATGAGCCACAGAGGCCACTTTTTCCACCTGCCCTTCCAGCTCCAGCCCAAGCGCCAGCCCTACCAGCCATTCCAGCAGCTCCAGTGCAGCAGGGGCAGTTACAGTATGGACGTGTCTATAACGTCCACCAGGCAGCAGCTCCACAGGCACCACCCGCAATTGAGGGTACGTTTCCTATCCATGGTACTATGGGTTGGGTTTTATTTGATACGGGGGCCACGCATTGTTTCATAGCTACGCATTTTGCGAAGGCCTTAAGGTTGTTAGCCACAGCAGAGAGCACAGTGACGTGTGTCGACTCACCATTGGGGAGTGGGTCACTTATTTTCTTTATATGCCGAGGAGTGGGGATAGAGATCGGTAGTCTGGTATTACCTGCAGACATGCTAGTCTTAGACATGCACGAGCATGATGTGATTATTGGTATGGATTGGCTCGCATCTTATAGAGCCATGATTGATTGCTTCGGTGGGAGCATTGTTTTTGCCATTCCGGGGCAAGAGATGTTTGTAGTGGCGATGCCTCGCCCATAGGGAGGCTCGACCGCTCATTTGTATTACATAGAGGAGGATACCTCTAAGGTGGTTGTGATCCCTTCGGATTCGATCCCAGTTGTTAGGGAATATTCCGATGTGTTTCAGGAAATACCAGGCCCACCCCCTAGTCGAGAGATAGACTTTGTTATAGACTTATTGCCAGATACGAGACCTATAGCACGCGCACCATACCGTATGGCTCCGGCAGAGATGCGAGAGCTACGAGATCAGATCGAGCAGCTGTTAGGTCAGGGCTTCATTCGCAGAAGTACCTCACCTTGGGGCGCTCCAGTTTTGTTTGTGAAGAAGAGAGATGGTTCACTGAGGTTGTGTGTGGACTACCGGGAATTGAACAAGGTCACGATACGGAATAAGTATCCGTTGCCTCGAATCGATGATCTGTTCGACCAGTTGAGGGGAGCGAATTTCTTTTCGAAGATAGATCTGAGGTCGGGGTACCATCAGCTACGTATTAGGGAGAAGGATGTTTCAAAGACTGCATTCTTGACGAGATATGGGTCTTACGAGTTCAGAGTGATGCCGTTTGGCCTCACTAATGCTCCAGCCGTATTCATGGACTTAATGAATCGAGTGTTCAGAGAGTTCTTAGATCAGTTTGTCATTGTCTTCATAGATGACATCCTGATATATTCCCATTCCGAGGAGGAGCATGCCGAGCACTTGAGGCAGGTTCTTCAGACTCTGCGAGAGCATCAGTTGTATGCTAAGTACGAGAAGTGTGGATTCTGGTTGCGAGAGGTACAGTTCTTGGGCCATGTTGTTTCTGAGCAAGGGATAGCAGTTGACCCGAGTAAGGTATCAGCAGTGAGGGAGTGGGGACAGCCCACGACACCGACAGAGGTACGTAGTTTCTTGGGGTTAGCCGGATACTACAGGAGATTTATTCGGAGATTCTCCAAGATAGCGGGTCCGTTGACGAATTTGACTCGCAAAGGGGTACCGTATGTTTGGGATGATGCTTGTCAATTAGCTTTCGACGAGCTAAAAGACAAGCTTACTTCAGCACCAGTCCTTGCCTTACCAAAACCGGGTGTGGAGTACCTGGTTTACACTGATGCGTCTTTACGGGGACTTGGAGGAGTACTCCAGCAGGAGGAGAAGGCTATAGCTTTTGCTTCCCGCAAGCTTAAGACACATGAGAAGAATTACCCCACCCACGACCTGGAGTTAGCAGCGGTCGTCTTTGCATTGAGAATTTGGAGGCACTATCTATTGGGAGAGAAATTCCGTTTGTTCACAGACCATAAGTCACTGCAGTACCTGTTCACTCAGCGAGAGCTGAATATGCGTCAGCGCAGGTGGTTAGAGTTTGTGAAAGACTACCAGTTTGATATACAGTATCATCCGGGGAAGGCCAACGTAGTTGCTGATGCGTTGAGCCGTAGACCGGTAGAAGATGTAGCAGACATCTGGAAAGCAAAGTGGAAAGAGCTGGGTCACCAAGAAGCCGTAGCACGTTCTTTCATATCCGTGATGTCAGTCACACCCGAGATTGTTACAAAGGTGATACAGGCGCAGACCACAGATCCGTTTTTCCAGGAGCAGATTGTGCGACTTCTAGCCGAGGGTACTGAGTCCTATTCTGTTAGTTCTGATGGAGGTTTGCGGTTTAATGGGAGATTGGTGGTTCCAGAAGGAGCAAAGTTACGTCATGAAGTGATGACTCATTCTCATGGGTCCCGATTTGAAGTGCATCCGGGAGGCGATAAGATGTACCAAGATATGAGGTGACAGTACTGGTGGAGCGGGATGAAGAAGGACATTGCTGAATTTGTGGCCAAGTGTTCTACCTGCCAGCTGGTTAAGGTGGACCACCAGAAACCGTCAGGATTGCTTCAGCCATTGGAAGTACCCGCGTGGAAGTGGGAGAGTATTTCCATGGACTTCATTACAGGGTTGCCTACATCACAAAGGGGCCACGATTCTATCTGGGTGATTGTAGACCGTCTGACCAAGGTGGCTCATTTTCTACCGGTGCGGACAGATTATACCACGGGCAGTATGCTCAGTTGTTCATCGCTGAGATTGTCAGATTACACGGGGTGCCCCTGAATATTGTGTCCGATAGAGACAAGATTTTCGTGTCGCATTTTTGGGAAAGCTTTCAGGAGGCTATGGGTACTGAGTTGAGGTTGAGTTCAGCTTATCACCCACAGACAGATGGGCAGACAGAGCGTACTAATCAGATGTTAGAGGATATGCTACGCATGTGTGTTCTCGATTTTGGAGGAGGTTGGGAGCCACACCTTCCACTGGTAGAGTTTGCTTATAATAACTCTTATCAGTTCACGATTGGTATGGCTCCATTTGAGGCTTTATATGGCAGGCCTTGTCGTTCCCCAACTTGTTGGCTTGAGGTGGGGGATGACAAGTTGCTAGGACCAGAGGTGATTCAGGAGACCTCCGCGAGAATTGAGATGATCAGGGGTCGCATTCGAGTAGCCCAGGACAGACAGAAGAGCTATGCCGATGCGAAACGGTTCTTCAGGGAGTTTAATGTGGGGGACCAAGTGTTACTGCGTGTGTCTCCCATGAAAGGAGTGATGAGGTTCGGGAAGAAGGGAAAGTTGGCTCCGAGTTACGTGGGACCATTTCCCATCATAGAGAGGATTGGGCCAGTTGCATACAGATTGGGACTGCCGGAACATCTACATCGCATTCACGATGTATTTCACATCTCGTCGTTGAGACGATACCTTCGAGATGATATGGCCCATACTCGCATCGCGATAGATGAGATCGACTTACAGCCTGATAGCTCCTACGAGGAGAGACCGGTGGCTATCCTAGACTATAGTGAGAGTAGATTGAGGTCGAAGATAGTTCCACTTGTGCGGGTCCAGTGGAAACACCATAATGTGGAGGAATCCACTTGGGAGCGTGAGGCAGATATGCGCGAGAGATATCCAAATTTGTTCTTATCAGGTATGCCTTATTTTCCGAATTTCGGGACGAAATTCCGTTATTAGGGGGGAAGTATGTAATACCCCGTATTTTTATGCTATATTAATTTGGGGGTGTTATTAAATTTAATGAGAGTAAATTATTTAATAAGAATTCGGAAATTAATTATGTTATAATTATTAACGTGACGAGAGTTAGTAATTATATAAAATTGTCGAATATTACTAATGAGCATAGTAATATATGATATGGGTTATATTATAAGTCACGAGTGAATGAAATAACAATTTTGAGAATTTTAGTCGGGACGCGCCCGTGTCGCGTCGGGACTAATTATTGAGTTATAAAAGTGAATATTTTATAAGTTGTTCGTATGGTCGTTTTGAGTGCGCCAACGCGTCCGGAAGGGTTGAGATAGTCAGAAAAGTGTACCCGTGGGTTTGGTTCGGGTCTCGGGGTGTTTTTAGACTTAATTAGTGACCCGGGAGGGCATTTTGGTCATTTTACAAAATAGGGTAATTAAACCCACGAATTTCAGCCATCCTTAGCAGCCATTTAAGTCAGCCTTTTAGGGTTAGAACATTCAGAACCCTAGAATGGCCATTGGAGTAGAGAGGAGAGAGCTCTCAAGGAGGATTCAAGGCCAAAACACCACCATTTGCACCACCGTCACCACCAACGCGTAGATCGCGAGGAGGAGAACGCAACCACACCAATATCAGTAGGAAACCAGACCTCTGAAATCCCAGGCAAGTGTTTAACTTGCGTATTTTCGTTGGTGCAATATTCATATTAGTGTAGGAATGATTAGGAGTGTAATCAATGGAAGAAAACCCCAAATTTTGATAGGAATTTGCATGTAGAAAACATTATAACCATATTCTGGAAATAGTATGTGAAGTAGATGATTAACCCACGAATTTTTGATGTTATGTTAGAAGGAAATTCTGGAGAAAACTGATTAGAACAAAAGTTAAGAAAACATTAGGGTTATTGATGTTTAAATGAGATTTTGGGTTGTTTAACTATGTTTAATGATGGATATACGCATGCTTAACATTAAAAACATCTGGAAATATGTTATTATGTTTGTAGTAGGAGTTTTGGGATGATTAGTGTTGGAAAATATTGATTTGGGTGAAAAATTTTGGTAAAACCCGTAACTGCACTTCTGCAGGATTTCGCAGACCTGCTTGATCGATCGATAGAGCCTAGAGCTTCGATCGATCGAAGGTTCGATAGATCGAGCCCCAGACCTCGATCGATCGACCCTTCCTGGCAGACTCTTATTCCCCCTTGTTTAATTAATTGAACATAATTCATCGTGAAATAGCTTTTGGGCTTTATGAATAAAATGTTATGGGATATAGGAGAGACCAGTAGGGCATATGATTAAGTGTTGAGAACTTTATTATGAGATGATAATTGTATTTTAGGGACAATTATTTAAAGGACGAGGAAACTACGTAATTCAAGTGAGAGATTACGTCAAATACTTATGATAGTGAATAGACGTTTACCTACTGATTTTGCTACTTGGATGGATAGAATCCACGAGTGTCACGTAACTAGTGAGAAAACCCTTCGAGTTAAGGCTAGAGACGAAACCTTATACGTAATCATAATAATGGGAAATTAAGGATAAATGTTGTGACTATGGGTTACGAGAGGAACCTATATTAATATGATGAAATGGGTATATTTAATTGATTGTGTGTACATATATTATATACATGTGAAAAACGTACCCGCGCTACTTGCTATCCCTGAGGTTACCGCGCTGGGACGATCTTATCTTGTGTTGCTTTATGGGGGATATTGATTCGTACCCTAGAAGATAGAGATCCTAGGTACGGGCTATCAGATTGATAGTCGGACGGTCCTAAGAGACGTGTGGGTATGTACTGACCTCTTGGACTTGGAATCTATGCTTCGCCTCAACGTTGTTTTGTATATGTTAATACAGTTCGAGAGTGATTCCGAACTTGTATTTCCCTTTGTGTGAGCGATACGGGGATTGGATGGCAGAGTATGCCCGCACCATAGTTTAGTTGGGGTGCTGTTATATATATATATTATACGAGTAGTAAATATATATATGAGGTTATAAACTTTAAACTGTCTACTGTGATTTGATAAGTAGAACATGGTTGTTAACTCAAATTATTAAATACTTGTTTTGTGAAAGTATGAGAAGACACTGGGAAACTTTATAATTTAATGAAGCTAAAACGAGAGTAGTGCTACAAATTGAGAGTACCTTTTTAAAACATTGTCATCATTCGGTTTTGAAAACTTATGAGTAAGTTAAGATAAACTAAATTATTTGGGAAGGTTAGTACGATAGGCGTGCACATTAGAAGAGAGGTGAAAATTTCTCAAGAGAGTGTCGAACTAATATGATTTGCATTGGCCTGTATCAATTTAAATACTTGCTTAACGTATTTTAAAATCAAACACACTTTCGGTCTCTGACCCGTTTCTTTTCCTCTCTCTCTCTCTCTTGTATATATATATGTATACTTTCAGGTGCCCAGCCACAGGGGCGTCTTGCTTAGGATCCCTTGAGAAGAACGAGCTGCAGCTTAGGTTGGAGTTGCAGGTCACTTGAGTAGACGGCTTATGTTATTGACTCCACTCCTATTATTCTCATTCATTGGGCACGTGTCGCCCTTTTTATCATTTCGTTTGTTGTTGGGATTTTGTATTTCATTTATTTCCAGTATTGTTCTATGGGATTTATTCAGGATGGATTTGTGGTTTTAGTTCCATTTGTTGACATTCGATTGACAAATGTATTATATTATTTGGTTTATTGTGGTGTGATTCTTTATTGTAGAAATGTTGTTTTAATTAAAATAAATCTTTTTCTTTAATTAAAATTTGGAAAGTTTTGTATGGAAAATGTTTTGACACTTAGCTTAATTATCTAGGGTGTTAAATTGGAAAAATTATTTTTTATCGACAGTGATGCTGAGAATGAACCAACTGTTTACTTTGATTTAATTTAATAAAGGAGTGATCGCCCAGTATGTAATTAGGCGGGGTGTCACATTAAGCACAATAATGATTTGAGTTGGCCTTAAAATTTAAGGTCACCTGCAGATAAGAGGGATAAGTCCAAGTATTGTGAGTTTCACAACGATCATGGTCATATTGCCAACCGGTGTATTGCTCTCTAGAATGAGATAAAAGCGCTTATTTGAAGAGGAAAATTGGACAAATTTGTTGATTAGCAGGCTGGTGGAAGAACTGGAGGCAGAGGTCGACAAAGATCTAAATCACCTATTAAATCTAGAGAAGATAAGAAGAGGAACCATAATGATGATCCAGAAGATGATCTTGATCTCCCCAAGAAGCCTAAATAATCTGAGCGCGAGGTATTCACACTCAGGTTTGGATCCTTTTATTTCCATATGATTACAGGTGAAGATGCAGCAGGAGGAGATCATATAGCTGAAAGGAAGGCTTACCTCAATGAGGTTCAGTCCTGTTCCTACATCTAGTGAATCAACCTCACCGAGGAGGACCGACTAAGGAAAGTTAACAAGGATAAGCTCGTGATTGGCTTTTCCAAGAATGATCTATCCGGAGTATTGTATCCTCATGATGATCCTTTAGTGATCAGAGTCAAGATGAAAGAAGTACTAATCACAAGAACACTGGTGGATAATGGCAGTTTGGCAAACATTATATTCTACCCCTATTTTGATAGTTTGGGTTTAAAACTCAACCAACTGGAGCCTTTCCATAGGACACTCATTGGATTCTCTGGAAAAAAAGTATTTTCATTGAGAACAGTCAAGATAGATGTGTCGATCTGGACATGGCTAGCGAACAGAACGGAGAAAGTGATATTCTTTGTGATGGACAAAAATATTCATTCTACCTATAACATGATCATAGGAATAGTGGGTCCGAAGATGTTCTAACCAGTACATTTTACTGTTCATCAATGCCTGAAGTTCCCAGCCAACTTTCGAGTGGGAGTAGTATAAGGAGATCAGAAAGTATCTCGGGAATGCTACTATTTATCTACCGAGGAAGAATATATGTTAGAAGTAAATAAGAAAACCACCACTTATCAAGTGGATATAACTGTGTCAAACACCGAATCTGAGGTTGAAACCTTAGATCCAAGAGATGAATTTGAGCTTGTAAAAGTCCAAGTGATGAAGGCAACAGAAAGAATTATTATGGAAAATGATAAACCAGAACGAATCACTCAAATAGGATCATTATTGGATCCAGTACTTAAACAGTAGTTGGTGGCCTTCTTGAGATAAAGAAAGCAGGTGTTCACATGGAGCCATAAAGATATGCCTGGTATAGACCCAATCTTCCTATGCCAGGAACTTAATGTGAATACGGAGGTTAAACCTGTAAAGTAACGAAGAAGAGTTTTTAGCCCAAAGAAGAACTAGACTATACAAGAAGAAGTGGAGAAGCTTTAAAAGGCTTCCTTTATTAAATATGTGAAGTACCCGGACTGGTTGGCATGCCCAAAGGATCATTTTCCTTTACCACAAATTGATCAATTGGTTTATGCTACTTCGGGGCACGAACTGCGGTGTTTTATGGATGCATATTATGGATATAACCAGATCAAAATGAAGCTAGAAGATAGAGAAAGTAATTCATTTATTACTCCTCAAGGAACTTGTTGTTATAATGTTATGCCATTTGGTCTAAAAAATGCAGGTGCCACTTATCAGAGATTGGTGAACAAAGTATTTGAGGAGCAGATAGGCAAGAACATAGAGGTGTTTGTTCATGATATGCTGACCAAGAGAAAAAAAGTTATTGATCATATTACCGACCTCAGCTAGACGTTTGATCAATTGAAAAAGCACCAGATGAAGTTAAACCCGACCAAATGCGTCTTCGAAGTTCAGGGGGGAATGTTCCTCGGGTATATAGTAAATCAAAGGGGTATTGAAGCTAATCTAGATAAGATCAAGGCCTTGATAGAAATGCAATCCCCGACTAGTAAAAAAGATGCTCAAAGGTAAAGGGCGCATAGTTTCACTCAACAGATTTATGTCCCGAGCAGCGGACAAATGTTTTCAATTCTTTAAGTACTCATAAAAACCTTTCAATGGAATGATGAATGTGAAAAAGGCTTCCTGGAATTGAAGAAGTACCTGGGAGCACCCCCACTACTCTTCCGACCATTATTAGGAGAAAAGTTATATTTATATCTGGCTATATCTGAATCAGTTGTTAGTTCTGCCTTGATCAGGGAGGATAATGGAGTTCAAAAGCCAGTTTATTACACTTGAAAAGCTTTTAAAGGAGTATAAGTCAGATATCCTAGACTGGAGAAGTTAGCACTATCCTTAATTGATGCTAGTAGACAAATGAAGCCATATTTTCAAGCTCACACCATAGTGGTATATACTGACATGCCACTGAGGCAAGATTTGCATAAGCCAGAGAAATTAGAGAGATTGATGTATTAGGCTGTGGTGTTGGGAGAATATGGCCTTATATACGAACCAAGGTCTGCTTTAAAAGGCCAAGTTGTGGCTGATTTTATTGCAGAATTCACTTACCCAGAGATTCTCGAGAAACTAGGGACTCCCACTGAACAACCTTCAGAAGTCATCAGCCCTACTGGAGATATGCCTGACCAACTCCAAGCAAGGAAAACTACAGACGAAGTCACCACTGATCAACCAGAACCATCCAGTGGTGTATAGGAGATGAGAAATAAATATGAGGAGGTAAAGGATAAAATCTCATATCAAGGGATTCTGACAAACCAAGCGTTTGATAGCAATATTCCCATATGGAGCCTGTATATTGATGGGTCATCCTGTGCAAATGGATGTGGAGCTGGAATCATTCTCAATACTCCAAATAAACTAGATATTGAGTATGCTCTACGATTCTAATTTCAAGCCTCTAATAATGAGAAAGATTATGAAGCTGTGATTGTTGGTTTAAATCCAACTAAATTACTGAATGTCGAGCAAATTGTGGTATACAGTGATTGACAGTTGGTGGTAAATAAGATGTTGAACTTATATGCAGCTAAAGGAGAAACAATGTCTAGATACTTGGCTAAATCCTTGGAGATAATTTCCACTTTGCTAGCTGTCCAGATGATTAGAATTCCAAGATGGGAGAATAACCGAGCAGACGCACTTGCTCGACTAGCTTCAGCAACCAGAACTGAGCTTCGAAGAACTATTTCTATTGAGCTACTTGCTAATAGGAGCATTAAGGAAGGTATGATGGTCAATTTTATTTCAGTTGATATGGGGCCATCTTGGATGGATCCCATAAGAGCTTATATTGAAGAAGGAGTTCTACCAGCTTATCTACTTGAAGCTAAAAAGTTAAAATACAAAGCTGCGAGATATGTGCTAAATGATGGCATATTATATAGAGGAGGATTAACTGTTGGTCCACAATGATGTGTGCATCCAACTGATGTAAATGATTTGATTGAGAAAGTTCATGAAGGGTCCTGTGGAACATATGTAGCAGGGAGAACTTTGTTGCGAAGGATCAACACACAGGGGTACTACTGGCCAACTATGCGAGCAAATTGTGCAGCTTTTGCCAAGAAGTGTGATAAGTGCCAGAGGTTTTCCAGCACACAAAAGACTCCACAAGGTCTCCAAACGCCAATCACTCCATCTTGGCCCTTTGCTATGTGGGGAATTGACTTGGTATGGCCTCTTTCGACCACCCGAGGACGGTTCAAGCACCTGGTTGTAATTGTCGATTACTTTACTAAATGAGTGGAAGTTGAACCCTTGATCGATATATCCTATGAGAAGGTGTATCGATTTATTTGGAAGAAAATCATTTGTAGGTGTGGCTTGCCCTACGCTGTTATCACTGACTATGGCACATAATTTGATAACGATGAATTTACTAGCTATTATACCCAATCCAATGTCCAAAAAATCCACTATGCTCCTGGCCATACTCAAATAAATGGCCAAATATAGGTAACTAATAGAACTTTATTGAATGGGTTGAAGAAAAGGTTAGAAAATGCTAAAGGAAATTGGATGAATGAACTGCATTCTGTCTTATGGGCTTACCGAACAACCCTTAGAACAGCTACTAGGGAAACTCCTTACATGTTAGCATTTGGTACTGAGACCGTAATTCCTACCTAGATGGGTTTACCTACACAACTTCAATACCCCAGTCTATGATTTGATGAGAAGGCTAGACTTAGATATGCTGGAAGAGGTCCGTGAAGATGCAGATTTAAGGAATGCAGCCTATCAACAACGGACTGTACGTTTCTACAACAAGAGGGTAAAGTCGAGCAACTTAAAAGAAGGTGATTATGTCTTAAAGAAGGTGATTCGTAACAATAATAAGATTGAAGCCAATTGGAATGGGTCTTATCTCATTACAGGAGTCATCTGACCAGGCACATATCGAATTGAGACCTTGGAAGGTGAAGAATTCAAGAATCACTGGAATGCTGAACACCTGAGGAAGTATTATCAGTGATGTATTCATGTTGTACTCGGTTCATTTCAATATTAATGAGAATATGATTTCCCCAAAATTGTTATGTTTTTTTTCGGAGTACTAGTGCTACGCACTATAATACAAACATTGCAAATGCACCACCAATAATGTTGGTCAGAATCAACAAAGGCACTAAAAATGGTGGTCGTCAACATCCACTAACGAAATATTAGTCGGTAACCATAAAGGCACCAATAATATTGGTTGGCATCAACAAAGGCACCAACAATGTTAGTCGTCAATATCCACCAACGAAATGTTAGTCGGTATCAATAAAGGCACCAACAAAGCTGGTTGTCAAATAAATAAAAAACCATGCAAGGCAAAATTGTAAGTCCTAAATGCTTGGTTAACGAAGACTCAGATGAATAACTTTCATCCAAACTGGGCTAAAAGATGGACAAATGTTCCACTCACTCCTTGGAACCAAGATAACTAATGCAATTACCTAAAACTTTAAGTACAATAGTAGAACCATGGTGATGCATTGGTAATTGGTACAATACATAGGATAATCCTAAGGGTATCAATAGAACCGATGAAAAACTACATATTAATAAATCGTCGATACAAAAATAAAGATTGACTAAAAAATGATCCATTCACAGTCAAAGACTAAGAAGACATTCATATAACAGATATTGATTGATGCATTGGTAATTGGTATAATACTTAGTACAATCCTAAGAGTATCAATAGAACCGGTGAAAAAATACAGCTTGACAAATCGTCGATCCAAAAATAGAGATTGACAAAAAGTTGATCCATTCACAGTTAAAGACTAAGAAGACATTCATATAACAGAGATTGACTAAAAGTTGATAAAGTTGATCAATTCACAATTAAAGATTGATAAAATAAAGATTTTCATTAAATTAAATGATTACATATTGTTGCTTAAACATACAGAAATAAAAAATAAAGCCTTATTCTACAGGACATTTTCCTTCGGACTTAGAAACATAATCCATGCCAGCTGGAGGATCATCCAAAGTATAAGGAGAGTTGATGAAGTTACAATTCTGAAGCATCCTGGTATTGTTGCTACTAGGACGATCAAGCAGATGAGGAGGTCAGACAATCTCTAATTCATCATGTAGCTCGTAATCTCCTAAGTATTTTGAAATCAAGAGGAATACAATAAACAGGAATCTAGTTAACATCAAACTTGAATGGAGGATTGTCAAGCTCCAGCAAGTCGGGTCATACCAATCCCACAAAGAGTTGTTCCAATCCACATTCATCATGGTTAAAGATTTCATCGAACCCTATTTATAGGACTCATTTTTATCCTGTTGAAGTCTATCATCAAGATGCCCTAGAGCTTCATTATACCCATCCATCCAAACCTCTTTTGGATGCTTATGGAATTGAAAGGTTAATTTATCAGCTTGAGACTGCAGTTTATTCAATACTCTATACTTAGCCTGTAATTAGGAGGATTGAGTGGATAATTGTTCAGACAAGGTCTGGAGCTTTTAGGACATTTCAGCAATAGCCCTCTCTTTAGTTTTTAACCGCGCAACTTGATTGGAAAGGGCCTGTTGAGTCCTAACTTCTTCTATAGTTCCTCGGCCAAGCTTATTTCTTGCTCGGTAGGATGATGTAGGCTTTATCTTTCTTAAGGCTTCCAACTCATCTATTAATGTAGCATTTTCAGCCTCTAAAAAGGAGTATCCCTCATTAGTAGTAGCGACAACAGCTCCAGAGGAAGATTTCAAAAGATTCACTTCATCGTTTAAATTATTATTCTCCTCTTCCAGAAGTTCGCTAACAGTTCTAGTTTCTTCAACTTCAAGCTTAAGTAAAGCTTCCTTTTTGTTATAAATAGAAATAAAGTTGTCAAAACCCCGACCTACGCTCAAGCTTTGATATTTCTGCTCATGGCTCAAATGCAACACCATAGTGGACTCTTTATATTGTTCTTGAAGTTCTTCTATCATCTCATAATACACAACATTGTTTGCTACTTCTTTATCAAGTAAGTAATTCAAATATTTGTAGGCCTCTTTGGCCTGCTCTAATGCATCGTCACTGAGCAACTTAATAATTTCTTCCTCGAATAAGTCTGTATGACCTGCTTTAAAAAAAGCATTGCATTTACTCAATAGCTCGGTATCATTGGAAGACAGTTTTTCCATCTTCGCTATAAACTAGCAAGAAGAACTAACCACCAATCAACAACAAGAATGAAGAATGAGAATGATCAACAAGAGACAAAAATGAACAAAAGATATCTTTTATTGATAATAAAGAAGTTCAGATATAATAAAAATAAAGAAAAGAAACAAAAAGTAAAAGGGCAAATGTCAAACAAATTTACACCTTGTCCCTATCAATTTCAATCTTCTCAGAAGAAGGGGCTACAGGCTGGAGTTACTCGATGTGTTCAGATTGAGGAAGAGAAGACTCAATAATTTTAAGTTGGTCGACAGCAGATTCAACCACTCAAGAAGACTCCTCCAAGCCAACTTCATCTTTAATCTCATCCCAATGGAAGGAAGAAGACCATGAGTATATCTCTGAAAAAGTTTAGAGCCTTCAACTGTGTTCAACTCCTGAAGGGCAGCAACCCAACCATCTCAGAATTTTTTTTATTTTGTACACTCAATCTGAGTAGAGGCAGAAGAAATGGCTTTTTTCCATCCTTTGTCCCAGCCAGCACTGAAGGATTCCTTTACAGCAGACTTTCTCATAGATCTGGTAGAGGATACAAGCTCTTCGACAGTCTTAGCCTTACGCTTATCTTCCTCTGCCCTGCGCTCAACTTCCTCTTCCTTACACTCAACTTATTTTCCCTTGTGCTCAACTTCCTTGGCCCAGCGCTCAGCTTCAAGGGAATTTTCATCAGACGTCTATCGAGCAGTTTCAGTTGTCTTCAGTTTATCCACCCAAGTACTCTTCTCAGACTCCAAGGCTTATTAAGAATTAAGAAAATACTTTTTCAAGCCAGTCAAATCTTCCTCTACATCATTTAAAGAAGAAGCCAGAATTGCATCATCCTTCTCTAGCATATTATTAAAGTGCACCAAGAACTGCAAGATAAGAATATCAAGGTTAGTATATGAGAAATATAAAAGACAACCAAACCAAGAAAATGGAAATCGTTTACTGATGCAAGGCTCTAAGCAGCCAATTCAGAAACTTTCGCTTGGGGGAGCATGGCATCCACCCCCTGTGGTCTAGAAGAGTATCGGACTTAATCAACTTTCTGGCCAAACCATGGGTAATAACTGCTGGAGGAACAACATCAAAAGAAGGTAATTCAACCAAAGTCAGTAGATCAATCACCTGGTCGACCTGCTTCTCTCCAAGCCCTCTCCTAAGTCTTCTCAAAGGAACTTCAACATCTTTGGGAGCTTCATCCTTGGGAGCTAGCTCTTTGGGGGTTGGGTCCTTGGGGACTGGGGGGCTTCATAACATCCCCTATTTTCTTCTTGGATCCTTCAACAGGTGCTTAGGAGACAGAAGTTCTACCACTGAGAAGATTAGGAAACTTTCTCTTCTTCATGATTTCAGAAAGAGGAGTGCCTAAATAAGCAGCAACTTCTTGATCAAGACCAATCACCAGAATAGGAGAAGCAGCAGGTCTGTCAATAAAGGAAGAAATAGTATTTCTGTATTGAAGCAAATAGCACTACACAAAAACGCTCATTTAGTAACACACTATTTTTTTTATTAATAACACTATTATCCCATTATTATATCTCACACTAAATTACCATTACAAATATCGAATAAGTGTTATTAATTCTTTATTTTAAAAGAAATGGTTTTCTTAGAAACAAAGGAGGGAAATTTTCCCCCATCCCAAAAATCCCAAACGAGAAACGAGACCTACCAAGTTCAATCTGCCAAACCTTAACTTTCTCCAAACCGACCTGCCAAGACCTTAACTTCCCTAACTGTAAGAGTCGCGGTTTGGAAGGGTCCCAGTTTGGATGTATCTAGGGTTTGTAAGAGTTGCGGTTTGTAAGATTGCATTCTAACTCTTCTTAATCTACACTTTATTTTAGATTCGTCTCAAAATCGTGTGTAGTTGTGTATTTATAAGCTTTTATTTGTATTTTTTTTATATATTTATGAATCTCATTTTTGTGTCGATGCTACATTTTATGAAATGGGTGTGAGTGATAGCTGTTTAAATGTTTCGTGAATTTGGGTTTGATGGGATATTCACTATTTGTTGAGTATATTGACTACTTTCTGTAATAAATATTACTGAGAGGGTTTAATACCATTGCTATGGTGGTGATTGTTAGCTGTTTAATGTGTGTTGAATTTGGGTTTGATGGAATTTAAGTGTTTGAAGAAATGGTACATTGATTATTGAAGTTGAACAAGTTTAAATATATCTATAGGGATTTTGTTTAGTTGCTTTGAAGATTGAGGAAAAAGAAAGTAAATTAATCTTGGCTACGGGTTGTTAATTATTGGATAATGTTTTAGATCGTATCTACCGCTCCAGTATATCGTCGACGTTTTGATTATTACTCTATATCGTTTTGTTAGATTATTTCATATTTTTAGATTATTGCTATAATGCCTTAATTACCCTTTATTAAATTTAAAAGGTGATTTGTTGGCTTTCTTATTACTTATGTAGTTTCTTTTATGTTTTGACTATCACAATTCATCACTAATGTCGCCCTTGCCGTCGCCCTCTCTATCTTACCATCAGATCATTACGCACCAGTATTGGAGCCTTCTCAGACCATTGGAACCTTTTCAGGTTGACTTTTTTCTTTTGTGTATTTTTTATAAGATTTATGGTGCCCAAGTTCTGCTTAGTTCACTACGTTGAAAAACTAAATTGATTTAGTTTATTGTGTTATGTTTTGAATTGCTTGATGGCTTACTAAGTACCTATTTGATAGCGTTTCACCATTTTTGTTATATATACTATTTACCTCTATAATTTTCAAGAAGCCTTTTGATGTATAGTTTGGAACGTTTATGTCGAGGTGTACCTTGAATAGCACTTTTAGATCATGAACTGATTATTTAATTCATTGTTGGTGAACACTAATAACATCGTACTTACTATTTTGAGGTTCAAAACTTGTACCCTAAGTGTATCATTTTCCTTATGATATATTGCCATATTAAGCATTACATTTGTTTAGTACATATTTTTATTTTTTTTCCCTGACATTTCCATACATTCTATTGTGTCATTTTCCTTTTCGTTCCATATAGTTTCCACAATGTATTAGTGTTGTGTGGGACTTTATGCTAAATTTGGTCTTTAATGGAGAATCCCTTATTGAATCACTTTTTTGTTTTCATTTTGGAATTGATCAAAATTGTTTCTTCTAATTGGATATTGTCAATGCTGGATGAGAGAAACCCACAAATACCCCACCAATAAAATCGGGTGGGAGCCTCTGTAGGGGGTTTAGGAATCACCGATACACTGGGATGTTCACTTAATTTGGAACATTATAAGAATTTCTAAAATGGGAGTTGTTAGGAGATTGAAGAGGTTTTTCAAGTTACAAAAGTTATGTGTGTTAGTCGGGTTAAAGCCAAGCAAGATGTGGATGTTATTCACAATTTCATGATCAGGTTGGGTTTTCATTATGCTGAAACAAATATCAATGGTAAAATTTGAGTGTTTGCTAAAGCATAAATAAATTTCCAGGTTGTTTCCATTATTGATCAGTGTTTTACTTTGTCTATTACATTCCAGCAGTTAATTATTTGTATCTTTGTCTATGCAAAGTGTAGAAAAATTAAAAGAAGGGTGTTGTGGCAACACTTGACTTATTTATGTGTCAATAAGCCTTCGATTGTCTGTGGTGATTTTAATGTTGTTGCCTTTAATTTTTTAGTAGACATTTTTTCTTCCAATTTTAGCCTTGTGCTATAATAACACATTTGATGAATATCACATAATATGTTAGGCTTCAATCTCTTTTATAGATGTTTCTCAGTTAAGATTTCATATTGTTGCGACTTCTCATAGTTTTAATACTCTGTTACTGCAGTAAGCTCTGGTCCTCCCCCAGCTCCATTTCAATCTGTTTTATAGATGTTGAACTTTTATGTCTCCCTCTGTCACAGGCATGACTTTCGGCACTGGAAGCGCCGCTGCACACAGAGTTGTTGATGCTGTTATGGGTCCTCGCACTATTCAACATGAAACTATAGCATTCGAGGCTGCTGCTGCTACCACCACAAACACTATTGGTGGCTCCGATGCTTGTGGCATTCACTAAGCATTTCGAACACCGTTTAGCAAACTTTTGTTATTACTTAGACAGTCTATTCCGTTCAGTAGATTTTTGGATGTTAAACATGTATTTCTCAATCTTTTGGAGACGAATTTCGAGATATGATCTCAATAAATGCAGAAGTGGATAGTCTCGCCATATTCACATGGTGATTTTCTCACTCTATTAGTTTCTTTATAATTAGCTACATCAAGAAAAGGATCTTATGTTGATCCTTCTTGAACTCATCTAAAATTTAGACTTCAAACTTTTTTAGTAATAAGCAACAAAGTAATAAACAATTAATTTGTTTTCGAAGCTTTATCCCTAATGATGTAAAACCACTACTCGAGGATGCTAATGTGGAGTTTACACTGCAAGGTTTGTATTGCTTTGGAAGTGTTGGATCTCTCAAAGTATGATGGGATCATTTGTGTTAGCGGGGATGGAGCATTGGTTGAGGTTAGTTGGTTATGCCTATTTTTTATCTTCATAAGGTATTATTTTTGCATGTCAAGCCACTTTCTATTCTAGATTGAAAAGAAAATAATTTGTTGGCTTAGGGTAGGATTAGTCCCTGATACTTTTAAGCATTGAGCGTTGGCTAAATAAAGCATGCACGGGGTCAAGCCTAGCTTGTCCAACCTATGAGGTACTTTAGGATTACCTTTTATATGGTGTGCCATTCCATTAAAACTTCGCATCAGTAAAAAATTAAAGCATCTATTTCATATTCTAAATCATGAAGGTTATTATCGTCTTGTACTTGTGATTGTATTTAGATGCCTCTAGTGTGACCTTTTTAAGTAATTGCTAAATTAGGAATACATTGTTGACCTATATCCCCTTTCTTTATGGGGTTGCCAATTTTAATAGGTAGTTAATGGACTACTTGAAAGAGAGGATAGGGACACTGCAATAAGGATGCCTCTTGGGGTAGTACCTATAGGTTTTTTTTACTGTATTCTACTAGTAATTACTTTTTAAATAACAGTTAGGGCCAAGTACATGAAGTTCCCATCAAATGAGTTTACCATTACCAAGCATGTCAAATGGTCACTTATATAAAAGTTGTTTTCAGTCATGACATCTTGTAGATATTTACATTATGTAGATATTTAAGTCATTATGATTAACATCATAAGAATTTATCCCCAATAGTTTATTTCTAACCACTTGTGATTGTTATTATTATATCAGCAATAGGTTCTAAAACCAGTCATATTTCATTTGGTGAAGAAGAAATTGTTTCTCCTAAGAAGCCTACTAGTCTGGCTGAGGTGGCAAAGCAGTGTGAGTTGAGCGGGAACCTAGAAAGTGAGTCCGAGGCGAAGTTGAATAAACATCTTTCTGATGCCAAGTGCAAGGATTTCATTGGGCATGATATATTTTCTCCACCTCCCAAAATTCAATTACGACTGTTGTCTGCTCGTGCTTTGACGTTTAGAGAAAGCCTAAACACAGGGGAGCCTCCACCACATGATGTATTCACATATTTCAAAGTCTCTAACTATGTCAAAGTCTTATTATGTAATTCTTATCTGTACAGGTCATAAGTCTTATCTGGACAATTCATGTATTGAGATGAACTTCATATAAATTGAGATGAATTTTCTATTAATGGAATTTGGGCCATTAATTTTTATTGGATGTCTAGATGTGTATTAGTGTTGTTGCAAACTATTTGTATTGTTGTGGTTCTATTTTTTTATACCTTAAACAGGTGGATAGTACTATAAATAAATGTGCTTTTGTTCATTTTTGTTTAAAATTTGACTTATTTGTATTGAAATTAAATTGGATCGACAGCTATTTGTTATCAATATGTAAGAATTTTTGAATTTTGTATACCCTAGTGTGTGTGTGTGTGTGTATAAATATTATAATATTAAATATTATTTTTTTAATATTAGTAACGGTCATATATCGTTACTAAATGTGTTACAAAAATTGTGTTAGAAGTGTGTTACGAAAGGTTGGTAATGGTAAAAAAGTGTTAGTAACACATAATTTAATAACACTTTAGTAACGGTAAAATAGTGTTAGTAACACATAATTTAGTAATGGTAAAAAAGTGTTAGTAATTTGCTTCCCCATGCCTTTTTTCTAACACTTTTTTAGTGTTAGTAATTATTTTAGTAACACTACATTAGTGTTACTAATTGACTGCTTTGGTGTAGTGTAGGAGGCAGACATAACGTGCTCCTCAGCAACTGTCTTGTAAGGCCCGCAGATAAACTTCAATTCTTTCAAATTTACTTCACTCTCTTTAGGGAATTTTCTTTTCAAGTCAACTACAATTAAATATATAAAGCAACAACCAATATGACATTTTATCAAATATAAACAGGGCAAAATTACTAAAACACAAAACAACTGATTCCGTTGCGAAAGAGCGAACATTTAGGTGCTTGATATTTAGCAACTCCAACTAAAGGGGCATGTTGCCAATTTTTTACAATTACCCCATGATCAAAATAATCCCAATTAGAATCAGGGAGGTTAAGTACTAAAGATTTACTAACTGCCCTAGTTTTCAGATAATAAGTGATATCACTAGTTACCCATTTATAAAAAAACATTATTTCTAGAATCTCTAGATGGGTTCCATAGATTTAATTTAACCTATATACTCCATTCACTACTCTCCATATGTTAGGAGCCACTCTTGCAGGTACAACGTCAAAATATTGACAAAACTCCAGACACATGGGATTGGAAGGAAAAGAGAACCCATATTCAGCAATAAAGATGGAAGGGAACCAATGGCCCTGCGCAAGAGAGAAATAATCAAAAGGAAAAGTGGGATGTTCCAGTACAACCGAAGATGGAATGTTAAAGTCAATTTTGAACTTATCAAGCGACTTGATAGAATAAACCATGATGAAGAAAACAAAGAAGAAGAGAATAAAAAATCTTACAAAGGTTTAAGGATTCAGCAAGAACTGAAGACAGAACAGAAAACGACCGAATGAAAGATCAAAGAACACAGCAGTAGAATAAAAAATGAGAGGTAGAAATTATCGAAGTTTTATCGCTTTTTTTATAAGTCACCTCGAAAAATGGAAAAAGTAATGATTAAAGTGAACGACGATTGAGTTTATGGCGGCTAACAAGGAAAAAGACGAAGATACCCTAGAAATATTCGCTAAATTTTGAAATATTTACAAAATTGCCATTCGCGCTAAAAAATTATCAATGAGGTGGATAAATTTCACAAGTCTGGAAGTACTGCGACTGACCAAGCATACCGAACTACTGTTAAAGAATAATATTCCACACTTTCGCATCATCTCCAAGTATGAAACATTGGGGGCTTCTGTTGATACCAAAATTTATCACCTTAAGTGGACTAATTATAAACCACCACATGTCATCCAATGTGGCTCAAATCCAAGTCATAATGATGCAAAAGCCCAACCAATAAGGAATCCTGACCAACAGGGCATCCCGACCAACTGGAAAGACTGACCAACTGCCAAAAAGCCAATATGTACAGCCAACGAAGCGACAGCAGCCATACAACCTATATAACCAGTGAAGCGACAGCTGTAGTATATTTAGTTCTCATTATGTATTGATGTAAATTCCTAACAAATTAAGTCATTCCATCATTTCACACGACAACTATCAGTACCCTTATTGGGCTATAAATACATTGTATCTCCCTCATTGCAAAGGATCAAAAAATAAATCAAGGCAGTCAATACATAACAGTGGACATAGGCTTTTCCATTCAGCCGAACCACTTTAAAAATCTCTTTGTCTTATTTGTTTTTGTTTATTTATCTATGATCAATCAATTAGGCCTAATCTAGTTTTTTGCATCAACACTTGGGTTGCTTTGTGTCTTCAATACATTGTCTTAAAGGAACAAACTCAAACACCATAATTTATGACTCAAATAGTTTTGTCTGAACATAACAAAGCTAATAAATAAAATTTTCAAAGTACATTACAAACATGAAAAAAATTGTCTTTACAAATCTCTCTTTTTATCTATTCCGAGACAAAGACAAAAATAAAAATTAGGTCGTCAAACTCTAATGCCCAATCCCCAAAAGGAAAAAGACACAAACAAACACTTGACTACCTTTATCTCTTGTGAAATTTTTCCGCAAAGCATAAACTTGCACACTTAACACACCTCTCAAATTCATAGAGAATATGAAACTATATAACGGTGTTAATAAAACTATTTCACGTGTTTGAAAAGCATTCACCCTTAGTCCAAACTACTCCCCCTTAGACCAAACTTCTCCCCTTTTGGTTCGGGAATAGACAAGGGCGAAAGTGGATAATACAAAACAAATTATCATATAGAATATAATTATATCATGAAATGTGAAGTGAGAAAGCAATAATAAATAACCGATAACATATCTATAAATAATCCAAAAGATGAAACAATGACGGTTGTGGATTAATTGCATGCAAAGACTTAAACAGATACCATATATAAGTATATAAACACATATATAACGAGACAAGCATGATTATATATATATAACCGCAAAATGACACACAAAGATAACTTTTCCACACTTGTATGAAGTGAAAGGATGTGAGCCGAAAATAAAAAAATATTTTTCAAACACTCAAGATAGTCCAAGGAGTCCTATTTGATCATCTTAATTTATAGAACTTCAATTTAGCCTAATGTGACAAATAAAGTGAACTCAAATGAATAAAAGGACTAAATGAACATAAACATATAAAATATTGATGATTCTCAAAACAATAGCATCAGACAGTAAGAATGAACTTGGTCTCATTGTGAAAGCCATTGATATTAAATTTATTACACCCTAAAAAGATAAAATTCAAGTTTTTGCTATTTTTGAAGATATCGTTGTTTTATGATGATCAATATCTAAATTTTGACCTTGGAAAATATTTTTCTTTTCCTTTTTCATTTCTTTTTCAAAGACTCTTGCCAATGGTGACCTAGCATGCAAATGAGATTTACTCCCTTCATAACTCTTTCCATTACACGTACTTATTTTTTCAACCTAAGAGCATCCTCACTTCCAGTGGTTCTTATATGGACAAATCCCCTAGATATAAAGATATGTATTTGACAAGGTTGATAGGATAACTTCTCACTTAGCTCGTGCATAAATATATATTAAATTATAAAAGAACTCATGAAACTGTGTGTAAAGGCATATATTTCGATAAATCCATTAAGTAAAATAAAATAATAACAACTCCATGACAAGGCATGATTAAGAATCAACTAAAAGCACTTTGAGTCGTACTCAAATATTCGAGTCATGTTAAAAACATGGAATGAATGAGATTAAAACACACCAATAAACCACAAAATATGTAAAATTACTACACAAAAGAATAAAAATATTTTTGAGTTTTTATAAATTTTGAAAAGATGAATAAAGAGGTAAAAATCCTGAGTTAAAGCTCTGATATCAATTTAGGAATGCATGATACCAATTAATTATTTAATTCGATAAGTTCCAATTTAAAACTTATTTAATAAGAGTCAATCTTTAATCCAAATTTCATTAAACCCTAAACATGCATCTATCTGGACACACTAAACATTCAATCACAAATCAAGCGACAAACAAGATTCAAGAAAAAAAAACTTTCGAGCAAAATATTTTATTTCACTATCTAACGTATATCGTAACATACAATTACATACAAAAATATGCAATGAATCTTTCGCAGAAAATCCACATAGATCGCAGTTTAGAAAAAGCAAAGTTTTCCTCAAAGAAATGCAACTCCTCCTCGAGTAGTGAATACCCACGAGTATCCCGAATGATCGCATTCATCAGCAAATATCCCTCTCAAGAACTATCAATCCAACAGCATAAAAATCTTCTCTATAAGAAAAACTTCGACAATAAGTGTTTCGATGTTCCAAATGATTCACGAACGTATATGGGATCTTTTGTATGAATAAAAATAAAGTTTTGTTCCCTAAAAGTGAAGACTAGAATTCTGCGGATTTTTATTTTTCCTTTGGCAAAGGTCTTATAGAAAAAGTCTTCCAAAGAAGGTATTTATAACAAAGTAAAATATTTTAGGCAGCGCATGTCGTTAGAACGATTTCTCAATGTCGTTTGAACAATATTAGATGTCGTTAGTAACGACCTACAGAAACACAAAATATTACGTGGTCGTTTGAAGTAATAAATGAACGATCCTTCGCTCGACCTATCATATGACATGTGATGTCACTAGATGGGTTCGTTTGAACGACATGTTAAGTCGTTTGAATGACAGTGCCTTGTCGTTTGAACGACATGATCGAAAAATGCCTCATTTTGTTAAAAAGAAGTTTAAAAAAATATCTCAATACAATCATAAACCAAATTCAAAACTTAAACGCAATTGTTACCAAAATCAATCTCGTAGATGTTTGTTGTTGAAGAAACTTGATATTCGGATCCGTCGTCTTAAACAAATTATCATGAGATTCTCTTGATGGTTGTATCGATATACGATATACTAAATGTAAAAGCAGGACTATGGAAATTATGTCCTTACAAATATCCTCGTATGTGTATGCCGGTACAAAATAAAAATAATCTGAATTATTAATCAAATGCTTATACAAATCCAATACCCTCCCATGAACCCAAAAGTGGAAAGATACTAAAAAAGCAAGTCTTCTAAAATAACTTAGACTTTGAATCTCATCAAATCAAATCTCTTTGTTTTCCTTGCGACTCTTTTGTGTGCTTTCCAAATGACCATCAAAGGCCTACAGACAATAAACAAAACAAATGCCTTCTTGAAGTATCGAGTTTGAAATGAGATAAACATAAATCAAATCAAGTAAAATCTCAAATGTCCCCCATAAGTCAAACTCTTACTCACCCATAATTATTAATTCGTTCTCCCCTTTTTTATTTGTCCGAAATAGAAAAGGAAAATAATCAACCAAATAAACACGGAGTGTCACGAAAATCATATCAAACATCTAACAATTATGCTCATGCAAGGATATACTCAAAAGGATCCACAGACTCTTTTTGATTTTTTAAAATTTTTCAAGAAAAATCAATTTTCAAAAACAATACACACCATGAATTTACACTAAAATAACCAAATCGTGGAAACGGAATGAATGTGTGTGAACATAGTTGATAGGAAAATCAACTCAAATATTCATAACATATGTGCACGATGAACATGGATACTCTTAATGAATGAACTCAAAATTGTCCTTAGGTGTAAAAATTGATGAATTCAAATGACATCGACTCAATCTAATCAACAAATCAAAGTCTGAAATGATTTCCACACCAATAACGTGTAAAATAATGTAACACTTTTTCATGACTTTGCTAGGACGTGCAAATAAACTCCCTCATATATAATAATGATCATATTTTTCTATTCAATTCTTTTATTTTGAATGATCATATCAAACTAAACTATTTTTTGCTTTGGCTACTTTTTATAATGCTACACTTTTTTTTCTCTTTTAAATGGTGGCTTTCACGCAAAGGTTATTTTCTCCTTTTCTAGCCCTTACCCTATTCACTCATCATTTTTTTCATATTAAACAAATTCCTCACGGGCAACGGTTCTTACATGCACTACTTTCATTATCAAGTTTATCACATATGGTTCATTTTAAAGACAGAAATGAGATGAAAATACTTCGACCAACATGTGATAGACAAGCACAATAATCAAGTAAATCCACTCAACTGTGCATTAAAGGAAATCATAAGCCAAATATGTAAAAAGTAATCTCAAATATCATCTTAATGACTCCAAACATTATAAAGCACATGGGTGAAATGATGTATCATCTCAAAACACTATCAAATAGTCACATGGGTATGGAATGATATTATCATTTGGTTATCATAAATGTCCATCCATAAATGGGGTAAAAAAATACAAAAATCTTTTTGTCCTTTTCAAAAATTTTATCAAAATAAAATCTTTTTGGCTTTTTCAATTATGTTTTTAAAATAGAAAATCTTTTTGTATTTTTCCAAAAAATTTCAAAAACAAAATCTTTTTGGGGTTTTCGGAAAATATAAAAAATAAATACAAAAGTGGTTCACACTAGCAATAGGCATAAAATATCATCATGAAAATCATCATATGCTAGCAAACAAGTTTAAACTTCAACCATTAGGTGTAGAGGGGTTTTCCAAAGGTGGTTACATCTTTTGAAAAACATCCATTAAATCATGTGAAGTCTTAATTAAAAACTTAACTTGCTCTCGAATGTTTGCAAACTCTCTCTTGTGATGTGGAGGAGCATGCAAAGTATCATGTGTCGGTGTGCATGTGGGAACACATGTAGTATAACGAAGTAAAGACCTATAATACACCCAACCCAACTTAAAGAAAAATTTCCTAAGGTGTCCTCTCTTCTTGCAATGGGAAAAGATAAAACGGGTCTAGAAATACCTCTCTCAAATCGATTAGGACACACTCTCCTACGAATAAACAGATGCCTAGGTGGGTTAGGTTGAGATCCATATGGACCTATCAAAACCCACTGGGCACGGGTGCAACATGGGAAGTAAACGAACCATCATAACCCATTCCTAATATATCAACATTACCCAAAACAGGATCGAGAAGAATCTTTCCAACATCCATAGATGTATATTCTAGTAACCTTAACCTCCTGGGCACGTTCGATATCTCTCTCAAGTTGGGACACACGGGGTTCAAGTTCACTCTTTTCCCGGCCTAAGATGATCAACTGGTCATTTAAAGAAACCTTCACCTTTTCGAGTTAACTCTCCGACGCCTCACATTCCCTCAAAACTTCTATCTCTCTCTCTCCAAATCTAACTCCTTACGACCTAACTCTTTATTCATCTTCTTCGACTTTAAGGTCTCGACGTATAACTCTCTAAACTCTTTTTGGATATTGTTTCCACCCTCACTTTCAATCTCACTCTTACACTTACTAGAAACACTCAAATCATCATTAGGGTTCTCACATATACAAGTGTCCTCATCATCGTGAGATAAACTAGATGTTCTCATACTACTATACATAAACTCAAAACACATACCATGTGACAATTCATCTTGGGAATCATTCACCTCCTCTTCACTATCGCTAGGAGTGGATGGCATAACAATTTTCTTTCCATTTCTATTTAGCATAGTGAGACATTCAAACACTTTGTGCCCTTTGCCCTAGCACTTTAAACATCTCGCCTCTTGTCATGACCCCGACCCAAAATAGTATTAGGGAACGATTGTATTGACATGCCACCAAGGAAACAAATATTTCGATTTAATTGTTTCCATAAATAAATGCAACGGATGTATTATCACATGGTTATGAATCGTAAAATACTGAAAGTAAAGGAATTACGTCATCAGAGCTTTCTAAAGGAAACTTCATATATATTAAAAGTAACAACGAGTTACAACTTAAGAGAAAATTTAAACTTTATTACAAGAGAGCCAGACATGCTCTAAATAAACATTTTACAAAAAGAGCTCTAAAAGCTAAATCTTCAATATAGTCCATTTTCGTTCCGTCCGTGAGCCTAAACGTTTCCTGGAAAATGGTTATTTATGCAACATCATCTAAAAGCCGAATGAGCTTCAATCTCCAAACATTCCAGGTTTTTTAGAAAATAGATATCTATTCAAGTAAAAAGAGAAGGCATATACCTATATGGAGAGGAACTTGCAGTAAATAGATATATATTTTGAAATGATAGTATATATATCACAATTGGATAGCTCAGAATAAGAAGAATGCAACAAACCAAATGTGATATCTTTTTCTTTCAATCATATCATTTTAATGGCCAAGTACACGTTAATACCGTATTATACCCCAATAATTGAGGGTCAATCGAACTAGTTCACCACAACGCCTTATTTAGGGCACACCAGCGATAACCCAAATGGGAAGGTCAGTCAGTAAAGAGGTCCCTTAGGCCGAATCATATTTTCATTATTCAATTTCCTTTTCAATAATCATTTTAATCGATCTGTTTATATGGACAAATATAAACATATCACAAACGAATCAATCATCGGTATCACATGAATTTTGAGAATAAAAGCAGTTCACAAAATATATATAGTTTGCATAATATCATATAATCAAAATACACAAGGAATGTCAGAGTACTCACCCAAAATGGAGGTCAAATTTACTGGTATTGGTCTTCGATCACACGTTAATCTGATAAAGATTTAAGTAAACGTTCTAAGGTTCAGTTTATACTATAATAACCTCTTCTTTTAAAGGATTACTGAATCCCTATTTGTTAACTTTTAAAACTCATTGATCATAATTGAAGAATTCAATTCATAGTCCTTCCTCATCAGTCGGTTCCCAGTAGAGATGGAGGGTCACAGGGGCACCACTTAAATACCATCTCATCTAGACAGAACATTTCTGAATTCATTCCCAGTAGAGATGGAGGGTCACAGGGGCACCACTTAAATACCATGTCATCTATACAGAACTTCACCGGGCCTGACTTTGGAATTACTTAAATGGGATTCCATAATAACGAGCAATTTCTTTAAAAAGAATCATTTTTAAAAGCGTATAATTTCAAACAAGTTTATAAAATCAACTTGGATTTGTTCTAAATTTTAAGTTTTGATTAGTGAATTCTTTATTGTATTTTACCAGCATAACTACTAAGTAAAGATATAAAACAATAAATTAAAACTATAAAGATGCATTATAACATTAAGATTACCTTAAGATGAATATCCCTAAGAACTTCTTCTTAAACTTTCTCACACTTTCTCTTATTATTTCTTTCTATAATTCTCAAGGAATTGGTGTGAGTTTCAAATGATCCCCAAAGTCCCTATTTATAGTTTTCCAAAGATATCACGGCATTGACACGTGTCCATGCTGACCAAGATTTTACAATGGGAGTCAGAGTTGACGTGTCGCGTAACGGAGGCATCTTGCAGTCTTATTTCACTGGACTGCGACACGTGTTTTAGTTTCTCCTCTAACGACGACACGTGTTTTGGCTTCTCCTCTAACGACGACACGTGTACGGTGGAGGTGTCAAAACCAAGCACGAGGTGTCGAGCACGAGGTGGAAAGGTATTAAGGGTATAAGGGTCATTTCGAACCTGAAGGGCATTTTGGTAATTTCATACCATATATTTTTAATATTTCTTATAGGTCCCTAAAAATATTTTATTTATGAAAAGGCCCTTTTTATTTTTCATTTTGGTCCCTGAAACTTTCTTTATTAAAACCAAGTCCCTAAAGTTTCATAAAATTACATTTTCTACCCCAAAACTTATCACTTAGCTTAGGATGTGCCATAAAATCTCAATCTGACCCATTTTACCGTTGATTCTTCAAATTTAAAAACGGGATCTGTCATATTAAGAACTTAGAATATCATATATGTAATAATATATCATTATTATATAGTAAGTGTGACGAAATTGAAAGAAGACAATTATATATTGGCATAAGAAAATGGGGCCATTACACCTCTTCCTCTTTATCACCGCTGTATTTAGCATCTTTTTTGTCTCAAACATCCTTTTATTTGAAGATTTTTCTCTGGAAATTTTGAGAAACATTTTAGAAAATTTAGCAAACTTGGCCACATCATCAAAATAAAACACTTCTTCAAACTCGAACTCACAAACTCTCTCTTTCTTCTTCTTCTTGGACACTTCCACGCCTATTCTAGAGTGTTTTCTAAGTGAAATCCCTCTATCCTTAGGCTTAACGATTTTAGGAAACATGTTGATCTCATAAGTTTGAAGGTATCATATGGGTTCTTATAACCTAAATGTATCTAATATTCCTCAAGAATTTTAGATAGTGACCTTAGGAATAAAATAGGATGGGAGTGACCTCAAAATGTTTTTTAACAACCCTCGTCTCCTCAATTTTCACACCCAAATTAAAACTTTTGTTGACAATTTTCGATAACCTAGAATAAAACTCATGAAAACACTCGGACTCTAACATGGTGATAGTCTCAAACCGGGAGGTCAAATTTCGTAATTTAGATACCTTAATCGCATTGTCACCCTCATGTGTCAACTGAAGGATATCCCATGTCTCTTTAGATGTGGTGTATGTCATAATACGACAAAACTCGTCAGGGGTGACGGCTCCAAAAATAGCGCTAAGGCCACGGGAGTTATAGGTAATCCATTTATAATCATCCTCAGTCTAGTAAGACACAAGTTTGAGATTAGTGACATTTTTAACGGTGACAGTGGGAGGAGTCCACCCTCTTTCACAAATAAGCCAAACGCGTTCATCGATAGCCTTTAAACAAGATCTCATGCGGGCTTTCCAATAGGCATAATTTGTTCCATCAAAGACGGGCATCTGATTATACTAGTTATCCATTGCAAAAGTTGCAAAAAAATTCAAAATCAAATTTAAAAAAATCGATATCACAAAGATTTTGCAGAAAAAGAATCACTCGATAATTTAGAGTAGTCGACTCTGATACCAATTTGACAACGTGAGTAGTCAAAAGGTATTAGTCGAAAAAACAAAAAAAATAGGATCATTCAATAACTTGGTGCAACCTGCTCTGATACCAATTTGAAGAGGTAAAAATCATGAGCTAAAGCTCTGATACCAATATGAGAATGTGTGATATCAATTAATTATTTAATTCACAAATTTTCAATTTAGAACTTAGATTAGAATCAATCTTCAATCCAAATTTTATTAACCCCTAAACATGAATCTATGTGGATAAATTAAACATTTAATCACAAATCAAGCAACAAATAAGATTCTAAAAAAAAAACCTTTCGGGTAAAACTTTCATTCCACTATTTAACGTAAATCATGGCTTATAATTACATAGAAAAATTTGTAACGAATCACTCGCAGAAAATCCAAATAGATCGCAGCCTAGCAGCAATAAAGATTACCTCGAGAACCACAAGAACCGCAGCTCTGCCTCCAGCAGTAAATACCCACAAGTATTCCCAATGACCGCATTCGTCAGTAAATAGCCACCGTAAGAACTATTAATCCAGCAGTAGATAAATCTTCTCTACAAGAAAAAATTTGACAAGAAGTGTTTTTAGGTTCCAAACGATTCACAAACGTAGATGGGATCTTTTGTGTGAATCAAAATAAAGTTTTTGCCCTAAAAGTGAAGAATAAAATTATGCATATTTGCAGTTTTCATTTGGCAAAAGTCTTGATGAAAAATTCTTCCAAAATAGGTATTTATAGCATAGAAAGATATTTGAGGTAGTGGATGTCATTAGAACGAATTCTCAATGTCGTTTGAACGAAATTAGATATCGTTAGTAATGACATAAAAATGACCTATAAAAACATAAAACAGTATATGGTCGTTTGAAGCAATAAAGGAACGATCCTTCATACGACCTATCAAACGACACGTGATGTCGTTTGAACGACATGTCAGTGTCGTTTGAACGACACTTCCTTGTCGTTTGAACTACAACAACAACAAATTAATATTTTAAAAATCTCGCCTATAGGTCTTTTAAAAAATATTTTTACTTAGAAATATGCCTCATTTTGATAAAAAGCAGTTTCGAAAAATATCCCAATACAATCGTAGACCAAATTCGAAACATAAACACAATTCTTACCAAAATCAATCTAGTGGATATCCGTTGTTGAAAAAACTTAATATTTGGATCCATCATATTGAAAAAATGACCGTGAGCTTCTCTTGACATTTGTAGCGGTATACGACATACTAAATTTAAAAGCAGGAATATGGAAATTATGTCCTTAAAATGAATCAAAAGAAAATAAATCTTTTTGTATCTTTCATATAGGCACAAAAAATGAAGAACTAAAATACATAAGACACAAATGTCATAGCACCAGTAAAACAAAAGCACTCATAAGAAATAGCATGTGATGAATCATGTGAAATCATGAGAGAGCTAATAAGTCTAGTATTAAGTACCTCCAAAATATATTTTCTCAACCAAATAGATAATGATTTAATGCCTTGGGTTTTGGGAACCATCGTTACACGCGATTCAGACTTCATAAGACATTTCTAATATCAAAACAAAACCTTCTAAGGTGACCTTTTTTTACAACAATGTGTTCACATGTAAACTCTTAGAAAATTACCCTTGGGTTGATCTTTGGGAATGTACTTGACTATGGTTGACTCTCTTATAATCTTGATCTTAGGTTTAAGAGCAGAAGCATTCGATGATTGTAAACTAGACATATCCTGTCATTCTTGATTTGGACCGCTCCTAATATTTTATTCAACTTTTATGACCTAGATTCCAAATCAATTTTGATATACCTTGAGCCATTTAATTCATCTTTTAACTTTAAAATTTTAGAATCAAAAAAAAAATTTAACTCATCATTTTTTAGGCATAATTTCTTCATATTTCCAACCATTACTAGAAGGTTATCTCTCTCCCCCTTAACATATGTGAACTTGTCCCTAAGAGTATTCTCATGTTCCTTAAATCCTTAATTAATGTATAATAATTCACTATGGCACTTACTTTCCACTTAGCCTCTAATTTGAAGTTTGCCTTTTTAAATTTGAAATACTCTGTATACAACTCACAAAAGGCAACTCCAAGCCCACTTTCCTCCTCATCACTCATATCATATTCATACTCCTCATTATAAATTTGGGAATCAAAAGACCGGACCTCGAAACTGTCATGCACATGATTATCATCATCGTCGGAAGATTTTTCATTTAGGATCACATGACAAGCCATGAAATAGGTGTACTTATGCTCCTTGGGGGATTTAGGTTCCTCTTTCGACTCAATATCACTAAGGTTAGCATTATATGCTTTCAGTTTATTACCTTTTCTCCTTGATTTAGTGAGACACTATAAAGCACGATACTCAATCCCTTGGCATTTAAAACACTTTTTTCGATCATCGACATTCTTAGGTTATCCTTCATCTTTCTATTACGGTTATTATTGAAGTTCTTTGATTTCTTATTCGAATTATTTTTTTCTCTAAGATTAAGATATTTAATGATTTGTTTTGCAAACCTAGCAATTTCTTCGAGTTCTAAATCCCCCTCACACTCAGAATCTGAAAGTTTCCTCTTTATGGGTTTTCAAAGCTACGCTCTTATCCTTTTTCCTAGGAGGAACATCTTCATCTCATAGGTTTGGATGTCGCTTACAAGTTCTTGGACTCTAAGAGTATCAACGCTGCTAAGAAAATCTAGAACCGTTAACTTAGCATGAAATCTTTCAGGCAATGACCTTAAGATTTTTCTAACATTTTTGGCTCAAGGATAGGTCCACCAAAGTTAAATGAGGAACTAACAGTATCCAATAATTTAATATAAAAAATATTAAATGACGCATGTTTTTCCATTCTAATCATCTCAAACTTAGTTGTCAAATGTTGTAACTTAAGACACGCTAACAGTATTTATACCCTTATGCGTGTATTTCAGAATATCCCACACATCTTTTGCACTCTTATAAGCCAGTATTATCCTAAAATCTTCAACCATGACTACATGAAAAATAGCATTAACACCGTTGGAATTGGAAGTCAATGCATATTTTTTTGAATTGGTCTAAAGAGAATACACTTTAGGCAAACCACCTTCAATAAGAGGAGACCATCCTTGTTCTACCGAGTTCCAAACATTTTCATCGATAGATTTAAAAAAAAAAAATCTCATTTGGCTTTCTAATAAAGATAGTTTAAACCATCAAACATAGGAGCCCAAGTAATGGAATAACCCTTACGATTAAAATCCATTATGAATACTAAAATGCACAAACCTATGGATCAACACAATAACTTAGTGCTACCCACCCTGATTCCAATTTGAAAATGCTATAACTGCGTGAGTATAGGATAACCAAATTCCAAATTTTAATTTTGATTAATTAAATTAAGTGAGAAATCACCCCAATTTTAATTTCCAAAATTTTTGTAAACATTAATCTAGTTTTATCATACCTAAACATTCATCTGAGTGAGCATGCAACAATAAAATAAGAAAACATATAGCGTTGCGATGTATGAGGAAACCCCACAATGTGAAAACCTCAGACAACCCAGCCTACATAAATCCGCTCTAATATAGGGTTTATAAAAGGACAACGTAGGACTTACTCACTGACTTGAGTCCCTTCAATCCTGATGCACTTCTCTCCTTGAAACTTCTTCACAATAATCACAGTAATCCACCAACGGCTTCACAATGCAGTCCTCCCATGTCACGGTATCTACCGATCTTTGACTAGTGTCCATCACGAAGCAACACAAAATCCACTGTGCCAAACAAACTCCAACAATTTAAAGTAAACATCTTTGGGGATCAAAACACGAGATTTATAAACATGAGTATTATATTGAAACATGAATCTCTAAACTAGTTTGTAAATGGGCTTATTTAAGGCTATAAAATTTTCCTCTCTAAAAAACTTTTTGAAACCCCTGCATAAAAATAAGAGTTTCTGCCTTGTATATGTTGAAAAATGAAAAAAAAGTTGATGGCACAATAAATGAAGAAAGTCGTTCAAATGAATTAGGGTTATCGTTTGAATAACTTTGGCCATCTTGTTTGAACAAAACTATGTCATTCGAATGACAGGACCAAACTAGTTATAACGAGATACGAATGACATTCTAATAGAAATATATAGAGTCGGGTAGAATGCACTCGTTTGAAGTTCGTTAGAAGCTCTCTCGAATAAAACCAACTAGCTCTTTTGAACCAGGATAAAACTTGTTCGAATGAGACTACTAAACTCATTAAAATAAAAAATGCAAGTCGTTTGAACGATCACAAACACTAAAAATTATTTTTCTAAAAATTCTCTTTTCAAAAATTGCCTCAAACAAAAATACAAACACTTCAACAAGAAACCTAAAGATCAACATAAAAAAGATTTATACAATTTCGAGATTCGAAGGTTGAAGGCAAAAACTCGGCATGAAGATGTTGGTTTGCTATGGTTGTTTAATATCTTAACTGGATAATTTTGAAAGTAAAAATACAAACAACCTAACTAATGACTGGAATAATTTTGTTCAAATAAAATAAAGCCAATAAATAAAAATTTGCAAAGTAAATGACAAAATCTGTCCTTATAGTAGCCATTTTCATGCGAATATTTAGATGTATCTTATTGGACATTTTTGTGACATTCACCTATGTTCATTTTTTTATTATATTTACACACCTAAAATATTATAGCTAACTTCATAGTATATAAGTTTCTGAGTCCCTTTATCCATTACCAAATAATTTTGAATTGAATGCTCTAATATTGATCATGGTATCATTGCCTAACGAAAAATTACTTCGTGTCACCCAATTTAATATGTACATGTGTTAGGATCAAGTAATGAGCAAGTGAGAGGGGAGTGTTGAGTATATAAAATCTCCTATAAGAACATTGGGAACTTGCGTTCACAGTATATAAGATCCTGAAACCCCTTTACCCATACCTAAGATATATATGTTTATATGTAGGGTTAATTACACTTCCCCATGAACTTAACTCTCATTTTCACTTCACTGCCCGTACTTTTATTTTTTAGAAGTTATCTGATGATACGCAAATATTGCGTATTTCATCCTCCGAACCTATGCATTTTAGCCCCCTCAGGTATCTTATTCCATATATTTATGCTCGTTAACCAGACAACCTCTGCTTTCTATGTTAACATGCTTTGCAGGGGTTAATTGAGCTTTTATAGGTAATTGGATGCTAAGTATGAAGCTCGGATGCATTCTGGTGAAGTTTCGTACACAATCGCATGTTCAAGGGCATTTTAGTCTTTTCAAAGATTGGGTACCTGGCCCGACATTTCACGAAAGTTGTATCCCTCCTAGCTAGCTTTGCGTGGTCATGAACGGTGCACGATTCCGATTCATAACGAAGAAGTTACGGCGATTTCAGTGGAAGGAAAAATAATAAAATCAAAAGAGGAGGAGAAAAGGGAGAAAAGAAGAATGAAGTAGCTGCCTTGGTTCTGCCCCCTTATATAAGTTTCTGAGTCCCTTTATCCATTACCAAATAATTTCCACATGCTTAATCGATTGATCGATCCCTTTGTTCGATCGATCGATCCTCATCGACAGTTGAAATTTTTCCTTGATCGATCGATCCCTTGGTTTCTGCAGATATTTTGGCATTTCTTTTCTCTTTTCTTTTCTAAATTAATTACAATTTACTATATAAAGCAATTTTGATGTAATAAACATGTGGAAACGATTTTAGGCAGTTTTAAAAGATAGTTTAGCTTAGGGTTTGGGTTTTTGCTTAGTTCTTCTTCATTCCTTCTTGGATTGACACACTTTTTGGTATGTAAGTTGACTATTCATTACCCTCTCCATTAATATAGTTGTATTTCATTTTTTCTTGCTTTGATAATTAGGTTTACAAGCTTTGTTAATTAGATTCATATGATTTCTTTTCTTGCTTTCTAGTATATATTTACCGCGTTTCTTTACCGCTTTCTTTATCGTGTTTTTAACATGCTCTCTAGGTAATTTAAATTAGGTTGTGTTTGAATGGAACTCGCTCGGGTTAACGCGTTGCTTTGCTTGGTGATAGTGTTTATGGGTCTATTTCAGGTGCGTTGTCCTAGTTATTACGCCTAGGAGATTTGACTGAGCATATCATGTATGTCCCATGCTTATGACATTTTGCCCGTAATTTTTGGGATATTTGTTTATGCCAAAATCTTATTAGACTTTTATGAGGATTTAGGGGTGTGACAACCCTTGATTTAATTAACTGTCAAAACGAGACGCATTTGTAATAACTCATCGACCCATGTAACCATTTTATATAAATTAACTCGGGTGAGGGATATTCGACGCAACCTATAGTTTTACTCACTTTCATAATCTAGTTTCAATACTCTTGCCTAGATAATCTTTACCTTTTATGCATCTTTTCCTTTTTAGTTTGTAATCATCTTTTACACTTTTATTTCGAAATATTTAATCTTATAAATTCTAACAACTCGTCCCTGTGGATTTTCGATACCCGACTTACCGTTGTGCTTGCCTCACAAGTGTAGTAGTAATTTAGGTTTGTTTGTATAGTCGCGGCGAGATAGAAAACAACGACTGTGCACTTACACGTGCACACTCCTCACGCGCTCATCAAAATGGCGCCGTTCCCGAGGATTAGTTTGTTTTAGACTTTATTTGATTTAGTATTTCATAGTATTTTCTTTCTATTTATATTATTTACTAATATTTTGCAAGACTTCCACATTTATGCACTTAGAAACGCTCGAATTTTTTCCGCGCGCACTTACTTTGTGGAATTCGCCATTTCAAGCCTTTTTTGGGGTAAGCATGTCTTATTCCAATTCTTTCGGTAATCCTTATTATAATTCTCAAAATTCTTGCAAGCCTATGACTTTCGGTCAATACTTAGAATCCCAAAGTATAACAAATTCAAATATGACTTTGGGCGAGTATAACGAAAGTTAAAATTTAGGTTATTGGAATTTTGATGATGATGACAATGATTTTGGGCCTTTACCTCATTATAATAGGAATTTTGAAATGAATTGAAATAGCTTTCAAAATTCCTATCATAATGAGTTTTTGTTTAAGTTCGATGGTAATTTTTAAAGTTCCCATTTTCATGCATCCGCACCTAGACCCATGACATTCGGTGAGGGTTTGCATATGTATGAAAATGAGAAAATGGAAGATCGTTATCGGGAAGAAAATCGTTCGTGGGAACATGAATTGGATTTATTATTGGAGTCCGACGATGTTTTTCTTCCCAGACTTTCGAGGTCGAGGAATGTTTTGAACCAAATGAGGTACTTTTAACTACTTTGGAAAAACCATTCTAGACTTTGCCCATTGCATAATAGATATTGAAAGTGAGGATATAAATGACGTAATATCTATTTGCAATGAAATGATTTCTTCTTTTGCCCCCAAAGAAGAACATTTCATTGAAAATGATATTATTTCATTCGAAACTCAAACTTCTTGCGATGATGATTCATCTCATGAGTTTGAATTTCTTTCATTCCCATTTTCATTCTCTATTATGACACCGGAAGAAGTACCCGATGATTCAGTTTCAAATTTTAATGTTTTAAACCTTTTCGCCGATGAGGAGTACTTGCTCGAGTCGCCCTCCACGATTGCATATTTTCCTTTATGTGCACCGCCTCCCATTCCAATTCAAAATCATTGGGAGGATATTCGGCTTTTCTCGGTCCCCACTTATTTTTCTCACCCGTTCAATCCAAACCCCCCATCATCCCACCAAAACTTTTAATTGGCGATGGTTTCTATCTTACGCCTTACACATGCCTTCCGTTGTTCAAACAGAATTCATATTTTTCGGAGGGCATGCTTGTATGTGAGGGTACACCGGTTATCCTCCAAATTAAAATCATTTTCACGGTGTACCCTTGGCTATTTAGACTTCTAGTGCACAGTTAGTGTGAAGCCTAAATAGTAGGTTTTATATAGTTATCTTTTTATTCTTTCTTTCTTTTTATTTTCCTATCCTTTTAATTTAGTCTAGTGTATATAGTTAACTTTTTGTTATTTGTTTTTTCTATGCTCGGTACTAACTTGTTTTGTAGATTCTTTGGACGTGTTCTTATGGGGATCGCTCCAATTTTGGGTAATATCGCTCTTTTCCTTCTTTGACTTGGTTCTTAATTAACACTGAGGACAATGTCAGGTTTTAAGTTAGGGGTGTGGGATATTCTATCCATTTCTTTATTTAGTCCATGTTTTTGCTAACAAGTTAGTTAGTTAGTATGCTTTTCTTAGAAAAATTGAAAATTTCAAAAAGATTTTCTTTCTTTTTTCTCCTTTTTTGGGCATTTTACCTTTGTTTCCGATGATAAATTTCAATAATTGCCTGATCCAATAGACAACCCAATGGTGCATGTTCTCGATTTTAGAAATTGTTAGACTTTAGTCTCGATTATTGATATTGTGAATAAGTTCATGAATTAAACTTTAATCCCATGAGCACATGCACTTTTATTGTTTTATTGATTTGGTTTAAGATTTTTATAACTCGGTAATCTTTTGTTGCATTGGATATACTTACACCGAGTAAGCTTTGTACCTTTCGTTGTTTGTGAGTGTATACACTATTTTTTTCTCGTTGAAAACGTTGAATTTGTCGGTAATCTCACTATTCTTTCATTTGATCGTTCATTAATTGAGTTCATACTTAAAATGTGTTACTTGATCGTGATTTTCATATATTATTTTGATTCGAGAATTTTGTAAACTTTTGGAAATGATCATAGGCCATCTTTGTTATATCACCCATATTAGCCTTGACCTCATCCTTATATGTTTCCCCGAGTTAACCCCCTTTGAGCTTAAATACTAGCCTTTTGTTTCATAACCCAAATCCCATAACCAACTCTACATTTGAGTTTTAAACCATGCATACACCTTACATACCTTTGTTTGGTTTATTACTTGGGATTGAATGATTTTGTTATGATGTCGGTTGCAATTTAGGCATATGAGAGTTTGAAAAGTAAAGAAAAGAAAGTAATGAAAAAAGTGATGAAAAAGAGAAAGCAAAAAGCAAAAGAAAACAAAACAAAACAAAAAAAATGAGAAAAAGAAGAAAAGAAAGAAAAGAGAAAGTTATAAATGTTGTATATTGTTCAATAATCTTTGATTACTCTCCCCGATGATATATCTAATGCCGTTTTAGAAATTGTTTTCCATTTTTGATATTGCCCGCATTTCCCCATTTTTCCGAGTTTTCATTCCGAACACTTTGAATCCGTACATACATTCCTTCATTTCGTACCCTAGCCTAACCTACATTACATCCCTAGTAAAGTCCTATGTGATCTTAGGCTGATGTAATTTAATGTCATAATAGTTTTGATAATCTGTGGAAAATGCATTTCGCCTATTTTAGTGTGCGGTATCTTTCATTGAGATAACGGTTTTTCATTTTTTATATAGCGCTCTTCATTTGTGACATGTGTGCGGCCTATTTTCCATTTACAATTACTCTTTATGCCCGCATGTTCCGTGTGTTACCTCCCTATTTCGAGTGAATTCACTTGATTAGTGTAATTCCCATGAGGATTGAATGTATGCTTGCGTTAATTCAGTATCCGATTTATATAAGTTTTTTACCAAATCACACTTTGCATTTGCTCTCCCCCCTCCCACATTTTAAAGTTTCAATTCTATGAGGTGCATTCTATAATGTTAATGATTTGGACTTTTGTTTGAATTCATTCAATGTGCTAATAATGTGTATGAAATCCTTTTTGCCATTTTTAGGCTTATCGCATGTTGGGTTGGGCATATTTTGAGGAAACCATGTGATATTTGTGGGTATCATCACTAAAAACCCCCACGAGACGACACTCGTACACTAGGGTGACCTAAGGGTTTAACGGCTTATTGCATACGCTAAATGCAATCGAATCGCTCGTGAAAGTGGCCTTATGCGTTTATACCATATTTTTGTACTATCTCCTGCTTTTAGTTTGCTTGTAGTTCTTGTTGCATCCTATTTCATTGCTAGGGACTAGCAATGTGTAAGTTAGGGGGTGTGATGATACGCAAATATTGCGTATTTCATCCTCCGAACCTACGCATTTTAGCCCCCTCAGGTATCTTATTCCTTATATTTATGCTCGTTAACTAGACAATCTCGTATTTCTACGTTAACATGTTTTTCAGGGGTTAATTGAGCTTTTATAGGTAATTGGATGCTACGTATGAAGTTCGGACGCATTCCGATGAAGTTCCGTATGCAATTACACGTTCAAGGACATTTTAGTCTTTTCACATCTCGGGTACCTGGCCCGAGATTTCACGAAGTCTAGAAATTAAAATAATGCCCTTGAACGTGCGATACATTATCCCTCTGAACTTTCACTTCCACTTTAAGTAAATTTAAAATGTTGATGACATTTGCTTTCTGGATGGATAAAGCCACGTGACTCCCTTATAAATGTTTTAAATGGGCATTCTTGTCTTTTATACTTTAAATGATAGAACTCTCTCTCTCCCCCTCATCACTTATCATGTTTTTCTCCCTCGCACACACACGAACACAAACACATGAATAGAGAGAAACATGGATTTACGTGCACACACACATAAGTGAATGCACAAACACACATATCTTTCTATCTTTGGAGTTTGGTGTTTATGGGTTTGTTAAAATGGGCATTGTATTTCTCTCTTTTGGACTTTTATGGGTTTGGTGAGAAGGTAAATGATTGCTTGAATCAAGGACTATTCTGAATTGAGGGGTGATGAGGGTGTTGGATTTGGTGTTTAAAGGATAGCGCATTGATTTTTGGGATTTTCTAAAATGAGAGTTGATATCGGTATACGATTTGGTGTCTGAAGGGTAAGGTGTTGATTTTTGGATTTTTTCTCTCTCTAATTTTTTAATTTTTTCTGATGTTAGTGAATGGTACATTTTTTAATTTAGTTTGAAGTAGATGAAAATTATTTTGTTTTATTTTAGTTTTGTGATGGTAATTTTTTTGATTTTTTCCCATCTTGGAGATGATAGTGATGAATTCCAATTTTTTATATATATTTTCCTTAATTTTCTGATTGTTGCATGGTTTCTATAATTTTTAATTTTCTTCCAAATACATTTCATCAAACTTTTTAAATATTTTTTTTATTATTCCAAGATTTTTAAAATATTATTCAAACGTTTTAAAATATTTTTTCTATTATTTCCATATTTTTTAAAAGTTATTTTTTCAAATTAATTAAAACTTTTAAAATTTTAAATGATTTTATGATATTTTAAAAGTGTTTTCCAATATTATTCAAACTTTATAAATATTTTTTTTATTATTTCCATATTTTAAAAGATTTTTTTTTAAATTATTCAAACATTGTTTTGGGTAAATTATAAATATTATAAACCAAAAATAACATGAAGTACAATTATTTAAAGACTTATACAAATCCAAGCCCAATAATAAGGTCCACAAAATAACCGGCCTTATAAAACAATACATAATCAAACACTACCGGCCCAACCTACTAGGGCAACTCAAACATTATATAAATGCCTAATATTTTCTCTCAGCAGCAATCGAAACACAAACCTTTTCTCTCTACCTCTAACATAAAAGATTAAAAATTAACAAATAAAACCCTAGAAAACCACAAACAACTCTCGTTATGTTCTTCAGCCAAACGAAGAATGGAAAGATATCAGTGAAACATAACAATAATCGTCATGCATCCTCTTCGAAGCAAGCAGATCACTCAACATCAACGCCATCAGATCTAAGTAGAGTTAGAAAAAAGTGGAAGATCTTCATATAAAACCTCCAGGTATATGAACTTAGCACGGGTCAGAAATATTTTAACTCAAGTCATATAGATTATGAACAAAAACTATAAAACTATAAAAATAACCTTAAATCTTCTACATGCAAAACCCCATCTTGTTGGCGAAGAAGTTATATCCTTAGATGCACTCAAGAAAACTAAAAATAAAAAAAATAAGACCATTTTGTATCATTATCTCTAACAATAACAAAACAAACCTTTATATCCATACTAATTAGATTTATATTGAACCGGGAATCCTAACGGTAGATGTAACACTCAAATGGGATTGAATATCGACCAGAGACTCATCAAGAAGGCTATTTTTAATTAAAAATCCCTTCGCCCACTTCTTATTATCTCAGGTTTGGTCTGTGTAATCTAGCTTTTGGTATAAATCTCCTCCTGAATTTTACCCCCATTTTTATTTGACCTCTCATACTTTATTTTTCAAGACTTAACCCCCTGAACTCCCAAATTAGGTTTAACCTTAAAATGCTAACAATGTTAAATATTAGGAGGAAAATATAGTCATGTTCAATGCACATGAGGGCATTTTCTATGTAAATCTGAATTTTTTTATATTATTTCTAGATTTTTTAAATTATTTTAATTTTTTTTTAAATTTTGAATTTTTTTCTCTAGTTTCTAAAATATATTCTTTGAGATTTTTAGAAAGTCATAAAGGTCGTACCCAGTGCACAAGTCTCCCGCATAACTATAGCATCTGGAAGAGACGGACGTCGGTTGGCCTTACCCCTATATTTGGAAAGACTGCTCCCATGTATCGAACTCAAGACTAATCATAGCGTGGGCAAAGGCACTTACCCCCATATCCAAAATTTTAAAATATTTTCCTATAATTTTAGATTTTTTAAACATTTTTTAAATGCCTGTTTTGTAATTTTATGCTAGATAAAATTATCATCATGTGCATGGAACATGATCATATTTTTATCCCAATATTTACTAATGTCAGTATTTTAGGGTTACTTGAAGCCAATTTGGAAGGTGAGGGGGTTAAGTCCTGAACCAGAATGAAAGTATGAGAGGTGAAATAAAACTGGCAATAAAATTCAAGGGGAGATTGTATGAGAGGTGAAATGAAAATAGAAGTAAAATTCAAAGGGAGATTGTAATTAAACTATATATATATATATATATATATATATATATATATATATATATATATATATATATATATATATATATTTGTGTGTGTGTGATTGTGTAATGCTTGGGCCCGGATTTATGGATTACCCATGGTCAATCCAGTCCGACCCAAACGTTAGGTGTGAAGTGCTTGCTAGTCTAGTTTTATTTAATTAACATTTCACTTGTTTATCATGAGATTCCAATTTAAATCAAACTATGTGAGGGACCCGTGGGAAGCGTCCCCACAATCCAAGTACACAGAGATACTAACGTAAAATAAAAAGGATACTTGCCTGTACAACGCTCTCAAAATATGGAACCGCACCCAACATGTCGTAACAAAGATAAGGGAATGAATCGAATGCCCAGTAAAAAAATACAATAATGCAATATAAAATCGCAAGGCCGAAATGATACTCTAACACGTTATATCGATGTGAATATGCAATTACCTTGTATATATATTTGACACCCCGCCTAATTAAATACCAGGTGATCAGGCCTTTATTAAATTAAAACAGAATATCCAATCCGTTCCATTCTTAGCATCACTGATGAAAACTTTTTAATATATACTAACCACCTATTATTTGAAAAGCTAGTGTCAATTTTTATCTTTTTAATTAACATAAACCAAATAGATAAAAATGTCACATTCCACCATTTAAGTATCAAACTCACAATGAATAATGACATAATAGTAAATATGTCTGAATCACACAATCCGGTCTAAAATATTCATATAGTAATAAAAAAATAAAACTAACTCCACAGTCTACTACTTCACAATAGAATCTGGAATCTTTGAATGACAATAAAATAGAAATGGACAACATGCCCGACTGAAATAAATGCTCAAAATGAAGAAACTGAATAAATACTGAGGCGTCTATGTCAAAGACCTACAACTTTCACAACAGCTATAGCATGCCAAAAGATAGAACCTGCTAAGCCTGGTGTCCCTATGGTTGGGCACCTAAAATGTTTTACAAAAAAAGAGATTTGGAGGAAACGGGTCAGAGCCCTAGTAAAATAGTTTAATTTTTTTGCAAGTATATAAATGCAAAATTATCCAATATTATATGCATGTTAGGCTTACGTTCTCTCACTTAAGATACTCATCTAATGTGCACACCTCATGTGTAGATTTTATCCTACTTAGTCATGCTACCCCACCTAACTAGTCCAAACCAAATCTATTCCGACACAACTGACTCGTAATATTCGCCCGATCACCCATACAATACCTTATTGCAATCTACTTATCCATGTGACAATTATAAATTTTTCATTGTATAGTTAATTACTCGCATCCCAGAGGTATCTTAAATATTATCATCTTTCTCTCCTACAGGGCACACACAGTAGGATAAGTCATCAATATATATATATACACTGCTCCCTTAGGCTGAGACCTCCTGGTGCATGCATAATCAGCTATAATATTCTGGTACATCATGCACTGTATAAAGGACTATTGGTTATGTATCTCTCTTGAACTATAAATACAAATCATATATATTCGGGCAGCCAAATGGGTCACGCAAATAGTTACGCTCCCATTCAAACGTCGAAACTATCATACTTCAAGATAGCACGTATCCAAGGTTCTATGTTTGGGTACAAGTCTAAAATCCCCCAACGGGCTCATCAGGATAAGACCATCCACGAAGCGAAACCTCTTCACGATAGAAAGCAACGCAGGTATGTCATACAAATAATAAATCACACAATAGGTATTCACACAATTTACCTATTTATATCATTAGTATAGGTATACACGCAACCTATCATATATGTCCCATACGTAGTATATCTATATCCCCCGAATATTCTACGTATTTATTAATTTCAATTTTACTGCTCACCGTACATCCTCGAGTATCCCTCGCTACTCGAAATATTCTAACTAATCCTCAACCATTTCAGTAGGTAAATTTTCCCTCTACCGCTGGTCCGATCTTAGGTTCACTCGTAACCTTCGTGTTCATTTAAATATTCGTAATATCATTTAACATCAAATAATTTTTGTATTTATCCCACATTCTACGTAACCACTTAAATTCTGGAAACGTCAAATTACATCCAATTCTACCCCATGGTTCCAAAAGTCGATTATCTCTAATTATAAATGAATTATCAACACAAATCCCTAAGAAAATTTAAGCAAAAATACACATTCCGAACCGGTCTGGTGGTTACAGTGAAATGATCCGCCGAACTGTAAGTAACAACCTTCCAAACCGGTCTGGTGGATGCAGCAAATCGGTCCGGTGGACCTGATATCGTCTCCTTTCGTATGCAGTTATGAAATTTCACCCAATTTCGTAACTAATTCCTCATGAACCTTCACCAAATTAAAAACCAAGGTTTCCAAACATCATGTAGAGTTATAGGGGTGATTTTCAACTTAAAAATATTATCAAAATATCAAGAATACTACTCAAGAACCGACTAATTCATGATTATCATCAAGAACCCTAGTTTTATGTTCTTCCATGTTCATACACCTACAAGTCCATATTTTTCCCATACATTAAGGTCTGATTATGTCCTCTAATTATTTTAGAATTCCATCTACATGCAATTCCTATCCAAGACTTGATTTAATTCTCCAATTTAAGCATCAAATTTATAGATACATGGTTATTTCTTCAAATCTATTCTAACATGGATAATGTATGCACATAATTTAACAAGATAAACACTTGCCTCTTTTGGTAGCTCTGATCCGTTGAAGAAGAACGGCATGATCGTGATCATCTTTCACCGATCTACGTGACCATGGTGATTTTGGTGCAAGAACTTGTGAACTGGCCTTGGAATTCTTGGGAACCCTCTCTTTATCCCTCATGTGCTTTCTCTTTTGGTTTAATAACTGATAACCCTAACTTCCCCTATGTGCCTGATATTTTAACTCTTTAATTTTCATCGGTCTCCTATTTTCCAAAATTTTAAAAGACCAAAATACCCCTCCGGGGTGTCGGTTTGGCCTAAAAGTGCCTCGGTACCTAAACTAAACTCCCGGGTAGGATTTTCTTACTATCTAGACCCTTCCGGACACACTGGAGCACTCTAAATGATCATATGAAATACCAAAAGTAAAAATATATCTTATTTCTCAAATTTAGCTCCGACACGACTTACACATGCGTCCCGGCTATATTTATCATAATTGTCGCATTTCTCACTCACGACAAATCTTAATATTTTCTTATCCCTATTATTACTCATTCTCTAAGTAATATTCAATATGAATAAATATTAACCCTTATCTCTCTAATTAATATTTATAATCCCCGATTAATTTTCCAACTATAATTTAATTAATCCCAATTAATTCTCAATATAAAAATCAATAAAATTACGAGGTGTTACATCCTTCCCCCTAATAAAGAATTTCATCCCGAAATTTAGAAAAATGCCTAGTATAGGTAACTCTAGATATTTGTTTCACATCTCATCTTCGTGCTTCCAATTAGACTCACCAGCATTATGATGGCCCATAATATCACCTCAGATTCTTACCCACAACTGAGTTCAAACATGTTCAAAATTTACTCGCAATAATCTTTTGTTATTTCCACTATACATACATCAAAGGTATCGCTTCAATCGAAGGTCTGCCCATTACAACCCACGATTAGAAACAAGTTCATTTAAGACTTAACGTGCCAATATATTCCTTTATGCTTAAGGTCTCACTTATATAATGACACACAAAACTATCGTGAATTCGATAAAAATGTCTCAAAATACGTGCCTATACTCCACTGGCTCTATCATCTCTATGTTAGAAAAGATCTCACATCTATAGGTATCAATTTCCCTTATTGTCGTACTAAGCCATCTCTCCTCATGGGGTACACCCTCAGCAATCCCTGACTACTCATGTCAGGCCTCAAAACTTTAGTTCACATCAACGTAGTCTCACTACATTTCTGAACTATACAAAAATGATGTGGATTGACTCAATCCTTATCGGACGACCATGATTCACTCTAGGTCTGAGAAACTTGCTATTTGCCCTTTTTTAATTATCTAAAGGGTGGGTGTAAATTTTTCTCCCTATTAAGCCTCAGAAGTCACTTAGCAGTTAATATTCTACTACGGGTAATCATATACAGCCCTACCAATTTTAGTTAATATTTATAATTACTCCAAAAGTCCAAAACATATATCCTCGCATTCTGTCACATTCTATGTCATCCTTCCCGATTATCCATCGGCCTATGGTTGATATTCCTAGCTCAGGACTCAACTTCATCCCCATTGCCTCCTGATACTCCCTATTTAAGGTAGGACTCAAAGGTCTCGTCTTGAGTCACAATAGTGTTGGGCGTCAACTTGTGCTTGTTCATTTCTTCTCTTTATTAACATGTTGGGCACACTGCCTGGTAATATATCCCCGAGTCATATCAATACAGTCCCTACACGTTGGGATCAATTATAACGAGGCGACTATAACCACTTAAGTCTCCTCCACGATATAATATAAACACGAGCTCAACCGTTTTCCAGGTGACACATCGTTAACAACATATCCCGCCCTAGAATAGCGAACAAGATAGCCTTGATGTAACAACCCACCATCACTCAACCGTTGCTAACCAAATTATACACAGGATAATGTTATACTCGAATATAATATCTCTAAATGAGTTAACCCACTAAAATATATTCTCTTAATGTCCCCACCTGCTCCCCTGCAGATGAAATATAAAGATCCTCGCAAAGCAACGGTAAATATATATACACAATAGTAACACTAATGATGTACCCACTAAACCCAGCTCATACTCGAATTGTAGTGTTAACAATCATATATAGTGACATCACTCATCTAAATCCCATACTCATAAGGATGAAATAAAAATATAACATCCATATCCTTTTGCCTTACCTAATCATCGGGTCCCTGAACGTAACTCTCACGTCTAAACTGACCCACGATCTGTTGCAGTGGTTGTACATCCAGGATCTTATCCTGGAGTATCCCCTACCTCACCTTGGGGTAATACTTCTTACTTCATGGCCTACACTTACACAAGTTAAAACCTCGACCTAAAAATATATCTGCCTCTGATTACAGCCCTGTTGATCTTTCCCATTGCTCCCTTAGTCCTAACGACCCTGAGGAACTAAATGTTAGGGTCCGGTCCTTCCTGAACCCACTATTCTCAAGTTGAAAATCTTTGGTCCTAGCTCTCCTAGCCGATTCCCTTACCAAAAATATTGCTCCTCGTGTTGTTGACGCCACTGGCACCGTTCCCATATACCTCTTAGTTTGACTGGTCTCACTTATAGATGTGGACAAGCTAAGTATAGATGGTCCTACTCTCCCCACATAGGACACCTTCTGGGTCATCCTCCTCTCTCTGGCCCCCATTGGTCGTGTTAGTGACGCCCTTCTCTCGGACCTGGTTGTCTTGATTTGATTACTATCCCCATTCTTCCTTTGGCTCTGGTGGTCCTATGGAACTCGTTACTGGCCTTGATGACCCTAACCAAATCCACCATCACATTGTAGGAATTCAATTGATTTTAATTATTTGAATATGTCCCCTACTGGGTATACCCTCCTGTGGTGCTTCGCTAGCACCGTTAAATTTAATATTACTCCTCGGCTAAAGTCTCCACTCCATTATCTCCCTTCTCATGGAAGCGTTAATATAAACTTGTAAACGCATGACTTTGACGACATTTTCACTAGTCGTCCTAACCTAATTTATCATTCATGCTTTCGTACCCTACCCACGAGTCCATTATATACATATGGACCCCATTTTTATTATTCTCCATATCCTTTTTGGCGTTTAGGAAGTTTATTAAACAAGCCATCTTCTCTCTCACGATTAGTCTCTACCTGGCCTACTTGTGATAAGTTCAAAACTCAATTCTCATCTCTATCTGAACAGTAGATAGATGATCTTACGGTCAAACATCACCCAAATTTCTCGTTTAATCCTATATGTGCCTCTATATATGTTGTGACTAACCCTCATTAATCAACACTACTCCTATGAGATAAAACATTTCGCCTGAAATTAAATCCTGGTTGTTGATGCACTCCACCCTACACAATTGTCATTGGATTATTTCCTTCCATTGGCCTATCATACTTCCTCTCTTCCCCGGATCCTTTTAAATGGTTCTTCAAAAGATTTCTTCATACTTCCCCCTTCTCGACTGCGCTGGGTAAATCTGAAGTTGTACTACCGTTAACTACCTCAGTTCTTGGGAAATTATTGTTTCCGAGTGACTATCCTATTGTTACTTGTCTAGAAAATAATCAGGGTGACTTCTATCACGATCACCATTTCCAAAGTACTCCATGTCTTCTGCTGAGCCTCTGCTCCTGCAATCCTCCTAAATGCCCTCGCTGGTCATCCTATCATGTTTGGTGTACAAAGCTCAACCAAAATCGTATATGAATTGCATCAATTATACTTAATAGCAGGAGAATGTAAATTGTAGATGCAGAGGAATACAACAATTCCAAGATAAGGCTCTATATTAAACAACGCTACGCTGAAACATAAAAAGTTGTATAGATCTTAAGGACACTAGAACCTGATGCTCTGATACTATATTTGACACCCAGCCTAATTAAATACTGGGTTATCAGGCCATTATTAAATTAAAATAGAATATCGAGTTGGTTATTTCTTAGCATCAGTGGCGAAAACTTTTTAATATATACTAACCACTTAGTATTTGAAAAGCTGATGTCAAATTTTATCTTTTTAATTAACAAAAACCAAATAGATAAAAATGTCACATTCCACCATTTAAGTATCAAACTCATAATGAATCATGACAAAACAATAAATATATATGAATCACACAATCCAGTCTAAAATATTCATACAGTAATCCAAAATAAAACTAACTCCACTCTTTATTACATCACAATAGAATCTGGAATCTCTGAATGACAATAAAATAGAAATGGACAACATGTCCGACTGAAATAAATGCTCAAAATGAAGAAACTGAATAAATGACGACGCGTCTATGTCAGGGACCTGCAACTTCCATAGTAGCTGTAGCACGACAAAAGATGGAACCTGCTAAGCCTGGTGTCCCTGTGGCTGGGCACCTAATATGTTTTACCAAAAAATAGAGATTTGGAGGAAACGGGTCAGAGCCGGAGTAAAACAGTTTAAAAATTTATCAAATGTTTACATGCAAAATTAGCCAATATTATATACATGTTAGGCTTACGTGCTCTCACTTGAGATACTCACCTTTGATCTAATGTGCACACCTAACGTGTATATTTAAACCTACCTAGTCATGTTACCCCGCCTAACTTCTCAAAACTAAATCTACAACTACACAACTGACTCGTAGTATTCACCCATATCGCCCTTACAATACCTTATTGCATTCTTCCTATCCATGTGGCGATTATAAATTTCTCATTTTGTAGTTAATTTCTCACATCCCAAAGTTATCTTAAATATTATCATCTTTCTCTCCTATGGGGCGCACACAGTAGGATAAGTCATCAATATACCTATACATTTTAACATTATATATATATATATATATATATATATAACAATAATTCACCCTTAGGTTGAGACCTCCTAGTGCATGCATACTCTGCTATCATGTCTTGGAACATCATGCACTATATAAAGGACTGTTGGTTCTGTATCTCTCTCGAACTATAAATACAAATCACATATATTGGAGGCGAACATAGTCCCCGCCAAATGGGTCATGCACATACCTACACTCTCATTAAACCGTCAAAACTATAATATTCTCAGATAGCACATATCTAAGTTTCTATGTTCTGGGTATAAGTCTAAAATTCCTCCAATGGGATCATCAAGATAAAACCGTCCACGGTGCGAAACCTCCCCCCGATAGCAAGCAGCATAGGTATGTCATACAAATAATAAATCATACAATAGGTATTCACACAATTTACCTATTTATATCATTAGTATATGTATACATGCAACCTATCATACATGTCCCACACGCAACCTATCATACATGTCCCATACGTAGTATATCTATATCCCCGAATATTCTACGTATTAATTAATTTCAATTTTACTTCTCACTGTACATCCCCGAGTATCCCTATCTACTCGAAATATTCTAACTAATCCTCAACCATTTCAGTAGGTAAATTGTCCCTCTACCGCTAGTCCGGGCTTAGGTTTACTCATAACCTTTGCGTTTATTTAAATATCTGTAAAATCATTTAACATCAAATAATTTTTATAATCCCACATTCTATATAACCCACTTAAATTCTTGGAAGGTCAAACTACATCCAATTATACCCCAAGGTTCCAAAAGTTGATTATCTCTAATTAGGAATGAATTACCAACATAAATCCCTAAGAAAATTTATGCAAAAATATACATCCTGAACCGGTTTGGTGGGTACAGCGAATCGATCCATCGAACTATAAGTAACAGCCTTCCAAACCGGTCTGGTGGATGTAGTGAACCAGCCCGTTGGACCTAATATCATTTCCTTTCATATGCATTAGAGAAATTTCACCCATTTTCTTAACTAGTTCCTTATGGACCTTCACCAAATTAAAAACCAAGATTTCCAAACATCATCTAGACATATAGGGGTGATTTTTAACTTAAAAATATTATTAAAACATCAAGAATACTACCCAAGAACCGAGTAATTCATGATAATCATCAAGAACCCTAGTTTTATGTTCATGTTCTTACACCTACAAGTCTATATTTTTCCCATCCATTAAGGTCAGATTTTGTCCTCTAATTATTATAGATTCCATCTATATGAAATTCCTAACCAAAACTTGATTTAATTCTCCAATTTCTGCATCAAATTTATAAATACATGGTTATTTCTTCAAATATATTCTAATATAGATAACATATGCACATAATATAGCAATACAAACACTTGCCTCTTTTGGTAGGTCTGATCCGTTGAAGAAGAAGGGTATGGTCGTGATCCTCTATCCCCGATTTACGTGACCACGAGTATTTTGGTGCAAAAACTTGCAAGTTGGCCTTGGAATTCTTAAGAACACTCTCTTTCTCCCTATGTGCTTTCTCTTTTGGTTTAACAACTGATGACCCTAACTTTACCTACGTTCTTGATATTTTAACTCTTTAATTTTCGTTGGGACCCAGTTTCCCAAGATTTTAAAAGACCAAAATACCCCTACGGGGTGTCAGTTTGGCTTAAAAGTTTCGCGGGACCCAAATTAAACTCTTGTGTAGGATTTTCTGACTATCTCGATCCTTTCGGACACACTGGAGCATTCGAAATGACCATATGAAATACCAAAAGTAAAATTACATTTTATTTTTCAATTTATTCCCGACACGATTAACACGCGCATCCCGACTATATTTATTGTAACTGCCGCATTTCTCACTCACGACAAATCTTAATATTTTCATATCCTTATTATTACTCGTTGACTAAGTAATATTCAATATAAATAAATATTAATTATTATCTCTCTAATTAATATTTATAATCCCGAATTAATTTTTTCAATTATAATTTAATTAATCCCAATCAATTCCCAATATAAAAATCAATAAAATTATGAGGTGTTACAATATACATACATATAAACACACTTTATGCATGAAACCGTTTTTATTCCAAAAATTTACTTTTTCCGATTAATTCACTTTAATCTTATAAAAGAACTCCTTTTTACCTGAATTGACATTTATTTCTTGATTCAACAAACCCGGTTAAATAATTTCAATAAGTACCCTTTATTTAAGGAAAAGTATTTCTTTCACCGAAATTTACCCTTTTACTCATACCTAATTTACCTTGGTATTTTCCTTAAAAATCACCTATTAACACACGCACTGTGTTCCAAAATACTTTTTCTTATTTGAAAACCTTTCATGAACACACTCTTGTGTTAATTACTGTTAAACCTCTTTAGGTTGCTTAATTACCCATTTGATCACTTTCCTTTACCTTTCCCTTTACCCTTCCCTTGACTTCATGGACATTAGTCAATTCTTCTTACATTACTTGTCCATGTTATCCTTAAACCGGAACATTTATTAATTTCATTCAAGTTAGGTTATTTTTTCTTATATTCACCACACAACCCATTTCTTGACATGTTCCACTCTTCATTACCTTTTTATGGAAATCCTCCAAATATTCGCATACTTTAACGAGGTATAGATGCTTTTATTCTAGTATTCAATGCTCTTTATTTTGGGGGCGTATATGATACCTGGGCGCCAGTGATTTTGAATCTTTCACCCCGGGATCTGAACCCTATGTATGGTCTTAAGACTACATGTTTTAAGAGATCGTTGAACATTTTTAAATCCACTTTATAAGAAAAACATCATTTACCTTTATTAACACATGTAGTCTTGAGACCATATACTTATCACATTTTCAACACTTATTCACACACTTTAAGGGCTGAAATTTAAATTTTCTTTATTCTGAGTTAAAACTCATTAAAACCTCTATTAAACTTGCATATATGCCTATCATCCAAATACTATAAGTTTATACACATGGGAATAGAGATTTTAATTCCAAAAATCCAAGAAAATGAGTTTAACACATGATTTATTCTAGAAATTTCATAACATTTGTAACAACGTACTTTACAAGTCTAAAGACATTTTTAATCCTTCAAAACTTAAATAAATGCCTCATTTTATGAAAATCCAAAATCTTACAAGAAAACATTGAAACATTTGTTCATAAAATATCTTTAATAAGATAAATATTATTTTCAAAACACTTTATTCCAGAAAATGTTTAACACCAAGTTATCTTGAAATATATCATTTTACCCAACATTCTCAAATTCCTTTATATGCCATTTTACACAAAACCATAAGAAAAATGTTTTCAAATCATCCATGCATCCTACCCTTACAAACTCTAACCAGAAGACCAATACTATGGAGAAATAGAGTTCTTAAACTAAGAGTAGTGTTTCCCCACCTCAAAAAAGCTCCATTATAATAAGATGGCAATCTACCACCTCCTAAGGTGGCCTTAAAGAGGTTATCTAGCTCCACTAAGCTTGTTTCTATGAAAGCTCCAAGAAAGACCCCCTTCAAACTTCTCTAATCTTCTACTTATCTTCTTTAAAAAAAATAACTCCATGAATTTACATCTTGACTAATAAATGGTGTAGGTGGGTTTTATAGGCATAAATATAGTTGAATATGAGGAAAATATGGTGGTTTAGGGTGGAGGGTTGGTGGTACTATGGTGGTAGTAGGAGGTAGATCTATCTCTCTCGAGAGAGAGAGAGAGAGAGAGAGAGAGAGAGAGAGAGAGAGAGAGAGAGAGAGAGAGAGAGAGATCTGATTAAAATGAGCCCTAAATGGCCGTAACATTCCTTAAACACCCCAAAACCCTTTAATGAAAAATCCCTAAAATTCTCCAAACCCTATTCACGAATTAATCTGCTGCTGCAAGAGTGTGACACCAATGGTACACATTTGGACAACACTTTTGAAACTACAAATATCAATTTCCAAATGTCTCATTCGAACGATAACTCCCATTTCATTTGAACCAAGATGCAACTCGTTAGAACGAGAAAGACATCTTATTCGAGCGTACTTCAAACGTGGTTCTAATGAGAGTGCTCAATCCGGTACACAAGTGTCTGATTCAATGATCGTTAGAAGACTGTTCGAATGAGATTTGAATCTCATTTTTTGAACGACCCTGAATTTTCCAAATATTTCCTTTAAGTCCATTCTTCTTCCAATTAATTGCACTAAAGCTACTAGTTAACCAAATATTAAATTTCCTCATTACAGGGCGACTAACATTTCTTAATTGAAGGTTTTTCCTGGTAAGATCTTGCCATCATCATTAAGGGCTAAGAGGGATATGGTGCATGCCCCCTTTTAAGGAAGATTATGAGTTCTTGTCTAAAGTCCCCGCTCCCCAAGTCTTTGACTTTAGCCCTTCACTCCTTGACTCATGTATTGGCACTTTCTTGACAAAATCCTGTCTCATCTCTGATAAGTACATTCTCACTTTTTCTAATCATTTTGATAGTTGTGTGGTCTCACCTCGGCCTCCAAACGGATGACGGAGGACTATCCCAAGGTTTGTGAGGCAACAGGGCCCTGAGGTTTGAGGAGGAGCTGAAAGGAAAGCTCAAGGATAGCCGACGTGACTATCAGAAGGCTATGGAAGCTCTGAAGGAGAGGGACATGGCTCTGCAAATGAAGGATGATCTTCTGAAGGCCCCAAGAGAGCTCTTGAAAAAGAAGGATGAAGACCTCTCGACTCTAACTGCCCAACATGCTAGAGATATTGATTCCACTATTATCCAGGCCAAGGTTGAGGCTTTGTCGATCGAGTCTCTACAAAAGATAAGGGATGAAGCCATTGAAACGTACAAGTCTAGTGATGAGTTTGGAGGTTTCAGTATGGATTACTTTAAAAGGGGACTTAAGACAGCCTACAGGTGGGTTACCACTAAGTTTGCTGAAGTAGTCTCCTTCATCATATTTGAGTTAGAATCTCCTGACATAGAGGACTCTTTTATGGCCGATGCTTTGGAATATGTTCAGGCTCTGTAGGAAGCTGAGGTCGATAAAGTGACACCCGACGCCCCTCTTGTGGATGCCAATGCCTTAATCGTCCCTACTCAGGCCGAGGGAGATATTAATGGGTCAGACATGGTAGTTAAGCAACCCCATGCTGATGAGACCGCTATAAATACAGATCCATTTACCTATGGTGGTCGTCTGTGACCCGTACCCTCATGTATATAACAACTTAGCTTATTTTGAAGAATCTTGTCTCTTCTTGATTCATTTATGAACATGACTCTCATTTAGGCTGAATATATTATGTTTCTTCTTCCATATTTTTTTAATTATCTTTGCCTTTGTATATATGTCATCATCCGATGTTTTGGTCAACTGACCATAACCAAAATGAAATGATTTTCAATTTCAAAGTCCCCTCTCGTCATTTTGAGAGTGTATGGGTGAGAGTCATCTCGTTCATGCACCGTCGTCTCAGACGAGGGAGAATTTCCACTAAGTTAATGATGTTTAATAATGAACCACACTAAAGTGATTTTAAATTTGAATCCACCAAATTATGATGTTGTATTATAAGTCCTATTGATGTAAAAAATTAGATTATCTCTAATTTTTTAATCACGGATAAAATAAATAAAACAAAATATTTTTAAAGTGATTCAGCCTTGTAAGAATGGCCTACGTCCACTATTTTTGTATTACTGACTGTCTGACTGGAATTCTCGATAAAGGGTTTATCAAGAGATCTAGAGTCCCCTTCTAATGAGGAGGATACAATGTATTTATAGCCTTGAGGTTGTACATGTGAGAGGATAATGCGTTGTTATCTAGTAGATATATACATATGTACGATAATAATGAGCTTTTAATGCGCAATCATCTCTTTGATTACCCTGGTTTGAGTGATCTGTATGCTAAGTAGCTCTAACCGCGTTAGCTGCTCGGCACGCTTGAGGTACTCGGGGTGCTTGAGTAGCTCGGTGGCAGTGAGTTGATCGGTAGAAGTATTTGTAATTGCCACATTGGTTGACACGTGTCTTCAAATGATGGGTCCACGTCAGCAGATTAAATTTGGTATCAACAGAAGCCCCCAATGTTTTATAGTTTGATGTTGAAGAAAAGTATGGAACATTCTGCTTGAAAACTGCATAGATTATTGGTTTGTATGGTTTTTAGGAAAACATTCGTTGTATATAACTCCTTTTTGAGTGCACAGTATCTGGCCTCATAAATATTTTAAATTTTCATGATCTCTTCGATATTTGTGCTCCTTTTCTTCTTTTAGTCGCCGGATACGCAAACCTTCTCCCTTGTAATCATTACTTTTCTCTATTGCCGAGGTAAAGTATTTAAGCGCGGCAGAAATTCTATCGTCTTTCACTTTTCAAATCTGTATCTTTGAACTCTTCATTTTCTCTCTGTCTTGTGCCTTTATTCTTTTCGTCGTTCATTGTCACCTGGTCTCTTTTTCTCTGTAATATTTTCTTCCCTTTCTTTGATTAACTTTGTTCATCGTGGTTTATCTTGTTGAGTTACTGGACAAATTTCGGTCTGAATGTTCAATCCTTTCGTGGGTTATTTTGGAAGAACTTTCTGAACCTTCTGATTATTTTTCTTTGGCTGAGGGACATTGGTTCCCAAGTCTATTTGTGGCCGAATGTGGCTTTTCTTTTCCTCCAAATCCCCTATGTTTGGCGTTTTGTCAATATTTTGACGTTGTTGCAGCAAAAATAGCTCCAAATACCTGGAGGATAGTTAATGGCATACATAGATTGAATCAACTCCATGGAACCCGTTTAGGGATTCCAGAAATTATGTATTGCTATAGATAGGTTGTCAGTGATTCCACATTCTATTTGAAAACTAGGTTTTTGAATAGGGCTTTAGTTGTTAATCTTCCAGATGCCAATAGGGATTATTTTGAGCATGGGGTTGTTATGAAAAATTGGCAACACGCTCCGTTAAATGGAGATGACGTATATCAAGGTCACAGGTGTCCCCCTTATGGCAATGGAATAGGTTGTTTTTATTTTTTGAAATCTTATTTTCTTTGTGTTTGATAAAATGTATCACTGACATTTGTTTTTGTTTGTTACAGTTGACAGTAAAAGAAAACCTCCAAAAGAAGCTGACGTTAATTTAAAGAATTTGAAACTTATCTGCGATTTGCACCAATCTGTTGCCGAGGAACATATTAGATCTGCCTCTTATTTGTTGCAGTACAGGAGCTATACTCCATCTTTCACTGCTCGTCCTCGTCCAGTGGTAGTTATCTTGACCAAGTACCCGCTTCTGAGACTAGTGTGGAAGGTTCTTCCTTTGAGTCAAGTATTCCTATCAGTGATCTAATGAAGAAAATAAGAGCTCCTGCCTTTTTCGACAAGTCCGCCTCTACTTTTGTAGAGGCAAAGAAAATTAAAAAAGATGTCCCAGAAGAAGGGATAAAGATTGTAGATGTACCCCCTCTTGTTGCTGCCAAGAAAATTGGTGAGAAGCCCCATGTGGCTCCGAGCAAGATTAGTGCTCTCTCTCCTCTGAGTGAGGCTATTGTCATATCACCAACAAAGACAACGTCTTTGGTTGAAAATGCTCCTTCCCCTATGAGGAGGTTGAAGAAAATCTCTTCTGAGAGACCGGCTGAACTTATCTCTCAACCTTCAAACGTTGAAGGTAGTATTCCATCTTTTGCTGCTCCGAGCTCTGCCGTGGGCTTGGTGAAATCCTGGACTATCCCAGAAGTCCAAGGCATTGAAGACACTCTTTCTCATGAGAGAATCACTACCTTTGTTGCTCAACACATTGCCTCAATAAGTATTGTTAGCCTGAGTCTTTCACTTTCTAATACTATGTTCATGTATTAACTCAAAGTTATTTCTTTTTTCAACTGGTGATGTGTTTTAATAGAATTCTGAAGAAGGATGAAGCTATCAAAGCTTCAAGCTCCTCGGGAGGAGTAGAGGAAGCTTTTATTGGGCTGACCCAATCTCTGAAAGACTCTCATCAAAAATACGAGGAAGATAAAGTTGCTTGGGAGAAGCAACTCAAGTCCATTGAGATGGACAGAAATTAGGCTGTGAATGCCTCCAAGGACTTGGAAAAGAAGTTGAAGGAGTCTGAGTAGAGCAACAAAAACTTTGAATAGAGCAACAATAAGCTTGAGGATAAGATCAAGTATGCTGAAGATGAAGTTGTTAAACTTCAAGATGTTGAACGACAGAAAAAGGAGGTGGAGGAGAAGTTGAAGGTTGTCGAGGAACTCCTTAGGGAAAGGACCTCCTCGGAGAAGGCAAAAATGAAAAAGGTAGTTAAAAAATCTTTCAGCGATGGTTGGGATAAGAGATGGAACAAGGGCTTGGATTTCATGACCTCCCAAATGGAGTATGCCAGCGTCAAATATTTTAGAGATGGATATGTGGCAGCGTTAAAGGACCTGAAGGTTGCTGAGGATTCTGAGTTATTCCAGCAATACACTCATGGTCCTCCTCCCCTCCTCGAGAAGACGAATAAGATGAGGCTGCTTCAGACGAATCTTCCATGATGGTTGAAGACCAAGTCCTTATTGTTCCTGTTGTTCAGTCCTCAGAGAAGCTTCCACCAGTTAGCACTTCTGTCGAGAAACTTCTCCTTCCCTCCGAGCAACCAACTCCTTCATCCAAACCTCCCGAGGAAATCATAAGAAACAAGGAGAATGTGTAGAGTTGATCGGGTTTTTATTTTTTGAATGTAACTTGGAACTATGTATACTTTCTTGTGATGAATAAAATTTCAAACTTTGGTTGTTCGCCTTGGATTTCTTCTTTTACTTGTAAGGACATAATTTTATAAATGTCCGGGGTATATTCTAGGATATTTCTATTTTCTCCTAGATCACAACTCATATGTCTGATACCGCTACATTCGGCACGTCAACACGATCATCCTCGGTGGCCTTTATCCGAATTCAATGCATCCACTTTCATTACGTGCATCATGCTACATGCAACCTGCTGCTCAGCTCATTCCCACCACTTCACTACTCTCTATCAGTAATATGTTTTGTTGGAGATTTAAATATTTGCATAAATATTTGGGAAATGTTTTTTGAAAATTATTTTTGAAGTCTGGTTTTATTTTTTATCAAAAGCAGAATTTTTCTAAGTGTAGAAGCGAATTGCCTCGGTCGACGAGATCGCTCAAACGACTTTGAAAGTCGTTCGCGCGAGATAGCCATGTCGCGCGATATCGTTCGAATGACTTCTGTCCTTCGTTCGAGAGACATGGCTATCTCGTTCGAACGAGCCACCGCCTCGATTTTTGTATAAATATCTGATCTCCTTCTACACGTTTTTGAAGTCTTTCTACAATCTCAAAATTCTGCGAAAATAGCCCAGAATAAGACTTCACTTTTTAAGGTTTTCTAAACCTTGTTTGATTCACAAAACCATTCCCATATATGTGTGTGAATCTTTAAACCTTCAAGAGGATCATTTACTCATCTGGAGTAACTTGTAAGGAAGCCGCTCTCTTCTTCACTGCTGCCCTACTGGAAAGGGATAGTTCCAGCCGCCGACAACAGAACCGACACCCGAGGGTATTTCTGTATCATATATTTTTATTGTAATCCGTGTAAGCCATACTCTTACAAAATTATTGTGAAAATAAAAGGTTTTTCCCCTTTGGGGGATTTTTCCTCATATATGTGTTCTTGCATGTTTCATCATCGTATTTAATCACATATAGATGCATGTTTAGGACTTGAGTGGTAAAAACTGTGTTTAATTAAATAACTTCATTATTTGAACGCAAGCGCACTCTCCTCAAATTGGTATCAGAGCAAGTTACACAAATTTACCGTGTAATTTTTTGCAAAATTTTTCTAAGATATCAATTTTTTGAAAAAATGACTTTTGAAAAACGAGTGTGTTCATAATGGAGAAGTTATATAATAAAATGTCAGTTTTTGATGGGACAAACTATGCATATTGGAAAGCCCGCATGAGATCTACATTAAAAGCTATTGATGAACGTGTCTGGATTTTGGTAGAAAGAGGGTGGACTCCTCCCTCCGTCACTATTGAAACTGTGATCAATTTAAAACCTGTCACTTCTTGGACTGAAGAAGAATTTAAATGGTCATCATTCAATTCTAAGGGTCTAAGTGCTATTTCTGGGTCTGTCACACCTGATGAGTTCAAACGCATAATGACATGCACCACATTAAAAGAGGCATGGGATGTTTTACAACTCACCCATGAAGGAACTAATGTTGTGAAAGAGTCTAAATTGCAAAATTTGACAACTCAATTTGAAACCATCACCATGCATGAGACTGAATGTTTTGATTATTTTTATGCTAGGCTCTCTGACATTGTTAATACTAGCTTTAATCTTGGTGAACATATTCCAAATGCTAGAGTTGTTAAAAAGATTCTCCGTTCTCTGCCTAAGCGTTTCATACCTAAAGTCACTGTGTTAAATTCTATGGGTAATTTAAATACGCTAAAATTGGAAGAACTTGTAGGAGATTTTCAAACATATGAAATTGATATGCTCCCTAAAATTGCTAGGTCTAAAGACAAGGGAATTGCACTTAATGCCCATGAGAGAAAGAGTGAGGGGTCGGCTAGAAAGAGGGGAGAGTCAACTAGAAAAAGAGAGACAGATTCGTCTAATTCTGAGTGTGATTTTGACTTAGATGATTTGGCTCTTTTTGCAAAAAATTTCAAGAGGATTCTAAAATTTAAGAAAAATGGCAATTTTAAAGATAAAAAGAAATTTGAGAAAAATAAGTTTGAAAAGAAAAATGAAAAATATTTTAAAGATCCTCCTAAGAAATAAAGTTAGAGATGGTTTGAGTGTGACGGTAGGGGTCATAGAGCCTTTGAGTGTGCCAAACGTCTGAACAGAGAGAAAGGGAAAGTTGTCCTTAATGCTACCCTTAGTGACGACAGTGAGGTCGAGTCGGTGGATTCTGGAGTCAAGTCACCGCATGAGTGTAGCTTCACCGCATTCATGGCTAGTCATGTGAGCACTTCTAGTTCTCCTCACGACGATGAGGATGATGCATCATAGGGCACCTCGATAGTGAGAGCGATGTGAGTGAGGGGGAGGATGACACAAGTGAGAGCGAGAGTGATATTCAACGTGCTTACGCTGAGTTATATTCTGAGTCATTTAAAATAAAAAAGCGTAACAAAGCGTTAGTTCTTAAGATCACCGGTTTAGAGGAAGATTTAAGAAGAGCGAGAGAGAGAGAGTCCTCCACCTGCACCACCCTGAGAGAGAAAGAGTCTGCCTGTGTTGAGAAAGAAAGTCTGTTTAGAGAGAGAGAGAAAGAGTTGTATTGAGAAAGAGAGAGGGGACTTGACTAAACAAGTGGCTAGTCTTACGAGTGAGCTTCATTCCTCCATGGAGACTCGAAAGAAACTTGAAGCCCTTGTTTCCCAGCTTACTCATGATCTGGAGAGAGCACGGGAAGTCAAGGTACAAATCGAGCACAGATCTGGGAAAATGGGAAAGATGCTCCTCGGCCCCGCTTTAGGTTTTGGTGATAGGTAGGGAATAGGTTATGATGGTGCCTCCACGTCCCAAATTGCACCCGGACCAGTTCCCGAGTTTACTACGACTCCTTATGGGCATCATCAAAAACCTCGAAGGAGAGTTCGATCAAGAAAAGCAAACCAAGGTCCGCCTTTGACTGTGTTCTTTTGTACTCATTGCAAAAGAAAATGCCATCTTAGGGAGTTTTGCAATAGTATGGGTCGGACACGACGTACTACTGCTCCACCTAAGCATACTGATGATTTTACCAGTCTGAGAGAGCGAGTTGAGTTGTTATCTGTCACGTCTCAGTGTTTGATGGAGGAATTCTGACGGATGTCTTTACCATCAGTGAATTCTTCTCACATTCCAGCTAAAATCAACAACAATAAAGGTAAACAAAAGGTCACCACTTCTTAGGTACCTAAGAAAGATAAAAAGGCCTTTGTTGTTCATGTTTCTCTCAAAGCACATAATACCTCACAGTGGTATTTTGACAGTGGGTGCTCCAGACATATGACATGTGATGCGTCATTCTTTACATCTCTTAAGGATTATCAGGATGGCAGAGTCACCTTTGGAGATGGGAGAAAGTCTAGCATTATAGGACGTGGTACTATCGAGTTATCTGGATTTCCTAAGCTAGAAAATGTTTTGCACGTTAAAGGTTTGAAAGCAAACCTTCTCAGCATTAGCCAGCTGTGCGACGCTGACTTTGCCGTAAAGTTTGACCGGGACGCTTGTAAGGTCTATAATCAAGCCGGTAAACTTTTAGTGCAAGGGGTGAGGACAAAAGATAACTGCTATGGGACTGAGCCCACATCCTCACTTGTCTGCAATAGCACCACGATCACTCCTATGGATCTGTGGTACCAACGTCTAGGTCATGTAAATATTAGAGATCTAATTCGCTTAGCTAAAAAGGACCTAGTATGTGGCTTACCATCTCTTGAAAGGCCAACTTCAACGGTGTGTGGACCCTGTCAGTTGGGAAAACAAATTCGTAGTCCCCATAGGAAGTTGCATTCCATTACCACCACTCGTGTTCTTGAGCTTATACACATGGATCTTATGGGTCCGACTCGTACCGAGAGTCTGGGTGGTAAGAGGTATATCCTCGTGATGGTGGATAATTTCTCCAGATATTCCATCGTAGGTTTTCGGAGAGAGAAATCCGATGCTGTAGAGTTTTTAACGACCAAGTGTCGTGTCCTGCAAAATCAACACGGAGTCACTATTAATAGGATACGTAGTGATAACGGCACTGAATTTAAGAAAGCAAAGGTAGATTCTTATTGTGATAGCCTTGCGATCAAACATGAGTTTTTTACTGTGAAGAATCCTCAGCAAAATGGGATTGTTGAGAGAAAGAATAGAACTGTAAGGACACAAATTTCCAATTGAGTCCATATATAGTTTTGGCTCAATTTCGGACAAAAACATTTAATCATAGGATAGTATTTAATTGTAATATTCTCAAGCCTATGAAGTGTTTGTTGAAGACGTAGTGGCAAAGAGTATAAAGCTTCATCAAATATGCTGGTTTGCGTGCCTCGTTTCTACGTCATCAATCATAGTTCCATGCTCCCAAGGTATGAATGCAATATTACATATATAGGAGCTTGGAACAAGTTTATTGGGTGTTAGGTTTTATAAAAACTGCGTTTTGTTTTAAGAAAGAATTAATTAAAACTTTAAATAAATGTTTATAAAGTTTTCTGGGCGAAAACAAGAATATTCAAACTTTTTGGTTTTTCGTTCGATAGAGTCGTTCGAACGAGATTGTCGTTCGAACGAAAATGTCGTTCGAACGAACCTGCCAACGAGGTTCCAGTATAGGCCTATGAAAAGTCATTCGATATGTCGTTCGAACGAACCTTATGTTAGAACGAGATATCCAACGATATTCTAACGAGTTCAATCTGGAACGTCGTTAGAAGTCTCGTTCGAACGAGATTTCGTTCGAACGAGATGCCAGGCGGGAACAATTTTTGGCAGTTTTTTGGCAGTTTTGCACCCACTTTCCCACTAAGTTTTTAACCAACTTTTTCAGACTTTAATATGTGCTGGAATCACTTTTGATAATTAATCTTTTTCATATCATACAAACTCTCAGAGAGTGTTTTGAGAGAAAAATCAAAAAGAGAAAAAGATCATGTTTTGAGTGAGATTTTTAGAGAAAAATTTACTTATCACTCTAGTTTTACACCCATATTGTTCATCCAAGTTCACATATATACATATCAATTTCTTGGAGTTTGGCACCGGTTTATCTCTTCCGTTTCAAAGAGAAGTTTTGGTTTGCTTCTACATCCATCAAAGAAGAAGACATTTTGTTGCGATTCTACCCACTCTGAGAAAGGCTCCTTGCTCGGGTGACGGTGACCATATAAAGTCCTATCGGTGGATTCCAAGACCGCGGTGGTGTTCCAAGGTTATCCGCTAGGAAGAGGTGTCTACAAGAAGAAGCATCGGGGCTTGAGAGGGATCGAGTCGTGTGTTGTAAGTTTTTTCTCTTGTACTTGTAATTCCGTATCTAGTGGATTTGTGGCTAGGGTCGTCCGAGATTGTTTCCCGTCTTGGGTTTTTCCTTGTACATCGCGGCGTAGTGTGATTGATTTATTTTATCTTGCTTAAATAATTTAGAACGCATGCTTAGGATAAATCAAGATAAAATTTGGTTTAAATTATCACACTCAATTTAATTTAGGACTTATATTAAATATTGGGTAAAGTTTATTTAATTCAAGTCATTTGCTAAAATTTGGTTTCGCCTAATTTGCTAATATTGATAAATATGACTTAGGCAAATCTTAGGACTTGGATTAATTAATTGGTTTAAGTGAATATATTAATTGATTAATTTTACTTCACTTGGTTTAATTTTAATTTGTTTTAAGGAATTAAAATTTGGCATTTGTTTATTTTGTGAACCATCTTTCAACGCTTCCGCATCGAGTCTATATAAAAGGAAATTATTCAACAAGTGGCATCAGAGCTTTGAATCAGAAAAGCTCGCGTTTTCAAATTGGTATCAGAGCCAAAGCGATAAATTATTTCGTTAAAGATCATTTAAATAATTTTTTGCTAAAATGGATTTTTCCCCATTTTCAAAATTTCCTATTTTCGATGGTTCAAACTACGCGTATTGGAAAGCGCATATGAGATCGGCACTAAAGTCTATCGACGAGAGAGTTTGGATGTCTGTTGTTAACGGGTGGTCCCCACCAACTTATTTAGTTGAAAATGAACGTGTTCCCAAACCCGTCGATAGATGGACTGAAAATGAGTTTAAACTTGCTAATTTTAATTCTCGAGGTTTGAATGCCTGGTTTAGCGTTGTCACACCGGATGAATTCCGACGGATTATGACCTGTGAGACCGCTAAAGAAGCATGGGATATTTTACAATTAACTCATGAAGGAACTAGTGTCGTTAAAGCTTCAAAACTCCAAAACCTCACCACTCAATTTGAACCTATCAAAATGAATGAAAAAGAAACTTTTGATGAATTCTATGCTAGACTTTCTGATATTGTTAATTCATCTTTTAACTTGGGAGAGAAAATACCTGACGACCGTGTAGTAAAGAAAATTTTAAGGTCCCTACCCGATAGATTTATTCCAAAAGTGACCGTTTTAAATATTTTACCAACTTTAGCCTCTATGAAATTAGAAGAGCTTGTAGGTGATTTACAAACCTATGAACTAGATATATTTCCCTCTAAAACTGAAAAGAAAATCGAAAAGGGCATTGCTTTAAAAGCTCGAAAAGAGGTCAAACAAGTAGTAGAGAGCGAGAGTGATAGTGACTCGGAAGACATGTCTTTATTTGCTCGCAAATTTAGAAAATTTCTTAAAACTAAAAAAGATAAATTTAAAAATGATTTTAAGAAATTTGAATCTTCTAAGCATGACAAGAACGAGAAGATTTCTAAAGCGGAGAAGATTCCTAAAGCCGAAAAGATACCTAAACCTAGTAATGAAAATTTAGATAAGGACGAGTCTAATAAGTGTTTTGGTTGTGAAGGTTATGGCCATAGGTCTTATGAGTGCCCCACTAAACTAAGGAAAGAGGGTAAGCGACCCATTTCATATAATACGACCCTTAGTGATAGTGATAAGGAAGAGAGGCCCGATTCCCCCACTAAGAAAAATTTTGTGGCTTTTATGGCTAGTCATGTGAGTGATAGTGAGAACTCATCGATCGATGAAACTTTAACACATGACACTTCCAAGGTCATTGTTTATGATTCTCTTGTTTTTTATGATAGTGAGAATGGAGAAGAAAGTGAGAGTGAAAATGAAGAAGAGGTTAATGTGAGTGAACTTCAAAATGCTTTTCAAGAACTTTATAAAGAATCTATTAAATTGAAAAGAGCTAATTTGAAGTTAGAAGCTAGTTTAAGAGAGAGTGTCAAGGTCATTGATGAACATGCTTTAATAGAAGACCTTAGGACTCGTGAGAGGACTCTTCAAGAGAAGCTTGAATATGTAGAAGGCGAAAGAGATAGCCTTAGGGGTTTAATGGAATCCTTGAAAAAGGAGCTTCTTGCTTTTGAAGAGCGAAATGTTTTATTATAGTCTAATATTTTGGAATTGCAAGATAAATTAAAAGACTCTAGTAATGTCAAATTTGATTTGGAGTGTCGTTCGGAAAAACTAGATAAAATCTTAGTAACGGTCCAAATTAAAAATGACACTTGTGGTTTAGGCTTCAATACTTGTAATGAATTTACTCATAATGCCAAAACCAACGTTTTAGGAGAATCTACTAGGAATGCATTTAAAGATCACTCCTTAGGTAAATCTTTTCGACATGTTTTTACTTGTACCCATTGTGGTCGAAAAGATCATCTTAGGAAATTTTGTTTTGATCTTAAACGAATTCCTAGAAAATCCCATAGTAAAGTAACCACGGTAGTTAAAGTTCCTATATCCCAAGATAGTCATTCTTCATTATTTGGGTTAGGAAATCCGACTTGGTTGCCTTGCAAAATAGGGTTTTTGATTCTCATTTACTTTCACATGCTTCCTCCCTTGCTAAATCTAAAGGATGAATGTGTTAGTGTTTGCATACTTTAGCGTTTGTACTTTATGCTATATTCACATGCTAAATGTATGCTTGTTTAATCATTTTCTAGTCTATGCACCATGCTTATCACATGATAGAATTGTGATTTTTGGTTTATCTTTTGTATTATATTTCCTTCATTTTGTTTGCATTAAATGAAAATACAAAAAGATTTTTGTTTATCATTTGGGTTTTATCTCTCGATAATTTAAGCTTAATGAAAAATTCAAATGATTTTTGTTTATCCTTTTGAGTATATATATTTATTTTTGGTGAAAAATGTTAAAAACTCAAAAAGATTTTTTATGTGTGTATTTTAGTTTGACACACTTTAAGTGGCATATACTTGTGTTTGAATTCCATCTTTTACGCTCCCACGTGGCTAGAACTTTTGGTTTAGATTATCAATCCTAATTATGTTCTTTACCATATTTTATGGAGTAATTGGATTTTGTATTGTTTAAATGGATTCTATTTTTATATGCCTCTATTCACACATGCACGAGCTCTTTTGAAATATTAATGTCACATGTTATATTTGAGCTTTTTGAGGTGTTCTCCTACCAATCTAGTCACCTACATACCTATGACCTAGGAGGACTAGTGCATGTCAAAATCCGTTGCACGTGAGCTTTATGAGATAAAAAATTATATATCTAAATGTGCACGGGGAAGGGCTCCGAAAGGATGAATTAAATCCTTTGCGATAGTAAGCCACCGTTTATTGGATCTAAAAGAAATACGTGATCCAAAGGCCTAAAAATAGAATATTTGGCATTAAAAAGAAAACAATTGACAAGGCCTATGTTTGTTTGATATATTCATTCAAAAGCAAAAGAATATATATGCTTATTGAGGGAGAATTGGATGGTATATCAACGGTTTGCACAATGTTCGTTTATCCTAGTTGTCTTTAATGTCATGACTCTATTTGGTTTGTAGAATCATCATCATGCTAGGCTTGTATGCATTGTTTATGTTTGTTCATTGAGTTCAATCTTCATATTGTCACATGAGGTTATATGTAAATGTGATAAAGTTTGCAATCAAATGAGAACTCCGTGAATGTTTATTAAGTGTTTGGGTCTAAATTTAATTGTTGCTAGTTCACACCCCAACACTTACGTTTCCATATGACACATGTTTGCCATACGAGTGTGCAAACTTATTGTATTTTGTGTTATATGTGTGTTTATATCTATATATATATATGCAAGTACTCTATTGATATATTTCTAATATATATATATATATATATATATATATGATATTTGTTTGCCTTTTCCTTGCTTTTATTGCCCATATGCTCTCATGTCTTATCACTTTAAGCTTCAATATGCTGTTTATTAGTTCTTTATCCTTTGCCTATTCCTGAACAAAAAGGGGGAGAAAAATGATAGGGGGAGAAATGGTATCTAATCCTATTATTATCGTATCTTAGTTTGGGGGAGATTTATTTTAGAGGGAGACGTCTTTCTAAGTAGGTCATGTGTTTGATAAAGGGGAGAATTAATTTAGGGGGAGTAATTAATTAATTGCATTTAATATTTTGATATTCCCTATGCATTTGATGAGTTTGCTTAAGTGTGCAGGTAAAGTGGCAGCTTTAAATGGCAAAGTGTTTGATCCTTGGGTTGAGTCAAGTTATGGGTGGGTTATGTTTTGAGTCTAGTGATCTTGACGCCCCTTTAGGATTTTTGTTTGGTTTTTGTCCCGGAATAGCCAAAGGGGGAGATTTGTAAGGACACAAATTTCCAATTGAGTCCATATATAGTTTTGGCTCAATTCCGGACAAAAACATTTATTCATAGGATAGTATTTAATTGTAATATTCTCAAGCCTATGAAGTGTTTGTTGAAGACGTAGTGGCAAAGAGTATAAAGCTTCATCAAATATGTTGGTTTGCGTGCCTCGTTTCTACGTCATCAATCATAGTTCCATGCTCCCAAGGTATGAATGCAATATTATATATATAGGAGCTTGGAACAAGTTTATTGGGTGTTAGGTTTTATAAAAACTGCGTTTTGTATTAAGAAAGAATTAATTAAAACTTTAAATAAATGTTTATAAAGTTTTCTGGGCTTAAACAAGAATATTCAAACTTTCTGGTTTTTCGTTCGATAGAGTCGTTCGAACGAGATTGTCGTTCCAATGAAAATGTCGTTCGAACGAACCTGCCAACGAGGTTCCAGTATAGGCCTATGAAAAGTCGTTCGATATGTCGTTCGAACGAACCTTATGTTCGAATGAACCTTATGTTCGAACGAGATATCCAACAAGATTCTAACGAGTTCAATCTGGAACGTCGTTAGAAGTCTCGTTCGAACGAGATTTCGTTCGAACGAAATGTCGTTCAAACGAGATGCCAGGCGGGAACAGTTTTTTGGCAATTTTGCACCCACTTTCCCACTAAGTTTTTAACCAACTTTTTCAGACTTTAATATGTGCGGGAATCACTTTTGATAATTAATCTTTTTCATATCATACAAACTCTTAGAGAGTGTTTTGAGAGAAAAATCAAAAAGAGAAAAAGATCATGTTTTGAGTGAGATTTTTAGAGAAAAATTTACTTATCACTCTAGTTTTACACCCATATTGTTTATCCAAGTTCACATATATACATATCAATTGCTTGGAGTTTGGCACCGGTTTATCTCTTCCGTTTCAAAGAGAAGTTTTGGTTTGCTTCTACATCCATCAAAGAAGAAGACGTTTTGTTGCGATTCTACCCACTTGGAGAAAGGCTCCTTGCTCGGGTGACGGTGACCATATAAAGTCCTATCGGTGGAATTCGAGACCGCGGTGGTGTTCCAAGGTTATCCGCTAGGAAGAGGTGTCTACAAGAAGAAGCATCGGGACTTGAGAGGGATCGAGTCGTGTGTTGTAATTCTTTTGTCTTGTACTTGTAATTCCGTATCTAGTGTATTTGTGGCTAGGACCGTCCGAGGTTGTTTCCCGTCTTGGGTTTTTCCTCGTACATCGCGGCGTAGTGTGATTGATTTATTTTATCTTGCTTAAATAATTTAGAACGCATGCTTAGGATAAATCAAGATAAAATTTGGTTTAAATTATCACACTCAATTTAATTTAGGACTTATATTAAATATTGGGTAAAGTTTATTTAATTCAAGTCATTTGCTAAAATTTGGTTTCGCCTAATTTGCTAATATTGATCAATATGACTTAGGAAAATCCTAGGACTTGGATTAATTAATTGGTTTAAGTGAATATATTAATTGATTAATTTTACTTCACTTGGTTTAATTTTAATTTGTTTTAAGAAATTAAAATTTGGCATTTGTTTATTTTGTGAACCATCTTTCAACGCTTCTGCATCGAGTCTATATAAAAGGAAATTATTCAACAAGTGGCATCAGAACTTTGAATCAGAAAAACTCGCGTTTTCAAGAACGATCCAGGAGATGGCTAGATTTATGCTTCTAGGTCGTAAAGTTTCTAGGAGATTTTGGGAGGAAGCAATGTCTACTGCATGCCACACGGTGAATAGGGTTTATCTGCGTCCACACACAGTTCAGACTCCTTATGAGTTGTGGACTGGCAAGAAGCCCAACCTTGCATATTTCTGTATTTTTGGGAGTAACTGCTACATCCTACGGGATAGAGAGCAATTAGGAAAGTTTGACTCCCGAAGCGACGAGGGAATACTTCTGGGATACTCATCGAATAGTAGAGCGTACCGAGTTTTCAACCCGAAGAGCTCTAAGGTTATGGAGTCAATAAACATCACCGTGAAAGATGAAGAACCTTCGGCATTTATTGACTCTAAACTTCAGTGTGAGGATGAGGGTATTTCTAGCAGTTATTTACTTGTATGTCACCCACACTCTGTGGACCCTACTCCTGTGTTAGGGGACACACCTGCTTGGGTTCGCAAGAGTCATGACCCTTCTGCCATTGTTGGTGATCCCACTCTAGGGGCCAAGACTCGTGCTCAGCTAGAGAACGTTGTCAGCCATTTTTGCTACACGTCCAAAGTCGAGCCCAAGAATCATAAAGAATCACTCAAGGATGAACACTGGATGTCTGCTATGCAGGATGAGTTGCTTCAGTTTAAAAAGAATAATGTTTGGGAACTTGTCCCCTGACCTAGTGAGACAAATGTGATAGGTACCAGATGGATCTTTAAGAATAAAATGGATGAAAATTGTACCATAATCAGAAACAAGGCTAGGTTGGTCGCTCAAGGCTATACACAGATAGAAGGTGTAGACTTTGGGGAGACATTTGCTCCTATTGCGAGGCTTGAGTCCGTCCGTCTACTACTCGCCATCGCATGTCATTTGCGTTTCAAGTTATATCAGATGGATGTCAAGAGTGCCTTTCTGAATGGCATTCTACAGGAGGAGGTTTACGTGGAACAACCAAAAGGGTTTGAAGACCCCCAGCACCCTGAGCACGTCTACTATCTGAGGAAATCCTTGTATGGTTGAAAGTAAGCACCCTGTTCTTGGTACGAGAGGCTTACTTCCTATCTCTTAGCCCGTGGCTTCAAGAGAGGGGAGTTGATATGACGTTATTCATCAGGAGAGATGACGGTGCAATGTTGGTTGCCCAGGTCTATATGGATGATATAGTCTTTGGATCCACGTGCTCTCAACATGATCATCACTTTGAAGAGGAGATGAAGAGTGAGTTTGAGATGAGCATGGTTGGTGAGCTTACTTTCTTCCTTGGTCTCCAGGTTCGTCAGCTAGAGGATGGGATGTTCATCTCTCAATCTAAGTATGCTAGAGACCTAGTGAAGAAATTTGGGTTAGACTCCGCTAAGCATGCACGTACACCTATGAGTACCACTACCAAGCTTAGTAAGGACACTTCAGGCAAGGACGTAGATCAAACCTTATATCGGAGTATGATAGGTAGTCTTCTCTACTTGACTACCAGTCGTCCCGACATAGCCTTTAGTGTTGGAGTCTGTGCGCGATATCAGGCATCCCTGAAAAAGTCATATTTACTTTCTCTAAAATATATTATTAAATACGTGAGTGGGACTCTCTCATACGGTATTTGGTATTCCTTTGATACTGATGACCGTTTGTCAGCCTATTCAGATGTCGATTGGGCCGGGGATGTAGATGGTTGTAGGAGCACTTCTGGTGGGTGTTTCTATTTTGGTTCTGCTCTTGTCTCCTGGCTGTGCAAGAAGCAAATATCCATATCTTTGTCCACTATGAAGGCTGAGTCCATAGCCACCGAGAGTTGTTGCACGCAACTCTTATGGATGAAGCAAATGCTGGAGGATTATGGGATTTCACAGGGCACCATGACCATTTCTTGTGATAACACGAGCGCGATACACATATCCCGTAATCCAGTCCGGTATTTGCGCACAAAGCACACCAGGATACGTGAGCACTTTATACGATAATTATTTGAGCATAAAGTCGCATCCCTGAGTTCTGTTCCCACCGATCGTCAGTTAGCCGATATTTTCACGAAACCTTTAGATGCCCTTAGATTTGAGAGTCTTGGGAAGACTTTGGGGATTTGCACAGTTGACTGAGGGGTTGGTCTATGACTAGGATAGGATGCTTTTTCATGTTCATATCATATGCTTCCTATTGCTAGTTTATTTTATATGTACTTTTGCTTTGTTGTACAGTTATTTATTTATTCTTTTGAAAAATCCAAAAATATTTTTCATATATATAAATTTTAGAAAAGTCCAAAAAGATTTTTGTATTTTTTATGCACCTTTTATGGATGAACATTTAAGATAGCCAAGTCACAATTTCATTCCATCTTTTCATGTGACTGTTTGATAGAGATTTGAGACGCTACATCATTTTATCCATGTGCTTTACACTGCTTGGAGTCTCTGAGATGTGATTCGTGATATCTTGTCTACATGTTTGACTCCTATCTTCTTTATTGCACATATGCATGGCTTTATTTGATTATTGTACTTTTCTATCACATGTTGGCTTGAGTGTTTCCATCTCAATTATGTATATACAACTAACAATATGCGATAAAACTTGACAAGATTGGAATGCATGTAAAAACCATTTTTTTTGTGAGACTGAGTTTTTTTTTAAGAATGGGGAGGGGCTACGAAAGGTAATTATCTGTTCTTTGCGCAAAAGCCACCGTTCAAAAGGACCTAAGAAATGGAGGAATTTTATTATCCGAGGTCCGAAGAGGTTAAAAGAGCCCCAAAAAAATGTAAAGGCAATAAAAAGCAATACATGCCAAATATGGGCCATTAGGTTTCACCATCAATTCTCCAAAAGTTTGAGAATTTAGAAAGCCTCTATTCAAAATTAAAATCTGAGGGAGTTTGGTTGGAGAATATAAACGGGTTTGCACTTCCTTGAAAGTCCTGAAAAAGCAAGAAATAGTTTTGGACGTTATTGGTGTGGAAATCACTTTGAGCTTTGATTTGTTGATTTGATTGAGTCAATATCTCATATTACCACCTTTTTACACCAAAGGAAGACTTTGAGTTTATTCGTTAGGAGTATCCGATATTCATCGTGCACATATGTTATGTTTGTATGCATTGATTTTCCTATCGAATTTGATCACACCCCTTCATTTTTGCTATCTTTGACTTGGTTGTTTTTGTGTTCTTTCATGGTGTGATTATTTATTGTATACTATTGTATGAAAAATTTAGAAAAATACAAAAATAGCAGTTTATTCCCGTGTGTTATTATCAATATGCATTCATTTATGCTTCTCATATTTGTCTATTTGGGGGACATCATAAAAAAGGGGAGAATTGTTTTGGGTGTTTGGTTGCTGCATGAATGATTTCCTTAAGCTTAATTGATCATCAATTTTTGCATATCATTATATTTCAATCTGTTGCTTGTCACCGATATTTGCTTTATCTCATGTGTGTAGGTACATCATTGCTCAGTATTTGATTACACACCCTGATGAGAAAAGCTTTGGAAGGTACCGGAGAGCTGAAGTTTTGAAAAACATGTCATTTAGTATTCTCAGTTTGAGGGTTTAATGGGGATATTATCTTGTATGTAATTTGATTGCATAATTCAGATTTTTTATGTATGTACTGGCATAGACATAGGGGGAGATTTGTAAGGACATAATTTTATAAATGTTCGGGGTAGATTCTAGGATATTTTTGTTTTCTCCAAGATCACAGCTCATATGTCTGATACCGCTACATTCGGCACGTCAACACGATCATCCTCGATGGCGTTTATCCGAATTGAATGCATCCACTTTCATCACGTGCATCATGCTACATGCAACGTGCTGCTCATCTAATTCCCACTACTCCACTATGCTCTATCAGTAATATGTTTTGTTGGAGATTTAAATATTTGCATAAATATTTGGGAAATGTTTTTTGAAAATTATTTTTGAAGTCTGGTTTTATTTTTCATCAAAAGAAGAATTTTTCTAAGTGTAGAAGCGAATTGCCTCGATCGACGAGATCTCTCAAACGACTTTGAAAGTCGTTCGTGCGAGATAGGCATGTCGCGCGATATCGTTCGAACGACTTATGTCCTTCGTTTGAGCGACATGGCTATCTCGTTCAAACAAGCCACTGCCTCGATTTTTGTATAAATATCTTATCTCCTTCTACACGTTTTTGAAGTCTTTTTGCAATCTCAAAATTCTGCGAAAACAGCCCAAAATAAAACTTCACTTTTTAAGGTTTTCTAAACCTTTTTTGATTCACAAAATCATTCCCATATATGTGTGTGAATCTTTAAACCTTCAAGAGGATCATTTACTCATCTAAAGTAACTTGTGAGGAAGCCTCTCTCTTCTTCATTGCTGCCCTACTGGAAAAGAATAGTTCCAACCGCCGACAACAGAACCCACACCCGAGGGTATTTCTGTGTCATATATTTTCATTGTAATTCGTGTAAGTCGTACTCTTACAAAATTATTGTAAAAATAAAAGGTTTTGCCCTTTGGGTGATTTTTCTTCATATATGTGTTCTTGCATGTTTCATCGTCGTATTTAATCACATATAGATGCATGTTTAGGACTTGAGTGGTAAAAACTGTGTTGAATTAAATAACTTCATTATTTGAACGCAAGCGCACTCTCCTCATTACTTGCTCTATCTGTATCATTATTGATTCTTTTTATTTCAACTCTTTGCTAGTTTATGGCTAGGATGGAGCTCTTGTCAGCTCATGATATAGAATTAATGAAGAAATGCAATGACTATTTTAAAGTTGGTCATGCTGACCTAAATGAGGCCCAAATAGTTGACATCCTGGGTTCAGATGCCTCTAAATGAGAAGCTGAAGCTTATCAATACTTAAAGTTCTTGCTCGATCGCGTTGTTTCCAATAATGTGGCCTACTATGAGATGATTGAAGACCTTCAAGGAACGATCGAGGAACTTCAGCAGCAGTACAAAGAATCCTCTGCTCTTCTGCATTAAGGATACGAGAAGAAATATCAGCAATTGAGCGCTGACAAGGGGTATGATAAATTTATCTCTGCTTATGAGAAGAAGGAGAGTGTTTTGAAGCTTGAGGTTGAAGAACACAGGCATATCGCTAAGCTATTGGAGCAGGAGAACATTGCCTTGCAAGAAGAGATAAAATAACTTAAATATGTCGCATCTTCCTCGGTAGCCTTGGTTCCTGTTAATGATGAAGGTTTTTCTTTCTTGGAGGTAGAAAATGCCAACTTAAGAGATGAGTTGGAAACTCTAAAAAGGGCTGGACCCTCCTCATCTACTCGCGGATGATCAAGATCTTCTGCTCGTGGACGAGCTAAGGATGGTCGGGTCTCTATTGAAGAAGCTAGAATGCAGTGTGCTTTAGAGAATCAGGCCTTTCAGTTGATGGCGAAGAACCAAGCCATAGCAGAAATGTTTAAGAAAATTTTGAACTTCAGCGAGCAACTCACTAATCAGAGTTCTGCCTTGGAAAATAAGGAAATCCTGGTGAAGAATCTCCACGAGCAACTGGAGAGGTTAACTTATCAATTCCATAAACAACCCAGAGAATTTTGGACGGCTGGGTATAATGAAGCCCTTTACCATCTTGATGATCGAATCCAGTAGTCAAATAATGAGGGTTACAAGCAAGGGTGGTTGAATGCACTGTGCGTGCTAAAATTGGAGCAGGGCCACTAATTATGGGATTACTATGATCCTGGTGTGCTTGATTTGCCTGTGCCTCCTTTTAAGCTGGACATCAGTTGGATTCCTGCTCGAGAAATTCCTCAATGCTTAATCTCCAAGTATCTCGGCGATTACAACGTTCATGCAAACTTTGATATATCTCGCCCAGAGCATTTGCTTGATCGGCCTTCTATAATGAACGTTAGAATGCTGAGAGATGTAAATTTTATAAATTCTCCTTATGCCTTAAATGATCCTCCTGCCGGAGTAGAACCTGTTTCAAAGGCAGAAGGGAAAAAACCAATATAATAGGATTTTTATGAAGTGTATTTTTCACAGCATATGTAATTCTACTTGATTTGAATGAAGAAATTTTTAGTCTTTTGCCATTTTATTTTCTTCTAAGTAATTTGCAGAATGTCCTTGTTTATGAATATATTTACATTTTGATATGTACATTCTGTTTTGTTTTTGGATAATAGAGAACTTGTCCTATTTATTGTTTGATTTAACCAACCGGAGTTGATTGTAATTGGTTTACCGACCAATCGGAGTTGGTGCAAATTGGTTTACCGACCAATCAAAATTGGTGGTAATTGATTTTCCGACCAACCGAAGTTGGTGGTAATTGATTTTCCGACCAACCGGAGTTGGTGGTAATTGATTCCCGACCAACCGTAGTTGGTGGTAATTGATTCCCGACCAATGTAATTGATTGGCCGACCAACCGGAGTTGGTGGTAATTGATTCCCGACCAACCGGAGTTGGTGGTAATTGATTTGCCGACCAATCGGAGTTGGTGGTAATTGATTCCCGACCAACCGGAGTTGGTGGTAATTGGTTTCCTGACCAATCGAAGTTGGTGATAATTGATTTCCCGACCAATCAGAGTTGGTGGTAATTGATTTGCCGACCAACCGGACTTGGTGGTAATTGATTCCCGACCAACCAGAGTTGGTGGTAATTTCTCTGAATTTGATGTGTAGTGTGTAGAACTAATATTCTGAAAAACTTTCAACAAAGAAAAAAACTGGAAACTGGGTGAAAGATCACTTTATTCATATTGAAGAAATTGTATTACAGAGGAATTGCATTTCATAGGAATTCCAATTGCTGATAATATTTTCGTAGATGCTCTGCATTCCATGCATTCTTGAATTTCTTCCCCTCTAAAGTTTCAATCCTGTATGTTCCTGGACGAACAACTTATGTTACTCTGTAGGGTCCGTGCCAATTGGCTTCCAGTTTTTTGTTCTTTTGGATCACTTTCTTCAGCACATAATCCCCTTCCTTCAAATCACACTTCTTCACCCTTTTGTTATAGAACAAAGTTGTTCGTTGTTGATATGCTGCATTCCTGATCGCTGCTTCTTCCCTGACTTCTTCGAGCATATCTAGGTCTAATCTTCTCATTAAATCACTGACAGGAGAATTGAAATTAAGTACCCTATGTGTGGGTAGACCCAATTCAACAGGTATGAAAGCCTCACTCCCAAAAGCCAGCATGTATTGGGATTCTCATGTTGCTGCTCGTGGTGTGGTCCGATAAGCCCACAACACAGAATGTAGCTCGTTAATCCAATTTCCTTTTGCATAATCTAGTCGTTTCTTCAAACCATTCAACAGCGTTCTGTTTGTCACCTCAGTTTGCCCATTGCTTTGGGGATGGCCTGGTGCAGAGTGGATCTTCAATACATTGGAATGATGGCAATATGCAGCAAACTCCTCGTTGTCAAACTGGGTTCCATGGTCAGTAATGAATGCATGTGGGAGACCATATCTGCAAATAATGTTTTTTCCAAATGAATTGATAAACTTTGTTGTATGTTCTATCAATGAGAGGCTCACCTTCCACCCATTTTGTAAAATAATCCATAGCAACCACAAGATATTTCAATCTTCCCCTGGTCGTTGGGAGTGGCCCAACCAAGTCTATCCCCCACATGGAAAATGGCCAAGGGGATGTTATGGGTTTTAACAATGCCTGGGGAGTTCTTCGGACGGACGAAAAGCGTTGGCATTTGTCTCACTTCTTAGCATAAGTTGCACAATCAGCTCTCATCATCGGCCAATAGTACCCCTGTGTGGTTATTCTTTGCAAGAGCGTTCGACCAGCTAAATGGGCTCCACAAGACCCTTCATGAACCTCTTCTATCAAATCTTTCACTTCGGAGGGATGGACACATCTTTGTAGCCCCACTATAACTCCTCGTCTATACAAAATGCCACTGGTCAATACATAACGAGCAGTTTTATACTTCAGTTTCTTGGCTGCGAGTTTATCAGTTGGTAAAGACCCCTCTTCAATATAGGCCCAAATGGGGTCCATCCAAGATGGTCCCAAGTCAAGAGCGATGAAGTTTATCGTCAGATCTTCGTCGATGCTTCGACCAGCCAGGATTTCTATTGGGATTATTCTTCGTATCTCGGTGCGTGCAGCTGATGCCAATCAAGCTAATGCGTCTGCTCTTGCATTCTCCAGCCTTGGTATTTTAATCAACTGAACTGCAGTAAAACTTGACACAACCTCCATTGCTTTGGCATGATACCTGACCATTGATTCTCCTTTTGCTGCATACACCCCTAAAATTTGATTTACAATCAACTGAAAGTCACTGAATACAATGACTTGTTCCGCCTTTATGGTTTTGGCCAGGCTTAAAACCATGATCATTGCTTCATACTCGTCCTCATTATTATAAGCCTTAAATTGAAAGCGCAGAGCATATTCCACATCAATCTCATCTGGACTGTTTAAAATAATCCCTGCTCCACTACCTGTAGAGCACGAAGAGCTATCTACATATATATTCCACACAGGTACCTCATTATCAAAATCTTGGACAAACAGAGTTCCTTGGTGGAATAGTTGATGCTTCCTTTTGTCCTCCTCTAGTACTTCTCGCTGCTCGTCCACCGACGTAAGTTGGTCGGGGTTTAAATTTGATGATCCTGTAACATCCATAGGTTGGTCTGTATTCAACTCCTGTTCGTCGGGGTAATCCTCCTGACTAAATTATGCGATAAAGTTCGCTACTGCCTGTCCTTTGAGCGACGATCTAGGCTCATAAATTATATCATATTCCCTAAGTTCTACTGCCCAGTACATCAACCTTCCTGATTTCTCTGGTTTGTGCAGAGCTTGTCTTAATGGCATATCTGTATACACAACTATAGTATGAGCTTGGAAGTATGGCCTCATCCTTCTGCTTGCTTCAATTAGTGCTAGTGCCAACTTCTCCATCCTTGGATATCTGATTTCTGCTCCTTGGAAAGCTTTGCTGGTGCAATAGACTGGTTTTTGTACTCAGTCCTCCAATCTTATCAACGCCGAGCTCACTGCATTTTCTGAAAGTACCAGGTACAAGTACAGTCTTTCTCCCATCACTGGTATGGATAATAGTGGAGGTGTCCCCAGATACTTCTTCAACTCTTGAAAGGCCTCCTCGCATTCATCATTCCACTCAAAAGTTTTTGGAGTGTTTTGAATAATGGGAGACATCTGTCTGTTGCTCGTGACACAAATCTATTAAGTGATGCAACTCGCCCCATGAGGCTTTGCACTTCCTTCTTTGTGGTTGGATATCGCAGCTCCAATAGAGCCTTGATCTTTTTAGGGTTCACCTCAATTCCTCGTTGGTTAACAATATATCCGAGAAACATACCTTCTCGTACTCTGAATATGCATTTGGTGGGATTCAACTTCATTTGATATTTCTCCAGTTGGTCAAAAGTCTGACCTAGGTAAACGAGATGATCAGCAGCTTTCTTACTCTTCGTCAGCATATCGTCAACATAAACCTCCATGTTATGACTGATTTGCTCCGTGAACACCTTGTTCATCAGCCGTTGATATATTGCACCTGCATTTTTAAGTCCAAAAGGAATAACATTATAACAATAAGTTCCCCTTGGGGTTCATCTTAATCTGGTTGTAACCAGAATAAGCATCCATGAAACTCAACAATTCATGCCCCGAGGTAGCATCCACCAGTTGATCGATTCGGGGCAAAGGAAAATGATCCTTTGGGCATGCCTTATTAAGATCAGTGAAGTCTACACACATCCTCCACTTGTTATTTTTCTTATTTACCATGACCACATTTTCTAGCCAATCAGGATATTTGACATCCTCAATAAAATAGTCTTTTTGTAGTTTCTCCACTTCATCCTGTATAGCTTGGTTCTTCTCAGGAATGAACACTCTTCTTTGTTATTTTATTGGCTTGATTTCCTTGTTCACGTTGAGCTCATGACACAAGAAATTTGGATCAATCCCTGGCATGTCCTCATGACTCCATGCAAAAGTCAACTTTCCACGCCTTAGAAATGCTATCACTTCCTATTTTATCGATACATCTAGTGATGCACCAATTTGATTTGTTCGTTCTGGATACTCATCGTCCAGAATGATATTTTCAGTAGCCTCCATGACCTGTCCGTTCACGAGTTGAGACTCATCTCTAGAGTATAGTGTTTCAATCTCTGCATCTTCTACCTCATCCACCTGATAAGTAGTAGTCTTCTTCCTGGATTCTTCACGCTCCTCCTGTTCGGTAGATGAATAGTATCATTCTCGAGCTACTTTTTGGTCACCTTTCACAACTCCCACTCCAAAATTAGTTGGAAATTTTAAACATTAATGTATAGTAGATGGTACCTCCTTGAACTTCTTCAGACCTACCCTTCCCATGATGATATTGTAAGTTGATTGGACATTTTTATCCATTATAAAAAAGTGTATTCTTTCTGTTCAACAAGCAGGCCATGTACCGATAAGCATATCCAACTTGATCGTCCCAAGTGAAAAAACCTTCTCACCAGAAAAACCAAAGAGGGGTCTGTGATATGGATCTAACTAGTATAGCTTCAGATTCAAACTGTCAAAGCATGGATAAAATATGATATCTGCCAAGCTATCATTATATACTAGTACTCGTGAAATTACCACTTCTTTCATTCTCATCTTGATCACTAATGGGTCATCATGAGGATATAGCACACCTGCCAGTTCGTTCTTAGAGAAATCAATGACCAATTTGTCTTTATTCACCTTCCTCTGGCGATCATCTTCAGCTAGATTTATTCGCTGAATGTATGAGCAAGCTTGAGCCTCATTGTGGTAAGCTTTCCTCCCTGCAGTCATGTCCCCGCCTCCTGCATCTCTACTTGTAATAACATTACATTAAAATGATCCAAAATGGATTGAAAATACCTCACGTTTTGGCTGCCTTGGTCTTTTGGGGAGATCGGTATCATCTTGGTCATCTTCGGGATCTTTTTCGTGGCTTCTCTTCATGTCCTCTTTTGCTCGATGAGGAGACCTAGATCTTTGCCTTCCTCGGTTGTTGGTCTTCCCACCATTTTGTCAATCGACATACTTAACCAGTTTTCCTCGTCTAATGAGTGCTTTAATTTCATTCTGGAGAGCTATGCACTGCTTGGTCGTGTGACCATAGTCTTTATGGAACTCGCAATATCTGGACTTATTCCTCTTGTCAGGATCTGCCTTCATTTTTTTTTGCTAGTTTAGCTCCTCGCTGTTCTTGATCTCTTCCAGAATGTGGTTTATATCTACTTTCAAACGAGTGTAATTTCCAGATTTCTTTCACTGTTCCAGTGCTTGCTTTGCTTTCGACTGTCTGATGCCACCATTATTCTTCTGATCCTTCTTCTCAGTCTTGTCAACCTCGACCTTGGTTTTCTTAGTATCTTCATTCTTATTCGCATCCATGGCCTCCTCGACATTCATGATTTTGGCTGCTTTAGCCATCAATTCAGCTATGGTCCTAGGCGGATCTTTGGCTAAAGTGTAGTATAATTTATCTGGCAATAGTCCACTCATCAGAGCAGTAATTACTGTTTTCTCTTCGTAATCAATTACCTCCAATTCTAGCTATTGAAACGAGTAATATAATCCCTGGTGCTTTCACATGTCTTATGTCTAACACTCAATAAGTGTGCTACTCGTTTGAATGGTTTTGCTCCAAAATAGAAGTTCCCAATAAAGAGCTCTGCTAGTTGAAAGAAAGTCACGATCTTCCCCCGAGGAAGGTTGTTGTACCAGATTTGGGCTGATTCGGTAAGAGTTCCTGAAAATGCCCTGCATATCATCTCATTTGGAACTGCATAGATATCGGCAACATCTTGGTATTGTTCTATATGAAGGACAGGGTCAGTTTCTCCATCATATTTGGGTGTTACTGTAGGAGCTTTGAATTTTGATGGTGTGGGAAAGTTCATAATTGTTTGTACGAATGGTGTTCCTTGAACAAAAGTTCTTTATAGAGGATTTTTGGCCTTAGCCATTTCCCCTAATCTTTCTTCCAACCTCTGAAAAGAGCCTTTCCATGCATCGTTTCCTTCCTCGAGTCTATTGGTTCGAGCAATTGATCGCGTTGAATTTGCCTCTTGAGATCTTTCATTACGAGCAGTTGGTCGTGATTGGGCAGAGCCTTCCCTTACTGAGAGTTCCTCGATAAAATCCTAAGAGAACTTTTGTTCTTCCTAGGGACCAATCGATCAAAAGGAGATACTCTACTCAACCTTTCTATAGCACTTGTCCTTTCTGGAGATAAAGTGACGTTTTGTTGAGAGTCTGTAGCTCGTACTGAGGAAGTCCGACCAGGCTGATAAGAAGGATCACTAGATCTCTCAGTACGATATGAGTCGGTGCGTCTGGATCGAGATTCCTCTGGGAATAAGGTTTGCCTAGTTCGGGAAGAGGGTAGACGAGTATTTATCTAAACACTTCGTTGTCCTGATTGAGCCAGCATTCCTCTTTGAACAGTTTATATAAGTTGTCCCATGGTTTCTTCCATGGTCGTCTGGCCTTGGGCCAGATTAGCCATTATACCAGCCAGATCTTGAACATTTGGAGGAATAGAAGGCTTTGAAGGGATTACATCATTTAGATTACTGGATTCTGGATTATCAGCCATTGATGATGTATTATTTTGGTGAAAAACGCAAATTACAGTCGTTTTCCATAGACGGCGCCAATCTGTTGATGTAAAAAATTAGATTATTTATAATTTTTTAATCACAGATAAAATAAATAAAACAAAAGATTTTTAAAGTGGTTCAGCCTTGTAAGAATGGCCTACGTCCACTGTTTTTGTATTGCTGACTGTTTGACTGGAATTCTCGATAAAGGGTTTATTAAGAGATCTAGAGTCCCCTTCTAATGAGGAGGTTACAATGTATTTATAGCCTTGAGGTTGTACATGTAAGAGGATAATGCGTTGTTATCTAGTAGACATATACATATGTACGATAATAATGAGCATTTAATGCGCAATCGTCTCTTTGATTATCCTGGTTTGAGTGCTCTGTACGCTAAGTAGCTTGGACCGCTTTAGCTGCTCGGACCGCTTAAGTAGCTCGGCGCGCTTGAGTTTCTCGGGGCCCATGAGCTGCTCGGGGCGCTTGATTAGCTCGGTGGCATTGATTTGATCGGTAGAAGTATTTATAATTACCACGTTGGTTGACACGTGTTTTCAAATGATGGGTCCACGTCAGCAGATTAAATTGGGTATCAACAAGTCCCCTCTCATCATTTTTTAGAGTGTATGGGTGAGAGTTATCTCGTTCATGACTGTCGTCTTGGCTGAGAGATAATTTCCACCAAGTTAATGATATTTAATAATAAACCACACTTAAGTGATTTTAAATTTGAATCCACTAAATTATGGTATTGTATCATAAGTCCTCTCTCGTCGTTTTGAGAGTGTATGGATGAGAGTCATCTCGTCCATGCGCTATCGTCTCGACCAAGAGAGCAGTTTCACTAAATTAATGATGTTTAATAATGAACCATACTAGTGATTTTAAATTTGAATCCGCCAAATTATGATGTTGTATCATAAGTCCCCTCTCGTCATTTTAAGAATGTATGGGTGAGAGTCGTCTCGGCCAAGAGAGAATTTCCACCAAGTTGATGATGTTTAATGAACCACACTTAAGAGATTTTTCCTTCCTCTCGGTGTTTTAGAGATTCCATTGACTTCCGATAGACCCCGTCTGGACTCTCATGTCACCAAGAGAAATCTTAAGCTACTTAACCACGAATGATGTTTTATGGCTTAAGATGAGTTGATACAAGCAAACAACAAATATTCAAACAATTATACCGAGTATGTGAGAACATTTGAGACTTTTATTGAATTTCGTTCATATTTCATTCATCATTTGAACCTCATATACATATATTATGATCGAAGGGAAAGAAACAGCCAAAACTAAAATCTTAATGATAATACTTTTTAAGGTAGTCGGAGTTCCATGGGTTGGAGAATGGCTTTCCTTCCAGATTTTCCAATCGATACGTCCCTAGAACCACCTCTTCAATTACTCTGTACGGACCATGCCAATTCGTATGAAGCTTTTTAGGCTTCTTCCATGTCTTCTTCAACACCAAGTCTCCTACCTTCAATGGGTGCTCTTTTACTCTCTTATTATAGAACTTCATTGTCCTTTGCTAGTAGGAAGCTTGACTAACCTCAGCATCTTATCTCCTTTCTTCCACAAGGTCCAAATTAAGTCTTAATTCATTAAAGTTTCCTTCTAGGTCATAGGTCTTAACCCTGTGGGTAGGGATACCTACCTCTATCGACACTACTGAATCTGAGCCATAAGCCAACATAAATGGAGTTTCCCCAGTAAGAGCTCTCTCCATCATCATGTAATCCCATAGGACGACATATACCTCCTCAATCCATTTATCTTTGTCATCTTCTAATATCTTCTTGATCGCATCAAGGATTATTATGTTCGTTACTTATGTTTGTCCGTTGGCCTAGGGTCGGTCGGGTGTGGAGAAAAAATGCTTAATGCCCACTCGTTCACAACATTTCTTCAGGGAGATGTTCTTAAACTGCGTCCCATTATAAAAAATCAGGGTATTGGGTAGGTCGTACCTATAGATGATATTTTTCCAAATAAATTGGAAAGCCTTATTCTCTGTAATTATTATCATCGGCTCGGCCTCTACCCACTTTGAAAAATAATCGATCGCCACAATCAAGTAACGATAATTATCAACGGCTCTTGGCAGTGGTTCTACCAATTCAATCCCCCAGACCCCAAAAGTCCAAGGAGATGTAATGGAAGTAAGAGGTTGATGAGGTTTATGGGGTGTGGTGGCAAACTTTTGGCATTTATTGTACTTCTTGATGTATGCAACTACATCTTTGGCCAACATCGGCCACCAATAACCCTGGGTGATGATCCTTCTAGCCAACGACCTTCCACCAATATGGTTGGAACATGACCCTTCATGCACGTCATTTAAAATATACTCTACCTCATATGCATGGACACATCTGAGCAGAGGAAGCAGGAACCCCTTCTTGTATAAGATGTCTCCTATGAGGGAGAACTTGGCAGCTTTATACTTCAACTTACTTTTCTCGACTTTAGACTCAGGCAACTCCCTATCTATGATGTAGTGGATGATAGGATCCATCTAGGAGGCTCCCATGCTAACATTGAAGAAAAAATCCACATCATTTTCTTCTCTTTAGATCGTCAACCGATGGAAAATCTCTATCGGGACCTTTCTTCTGATTTCAATTCTGGTGGCTGAAGCTAAACCTTTCCAGATCATCGGCTTGGTCATTGTCCAGTCGAGGTATCCTCTTCAATTTTACTTCATTAAAATGCCTCAACACTATTTTGACTCTTCCCAGATACTCTGCTATTCTGTCACCTTTAGCCTCATAAGCCCCAAGAATTTAATTAACAACCAACCTAGAATCACTATGAACAAGGAGTTGGGCAACATTTATTGCCCGATCAAGGTAGAGGCCTGCTAGGAGGGCCTCATACTCAGATTCATTATTGTAAGCTTTGAAGTTGAATCTCAACGCATACTCAATATCAGTCACATCCGGTACTAACACTATTAGTCCTTCCCCGCTTCCATTCTCACATGAAGATCCGTTATCAAAGAGGCTCAACACGATATTATTTGGCAAAAACTATCCTCTTTCAGGGTTCCATTCTTGAATAGATATCATTCTTCCTCATTCTCAGGCACTTTGTTTCTTTCTAAACTCATCTCGGCCTCACCCAATGGGGGAGGTGGTGCTTTGCTTTCTTTCTCACAATTTGTAGCTCCAACATCTTCAAAGTTGTCCACGTCCCACGTGAACTCGGCTAAAAAGTCTTCTAGGTCCTTCCCCTTAATGGTCGTTCTTGGTTAGGAGATGTTGTCAAACTCCCCCAACTGAATTTCCCAAGCCATAAGTCTTCCTGAATGCTCAGGCTTTTGAATGACCTGTTTGAGGGGTGAGTCTGTGAGGACCACCATGGTATGTTCTTGGGAATAAGGCTTCATCTTCCTTGAGGCACAGATTAGTGCATAGGCCAGCTTTTCCATTTTGGGGTACCTCTGCTCAGCCCCCTGCAGGGTTTTTCTATTAAAGTAGACTAGTTTTTGAACTTTATATTCTTCTCTTATAATAGCGGCACTGATGGCTGATTTTGACACTTCTAAATAAAGGTATAGTTTCTCCTCTTGAACTGGTCTAGACAATAAGAACGGAGAGTCGAGATAGGACTTCAAGCTTTTGAAGGCTCCATCACACTCATCACCCCATTTAAAATCTTTTCTTAACACTTTAAAGAAAGGAAGGCATTTATCAATGTCTCTAGACACAAACCTGTTTAATAATGCAACTCTTTCAATCAGTCTCTGCACATCCTTTATTGTCGTAGGAGTTGTCATCTCCAACAAGGCCTTGATATTTTAGAGGTTAGCTTCGATTCCCCTCTATTTCACAATGAATCCCCAAAACTTGTCAGCTCCCACATCGAAAACACACTTGGTGGGGTTGGATTTAATCATGTACTTATCCATCGTGTCAAATGTGTGCTCAAGGTCGTCCACATGAGTGTTGGCCTTGAGTCTCTTCATTAATATTTCATCGATGTACACTTCCATTGTCTTCTCGATCGGTTCCTCAAACATTTTATTTACCAGCCTTTGATACGTTACCCCAGCATTCTTCAACCCAAAGGGAATGTATTTATAGCAATAGGTCCCCTTGTCAGTTATAAAGGTTGTCTTCTCTTCATCAGTCGGATCCATGAATATTTGGTTATATCTTGAGTAGGCGTCCATGAAGCTCATTAATTCATGGCCGATCGTGTCATCTACTATCTGATCAATCCTTGGCAATGGGAAACTTCTTTTGAGCATGCTTTGTTCAGATTTATGAAGTCCACACACATCCTCCATTTTCCATTGGCTTTGGGGACGATGACAACATTATCCAACCACTCTGGGTAAATGACCTCTCTGATGAAGTCTTCCTTCTCTAACTTTATCACCTCTTCTCGAATAAAATTATACTTTTCTCGCGAATATACTCTTCTTCTCTGTCGGATCGACTTCACATCATCGACCACGTTGAGCTTATGACAGAGAAATTTTGGATCAATGGAGGGCATATCTTCGCGGGTCTAGGTAAATATGTTATACTTCTTCATTAACAGCTTAACCAGATCCTCTTTTATTCTTTCTATAGGGCTTTGCCAATTTGGATGTTTTTTTCCTGATCGTCCCCATTGAGGACGATGGATTCTACCTCCTCATGGTCTTACCCTTCTTCAGATTATTTTTATCTCTAGGGTCTAAGGTATCAATGCTGTAGGTCTTAGTGGCCATTTTGTATAATTCTCTCTCCTTGGCTGAGTTGAAGTAGCATTCGCGTGTGTCAACATGGTCCCCCTGAAATTCCTTGAGGGCTACCCTTTCGAGAATTATATTTTATGTCGAGTAGGCATTTTCATCCATGATGAAGAAGTTTATCTTCCTTGTAAGACACTTCGTCTAGTTATTCCCCATTCGTATTTCCATTTCATATATTCCCAAAGGATGAACTTTATCCCCACTAAAGCCGATGAATGGATTGTGATATGGAATCAACCTCTTCTTGCTCAGATCTAGACCTTTCTAGCAATCCCAAAACATAATGTCGATTGAGTTTCCTCCATATACCAAAATCCTTGGAAGCTCATAGCCATGAACCATAATAGTGATTACCAAACGGTCATCATGTGGTGCTAAAATTCCCTTGAAATCTAACCTTAAAAATTCAACTACTAAAGTATTCATATTAACCTTGGCTCTTTTACCTTTGACGGGCTAAATTTCAGCTGAGTTGACAGTCTTAGGCTTTTATGAGAGAGTCTTCGCCTCTGCTGCGTGTTCTTTCTTATTTATGACTTCCTTTCCTCCTCCAATAATCCCCTAGTATATCATATTGCCTCATGTGAGATTATACTGAGTCGACCCTTTGGGTCAGCAAACCTAGGAGGGAGTTCAGGGTTGTCTTCATCACAGTCATCTGACTCATCATTGTCTCGGTCGTCTATACCTTCTGGTCTACACTTGTCATTTTTCTTTTTCTTCTGTGTATCATATCGACCACCCCTTGAACCACTCTTGTCAACGTACTTCCTTAGCTTTCTATCCTTCAATATCTTTTCTATTTCATCCTTCAAAGCAAAACATTTATAGGTCAGGTGCCCATGGTCCTGGTGGAATTCACACCATATACTTTTGTTCCTCTTGTGAGGATGAGCTTTTAAATTTTTGGGCCACCTCAGGGATCGATCATTCTTGATCTCATTCTGGATATGCTCGTAACTGACAGTGAGGGGAGTGTAGTCAGTAAACTTATCGTCTACTGATCTCTTCTTTTCGTCTTTATTCTTTTTTTGAAACTTTCCTCCACTGCTAGTACCCTTCTCATTCTCATACTTTGTCTCCATATCTTCTTTGGTGTTCATGTCCTTATCATCCATCACCAATAACTCGGCCATGGACTTTAGTGGGTCTTCAGTAAGCTTTTAGAGTAGCTTCCCTTTCTATAAACCTCCTGTTAAAGTTGTCATCGCAATGATTTCTTCATAATTCTCCACTTCCAACTTTTCCTTGTTAAACCTCGTAATGTACTCCCTAAGACTCTCATTCTTCCCCTGTTTAACGTACAGTGGGTGAGTTGTCTTCTTTTGGGGCCTTACCCCAAAGAAGAAGTTGCGTATGAATCTATCTGCGAGTTTTCTGAAATTTTCAATTGAGTTCTTTGGAAGAGAGGTAAACCAAACATGTTCAGCCCTAGTGAAGGTGCTAGAAAATGCCCTGCACCTCATTTCATCTGAAACTGAATAAATGTCTGCACTCGACTGGTACATCTCTACATGATGGATAGGGTTTTTACTCCCATCATACTTTGGTGTAACCACTAGATGCTTGAATTTAGCTGGAGTTGGATAACTTATTATGCTGGCCACAAAGGGTGAGACTTCATTATATCCCCTCTGCAAGGGGTCTCGGCTCTTCAAGATGTCACCTATCTTATCTTCCAGTCATTGTATAGATTCCACAACCTCGGTCATGGACGTAATTTCTCTGGCTCCCTTTCTGCCATTTGGCCGAACTGAAGCTTCTCTAGGAGTCATTCTCTTTCGATTGTTTACCTCTCTTTGCTCCTCATATTGACCTCTTAGGGCTTGGCGGTCATCACCTTATTTATTCCTTCGATAACTAGCTATACTTCTTGATCTTAAGAGGCGATTTCTCAAATCATCTCGTGCTGGGCCAAGCCTATCAAAGGCTGACCCCCTGCTCAACCTGTCTAGGGTTAATTCCATTGGCCTACACTCTCGGCTCCGCCTTCTAGTATGACTTCATCTTGGTTTAATTGGTCTTACAGTGCCACCTATGATCTTTTAGTGCTCAAAATAACTTCGATCATTCTTCTCCTCACACTCTTATTCCTCATCATTGGTCAATGTTTACCCGGCCTCCCTAGGAATAAATTCCTAGAGTTGGCCACGTCTCTACGCCTCTACTGATGAGGGAGATCCTTTTGTGGGGCCTGGGGTGGTCCCCTGGCCGCCAAATGTTGAGGTCCTTCCCTTGTTTCCGGAGTTATCATATTATCTCCATCAGCCCCAATCACTTTTTGGCTAAGATTAGAGAACTGCTGCTGCATTAATTGCTGGCTAGCTACTAGGGAGAGGAGAACTGCCACTACTTCATCCATTTTTAACTGAGGAGGCTGGCTGGTACTGGGTCCATCCCCCACCCCCCGATGGTGGTGGTTGTGGAAGATCAAAAGTCATATGAGGGTTTTGGTGATAGAAAAAATCAAGTGTTATACTAGAAATGAGCTGCAAGCAAGCTAGGGCTCAAACCAGAGCTCTTTCAATGGTGGTTCAAGCTCAACCAAGGGTGAGGTTGGACCACCACCAGAGAATCCGGTAGAGCAACTGCAGAAGAAACGAAAGAAACTGGATATCTTTTTCCACATATGGAGCCAAATTGATGATACCAGAAACGATATCACCAAATCAAGATGAATAAGCTCAAACCAGAATAACAACGGAGTGAATGCAGCAATATATATATATATATATATATATGTATGTATGTATGTATGTATGTAGAAAGGGGTGACGATAAGAGGAAATAACACACAGATGTAAGTGGTTCAGCCAATCAGGCCTACTCCACTGTGCAGGGGTGAGTAAGTTCACTATAAGTTTTGACTCTCTAATGGCCAAGTGATACAATGAACTCACTTTATCTCTCTCTCTCTCTCTCTCTATATATATATATATATATATATATATATATATATACTCAACTCAACTCAACAAAGCCTTTTCCCAATTATTTGGGGTCGGCTACATGAATCCTATTTTTTCATTCCATTCTGTCCAGTGCAATATCTTCGGTTACACCACATGATATCATGTCCTTTTTTATAATATCCCACCAAGTTAATTTAGGCCTACCTCTACCCCTTGGGTTACCATCAATACTAACTAAATCACTCTTCCTTACAGGAGCATCCATTGGTCTACGCTTGACGTGTCCAAACCATCGAAGTCAATTTTCTCTCAATTTATCTTCTATAGGAGCTACTTTCACCGTTTTACGAATTTGTTCATTTTTAATTTTATCCTTTCGAGTTTTACCACAAATCCATCTTAGCATTCGCATCTCCGCCACACTCATTTTCTGCACATTTTGTTTCTTGGTTGCCCAACACTCTGTCCCATATAACATGGCAGGTCTAATGGCCGTCCTATAAAATTTTCCTTTTAACTTCAAAGGTATATGCCTATCACATAGAACGCCGGTCGCACTTCTCCACTTAACCCAGCCTGCTCTAATCCTATGCGTAACATCATCACTAATATCTCCATCTTTTTGTATAATCGATCCTAAATAACGAAAATGATCATTTCTAGGTATTTCTTGACCCTCCAATTTCACCACATCTCCATTTGTCCTCCTATTACTACTAAAATTACACTCCACATATTCTGTTTTAGTTCTGCTTATTTTAAATCCTCTTGTTTCTAAAGTTTCTCTCCACAATTCCAACCTAGCGTTTATCCCCATCTTAATCTCATCGACTAAAACAATATCATCTGCAAATAGCATACACCATGGCACCTCATCTTGTATTTGTCCAGTCAACTCATCCATAACAAGAGCAAAGAGATAAGGACTTAATGCTGAACCTTGGTGTAGCCCTGCCGTAATTGAAAATTCACCACTTTCTCCAGCTGATGTTCTTACTTTAGTCATCGCACCATCATACATATCCTTGATCACGTCAATATATCTGCGAGTCACTCCTCTTTTATGTAGAACCCACCATATTATATCTCTGGGTATCCTATCATACGCCTTCTCCAAATCTATAAAAATCATATGAAGATCCTTCTTTTTCTCTCTATACCTCTCCATTAATCTCCTCAATAAATAGATTGCTTCCATTGTTGACCTCCCAGGCGTAAACCCAAATTGATTCTTAGATACTGTTGTCTTCAATCTCAATCTATATTCAATCACTCTCTCCCAAAGTTTCATTGTATGACTCATTAACTTAATACCACGATAATTTGAACAACTTTGTATGTCCCCTTTATTTTTATAACTAGGTACTAAAATACTTTTTCTCCATTCATCGGGCATCCTATTAGTCATTAAAATTCTATTAAATAATTTGGTAAGCCATGATACTCCATCCTCTCCTAAGCACTTCCAAACCTCAATAGGGATACCATCTAGTCCTAAAGCCTTCCCTGTTTTCATCTTTTTTAGAGCAATCCTGACCTCTGTTGTCCTAATTCTCCGAAAAAATATATCTTCTCGAGTCTCCCTAAGTTCCTCTATATCTAATCTACTCCCATTATCTCCATTTAATAACATCTCAAAGTAGTTTTTCCATCTTTCCATAATTTCATCATCTTTGACTAGGACTCTCGAATCATCACTTTTGATGCACTTAACGTTATTGAAATCTTTTGTTTTCCTATCCCTAAGTTTAGCAAGCTTATAAATACATTTTTCCCCTTCTTGTGTTCCTAATTTTGTATAAAGATCATCATACGCTTTTAACTTAGCATCTCTTACCACTTTCTTAACTTCCTTTTTAGCCCAGTTATATTTCTCAAAATTCTCTTCATTTCTATTTGTTTGCCATGTTTTAAAGCACTCCCTTTTAATTTTTACTATATTCTGTACTTCTTCATTCCACCACCAAGTTTCTTTAGACTGTGGCCCTTTGCCTTTTGATTCTTCAAGAATTTCTTTTGATATTTTCCTAATGCATGTGGCCATCTTATTCCACATTATGTTAGTTTCTTCTTCACAATTCCATGTTGCTTCATTTAATACTTTATCTTTAAATAGTTCTAATTTCTCTCCTTTTAAATTCCACCACCTAGTTCGTGGGTTAATCTTCACTTTTCGCATTCGTGATTGATTTTTAATATTTATATCCAACACCATTATCCTATGTTGTGAGGTTAAGCTCTCTCCCGGGATAGCCTTACAATCTTTACACGTTAATCGGTCTCCTTTCCTAGTAATGAAAAAATCTATTTGGCTCTTATGTGTTATATATATATATATATATATATATATATATATATATATATATATATATATATATATATATATATATATATATATATATATATATATATATATATATATATATATTGTGATTTTAACGAAGTTTCAGCTAGGGTTTTGAATAATCGATCCCCCATAAGGTAGAAGATGAATCTTATATATAGTGCTTGGGGTGCAATGTACCCTCCAAGCATTCGATGAGCATGCACCAAATGAGCTATCCAATCTGGAGAAAACACCTGGCACTGTCACAAATAGGTCATGATGATCAAATATTCCCTCACGTGAGAGAATGATCTGGGTATATCGGTTTGGTCCACGTGCTATATGTGCCAATGCGCACATCCTCATGCGTCTCATAATGCACGCACCCTGTAAGCTATGTGACCTCGGTCGACCACACTAGCTGAGGCTAGATTTATAGATATGTAATCCACTTAGGAGTTGACACCTATGGTGCCTATTGATCTCGACCTATCTTCTTCGTCTTGAAGGAGGTTGAGGATGAGGATACTCAATCCCTAGAAACAATATGGGTTATGCATGATGGATTGTTACCGAAGGCCGAGGTCGAAGCATCCTGGACTGCTCCATCGATCAAGTCAGTCTGACCGAGTCTGATCTGGCTGAGTTGCAATGCCCCACTGCTAGACAATTGGTGAAGGTCGTCTATGGCCAAGACTATATATTGGAAGGGTTCACACTTGGCATATCAACACCCAATCCCAATTCTTTGGGAAGGCTTAACCTTAGGGGAGACGAACATCATATCATCATCAACTAATAAAATTCTCCTTGTGGGAGCATTATCTCTTCCTTAGCAGTGGGCATGGACTTAACGTTGAAAGACTCAAAAGAAGAGGAAATAGAAAATCCCTCACTTATTGAAGGGAGAGGGATGTCATAAACTGTATCTACAGGGTGATCTATAAAGATGATTGTAGATTTCTTATACTCAAGAAGAAAGGAGGTGAACCGTGGATGTTCACCACCAGGAACAAGAAGCCTCATCAGCTCCCAAACCTTGATCAACTACTTTTTATTAAAATAAGAGGGAAATCTAGATGGACAAAAGAAAGAAAAAAATTTCATCAATAACGATATTATCAAATAAAGATCAAAGCAAGAGGAATAAAAGTTAACTTATTTCCTTTCCCCTCTCCGGGCACAGAAACTCGCAATACTACTCACCCTCAAGAAGAGGTGCATGTTGTGAATTTCAGGCAATAAAGCATTGGTTCCAATAGTCCTTATTATAATTAGAAAGTTTGATAACTAAAACCTTGTCACCCTTCCTAACTTTCTAATAAAGGACCTCGTCTGTTGTGTGGTACCAGGAGTAGCAATATTTAATCTTTGGAATCGCTATGTGGGTCCCATATAATTCATTGATCCTATGGATGCCATTGACGATCCACCATGTATTTGGAGAATATTATATGGGAACCACTTCAAATAAGTTGTAGAACTCCAGAAACAACTAATTTAGAGGAAAAGATATTCCCTCCTCAGCTATCAAGAGAGTATGGATCCAGTTTCCAACCTCAACGGAGGTGAAATCCTCAAGGACACAAGTACATTCAATTGTTACCCAAAGAGGAATAAAATATACCCTTCCAAACTCCCCATAGTCTTCTCCTTTATGGAGTACACCATTTTTGCAAAAACGAAGATGGGGAGAGGGAATACTCAACAGAATTAAAAATGCTCAGAAGGAGTGCCGAAGTTTAGAGTCATTGCAAGAAAAGGAAATAAGAGCCAGAGACGAAGAAAACTTACATGAGAAGTATGAAAAATAGTAGTTCCAAGCGTTTATTTTTTAATAAAGGGAAGCTTGCAAATGATGGTACATAATTTTAATTAAACACATAACAAAATCCCAATTGTCTAATTATACGGGAGCAGATCCAACGATTCATCAATGTAACTAGAAGTTAATATTTTATCTATTGTCAACGTATCCTTGTTATGACAGAATAATTACGAAGCATGCCCCTGCGAGACTCAAAGTTAATCACATGGGATGACTAACTAATTGGGTTAGGTATATTCTCAAAACTCTCCGACGCATTTATGCCAAAGATCTTTGGGGGCAATGGTAGGGTGAAAATCGCACATCCCAAACATAACGGCCAAGTGGATTTGGATCCAAGAAGGAGGGCAAACCAACCATAAATAATAAACGTCACAAGATATAATTATTAAAAGGTCAATCCGACTACCAAGAATCTCTAAAGAGATTAACGCAAATCAAGAGATGGCTTAACCAACAACTGTCAGAAGTCCAACATTATTCGACCTCCTCCATCTCTATAAATCTAACCCTCACCCCATGAAAAAGGGGATGTAAGTTCTTATCAATGAATTATATTGAAGTAATAAAAAATAGAGAAACATCCCATGAACGTAGGGAGTTGTCGAACCACATAAATCCCTTTGTTGTGAGATTGATTCGCTTTTTTATTTGGCTTTAAATGCTTTAGTTTATTTAATCATGATTAATTGCACTCTTCATTCCATTTTTTCTAGATGAGAACATTAATATTGTCACTCCTTACTTTGTTCGATAGTGCCTCTAGATGGGCATACTTTCTACTTTGCGCTAACTCGGTGGGATAACACTGATGGTGATTGAGATTGATTGAATTTATCCTAGGAGAATGGTCTCCATGATGTTAGTTTTGATGTGTCATGTGAAGGCTCCTTAAACTCAAGGCCCTCCTGATTTGATAAGAGTCATGATTTCTTAAGGAGAAAGATCTTCTCCTACGATGCTCCTACATCCGGGAATCAGATCTGCGATCCTTTGATTTCCAAGTTAATTCTCTCCTAAAATGGAATATTTCCTAATCACGATCGTTGAGTCTTTCCTAATAAATGCTGGATAGACTGGAAGCAGTTCTTCCTTCTGGTCGCTCGACCGATGGTGTGCGATATTGATGATTAGGCCCTGATCTCCCAGGGGAATGAACCTGGACCTATAATGATGTGGTAATGATGGGAGCCTAATAGGATTGTGGTCCTTCCCGAAAACAAATATCTCAGATTGGGCATGGCTCCCCACGTATGTGAGGTGAGATTGATTTGCACTCATGATGATGATTATTAGGCTAAATGACTTTGATAATGTTGAGAACTCGACTTTCCCATAGACGGTGACAAATTATAGGGGATATTGACCCACAATAAAAGTAGTAATTAGAGATTAGCCCTTAAATAATTATAAATGCAAGAAAGGAACAAATAACATGAGCGGTACGTGGTTCAACAAAGAGAAATGCCTACGTCCATGGGGAAAGGAGGGAGATTAGTTTATTATTTGAGAAGAACAATGATGATTTGAGTTCTAGGGTTGATAGTTAAGAGTCCAAGTCACCACGTGCAGGTTACAATCAATAATTCCTCATAAAAGTTGAGGTATCCTTTATTTATAAGCCTCAAGATCCTACTCATCTTGGTTTCTTCATATTTAAAGTCCTATAAGTAATGGTCTTCCAACCCGCCAGTATGATCTTCCAAGATTTGTACTTATATCTGTATATATTCATGATCTTCTAAGATAAGTCTCCACACGAAGCTAATTTGTCTATTCTCCCTTCACCAACCTTGCCATAGTATCTAGCCTTGCGATATATTTTTGATCCTCAAACATGTCCTTGTGGTTTAAAATCATATCGTAAGTGCTTAATATGTGTTGATGCTGGTGTTGTAGCACGTTGGTCATAGAGGCCAATATGTAGCAATGAGCCATCTAATCAGTCTTTTTCCACCTCTAATAAAAGCCTGGACATCCTGTTCGAATGTTTACTCATCAGGCTTGGCAGGGCAGGCTTCATTTAAAATAAATATATAGTCCTCAAAGGTTAGGATAATGTCTAGGTTAAATTTATGGTCCCACCAAAAGGGTCATAGCCAAGCCACAAGTGACCCGCGATCGCGGGGTGTTTGGCCCGCTGTCACGAACAAAAACATGCAACATATTTTGATCTATTTTATCTTTTACCCATGAGAATAAAACTCCCAAGCCTAGTCTTACTCCTAAAGAAATACACTAAGGAACAATTTAGCTATACTCCCCCATTTATCCTTTCTACAATATCCTAACCCAATAAGGCAAGCCCACTAAACTAAACCAACCATATTACTTAAACCACCCAAATTAAATTATATACTTTTTCAAATTAAAAAACTTCAATTAAAAGCAACAAATTATTAAAAGCAAAATTTTAATATCTCATTATAAATATTTCAAATTACAATTAAAAATTCATTTAACATGCCAACATTCCACATTAATCATTTTATTAAATCATTCATTCAATTCTAAAAATTAAGTGGTGTTACATCCCAAACTAAAATTATTAGTTTGATCGTTTCTCTAAAAATAACAAAAATCTTAAAATGGGGGAACAAAAATAAAATTATAGTATTTTTCCCATTCCTTGGAGATGGTCTTATAATGTATACTTAACATACAATTAATTATATAAAACGTTTAAGTCTTTAATTTGTTAATTTATTATGAAAATAATATTAAATTATCAATCATTGATGATTGTAAGTTGCCCATAATTTTTTTACCCACATATTATATTCATGAAGAAGCTAATTAGTGGTGGTGCCACCAGATTACTAGGGGAGATGAACCCACTCTTAACTTTTGTTCACTTAAAGCATCTCTATTACAGACACATATAATTTCTTATGTGGATATGCAATAAAATTTAAAATGTTAAATTTTAGGATTTTTTAATATATATATATATATATATATATATATATATATATATATATATATATATTGGTGTCAAAGAATCCACCCGTAGGGGGTGCCAAACCATAAAGATGCAAATATAAAAATAAATGAGAAGAAGAAAAAAAATTACATGGTTCGACCATCGTTGGCCTACATTCATGGGGCTTTAACAGTGTTTTGCTATAATAATGAGAAAATTTACATGGGTGTTTATCTAGTCTCTAAGCCCCACCCACCCTATAATGGGGGTGTCCCCTTTAGAGTTAGGAGTTATAATGGGATAAGTCCTATCTTTGTAGAGTTTATGTTACAATTAAATAATGCTTCTTAGTCTTGTACTTTATCTAAGAATCTCGTCGTCTTTATCTTATTGGAGCGTATGCGGGTCTCCATCTTGACCGTAGTGTTCGTCACGTGTCACACTATTAATGGAGGTGTATTTTTCCCCCATTATATCCCCACAAGTCGTAGTTCAACTAAGTTGACTTTGAGATGAGTTGGGAGCTGGTCCGTAATCTCTTCAAACGTGTGTAGTTTTTAATGTGAACTAGACTAGCATTCTTTCAATTGTCGTTTAACTTTTAAGCCTTATTATGGTTGATCTGCTTGCTTTTGTAAAGTCTCACAAGAATGCTTTACTTGATTTGAGAGACGTTCAATCGATATGGGAACGGACTTGAGCGTGTCGAGCTACTTAAGTACCTTTATGGGATCAGGTTGATCGTAGTTCATTTTTTTGTTTCATCGTATGGTCCAATTGGTGAGGCCGACCACAGGACTATTAAGAACTTATGCATCGAGGCCCGCTCAAGAGTGCACCTAGTCTAGGGTATCACACTGTATTAGGATTTTCGCATGGTCCAATTGGAGAGGAATCCCCCAACCCTGTTAACCACACATGCGCCGAGGCTCACTCGAGCATGCACCTAGTCTAGGGTATCTCCCCTGTATTAGGATTTATTCATGGTCCAAATGGAGAGGATGACAACAGGTCTGTGAAGCACTCATGCACTAAGGCTCGCTAGCGCGTGAAGCTAGTCGAGGGTATAACCCTGTATTAGGATTTCTATATGGTCCAATTAGAGAGGTCAATCACGGGCCTGCAAAGCACTCATTCGTCAAATCTTGATCACGTGTGCATCTAGTCTAGGGTATCACCTTGTATTAGGATGTTTATATGGTCCAATTGGAGAGGTCGACCACAGAACTGTGAAGAACTCATACACCAAGTCTCGCTCGGGCGTGAACCTAGTCAGGGCATCTCCTCTATATTAGGATTTTTTCATGGTGCAATTGGAAAGGCCGACCACAGGCCTGCTAAGCACTCGTGAGACGAGGCTTTCTCAACTACCTGTTATTAGTCAAAACTTTTTAAACCCCTCGTTACTAGGAAACCAACCTTATAGTTTTTTAGCTTGATTTATAATTTTCTTTCTTGCTTAATCAACGTTGCGGTGAGTTTGTTCACAAGTCAACATTGTTACGGAACCCCCAATTGGGGTTATGAAGATAAGACTGAATAATAATAATGCCCGACCATCTGTTGGGACTTTATTTCTAGTCATGTTGACCATTGGTCGGGTGCGAAAATAAGTTTATCCAATGATTATCATGTCCGACCATCCATCGGGGCTAAGATAAGAAAATTAGATAATGATGATGCCCGACCATCCATTGGGACTTTGTTGAAATATAATGCCAATTATATAGAGAAACTGAAATGAGAAGATCAAATAATAAGCATGCCCGAGCATTTGAACTGAATCACAAGAGTAAATATAATGTTGACTAACGAATGAATATGCAATCATTATCCAAGGTTGAATCAAATAAGAATGATAATGCCCAATAGTTCACTGAGTCTTGAGAGTGTGCTTTTTGTTCAACCTGAGAAACTAATTTAATTAGACCAAATTTTTAATTATCCAGATTTAAATACACACCTAATTCATGCATCTAAAGGTGATTGATTAAACATTGAACATATTCAAATCAAGCAAGGATCCATCACACACAGCAAATGAGGAAAAATCCCCCGAAGGGGAAAAACCTTTTTATTTCAATATGATTTATAAACACTCACATACATAATGAAATACAGTTTGACAAGAGAAAACCCTCAGGCACCGGTTTGTTGTCATCATCAAGATCTCCCTCAAGATGCTCCAAGATCAGTAGTGTAGAGATCCTTCTTCTCCTCACAAGTTGCTCCATGAATGGGTATAATAGGGTTTATGATGATTCAAACATATGATTATGAGTGTTTGGTGAATCTCAAAGTGTTCGGGCTTGAAACATATGAATACTTAATGTATTAGGTCTATAAAGCATTCCCTCAATGTCTTAAACAAAACCACCACCCGAAGATGAAATTTATACATACTCAAAAAATCTGATGCGCCGAATTTTTTTGAGATCGTAGGACCGGTTCGAAAAGGATCCATCGGTTCGGTTCGCTCAATCCGCAAAGTGTCTTGAGAAGTCTCAGCTTGATATCAGCCGAGGTATATGTCGATGTCGGCCTGAGCCGAGGTTGGGCATGCTGATGATTATTAACGCCTCTGGCAACCTCGGCCCTAGCCGAGGTAGGGTCCATGCTGAAGATGAACACGTAGAGCTTTTTGTTATCTCGGCCTAATGTTGGCTGAGGTTACTATTCCTTGGTTCATGAGGTTGATGTTGATATCTGCGACGTGTGAAGTGTCCCTGGGGAGGTGCATACAGTAGCCTCGGCCGAGGCCGAGGGAGTCCTGGCCGAGGGATGATATCGCGGGCCCCCACCCACTGGTGGGTCGGTCATTGTCTTGGCTCTTATTTCGGTCGAGGTAGGTGTCCCTAGGCCGAGGTCATATTTGGGTATATCAATCACCCCCCAGCCCTTAGTCATTGGCGAGAGCAGGTCGCTAGGGGATTCTTGCTTCCGAGGTCTATTCACCCCAAGGCCAACACCTGCATGACACTTGTCCTAAGCCAAGGCGTGCCCATTTGGTTGGCACATGCTGTCAGTTATCTCTTGGGCTTCCCAAGGCAATGATGAGCCTTGGGAATCGCGCCCAAGTATATAAAGGTTAAAACCCTTTCTTCTTCTTCTTCTTCCTCATTTCTCTCCAGTTCAAGCGCCCAACTGTTTTCTGCAACCTTTTTCCCTCCGAAGCTAGCCCTTGTTCCAGTGCTTGTTCTTTCTGGGGAATACCTTATTTTCTGCGCGATTTCTTCCACCTTATTCATCAACTCACCCTCAGGTATCCTTCCTCTCCATTTCCTTCATTTTTGGTGCTTTTTAATTTGAATTTTCCGGCGAGCACTTGAGTTTTCCGGTGAGCACTTGAGTTTTTCGGTGAGTACTTGAGTTTTCCGGTGAGCCAGGTTTCCTGCATAGATTCCTTGGTTTGATCTTTGGTTCCCTTAACTTTCTAAGCCAGATTTGTTTGTAGTTTTTAAGACTTCCTCAAGTTTAGGGTCTGCCAAAGGCTTGGGTCATCCCTAGATGCTCAATCCCCTGTACCAACTTCTTGAAGAGTTCCCATCTCTTAGAGAAAGGACCTTAGAGAAAATTAGGCAAATAGAGAGAGCTCAGGAAGAAGCTCATAGGTCACAGGAATTCCCTGTCAGACCTCTCTTTCCTCCCCCTCTTAAGGTGGTATACCCTCGTCCACCTGAGAATTTCTACCAGACAGACGTCTCTGCCAATAACTTGCCGATGTCGGAGTCTGAGTCTTCCACCTCCGACCCAATGTCTGTGGACTCTTTCTAAGAGGCCATGGACTTTACACCTCAGGCTGGTCAGGACCCTGACCAGGCTGAGGTTTCTAGCCGGGCCTCGTCCCAAAATGGCACAAGTACCTCAAGTTCTTCTACAGAGGTTGAACTTGTTAAGCCAAATGTGGCTGTGCCTCCTATTCTAAATGCTATTCCCCTGTCGACCGTTACCGAGGCCGAGTTTGCTCAGAGGTTCCCTGGTAACCCGTCCACGGCTGTGCCTCCACGTCTGACGACAATGAGGATGCCGAGAGTGATATTGACACATCTGAGGCGTCCGAGTATGAGAGCAAAGTTACTGAGGTGGATTTATTGCACTTCAGGTACCTATACTCCATCAGTCCCTCTATCCATTTAAGGAGACCTCTGAGGGAAGAGAGGGCCTACCATGGTCAAGATGGAGAGATCTGCTTGTATGAGCAGATGTTAAAGTTAGGTTTTCGTCTTCCTCTTCACCCTGTCATCAGGTCCATCCTTTCTTTTATTAACTTAGCCCCCTCACAGCTCTCTCCCAATGATTGGAGAGTTATTATAGGGTCCATCATCTTGTGGAGGGCAGTCCACCACTCTGACCTCCCAGTTCAGGTTTTTGCTGGGTGTTACGTCCCCACCTCGGCCAAGAATCATCCGAGCTATTATCACTTTGTGGCTCGGAGGCCTGAGAAAAAGATGCTCCTGGTGACTCAGACCTCCAATCATAATTGGAAACCTAGGTACTTTTTTGCCTCAGGGCCGTGGGAATTTGGTTCTTCCATTCCCTCTTCTATCTATGAGTCGAGAATACCCATAAAATGGGGTAAAGTCCCCATGTCTGCCAGGGCCGATCCTGGACTAAGTGTTCAAAATGGAAAAAAGGTGAAGGCCCTGCAGGACCAAGGGGCCCATGGGATGCTTGTCAAGTTCGAACATCTGCTGACCCCCCAGTATCTCTCGGGGACGAGCTTGGGTGGAAGTCCCCTAGCTGATTTTGGTAAGGATTTTATTTTTATTCCAAGTGTATCCTCTTATCATACATACTTTATTTCTGAGTCTTATCTTTTCACTTTTGCAGAGAGACCACCAGATATTTCAGACGATTTGTGGGAGATGGAAGCTCCAAGCTTGTCTAGACTTGTCAAGAAGACTGGCATGAATGCTCCTCCACCTGCTCCCTCAATATCCAAGTCTAAGAAGAGGGAACCTGAGGTCCATCCTCCTGAGGATCAGAGGCCGAGCTCCAGGACAAAGAGGACTTCAGACGCTGCGATCCCTATCACGGCCGACACATTATCAGCTCGTCTGGACCAGCTGAAACTTTCCGATAGCGTGCTCGGCCACAGTCGACAGGCCATGGACGCTCTTAACAACATGATGACCGAGGCCGACAAGCGTTTTTTCAGGGCCATGGAAACCCCTACGATGGTTGAATTCGGCCTTCACAGAATAGTCCAGGTATAACTTGTTCCTTTGTCCAAAGTGAAACGTCTGATTTTGCTCTCACCTAACTTCTTCATTTACTGTGCAGGGTGCAGCTGCCATGTACCAGCTATCTAACTGGGCCCTGAGGAAATTGCCTCTTATTCAGAAGGGGCAGGAGGCTGAGAAAGTTGAGATCACTCTGAAGGCCGAGGTCGAACGTCTGAGGATAGAGTTATAAAATGCAGAAACCAAGGCCCAAAATTCTGAAAACAAGGCCCAAGGCCTAGAAAAAGACATCTCTGCACTCGTATAGAGCCACACCAAGGCCCTGAAGGACAAAGATGATGCCCTGCAGAGGAAGGTTAATGCTGCCGTGAAGGCCTCTCTTGCAGATGCCTCGGAGAAAATAATTGTTGATTACAAGGTCTCCGAGGAGTTTGTAGGCTTTGGTCTTGAATACCTTGAGAGGGGTATCAAGGCCACCACCAAATGGGCCGAGGTAAAGGAGGCCGAGGTTGGCACCATTAAGGCCTCAGACTTTGTGGGACTCGGCCTTGCCGACGCCCAGTTTGCCCAGGCCTTGCAGGAGATAGAGGACGAGGCTGCTGCTCCTGGTCAGACTGTCACTCTGGAAGGGACTGATCTAGAAGGGACTGACCCTGCAAATGAAGTGGCTGAGGTGACCAACACTGAGAAGGCCAACATAGACGAGACCTCCAATGTTCCTCCCTCCGATGCTTGACTTGGCCTTTGTTTTTCTCTACTTTTTGACTTGTAATCTTGTATTTCTAAATGTTGTACCTCTGTTTTCTCTGTGACATTAACCAATTATGTAATTTCTTCTATTGAATGCCAAGGTTTTTTCTTCATCTTGATTTGTGAATGTATATGAATGCTATGCACTCTCTGAAGTCATTACTGAATACGACGTCATAACCATTACTTAAACGTCTGAGGTCCTCGTCTAAGAGGTTAGCCCCATAGTAAATCACCAAAACATGATGTTAAGGGTCAGAGGACCTCTAGCCAAGGTGTCTGAGCTCAGACCTCGTCCCCACCGAGTGATGTTATGAGGGTCTGAGGTCATCATCTGGGCCGAGGTAAGCCTCATAATAAATCACCAAATTACTAATGTTAAGGGTCTGAGGTCCTCTAGACAAGGTGTCTGAGTCCAGACCTCGTCACCACCGAGTGATGTTATGAGGGTCTGAGGTCATCACCTGGTCCGAGGTAAGCCTCATAATAAATCACTAAATTACTGATGTTAAGGGTCTGAGGTCCTCTAGCCAAGGTGTCTGAGCTCAGACCTCGTCACCACCGAGTGATGTTATGAGGGTTTGAGGTCATCTCCTGGGCCGAGGTAAGCTCCGTAATAAATCACCAAAGTAATGATGTTAAGGGTCTGAGGTCCTCTAGCCAAGGTGTCTGAGCTCAGACCTCGTCACCACCGAGTGATGTTATGAGGGTCTGAGGTCATCACCTGGGCCGAGGTAAGCCTCATAATAAATCACCAAATTACTGATGTTAAGGGTCTGAGGTCCTCTAGCCAAGGTGTCTGAGTTCAGACCTCGTCACCACCGAGTGATGTTATGAGGGTCTGAGGTCATCACCTGGGCCGAGGTAAGCCTCGTAATAATCACCAAATTAATGATGTTAAGGGTCTGAGGTCCTCTAGCCAAGGTGTCTGAGCTCAGACCTCGTCACCACCGAGTGATGTTATGAGGGTCTGAGGTCATCACCTGGGCCGAGGTAAGCCTCGTAATAAATCACCAAATTAATGATGTTAAGGGTCTGAGGTCCTCTAGCCAAGGTGTCTGAGCTCATACCTCGTCACCACCGAGTGATGTTATGAGGGTCTGAGGTCATCACCTGGGCCGAGGTAAGCCCCATAATAAATCACCAAATTAATGATGTTAAGGGTCTGAGGTCCTCTAGCCAAGGTGTCTGAGTTCAAACCTCGTCACCACCGAGTGATGTTATGAGGGTCTGAGGTCATCTCCTGGGCCGAGGTAAGCCCCATAATAAATCACCAAATTAATGATGTTAAGAATGGAACAAGAATTTGCCATGGAAACTGATCTTATTAACAACCTCTTCTTGATAAGATGGTACATTTACAATTTACAAAATAGATGCAACATCATATGAAATATCTCTTTAGATGGTCTGCATTCCACGGGTTGGTGAAGGGTTCTCCCTCTAGGTTCTCTAGCCTATACGTGCCAGGCACAACCTCTTCCGTTACTCTGTAGGGGCCATGCCAGTTCGGGTGCAGCTTGTTTGTCTTCTGTAGGGTCTTCTTAAGCACTAGGTCTCCTACCGCAATGGGCCTTGGTTTCACCCTTTGATTGTAGAATCTTACTGCCCTCTGCTGATAGGCTGCTTTCCTGATCTCTGCGTCTTCTCTTCTTTCTTCAATGAGATCCAGGTCTAGCCTTCTCTTCTCCCCATTGCTGTCAGGGTCGTAGGTCTGAATTCGATGAGTTGGTAGTCTTACCTCCGTTGGTATGACTGCCTCCGAGCCATGTGCCAGCATGAATGGGGTTTCTCCTGTAGGTGTCCTTGCCGTAGTTCTGTAAGCCCACATCACAGCGTAGACCTCTTCTATCCATCTTCCCTTTGCATCTTCTAACCTCTTCTTGATTCCATCCAAGATGGTTCTATTCGTGAACTCGGTCTGGACGTTTGCTTGAGGTCGACCAGGGGATGAGAAGAACTGTCTGATCCCCACACTTTGGTAATACTTCTCTAAGGAGGCATTCTTGAACTGGGTCCCATTATCCGAGATGAGCGTGTTTGGGAGGCCATACCTACATATGATGTTCTTCCAGATGAACTGAAAGGTATTCTGCTCCGTAATTGTTATCATTGGTTCCGCCTCTACCCACTTTGAAAAGTAATCAATAGCAACTATCAAGAATCTATAGTTATTGACTGTTCTTGGAAAAGGTCCTACTAAGTCAATTCCCCATACCGAAAACGGCCATGGAGAAGAGATTGACGTCATAGGCTGATGGGGTAGATGAGGGATAGTGGCGAACCTCTGACATTTGTCGCACCTCTTCACATAGTCAGCAGCGTCCCTAGACAAGGTGGGCCACCAGTATCCCTGAGTGATGATCCTTTTGGCTAAGGGCCTTCCCCCTATGTGGCTGGAGCAAGAGCCTTCATGGACCTCCTGTAAGATCCGGGGTACCTCCACGGGGTGCACACATCTGAGGAGGGACAAGAGGAACCCCTTCTTGTACAAAACGTCTCCTATCAATGAGAACTTGGCAGCCCTGTATCTCAACTTTTTTCTTTCTATCTTGGACTCAGGTAACTCCCCCTCTCTTAGATATCTGACAATCGGGTCAATCCACGAGTCTCCCGGGTTTACATTATGACAAGGGTTACATACCTCGTCCTCCTCGATACTTGCTTTTCCTAAGACTTCAATTGGGATGGTTCTTCCCAAATTTGTCTTCATTGTTGAGGCCAGTCTTGCCAATGCATCAGCATGGTTATTGCTCAGTCTAGGCACTCTCTTCAGTTTGGCCTCTTCGAAAAACTCTAGCAACCCTCTCACCTTTTTTAAGTACCTGTCCATCCTTTCGTCTTTGGCCTCATACGCCCCCAATACTTGGTTAACAACCAACCTTGAGTCGCTATGGAGTAGAAGCCGCTTTACTCGAAGAGTTATTGCCAATAAGAGACCTGCTATCATGGCCTCATACTCTGACTCGTTGTTTGAAGCCTGGAAGTTGAATCTCAAGGCATATTCAATGTGGGCGCCATCTGGAGCCGAGAGTACTAGCCCCGCGCCGCTTCCACCGTCACATGATGATCCATCCACGAAGAGGCTCCATACGTCTTCATCTGAAGAGAAGACCCCTTCTCTCATTACTCCTTTTTCGAAGAGATATCGATCCTCTTCATTTTCTTCTACTCTTCCCCTAGCCATGCCTGGGACTACCTCTTCTCGGCCCCGAAAGACGTACGGGTCTGTCTCTTCCGAACCTCTAAAGATACCTCGGCTCTTTTCTTTGCCGCCATCCAAGCTCTTCTCTAACTCAGTCTCTTTCCAAGTGAACTCTGCGACAAAATCTGTAAGGGCCTGCCCCTTAATGGTTGTTCTGGGCTGGTAAGTAAGATCATACTCTCCTAATTCAATGTCCCAGGCCATCAATCGGTCGAACTTCTCAGGCTTGTGCAGAACCTGCCTTAGTGGTGAGTCCGTAAGGACTATCATAGAGTGAGCTTGAAAGTAAGGCTTCATTTTTCTTGAAGCATGGATAAGGGCATAAGACATCTTCTCCATCCGTGGGTAGTTTTGTTCAGACCCTTGAAGGACCTTACTATTGAAGTACACAGGTCTCTGAACTCCATCTTCCTCTCGTATGATGGCCGCACTAATAGCCGACTCAGAGACTGCTAAATACACAAACAATCTTTCTCCCGCAATGGGCTGGGTCAGCAGCAAGGGAGACCCTAAGTAGGACTTGAGCTGATCAAAGGCTTTTTCACACTCTTCATCCCACTGGAAGTCCTTCCTTAGAACCTTGAAGAACGGAAGACACTTATCTGTTGCCCTGGAAACAAACCTGTTCAGGGCTGCCACTCTTCCAGTGAGTCTCTGGACATCCTTGATACTCCTAGGAGTCTTCATATCGAGCAATGCCTTGATTTTCTCAGGGTTTGCCTCAATCCCCCTTTGATTAACGATGAACCCCAGGAATTTACCAGCTCCTACCCCGAAGACACATTTCGCCGGGTTGAGCTTCATTCTGTATTGGTCCATGACATCAAAGGTCTTCTCAAGGTCTGCCACGTGAGTACATGCCTTCAGGCTCTTCGTTAGCATATCGTCCACGTACACCTCCATGGTCTTACCTATCTGATCCTCAAACATCCTATTGACGAGACGCTAATATGTTGCCCCCGCGTTTTTCAGACCAAAGGACATTACCTTGTAACAGTATGTCCCCTTGTCAGTGATGAATGCTGTCTTCTCAGAGTCTTCGGCGTCCATGAAGATTTGGTTATAACCTGAATAAGCATCCATGAAGCTCATGAGCTCATGCCCCGCTGTTGCATCCACCATCTGGTCAATCCTAGGTAGGGGATAGCTGTCCTTCGAGCAAGACCTATTCAGGTATGTGAAGTCCACACACATCCGCCACTTTCCATTGGCCTTAGGCACGATCACTGCATTTGAGAACCACTCTGGATAGGTGACCTCTCGTATGAAATCGGCCTCTTCCAACTTTTTCACCTCTTCCCGAACTACCTCATACTTCTCTCTGGAGTAAATTCTTCTCCTCTGCTTGATTGGCCTGGCATCCCTGTCCACGTTGAGTTTGTGGGTCATGACCTCAGGGTCTATACCAGGCATGTCGGTGTGGCTCCAGGCGAAGACACTCTGCCTCTTCCTGAGAAGTCTTACCAGCTCTTCCTTAATCTTTGGTTCTAGGGCTTTGCCGATCTGGATGGTTTTTTTCGGCTCGTCCTCATTGAGGACGATGGATTCTACCTCTTCCGCGGGCTCGCCCTTCTTTAGCTTTGTTTCATCTCTCGGGTCAAGAGTGTCTATGCTGTAGGTGACGGTTGCTCTCTTATGGGCCTCCCTCTCTTCAGCTGAGTTGAAGTAACACTCCCGTGCCGTGGTCTGATCCCCCTGCACTTCCCCTACCCCATAAGGAGTCAGGAATTTTAGCATTTGATGGACCGTTGACGGCACGGCTTCAAACTCCTTGAGGGCTACTCTTCCGATGATGAGGTTGTAGGTCGAGAAGACATTCTCGTCCATAACAAAAAAGTTTATCTTCTTAGTCAGCCTCTTAGGCCACTCATCCCCCATACGCACATCCATCTCATACATGCCCAATGGGTGCACTTTCTCACCGCTGAAGCCTATCAAGGGGTGGTGGTATGGCACTAGCCTTGATCTGCTAAGACCCAAACTCTTGAAACAAGGCCAGAACATCACATCTGCTGAGCTTCCCCCATCTATGAGGATTCTCCCTACATCGCACCCATGCACTCTTGTCGTTATGACCAAAGGGTCATCATGGGGGGCTAAGATGACCTTGAAGTCGAGTCGGGAGAACCCCACCACTAGGGTGTCCATGTCCACCTTCATTCTCTTCGGCACAGCGTCAGAAGACGTCAAGTTCACAACCTCAGGCTTGACCACCGACTTGGCCTCCGCTACATGAGCCTTTCTATCGGCTACCTCAGAGCCACCTCCTGCGAATCCCCCACATATGGTGCTAACACCAAAGGATATCATTCCTACCCTCTTCACTGAGGTTTTGTCATCTCTAGGTGGGAGATCTGGGTCATCTCCATCATCACCCTCTGAATCATCATGCCTTATAGCCGGGACATTACCACGGCACTTGTCGTCTCTTCTCTTCCTAGGGTCTTCTCTTCCATCTTTTGGGGCCTTGCCATCCACATACTTTCTTAGCTTCCCGAATTTCAGCATCTTCTCAATCTCCTCCTTCAGGGCAAAGCACATGTCTGTGACATGGCCATGATCCTGATGGAACTCACACCAGAGGTTTTTATTCCTCTTATGTGGCGGAGCCTTCAATTTCTCTGGCCACCTCAGAGCCCGGTCACTCTTGATCTCATTAAGAATGTGTTCACAGCTAACAGTCAGAGGAGTGTAATGAGTGAACTTGTTATCTGCCGACCGCTTCTTCCCTTCTTTCTTGCCCTGGGACCTCCCAGCACTACCACGGTTCTCCTCCTCGTATTTGGCGGTCATCGCCTCTTCCGCATTCATCACTTTCCCTGCAGTGGACAACAGCTCTGCCATAGACTTGGGGGGGTCTTCCGCTAGCTTCCATAGTAGCTTTCCCTTCTGGAGGCCTTCTATAAGGGCGGTTATGGCTATGCTCTCTTCATAGTCCTCCACCTCGAACTTCTCCTTGTTGAATCTTGCTATGTAGTCTCTTAGGCTTTCCCCCTTAGCCTGTTTGACAAGGTGGGTAGTCTTCTTCTGAGGTCTTACCCCAAAGCAGAAGTTATGGATGAACTGCTCGGCCAACCCCTTGAAGTTTTTGATTGAATTCTTTGGAAGAGAGGTGAACCAGCTATGCGCGGCCCCTGTCAAGGTCCCTGAGAAGGCCCGGCACTTCATCTCATCAGGTATCGAGTAAATATCTGCGGCTGACTGATACATCTCGATATGGTGCACTGGGTTAGTGCTGCCATCGTACTTAGGAGTCACCGTAGGAGGCTTGAACTTAGCGGGGGTTGGGAACCCCACTATCCTAGCTACAAACGGGGAGCCCTCCGAGTAGCCCCTTTGTAATGGGTCCCTATTCTTCATGAGGTCCCCTATATTCTCCTCGAGATGTTGGATTGAGTCATTCCAGGGTCTTCTCTCATCAACTTGGCCGAGGTTATCCCCTGCCACTTCTCTGCGGTGGACAAAGGGTTCCCCAGCCGTGACCCGTTGACTGTTGACCTCTTCCTGCTCCATGGCTCTTCTTTCCATGGGTCGGCCTTGATCTGGCCGAGCCTGCCTATCCCCTCTTTGGGAGCCTACCGCGCTCCTCGACCTTGATAGCCTTTGTCTTAGGTCATTGACTGGCACCAGCCTCTCAAAGGCCGAGCCTCTGCTCAACCTGTTGAAGGTCGACCCCATCTGCTGGACCTCATCTCTTCTTCGGCCGACGCATCCTTGGCTTTGCCTAAGAGGTCGTACGGTGTTATCTGACACCTCATATGGCTCCCAGCAGTCTTCTGGGGCCTCTTCTGCTCCTAGGTTACCATTCCTGTCCTCTGGGCAAGGGTTTCCTTGCCTCCCCAGGCGCAAGCGCCTAGGGTCAGCAACGTCCCTCCTCTGCTGAGGTGCAGGTTGGTCCTTTATCGGTGCCTGGGGTGGTCCCCTGGCGTCTGGATGTGGATGAACCTCCGCCGGAGTGATCATATCCGGTGAGACCCCAGGCGGTCTCATCATCATGGTTTGGCTGAGCTGTACAAATTGCTCCTTCATCGCTTGTTGTGTTGCAGCCAAAGATTTCAAGGCAGCTGCCACCTCCGCCATTTCGGACTGGGGAGGAGCTTGACTGGAGCTAGCTCCTCCACCTCCGGGCGGCGGAAGAGGCGGCGGTAAGTCTGGTGCCATGCGTTAACTGTATAGAGATTTAGTAGCAGGTGAGCTTAATACCTTAAAGGACCACTTTCAATGGTGAAACAGCTCCACACAAGGGGTGGTTCCTGGTTCACCACCAGAGTCTCCGGTGAGGTAAAACAGAAAAAGAGGAAGAGATAGCCTCTCGATTCCCACAGACGGCGCCAAAATGATGATGCTAGGAATCAGCACCACCAGGTGAGGTGTTTGCAAGCTCAATTTAGGCACAACAATGGCAACACAGCTGCATAAAGAAGATAAGAATGAGGTGAGGATATGAGGAATGAACACAGGAATATAGGTGGTTCAGCCAATCTGACCTACGTCCACTGTGAGTGTGTGTGAGTAATTTCACTGAACTAAGGCACTAATGGCCATGGGTACAATACACTCAAGCTCTCTCTCTCTACTGTATATTTAGACAGAGTTTCAGCTAGGGTTTTTATCTCTGGATCCCTTTGCAAGGTAGGGGATGATCCTTTTATATAGTGTCTAGGGGGTGTAGTGTACCCCCCATGCATGCAGTGATCATGTGTGTGGTATCCTCACCAATGTGGGAACGCCACCTGTCTTTGTCACATGTAAGCAATGATGATGAAATATTCCCCCACATGTGGAGAATAATCTTGTTATAACTGATTTGTGCCCAGGTGTCTTTATCCAAATGTCAACAGGTGCTCGGCAGTCATGTTGGTGAATGGCCTCGGCCTGGGAGAGGCCGAGCTATAAGGTTGGTCGTCCGCTCAATCCGCAAAGTGTCTTGAGAAGTCTCGGCTTGATATCAGCCGAGGTATATGTCGATGTCGGCCTGAGCCGAGGTTGGGCATGCTGATGATTATTAACGCCTCTGGCAACCTCGGCCCTAGCCGAGGTAGGGTCCATGTTGAAAATGAACGCGTAGAGCTTCTTGTTATCTCGGCCTAATGTTGGCCGAGGTTACTATTCCTTGGTTCATGAGGTTGATGTTGATATCTGCGACGTGTGAAGTGTCCCTGGGGAGGTGCATAAAGTAGCCTCGGCCGAGGCCGAGGGAGTCCTGGCCGAGGGATGATATCGCGGGCCCCCACCCACTGGTGGGTCGGTCATTGTCTCGGCTCTTATTTCGGCCGAGGTAGGTGTCCCTAGGTCGAGGTCATATTTGGGTATATCAAACACAAATAAATGAAAATGGAGAATGTCACAAAGAGAACCACTTTCTCTTTTTGAATTTTTTTCAATTTTTTTCTCACAAAATGTACAATAAAGAATCATACATTGAACGAACACCCAAACAAGCAAGTGGGTGATAACAAAAATGAAAGGATGTGAACAAATTCGATAGAAAAATTAATACATACAACCATAATATATGTGCACAACTAATGTTGAATATTCCTAACGAGTGAGCTCAACATCTTCCTTAGGTGTAAAAATTATGGAATTAAAATAAATTGACTCAATCAAATCAACAAATCAAAGCTCAAAGTGATTTTCACACCAATAACGTCCAAAATGATGTAACGCTTTCTTATGACTTTCAAGGACGTGCAAACCCGTTTTTCATTTCTTTCCATCCGAACTCCCTCATAAATAATTATGCATTATACTTTCCATTTGAGTTGATGAAACTAAAACCTATAGGCCCATTTGATTTGGCATATATTTCTTTTTAATCCCATTTGATTTTTTGGGGGGCTCTTTTCAAATGGTGGTTTTCACGACGAGTTACTTTTGAACTCTTGCAACCCTTTCCCTTGACTCACTCATCTTATTTTGTTGCAATTAAATCCTCATACTAAACGGTTTTTACATGCACTACTATCTTGTCAAGTTTTATCGCATTTTAGTCTTTGTATAGACAGAATTGAGATGGAAACACTCAAGCCAATATGTGATAGACTAGTACAATACTCAAGTAATATCGTGCATGTGTGCAATAAAGGATATAATGAGCCAAGCATATAGAGGATATCACTAATCGCATCTCAATGACTCCAAATGATGTAAAGCACATGGGTGAAATGATGTAGCATATCAAATCACTATGAAACAGTCACATGGAATATGGAAAGGAAGAGGTGACTATGGTTATCTCAAATTTTCATCCATACAGAGTGCAAACATAAATAAAAAACTCTTTTTGTCTTTTTAAAAAAATTTATCAAAATAAAATCTTTTTATATTTTCAAAAAATTTCAAAACAAAAAATCTACTTCAAAAATGATACATACTACCAATAGGTAAAAAAATACCATCATGCAAATCAACCTATGCAAACAAATAAGTCTAAACCTCAACCGTTAGGTGGGTGGGATTTTCCAAAGGTGGTGACATTCCATGGAAAACCTCCATCAAGTCATAAAGTCATCTGAAGTCTTGACCAAAAACAGTACATGCTCCCTAATATGAGCAAACTCTCTCGTATAATCATCTTGAGCGTCAGGTGTGGGTGCGTGGGTGTTAACACGTGTGTGGGTGTTAACACGTGTATTAACCTGTAAAACACATAAGAGAAACACAAAACACGAAATACTTGCCAACGAAGGTTAGTAGCATAAATGTGAGTTAAATCCATATCAATTGCGTCACTCGGGTTCACAAAGGTACCGAAATTAAGGGGAATAAATATACAATATTTATGCCCAATCAAATCCCCCTAACTTAGAACTTTGCGCGTCCCGAGCAATGTAAAAGAAAAAGAAAATAATGTCAAAACTCTTCTAAAAAATTTATTAGGATAGAATACCTTTTTCGCGGGCAAGCGATTGCATTTAGCGTATGCAACAAGCCGTTAAACCCCGAGGTTACCCTAGTAGGACGAGTGTTGTCTCGTGAGGTTTTGCAGTGAATATACCCACAAAATTTGACTCAAAGAAAATTCAAAATAAGCAAAAATTGTATAATTCAAACTTTACCAGAAAATAGTCATCATCAAATCATGTTCAAGAGTCTCAAATCATTGTGCGTGTGTGCAAAGCCGGAAATTTAATCGCGAATTTCCACTAATTGACCATTACGTTACTTATCCGAAAATTCATTTTGATTTCAAAATCTCACGTGATGCTATCACAAACGAATCACTCGGAATGTGGCTATTCTCTCGGTATGCATGATTTATAAGAGTAAATATATTGGAAACAAGTTCACGCACACAAATAGAAAGATGGAAATTTTATGGTAATCGGATCTCATCAAAGGATTACGGATATAAGAAAACGGGAACATTGCGTCTATTCACATTTTTTATCTCTTTTATTATCTTTTGGTGTTTTATCTCTCCATGCGGTAACCAATTTCGCAATTTTTGGAATCGATTAGGAATTTTACGGGTTGAAGGTGTATTGGGTCATATTGGAAAAGGTTAAGAATTTCGGAATTGGAAAACTTTGCTTATGATGTCTGTTAGTGCTTTTCCAGGCTTTTGCTCATTTTCTTCTTCTTTTTCTATTTTCTTCTATTTTCATGCTTTTCTTTTCTTGCTATTTTTGTGAACATAGTTATTCTTTTCATGCCCTTTTTGTTGCACTTTTCGGGCTTAAGTTCTGACTTTTTCTATTTTTCACAATTCTGGGCTTTTTGGGTTTTTCAGGTTGTCAAACGAAAGAAAAAATTATTTGGCTCAATTTTGGGTTACAAAAGGGATGATTTTTCACAACTTTTGTGGCCAATATTTTTGGGTAACAAACGATGGCCTACTTCATTGTCCAAACTACTAATTGCGTTACCATATGCGTTTCGAGATGAATTTAATTTAGGGATTTCTTTGGCATGTTTTTCAAGGCAATATCACACACATTCTCAAAACCGATCAAAGTGAAAGCCTTGAGATCCTCGACGACTTATTAGACCGCTAAAAAGAACTTTGAGTTAACAATTAACTCGGATTGATTTATAAATTTTACAAAAATGAAAGGCTCGAATCTCACTGGGGTTTGTTCATCTCCACAATTATTCATCAAGTCGTCACCTTTCGCTCAATTTCCATCTTTGATCAATTTCTGCTTTGTGTATTGTGTTTTTACAATTTGAAACTTTAAACTGACTTTTAATGATATTTTTGAATTCCAATTTTTATTTATTTTGATGAAAAATATTTTTGGATTTTTTAAAAATTTGATGATTTTTTTGAGATTTTTGGGCATTTTTGAAAATTTGTGAACTTCTAGAAAAATGCACTTGTGACCCCCCCCCCCTCCCAACTTATACTTTTGCATTGTCCTCAAGCAAAAAGGACTAAAATCTAACTCAAAGCGAATTAAAAGTGCGGAAAAATAAAACAAATAAATTAAAATAGAAATGCAGAATTTTATTATGGAAACGGAGAATCATGTGTTACAATGGAGAGGGTAGAGCTAGAAACTAAACAATGTAAACAACCACTATTACACACAAACATCAAACAAAGGGCAAGGGCTTCATTGGGGAGGCGGCTTTGAGGGCCCGGGTGCATTGGGATCATATGGATCATAAAAGAATGTCGGAGGGGGTCCACCCAAGTTGAGCTCGTATAAATGTGCTTGGAGATGATGCATCATACTTGTGTCCCTCCGGTAGGCCGCTTGATCTTGATTATATTGGGTGATGAAACCGTCAAAATGGGATTCGATCGCCGAAGTCGCCAATCAAAATTCGCACCAGGAGGCTCAAAGTCAGAATCATCGTCCTCATCTTCGGCATATTCTTCTTCTTCCCCCGCATCCATCATTAGGGCATCTTGTTCCTCCTCTCCCGCACCCTAATTGATAATGGGACGATCGGGGTGAGCCACCCGCATTTGGCGTTCACTCCGAGTGGTGGAGGTGCTTCCAATTGGGCGGGGGAGTTGGACTTGTTGCCCCGGGTCTTCCACCCCGACATCAATCAGAAGTTACGTGATGAGGAGGGCATTGGGGAGCGCATATTTTACCCACTCATTGTAGGCGGCATTGATGATTTCCATGTAGAAGAGTTGGGCCAGATTTATCATGCTCTCGGGTTGAGGAAATGGTAAAGGAAGTTGGCGTGATGTAGCCGGACCACCGAGTCATTGGTGGTTTGGTGGATTGCTCCACATGCAATTAGGTGCGTGAATCGCACCATATCCGAGAGACTTCCTATGGGAAAAGAATCGCCACCCATTCCTCCCCGAGTGCCATTCGGGCAATACATTCTTCTTTGGTGCGGAGGGCACCATTTTTGGGATACATGAATGGCACGGGGAGGACAAGCCCTTTTGCCATCATTTTGCGCGCAATGATGGCGGCAGAGAATGGAATTTGAATACCGTCAAGATAGGACACATGAAGCGTAGATGATTTGTGAACGAGTGTCTCATAGAATTGGCGAATTTAAGCTTTGAAAATGTTTTTGCTCGTAGGAGAGAGGAAGGAGCACCACCCCCCAGCAGTTAAAAAGGGCGGTGACATCACCGGGAAGTTGCTCCTAATTGACAAAACGCTCTATATCGATCGGGTGCGTGGCCGAGAAATAGCGCTCGACCCAATGGCGTTCTTGGATGCACCGAAACACCCCTACCCTCGACATCAAGGACAGTGGTGTCGTCATATTTGCGAGGGCAGAAATTAGCTTGGCGGGGGCGCGAGAGAGAGAGAGAGAGAGAGAGAGAGAGAGATGGATGATATGATGTAGAAGAGAGGGATAAGGAAATGAGGTGTGAGAAAAGGAGAGGGGTGAGTGTTAATTTATAGGTGTGGGGGTGGCTTTTGGTGGGAAATGGTAATAGGAGTGGAGGGAAAGCAAGGGGGGAGGAATTTGGAGTGGTAAATGAATGGAGGGAAGTTTTAGAGGATGAATTTTCGTAGGTAAAATAAATGGAGGTAAGGGGGGAAAAGAGAATGAATTTGGAAAAGGGGGGAGATGAATCTGCCAGGTACCCCGAATCGGTTCACCCTGGGGTTAGGGGGAGGCTGCTGGCCTGGAAGTTGGATTTATCCCTTCTCTCAAAAATTAAGAGTTCGCTCAAGCCTCCTCTCATGCGTATGGCCCCTAGAAATATCCTAGACCCGCAGGTGCCTTAAAAATTCCTTGACTAAGCCCTCGAAATACATGCAAGCTCTCTCAAAGAGTGTGCTAACCTAATCCCTAGCGTGAACCGTGCTACGGACTCCTAAATAACCTAACTCACACACAATTACTATACACAAGAATTCACCCCATACGCGTCGGGGGTGCGACGACCTCTCATTTTCAGCTCAATTAACCCCATAAATGGGGTCCGGCAACCAAATGGTGTTGAGTTCTTCCACACACGCCTCTAGATATGTTTTTAGGCGTTGTCCATTTACCTTGAATGTATTCCCACCTTTTAGATCGTCTCATTCCCCAGCTCCGTGTGGGAATACATTCTTCACAACGAACAGGCCAGTCCATCGTGACCGTAACTTACCCGAAAATAGATGAAGACGAGAGTTATAGAGAAGCACTTTTTATCTGGGAAGAAACTCTTTGAGTCGAATAATGTTATCGTGGGCGAGTTCCATTCTTTCTTTGGAAATTTTTTCATTCTCGTACGCATCATTGCGTATCTCTTCTAACTCATTTAATTGAAGCGTGCGAGCATCACCGGCATTATCCATGTCATAATTCAACTTCTTAATCACCAAATACGCCTTGTGCTCTAGTTCAACGGGAAGATGATAAGGTTTTCCATACATAAAGCGAAATGGGGTCATCCCGAGTGGATTTTTGAATGAGATACGATAGGGCCATAGTGAATCGTTTAATCGAAGTGACCAATCTTTTCGGGTGAGATTGACGGTCTTCTCGAGAATGTTCTTGATTTCCCGATTTGCTAATTCAACCTTCCCATTCGTTTGTGGTCGATAGGTCGTTCCAACCTTGTGAACGACGCCATACTTTCTCATGAGCTTTGTGAATGGCCTATTGCAAAAGTGCGTTCCATTATCGCTAATTATCACTTTCAGAGCATCGAAGCGAGAGAGTATGTGTTCCTGTAGGAACCTAATCACCATTTTGCTGTCATTTGTCTTGGTAGCAATGGATTCCACCCATTTAGAAACGTAGTCTACAGTGATAAGGATGTATAGGAAATCAAAAGATGGGGGAAAAGGGCCCATGAAGTCAATACCCCAGCAGTTGAAGATCTTAATAATGAGTATCGGGGTTAATGTCATCATGTCTCATCGGGTAATCACCCCCATCCTTTGACACCTATCGCAAGATTTGCAATAATTGTTCACATCTCGAAATATTGTGGGCCAATAGAGGCTGCATTGAAGAATCTTAGCCACCGTCTTTTTAGTCAAAAAGTGACCTCCACAAGCTTCTGAATAACAGAATTTAATGACTTTTGGGATCTCGTCATCCGGTATGCATCGTCGGATGATTTGGTCAGCACAATATTTAAAAAGCAAGAGATCGTCATAGAACAACTACCTCGACCAAGTAATGAACCTCTTCTTATCTTGCGGTGTCTAATCGGGAGGGACGGCTCCCGTGACAAGGTAGTTCACTATATCCGCAAACTAAGGCAAAGAAGAGGTGGCAAAGAGTTGCTCATCTAGAAAATATTCATCTATGGGTATCGGATCACTAGGTACGTTGGACGCAAGTCATGATAAGTGGCCGACAACGACGTTTTCTACACCTTTTTTTCTTTAATGGAGAGATTAAACTCTTGTAGGAGTAGGATCCACCTTATGAGGCGCGTCTTTCTTCGCAAGTAAGTATTTCGATGCCGCGTGGTCGGTGAAGCAAGTAATGGGAGAACCGATAAGGTAGGACCGAAATTTGTCAAGAGCAAAAACTACCGCTAGTAACTCCTTCTCTCTGGTGGAGTGAGTTGTGGTTTGGTAAGATTCCGGCTAGCATAATAGATGACATGAGCCTGTTTGTCTTTTCTTTGGCCCAAAATAGCCCCTACCGCATAATTTCTAGCATCACACATAAGCTCGAATGGTAAAGACCAATCCGGAACTAGCATGATGGTAGCGGACACAAGCATGGTTTTCAGTTTTTCAAAAGCGCTATGGCGTACTTCCGTCCACTCAAATGGGTTGTCCTTCATAAGAAGGTTGCTTAAGGGTCTAGCGATGGCGCTAAAGTCCTTAATGGACCTTCGATAAAACCCCACGTGGCCCAAAAAGGAGCGCACGTCTTTGAGAGATTTTGGTGGGGGTAGATCGGCTATAACATCAATCTTAGCTCTATCAACTTCAATTCCCTTAGATGAAACTATGTGTCCAAGAACTATTCCCTCAGTGACCATAAAATGGAATTTCTCCCAATTTAGCACTAAGTTCTTCTCCACACACAGGGTGTTGATGTAAAAAACTAGATTCGATCTAATTATTTTAATCACAGATAAAAATGAATAAATAAATATAAGACAATGGATTTTTAAAGTGGTTAAGCCTTAGGAGAATGGCCTACATCCACTATTTTTGTATTGCTGACTGTTTGCCTGGAATTCTCGATAATTGATTTACCAAGAGTTCGAGAGTCCGCCCTCTAATGAGGAGGTTACAATGTATTTATAGCCTTGAGGTTGTACATGTGAAAGGACAATGCATTGTTATCTAGTAGACATATACATCTGTACGATAATAATGAGTATTTAATGCGCAGTTGTATTTTTTATTCTCTTAATTTGGATGCTCTGCACGCTAAGTAGTTTGGACCGCTTGAGTTGCTCAGTACGCTTGAGTTGCTCGGAGCGCTTAGGCTGCTCGGTATGATTAAGTTGCTCGAAATGTATGTGTATTTTCCACGTGATTAACACGTGTCTTCAGGTGATTGGTCCATATCAGCAGACTAAATTTGGTATCAACAGAAGCCCCTAATGTTTCACAGTTGAGGTTGAAGGAGAGTGTGGAACATTTTTCTTGAAAACTACTTGGATTACTGGTCTTCATGGATTTTAGGAAAATTTTCCTTGTACAAAATTGCTTTTTGAGCGCACAATATCAAGCTTCATAAATATTTTGAATTTTCACGATCGCATCGATATTTGTGCCCTTTTCTTCTTTTAGCCATCGGAAACGCAAACGTCTTTCCTTATAATCATTGTTTTTCTCTATTCCCGAGGTAAAGTATTTAAGTGTGACAGAAATCCTATCATTTTTCACTTTTCAAATATCTATCTTTGAACTCTTTGTCTTCTCTCTATCTTGTGCCTTTGTTCTTTCCATCGTTCATTGACAACTAATCTCTATTTTCTCTGTAAGATTTTCTTCCTTCCTCTTTATTTTCTTTATTCACCATGGTTTATCCTGTTGAATCGTTAGATAAATTTCGGCCTGAGTTCTCAATCCCTTCGAGGGTCCAGTTCGTTTCAAGGTTTCTAACTCATCCCTTAAGTTAGCATTTTTTACTTCCGGAAATGAAAAACTATCATCATTTATCGGGACCAAGGCTCCCGAAGAAGAAGTAGCAGATTTGAGTTTCTTTATTTCCTCTTTCAAAGCAATGTTCTCCTGCTCTAACAACTTGGTGATATACATGTGGTCTTCAACTTCAAGCTTCAGAACACTCTCCTTCTTCTTATGAGCAGAGATGAATTTGTCATACCCTTTGTCAGCACTCAATTGTTGATATTTTTTCTCATATCCTTGATGCAAAAGGGTAATCGATTCTTTATATTATTGTTGAAGTTCCTCGATCATTCCTTGAAGGTCTTCAATCATTTCGTAGTAGGCCACATTGTTGGCCACAGCACGATCAAGTAAGGACTTCAAGTATTGGTAAGCTTCAAATGCTCGTTCAGAAGCATCTGAACAAAGGATATCAATAATTTGGGCCTCATTAAGATCTGCATGACCAGCTTTAAAATAGTCATTGCATTTCTTCATCAATTCTGCATCATGAACTGATAAGAGCTCCATCCTGGCCATAAACTAGCAAAGAGAAGCAATAAAAAGAATCAATAATGATGCAGACAGAGCAAGTAAAAGAGAAATTTAAGACGAACAACCAAAGTTTGAATTTTTATTAATCATAAGAGGAGATACATAGTTCCAAGTTACATTCAAGAAAACAGCAAAATAAAAAAAACCTAAACAACTTTACACCTTCTCCTTATTTCCTACGACTTCCTCAGAAGGTTTGGATGAAGGGGTTGGTTGCTCGAAGGACAATGGTAGTTGCTCGAGAGAAGTGCTGGTGGGTTGGAGTTGCTCGCAAGATTGAACAACAGGAGCAGTAGGGACCTGATCTCTAGTCATCATAGAAGATTCATCTGAAGCAGCTTTATCCTTTTCTTCTTCTCCAAGAGAGGGAGGAGGTCCATGAGTGTGCTGCTGGAATAACTCAGAATTCTCAACAACCTTCAGCTCCTCCAAGGCTGCTACCCATCCATCCCTAAAATATTTGACACCTGCATACTCCATTTGAGAAGACATGATGGCCAGACCCTTGTTCCAACCTTTGTCCCAACCAGCATTGAAGGACTTTTTAACTGCAGCTTTCCTTTTTGCCTTCTCCGAGGAGGTCATTTCCCTAAGGAGCTCCTCGGCAGACTTTAACTTTTCTTCCACCTCCGTTTTTTGTCGCTCAACATTTTGAAGTTTAACAACTTTCTCTTTAGCAGACTTAAGCTTAACCTCAAGCTCCTTGTTGCTCTGTTCAAACTCCTTCAACTTCTTCTCCAATTCCTTAGAAGCATTCACAGCTTGATCTCTGTCTAGCTCAACGGACTTAAATTGCTTCTCCCAAGCACCTTTATCTTCCTCGTACTTTTGACGAGAATCTTTCAAAGATTGGGTCAGACCAACAAAAGCTTCCTCTACTCCACCCGAGGATCTTGAAGCCCTAATAGCTTAATCCTTCTTCAAAATGCTGTTGAAACACGTCACCAGCTAAAAAAGAAAGAGTTTTAAGTCAATGTATGAACATAATATTATAAAGTAAAAGACTCAGGCTAATAATACTTACTGATTCAATGTGTTGGGCAGGTAGAGTAGTAATTCTCTCACGACAAAGAGTATCTTCAATGGCTTAGACTTCTGGGACAGTCCAGGATCTTACCAAGCCCATAGTAGAGCTCAGAGGAACAAGAGTGGGAATACTACCTTCAACATTTGAAGGTTGAGAGATAGGTTCAACAGGTTTCTCAGAAGAAATTCTTTTTAATCTCCTTAGAGGAGCAGGAACATTTTCATCTAAGGATGTTGTCTTTATTGGTGAAATGACAACAACATCGCTCGAAGGAGATATAGCAACAGTCTTACTCAGAGCCACATGGGGCTTCTTGCCAACTTCCTTGGAAGCAGTAGGAGGGGGTACATCTATAATCTTTATCCCTTCTTCTGGGACATCTTGTTTACTCTTCTTTGCCTCCAAAGTGGCAGAGGCAGACTTGTCAAAAAAAGCAGGAGCTCTTCTCTTCTTCATCAGATCAGTGATAGGAATATTCGATTACTGATAATACTTGCGCATATGCTCTGCACTCCATGCATTCTTGAATTCTTCTCCTTCCAAAGTTTTAATCATGTATGTCCCTAGACGAACAACTTCTGTTATTCTGTAGTTTCCATGCCAGTTAGCTTTCAGTTTGTTATGCTTTTAGATCACTTTCTTCAGCACATAATCCCCTTCCTTCAAATCACACTTCTTCATTCTTTTGTTATAGAACAGAGCTCTTCGTTGTTGATATGTTGCATTCCTGATTGTTGTTTCTTACCTAACTTCTTCGAGCATATCCAGGTCTAATCTTCTCATCAAGTCACTAACAGGAGAATTGAAATTAAGCACCCTATGCGTGGGTAGACCCAATTCAGCAGGTATGACAGCCTCACTCCCAAATGCCAGCATATATGGAGACTCTTTTGTCACTGTTCGTGGTGTGGTACGATAAGCCCACAGCACAGAATGTAGCTCGTTAATCCAATTTCCCTTTGCATCATCCAGTTATTTTTTAAACCATTCAGTAGCATTTTGTTTGTCACTTTAGTTTTCCCATTGCTTTGGGGATGGCCTGGTGCAGAGTAGATCTGCAGTATATTGGATTGATGACAATACATAGCAAACTCCTCGTTATCAAAATGGATTCCATGATCAATAATGAATGCATGTGGGAGACCATATGTGCAGATAATATTCTTCCAAATAAATTGATAGACTTTATCGTATGTTATATCAATGAGAGGCTCAGCTTCCACAACCTCCATTGCTTTGACACAACCTCCATTGCTTTGGAATGATACCTGACCATTAATTCTCCTTTTGCTACATACACCCCCAGAATTTGATTTACAATCAATTGAGAGTCACTGAATACAACGAATTGTTCTGCCTTCATGGTTTTGGCCAGACTTAGACCCACAATCATTGCTTCATATTCATCCTCGTTATTAGAAGCCTTAAATTAAAAGCGCAGGGCATACTCCACATCAATCTCATTCGGACTGTTTAAAATAATTCCTGCTCCACTGCTTGTACTATACAAAGAGCCATCCACATACAAATTCAATATAGGTACTTCATTATCAAACTCATGATCAGACATATTTCCTTGGTGGAATATTTGATGCTTGCTTTTACCCTCCTTCGTTACTTCTCGTTGTTCGTTGACTATCTTCTCTTGATTGTCCCTGACTGAAAGTTAGTCGGGGGTTAAATGTGGTGATCCAGTAACATCCACAGGTTTATATGTATTACACTCTTTTTGTTCTGGGGTATCAGAATGAGTAAACTCTGTAATAAAATATGCCACTGCCTGCCCCTTAAGCGACGATCTAGGCTCATAAACTATATCATACTCACCAAGTTTTACTGCCCAGTACATCAATCTTCCTGATTTTTCCAGTTTATGCAGAACTTTCCTTAATGGCGTATCTGTATACACAACTATAGTATGAGCTTGGAAATATGGCCTCATCCTTCTGCTTGCTTCGATCAGCGCTAGTGACAACTTCTCCAACCTTGGATATCTGATATCTGCTCCTCGAAAGGCCTTGCTGGTGTAATAGACTGGTTTTTGCACTCCGTCCTCCAATCTTATCAATTCCGATCTTACTGCATTTTCTAAAACTGCCAGGTACAAGTATAGTTTTTCTCCCATCACTGGTTTAGATAACAATGGAGGTGTCCCCAGATATTTTTTTAATTCTTTAAAAGCCTCCTGGCATTCATCATTCCACTCAAAAGTTTTTTGGAGTATTTTGAAGAATGGGAGGCATCTGTCAGTTGCTCGTGACACAAACCTATTAAGTGCTGCAACTCGCCCTGTGAGACTTTGCACTTCCTTCTTCGTAGTTGGAGATCGCAGCTCCAACAGGGCTTTGATCTTTTCAGGGTTCACCTCGATACCTCGTTGGTTAATAATATATCCGAGAAACATGCCTTCTCGTACTCCGAATATGCATTTGGTGGGATTCAACTTCGTTTGATATTTCTCTAGTTGATCAAAGGTCTGGCCTAGATAAACTAGATGATCAACAGCTTTCTTGCTCTTCGTCAACATAAACCTCCATATTATAACTGATTTGATCTGCAAACACCTTGTTTATAGCTTGATATGTTGCACCTACATTTTTAAGTCCAAAAGGCATAACATTATAGCAATAAGTTCCCTTTGGGGTGATAAAAGAGGTAATTTCCCTGTCCTCAGGTTTCATTTTAATCTGGTTGTAACCAAAATAAGCATCCATGAAACTTAACAATTCGTGCCCCGAGGTAGCATCCACCAGCTGATCGATTCGGGGCAAAGGAAAATGATCCTTTAGGCATGATTTATTAAGATTGGTGAAGTCTACACACATCCTCCACTTGTTATTTTTCTTCTTTACCATCACCACATTTACTAGCCAATCAGGATATTTGTCATCCTCAATAAAAAAAGGCTTTTTGTAATTTCTCTACTTCTTCTTGTATAGCTTGGCTCTTTTCAGGACTGAACACCCTTCTTCACTACTTTACTGGCTTTACCTCCTTGTTCACATTGGGCTCGTGGCACAAGAAATTCGGGTCTATCCCAGGCATATCCTCATGACTCCATGCAAATGTCTATTTTATGTGCCTTAGAAATGCTATCAATTCCTTTTTTATCGATACATCCAGTGATGCACCAATTTGAGTAGTTCGTTCTGGATACTCTTCGTCCAGAACGATATTTTCGGTTGCCTCCATGACCTAGCCCTTCACGAGTTGAGACTCATCTCTAGGGTCTAATGTTTCAATCTATGCATCTTCTATTTCATCCACTTGATAAGTAGTAGTCTTCTTTCTGGATGCTTCGCGTTCCTCCTGTTCGGTAGATGAATAGTAGCATTCCCGAGCTACTTTCTGGTCGCCTTTCACCACTCCTACTCCAAAGTTGGTTGGGAATTTTAAACATTGATGTACAGTAGATGGTACTTCTTTGAACTTCTTCAGACCTACCCTTCCCATGATGATATTGTAAACTGATGGACATTTTTATCCATTACGAAAAAGCATACTCTTTTTGTTCGACAAGCAGGCCATGTACCGATAATCATATCCAACTTGATCATCCCAAGTGGAAAAACCTTCTCGCCAGTAAAGCCAAGGAGGGGCCTATGATATGGCTCCAACTGGACTAGCTTCAGATTCAAACTGTCAAAGCATGGATTGAACATGATATATGCCGAGCTACTATAATCCACCAGTACTCGTGAAATCACCACTTCCTTTATTCTCATCTTGATCATTCATGGATCATTATGAGGATATAGTACACCTGCCAAGTCGTTCTTAGAGAAATAAATGACCAGTTTGTCTTTATTCACCTTCCTCGGGTGATCATCTTCAGCCAGATTTATTCGTTGAATGTACGAGCAAGCTTGAGCCTCATTGAGGTAAGCTTTTCTCTACGCAGTCAGATCTCCACCTCCTTCATCTCCACCCATAATAACATTACATTCAAATGATCCGAAATGGATTGAAAATACCTCGGGTTCTGGCTGCCTTGGTCTTTTGGGGAGATCGGGGTCATCTTGGTCATCTTTTGGATCTTCTTCGTGACTTCTCTTTCTGTCTTCTTTTGCTCGACGAAGAGACCTAGACCTTTGCCTTCCTCGGTCGCTGGTCTTTCCACCATTTTGGCGATCAACATACTTAGCCAGTTTTCCTCATCTGATGAGTGCTTCAATTTCATTCTGGAGAGCTATGCAACTTTTGGTCGTGTGACCATGGTCTTTATGGAACTCGTAATATTTGGACTTATTCCTCTTGTCAGGATCTGCCTTCATTTTTTTTGGCTAGTTTAGCTCCTCGTTATTATTGATCTCTTCTAGAATGTGGTTTATATCTACCTTCAAAGGAGTATAATTTCCAAATTTCTTCAACTGTTCCAGTGCTTGCTTTGCTTTCGACTGCCTGTTGCCACCATTATTCTTCCGAAATAATTTGTACAATGTCCTTGCTTGTTGGTTGGTAAATATATATGCATATACTATATTTATCCCATTTGTTGTTTGATTATAGTGACTTGTCACTCTTTGGGCCTAAGCAATGGAATGATTTGCATCCCATATTCCTGCTTAGTTGTAGTAATCTCGTATGGATTACCTTGTTGCCTAGACAGTGGATGCCCCGGGAGGTCGTCCAACTTCTTGCCTAGTTTGGTACCAACCAACCGGAGTTGGTGGTTATTTATTTACCGACCAATCGTGAAAAATACGTTACTAAAGCCGTTTATGAAAATAAACTATTTAAGTAACTCTGAGTTGTTCTTTGAAGAAACTATTTTCTTAAATCAAAAAGGATTAATCACAAGATGTGTTTAATAAAACAGTATGTACGAGATCTGTTCAAGATTTAAGCAACAAGTTTAAAAAATAATTTAAACCAGTTTTAAACACATCACAACCAAGAATGAGATGAGAAAATGTAGAAGGCTTATGTTCACAATTTTTTACGTGGTAAAACCTCACCAATTGAGGAAACATCCACGACTCCCTCTACGGAGTAAAATGAAAAATCCACTAAAACAAATATATGAGTTACAAACTATATAACTAACATGCAAACAACTCAGACCTATATAAGTTTAGGAATGTACCCTCTGGTGTCCTCAAACTTCTCTGCAGTTCTGATTGTAGATGTAGTTCTCCCAGTTTGTCAACTTCTGATTTGTTCCAGCACTTTACGTCGACTTATGTTCTCAAGATCTTATCACCAACACTTTTCGTGTTGTAGGGTGTAAATGTTTGTGAAGGTGCTCTCTAACACATGCATGCACACACATACACTTATTAAGTACAAACAGTCCTAACAAATTACAGTTTACACTATATGCAGTGATCTTTTCTTTTTCTTTCTTCTTAGAAAACTTTGAACCTTTTTGACCTTTCAAACTATCCCAGAATCCACGGATACCTTGCTAGGAAGACAGACAAGGTCTTAATCAATCTCAGAATTTAAAACAAAAACTTTTTGAGATTGAAAACCTCCAACTGAGATTCCAAACTAGGTCAAAGGTTTAGTTTACAAGAACAAGAAACAGAAAACATTTTATTGTTGATTTTAAAGAAGAAAACGTTTTAGAGAAAACAATCAACAATATATTTCTCAAGATGAGAAATAAAATGAAACTAAGTGTAATGTAACATGAATAACTCAGATCTGAGATTTCTATGGAAACAGAAACTAGATCTAAGTAGAAGTCTAAGTTGGAAACAAGATCTCATGAACACAAGGTTACAGCAACAAAAATAACTCAACTCAAACTCTCAAACACTCAAGAACACACAGGATGGTGTTTTTGGTTATGATGTTTTGAAGAAGTGTTTGGGTTAGGTTTGAAAAGGATTTGGACGAAGTTAGGGTTTCTAACTTTTTTCCTCTCTCTGGTTTCTCTCTTCTCTCTTTTCTCTCTCTTCTCTCTTAATTTTTCAGAGGAAATGAAATGGCAAAAATCTTCGAAGTCTGAGAGAAGGCCCCTTTTTATAGGGTGAGAGGAAGGTTCGAGATATCTGATCCAAACCAAGGGTTGAGATCGAGTCAGTATAGATTGACTTGAATCTAATGGCTCACATAAGGCGGTGTTTAAACGAGCGCTGATTGGCTTAAAAAGATACACGGGGATTCATCAAGGCAACATGCAGACCATTGATAAGAAATGATCCAAGGGCTGATAACACACGCGACTAATGTCTCTGTAAAGAAACACAAATCTAACCAATCAGGGGCAGACAGGTGTTGACCAGTTAAGGGTTGTTAAACGCGCGACAAAACTAATTACAAAACACACCCTGAAGTCTCTGCCGCTTTCGGATTCTACCCAAGGTAACTTTAGGCCATAAAATACAACAATTCATATTTGGAGATTAACCCCAAAACTTTTTAAAACAAGTTTTAATTATTAAAAACATGATTAAAAAATGTTTAAAAAATCCCAAAAAATTATTAAAAATCAAACTTAGGGATTTGAACACACACAGCACATGTACACACATACTTATGCAATATTATGTGCAAAAGATGAATTCTAAGTGTGTGAGTGTTGGCAATAGTCCCTTGATCATAACAAGAAAGAGAGATGAATACACATAGCAATTTCTGAGGCTCTTTGGCTTCTAGGTTGACACAATTTTGTCACAATTTCCAAACTAGATGAGCACTTATACAGTATAGACTCAAGTGAGTCAAATGTATAAGGGCTTCAAATCGGAGTTGGTGGTAATTAATTTTCCGACCAACCGGAGTTGGTGGTATTAAGTTCCCGATCAACCGGAGTTGGTGGTATAAAGTTCCTGACCAACTGGAGTTGGTGGTAATTGAATTGCCGACCAACCGGAGTTGGTGGTATTAAGTTCCCGACCAACCGGAGTTGGTGGTATGTTGCTCTGAATTTGGATTTGTGTAGTGTGTAGCACTAATATTCCAAAAAAATTTCAATAAAGAAAGAAAATGGGTGAAACATCACTTTATTCATATTGAAGAAACTGCATTACATAGGATAAACCATGATATCTTCATCCTTCTTCAAAATGCTGTTGAAACACGTCACCAGTTAAAAAAAGAAAGAGCTTTAAGTCAATGTATGAACATAATATTACAAAGTAAAAGACCTAGGCTAACAATACTTACTGATGCAATGTGTTGGGCAGTCAGAGTAATAATTCTCTCACGAGAAAGAGCATCTTCAATGCCTTAGACTTCTGGGACAGTCCAGGATCTTACCAAGCCCACAGCAGAGCTTGGAGGAACAAGAGTGGGAACACTACCTTCAACATTTGAAGGTTGAGAGATAGGTTCAACAGGTTTCTCGGAAGAAATTATTTTTAATCTCCTGAGAGGACCAGGAACATTTTCAACTAAGAATGTTGTCTTTATTGGTGAAATGACAACAACATTGCTCGAAAGAGATATAGTAATAGTCTTACTCGGAGCCACAGGGGGCTTCTTGCCAGCTTCCTTGGCAGCAGTGGGAGGGGGTACATCTATAATCTTTGTCCCTTCTTCTGGGACATCTTGTTTACTCTTCTTTGCCTCCACAGTGGTAGAGGCAGACTTGTTAAAAAAGGCAGGAGCTCTTCTCTTCTTCATAAGATCAGTGATAGGAATATTCGATTCAGAAGAAGAACCTTCCACACTAGTCTCAGAGGCTGGTACTTGGTCAAGATCAACCACCACTGGACAAGGACGAGCAGTGAAAGATGAAGTGTAGCTTTTGTATTGCAACAAGTAAGAGGCAGATCTAATATGCTCCTCAGCAATAGATTGGTGCAAGCTCTAGATAAGTTTTAAATGATTTATATTAACATCAGTTTCCTTTGGAGGTTTTCTTTTACTGTCAACTGTAATAAATAAAAAATCAAATGTCAGTGATGCATTTTATCAAATACAAAGAAAACAAGATTTCAAAAATAAAAAACAACCTATCCCATTGCCATAAAGTGGACACCTGGGACCTTTGTATACATTATATCCATTTAATGGAGGGTGTTGCCAATTTTTTATCACAACCTCATGATCAAAATAATCCCTATTGGCATCAGGAAGATTGGCAACTAACGCTCTATTCAAAAACCTAGTTTTTAAATAAAAAGTACTGTCACTGGTAACCCATCTATAGCAATACATAATCTCTGGAATCCCTAAACGGGTTCCATGAAGTTGATTCAACCTATGTACGCCATTAACTATCCTCCATGCGTTTGGAGCTACTCTTGCAGGTACAACATCAAAATATTGGCAAAACTCCAAACACAAGGGATTTGGCGGGAAGAAAAGCCACATTCGGCTACAAAAAGACTTGGTAACCAATGTCCCTCAGCTAAAGAAAAATAATTAAAAGGACCAGAAATTTCTTATGATCCTTCTTCTCAGTATTGTCAGCCTCGACCTTGGTCTCCTTAGTGTCTGTATTCTTCTTCGCAGCCATAGCTTCCTCGGCGTTCAAAATCTTAGCTGCCTTTGCCATTAGTTTTACCATGGTCCTAGGTGGATCTTTGGCTAGAGTATAGTACTTGTCTGGCAACAGTCCACTCATCAGGGCAGTAATTGTTGTTTTCTCCTCATAATCAATAACTTCAAGTTTCTCGTTATTGAAACGAGTAATATAGTCCCTGGTGCTTTCACCTGCCTTTTATCTAACACTCGGTAAGTGTGCTACTCGTTTGACTGGTTTCACTCCAAAACAAAGGTTCCCTATAAAGAGCTCTACCAGTTAAAGGAAAGTCACAATCTTCCCCCGAGGAAGGTTGTTGTACCACATCTGAGCTTATCCGGTAAGAGTTCCTGAAAATACCCTGCATCTCATCTCGTCTGGGACTGCATAGATGTCGGCAGCGGCTTGGTATTGTTCTATATGAAGGACAGGGTCAGTTTTTCCATCATACTTAGGCATCACCACAGGAGCTTTGAATTTTTATGGTGTGGGAAAATCCACAATTGCCTATACGAATGGTGTCCCTTGAACAAAAGTTCTTTATAGAGGATTCTTGGCCTTAACCATTTCCCTTAATCTGTCCTCCAACCTTTGAATAGAACCTTTCCATGCATCGTTTCCCACCTCGGGCCTATTTGTTCGAGCGACTGATCACGCTGAGTTTTCCTCTTGGGATTTTTCATTATGGGTTGTTGGTCGTGATTGGGCAGAGCCTTCTCTTAGATCGGATGGTCGTTGAGAGTTCCTCGACGCAATCCTAGGAGGACTTCTATTCCTCCTAGGGCCCAAACGATCAAAAGGAGAGACTCTACTCAACCTTTCTAGAGCACTATTCCTTTCTAGAGATAGAGTGATGTTTCATTGAGAATCTGTAGCTTGTACTGAGGAAGTCCGACCAGGTTGATAAGAAGGATCATTAGATCTCTCAATACGATATGATTCGGTACGTCTAGATCGAGATTCCTCTGGGAATAGCGTTCGCCTAGTTCGCGAAGAGGGTAAACGGGTATTTCTCTGAACACTTCAATGTCCTGATTGGGCCGGCACTCCACCTCGAATAGTTTGTATAAGTTGAGGCATGGTTTCTTGCATGGCCATTTGGACTTGAGCTAAATTAGCCATTATGCCAGCCAGATCTGGAATATTTGGGGGAATAGATGGATTTAGAGGGATCCCAGCATTTCAATTACTGGATTCCGGATTATCAGCCATTGATGATGAATTATTTTGGTGAAAAATGCTAAGTACTGTCGTTTCCCACAGACGGCGCCAATCCGTTGATGTAAAAAACTAGATTCGATCTAATTATTTTAATCACGGATAAAAATAAATAAATAAATATAAGATAATGGATTTTTAAAGTGGTTCAGCCTTAGGAGAATGGCCTACGTCCACTGTTTTTGTATTGCTAACTGTTTGCCTGGAATTCTCGATAATTAGTTTACCAAAAGATTCAGAGTCCCCCTCTAATCAGGAGATTACAATGTATTTATAGCCTTGAGGCTATACATGTGAAAGGACAATGCGTTGTTATCTAGTAAACATATACATCTGTATGATAATAATGAGTATTTAATGCGCAGTTGTCTTTTTTATTCTCTTTATTTGGATGCTCTGCACGCTAAGTAGCTCGGACCGCTTAAGTTGCTCGGTACGCTTGAGTTACTCAGTATGCTTGAGTTGCTCGGAGCGCCTAGGCTGCTCGGTATGATTAAGTTGCTCGGAATGCATGTGTATTTGCCACGTGGTTGACACGTGTCTTCAGGTGATTGGTCCATGTCAGCAGACTAAATTTGGTATCAACACCGAGCAAGTACTTTTTCTAGCTTTACCAGATAAAGATCGAAAGAGGTGCCAAAAATGCTAAAATAGTCCATGAACACTTCAAGTCCTCTCTCAACCATGTCACTAAATAGACTCAACATGCACCTTTGAAAGGTTACGGGTGCATTACACAAGTCGAATGGCATACGTTTGTAGGCAAACGTACCAAAGGGGCAAGTGAAGGTCATTTTCTCCTGTCAAGTACATCTACCTAAATTTAGTTATATCCGGAATAACCATCAAGGAAGCAATAGTAAGGGTGGCTCTCTACTCTCTCAATCAATAAATGGAAATGGGAAATGGTCTTTCCTAGTTCCCGCATTGAGTTTCCGGTAATCAATGCAAACGCGCCACCCGGTGGTGGTACGTTGGGGAACTAGCTCTCCCTTAGCATTTTCAATCACTGTCATGCCCGACTTCTTCGGGACAACTTGAATAGGTCTCACCCACTTGCTATCTGAGATTGGGTAGATAATCCCGACATCCAATAACTTAATGATTTTGGTCCTCACCACTTCTTTCATATTGGGGTTTACCCTTCTTTGCATTTCTCTCGAGGGATTAACATCCTCCTCAAGGTGGATCTTGTGGGTGCAAATCAAAGGACTTATCCCCTTCAAATTAGCAATACACCAACCGAAAGCACTTTGGTGCTTCCTCAATATCTTTAATAGTTTACCCTCCTGCTCTTCGTCTAGGCTAGAAGAGATAACAACAGGAAATGTCTCATCCTTTCCTAGATATGCATATTTAATATGGGAGGGTAGTTTCTTCAATTCGAGGGTTGGAAATTTGTCACTGGAGGGAACCATGCGTGATTCTCTTGGCGGTAATTCCTCGAATCGAGAAACCCAACTTACATCTCTCGCGTCCTCGTCTGATTCTCTCTCATCAAGTAATTCTCTCAACTCCTCAAGTCCGTCTCAAATTTGGTATATGTCCCCTCACTCTCGTGACTCGATACTAAGCAGGTCCCTACGGCATCTCAACAATAATTTTCCTCAAAGTACTCCTCTACGATCTCGTCGATTAATCTCACCGCGTGGAAATCATCTTCTTCCCCCATATGTTGGGTTATATGGAAGATGTTAGTCTCTAAGGTCATATTCCCAAAGGTGAGCTGCATCTGCCCATTTCGAGTATTGATAATTGTGTTAGCCGTAGCTAAGAATGGGCACCCAAGAATGATGGGAACATGATTGCTCGAGGCGAAGGAGGGCTCCGTGTCCCAAAATAGAAAGTCTACCGGGAAGTAAAAAGTGTCAACTTGGACGATCACATCCTCAACTATACCTCGTGGGATCTTCACGATTCGATCCGCTAACTGGAGAGTGATCTTTGTGGGCTTAAGGTCGCCCAGATCAAGTTGTCTATAGATGGCGTAAGGGAGAATATTGACACTTGCTCGCAAGTCAAGTAAGGCTTTTTTAATTTTATTTTCCCTAATAATGCAGGAAATGGTGGGTGCACGGGGATCTTTGAATTTTGGCGGGAGATCATTAAGTAGAATGGAGTTCACGTTCTTTGCTAGAAATATATTTTTCTTTACCTTCATCTTTACCTTTACTATTAACAAGTCTTTGATGACTTTTGCATAAGATGGAATCTGCTTAATGGCATCGAGGAAAAGTAAATTTAGCCTTACATGCTTTAGCACGTCTAGCACTTCATCACGGGGGTTCCCTTTGTGGGAAGGAACCAGCCTTTGAGGAAATGGTGCCGCGGTGGGTGGTTTCACTACTACCTTGGTCTCACTAGTGTTTTCTTTATCACTCTCTTTCAAGGGGACATCTTCGGCCTCTTTCGTGTCGGACGAAATCTCTTTGTCTTTGGTTGCGTCGTGTGGGGGAGGTGATAAATCAACGACTCTCCCACTACAAAGAGTGGTCAGAGCTTTACATTGCTCCTGATGTTCTGTCTAGGTGGAGCTAACACTAGTTTGACCTTGGGGCGGTCTTTGGCCCTCGACAGGAAACTTTCCCTTCTCTTGGATACTCAACGATGATTGCATCTTTGAAATATTTGCATTTATGTCGTTGATCATGCGCTCATATCTAGCATTGGTTACATTCTGGGTATTGATAAATTGGTTCATCGTATCCTCGAGATTTCTCCACGGTGGAGTGATATATGCCCCTTGAGGTGGTGGTTCTTGCACATGTCCCTGCATGTGTGGAGATTATTGAAAGTGTGATGGTGGAGGAGGGGTAATATGTGAATTAGGATTCATCGAAACATGTTGTTTCCCATAGTTAAAACCAGGATGGTTTTTCCATGAAGGGTTGTAATAATTCTCATGCGGTGCACCGAAATTACCCTTAAATCCTCCCATACCACTTACTTGCTCTTGAAGCATAACTTTGTAGGCGGGTATTGTCGGGCATTCCTCTGTTGAATGACCCGCCTCACAAATCACACACACCTTCTCGATAGGGCTTGGGATGGATCCAGTTGGTCCTCTTGCACACACCTCAAGTATTTTTCACATTCCTTTATCAAGTAGATCGAGACGGTTGTCCATCATAGCATTCTTTTCCACGTGAAATATGTCGGATGTCGATGGAGTGGTGGTCGCTTGACACGTTCGATTATGAGCATTAGGGTTAGATGTGTCCCATGCTTGGGTAGTCTCAGTGACATACCTCAGGTGAAGCTCCGCATCATTGGTGTTTAAGTCCACAAAAGGACCATCACACATGGTTTCAACGAGTTGTTTGGAGTTTATATTCAGCTCATTATGGAAGAAGGAAATGATTTACAATTTATCAAGTCCATGATGAGGGCACGAAGTGACTAACTCATTAAAATGCTCGTAGCATCGATCAAACGACTCATTTTCTAGTTGTCGAAAAGTTTGAATTTGAGCCTTGATGGAGTTCGTTTGATGTATAGGAAAGAATTTCTTGAGAAATTTAGATTGTAACTCATTCCATGATGAAATCGAGTTTGGAGGTAAAGACCATAGCCAGGTCTTAGCCTTGTCCTTTAGCGAGAATGGGAAGAGTTTGAGGCGGATCACATCTTTTGTGCAAGTTTGATCGCTAAGGGTCTCGTACGCCTCCTCAAATTCCATGATGTGGAGATATAGATTTTCTAAATCCATTCCATGGTAGGTGGGAAGTATCTGGATCATCCCATTCCTAAAATGAAATTTCCCAGCATTATATGGGAGTAAAATGAATCTCGGGGTGATAGTGCACTCGGGATATAAGATGTCGCTTAACGGGCGGTATGGGGCCTCTTCCTCACCGGCGGATGCATTACCGTGTTGTGACATGTCTCTCTCTCGTAATGACTATATGTCCTAACTTGGAATGCTCGGAGCGTGCGCTGAAGAGTGTCCTAAGAGGGAAAACGGAGTGTTATTCACAATTGAGTGTGACGGTGTTGGAGGTGGAACCCAGAATTGTGGAGCGTTTGGAGTGTGAGGGCTATCAGGGTCGTACTCAACTATCGGGTTTTCATGAATATGGGTTGGAGTATTATGGGGACTTGGAGTGAGTTCATAATTTTTCATTAACAGGCTTATGAGAGATGAGGAGGAATATTTTGTGCTTTTAATTTTTTTTTATGTTTTTGGATTTTTGGAAATTTTTTGTCAAAGTTTGAGATTGACTTGATCTAATCCTAAGTCTACCTAAGTCCTCGGCAACGGCACCAAAAACTTGACGCGACTAAGAATGTGTCTCAGAAGTGCGTACTCTCTAGGCTCAAGTGCAAGTCTGTCGCTCAAGTAATAATCCGATAAGTCGGGTATCGATCCTTAGGGAAATAGGACAACGGAGTTGTAACGACGTTGGACAGATGAAGGAAACCTAGCTTTGACTCTAAAGCAAAGGAAAAGGTGATTTGAATGGTGAAATAGCTATAACTATATGCAATTTTGAAAATGTTTAACTAAAGAAATCAAGAATGAATGGAATGAAATTACTCTAAATTATCTAAAATACTGATGATGATTAAACTAAACTTGAACGATATGATGAGGAAAATAGGACGGAAATACAATTCCTCAACCCTAGTGTGTTTCTAGCACAAAATTAATCGTAAATCTAAGTGATTAATTAGACCCAGGATTTAGTATTCCCAAGCATTACATATATGAGGTTCAAGCCCGCACCATACATAATTAGAGGACGAGTAAATCGGTATTGTGATAGCTACACTCGAATTGCATTATGAAGCATACCGATTACCCTGAAGCAAACGAGATCCAAAGATCTACAATGGTTGTGTCGCTACGCAATACGGTCATAATAAATCCTTAAGTTTAGAGGATTAATTTTATACACTTGCAACTATCACATCGGATTGAGTTCAAGCATCCCGACCCTAAAGAATCTAGTCGGACATGTTGTACCTAACTATGCATGAATTAACTACGTTGAGTGCTAGAGAAATCATAATGAAACCATCTTGAAGCATGCAAAGAAGTGTTATGAACCCAAAAATTGTTTGAATCATGCAAGAAAAATAACCATGCAAGAACAATAATAAGAAGAATGAAATTTGGATTAAAACTTGGAAACAAATTCGGAATGAATCAATCTTGAAGAAACAATTCAAACTATGTTCCTAGCTGTTCTTCTATTTTTTTTTCTCTACCAAAAACTGATCAAAACTATGAAAAACTATGTTTTTTAAGTCACTACCATCGTACAAATACGTTTTGGAAGAAGTTGTAACAATATAGGACTCTTTGGACCAATCAGTTGTCAAGGAAAAATTCATGCATCAGGACCCCCGAATCGGTTCACAGGTACCCCGAACCGGTTCACAGTGTGGCTCGGGAATTTGTGCTAGTTTTGGGGTTTCATTTCTTCAATTCAACACTTAGAATTTTTTTCTTCTTTTCTTCTTGGATTTTTCCTCAACTTCAAATGATCATAACTCTTCAACCGTAGCTCGGATTGGGGTATCGTTTCTTCCAGTATTCTCGTTGTTCTGAGATTTTCAACTTTCCAGTTGACCCCACCTCCGAGATCAGATTGCAGAATTATGAAAATGCCCTTGAACTTGCCTTCCTAACCTTTCTTTCATTGTTTCGATTTCTCTTTCGCACCGCTTGCATAATTAACCTGTAAAACACATAAGAGAAACACAAAGCACTAAATACTTGCCAACGAAGGTTAGTAGCATAAATGTGAGTTAACTCCATATCAATTGCGTCACTCGGGTTCACAAAGATACCGAAATTAAGGGGAATAAATATACAATATTTATGCCCAATCAATCGTCGTGGGACAAACTGGGTGTGCCCTCGTGGCTAGCTAAAAAGGAAACAAACTTTCCTTGTGAATTTTCATCCTCGGAATCTTTCACATCATCCTCACTATCATTAAGGGTGACTGGGCATAACAACTTTCTTTCCCTCTCTCCTAAGTCTAGTGGGACACTCAAAAGACTTATGCCCTTTGCCCTTACACTCAAAACATGTCACTTTTTCTAAATCAGCCTCACCCTTTTTCTCTTTATCACCGCTTTCTTTGGCCTTATCTTTCTTTTTCTCAAAAAACTTTATCATTAAACTGGTCACTATTTTTTAACTTGAGAAATTTCTTAAAACTATTCGCAAACAGAGCCAAATCATCTAAATCAAAGTAAAAATCAGAATCTGGCGTATTTTCCTCACTCCGTTTAGATGATTCTACCCTCCTCGTAGCTGACTCAAAATTCTTTTTGGCTTGGGATTTAAGAGCTATAGCTTTATTTTTTGCTTTAACAACTTTAAGAAACATATCTATTTCATAGGTTTGAAGATCACCTACTAATTCTTCTAATTTAAGAGAGTTTAAATTTTCTAAAGAATTTAACACAGTGACTTTGAGGATGAAACGCTTAGGCAAAGAACGTAAGATTTTCTTAACTACACATGCATTAGGAATGTGCTCACCAAGGTTGAAACTAGTGTTAACTATATCAGACAATAGTGCATAGAATTCATCAAAACATTCAGTCTCAAGCATAGTTACGGGTGGCAATTCGGGTCAACGGGTCGTGTTTCAGGCCGACACGACATGACACGACAAGGTTTTTTCGGACACGAACATGACACGACTTCGTATTTTTTTAAGTTGACACGAATACGACCCGAATAAAAAATAACATCAAAAGACACGAATACCATAATTTCTTAAATTTCAGGCCTAAAAAACAAGATAATACGACACGGCACGACTCATAATTCAGACACGAACACAACTTCGAGTCAAAAAAACTCGACATGAACATGACAGATCGTGCCAATTTCGGATTAATTTTGTGTCGTTCTGTGTCGTTTTTTCGTGTCGTTTCTAAAATTTCCACCCCTAAGCATAGTTATAGTCTCAAACTGTGCAGTTAGGTTCTGCAATTTAGATTCTTTAACAGCGTTCGTGCCTTCATGGGTAAGTTGAAGATTATCCCATGCTTATTTAGACATGGTACGCGTCATTATGGGTTGGAACTCGTCAGGAGTGACGGATCCAGAATGGCACTAAGACCTTTAAAATTATACGTGGACCATTTAAATTCATCCTCAATCCATTGAGCCATAGATTTTAAACTTGTCACGTTTTCAATAGTGACAGTGGGAGGTGTCCACCTATTTTCAACAAGAATCCACACACGTTCATCAGTGGTTTTAAGGGAGGATTTCATACAGGCTTTCCAGTATGCATAGTTAGACCCGTCAAAAACTAGAATTTTATTAAATGATTTTTCCATTTGAACAAACGCCATTTCAAGAAATCAAATTTTAAAAAAATGATATTCCGAAAAAAAAAAAGTTTGCAAAAAATTACACGATGAAGTTGTGTAATTGGCTCTGATACCAATTTGATGACGTGAGTAGTCAAATTCTATCAGGAAAAAACTTTAAAAATCAGTATCACTCGATAACTTAGAGCAACCTGCTTTGATACCAATTTGAGAGTGCGCTTTTTGTTCAACCGGAGAAACTAATTTAATTAAACCCAATTTTTAATTATTGAGTTATAAATACACACCTAAGTCATGCATCTAAAGGTGATTGATTAAACATTAAACATATTCAAATCAAGTAAGGATCGATCACACACAGAAAATGAGGAAAAATCTACAAAAGGGAAGAAACCTTTTTATTTCAATATGATTTGTAAACACTTACATACATAATGAAATACAGTTTGACAAGAGAAAACCCTCAGGCACCGATTCATTGTCATCAGCAAGAGCTCCCTCAAGATGCTCCAAGATTAGTAGTGTAGAGATCCTTCTTCTCCACACAAGATGATCCACGAATGGGTTTGATAGGGTTTATGATGATTCACATATAAGATTATGAGTGTTTGGTGAATCTCAAAGTGTTCGAGCTTGAAACATATGAAGACTTCATGTATTAGGTCTATAAAGTGTTCCCTCAAAGTCTTAAAGAAAATCACCTCCGAAGATGGAATTTATAGATACTCAAAAAATCTGATGCGTCGAATTTTTCTGAGATCGTCGGACCGGTTCGAAAAGGATCCATCGGTTCGGTTCGCCAACCGAATAGGTTCATTTTTCTTCCTTATCGGATCGGTTCTCCCTTTACAGAAGATTATCCCATACCGGATCGGTTCGTTTTCTCTTCATCAGATCGGTTTGGTTAGAAATCTTTTTCTCTATATGAAGACTTATGAATCGAAAAGGCAGTACTATGAACACACGATGTAGATACTGAGGACGATGCATGATATTGGTGATGATGGGCACGTGAAAAATTGAATTCGAATTAAGGCCGTCAAGAGATGATCGTGCTGAGACGAGACGAGATTAGAGGTATACGACATATATGCTGAGAACTAGGATAAAACTGAAAGGCCTAGATACTAACCCGGACATTTATAAAACATGTCCTTACAGGGCTAAATTGTGATGATCACATAATATAAATTCCATCGACTATCCATTAAATCTAGTGAGAAATCCGCATAAATAATGAAAGTGCCGACCATCCATTGGGGAGTTTCGAAGAAAATAAATAATGATTGAGCATCCATCGAGGCAATTTTTTTAAAGGAACGAGTAAATATTACGAATGATCCTGCATTGTTGGAGAAAAATAGTTTTCAAAACCATTCATTAGGGTTGAACAACAATAATAAATATAATGTTGATTAACAATCGTCTATGCCGACCATTTCTTCAGTTTGAATATAGATAAGGATTATCCCTACCAATCATCCGTTGGGGATAAAATACAACTTGTGTGGCAGATATCTTTAGGACTAAATATATGACAATAAATATTTTCCCGATTATCTACCTAGATGAATCTTGAATATGCATAACCATCCTTCGGGTTAAGAATCAGAGTCAAATAATTAATAATGAAGTTGAAAAAATATCAACGCCCGAGCATCCATCAGTTATAACAAATAGTCTTGCCCAACCATTCGTTGGGTCTGAAGTGTTGTAGCATGCTCAACCATCCGTCGGAGCATTAATAAGATAAATAGTGTCTGAGCATCCGTCGAGGCAAAATTGTATAGGACCGAGTTGATATTATGAGCGATCCGTGCTTGAGCATCTATCGGAGCATTAATAAGATTTCCAAGAACTCAGGATTATGGTCCAGCATCCGTCGGGACTGAATCTTGTAACTGAAGAAATTAATAATCTTCCCAACCATCCTTTGAGGCTAAATTAAGTAAAAATTATCATGATATTGATTTATTCCGCCCAATAATATATGATATGTATTCGTTCGACTATCGAGCAATGAAAATTTCAAAATACAAAGTACTAAATTTTATGCCGAATATGTATCGGACGAGCAAATTATTGCCGAATATATACCAGATGTAAGACATATGGTCTAGTTTATAATTTATGCAAGATTATTTGAAGTCCAGAGAAAATATTCAAATACAAGTGGGTTTTAAAAATCTATTTCCAAATAAAGATGTAAAGTATGAAAAAAAATAGGGAGGTGGTATTTTAAACCGAAAGCCTTAAATAGCAAATGTTGATTTTGACAAAGTCAGAGGGGTTTAAAACCCTTCGTGCCCGAACTGGACTCGTGCTCCAGAGAGATTTCAACTGTGTTTATCCCCATCTTGCTGTCGACTAGTGATAATGGTCCAGCGATGACCTTCCTCTGGACTCATCGTTGTAGCACAATGGCCACCGACCAATAAAGAGGGGTCTGGATACCTCATTCTTCTTCTCCGATCAGCGTGGCCGAAAGGGAGATAAGAAGAGAGATGAAAATCATTTTTTTCCCATAAATTCCAGGTCGCTAAGATTGAGTAAGCCAACATTCTTGGTCGAAGTTAGCAGGTCGGTGGACCAAAAACTCATAAGGCAGTAAACCACAAAGTAGGTCGGTGGAGACAAGATCAAGTCGATGGAGACGAGATGTGAGTTGCCCATAAACTATAAGATTGGTTAGAGTGGACGAAGGTAAGTTCAGTGATGCTCAGCTCAAATGTTGCAAAGGTTGCAACTCCAAATCTGATCAAATCGATGAAGCAACTGACGATTGTAGGAGACAGTCTAGATATTTTAGTTGTTCAATCTCTAGAAATCAAGGTTGATTGTGAGTTTGCTTAATATGTGAGTTCCTACTTGTTAGATGCATCCTTGTTGATCAATACAATTAATCGTTGCACTCCATGCCGATTCTACTGCTTTATGCAGTGTTGGATCTTTGTTATGCAAATCGCCCCTTTTCAATTGTTCTTCCTCTCTCGATGAAAAAACGGAAGAGAAAGAAATGGGATATGTATCTCCTATACTCAAGTTGTGTATCAAAAAATAAGGCGAATCATTGGGACTATAGAATCCAAATATTCAAGAAGTGAGGATCTCTGATCATAAAATTTATTCAAAATAACAGTGTTATGTGGATTCTCAAAAATATACAGTTCGTTAATATAGATACATGAGATTGAATGAAACGATGTGTATATAAAATGTAATAGTTTACATGAAAAGACAGAAAGACTTTGCTTTTGATGACGCTTCAGAGAAATCATTGCCTTGTAAATATAAATCTTTGTATCTTTTAATAAGAAGGAAAGACTTTTCGTGTCGTTTCTCACAGACGATGCAAATTATCGTGTCAAAAAATCCACACTTAGGGGGGTGCCAAATCATAACGATGCAAATATAAAAATAAATTAGAACGAGACAAAGATTTACATGGTTTGACCATCGATGGCCTAAGTCCACGGCGCTTCAATAGTGTTTCACTAAAATAATGAGAGAATTTACATGGGTGTTTCTCTAGCCACAGAGCCCCCCTTTCACAATTTTTTTTGGGGGGGGGGGGGGGGGGGGGGAGGGGTGGATTTAGGGATTACAATGGGATAAGTCTTCTCTTTGTAGAGTTTAAGTTACAATCAAATAATGCTTCTTAGTCTTCTATTTTATCTAGGAATCTTTTCATCCTAATCTTGTTGGAGCGTATCCGAATCGCCATCTTGACCGGTGTTCTCGTCATGTATCACACTATTAATGGAGGTGTATCCCCCCCCCCCCCCCCCCCCCACCCCACCCCACATATATATATAATTTTCAAGAGATGCTTTCTTAATATAGGGGTTTGAGCGTTCAAGCTTTGATAAGCGATTACTTACAACCCACGCGCTCTATTATCTATAATTATATGTTTTGGGGCTAAATTTATGTTAGTACATGTGAAGTGCCTAATTATAATTGGTACAAATGGCTCCTATATGTGTGTGTGTGCGCGCGCGCTTGCACATGTGTGTGAGACAGAGAGTCGGGCCCAAGGCCCCAATGAATACCATTACTTAAAAATTATTAACTAGCCTATTTTTAAAGTTAATACAAAAAATGAATTGATTAGTTTGGAGGTATTTAAACACTTTAGGGAACCTCCAAAAGAAGCTCAAAATGAACATTTTGTTATTTAAAAAAAACAGTGAAAATATGTGAGTTTTTAAGGAGCTTAAAAGTGTCATATTTCATCAATTATCTTCAAAAAGCAAAAACTTCAATTTCAGGTAATTTTTTGGGATTCTTGAGAATGTTCCCTCCCCCCCCCCCCCCCCCCCCCCCCCCAAACTAACACCCCAGCCCCACCCTACCAAAGAAAACTCATTTTTTTAAACTAATATTTAAAAAAATGGCTCTCATGGTTGATATTTAAGTAAGGTGTGTGTGTGTGTGTGTATATATATATATATATAGAGAGAGAGAGAGAGAGGTACATGCCTATTTTTTAAAATAGTAAAAAAAATATTGCTTAGGCTTAATTTTTTTATATGACATTTAAACATTTCAGGGGACTCATATAAAATAAATCAGCTCAAAATAACCTTTTTTACTATTTTAAAAAATCGGCCAAACTTTCATAGCTTTTAAAGCACTTTAAGAGCTTCGAAAGTTTGATCCATTTTTTTAAAATAGCAAAAAATAACAAAAAAAAAATATTTTGACCTTTTATTATATGGGTCCCTTGAAATGTTTAGATACCACACCAAAAAAGTCACCCCAAAGATATTTTGTTTAATATTTTAAAAAAATAGTTTGCGTCAGTGGTATGTATACTTGGTATGTGTGAAAGTCTGTCTCTCTCTCTCTCTCTCTTTATATATATACACACACACACACACACTAGCAGATGCCCATGCCGAGGGCACGGTGATAAATTTCCCCCCGTAATAAAAACCCAATCCATAATTACCCGCCTTTTTAAAAAAACGAAAACAAAATTTAAAAAAAAAATTAAATATATATTTTTTACAATTAAAAAATAATAATTTAATAGCATGTATTTAAAAAATAATAGTATAATAGCTTATTAGTGGTATAATAGTATAATAGTAGTATAATATATATAATAATATAGATTAGTATGTATGATATTTTACCTTTTGGCATGATATTTCATGCACCCATGGAAGGCATGAAATATCATGCATAAAAAGGTGAAAATATCATATCTCATATATATATATATATATATATATATATATATATATATATATATATGTGCGAACTTGAGAGGGTGAGGACCCTCGTAAGGATTATTTTTTTAAATAGTAAAAAAATTATTTTTTTATGAAGCTTTTTGGAGATGGTCTACATAATGAGGAGATCATCTACAAAAAAAAATCATTACAAAATTCAATATAAAAGTGAGTGAGATGGTCATAAAAAATTTCAAAAGTAAAAAATGCACTATTCATCATTTTTGCATCTCATATTTTTAAAAAGTAAAAGATTGGATTGTTTGAAGAATTTTTACTTAGATGGTCTCGAGAGTGGAAATATCATCTATAAAAAAATAAAAAATAAATAAATAAATTATTTCAAAATAATGGGATAGGGTGTGTGTGTGTGTGTGTGTATATATATATTTCTTGTATCTTCAATTAGCATTGTTTTTTAATAAATGAAAGTTCTAGTATCCTTAAAATAGATGTGTTTACTAGAAAGTGAGTGCATATACAATTATCCAAGCATGTTCACATACACGAAGGTAGGCTTTGTTTTCATGTGATCTTGTCTTCATAAGAGAAACATATAACAGAGATGATTTGTGAGAGCACATGGCTCCTACCCTACGCCTAACCCTAAAAACCTAAGATAGGAACACAATCCCATTCTGACCTGTATTTGACCAACTATCAACGTTATATATATATATATATATATATAGAGAGAGAGAGAGAGAGAGAGAGAGAGAGAGAGAGAGAGAGAGAGGAACTCCGACCGATCTCTCCAAACGGGTGATTCGAACGTGTTTCTTTTCTAAAATATCAAAAAAATATTTTTTTTTATATACTGTGTTAACATTTAAGGGAATTTGTGAAAAAATCAATTTAAAATATATTTTTTTTATTTAAAAAAAATTGATTAAAATATGTCAATTTATAAGCTATTAAAAACTCACATATTTTGATCAATATTTTTAAAATAACAAAAAAATGCATTTTATGTTGATTTTTTACAAATCCACTTAAGTGTGTGTATATATATACACTCCTACTGTAAGGACTCCTTATAGTACAGAACTCGATACATACCATTCTTTTAAAATAATAAAATAATGAATTCTTTTATTAAACTTAGTGGATATGATCTCCACGTGAAAAGATCATCTCCAATTTTTTTTATAAAAAAATTCAATAAAAAAACCGTTGAGATAAGGTAATATATAAAATAATGATATAAATATGTATTTTCGACCGTTCAAATGTTGGCGATCATCTCACCAACTTTTTGATTGAATTTTTTATGAAATTTTATGTATATGATCTTGACAGTGAGAAAATCATATCCATAAATTCAATCATTAAAGTGGCTAGCACCGGCGCAATATTTCAACGGTTGAAAATAAATATTTATATCATTTTTTACATATCTCCTCATTTCAACGATTTTTTTATTGAATTTTTTGATGAAAAAAATTGGAATTGATCTTTTTACCGTGGAGTCCATATCCACTAAGTTTCATCAAAAAATTCATTTTTTTACTATTTTAAAAAAATGATATGCACCGGAGTCTACACTATAAGAGCATCAGTAATGGTGTGTATCGGCAAAAGGTAGGTGTGAGGCGCGTGTGTGTGTTTTACCTTTCGCCTAAATGGGCAGCATGCAGTTGGGGGGGGGGGGGGGGGGGGTCCTACGAACTTCTATAGTTCGTAGGAACTTCTTACGGACAAATGAAGTCCGTAGGAAGTTCTTATGAACTATAGAAGTTCGTAGAACTTAACGGTCATATTTAAACGATAACATTCCTCCGTTTATATATTCAGGAACATTCAGCAATATTCTTCATTCTTCTGCATTTGTTTATTTATTCAGTTCATTCTTCTGCATCTTCATCTTCTTCTGTATCTTTCTTCTCCATCTTCATCTATCCCTATTTCGAATAATCTTCTTCCTCCATCTTCTTTTCTTATTTACTCAAAAATTTTACATATCAGTCCCATATAATCCAGTCCAAACTTTTTATATATTTTTCCTAAATTTATTCCTATACTCTCAAAAATCATTCCATATAATTCCCAAAATAATTTCAAATCAGTCCCAATTTAGATATAGAAAATCCTCCAAATCAGATCTTGTCAACACGATGGAATTAGGTAGAAAATGGAAGAAATATATTAATATCGGGAAATCGAAAAAACACGGGTCAACTTCAACGACAATTCCCGATTCTTCCTCGTCGATTCAATCGTCGAATCCCGTAATTGACAACTACACCCGTATTTACGACGGAGTATCACACGCGTCGGACGGCGAAACTCCGATAATAAACGGAAATAAATTCGAATTTCGGGGGAATTGAGGGGGGCCAATGAAATTGTACAAATTGATTGAAGACAGAAAATCGGCTATCAAAGTAATTATCAACAGTATCGATTTTATGTCGAATTTCTTTTCATGGTGATTCTCAATTCCGATCAATGTATTGTGGTGGCGATGATCGAACGCTGGTGGGACACGACGCATACCTTTCAACTACCATATGTCGAGCTTGCCTTCACTCCGCTCGACTTCACAATGCTTTCCGGTAATTATTTTATTTTATTTCGTTGTACTTATATTCATAATTGTGTCAAAACGTGAAAATAATATGTTGTACTTAAATTCATAATTAATTGTTTGAAATATATTTTTAGGTAATTATATTCATAATTATTTCAATATATGCCAAAAAAATTGAAACATGTACCCGCATTCCGATTGTGTCAATATATGAAAATAATTATTTATATTCATAATTGTTTCAATATGTGGAAAAAATAAGTTTTACTTAAATTCATAATTGATTGTTTGAAATATATTTTATGATTTTTATATTCATAATTATTTAAATATATGAAAAAAAATTAAATATATGTACCGGCATCATAATTGTTTCAAAATGTGAAAATAATATGTTGTACTTAAATTCATAATTAATTGTTTGAAATATATTTTTAGGTAATTATATTCATAATTATTTCAATATATGACAAAAAAATTGAAAAATGTATCCGCATTCCGATTGTGTCAATATATGAAAATAATTATTTATATTCACTTAATGTTTCAAGATGTGAAAATAATTAGTTGTACTTAAATTCATAATTGATTTTTTGAAATATATTTTATGGTTTTTATACTCATAATTATTTAAATATATGACAAAATTTTAAATATATGTACCGGCATCATAATTGTTTCAAAATGTGAAAATAATATGTTGTATTTAAATTCATAATTAATTATTTGAAATATATTTTTAGGTAATTATATTCATAATTATTTCAATATATGACAAAAAAATTGAAAAATGTATCCGCATTCCGATTATGTCAATATATGAAAATAATTATTTATATTCATAATTGTTCCAATATGTGAAAATAATTAGTTGTACTTAAATTCATAATTGATTTTTTGAAATATTTTTTATTGTTTTATATTCATAATTATTTAAATATATGACAAAATGGTAAATATATGTACCGGCATCATAATTGTTTCAAAATGTGAAAATAATATGTTGTACTTTTAAATTCATAATTCATTGTTTGAAATATATTTTTAGGTAATTATATTCATAATTATTTAAATATATGCCAAAAAAATTTAAAAATGTACCCGCATTTCGATTGTGTCAATATATGAAAATAATTATTTATATTCATAATTGTTTCAATATATGAAAATAATTAGTTGTACTTAAATTCATAATTGATTGTTTGAAATATATTTTACGATTTTTATATTCATAATTATTTAAATATATGACAAAATTTTAAACCTTCGTGCAGGCATTCCAATTGGACAAGGACGACCCATTCAAAATCTACAGATTGAACAATATACAAATTTTGTTAATACCACAAATGAATTTTTCCCAGAAATTCATATACAGAGATTTACCGGTGCAGGAATTCCAGTTTTTTACCTTAAAAAATACATAGAAAATTTTGTCAAGATTGAACCTTTACCAGATTATATGTCCCCAATCATAGCTCGCGCATTTCGGTTCTATGTATTCGGGAGTGTATTTTTTTCAAATTCTCACTCCACTTCCAACCTCGGCTATTTACATTATCTGGAGGATATTTCTGCCATCGGCACATACGACTGGGGTTCGGCTATTTATGCTCGTATTTTATGGTCTTTGGACAAAGCCAGTCGACGATCGTTGACTAGCGTTGAATGCATATGGCAAATAATCGAGGTATATTTTCGTTTCATCTTATTTATTAAAATTTATGTTTCATTACAATATATGTCAACTTATTCTAATGAATTAAATTTATTGACAAATTTTGCAGTATTTACATCACGAGTACATGGCCACGGCATGTCCTATTCTCGTTGATCCGTCCATCGATGCATGGCCCCGCATATTTCGTTGGTCGAGGGGGAACAGAAAGAAAGTAAAGGGGGCACAACGATTTAGCATCTCAAGCAGTCAACATCAGCTTGAGATGTGGTCACCCGAGTCCATTATATGGCAGCCATACGAGACTTCTGCCTACCGTGACTCTGATGTCATCTTATATGCTCGTGAGATATCGGGATTACGGATGATTTTTTGGGATCCCTTATTTAAGAATTTTTTGTACTTGGGTGATCGGGCCATCCGGCAATTGACTGGGCGGATATGTATAACAGACAACCCACCATCAAGTTTGTGTTGTGCCTCAGAACACGATTTTCAAGCAGCTGCCGCCCAAAATTGGCCTATCGCAAATCAACACGTAAGAGATGTGTCACAAGAAGAGTATAATGCATATTGGAAGGCAGTAGCACTCGGGCCATTACTACCGCCGATTGCCAGATATGTTAATGTAGATTTGATTGGAGTTGGTTCAGTGGCACCTTCGACGTTGTGAATCCCGCAAGCACCAGCACCGACAAATGATCCGCATATGTATGAGACACAGTTCTCTATGGGTGGTTCTACGCACGTCCAACCACCGAGGCAGAATTGGACGATTGACGTAGGCCTATCGGAGGGGGCTTCATATGCTATAGATGTGCCGAGACCTGAGTTTTCAACCAACGCACCTCCAGCTCAATCTTTGAAGCAGTTAGAATGGTGCCAGTCCTATGTCGAGGCAGCAGATAACATTCGAGATCTCCGTCATTTAATATTACACGAGACACGTCAGCGAGAGGATCAACTCAAAGCACGTGATGACCGTATTGATGAGAAGGAGCGCAGACTAGCACGTTTTACTATGCCTAGTCGTGGGTTTGAGGAGGGTGGTACTAGTTCTAGTCGTCCGAGCGTTTACAGACCACACCTAGCCCCACCATCTGACCCGGTCCCGACATATGACACGCAACAAGGTTAGGATAATTTATTTGGGTCTGACCCTTACACGGTTCACATGCAGATTTAGGTGCGGATTTTGAGTTCGGCCCGGGGCGCCAGCGATGTATAATGTACAATTGAAAAATGTTATGAATAAATTTTGTATTGTTGTCTCAATTTAATTGTGATGATAAATGTTATGACGTATAATGTCTCATATTTATGAAAAATGTTAAGATGTATAATGTCTCATATTTATTTTCATTTATTACACATAGAATGGTGACAAACAATTATTACGATTGCTCTGATATCATTTATTATTAGTATTGAAATAATGACTTAAGTAGTAAAAACAATAATACATGATCAAAATGATTATTAGGAGTATGTGTTCAAACGCTTAGGTCAAACCTAGTAGAAGTACAACGATATGGTTTCCCATTACGGACTAAACATTTAGGTAAGTAAGATCGTTGCGTATCTGAATCAACATATTCTTCATTGTAGTTTGATATATTTGGTTCGTACTCTTCCCCATCATTTTCATATATGCATTCCAAAAAGTAATCATAACCGGAATTGGTGTAGTCTGAAATATCGTTATCTGATGTCAACGTAGAGTCATTATATATGTTAATTAATTGTTCTTGAATGTTACGACCTGATAGCATCGCGCATTGTGCTTTGTGATAACGTTGTAGGCGCCTCTCCATCTTCCATATCTCTTCCTCCAATAAATCAAGACAAAACATATCCGCTTCTTCGGGATACGATATTGGCCAAAGTGCGAAAGCCCGATTTTTTGGCACGAATATGTGATGGTAATGGCAAAGCACCTCCAGGTCACACCTTTCATCATATTTATCTGGTCATGTGAGGTGTTCCCAAGGAAACACAATTTCGTCTTCAGGTTCCGAATTAGGAGAGATTATGAATATATGACCAAAGTCATTGAGAAAACGTCGAGAAGTATCAATTGGATATGTTTGGAAAATTATTTTTTTCCCATACCAATCGTTACCAGCAAAATCTGTGTAAAAGCCATTGTAAATGGATGAATAGTAGGGAGGTGAAGCTATTTTTGAAATATAAAACAACAGTAGATAAAAAAATTGTTGCAATCCTTCTAATTTATTTATAGGTAATTTTAAACCTTCGCATATATAATTTTATTTTACAATGGCAAAAATGTTTATAATAATACAAAGGCACACATACCAATGGAAAAGATAAATTATACAAAAACTTGCAGGCAATAATATATTATAATTATATAAAGGCACACATAAATTATAAAAAGGCACAATAATAACTTGCAGACGATTGTAGTTATCACATTGTAACTTGCTAAATTAACTGTACAACATATTGATTGCCTGAAGAACCTGAACCCAAAATGTAGCACACTTACCAATAGCAAGATAATATATGTAGCACACTTACCAAGATCATACAGTATATTTACATACGGTAAATTGCATACACATGCAATCCAAAAGGACACAGATATTATTGACGATGAACGAGCGCACTGATCTAGATAAATTTGTATTGCACACTTACCAATAGGACACATAAATTAACATTTTACCTATATTATCTGCAGCACACTTATCTGCAGCACAGTTACATGTAGCACACTTACCTATATAAGATTTTACCTATAATTATAAATACTTGTGTACCGTAAAACTATACAGGTAGAGTATAATATTTCATTTACATCTAAATTAATTTGTAACCATATTATATCATGGACTCCTCTAGTTCTAGCGATAAGGGACGAAATATTTTGCTCCAATATGCACAATTTAATGAAGGTGGATCATCCGATGATTTAAACGAGGAAATGATTATTATGATGGAGATTACTGGGTGGTGTACTGAAAAAAATATAATTCGCGATGGGAAAGAACTCGAAACGAGACGTCGAGTGAATCGTATGAGAGAAAGGGAACATGCAACACTATGGGAAGATTACTTTGGGGAAGATAAGGTATATAACGAGTATTTTTTTTCGAAGGAGATTCAGGATGCGGTATAGTGTTTTCAATCGCATCCTTGAATCTGTTTGCCTTTATGATAACTACTTTGTTCAGAAGAATGATGCTTGCGGTCGTCAAGGTTTAAGCTCTCATCAGAAAGTGTTGGGAGCAATTCGACTGTTAGCTAATGGGGGTTCCCATGATGTGTGGTCTGAGCAGTACGCTATGAGTGAAACCACTCTATTACAAACTATTATTGGATTTACAGAGGCAATTGTACAAATTTTCGGTCCCCGGTACGGCAGAAATCCGACACAAGGCGATGTTACAAGATTACTCGAATAAAATGCAAATAAAGGTTTCCCAAGAATGCTAGGCAGCATAGATTGCATGCATTGGCATTGAAAAAATTGTCCAACAGCATGGCACGCTCAATATAGTGGTCGTAAAGAGTCACCAACTATAATCCTTGAAGCGGTTGCCTCTTACGATCTTTGGATTGGGAAATCATTCTTTGGGGTGCCTGGTTCTTGTAATGATTTGAATGTCTTGCACCGATCTAATTTCTTTCAAGAATTGCGCAATGGGACGGCAGCTCCCGTTAATTACAATGTTAACGAAAATTCTTATGACATGGGCTACTACCTTGGAGATGGCATTTACCCTCTGTACGCTTCAATAGTAAAAACATTTAGGAACCAAAATGGTATTACACAAAAACAAAAATTATTTTGCAAGTACCAAGAAGCGTGCAGAAAAGATGTTGAACCTGCGTTTGGTGTATTACAAGCTCGATTCGCTTTTGTTCGGGAACCTTGTAAATTATGGAATAGGGCGTCACTATCTACCATTATGAAATCCTGCATTATAATGCATAATATGATTATTGACGATGAACGTAGAGATTGTCCATGGCAAAATGAGTACGAACACAATGATGAAACACCTGTAATTATGAGTGGCCAAACTAACTTCTATGACTACCTCATAAGGGATGCTAAGATAAGAGACGTAACTAAACATCAACAGTTACGGAATGATTTGGTAGAGCACATTTGGAACACCCACGGTGATGAAATGGTCGGTTGATGAATTTATTGTATTTCTTATTTTAACCGTGGTTAAATGTTTTGTTTGTTCCATTTTCAATTTGTATTTGTAGGATTGTCGTAGTGATCATATAAATGTTATTTTATATAAAATAATGGTTTAACCGACAATATTATATAAGCGGAAATTTATTAAGCAATACTCATATTTCATTTATTTAAGGGTGGCATTTCATTTATTAAGATGGATAGTGAATCACTCTCCATATACCGAAAAAAAATGAAATACAATTATGAGGGTTCAATGCATCATTTAAAAACACTACTAGTCATTAATTGAACCGCTTGGACCAGACGACCCGGCAGAGTTCGATTGCAACTCAGATATTGCATCTTCGATCGCAGCAACCATCGCTGTTAGGTCATTGAACCTTTGAAAATGAAACTGCTTTGTATTTCATTAATATGGGTCATATCCAGCTCCATGCTGTACGATTGCTCTCGTCCTAGGCACACGAGCTGATCCTGCTTTTTGGTGAGTTGATCAGCTCGCTTCATTTGAATGAACGCATCCATTTGAGAGTCAAATTTAAGGGCACGATTATTCTTCCACTCTTGCTTGCTTTTAAACATTGCATTGAAGTCTTCGCAATGTTTGAGTATTGTCGTGTTACAATCCAAGCTGTCAGAACGCGCTCGTTGACGTGCGCGTTGTTTCTCACCCTTCCTGCCTGGGGGTCTATCCAGTACGTCTCGCACCCCCGGAGTGTCATCTTCGCGTACAGGTGTAGGGCTGTCGTCGTTCGCCACTGTATTTTCCAAGTCAAATTTTGGTAAATCTTTTAAAATTTGATAGCAGCTATCAAACGTAAAATATTTGTTGGTTTCGGCTAGGTACGCGTCGCGTGCATTAGTAACCGCTTGGAATTCGTTCGTCCCGCTTCCCATATTCTTCATTTGGTAAGAAAGCTTTGCAATATATAGCTTTATTTGATACGATATATGATTATAACGTGTTGATAGCATGGATCTCGTACGAGTAATTGTAATTCCATGCGTGACGTTATACTCATCTTTCACACTGTCCCAAAATGTGCCTGATGATATTGAGTTTCCTTCAATACTTCGAGCTGTATATTTTGCATAAATGGTACATATTACTTCGTCCTCAAAAGGACTCATATTAGGTTGTCGAGATGTACCGGAAGTAATCAGTTGAGAGGAAGACATATTTTCTATAGAAATAAAATATATTAAGAATAAAAATAAGAAAATGGCTCAGAGGACCCTCAAAATTTATAAAGGGTGATAATAATAATTTGTGAGAAAGTTGGCTCTATTTATAAAGAAGAGTCCCCAACGACGTTAGATTTACCAAGCAGTAAAAAGGGTTTCCTACAAACTTCTTTTGTTCGTAGGAATTCTTACGAGCTTCTGAAGTTCGTAGGAACTTCCTACGAACAAAAGAAGTTCGTAAGAACTTCGTAGGAAGTTCCTACGAGCATCAAAAGTTTGTAACAAGTATTTACTGATTCAGTACACATCCGGTAACTTTACAAATCCTTTACCTTTCCTCTTTCCAATTTTGCCAACTACCTATCCCCATTGTACGTCTTCAAATTGGTAATTTTACAAATTCTTTTGTCCAAACTCTCCACCATTGTGGATGCTCTAAGGAGTCCTTAAAGGAGACTTTCTATATATATAAATATATATATATAACAATGCTCTTATGGGAACTAGTCCGCATTTTAAGAGTGCGGAACGGACATGTGTCACCTGGTGTTAAGTCTAGAAATTAGCGGCTAAATTATAGGCATGCTCTCTCTCTTCTTTGGGCTCATCGTCAAGTGACACATGTCCGGTCCGCATTCTTAAAATGCGAATTAATCCACATAAGAGCAGTACTATATATATATATATATATATATATATATATATATGAACACATCTAAGTAAAAATATATTGTAAACGGTCATTAGCAAATTAAACTTTTACGTTTAATTAATTCAATTCAAACTTTAAAGAACCATTTGTGTATTAATGTATACGTTTAGAGTAATGCCTTTAAAGTAGTAATCTTATCAAATGAGTTGAGGGAAATATGTTGTTGACATTTTTATAACATAAAATATGAAAAAATAATTCATAAAAATATGCCATTCGAATTATGAATTATAATAAACTAATAATACCACACAGTTTATCTAATGACTCAACTTCGTGATTTCAAACTCTTTATAGACGTTTACTACAATGATGTTATACATAATTAAATCATTTAGTGGATTTAATTTCACTTGACTGGCTGCTTTATTTATGTACGATTTGAGTTTTGGATTTAGTGTTTTTATTTTTATATTGGGTTTTAGATTTTAGGATTTGAATTATATTATAGGTTTTGAGGATTATGATTCAGAAAATAGAGGGTTTGTGATAATGTTTGATTTTTTAGACTTTTTTTTGAATGATCCAATAAAATATAGAACTTGTATAATGTTTGATTGTACATGAAATAATATCTTATATTTTTTCTCTTTCAAATTAAGAATATACTAATTTTTTATCGTTTTAAATTAAGAGTTTATTTTTTTTTACATAATCAATGAACTAAGTTATACAATGATGTACAAGAGTTAATTTTAATAGTTGATTGAGCGCTCATTTGGTTCTGTATTTAGAAAAATCGATTTAAAAGCTGTTTTAAAATTCAGTTTTTCGTGTTTATAATTATTGGTGAGCATTTGGTAAACTTATTTTTAAATACAGTTTTTTAAAAATTTGATAAAATTGGCAAACATGTATATTTATATTATGCATATGTGTGTGTGTGTGTGTATATATGCTCTTTTGCGAACTATCCCACATTGTAATAATGCGGATCGGATATGTGTCCCCTGTTAGTGACCATAAAAATTATCGTCTAAATTATAGGTGTTCTCTCTCTCTTTTCTTGGCTTACCACCAAGTGACACATTTTTAATCCCCACTGATAAAATGCGGGATAGCTCGCACAAGAGCAGGACTGTATATATATATACAGTCCTGCTCTTGTGCGGACTAGTCCGCATTTTAAGAATGCGGACCGGACATGTGTCACCTGACAGTGCGCCTAGAAATTATCGCCTAAATTATAGGCACACTTTCTCTCTCTTCTGGGCTCACTGCAGGTGACACATATCCGGTCCGCATTCTTAAAATGCGGATTAGTCCGCACAAGTGCAGGAATGTATATATATATATATATATATATATATATATATATATATATATGTATACATAGTACTTTTGTTCGGAGCACTCTGCATTTTAAGAGTGCGGCGCTGGCATGTGCCACCTAACGGTGAACCCAGAAAAGAGAGAGAGTGCGTATAATTTAGCCGATAATTTTTACGCTCACCGCCGCATGACACATGTCCGATCCGCACTCTTAAAATGCGGACTACTCCACACAAGAGCAGTATACATGAGTCACGCTCTCCAACATACCTCCTATCAACATACCCTTTTTTATAAATAGTAAAAAAAATAATTTTGAGATGATATTTTTTATATGGGTTCATGATATTTCAACGCGCCCTTATAAAAAAAAATCAATTGAAAATAATGATTTTCTTTATTTTTTAAAAATAGGCCAAAAAACTGTTAGTTTTTACCCTTTACCTATTTTTAAAAATATCAAAACACATTATTTTGATCTGAATATTTTTAGAGGGCACATTGAAATATCATGAACCCATGTAAAAAATATTAACTCAAAATTATTTATTTTACTATTTTAGAAAAATAGGTATGTTCATATGTATGTTGGAGACCCTCTCTCTCTCTCTCTCTCTCTCTCTCTCTCTCTCTCTCTCTTCTGCGCTCACTGCCAGGTGACACATGTCCGGTCCGCATTCTTAAAATGCAGAGTACTCCGCATAAGAGCAGGTCTGTGTGTGTGTGTGTGTATATATATATATATATATATATATATATATATATATATAGAGAGAGAGAGAGAGAGAGAGAGAGAGTGCCTATAATTTAGGCGATAATTTCTAGGTGCACCGTTAGGTGACACATGCCCAGTTCGCATTATTAAAATGCAGACTAGTCCACACAAGAGCATTATATATATATATATATATATATATATATTGCATGTATGATTCATTATAAAACTATATATATACATGAATTGATAATATTTTGTAATACACATGTAGTGTATATATTTTATATTATTCCATACATTAATAATACATATATATATATATATAACATGGTATATGTATCATTATTCATCTCTTAATAATTTATTAATCCATAACATGGTATAAGTATCATGTATCTATTAATAATATATACTATATGTATTTTTTAATACATATGTACTATATGTATTACTAATCTATACAAAATAAAAATAGGATCAAATATCAAAAAGTCCCTCAAATATTTTTCAATACACACTTAGTCCAAGCCTTTTATTTTATATCAAAAGTTTCTTATTCTCTTATCTTTAAATGTTCGCGCCAGCAGCATGGTAAAGCCTTTTTGGCACGGTGAAGAACTTTTTGGTGCAAAATAAAAAGGCTTGGACTAAACGTGTATTAAAAAAAGTTCGAGGGACTATTTGGTATATGCCCCATAAAAATATGAATTTTTAACTTGAGACGAATGGAGTAATTATTTTAAATACAGATTTAACATCTATATAACATGGAGAGGATCTCCGACGAGTGGAAAAAAATGAACAGTTTTTTTAAAATAGTTAAAAAAAATTGAGAAGATTTTTTGGGGGGTTATTTAACTAAAATATTTTATCTATTTTTTTAAAAATAGAAAAAAAATCATTTCGAAACGATTTTTTTAAAGTTGCCCTAAAATGTTTAAATACCCCTAAAAATAATCAACTGAAAAATATTTTTTGCTATTTAAAAAAAAACGTCCATTTTTTGGCACATTTTTAGGAGTTCGTTGGAGAACTATATATATATATATTTGTGTGTGTGTGTGTGTGTGTGGAAAGGATCAAGTAGGCTCCCAACTTGAACTCCCTGAATGGTGTTCATTTGTTTTAAATAGAAAAAAAAATATTTTGGGGCTGAGTTTTTTTTTTATGATTTTTAAACGTTTTTGTAAGACAATAAAAAATATAATCAGTTCAAAGTGAATTTCTTTGCTATTTTTGAAAATTCGATTCAACTGTGTCAGTTTTTAAGTTGTTTTTACGCTGTAAAAACTGATATAGTTTGACAGATTTTTTTAAAATAGTAAAAAAAATCATTTTGAGTTGAGTTTTTTATATGGCTCTACTGAAATGTTTAAAAACCATAAAAAAAGAGGCCCGGAAATATTTTTTTTGCTATTTTAAAAAATGATCCTCATTCAGATTCCTCAATTCGGGGGACCTCATGAGATCCTCTCTCTCTCTCTCTCTCTCTCTCTGTGTGTATATATATCCCAATTTGCATGCCACAGGCGCAGATCATTTTTGATAAAAAAAAGGTAAAAAAAATATTTTTAGGCTAATTTTTTTGCTATTTTTAAAAAATCAGTAAAATTTTGTCAGTTTTTTAAAAAAAATGATCCGCACAGAGGATATGCAAATTGGATGTGCATGAGATCCTCTCTCTCTCTCTATATATATATATATATATATTGGATCTCATACATGCCCAATGAACTTGTTTGCTATTTTAAAAAAATATTAGTATATATTTTTATGGTATTTAAATATTTGAGGGAATCATTAAAAAAAAATCAATTCAAAATGAACTTGTTTGCTATTTTTAAAAAAATCGGCCAAGCTATGTGAGTTTTTCAGCAATTTTTAAATAGTTTTAACTAGCATAGGCAAAGTTTAATCGATTTTTTTTAAAAAATAAAATAATTTATTTTAAATGATTTGTTTTATGAATTCTCTGAAATATTTAAATATTATAAAAGAAATTAATCAAAAACATATATTATTTTTAATATGTTATAGGCACTCTCTCTCTCTTTTCTGGGTGCACCGCCAGGTGACACATGCCCGGTTTGCATTCTTAAAATACAGACTAGTCCGCACAAGAGCAGGACTGTATATATATATATATATATATATATATATATATTGTTTGAAATTAATATTAAGTGTCGAAATTAATTATTTAATTTCAATTGTATTAAATTCTAAATTTTCCATTTATGTGATCTTGATAAATGTCAGATAATTAATTAGGAATGTGATAAATAAAGATATTAAAAGATTGGGTAAATCTTATCCGTTAGTCACATGGTTAGTGACATTAGTGGGAGACTTGAAAATAGTCCCACCTCCACTAGGATTTCGGCCCTCTTCTCCTTATAAATAGAGACATCTACACCATCTAGAGTCATCTCATAAAACACTGTTTCTAAGGAGGGAGAGAAAATTCTAAATTCCCTTTGTTCGTATTTTCTCGGCACATAATAAAGTAATTTTGGGCTATTCAAGAAGAGGTTGAGAAAAAGCTTTGAAATGAGCATTCAAGTCACCTTATTCAAATCAATTGTAATGGACAAAGTTTAATTTTGATCATAATTATAAAAAATTATGATTCTGTGATTGCATGAAGATTAAACATCATGAATTGATGACAAAACTATTTTTAATACAATGTAACATTATAATTTATATTTGATTTTATGATTGACAAAACAATCTTGATTAACATATATATATATGTTAGTGTGTAATCCTCCATCTTGAAAGAATTATTACAATTAAAAAATACAATTTTTATGTATCATAAAATTAATATTTTACTTTAAAATTATTCTTTGTTCACGCACGCAGATATCATCATCCTTTAATATAAATTTGTTAAATATGTACACAAGAAATGTGACGGTGCCAATTATTTGAAATATATACACATGAGATGTGAAAGATTAATACAGGTTTGACTCTTGCTACTCATTAGATGGTCAAGATACTGGTAAGACTTATTCAAGAGGATAGAGTTAGGAAGTTAGGAGTTATGCAGTCAACATGCTTTGAATACGTTGAACATAAGACTAAAAGTTGGAAGTGTCACATGTTAATGCCTCACTCAGTTGGCTTCAAAGTGGCCCAGCGTCATGGGTGACTAAAGCATGCACGAGCCCTTTATTTATTCGCACAAGAACAATACAATATATATATATATATATATATATATATATATATATATATATAGAGAGAGAGAGAGAGAGAGAGAGAGAGAGAGAGAGAGAGAGAGAGGCTTCTGTATTACACACTATATATATATGTATTAACATACTAATTTTTTTAAAATATTAAAAAAATAAAGTGAGTTGATTTTTTTTAAGTAATATTTAAACATTCCAACGGATCTATGTAAAAAAATCACCTCAAAAAAATGTTTTGTGTTATTTTTAAAAATTCGGTCAACATTCGCAGTATTTAAAATGCTTAAAAAAAGCGAAAGTTTGATCGCTTTTTTAAAAAGGGGCTTATACCAAATAGTCTCTCGAACATTTTTTAATACACGTTTAGTCCAAGCCTTTTTATTATGCACCAAAAAGTCTTTCACCATGTCAAAAAGACTTTAACATGCTGCTGGCGCGGACCTTTAAAGATAAGAGAATAAAGGACTTTTTGGTACAAAATAAAATGCTTGGACAAAATGTGTATTAGAAAATGTTTGAGGGACTTTTTGGTATTTGATCCTTTTAAAAATAGCAAAAAATATTTTTTTGACCTGATTTTTTCTATATGGATCCCTTGAAATGTTTAAATATCACACAAAAAAATGAGCTCAAAAATATTTTTTTATCATTTTAAAAAAATGATGTGCAAACTTAGTATGCACAAAAAAAAAAATATATATATATATATATACAGAGAGAGAGAGAGAGAGAGAGAGAGAGAGAGAGAGAGAGAGTCATGTGCACACTCAAGTTTGCACACCGATTTTTCGACATAGTAAACAAATAATATTTTAGTTGAATTTTTTTGTATGATATTTAAACATTTTAAGGAACCAACATAATAAAAATAAATAAAACTCAAAAAAAGTTTTTTGCTTTTTAAAAGTTGCGAAAGTTTGACCGATTCTTTAAAAAATTAAAAAAAGTTGTTTTGAGCTGATTTTTGTAATATGGGTCCCTTGAAATGTTAAAATATCACATAAAAATTCAGCTCAAAAATATTTTTTTTAATATTTAAAAAAATATCTTTGCGCCAACAAGTATACAAACTTGGTGTGCACAGGAGTCTGCCTATATATATATTGGTGGAACCATGAGAGTGTTGGGGGGCACCAGCCTATCTTAGAAAAAAGAAAATAAAACCACTAGTCTTTTTAGTGTAATTCCAGTTCGGCGTCCACCTTTTTGTAAAGTCTTAGGTAATATTTTACCAAAGTTTTAAATTTAGGAGAAAAATGTAAATACCGTAAAGATTAAAACAAAATACGAGACCTATACCCACTTGCTACCCTTTTCTCAAAACTCAAAATCAGGAGCTCCTACTCCCTCCTAACCTTTCAAAATATTTCAAAACTCACATTTTTCTCATCTCCCCTTTAGTCGTCTGCCCCTGCTTACCGCTAGCCACCTACCCCTTCTCACCGCAGTCGTATCTTCTCTCCTCTGTTGTCCTGTACCTCAGACGAAATATGGCTCACCTTCACTTGGTAATTTTTCATACTTCTGTGTCTCCAAATGTTAAAATATACTATTGTTTCATTATCTCACTTAGTATCAAAATAATATATTGTTAGATATACCAATAGCTACAACTTGTACTTTTAATTAGGGCTTTTATCAAGGTGATTTTTAATTAGGTCTTTATTAAGAATAAATCATATTTATTTATTGCTGCATATTTATTTTAGGGCTCTTATCGCGATAATTTTAAATGTTGAAACTATAGCTTTTTTTAATCAATTTTGGGCCTTTTTATTATTATAACTGGGATTTTTACTGCTCCATATTTATTTTATTTATTGCTAAAATTAGGGCTTTTATTTATTTTTTATTATTAACTAATTTATATTATTTATGGCATTATTTTAAGTTTCAATGTTAAGAAAAACTTTGTTATCATTTTTCAAACCAAAAAATCATTCACATACGCCTATATTAACGAATGATACTCATTCAATCCCCTCTGAGCCACCTTCTAAAATTCAAAGGGTTGAACCTATTGAAGAAAACAACATTTTGACTCGAGATCCTGAATTGCATCTACAAATATGACAACAAATCGTTGATGACCGGGATGAGATTCGAAAGAAATACCTAAAAATGTGACCTTGTCAACCCATACTTCAAGAATATCCACCCAACCAAGATGGAAAATAAATTTTGTAAGGACATATTTTATAAGTCTGATTTTACATTAGTGTATGTCGTATACCGCTTCAAACCGTCGATAAAAAGGTTCAAGTTTGAAGATACATGAAGACGGATCCGAATATCAAGATTCTTCAGCATTCAAGCCTCCGCGAGATTAATTTTGGTAAGGTTGTATTTTTGTCCCTTAATGGTTTATTTAAAAATGTTGGGATATTTTTCTAAAATATTTTCTAAGTGTTGAGGCATTACTTGTCGCCAATAAGAAATTTTTCTAAGTGCTGAGATGGAGATATTTATCGAAATGAAAAATTATTTTTTATGCACTGGTCGTCTGAGCGACATGCATATGCCGTTCAAGCGACATGGCTATGTCGTTCGAGCAATAGTGAGGTTTCGTTAGAGAGAATTTTCACCTCATTTGAGCGACGCGCCGCCTTAAGATTTTTATGAAGAGCGTGTTAAACGAGACTTTTTCCCAGAGGAGACCTGAGTTTTACAATTCTACGAAAACTGCAATCTGCAGATTTATTTACTCTTCTCCTTTTAGGGTTTAAAACCTTGTTTTCACCTCACAAAACATCTCAATCTTTTAGTGGATTATTTTGGAACCCAAGATACAATCTTGTTGAAATTTTCTCTTGTAGAGAAGGTAGATCTATGGATGATCTTGGTAGCTTTTGAGGGAGGTGTTGGCTGACTAGGTACCGCTTGAGGGAGGTGCTGGACTGACGAACGACTGCGATCATTGGCAGTACTTGTGGGTGTTCCTTGTCGTCTTGTGGATTCATTATGAGAGTCCATTGCTGATTTAGGTTGCGGCCTTGTGGGTATCTGCAGATATTCATTGTAGATTTCGCTTGTAATCTTGTAAGTTGTGATTTACAAATTATTAGTGAAATAAAAAGGTTTTTTCCATTCGGGGATTTTTTCTTAAAAATTAGTTTCCTTTGCATGCTTCCTAGTTTTATGATTTCAAATCACTTAGATGCATGATTTAAGGTTTAAATAAAATTTGGGATTAATTAATTTGGTTTGATTTGAGAACACTTTATTCTGATGCACGACACTCTCAAATTAGTTTCAAAGCCTTTTGAGTCGAGTTCATACCATCACACTTACAAATTAGAATCAGAGACTGTTGCACTAAGTTATTGTATTTGATCCAGATTTTCTTAAGTACGGCTTTTAGTGGTAATGATGATTTTAGATGTCAACTTTTTGAAAAAGTCTAATTTAAAAGCTCACATGAATTTCCATTTTAAATCTTCCGTTGAAAATGACTCTTATAGGTGTCTTGGTTATGAGGGAATTGGTTATACGATAAATGAGTGTTTCACCTATACAAGGAAAAAATTTAATAAACGGACATCTCATGTTTCTTCCCTCTGTGATAGTGATTCTGAAAAAGAAGTTTTTTTGCTAGAAAACGAGAGTTTTCCACCCTTGTGACTAGTGATGAGAGTGAGGAGGAAGAGGAGGAGGAAGAGTTGAGTGAGTTGCAAGTTGCCTACAATAATTTGTATGAGGAATCTGTAAAGATAAAGAAGGACCACTTTGTTCTTACCTTTGATTATGTATGGTGCGGATTCGTATTCTCATATATATAATGCTTAGGATTAACAAAGTCCAGGTTCAACTAAAGTTCTAATTCGAAATCTATCATTCTATACGGTAAATATACTAGGGTTCAGGGGATTGTAACCCGACCTATTTTTCCTTATTCATAGTTAATTCATTCAGTAGATTTATTTCTTTGCACTTAGTTTAGTTAGTAGTTAATTTTCATTCAGTTAGAGTTAATAGCTTGTCTATTCTCCTTAATCACCTTTTCTATTTCTTTTCGAGAGTTAATTTTTAGGTTAGTCACCTCTTCCGTGTCGATACGATTCATCATCCTAGTTCCCTATGGAGACGATCCCTACTTAGTGGGTTTATTACTAACGTGACAGGCTTTCACTTGAGCGTATATCAGCATGCACACTAGATACAGATTTATGGTCGCGTCACTTGGTTAGGAAGCTGATCAAGTTTGGCACCCTCCCATACCATAGAGTTGCTACTGCCATATTGTCCCGATCAAAGTTATTGAAAAGGGATACTTAGAGTTTAGCCTTGGTAAGTTTTCACATTTACAGTTGTTCGAATATTTTTCATATCTTCCTTAATTTATACTGACTTGGCTTTTTTTTGTAGTTCCTGGTTGATTTCAAGGACGATTAGCTACGTTCTTCTTCGGGAGAAGTAGGGGAGGCCTTTGAAGGTCCTTGAAAATCTATGATGGATTCTCAACAAGCTTTGGAGATAGAGAAAAAGGCTTTGGAGGAGAAGATTAAGACTGCCAAAGAAGCTCAACAAAAGGCTGAGGAAACTCTGACTATGGCTTCTTTGGCCTCTGCTCAAGCTGAGCGCGGGGCAAAGGCTACTGAAGAGAAGGTGGTTAAGTTAAATGCTGACCTTACTACTGAGAAGGCTAGAAGGAAGAAAACCAGAGAAGATTCCTTCAACATGGGTTGGGATAAATCCATATCTTCCACTTCTGCTCAAATTGCTTATGCTAAGAAGAAATTCTATAAGGAAGGGTGGTCGGCAGCTTTATAGGAGGTTGGTACTGCTGAGGATTCTGAGGATTTTCTTAGGCACGATCCTGGATCTCCCTCTAACCTTGATGACGAAATTGAGGATGATGCTAGTTCAGGGGAATCCTCTTTGTCTATTAACTCTACTGCCCCTTCTACCGACCAAGAAAACACTTCAGTTATCCCTTCTTCCGAGTAAGAGATCCATGATATGGAGAAGGATAAGAAGAAGGTGTATATTTGCTCGGCTTCTAATCTTTATACCTTTTTTTTTCTTTCTTTTTGTTTCCACTCTAATGTACTTGTAACATTCCTAATTAAATAATGAAAGAACTTTTCTTTCAATTAACATATCGTTTATTGTTGCTCGGCTATTGTTTTATTTTCCTTTTATTGTTGATTAATTGCTGCTTTATCTTTCTAGTTCATGGCCAAGATGGAACTAATTGCCTCCACTGACTCCGACCTGCTCAAATGCTATAATAATTTGTTCAAAGTTGGTCACTTGGACTTGACTGATGAAGAATTAATAGAATAGCTCGGCATAGACACTTCTGATCAGGTAAGGGACGTATACACGTATCTCAAGTTTCTTCTTGATCGAGTTGTAACTGGTAGAAAAGAAAATGCGTTTAATGTGTTGATGTCGTTGTTGCAACTCATTTTCCATCAAAATTCCCTATAACCTACAAATAAACTCAAAATATGCATAGTGGTAAGTAAGGGAGTATTAATCCAACTCTAAGGATGAAGCGCAAAATATATGAAGACATGTGTAATTCATTTGCACATTATTATTTTTTATGATTTTTCTATTTTTTGCTTTCTCTATTTTTTATGGATTTTTCAAGGGATTATTAATTAACTAACTATACTAATTTTTAAAGTACTAACTCTAATAAGAGAAAAATGAGATAAACAAAATTGTGCTAAAAAGCGAACTAACTAAATTGAACTCGTGAGGGCTTCAAATTTCATCCCATGAATGGGAGATTAGCCCTAATTAATCACCATCCAAATATAAAAGTAAACAATAAGAGCATGTTGAGGATTAAATCAAGAGAAATTAAAAAGGAATAGATCAAACCGATTTGTACTTGAATTGGAGTAACTCTTCAATTATACACCAAAATTCTCTCAATTACAATCCCTCAAAAATACAAAAATAAAAACTAATAACAATTGTTGACACCAAAATTAGTATGCTGATGTGGACGAATAATAAGAAGACACGTGTCAATCTACGTGGCACGATAGTAACGAGGAAGATTGTTTCCCCGACCAACATACTCACTCCGAGGAACACCAACCCTCCGAGGAACTCTTATCCTTCGAAGAACTCCAATGCTCCGAGGAACTTTTGGACGACGAGCAACTAAGGCGGTTCGAGCTGCACCTCGACCACAGCATTAATTGCCAGATAATCAACAGTTCAACTATTCATTGAATGCTTATCATCTTGTCACGCACGTTTGAAGAACATTAAATGAATTACCCTTTCATATGTGTATCATTTAATGTAACACCCTTTCATGTACAGCCTAAGGGCTATAAATACCTTGTATCACCCTCATTCAAAGGGACGGGAATTTCTGGATAGCACTTGTAATCGAGAATTCCCAAACACTCAGCAATAACATAACAGTGGACGTAGGCCATTCATATAAGGCTGAACCACTTTAAAATCTTTGTCTCATTTTATTTATCTGTGATTGAATAATTAGAGCTATCTAATTTTTTACATCAACAGATTGGCGCCGTCTGTGGGAACCGATTGTTATTATCGTTTTTCACCAAAAATCATTCATCATCAATGGCGGATAATCCAGAATCTAGCAATCGAAACGCTGGAAATGCTGGAAATCCTCCAAATCCCTCTGCACCTCCAGATCTGGCCGGAATTATGACGAATCTGTCTCAAGGACAAACCGCCATGCAAGACACAATGAGGCAACTTATACAAACCCTTCATGGCGATGCACCTGCACGTTCAGGACAGCGAAGTGGTCAGAGGCAAACTTATTTACTTTCTTCACTATCTAGACGTACTGAGTCATATCGTAATGAGGAATCTGATGATTTCTCTTATCAACCTGGGCGAACTTCATCAATAAGGGCTACAGATACTGATCAACGTATCACTCTCTCTCCAGAAAGACCCAGTGCCTTAGAAAGACTGAGTAGGTGTCTCCTTTCAGTCGATTAGGCCCTAGGAGGAATATGAGTCCACCTAAGACCATGTCGAGGAGTTTTCGACAACCATCTGATCTCATAGAAGGATCGGCACAATCACGACCAGTTGCTCGTCAAGATAAATCTCAAGAGGCTACTTCATAACGATCCATTGCTCGAACCAATAGGCCTGAGGAAGGAAATAAAGCGTGGAAAGGGTCCCTTCAGCGATTGGAGGATAGATTGGAAGAAATGGCTAGGGCGAAGAATCCCCTACAACGAACTTTTGTTCAAGGGACACCTTTTGTCCAGGCCATTGTGAATTTTCCTACACCGTTAAAGTTTAAAGCACCAGTAGTGACCCCTAAATATGATGGAAAGACAGATCATGTCCTTCATATAGAGCAATATCAAGCTGCCGCCGATATCTATGCTGTCCCCGACGAGATGAGATGCAAAGCGTTCTCAGGAACTCTTACTGGAGCTGCCCAGATATGGTATAACAATCTTCCTCGGGGAAAGATTTCAACTTTCTTTCAGTTGGCTGAGTTGTTCATCGGCAATTTCTATTTTGGAGCAAAGCCAGTAAAACGAGTAGCACACTTGCTAAGTGTTAGACAAAAATCTGGTGAGAGTATTAGAGATTACATAACCCGTTTCAATAACGAGAAGCTGGAAGTTATAGATTACGAGGAGAAGACAGCAATGACCGCCTTGATGAGTGGGTTGTTGCCTAATAAATTGTATTACACCTTGGAGAAAGATCCACCTAAAACTATGTCAGAGTTGATGGCAAAAGCGGCCAAAATCATGAATGCCGAGGAAGCTATGGCTGCAAACAAGAGTATAGATAAAGACACCAAGGTGGACGTCGACAAGTCTAAAAATAAAGAGCATAAGAGCAATGGTGGCGACAAGCGTTCCAGAAATAATAAGTCATCATGGGAAGTCCTGAAGAAATTCGATAATTACACTCCCTTGAAAATGGGTATTAATCATGTCTTGGAAGAAATCAAGAATAACGAGGAAGTAAAGTGGCCAAAGAAACTGAGGTCAGATCCTGATGCGAGGAACAGGGACAAATATTGCGAGTTCCACAAAGATCATGGCCATATGACTAAAAATTGCATAGCTCTTCAGAACGAGATTGAAACACTCATCCGAAGAGGAAAGATAGCAAAATATGTTGATCGGGGAGGTGAAAGAAAAAAAAACGACTGGGCTAGAGAGAGGTCTAGATCTCCTCGTCGAGCAGAGGAGAAAAAGAAGAGAAACCATGAAGATGATCCAGATGATGACCCCGACCTTCCCAAGAAACCAAGGCAGCCAGAACGAGAGGTATTTTCTATACGTTTTGGGTCATTTGATTGTAATGTCATTACAGGAGGAGATGCAGGAGGAGGAGACCTTACTGCAGAAAGAAAGGCTTACCTCGGAGAGGCCCAAGCTTGCTCATACATTCAGCGAATAAATTTGGCGAAGGAAGATCGCCCGAGGAAAGTAAACAAAGATAAACTCGTCATTGGATTTTTGAAAAACGACCTGGCAGGTGTTCTTTATCCTCACGACGATCCTTTGGTGATAAAAATGAGGATGAAAGAGGTAGTAATTTCAAGGGTTCTGGTAGATAATGGTAGTTCGGCAGACATCATGTACTACTCTTGTTTTGATAGCTTAAATTTGAAATTATCTCAATTGGAACCTTATCATAGACCCCTTCTGGGTTTTGCTGGCGAGAAAGTTTTTCCACTTGGAACGATCAAGTTGGATATATTCATTGGAACTTGGCCTGCTTGTCGAACGGAGAGAATACGCTTCTTTGTGATGGATAAGAATGTGTAGTCAGCCTACAACATCATCATGGGAAGAGTTGGTTTAAAGAAGTTCGAAGCAGTTCCATCTACAGTACATCAGTGCTTAAAATTCCCAACAAATTTCGGAGTTGGAGTTGTGAAAGGTGACCAAAAAGTAGCTCGGGAATGCTATTATTCATATGCCAAACAAGAAGAGTTTGAAGAATCAAAGAAAAAGACTACTACTTACCAAGTAGAGCAAGGTACAGAAATTGAAACGCTTGATCCCAGAGATGAATCCCAACTTGTAAAAGGACAGGTGGTGGAATCTACAGAAAATGTTATTCTGGACGACGAGCACCCTGAACGAATAACCCAGATAGGTTCGTCGTTGGATGCTTCGATAAAACAGGAGTTAATAACTTTCTTGAAAAATAGGAAGAAAACTTTCGCGTGGAGTCATGAAGACATGCCAGGAATAGATCCAAACTTCTTATGTCACGAGCTCAATGTGAATAAGGAAATCAAACCTGTAAAGCAAAGGAGAAGAGTATTCAATCCCGAGAAAAATTAAGTTATACAAGAGGAGGTCGAGAAACTCCAGAAAGCCCAATTCATTAAAGATGTGAAGTATCCGGACTGGTTGGCAAATGTAGTGATGGTGAAGAAGAAAAATAATAAATGGAGAATGTGTGTTGATTTCACTGATCTCAATAAGGCATGCCCAAAGGATCACTTTCCATTACCCAGAATTGATCAACTAGTGGATGCTACCTCGGGACACGAGCTGCTCAGCTTCATGGATGCTTACTCTGGCTACAACCAGATCAAAATGAAACCTGAAGACATGGAAAGTACTTCTTCTATCACCCCTAGGGGAACTTATTGTTATAATGTTATGCCTTTTGGTTTGAAAAATGCAGGAGCGACATACCTGCGGCTGATGAACAAGGTTTTTACCGAACAAATCAGTTGTAATATGGAAGTCTATGTCGACGACATGCTGACAAAAAGCAAGAAAGCTGTTGATCATCTAGTTGATTTAAGCCAGACTTTTGATCAACTGGATAAATATCAAATGAAGCTCAATCCGACGAAGTGCACATTTGGAGTGCGCGAAGGAATGTTCCTCGGATACATCGTCAACCAATGAGGCATTGAGGCGAATCCAGAAAAGATCAAAGCTTTTTTAGGGCTGCGATCTCCAACGACGAAGAAAGAAGTACAGAGTCTTACAGGACGAGTTGCAGCGCTCAACAGATTTGTATCCCGAGCAACTGATAGATGCTTACCATTCTTCAAAACACTTCGAAAAACTTTCGAGTGGAATGAAGAATGTGAAAAAGCCTTTCAAGATTTGAAGAAATACTTGGGAGCACCTCCACTGTTGTCCAGGCCAGTAATGGGAGAAAAGTTGTACTTATACCTGGCAGTATCGGAGAATGCGGTCAGCTCGGCATTGATCAGATTGGAGAATGGAATCCAAAAGCCAAATTATTACACAAGTAAGGCTTTCCAAGGTGCAGAGACCAGGTACCCAAAGCTAGAAAAATTGGCATTGGCGTTAATTGAAGCAAGTAGAAGAATGAGGCCATATTTCCAGGCCCATACCATCATCGTGTATACCGACATGCCACTAAGACAAGCCCTTCATAAGCTAGAGAAATCGGGGAGACTGATGTACTGGGCAATAGAGCTTGGTGAATATGATATTGTGTATGAACCCAGATCGTCATTAAAAGAGCAAGATGTTGCAGATTTTATAGCAGAGTTTACGTACCCTGATACTCCCGAGGAACAAAAGATACTCGCGGACCAGCCTGTGGATGTTACAGGACCAACAGACATAAGTCGAGACCAACTCCGGTTGGTAAAAGGACTTGTGGATGTAGAAAGATCATCGAATTCAAACCCAGACCAACTCCGGTTGGTAAAAGGGCGAGAAGAGATGGTCGACGAAGAGCGAAAAATATCAGAGGAAGTTGAAAGGAAACAGTACATATTTCACCGAGGAACTTTGTCAGATAAGAAATTTGAAGACGAGATACCTACGTGGAGATTATACGTAGATGGGTCATCTTTCACAACAAGTTGTGGAGCAGGAATTGTTTTGAAAACCCCAGACGAGATTGACATGGAATATGCCCTGCGATTTCAATTCAAAGCCTCTAATAATGAGGCTGAGTATGAGGCCATGATAGCAGGTCTTAATTTAGCAAAGATTATGGAAGCACAACAACTAATGGTATTCAGTGATTCTCAGTTAATTGTGAATCAGATGTTGGGAATATATGCAGTTAAAGGAGAGTTAATGGCCAAGTATTATACCAAGGTGATGGAGTTGCTGGCAGAATTTGATGCCATTCAGTTGATCAGAATACCAAGAATAGAAAATGCACAAGCAGACGCATTGGCCCGACTAGCATCAGCTACTCGTACCGAGCTGCGAAGAACGATACCAATTGAAATATTAGAAAGTCGGAGCATAGATGAAGACCTGACGATGAATATTATTACCCTTGATTTAGGGTCATCTTGGATGGATCCCATCAGGCCATATATTGAGGATGGAGAATTACCAGATGACAAACTCGCTGCCAAGAAATTGAAGTATAAAGTTGCTCGGTATGTACTAACTAATGGTGTTTTATATAGACGAGGAATTATGGCAGGACTACAAAGATGTGTACATCCTTCCGAGGTGAAAGAGTTAATTGAAGAGATACATGAAGGGTCCTGTGGAGCTCATGTAGCAGGTCAGACACTTTTGCAAAGAGTGATGACGCAAGGGTACTACTGGCCGACGATGAGGGCTGATTGTATAGCTTATGCCAAGAAATGTGATAAGTGTCAACGCTTTTCCTCCATCCGACGAACTCCACAAGCATTGTTGACACCTATAACTTCCCCTTGGCCATTCGCCATGGGGGGAATTGATTTGGTTGGACCATTGCCAACGACCCGAGGAAGATTCAAGTACCTCGTTGTTGCAGTGGATTATTTTACCAAGTGGGTAGAAGCTGAGCCGCTTATTGATATGACATACGAGAAAGTATACCAATTTGTCTGGAAGAATATCATCTGTCGATATGGTCTCCCTCATGCCTTCATCACAGACCATGGAACACAATTCGACAACGAGGAGTTTGCTGCCTATTGTCAACAATCAAATATCCTGAAGACCCATTCAGCACCAGGTCATCCTCAAAGCAATGGGCAGACTGAGGTGACGAACAGAACACTACTAAATGGTTTGAAGAAGAGTCTAAGTGAAGCTAAAGCTAATTGGATTAACGAGCTACAGTCAGTCTTGTGGGCTTATCGAATAACTCCCCGAGCAGCAACGGGCGAATCCCCATATATGCTAGCATTTGGAAGTGAGGCAGTAATACCTGCCGAGTTGGGTCTTCCAACACACAGAGTGCTGAATTTCCATTCCCCAGTCAGCGACTTAATGAGAAGACTGGATTTGGATATGCTCGAGGAGGTTAGAGAAGAGGCGGCCATTAGGAATGCTACTTACCAACAACGTACAGCTCTGTTCTACAGCAAGAGGGTGAAGAAATGCGACTTAAAAGAAGGGGATTATGTGCTAAAGAAGGTCATTCAGAAGCACAATAAGCTGGAAGCAAACTGGCATGGACCTTACCGAGTTACAGAAGTTGTTCGACCAGGAACTTACAGAATAGCAACTCTAGAAGGAGAGGAATTTAAGAATGCATGGAATGCTGAACACCTACGCAAGTATTATCAGTAATGTAAAATGTAAAGCAGTTCCTTCATTATGAATAAAACGATGATGTTTCACCATCTTCTTCCTTTTATTACAAGTTTTTCGGGGAATACTGGTGTGATACACTACACTGATAGTTCGAGCGTGATCAACTTCGGTTGGTAAAATAGCGAGAACAAATTATACTCCTTTGGTTAGGAGGCGTACACTTGCGTGATCAACTTCGGTTGGTAAAAGAGCTTGTGGACAAGATAGTTCGAAAGAACCTGATAGTTCGAGCGTGATCAACTTTGGTTGGTAAAATAGCGAGAACAAATTATACTCCTTTGGTTAGGAGGCGTACACTTGCGTGATCAACTTCGGTTGGTAAAATAGCGAGAACAAATTATACTCCTTTGGTTAAGAGGCGTACACTTGTGTGATCAACTTCGGTTGGTAAAAGAGCTTGTGGACAAGGTAGTTCGAAAGAACCTGATAGTTCGAGCGTGATCAACTTCGATTGGTAAAATAGCGAGAACAAATTATACTCCTTTGGTTAGGAGGCGTACACTTGCGTGATCAACTTCGGTTGGTAAAAGAGCTTGTGGACAAGATAGTTCGAAAGAACCTAACAGTTTGAACCCACGACCAACTTTGGTTGGTAAAAGGGCAAGAACAACATTCTTAAAATGCCATTCTAGGTTGATTAAGAAACGAATATGCTCTCAAATGCCAATTTATGTTGGTCGGGAGGCAAGATCATTGCAGAAAAATACAATAAGTTCTTTGAAGAACAAAATATTCCAAAATGAACCAAATATAATTGGTCGGGGATAAAAACCCACTAATTGTAGTTGGTCGACGAGGATAATTTATCGACCTTGGTTGGTCGAACACATTTTAAAGACAAAAAGTTACCAAGTATGGTTGGTCGGAGATAAAAACCCACTAATCATAATTGGTCGACAAGCATAATTTAACAACCTTGGTTGTTTAGAAAAATTTTAAAGCAGTTATTTACTCATTACTTTATTATTAAGTGATCGAGCAACATTTCTGATACTTTATTTTGGTCGATGAACCATACAATATTGTTATGCAAGCACAAATATAAAGTGTTTAACAGGCACAAGATAATAGCGATACAGATTTGTAAACAGAAAATGAAAGTCTTTCATTAAAATTCAAAATAAATTACAAGTTACATATGTGTGCTAACTATTACATTGAAAATCCTATTCTATTGGTTTTTTCCCTTCAGCCTTCGATACAGGTTCCTCGCCAGCAGGAGGATCATTTAATGTCTGAGGAGAATTGATAAAATTCAAGTCCTTCAACATTCTGACATTCATTACTGAAGGAGTATCCAAGAGATGCTCGGGACGAGATACTTCAATTTGAGAATGAAGGTTATAGTCACCAAGATATTTTGAAATTAAGCTCCGAGGAATGGAACGAGCTGGGATCCATTCCATGTCCAATTGATAGGGTGGTACAGGCAAGTCTAGTAGCCCCGGAGTATGATAATCCCACAGGTAGTGCCCCTGTTCGAGCTTCAGCACACCCAGGGCGTTCAACCATCCCTGTTTATAACCTTCATTATTGGCATTTTCAATGCGAGCATCCAAGTGATAAAGGGCCTCATTATAGCCTGCATTCCAGAATTCGCGAGGTTGTTTATGGAATTGGAAAGTTAATCTTTCTAACTGCTCATGAAGGTTCTTGGCAAAAACATCCTTATTATTCAAAGCAGACTTCGTCGCAGTAAGTTGATCTTCCAAAGTCAGGATTTTCTTGGACATTTCAGACAAAGCCCGATCTTTTGTGTTCAACTGGTACGCTTGAGTTTCCAATGTTGATAGAGTACGAGCTTCTTCAATACTATGAGGAGTTCTTGATCGATCCCGAGCAGCTGGAGTGCTTCGTTCCTCGTTAACATCCTGAGCAGCTCTTCCTCGCCCACGAGAACCTCTTCCTCATCCCCGAATAGTAGCAGAAATACCAGACCTTCTTAAAGTATCCAATTCTTGCCTTAGTTTGGCATTCTCAACCTCTAGGAATGAGAACCCTTCGTCGGAGACTGGTACCAAGGCAGTGGAAGATGAAGCTGCAGACTTATATTGTGCTAACTCTTTCTATAAATTGTTGTTCTCTTGTTCCAGCAGCTCGACGATCTGTCTGCAGGCCTCAACTTCACCTTTTAGGGTCCTCTCCCTGACATCGTACCCAGCAATGATCTTTTTGTGGCCTGTCTCGGAAGAAAGCTGTTGATACCTATCCTCATACCCCTCATGCAACAGGGCATTCGATTCATTGTGCTGATTCTGAAGATCCTCTAAAGAACAATGAAGCTCCTCGATCAAGTCATAGTAGGCCACGTTGTTGGCCACAGCTCGGTCAAGTAAATCCTTCAGGTACTGATAAGCCTCAATTGCTTGTTCTGAAGCATCATGGCCAAGGATGTCAGCAATTTCTAATACTCTCAAATCTGTGTGACCAGCCTTATAATATTCACGGCATTGCTGCATCAGCTTTGTATCATGGGCAGATATCAGTTCCATTCTAGCCATAAACTAATAAAGAGGAGAAGGCAAGAGTTAATAAATAAAAATAGACAAAGCATCAACAATGTAGAGGAACAAAAAGATGTGATTTTATTACATCATCAACAAGATTACATCGTTTGGAATACAGAGGATAAGTAAAAGAAAAACAGAAAGAGAGTACCGAACAACTTCACACCTTTTCCTTATCTCCCAAGACTTTCTCGGGAGGCTGGGACGAGGAGCTTGGTTGCTCGGTAGGAACAATAATCTGATTAGTAGAAGCTGGGACTTGTTCTGGAGGAGCAGGCAAGGATAAAATCTCCTCGGTGGCCGTCTGGTTGGGTTGTGAAACAAGGACCTGATCACCCACAGTCATTGAGGATTCTTCAGATGCAGCTTCGTCTTCATCCTCATCTTGAATAACTGTAGGAGGAACAGGGAGATGTTGTTGAAATAGCTCGGAGTCCTCGCTCACCGTCAATTCCTGTAAGGCAGCAACCCAACCATCATGGAAGTATTTCACACTTCCATACTTCACTTGGGTCATCATCGCTGCTACCCCCCTGTCCCATCCTTTGTCCCAACCAGTTCGGAAGGACTTCTTCACAGCTGTTTTTCTCTTCATTTTTTTCGAAGAGAGCTTCTCGGACATAAGATTCTCGGTGGCCTTCAATTTGGTCTCCACCTCCTCCTTCTGACGATTTACTTCTCGCAGGAGGGTCAGCTCTTGTTCAGCTGATTTCAATTTATTCTCAAGCTCCCCAAAGCCTGAAAGTTTCTTGGCATAGTCTTTATTCTCTCTCTCCAAGTCCTTCACCTTATTACCCAGTTGTACCTTCTCTGCATCAGACGCAGCCAACTTCTTCTCCCATTCAATTTTATCCTCGTCATACTTCTGACGGGATTCACTCACAGATTTGATAGCTTTCTCCAGTGCTCCTTCCACAGTGGACGAGGAGCAAGAAGCTTTGATCGCTTCATCCTTTTTAAGAATTATATTGAAACAGCTCGTCAACTGTAATCAGAAAAGGGAAACGACATCAGAAACAAATATGGGAAATAACAAAGGAAAATATGAAAAACTCAGAGTAGAGATACTTACTGAAGCAAGATGACGAGCAGCCAGAGAAGTAACCATATCCCGAGTAAGGTCTTCTTCAGTACCTTGCACCTCGGGAATGGGTGAAAACTTTGCCAAGCTCATCGTAGAGCTCGGAGGAACAATGATTGGAACACCATCTCCACCAGCTGGGAGCTGGGGAATGGCTCCAGAAATACTGACCGAGGAGGATTTCCTCAGTCTCCTCGGTGCCTTTTCAACAACCTCAACCAAAGAAGAACTTTTGGTTGGTGAGATAGTGATTACTTCAACAGGTGCATCCTTCTGCACATGAGCCACTGGGGGCTTCTCGACAGCCTTCTGAGAAGCAACAGGAGGGGTGGCATCTTTATTCTTTCTCCCTTTTTGGACATCAACCTTATTTTTCTTCCCATCTCCAGCAGAGGAAGTCTCCTCGAAGAGAGCGGGAACTATTCTCTTGCCCATTTTTTGGCTCAAAGGAATATGAGATTCTGGATCAGAGTCTTCAGGAATTTGCACTGGATCACTGATGCTGACCACAGGACGAGCAGTAAAGGACGACGTATAGCTCCTATACTGCAACAAGTATGAAGCAGACCTGATGTGCTCGTCTGCAACTTTCTGATGCAAACTCCAGATATGTTTCAATTGTCTTATATTAACTTCTGATTCTTTGGGAGTTTTTTCTTGCTGTCAACTGCAAACAAAAATAAACTGAAATGTCAATCATGCATTTATTCAAACATGATGAAATCATAATTTCAAAAATAAAATAAAATGAAAATAACCTATCCCATTGCCATATGGGGGGCATTTGGGACCTTCATACACGTCGTCTCCGACTGAAGGAGCATGTTGCCAATTTTTGAAAACTAATCCATATTCAAAATAATCCCTATTAGCATCAGGGAGATTGACTACTAAAGCCCTATTCAAAAATCTGGTTTTTAAATAATAAACATCATCTAAAACAGCCCATCTATAGCAATACATAATCTCAGGAATTCCTATACGAGTTCCATGAGTTTGATTTAACTTATGCACCCCATTAACTATTCTCCATGTATTGGGGGCTACTTTTGCAGGAACAACATCGAAATGTTGACAGAATTTTAAGCATAAAGGGTTAGGTGAAAAAGAAAATCCACACTCAGCAATAAAGAGGCTGGGGAACCAATGTCCCTCAGCCAAACGAAAATAGTCAAAGGGCTCAGGAAGATTCTCCAAAGTTACCCAAGACGGAATGGAATAATCAGAACGGAATTTTTCAATAGATTCAATAATATAAACCATGGTGAATAAAAGGAGAAAGAAGAAGATCTTACAGGAAGAATGGAGATCTGTTGACAACGAACGAAAACAAGGATGAACGCACAAGAGAAAGGAAAGCTATGGAGAATTCGAAAGCAAGAAAATTGGAAAAGGTAGAGGACGGTATGATTGCTTGGGAAGTTTAAATACCTTGCCTTGGGAAACGGCGAAAGAAATGATTACAAAAAAGAAATATTACGCTACCGGCGGCTAAAAGGACAAAAAGGGCACGAAGATCGAAGCGCCTATAAAAATGCAAAAAGGCAGATTCTGCGAATTTGGAAGGAAATTTAAATACGAAGAAAAGGCTTCTAAAACCCAAGAAGGTCATTTAATATCGCCATATACCGAGAAAGAATGTTCCATACTCCTCAAAGTTCGAAATATGAAACATTGGGGGCTTCTGTTGACACCAAAATTAGTATGCTGATGTGGACGAATAATAAGAAGACACGTGTCAATCTACGTGGCACGATAGTAACGAGGAAGATTGTTTCCCCGACCAACATACTCACTCCGAGGAACACCAACCCTCCGAGGAACTCTTATCCTTCGAAGAACTCCAATGCTCCGAGGAACTTTTGGACGACGAGCAACTAAGGCGGTTCGAGCTGCACCTCGACCACAGCATTAATTGCCAGATAATCAACAGTTCAACTATTCATTGAATGCTTATCATCTTGTCACGCACGTTTGAAGAACATTAAATGAATTACCCTTTCATATGTGTATCATTTAATGTAACACCCTTTCATGTACAGCCTAAGGGCTATAAATACCTTGTATCACCCTCATTCAAAGGGACGGGAATTTCTGGATAGCACTTGTAATCGAGAATTCCCAAACACTCAGCAATAACATAACAGTGGACGTAGGCCATTCATATAAGGCTGAACCACTTTAAAATCTTTGTCTCATTTTATTTATCTGTGATTGAATAATTAGAGCTATCTAATTTTTTACATCAACAACAATATTCAATGGATGAATGTATAATGGACTCTTAAATAATAAGAGAGATTTGCTAAAAATGCAAATCCTCAAATTATAAAATTGTACATTAGAACTCATCCAATGAAATAAATTCTACATCATCACTTTATGTTGAGATATTTGCTAAAAATTGACTCACCATAGAGGAATGGATTAGAATTTACTTCCCAAGGGATGAATTCAACCACATTACTCTATTTTGAGATAGTTGCTAAAAATGAAAAAATTCACCATAGAGGGATGGAGTAGAATTCATCCTAGAGATAAATTTTACCATACACCTTTATATTGAGATATTTGCTAAAAATACAAATACTCTTTATAAAGGAGTGGAGAGAAATTTATCACACAAAGTTTAAAAACTAAATTGGAGATCCTCCTTCAATGGCACCAAGTCTTCAATTTATATGATGCACATGAAGCTAGGGGTAAATTGGGCATGGTAATTATTTATGAGGTGTGAAGGGTTATTTTTTAGAATTATGCACTAGTGTACATATGGGAGAGGTGGTAAGGGTATTTTGGGTATTAGATATTGGACATTTTAAACATGTGACTTCTTTCTTCGGATTGGTTTTATGCAGTTGGACAAAAACGATTTTGATTTTGTGGGGAAATGGGTTTCGAACGAAATTGAATTTCGAGTTTGGAATCGAGTATTGTTGGGTTCAGAGTTGATCGAAACGGGTTGGAGGTATAAGGGTGCCCGAGGGTTTCGGGTTAGGTGGTTCTCGAATGTGGAATAAGATCCGAGTTCGTGGGTTTGAGAAGGGCTGAGGAGCTCGGGTTGAGAAATCCCATGGAGATTGGATGAACTCGGGTTGTGGCAGGTAGGTGGCGGATTGGTTTGTCGGTGGGTCTGAAGGGTATTAGGTTTTGGGTTCCATTTTCGACGGTTTAAGGAAAAATTGGTAGCCGATTTATGTTGTCAAATTTAGCTCGACGAAGCAGTGGTGTTGGAACTGGGTCTCGGTTCCGGGTTGGACAGGTTGGTCAGAGGTGGGTTTGGTTTTGGATGGTGATGGTGGTTATGGGGGATGAGATAGGAGAGGTGTGTTAATGGAGGAGAGAGAGAGAGAGGGGAAGGATGGGCGAGAGGAAGAAAATGAAGTGGGGGATAGTCGTGTGAGGGTGAATGGTATGTGGTGTATGTTAGTGGAGTGTTAGGTGTATTGGAGTTATTTGGGTGTGTATGTTTGTTTGTTTAATTTGTGACCCTAAAAAATAAACTAAGACACAAAATAAAAAATAATAATAATAATAAATTTAAAAACATGTAAGATAAAAAATGAATAAATAAAACTAAACTAAACTAAAAATAAGAAGTCACTAAAATAAAAAAATAAAACTACACACAATAAAAACTCACATATATACAACTATGAACAAATAAATAAACACAACTCAAATAAAAACATAAAAATAAAAGTAATAAAATAAACTAACTAAAAATAAATAAAGGAAAATATAACAACTATTACTCGACGCGCAATAATAAAATATAAAAAATTTGCTAAAAATATATACATGACTCAAAACAAAATATAACATATAAAATAAATAAAAATGACACAAATAAAAATCTAAAATAAATAAAAGGAGACAAACCAAACACACACTGGTTCGGGGTAGGTTTAGGGTCGTTCTGGGATAGGCTAGGATTATGGGAGAGGTCATTTAGTCATTTCTTATTGCAATTTGCCTCGACATAACACTTTTAAAATCACAAACGTAAACAATCTTGCACGGTAGACAATTATGCGCATAAGACCCAATTTTGTTCAGAATTAGCAATTAAAATACGTCTATTTAGGGTATAAAATATACACTTTTGGGTGCTTATCAGTAACCAATAACGTTCCATACTATGAGATGATTGAAGATTTGCAAGTAGGTCATAATAAGAGAAAAACGTTATTTCACGCTAGCTATGAGGTCAAATATAAAGCCTTAAGCTAAGAACGGGGGTTTGATGATAAACTTGAAAAATATGCCTTTGCCTACAGAAAAAATGAGTTCTTGATGAACAGAGAGGTAGATGAAAACCGAGAAATTGCCAAGCTCTTAGAAAAAGAGAATAACAGACTCCGGGATGAGCTTGATACTTTAAAGCAATCTTCTGCTACTGATGTTGTTAAAGGTACTTCTTTTTTAGAGCAGGAGACTGCTAAGATTATGGAGGAGCTTGAGACTCGAAAGAAATCCAACCCTAGACAATCCTCTAAACAACCAAGAACGAGCCGACCAACTGTTGAGGAGACCAGGACTAAGAAGACCTTAGCCGACCAAGATACTCAGTTGAAAGCTAAAAGTCTGGTTATTTTTAATTTGTCTTCACAACTGAAAGCTAAAGACAAGACTCTTGCTGAACAATCTTCCCAATTAAAGGCAAAAGATGATGTAATAAAGAGACTTCAGCATCATATTGAGAAATTGACTTTTCAGTTTCACAAGCAACCTCAAGAAGTATGGATGGAAGGCTACAATGAGGCTCTTGGCCATGTTGATGATCATCTTGCCCAGAGTCGTGATGAAAGGTACAGGTGGGGATGGACCAATCATCTAATTATGTTGAAGCGTGATCGAGACAGCAAACTTTGGTATTGGAATGAACTGGGTCTACTAAATTGTGACAATTCTCCATTCAAACTCGATAAATAATGGATCCCACTTGATGCCATTTCTCAGTGTTTAATCACTAAATACTTAGGGGATTATGATCTTTATGATGTTCATGAAATAATTCGTCCTTCACATCAGATTAACGTCCCAAGCAGCAGTAATAGAAGAATGTTGGAAGATTTCAACTTTATCAATTCTCCCTATACAATGGATGATCCTCCTACTGGGATGGAGAGAGTGAAACCGACTTCCAAAGCTGAAGGGAAGTGTCCAGCTGAATAATTTTCCTATTTTTCATTCATTTGAATGTAATACAGTTTATATGAATGAAATATGTTTGTTCTTAGTAATTTATAATTATTTCAATCAGTCAGTTAACTTGTGATTTTAATGCCATTGGTTATGCTAATACACTTAGATATATTAATCCAAATTTAGTATTAGTTACCAGTGGTAATGCCATTGATTATATTAATGCACTATATTAATCCAAATTTAGCATTAGTTATCAGTGGTGACCAAGTGTATGAGGAATGTATGTGTATATTCTAATATCTAGGAATTTTTACACGTCTTCCCGTATTTAAGTTAGTCGGGTAAAACTTGTTTATAACTTTTTTAGTTTTATACAAAGTTTTACAATTCTTGTTCTTGATTTGTTTATACAAAATCATACATGAAGTAAACAACCTCTTGTTCGTGATTTTGTTTTTATGAAGTTATACATGAAATAAAGTGATGTTGCCAACCAAGTGCTGAGGATTATAATCCTATTTTGAATTGGTCGATTTTTATTATTGTCGACCAAGTACTAAGGATTGTAATCTTGTTTTGACTTTGTCAGAGGTGAAGATCAAAAGTTATCTGTGTTCTGGGGAATGTATATCACTGTACTCTGAAAAAAAATTAATGAAACGGAAATCAACATTTTATTGATACTTAAATAAAAGCAAAAGAAATACAATAATGGCAATTCTTCGAGTGACTGGTAATACTTTTGGAGATATTCGGCATTCTAAGGATTTTTTAATTCTTCACCATCCAAAGTCTCTATCCGATAGGTTCCTGGTAGGATGACAGCTGATATACGATATGGGCCATACCAATTGGCTTCAAGTTTTTTACTATTCTTGATAACTTTCTTAAGAACATAATCGCCCCCTTGAGGTTAGTCGGCTTGACCCTTTTATTATAAAAGCAAGCAGTTATGTGTTGGTAGGCAGCATTTCTCAAGGTAACATCTTCTCGCACTTTCTCCAACATTTAGAGATCTAATCGCCTCATCAAATCACTAACTGGAGAATTAAAATTCAGTACCATGTGGGTTGGTAGGCCGATCTTGGCTAGTGCCATGGCTTTAGTCCCAAACGCAAGAATATATGGTGTCTCTCCAGTTGCTGTTCTCGGCATTATTCTATAGGCCCAAAGAATAAAGTGTATCTAATTAATCATATTTCCCTTAGCAGCATCAAGTCTCTTCTTCATCCCATTCAGCAAAGTTATATTTGTCACTTCTATTTGATCATTACTTTGAGGCTGGCCTAGTGTAGAATTCCGCTTTTAGATTTTGGACTGTACACAGTATGTTTCAAACTCCTCGTTGTTGAACTGGGTGTATGATCTGTAATGAAAGCATATGGTAAACCATGTCGATAAATTATATTCTTCTATATGAACTGACGTAATTTCTCATAAGGTATATTAAACAACGGCTCTACTTCCACCCATTTCGTGAAATAATCAACAACAATGACTAAATACTTGAACCTGCCTTTAGTGGTCGACAGTGGGCCGACCAAGTCAATTCCCCATATAGCGAATGGCCAAGGTGAAGTTATTAGTGGTAAAGCAGCATTAGGTGTTTTATGAATGGTAGAGAATCTTTGGTACTTATCAGACTTTCTCGCAAAGGCTATACAATCTGCCCTCATAATTAACCAGTAGTATCCCTAAGTGTTGATTCATTGAAGCAATGATCGACCAGAAGAATGATCTCCACACGAACCTTCATGCACCTCTTTGATAAAATCTTCCACCTCAATTGGATGGACATAATGCTGCAAGGAGATTGTACATCCCCTTCTGTATAAAACTTCTTTGTCTAACACGTAACTTGTTAATTTATGTCGAAGATTTTTGGCCTCTTTAGGATCAAGTGGTAAGGTTCCATCTTCAATATAAGATTTAATGGGATCCATCTAGGAAGGTCCCAGATCTAAAGCAACGAAACTAACCATCAGATCTTCATCAATACTCAAATTAGCTAAGATTTTTATAGGGATAGTTCTTTTAAGTTCAATTCTTATTGTTGACGCTAGCCAGGCAAGTACATTAGCTCAGGTGTTTGCTATTCTTGGGATCCTATATATCTGGATGGCAGAGAACTTTGTTATAACCTCCATGGCCTTAGAAAGATACTTGGTCATTAATTCTCCTTTAACTCCATATAAATTCAGCACTTGGTTAATGACGAGTTGTGAATCACTATGCACCACTACTTGCTCGGCTCCTAATGAATGAGCTAAATTTAGACCAACTATCAAGGATTCATATTCTGCCTCGTTGTTTATTGTTTTGAACTAAAACCTGAGAGCATAATCAATATCAATATCATCAAGAGTATTAAGTATTATACATGCTCCACTGCCAGTGGCACATGAAGATCCATCCACATGCAAATTCCATAACGAACATCATTATTGAAGCTTTCTGCTATCAATGATCCATGTTAGAATATTTTCTTACTCTTTCACATATTTCTAGGCTATTTCCTAAATTCTAGATGACTCAGGTTAGTCGATAGTCGTATGATCTTGCTTTTGAGTTGAGCTCTCTTCTTTTGAAGTCTGCTCGGAAGGCAAGTTTTGTTGGTCGAGAAATATCGAATAAGTAAATTCAGAAATTAAAGCTGCCAAAGCTTGGCCTTTCAATGAAGATCTTGGTTTATAGACAATGTCATACTCTCCCATTTTTACTACCCTGTACATCAATCTTTTTAACTTTTTAGGCTTGTAGAGTGTTTGCCGAAGAGGTAGATTAGTATACACAACTATGGTGTGCGCATAAAAATAAGGTTTCATACATCTAGAAGCCTTAATAAGTGTTAGGGCTAATTTTTCCAAATGTGGGTACCTAATTTTTGCTCCTCTAAACACTTTGCTAGTATAGTAAACTGGTTTTTGGATTCCATTGTCCTGTCTGACCAAGGTCGAGCTCACTGCTGACTCAAAAATAGCTAAGTATAAGTAAAATTTCTCTCCCAAGACTGGTCGGAAGAGCAATGGTGGTGTTCCCAAGTACTTATTTAACTCCTGGAATGTTTCTTCACATTCTGCATTCCACTCAAAAAAATTTCTCAACACCTTTAAAACCAGTAAGCTCCTGTCTGTTACTAAGGAAGTAAATTTTTTTAAGGCTGTCACTCTTCTAGTGAGCCTCTATACATCTTTCTTGCAGGTCGACGACTGCATTTCGATTAAAGATTTTATCTTTTCTAGATTAGACTCAATTCCTCTTTGACTAACTATGAAGCAGAGGAACATCCCTTTTTGTACTCCAAATGCACACTTGGATGGATTAACCTTCATCTGATGTTTTTTTAACTCATCAAAAGTCTGACTGAGGTAGGCGACATGGTCTGAGGCTTTTTTACTCTTTTTCAACACATCATCCACATAAAATTCCATGTTCTTGCCTACCTGCTCTTCGAAGACCCTGTTCACCAACCTTTGATACGTCGCTCCTGCATTTTTGTGCCCAAAGGGCATCAAATTATAATAATAAGTTCCTCAGTTGGTGATGAAAGAAGTACTTTCCCTATCTTTAGGTTTCATCTTAATATGGTTATAACAAGAATAAGCATCCATAAAGCTTAAGCGCTCATACCCCGATGTAGCATTCACCATCTGATCGATTCTAGACAAGGAAAAATGATCTTTGGGGTAAGCTTTATTTAAATCAGTGAAATCCACACACATCCTCCATTTATCATTATTTTTCTTGACCATTATAACATTGGCCAACCAGGCTTGATACTTCACATCATCAATAAATCGGACTTTTTTAAGCTTCTCTACTTCCTCCTGAATAGCTTGATTTTTCTCTGGACTAAATACCTTAAGTCTCTACTTAATCGACTTGGCATCCAACTGATGTTGAGCTCATGACAAAGGAAATTGGGATCAATCCTAGGCATATCCTCATGGCTCCAAGCAAATACATTTCCTTGTTACCTCAGGAATATAATCAATTCATGTTTAAGGAAGGGATCCAGTGTTGAGCCGATCTGTGTAGTTCTTTCTGGTTTATCATCATCCAGAATAATGCTTTCAGTAGCTTTCATAATCTATCCCTTGACCAACTCTGTTTCATCTCGTGGATCTAAAGTTTCTATTTCAGATTCACCGTTTGGCTCAGTGGTATCCACCTGGTAAGTGGTAGTCTTTTTCCTCAATTCAATCAAGTCCTCTTGCTTGGTTGAGGAATAGTGACATTCTCTGGCCACCTTATAATCAACTTTTATAACACCTACCCCAAAGTGAGTTAGGAACTTCAAGGATTGATGGACTGTTGATGGTATATCTTCAAACTCCTTCAACCCCACCTTACCGAGGATCACATTATAACCAGATTGAATGTGTTTATCCATCACGAAGAAGCATATTTTCTCTTTACGACTTGATGCCAGGTGATTATCAACACTTCTAGCTTGATTATCCCAATAGGGTAAACTTTTTCACTAGAAACAACTATTGCTAGAATGTGGTATGGCTCTAGTTGGCTAAGCTTCAAGTCCAAACTTTGAAAGCAAGGATAAAACATCATATTTGTCGAGCTCCCATTGTCAATCAAAACTCTGGTGATGACAATATCTTGGATTCTAAATTTGACAACCAACGGATCATCATGAGGGTAGAGTACCCCAGAGAGGTCATTTTTAGAGAAATCGGTCACCAGTTTGTCTTTATTAACCTTTTTCGGTCGATCCTCTTCATTCATATTAATTCTTTGGATATAAGATCAAGCATGTAACTCATTCAGGTAAGCTTTACTTTCACCCATGTGATCATCTCCACCTGCATCACCACTTATAATCATATGACAGTCAAATGAACCAAAACTGATCATAAGTACCTCACGTTTTGGCTGCTTGAGCTTCTTTGGCAGGTCGGGATCCTCTTCATAATCATCTTCATGATTTCCCTTCCTATCATCTCTAGACTTTTATGGAGAATTCGACCTTCTTCTAGGTTCTCTGTTATCACGCCAATCAACAAATTTATTGAGTTTTCCTCGACGGATTTGTAAAGTGATGTAGTTATCCGTTGTATGACCATGATCTTTATGGATTTCATAATATTTGAAAATATCTCTCTTATTAGGAAGTGCCCTCAACTTCTTAGGCCATCGCAAATCCTTATTGTTCTTGATTTTTTCCAAGATATGGTGAATGCTAACACTCATTGGAGTGTATGTTCCATATTTTTTGAGCTTATCTTCTTTATTCGGCTTCTACTCCTTCTTCTCCTTTGGTTCCTTTTTCTCAGACTTTATATCAGGCTTCATGGCTGGACTTTATTTTGCAACCATCGCTTCCTCGGCATTTATTATTTTTCCTGATTTTGCCATGAGTTCAGCCATAGTCTTTGGAGGATCTTAGCCAGAGTATATTATAGTTTCTCTAGAAGAAAACCACTCATAAGAGCGGTGATGGTTGTTTTCTCCTCATAATCAATCACTTCCAATTTCTCATTGTTAAAACGCGTAATATATTCCCTGGTATTTTCTCCCACTTACTGCCTTGCACTCAAAAGACGAGCTACTTTTTTCACTAGCTTAGCTCCGAAACAAAAGTTGATAATGAATAACTCGGCAAGTTGATTAAAGTTAGTAATTTGTCTCGGGGCAGGTAATTGTACCATATTTGGGCTGAACACGTGATGGTACTTGAAAATGCCCTGCACCAAATTTCATCAAGGAATGCAAAAATAGCTGTTGCAACTTGATATCGCTCGATATAGAGAACTGAATCAGTTTTTCCATCATATTTGGGGGTGACCATAGGAGCTTTAAACTTAGATGGAGTTAGAAAATCCACAATTGCCTGAATAAAAGGAGATCCACTAACGAGATCCGTTGTAAAGGGTTTGCCATTTCACCCAATAGATCTTCCAACCTTTCCATAAAGGGTTACCTGCATTAAATCTACGCGAAGCAACTTGGTTGTTTTGACCATGTGTCTGCGCTGAAGTCTCCTTCTAAAAGATCTGCTCGGCACGTACAGATCATCGGACGCTTGATCTTGATCTGACTGAGGCTTCTTATTGGTCGACCATATGTTTAGTGTTCCTGGATAATGCTCTGGGTAGGTTTCTAAGTTCTTGAGGTCCCATACGGTCAAAGGTTGAAGCTCGACTTAGACTTTCCCAGACATTTGGACTTTCAGGAGAGAAATAATGGATATCATAGGGTTATGTGGACCCGTGTGATGAACTTTCTCCTGGACGATAAGACGTATCTCATGAAAATTTGGAATAACTTTGTCTGATGGATCTTGGAGGTGGAGGCGACATTTCTCTTCTGGATGAGGGGGTCTTTTATAGTGATTGAGCCAATTGCCTGATCATTTCCTGCAGGGATTCTTACCCTCGGCAATACTAGCCAGGATTCTAGTTAGGTATATCACCATGGACGTAGCATATGGAACAAGTGTATTGCCTTCATTTTTTAGACTGGATTCAATCTCAATCATCTTTCTTTAAACAAAAGTATATAAGAGTGAGAACGGTAATTAGAAACACGTTCCCACAGATGGAACCAATCTGTTGATGTAAAAATCTAGACTTGATCTAATTTTATAATCGCAGAAAAAATATGTAATTAAAATGGTAAATAAAGATAGAGAGAGTTTTAAAGTGACTCGGCTATATCAGAAAGCCTACGTCCACTGTTATTGTATTGATTTAAGAGGTTACAGAAAGCTATGTATCCTTATTAATAAGAATATACCAGAAACCATTCAACCTTGCCCTTGATGAAAGGGATACAATGTATTTATAGCGTGTCGAAATATCAAGGGATGGAATACTGTTATAGAATTAAGCGTTTACATCCTTACATAATGAATGTGATGATTAGTTGTATAAACCACTTGTAGTATGACCATTGGTATGATGACGCTTCATTGGTCTTGTTGGTCAACCTTCTTTGTGTTGGTCGGCAAAGTTACCTTCTCCTCACTAGGATTTTGGCCATGTAGGAGGACACGTGTTCACTTCTGATTAGTCCATGTAGGTGGATAATTTTTGGCATCAATAGACATGGACAAACACTTTAAGTTAATCTTATATGCTGGTGGTAGAAGTGCAACCGGTACAGTATGGTCAGTAACGATCCTTTACCAATACCAAAACCACATTCTAAATGGTAAAACCGTACCGTACCAATTTACGGACCGGTACATCAAAATAAAAATAAAAAATAAATCAGATAGTTTTTTAGTATTTTCGAGTTTTTTTGGTTTCGGTAATTTCGGTTTCAATTCGATTTCTCCACGGTAAATACCAGAATTGCAAATCGATTTATGCATTCGGTAAATTTGGTATATATTTCGATATACCCATTTCTAGTTGTTATAATTTTTAACATTTCTAGCTATTATAATTTCTATCATTTCTAGTTGTTTGGAACAATTAGAAACATACATAAACATACATAAACAGGTACAATTTCTAGCATTTGGAACAATATATTTAAACGGATACGAGACCAAACTAATCGGTTTGCCTTTGTAGGAGTCGAAGGAGAGTGAGACGAGACCAAAATGATCGATTTACCTCTACCGGAGACGGATGAGAGTGAGATGAGATCAAACTGACCAGTTTGCGTCTACCACAGCCGGAGTAGAGTGTGACGAGATGAGGGAGCCGACGTCAAAGGAGAGTGAGCCGAGATGATGAGCCGCCTTGATCAATAGACTCAGATCCAAACAAAAATCAAATCAGCGAAAGTGGAAGGGTGGGTCTTGTTATCGAAGCCGAGATGAGGGAAAGAAGAGTGAGCCGATGGAGAGTGACGGAAGGGAGGAGAGTGAGCGATCGGCCATAGAGAGAGAGAAGATAAAACAAGACCGTCTAACTTAGGGTTATGTTGTTGTGTTGGGTTTCAAAATGCGGCGTGCATGGGTTTCAAAATACAATTTTCATTTTGTAATTGGTACGGTAATATATGGTAAGTTTTATATGGTATTTTGGTACGATAAATTGGTACGGTAAATTCGATAAATCATTTTTTAAAATCTAAAAACCAAAACCAACCAAATTTTTTATGGTATTTTTGATTTTGATAAAATCAGTTTTCGGTATTTCATAATATGAAACCAAAACCATTTTTTTCGGACCAAAACGGTACGGTACGGTAAAAACCGTACCGGTTGCACCCCTAACTAGTGGCAATGAATACTATATTATCCTATATGCTAATATAACTATATAATTCTAAAGCTATGTGAAATTCTCCCAATTCCCCTATTAAGGAATGCAATCAGGAATTCCTAGCGGTAGACTTAATGAAGAAATATTAGTTAAAACCAATAATTCAAACTACAATCATACTTATAGCATTAGGAATACTGGACCCGTGAAAGAAAAATCTAAGACTCTTTGGCAATTACCAGAATTTCAAGAAACTAAGACTATACAGAATAAACCTTCGTTTATTAATCAAGTCCCTGAAAATGTTACTATCCAATTTTGTCCTCCTAAGACTACTATTAAAAGTCTCCATACTGAAGAAATTAGATTTAGAAATGTGGGAGAATCCATAATTAATGATCCTTGAGAAGGAAAATATAGTAGCAAAGCTAGATCTAGTTTATTAAGGCAAGCTCCAGCAATTAGACCTAGAAGATCATTTGAACAAAATATTTAGTTAAAGAAAAGGCTAGAATCCAAAACTTTGGACATGAACCCTTAGAATTGGACATGAAGACATTTAAAGAACATCTTAATATAAGTCATTATGTTAGGTTCCAAGACAAAGATAGATTCAATATGATATGCCAAGACCATATATTAAAACTAAAAGAATCTAAGAATACTAAAGAACTTTATAAAAACTTAAGACTAATGGAAGAAGGAGAAAAAAGATTAATGCCAACTACATAGTTATGTTCTAATAATTAAGAAATTATAAACAGTAGTAGGCTAAATGATGCTCCTAGACTCTTTAGTAAATAAATAGGAATAAATATTCATATTTATTCAAGCACTTTGGTAAAGACCAAACCTGGTTATATAAAAGAATTTTTAATGAGTGACAAGAGCTTTAATCCTGTTAAGACCATGGCAAGTCAAGCCATAAATATAGTTGGGATATGCCTTAATTTAGACAATGTCCAAGATAGGAAGAAAGCCTTATATGAATGGTGTAATCAAATGAATATGTGTTTTGCATCTAATGAACAATGGGATGCAAGTTCGTGTAAGCAATACGCTGAGCAATCCATTAGAGGTATTGTAAAAGATTATTTATACAGTCTGAGATAAACTATTGATGCAGAACCCTAACTAAGATTGAGAAAATGAAAGAAAACTAGAAGAAAGATCAATTGAAGAATATATTCAATTATTTACTTCAGAATTCGTTGGAGCTGGAAATTTAGCCCGAATCAATGAACAAGAATTAGTAAAAACTAAGTTAACTCTTCTTAGTAATTGCAAACTAGACAAGATTAACGAATATAGCAATAATTATGAATAGCTATATTATCAAATTAAATAATTTGGTGAGACCTTAAAAGATGAATATTTTAGAAAATTATCAGCTATCGAACAAATTCTAATTAATGAATACAGGAATTGGCCAAAAGTTATTGGAGTTAAGAATAACTCCCGGGGTGAAAGAATCAATTTGCCAAAGACTATATGATAACTAAAAGACGAGATATAACTCAAGAAAAGTTAATCGAAGAAACTTTTGGACAAATTCCTCTAATCAAAGATGAAAGAGACATTGATCCAATCTAATGGGGATGTGGTAACGAAAAAAAATCAAAAAGAATAAGCTAGATTGAAAATAAAATAAGTTTAAGGCTAGGCCTTTAGGTTTTCCAAAGAAATATAGATTCAGACCATCTACAACCTTTAGAGAAAGGAATTTCATATCTACAAAAAATAGATTTAACCAAAGAATATATTTTAAGAAGAATATCAATAAACATAAGAATGTTCCTATAATTAGGAAAGAAAAAGAAGTAGCTCAATCTAAGATGACTACTGAAGAATGTTGGAATTGTGGAAAGGAAGGATACTTTGCTGAAGACTGTCCTAACAAGAAAGATAAAGAAAGTATTAAGATTATTAATATAATATTAGACTTTGTAGATCAAGAAGAATTAGAAATATTATATGCCATAGAAATATCAGACATAGAAAATGATGATAATATCAATATCTATAGTGCGTATACAGATAGTGATTCAGAAGACTATAATAGTGATACTGATGAGTATAAGAACTCTCAAGATACTTTAGACTTATATACGATGCAAATTTATCATGAAGATGATTATATAGACTTTGAAGAAGCTTGGTATAAATGTATATTAAGCCCCCTTTAAAAGAAAAGATGGACAATTAGTAATCCTGAGTTACTAAAATATATTCCTAGATGTTACTATGATAAAGAACATTATTGCACATTTGAAATCAAATGTAATAAGAAATACTTTATTTTGAGACTATACAAATAGAATGATTTATGGTTTGTATTATTTATCAATTACACTACTGTGAAAAGTGTTGGAGAACTAGATGATAAGCGTGCGAGAGGCATGCATGTGTAATGTGCACAGTCGTTGTTTTTTGTCTCGCCGCGACTATACAAACAAACCTAAATTACTACTACACTCAACTGGTGAGTATAGCAGTAAGTCGGGTATCGAAAATCCACAGGGACGAGTTGTTAGAATTTATATGATTTAATATTTCGAAATAAAAGTGTAAAATATGATTACAAACTAAAAAGGAAAATATGCATAAAAGGAAATGATTAACTAGGCAATGTATTGAAACTAGATTATCAAAGCGAGTAAAACTATAGGTTGCGTCGAATATCCCTTACCCGGGCTAATTTGTATAAAATGGTTACATGGGTCGACGAGTTATTTAGAATGCGTCTCGTTTCGATAGTTAATTGAACCAAGGGTTGTCACGCCCCTAAATCTGCATAAAAGCCTAATATGATTTTGGCGTCAACAAATATCCCAGAAATTGCACACGAAAGGTCGTAACCACGGGACATACATGATAGGCCCCGTCAAATCTCCTATGTGCAATAACTAGGACAACGCACCCGAAATAAACCAGTAAACACTATCACCAAGCAAAGCAATGCGTTAACTCGAGTGAGTTCCATGCAAACACAACCTAATTTAAATTACCTAGAAAGCATGTTAAAAACGCGGTAAATAAACGCGATAAAACTATACTAGAAAGCAAGGAAATAAAGCATGTAAACCTAAATTAGAAAGCATGAAAATCTAATTAGAAAGCAAGAAATGAAGAAATACAAACTATATTAATGGAGAGGATGATGAATAGTCAACATTCAACCCAAATGGGGTGTCAATCCAGGAACAATTGAAGAAGAACTAACCAAATCACCCAAACCCTAAGCTATTCTACCCTAAAATCGTGTATATTACCTAATGTCTGAATATTACAACAAAAATTGTATTTATAGTAAGTGGGAATAAAAGAAAAGAGAAAAGAAAAAAGGCAAAATATTTGCAGAAAACAGGGGATCGATCGATCGACCCCTTTGGTCGATCGATCGATCAAGGCAAAATTTTAGCTTTACAGAAGGATCGATCTATCGGCCAAAAGGGTCGATCGATCGATCAAGCAGGTCACAGCCAAGCAGCAGCGCACTGCATTCTTTTCTTCTCTTTTCTCCTCCTATTTTTATTTCCTTGTGTAAGGACATAAATTTCCAATTGAGTCCCTGTATTGTTTTGACTTAATTCCGTGAACAAAACTATGTTTGTAATATGTCATAGGGAGAATTTTATTTTGTCACGATCCTGCTTGGTCTATGACGTATTGAAGAAATTGAAGACTTTGCGGCAAAGATTCAAAGAAATAATCATGCCGATGTTTATTTGGTGCAAGTTTACTCGTCTTCAAAGTTAATTTCTTTCCGAGATCACTCAGGTATGAATGCGCATAATTAATGGTGCTCGGAATTATTTTTATAAAAGATAAGGATGTATTTTTTATAAAGAAAAATGTTTTTAAATGTTTTAAAAGTGTTTTAATGGTTTAAACTTCGTTTTATGATGATAAGCTCGAAATAGAGTTTGACTAATTTGAATCTCTGTGTTAAGAGACGTTTTTATCTGAAAGTCAAAGAAAGTCAAACTTTCGCTAGGTCGCTCGAACGACATGCTTAAGTCGCTCGAACGAGATACAATGTCGCGCGAACGACACGTTTTTCGAGGCGGTGTTTAAATCCTATTTAAACAGTGTTTGCATCATAATTTCGTAAGTGTGCTTTCTGGAAAAAGTTTTACGAACCAGAACCTTGTTTTCACATGTTTTCTAAGGTTTACAAAGCTTAAACACATCCTTAGAGTTTGCAAAGATCCGAGTTATCATTCTTATATGTTTACGTGATCTTGCTGCACCAAAGTTGTTTTATTCTACACATTGAACATAAAGGGTTTTGCGATGAAGAAGCGACGGACATCGTGTTCGACATCGTAGACATATCAAAGCCATATCGGTGGACACCGAGACATACATGGACGCATGCGTTGTGGATAGAGATCATAGAAGACGAAATTTCTGCGTGGGCACTATTGAAGAACGGTTGAAGATCAGAAGGAGCGTCAAGACCCGTGGGGATCGAGTCTTAGTGTAAGGCTAATCTGTCTTTGTAAAACCATTATTCATAGTGCTTGTCTGGCTTGGGCCGTTCGAGGTTGTTTTCCCGCTTTGGGTTTTTTCCTCGTACGTCCGGCTTTGTGAGTATTCTTCACTTTGCTTTACTTGCTTTAATCACTAGATGCATGTTTAGGATTAATCAAGATAAAATTGGTTTAAAGTGAGAATTGGGATTTCACAACTTGGTTTGGTGCATAATTAAAGATTGAATCTTTTTCCGAAGAAAAATTGGTTTTGTTTGAAAACACACATCGGGCACCTCCTCAAATTGGTATGAGAGCTAGAAAACATTTTTATTTGTTTTGTGATCCCGTGTGTTTTCAAAGATGAATTCTGGATATAATGAATTTTCTCGAACTCCTGTTTTTGATGGCACTAATTACACTTAATGGAAGATGAGAATGAGATGTGCTTTAAAATCTATTAATGAGCGAGTTTGGCTTGCAGTTGAAAAAGATTGGACACCCCCAGTCACTATTGTAGGTGAGGTCACTAGTTTAAAGCCTGTTGAGTCTTGGACCGAAACTGAACAAAGGCTTGCACAATATAATTCTAAGGGTCTGCACGTTATTGCTTCACATGTCACACATGAAGAATATAACAGAATTATGACTTGTGAAACATCAAAAGAGGCTTGGGATATTTTGGCACTCACTCACGAGGGCACTGGCACGGTTAGGGCGTCAAAACTTCAAAATCTCACTACACAGTTTGAGACCATTAGGATGTTAGAGAGTGAGACCTTTGATGAGTTTTATGCTAGGTTGTCCAATATTGTCAACTCGTCTTTTAACCTAGGTGAGAAAATTCCCGACAACCGTGTCATTAATAAAATCCTTAGGTCGTTGCCTAGTAGGTTTGATGCGAAAGTGACTATATTAAACTCCTTGGGTAGGTTAGAGTCAACGAAACTAGAAGAGATTGTAGGTGACTTACAAACCTATGAAATTGACATGATTACCTCCAAGCAAGTGCCTAAGAAAGAAAAGGGTATTGCTTTGAAAACTCGAAAGGAGGAAATTAAAGTTTCGGATTCCGATTCCGATTCTGATTTTGAGGATGTTGCTTTGTTGGCAAAGAAATTTAAAAAATTTATTAAGTTTCAAAAGCAATCGAAAGATGCCAAGAAATTTGAAAAATTCAAGAACAACAAAGTAGATCCCACCTATAAGGATAAGTTTGAAAAACCTAAGAGAGATGAGTCGGATAAGTGTTTCGGGTGTGAGGGGTACGGTCACAAGGTTAAGGAGTGTCCCACTAGACTTAAGAAAGAGGGCAAGCAACCCATTGTCTATAGTTCCACCTTAAGTGACAGTGAATCGGAAGAGGGAGAGAGTTCCCCCATTGAACGTAACTTTACTGCATTTATGGCATGTCATGTGAGAGACGACGACAATACTAATGTGAATGACACTTCCCAAGAGGTTTTGAGTGTATCCCATGTTAGTTAGGGTGAAGAGAGTGACGAGGAGGACATAGATGTGAAAGAATTGCAAAATGCGTTTAATGAGTTGTATGCCGAAACGGTGAAGGTGAAAAATGCTAACTCAAAATTTCAATCTAAGTTGAATGAGCGTGCCATAGAAAATAATGATAGTTTGATTGAGGATCTTAGGGCACGAGAGAAGAAGTTTAGGGAGAAACTAGAGTTTGTGGAGAAAGAGATAAACAATCTCCGTGGTTTGATGGAGTCCTTGAAAAAGATATTTTAGAGTTTGAGGAGACTAGGCGTTTACTCGAGTCTAGGATTATTGAGTTCGAGGAAAGGTTGAAAGACTCGTCTAGAGTCAAGTTTGATTTGGAGGCTAGGTCGAAGAAGTTAGATAAGATCTTAGGCACCGTCCAAATTAAAGGACATAGGGGAGGTATAGGTTTTAGTGACAGAGTTGTTCCCATTCCCCCCGCACGTGTGAGAAACACTAGGATGGTTAGAAAAGGTCCCCATAAAGGTAATCAATCCCACCACTGCTACACTTGCACATTTTGTGGTAGGAAAGGTCACCTTAAGCGTTATTGTTACGACCTTAGACAAGCTCCTAGGAAGTTTAGGAATAAAGTTGCCCCGGTTCCCCACACCCCCATGCATTGTTTTACACCTACTTGGGTTAGGAAATTGGATTTAGTGGCTTTAGGAATTAAACTTCATGATTCTCGTTTGGTTTCACTTGATTCTTCCCATGCTAAATCTAAAGGATGATAGTGTTGTCATGTTTGTCATATGCTAGTTTGCTTCATGATATATTCATTGCTAGTATTATGACATGTGTATCATTTTGTATTATAGTTTTCATTTGTTTGAGTCTTATTTGAAAAATACAAAAAGATTTTGTTTTTTTGAGAAAACTTTTAAAAATACAAAAAGATTTTGCTTTTCTTTGAGTTAAAATATGTTTGAAAAGCCAAAAAGATTTTCAATTTTTTTTTAGTTTATATGTTTGATGTGGCATATTGGTGTGCTTGGACCCCCCATCATTTCATTACCCATGTGGCTAGGACATTTGGTCATTATTATCGATACTTAGAATGATCTTAACCATTGTTTATATGGGGTGGTTTCGAAGTTGATATGCATTTTGATTCGACTTTGTATATATGCCAACATCACACACATGCACGAGTTTATATGGATGTTTGACTTCTCTTGCATATTTGAATTTGGTGAGGTGTTCTTATCTCAATCTTGTCATCTATGCGTAAGTAGACTTAAGGAGAAGTGTGCATGTAATAACCGTTTACCGTGAGGATTTAAAATTGAAAAAATGATGAGTGATTCACGGAAAAGGGCTGCGAGAGTTCAAATTAACTTGTCGTGAATGCCACCGTTTAAAAGAGCCCAAAAAGAAAAAGTTAGATGCTAAGAAAAGGGCCAATAAGATTTTATCTAAGTTGAGAATGCTAGTAACCTCAAAAGAACTTGAAAAAGTATGTTTATATGAGGGTGTTTGGTAGGAGAAAATTTAAACGGGTTTGCACATCTAATCCTAATATTGAAACATTGCAATTTGACGCTATTGTTTGTAGAATCGTCAAAATTATGAATTTGTGTGCATGTAGTATATTTAGTTCATTAAACTCACACTTTAATTGTCATTTGGCTATGATAAAGTTTGATGATTTATCGCTATCAATTAGAGCTTCTTGATCGTTTCGATGTGTTAGAATTGTGACTCATTTGTTGTAGTTTCACGCGCATTCATTCCATGTCCATGTTTGAGCACATCGGTACTATGTTTGCATGTAACTCGCATTTTTAGTTTTAATGAGTTTTTGCGTTTTGTGCAAAAAGCCTACTGTTTTAGCACTGTTTTGGTTCTGTCAGTCCCTTCCTAGAATTTTTTTGTGGAAATTTTTTCACTGGGCAATACTTTATAATATTTCTGGGAAACTGGGAAATTTTGGCAGGTCGCGCGAATTCATTCTAACGACATTGCATCTCGCACGAACGACTTCTGTCTTCGTTCGAGCGACTTCCTCATCTCGTTTGAGCGAAGTCCCTGGCTCGTTCGAACGACAGGGTGAAAAATTGCTTCTGCTTGGTTTGCAGTCCTCTGGCTTAATTTGATATTTTTTTGGTATTACATGAAGCATTTTTTTTGGAATATTTGGTTTATATGCAGGTTCTTTTATGTTCCAAATTGGTATTTTGCATATATGTCTGTTTATCATACTTGAATTGTCTGGAATACTCTTTGTGTGATTCATTGGTTTACTAGCTACTATTTTTTCATTACATGATCATTTTTAGCTGGCTGATTTTTATTTATCTAGCAGTTTTCATTTTTCACAATTGGTATCAACTTGATTCAATTTGGTATCATATTCTCATGCTAGATATTTCATATTTGTTTATCTTTTCACCGGATTGTCTATTCGAGACAAAAAGGGGGAGAAATGTATGTGATGTAGAGGGAGATTTGTTGAGCGCTTATATTTGTTTCAAATTGGTATCAAATAATTGCTCACATGTTTTCAAATGATATGATCTTATTGAATATATAAATTGGTTTCATTTGTTCCTCCATACTTCACTTGGTATTTGTTTGTCTATTTCATGTGCGTAGGAATGCTTCAGCGATTTCAGATTTCAAGTCTACATCACATTCAGACAGTTCATGCTTGTCGATGCTACATATATTAGTCCGTGTCCTGTATTTTTGATTTTGGGTTTATGGGATGGGATTTAGGCGTCATACGGCTTGACGGCCCGGTTAGGCATTTCACTGGTTTAGTTTTGTCCCGGAATAGTCAAAGGGGGAGATTTGTAAGGACATAAATTTCCAATTGAGTCCCTGTATTGTTTTGACTTAATTCCGTGAACAAAACTATGTTTGTAATATGTCATAGGGAGAATTTTATTTTGTCACGATCCCAATTGGTCTATAACGTATTGAAGAAATTGAAGACGTTGCGGCAAAGCTTCAAAGAAATAATCATGCCGATGTTTATTTGGTGCAAGTTTACTCGTCTTCAAAGTTAATTTCTTTCCGAGATCACTCAAGTATGAATGCGTATAATTATTAGTGCTCGGAATTATTTTTATAAAAGATAAGGATGTATTTTTTATAAAGAAAAATGTTGTTAAATGTTTTAAAAGTGTTTTAATGGTTTAAACTTCGTTTTATGATGATAAGCTCGAAATAGAGTTTGACTAATTTGAATCTCTGTGTTAAGAGACATTTTTATCTGAAAGTCAAAGAAAGTCAAACTTTCGCTAGGCCGCTCAAACGACATTGGATCTCGTTCGAACGAGATACAATGTCACGCGAACGACATGCTTAAGTCGCTCGAACGAGATATAATGTCGCGCGAACGACACGTTTTTTGAGGCGGTGTTTAAATCCTATTTAAACAGTGTTTACATCATAATTTCGTAAGTGTGCTTTCTGGAAAAAGTTTTACGAACCAGAACCTTGTTTGCACATGTTTTTTAAGGTTTACAAAGCTTAAACACATCCTTAGAGTTTGCAAAGATCCGAGTTATCATTCTTATATGTTTACGTGATCTTGCTGCACCAAATCTATTTTGTTCTACACATTGAACACAAAGGGTTTTGCGATGAAGAAGCGACGGACATCATGTTCGACATCGTAGACGTATCAAAACCATATCGGTGGACACCGAGATATACATGGACGCGTGTGTTGTGGACAGAGATCGTAGAAGACAGAATTTCTGCGTGGGCACTATTGAAGAACGGTTGAAGATCAGAAGGAGTGTCAAGACCCGTGGGGATCGAGTCTTAGTGTAAGGCTAATCTGTCTTTGTAAAACCATTATTCATAGTGATTGTCTGGCTTGGGCCATCCGAGGTTGTTTTCCCGCTTTGGGTTTTTTCCTCATACATCCGGCGTTGTGAGTATTCTTCACTTTACTTTACTTGCTTTAATCACTAGATGCATGTTTAATATTAATCAAGATAAAATTGGTTTAAAGTGAGAATTGGGATTTCACAACTTGGTTTGGTGCATAATTAAAGATTGGATCTTTTTCCGAAGAAAAATTGGTTTTGTTTGAAAACACACATCGGGCACCTCCTCACCTTGTTTTTCCCTCCGCTAAAATCGCCGTAATTTCTTCATACGGACTCGGAATCGCGCGACGTTCACGGCCATGCGAAACTAGCGAGGAGGGATAAAACTTCCGTGAGATGTAGGTCCAGGTGCCCAAACTATAAAATGACTAAAATGCCCTTGAACGTGCGATTGCGTACGAAACTTCACTGGAATGTGTCTGAACTCCATACTTAGTACCTAAATACCTACAAAAGCCCAATTATACCTCATATAGAATTTTAACAATATAAACCGAGGTTATCTGGTTAACGGACTTAAATGTAGAGATTAAGGCACCAGAGGGGGCTAAAATGCGTAGGTTCGAGAGATGAAATACGCAATATTTGCGTATCATCACTAGATTTAAAGCAATCTATACTACCCAATATGATGCTTAAATTGACAAAAATATTAAAATATATTATTAAGACATTGATAAAAATATAGCCAAAAGATTACAAGAAAATGAAGACTTAAAAGGAAAGGAAAATTCCAATGATCTAGAAGAAAACTGCTTTGATAGTAGTATAGAAGACTTGCACTAATAGATATTTTAAATAAACCTCAGAATGGAATATTTGTTCTAGAAAAGAATAATTTAGAAATTTCTACTAAACCTAATGCTTGTTTCGTAGAATTATTTATACGTCACAAAGATTATCCTAAAAGACTTTCAGCTTTTATAGATTCAAGATGCTCTTAGTATTTGTAAAGTTAATGCCTTCCTTGAAGATTATTTTCTGAAAAGTAATCAAGAGATCCATGGTAAGGTAGCTAATGGAGAACCATTTACCTTATTTTTTCAAACTATTCATATTTATTTCAAATTAGGAAATCAAACAAAAAAATTGTTAATCATCAATTTTGGACGTCGCCCTAGTTTCATAACAAACATTATTTTAGGACAAGACTTTATTAGTAAATATCATCCTTATACTAAGTATAATGATAAGATATTACTTGGTGATAAAGAGGAATTTAACATTAATGCTCCTCTAATTGATTACAAGACTACTTTTGACATTATACAGGTCAAACCCAATTATAAACCAATAACTCATCAGAGTTCTTCAGTTGAGCATGTTGAACATAGACCTACAAACCAACTAGAAGCTCAAGAAATAGATAAATCCTTACAAAAAGAATATAAGTGTCCAGAACCAAAAGTATTATAAGCAAATAGTGCTTATACAACAAGAAATTTTACATCATGCCTAACAAACCTTATTAAAGGTCCAAGCTATATCCAAAAAAAAGAAGATGGATTTAAAAGAAGAAAAATAAAAGATTAGGAAATTAGTTGAGCCTACTTTAAGAGAAAATCTCATTCTAAGTGAGACAAAGACCAAATTTATACTGAAATTATCCTCATTAACCCAGATGCCACTATTAATGGTGGAACCTGTAAGAAAGGATATTCACAAGAAGACACAGAAGAATTCAAAAATAATATAAATGAAATGATTAAGCTAGGCATTGTTAGAGAAAGCAAAAGTAGACATAATAGTCTTACCTTCTACGTTCAAAATGACTCCGAACGAAAGAGAGGAAAAGAACATATGATCATAGACTATAGACACCTTAATAAGTATTGTGAATTTGATTATTATAAGATACCAGATAAGAATAATCTAATCAATTTGATTGAAGACTGAATTATATTCAATAAGTTTGATTGTAAATTAGGATCCTGGCAAAATAAGATGCACCCAGATAGTACTACTTGAACGGATTTTAATGTGCCCCAAGGTAAATATGAATGGTTAGTGATGTCATATGGATACTTGAATGCCCCTCAAGTATTCCAAAGACGAATGGATAATATTTTTAGACCTTACTCAGTATTTTGTCTTGTTCACGTAGACGATATTCTTGTAGCTATTAAGACTGAAGTAGAACATATAGACCACCTCAAAAATATTATCTTAGAATTAAATAAACATGAAATTATTATTTGTGAGAAGAAAATGCAATTATTTCAAAATGAAATAGACTTTGTGGTAATGCATATTAATAAAGAAAAATTATCCTTAGCAGAACACATAACCAAAAAGTTTCTTGAATTTCCAGACCAACTTAAAGATTGAAAACATTTATGATCATTTTTCGGATTGCTTAATTGTGTTGCAGACTATATTAAAGACCTTCACTACACCAAAATGGGCAAATTGTCACCTTTCAGCCGGTCAGCCTTGTCAAGGTCAATGACCGTGACAAAAAAACACGCGTTTTATGTCACGGTCATTGACCTTGACACGACCGTGACAACGACTTGTCACGGTCATTGACCGTGACAAGTCCGTGACAACTCCGTGACAAGTAAATTTGTCACGGACTTGTCACGGTCAAAGACCTTGACACGACCGTGACAATGTTCGCAGCAAAAACCCTATCCCCCTTCTTTTTTCCCTCCCGCGCCGTTCCCTCCATCTCTCTCTCTCTCTCGACGCTGCTCTCTCTCTCTCTCTCTCTCTCTCTCTCTCTCTCTCTCTACTTTCAGGTCCATTTTCTCTCTCTCTCTCTCTTCCATTTATATATATATTTGTGTGTATATTTATGTGTGTATGTGTATATATATATGTGTGTATGTGTGTGCGTGGAGGGGGGCAGGGGGTGGGGCAGGGTGGGGCGGGGTGGGGCAGGGTGGGGGAGGGGGTGGTGGAGGGTGGGGTGGTGTGTGTGTGTGTGTGTGTGTGTGTGTGGTGGTGTGTGGTGGGGGAGGGGGTGGATGAGGGGTGGGGCAGGGGGTGGGGTGGGGTGGGGTGTGTGTGTGTGTGGTGGTGGTGGTGGTGTGTGGTGGGGGAGGGGGTGGGGTGGGGTGGGGTGTGTGTGTGTGTGTGGTGGTGTGTGGTGGGGGAGGGGGTGGTGGAGGGGGCAGGGGGTGGGGTGGGGTGGGGTGTGTGTGTGTGTGTGGTGGTGTGTGGTGGGGGAGGGGGTGGTGGAGGGGTGGGGTGGGGTGGGAAATCATATGAAATGAATTCAAATTATTGTTGTAGCACTAAGAGAATAAATGAAAATGAATTGAAACTATGAAATTGTTATGGAATATAATAAATTTGGAACTATTGTCTTTTCAACCATCCAATAAAAGTTTTCCTTCATGGAATGTTAGAATTGTTTCTAGAATAATAATCCTACTATAAGATAATTGCTCAAAATAAATATTAAATAATAATTACTAAGATATCAATTCAAATAAAGTCTTAATAACCTAACCAAAAGAAATAAAATAAAATATCAAATAAATTATCATCCACCTCATAGACATTCCCTACCAATAATTTTAAGATAATTTTTTCCTTATAAAGATAAATACCTTTGATTGCAAAGCATGCACTTGTATTATTATTATTATACAACATGTATTATTTCGACGTGTAATTCTAAAATCTCACCTAGTTTTGTATACTATTTTTAAAATCATACTATCAATTCACGAGACACTAAACAAGAAAGAGGGCATATTAATTTGGAAATGCTTGTTTTTCTTTCTAGAGATCCGTGTCGTCAAAACTTGGTATTAGATACTTGCGTGGTTTTACCTAACTTGAATGAATTAATAAATGTTTCAGTAAAGGTTGAAGTGGACAAAAAACGTGTGAATTGATTAATATCCATAATGTAAATAAAAGGTAAAGTAAGTGTGTAAATGGGTGGTTGAGCAAGCTAAGAGGTCTAACCCATATTTAATACATAGGTGTGTTATGAAAGGTTTTCAAAGGGTAATTAAGTATTTTCAAATAATGACCCCGAAACATAGAAATTCAATCTCAAGCAATTTAATTTCAATCTCTACAAATTTATACATGTATTCAAGGGATTTATGAAGGATTAATATTAAAATTCAATTCCTATACATAATCTAAAAATTATATGTGTGTGTGCGTGTGCGTAAGTGTGCGTGTGTGTGTGGCGGGGGAGGGGGCAGGGGTGGGGCACCCATTTAATAACTCTTTAAATATTTGGAAAAAACATAATATTACAAAATTGAAACGAAATGGTATTGACGGAACTTACACATACGTTATAATATAGACGGAACATTTTTTTATCTGTACTAATAACATTTTTTTTATCTGTACTAATAACATTTTTTTTTCAGCAAAAATGTCTCCTTCAGATGTTAGGGCGAAGATGATGATGCTGTTTATGATGATGTCGTCGTCTGGGTTCGGTGGTAGCGGAGGCGACGAGGGCTCCTCCGCCCCTAGGCTCCCCAAATATGGAAAATTTGGGATTACCGTCGAAAACAAGTCGGAGCTTTTAGCGAGATCCCTCGAGCTGCTAAAGACGGTCATCGGCCCGGGGTTTATGAGTTGGAAGGAGGTGCCGTATGAGCTCAAGTTAGCTGTTTGGGCGGCACTACAGGTAATATTTATATGAATATTTCAATTTCAATTTATATTTATATTTATATTTATATTTATATTTATATTTATATTTATATTTATATTTATATTTATTCGCAACTAACATTGTATTTGTTGGACAGGAACAATTCAACTTGGATCCAAAGCTACGCGATTCCGTCTTGGAGCAGTTGAGGGAGCAACACAAGACGTGGAAAAAAAATATGCGGACACGGTACTTTGGAAAAACACGAGAGACCATTTTACAATGGCGCGGATCCGTCCCGCCCAAGGAGCCGATCTCATTGGCACAATGGCAAAAGTTCATTGACAATGAGATCGAGGATCGACAATTGGCATCTCGCCAATCGGGGAGGGAAAATCGGGCTAAAAAGACGGACGTGCACTACTCCGGCCGGACCTCTTACGATGAGGTGGAGCATAGGATGAAGGTAATATTTAATTTATCTATAACTACAGAAATATATTATTGGATATTATTTTACTTTGCGGGGCCGATACTAATTTTACTTTACTTTACTTTATTTTATTTCAGGGGGTAGGGAGTGGGCCAGGGGGTAAGCCACATAGGCTCGATACTTATGTGGCTCTTCGGACGAAGAAGGGGAAGGACAAGGAGGTGTCCCCGAGCGTCGCGGCCACGATTGTAAGTAATCCGACAGTTTAATTATTGTTAATTACGTTATAATTTTTTAGTTTACTTATTTTACTAATCATGTGCTTTTTGTCGTTTCAGGCAAAGCTTAAGGAAGTGCATGAGTCGCAGTCCGATGCCGACAAGGCATCTTTGTCCACAGACGCACTCAGCTAAGTGCTTGGCTCTGATCGCAAGGGGAGGACAAGGGGAGTGAGCTCGCGGGTGGCCAAATCTAGGATCATCGGATTGGAGACGAGCGACACCGGGTTGGCTCGAACGGTGGATTCACACGACGCGAAGCTGTCCCGTTTGCAGGCGACGGTCCAAGATATGTACGCATTCATGAAGCGTACGTTGGGTGGAGATCGTAAAGAGAAAGGTAAAGGGAAAGGGAAGGAGAAGGCGGTGGAGGAGGAGGTGCGGGAGGACGAGGAGGTGCGGGAGGACGAGGCGCAGGATGACGAGGATGTGGACCTCGCTGCTTCATCACCGACACGTTCATACTTCGACGATCCACTTCCCTATTTGACGCCCTCCAACAGACCATTATCGACAATTGGTTGGCCGAGCGTGTTCATATTGGACATATTTGATGGCCAGCGGATAGGGCGGGGGTTGAGGGACCCGAACATCGTCGAGGGTGGAATAGTCCATGGACGTGTGCTTCAAGAGATGGAGTCCAGGGTGCTCGTCACGCATGTCATACCCGGGAAGGAGAACTCCCTACTGTGGTTGCGCGAACAATGCGGCACGACGTATATTAGTGGGTGCGTCAATTCGTATGTCGTGTGGCCTACTCACCTCCTCAGTTTTATCTAAGACATGTAGTAACATTATTTTTAAGTTTGTCCATTTTAATTATATTTGGATTATATCGTCATGTATATTATTTTTACTTTGAAGATTTGGATTATACTGTCATGAATATAAATTTGCATTATCTTTAGTTTGTGTTGGATATATGATGTTTGGAACAGGTACAACGTTGCTATAACAGGTACAAATATACTGCTGGGCAGTGGCGGTGGCCATACTGCCCAGCAGATTTTTTTTAAATTCTGCTCAGAATTCTCACGGTCATTGACCGTGACACGTCCGTGACACAAAGTTGTCACGGACGTGTCACGGTCAATGCCCGTGACAATTTTTTTAAAAAAGGGTCACGGCTTTGTCACGGTTTACAACCGTGACAAACGTGTCACGGTCATTGACCTTGGCACGACCGTGACACAAAACGCGAGTTTTGTGTCAAGGTCAATGACCGTGACACGACCGTGACAAAAAAAGTTGTCTCGCCTCGAAATGTCACGGTCATTGACCTTGACAAGGTGAATTTGTCAAGGTCAATGACCTTGACAAATGGGCAGATTTGGTGTAGTGCTTGCTTCAAAAAGACAAAGCCTAACTTCCAAATTAAAAGTAACAGACAAGACTAATCCTTTTAAATGGACTAAAGATGATTTTGAAGTTATAAGAGAGATCAAAGAAGCAATCAAGAATATCCCTTTAGTTAAACTTCTTAATGGTGAAGATCAGTTTATAGTAGAAATATATGCCTCTAATAAACAATGGGGAGCACTATACTTTTCCATTGATCATAAAATTAAAAAGAATAAACTTTGTAGATATAGTTTTGAAACTTTTATTGATCCAGAAACAAGATATATAGCCCATGAAAAAGAAGTTTTAGCTATAGTAAGGTCTATAGAAAAATATATGTTTTTTCTTAAACTTAGACATTTTACTGTTTATACTGATTCTTCTTATGCAGTAAAATTCAGAGACTTAGATTTATCCAAATTAAGAACTAATACACTTATTAGATGGCAGCAATTGCTTAATGGTTATGACTTCTCTGTTATACATATTAAAGGAAGCAAAAATACCATTTCAGATATCATATCTAGAGAACTTATGTTTTCTAACACTAATATTATCTCTTGTTTTATGTTGCATGAGTTCCTCTTGAACAAATAAATTACGTGTAAGACTGAATGCTGGTAAAACGCAAAGACAGACTCAGACCTATATTCAAGACTCCAAAGAAATACTAATACTGGAAAGCTTTGATGACATTCTAGTTCCTCCTGAAAAATCTAGAAATGAAATCATTGCCTAAAATAGACTTATCAAAAAAATATATTTTCCCAATATAAAGCAAACCAAAGATACCCAGACTTGATAAAATATAGATGAGAATTTTCTGATGATGAAAATACTCTTATAGACTCCCTATGGTTTACGTGAAGCACAAACTGTGGGTAAAATTCAAACATAATTTAGTATATGTTGCCAGATTCATAAGAACTCAAAGTCTTACAATCACCCAACTCAGTAGTACTGCTATTCCTAGACCTCAGATGCAAACATATGCTCAGACTCTTGGATAATCATCCAAAACTAGACTAGTTGAATATTTTTATTATCAACAAAAGACTTTTAAGACGAAGATTGTTATACCGTTTGGTAATAATAATCTTCCTTTTTTAGAAGACTGTCAGAAAGAGGGTGAAAGCATTATTAAACATTTCAATATGTTATAACTTGATATTAATGGACATGCCTTAATGATTAGGAGTTTCTTCAAAGATGTTCTAAAAATTTATCTTTTCGAAAAAGCATATATGGCACACACAACCCTTGTAGACTATAGGTTCATTGGACTCATTCAGATACAGACCATAAAATACTATATTGCTCTTAGGAAGATAGTCCATGAGTATGCCAAGAGGGTAGAAGAATTTTTTCATTTGTTTGCCAGAATTTACCAGATTGATCCAGGTTCCTGTAGAGGAATGAAAGTTGAAGGTTTTAGACTTATTAGATTTTCCATTTTTGCATTTGAAGACATCAAAATTTTATCTGAAGATGAAACTAAAGACCCAACTATGGATAAGACTAAACTCCAGATTGCACAAGCTATGGATACAATAGAAATTATGGAGCTATAAACAAGTGAAGAAAGATGGTATATTATGTACCATAAAGAACACCTGATCATCCAAGCAGATGAACCATTCAATAGAAGGCTAAAAAAGGAATCCAAATAAATAGTAGAGGTAGCTTTACCATCCAACATTAGAGTAGTGGGACTGATAGATGAATAGTACGACAACAATAATGCCCTACCAAATAAAAACAATGCAGAAAAGACAACAGAAGAACAAATAAGATAGAAATCTCTTTTACGTTGTTATTATTCTCCAAACGTCTCCAACTTTCTATTCATAGAGCACTATTATGTGGAACCTCTGGTGTAGCATGTAGGTATTATACTATTAAACGACTTTCAGGTGACGAGTTACCGTGAGTCATTAGCCAGTGGGCGTTAGGCGTGGTAGCGTACAGGTAGAAAACGGGTCCAACGCCAAACTAGTGGATTAAGGTGCGACACATATAAAGGGAGTTGCAGGAGGCACAGACCGAAGAAGAATAGTAACAAACTGAAGAGACAAAGGAAAGAAGATAAGGAAATTGTAGACCAAAAGGAAGTTATAAACTCAAACCAAACCCCTAGGTATTTCAAATACTACTGTTAAAATTTAAAAATAAATATATCAGCCTACAAATCACTACAGACATTTTTGCGTTTATCAATCAAACAAATCCAGACTTAACAAGAGAAATCCAAGAGTGGACTCTCACATACCCAAAAGAAAAAATGCTTATAGAAACTGCTTTATTACGCAGGAGGTACTTACAAATATATAAACCAAATTATTGAGTGGTTAATAAGAGAAGTACCTAAAATAGAAATAATTAGAACAAAGGTCCGTGATCTCTTCAAACAAGATTTAAGAACTGAAGATTTTTCAGAAGAACTTTCAAGACCTAAAAAATATCAAGAATATACTAGAATACTTACAGATACTATAGATGTATTAAAATATATTAGACGCAAAAGGTTAGTTGAGATGAGAACTGTCCTTATTAGATCAGGAGGAATTTATCCACTCCTTAAATTCGTAGAAACAACTTCACCAAGTACATATAGAACATTTTTGTCATCCTATGGTAATAGTGATTTAGACGAATTTATTGAAAACGAGATAATTCATATTATTAATCAGACATATATAAAGAGACTAGACAGATAAAACCTCTATACCGCACAAGGTGTTTAAGGTTAGGTCCTTCAAAACCTCTTAAAATCTCTAGACACCCTGAGAAAAATATTTATATAGATAATCCTTATTACTCTTAAATACAGTTCAATAGTGACGGAGAAATCTTAAGAGGTAGCCCCAAACCATTCCTCGTTCCAGATTAAATTAGACTTTAAAATAAGCTTAAAGACTCTAGAGGTTATTGGGGTACAAAATTATATTCCCAGATCCTTAGAAAGATAAAGTCGTCCCTAACCGGTCCATAAAAGACAAAAGAGGACCAAAGAGTTTTTTGGAAGATAATTAATCCGCATTCTATCTGCATACTTAAATCCGCACAGGAGCCTGATCAATACACACACACACACACACACACACACATATATATATATATATATATAAACTCTTACTTTTATTCCGGTTAAATTATATTAACCAATTTAATGGCCTTTCCTTATTATATTCATAAACTATTTGCTTATTCTATTAACCCAACCTACTTAATTTTTTTTTAAAACACTTTCTTTGTCACTTCTTCGGTAAACACTGCCTTATTTTACAAACGTTACTTGACTTAATTACTCTCCAACACCCACGATCGGTGTTAAGTTGAACATTTGTATATCTTGACCTTATTATCCTTGAAGTACGTCTTTAATAACACATTACCATGTTAACTTGGGTTATGTCATTTGTTCACCCACCTTGTATCCTTGCTATTACCTCCAACTTATCTTTCCATGAACTTTATTTAATTTACATTAATTCCCTTTAAGTCCATTTTAAACATTTTTTGATTTTTACCCATATTCATTTTCTTTTATTAACCATTTCCAGAATTATTAGCCATTCCAAATACTTTACTTTTTTTTATCAAAAAGTAAACTATAACACATTTGTATTAACGACCTTTGACTACCACAAATGCTGCAATATGCTTTTAGTTTGGAATTGATTGTACCATATATGTTATATGACCTTTCACCGACTACCACTATGCCACAATATTCTCCTAATAAGTTATCTGGGGTCTAAGCATTGAGTCGTACCCTAGGGCTCCGAGTCCTTAAATTTTTTCGGTGCTTCTTTGTGAAAACTGTGTCACTTTACATTAATTACTTTTTCTCTCAAGGCCAAACCGCCTTTTTATTCAAATTTTCGGTATGTCATCATACTTTTATTAACAATCAAAGTGTACTTTTTTTACCTTTTAACTTTACTTTAACCTTATCATTCAAGGTAAATGCCACCTTTGAAAACATTCTACCATTTACTCCTTATTACTTTTCCTTAATGTATTATTAACATCTTTGCCTTTGACTTTATTCTATTTTTATGTTTCAAGTCCATTTCACCACTTTGTCAAAAGTTCGTTTTCATTATTTCATCTTTGAAAACAACTTTACTTATCATTTCTTGTGAAACTTAATCTTTAGAGTTCAAATATTCATTTCTTACATTTTTGTTTACTTTTTCAGTAATCATGCACACTAGTTAACTTGCATTTTATTCAGTCATGCAAAAATACTTCTTTTCACCTTTACTATCAAAATATAAGCTTTCATTATATACTTTAAAGTGTAACTCTTTAACTAGAGCCCTCGTAGTTTAATGACTTGTTCTTAAGTCCAATTTTCTCACAAAATGATACTTTCTTACCAAAATCTTTCTTTCGTCATTTCAAAACTTGTAATTCAACTTTTTTGACTCATAACAACCACCATTTTCTCACATAAATGTTGGTCAGGCACAATACGCTGAAGATGGGGCTTGCCCCACTTGAATTTCACCATTTTAGACCCCTTCCTTTTACTTACTAAAATACTAATTAGCACATTGCTTAGTACAAAACTTCATATTTTTCAACATTAAACCCAACTTAACAATTTTATGACTCTTAACCATTAATAAGATTGTTTACTCAATTATATGCTCAAATTATCAACACAAGTTTTATCCACTTTTACATATTCAATATTTATGCCAACCATTACTTTAAAATATTTTTTCATGTTTCCTTAATTATTATTCACCTAAAGTAAAACTGTTTTACGTTGTATAAATTCTGAATTTTTTAACTATATGTTTTCATATTAAAAACCCATTCAACATACTTTTTAAACAACATTCACACTTGTTTTTAACCAAAGTTTCATCCAACTTTCTTAAAATATACTTTTCGATGAATAAAGCTTATTTTTCATATTCAAACATCTTCAAGCAAATCCCATTACACCATTTACCATTTAGTCTTCTAAAAATGTCATTTTCAATATTTTTACTTCATTATAATTTACTTAATTCTTTTAAAAATTAAACATCTTTGAAAAACCTTTCTTATTTCACATCAACATACATACTTTTCATTCAAATGACTTCCTATAAATCCCATAACCTTTACTCTTGAAAATCCCTATTCTAAGTCATAAAAACATACTTTTTAATAGATTTTATCATAAAAATGTTCTTTATATATTCTAAAATTTAACTCTTTTAAAAAAAAATCTTTAAACCATCTTAACTCATCCTAACACGTGAAACTTATTACATTTAACTAATCATGGGAGCATGCTTTAATTTTACACGTAAATGCATTCAAACATGTAATATTCTTAGTATAAAACCTTGAATGTAAGACTCGTATAAGATGAATTTTTCACACCTAATAAGAGATCCACAAATATATTCAAAATAGTTTTTGTATAAGGATAAACCTCCACCTCCTAAGATGTCCTCAAAGGGGTTTACTAAGCTTCATCAAGCGTGTTTTCCTTTTAGCTCGAGAAGTTGGTTTTTTTTCTTTACTTTCAACCTCCGCGAATAATTCAAAGCATTCTAGAAAACCTATATCAAAATTCTTTTACTCAACCTCATCTTTAACACCATTAAATCTTAATAAAACTTCTTTTAAACTTTAATAATGAAAAAGAGTGATTTGGTGTATAACATACTTGAAGATAGTGGAAAAATATAGAGGAATTTGTGGGAGGGAGAGAGTCTGATTTTCTAAAGAGAGAAATGAGCTCCTAACTCTCCTTCTCCTCTCTTAAAACCAATCTAAACTAACCGCTTAACTCTTGGGTTAACTTTCCCTCTACCTGACATGATTAGGGGAGGATGAATGGGCATCCGAAAGACGCATTATTCTCGACCGAAAATGTTGACCAATTAACCAAAAGTTTCACTCAAAAAGACAACTCAAAAGAGAGAGAACACGTGTTCTGACAGGCAATTTCAGATCTGTCCAAAATTAATTTTGGATTGATGATAATTTCTAATTAAAAAAAGAAAAACAAATATTTCTTTAAAAAATTTCTTTTTTAGAAATTGTATTTATCTAAACCCAAGATTATAACGATATAAACTTTACGAAAAGCGGGTGTTACGGTTTTCAGTATTACAATCTTTTGCGAGCTTTATTTAAGCTTTTATGTATATTGGGTATGCAAAGTGCGATATTGGATGTGATTCAGGACTATTTTGTTGGAAAAAGCGACTTTCAAAGAGTTTTTTAATTTTAGACTTAGGAGTCCAAACAATAGAAGAGCGTGGATGCATATATTGTCATGTTAGCTTTTCTTGGTCACTGATCATGCGTCAATCCAGCTCAAACGCAACATGCAAAATACAGATTCCACAAAACAATCACATTTTATTGATTCAAATTTTAAACTTCGGATTCAGTTTCCACATTTCAGATTCAAACTTCAACTTTAGATTCAAATTAAAAAGCAAACAAAATATTAATATCCAAAAACAAATAAAAAAAGAAGTTAGGGTGCTTGAGTGATGTGATGGGTTATGGATATTATTATAGGTTAATGTGGATGTTCCTAAGCCAAACCATTCGCTCTAATAGTTAACTAAATATTTGGAAGCCTTACATCTGCACCACATGAAGAATAACGTGCTATTTTTTCATCATTGATTTAAATTTTGAAGTTCTGTCGATGACGAATGCGTCAAGAAGAGAAACAAGACCTCAAAAGAAGAGGAAGTGTACTATTCCCTGGACAAGTGGATCACTTTGCTCTTGGCAAAAAAAAAATCTATCTACTCGGGTGAATTCGATGTGAATTTTTCTCTTTTCCTTGTCCACAATTAACGAGTTAGTGCTACTCCTTTTCTTTTTTTATACCTAATACTAATGAATTGCGGAAGTCAAAATCATGAACGAGTCCCTCCAATATAATCCAATGTGTGCTTTATTTTTCTTATATATTTAATATTGGTAAAAGTTATATAAAATGCCTTCTAAACAACCATCTAAATATGAAGAGTGACAAAAGACATTTTTTTGTAATGTATATCGCTAATTGCAATAGTTTTTTAATATTTATTGAGTAAATAAAAAGTCACTAATTTTTAGTTTGCACAACGCCTTCCAAACCTAAGAACCGACTTTGCTTTCAACAAACAATTGATGAGGTGCATATGAAAATTCAAGGCTTAAATTATTTCCTCTTATTAGACCTAACCTATGAGTTATATATATTGATATGTTGTATGAATTGTATAAAAGGGGATTTGCTGATATCCCCTTTAACTATTCGTTTACCTACGCTAAGAACATGTGAATATCTTATTAGTACTTTACGGACACTATATTTCCGACTAATTAATGGCAACTCTATCTATTATATAGTTACACTTTTATACAAGTACATGCAACATAAATTTATAACAACCAACATATAGTTATTATAAGACATTAAATCAATATAAATTTATTTTTTTCTTTAATAATGGTCGTTGTACAACTATGTACATACATTTTCATGGTAGAAGCACATACACTTGGGAAAAAAGTATTTGTTGTAATATAAATACATTTAAATATTGAAGTAACTTTTTTTTAATTTTGATTTAGTGATTGTTTTGTAATCGTATATACATAGATTTTGATTGTATAGACGAATAAAAATTAGAAAATAAGGTTATACTTAGCTATGCTTTTAGCAACTTTGATATAAACTATTTTTTAGACTAGTTTTATAAACCCGTGGTGTGTTTTTAAACATTTTGAGCATTTGATAAAATTTCTTTAAAAACAATTTTAAAAAATAATAACACAAATAAATAGACACACATGTATATTATACATAGAGAATATATGATTTATGCATAATACATACATGTATAATATATATACATGTATATATTAGCGTATACATGTTTAAATAATATGTATTCATACATATATAAAATGCATATTTTTATTTTATGCATGAGTAAGGTTGCGTACCCCCCCCCCCCCCCCAAGTACCCCGCAATGGAGGAAGCCTTGTTCACTGAATTTGCCCTATATATATATATATATATATATATATATATATATATATATATATATATATATATATATATATACTGTCAGTTTTTTTACCTATTTTTTAAAAATAACAAGAAGTTTTATTTTCAGTTGATTTTTTTTAGAGAGAAACATTGAAATATCATGAACCCGTATAAAAAATATCATCTCAATTTTTTTTTTTACTATTTTAAAAAATGGGTATGTTGCTAGAAGGTAGTGTTGGAGAGCCTAACTCTCTCTTTATATACATATATAATCAGGGAGGATCTCCAACATAAATGAAATAGAGGACCAAAAAAATGAACCATTTTTGAAAAAATAGTTAGCGAAGATTTTGCGACAGTAATAAAAACTTCGCTAATTTAGAAGTTTATTTAATACTAAAACTATTGTCGCAAAATCTTCTCTAATTTCGATTTTCGGTAATAAAAACTTCTAAAACAAATTCATGTTTTTTTTTAACTAAAATGCAATGGTACGGTACCACCCCTAGTTATAATAGTATAAATATCTAAATTTGATTATATTTAGCCCCCCATAAACTACCTATTCTACTAGAGACTGATCTTGGGGAGGGCCTGAGCCCCCACAAACTATTAAAAATTAAATTTTTTACCCTTGAAATTCATGATATTTAAAAAAAATTACATATACACATTTGCCCCCGAAAAAATAATTATATATTCATTTACCCCTCCCCCCCCAAAAAAAAAAAACACCCACACCCACACTAATTCTTGGATCTGCCATTGTATTTTACAAAAGTTCTTTCATAAAAAGGGACTACATATTTGAGGGCCTACTTACATAACATATAAAAATAGGGGTTCATATACTAAATATTTTGCTAGACTCTCACAGGTATATCCAAATTGGTGACTTAATATCCATCCAACTCACAGTTTGATTCAAAATGGTAAAAATCCTTGTAAAAAATAACCTCATGCGATCACATGTATGTGAGATTGTATTGAATATTACTATATATATGTATGAAGTAATGGGAAGGTATCAATGTGATGCTGTGGTGTAGTGGTTATCACGTTAGTCTTACACACTAAAGGTCTCCAGTTTTTTTTTTTTTTTTTTTTTTTTTTTTTTTTTTTTTGGAAAGTTTTATTTTATTAAAAAGCTGAGGAGAAATTTTTATAAACAAATCAGTCAATTTAAACAAGACATGCCTGTTTTTTTTTTGCTATTTAAATAAAATCTGTAACGAATCTAAAAATAATTAGCCCAAAATGATTTATTTTGTTATTTAAAAAATATCAATCAATATATGGCTGACATATATTAATCGATTTTTTTTTAACTAGTAAAAAAAATCACTAGGGTCATTGAAATGTTTAAATATTATACAAAAAAAAATTAGGTCAAAATATATTTTTTTCCTATTTTTAAAAAATGGTCCGTTTTTTTGGTACTTTCTATATTTGATCGATTTTTTTTTAAAATAGCAAAAAAATCATTTGAGTTGATTTTTTTTGTTGGTTCATTGAAATTTAAATATTGTATGAAAAAATCAATTCGCAATATTTTTTTACTATTTTTTCAAAAATGGTTCATTTTTTTGGTCCTCTATTTCATTTATGTTGGAGATCCTCCTTGATTTTATATATATATATATATATATATATATATATAGTCCTGCTCTTGTGCGGACTAGTTCGCATTTTAAGAATACGGACCGAACATGTGTCACCTGGCGATGAACCCAGAAAAGAGATAGTGTGCCTATCTATTATAAATAGAATTATCAACATTATTAGTACAACTCACACGCTCTATTATATAATATTTGTATCCATCATATCTTTAAAATTATATAATCACTTGGGATTCTAAATTATTAAATGCAACAAAGAAGACTCAAAGACATTACATGAGCTTAGGGTTTTTTTTCACTCATCTCATTTTATTATATTATTTATTTATTTCAGGGTTTTTTCTCTCTTTTAAATTATATATGCAATTGCTAATTTTTAATTTTGAGGACTAAGTTGGTTTTGGGAGTTGGCCAAGGCTCATATTTATCATATGAGAAAATGCCACAAATAATATACACACACATGGTTGGAGATTTTTTTTCACTGACGCTTTTGATATTAATAGTTTTATATTTGATTTGTGGATAATTACTGTGAAACTTAAGTAATATGTTATGAATATTTGACATAATATTTATGTTCAAAATATTAAAGCAATTTATATTCGGGTTTGGTTTCATTGTGGTGTTGGTGCTTTAAGTATTGGAGTTTAATTTGAGGTGTTTTTGCTTTGTTTTATGGTTTTTGTGGTGACCTTTTATGTGCAGGTTGCCACATTTATGTATCAAAATAGGGTAAAAATATTATAGGTACATGCTAGTATGTATTAAATACACTAGAAAGATTATACTTGCTAATTGTCATCATTAATTAAACTCGATTATCACAACAATTAATATTAAATGTGATCTCAACTCTCATCCATATAAAAGCCCTGACAAGTGCTGTTTTTATCAAATTATACGAAACAATTTCCGAAATTAAGTAAAATTCATGCTTATTCACTTTTGTGTCATTTGATAGTTTATGCGTTTAGTTATTTGGGAATTTAAAATATCGCAAAGAGAACAATACAAAAAAAAAACATGATGGTAAATAAAAGAAAAAAAAGAAAGCAAAAATACCCCTAACCGAAATTATTGAAACTAAATGTTACCAAAAAAATAAAAAAATAAAAAGCAATGTACCACGCAGTTTAGTATTGGTAAGTTTTTTTTTAAAATCGTAATTACCAAAATCAAACATACCGAGAAAAATTGGTACATTATTAGTATAGATAAAATACCGACCAAACATACCGATAGAGGTAAGTATAACAAATCTTCTCTCTTTCACAAAGTAAATAGAAAAGAGATAAAAGTTGTATTTGTGAATATAACAGATTAGATCTTTGAGGAATACAATTTTTATTGACCTGCAGGTATATCAGATTAAGTACCTTCTTTTATAAGCAACAAATGTGAGGCTTTTTTCTTCAAACATGGAAAATCATCTAAATTATTAACTCCATTCCTTACCCTGAATTAAAAAATAAAAAATAAAAAAAGATAGATGTAACCAAATCACTCACCTTTTTTTTCTAAGTTTTCATACAAATATAAATATCTTTCAATCTTTATCTAACTATGTGATTAATCATAACTATGGGTGGTTACGATACAGTTTTTTACTATACCGTATTGTACCGGTTTTGGTTCGAAAAATTATGTTTTTTATTTCGTATTTTTCATTACCGCAAACTGAAATTATCAAACCCGAAATTACCGAAAACTTGGTGATTGCTTTGGTTTATGCATTTAAAAATTGATTTACCAAAATTACCGCATCAAAATTAAATACCGACTTAATATGCCAAAATATAAATTTTATACTGTATTTTTAAATTCATATAATCAATTGGACTGCTTTATCACAAATGTTAATACCAAAAGTGGGTGAATTTTTATTTTTAGAAAGTGTACAAGTTTATAAAGTTAAAAATACATGTTTATTAATTTGTTGTCTTTAAGATGAATTCTTTCAATTCTATGTGAGGAATTTTGGTCTATACCTAGGTTATTGGATATTTTATGTGTACTGAATATAACATATATTTAGTTTATGTGTTAGTCTATTTATATTGCATTTGAAAAAATAATAATACCTAAAAATAATCAATAAAAAATGAGCAAAAAACTAAGAAAACTGAAAAAACTAAATATACCAAAAACTACCAAAAGCAAAATTTATCTGAAATACCGAAAATGTCAAAATACCAAAAAGTTTGGTATTGGGAAGGGTTTTCAAAAAACGAAAACCAAACTACTGAAACCGAATGTACTGAAAAAATTGATATGTTATTGGTGTACGTCAAATACCAACCAAATCGATCAATAACCACCCCCAAACACAACCATGGTGTTACATTGGCATTGATACCCCAAAACTCTATCAAAATCGTTGTCAAACAGCGTGCAACACATTTTTCACATTATAATTTTGGTTCATGTCAATCTTTTTTCAATGTTCATAAAAAGGCTTTTTTTTCTTCAATGTTTACCCAACTTTGTAATAAAACAAACCCGTAGTGTTTAATTGACGTAGGTCATGTATTATTTAAATTGAATGAAAATCAAAGCTTACACCACCAAAACCTCGAAACTTTCACTTGATGTCAATCTTTCTTTTTTCTAACATTATAAAAATTCTATTTCTATTTTTATCCAACTTCGTAAATAAACACACCCATAGTGTAGGATTGATGATGTTTGCATATTATAATGTTAAATGAAATCGCAACTAACGCCATTGACCTACAAAAATTTCTCTATCAAAATCGGTGCCACACAATACGAGACCATAATTCACTATTTTACTAAGTATTTTGTGAAATAGGCTATGTTCTAAAAGATTCGCCTAGGCTTGAGGCTTGAGAGAAACGCATCACTTACGCCTTATTACTCCTTATTCTTGGTAAAACGCTTAAGGCACACTTTTTTTTTTAAAACAAAGGATTAGTTGACAAATATTGGTTATGGAGCATGAATATGAGAAAGATGGCTACCAAACATATGAATATATTTTCAAAATTCAAGATATATACTATTTTATTATATTACTAGCCTTGGAATAATTAAAATAATAAAAAAAGGAAAAAAAGCCTTTTTACACCAAGGCTTCGCCTAAGCGCGCCTAGGCTCCTAAGGCTTGAGCCTTGACCTCTATGCCTTGACCACGCCTCGCGCCTTTTAGAACCTTGGAAATAAGTCCTACGATCTTTTTTTGCTCCAACAGGTCCCATAAAAAACAATTTTGTGCCAATACGTCATATTTGTAAACATGTAGAGAATACATACTATATGTATAAATATGACCTGTTGAGAAAATTTTGTTTTAACAAGTTCAATTAGAAAATGTCTTATGCAAACATGACTTATTTGTCAAGCTCTGGATAATTAATTGATGGTCTTATGGTCACAGGTGTTGCAGAGTTTCCTGTAAGGACCTCAAATATTTGCTAATTCTGTATTTCACCCGTGATCAACGTGAGAAGTAAAAAGAATACTTGTTAACTGTATTGCTACATGGCAAAGATACTTACAAGCAACTCATATAATTTTTTTATTAGTTTCTTTGAAAATAGATACACACATTATGAAAGCTTTTATACACAGGATTCATGTAGCTTCATGTAGCTGACCATAATACTTGTGGGAAAAATGCTTTGGTGGCCAGAGTATCCCAGAAAAGTTTACTTGTTCCAAAAAGAAAATATTATTTACCCAATTTATGCATTTTCTTGTTCCTCCTACTTAAGATTGTGTCTACTTTTGCTCCTTAAATTTCTCTATCAATGATTTCTTTTCCTCTTCTGGCAGAGCTTGGAAGATGAAGACAGACTTGTCTCCAATATCATCCTGGAAAGATAACCAAAGATTATCAAAACTTTTTTAGAATGAAAATCGTTAGCATTTTTGAGACAGGAAGATTACAATTCCCCATCCACCACCCCACCCCACCCACACACAAGACTATTTAAACATTTTTTTTTACTTTACCCCTGAGATAATGCGTTGTTTAAATAAATCCCATTCATGTTCAATAATTAAGAGGTTGTACCTTGGTGCGATGGCAAATGCCCTCGCCCAAGCTACGGTTGGTCTGGGGTTCGAGACATGGGAGTAGTTCAGCGGGAGCCTTGTGCACTGGGTACGACCTTTACATGTTCAATAATTAGAGTGGCACCTGCATGCATGCATAAGATACAAGCAATTGATGCACATGCATGGGGATGGTAAACTCTAATTACTAAACATGTAGGGAGGTATATCTTAGCACCGCATTATCTTGGGTAAAGTAAACGAAAAACATTAATTATAAAAATATAAACTTGATATAAGTAGATTGAATCACTACTGGATTAATGAGAAAGATCTACCTTTATGGGCTGAGTGAATTTTCTTCCAGCAAATACCACAAAGAGTGCCATCCAAACACCCAGCAGAGAAAGTTTTACGCCATCATCCATTAGACCAGTCTGTGTATTTCAAATGAAGGTCATCAAGGTTAAGAGAGAATTCTAATACTTGATCGAGTACACGTAAATTTTTTAAATAACATGTCAGGGATCGATGAAACAACTGCGAATTTAATGTTTCAAAGGTTTAATGGATTGTTTTATTGATGCAAATGCCTAGGGAGATGTAAAATGGTCATTGTGATCCATTTTGTTGAAAATTTTAAGGCCAGCTTCCGTATCTTTGGTGTTGTTGATCAGAAAGTAATTTTTAACCGGAAAAAAAGGGGTTAAATTTTGAGCCATTTTGTAACTCCTTGCCTTGAGGCGACACACGGTAGTTGACTTGTGTAAAGACATTTTTGTCCATTATCAATTTGTATGTCGTACGCCGTTACACCGTTGAAGAAATTCAAGATCGCATCTACAACAACGGATCCGAATATCAAAGCGCCTTCAACATCATAGCCTCTGCGAGAATGAACTTGGTAAAGTTTTGTTTTTAAGATCCTTAAAGTTCATACTTAGTATTAGGAAATTTTCATAAAATGTTTTTTATAAAAATAAGAAGTAAGTTTTTTCAAGCAAAATGCGGCTTTTAAAATATTTTTTATTTTCTGGTAAGCCGGACCGGTCCGCCCATATTAAACGAACCGATCCGCCCCCGGACCGGTCCGCCTACCTACCAGACCGATCCGCTTTCCACCAGTGAACCACGGACCGATTGCGAACCGAAGAGGGCCTATTTTAAAAAAGAACCGATCGGAGGTCGGACCGATCCACCTCCAAGCCGGACCGGTCCGCCTGGGATAAAATCGTTCAGTTCCGTGTGATTTTTATCCACCATCTCATATTTCCTATATATATAACTATTTCGATGGTGTATTTCTTTAAGTCTTTGAGAAAACGTTTTTAAGAGTTCAAACACAACAAGACTTCGTTTTTTGATGTGCCAAACATCTTTTTGATTCACACACAAAAATTCAATTGCTTTTGTGAATCTTTTGGAACCCTAGAATACAAACTTTGTTACTGTTCATCTTTGTGGAGAGAACTTTGCAACCGAGGGCTGCGTGTCATTGCTGAGGGAGTCTCTACGAAGTGTTATGACTGCATGTCATTGAGGAGAGTTGCGGTTCTTCCTTTGTTGTTTGGGCTGCGTGTCCTTGGAGGGTGCTGCGTGTATTCTCTTGCTGAGTTCAAGACTGCGTGTCTTTGTGGGTTGGCTGCGTGTTGATCCATTGCAGATTTCTCTATGTAATTGTAAGTTGCGATTTATATATTCATAGTGAAATAAAGGTTTTACCCGAAAGGGTTTTTTTTCCTGAAATCTGTGTCTCAGCATATTTACCGTGTCACATGCTTCATTTATTTATGGGTTGACACATGCACCTTAGATGCTTGTTTAGGGACTCTAATTAAATAAGTGTTCTTGGAAACTTGCAAATTTAATTTAATCAATTATCACACTGTCGCACTTTTCAACTTGGCACCCAAAGGCAAGGTAACATTTACCCCTACACATACATCTTCAATCTCATCTTATCCAAACAATGATTTCATAAATATATGGTATGTTTAAAGAGTCATTAGGATTTATAACGATTGGGATGAGTGTGCACCCAATGTGGAAGGATATTTCAGAGAAGTTTCCTAGAAATTTGATACATATGATTGGGGCAAGCTCGGCATATGTGATGTTTATTGACCGATGGGGGGTGTCACGGGTCCATCTGAACCCCTCCATATGTTTTGATCCTAGGGTTGAAGAGAACTCTTTCGACGTTGCTGTTACTAATCCGGCCAACGTCAAAGAAAACAGAATTTCCTTGGGCTTAGACCAGAAATGTGAACGACCGTTCCCGTAAACATTTGTTTTGTGATAAATACAACTATCCGAGTAATTTGGTTTAGATTACTTATTGTTAATTGAGTATTTCTACATCGAATTATGTATTGCCACGACAAGTAACTTTATGGATGAAATACAAGTTTTCTTTACTAATAATCACACCTTGTGACAATAAATAAAGACGTAGGGTTGTGTATATTGTTTAATTTTACAAATTGATAATTTGGAATGAATAGATTGTCGATGTATTCATTTTAAATGGGTTTAAATCTCTCTCTCTCTATCTATATATATATATATATATATGTGTGTGTGTGTGTGTGTGTGTGTGCGCGTGTGTGTGTGCATATAAAGAGAGAGAAAGTATGATGAGAATACTCTATAAGAGTGGTGCATTTAAGATTCATGTTATAATTATAAGTTGTGCAATTTCAAGCTTTTGATGAAATTGACTAATTTAAGTTTTCGTGAATCGACATGAATTGATCCATTTTTGAATTTGTTCATTCTTGTAACCAAACACTTATAATAAGGCAATTCATGAAGGAATCCATTTTCAATGGGCTAATTTACAATTTTGGGGACAACCAAACAGGCCCGTAATAATAAATATCGTGGCAACTCCACTAATTGAGAATTGTGTCGCAAGGAAATTTTGGCATCGTTGTGAATGCGAGTAGGCATATATATCACGTCTAAAAATATCAATATCATCATTATTGTGTTGTGCAACAGGTTGTAAAGTTGCTTAGATGGTGGGGGTTACCATGGTTAAAAGTCTTTACGACGTGAATAAGAGAGTGAAACAGGAGTTTCGGGCCCTATGGATAAGGCCGGAGGAGAGAGAACATAAAGAAGGAATTTATCTCGTAAATTTTTACCTTATTATTATTAGTCAATTAGGATGATTATTAGTAATTAAATTTAGTTTAGGATATATCTTTTAATTATTTATTTTCTATAGGATTATTGCCTAGTTATTTGGTAGATTTAGGACTCTAATTATTTAGGCGATATATAAAGCCATTGGGCCATCTTGTAATCACTTTATTTTGAATATTGATTGTTAACGAGTGAAAATTGAGATTGAGGGCATTTCATTTTATTATTGTGTGTGTGTTTGTGTTTGTGTTTGTGTACGCAGAATAAGTTTACGTCAAGTTGGTATCAGTTCGCTCTTGGTATGTGTAGCATGTGTATTTGTTCAGGTAGAATCATGGCGAATGACTATTAGAACAATTGGGACTCCAGTTAGAGTAGCACCTTTCTTAAAGGTGCAGTTGATTCGCCTATTCAAGCTGCCTCGCCGGCCCTTATATGTCAAAGATAAACAAACCACCTCCCGACGTCTCCACCCACCGGTGACCTCAAGTGAACCCTAGCCCAACCTCAAACCAATTCCAGATTACCCTCTTCCCCCTTAGTCCCTTAAACCCTGCAAAGCATCCTCAAACAGCCCCCCTCCAGCCATTGTCGGTGTCGGACGGCATTCGTCAACGAATGGGGAGGCTTCCTGGAGCCCCAAAACCGAGTATAATAAAGCCCTCTTCAAGTTCAGCCACCGAAAACCCCAGCAAATCCATCCCTCGTCCCCAACTCTGCTCGGTCAACACCACCCAAACCTTCACCAGCCTCCGGCGACCCTCGTCATAGACAGGCAGGCGCACCCACCAGAGGTCCGGTGAGGTCGCCAGCAGGGCAGAAAATGGACATATGGCCTTCAGTGGAGGGTTTTCTTTACAGGTGATTAAAAGAGATTATATAACTTACAAAATTATGCCCCTAAACACTCAACCTAGTTACATTCTCATTCCCTCTAGTTTCAAAAATTATAGTTAAGCCCCAAAAGTTTCACTCACATTTGAAAATATCCCAAACACACCCTCTACCAACCCTAGCATATTCCCCGACCCCTGACTCCCAACTTCCGATTTGGAGAAAGAACTTCGCGAGATGGACAAATACTATAGGCAAGCGCTTAACAAAAATGTGAAAAAGATTGAGGAGTGGAAAGATAAAGCTAACCATTGAGATAATGAGTCTCAGGGATATTTAGATGGGGTTACTTCGGTGGCGCCGTGAAAAGAAGAGATTCAGAAAGCAAAAGAGTAAAGAGGAGGCTTTTATTGAAAATCAGAGTATGAGGTCGTAAAACGTGATTGCCAAATTTTCTTGGATGAAATCCACAAAGCCATCGCCTAAGTTGCCAATGTAATACATGTCGAGTATGAGTACAAAACGGATTTTGAGGTTGAAAAAGAGCCTCCTTCGGTTGTGGTGAGGCATACTTATGTGGATCCGGTTTGGGATGAGTTTCAAGTCTCATGTTGAATTGATGAATCAACATCGTAACCCGTAAGCTTTTGAAGTTTATTTTGCGTGCTTTGTGCAAGATTTGACGTGTTTTTCCTTTACGGGTGGTATTGTGTTTAAGTTATCATAGTGGCAAGTTTCGGGCAAGATTTCATGTTCCTCAGTGTTGATTTAGTTTGGGGACAACTTTTATTAAACTGTTTGCTAGTAGATACAAGGGAGAATTTCATGGAAGTTAGGTTGGCGCTGATGTCTCTCTCTAGTAATGTAATACCATGATCCCGCACTTGAAGCGAGCTTTCTCAAAAAGGGTAGTGAAGAGAGAGAGAGAGAGAGAGAGAAACATGAGGTCTGGCCCTACGGATAGAGCTGAAGGAGAGAGGAAATATATGAGGGATTTATCTTGTAACTTATTATTTTATTAGTAGTAGTTAATTAGGACAATTATTAGTAATGGGATTCTGTTTAAGATTTATCTTTTAATTATTTTAGTTTATCTAGAATTCTCTCTTAGTTATTTCGTAGATTTATGACTCTAAATTTTTGGCTTTATAAATAAAGCATTGGCCTCCTCTTGTAATCACTTTACTTTAAATATTGATTATTATGAGAGAGTATTGAGTGTGAGAGATTTTCATTTGAATATTACGTGACTGTGTGTGCGCATCTCCACGAGTTGTCATCATTTTATTTGACAATTATGTTATGCAATATTATTCACATTATCTGAACACGTCTTTATACCAAAAACCAACCGGGGGATGGTTGTTGACAGCTTAGCCATACTCCGAGGCTTCACCATTAATCAGCTAGTCAAAACGTCCTTATTGTTCAAATTTTTGGAACAAACCATCCTAAAAAAATGCAATATCCAGATGTCATAATGCCTCCAAGATGACAGTTAGCTTCTTATGATGGCCGTGACAATTATTTTGATCCCAGTGAATGCAATCAATGCTGCCAAGCATACATGGGAATCCCCATAATTCCCTCACAACAGGTAAATATCGGACATCTTCAGACGTGGGTGTCCTCAAGTGTTCTTATCTTCATACTGATGCAGGAGCATAGGGATATAGTTGTCTTTTAGTGATTTTTCCTTTTTTTTTCCTTTTCTTGGCTCCTTAGTATAAATAGCTAAGGAGGCCTTTATTGTATCACTTTTGCCCATTTGCAATTAGAAGATTAGAGAGAGAAATAATTGAGACTCCCTTATTCCTTGGTTGTTGTTGTTGTTGTTGTTGTGTAGTTCACTTCTTTTTTTACGCTTTCGCACCCAAATTCACATCAAATTGGTATCAGAGCTCGGTTTGTTCTTGGATCAACCATGCTTATTGAAGATTGGGACTCGGATTGGATGCACCCAAATGAGTTTCAACAAAACCCTAATGACCAAACCAAAACCCTAGACTCACGCAGGGCTGCCCAAACCCCAAAAGCATCCATTGGAATCTTCCCCCTTTCATTGGAAAACCCATCCGACCCTCCCAAATCCAACGTCGGACCCCCCTGCTGCCACAGAAATGCCAGAAACACCACCGAGGGTTCCGCCCAGTCAGGCCGACCCTTGTCGAGCCCAAATCTCAGCCGTCGGCCCTATTCCACCCAAGAAATTGAGTCAGTGGTGCATATCAAGACTCAAGAAAGACCTAGACAGTGTGCAAACAGCCCTAGGGTTGCTAAGGCAGGGCCCGATCAACAAGAACAAGGTGGGTTATGTTCGTTGTCACAAAATTCAAAAATTAAACTCAATCTTGACTCCAATCCAAACCCTTAACAAATTTCCCAACATAAACCCAAATCCAAATCATCCATACTTCCTTCCCAAAAAAACCTAACCCTTATACCTCAAATAAAAACCTAATTCTTTATACAAAGGATGCACCTCTTTGGGTATCTTGCCCATCCCGCCTGATGTGCCTTTAACCATTGCTCAATCCATTTGTCGTCAACACGATTTTTTTTGTCATTCTCAAGCAAGACTCGCCGATGTTTCTCCTCCCTATACTCATGCCGTCATGGTTACAACCTCAATGGATGTTTAATCACCTCCTCTCGGCAATGATACATGGATTCGAACGGGCATTTTCTTTACTCGTTGCACCGCCAAAGAAAGATTATGCACGGTGATCATAGACAGGGGTGCCAGTGACAATTTGGTGGCACAAGAGATGGTTGATAAGCTTAAGCTTCCACGGAGTTGTTAACGACGCCCTGTCGTATTGGGTGGTTGGGTAGTGGAGCCACTCTTACCCCTAGCCCACAGTGTCAAGTTGCTTTCTCTATTGGGGAGTATCATGATGAGGTTCTGTGCACCGTAGTTGACATGAGGATATGCCATTTACTTTTGGGAAGGCCATGGCAGTTTGACCATAGTAGCATACATGATGGTCGTGCCAATACTTACTCTTTTACTCATGAAGGGCGGCGCTTTCTACTTCGTCCCATGCGCCCGTTTTCGATGACTCGGCCTTCAGCCTTACTAGTTTCCCATGAGGAGTTAGCCACCGAGGCCACAGAGATAGGGATGTGTTATGCTCTTATTAGTCCTATCACCACTCCAGAGGTATCCGTGCCACCCTGTGTTCAGCGTTTGTTGGATTCTTATAGTGATGTGTGTACTCCCCCTGATGAGCTTCCTCCCCTGCGGGACATTTAGCATGCGATCGACTTCATTCCTGGGGCGCAGCTCCCCAACCTTCCCCACTATCGCATGTCCCCTACTGAGCATGCAGAGCTACAGAGGCAGGTTACCGAGTTGTGTGACAAAGGGTATATTCGAGAGAGCATGTCTCCATAGGTCCCCGCCCTTCTAGCACCCAAAAAGGATGGAAGTTGGCGTATGTGTGTAGATAGCCGTGCGATTAATAAAATTGCGGTGAAGTATCGGTTTCCCATCCCCCGGCTCGAAGATATATTGGACCAACTCCATGGAGCGACGATATTCTCCAAGTTGGATTTGAAGAGTGTGTATCACCAAATACGTATGAGGCCAGGAGATGAATGGAAGACAGCTTTCAAGACCAAGGATGGGCTTTATGAGTGGACCGTGATGCCTTTTGGTCTATCAAATGCCCCATCCACGTTCATGTGGGTGATGACTCAGATTTTGTGCCCATTCTTGGGCAAGTTCGTGGTGGTGTACTTTGACAATATCCTGATTTATAGCCGATCCGAGAAGGAGCACTTGCGGTATATGACTTGAGTTCTAGAGGTTTTACGAGCCGAACGCTTTTTCCTTACGTTGAAAAAGTGTGCTTTTATGGTTCCTTCCGTGACTTTTCCGGGATATGTGGTATCTGGAGATGGTGTTCGTGTGGATGACGCCAAGATTCAGGAGATTGTGGATTGGCCCACTCCCACCTCAGTGACACAGGTTCATAGTTTCCATGGCCTTGCGGGGTTCTATCGGCGTTTTATAGCAGGGTTTAGCACGGTCATGGCTCCACTCACAGATTTGATGGGCACCTCGTCGACAGTTGAGTTTAAATGGACTGAGGAGGCTGATAGGGCCTTCACGCGTAATAAGGAGTTGATGACGACTGCCCCTATCCTTTCCTTGCCTGACTTTGACCAATTGTTTGAGCTGTCTTGCGATGCTTGCAAGACAAGGGTGGGCGCCGTCTTGAGTCAAAATGGAAAGCCCATTGCGTTTTTTAGTCAGAAATTGTCGGGAGCGGCCTTGCACTACTCTACTTATGACTTGGAGTTTTATACGGCTGTGAAAGCCATTAAGTTTTGGTCACCATACCTCCTACATAAGGAGTTTGTGATCAAGTCAGACCACGAGGCCCTTCGATTCCTCCATAGCCAGCGGCGTGTTAGTGATCGACACGCTAAGTAGATAGCCTACCTTCAGCGATATACCTTCCACTTACAGTATAAGCCAGGGAAGGAAAATATGGTAGCGGGTGCACTTAGCCGACGTTAGGCCTGTCAATGGGTCGGGTCTGGACAAGGACCCGATCCGTAAAATAGGGTCTGAGCATATTTTTTTGCACCCGAGACCCGAATACCCGAAGACCCATTTATTAAACGGGTAGGGTCTGGATCTTATACAAGACCCGAACCCAGACCCGAACCCGAAGACACGACTCGGATTCTACATTATTATTTTTTAAATATATATACATATACTATAAATTTATATATATTTATAAATATATCTTATCAATATAACATGTAAGTAATATATATATATAAATATATATTTATGTATATAATAAATATAAATAATATATGTTTTATTTATACTAATAATATTCTATAAAACATTACCAAATATTTTAATTTTAGATTAAAAAATAAAGAAGGGGGATAATATAAAATAAATGTATATATTTGGCCAGCCCGAAGACCCGAACGGATTCGAGCCTGGATCCAATATTGTAGACCCGATGAAGACCCGGACCCGAACCCAATGAAGACCCGATTACACGGATCTGGATCTCTCTAAACCCGACCCGTTGGCAGCCCTAGCCGACGTGCTCACGCATTAGTGACACTGCGTAGTCAGGTGATTGGGTTTCAATGAGATTCGCGACCTCTATCCGACCGACGTGTAGTTGGGGCCTATTTATGCCGCTTGTCAGCAGGGTAATGGGGCATCTGGTGATTACTTAATATAGGATGGGTTTTTACACCGAAGGACAGCGTTGTGCATTTCTTCGTCCTCTTTATGAGAGAAGATTATTTCAGGGGTTCATGGAGGTAGTTTAGCAGGTCACTTGGGACAGGTCCGTACTCATGCTTTATTACGAGACAGATTTTATTCGCCCACCATGAGACGGGATACTAATGCATTCATCTACCGTTGTTATATTTGTCAAACGGCCAAGGGGCAGCACTCCAATGCGGATACCTGAGCGACCGTGGCAAAACGTGTTGACGGATTTCATTGTGGGCCTTCCCTGTACTTCCAGTGGCCATGATTCTATTATGGTGGTTGTTGATAGATTCTCCAAGATGTCGCATTTCATTCCATGTTCTCGCACGATTGATACTTCTCATGTTGCAACCTAATATTTCCGTGCGGTTGTCCGCTTGCACGGCGTTCCCCGAAGCATTGCTTCTGATCGAGATGTCCGCTTCACTGGCCATTTCTGGCGGACTTTATGGCATCTCTTACGAACGGAGCTCCAGTTTTCCACTGCCTTTCATCCACAGACTGACAGCCAGACAGAGGTAGTCAACCGGAATGTGGGCGATCTTTTGCGTTATTTGACGACTGAGCATCCTCGTACGTGGGATTTAGTGATTGCTCAGGCGGAGTTTGCTTTCAACAACGCCATCAACCATTCTACTAGTTTCTCTCCTCTCCAGATTGTGTTAGGCCAGTCCCCTACCGTGCCTATTGACCTTGTCGAGCTTCCACCGACAGTCCCGACATGCCCTTCTGCTTAGGATTTTGCAGCTAATTTGACTTCCGTCCAGGCAGATGTCCGTGCTCGCCTACAGTCCATTTACGCTTCTTACAAAGAGGCGGCGGATGTGCATAGCCGTTTCGTGTCCTACAAGCCGAGTGACTTAGTCATGGTGTATCTCCAGAAACAGCGGCATGTCGGCAAAGGCAACAAGCTTCTTATGCGCCGTTTTGGTCCGTTCCCTATTGTTCGAGCTTGTGGCACCAACGCATATGAAGTTGATCTCCCTCCAGAGTTTCGTATGCATCGTACCTTTAATGTGGCGGACCTGTCCCCTTTTCGAGGTACTCATCCTCCTCCAATTCCTCTTCCGTCGTCGCCGGATCAGCCAGTCCGTTCTCATGTCGATTGTATCGAGGGTGTACTTGACTCTGCTTTTGTCTCCTCTACCTCGGGTGATACACACGCTTTTTGGTTCGTTAGGTAGGCCGTCTAGCGGCTGAGGACTCTTGGATTACTGAGGCAACTTTACAGCATGTTGATCCAGACTTCTTTTGCTAATACACCGCATATAGGGGTTCTTCTCAAGGGGGGAGAGTGATGCGGGGGCATAGGGATATAGTTGTCTTTCAGTGATTTTTCCCTTTTTTCCTTTTCTGGGCTCCTTAGTATAAATAGCTAAGGAGGCCTTTATTGTATCACTTTTGCCCATTTGAAATTAGAAGATTAGAGAGAGAAATAATTGAGACTCCCTTATTCCTTGGTGGTGGTTGTTGTTGTTGTTGTATAGTTAACTTCTTTTTTTACGCTTCCGCACCCAAATTCACATCACATACACTGTGTAATTTGCACTGCAGAAGTGTCTGTAGAATTTCGATGCAAGTGCTCTTCGCAATCCAAACGTATCGGCTACGCAACCATAAGCTAACTGATGAGTGCATTATTTTGTATGAATTATGCCCAAATCTAGGCCTTTTTAGGGCTCTTGTATCACAAATAATGAGCTTTTAGAGTCATTTTGGTAAATAAAAAGAAAAATGCAAGTTTGAATAAAATTCGGGTTAAAAATGAAATTTTAGTAACCCCAAGGGTGAAACCGTAATTTCAGAAACTGTTTGAGCCTGAAAATAATTTTCAAAAGTTTATCTTGGCAATATAATGTTTTTCCTGAAATTTAGTTGAATTGGAGTTAAAATGAAAAAGTTATGAAATTCGGGGTCAAAAATATAAATAAGGATAAATTGGTACTTTCCTAAACTTTATGGGGCTGATTTTTAATTAATATAAGTTATTTTATATTGTTACAGGTACCTCCGAAGTTTGGTAAAGATCCAAGTTCATTTGGTGAAGATATGAAGATTGTAGAAAGAAATGAAAGAGATACAAGATCTTGGGGCCAAAGCATAAAAAAAAAATCGGAAATTAGAGTGGTATATAATTTATTGAAGCAGTTATATGAATGAGTAAGCCTGCTGGCCTGATGGTCACGCGCGTGAATCTGTTGGTGAAGGTCCTGGGTTTGATTCCCAGGACCACTTATATTTTTTTTAGGAACGCTCAGATATATGAAGCGTGGGCCCAGTCAGACAGGTCCTAAGGCCAGGGGCGTGAACCAGCTGCCAAACAGACGCATGGGCAGCATTCTGCCGAGCCAATGCAAGGCTGCCATGTGGCAGTCAAAGCCACAAGCAGCAGAACTCAAGAAGTGCCGCCAATTTCAGCATTTTGATATGTATGAAGAATCCCACAGCATTTTGACCGACTCATTAGATTGGTTCAAATTCAAATGTTGCCAATAAAAAGATACCCCATATTATTTGAACTGCAATTTCGTGAAATATCCTATTTTAATTGGTTTTTGGATTTTTAAACTCCCATTTTAAGTCAATTAAATAGGTGTTTTACTCCGACTCAAATACCTCACCCTTGCCCTATAAATCGGACCCTTGGACTCATTATTTTGAGAAAAGAAAAATTTTAAACAGAGCTTTGAGAGATAATTTTTTGTGCTTTTATTTTGAGAGTATATTTTTGAGGGCCAAAACTTATTCATTTGTGGGTGAAGTTTTGTCAAGACCAATTGCATGGCTCAATTATTTTTGTTAGTTGATTTATTAATGAGAATTAGTATTCATTCATTCTTGCACTTTTATTTTGTTTTCAATTATGCCAGCTTAATTTTTTTACTAGGACTAGGTGAAGTTCATTATATTTGATTAATATTGTGTGTAGTTTAAATTCGTCTTTATTTCCTGACATGTTCTATAAGTTTTAAAATTTCAGTATTCATTTAAAACGATACGAGAGTGTGTTTTAAACCTTCGATTTTGTTAGAAAAAATCATTTTTTTTATTTTAAGAATGAGTACTTTTTGATGGGTTATACTTTTATTAAATTAGTTGATAGTCCATGCTTAAAGACTACTTTGAAAATTAAAAGTGAATTTTTAAGGTAATAGGGATTTTAGCCGTCTAAATTTAGAGACGTTAAATTTTATAGTAAACTTAACTCTGTTATAAATTGCTCCAACATCCTAGTTTTCTCAAACTAGCTTTGATTTGAGTTATAAATTCGGGAATGACGAGTTTAAATATTGCATAGTGTTAGTTAAACGTGATAAATGGCTCCAACATCCTAGTTTTCTCACACTAGCTTATATCTTTCGTATTCGCACTTTTTTTTATTGTGTTAACTTAGTCTAAAATTACATCTCCTCTTTAAACCCATTTCGTCTAGTTGGGCAGTTACAATTATTTTGAACGAAAAAATTAACAAATTTCTGTGGGTTCGACCGGAACTCACACTCGCTACTCTATAATAGACCGTGCACTTGCGGTATTTTATAAAATTGACAAACACTAACTTCCAAAGCCGACGTCATTTTTTGTTGATCGAAGATACTCCACATTTTGGTAATATCTTGCACTCATGAAATAGACAGTTAGCAAAGACCCCAGTATGCACTGAAAAGTTTACGCCTCATGCGAACGCAGCAACGGATATAGGATAGCCGATATGTCATCGTATACGAGAAATAGTCACTCATAAGTCAGCAATGTTCATCTCCTCTACACCTGACTAGGTAAAAAAAGCCCGATAGCTGGGATGATGTCGTTGTCTCTCCCAACCCTGTAAACGTAAAGCATAGAAGAATAGTGGAGAAGGGAATCATAATTGTCAAACTCATTTCCTCTTCATTCTCTTCGCTACTTTTATCATTGTCATCGAGGATTTGGTGTATAGTATTGTTGGATGAGCAAGACCTAATTTTAAAGTTTCAGTGAAGATTGGGAGAGAGTGGGGAGAAAATACTGAGATTGTGCGTGATGGAGTTTTTAATAAATTTTGAGGGTATACATACAAAGACCTAGCCGTTGGGTTGCCCGTTATGCGTGGCACTAGAAATGTTGAGCTAGTAAGCTTCACGAGGAAATAGACATGTGCCACCCTAAGCTAAATATGGTCTGAGCTTATTGATGCCTCTCTTCACAGTGCTAAATACGTGGGTTGGCTTATTGATGGTCTGGACAAAAGAAGTCGAGCTGGCAGTGGGATGGCCTAAAAATAGCTCGATGCAGGCAGGAGGCCCTTCTATATCATTACAGTGTATCATGAATTAGACTATGAACTGCAAAGCTCCATATACTAGATTTAATGGTTTGTTATACTCATTGTGCATGGTCTGTAAACCTTGGATTTACAATTTTGGGTCTCTTTAACTTTCAGCCGCACCCCCCACCCGGCACACACACAAACAACTTCTTGAATATTCGAATTACTCCTCTAAAAGCGTAACTAAAGGTCAAAGTGTCATAATAAGGCCCTTACAAAGTATGCTTCTGAGTATTAGCGATGCTTTTGGGGTGTATCTCAAACTTTCACAAAAGGGGGGATGGGTAATGCAAAAGTCGAAATGTGCAAGTGAAAAATCTAAAATTTCCAACCTAGCAACATCAAGTAACTTTTTAGAGCATTGCTAACGCATACTTTTAAGAGGTGATTATTCTGAACAGTTATAAGAAGTATACCAGGTGCCCAAGAAGAACTGAGGGAACGATAAATGTGAGAATACCAGCTTCTAGTTTCCCATAGCAGAGGCCTGTTTCAAAGATAAAAGCAATGAGATGGAAGATGAACATGGTTCTAGTTCTAGACATTTGCATGACTTATTCCTAATATCATAAAAGCAGGAAGAAAAAAAACGGTTCAAAGAAAAGAAATAAAAAAGACCACGATTACTTGCGCTGAAAGACTAAAGTAAACTTCATATCAATGCCAAAGGAGTTCATAATTTAAGAAGCATGGATACTTCTACAAATGTAACGTATCCGTATTGGATGTGTGATGCAGATAAGGGGGGTTTCTTTGGCTAGTTAATAAAATTAGAGATTTGGATTCTCTCTTTTCTCTTCTTTGGATCCAATAGGTGATGTTTGCATCAAATTGGTATCACAGCGAGGTGGGGTGGGGGATGGGGGGGGAGTCTCCTCCCAATGCATCTCCATCAATGACTCCAAGAAAGAGAAATGAGAACAAAGATTCTGAAAATCAAATGGACAGCCCTAGAAGAAGGTATGGCTCGATTCATAAACCAGTAGAGTTTGAGTTGGTTCAAGCTTGATGGGATTATTAGTTCTACCCAGCCAGTAGCTCCCCTAGTGCAAACCCTACCAGCAGCCCAACCCACCTTGACCATCTCATCCCCTTCACTGCCCAAACCAATAAAACCCCTCTTAAAATAAATTAAAAAATAGCGTGGTTCTCAAGAATTTTCAGCTTTTTCGTGGGCTCCGTTCTTCTCCAATTTTATCCTTTGAGTTCGAGGACGAGCACTTCCAAAGGAGGGGAGAGTGATGTAGATTGGGGGGTTGGGGGGGGGGAATCTTCGGCTTGTCAATAAAATTTAAGATTTGGGTCGTCTCGTTTTTCTCTTATTTGGCTCCAATTGATGATGTTGCCTCATAGATAATAACTACAGATACATATCTTATTGGATACTTTTGTTTACGTGTCCGTTACATACATCAATGAGTTTGCTTCTTATCCCCCCCCCCCCCCACACACACACACACCCACACCCACCCACCCACACCCACACATACACACAAAAAGGGTGATTTTGACTTGAGTACCTCGACAGTGTTGAAATTAGACCTCGGTACTACAATAATTGTTTTTCAAGACATTGATACTTGTCTTTTGCTAAATGTCACTTTTAGTGGCGAAAGTTTTACATTCAATGACGAAAAAACGTACCAAAAGTGCACCAAAGTCTAAAAAATAATTATGATTGTATCAAAGTATAATTTCGACAATCAGAAGTATTCAAGTCGAAAAACAAAAATAAAAAAAGTACAAAAAAATTGGTGAGTTCAGATTATTACCTTCCTTGAATACAAGTCCAGTCAGCGCCGCAAAAAGTGGACCGACGAACCAGACAGTAGCTGGGTTGTGAACAACATATTGTATTAAGTTCTCACCAGCTGGTTGAGCCAAACTCAAGTATGTTGCTATGGATCCCAAAACACCGAGCACCCATAATGCTTGAAGAGTGCGCTTTATCTCGGTGACATAGATGTGGATTAAAAACAATGATAGCCCTAATCCCGAAGCTCCAAGTGCATAAAAAATATCGCTATTTTGCTTAATTAGATCATGAATAAAAAAGTCCTCGGGTAAAAAGGCCGTTGTGGCAGCAATCACAAATGATGCAGCAGCTGTCACTAATCCTGATCTATATAAGATCACCTGTTAAAGCAGGAAGAATATCAGTGTTACGCGGTACAACAAAATCCATATTATAAAATCAAGAAAAATTGGATTTTACTGTAGTGAATTGTGATGAGTTTCATAAGCTATCGTTTAAGGTGCAAGTCTGTAGTGGCATTTTACAGTGCAGATGTGAGAGGAGAAATTAAACATAGCCTAGTATGTTTCAAATATTCCATACACGTATCCATTTAGTTAACCGATAATTTTGATTTTATAAATATGACATGGATGCAACTGGCTGAGCACAGGATGCACTTGTGCGTCTAGGATACAGTTGGGTTATTTTCTAATTTTTCATCAAAGCGGGTTTGAGAGTAATTGTATAAGTTGTAAGGCTGAGTAAAAATATTAAAGGAGTTAAAAAGACAAAAAGAACTTTACATTATTCTTGATTAATGACTCACCTACTGAAAGCAATCATTATGCACACGTGCATGAAAGTATCAGTCACTAAGGCCAACAGCCAGCGCAACACTCATCAAAACTCAGGTATGTATTGAACCTAGGTTTGAAGCCTCTCTCTGTCAGCAAAAACCACAGTAATTATTGGTCCGACCGACGATTTGACGATACATACTTTTTGTTTCTTAAAAATATAGAAACCTAAAAAATTAAACATCGCAGTAAATGGAAGTGAAAAGAAATGCTAACAAAGATGAAATTAAGTGGAACTATAAATAATCACACATGCTAAAACATCATATTTTATGTGTTTTGGCCAACCAATCTACATCCACGCTGCGGTCACCACTAGTTTTCTGTATAGTATCTATACTAATATAGAAAGGGAAGAGGAGGGTTGGCGGTAGGCGGACCAATTTTTTTATATTTCAAATATACCCTTCAACTCCCATGCATAGTGTATTCAAAATGAAAACCACCCACCACCATTAACTAACCTAAAAATATTATGCCAAACAAAGTAGCATGGAAAGATATGCTTCATGAAGCAAGACCGCAGATAATTAAGAAAAGGGCTTTAATAGGTTGAGTAATTATTTTATAATGATGGAGCAACAAGTTTTCTGTAAATTTTCTTTGCCAAGGGGATATGCACTATACGTTCGCCAAATTAAGTTTTGGCAAGTTCGGTACGTTGATGATTTCTGCTTTAGCTGATCACTTAGGACGTTATTGACCCAGACTCCTTGAGCTCTATCATCTTCGTCTCACACTATGGTGCCTTGGATTATTTCACCTAAATTTCATCAACGTCACCCTCAGACTATGCAATCATAGCGTTGTGTTTCTGCATATTGAGCTTGAACCGTAAGAGGCCTACACCAACGTGGTGAATTCTGACCTTCTCCAATGGATTGCTCTGGACATATGAGCCTAACCTTTGAGAAGGTTCGTCTTTTCGCAACTTAGGTCTAGTTTGTGATACACTTACCCATCAATTTGAGTTGTGACCTCATCCCACAAGTTTATTTTTCGCACTATTAGTCTTGCCCTTGCCACGACAAGTTTTGACCTCGTCTCAGTGATTTGTCATTAGGGTACATTCTCTAGTTTCTGCTCCACCAAGGTGTTGGAGCCATCGAGGTGTTTGTCCACCTTCGCTTGGACAAGTATAAAGCTGATGTGAATGAAGAATTAGGGGTTTTATTGTATTTTTGTTATTTTTTAGTCTTTCTTTTATTTTTAGTATTTCATTGTATTTTCCTTTTCTTGTTAGTATTTAGAAGAAGAAAGGTTAATTGGCACTTAAGGGCATAATCGTAATTAGATTCTTAGCTTAGAGGCTAAGCAACCTCCTTCCTATAAATACCCATATGTAGCCTCATTTGGGGCATTCTTCCATTTTTGAGATATTGTGATTTGAGAGAGTTTAGCGAGATTTATCTTTTCGTACTCCCATTCATCGTCATTTACGTCAATTGGTATCAGAGCCTATTCGCTCCACCGGTTGTTATTGTTGTTGTTGTAAAACAAAAACTCATAAACAACGTCAATGTGGGTTCAAGAAAAGATGAACACCTTCGCGGAAAACGCCTAAAATCAAATCTTGGAGGCCCTCAACCGATTAACCGTCCGGAAGGATAGATTCATCGACGCTCGCCTCCCTCCACCACCACCCGTATTGCCATCCACCACCATTAACCCTAGCCCCTAAAATTCCTCCACCCACGCTTTCGCACCCCTACCCCAAGAAAATCAAAATCCTAACCTTGATTTACCCCCCATCGCATCAAGAACCACCATCCAACCAGCCTCTACCCTACACCAGCAGGGACGGGACCCACAACCGTCGTCGGCCACACATTCTGCCCATTCATTACTGCTGGGCAGCACTTGGACGTCAATTCCGGCACCGGAAATTACTTTTTCCATGCATGAATCTACAAATCCAGCCCGTACTTCATCTTCCCTGGGACAGACCACCATGGTCATGGTCGACGAAGACCCAGAGGGCACCCTACTGCCCCGACGACCCCGATCCGCCTATTCCAGCCTTCGTCCGGCACCATCCCCACTGTCTGAGCAGCTTTGGGTCTCCAAAGACACTATCCGATCTCCGGCCAGCCTTAAGGACTTACTTCCAACGCCGACCAGCCATCCCACCTCCAGCGAACACCCCCGATAGCTCCAACAACCCATCCCCATGGGCCGGACCAGCCCTCAGGTGATCGTCAAGCCTTCCCCTGCCCTGGACAACCTTAACCCACTAGGGTTCTGCCTTGGGGGAGGTCGGAACCCACCGGAGAAAGCCTCCAGCAGCCGCGACCCCACCCCATAGTCAAAAGTGCCCTGGACAGTCCTCCACTCCCAGATCTGCTACCCTCTCTTCCGGATCTGACCCGAAACCCTCCAAATCTGGTCATATCAAGCCCCAGCAACCTATTTTTGGTCATAATCCACCTACATGTGCAAGAATTGGGTTTGACAACAAAATCTTGGTCTTTGATCCGGGTGGTAGATATTTTTTATGTTGGATATGAACAACAAGAGGAAGAAGATGAAGATTAACGCAAGAATTGAAGACTCTTCCTCAAATTTTCACAAATTCAATTTTGACCCCTCAAGTTTTGTCTCTTCCGCAATATTGGGAATTTTTGCATTCAACCTCAAACTTAAAGTTCGAGAACTAACTTTTTCGAAAGGGGAGAGAATGATGTGAATGAAGAATTAGAGGTTATTTTTAGTATTTTTAGGGTTTTATTGTATTTTTTTTATTTTTTAGTCGTTCTTTTATTTTTAGTATTTCATTGAATTTTCCTTTTTTTATTAGTATTTGGAAGAAGGAAGGTTAATTGGTACTTAAGAGCATTATTGTAATTAGATTCTTAGCTTAGAGGTCAACCAACCTCCTTCCTATAAATACCCATATGTTTGGGGCATTCTTCCATTTTTGAGATATTGTGATTTAAGAGAGTCTAGAGAGATTTATCTTTTCTTACTCCCATTTGACATCATTTATGTCAAAAGCTTTGTGGAGGGATGAGGTCGGCTAATGAACTAAGCTCGGAAGGTATTTACTTCCAGCTAATTTAATCATAACTGCCTCTGCATGCTGCCTTGAGTATTTTTGGCCGTAACAATGCACCTTTGCCATAGTATTTTGGCCTCTGACCTGGCAAGTGAGCTCTCTGCTGACTAAGTTCTGTATGAATCTACTATTCAGCTCAAGAACGAGCTCCAGTTTAGAGGTACTGAAGTGGGCGAGTCTTTATTTATGTAATTTTTCAATTCTAAAAAAACAAGACATATCATCGTTCAACAGATAGTGAGTTTACTCAGTATGGGTGCCCGGAGCAGAGCACCATTATGACATCTCCACCAGCATTCGAGATTGGAAATCGTGAACGTGAGATTACGAATTATGCGAATTTTAACCAAGAAGGTGGTGAATCTGGATCATGGATCTTGGCACTGAATATGGCACTTTGCAACAGTAACTATTTTGTCAACGTGGCATTTGCGTAACACCGCAATGTTCAGTGCAGGTAATTACAAACTCTGCTTGGAAGTCAACACTACTGATTGAGAGCTTGATAGCTCAGTAATGGTGTATTACTTTGGACAGGCAGTAACAAAGCTGACGAAAACGGTTTCCCGGCTTCAGTTCCTTTTCATTTTACGACCTCACCAATAACACCTCCTGATTCCATTTAAAAACTTCTTTGAGAAGTTTAAATTTCATGACTACAACAAATCCAACCGAACCTGAGACCTGATGATTATTCTAATTATTCTGAAATCTAAATGAGCTTAAAGCTTTCCCTACAGCACCATCTAGTACACCACACGCTATGGGCAAAAAGTATTGAAAAAGCCTTTTAACTGTGACTCACGAAGACAAATGACATCTAAATTCCACCTTCCCAAAACAGCTTTCACCGCCGATTTCTTGTAATGGTATTAAGGCCTCTCACATTCCAATACACTATACGGAGCTTCATGATGCTGATTTAGAAGTAGTTTCCCTGCCCCCCTTATTTCTCACAATTGCCCCATTCTTCCCCTCCCTTCTCCCATAATACTTAAACACTCTAGTTTTTTGCAACTTTCTTTGCTTCTTGTTGGTGTTGTGCTCCAATGGCACCATACCCACGCACCCCAACTGCCATAAATCCCCAAAACCCACCATACACCATAACCCGACCTTAACCCAACCGCTACTAACCTTTTACCCGCTGCCTCTACTCTCTCACTGGCCAACCCGATTTCACCCAGCCCTTATACCTGCTACGAACCCGCTGCCACTAACTTATTACCCAGCTTACCTACCCATCCCCCACCTCCCAAAAAGCCACACATGCACCTGCTGCCCTGTGCTCCGACCCATCTGCTGCATCCTATTTCTCCCACCCCCTTAGTCAGCTACACACTCAATTCTTAGAAGTTCAATTGGTGGAATTATTTTTACAATAACTGAGTTTTGAATTGGGGGGGGGGGGTGTAAAAAAAATATTCGGTCGACACGCATGTCCGTTGCCGCTGGTGTGGACCAATTACAACATAAGAAATAAAATTAATGGGTTGTTAGATATTTTTTGTTAAGGTTCATTAAAATGTTCATCTTTTAGGTTCGCTTCTGAACCTCTCTCTATCTCTATCTATATATATATATGCAAGATTGATGTAGATATAAACAAGTCACAAAATACAAGATGAACACAAGAGATTTAATGTGGTTCAGAAACTTACCTTGTCTACATTTAGAAGAGAGAACAATTCCACTAAAAGATACATTACGATGATAAGATAAATGTTTGTTGATAATATCCCACCAATAGAGAGTCGAATAGTACTCAAACACCTTGACTATATATTATGTCAATAATCATTCGACATCTTATTCGGCATCCCGCTCCTCCCTTTCAACGCCCTTGTTAATCCCTCGTTGAACGAGGAGATCCTCTCTCTCTCTCTAAATCTCTACCTTGTTATAAAGTGAAGCTACCACTTCCATCAAACCTATTCACCTTCCAATGTGAAATAATATTTGTGTATATGATTAAATGCAAACAACAAACCCAAAACTTCCAAACACTAGAGGTTTAACACCAAAGCCTTACTTAAGACTTTTCTCCACCACATTGTATGCACCTAATACCAATTGTTGCACTCCAATGGCAATATGAACAAGCCACAATATACAAGATGAGCATAAGAGATTTAATGTGATTCGGCAAACTTATCTTGGTTACATCCAAGAGAGAGAACAATTACACTAATTTGAGAAAATAAGGTTAGATTGTAAGATAATACAACAGTTATGCACACTCTTAACCCAAGCCCCAAATGAATCCAAATTTCACCTTGAAATCAAGTTTCGAAACTCTAAACCTCTCTCACTTTCCTACATCTCTCAATGCCAATAAAACCCTTATGAGAAATCCCTCTTGGCATTCGATTTATACCCGAAGTGTTACATGTGAAAAGACCCAAAATACCCCCATTTAAACCCACTTTTCACACCACGTCACACGTTGACTACCAACTTGGCTACCTATTCGCTGCACCACAGGAAAGACACCTTTCGCTGGCTGCCAACTCCTCCAGAAACTCCCAAATTTTCATCCCATTTGCGTGGACACCGAACCATCTGCGAAAACAACCTTAGGATCGTATTTTGGATCCAAAACCTCACAATAACCACATGGTATTGCACTGTTTTTTTACTCACCCAGGCCCTCCATCTACCTTCTATTTGTTTAAAAAGCGTAAAAGTAGTCGGTTATCCTAGTTCTCCTCTTTGATTTGAAGTTTCATTAAAACAAGCACCTCTTTCTTTCTAGCCTTCCATTCATATTTGGGAATCACGGAGCAAACAAGAGATTCGATGGCATACAAGTAAAAAGGGAAAACGTCACTCTCTTTTAGAGCTATACACAATTATGCATCTTTCTTTTCATTTCCCATTTACGATAAATCCACAAACTTACTAAAACCATTAAGGTGGACCAAACTTAATTAGAATGTGGGACACTTTGGTGCGTGGTACATTAAATTGCTTGGTACGCAATACGTTATGATGTTATTTCATTTCAGAGTTTGCTTGAACTATTATTTTAAGAGAACCTTGTAACATATATGATTTCATTCTCACTTTCTTTGTTATTTTCTTCTTCTCTTCAAAACAAAAGTGAAATGTAAGATTTAGATATCTTGGGTGCTAAGGTATCCTAAAAGGTATGCGAGATTACTCAATTCAGTATGCAAAAATGAAAACCTCAAAAACCATTATCACTAACAATTAATAGCTTTAAATTTGACAAGTTAACAAAGTCATTAATTAGAAAAGAAATAACTTGAAAAATAATTTGCTCCAATAGGTTGTTATATTAGAAAACAATAGTGAATTTTCACTACACTTATATAAATAAGACCCAGTACAAATTTGTTGACCCTCCCCAAATGTGGGTTAACATGACCCTCAAAGATTATTGGCTACCCAAATGCGGGTTACTCAATTCAATATGCAAAATTGAAAACCTCAAAAACCATCATCACTAACAATTAATAGCTTTAAATTTGAAAAGTTTACAAAGTCATTTATTAGAAAAGAAATAACTTGAGCAATTTGCTCCAATAGGTTCTATTAGAAAACAATGGTGAATTTTAGTACATTTATATATAAAACACAGTACAAATTTGTTGATCCTACCCAAATATTAACAAACCTAACGTACACTTTTGTCATTAGAGGGTCATGTTAACAAACCTAACGTACACTTTGGGGAATATTCGGTAATTGATCCTTTAATTAATGACATTAGAGGGTCATGTTAACAAACCTAACGTACACTTTTGTCATATTAGACAACAATACATGTATTTGACAACATAATAACATGGGCTGGCAATTTTTGACACGATAACCCGTTTACGGTAATAACCCGAACATGACTCGAACATGACACGATTAGCTTGTATAGATTTAAGAGTACCCAAAACTTATAATCAAATCAAAATCAACGCGACCCGAAAATGACACAACTAACCCGAATTGGCACCTCGCCTTAAATTAAACAAAACCCAAACAAATTATATGAGCAATTAAATGAAAAAATAAACAAAACCCAAACAAATTAAACAAATTTTGAGTACCTCTCTAACGTCATTTGGGTCAACAGTCCAAGGACCATAAACACCTTGGTAAACTATTTTATCCAAAGAGCTATCACCAGCAGCCTGGCATTTTATGGACCCTCTAGAAAAGGGAACCCTTGTGGGTGAGAATAAAAACTTGGGCTGAGAATTTTTTATGAGAACTTTAAAGGGTGTTTGGGAGTGAAGTGTTGGGGGGAGAGTGAAGGCAGCTGACAAGAGTCTTGAGGCCATGGTTGTTACAGAGTTTAATGGATGGGGTGTTCAACTAACGGGCTCATTATAGTGTTTTATTAGTTAAACTAGTCGGAATAAAAATTAGTGGGGATTAAAGACCAAATATGTATTAAATTTTATTAATTTTTTTAATGTATTTAGTCCTTTTGTTTTATAGATTACATATGTTTAGATAAATGTATCTTCACATATATTTATTTTAAATCAACTTCCTCTCTCTCTAAAAACAATTAAATAAGCTCACACTCTTTCTCTCTCTAGCAGTCTCACCTCCACCCTCACCCCATCAGAGGCTCGTTGGAAACAGCGATCGAAAAATCTCGCTGAAGGCCATCGAAATTCTCATCGGAGTATTTCTCTCTCCTCTTTCCTCTCTCTTTTTTTATCTATTTCTTTGTTTTCTCTGGTTCGTACCAATGGCAGCATCCTCCGAGTTGGAGAAGAAGAGTTCGCTAGAGAAAATTAAGTTTTGGACGAAAAAAATTGAGGTTTTACAAAAATAGTAAATTTATCTGTTTCGATTTTTTCGTCCAAAAATATCGAATATGGGTGTTGTTTGATAAATCTTGACGAGTAGATTCCAAATATATATTTTTTGTGAATTTTGAATTTGTAGATTTGAAGTTATAGGCTTGTAAAGATTTGATGGGTTTTTTTTTTGCAAAAAACTACGTAACAGCGGTCAAAAATATTTTAAAGGTGTATTTGTCATTTTAATGCGATGCGTTGGCAAATAGGACATTTGACACTATTGCCTCAGTCAAATTATCTCTTGACTCATATTATCTCTTGATTCATTGATCAAATGAATGGGATTCGGTAATTATTACCCCAAAAACTTATCATCATATTTGACAAGAAAAAGTATCATTTGTCCTTGCTAGTAAGCAATAAAGTAGATCTCACAAAATGAGGCACGATACGAATCAATACGAAATTATAAGTTAATGGGTGGACCTTTAATGGTTTCGGATCATATCAGTGCCAACCCGATAGGAAACGATAGTTAACGGTCCGGGTTAGTGTTGACCCCCTTCACCCGTTGATACTCGATAAGACCCGTTTTGACCCATTAATTTAAGTAAATAAGATATATTATTTAGGACTTATAAATAGTTTGTGTAGTATAATGTTAATTTAATCATAACGGAATTTACTAAATGAGAGATTAAGTAATATCAATGAATTAATGAGTATAATTGCGTTTAAAAATAAGATAATATATCAACTTGAATACAATTCAATAAAGACACAATACATGTAATAATTCGTATTTTCGTAAACTATATTTATTATTTATTAAGTAAAAAATAAATTAATGAATGTGACTAATTATTACTTGTATGATTTAGTATTAATAAATTGACATAATTTAGATAATAATTAAATTTTCCATGCGGTATAACTTTATAACGCGTGTTTGGAATAATTAATTGGTGATATTAATTATATGATTGTGGACTATGTGTACGCGTTGAATAATTAAGTAAATAATTTATTGACGCCATGAGGTATTACCGTGTATTGTGGGTAGCATCATTTGGATTGGACTCTGGAGTGTCATAGAAGTCCGTTTATGTATTTTTACAGTTTTAAATTGGTCTCGGGAGGTGTATACCCTAAGAGGATTTTTGAGTCAATCTGGGTTGTATTTCGAATTTGTTTAAGAGTCGAAAATAGGGTATAGGTGCGCGAATTTAAGGTTTTAAAGAGGTTTAAGAGTTATTAATTTCATTATTTACAAGGTAGAAGCAAACCCTAACAGCCATGGGTCTTTGGGAGAAGCTGAGAAAGTCCAAGGAGGTTAAACCACATGGACTCAAGCCTACACCGCATGTTCTTATATTTTCAAGCAAGAATATCTTGCAATCCTCATTATAAATTTGAAATTAATTTATAATATATGTTTTTCCCTATTACAAACTTGAGTTTTGAAGCATGTTTAAGGATTAATTTTATTAGGTTGGATTATACTAATGATTTGGGTTAATTATGAATGATATGAATCTGTCATGCCTTGAATACTTGTACCTTAATGATTAAAATATGAAATTGATGGATTAAATGAAGTATAACTGAAATATAATTGATTTTTTTTAAATAAAACTTCATTACTAGAAATTACTCCCCTTTTAATTTGAGGTTTAAGGTTGGATTAGTGATGAACAGACCCTAAGATGATTTAATAATGAGTTAAGTTGGAAAGTTTGAATCTTTAAGTTTTAGTCATGGATTTGATATTTTTGAACCTATTATATGGTATAAAAAGGTTTAGAAACATGTTCCGATACTTAGGTTTGGTTTTGGTATTGATTGGGTACTATTTTAGAGCTTGGTTTGGCATTAATGGAGGTTTTGAGAGTTCATTTTCGTCCTTAAGCCGTTTGAAATTTTGTCCAGAACCGAATCGATTATATCTAGGGGAGAATCGATTCAGACCATTAAATTGTAGATCTTTTTATTACGAACGCATGGGCGTTGGTTTCGTATTTTTCTACTTTTTTTTTAATTTGTTATGAATTTTCTACTAAATGGTGGGCGAGACCGAAATTTTGGATTAACGATTTTGGTTTGGACTTTTCTTTTAAAATTGCTTCACCTAGTTTATTAAGATATCAAACTTGATTAATATTAAAGGTAGTTATGTAGGTTAGAGATATGACCTCTGTACTATTGTATTTACATCTGGTGATATGATTGGGTTAGAATGGGTAAACGCGTGAATGAGAAGTATGTCATGGCCGTATGTATATATCGAGCTTAGAGAGTAACGAGTTAAAGTGTCTGGGAGATTAATTTAGGTCTTAAGAGAATATAGGTCATGCCATTATTATAGTAATTAAATGAGGAAACATATACATATGTTACCAGAGAGTGTGTATATAAAGAGAGATAATTGTACTCATAGTTTAGAGACACATTAAACTAGGACTTGAATTTAAAATGTTGAGAGTTGATAAACCTAATAACGTAAACAATAATCTGGTATTTAGGGATTTAGATGATTTGGGGGTACGCTTGAGTGTACGCGGTATCCTACTTAGTTATATATGTTTGACATGGTTTTGAGAGATAACAAACATAATTAAGATTATGATCTAACTTTCGGGGATTTGGATGTTTTGGGTACGCTTGAGTGTATGCGTTATCAAGTATGTATGTATGTATATATATATATATATATATATATATATATATATATATATATATATATATATATATATATATATATATATATATATATATATATATAGGGATAATCTCAGGTGCGGACCAAACCGTGCGCACCTGGTGCGGACTTTGTCCTCTTCCTCACGTGGTCCCCACGTGGTCTCTAAAGACATTTTGTTATTTTCCTTAGATGGTCCCCCTCTTGTCTTATACTAAAACCTTAGTTTAAGACTATATATTTGAAAGATTTATAGTTTAGACCCAAATTGGTATCAAGACCTTAAAGATTTTAGAAACTCGCCAAATTCCGACCAAACCCCTAATTATGGTATCAGAGCCATAAGACGCTCCTTTTAGACTTATAGCAAAAAGACTTTAATGCCCTTAGGATTTATCCCTCGGATTTACAAAGATATTTTTGGAACCAACCCAGACTACCAACCTATACCCATAACTGATTTAGACTCAGAAGGTTGTTTAACCACACACATGGACGGTTGTTCACACATTGAACATATCCCAGCCAAACACGCAGACAGTAGACAAGTTACTGCTAGTGCTATTAATAGCATAATAGACCAAAATAAGTGTATACTCCTTATATTAAGACAATTAATAAAAGACACTCAAACCCTAGAAATAGAGATAAAAAATATCTCTAAAAGATTACTAGAAATAGATAATCAAATCCCAATAAACTTAGTTCATGTTCTACAAGAAATAAATATTAAGACTAATCATATAGAAGTCCTTAACAAAGACATTTTAGAAATTAAAACTTTAATTAAAAATCAAGACAGTGAGTTAATTAAACTTACTAAAGAACAAGCTAAGTTTATCCCTAGATTATATAGTTATCTTTCTAATAGAGATAGTTAGATCATACTGGAATGAGGTACCCCGAGACCTCTCCATTCAGACCTTATCAGAATTTTATCAAAGAATTTTAGAAAAGATAAATGATGATAAATTTTATTATAAGATAAATGAAAATGAGATTGCCAACGCAGCTAAAGCAACTAGACTTATATTAGAAAGACTAAATTTAATTTCTACATCCATAGCAGCCACCCAAGACTATAACAGTAGCTTTGTTAAAGACTTGCATTTAGATTTAAACGCTAAGACAGAAGGATTAACCACCTTCTATACAAACTTTGTTAAATTCCAACAAAATTTAGCAAATTACCTTAATAATATGGAAAGCCATAACCTATCCAAAATGGATAGTATTATTAATGAACTTAAACTAAACATGGCCCAAGTAGAAGAAAAATACAAAAAAATTATAAACGGAATTAAGGCCGTAAATAATAAACCTTCCCAAGTAGAAATATACTCTCCTTTTATTCTAACTCGGTTAGATAAAATTGAAAAGACTGTAGAAGCCATAGAAGTCAGAACTATGCAACAACAAGAAAAAGATAATTGAATAAAAGACTATATTACTAATGTTGGTAAATCCATTATTAATTATCTAGCTAGACATAATGAAGAAAGTTATGAGAAGACAAGAAAAGAAAATAAGAATTTTAAAGAAGAAATCCTTAATCAGATAAAAAGACAAAAAGATTATTCAGACTTCTTAGAAATAATTGAAAAAAGACTTGAACAAAAACAGGTAACCACCTATAAATTTAGAGAAACCCCTCCAATAGAAACTAGAGAAAGGAATACCATAGGTAGAGGAGTCATAAATGACGAATTAGATAAGACTAGTAAGATAGTTAGCTCTATCCCAAATATTGGACAGAGTAATCATATGCTCCAAAGACTTAAAGATTCATCCTCTAATGTTAGGACATGGTGGAAAGAAAGAAATTTCACCAATCCTCTCCAATGGAAAGAATGGGGTGAAGTTGACTGGAAGATTGTTGAAGATTCCATTCATAATGGATAACTTCCAGCCGTTAGATACATAGACTTGTTTAAGGAAGGTGTCACTCCTAAGACACCTAATGATAACATGACTTACCATTGTCGGAATCATGTGTTAGACAAATCCTATACTGAGCTCCAAGTATTTGACTCAGAATGGCTTAGATCTAGAGGAACTGATAGGAAGTTTCAATTCCTAACCTTTGGACTCTTTCAAGTGAGAATCCAAGGATTACATAGACCTCAAAATAATATCAACATATTATGTTGTTTAGTAGACAAAAGATGGAAAGATTTTGAGAAAATCCTTATTGGGATATCCCAATTAGAAATGTCAGGCAATATAAGATACTTTAATGTCATTCCGACATTTACAGTAATCGTAGACACATTCAAACATTTTAAGTTAATCTTATATGCTAGTGGCTATGAAGACTATATTATCCCAGACGCTAATATAAATATAGAATTCCAAAGCTATGTGTAGTTCTTCCAATTTCCTTATGAAGGAATGCAATCGGGAATTCCTAGCGGTAGACTTAATGAAGAAATATTAGTTAGAACCAATGTTTCAGACTATAATCATACTTACAATATTAGGAATACTGGACCTATGAAAGAAAAAGCTAAGACCCTTTGGGAATTGCCAGAATTTCAAGAAACTAAGACTATACAAAATAAACCTTTGTTTATTAATTAAGACGACGTCACTGGAAATATTACCATCCAGTTTGGTCCTACTAAGATTGTCAATAAGAATATCCAGACCGAAGAAATTAGATTCAGGAATATAGGAGAAGCCATAATTAATGATCCTTCAGAAGGAGAATGTAGTAGTAAGACTAGTGCTAGTTTACTAAGACAAGTCTTAGTAATTAGTCCTAGAATATCATTTGAATAAAAAGACTTAATTAAAGAAAAAGCTAAAATCTAAAACTTTGGACATGAACCCTCAGAATTGGATATGAAGACATTCAAAGATAACCTTAAAAAAGTCATTCGGTTAGATTTCAAGAAAGAGAAAGATTTAAGATGATAACTCAAGACCGTATATTAAAATTAAAAGAATCTAAGAATACTAAGGAACTTCTTAGAAACTTAAGACTAATAGAAGAAAGAGAATAAAGATTAATGCCAGCTACACAAGTAGAGCCTAGTAAACAAGAGATAGGAAGTAGTAGTAGGTTAGAGGATGCTCCTAGACTTTTTAGTAAGCCAATAAGAATAAATATTCCTATATACTTGTTGATGTAAAAAATTAGATCACTCTAATTATTCAATCACAGATAAATAAATGAGACAAAAGATTTTTAAAGTGGTTCAGCCTTATACGAATGGCCTACGCCCACTGTTGTTTTATTGCTGAGTGTTTGAGAATTCACGATTACAAGAAATTGCTTTCTGGATCCCAAAGTTTGGATTCAGAATCAGTCCTCCAACAATGAGGATTGTACAACGTATTTATAGCCTTGAGGCTGTCATCTGAAAGGGTGATATATTAAATGATATACATATGAAAGGGTAACACATTTAATGCCCTTTAAGCGTGTGCGTCTAAATGATAAGCATTTAATGAACCAGTTGAACTGTTGGTTATTCATCAATTAATGCTTTGTTCGAGATGCAGCTCGGACCACCTGAGTAGCTCGGACCGCCTAAGCTTTCTGATATTCAAGAGTTCCTCGGAGAGGTCTGTTCCTCGGAGCGTATGAGTTCCTCGGAGAGGTCTGTTCCTAGGAGGGTATGAATTCCTCAAAGTGACATGGTTCCTCGGAGCGTGTGATTATCTCGGAAGTGCATGTCATCACCATGTAGATAGCCACGTGTCTTCATATGATTGATCCAAGTCAGTAGATTAAATTTGGTATCAACAGAAGCCCCCAATGTTTCGTAGTTCGAAATTTGAGGAATATGGAACATTCTTTCTCGAAATACGGTAGCTTTAAATAGTTCTTCCTTATTTTTAGGATCATCTCCCTTGTATTTATTTCTCCATCTCAATTCGTAGAATCATGATTTTTGGACTTTCCTGCTCGCTTCGTTTCCCGCGTCACTTTTTGCCTTTTTAGCCGCTGTTGTTCACTTTGATTCCCGCGCCAATATTTAATGCCTTTTTAGCCGCCGGTAATGTAATCGTCCTTTTTGTAATCATTACTTCGCCAGTTCCCAAGGCAAAGTATTTAAACTTCACAGAGACTCCCATCGTCTTCTATCTTTTTAGATTTTCATCTTTGAGTTTTTCATTGTCTTCTACTCTCTTGTGCGTTCATCTCTTTCGTCGTTCATTGTCAACAGCTCTACTCTTTTCCTGTAAGATCTTCTTCCTTCATCTTTATTTCTTTATTCACCATGGTTTATCCTGTTGAGTCTCTTGAGAAATTTCGTTCTGATTTTTCCATTCCCTCTTGGGTTGTCTTGGAAGAGCTTTCTGAGCCTTCCAACTATTTCAATTTGGCTGAGGGACATTGGTTCCCCAGTCTCTTTTTTGCTAAGTGTGTATTTTCTTTTCCACCAAATCCTCTGTGTCTGGAATTTTGTCAGTATTTTGATGTGGTTCCTGCACGAATAGCCCCCAACACCTGGAGAATAGTTAATGGGGTGCATAAATTAAATCAAGTGCATAGAACTCGTATAGGAATTTCAGAAATCATGTACTGCTATAGATGGGCAGTTAATGATAATATTTATTATTTAAAAACTAGGTTTATAAATAGGGCTTTAGTAGTCAATCTCCCTGATGCCAACAGGGATTATTTTGAACATGGGGTTGTTGTAAAAAATTGGCAACACCCTCCTTTAACCGGAGATGAGGTTTACCAGGGTCCCAGATGCCCTCCTTATGGCAATGGGATAGGTTATACTTATTTTATATATCTTGAAATCATGTTTGTTTCATGTTTGATAAAATGTGTTACTGATAACAATATATGTTTATTTGCAGTTGATAGCAAGAGAAAGTGCCCAAGAGAAACAGATGTCAATCTAAGGCATTTGGGACTTATCTGGGGTCTACATCAAAGGGTTGCTGACGAGCACATTCGATCAGCCTCCTATCTGCTCCAATACAAGAGCTATACAACTTCTTTCACTGCTCGTCCAGTGATCAGTGAAGCAGAGCCAGTACCACCCTCTGCAAGTTCTTCGCCAGAATCTCACGTTCCGTTGAGCGAAAAGATGAAGAAGAGAAGGACTCCTGCTCTGTTTGAGAAAACTGCCTCCGGCTTTGGGGAGGTAAAAAGGATCAAGATTGATCCCCCAAAGGAGGGGACAAAGAAGATTGGCGCAGATCCTCCAGCTGCTCCTGCTAAAGTCTCCGAGAAGGTTGCTGATAAGCCCGCAGTGGCTCCGAGCAGCTCTGCTGCTCCTGGAAAGGTGATTGTGATATCACCGACCAAGGATTCTTCCTTGGTTGTACCTGTTCCCCCGAGGAGACTGAAGAAGAGCTCCTCGGTTAATTTGGCTGACGCCACCATTCAGCCCCCTGCTGCTGGGAGCTCGGTAAAGTCCTTGACCATTCTCGAGGTGCAAGGTAATAAAGATAACCTTACTCGAGATATGGTTACTACTTTGGCTTCTCGTCATCTTGCTTCAGTAAGTACCTTTACTTTGAACTTTTCATATTTTCCTTTATTATTTCTCATATTTGTTTCTGACTTTGCTTTCTTTTTCTGTTTACAGTTGACGAGCTGCTTCAACATAATCCTCAAGAAGGATGAAGTAATCAAGGCTTCTTGCTCCTCGTCCAGTGTAGAGGGAGCTCTGGAAGAAGCTACCAAGTCCTTGGAGGAATCTCGCCAGAAGTATACTACTGATAAGGCAGTCTGGGAGAATAAACTTGCTTCCTCCGAGCAGGAGAAAACTCGGGTTGCTGAGGCCTCCAGGGATTTGGAGAAGAAAGTGAATGCCTTGGAGAAGGCTAATAAAGAGCTTGATGTAAAGCTCAAGGCTGCTGAGGAGTTTGAAAATAAACTCAAGGATGCTGAGGAGAGGTTGATCCAACTCCAGGAAGTAAATCGGCAGAAGGAGGAAGCTGAACAAAAATTGAAAGCTGCTGATGTTTTGTTGTTTTAGAAGCTCGCCTTGGAGAAGGCCAAAAGAAAAGCTGTTGTGAAGAAGTCCTTCAGCTCTGGCTGGGACAAAGGTTGGGATAAGGGATGTGCTGCCATGGTCTCTCAAGTGGATTATGGCAGTGTAAAGTATTTCAGGGACGGATGGGTTGCTGACCTTCAGGAATTGAAGGTCGACGAGTCATCCGAGCTCTTCCAGAGACACATCCCTGGTCCCCCTCCTACTCTAGAAGAATTAGAAGAGGACGAAGCTACCTCTGAAGAATTTTCAATGGTAATGGGAGAGAATGCCCTAACTAGTCAGCATGCTGTCGAGCAAGGAGTTTCTTCTTTCGAGCAACAGTTGGTGCTTTCCGAGCAAGTTACAATTCCCTCCGAGCAACCTGCCTCCTCTTCCCATCCTCCCGAGAAGGTTTTGGGAGATAAGGAAAAGGTGTAGTGTTGTTCGGTTTTCTCTTTCTATTTTTCTTCTTTGTCAAGTGTAACCAAGATCTTTGTAACTCTGCACTATGATCTAATAAAATTTGAGTTTTCCCTTCTATACGATTGTATCTTTTCTATTTGTACTCTGTCTTGATCTTCTTTTTTATGATTGTCTTTTCTTTCTCTGCTAGTTTCTGGCCAGGATGGATATGATATCTGCCAATGATACAAAGCTGATGCAGCAATGTAATGAATATTATAAGGCTGGTCACACAGAACTGAGTGCATGAGAAGTTGCCGACATCCTTGGTCATGATGCTTCAGAACAGGCAGTTGAAGCTTATCAGTACCTGAAGTGTTTACTTGACCGAGCTGTGGCCAATAATGTGGCTTACTACGAAATGATCGAGGATCTTCAATGTACCCTAGAAGATCTTCATAATCAGTACAAGGAATCAACTGCCTTGTTGCATGAGGGGTATGAGAAGAGGTATCAGCAGCTTTCTGCCGAGAAGGGCTACGAGAAGCTCCTTGCTGGGTACGATGTCAGGGAGAGAACCCTAAAGGGTGAAGTTGAAGCATGTAGACAGATTACCGAGCTGCTGGAGCAAGAGATTAACAATTTGCAGAAAGATCTAGCACAGTTGAAGTCTGCAGCCTCTTCTTCAACAGCTATAATCCCAGTGACTGACGAGGGATTTTCATTTTTAGAAGTTGAGAATGCCAAATTGAGGCAAGAGTTGGACACATTGAGGAGGTCGGGCACTTCCACATCTCCTCGAGGATGAGAAAGAGCTCCTCGGGGACGAGGAAGAGCAGCTCGGGTTCTTGTGGAGGAACAGAGGACAGCATCTGCCTTAGAGAACCAAGCCTTCCAATTAATGGCTAAGAACCAAGCTTTGTCTGACATGTCAAAGAAAATTAGAGAACTGAAAAAACAACTCTCTGCAAAGAAATCAGTGTTGGAGACTAATGAGCTTTTCATCCAGAGTCTTCACGAGAAGCTTGAAAGGTTAACATTTCAATTTCACAAACAGCCCAGGGAGTTCTGGATGGCTGGATACAACGAAGCACTATTCCATTTGGATGATCGTATCCAGAATGCCAATAATGAGGGCTACAAACAAGGCTGGTTGAATGCCTTAGGCGTGCTGAATCTCGAACAAGGACACTATCTGTGGGACTATTATGATCCCGGGTTGCTCGACTTGCCTGTGCCACCGTACAATTTGGACATGGAATGGATCCCAGCTCGTGCCATTCCTCGGAGCTTAATTGCGAAATACCTCGGTGACTACAATTTACATTCTCAATTTGAGGTATCTCGTCCCGAGCATCTTCTAGATCGACCTTCTGTGATGAACGTCAGGATGCTGAAGGATTTGAACTTCATCAATTCTCCTCAGTCTTTAAATGATCCGCCTGCTGGCGAGGAACCTGTATCGAAAGCTGAGGGGAAAAGACCAATAGAATAGGAATTTTTGATGTAACATTTAGTATACATATCCATGTAATTATCAGTGTAACTTGTAATTTATTTTGAATTTTATGAAAGACTTTCATTCTTGCTTGCAAATCTCAATTGCTATTGTAGTTATCAAATACTTTATATTCATGTATCTCTGTTAAAAAGATAATAATGTTGCTCGATCACTTAATAATGAAGTAATGAGTATAAAAATGTTTAAAAAAAATTCAACCAACTAAGGTTGTTAAATTGTGCTCGTTGACCAATTATAGTTAGTGAGAGTTTATCCCCAACTAACCATACTTGGTATATTTTGGAATATTTCGTTTCCTAGCCAAACAGGTTGGCATTTTTAGGAATATTTCTCCTCGTCGACCAACTATGTTGGTACAATTTGGAATATTTTCTCCTCGTCGACCAACCATGTTGGTACAGTTTGGAATATTTTCTCCTCGTCGACCAACTAAGTTGGTACAGTTTGGAATATTTTCTCCTCGTCGACCAACTAAGTTGGTACAGTTTGGAATATTTTCTCCTCGTCGACCAACCATGTTGGTACAGTTTGGAATATTTTCTCCTCGTCGACCAACTATGTTGGTACAGTTTGGAATATTTTCTCCTCGTCGACCAACTATGTTGGTACAGTTTGGAATTTTTTATCCTCGTCGACCAACTAAGTTGGTGCAGTTTGGAATATTTTGTTGAGTAGTCTGCCGAGCTTTGCCCAGTAGTGCATAGCACTAGTATTCCCGAAAAAATTTCAATAAACAGAGAAACTTGCAGAATATTTTATTTTATTCATACTGATGGAAACTGTGTTACATATACATCACTGATAATACTTGCGGAGATGCTCTGCATTCCATGCATTCTTAAACTCTTCGCCTTCTAAAGTTGCTATTCGATAGGTTCCTGGTCGAACAACTTCTGTAACTCGGTATGGTCCATGCCAGTTTGCTTCCAGTTTGTTATGTTTTTGGATTACTTTCTTCAACACATAGTCTCCTTCTTTCAGGTCGCACTTCTTCACCCTCTTGTTGTAGAACAAAGTTGTTCGCTGCTGGTAAGCAGCATTTCTAATGGCTGCTTCTTCTCTAACTTCCTCGAGCATGTTTAAATCCAATCTTCTCATTAAGTCGCTGACAGAGGAATTAAAATTCAATACCCTGTGTGTTGGGAGGCCCAACTCGGCAGGTATGACAGCTTCACTTTCGAACGCCAGCATGTATGGTGATTCTCCAGTTGCTACTCGGGGAGTAGTTCGGTAAGCCGAAAGTACTGATTGTAGCTCGTTGATCCAGTTTGCTTTCGTATCATCCAATCTTTTCTTCAAACCGTTCAGCAGCGTCCTGTTTGTCACTTCAGTTTGACCATTGCTTTGAGGATGGCCTGGTGCTGAGTGGACCTTCAAAATATTTGACTGATGACAATAGGCGGCAAACTCCTCGTTATCAAATTGTGTCCCATGGTCTGTGATGAAGGCATGAGGGAGACCATATCGGCAAATGATGTTCTTCCAAATAAATTGGTACACCTTCTCGTATGTCATATCAATGAGTGGCTCAGCTTCTACCCACTTAATAAAATAATCCACTGCGACGACGAGGTACTTGAACCTTCCTCGGGTCGTTGGCAGTGGTCCAACCAAATCAATTACCCACATGGCAAATGACCAAGGGGAAGTTATGGGTGACAACAATGCTTGTGGAGTTCTTCGGATGGAGGAAAAGCGTTGGCACTTGTCACATTTCTTTGCGTAGGCTATACAATCTGCCCTCATCGTCGCCCAGTAGTATCCATGCGTCATCACCCTTTGTAAATGTGTCCGACCTGCTATATGTGCTCCACAAGACCCTTCATGGATCTCTTTAATCAAATCTTTCACCTCGGTGGGATGTACAGATCTTTGCAAACCTGCCATAATTCCTCGTCTATATAAAACACCATTAGTTAGTACATACCGAGCAACTTTAAACTTCAATTTCTTGGCTGCAAGCTTGTCAATTGGCAATTCTCCCTCCTCGATATATACCCTGATGGGATCCATCCAAGATGGTCCTAAATCAAGGGTGATAAAATTCATCTTCAGATCTTCATCTATACTCCGACCAGCTAACACTTCAATTGGGATTGTTCGTCGTAGCTCGGTGCGAGTAGCTGATGCTAGTCGAGCTAGGGCGTCTGCTCTCGCATTCTCCATTCTTGGTACTCTGACCAGCTGAATAGCGGCAAATTCTGACAACAGCTCCTTTGCCTTTGCATGATATCTGATCATTAATTCTCCTCTAACTGCATATACTCCCATCATTTGGTTTACAATCAATTGAGAGTCACTGAAAATCACAACCTGTTGCGCCTCCATAATTTTTGCCAAATTAAGCCCTGCAATCATGGCCTCATATTCTGCTTCATTGTTGGATGCTTTGAATTGGAAACACAAGGCGTATTCCATGTCGACCTCGTCTGGAGTGCTCATAACTATTCCCACGCCACATCCTGCAGTGCAAGATGAGCCATCTACATATAGCCTCCATATATGTAACTCGTCTTCAAATTTTTGATCAGTCAGAGTTCCTCGGTGAAATATTTGCTGCTTTCTTTCATCCTCCCCGGATTTTTCTCATTCCTCATCGATCATCTTTTCTTGCGCTTTTACCAACCGAGGTTGGTCTGAGTTCGAATTTAATGACCTTGTAACATCCACTTGCCCTCTTACCAACCGGAGTTGGTCTGAGCCAGTGTCTGTCGATCCTGTAACATCCACAGGTTGATCAGTGGGCAACTCTTGTTTCTCGTACGGAGTCCTCCCAACTATCTCTGCATCACATCCTGTAACATCCACACGTCCTTTTACCAATCTGAATTGGTCTGGGCTTGTGTTTGTTGATCTTGTAACATCCACAGGTTGATCTGCGAGCAACTTTTGCTCCTCGGGGGTATCGGGATAGGTGAACTCCGCTATGAAATCTGCTACAGCCTGCCCTTTTAGTGATGATCTGGGTTCATAAATTATATCATATTCTCCGAGCTCTATTGCCCAGTACATAAATCTCCCTGATTTCTCTGGCTTATGAAGGGCTTGTCTCAATGGCATATCGGTGTATACTACTATAGTATGAGCCTGGAAGTATGGCCTCATTCTCCTACTCGCCTCAATCAGTGCCAGTGCCAGTGCCAATTTCTCCAGTCTTGGATATCTGATCTCTGCTCCTCGGAAGGCCTTACTTGTGTAGTAAATTGGCTTTTATACTCCATTCTCCATTCTGATCAACGCTGAGCTAATTGCATTCTCGGATACTGCAAGGTACAAATATAATTTTTATCCCATCACCGGCCTGGACAACAGTGGAGGTGCTCCCAAGTATTTCTTCAAGTCTTGAAAGGCCTTCTCACATTCATCATTCCACTCAAAAGTTTTTTGGAGTGTCTTGAAGAATGGGAGACATCTATCAGTTGCTCGTGACACAAATCTATTGAGTGATGCTAGTCGTCCTGTGAGACTCTGTACTTCCTTCTTCGTTGTTGGAGATCGCAACCCTAATAGAGCTTTGATCTTTTCAGGATTTGCTTCAATGCCTCTTTGATTGACAATGTACCCGAGGAACATGCCTTCTCGTACTCCAAATATGCACTTCGTCGGGTTCAGCTTCATTTGATATTTATCTAGTTGATCAAAAGTTTGACTTAAGTCAACTAGATGATCTATAGCTTTCTTGCTTTTTGTCAGCATGTCGTCAACATAGACTTCCATATTGTCACTGATTTGTTCAGCAAAGACCTTGTTCATCAGCCTCTGATATGTCGCACCTGCATTTTTTAAACCAAAAGGCATAACATTATAATAATAAGTTCCCCTAGGGGTAATGAAAGAAGTACTCTCCCTGCCTTCAGGTTTCATTTTTATCTGATTATAACCAGAATAAGCATCCATAAAGCTCAGCAACTCGTGTCCCGAGGTAGCATCCACCAATTAATCAATTCGGGGCAGTGGAAAATGATCTTTTGGGCATGCTTTGTTGAGGTCGGTGAAGTCTACACACACCCTCCACTTGTTGTTTTTCTTCTTTACCATCACCACATTGGCTAACCAATCTGGATATTTTACATCTTCAATGAAACAAGCTTTCTGGAGCTTCTCGACTTCCTCCTGTATAGCTTGATTCTTCTCGGGACTAAATACTCTTCTTCTCTGCTTCACAGGCTTGATCTCCTTATTTGCATTGAGCTCGTGACATAAGAAATTTGGGTCAATCCCAGGCATATCTTCATGACTCCAAGCAAAAGTTTGTTTTCTGCTTTTAAGGAAAGTTGTCAATTCCTGTTTTAGTGAGGCTTCCAATGACGAACCTATGTGAGTAGTTCGTTTAGGGTGTTCGTCGTCCAGAATGATATTTTCAGTAGCTTCCACCACTTGACCCTTCACGAGTTGCGACTCATCCCGAGGATCCAAGGTTTCAATTTCTGCACCTTCATCCACTTGATAAGTAGTAGTCTTTTTCTTTAATTCTTCCAATTCATCTTGCTCGGCGGATGAATGATAGCACTCCCGAGATACTTTCTGATCACCTTTCATAACTTCTACTCCAAAGTTTGTTGGAAATTTGAGGCATTGATGCACTGTAGATGGTACAGCCTCGAACTTCTTCAACCCTACTCTTCCCATGATGATATTGTACGATGACTGGACATTCTTATCCATCACAAAAAAGCGTATTTTTTCTGTCCGACAAGCAGGCCACGTACCAATGAATATATCCAACTTGATCGTCCCAAGTGGAAATACTTTTTCTCCAGCAAACCCGATGAGGGGCCTGTGGTAAGGCTCCAGTTGAGATAGTTTCAAATTTAAACTATCGAAACACGAGTAGAACATGATGTCTGCCGAGCTACCGTTGTCGACTAACACTCTTGATATCATTACCTCCTTCATTCTCATTTTGATCACTAGTGGGTCGTCATGAGGATATAGAACTCCTGCAAGATCATTCTTTGAAAACCCAATGACCAATTTTTCTTTATTCACCTTTCTCGGGCGATCTACCTCAGCTAAATTTATTCGCTGAATGAACGAGCAAGCTTGAGCCTCTCCGAGGTAAGCTTTTCTTTCTGCAGTAAGGTCTCCTCCTCCTGCATCTCCTCCTGTAATAACATTACAATCAAATGACCCAAAGAGTATTAAAAATACCTCTCGTTCTGTTTGCCTTGGTTTCTTGGGAAGATCGGGGTCATCATCTGGATCATCTTCATGGTTTCTCTTCTTTTTCTCCTCTGCCCGACGAGGAGATCTAGACCTCTCTCTAGTTCGGTTATTATTTCTTCTTTCGCCTCCCCAATCAACATACTTTGCTAGCTTTCCTCTTCGGATGAGTGTTTCAATCTCGTTCTGAAGAGCTATGCAATTTTTGGTCATATGGCCATGATCCTTATGGAACTCGCAATATTTCTCCCTATTCCTCGTGTCAGGGTCTGACCTCATTTTCTTAGGCCAGTTTAACTCCTCGATGTTCTTAATTTCTTCCAGGATGTGGTTGATATTTGCCTTCAAGGGCGTGCAGTTATCAATTTTTTTCAAAACCTCCCATGACGACCTACTTTTGGAATGTTTGTCATCACCATTGATCCTATGCTCTTTCTTCTTAGCTTTATCACCTTCCCCCTTAGTTTTTTTGGAGTCCATATTCTTCTTCGCAGACATAGCCTCCTCGGCATTCATAATCTTGGACGCTTTTCCCATCAGGTCCGACATGGTTCGAGGTGGGTCTTTGGCCAAAGTGTAGTACAACTTGTTTGGCAGTAGTCCACTCATCAAAGCAGTAATCGCTGTCTTCTCCTCATAATCAATGACTTCGAGCTTCTCGTTATTAAAACGAGTTATATAGTCTCTAATACTCTCACCAGCTTTTTGTCTAACACTTAACAAATGTGCTACTCGTTTAACTGGCTTTGCTCCAAAGCAGAAATTCCCAATGAATAACTCGACTAGTTGAAGAAAAGTTGAAATCTTACCCCGAGGAAGATTATTATACCATATCTGAGCAGATCCGGTAAGAGTTCTCGAGGATGCCTTGCATCTCATCTCGTCTGGGATAGCATAGATGTCGACAGCAGCTTGATATTGTTCTATATGAAGGACAAGGTCGGTCTTCCCATCATACTTGGGAGTCACAACAGGTGCTTTGAACTTTGATGGTGTTGGAAAATCAACAATGTCTTGGACAAAAGGTGTTCCTCGAACAAAGGTTCGTTGTAAGGGGTTCTTAGCCTTAGCCATTTCCCCTAATCTATCCTCCAGCCTTTGAATAGATCCTTTCCAAGCATCATTTCCTTCCTCGGGCCTATTGGTTCGAGCAACTGATCGTGTCGAAGTGGCTTCCTGGGATTTATCATGGCGAGCAGCTGATCGGTCAACAGATACATCTCGACGAGTAACTGGTCGTGACTGGGCAGATCCTTCCCTTAAATCTGATGGTCATCGAAAGCTCCTCGACGCTACATTAAGAGGACTTTTGTTCCTCCTAGGGCCTAATCGATCAAAAGGGGAGGCCCTGCTTAATCTTTCCAATGCGCTGGCCCTTTCTGGGGAGAGTGTGACACGTTGTTCAGTATCCGTGGCTCGCATTGACGAAGTTTGTCCTGGTTGATAAGAAAAATCTTCAGATTCTTCATTGTGATATGAATTAATACGCCCAGTACGCGTAGAAGGCGCACGGGTATTTCTTTGGATGTTTTGTGATCCGGAATGGGCTGGTGCACCGCCATGGAGGGTTTGGATGAGTTGTCGCATTGTTTCTTGCATGGCGGTCTGGCCCTGAGCCAAATTTGCCATTATTCCAGTCAGATCTGGAATGATTGGTGGTGCAGATGGATTTAGAGGGGTTCCGGCGTTTCGATTGCTGGATTCTAGCACATCAGCCATTGGTATTGGATTGTTATCGGTGAGAAAACGATATTACCAGTCGTTTCCCAACCACGGGGCCTATATACTTGTTGATGTAAAAAATTAGATCACTCTAATTATTCAATCACAGATAAATAAATGAGACAAAAGATTTTTAAAGTGGTTAAGCCTTATACGAATGGCCTACGCCCACTGTTGTTTTATTGCTGAGTGTTTGAGAATTCACGATTACAAGAAATTGCTTTCTGGATCCCAAAGTTTGGATTCAGAATCAGTCCTCCAACAATGAGGATTGTACAACGTATTTATAGCCTTGAGGCTGTCATCTGAAAGGGTGATATATTAAATAATATACATATGAAAGGGTAACACATTTAATTCCCTTTAAGCGTGTGCGTCTAAATGACAAGCATTTAATGAACCAGTTGAACTGTTGGTTATTCATCAATTAATGCTTTGTTCGAGATGCAGCTCGGACCGCCTGAGTAGCTCGGACCGCCTAAGCTTTCTGATATTCAAGAGTTCCTCGGAGAGGTCTGTTCCTCGGAGAGTATGAGTTCCTCGGAGAGGTCTGTTCCTAGAAGCGTATGAGTTCCTCGGAGTGACATGGTTCCTCGGAGCGTGTGATTATCTCGGAAGTGCATGTCATCGCCATGTAGATAGCCACGTGTCTTCATATGATTGATCCAAGTCAGTAGATTAAATTTGGTATCAACAATACTCAAGCACTGTAGTTAAGACTAAACCTGATTATATAAAAGATTTTCCAACTAGTGACAAGAGTTTCACTCCTGTTAAGACTATGGCAAGCCAAGCCATAAATCCAGTAGGTATATATCTTAACCTAGACAATGTTCAAGATAGGAAGAAGGCATTAAATGAATGGCGTAATCAGATGAACATGTGTTTTGCATCTAATGAACAATGGGATGAAAGTTCATGCAAGCAGTACGCTGAGCAATCCATTAGAGGAATTACAAAAGATTACTTAGATAGTTTAAGAAAGACTACAGACGAAGACTCCTTAGCTAAGGTTGAGAAGATGAAAGAAAACTTAGAAGAAAGATCAATTGAAGAATATATTCAATTGTTCACATTAGAATTCATTGGAGCTGGACATCTAGCTCAGGTCATTGAACAAGACCTAACAAAAACTAAGTTATCCCTCCTTAGCATTTGCAAATTATATAAGATAAATGAATATAGCAATAATTATGAGCAGCTATATTACCAAATTAAAGAATTTGGAGAGACCTTAAAAGATGAATACTGTTGATACAAAAATTAGTCAGCTGATATGGACCAATTAAATAAAGACACGTGTTAACCTACATGGCAAATACATACTTTCATCGAGATACACAAGCGTACTGAGCTACTCAAGCGGTCCGAGCTACTTAGCGTGCAAAGTAACTAACCAAGAAAACCAAAAGGCGACTACGCATTAAATGGGCATTATTATTGTACAGTTGTATATATCAACTAGAAAACAACACATTACCTTTTCATATGTACAGTCTCAAGGCTATAAATACATTGTAACCCAGTCGTAAAAGGGGACTTTGGATCTCTTGAGAAACCCAGGATCGAGATTCAAGGCAAACAATCAGCAATACAACAACAATGGACGTAGGCCATTTTGATAGCCGAACCACTTTAAAAATTCATTGTCTTATTTATTTATTCATAGTTATCTGTGATTAATAGATTATATTACGTCTATTTTTTTACATCAACAGATTGACGTCGTCTGTGGGAACGACTATACTTAGCGTTTTCACCAAAAAACTCATCATCTATGGCTGAAAACCCAGAATCAAGTAATCGGAATAATGTTGGGGTCCCTCCAAATCCTTCTACTCCACCAAATATGTAAGAACTGGCTGGCATAATGGCCAACTTAGCCCAAGGGCAAACGACCATGCAAGAAACCATGTGTCAACTTATACAAACTGTTCGAGATGGAGCACCTGCCCAGTCAGCACAACGAAGCGTTCAGAGAAATAACCATCTGCTATCTTCAAGAACCAAACGAAAGCTATTCCCAGAGGTTTCCCAATCTAGGCATACTGGTTCATATCGCACTGAGAGATCTAGTGATCCTTCGTATCAACCTGGCTGAACTTCATCAGTACGAGTTACAGATTCTCAACGGAATGTCACTCTAACTCCAGAACGGACTAGTGATCTAGAAAGGTTGAGAAGAATATCCCCTTTTGATCCATTGGGCGCTAGGAGGAATAGAAACCCTCATAGGATTACGTCGAGGAACTCTCAACGACCATCCGATCTAAGGGAAGGTTCTGCCCAATCACACACGATAGCCTGTAATGAAAGGTCCCAAGAAGAAAGTTCAGCGCGATCAGTCGCGCGGACAAATAGGTTCGAAGTAGGAAACGATGCATGGAAATGTTCTATTCAAAGGTTAGAAGACAGATTAGGGGAAATGGCTAAGTCCAAGAACCCTCTACAAAGAACTTTATTCCAGAGGAAACCTTTCGTGCAGGCAATTGTGGATTTTCCCACACCATCCAAATTCAAAGCTCCTATGGTGACACCTAAATATGATGGAAAAACTGACCCTGTCCTCCATATAGAGCAATACCAAGCTGCTGCTGACATCTATGCTGTTCCAGATGAGATGAGATGCAGGGCATTTTCAGGAACTCTCACCGGGTCAGCCCAGTTATGGTACAACAACCTTCCTCGGGGGAAAATTACAACTTTCCATCAACTGGCAGAGCTTTTCATAGCGAATTTCTGCTTTGGAGCGAAGCCAGTCAAAAGAGTAGTGCACTTACTGGGCGTTAGACAGAAAACAGAAGAAAGCACCAGGGATTATATTACTCGTTTTAATAACGAGAAACTGGAGGTGATCGATTACGAGGAAAAGATAGCAATTACTGATCTGATGAGTGGTCTATTACCGAACAAGTTGTACTATACTTTGGCTAAGGATCCGCCCAGGACCATTGCAGAATTGATGGTAAAGGCAACTAAGATCATGAACGCCGAGGAAGCCATGGCTGCGAAGAAAAATACAGACACTAAAGAGATCAAGGTTGAAGGTAGTAAAACTAAGGAGAAGGATCATAAGAACAATGGTGGCAGTAAACAGTCAAAAGGTAAACAAACGCTGGAGCAGATGATGAAGTACGGAAATTATACTCCCTTAAAGGTAGATATAAATCACATTCTGGAGGAGATAAAAAAACAGCGAGGAGCTAACCTGGCCAGAGAAAATGATGGCAGATCCTGACAAAAGGGACAAGTCCAAATATTGCGAGTTCTATAAAGACTATGGCCATACGACCAAACATTGCATAGCTCTCCAGAATGAAATTGAAGCACTCATCAGGCGAGGAAAATTGACTAAGTACGTTAATCGCCAAAATAGTGGAAAGATCGGTGATAGAGGAAGGTAAAGATCTAAATCTCCTCACCGAGCAAAAGATGATAAGAAGAGAGATCACGAAGAAGATGCAGAAGATGGTCCCGATCTCCCCAAAAGGCTAAGGCAGCCCGAGCGCGAGGTATTTTCAATCCATTTTGAATCATTTGAATGTAATATCATTACAGGTGGAGATGCAGGAGGTGGAGATCTTACTACGGAGAGGAAAGCTTACCTCAATGAGGCCCAAGTTTGCTCTTACATACAACGCATAAATTTGGCTGAAGACGATCGTCCGAGGAAGGTGGATAGGGATAAACTGGTCATCAGTTTTTCTAAAAATGACTTGGCAGGTGTACTATATCCTCATGACAACCCCTTGGTGATCAAGATGAGAATGAAGGATGTGGTGATTTCACGGTACTGGTGGATAATGGTAGCTCTGTAGATATCATGTTCTACCCATGCTTTGATAGCTTGAATCTGAAGTTAGCTCAATTGGAGCCATATCATAGGCCCCTCCTCGGTTTCACTGGCGAAAAAGTTTTTCCACTTAGGACGATCAAGTTGAACATTATTATTGGTATGTGGCCCACTTGTCAAACAGAAAGAGTACATTTTTTTATAATGGATAAAAATGTCCAATCAGCCTACAACATTATCATGGGGAGAGTAGGTCTGAAGAAATTTGAGGTGGTGCCATCTACGGTACATCAATGTTTAAAGTTCCCAACTAATTTCGGTGTGGGAGTTGTGAAAGGCGACCAGAAAGTAGATTGGGAATGCTACTATTCATCTACCAAACAGGAAGAACTGGAAGAAGCTAGGAAGAAAACTATTACGTATCAAGTGGATGAAACATAAGATGTAGAGATTGAAACCTTGGACCCTAGAGATGAATCTCAGCTCGTGAAGGGTCATGTTATGGAAGCTACGGAGGATATCATTCTAGACAATGAACGCCCAGAACGAACAACTCAAATTGGTGTGTCATTAGACTTATCAATAAAGCAGGAACTGGTAGTATTTTTAAGGCGCGGAAAACAGACTTTTGCATGGAGTCATGAAGACATGCCAGAGATAGACCCGAATTTCCTATGCCATGAGCTCAATGTTAATAAGGAGGTCAAGCCAATGAAGCAGCAGAGAAGAGTATTCATCCCAGAGAAAAACTAAGCCATACAAGAAGAAGTAGAGAAACTACATAAAGCCTCTTTTATTGAGGACGTCAAGTATCCCGATTGGCTAGAAAATGTTGTAATGGTAAAGAAGAAAAATAATAAGTGGAGGATGTGTGTGGATTTCACCGATCTTAATAAAGCCTGCCCAAAGGATCATTTTCCTTTGCCTCAAATTGACCAGCTGGTAGATGCTACATCGGGACATGAGTTGTTGAGCTTTATGGATGCTTATTCTGGTTACAACCAGATTAAGATGAAACTAGAGGACAGGGAAAGTACCTCTTTTATTACCCCAATGGGAACTTATTGTTATAATGTTATGCCTTTCGGACTTAAAAATGTAGGTGCTACATACCAACGGCTGATGAATAAAGTGTTCGCAGAACAAATCGATCATAACATGGAAGTTTTTGTTGACGATATGCTGACAAAGAGCAAGAGAGCTGCTGACCATTTAGTTGACCTGAGCCAGATTTTTGATCAGCTAGAGAAATATCAAATGAAGTTAAATCCCACCAAATGCATATTTGGAGTACGAGAAGTCATATTTCTCGGGTATATTGTTAATCAACGAGGCATCGAGGCAAACCCTGAAAAGATCAAGGCCCTATTGGACCTACGATCTTCAACTATGAAGAAGGAGGTGCAAAGTCTCACAGGGCAAATTGCAGCACTTAACAAATTTGTGTCACGAGCAACAGACAAATGCTTCCCATTCTTCAAAATACTTCGAAAAACTTTTAAGTGGAATGATGAATGTGAGGAGGCCTTTCAAGAGTTGAAGAAATATCTGGGGACACCTCCATTGTTATCTAGACCGGTGATGGGAGAAATACTATACTTATATCTGGTTGTGTCAGAGAACGCAGTTAGCTCGGCGTTGATAAGAAGGGATGATGGAGTACAAAAATTCGTCTATTACACCAGCAAGGCCTTCCGAGGAGCAAAGATTAGATATTCGAGGTTGGAAAAGTTGGCACTAGCACTGATAGAAGCAAACAGAAGAATGAGGCCATACTTCTAAGCCCATACTATAGTAGAGTATACTGATATGCCATTAAGACAAGCTTTGTACAAATCGAAGAAATCGAGGAGATTGATGTACTGGGAGGTAGAACTTGGTGAATATGACATAATTTATGAGCCTAGGTCATCGCTTAAAATGCAGGCGGTAGCAGATTTTATTGCGGAGTTTACTCGCACTGACATATTCGAAGAGCAAGAGCTTAATACAGACCAACCCGTGGATGTTACGGGATCATCAAAGAAAGCCTCCGACCAATTTCCATTAGTGGATGGGCAAGAAAAGATAAACAACGAGCAGTGAGAAGTGTCGAATAATTACCCAGTGATAGGGGAAGATAAAAGGAAGTATCAAATATTCCATCGAGGAACTCTATCTGACCAAGAATTGGATATTGATGTACCTGTATGGAATCTATATGTAGATGGCTCTTCTTGTGCCACAGGCATTGGAGCAGGAATAATCTTAAACAGTCCTGATGGAGTTGATATTGAGTATGCTCTACATTTTCAATTTAAGGCTTCCAATAATGAATTTGAATATAAAGCTATGATCGTGGGTTTAAATTTGGCCAAAATCATGAATGTAGAGCAGGTCATTGTATTCAGCGATTCCCAATTAATTGTAAATCAAATTCTGGGGTTGTACGCAGCGAAGGGAGAAATAATATTCAAGTATCATGCAAAAGCTATGGAGGTTGTATTAACTTTTACCCCAGTCCAGTTGATTAGAATACCAAGATTGGAAAATGCAAAAGCTGACGCCTTAGCTCGTCTGGCCTCAGCAATACGCACCGAACTATGAAGAACAATCCCAATAGAAATCCTGGCAGATCGAAGAATAGGCGAAGGTTTAATGGTGAAATTCATTGCCCTTGACTTGGGACCATCTTGGATGGATCCCATCAAGGCCTATATCGAAGAGGGGGTTATGCCAACTGACAAGGTCGCAGCTAAGAAACTGAAGTTTAAAGCTGCTCGTTACGCACTAACCAGTGGCATTTTATATAGAAGAGGCGTTATAGCAGGACTATAGAGATGTGTCCATCCCTCCGAAGTTAAAGATTTAATTCAAGAGGTTCACGAACGCTCTTGCAGAGCTCATGTAACAGGTCAGACGCTTTTGCAGAGGATAATAACATAGGGGTATTACTGGCCAACGATGAGAGCTGACTGCGCAGCTTTTGCTAAGAAGTGCGATAAATGCCAACGTTTCTCTTCAATCCGAAGAACTCCCCAAGCATTGTTAACACCCACTACGTCCCCTTGGCCATTGCCATGTGGGGGATAGACTTGGTCGGGCCACTTCCAACGACCAGAGGGAGATTCAAGTATCTGGTAGTTGCTATTGATTATTTCACCAAATGGGTGGAAGATGAACCTCTCATCTCATTGATATGACGTATGACAAGGCCTATCAGTTTATTTGGAAGAGTATTATTTACAGGTATGGTCTCCCACATGCATTCATTACTGACCAAGGAACCCAATTTGACAACGAAGAGTTCGTTGTATATTATCACCAATCCAATGTACAGAAGATCCATTCTGCGCCCGGCCATCCCCAGAGCAACGGGCAAACTGAAGTGACAAACAGAACCCTACTGAACGGTTTGAAAAAACCATTGGATAATGCAAAGGGAAATTGGATTAACGAGCTACATTCCGTGTTGTGGGCCTATGGCATTATACCACGAATAACAACTGGGGAGTCTCCGTTGAGAAACCGTATAGGTTCGGTGTGTGATAATTGATTGAAATTAAATTCGCAAGTTTCCAAGAACCCTTATTTAATTAGCGTCTACTTTTAAACCAAATAAAATCAACCCTTAAACATGCATCTAAATCAACCCATCAAATATAAAGCATGCGACACAAAGTTAAGGAAAAATCCCCGAAGGGCAAAACCTTTTATTTCTAGAACTTTAAAGAATTTACAAGACCATTGACTTACATACAACCTGATAATCGCCCACAAGTGTAACGCACGGTGTCTTCGGTAAACCTTCAAAGCAACGGCTAGAAACAGTGTGACACAGAAATACCCGCAGGTGTCGGTTCCTATGTCGGCGACTGAAAATATCCCTTTCCAGGAGGGCAGCAATGAAGAAGAGAACGGCTTCTCCACAAGGGTTGAACAAACCAAAGTTGTGTTCTTGGGTTACCAAAAAAAGATTCACAAAGGATTGGCAATTGTGTGAATCAAAAACCTAGAGTCTAGGGCTCAATAGGTGAAGACTTAGAGTATTTAGGACTCTGAATATCGTCCTGAAAAGTCTTGGAAAACAACTCCCCGAAGTTGGCTTAAATAATAAAACTTTGAGCCTAAAAAATCTCTGCAGATCTGGCGAAGTTTATCCCAGGCGGACCGGTCCGGCTTGGGGGCGGATCGGTCCGATTGAACGGATCGGTTCTTTTATTCTGAGGCGGATCGGTCCGGTTGTGACCGGATCGGTTCTTCTATTCCAGTCTTCATCGGTTCGCTTGCGGTCCGGGGTATACTGGATCTGCATCAAACGGATCGGTCCGATTGAGGGCGGACCGGTCCGGTTAGCGGATCGGTCCGGTAGGGAGGCGGACCGGTCCGTCTGTCAGACTTTGATTCCTCTTCTTCTTTTGATATTCGGATCCGTTGATGAATGTATGAATCTTGAATTTCTTAAACGGTGTAACGGCGTTCGACATAATAAATTATTAATGGACAAAAATGTCCTTACAAATTTTCCCATATGTCTATGCCGGTACATACATAAAAACAAACATCCGAATTATCAAAATAACTAAAAATGCCTATACAAATCTACCCTTCCATGAACCCAAAACTGGAAAGATACAATTGAATAAGACTACTGCGTTTGCTCTTCAATTCTTCAGGAATCTTAACACTTTTCTCATCAGGGTGTGCAATCCAATGGTAATCCATGTAGAACCTACACACATGAGAAAAAACAAAATACCAAGTGACATATCGAGTTTGAAATGAGATAACATAGATACCAATATATGATAAGCATAAGTCAAATCTCAAAAACTCCCCCAAAATTCAAACTCCCCCATAATATGATAATTCTTTCTCCCCCTTTTTATGATGTCCCCAAATAGACAAATGAGAAGAATGAATCAAATAAGCAAAATCGGGGTGTCACGGTATACAAAACAATACACAAACTATTTTTGATTTTTCAAATTTTTCATACAAAGATAGGATACCAATATGAACAAATACGATACAAAAATCACACCATGGATTTAGACTCAAACAACCAAGTCATGGAAATGGAATGAATGGGTGTGAACACATTCGATAGGTAAATCAACTCAATCAATCATATGTGCATGATGCATACGTGTACTCCTAACGAATGAACATCAAAGGTATCCTTAGGTGTAAAATTTTGTTGAATTTAGATGACATCGTCTTATGCAAATCAACAAATCAAAGTCAAATGATTTTCACACCAATAACGTCCAAAACTATATAGCGCATTTTAAAGAATTTCAAGGACGTGCAAACCTGTTTTAAATTCTCCAACCAAACTCCCTCATATATATTTTCTTTTAGAGGTGATCTAAATTCTCAAACTTTGGAGAATTGGTGCGAAAACCTAAATGGCCCATAAATGGCATGAAAATCTTTTTATTGCCTTTCAATTTTTTTCGGACTCTTTTAACCTCTTTGGACCTCGGATAATAAAATTCCTCAATTTTTTAGGTCCTTTTTAACAGTGGCTTTTGCACAAAGGATAGATGATTACCTTTCGCAGCCCCTCCCCGTTTTTCAAACAAAGCACACAAACTCACAAAGCGGTTTTTATATGCACAATTTCCTTATAAAAAATTATCGCACTTGGTTCGTTTTAAGAACATGATTGAAGTGAAAACACCCAACCAACATGTGATAAGACAAGCACAATAATCAAACAAATCCGTGCATGTGTGCATTAAAGGAAACATGAGTCAAACATGTAGGAAGTAACACTTAATTACATCTTAATGACTCCAAACATTATAAAGCACATGGATGAATTGACCTATTGTCTCAAAACACTATCAAATAGTCACATGAAAAAAAAATGGAATGATGTTGTGACTTGGTCATCCAAAGTGTTCATCCATAAACGGTGCAACAAAAACAAACAAAAATCTTTTTGTATTTTTCAAAAAATTTCAAAAAAAATATATACAAAAAGTACATGTCACAACGCTAGCAAAAATATATCAAAAAGCATAACTAGCGTATGACAAACATGCAAACACAATCATCTATATGATATGGCAAGTGAAGAATCATGTGCAAGCAACCGGGAATCAACTTGTCTAAAATCTAGTACCTCTAAAAGTGACTTTCTAACCCAAATAGATGTGAAACATCGTGTGGGGGCTTTGGAAACCACGGGAACACTAGACATAAACTTCCTAGAACTTTTTCCAAGATCAAAACAAAAACGCCTAAGGTGACCTTTCCTACCACAATGTGAACATGTGTAAACGGGAGGAATGTTACCTAAAGTGTGATCTTTTCTAATGTCCTTGGGATTAATTGACCCTCTAAAACAAATAATGGTTTTGGCTTTAGCACTAGAAGCATGAGAACAAGATGAGCCATTACCATCACAATCAAATCTACTTGAATCGTTTAAATCATTTTTCAACTTCAAAATATTTGATTCAAGCAACAAATTAGACTCTTCCCAAGACAGGGATTGCTTTTTCAAATTTTCAACAATTTCTAAAAGGGTATCCCTCTCCCCCTCAATTAAAGCAAACTTTTCCCTAAGAGTCTCTTCACGTGCCACAAACTCATTGATTAAAAATATTTCTTTCATCTTTGGCACAAACACAAACCATCGAATTTTTAAGGTCCTCTAATTCGTTTTCTAAAAATAGGACCCTTTCATCACTCTCCTTCTTGGACAATTTTAAAGAAACAAAGTCATGGTCCAAGGAAACAACTTTTTCACGATAAAAATCTCTTTGATTTTGAACCGTTTGCAAAAGATCCATCGCGGATTTAAAATGAGAATTTTCTTTTTCCAAAACTTTAATTCTTTTGCAAAGTTTCAAATTCAAACTTTTTAAATTTTCAGCACGGTCGTGAATATTTTCAAAAATAGGCTCCTCATTAAACGGGCGTTCCATTGAAAAAATTGCGATTTTTCACAAAACTGATTTTTTCAAAAAAAATCAATATCACACGATTTTGCGAAAAATAGGAATACGCGATAAATTAGCGCAACCCGATCTGATACCAATTTGAGAACGTGAGTAGACAAATTGTATCAGAAAGTAAATCCTCGAAAAATCAGGATCACGCGATAAATTAGCGTAACCCGCTCTGATACCAATTTGACGACGTGAGAGGTCAAATTGTATCAAAAAATAAATCCTTTAAAAAAACAGGATCACGCGATAAATTAGCGTAACCCGCTCTGATACCAATTTGAGAAACCGAATAGGTTTGGTGTGTGATAATTGATTGAAATTGAATTCGCAAGTTTCCAAGAACCCTTATTTAATTAGCGTCTACTTTTAAACCAAATAAAATCAACCCTTAAACATTCATCTAAATCAACCCATCAAATATAAAGCATGCGACACAAAGTTAAAGGAAAAATCCCCGAAGGGCAAAACCTTTTATTTCTAGAACTTTAAAGAATTTACAAGACCATTGACTTACATACAACCTGATAATCGCCCACAAGTGTAACGCATGGTGTCTTCGGTAAACCTTCAAAGCAACGGCTAGAAACAGTGTGACACAGAAAAACCCGCATGTGTCGGTTCCTATGTCGGCGACTGGAAATATCCCTTTCGAGGAGGGCAGCAATGAAGAAGAGAACGGCTTCTCCACAAGGGTTGAACAAACCAAAGTTGTGTTCTTGGGTTACCAAAAAAAGATTCACAAAGGATTGGCAATTGTGTGAATCAAAAACCTAGAGTCTAGGGCTCAATAGGTGAAGACTTAGAGTATTTAGGACTCTGAATATCATCTTGAAAAGTCTTGGAAAACAACTCCCCGAAGTTGGCTTAAATAATAAAACTTTGAGCCTAAAAAATCTCTGCAGATCTGGCGAAGTTTATCCCAGGCGGACCGGTCCGGCTTGGGGGCGGATCGGTCCGATTGACCGGATCGGTTCTTTTATTCTGAGGCGAATCGGTCCGGTTGTGATCGGATCGGTTCGTCTATTCCAGTCTTCATCGGTTCGCTTGCGGTCCGGGGTATACTGGATCTGCATCAAACGGATTGGTCCGGTTGAGGGCGGATCGGTCTGGTAGGGAGGCGGACCGGTCCATCTGTCAGACTTTGATTCCTCTTCTTCTTTTAATATTCGGATCCGTTGATGAATGTATGAATCTTGAATTTCTTCAACGGTGTAACGGCGTGCGACATAATAAATTGTTAATGGACAAAAATGTCCTTACATCCGTACATGTTAACCTTTGGGAGTGAAGCCGTCATACCTATAGAATTGGGTCTACCCACACATAGGGTGCTTAATTTCAATTCCCTTGTAAGTGACTTGATGAGACGTTTAGACCTGGATATGCTCGAAGAAGTTAGGGAAGAAGCAGCAATTAGGAATGCTGCTTACCAACAACGAACAACCTTGTTCTACAACAAAAGGGTGCAGAATTGCGATTTGAAAGAGGGGGATTATGTGCTGAAGAAGGTGATCCAGAAGCATAATAACCTGGAAGCCAACTGGCATGGACCTTACAGAGTAACTGAAGTTGTTCGTCCTGGGACATACAAAATTAAAACTCTAGAGGGAGAAGAATTCAAGAACGCGTGGAACGCAGAGCATCTACGCAAGTATTATCAGTAATAAAAAATTCATCTGTAACACATTTCTATCAATATGAATAAAAGTGGCGTTTCGCCCATATTTCTTCTTTTATTGAATTTTTTCGGAGCGTCAGTGCTACACACTACACAAACACAGATGTAACAACTACTAACTCTGGTTGGTCGGCATTCAACAACCACCAACTCCGGTTGGTCGGCATTCAGCAACCACTAATTTCGGTTGGTCGGCAATAACCACCAACTTCGGTTGGTCGATAATAATAAATTTAATCAACAATGTTGGTATCACGGGTGGTCTCAAGGGATACCCCAAACTAGGGAAGAAGATGGGTGACCTCCCGGGGCATCCACTGTCTAGGCAATAAGGTAATCCTGGCACGATTACTACAACTAAGCAAAAATATGGGCTGAAAATCATTCCATTGCTTAGGCACAAAGAGTGACAAGTCACTATAATCAGACAACAAAATGGGACAAGTTCCATTGTCTAAAACAAAACAGGACATTTTATCCTTCTATATATATATATATATTCATCAATGAATAATAAAGACATTTTACCAAGTATTTCCAGGGAAATGAATATGCACAGAGAATAAATCTTTCTTCATCAAAACCAAACAGATCACATACGAAATGAAATCAATTTTCATTATATACAGATGTCCTATTCTATGGGTTTCTTTCCTTCTTCTTTTGATACAGGTTCCATCCCAGCCGGAGGATCATCTAACGCATAAGGAGAGTTTATTAAATTCGTATCTCGTAGCATTCTGACATTAATTATGGATGGACGATCAAGCAGATGCTCAGGACGAGATATCTCAAAATCAGAGTGAAGACCATAATCACCAAGATATTTGGAAATCAGGCATCGAGGAATAACACGAGCAGGGATCCAACTAAGATCAAGCTTAAAAGGAGGCACAGACAAATCAAGCACTCCAGGCTCATAATAATCCCATAAGAAGTGTCCTTGATCCAGTTTCAACACACACATAACATTCAACCATCCCTGCTTGTATCCCTCATTATTCGATTACTGCAATCGAGCATCAAGATGATACAGAGCTTCATTATACCCAGCCATCCAAAAATCCCTAGGCTGCTTGTGAAATTAATAAGTCAACCTTTCAAGCTGCTCGTGAAGCTTCTTCACCAGAATCTCTTTACTTTCCAGCACAGAACTCTGATTGGAGAGTTGGTCAGTACAACTCTGAATTTTTTTAGACATCTCTGCCAGAGCCTGATTCTTGGCCGTCAATTGAACAACTTGATTTTTTAAGGCCAATTGAGTTCTTGTCTCATCAATATCAACCAGACCAGCCCTTGCTCGTCCACGAGAAGAAGGTTTTGCCCTACCACGAGTAGGTGTAGAAGGTCGGGTTTGCTTCAAAGCCTCTAACTATTCTCTTAAAGTAGCATTTTCCATTTCTAAAAAAGAAAAACCATCATCAGTGATTGGGATCAGGGATCCCAAAGAAGAGGAAGCAGCAGATTTAAGCTGTTTTACTTCCTCTTGCAACGCGATATTCTTTTGCTCTAGCAGCTTGGCAATGTTTCTATGCTCTTTAATCTCAAGCTTTAACCCACTTTCCTTTTTCTCATGGGCTAAAATGTACTTATCATAACCCCTGTCAGCGCTCAATTGTTGGTACTTTTTCTCATAAGCTTAATGCAAAAGGGTAGCAGTTTATTTGTGTTGAAGTTGAAGTTCCTCGATCATGCCTTGAAGGTCTTCAATCATTTTATAATAGACCACATTGTTGGCCACAACACGATCAAGTAGATACTTCAAGTATTGGTAAGCATCAATTGCTCGTTCGGAAGCATCAGATCCGAGAATATCTATTATTTGGGCCTCAGTAAAATCTGCATGACCAGCTTTGAAATAATTGTTGCATTTCTTCATCAACTCTGTATCATTAGCTAACAAGAGGTCCATCCTGGCCATAAACTAGCAAGGAGAAAATAAAATGCATTAACAATGATACAAGATAGGTCAAAGAAAGATGAGAGAAAAATAACAAAGGTTCATTTTTATTCATCATACAAAAGGAAAATACATTCCAAATTACAACTGAGAGAAAAAAAAGTAACATAAGAATCGAATAACTTTACACCTTCTCCTTATTCACTACAATATCATCAGTTGGTTTGGAGGGAAGAGCAGGCTGCTCGAAAGGAAGAGCAGGTTGCTCGGGAGGCAGGGCAGGGTGCTCGAAAGAAGTACTTGCTTGATGAACTTGATCGGGAGTTTGAGAAATGACAATAATAGGTACTTTCTCTGCTACCATCACAGAAGACTCATCAGATGGGGCTTCATCTTATTCTTCTTCGCCAATAACAGGATGAGGGCCATGAGTATATTTCTGAAATAATTCAGAACTATCTGCAATCTTTAATTCTGTTAAGGCCGCAACCCATCCATCTCTGAAATATTTTAGGCTGGCATATTCCATCTGACAAGTAATGGCAGTTAAGGCCTTGTTCCATCCTTTAATCCAGCTAAAGCTAAAAGAATTCTTTACAGCAGTTTTCTTCTTCACCTTCTCCAATGAAGCATGTTCCTCGGGAAGCTTCACTTTTTCTTCCAACTCTTTCTTATGTCGTTCAGCCTCTTTAAGCTTGGCCTCAACTTCCTCGACAGTTATCAACTTATCCTCAAGCTCTTTCTTACGCCGTTCAGCCTCTTCAAGCTTTCCATCAACGGCCTTCAGTTTGCCTCCCAAATCTTTATAATCATTTATAGCTTGATCCCGAGTGGTCTTGACAGATTGAAGTTCATTCTCCCAAGCAATTTTTTCTTCCTCGTACTTCTAACGGGATTCATTTAAAGAACGGGATAGACCAGTAAAAGATTTTTCCACCCCACTCGAGGAAGTGGAACCCTGATAGCTTCATCTTTCTTCAAGATGCCATTAAAGTAAGCCATAAACTGAAAAGGAAATAGCTCAACTCAGAATATGAGTACAATATGTAAAGACGAGGAAGTAATAGGGATGGAGATACTTAATGACACAATATGTTGGGTGGCTAAATCAGTGAGCTTCTCCCGAGAAAAAGAATCCTCAGCAGCTTGATGTTCAGGAAGGATCTAAGATTTGATTAAGTCTTTGGCCGAACTCGGAGCAACGAGAGCTGGAGCTTTAGCTCTCAAAGGACCCTTAATATCATAAGGTTGAGCAACAGTTTCTATAGGTCTTTCAGCAAGACCTCTTCTTAGTGTCCTTAGAGGAACACTTTCAATCAAAGGTGCTGCCTCTTCTTGTATAATAGCAACACCTTCAATCAAAGGTGTTGCCTCTTTTGGAACAACTAGGGGTTTCTTACCTACCTCCTTCACAGTTGTAGATATTCCCTTAGATGGAGTAATATCGTTTTTCTTCGTCCCTTCAATTAGGACATCCACTTTACTTTTTTTTGCCCCATCAGCGCTATAAACATCTTTAACAAAGAACTCAGGCATCCTCCTTTTCTTCGTCATCAAATCGACAATGAAAGTATCCAAATCAAACGAGGAGTCTGAAAATCTGTTACTAAAGCCGTTTAATATAAAATTAAACTATTTAAGTAACTCCGAACAGTTTTTTGAAGAAACTCTTTTCTTAAAAACCAAAACTAATTAATCACAAGACGTGTTTAACAAATATGTACGAGATCTGTTCAAGATTTGTTAACAGGTTTAATAAATCAGTTTAAAAAATTTTAAACACAGAACAACCAAGAATTAGATGAGGAGATGTAGAAAGATTAAGACCAAGAATTTTTTACGTGGTAAAACCTCACCCAACTGAGAAAACATCCACGACTCCCTCTACGGAGTAAACCAAAAATTCCACTAAAATAAATTTTAACAGTTACAAACTATATAACAAACATGCATACAACTCTGACCTATATAAGTTTAGGAATGTACCCTCTGGTGTCCTTATAACTTCTCTGCAGTTCTGATTGTTGATGTTGTTCTCCCAGTTTGCTAACTTCCAATTTATTCAAGTTCTTTACGTCGACTCTTGTTCTTGAGATCTTATTACCAACACTTTTAGTGTGGTAGGGTGATAGTGTTTGTGGAGGTGCTTTCTAACACACGCATGCACGTACATACACTTATTTCATACAACCAGTCCTAATAAATTACATATAAGAACTATATGATGTGATTTTCTATTTCTCTCTTCTCACAAAACTTAACCTTATTTGACCTTTACAATAATCCCAGAATGCACAACTATCTTGCTCAGAAGACGTATCAAGATCTTAATCAATCTCAGGTTTTGAAAATATTTTTGAGATTGAAAATCACCAAGTGCGATTCCAAACTAGGTCAAAGGTCTTGTTTCAGGAGAACTAGAAACAAAAAAGTATTTTGTTGATTTTGAAGTTGAAAACATTTACAGAATCAAATCAACAAATATTTTCTCAAGATGAGAAACTAAAAATGTATATCTAAGTGTAATATAACATGAAACATTTAGATCGAAGGTTTTTATAAAAGAAGAAACACAGATGTAAAAATATGTTTAAGTTGATAACAAGATCTGGGAATGAAGAGGTTACAGCAACAAAACTAACAAACCAATCACTCAAAATCTCTCAAGCACTCAATGTTGTGTTTGGTATATACAGGTTTTGAAAGAGGTTAAGGTTTGAAAATAGTTTTGGACGAATTAGGGTTAGGGTTTCCTAACTCTGGTTTCTCTCTCTCTCCTCTCTTCTCTCTCGAATGAACAAAGTGGCAAAAGTCTCAGATGGCTGAGAGTAGGGGTTCTTTTGTAGGACGCTGAGAATATTCGAGAACACAGACCAAGATCAAGGGCTAGGATCTGGTCTTGTATGATTGACTTTGATCCAATGGTTTAAACAGAAGTGGTGGTTATAACACTCTTGATTGGCTCAAACAAGATTCACATGGATTATGTAGTAGCGCATGCAGATCGTTGATAAAAGCGATCCAAGGGCTGTTAACCAACGCTAGTTTACTCTCTTCTAAGAAACACAAATGTAACCAATAAGGATGCAACAGATGTTGGGCAAGAATGGGTTAACAAACGCGCGTCTAAACATAACTACAAGAGCACCCTAAAGTCTCTGCCGCTTTCGAATTCTACCCAAGCAAACATTCAGCCAATATAACCACCAATACATAATTGCATATTGACCCCAAAACTTTTAAAAACAAATTTTAATTAATAAAAATCTTATTTTAAAAGATTATAAATTCCCCAAAAAATATTAAAAAGCAATTTTAGGGATTTAAACACACTCAACATATATACACACAAATATATGCAATATGAAATGTATGAGATCAATTCTACTATGTGTGAGTGTTGGTAATATAGTCTAGATCAATCAAGTAAGAGGGATAAAATAGCAAACCAAACTCTGTGGTTATTTGGTTACTAGGATAGACACAATTTTGTCACAATTTCCAAACTAGATGAACACTTATACAATACAGACTCAAGTGAGTCAAGAGTATAAGGTGATTCAATCTCCCCCTTTGGAAATATGAGACAAAATCTCATTTGAGTCATCTAGGACTCGTAGGGCAACAAGAATAAGGAAACCTATTCTTAAAAAATTCTATCTACCCATTTCCTAGAAAGCAAAAGTATATAACTCAACTATTTACAATTAAATACCCTATTACAACTGTTGAGAATAACTGTACAGAATCATGCAATGAGTCACTAAGATCAAGCTGTTTAGCATATGTAAAACGATTCATTAGACTCAAATTTCTCCCCCATTTTGTCTCAAATAGACAAAGGAAAAAAAATATAGAGATCAAAGATATTAATTAGCACACACCATACCTATAGATTTACGCAAAGAAATATATCGATTGTAATCTAAAGGTTTGGTAAATATATCTGCGAGTTGCAAATCAGTAAGAAGAAAATTGATTTCTAATTCCTTAGTTTCAACCAATTTGTGTATAAAGTGATGTCTTATTTTTATGTGTTTTGTTCGCGAGTGTTGAACAGGATTTTTAGAGATATTGATCGCACTTTGATTATCACAATAGAGATGTAATTGGTTTTCTTGAATACCATAATCACTTAGCATTTGTTTAAGCCAAAGTAATTGAGCACAGCAGCTTCCAGCAGCTATGTATTCAGATTCAGCTGTTGAGAGTGATGTGTAGTTTTGTTTCTTACTACTCCATCCTACCAAATTATTACCTATATAATAACATGCTCCTGATGTGATTTTACTATCATCAATACACCCAGCCCAGTCAACATCAGTGTATCCAATTATAATGCTTGGTGTGCCACTAGTGTACCAAAGTCTTAGATTTAGAGTGCCTTTTACATATTTAATGATTCTTTTAACAGAAGATAGATGGCTCTCTTTAGGGTTATTTTGATAACGAGCACATATACACACAACATACATTATATCAGGACACGAGGCAGTAAGGTATAGCAGGGTTCCTATCATACTACGATATAGAGTTGGATCTATAGATTTTCCAGTTTCGTCTTTAGATAGTTTTACCGTAGTACTCATGGGTGTTTTAGCATCTTTAGCACTCTCAAGGCCAAATTTTTTAACAATCTCTAAAGCGTACTTAGATTGCGAGACAAATAATCCTTCTGTATTTTGTTTGACTTGAAGACCTAAGAAAAATTGCAACTCCCCCATAAGAGACATTTGAAACTCTTTATGCATAATCTCAGAGAAGGATTTTACTTCTGAGAGAGAAGTCGATCTAAAGATAATACCGTCAACATAAACCTGCGCAATAATGATGTGTTTGCCAAAATGTTTGACAAATAGGGTTTGATCATTTCCACCTCTTTTAAAACCTTTATCTAAGAGGAAGCTTGAAAGACGCTCATACCAGGCTCTAGGCGCTTGTTTAAGGCCATACAAAGCCTTTTTAAGACGAAATACATGATTTGGATATTGAGGGTCAATGAACCCTTTTGGTCATTCTACATAGGTCTCTTCAGTCAATATTCCGTTAAGGAATGCAAATTTGACATCCATTTGGTAGAGTGTAAAATGCAAGTGGCAAGCTATTGCAAAGAGAAGGCGAACAGATTCTAAACGAGTAACAGGAGCAAATGTTCCGTTGAAATGTATTCCTTTAATTCGAGAATATCCTTGAGCAACTAATCTAGCTTTGTTTATAATAATTATCCCACTTTCATCAGACTTATTTTTAAAAATCCAACGTGTGCCAATAACCTTTTTGTGATTAGGCCTAGGTACAAGATACCAAACATCATGAATGACAAATTGAAGAAGTTCTTCCTGCATAACAGAAATCCAGTGAGAGTCATTCAATGCCTCATTTACATTCTTTGGTTCCACTAGGGAAACAAAACATGCATAATGTGCATAATTTCTTAATTGAGATCTTGTACGCACATGCTCACTAGGATTACCAACAACGTTATTTATGGGATGGTCTTTAGAAACCCAGGTAGGTACTTCAGGTATCTCAATTCGTAATGAGCCATCTATTTCAGGAGAGTCATTTTCTAAAACATTTGTAGGCTCTTCCTCAATAGTTGATTCACAAGTCTTACTCTTTACAGTAGTGTCACTTACAATTACATTTATGGATTCCATCAAGGTTTTAGTGCGAAGATTATAAACACGGTAAGCTCTACTGTTAGGTGAGTAACCTAGAAAAATAGCTTTATCTCCTCGGCTCTCAAATTTGGACAAGTGTTCCCTATATTTGCATACATAACAGGTACTACCAAAGGTTCTAAGGTACTTAAGATCGGGCTTTTTCTTATACCAAAGTTCATAAGGGGTTTGTTTGGAATTCTTTCTAAGATAGACCCTATTGATAATGTGACACGCAGTACGAATAGATTCTACCCAAAAATATTTAGGCAAATTCTTGGCATGTAACATAACACGTGCCATCTCTTGAAGAGTACGATTCTTTCTCTCGGCGATACCATTTTGTTGAGGAGTCTTAGGAGCACTAAACTCATGTTTGTAACCATTATAGTCACAGTACTCTATTATACCACTGTCTTTGAATTCTCCACCACTATCACTATGAATTCTATTTACTTGAGTGTCCTTCTCATTTTCAATCCGAAGAAGTATTTTTAAGAAAGTTTGAAAAGTGTCAGACTTTTGTTTTAAGAAGGCTACCCATGTAAATCTAGTGAAGTCATCAACCATAACAAGAATGTAACTGTGTCCACATAGACTAACAGTTTGGGAGGGACCCATTAGGTCCATATGGATGAGATCTAAGGGGTTAGAGGTAAGCATATCTTTGACTTTCTTATGAGGTGTTTTAACAATTTTTCCTTCCTGAAAGGAACCACATACAATAGTAGAAATGGATTTGATTTTTGGAACTCCTCTAACTATTTCTTGAGAAGTTAATCTACTAAGATTATCGTAATTTATGTGACCCATCCTGTTATGCCATATCTCATTGTCATCCATTCTGGCAACATTACAGATTTCAGAATTATTCATGACAGTATAATAACTATCAGGGGTCCTGAATCCTGTAATTATGCATTCACCTTTTTCATTTAAAATTTTGCAGTTGTTCTTTGAAAAGGTAACAGTATGATCTGAGTCATAAAATTGCGAGATACTAAGTAGATTGGCTTTAAGACCTTTAACTAGAAGAACATTTTTAAGAACAGGAAGTCCTTATTCTTGGAGAGTTCCTTTACCTATGATCTGAGATGATACTCCATCACGAAAAATAACTTTTCCTCCAGCAAAGATGGTTTTGTTTAAGAGTTTTGTATCATCCCCAGTCATATGTTTAGAACATCCAGAGTCCAAATACCAACCAGACGATGTGTGTTCAGCTTTTAAAGCAGTAATAACAATGTTACACTTCATCTGGGGTAATAGATCATCTTTTCTAACCCAAATTGCTCTTGTTTTCATTTTGCGTTTATTTGCTCTCAATTGATAAAATTTTCGAGCATTCGATTTTTGTTGAAAAATATTTTGCGCATGATTTTGAATTTTATGAAACACATGAGCATTTGGCTTAGGAAAGTGTTTAGGAATCCTTCTAGGGAATGTTCTTTTAGGTTTGGTCTTTCTCTTCCTATAATTAGAGTTTTTGTTTGGTTGTCTAGGCAGTACATAATTGTTGCGGCTTCTCCTAGAATAGTTAAAGTTTTGATAAATAGGAGGGTTACAGACAGGTTTAACAAGTCTTCTAGAATAGCAACCATCAAAATAATGGCCGTATATATCGCAGTAGGAGCAATAAAGGTTGCTCAAGGTAGGAGTCTCCTTAGGAAAATCTCTAAACATCTGCTTTAAGGAATTTTGAGGTTGAACCCTATTCCTAGATAGAACAGTTTTGAATGTAGATTCACTCTTCCTAATGAAGGGGCACACATATTTAGCCTTTGGTGAACTTTCATGTTTAGAGCAACTTGATTCCCCAATGTCAAAATTTTGATGTTTTGAGTCAAACTCAGTTTTTAGAGAATGAAAGTCTGGGCAGGTTCCAATAGGTCTTTCACCTCCTGACACAAACTTGATTGGTTCAAAGGATTTTGTTTGTGTCTTCAAATTGGGCAAAACACTATTCCAGTTCGATCATCAGAATTGGTTTTTAATTTAGCAACAAATCCATCAAAACAGTCTGAGTTATTTTTAAATTTTGTAAATTTTTTGAAAACAGTTGCTGTCTTTTCTTTAGTTTGTTTCAATTCTAACAATGTCCCTTTGTATTTTTTCTTCAGAGTTTCATTTGTTTCAGTCAAATTTCTCAGTTTTTGATTAAACATTTTGATTTCACTTTCATGAGGTAGACATTGGGTAGTATACTCTTCAGAATTAAGTTTGGCCATCAGGCTTAGATCTTCTAGCTTCTTGGTGAGATCTTTCACAATCTTCTCTAGTCTAGTGCTTTTCTTGAGAGTTTTTGCATAAAGTGTGTGAATATTTGGGAGGTCTTCATTGTCCGAGTCACTAAGTGTAGTGTGTGAAGTGACCCCTAAGGCTTCATTTCTTGGACTGACACACCCATTGACATCGTCATTATCGCTTTCCCTTTGACTCACACACCCCGAGGTAGAAATAGCAATGTTCTTAGTAAGTAAAGCATCTAAACGAGTAACAACATGATTCGTAACAACAGAAGTAGAATTACTAGATTCATCCTCACTAACAAACACAGGCATATCATCATTATAGATAATGTTGGCAAAGAAAGACATGCAAGGATCAAAAACATCAGATGACTTAGGTTCCTCATTTTTCGAGTTGCTTGAATCATCCCATGTCTTGCAAACATTGGCTCTAGCGTGTTTATTTTTAGTGTTCAAGTTAACTCTACAATCTTGTGCAATGTGACCTAGTTTTCCACATCTAAAGCATTCAGTCTTCTTAAGGTCTCTGTTAGGTCTAGTGTGAGAGTCCTTGTGATGTTTGTCTTGACTTTTCTCAAGAGGTTTATGATTAGAGTGAGTTAATTAATTGGACTTGCCTTGTTTGTTTGCCATGTTGTTTCTAAACTTAATAATTTTCTTAAATTGTTTTGACATTAAAGCAATCTGATTGTCCAAACTCTCTATATCGCATTCCTCATCAGAGTCATCATTGGGAATGTTAAACTCAGGTTTAATCAACTTAGAAGAAAAGATCAGATTGGAACTAGTCTATTTCCTATGAGACTGGGTCAATTGTTTCTTAAATTCTAATTCCATTTTCACAGTTCTTAATTTACTACTGAGTAATTCAGGAGTGAGATTTATGTCACACATTTCCTAAATAGCATATCTTTTGTTATCAAATTTCTGTGGTAATGATCTCAGAATTTTAGATACAATTTCATGTCTGTCATATGTTATCCCATTAGCATGCAATTTGGTCACAATATCAGTCAAGTTCATATAGAAGTCACCAAATTACTCAGGTTCATACATAATTAAAGAGTTATACTGTTGAATGAGCATTTGTATTTTAGCAGCCTTAACTCTAGTGTCACCTTCATGAGCAGTAACCAAAGTGTCCCAAGCTTCCTTAGAAGTGGTACAGGATGAGATTCTTTTGAACTCATGTTCATTTATGGACATAAATATGGCATTCTTTCCTTTGTTATTGTTGCGAGAAACTTTCTTCTCTTCTTGTGTGAACTCACTTAATACTTTCTTAACCCTCTCATTACTTCCTTCAGTGGCTGGTTTAGTAAGAAAAATGTATCCATTTTCAACAATGTCCCAGACATCATCTCGCAAAGTTCCTTAAATAAAAGCAATCATCCTTACTTTTCAGTAAGCAAAATTGGTTCCATTAAAGATAGGAGGTCTGGTCAAGTTACCAAATCTTTCGTTTTTCACGTCCATGTTTGATTTTCAGAAAATAATTTCATAAACACAAGATCTCTTTAAAATAAGTTTACAAAGATCTGATACCAATTGAAAATCTGTTACAAAGCCGTTTAATATAAAATTAAACTATTTAAGTAACTCCGAACAGTTTTTTGAAGAAAATCTTTTCTTAAAAACCAAAACTAATTAATCACAAGACGTGTTTAACAAATATGTACGAGATGTATTCAAGATTTGTTAACAGGTTTAATAAATCAGTTTAAAAAACTTTAAACACAGCACAACCAAGAATTAGATGAGGAGATGTAGAAAGATTAAGAGCAAGAATTTTTACGTGGTAAAACCTCACCCAACTGATGAAACATCCACGACTCCCTCTACGGAGTAAACCAAAAATTCCACCAAAACAAATTTTAACAGTTACAAACTATATAACAAACATGCATACAACTCAGACCTATATAAGTTTAGGAATGTACCCTCTGGTGTCCTTATAACTTCTCTGCAGTTCTGATTGTTGATGTTGTTCTCCCAGTTTGCTAACTTCCAATTTGTTCAAGTTCTTTACGTCGACTCTTGTTCTTGAGATCTTATTACCAACACTTTTACTGTGGTAGGGTGATAGTGTTTGTGGAGGTGCTTTCTAACACATGCATGCACGTACACACACTTATTTCATACAACCAACCCTACCAAATTACATATAAGAACTATATGCTGTGATTTTCTATTTCTCTCTTCTCACAAAACTTAACCTTATTTGACCTTTACAATAATCCCAGAATCCACGACTATCTTGCTCAGAAGACGTATCAAGATCTTAATCAATCTCAGGTTTTGAAAATATTTTTGAGATTGAAAATCAACAAGTGCGATTCCAAACTAGGTCAAAGGTCTTGTTTCAGGAGAACTAGAAACAGAAAAGTATTTTGTTGATTTTGAAGTTGAAAACATTTATAGAACCAAATCAACAAATATTTTCTCAAGATGAGAAACTAAAAATGTATATCTAAGTGTAATATAACATGAAACATTTTAGATCTAAGGTTTCTATAAAAGAAGAAACACAGATCTAAAAATATGTTTAAGTTGATAACAAGATCTGGGAACGAAGAGGTTACCGCAACAAAACTAACAAACCAATCACTCAAAATCTCTCAAACACTCAAGGTTATGTTTGGTATATACAGGTTTTGAAAAAGGTTAAGGTTTGAAAATAGTTTTGGACGAATTAGGGTTAGGGTTTCCTAACTCTGGTTTCTCTCTCTTCTCTCTCTTTTCTCTCGAATGAACAAAGTGGCAAAAGTCTCAGATGGCTGAGAGTAGGGGCTCTTTTATAGGAGGCTGAGAAGATTCGAGAACATAGACCAAGATCAAGGGCTAGGATCTGGTCTTGTATGATTGACTTTGATCCAATGGTTTAAACAGAAGCGGTGGTTATAACACTCCTGATTGGCTCAAACAAGGTTCACATGGATTATATAGGAGCGCATGCAGATCATTGATAAAAATGATCCAAGGGCTGTTAACCAACGCTAGTTTACTCTCTTCGAAGAAACACAAATGTAACCAATAAGGATGCAACAGATGTTGGACAAGAATGGGTTAACAAACGCGCGTCTAAACATAACTACAAGAGCACCCTGAAGTCTCTGCCGCTTTCGGATTCTACCCAAGCAAACATTCAGCCAATATAACCACCAATACATAATTGCAGATTGACCCCAAAACTTTTAAAAACAAATTTTAATTAATAAAAATCTTATTTTAAAGGATTATAAATTCCCAAAAAATATTAAAAAGAAATTTTAGGGATTTAAACACACTCAACATATATACACATAAATATATGCAATATGAAATGTATGAGATCAATTCTACTATGTGTGAGTGTTGGTAATATAGTCTAGATCAATCAAGCAAGAGGGATGAAATAACAAACCAAACTTTGTGGTTCTTTGGTTACTAGGATAGACACAATTTTGTCACAATTTCCAAACTAGATGAACACTTATACAATACAGACTCAAGTGAGTCAAGAGTATAAGGTTCTTCAGAGTCTCCCACACTTGCTCGAGACGTTGGCAGTTGATCAAGATCAATTACTGTAGGAGGTGCAATAAGACACATAATGAAAGACGAGGTGGTGTTTTTGTACCTCAACAAATAAGAAGCCCAACAACTGATTGATGCAAGCTCCAGATAAGTTTTTAATCTTTTATGTTAATGTCAATCTCTTTTGGGGGCTTCCTTTTACTATCAACTGTAACAAATAAAATTACTGTCAGTGACGCATTTTGCCAAATATAAAGAAAGCTAAATTCAAAAAACTAAGAACAACCTATCCCATTGCCATAAAGCGAACATCTGGGACCTTGGTACACATCGTTTCAATTTAATGGGGGTGTTGTCAATTTTTCATCACAACCCCATGATCAAAATAATATCTGTTGGCATCAGGAAGATTGATAACTAAAGCTCTATTCAAAAACCTAGTTTTCAAATAAAAAGTAGTGTCACTAGTAACCCATTTATAACAGTACATAATTTCAGGAATTCTTAAATGAGTTCCATGAATTTGATTCAGCCTATATACGCCATTAACTACCCTCCATGTATTTAGAGCTACCCTTGCAGGTACAATATCAAAATATTGGCAAAATTCTAAACACAAGGGATTTGGCCGGAAAGAAAAGCCACACTCCGCTACAAAAAGGGAGGGAAACCAATGTCCCTCCGCCAGAGAAAACAAGTCAGAAGGACAAGAAAGCTCCTCCAAAATAACCCAAGAGGGAATTGAAAAATCAGTCTGGAATTTATCTAAAGATTCAACAAGGTAAAACATGATGACTAAAGCAAAGAAAGATGAAGGAAGAAAATCTTACAGAGAACGGAGAAGTCTGCTAATGACGGACGACGAAAGAACGACAGTACATAATAAGGAGAGAGAAAGTATAGAGTTCAGAAAATACAGATGTGAAAATTGGAAAACAATGGGGATTCTATCACTCTTAAATACCTTGCATCGGGAAAAGAGAAAAGAAATGATTATGGAGAAAGACGATTGCGTTTCCAATGATTAAATCATGAGAAAGGTGAAAATATCGGGAAAAGAGAAAAAAATGATTACCAAGAAAGACAATTGCGTTTTCGTCGATTAAATCATAAGAAAGGCGCAGAGATCGAAGCGACGGTTAAAAATTCAAAATATTTACAAGTTTTTCATTACGCACTCAAACGGAAAGAAAGACAATAAAAATATTCCAAGTGTTGGAGATCTGTAATCCAGGTAAAATGTTCCACACTTTCTTATTTAACTTCAACTATAAAACATTGGGGGCTTCTGTTAATACAAAAATTAGTCAGCTGACATGGACCAATTAAATAAAGACACATATCAAACTACGTGGCAAATACGTACTTTCACCGAGCTACACAAGCGTACCGAGCTACTTAGCGTGCAAAGTAACTAACCAAGAAAACCAAAAGGCGACTACGCATTAAATGCGAACTATTATTGTACAGATGTATATGTCTACTAGAAAACGACACATTACCTTTTCATATGTACAGCCTCAAGGATATAAATACATTGTAACTAAGTCGTAAAAGGGGACTTTGGATCTCTTGAGAAACCCTGGATCGAGATTCAAGGCAAACAATCAGCAATACAACAACAGTGGGCGCGGGCCATTTTGATAGCCGAACCACTTTAAAAATTCATTGTCTTGTTTATTTATTTATTCATAGTTATCTGTGATTAATAAATTAGATTACGTCTAGTTTTTTACATCAACATATACTTTAGAAAAATACCAGCCAGGAGTAGTTGGAGTTAAGAACAACTCCCTTGGTGAAAGAATCAATTTCGTCAAAGACTATATCATATTTAAGAGACGTGATATAACTCAAGGAAAGTTAATAGAAGAAACTTTCAAACAAATCCCTCCAATCAAAGACGAAAGAGACATAGCTCCAATCCAATGGGGATGTGGAAGTGACTCTAAGAAATTCAAAAAGAAATTAAAATGGAAGCATAGGAAGACCTTTAGGATTTCCAAAAAAGGTATAAATTTAGACAATCTACTATCTTTAGATAAAAGAATCCTAAGACTAAGAAAAATAGATTTAACCAAAGAAGATACTTTATGAAGAATACTAGTAAATATAAGAAGGTTCCTAATTATAGGAAAGATAAAGATATAGCTCAATCTAAGACTGCCATCAAAGAATGTTGGACTTATGGAAAAGAAGGACACTTTGCTAAAGACTGCCCTAATAAGAAAGATAAAGAAGGTATTAAGATCATTAATAAAATATTAGACTATGCAGATCAAGAAGAGTTAGACATCCTATATGCTATAGAAATATCAGATATAGAAGATGATAACAATACTAGTATCTATAGTGCATATACAGACAGTGATTCAGAAGACTTGTATATGATGCAGACTAATCAAGACGATTTAGATAATGAATATATAGACTTTGAAGAAGCTTGGTATAAGTGTATATTAAGCCCCCTTTTAAAGAAAAGATGGACAGTTAGTAATCCTGAGTTACTAACCTATATACCTAGATGTTACTTTGATGAAAGACATTATTGCACATTTGAAATGAAATGTACCAAGAAAGACTTTTGATGTTTCGAATGCTTTGAGACTATACAAATAGAATTATTTATGGTTTGTGTTATTTGTCAATTACACTACCATGAAGACTGTTGGAGAACTAGATTTAGAGAAATTTATAATAACCAGTATGACGCTCAAATAGACTTAGATATTAAAACATATTATCAAGACATTGATAGAAATATAGCCAAAAGATTGTAAGAAAATGAATATTCAAAGGAAAGGGAATTTCTTATGATTTAGAAGAGTACCATTCTGATAGTAGTTCAGAAGACCAAATACCCTTAGATTTTATAAATAAACCTCAGAAAGGAATAGCTATTTTAGAAAAAAACAATTTAGGAATTTCTACTAAACCACATGCTTGTTTTGTAGAATTATTTGTTCAACACAAAGACTATCCTAAAAGACTTTCAGCTTTTATAGATACAGGATGCTCTCAGAGTATTTGCAAGGCTAATGCCTTCCCTGAAGTCTATTTTTTATAAAGTACTCAAGAAATCTATGGTAAAGTAGCTAATGGAGATCCATTTACCTTATATTCCCAGACTATTCCTATTTATTTTAAATTATGAAATCAGACCAACAAAACCGTTAATCATCGGTTTTAGATAATGGATCCTCGTCCTAGTTTCACAAGAAATATTATTTTAGGACAAGACTTTATTAGTAAATATCATCCTTATACTCAGTATAACGATAAGATATTAATTAGTGATACAGAGGAATTTAATATTAAAGCCCCTCTAATAGATCATAAGACTGCCTTTGACCTTATGCAGGTCAAACCAAATTATAGACCCATAAAACATCAGAGTTCTTCAGCTGAGCATGGTGGACCTAGACCTACAACCCAAAAAGTAGCCTTAGAAATTACTAAGCCCTTACAAAAAGAATGTAAGTGTTCAGACCAAAAGTGTTATAAGCAAATAGTGCTTATACAACAAGACATTTTAGATCAAGCTCAACATACCTTATTACAGGTTCAAGCTATATTTAAACATAAGAAAACGGATATAGAAGTAGAAAAGGAAAAGATTAGGTAACTAGAAGAGCCTACTTTAGGAGAAAATCCCATCTCTAAGTGGGATAAAGACCAAAGCTATTGTGAAATCATCCGTATTAACCCAGACGCCACTGTTAATGGTGGAACTTATAAGAAAGGATATTCACAAGAAGACAGAGAAGAATTCAAAAAAGACATAGATGAAATGCTTAAGTTAGGCATTATTAGAGAAAGTAAAAGTAGACATAATAGATTAGCGTTCTATGTTCAAAACGAATCTGAACGTAAAAGAGGGAAAAGACGTATGGTTATAGATTATAGACAATTAAATAATAATTGTGAATTTGATTCTTAAAAGATAACAGAAAAGATTAATTTGATCAATTTGATTGAAGATAGAATTATATTCAGTAAGTTTGATTGCAAATCAGTCTTCTGGTAAATTAAGATGCATTCAGACAGTATTACTTGGACAACCTTTAGTGTGCCCCAAGGAAAATACGAATGGCTAGTAATGCCATTTGGATACTTGAATGCTCCTCAAGTTTTCCAAAGAAGAATGGATAATATATTTAGACCTTATTCAGAATTTTGTCTTGTTTACATAGATGATATTCTTGTAGCAAGTAAGACTGATATAGAGCATGTAGACCATCTTAAAAAGATTATTTTAGAATTAGATAAACATGGTATTGTTATTTCTGAAAGGAAAATACAATTATTTCAGACTGAAATAGACTTTGTGGGAATGCATATTAATAAAGGAAAATTATCCTTGGCAAAACACATAACTAAGAAGATTCTTGAGTTTCCAGACCAACTTAAAGATAGAAAACAATTACAATCATTTTTAAGATTGCTTAATTGTGCTGCAGATTTTATTAAAGACCTTGATTCAAAAAGACAAAGCTTAACGGACAAATTAAAAGGAACAGACAAAACTAATCCCTTTTATTGGACTAAAGATGATTTTGAAGTAATAAGATAAATTAAAGATGCAGTCAAGGATATTCCTTTACTTGAACTGCCTAATGAAGACCAGTTCATAGTAGAAACAGATGCCGTTGATAAATAATGGGGAGCAGTATACTTTACCATTGATCATCAAACAAAAAAGAAGAAACTTTATAGACATATTCTGGAACCTTTACAGACCCAGAAACAAGATACACTACCCATGAAAAAGAAGTTTTAGCCATAGTAAGGGAAATAGAAAAATATATGTTGTTTCTTAGACCTAAACATTTTACTGTTTATACTGACTCTTCTTATACAGTAAAATTTAGAGATTTAGACTTGTCCAAATCAGGAACTAATAGACTAATTAGATGGAAACAATTGCTTAATGGCTATGACTTCTCTGTTATACATATTAAGGGAAGTAAAAATACTATTCCAGACATTATATCAAGAGAGCCAATATTTGCTAACACTAATATAATTTCATGTTTTATGTTGCAAACAGAAGACCTAGAAGATATGAGTTCCTCTGGAAGAATAGACTGAACAGGGAAGACGTTGTTGAGTATCTTAGATGCGTAAGACCAAATGCTGGTGTAATTCAAGAACAGACTCATATTCAAGACTCTCAAGAAAGACCAATCTTAGAGAACTTTGATGATATCTTGGTTCCTCCAGGAAAATCTAGACTAGAGATTATTGCTCAAAATAGACTCATTGGGAAGATGTACTTTCCCTAATATAGACCCAATTAAAGATACCCAGACTTGATCAAATTTAGACAAGAATTTTCAGAAGACAAAAATACTCTTATAGAAGCCATATGGTGGAATGTGAAGAATAGACTATGGATCGAGTTTAAACAAAATTTGGTAGCTATTGCCAGATTCATAAGAACTCAAAGACTTGCAGTTACCCAGCTCAGTGGTACTACTGTGCCTAGACCTCAGATTCAGACTTATGCTCAGACTCTTGGAGAATCCTCCAAAACTAGACCTATTGATTTATGTTATCAGAAAAAGACTTTTAAGACTAAGATTATTATACCATTTGGTCGTAATAATCTCCCATTAACAAAAGACTTTAAAAAAGAATCTAATAACATTATTGATCATTTTAATATGTTATTATCAGAAGTAAATGGAGATGCCTTAATGATTAAGGGTTTCTTCAAAGACGTTCTAAAAATATATCTTTTTGGAAAATCAAAAATGGCTCATATAACTCTGACAGACCACGGGTTCATTGGACTCGTCGAGATAAAAGATATTGAAGACTCCGTTGCTCTTAGAAAAATAGTCCATGAGTATGTTAAGAAGGTATAAGACTTCCTTCCTCTATTTTCTAGAATCTACCAGATTGCTCTAAGTTCCTATAGAGGAATGAGAGTTGAAGGATTTAGACTTATTAGATTTTCCAGTTATATATTCGAAGACGTTGAGATTTTATCAGAAGACGAGACTAAAGAATTAATTATTGATAAGTCCAAGCTCCAGATTTCTCAAGCCATAGAGACCATAGAAATCATGGAGTTATTGACAGGAGAAGACAGGTGGTACACTGCCTACCATAAAGAAGACCTGATAATCCAAGCTGATGAGCCATTCAACGGAAGGCTCAAGAAAGAATTCAAAGAAATGGTAGAGATAGCTTTGCCAGCTAGCCTTAGAACTGTAGGCCTCATTGATGAATTTTTCAACAATGACTTACCAAACTAAGACAAGAAAGAATAAGACACAGATACAACAAAGGGCTTCTTAGTAGTAGAAGAATTATTGAAGACAGAAGACTCATTTGCTTAGACTCTGCTTTCCATAAAGCAAAAGGATGCCTGCCCCACATGAGCTACCAGACTGATAAAAAAGACAAAGACTTTGTTTGATGCTCTTGCATTATTACAAAACGACAAGATTCATGATGAAGACTTGGCACGCCCCATCAGCTGGCCTTTCTTTTCAAAAAGAAAAAGGTTCCCCAAATTACCAAAAGACTTTAAAAACTTGTAGACCCAGCTAATAAGATTCTTAAGATAATATTGCTTTAATAATTTATATTCTTCAAATCGGATCTCTTTTAGTAGCCGGTTATCAGTCGATTATAGTGCCCTTGTGCTATAAAAGGGAGCGTCCAGCTGAGTTCTAGATATCAGGAGTTAGAGAGTGATCATTTGTTAGACTTCCAGTGTTAGAGAGAGTGTATGCTTGTAGAAAGTAATATGTATATGAGTCAGTAAATCTCTCATAGTTAGGGGAGAGGGGAGAGTCGTATTTACTTATGCAATGCAATAAAAGTATTTTCTTTTCCATAAATCTCTTATGTTAAGTTGCTATTATTTTCCAAATTGTCTCCAACTTTCTGTTCATAGAGGACTATTGTGTGGAACCTCTGGTGTAGCACACAAGGTGTTATACTGGTGAACTGCCGTCAGGTGATGATTAGCCGTGATCCGTTAGCAAGGTGGGCATTAGGCGTGAAGGCGTACAGGCTGGAAATGGGTTCAATGCCAAAGTAGTGGATTGAGGTGCGACACATAAAGAAAGAGTTGCAGGAGATCGAGACTGGAGAAAAATAGTAGCAAGGCTGAAGAGACAAAGGGAAGAAGGTAAAGATATTGCAGACCAGAAGGAAGGTATAACTCAAACCAAACCCTTAATTATTCTACATATTATTGTTTTAAAAAGAATCTTATATGAGCTTACAAATCACTAAAGACTTTTTAGAATTTGTTAATCAAAACAAGTTTAGACTTAACTAGAGAAATTCAAGATTGGAATCTTACAGACTCCAAAGACAAAGAACTTATAGAAACTGCTTTAACATATGCAGGTGGTACTTTCAAATATATAGACCAGATTATTGAGTGGTTAGGAAGAGAAGTACCTAGAATAGAAATAATTAGAACAGGGATCCGTGATCTCTTTAGACAAAAATTAAGAACTGAAGATTTTGCAGAAGAACTATCAAGACCTGAAAATATTAAGAATACACTAGGTAGACGAAAAAGGTTAGCTGAAACAAAGGCTATTTTAATTAGAGCCGAAGGAATCTGCCCTCTTCTTATAAATGTAAAGACAGCTACCCCTAGAACATACCGTAGATTTTTATCATCTTATGGTGATAATAATTTAGACGAATTTATAGATAACGATATAATTGATATTATTAATCAAATATATAAAGAAACTAGACAGATAAACCCACGATACCGTATAAGGTATTTAAGACTAGAATATTTTCCATCAAAACCTCTTTCAATTTCTAGACTTCCTGAAGTAACTATTTATATAGATAATCCTCGCTATTCAGAAATCCAGTACGATAGTGACAAAAGAAGCTTAAGAAGTAGCAGTAGCTCTGAAACTTCTACACTTAAACTTCCAGATTAATTAGGCTTTAAAATAAGCTTAAAAGACCTTAGAAATCATTAGGGTAGAAATTAATATTCCAAAAACCTTAGAAAAAGAAGGTGGTCCCTAGGCAGTCCATCGAAGACAAACGCGATGCTAAGACTCGTTGGACGGTAGCTAATTCGCATACTGATCCATATAGAACGATCTTCATGAGAGCCGAACTCTCTCTCTCTCTCTCTCTCTCTCTCTCTATATATATATATATATATATATATATATATATATATATATATATATTGTGCTGATTATGTGAACATAGATTTACTAATGGTGAATCTATCGGTTGGGGTTTGCATTCAACATCGGGACCATGTACCACATGCCGGTTGAGATTAGCAGGACGTAGTGGAGGTCATTATTTTAGATCATGAGTTTATAGGTGTCACCCCTTCACGATGAGATAAGGTTGGCTAACTTAAGCCATTAGTCGGGCTAGGTATGGGTTTGTTAGTGGGGCTACTACATAGTGATCTCCCCATTGTTTATTTGTGTATTTTGATTTAGCTCGTTAGGTGTTAGATTCCTACGAACATACTAATAGAGGCATGAGATGGACACCAAAGGTAGTGGCCTTCGTGTGATGTAATGAATAATGAGAAAGAATTTAATATAGTCTAGTGATGGAAAATTGAGAATGAATCCTAAGTAATATTAAATACTTTATATGGTTTACTTGTATTTTTCCTTATGAGTGACATTGCGGGGTTGGTACTTGGGTTGTATTCTTATACGTGTAGTTAGTTACATTCCTTTTGAAGGATACATAGTTATTGTTTATCCTTTGTGGTAGTTCGGGGATGAACACGTTTAACTAAAAGATATTATAAACAGAGAGAGTGTTACTTTTATGAGATTGTGAGTAACTTAATAAAATACATGCATGGGCATTGGGATGTAATCCTACTTGGGTAGTCAGTTACATTGTATGTTATTTATCTGTTACGTGATAGCACTTGTTAGTTTAAAGATAGATACTTTTAGTATAGTTATGCCTTGGGTTGGGATATGCGCATAGTATTGCACTTATATGAGAGGTGAGGTACTTATTGCATGTGAGGTTCGATGGGTGGCATATTTATTTTAAAATTAATCGCATGATTTATCTTGTTGTATTAGAGACATTCTAACAAATTTAGGGTGCTAACCCAAATTTATAAAGTGTCCCCCATGCATTATTATTGTATATACAGGTTAACAGGGTTGAGCGATCACACTTATAGTAGTGGTGATCCATCTTGGTATTCATAGAGTTAGATTCGATGGTTCATTGTAGTTTTTCATAATTATTCAGGAGTTCAATTAGATGAGGTTCGGTTGTACTCTATTTTATTCAGTTGAACAATTGTAATAAGAGATTTGATATAGTGGATTAATTTATTGAAGTTCACTTATTTCAGGTTAGTTATCCTTCTTGTCATCCTTTGTTAAGTTTTTATTGTGGATGGTTTTTATTTATTGTAATTTTGTATTTATATGGATGTTAAGAATGATATAAATTATTTTAGCGCTTCCGGTATTTTGTGTCAGTCCTGATTAGCCGGGCATAAAAAATCGGGGGTGTTATAATTGATATGAGAGCATCCAGGTTCTAGTGTCCTTAAATCTATGCTATATTTTTTTTTTGTTTTCAGCTGAGTGTTCTTTGATGTGTTAAAGCTTGTCATAGATTTTGTACTCTGGTGTCGCGATAACGCGTGTGTCAACATCGTTTGTAATTCTTAAGCATTGGAAAGACTTGAGGAGTATTTGATCTTAAAAAGGTATGAGAATGAATACCATTGAGAGTTAAGAGTCAATTATAGAACTGGTGGTTAGACAAAGGGTTTTGTGACACCCCTCCTATTAAAATACGGGGTGGCCAGCCCGTGATCAAAATAAAACGTTTGTCTCATATGGCTCATTCTCAGCATCACTGTCAATTTTTTTTAAAGTTACTAACCACTTAGTAATTTAATTAGACCGGTGCCTAATTTAACTTTCATTAATTAAAAATATGTTGAGGTAAGTGCGGATTAAACCATCAATCACAAACTGATAAATAAATCCAATACCGATGAATAATGTAAATACAAGTAATCGAATTAACTATCAGTTCAACAATAAAATACAATAGTAAACTGAAATAATAATCGAAATACACAATAATCAAATAAATAATTGGATAGTAAAATAGAGGGCGACATGCGCAAATGACTAATGGAGTAAAGATCCTACACTAGAGATAAGTGAACGAAGCGTCTATAGCAAGTTCTATAACTTCCACACGAGCTGCAGCTTCGCATCCCTGGATAAAATATTCAACTGGCATACCTGTGGCTGGACACCTAAAAGGACATGGGTCAGATCCCAAGTAAAATATTTTGAAAATATTTAGCAAGCAGTTAAATTACAGTAATTAAATATGCATGTACACTCTTCATATTTAAGTTAGTGTCACACTCTCTTGAGGTATACTCACCCCTATTCTAATTTGCACACCTAACGTTTGCCTGCTAATCTTTCCTAGTTAATCTACCCCACCTAACTAGCCGTATTAAGTCTCTTTCTATATACTAACTCGTTATGCCGCAATACGTCACTGGATTCTTTATCTCAATTAGCCAATTATGAATTTCTCATTATATGATTAATCCTCCACCCACTAGGATTATTTTATATGTCACTATCTTTATCATCAATTAATTTCACGCCGTAGAATAAGTCATAAGCATATATTTATCACTTTGTTACATATATACTAATAAGGCTCCCCTAGGCTGAGTTGCGGTGCATGTATACTATGCTATCATGTCCCGATACATCATTTACCAAGCACACATAGTAGAATAAAACGCAAGTATATATATTTATTATTCTAATTATATATATACAATACAACACCCTGAGGCTGAGACATGCAGTGCATGCATACTCTGCTATCAAGTCCCGGTACATCACACACTCTATAAAGGACTATTGGTTCAGTATCTCACTCGAACCATCATCACAAATCACACATATTGGATGTTAATATAATTCCAAGCCTATGGGCCATGCACATACCTACGCACCCATATGACCGTCATCAGTATCATTATCACAGATATCCCGTACCTAGGTTCTATATTCTGAAGCACAAGTTAAAAATCCCCCCCAAAGGCTCATCAGGATATGACTGTCCCGACGCAAAAACCTCTCGTGATAGCAAGTAGCGGAGGTATGTCATAAACATAATAAATCATACAAATCAATTCTAATTTACACTTCTTATCGTATATTTTCGAGTATCCCTCACTACTCAAAGTATGTCAATTATCACGGGAGGTTTTCGCGTCAGGACAGTCATCTCCTGATGAGCCTTTGGGGGGATTTTTGACTTGTGCCTCAGAATATAGAACCAAGGTATGGGTTATATGTGATAATGATAATGATGGCGGTCATATGGGTGCGTAGGTATGTGCATATCCCATAGGCTTGGAACTATATTCGCATCCAATATGTGTGATTTGTGATGATGGTTTGAGTGAGATACTGAACCAATAGTCCTTTATACAGTGCGTGATGTACCGGGACTTGATAGCAGAGTATGCATGCACCGCAGGTCTCAGCCTAGGGGTGTTGTATTGTATATATATAATTAGAATAATAAATATATATACTTGTGTTTTATTCTACTATGTGTGCTTGGTAGATTATGCATCGGTACATGATAGCATAGTATACAGGCACCGCAACTCAGCCTAGGGGTGCCAACAAAGTGATAAATATACACTTATGAGTTATTCTACGGTGTGTAATTAGTTGATGACAAATATAATGACATCTAAAATAACCCTACACTACACCAAAACTGGCGATTGGTCACGGCCAAAATCCCTGACCAAAGCTGTGGGTCGCAGACTTGGGCCGTGACCATTTCGGGCGTGACCATTTTCGTGGGTCGCGGCCCAAGTCCGTGACAAAAAAATGGTCATGGTCGAGAGGGGTCACGGCAGATGGTCGCGGACTTAGGCCGTGACCCATGTCGTGACGGGTCGCGGCCTTTATCCGTGACCTATAACCGTGACAAATTGGTCGCGGCCAAAGTCCGCGACCCACGATCGTGACAAAAAAATTAAAAAAAATGGTCGCGGCCCTGATCCGTGACCCACAACTGTGACAAATTGGTCGCGGCCAAAGTCCGCGACTCATTACCGTGACAAAAAATATAAAAAAATTGGTCGCGGTCTTAATTCGTGACCCACAACCGTAACAAATTGGTTGCGGACTTTGGCCGCGACCCACAACCGTGACAAAAAAAAATTAAAAAAAAATGGTCGCGGCCCAAGTCCGTGACCCACAACCGTGACGAAAAAATAAAAATGGTCATGGACAAAGTCCATGATCATATTTAACTATAATTTAAAAAAAAAATATTTTTTTGGTCCAATCCTAAAACTGGGGGTCCTGCGAGTGCACCATCAGTTGCTACGTGTAACATTTGACGCGTACGAGGTGTAACAAATATTTATTATTGGCAAAACAATAAAAAAAATCACAAATTGCGAATCGAGAACGTTGTTAATAAATAAATATATATACAAACTTATAAATATTACACGTCTTAATAATTCAGAGACCAAAAAAAAAAAATTGGGCAGAGTTTCCTCTATTTTCTTGACATTCCAAAACCTGTAAATATAAAACCTACTTATTATAAAGCCTGCATGACCATAAAATTCAACAATCAAATTATAAAAGCCTGGACAGCCATAAAACTAAACAATAAAAGCCCGCATGGCTGACAAAATCCTGATTGTCCATAACATATAAACAATCTTCATGCTGTAGACCATTGCCTCCTTCGTTTGATCCGCGTGCAAAAATCCTACAAATGATAGGATACATAAAAAAAATATCAGTAACCAAGTAGTTTTACAAAAAATTTAATCAAGCTGAAAAATTGCATATATGAGTTAAAATTATCAGTAACCAAGTAGAAATATGCAAATTATCGTCGTATTCTCAAATCGGGAGTCCCGCGGCTGCGGGGTTAGTTCCTATGAGTTACATTGGTCCCGTGGGAGGTGTTAGTGCCACCCACGGGGCCGTTCAGGGGCTGTTTCGAGTTTTCACCCTCTAACGTCATGTTTTGCTTAAGTCTAGAAATATGCAAATTACCGTCGTATTCTCAAACCGGGAGACCCGCGACTGCGGGGTCCATTCCTACGAGTTACATTGGTATCGTGGGAGGTGTTGGTGACACCCACGGGGACGTTCGGGGGCTATTTCTAGTTTTCACCCTCTAACGCCATGTTTTGCTTAAGTCTAGAAACATGCAAATTACCGTCGTATTCTCAAACTGGGAGTCCCACGGTTGCGGGGTCAGTTCCTATGAGTTACATTGGTCCGGTGGGAGGTGTTGGTGCCACCCACGGGGACGTTCGGGGGCTCTTACTAGTTCTCACCCTCTAACGCCATGTTTTTAAGCCTAGGGCTAGAAATATGCAAATTATAGTCGTATTCTCAAATCGGGAGTCTCGCGGCTGCGGGGTCAGTTCCTACGAGTTACATTGGTCCCGTGGGAGGTGTTGGTGTCACCCGCGGGGACGTTCGGGGGCTCTTACTAGTTCTCACCCTCTAACTCCATGTTTTTAAGCCTACGTCTAGAAATATGCAAATTATCGTCGTATTCTCAAATCGGGAGTCCCGCGGCTGCGGGGTCAGTTCCTACGAGTTACATTGGTCCCGTGGGAGGTGTTGGTGCCACCCATGGGGACATTCGAGGGCAGTTTTGAGTTTTCACCCTCTAACGCCATGTTTTGCTTAAGTCTAGAAACATGCAAATTACCGTCGTATTCTCAAACCGAGAGTCCCGCGACTGCGGGGTCAGTTCCTACGAGTTACATTGGTCCCGTGGGAGGCGTTGGTGCCACCCACGGGGACGTTCGGGGGATCTTCTGACATTATTTTAAGGAAACCATATGATGTTTGTGGGTTTCATCCCTGAAAACCCTCACGAGATGACACTCGTCCACTAGGGTAACTTAGGGGTTTAACAACTTATTGCATACGATAAATGCAGTCGTGCTCCTTATGAAAGTGGCATTTATATTTCGATGCATATATACGTCTTGTAATGCTTTTTGTGGACTGGTTTTATTTGTTTCATCACTAGGGACTAGTAATGTTTAAGTTAGGGGGTGTGATTCGTATCGAATATTGCATATTTCCGCCATTTATCTTTATGAATTCTAGCACTTTTATCGTCCTAAATGCCTATATTTATGCTCATTAATCAGAAAATCTTGGATTTGGATATATACATGCTTTTCAGGGGTTAATTGTGCTTTTGTAGGTATTGGAACGCTAAAAGTGAGGATCCGTTGTATTTCGAAGAAGTTTCATCATTAGACGCTACTTCAAGGGCATTTTAGTCAATTCACATTTCATCTATAGCTCATGGTAAATCCACAGATGCATAGTTTGTTGAGTTAGCATCGCGTGGACACATACGACACGTTGTTTGGCGTCCGGATGGTGGAGTTATGGCAATTTCCGTTTGCAACCCTTTCCCCCTTTTTATGGACCAAGAAGGCCAAGAAACAGAGTGCCGGTCGACCGGCCTTGGGACCCCGATCGACCGCGATTTGAATTTAAGCCTACGAATTGAGATAGAAGGTTTTTCCCTGCTCGATCAATCGATTGACGATTTTGGTCGATCGACGATTTTAGTCGATCGCTCGATCCTGCCACATATTTGGCAAATCGTTCCTTTTCTTTTCTTTTTCCTTTTTCTTTTAATATTTATACCAACTTACTATATAAACCAATTTTGATTTCTATTTTAATGATCTTGTATTTTACATTAGTTTAGGGTTTGTATGGAGCTTTGCCCTACTAAACCACTTTGGGTGTTTTGCCCACTTTGATGTATGTAAGCTTATTAATTTAAGTTGTCTTTCCTTATTTTCTTGCTTTGTTTACTTGCTTCTATTAATTTCCATGCCTAGTTAATATTTATTTCTTGATATTTCTTGCTTTCATAATTAGGTTTAATTGCTTTCTTTTAATTAATGCCATTTACCATGCTTTCTAGCTAATTTAGTCTAGGTTGTGTCGGATTGAACTCACTTTGGGTTGACGTGTTTCTTTGCTTTGGTGATGGAGTTTACGGGTCTATTTCGAGTGCGTTTCCCTAGTTATTACGCCTAGGAGATTTGACGGGGTACATCATGTATGCTCCATGCTTACGACCTTGCGTGCGTAATTTTCGAGAAATTCGGTGACGCCAAAATCGTATTAGACTTATATGCGAATTTAGGGGGTGACAACTCTTGATTTAATTAACAGTCGGAACGAGATGCAATCTTAATAACTCGTCGACCCATGTAACCATTTTATACTAATTAACTCGGGTGAGGGATATTCGACGCAACCTATAGTTTTTACTCGCTTTATTAATATAGTTTAAATACACTCGCCTAGATTAATCTTTTCCCTTTTTTGCATCTTTTCTTTTTAGTTAGAAAATTACCCTTTTCACTTTTATTTAGAAGTATTAAACCAAATAATATTCTAGCAGCTCGTCTCTGTGGATTTTCGATACCCGAACTTGGACGCTATACTCACCTGTTGAGCGTAGTCATAAATTTAGGTTTTTTATAGTGCAGGTGAGCTGACCATAAAACGACCGGCGCGCAGGTGACTCTCACGCCGCGGTGAAATCCGGCCTATCCGTATGCACACCAGGTGTTCGATGTTTTGCTTAACATATAAAATGAACCTTAAAAATTATGAAACTTTAATTTTGTATTGTTCAATATGTTATGGATGTTGGGTTAAATATCACAGGAAGTTATAATGTAGAAAAATTATGAAAACTCTTGGAAGTTGACTGAACGATAAAAGAGCCTATTGGGCAGATTTGCTTTATAATAAAGAAATGGACACATCTTGCTCTAGTAAACTTGAAATGATATTTTTTCTTTTATATTGGGAACCTAATATGATAGGAATTGTATTATCAAGAAGAAATGAAAGTATGTTTGGGCTATGTATTGGATATGTTAAATATTTTAACATGAAATTAGATGACACTGCATATATGATAAATGATTTGAATGGGATCATATGATGCTTATGAAATGGGTTAAGTTTAACTTATTCTTTGGATTGTTAATATCCTTATGATGATACTAATATTGTAAGAAGTTTTATGTGAAAGGGAAGAAGAACCGATTGAACAAGTGTCATACACAGGCAAGGGAAAAACACATGAAATGGCCAAGGTGAGTGTACTCACTGGAAAAAGATGTATTATACATGGCTATAGAGATGATTTGAATATCACTCATGGGTAAGATGTATTACACGTGGTTATGGATATGATCGGAATATCACTCATTGGTAAGATGTATTATACATGGTTACGGATATGATGAGAATAATATTATGAATATGAAACTATTTATTTCGGTTTATCGAAATGGGAGGTTACTCCCCGACCCGAAATGTGAGAAAATTGTCTATTGCATACAGGATATATGAATCTTGATTCAAAAGGTTCGTCATTCTTTATGAATGAGCTGGATAAGTATATAATTGTTCAATCTTTATGAATGATCTGGATAAGTATATAATTAGTCATTCGTTATGAATGAGCCGGATACGTATATAATTGGTCATTCGTTATGAATGAGCTGGATAAATATATAATTGGAAATTCTTTATGAATGAACCGGATAAGTAATACATAATTATGAATGGGTAGGATAAGTATATATAAATTACCACATGGATATTATTTATTGCATTTAATTATATGCAATAGTTTAGTAGTGATGCATTCACTGGTCTATTTTTCTCACGGTTACTATGGTTATGTGTTTCAGGTAAATGTGACGTCACTGCCAAATCTAGGAGGTTGGTGGGGTTAGCAAGGGATGCATAAAACCATGATTTTGGTCAAACGTAAAAGGGGTAATTTAAGCCCTCTTATATTTTCAGTAAGTTTGAATAAGCATAATTACCTCAAAATTGTTAAAAGTTTTAGTTTATGGATTCATGTTTATAACTGAAAAAGGATACTTGTGTTTATGGTTTGGTTAAGGTAATTATTATTTGACTCACTTTGACTTTCAAACTTAATAATAAGTAACTGGGTTGGGGTGCGTCAGTAAGGGTATGAGTTGTGAGAAGCATTTGTATTGTAAACATTTTGGTTATTGTGAGAATTTTATGGCTAGGGACGAACTCAGTTACATCAAGTTGTATATGGTGGCACATGGTGTTAGCATAGTGACGTTGTCAGGGATATTGGTGATAGTATATCCTTATTAGAATAGTTAGATGTTCAGAGGTTTAGGAGTTGTTAAGCACTTTATTGGATTTACGGATGGGCAGAGGATGTCCTACCATATTTTTTAGGAAATCACAATGTTTTTAGCGTTATTGGATCGATCAACATAAGGGATTTGGTATCACTCTTGGAACGGGTGAGCCTTTTGTTGAAATTATCATAAATTGAGATTTATCTAATTAGTGCACTGTTTCATGTTTGTTCTTGGGCTAACGAATCTCGAAAACTGACTGAGCTATATTTGGATTTCGCTTACGAGACGTCCGATGCATGTTGCTTAGTAAATGTCGGAGTTGAGAGGAATTTGGGCTCTATTACATTTGATTATTACGTTAGTCATTGCTTATGTGAAGAGGTAACACATTGAGTAAGGAGACAATTTAAGGATTAGGGCCATCGGGTCCAAGGATTACAATGTCGAGAGCATCGAGGGGTGCACTACTAGTTGAATGAGTGGGGCAATCTCAAGAAGAGTTTAACCGTGGTTAGTAAGGTATTAGATTATAACTTTACTATATAGTCATGACTTATATATATGGTTGAACTTGGTATGTATATGTGTGTTATATATGTGATGTTTGTGAGTGTGTACACGTGGTATAGTGTGTATGGGCATTCCAGTCCTGGCACACTATGGTAGGCATTTGTGAGCCTTTTCTTTTATCTGATGGGATGCAGGTATAGGATAATTGTGTATAAGCCTATGCCATTAGTGTGGATTATGTTTTGGCGTTATGTTTTAGTGAATTACGGTGATGGAATTTCTTTATTAGGGGGAAGAATGTAATATCCCGTATTTTCGTGGACTATATTTATTATTTATTAAGTGAGAAATAAATTAATTAATGGGATTAATTATTACTTGTGTGGTTTAGTAATAATAAATTAACATGATTTAAATGATAATTAATTTTTTCATGCAATATGACTTTGTAACGCGTGTTTAGAATAATTAATTGGTGATATTAATTATATGATTGTGGACTATGTGTACGCATGAAATAATTAAGTGAATAATCTATTGACGTCGTGAGGTTTTATCGTGGATTGTGGGTAATATCATTTGGATTGGACTATGAAGTGTCACGGATGTCCGTTAATGTGTTTTTACCATTTTAAATTAGTCTTGAGGGGAGATACCCTTAGGAGGAGTTTCAGGGCAATCACGGTAGTATTTCAAGTTCATTTAAGGGCCCAAAAATAGGCATTTATTATAGGTGCGGGAATTTAAGGTTTTAAATAGGTTTAAGAGTTATTAATTTTCATTATTCATAAGGTGGAAGCAAACCCTAGCTTCCACGGGTCTTTGGGAGAAGCAGAGAAAGTCCAAGGAGGGCAAACCATAAAGATTTAAGCCTACACCGTGTGTTCTTAGATTTAATAATATCTTGTAATCCTAATTATAAATTTATAATTAATTTATATTTCCTTATTAAAATTTGAGTTTTGAAGCATGTTTTGGGATTAATTTGATTAAGTTTTATTATACTAATGATTCGTGTTAATTAGGAATGATATGAATTTATCGTGCATTGAATACTTGTTCCTTGATGATTATAACATGAAATTGATGGATCAAAGATGTGGATCTAAAATAGAATTGATTTTTTATAATAATTCATTATTACGAATTATTCCATGTTAATTTGAGGTTTAAGGATGGACAGACCCTAAGATGATTTAACAATGAGTTAAGTTAAAAGTTTGAATATTTAAGTTTTAATCATGGATTTGATGTTCTTAAACCAATAAGATGGTGTAAAAAGGTTTAGAAACATGTTCACACACTTAGATTTGGTTTTGGTATTGATTTAGTACTGTTTTGGAGCTTGGTTTGGGCATTAATGGAGGTTTTGAGACTTCATCTTCATCCTTAGGATGTTTGGGATTCTACCTAGAACTGAATCGATTCAACTGATGGGAGAATTGATTCAGAACATTAAATTGTAGATCTTTTTATTATGAACGCGTGGTGGATGGTTTCGTATTTTTGTATCTTTTTTAATTTGCTTTGAATATTCTACTAAACAATGAGCAAGACCAAAATTTTGGATTGTTGATTTTAGGTTGGACTTTCTTTTAGGATTGCTCCCCCAAGTTTATTAAAAGACAAAACTTTATTAATATTAAGGATAGATATGTAGGTCAGATATATGACCTTTGTACTATTTTATTTACATCCGGTTATAGGATTGTGTTAGAATGGGTAAACGCGTGAGTGAGTGGTATTCTATGGTCGTATGTATATATCGAGCTTAGAGAATAACGAGTTAAAGTGTTTAAGAGATTAGTTCAGGTCTTAAGAGATTAAAATTCATGCGATTAATTTAGTAATTAAATGAGGAAACATATATGTACATTATGAAAGAGTGTGTGTGTGTGTGTATATATATATATATATATATATATATATATGGATTCACTTATTGTTTAGAGATGAAATAAATTAGGAGTTCAATTTAATAAGGTTAATAGTTAATAGACCTAAGAACGTAAAAAATAATCTGGTATTTCGGGATTTAGATGATTTGGGGCATGCTTAAGTGTACGCGTTATCCTACTTGGTTATATATATTTGACATGGTTTTGAGAGATAATAAACATTATTGAGATAACGATCCAACTTTCGGGGATTTGGGTGTTTTGAGTACGCTTGAGTGAATGCATTTTTCAGTATTTATATATATTGTGTTGATTATAGGAACATACCTTTACTCGTGGTGAATCTATCAGTTGGGGATTGCATCCAACATCACAATCCTCCATGCGTCGACTAAGATGGGCAGGACGTAGTGGCGGTCATTATTTTAGATTTTGCGTTTAGGGGTGTCACACCTTCGTGATAAGAGAATGTTGGTTGACTTGAGCGATTAGTAAGGCTGGTTGTGGGAGCGTTTGTGGTGCTACTATGTCGTGATCACCCCATTGTTTATTTGCGTGTTGCTCTTAAGCTCGTTAGGTACTAGATTCCTACAGACTTACCAATAGAGGCACAAGATGGACACCGAAGGTAGTGGCCTTCATTCGCTGTAATAAACAATTAGAAAGAATTTAATATAGTCTAGTGATGGACAATTGAGAATGAGACTTATGTCATGTTAAATACTTTATGTGGTTACTTTTATTTTTCCTTATGAGTGACATTGTGGAGGTTGGTACATGGGTTATATATACGTATAGTTAGTTACATCCCTTTTGCAGGATACATAGTTGTTGTTTATCCTTTATGGTAGTTCGGGGAGGAACACGTTTAATTAAGAGATATTAAAAACAGAGAGAGCGTTACTTTTATGAGACTATGAGTAACTTAATAAAATATATGCGTGGCCATTAGGGTGTAATCCTACTTGGGTAGTCAGTTACATTCTATGTTAGTTATTCGTTATGTGATAGCACTTATTAGTGTAGAGATAATGACTTTTAGTAAAGTTATTCCTTGGTTTGGGCATGCACATAGTATTGCACTAAGATGAGAGGTGAGATACTTATTGCATGTGAGATCCAATGGGTGGCATATTTAGTTTAAATTAATTGCATGGTTTATCTTGTTTTGTCGGATATATTCTTGCAAATTTACGGCACTGACCCAAATTTATAAAAATATTCCCCCTGGCATTATTATTGTATAAACGGGTTAACAGGGCTGAGCTATTAGACTTACAGTTGTGATGATCCAGCTTATTATCCATATAGTTTGAGTGTCTAGTTCATTGTAGTTGTTCATATGTATTCAAAGGAGGTTTCAGTTGTACTTTATTTTATTTAGTTGAACAATTCTAATAAGAGATTTGATATAGTGGATTCATTTATTAGAGTTCAATTATTTCAGTTCAGTTATCCTTTGTTGAGTTTTATTGTGGATGGTTTTTATATATATTATAGTTTTTGGTTTATCTTAATGCTAATAATGATATAAATTATTGTATCACTCCCGATATTTCATGCCAGGCCTGAAAAATCGGGGGTGTTCAATACAAAGATTTTAATTAAAATAATAAATTTGTAAAAATTTATATTATAACAATAATGCACTTTTTAATATATTTATAAAATATTTCACTTTTTAAAATCATGGTCGATAGTTGAGTTTTTAAGCTGAAATCACGGTTACCAATACATAAAACATTAATTAGTTAGCCCATTATTAATTAGGCTGAAATCGGGGGTTACAACTGCAATTTCATTAAATTCGTGTCTCTAAACTGCAATTTTAACTTACGAGAAAATTGAGTAAAGCCGAAATCGCGGTTCTCAACTGTAAATTCAATAAAACCGTGGTTTACAACAGTGATTTCATCCTACTCAATTTCTTAAAATCTAATTAAGAACAAACTTAGTCCAACTTCAATTCGCAGTTACCAACTGCGATTTCAACTTAAAAACTCGGTTACCAACCACGATTTCAAGAAGTGCAATATTTTTGTAATTATGTTCAGCAGTGATTATTTTTATAAATATATAATTAAGGTGCATTTTTTAAATAAAAAACATTACGATACGTATGTGATACGTGCCTCACATGTTTTCCACTATGAAAGTAATATTTTTATATATGCAAACATGTCATGTCGTTATTGGTGTTGAGAACGGACATGTGTTACACTAAGTGTACGATATTTTTTCTTCTTATTTGGGGTGCTTTTGAATATAATGGTTTCATCATTACCCTTTATTTTGATTTAGTATTTTTTGTAAATTTACTATGAATTTTGTACTTTTTTCGTTCGTAGTTATGTAAAACACACACTTAATTAAGTGTGTAATTAAAATACATACTTAATTAATTTTACGCATAACACATACTCCACTATCATATTATTAATATTGCAAATTAATTATCTTAAACACGAGGTACAAAAATCACATCACATGCAAAATTTAATTACACGTTTTATTATTACCAAATCACACAAGTAATAATTAATACCATTTATTAACTTATTTCTCAATTAATGAATAATAAATAAAAGCCAAAAAAATACGGAGTACTACATCAAGTTTGACACGCCTTGAGTCTTTGAATTCATCATTTAACTTCAAAATCCTCGATTGAAGTAAATAGGTAGGCTTATCAAATTTAATGAATCATTCTTTATATTTTAAACCATTCCTAGAAGGCTATCTCGCTCTCCCGCAATGTATGTGAGCTTATCCCTAAGAATATTCTCTCGTGCCTTTAAATCCCCAATTAATTATAATTATTTTCTAAGGCACTATCTTTCAAGTTAGCCTTTAATTTTAGGTTAGCCTTTTTTCAAATTCAAAGAATCTGTATACAATTCACGGTAGGCAATCTGAAGATCAGTTTCCTCCTCATCACTAGTATCCTCTCCTTCATCCTTATCACAAACATGGAAATCAATAGACTGGACCTTGGAACTATCATGCATGTAATTATCTTCAACAGGTGAATATATTTCACTTATACTCACATGATTAGCCATTTAAGTGGTAAAGTTACGCTCCACATGATAATCATTTTCCTCTTCCGACTCACTATCACGAAGGGTTGCATTTTATGCTTTAGATTTTTTACCTTATTTACTTAGTTTAGTGGGACACTCAAAAGTATGATGCCCAACTCATTGGAATTCAAAACACTTGTCACGGTCATCCCCTTTCTTAGGGTTATTATTCTTTTTCCTATCATGGTCATTGTTAAAGTTATTAGATTTCTTCTAAGAAATATTTTATTCTTTAAGCTTAAGAAATTTATTGAAAATTTTCATAAACCTAGCTATCTCTTTGTGTTAACTCAAAATCAGTGTCGAAATCTGACATGTCCACCTAATGGGATTTCGAGGATAAACTTTTATCCTTCTTCCTATGAGGACAAATGTTCATCTCATAGGTTTGGATATCACCTACAAATTATTGGACTACAAGAGTATTAACACCACCAAAAGAATCAAGGACCGTAACCTTAACATTAAATCTTTTAGGCAAGAATCTTAAGATTTTTCTAACAACTTTATGCTCAGGGATAGGTTTGCCTAAGTTAAACTCGGAATTAACAATACTGGATAGTTTAGCATAAAAGTCATCAAATGTCTCATACTCCTCCATTCTAATCACTTTAAACATAGTTATCAAATTTTACAACTTAGACACTTTAATAGTATTCGTACCCTCATGCGTAGATTGAAGAATATCACAAGTATCTTTTGCACTCTCACATGTTATTATATGCTTAAACTCCTCAGCCGAGACAGCATAAGAAATAACATTATCACCTTAGAATTAAAATTTGACCCATTTTTTTTATAAACCTTAATCCACAGGGCCTAACCATATTGAAAACTACCTTCTATAGGAAGAGACCATCCATTCTCCACATAATTCCAAACATTTCATTACTAGATTTCAAGAAAAATGTCATCCATGTCTACCAATAGGAATAGTTTGACCCATCAAATAAAGGAGGTCGGGCAATGAAATTACCCTCACAATTAAAATCCATCAAAGAATCGTAAAAACACACTAAATCTGGGGTAAACTCGGTAAATTTGAGTAACCCCTTTGATACTAATTGAAATTACACTAAGAGGTGGATTCCTTACTTTAAACAAATGGTTATGAAATTTTTAATTTTTAATTAAAAGAAATTATTACCAAGTGAGCAATTATACCAATCTAAAAAAACTACACGGTGTGGGAAAGATTTGTGTGAACTTTACCCTATTTTATCTTGCCTAATAATTACTATGTGAGCATGCAAGATTCAATTAAAGTAGAGCACAGAGACAATCACACAACGCCGCAATGTACGAGGAAAACCCATAATAGGAAAACCCTCAAATAACCTAGCTTATGCAAGTCCACTATGATTGTTATACCCAAAATACATCTACCAGTATACATGTGACATGTGGCATAGAAGCCCACGTGCGCGCCGCGAAGATATACTCAATTACGAATAGTAGGACACGACCTGTATATGAACTAGTCATGGACATGACTTTATTTGCCTTTTACACACTCAAGACCATGTCCTGGTGCACAGACGGGTCACGGATGCCATGATATGACTGCATCAGAAGGGCACGACTATGACTTTGATAGGCCGTGACCTTTCAGTCTCCCTATCGCCAGATGTATAGGCCGTAGACCCTGACATGTCATCAACATCATGCCAGTTGTCCACATTCTAGAAAGATACCATCTCAACAACACTTATCTATAAGTTACGTGCATAATGCACATGACACTCCCACCAACTACTATAAATAGAGGTTATCATCTCCTCATTTGACATGCGATATTTAGGCAGTGAAGCCCTGCCAAATTCTCTTCAACATCTCTCTACATAGAAGTCCGTACTCCGGTCACTTACTCCGTCATCTAAACCATTACTGGCCGCGGCCTCCCCCAGCCTAAGCTATAGAGTCCGCAACCTCATCTACGCAAAATCGGTACGTTATGCATTTAGCTTATTTCTCTCTGCTTGTATGCCTCTAAGGCCAGCCAAAGTTGTTCTACTACATGTATATAATGAGAATCAAGATCTATAAGGGACATAGCCCTATTTATGTGGTGGAACTATTTAAATCTCGTGTTTATCACTCTTTTTCCCTCTTTTACACTATTTTTATACTTTGACTATTGTGTATGGCATTGATGGAATGGTTTACTCTAGTATATTCTTTTTTTTACAGCAACAGTTTAGCGCCGTCTGTGGGAAATGAGGTGTTCTAATGAGTTTCACTAAATCGGGTCTATTATGCCTTAGTTCATCCATGAGGATCTCCGGATATACATCTTATGGGTGAGATTTTAGTGGTAGACCCATATTTGCATATAAACATGTTAAAGGTATCTTAATCTTTTCACAAATGTTTTCCCAAACCAATCTTGAGGTTTTGGGGCAGATCCACCTGCCCCAGTGATGTTTTCATATCTAAATATTGATAAGAAGCTTGATAGGCCACGACCTCATGTGGATTGGGAACTAGGGATGCACATAAATTCGTCTTTCTCTACACTTTTAGGCATTTTCTGCATGTTAAGACCTATATATTAGGAACTTGCTACTAAACTTATGTTATTTTTCACGTAAGGACTTATTATGCCTTGGATCAATACCCCCAAAGACATTTTAGTGCAATTCTTGAAGGGTAAAATCACATTTGGGCAAATTGGGTTTAGGACCTACATGTTGTCCCCTACAGTCTATGACCTATCCATATTGTTGTACTACAGGTTGCGGCTTCCTGTTAAGGGCTGGGGCTAATTCTTTCACTTTTTGGCATATTTAGCATTTATGATTAAAGAATTATTTTATTTTAGAGCTAAGATGTCGCGAAATGCTCAGAAACCCCCGTAACATGTTTTATGGCTTATAGGTCGGGTTAAATTGCATAAGGCTAGGTCGTAGGACTAAAAACTGATTATTCCATAGGAAAATTCCAACAAGGCTATTGCCTCAAGGATCAATAAACCGCCCAAGATAGGTTAGGACACTTGTATTAACGTTTTAGTTACTATTCCAACCCAGTGGCATATATTCAAAAAATTATCCGCCAGATGGGACAATCTAGGTGTAATACCCCGTAATTTTAAATGACTTTTAAAATGGGTTATATTTTAAATTAATGGATTAATTGGATTTTATTATTAATTAATTCATTTGGGTTTTATCCGAATTGTGGATATTAAAATGTATAATTTTGAATATTACTTAAAGATATTTAGGTAATATATGTATGAGATGCTATTGATATGGCGGTGTGTTATTAATTCACTAGTTTGGATTTTTAGTCGGACGCGGTATGGGACGTGTCGGAACTAAATTGTGAGATTAAAAATGAAATTTATTTTCTATCGACCTTATAGTCATTTTGACTGCGTCGTTGCGTCCGGAAGGTTCAAAATAGTTAGAAAAGTTTATTAGGATGTTAATTTTGAGTCTCGGGTCATTTGGAAATGAAAAGACAACCCAAAAGGGAATTTTGGTCATTTTTATAGGGGGATGAATAGTGATTTCGGATTTTGTCCTATTATAAGTATTTGAAGATTAAGTGTACGTGGATTATTCATCTCCTCTACACAAAATAGAGAAGTCATCTTCCTAGAGAGAGTGAAAGGTTGCTTGGAAAGAGAAAAACTTACTTGGGAAGGAGAAGAAGAAAGACCAAGGTCACCACCACCAACCACCACTGGAGGTTGACCGGAGAAGGGAGAACCACCTGTGATACACGACACCAAAGGATCATACCTTCAGTAGAGGCAAGTGTTTGATAATGGCAATCTAAGTTTGTATATTGTCCATGTTAGAATAGTTATAAAAAGAGATGATTTTTCATGTTTGGAAGATGAAAAGATAAAGTTGTAAATGGATTTCTACAAACTGAAAATATATAGGAATCAAACTCATGTTGTAGGTTGATAGTAATCCACAAAATAATGATGAATCTGTTGAAGAAATTCTGGAAACCATTGTTGTGTTCTTGAAGATATTATGTTGATGATTTTCTGGAAATAAGGATAGAAACATGCTTTTAATTCAATCTCTTGATGATTATAGGATGTTTAGATCATTAGAAATCATTTATATATGTTGGTATATCATGTAGTAAGGATTATAATTCATTTGGGCTATTAATATGGAGGTTTGAATGATCAAAAATGGCTAACCCGTAGTTGCAGAAATGCAGAAAAACTGGGCTGTTACCTGAGTGATCGATCGATCGACCCCCTGCCTTCGATCGATCGACCTCCCCAGAATTCCTAAAGTTGTTTCTTTTTAAATGTTGATTCTTATCCCAAACCTTTTGTATATCTTTGGTGGTTATTAATTGGATATTATGGGACTTAAAATAGATCAGTAAGCCCTAGTTAAGATTTGAATTAATTTGATTGGGATTTAATTGATTAAGAATAATGATAATTAATCTAAAGGAATTTCGATTTCTAGATTCATTTGTTGGATTCTAATTGGGATGCATGAGGTTTAAAGATAGGACCAGTAGGGGTGATTTAATATAACACCTGGGTATCCCTAAGTTTATAAGAGGGTTTAATCCTAAGTGAAAGAAGATGTGTTTATAAGAGATTTGAAACTATCGGTTTTAACCTATATTCATTCCGCCAGATGTGTTTAAAGAGATATAATGCTACGTATGGGAACTATCTTAGGGTAATGTAAGTACCTTGTTGATAAGATAATATAGGTATGATAATGCCTATTTGATTGATTGATGATTATGTGTATGACATACCTAGCTTACTTGCTATCGACGGGAGGTTTGCGCGTGAGGGCAGCCATATCCTGATGAATCCATGGGATCTTTGATTTGTTGCTCGAGAACATAGGTCTATGAAAGACTTATCGGGGAGTTGATAAGTCCGCTGACTGTGGTAACATAGGTATGTACGTGACCCATGGATACGAGAACTATTTTCGCCTCCAACTTGTATGTTGTTATTTGTGGTTCGAGGAAATCCTTACCGAACCTTTAGTCCCCTATTCGGCGACCAGCGATGATGGGACATGATAGCAGAGTAATGCATTGCACCGCAGCTGTGACTCGGGGTGCCGTATTATATATGAATATATATATAATGAATTAAAGGAATGAATGGTTGTATTGTGGTTAAATTATCTATTGCATGATAATTGTAGATAACGTTAAATTGAGAAAGAATTGAAATAAGTTAATAAATATTTATTGAAGAGCTTAATTCATATTAATGAGAACGATTCATGTTAATGAAAAAAGTATTTGAATAATTATATGATGTATGGTATGGGACATACGGGGTTATAATATGGGAATGAAATCATGTTTTAGAAAATAGAAAAGAGGAACATTAACTAAAAGGTTAATAGGAAACATTAAGTGTGCACTCTAGATGAGAGGTGAGAATAGCAAGTGAGAGTTTGGATACTAACATGTACATAATAAATGCTTTATTGCACTTGTTAAATACTTGTTGTTTTAAAAATCATTTTCACAATCGGGCTTTGACCCGTTTCCTTGCATATTCTCTTTTCTATTGTATCTTCCATATTAGGTGTCCAGCAGCAGGGGCGCCAACCTTAGTTGATTTTGACGAGCTATGGAGCTATTTAGTATTGCTTAGATGCTTATCTTCTTTTGATTCACAGTGATCTTTTAGTTAGGTCTTGTCGCCCAAAGGATTTAGTTATCTTTTCTATCGAGTCAAATACTATTGTATTCATGTCTTTTTAATACATTTAATATTGTTGGGATTACTGTAATGGATTAATATTATTTGGGAATGTTTATTCCAATTGCATTTAAATTCTTTTGTGTTATCTATTTTGTTATCAGTGTTGTAGAATAAAATGTGTTGTGTTATTCTTAAACTAAAAAAATGGATTTTGTTGAATTAAAATTTGGAAAGTTTTTAACACCAGCTTAATTAGGTATTGGGTGAGTTGTAAATGTTTTCGACAGTGATGCTAAGAATGAGCCAACTGTATAGTCTGTTTTAATTCGGTATGGGACTGGCCACCCTGTATTTAATTAGGCGGGGTGTTGCACTAGGGAGAAAATCATGTTCGATCATATCAATCACGGTAGAAAAAACTCCTCACAGAGGATAAAAGGACACAACCTTATTCATTATTGGCTAACAGGTCGTGGCCTCATTATTACTATTTGCTCAACTGCATTCCGTTGTTCCTATATGCTCAATGTTTGAATCTGCTTACTTTATGACTCTTGAATTTCTCATTTTGTTTAGTTTATCTTAGAGAATAGATTTTATAAATAACTAACAATTTAAGGAGAAGAATCATGGAAGGTAGCTCAGGATCAGTCCCCATATAGACTGAAGACGTGGCTCACTTGATGAGGTGCATCAATTATTGTTATGAGGGTCAGGTATCCCTTCAGGGCGAATTAACCTCCTCAGGCAGAGAATTATTATGCTTGAGTCCACAACCTTCACTAATACAATGAAGGACAAAGACCCCAAAGCAAAGACTCTATCCACGGCCATTAAAAGGAAGAGGGCAACATGATCAATAAAAGGGAAGAAAAGGAACTATGTCGACCACTCAAAAAAGCCATATGAGGAGTTCACCCCACTAAACTATGACTTGGAAGATATCTTAGCCAACATAAAAGGAGAGAACATCCCCAAATGGCCCGCGATGCTGAAATCACCTCTTAGTAAGAGAGAAAAAGACAAGTGGTGTGACTTCCACAAAGACATTGGCCACACGACTAATAAGTGTCAGTGCCTTAAGAATGAGGTCAAGAGGCTTGCCAAATAAGGAATTCTGTAGAGTGATTCCTACAGGTTACGATCCCCAATTGAACAACTCACTTCTGTGATGTTTGCAATATTGTTTAAACTCATTTGAGAGATAGTCCCCTCCTCGATTAGTCCTCAAGGTTTTGATTAACAAAACAAAATATCTTTCATTTTAAGCTTTGAATTCCTTAAAAGCTTGAAATTCTTTTAATTTTTCACGTAGAAAATAAGCCCAATTTTTTTTGAATGGTCGTCAATAAATGAGATAAAACTCCTGTTACCTTGATAATACGGGTTCGTATTGATAGTCCGTATATTAGGTTCCTCACACACAAATTCAAATTTTAATCAATTTTTATCTTTATTAACAATTAGGTATACATGCGATGAGGAGGTCCTAATTAATTACTAACCAATCAAACGATCAAACTAAGCAGACGAAGAAGTAAGAAAAAATCCCTTTTGGGCAAAACCTATTATTTAACAATGTATAGAGCTTGACTGACATAGTCGACTTACAAACTACCCATCACAACTAAGTATAACACGTAGCATCTTCAAATCTTTTACAGAATATGACACAGTCCAATGCCATCCACAGGAAGCGATCTTCCCACGACATCCACCGATAAACCTTCATCTTTAGCTGTAACGCCTCGTCTCCACAAGTCAGTAGTAGAGATGAAGTCTACAAGGGTTTATGCAAAGTGTATGGAAACTAGGGTTTCGTAAACTCACACAAATCATATAGAGGTATGTATGATTTGGAAAACAAAATCTTATTTTGAAAAACAAAGTATGAACAGTTTTAGAACAGGTATTGGAAAATCATTTTCGCCAAAAGTCTTCAGAATATTTGAACAAAACATATTTTATAGAAAAACGTGAATTTTGAGGCGGCGGGATTGTTCAAATGAAAATAGTATTTTCGGTCTAACGACATCTAGGCTCGTTCTAAAGAAATCTCATATTCGTTCAAGCACCCTTCTAACAAGATTTAAATAAGAACTCTCTGCCAAGATAGAGATCTCTCATTTGAAGTTTGTTTGAAGTTTGTTTAAACGAGAACATATATCTCATTTGAACGAGACCAAAAAAAAAATTCTTTTGAAAATCCTTTTATAAAAAGCCCTGATTTTGAATCAAATATCCCAGAATATAATTTATATAAGATATGAAAACCAAAAAGTTTTATACTTCCATAATGTGTCGATGACGAATCCATAAATGGTGCTCAGTCACTAACGTATCTTCGAATGAACTTGGAGATAATGCAGATATTGCGTTTGGTTTGAGATGTGGGTTTGTAACGGGATACGCCAAAACTACAAATTAACCTAAGTTATGAGTAATTATAAAATCGTGATCTTACAAATCTCCCCCTTTGGCTATTTCGGTACAAAACAAAATCGAAAATCAAATTAAAATAAACCCCTCTAAGACAATGAATCCTAATGTCCTCCTAAACCTATAAACGGAACGAAATTTGAAATTTTTTCTTCAACTAAACTTATTCCCCCTTGGCCAACTTTGTCTTCATTTTCTGTAGTACATAAAATCATCATCAAATCAAAAGATACCTACACACATGAAACAAAGAAATACCATGACACGTAAGAGTTTTAAATAAAAATAAAACTCCCCCTCAATTTTTTCTCCCCATTTTTGTCCATAATAGACAAAGGAGTAGAATATAATCATGAAAAAAGGACATCACATGAAGAAGTAAGATATCATCAGAAATTGATAATCTAAACGACACTAACTATTTTTTGAAGTTTTTTAAAATTTGTCAAGTGTAAGGTATAAAAAGTACATATAGGTACAAAAACATATAGTCACCATGGAATAACACTAAAATATCCAAATCGTGAAAACGGAATGTAATTGTGTGAATATTGTTCATTGGCAAATCGACATAACATAAGTGCACGAAATCACGAGATTCTTCTAAAGAAAGAACTTAATTTCAACCTTAAGTGTAAAAATGTTGAACTTAAATGAAATTGACTTGACTTATGTAATATGCCATAAATTTTAATGATTCTCAAATCAATAACGCAAAACTATTTAATATTTTTTGGGAAAGTCGGTTGTGCAAACCCGATAATCTTCTACTTTACAACTCCCTCAAAATCTCACATATATAAAAATTCACTCTCAAATATTTTGAAGAAATTATAATGCTCATGTATAGCGAAGCATCAATGAATATAAAATAAATGACCTTGGCGCTTCTGTTTTTGTGTGCCGTTAATCTTTTTAGGCTCTTTTTGCAAATGGTGGCTTTTGATGCAAATAGAATTTTGCTTCCGTAGCCCCTTTCCATTACTTAACATTTAATAATATTTTTCGGAAAAAGAAATCTGGGAAATAGTTCTTACATGCACAACTTATCGCTTTTTACATTTGGTTCGTTATTAAGCAGAATTGAGATGAGAACATCGTATTCGACACATAATAAGTAAGTACAATGTTCAAAAAGTCCGTGCACGTGTACAATAAAGGTGACAAAGAGTCTAACATTTATAAAATAATCATCAGTGAGCAACGTAATGATACCCACATATTATTAAGCACACGATCGAAACAAAGTCATGTCTCAAAGCCCTACAAAAAAGTCACGTGAATGGATGAAATGTAGGGTTAATCCGAATATCTTAATTGCTTATCCAGATACGGTGAAAAATTAAAAATACAAAAATATATTTGTATTTTTTAAAATTTTATCAAAACCCAAAATCTTTTTCACTTTTTTAAAATTTTTCTTAAAAATCGAAAATCTTTTTAAAATTTTTCAAAAATTATTATAAAAACTTAAGACTTTTTGGAATTTTTCAAAATATATCGAAAAGAAAAACATATGAATTAGAAATACAATCTCCAAATAGGGATATATGATATGAACATGATAATCATCCTACTCTAGATACTTGTCTCAACCTCAATCATTAGTCCCGGAGGAGTTCTCAAAAGGCGAAGACATCGTACGAAATTCCTCCATCAAACATTGTGAAGTCTTGACTAAATATTCTACATGCTCTCGAAAACTCGCAAAATATCTATGGTGATGTGCGGGAGCATGTGGAGAAACGCCTGTGGGAGTGCGTTCAGGAACATGTGTACGACCTCGTATGTGAGCATACCAAGGAACACGCGTGTGAGAAACTCTCCCTAGCTTAAAACAAAACTATCTAAGGTGACCTATTCATTTGCAATAGGAACAAACATAAAAGGGTTTGGGTTTACCTTGATCAAAATGTCTAGGACGAACAATCCTAAGTGGGTTAAGTTTCCTAGATGGGGTAAGACGAGGGCCATATGGATCCATCACAAACTCAGGAACCGTCTCAAATGCGGCTTTGGAAGTGGATGTACTTTCATAACCTATTCCTCACCTCTCAACATTACCTAACGCGAGACCAATGAGAATATTTCCATCCTTCTTAGATGTGTCCTCCAAAGTGACCTTGACCTCCCAGGCATGTTCGAGATCAATCTTGAGTTGGTATACAGAGGCTTTAAGTTTTTCATGAGTCTTCAATAAATCTTGAAGATCTTTCGTAAGACTAGCCACAGTATTGGTCAAATCGGTCTTCTCCCTACAAACAACAATCAACTGCTCACACACAAAAAAAAATTCACCTTCTCGAGTTGATTCCCCGACGCCTCACAGTCTCTCAAAACTTTCTCCTCCTTATCTCACACACTCTAATAGATAAATCTTTATTAAGAATTTTTTTTAATGTCTCAGTGTAAAGTTCACGAAATGCCTTTTTAAGTCCACCTTCTCCCTCATTCAAATTCTCTTCCTCACTTTCACTCTCTCTAGAATGATTTGAAACATCTTCGAGGCACTCATGTTTAGAAATGTCCTCATCGATGTGGAACAAACTAGAAGTACTCACGTGACAGGCCATAAAAGCAACACAAATTTCATGTGGTGATTCATCATCAAAATCCATCGATTCGACATCATTATTGCTAAGAGTCGCCTTATGTGCAACTTTCTTACTCTGTCTTTTTAGCCTTGTGGGACACTCATGTGTCTTATGCCCTTTGCCCTCACACTCATATAATCTCACCACATCTTTCTCGTCAACATTCTTGCTCTTATTCCCATTTTTGTTTTTTTTCAAAAATCTTTTCTTTGGAAGAATTTGATTTGTTAAATTTGAGTTTTTTTTTAAAAAATTTCACAAAAGGGGCTAAATCATTGATCTCCAAAATCAAATTCTAACTCAGAATCACAAACTATATCTTTCTTCTTTTTAGACTGGGATTTCAAAGCAATCCATATTTACTTTTTCTTTTTATTTTTGAGAAACATATTGATTTCGTAAGTTTGAAGGTCTCCTACGAATTCTTCATACCTAAGAGTATCTAATATTCCCAACGGATTCAGCACAATAACCTTAGGAATAAAATGGGCTGGAAGTGATTTCAAAATATTTTTAACTACGTGTGTCTCATTAATTTCCTCACCTAAATTAAAACTAAAGTTAACGATAACAGACAATCGTGCATAAAATTCATCAAACGACTCAGACTCTGTCATGGTAATAGTCTCAAATTGAGTAGTGAGATTTTGTAATTTTGAAGCTTTCACAGCATTGGTACCCTCATGAGTGAGCTAGAGGGTATCCCAAGCTTCTTTAGATGTGGTGCACATCATGATGCAACGGAACTCGTCAAGGGTGACGACTCCAAAAATGGAACTTAATTTCACTTGAGTTAAAATTGCTCCATTTAAAGTCATCTTCTGTCTAAGCAGTGATAGGTTTTGGAACTATGACATCGCAATTGGTTACTCAGTACACAAAAACTGCCCACTTATCAAGGTTTAAAATCGTGACAAGTCAAACTTGTCAAGGTCTAAGACCGCGATAAGTTTGGGGGTAACAAAGGAATTTATCATGAACTAGTCATGATCAAAGTCCATGACAAGTTTTAGATTTTCATGGACTTTAACCGTGACAAGTCCGAGATAAGACAACTTGTCACAGACTTGTCATGGTCAAAGTTCATGACAAATCTTGGTAGATTAAAAAAAAATTGTTGGGCAGTATGGCCACTACCACTGCCCAACAGTACATTTGTACCTATTATAGCAAAATTTAACCTATCCAAACAGCATATAATCAAGCAACCAAATCGAAATGTAATTATCCATAACCAACATGTAAATATCAATAACCAAATACAAATATCCATATCCAAACCAACATGTACCAAATCAAAAAAATACAAATTATGTTCAATATCCAGATAAAATAAATACATATAATGTCATAGAGTAGGGTCTATAAAAGATTGTAGGAGGAAGGAAGGCCACACTACATATGCATTGAGACACCCATCAATTCACCGAACGCCACATTATTCTTGCAACCATAAAGGTGAATCTCCTTTTCATCCAAAAAATGCGTTAGAGCACCTTTGCATCAATGTCTTGTAGGGGACGTCCATGAACCACCATACCGGGGTGGGTGCCCGGGTCCCTCAACCCCCTCGCTATCGGCTCCCCACCAAATACGTCAATTAAAAACACGCCCGGCCTACTGATTGTTGACATAGGTCATTATTCGGGGGTCAATATGGGAAATGAATCATATAAGGGTTGCGAGTCCATGCATATCAACGATGAATCAGTAACGTCCTCTTCTACCTCCTTCCCCTTCCCCTTGCCCTTATCAAAGGTGCCCTCATCGGAGGTGGACCCCCACTGATGCTTCATGAAGCCGTACATATCTAGGACCGTCATCTCCAACCTTGATAGCTTATGTCATAGGTATCCACCTTATGAGCCAACCTGGCGTTGCTCGTCTCTATCGAGATGATCCTCGACTTCTCCACCCGAGAGCTCACCCCCTAGTCCTCCCCTTGCGATCGTCCCCAAGCACTTGGCTGAGTGCGTCCATAGTGAAAGATGCTTTGTCGGCATCAAAATTCTTTTCATGCACTTCCTTAAGCTTTGCCTGAAATGATAAAAAGTACACGATTAGTTAATTAAATCAATAAAAAAATTAAAACGTAATTAAAAAAATTAAACAATTATAACTTACAATCGTGATTGCGACGCTCGGAGACACCTCCTTATCCTTACCCTTCTTCGTTCGAATTGGCACATAGGCATTGAGCCTATGTGGCCTACCCCCAGGGCCACTCCCCGTCTCTTGTAATAAAATAATGCAGATTTAGTAAGTAATGCAAAGTAATGCTAAATTAGAATAATATAAACTAAAATTAAAGAAAATTAAAAACTTACTATCCTGTGCTCCACCTCGGCGTAAGACGTTCGCCCAGAGTAGTGTACGTCCACATTTGTTGCCCGATTTTCCCTCCCCGATTGACGAGATTCCAATTACCGCTCATCGACCTCATTGTCCACAAACTGCTGCCACTGTGCTAATGAGATCGTCTCCTTTGACAGGACAGTGCCACGCACTCTCAGAATGGACTCTCGGGTCTTTCCAAAGTACCGTACCCGCATGTTTTTCTTCCACGGCTTATATTGATCCCTTAATAGTTCCAACGTGGAGTCGCGAATATGTTGGGGCTGGCCTAATGGATTCGATCAAATAAATACAAACTAAAAAGAAAGTAAGTGTTAGTCGTATTTAAATATAAATATGAATACACGACCTGTAGTGCCCCCCAAATGGCCATCTTGAGCTCATTTGGCAAGGCCCTCCAATCAGTGTACACTGGGCCGATGATAGCCTTCAGTAACTCCAGGGATCTAGCTAGTAAATCCGTCTTGTTCTCAATGACGAATCCTAATTTGCCCCATTTTGGGGGCCTAGTGGCCGAGGAGCCCTCGTCGCCTTCGCTACCACGCAACCCTGATGAAGACATTTTTAGAAAAAATTGTTATTATTAGTACAAACATGTATATGAGAAAATGATCAAATCCAAATGAATTAGATAATAACAAATTAACATATTCAGTAACCATATTGTTTCAATATGATTCAAATTCGATAATAACAAAGCACTGGAAGAATATAAGTTAACGACATTATAAATCTAAATATTATTTTTATATTTGGTCATTTCATGGACTTTGAATCAATGCTTAAATTGATTAAAATCCAAATTAACATATTCACTACCCATAAAATCAATTTTGATTCAAATCCGATAATAACAAAGAACTAAAAGAATACAAGTTAACGACATTAGAAATATAAATATTAATTCAAGTAGTAAAGTGATTGGTCATTACAAGCACTAGAAGAATACACCGACGGGTTATAACAAGCAGTAAATTGAGAAAGTACAAATGAATTAAAAGCATTAAACTTTCGTCTGATAATAATAAAACACTAGAATAATACACCCGATGGCCATTACAAATACTCATTACAAATCTAAAAATAATTTTAAATTCGGGTTATCATAAAAAATGGTTTGTTATTCGATAGGAGCAGACAAGTCATCCACACTACTGTTTAGACGCTTTGGCCCATGTAGGACGATTGATCACGTTTCGTTGTTGATATACTCTGAGTAAAACACTTGCTTGACCTTTTACACTTTGGTAGTCATCGTCAAGGTTTTTCATGATATCTTCATGAGAACTTGAATTTTGTACATCATCAATGACCTCATTCTCTTCTACTTCATGAACTCCATACGCGTCATCAACTAAATTCTCTAGCATATTATGATCTTCATTGTCATCCTCCCCTTGTACATGTATCCTACTTGTTGAAGGTTGCGGTGAAGGTTGCTCAGGGGTAAAAGGAACTTTAGATTCTTCGTGAAAAATCCAAAATCGATAACTATCTTGCATACCCAATCTTAACAAATGTAGTTTAACTATTTTCAACCAAATACCTTACCATTCTTACACTTAGCACATGCACACGGGAACTTTTCATCATTATGACATCTCTTTGCGTATTTCACAAATTCATTAGCACCTTTGCGAAACACATCCCCTAATCTATTTGTCTCATCCAACCACTCTTTGTATTCAGGATATCTCATCAAAGCTACTACAAACAATCACCTATTATGGGTAAGAAGTGTATATTCATTGATTAGTATAAAGAAAAGTATGAGCATTTAGTTACCATTAAATAATTTACTAAAAGATTGACATTTCATCTTTCGATGTTATATTATAAAAACAATATAATTCCTATTTCCTCCATCTCCTCTAAAGGGTGAGTGGTCTTGTCCCATTCAAGACTGCGTATTTTTGTAATATACTTAACAGCTCATGCACATTGTTCCAATTTGAGGAATATTCGACAGCATATCCCCATAGTTCTCTAAGTACACGACATAGATTCGCAAGTGTAAGTGTTATTTCAATTTATCAATTGAATTAACACTTAACATCACATCATCTAGTATGTACCCATAGAACATTAAGATATGGTAACAGAACTTCCCCCCAAAGTAACAAGTGTAATCCACTAAAAATATTATTATACAGAAACTACGCAGTCCTAAACTGTCCAAACGAGACAATTCGAGAGATCTCATTACAGGGGTATGACTCTCGAACGAGTCTAAGGGCTATTGAATGAGTACACATAAGAACTGGAAGGCTAGTATCTATGCGCATTATATGTAAGGGCTGTAGTATGTTACATTTAACAACAAGCTTTTAGAATTTAAACCATAGTTATGTTTCATTTCGCATTTCTAATTATTTAAAAACAAGTTTTAAAATTTATAGTATCTTTGATTTAATTATGTCTAAATTTATATTCGGTTTAATCACAACCCTAATTGTTAGAAATGCCTATGGCCAACCAACTCAACGACCATCTAAGTGTTCATATCCACCAGTCAATAACAATTCAAGAATCCAAAATAACAATGCAAATAATAATGCGATATATTAGAAATTCCTAGGGTCAACCAACTCAATGGCCATCTAAATGCTAAAATCCACCATTCAATAACAATTTGAGAATCCCAAACAATTCAACAATATCTATGTGTGTGTGTGTGTATATATATATATATAGTTTTAGATTATACCCTAATCACAACCAACTCAATTGCGTATAAATAAAAAATAAATGTACCAAAATTACACAACATTATACCCAATTTCATATTTACACAACACTATACCCAATTTCCGTTTTATACCCAATTTCAATTTTAATTTCACATTTACACAATAATATGCCCAATTTCAGATTTACATCCAATTTTAATTTCATATTTACACAATAAAAAGGGTTCAATTTCAGATTTGTGCCCAATTTTTATAAACACCAAATTTACCATCCACACACAAAATCATACACACACACACACACACACACATATATATATATATATATATATATATATATATATATATATACACACAAAAAAATCGTACACACACACACATGCATACACACACACACACATAAAGAAAAGAGATAGAGAAAAACGTACCTGAGAGGGAGAGAGGGAGAGAGAAGACACTAAGAGAGAGAGATAGAGAGAAAAAATAGGGAAATGAAACCGGGGGAAAAGAAAGAGGGCCTAAGGTTTTACTTAAGACACTTATCATGGACGTGTCAAGGTATTTGACCATGACAAAACCTTGTCACAGACTTGTCATGGTCAAACACCGTGACAAAAAATGCGTATTTTTTTATCACGATCAAAGATCGTGATAATGGTGGCAGGGTCAAGGATGGAATTTTAGCCTTTTTGGTGTAGTGATTGGACACCTTATTTTAAAAAAAAAGCCAGACTTTTCATCAAAGGATTTTAAAACAGATCTCATCCTAGCTTTCCAGTATGCATAATTCAACCCATCCAAAACAGGTACCCTATCACACAAATAATCTATTTAAACCCAAATTTTAAAGATCACACAAAAACTTAGTGTAATCAGTTGTGATACCAATTTGAGAATGAGGGTTCGTTTGGATAGTCCGTATATTAGGTTCCTCACACACAAATTTAAATTTTTATCAATTTTTATCTTGTTTAGAAATTAAGTGTACATGCGATGAGGAAGTAAAAATTAATTACTAACCAGTCACACAATTAAACCAAGCATGCGAAGAAGTAAAGAAAAATCCCTTTCGAGTAAAACCTATTATTCAGCACTGTAAAAAGTTTGACGATCACAGTCGACTTACAGACTACTTAACATGACTAAGTATAACGCATCGCATCTTCAAATCTTCTACAGAATATGGCATAGTCTAGCACTATCCACAGAATGGGGCCTTCTTTCGGTATCCACCAATAAGTCTTCTTCTTCAGTAGTAGAGCCTTGGCTCCACAAGTTAGCAGTAGAGATGAGCTCTACAAGGGTTTATGAGAAGTGTATGGAAACCAGGGTTTCATAAACTCAAAAATCATATAGAGGGATGTATGATTTGTAAAATAAAGTCTTGTTTTGAATAACAAAGTATGAACACTTTTGGAACAGCTATTGAAAAATTATTTTTGCCAAAAGACTTCAGATTATCTGAACAAAATAGTTTTTTTATAGCAAAAACATGAATTTTGAGGCGGCGAGGTTGTTCGAACGAAAATAGTATCTTGTTAGAATGAAAATTTTATTTTCGGTCTAATGACATCTAGACTCGTTCTAACGAAAACTCCTTTTTGTTCAAACACCCTTCTAATGAGCTTTGAACGAGAATGCTCTGCCAAGATAGAGATCTCTCATTTGAAGTTCGTTTGAAGCTGGTTCAAACAAGAACACATATCTCATTCGAACGAGATCCTATCTCGTTTGAATGAGACTAAAAAAAACTTTTTCTTTTTAAAATCCTTTTATAAAAAGCCTCAATTTTAATCAAACATCCCAGAATATAATTTATATAAGACATGAAAACCACAAGTTTTATACTTTCATAAAGGGTCGGTGACGAATCCAAAAATGGTGCTCAGTCTCTAACGTATCTTCGAATGAACTTGGAGATAATGCAGATATAGCATTTTGTTTGAGATGTGGGTTTATTACGGGATACGCCAAAACTACCAAAACTCTTAAGCTATGAGCAATTATAATATCTTGCTCTTACATACCTCCAAAAGATGTCTCTGACATTGGACCACAAAGATTTGAATGAACAAGTTCCAATGACTTATTTGCTTACTACTAGGATTATGATGGGAATGGATCTCTATGTTGCTTTCCAAGTTAATAATCTTCATAAACATCATCCACAAGGTCAATCCAATGCAACCCATGAATCTTTGTTGATTGCATCTTATAGCTTTCATAGTTCAAGTGCCCAAATTTGTCATGCCAGAACTTAAATATACCTTTATCAATACTTGCCACAAAAGACATATTTGTTGTCTCAAGGGAAATGTTAAGGATGTATTTAAAGTTTTTAATCATCTTTATATTTGATATTAATAGTACATGCTTATTTAAGTTATGGTCAAACATAATTGCATATTCCATTTAAAGCTAGAAGTTAAAATTGTGTAAGGGCTATAACACTCCATAAATTATCACACTTCACATGACATTATTCACTCCGCTTTTACAAGTCCCATACACTACTCATAAAAAGTGGAACCTCTCTTACATTAAATCATCTCAAAATCATGAAAGGAACCCAAACAAATTAAATAAAAAATATGTTGGAGTCGTCGGTGGAGTTGACTCGACGGGAAGGTATTTTAATCGGGTTGTCTTGTTAAAAAAATTACATTTCAAAATTTCTTGTTTTACCTGGCTATCTCCATTCCTAACCCCTAGGTCATATTTGAAAATTTTAAGATAACTTTCAAAGTCTTCATCATAATTTTCTATAATCTTAACACTAATCTCATCACTATCACAGTTCAAAAGTCTAAAAAACAGTATATCTTCCACTTTTCCTTTAGGCAACCAATCTCTAAAAAAATGGCCTCCTCTTCCACAACCTCTAAACGAAAGATCCCATCTAGCCTAATCATTATTCTCTACTTGAGCCTACATTTTCATCGTAACCCTAAAAATCAAAAGAAATTCATAAGCGATTTTTTAGAATGAACCATCGAACCCGAAAGAGTTATCACTTCCACATTCTTAAAAGGTTAACTAGCTTATATCTGGAGTATGTTCAAACATCAAGGGTGTTTAAAGTTTCTTAAAATATCAAAGGACTTTTATTCCACATTCGTTCGTGTATTCTACACCAATATCTCCTTAAAGAAAAAGACACTTTTCTCCAATGTCCATAAAAACCAAATATCCCTCTCCTCTAAAGATATCCGAAAGACCTCCATCTCCCTACCTAAGGCTTTAATGAGTATATCTCTCATCAACGGACTAAGTACCCCAACTTTAGTCCTGTCGAGGCTATGGATTTCTTAGCAAAAAAAAAAAACGCTGCTCCCTCTAATGATTGCAAACTTTCTCTCGATAAACTCACCACCATCCACAATCTCACATCCTATTGCTTTATTAGTTGAAGAAAGATAATCTATTTTAACATCTTTCGAAATTGGTGCACCCAAAGAGGACACCTTATCAACCATTCCATCAAAAGACCATGATAGGAAATAAATTAAATCAATCGATATCTACTCCTCTCGTATTCTTCATTTAATGAAACTTACGAAGATAAACAGAATTTGGTACATTCAAGAACATGAACATTTCAGGATGGATTATGAAGAATACGAGGAAGAATCCATGCATGCACATGGTGAAGATGAGAAAAATAATGCACCTCCCCCTAACCCTATGCACAATTCTATCCACTCCTCTATCGAACATGATAATGTAAGATGTGGATGAAAGCCACCACTAAGGTGGAGGATTATCATAAGGAGGAGAGACTTCCAATCCTTACTCAAGAACCTACCCAACTATCCCTAGTACCTTTAGACTCCAAGTTAACCCCCCCCCCCCCTCCCCAAAAAAAAGTATATGAATGTGTCCTCATGTAATGCATGATGAATATAGTTTTTAATATCATTAAAATCCTAAAGTTTTTATTATCACTATCTTTTTGCCTAACTACATACTTGTTCAAAATAAAACCATGCATGTTACTTATCTCTTACCATATATGTTGTACTAACCATCTTTTCAAAAAGTACGCTTTTGCACACACCAACTACATGTGATGTCTTCAAAATACACTTTCTAAAACCCCACATTTTTAATAATGACAAAGGGGGAGAGAAAATATGATGATTGGGAAAAAGGAAAATCTACAATTAAAAGGGAGTTTACAATAAAGGAGGAGTCTTATCAAAACTGTTTTCTCAAACCATATCAATTGTATTATCATCGTAAAAAGGGGGAAATTGTGAAACCTGAAGTATTTCAAATGAAATGATTTTTCATGATAACAACACAATTGATATATGATTATACATAAATATATTCTTTTTGATGTATTTGAGATTAAAAGAAACACTCACTACATGATGATGATATACATCACAAAGATCATATCACCCGTGCAATCAAGACTTCAAGCTCACAAACATTGCAATTAAAAGTACACTCCATGTTCATATAAGTCACTTAAGAATAAAATCATACAAGAAAGCTCATCCCATATCTTGTCATACATTTTCAAGTAAGACAACACCATACCATGAGTTCATAAACAAAGAAAAGAAAAAGATGTGAATATTAAGAACAGGCAACCTTCCTAATCCATATGAGAACAAGCAAAAAGTTTCATGATACAAATAACAAGTCAAACAAGAAACAAGACCATGATCAAACCAAAGCAAGCTCAAGTCTCATTTTGAGAAGCAACACTCCAGCTCAAATGATCAAAAGAATTAACAAAAGTTCTTGCTAGGATTCAAAGGATTAGGTGAGTTTGTTAAGAAGTAAATAATCTCACAAAAGCAAGTACTAACATCAAACTAATCTCCCCAAACCTCCTTAAACCTTCCCTTAAAGCTTAATATCAGTTTGACCTAAATTCCCTAGCTTAGAGTCGACTCCATAAGAGATAGAGTCAACTCCATCAGAGATAGGGCCGACTCCATAGCCAGGTATTTTAGGCCAAAAAGGACTAATTTTTTACTTGGGCTAAAAATACAAAGAAAAAGTTTTTAAAGTGGTTTCCCTACACTTAGAGTTGAATTAAGGGTATTTTGTTGATGTTTACAATAGCTCTTTTTTTAAAATCAAATTCCTAAAGCCCTAAATTTACCAAACTACCCGGGCTAGTTTTTTGAAAATCCTATAAAAGACCCACTTGGCTTCCATTACAAACACACTAGTTATTAAAACATCATCCCAATATTTAAAGTTCCATTAGAAAGATTGTGTCATCCATGTTCGAGTTTCTAAAGAGAAAAACTAAATCCCAAACCTATTTGGAAGTTTTAGACACAAAAATTCCATTAAAGCAAAAAATTCAAGAAAACCCACTTGAGCAAAGTTTCGATCTAAATATCATCTTTAGCAAAGATCCCAATACCTTACACACCCATGTCAAAGACCCAAAAATCCTAACCCTTAAAATATTGTATTTGTGATTGTTTGAAAGTTTACTTTTCTAGAGAGAGAAAGTAAAAACCCATTTCAACATTATTGCTTATTGAAGCAAAGTTTTTTTACACTTTGGTTACGATTATTATTATTATTGTTACTAAGGTTGACCTTCATTGTATCTTCATGACCAGTATTGTCGTAGTTGCGGGGAGTCAAGGTGGTATTAGACATTGGGCTCTTGCTATTGTTCCTCTTGGGCAATGATGGGTTTAGCATCTTGTTGGTTGCAGTTTGGAAGGTGTGATAAATTCTTGTGATATTGTTGGTTTCTACCTTAGTGAACCGGAGATAATGAAGTTTATCGAGTACTATCTCGAGCGTGTACGAAGGCCGTGCCGAACCACGTTAAAATCTAAATTTGCAAAGTTTCTCTAAACTCTGTCTTAAATATTGCTATTAACTGTTTACCTTTATTACTCATTGTTGATTAATTTCTTTATTATTAATTGAATAATCCCATTAGAATCAAGTTTAAATTTTTTTAAAATTCCATTTAATTTATAAATACCCTATTCACTCCCCCCCCCCTCGGGTATATTTTCAGGACAATAATTAGTATCAGACCCAAGCTCATAAATACTCATTTTTAGAAAGTATAATTTGAGTTTGAAGGCAAAAAATAATAGCAATCATTTCACAACAGTTTTGGGGAAGATACGATATACTATTTTTAAAAAAGAGGATTTCTAAACTTGGAAAACTAAAAATTCTTGGATTATTCAATCCATTGATTAGTACGTATTGAACATAGTTTGTCATAATCAGCACTATTAGACAGTTTAAGACTTGAAAAGAAAATCGAGTTCAACAATGAAGTTATGATAATTCTCTGCTTTTCTGTAGATATCATTGTTGCAAGAAAAGTAGCACACTCCACGGAAGCCAAAGATATTTGGGATACTCTTAAAAGATTACTTGGATGAAGTTCCATAAAAAATGTGATGTTGAATTTCTCAAACATACAAACGAAATAAAATGAACAAATACTCTTCTCAAAATCAAACAAAGGATAAGTGACTAAGGATTCACCTAAAATAAAAAATAAATTTCCCTATTCAAAAGATGTAATCATCTTAGAAGGTTGTGCAATATCCTCATGCAATGAAGAACCCCAAACTCAACCAAATGTACAAGAACATTTCATTAATGATGAGGTAAATTATAAATCATTTGAGTTATATAGCCTTTATGAAGAAGATGAAATAAATTCCTATGATCAATTAAAAGAACTTTATACTACATTAGTCATTAGTTATAAAAACCTCATCGATACCCATATTTCTATTCAAAATGAAAACAAAGAATTGTATGTATCAATTGAAAATGTTATAAAGGAAAACAAATAATTTAACCTTGAAAACACGGAACTCAAGAGAGACAATGATATCTTAAAAGAGAAAAATAAATACCCTCATTCTCTTCAAACAAAATATAATCAACTTAGAAGGGAAGCTGTTTTAATAAAATGTTACTTTGGAAAATTTTATCAAAGTGGAAAAAGTTTAAAGTTACTTTTGGGGAAATAAAATAAATAAGAAAAAAAAAATATAATCTTTAAAAAGAGAGTAGAGGAACCCCAAAAGCATACCCCAAATCCTCAAAACTTCAAGAATAATCACTATTACTCTTTTTGAAAGAAAACAAATCACACTTTTCAAAATTGCCATACTTAATTGCCACAACATAAGCATAAAGCAAATCATTTTCCCAACAACTGCATGGAAATAGACCATACATACATAAAATGAAAACTTCATTACCCGAAATCGTATTTTCACTTACTGTAGCATAACCAATCATACAATCACTACGTGTAAGTTCAAAATCGCAAATCAACAATAAAAGAGTATTCAATTTTTCCCTAATCTCCAAGGACCCAAATTCCAAAGGGCATAGGAAAGACAAATTTGTTTTGTAGAAACACAAAGGAGAATCCACTCAGCCATTGGAACTGCATGAGTTACCCAAGAAATAAAAGATAGAGTGTATAGATAAGGGAGATTGATGAATTAAAGAAGCAATAGAAGATTCTCAAAGGAAGAATGAGATTCGACAAAAGGTACTCGTTCCTCAAAGTCCAAAAATGAGATAAATAATTCTTTTACTATTATTTAGGTTGTCTATATGTGTCACATGTCCAGTAAATACAAAAATACACCACATGAACTATTTTGCATGTCCAATTTCCAAAACATCTATGGATAGACTTATCATCCCTCGAAAAACTTATTAACCAAAAATTTATATGGGAAAAGGAAACTTTTATGTTGTGTGGGTTGGTCATCATCCCAGGATCTATCTCTCTTGGACAAAATGTGAAAACAAAGTCAAGGAATTTCATGGAGCAATTTTCAAAAACTATCCTTCGAAAGAAATGGCCTTGGATGCGATCCAAAATTCACCTACTCATGTTCCACACATTTACCCCTCACATAGCCATAAATCTTCCTCAAAAAAATTTCATTAATAAAAGAAAAATAGCACAATCATCATCCTCAAGTCAAAACTCATGCAAAGAAAAGATAGAGGATGTGAAAAATACAATTGAAAACAAAACGCGTAAAATATGTATTGAGAGAAATGTTGAGGATGTATGTAGAGTTTTGAATCGTCTTAATATTTGATATTAATAGGTAATGATAATTTAATTTATGGTCAAACATGATTGCATATTCCATACAAATCTAGGAGTTAAAATTGTGTAAAAGCTATGACACTCCTTGAATAACCACACTTCACAAGAGACTATGCACTCCTCTTTTCCAAGGCCCTTACACCACTCACAAAAAAGTTAAACCTCTCTTAAATCAAACCACCTTAAAAATCATGAAAGGAACCCAAATAAATTTAAAAAAAATAAAAAATAATGTTGGAGTCGCAGGTGGAGTCGACTCCACAGGAAGGTGTTTTAAGGATAATCACGTTGTCTTGATAAAAAAATTACATTTCAAAATTTATTATTTTACTTGCCAAAATCCATTCCTAACCCCTAAGTCATATTTAAAAATTTCAAGATAACTTTCAAAGTCTTCATCATAATTGTATATAATCCAAACACTAATCTCATCACTCTCACACTTCAAAACTCTTAAAAATACTATGGCTTAAACTTCTCCTTTAGGAAACCAAGCTCCACAAAATGTCCACCTCTTCCTCAACCCCCAGATGAAAGAACCCATTTGTCCTTAACATTATTCTTGACTTGAACCTACATTTTCATCATCACCCTAAAAATCAAAAGAAATTTATAATCGAATTTTTAGAACCAACTGTCGAACCTTAAAGAGTTGTTACTTCCACATTCTTAAAAGATGAACTACCTAATATTTGTAGTGTGTTCAAACATAAACGGTGTTTAAAGTTTCTCGATATATCAGAGGACTTTTATCCCAATTTCGTTCGTGTATTTTGCAACAATCTCTCTTTAAAGAAAATGATACTATTCTCCTACGTCCATAAAAACAAAATCTTCCTCTCTTATAAAGATATAAAAAATCCTTGCATATACCTAACCAAAGATCTAATGAGTATGTCTCTCATCAATGGACCAACTACCCCAACTTCATCCCCGCCTAGGCAATGGATATTTAGTCGGAAGAATAGTTTCTCCCTCCAATGACTATAAACTTTCTCTCGATAAACTCATCACCATCCACAACCCCATATCCTACTACATTATTACCCGTAGTGGCAGTCGAAGAAAGATAACATATCTTGACATCTTTCAAAATTGATACATCCAAAGAGGAAACCTTATCGACATTTGCATATTTATTGGCAACCATATGATTACTTGCAAAGGAAAGCCTTCCCTAGGGAATGATCATAAGGCCATTATAGGAAATCAAATACACCAACCGACATCTCCTCCTCCCTCATTCTTCGCTTAATCAAACTTACAAAGATAAATAGAATTTTGAACATTTAAGGGCATGAACATATCAGGATGGATTGTGAATAAAACAAGGAAGAACCCATGCATGCACGTGATGAAGATGACGAATATGATAAAAATAATGGACCTTCTTCAATCCTTATGCACGATTATATACACTCCTCAATCAAAAGTATCACCTGCCAATTTTCAAGCCTCAATAACTTTATGCGTGAAGAGATTCCATATCTTAGGAGTCGTCAAGACCATCTTGTGGAAATCGTGGACATTCTTAAAAATAAAATTGATGAACACACACATTTTTAACAAAATAATTGGTAACTCTTCCATGTTTCACCCACGTGGACTTACTCTCTATTTGATGAGTTGAATATAAAGAAAATTATTTCCATTCCATGACGAATTATACCCCTAAAAAGACACCCCTATAATTCTAGTAAAGCCTCTGAAGTAACACAGTCCACCCAAACCCAGAAAATTATAACGGTAACCTTAGGAATAAAAATGGGCAGGGAGCGATCTAAATATTTTCTTAACGACATGCGTCTAAGGTATTTTCTCACCTAAATTGAAATGCTGATATTTTGCAGCTCCATATATTTAACATCGCTGGTTCCTCGTGAGAGTGCTGGAGGGTACCCCAAGCTTCTTAGACATGGTACACATCATAATGCGGGGGAACTCATAAGGGATGACGGCTCCCAAGATAGCACTCGAGGGCAAAATTCCTTTGCTAGTGGGAAAGTATGTAACGCTCCGTATTTTAATTAATTGACTTTAATTAATTTGGAGAAAAATAAAATCTTGAAGTTAATGGACTTTAAGAATTTAACTGGTTTTATTAGAAAATTTCTCAATCGGAAATTAATTCGGGTCTTTTATGAAAAGGTTGTAAGGATTTTTATCGTTTAACTGGCAGGTGCGTTTTTGAGAATATTTATCAGATTAAAAAGTCGGATTTTAAAAGATTGCATTTTTGGTTGTGGGGTCGTTTAAACGATCGCGTATGTCATTCGAACGACGTAGCATCTCGTTCGAACGACACCGTACGTCGTTCGAACGATAGAGGCGACGGATGGAATAGAGAGTCCTAATCAAATTTTAACTCTTAAATACTTTAAATACTAAACTTATACGGGGATGGGACTCTGAAAAAAACTTTTCTCTCAAATTTTCTCCAGTAAGGTTCTCAAAACATATTTCCTCTCAACTTCAACCCATAGCCCCTACTTTTAACAAGTTTTGAAAATTCAATTGGTGTTTTCTCAAGAGGAGTTCAACCGTCTACTCATATTTTTATCAAATTAATCATAGGCATGAATACTCTATTCCTTTCCTTTAGTGTTATGCATTTTAAGTGTTGCCTAAACCTTAATTTCACGTGTTTCTTAAAATCAATTAGCAATCTAATTAGAGAAAGTGGACACTAAAATGCGGGGTTATTTTTATGAAATCTTTTAATATGAATAATATTCACAACCCATGGGTATGTAGGATTCATGAGTGGATTTTGGGTTTTATTGATGTAGGTTGCATGTAGAAAAACTCTAGTTTTGAATTAAATGAATTTGGGGGCGTATGACGCATGTTGATTGTGTTGAGATAATGAAATTGGAAATATAATGTTTTAATGATGAAATCTCGATTTTTGATTTAATATAATTAAATGGGATTAATTGGGTGTTTATGGCGATGTGATAATTAAATTAAGATTTAATTGAATTGGACTATTATGCATAATTTTAATATAATTATGCTTGTTTGTGTGACTTATTGGTATTATTATATTGCCCTTGTGACGACGGGTTGTTGGGTATTTTTGCTCTCCCTATATTTTAGGAGCCTTCTAGGTATGAGACTAGTTGGTGGGCCTTTTGATAATTTACGCCTTCTAGGTATGGGACTAGTGAGGGTAGATTATTACAACTTTATTATTTCGGGGGTGGGTTGATCTTCGGCACTTTATGGTTGTTACACTAGTCTAGGCATGAGACTAGGTCGAGATTTATGTTAGAAATTCATCATATACATAGGGTAGGACGTATTGATAACTTGGGAACCCTTAGGTATGGGACTAAGGACTATTGTGAGGATCTCACATCGATAAAAAGGGTGGGATAATTTATAATTTGTGAAGTTGAGAAAATGAGCATTAATGCCTAAGAAAAAATGGGTATTAAAATTAGTGGCGACATAATGTGTCAGGTACCGACAGTTTAATCAGATCAGATTTGGCGATTTATGTCGTGTCATGTATGAAACTTTGTCATATTACGGGGTATCGACAGTTTAAATGGATTCGACTGGCTATTGACAAGGGGAAGTGTGACACTTTGGTAGAAATTACCACCCGGGGCGGGAGGACCGCCATAATAAAAGTGAGAACATTAATAAAAGTTGGGTTAATTAAATGAGATTAAAGCCGTGGGATTTGGGAATTTAAAATTATATTGGTGTGTTCTTTCGAAATGGGGATCTCTGCGGGTAGTTAGTGATTTACTTTTATCGTGTTTAATAATCTCGTTTAATTAAAATATTCTATTGTGATATTTATTGCGTATAATGCTACTGTCTGGGTTCAAGAATCCTATTTGATGGGAGTTGTGTGTATTCATTCTCGGGATTCTGACCTCTTTCGTTGACTAACTTTTTCAGGATAAGTTTTGGAGAAGCTGCATAGGATTATCGGAGTTTATCGCTTGGAAGTGCAGCTGGAGTTCATTCATTTTATTGCTTTATTTAGTTAGACTTTATTTTTCACTCGTATTTAATTATGAGACTTCATTTGAGTTTTATTGGGCCATTTGGTTCCAAAGTTATTTAGAGGATTTCAGTTGGATTATTCAGTCGATTTATTATTCAGATTTTATTTAATTATTATTGGAGATTGAATTTAATTGGAGTTTTAGCATGTGATGGATCTTTTATCGCTCAGTTATTTATGATCATTTGGGATTGATTCAATGATTTATCTTATGGACTGATTTATTTATGTCTTATATATGTCTCATGCTAAGAATGGTATTTATTTAGTTCACGCCCGGTGTAGTCCGGCGGCGGTGGCTAGCCACCCCGTTTTTCGGATTGCGCGGGGTGTGACAAATGGTATCAGAGCACGGTCTTAGGTCTCGTAGGTTGTGAGTCCGTTTAGCTTCCGCGTTACCGATCTTTGTTTCCTTGTATTGATTCGTACTCCTTAAGGTAGAGGATCTAGCATACGTGTTTGATGTGTTTCTTGAAGATATGGAGTTTAGTATTAAAGACGTTGTAGGCATTGAGTTTAGAATTAGTAAGATTTATGTGAGGATCATTAGAGTTGATTTTTGGAGACTATATTTTATTTGGGAGATCATTAGTATGAATTTTTGGTGTGCCTTATATTAATGCAACAAGGTGATTAGATTTGAGAACTTAGGGTTGCGAAGATTATCGGAGATATAATCAAGTGGTGATTTGCGAGAGCATGTGGTACGCCGTTATTTTCATAGTTATGTATATATGTATGGTAAATTATATATATTATTTTGGTGTACGAGGAGTAAGTACGCATAGGATTGGGTGTATGGGCGCCTAATTGTGGCATCCTATGGGTAGACATATGTGAGCCTTATTTTATTTTATGCGTTTGAGTTTTCATTGAATTTCGAGAGCAAAATTCCTTTGCTAGTGGGGAAGTATGTAACACCCCGTGTTTTGATTAATTGACTTTAATTAATTTTGAGAAAAATAAAATCTTGGAGTTAATGGCCTTTAAGAATTTAACTTGGTTTTATTAGTAAATTTCTGAATCAGAAATTAATTCGGGTCTTTTATAAAAAGTTTATAAGGATTTTTATAGTTTAACTGGTAGGTGATTTTTTAAAAATATTTATCGGATTAAAAAGTCAGATTTTAAAAGATTACATTTTTGGATGTGGGGTCGTTCAAACGATAGCGTATGTCGTTCGAACGACGTGGGATCTCATTCGAACAACAGCGTGTCGTTCGAACGACAGAGGCTGCGGATGGATTAGAGAGTCCTAATCAGATTTTAACTCTTAAACCCTTTAAATACTAAATTGATACGGGGTTGGGACTTTGAAAAACACTTTTCTCTCAAATTTTCTCTAGTAATGTTCTCAAAACATATTTCCTCTCATCTTCAACCCCTAGCCCCTACTTTTAACAAGTTTTGAAGATTTAATTAGTGTTTTCTCAAGAGGAGTCCAACCATCTACTCAGATTTTTATCAAATTAATCACAGGCGTGAATACTCTATTCATTTCCTTTAGTATTATGCGTTTTAAGTGTTGTCTAAACCTTAATTTCATGTGTTTCTTAAAATCAATTAACAATCTAATTAGAGAAAGTGGACACTAAAACTCGGGGCTGTTTTTATGAAATCTTTTAATACGAATAATATTCATAACCCGTGGGTACGTAGGATTCATGAGTGAATTTTGGGTTTTATTGGTGTAGGTTGCATTTAGAAAAAACCTAGCTTTGAATTAAATGAATTTGGGGGCGTATAACGCATGTAGATTGTGTTGAGATAATGAAATTAGAAATATGATGTATTAATGATGAAATCTCGGTATTTAATTTAATATAATTCAATGGGATTAATTGGGTGTTTATGGCGATGTGATAATTAAATTAAGATTTAATTGAATTGGACTATTATGCGTAATTTTATACATTGATTAATTATGCTTGTTTGTGTGACTTGTTGGTATTATTATATTGCCATTGTGACGCGTGTTGTTGGGTATTTTTTCTCTCCCTATATTTTAGGATGCCTTTTAGGTATGGGACTAGTGGGTAGGCCTTTTGATGATTTATGTCTTCTAGGTATGGGACTAGTGAGGGTAGATTATTACAACTTTATTATGTCGGGGGTGGGCTGATTTTCGGCACTTTATCATCATTACACTAGCCTAGGCATGAGACTAGGTCGAGATTTATGTTAGAAATTAATCCTATACAAAGGGTAGGACGTATTGATACCTTGGGGATCCTTAGGTATGGGACTAAGGGGTATTTTGAGGATCTCACATCGATAAAAATGGTGGGGTAATTTATAATTTTTGAAATTGAGAAAATGAGCATTAATGCCTAAGATAAAAACGGGTATTAAAATTGGTGGCGACATAATGTGTGAGGGACCGACAGTTTACTCGGGTCAGCTTGGGTGATTTATGTCGTGTCGTGTATGGAACCTTATCATATTGCAGGGGATCGACAGTTTAAACGGATTTGACTGGCTATTGACAAGGGGAAGTGTGACACTTTGGTGGAAATTACCACCCGGGGCGAGAGGACCGCCATAATAAAAAGTGAGAACATTAAGAAAAGTTGATCTAATTAAATAAGATTAAAGACATGGGACTTGAGAATTTAAAATCATATTGGTGTGTTCTTTTGAAATGGGGATCTCTGTGGGTAGTTAGTGATTTACATTTATCACGTTTAATAATCTCGTTTAATTAAAATTTTCTATTGTGATATTTATTGCATATAATGCTACTGTCTTGGTTCAAGGATCCTATTTGAGGGGAGTAATGTGTATTCATGCTCGACGCTCTGACCTCGTGCGTTGACTAACTTTTTCAGGATAAGTTTTGGAGAAGCTGGATTATCAGAGTTTATCGTTTGGAGGTGCAGCTGGAGTTAATTCATTTTATTTCTTTATTTAGTTAGATTTTCTTTTTCAATCGTATTTAATTATGAGACTTCATTTGAATTTTATTGGGGCATTCGATTCCAAAGTTGTTTAGAGGATTTCAGTTGGATTATTCAGTCGATTTATTATTCAGATTTTATTTACTCGTTATTGGAGATTGAATTTAATTGGAGTTTTAGCATGTGATGGATCTTTTATCGTTCAGTTATTTATGATCATTTGGGATTGATTCAATTATTTATCTTATGGACTGATTTATTTATGTCTCATATCTGTCTTATGCTAAGAATGGTATTTATTTAGTTCACACTCGACGTAGTCCGGTGAGGGTGGATGGCCACCCCGTCCATCGAATTGCGCGGGGTGTGACACTACGCACTGTCATAACGTGTGAGTCCACACATGCCTAGATATCCATCGATCTAGGCTCATAAATAGTCACATAATACATAGTCCACCGTATGTAAAGAAACTGACACGGAATCCACAGTACGAAACTATTTTCAATCAAGATGATTAGAAAAACCAAACTTGGTGCACAAACAAGATATCTCAAAGCATATAAAGATTAAATATTGGATCTCAAATTAGTTGGGTGAAAACTAAGATTTTGAGCCTTTTGGTTATAGAGAGGAAATTAATTTTCACTAAAAATTCTCAACTGAAAAAGGTTTCAGCACGCCTATTTGTATAAAACACGATTTTTTAGGCAATGGAATCTCATTCGAACAAAAACTATAGGTTCGTTCGAACAAAGTCACTAATCTCATTTGAACGACATTTAGGCTAACGAGATATGAATTTCGTTTGAACGTTCTTTTAACGATTTCGAACGAGTTTTTTCTCTTTAATAGAACTTCCTTATTTGATACCCGTTAGAAGGTCATTTGAACGACTTTCACTATCTCATTTGAATGAACATAAACAATTTTTCGAACGAACTCAACAATTTCATTTGAACAGATAAAACTCGTTCAAACGACTTTGTTTAAAAATATTTTTCTTTTAAAAATTATTTTATGAAAAATACCCTTCAACTTATTTATAAAAGCAATACCCAACATAAAATCCAAGGATCAAAATAATATGGGTCCCTACCTCATGAGATCCTTGAACGTTGAAAATAAAACGTGGTACGAAATACGACACAATGATATAGACGTTTTACACGTCATATGCCTTTGAAAGATACACACTCACGAACTAACCTATGACTCAAATGATTTTTTCCAAACGGAATTAAGCCAATACAACAAATTGACTCGATTTAGAAATTTTTCCTTACATCTTCCACTTTCAAATCGTTGAATCCGAGTAAGAAGAAAAAAAAGGTAGTGGGTTTAACCTGTTGTGTCCTAAAGGTGTTGGTCTGGCGATTCAAATTCGCTCTCTTTAAATTAATTTCAATTCCTATTGGTTTGTTTTACTATTGGGTTTTGTACTAGTGGTGGAATGTAGTAGTTTGATTTTTTTTGGGTGGTGTTAGTGGTAGATGATGGTGGCAGGGAGCTGGTGGCTTAATGGTGTTGTGGGTGGGGGGCTAGTTTCACCGGAGAAGGATGTGCGATATGAGGGGAGGGTTTGGTCTAAGAAGGAAACAAAGATGGCGGAATTATTTGGAGAGAAACGTTTTTTTATTGTTATTGTTATTTTGAGCTATGATATTTGGGTAAATTACTCATAACGCATTTAAACTTTTTGTAATTAGTATTTTCCCCCACATTAAGTCATTTTTGTCTAAATTTATAGCTCAAGGTAACAAAAGGGTATTGTTAAATTGGTTGGTTAGTTTAAGGGCTTAATTGATAAGTTTGATAGTTCAAGGGCCATTTATAAACAATCGTGATAGTTTAGCGGCCAAATGAGTAATTTACTCAATATTATTTGTTAAAGTAGGTTAGAGACATGGTTCAAAGTTGTGGTATTGGTCTGTCCAATTTTTATATCGGTTTCGATTTTGGGTGATATACACTTGTATGTAGGGGTGACAATTCGTGTATGTCATGTCATGTTCGAGTCGTTGTGTTAGGAAACACTCAACCCTAATCGTTACTCAATTTGTTTTTTTAATCGTGTTGAATTCCCTAACACTAAACTAACATGTGTATTAATTTTATCGTGTTTTGGTCGACACGGGCTCATAAATTAAACGAGTCAAGCTTGAACAAAATTTTATGCTCATTATCTTATTGAGCTCGACTCGAATTAGGCTCTATCTCCAATATCCATACTAACCTAGTGTTAAATAACCAAGTTATTCAAGCTCGGCTCTTTTACATTTGCTTAGAAGCTCATTCGAGCTCCCCTCATAAGATAAATGAACCAAACTTGAACATATTTTCAGGTTGTTTATATTTACAAATAAAGATTGAGCAACCTTAAGATTGTCTTGACGCCACTCATATTCACCCCTATTTGTGAAAAATAATTACAAAAAAAAAATTGGTAATCAAATACCTTAAAAACAAGAGCTTTTTTTACTTAACCCCCTGTAATGATGTCGTATTTTGACATAACCCCCTCAATATTAAAAAAATAGACATAATCCCAGAGATTATAACACCGCTACTTTTTCATTAAAAAATGTTCTATTTCATATTTTGACTTAATCCCTTATATTTTATGGACAAAAATACCATTCTTCTTTCACAAATTCAAAAGCTCTTAAGCCTAATTTCAAATATGCTAAACATTAGAAAAAATGAAAACCAAATCAAGATATAAATTAGTGTAGTAAAATGGCCCCAAACCAAACATACCTTAACCAATATATGTTTAGATCCTTCCATTACTGATAACTCTTCCATGTTTCACACACTTGACCTACTATCTTTTTCACGAGTTGAAATTTAAGAAAATTATCTCCAATTCATGATGAATTATACCCCTAACAACCCGTTTCTAATAAAATCTCTGAATTAACACATCCCAAACTACTCAGAAAATTATCTCCAATTCATGTTTAAGATTTTTGAAATGAAGGTTAATAGTTGTTAGATCTGGGGAGGAGGAAATGGTATTTTTGTGCATAAAATATAGGGGTTAAATATAAAAATATGAATTAAAATCACTTTTAAATGGAAGAGTAATAATTTTGATGAATGCTATTGGTATGGGTTTGAATGCACCGGATTATCCTACCGGCTGAGGTGGCACTCACTCACCTCATTACCCAATAAGCCAAATCCAAAGCCAAGCATAAATCTTCAATATATACTGCTGCTTTCTACCAAAAAAAAAGAAAAAAAAATGAGGAATGCTTTTATAATAAAAAACAGTTTTAACAAAAACAAAAAAAATGAACAAAATATATTTTTTTTTAGCAAAATACATTTTTTAAACTAGTTTTAACACACAAAAAAAACTGTTTTTAGCAACAAAAAAAGCATATTGACCGAAAAATAAAAAACATAAAAAAACACTTTTTATCAAAATGAAAAATGTTTTAACAAAAAAAAACAAGTCTTAAACATGTCAACATCAATTTTTTTTCTTCATAAAATGACATTTGATTGGAAAAATAAAATAAATTTTTTATGTCGACTCATGATTTTTATGTGTCGATCGCGACACTAGTTATTATCGCTGGCGCGGACCCACATTCATAAGACAATAATCAATCTCAACACGTCATGTCAGTGTGTCGCAACCGATACATATGACATGGCACGAAAAAAACAAAAGAAAAAGCATTTTTTAGCAAAAGATGTTTATAACAATAAAAAACAATTTTTACATAAACAAAAGATTTTTTTAATGAAAAAAATATTTTTTAGTAAAAAAACATTTTTGAAACTAGTTTTAACACAAAAAATATATTTTAACAAAAAATATATATTTTTTAAACATTTTTAAGATCGATTTGTTAATACCGCTGGCGTGAACCCACTTCCATTAAATGATGCGAATCCGCATCAATGACAATAACCGATCGCTGATTTAAGATATCAACGTTTTGATGTAAAAACTAGACACCAAACTTTTTTCCCAAACTTATATAGTAAAAAAATGTCTCAATTATTAACAAATTGATATATAAAAATTGTTTTTGAACCAAAAAAAATCTTACCACAAAATAGTTATTAAAAAAATAGTTTTTAAAAAAATAATTTTTACACCAAACTAACTTATAACGGGAAAAAAATTGTTCTTAAAAAATAGTTTTAACAATAAAAAGAGTTTATAACCCAAAAAAAATATTTTTAGAATATAGTTTTAAAAAACAGTTTTTAAGAAAAGAAAAAAAGAAGTTAAAAGAATTGGCACATGTAACAACCCATAAAAGCAAATCCTCATCATACCCACAAACAAGCCACCTCAGCGACAATCGGTTGGCTAATACGGTGTATTTAACCAGTAACAAAAGCATTTCTCAATAATATTAGAATATATTTTTTAATATTTAACAATTATGTCAAAATACAAGAGTTAACTAAAAAAATCCACTTTTCAAAAAAAATAAAAAAATAAAAAAATATTTACATACGTAATAAGTTACATCACGGCCTCACGTTCTCTCAAATATGACTTCTTACTTACTATAAACGTAATATATAACCCATGCAACCATATTTGAGGCTCTTCTGAAAAACCCAAAAAACTGTCCTTGCATCGCTCAAAGGTAATCCTTTAATCTTTAATTCTTTAATCAAATGTCCAAATGATTTTGTTACTCATAGATACACTTTTTATTGAAACAGTAATTAATACAAAGACGTGGTTTGATCTTTTCTTAGAACGTTTCCAAATGGAACACCAAAGGTTTGATAAGGTTTATCAAGTGCAACATTTATCGTGATCTCATCATGATACATGATACATAGAGATAGTTTTAAATTGTTAACCACCATCCAATTGTTTTGCCATTATTTCATTTTATTTATAAACATATTATTTGTTAATGTAATATGCCACAACCATAGTTAAATGCGATGATATCGATCTCCACAATTATTAACCGATGTAGGGGTGATAATTCGTGTGTATCGTGTCATGCGAGGTGTGCCATTTTGGGTTCATGTCACCAATCACTCAACCCTAACTCTAATCGTAACCTTAACCTCGATTACCCAATCCCACCTATTTATCAAATATGTCAAATGATCTAAAACTAACCTTACTCATTTATTAGTCGTGTTGTCGTGTTCGGATTGACACGCATAACCCATTAACAAGGCATAGGAGTGAGATGAGTCTCTCTCTTAACCAATATGAAAAGCTTAACTTTAGATAATAATAACAAATAAACAACATTTATCTAATTTTTATAAGGATCTCATATGGTAAACATATTAAAAAGGTCGTACCCAGTTCACAAGGCTCCTCTTTAACTGCAAGGTCTGGAAGAGGCGAATGTTGGTTTACCTTACCCCCATATATGGAGAAACTGCTCCCATGTCTCGAACCAAGACCAACCGTAAGATATAAAAAAATATTCAATGTATTCTCCATAAAATATACGTTAAACATGTGTATGCGTGTGTCATTTTGGAGTTATTCGTAAACACTAATCAAGCCCATTTATTAATCTTGTTGGTAGCTTCTTTAATTTTCCATGAAGTTAAACATGCATATGGTTATTCGTGTTTGACAATAACCCAACTCATTTATTAACCGTGTTGGCGGGTTGGGTCATTTCAGGTTTACGTCAAGAAATGTCCGAACCTAATCAACTAACGTTGTGTTAGGTCGAAGTCGTGTAAAAAATTGTCACCCCTAACGATATATTGTTTAGAGAACATAAAGTCTTTTGAGAAAAACATAGAAAAGTTTAGAAAAGTAAGTATGCATAGCACTGGATCATTGATTATGATGACGTACGGTGCACTTATCATCATTTAGGACGAGTCAAACCGAGTTAGTACTATTTCGTCTATTTGTCAACATGTGACTCGAACTCAGTTCGACGCCTTTTGATATCTATGCAACTAGGCCAAGTTCTAAACCGATACTTTGAACATGGTTCTTTATAATGAGTACTTCTAAAGGGACAAAGTTTATTGATACGGTGATGCAGTTTTAATTCATTGAACACATATCACTGCGTAAGTCAAATTGTGTTGATAAACCATGTCCTCATAGAATTATTGCTTTATAATGTGTTGTGTGATGTGGAGTTAATGAACACCCGACTTTTAGAACCCGTTAATGATTATCGTGAGAGAAACAATTGATGAATGGAAGAAATGATGTTTATCTAGAGGGGTAGATAACTCGGTACAACTCGTGTATAACTTTGTAAACTCATGTATCGACCCGGTCAATCTGCGAATTATGTCGTTAAATTGCCAACGTTTCGGCCTTTTGGTCAAAAACTCGGCTCCTCACCCTTGCCAACTTTGTTTTGTTATATATATATATATATATATATATATACAGTCAGGCTCTCCGACGGGCTAATTTAACGGGCTTAATATCGTCCACACGATTTTAAGACCACTATCATCTATTGGACCACCTTTTGGGGACCACTTTTGTCTTTTTATGCCTATGTCTTTTTCTAATATTTTTGAAATAGAATTTTCTGCCCCGATAATTTCTATGGTATTTTAAGCTTATTTTAAAGCCTAATTAATCTGAAAGTCTAAGTATAGAAGTTTCAGAGCTATTGCTACTTCTTAAGCTTCTTCCGTCACTATTGTATTGGAGTTCTGAATAGCGGGGATTATCTATATAAATAGTTTCTCCATGGAGTTTAGAAATTGCAAGGGGTTTTGTAGGAAAATATTCTAGTCTTAAATACCTTATACGGTATCGTGGGTTTATCTGTCTAGTTTCTTTATATATTTGATTAACAATATCAATTATATCGTTATCTATAAATTCGTCTAAATTATTATCACCATAAGATGACAAAAATCTACGGTATGTTCTAGGGGCAGTTGTTTTTACGTTTTTAATGAGAGGGAGGATTCCTCCGGCTCTAATTAAAATAGCCTTTGTTTCAGCTAATCTTTTTCGTCTAATAAATTTTAATACGTCTATGCTATCTTCAAGTATCGTAGTATATTCTTGATATTTTTGAGGTCTTGATAGTTCTTCTGCAAAATCTTCAATTCTTAATTTTTGTCTAAAGAGATCTCGGATCCCAGTTCTAATTATTTCTATTCTAGGTACTTCTCGTGCTAACCACTCGATAACCTGGTCTATATATTTGAAAGTACCACCTGTGTATGTTAAAGCAGTTTCTACAAGTTCTTTTTTTTTAGGGTCTGTAAGAGTCCAATCTTGGATTTCTCTAGTTAAGTCTAAATTTATTTGATTAATAAATGCTAAAAAGTCTTCAGTGATTTGTAGGCTCATATAAGTTTCTTTTAAAATAATAATATGTAAAAATAGTTAAGGGTTTGGTTCGAGTTATACCTTCCTTCTCGTCTGCAATATCTTTATCTTCCTTCCTTCTTCTCTTTAGCCTGGCTACTATTCTTCTCTGGTCTCGGCCTCCTACAACTCCCTCTTTATGTGTCGCACCTCAATCCACTATTTTGGCATTGAACCAGTTTCCTACCTATACACCTTCATGCCTAATGTCCACCTGGCTAACGGCTCACGTCTAGTCGGCACCTGACGGCGGTTCACCAGTATAACACCTTGTGTGCTACACCAGAGGTTCCACACAATAATCCTCCATGAATAGAAAGTTGGAGACAATTTAGAAAATAATAACAACTTAACATAAGAGATTTCTGAAAAGAAAGTACTTTTATTGCATTGCATAAGTAAATACAACTCTTCCCTCTCCCCTAACTATGAGAGGTTTACTCACTCATGCACATATTACTTATTACAAGCTTACACACTCTTTCTAGCTTCTAAGCTTCTCTCTCTCTCTCTAACTACTGATGATTTACAACACAATATTCACGTCCCTTTTATAGTACAAGGGATCATACATATGACTTACTAACAGAGGCAAAAAGCTAACCGGTTAAAGAAGAAAAATAAATATTTAAAGTCTATAGCCTTATCTCTTCATAAAGTAATTCATCTTCTTTTGGCAGGTCTATGTGTGAATGGGACCATCTGATGGTCATGGCCTATAAGTCTGTCGTCTTGTGAGAACGCAAGAGAATCAAATAACCAATGTCTTCATCTTTTTATTAGTCCGGTGGCCTGTGTGGGGCAGGAATATTTTTGCTTTATAGAAAGCAGAGTCTAAGCAAATGAGTCTTCCATCTTCAATAATTCATCCACTACTGAGGGTCCCTTATTTGTCGTGTCTGTGTCTTCTTCTACCTTGTCCCAGCCCGGGAGGGCATTATTGAAAAATTCATCAATGAGGCCCACAATTCTAAGGCTAGCTGGCAAAGCTATATCTACCAATTCCCTGGCTTCTTTCTTGAGCCTTCCATTGAATGGCTCATCAGCTTGGATTATTAGGTCTTCTTTATGGTAGGCAGTGTACCATCTGTCTTCGCTAGTTAATAATTCCACGATTTCTATTGTCTCTATGGATTGAGCAATCTGGAGCTTGGACTTATCAACAATTAAATCTTTAGTCTCGTCTTTTGATAGAATCTCAACATCTTCAAATATATAATTGGAAAATCTAACAAGTCTAAATCCTTTAACTCTCATTCCTCTACAGGAACTTGGAGCAATCTGATAGATTCTGGCAAATAGAGGAAGGAAGTCTTCTACCTTCTTAACATACTCATGGACTATTTTTTCAAGAGAAACAAAGTTTTCTATAGTCTCAATTTGGATGAGTCCAATGAACCCATAGTCTGCTAAGGTTATCTGGAAATCTTTGCTTTCCCAGAAAGATAAATCTTTAGAACGTATTTGAAGAAACCTTTCATCATTAAGGCATCTCCATTAGTCTCAGATAATAACATACTGAATGTTCAATAATGCTATTAAATTCTTTCTTATAGTCTTCTGATAATGGGAGATTATTATGACCAAACGGTATAATAATTTTAGTCTTAAAAGTCTTTTTCTGATAACAAAAATTATCAGTGGATCTAGCTTTGGAGGATTCTCCAAGAGTCTGAGCATAGGTTTGAGTCTGTGGTCTAGGCATAGCAGTACCACTGAGTTGGATAACTACAAGTCTTTGAGTCCTCATAAATCTGGCAATGGATACCAAATTTATTTGAATTCAATTCATAGTCTATTCTTCACATTCCACCATATGGTTTCTATAAGAGTATTTTCGTCATCTGAAAATTCTCGTCTAAATTTGATCAAGTCTGGGTATCTTTGATCGAGTCTATATTGGAGAAAATATATTTTTTCAATGAGTCTATTTTGAGCAATAATCGTTTGTCTAGATTTTCCTGGAGGAACCAAGATATCATCAAAGTTTTCTAGGATTGGTCTTTCTTGAGAGTCTTGAATATGAGTCTGTATTTGCATTGCACCAGCATTTGGTCTTACGCGTCTAAGATAGTCTGCAACGTCTTTTATGTTCAGTCTATTTGTTCCAGAGGAACTCATGTTGTCTAGGTCTTCTGTTTGCAACATAAAACATGAAATTATATTAGAGTTAACAAACATTGGTTCTCTTGATATGATGTCTGGAATGGCATTTTTACTTCCCTTAATATGTATAACAGAGAAGTCATAACCATTAAGCAATTATTGTCATCTAATAAGTCTATTAGTCCTTAATTTGGATAAGTCTAAGTCTCTGAATTTTACTGCATAAGAAGAGTCGGTATAAACAGTAAAATGTTTAGGTCTAAGAAAAAGCATATATTTTTCTATTTCCCTTATTATAGCTAAAACTTCTTTTTCATGGGCAGTGTATCTTGTTTCTGAGTCTGTAAAGGTTACAGAACTATATCTACAAAGTTTATTCTTTTTCATGGGCAGTGTATCTTGGATTTTCTCCTAAAGTAGGCTCTGCTAGTTGCCCAATCTTTTCCTTTTCTAATTCTATATCTATTTTTTTCTGTTTGGATATAGCTTGAACCTGTAATAAGGTATTTAGGGCTTGACATAAAATGTCTTGTTGTATAAGCGCTATTTACTTATAACACTTTTGGTCTGGACACTTACATTCTTTTTGTAAGGGCTTAGTAATTTTTAAGGCTTCTTGTTGAGTTGTAGGTCTAGGTCCACCATGCTCAGCTGAAGAACTCTGATGTTTTATGGGTCTATAATTGGGTTTGACCTGCATAAGGTCAAAGGAAGTCTTGTGATCTATTAGAGAGGCTTTAATATTAAATTCCTCTGTATCACTAATTAATAACTTATCGTTATACTGAGTATAAGGATGATATTTACTAATAAAGTCTTGTCCTAAAATAATGTTTCCTGTGAAACTAGGACGAGGATCCATTATCCAAAACCGATGATTAACGGCTTTGTTGGTCTGATTTTCTAATTTAAAATAAATAAGAATAGTCTGGAAATATAAGGTAAATGGATCTCCATTAGCCACTTTACCATAGATTTCTTGAGTACTTTCTAAAAATAGTCTTCAGGGAAGGCATTAGCCTTGCAAATACTCTGAGAGCATCCTGTATCTGTAAAAGCTGAAAGTCTTTTAGGATACTCTTTGTGTTGAACAAATAATTCTACAAAACAAGCATGTGTTTTAGTAGAAATTCCTAAATTGTTCTTTTCTAAAATAGATATTCCTTTCTAAGGTTTATCTATAAAATCTAAGGGTATTTGGTTTTCTGAACTATTATCAGAATGGTATTCTTCTAAATCATAGGAAATTCCCTTTCCTTTGAAGTCTTCATTTTCTTGCAATCTTTTGGCTATATTTCTATCAATGTCTTAATAATATGTTTTAATATCTAAGTCTATTTGAGCGTCATACTGGCTAGTATAAATTGCTCTAAATCTAGTTCTCCAATAGTCTTCATGGTAGTGTAATTGACAAATAACACAAATCATAAATAATTTTGTTTGTATAATCTCAAAGCATTCTACGCATCTAAAGTCTTTCTTGCTACATTTTATTTCGAATGTGCAATAATGTCTTTCATCAAAGTAGCATCTAGGTATATAGGTTAGTAACTCAGGATTACTAACTGTCCATCTTTTCTTTAAAAATGGGCTTAATATGCACTTACACCAAGCTTCTTCAAAGTCTATATATTCATTATCTAAATCTTCTTGATTAGTTTGCATTATATACAAGTCTAAAGTATCCTGAGAGTCTTCGTACTCATCAGTATCACTATTATAGTCTTCCTAGTCACTATCTGTATATGCACTATAGATACTAGTATTGTCATCATCTTCAATGTATGATATTTCTATAGCAAATAGGATATCTAACTCTTCTTGATCTGCATAGTCTAATATTGTATTAATAATCTTAATAATTTCTTTATCTTTCTTATTAGGGCAGTCTTTAGCAAAGTGTCCTTCTTTGCCGCAAGTCCAACATTCTTTGGTGGCAGTCTTAGATTGAGCTACATCTTTTTCTTTCCTATAATTAGGAACCTTCTTATACTTACTAGTATTCTTCTTAAAATATCTTCTTTGGTTAAATTTATTCTTCTTAGTCTTAAAATTCTTTCCTCTAAAGGTAGTGGATGGTCTAAATCTATATTTATCCAAAAATCGTAAAGGTCTAGTCTTAAACTTCCTATGTTTCCATTCTAATTTCTTTTTGAATTTCTTAGATTCGCTACCACATCCTCATTGGATTGGAGCAATGTCTCTTTCGTCTTTAATTGGAGGGATATGTTTGAAAGTCTCTTCTATCAACTTTTCTTGAGTTATATCACGTCTCTTAGATATGATATAGTCTTTGGCGAAATTGATTCTTTCACCAAGAGAGTTGTTCTTAACTCCAGCTACTCTTGGCCGATTCCTTAATTAAGATTTGTCCTATGGCTGGTATCTTTCTAAAGTATTCATCTTTTAAGGTTTCACCAAATTCTTTAATTTGGTAATATAACTGCTCATAATTCTTGCTATATTCATTTATCTTATCTAGTTTGCAAATGCTAAGGAGGGCTAACTTAGTTTTTGCTAGGTCTTGTTCATTGACCTGAGCTAGATGTCCAGCTCCAATGAATTCTGATGTGAAAAATTAAATATATTCTTCAATTGACCTTTCTTTTAAGTTTTCTTTCATCTTCTCAATCTTATCTAAGGAGTCTTCATCTGTAGCTTTTTTTAAACTATCCAAATAGTCTTTTGCAATACCTCTAATAGATTGCTAAGCGTATTGTTTACATGAACTTGCATCCCATTGTTCATTAGATGCAAAACACATGTTGATCTGATTACGCCAATCGTCTAAGGCCTTCTTCCTATCTTGAACATTGTCTAAGTTAAGGTATATACCTACTGGATTTATGGCTTAGCTTGCCATAGTCTTAACAGGAGTGAAACTCTTGTCGCTAGTTGGAAAGTCTTTTATATAATCAGGTTTGGTCTTTACTATGGTGCTTGAGTATATAGGAATATTTATTCCTATTGGTTTACTAAAAAGTCTAGGAGCATCTTCTAGCCTACTACTACTTCCTATCTCTTGTTTACTAGGCTTTACTTGTGTAGCTGGCATTAATCTTTGTTCTCCTTCTTCTATTAGTCTTAGGTTTCTAAGAAGTTCCTTAGTATTCTTAGATTCTTTTAATTTTAATATACGCTCTTGAGCTGTCATATTAATTTTTCTCTTTCTTGAAATCTAACAGAATGACTTTCTTAATGTGATCTTTAAATGTCTGCATGTCCAATTCTGAGGGTTCATGTCCAAAGTTTTGGATCCTAGCTTTTTCTCTAACTAAGTCTTGTTGTTCAAATGATTTTTTAGGTCTTATAACTGGGGCTTGTCTTAGTAAACTAGCACTAGTCTTACTACTACATTCTCCTTCGGAAGGATCATTGATTATGGCTTCTCCCATATTCCTAAATATAATTTCTTCGGTCTGAATGTTCTTATTGACAATTTTAGGAGGTCCAAACTGGATGGTAACATTGCCAGTGACATCGTCTTGATTGATAAACAAAGGTTTATTTTGTATAGTCTTGGTTTCTTGAAATTCTGGCAATTGCCAAAGGGTATTATCTTTTTCTTTCATAGGTCCAGTATTCCTAATACTATAAGTATGATTATAGTCTGAAATGTTGGTTCTAACTAAAATTTCTTTATTAAGTCTACCGCTAGGAATTCCCGATTGCATTCCTTTATAAGGAAATTGGGAGAACTTCACATATCTTTGGAATTCTATATTTATATTAGTGTCTGCGATAATATAATCTTCATAGGCACTAGCATATAAGATTAACTTAAAATGTTTGGCTGTGTCTACGGTTACTGTAAATGCCGGAATGACATTAAAGTATCCTATATTGTCTGACATTTCTAATTGGGTTATCCCAATAAGGCTTTTCTCAAAATCTTTTCATCTTTTATCTACTAAAAAACATAATATGTTGATATTATTCTGAGGTCTATGTAATCCTTGGATTCTTGCTTGAAAGGGTCCAAAGGTTAAGAATTGGAACTCCTTATCAGTTCCTATAGATCTAAGCCATTCTGAGTCAAATACTTGGAGCTCAGTATAAGATTTGTCTAACACATGATTCTTACAATGGTAAGTCATGTAATAATTAGGAGTCTTAGGAGTGGAACCTTCTTTAAACAAGTTTATGTATCTAACGGCTGGAAGTTGTCCATTATGAATGAAATTTTCAGCAATCTTCCAGTCATTTTCACCCCATTCTTTCCATTGGAGAGGATTTGTGAAATTTCTTTCTTTCCACCATGTCCTAACATTGGAGGATGAATCCTTAACTCTTTGGAGCATATGATTACTCTGTCCAATATTTTGGATAGAGCTAACTATCTTACTAGTCTTATCTAATCCGTCATTTATAACTCGTCTACCTATGGTATTCCTTTCTCTAGTTTTTATAGGAGGGGGTTCTCTAAATTTACAGGTGGCAATATGTTTTTGTTCAAGTCTTTTTTCAATTCTTTCTAAGAAGTCTGAATAATCTTTTTGTCTTTATCTTTTTATCTGACCAAGGATTTCTTCTTTAAAATTCTTATTCTCTTTTTCTGTCTTCTCAGAAATTTCTTCACCATGTCTAGCTAGAGAATTAACTAGAGATTTTGCAACATTTGTAATATAGTCTTTTACTTCATTATCTTTTTCTTGTTGTTGCATAAATCTAGCTTCTATAGATTCTACAGTCCTTTCTATTTTATCTAAACGAGTTAGAATAAAAGGAGAGTCTATTTATGCTTGGGAAGGTTTATTATATACGGCCTTAATTCCGCTTATAATTTCTTCATATTTTTATTTTACTTGGGCCATGTTTAGTCTAAGTTCATTAATAATACTATCCATTTTAGATAGGTTATGGCTTTCCACATTATTAAGATAATTTGAAAATTTTTGTTGGAATTTAACAAAGTCTGTGTAGAAGGTGGTTAATCCTTCCGTCTTGGCTTTTAAGTCTAATTGCAAGTCTTTAACAAAGCTACGGTTATAGTCTTGGGTAGCTGCTATGGATGTAGAAATTAAATTTAATCTTTCTAATATAAGTCTAGTTGCTTTAGCAGCGTTGGCAATCTCATTTTCATTTATCTTATAATAAAATCTATCATCATTTATCTTTTCTAAAATTCTTTGATAAAAGTCTGATAGGGTCTGAATGGAGAGGTCTATTGGTACCTCATTCCAGTCTGATCTAACTATCTCCATTAGGAAGATAACTATCTAATCGAGGGATAAGCTTAGTTTGTTCTTTAGTAAGTTTAATTAACTCACACTCTTGATTTTTAATTTCTAAAATGTCTTTGTTAAGGAATCTATATGATTAGTTTTAATATTTATTTCTTGTAAAACATGTACTAAGTCTATTGGGATTTAATTATCTATTTCTAGTACTCTTTTAGAGATATTTTTTTTAATCTCTGTCTCTAAAGTTTGAGTATCTTTTATATATTGTCTTAATATAATGAGTATACACTTATTTTAGTATATTATGCTATTAATAGCACTAGCAGTAACTTGTCTACTATCTGCGTGTTTGGCTAGGATGTGTTCAGTGTGTGAACAACCGTCTATGTGAGAGGTTAAACAACCTACTGGGTCTAAATCAGTTATGGGTATGGGATGGTAGTCTGGGTTGGTTCCAAAAATATCTTGGTAAATGCAAGGGATAAATCCCAAGGACATTAAAGTCTTTTTACTATAAGTCTAAAACGAGCGTCTTATGGCTCTGATACCAGAATTTGGGTTTTGGTCGGAATTTGGTGAGTTTTTAAAATCTTTGAAGTCTTGATACCAATTTGGGTCTAAATTACAAATCTTTTAAATATATAGTCTTAAAATAGGGTTTTAGTATAAGACAAGAGGGGGACCATCTAAAGAAAATAACAAAATGTCTTAGGGACCACGAGGGGACCACATCCTGATAAGGACAAAAGTCCGTTAATCCGTTCTTTAAGGAAGTCCGTTTCAGAGAATCTCTCTCTCTCTCTCTCTCTCTCTATCTATATATATATATATATATATATATATATATATATATGGGTAGCACTTTTGAATTGGTGGGTATCGATACTTAGTCAACTCGTCCATGATAGTCTCGGTTTTGGTCTTTACTTTGAACCATGGCCACATCATTGGGTCTTTGTGTTATATGATATATTTCTTATGCCAGTTTTCTTTTACCTTAGTATCATGGTCCAATCATAATTATTTCATAAATAAAACAAAACGCATAGATAAGTATTTTTGTAATAAAATGTAGGTTTAACAAATTAATATGTTGTGATCAATAAAGTTCTTGCCTAGCCCAAGACTCCATCATGAATTTCTTACTTCGTGGCAGTTCGATTTAGTAGGTGACACATTATTCAGAACAAATGCATGAACTTCATAAAATTGTGAAATCATGTGTTACAGTTTTTCTTACAAGTGATTCTGTTTTTCCAAAAGTTAAGAGTTTATTTAGTTATAGGGTAAGTCTATAGTTAAACATTTGCCAATTTGTGAAAATAGGCAATTAACGCAATTTATATTATGTTTAGCTCACATTTATCTATTGTCATCTAATAGATAAAAGGGCAAATCTAGTGCACAAGGGTCCCGCCACTGCGGGGTATTGCAAGGGTTAGATGTACGCAGTGTTACCCTTGTATACAGAGACGTTGTTTCCATGACTCGAACCTGTGACCTCCAAAATAAATTTAGGTTTGTTGATTTTCTTTAACATACAATATTTTGCTTTGTTATATAATTTATGGTTATTAACTGTTTCGTCTATTATATTTCTGAAGATGTTTGATGGATAGTTTTTTTACCACAGTACTTGCGTATGGTTTATCGTATGACTATACTTGCATACTCTGTCAACTATGTTGTCGAATATAAATTTCCTGAAGAACAATCTATTTATTAGAAGTACAATATCTTTTATGGCATAGAGTATTTTTGTTATACATTTAGTATAATTACACACATTAATTCTAGCAAAGAGGTATATAAAGAAATTTTGTCATAGTCAACTGCCTTCGGAGAGATAGATGGGCAGTTTAGTTGGTTTTAGTATATATTAATCTTTTAGGTCTTAGGTCGGCAGATGATCATAAGACAACTGTATCGCGAGGCCCTAACAACATAAGGACATTGCTACTGGCGTATTATGCCACAGACGTGTATTAATGTTGTTACATTTACTTATCTTTTAGGTCTTAGGTTGATGGTGCTTCAACTTGAGACGTGATTAAAGGTACTAAAAGTGATATTTTTGTTATTTAAGACTCGATTAGAACTGCTACTGGCGTATGATGTGACAGGCGCGTATTAATGTGAAATTGACCCGAAACTTTTATAGGATACACCAAACTTAGACCAATAATTGTCTCGTGAGGGAGTGTTAATATTGATTGTATTAAAGTTTGGTTAATATTGATTGTATTAAAGTTTGAATCATCTTGCTGTCACTTCCCACCTCCCACAGTGTGTCCTGGTACGTGCGTGCAGATTGGAAATATACCCTCGGAGTCGAGTTAGGTGCTATAAGAAGCATACCTAATTTGTTGCAGTGGATTTGAACCTGCTTGGTCAGTGCTGATATAGGATTAATGTATACAATCCCAAGTTATTGGGAAAATACTTTGTTGAGGTGAGTAGAGATCATATGATGGGACATAAACAAAAATAATCGTGAATGGGTTACTTGGGCCAAGCACCAGAGTTTTACCTACTTTTTCATATGTTTCTGTTATGAAAGTGATTATCAACTTTTGATCGTCCCAACACGCTCCAAGAACATAATTTTGATTCCATAAGCTAATATAAAAATCACTATTATGGGATACCATGTTTAATCTATGATTATGATGATATCTAAATGGTTTGAAGAGTGCCTATGTTACAAGATGTGTTGATAGGGAGAGAGTAATGTCTAGTGTGTGGTTCTCTAAGGAGAGTATACATCATCATAGTTCTAACAAAGAGGTATATAATGTTAATCCCCGGGGCACATGCCTCCACCCATCCTATATTTCAAGTTCTTTGTAGATCTCTCCTTAACTAAGGAGACTGTTAAAAATATACCCAAAATTGCGCTCTACCACCACATGCAATGCACTGTCACTCAATAATGATGTACAATCACTTTTAAGCTTAATGTGATGTTGAGAAGTGATTTCCATAGTTCCGTTAGCAACAACATTAATAAGGATCTATCTTGTTATTAATATTATTCCAGCCTTTTATGTGCTAAAAAGAAAACTATTTCCCACTTTGAATAGCTAGTTGATGTCTGTGTAAATCTTGTACCGTTTCTTTCTTGTTAGATGAAGTAATAAAGCCTAATATAATTGATGGTCAGTGTATATGATGTGAATGGATTTGGACCTCATGGGGGTGAACAAGGTGTGTGGTGGCGTGTTTTTTTTGGGGGGTGGGGGTGGGGGTGGGGTGTATCACTTTTTTTGGATTTTATTACCATAGTTAGGACTCTCAAGCAGTATTAATAAAATTTAGACAACTTCAAATTATAATATATGAACAGTATGTGCCAGAGGTACAACTGCAATTATATATATTTTTTCAGAACCACATAAAATTTTGATTAATATGACATAGGTACAACTACAACTACAATTGTGCAAAACTATGCTCCAAGTCCTCTACTTCCACGCGTTGTGGTCCTTCTCATCTTTATAATGAACACTCTCACCTTTCTAATCAATTCTAATTTTATAAAAGGTGACCGTTTTTCTGTCTTTGATTTTCTTATAATCGACCAACTAAAGTATAATATTGAATTTTCTAGATGAAAATCTATTGAGAATCAGATTCTTTTACAAGCTTGGATAAAATTCAGCGAAGAATATTGATTATTGTACATGTTCAAGAAGTCTAAATTTAGAATATTTGTGAAACTTTTGGTTCCCTTAAATGATTAAAAAACATGCTATTTTTTACTTAATCCCTCTATATCTTTTAGGCTTTAAATTGGTTTTGAATATAATATCGTTTGAATCTTATTGCTCATTGGTGCATAGTTCTTTTATTTTAATAATTGAGAATGAGACATAGTTAAATATCTTAGAATTTAGGACTTTACTCTCTATCATCCTATAAATTTTTACGCACATGAATCTTGATATTCTTTGGTGCATCATTTGTTTGATTGATAAGTAGATATAACACAGGAACCCTTTATGTGCAAAATAATATTTCATTACTGTTCAGCAATTTTTTTCTAGTTTATGCATTGATCCTCCTGCCCTTTACTAATTACTAATTGCAGATATGTAAATATATATACATGCTTTTCTAATTACTAATTTGCATATATGTAACTATACATACGTTTGGTTTCAGGAATTGAACATTGTTTGCTGGAGGTTCTGAAGCAGAGAAGGAATTAAATTGTCTATCCAGAGGTTTTGGTTACATTCACTCTTCTATTAGGGCTTGTTTCTTTTGTGACCATGTCTGTAACAACTGGTGTTAGCGATACTATAATCGCCATTAGAGATAAACTTAGAGGTAAAATTGGGCGAACAAAGGTTAAAAGGTATTGGCCTGGCAAAGCTCCCGAATGGGCAGATCATATTTGCGATAAGATGGGCAAGACCATATGGCCCATGTTGCTCAAAATTAAACTATTACCTCATATGATTATCGTAAATATGAATTTCATGCGTGAATTTCAAATAAATACTGCACAATAAAAATAAACAATATTACCTCAATTGTTTATAAATTCGTCGTAGACGATTCTTGGGCTGAGTCGCGGACTAGGTCGCTCTCTTTAAGACGTTTCGCGGCGCTACCCTCTTTGTGCAGGTAGTCTACAGTCACGTCGTCCCCAGGATAAAACAAGCCCAGAATCACCTCTGTTTCATATAACCATGCACCGTAGTTATATGTCTTCTAACACCCATTCCAAATTAATTGCTCAATATCCGAAATTTTAGTTTGGGGGAAACAAACTGTTCTAAAAAAAATTTAGGGGAATAAATATTTTCGTGAAGAAAATATTTTCAGTCTTAGAGGGAGAGAAGGAGTGATTTTTCTTCTCTTTAATTTTATCTTTCAAAAATTCTGCAATCCCTCCTCATTTGATTCCATTTTTTCTTTTCTTTTCAAAGAACCAAACTCAAATTCTAAAACTCTCTCAAGCTCGTTTCTTTTAACCGGATGGAGAGAATTCTTTATAGAAGGTTGAAAGAGGTTAGAGAATAGTGGGGTTAGTGGGTGATTTTTTCTTTAGCCGAAATTTAAGAAAAAGTGGGTTAGTGAGTCTCCCACTTGTGTATTTAAAATACATTTATACAACAATCTCCCACTTGGATTTTAAAAACACAATCATCGGTAACAATCCCCCTCTTGAAAATTTTGTAAAATTATTGAGCAATAATTATTAATAGAATTGTGCATAAGCAAAGGTGTATTTTGACTTGAACCTTTGCGTAGTAAAGATGATTCAGATTATACTAGAGTAACTCATAATTTTTAACTCTATCTCTGACAACATCTCACACACAACCCTACTTGGGTGTAGTCCTCAAGCCAGCACGTTACGACCATGTGCTTCTATCCCAGTATGTGAACGCTCTAGGGAATTTGCCCAAAATTACCATAGGAAGCGGCCATACTTCCACATCCACATAGGTGAGTTTATCAAGGATACTCCTATAGCTAGGTACCCCACTCAAAATAGCGTTGTAGATCTTCATTAAGAGTTATAATTAACTCAACCATAACATGCTTCAGGATATCATGCTCCATAGAGATGGACTCAGAGTAAAATCCCGTAAACAATAATTAGCATGATTCAACCCATATCACTTGTGACTTGTTATTACCCTTTGAACCTATTTCTTGGGATCTCCAGTCTATAGGTTGGGTTACCACCACAAATGATTCAATATCAACGGATTTTAGTCCGATCGCTTTCTAGGTGTTAAAACACCTTCTCCTGCACTAGTCCTTTCGTCAAAGGATAAGTCAGGTTCTATTCATCAGTCCGATCATAATCCACACTCACAAGTCATTAGTTTTTAAATTCTCAAACTATGTTGTGCTTACGACATATTTATCGTTCTTTTTGTTATGATAACCGTTCTAAAATTTTACAATAGCCACGGTTCTATTATTGTGGATAAAGTTACTGGTGTCAATCTCTACTGTTAACGCAAAAATTCTCCATCTACGAGGACCAATCAGAAAAGGACACCTGTCATCCTACGTGGCAATATTCGACATCCAAGAGAGTTGGTCGGCATCCGAGGAGAGTTCGTCGGCACCCGAGGAGTGTTAGTCGGCACCCGAGGAGAGTTGGTCAGTACCCGAGGAGAATTAGTCGGCACCCGAGGAGAGTTGGTCGGCCCCCGAGGAGAGTTAGTCGGCACCCGAGGAGAGTTGGTCGGCATACCAACTAGGAAGATCAAGGGATAACTATGCATTTAATGTGCATTAATGAAGATGACAGCGCATTTAATGAGCCTTAATGTACATTTATACTGTATTAATAGATGACAACACATAGCATACCAAGCAATTCAACAATTAGATTCGTTGAATGTAGACATAATGTATAAATGTCTACATACAATGAATCTATTTATCTCCCATCACTATAAATACATGTATTCCCTTAGCAAAAAGAAGAGAGAGATCCAAGAGAACCTAGAAACCCCATACACAAGATACACATCCTTTCTCTCTCTACACCCTATGGTGCTATTGTAAACCCCTGGGAATAAAATAACAGTGGACGTAGGGTTTATTCATAGCCGAACCACTTTAAAAATCTTTGTCTCTTATGTGCTTGATTGGATTGCTTTCATCTATTTATCTGTGATCATAAAAATGGGATTCAATCCAGTTTTTTGCATCAACAGATTGGCGCCGTCTGTGGAAACGTGTTACAAGCACTGTTCTCCATCAAAAGGTAAGTTTTTATTTTCTATATGTATAATAAATTATATATTATACATACATCTGTTGATTCAATCATGATTTTTATGTTTATATACATAAATTAATTGTCCAATTTTTATCTGCAAAATGTTGCATATCATGATTTTTAAATCATAACTGTTAGATTAATTCTTATTTAGATATCTGAAAAATAGTGGATTTCATACATCATAACTTTTTGCTTGATTCTCAAGTTTCAATTTTATATCATAAAATAAATATTTTAAATGATTAAATATACCAATATATACGATGATGATAAGATTTGATAATTTTCTTTGTTGATTTTGAAATAATTTGTGAAAGATCTTTGATGATTATTCAAATTCCCATTATATTTTTGTTCAAATCATGATTCTCATATGTTTATATCCATAAAATTAGAGATCAAATCAATTATATATTGTGCATACATCTTTTAATTCAATCATGATTTTATATTCACAAATTGTTGAATCTAATTTTACAAATTTGCATAAATGTACATTTCATAATCACAAAGTTTGAGAAATTTGTGTACATATTATATTATTTCTTCTTTAAGGAGATAAAATAATTTCTCTATATTCATAAATCTCTTTTATATGAGTATATACAAATTTGATTCATTTGGAAATCTTTTAATTTAGTCATAATTTTTATATGCACTAACTGTGTGATCGATTTCAATTTGGGGATCTGGTGAATTTTAGACTCATAAATATTATACAAATCCTTGCATCTATGGATCCACTTGAAGATTTTCTGAACAAATATGTTAGGATATGGATAAGCATTAAGAACGATTATGTATTTTCCATTCCGATATTAACATGAATTGAATCAGACCCATTTTCTCTCTCTTCAAGAAAACTATGTTCTCTGCACAAATAATCATATTATGTAATTGTGTTGATACGATCAATTTTGTCAATATATGAATAATCAATTATATGTTGTACATACATACATACATCTTTTGATTCGGGCATGCTTTTTATGATTATAAACATAAATTAGTTGTCCAATTTTTCATTTATCAAATCTGCAAAATATTGCAAATCAGGATTTTATTAAATTAGTGGATCGGTTTTTATTTCAAATATGAATAAACGAAAATTTCATAATCACAAATCCGTTAAATATTTTTATGGAGACACGTTTATGTACATCATATTTTTATGAGAACACGAGATATTTTGATTGTTATCTCTCATATTATTATCTGGAAATTTAAATTGTCCAATATTGAAGCCAATGCATACTATGTATTAGTCGGCTGAATAATTATTCTAATCGTAATTTTTATATGATTCAGCCTCAACAGGTGCTCAGGAAAAATTATCTGCCCAGTACAATTCTTGAATGCTCATCAACAGCACATAAAGACCTTAAAAGGTCAATACCGAACAAAAACAACGTAGCTAGACTGCACACAACACAGCAGCAAGACTGCAAACAACAATTCAATTGGCACCATCAGATTCATTTCATACATGCCCCAATCCTGGGCATAGAGCTTTATACTTTACTTAATCGAGTTAAGAGTAGGATTGAAGAAGTTCGAGGCAGTGCCATCTATAGTACATCACTCCCTAAAATTTCCAACAAATTTTAGAGTATGAGTTGTGAAAGGTGATCAAAAAGTAGCTCGGGAATGTTATTATTCATCTGCCGAGCAAGAGGAGCTGGAGGAGTCAAGGAAAAAGACTACTACTTATCAAGTGGATAAAGGTGCAAAAATTGAAACATTGGATCCTAGAGATGAGTCGCAACTCGTGAAGGGTCAAGTGGTGGAAGCTACTGAAAATATCATTCTGGACGACGAGCACCCTGAACGAACTACTCAAATATGTTCGTCGTTGGAAGCCTCATTAAAACAAGAATTGATAACTTTCTTTAGAAGCAGAAGACAAACTTTTGCATGGAGTCATGAAGATATGCCAAGGATAGACCCAAACTTCTTATGTCACGAACTCAATGTGAATAAGAAGATCAATCCTGTGAAGCAGAGAAGAAGAGTATTCAGTCCCGAGAAGAATCAAGCTATATAGGAGGAAGTCGAGAAGCTCCAGAAAGCTTGTTTCATTGAAGATGTTAAATATCCAGACTGGTTAGCAAATGTGGTGATGGTAAAAAATGTAACAACCCGCCTAATAAGATACCGGGCGATCACTCCAATATTAAATTAAAACAGGAGTCACAAATGGATCATCCTTAACATCACTGTCGAAAATCCATTTAATTACTAATATCCTATTAGGTGGCCGTTAAAAACTTTTATCTAACTACTCTTTTTAACGAATAAATTACAACATCCACAATTAAATGCGTAAAGAACTGAAATGAAAATGAAAGGAACTAAAATAACCGAACACTCGGTCCAAATATACAACCATATCGAATGCTGTACTGAAAGAATAACTAAATGCAATTGGACCATTGGCCCGAATATTTATACAGTACCTCCTATCTAGAGTACAACGATGGAAGCGGCTATCAAAAACCTGCACGCATCCACAGCTGCTGCAGCTGACGACAGACTCGAAGGAATTGTCATCCAGGCGTCCCTGTGTCTGGACACCTATATATATATAATATAGCAAGAAAGGAGAAGTAGATAAACGGGTCAGAGCCCCGAATGTTGAAAATATTTTGCAAGTGCATAAATGCCTTATTATTTTGAAAAAGGTTTATCTCATATTTAAGTTTGGTATCGCACTCCCATGAGATACCCCTCACCTCTCCGCTAATAGTGCACTCCTAACGCATCTATCTAGAACATTCTAGTCAAGCTACCCTGCTAAACTAGTCTATCACCCAACCACTATCTAACCTAGATAGTCAAACAAATGTACTAAGGGCCAAACTTCACTTTAATCTCGACGCTATGCCATGTTCGTGCGTGGGGTGTCTCGCGAAGCGAAATCCAAACAAGGAACCCCCCCGATACACTACTATGCAACAAGGTCGATCTTTGAGATCCGCCAGTCCCTCAGTACAGAAAGATATATAATATATATATCGTAACATTTAATAATATAAGAGCACTAAGGATTAAACTTCTCCCCAGTCTCAACACAGTGCCATATTCGTGCGTGGGGTGTCTCACAAAGCGAAATCCAAACAAGGAACCCCCCCGATACACTACTATGCGGCACGGTCGATCGTCGGGATTCATTAGACCCTCGGCACCCAATTTATACATATACATACATCTACAATATACTTCCGGATAATATAAATATCTCCCGGACTGAGGATTACTTGATACATAAAGTATTCATAAATACTTATCCTTTTCATTTCAAAAACTTCCATTTCCCTTCTCATATCCAGGAAATGTATTTAAAAGCCAATTCATTATCATGAATTGCTTTAATAAATCATATACCTTTTAAAAGCCAGTTTTATTAACATAAAAAGCTTTTCCATATCAAAATATCCCATTCCCTTTTTTATACTCAGGAAATGTATTCAAAGACATCTTTATTATCATAAAAATGCTTTGATCATAACATATGCTTCCACATCCCTTCTTCCATCCGGGAAGTGTTACCGAAGCCACTTTATATAACCCATTTCCCTTCCTATATCCAGGAAATGTAATTAAAGCAAATCCATTATTATGAACTGCTTTAATAAACGCGTTCTAAGACCGCCCGTCCGGATTTCTCCATTGTGCGCGCCCCTAAATGGCTATCATCTTCCAGGGCCTCCAAGACAACCTGGGATCCTATATCGAAAGACGTCGGGAAGCGACCATGTGCCTGCGGGATAGTCAAGACCACACCCGGAATCTCCTAACCAGCGCAGAAAATATAACAACAAACGCTCACATGGCCTATAGGACTATATCCACCCTGCATCATTAGCCAGGGGGCTTCACCATACGAACGCAACTTCCCAAATGATAGCGATTTAGAGAGGTGTGTAATCCATATTTTATTAATTATGAAAAACATTTATTTTTCCATTTTGAAAATATTCATCTATGTATTTTCAAAATCATTCCCATCATCATATATATACCCAGAACACACAGTATATACATATCCTATATATTCTTCCTAGAATATATATATAAACGGCCTTAGTGGCCTATAGCATCTAACGATGATAATAATCCCAAAGATTCCCTCCGAGAATCATAATCATGCATTGATAGTTGCATGATTCTAAATCCAAAGTATTTCTTACTTTAATAATCACTATATACCTCGATCCTATTCTAAGGATTTATTGGATATCTCCAATGATACTATTCTTCTCTAAGTGAAGTATATATTATATATATATATACCCCCAAACTATTCCAAATTGGTAATTCAACTCCCCATACTCTTAAAGGGAGAAAACTAGAAATTCTGACCTAAGCGAATCGATTCGCCCCTTTAGCGAATCGATTCGGGTGGGCGAATCGATTCGGTTCCCAATCCGAATCGATTCGGAAAGTATTCTGCAAACAGGTCTGTAAATGGCGAATCGATTCGGTCTGTACCCGAATCGATTCGGCCCATTGCAGAAACCCAATTCCTCTTAGGCGAATCGATTCGGCCTGTACCCGAATCGATTCGGCCTGTTCGAGGGTCACAGTTTGGGGGATTTCTCAAACTCCAAAATACCCAAAAATCAATCCAAATTCATTTCCGGGGTTTCTAAACTACCCCAAAAATTATCCCGAACATCTACGACATTAATTCTAGCCGTAATTTTTCCAATTCCCGATTTGATTTCCGAGTTGGTACTTTCAACCCGGAGCTGTCATCTTGTAAAAATCATATCAAATCGTAGAAAATTCAGAAAAATACGCGGCCGGCGCCCACGCGACCGTATCGAAAAGATCTACAACTTTGGTGTTTTGGCCGAAAGCTAAATCATTTCTTTTCCTGGCCAAAAATGCCCCCAAAGGTGACGGGTTACTATTCATCGTCACCTCCGAGGAGATTTCCGCCATTAAAGCTTCTCCCAAGCTTTTGTCGCCTCACCCAACGTCCTACAACCTCAACCAACTACAACTACACATATATTAAGGGTTCTAAACATCCTAGAACCACAAACCACCAATTTATTTGGATTAAAACCTAAGTTCCACAAATTGAAATATTATTTGGGGTTTAATTGTTTTAACTCCCAAAAACCCGTTTTATCCACGATAACCCACCCCAAAACCATTAGGGTTTGTTTATACCAAACTACGGTATGAGATATTTATGCAAAAAGATAAATAAAGCAAGTAAACACTTGCCTCGTGGATAAAATCCGACGACCTCGAGTCGAATCCGACGGAGTTTGGCCCGAACCTCCATTTCTCCCCTCTTTTCTCCTTCCTCTCTCTCTTCTCTCTCTTTTCTTTCTTTCTTTCTTCTTTTCTTTCCCTCTCTCCCTCTTTATATAAGAGAAAAGGGTTTTAAACCCTTAAAACCCAAAAACGACTCGTTTACCCAATTACGAGTTACTTTTACCTCTAAAATTACCCGAAACTCATTTTCGTCCATCGGACACTCTTTTCCGACTATCTCGGACATTCTGAGAATTATGGCGCAGTCGAAATTCCCATCCGAGGTACTTGACCGCAAATCACTATTCCAACCCAAAATAAATAAATGCGGGTTTTCTACTCAAAATCTTACCTCTTTTGTCGCAATACTCCACGGCGACATATAATTAAATTATTTCGACCTATATAGTCCCAAAATAATTTATAACATCCTTCGAAAATTATTAAATCCTCGAAAATCCCAAAAATCACTATTTCGAGAAATTCTCCAAATTGCCAATTTATTCAATTAGGGAATTTAATTGTCTCCAAAAAGAACGGGTTGTTACAAAAAAGAAGAATAACAAGTGGAGGATGTGTGTAGACTTCACCGACCTCAATAAAGCATGCCCAAAGGATCACTTTTCGCTGCCCCGAATTGATCAACTAGTCGATGCTACCTCGGGACACGAGCTGCTGAGCTTCATGGATGCTTATTCCGGTTACAACCAGATTAAAATGAAACCTGAAGACAGGGAGAGTACTTCTTTCATTACCCCTAGGGGAACTTATTATTATAATGTTATGCCTTTTAGTTTGAAAAATGCAGGTGCGACATATCAGCGGCTGATGAACAAGGTCTTTGCTGAACAAATCAGTTGCAATATTTAAGTCTATGTTGACGATATGCTGACAAAGAGCAAGAAAGCTGCCGACCATCTAGTTGACTTAGGCCAGACCTTTGATCAACTGGATAAATATCAAATGAAGATGAACCCGACGAAGTGCATATTTGGAGTTCGAGAAGGCATGTTTCTCGGGTACATTGTCAATCAACGAGGCATTGAAGCGAATCCTGAAAAGATCAAAGCCCTATTAGGGCTGCGATCTCCAACGACGAAGAAAGAAGTACAGAGTCTCACAGGCCGAGTAGCAGCACTCAACAGATTTGTATCGCGAGCAACTGATAGATGTCTCCCATTCTTCACAATGCTCCGAAAGACTTTTGAGTGGAATGATGAATGTGAGAAAGCCTTTCAAGACTTGAAGAAATACCTGGGAGCATCCACTGTTGTCCAGGCCGGTGATGGAAAAAATTGTACTTGTATCTAGCAGTATCGGAGAATGCAGTTAGCTCGGCGTTGATCAGAGTGGAGAATGGAGTGCAAAAACCAATTTATTACACGAGTAAGGCCTTCCAAGGAGCAAAAATCAGATATCTGAGGCTGGAAAAATTGGCACTGGCGTTGATTGAGGCAAGTAGGAGAATGAGGCCATACTTCCAGGCTCATACCATGGTAGTATATACTGATATGCCGTTGAGGCAAGCCTTTCATAAACCAGAAAAATCAGGGAGATTGATGTATTGGGCAATAGAGCTCGGTGAATATGATATAGTTTATGAACCCAGATCATCGCTAAAAGGGCAGGCTGTAGCAGATTTTATAGCAGAGTTCACCTATCCTGATACCCCCGAGGAGCAAAAGTTGCTCGCTGATCAACCTGTGGATGTTACAGAATCAATAGACACAAGCTCAGACCAACTCCGGTTAGTAAAAGGGCGAGCGAATGTTACAGGATCATCAATTTCGAGCTCAGACCAACTCCGGTTGGTAAAATGGCAAGAAAAGATGATCGACGAGGAGCAAGAAATATCAGGGGAGGATGAAAGGAAGCAACAAATATTTCACTGAGGAACTCTGTCAGATCAGAAATTTGAAGACGAGTTACTTATATGGAGGCTATATGTAGATGGCTCATCTTGCACAATAGGCTGTGGGGAAGGGATCGTTATGAACAGCCCGGACGAGGTTGACATAGAATACGCCCTACGATTCCAATTCAAAGCTTCCAATAATGAGGTTGAGTATGAGGCCATGATTGCAGGTCTTAATTTGGCAAAAATTATGGAGGCGCAGCAGGTTATTGTCTTCAGTGATTCTCAATTGATCGTAAGTCAAATGTTGGGAATATATGCAGCAAAAGGAGAATCAATGATTAGGTATCATGCAAAGGTGATGGAGTTGGTATCAGAATTTGTTGCTATTCAGCTGGTCAGAATACCAAGAATGGAGAATGCGAGAGTAGACGCCTTAGCTCGATTAGCATCAGCTACTCGTACCGAGCTACGAAGAACAATCCCAATTGAAGTTTTAGTTGGTCGGAGTATAGATGAAGATCTGACGATGAATTTTATTACCCTTGATTTAGGACCATCTTGGATGGATCCCATCAGGGCATATATTGAGGAGGGAGAATTACCAATTGACAAGCTCGCAGCCAAGAAATTGAAGTTTAAAGCTGCTCGGTATGTATTAATTAATAGTATTCTATATAGACGAGGAATTATGGCAGGTTTGCAAAGATGTGTGCATCCCACCGAGGTGAAAGATTTGATTGAAGAGGTCCATGAAGGGTCTTGTGGAGCCCATGTAGCAGGTCAGACGCTTTTGCAAAGGATGATGACGCAGGGATACTACTGGCCAACGATGAGAGCTGATTGTATAGCCTATGCTAAGAAATGTGACAAGTGCCAGCGCTTTTCCTCCATCCGAAGAACTCCACAAGCATTGCCAACAACCAGGGGAAGGTTCAAATACCTCGTCGTCGCAGTGGATTATTTTACTAAGTGGGTAGAAGCGGAGCCTCTCATTGATATGACGTACGACAAGGTGTACCAATTTATCTGGAAGAATATCATCTGTCGATATGGTCTTCCTCATGCCTTCATCACAGACCATGGAACACAATTTGACAACGAGGAGTTCGCTGCCTATTGCCATCAGTCCAATATCTTAAAGATCCACTCGGCACCAGGACATCCTCAAAGCAACGGACAGACTAAAGTGACGAACAGAACACTGCTAAATGGATTGAAGAAAAGAGTGCCGCAAAAGCAAACTGGATCAACGAGTTACAGTCAGTACTGTGGGCTTATCGTATTACTCCCCGAGCAGCAACTAGAGAATCACCATATATGCTGGCGTTTGGAAGTGAAGCTGTTATACCTGCTCCTTTTATTGAAAAATTTTCGGGGAATACTAAAACTCGGCAAAGCTTAGACTACTCAGCAAAAATATTCCTAAAAATGCCAACCTCGGTTGGTTAAGAAACAAATATTCCTAAAAATGCCAACCTCGGTTGGTTAGGAAACAAAATATTCCTAAACATGCCAACCTGTTTGGCTAGGAAACAAAATATTCCTAAAAAGGCCAACCTCGGTTGGTTAGGAAATAAAATATTCCTAAAAATGCCAACCTGTTTGGCTAGGAAACAAAATATTCCTAAAAATGCCAACCTCGATTGGTTAGGAAACAAAATATTCCTAAAAATGCCAACCTGTTTGGCTAGAAAACAAAATATTCCTAAAAATTCCAACCTGTTTGGCTAGGAAACAAAATATTCCTAAAAATGCCAACCTGTTTGGTTAGGAAACAAAATATTCCTAAAAATGACAACATGTTTGGTTAGGAAACAAAATATTCCAAAAAATGCCAACTTATGTTAGTTAGGAAGTACATATATTCTCGAAAATTCCAACTTATGTTGGTCGGGAGGTAAATATATTCTCGGAAATTCCAACTTATGTTGGTCGAGAGGTAAGATTATTCCAGAAAGCGCAAAAGTTGCTCGTAGAGGAAAAATCCACTAACTATGGTTGGTCGGGGATAAAAACCCACTAACTGTAGTTGGTCGAAAAGGAAAATTTACCTACCTTGGTTGGTCGGAAACATTTTATGAAAACGAGAAAGTGATCGAGCAACATTTTTTATACTCTTAACTTTTTTACTAAGTTGGTCGACAAACAAAATATCATTTTTTATCAAATGGTTACCACAAATTCAAACTAGTCGACAATAAGTTGATCGACAAACAACACAATATTGTTATCTTTTTAACAAATACATATGCACAGATGTAAAGTATTTTACAAGACAATAGCAATTAAGATTGCGAACAAAAATGAAAGTCTTTCATTAAAATCAAAAACAAAATACATCAGGAATGAAATACAAATTTATTACATCAATATTCCCATTCTATTAGTTTCTTCCCCTCTGCTTTTGAAACAGGTTCCTCGCCAGCAGGTGGATCATTTAAAGCAAGAGGAGAATTTATGAAGTTAAGATCTTTGAGCATCCTGATATTCATCACGGATGGTCGATCTAGGAGGTGCTCGATAAAGTATTTGTTCATTTGGGGGCTTCTATTACAGATATATTTGTTCATTTGATGGCACATTCTTATAACATCATGCAGTTGAGCACCAAATTCAACTTCACAAACTCATACGGAGGCGTATTCAGAAGTTCAGGAGGTATATTTAGAAGTTCAGGAGGCATATTCAGGAGTTATTATGCACATACTATTGAAATTCAGAAGTCAAATTTAGCATCTACAGCACTGAGATCTTTACTACTACTATCCCGATCAATATTGAAGAAGAAGTTGTATGAAAATGTTTTGAAGTCCACCACTAGCTTGGTACTAATCAGATTGAAGAGTTGGGTTCAAAAGCTAGTATGTTACTCGACAAAGTATTCATAGGATCATAAATCAGAAGAATCAAACACGTGAAGTTAGCACTCAGTGGCTCAGCACAGGAGGCAGTTGGTCGGCTAGCGAACCAATCAACATACTTGAAGATTATGACAAACTACAAGCTGCATACTATGGCATGGATACATCCAAATTCCCAGGGGTGATACATAGCACACGAAGTTCCTCAAAAGAAAGATTATCAACCGTCGATCAGCCTGCATCATATGTCGTCTAGGAGATAATGCACTTTATGTTGAACAAATCAAGAAGGTAGATCAAGAATTTCATGAGCACCGAGCAACACTGCAGAATAAATACTCCATCCTTTCAAGTAAACCATCAAGCATGGAGCATTGGGGGCTTCTGTTAACGCAAAAATTCTCCATCTACGAGGACCAATCAGAAAAGGACACATGTCATCCTACGTGGCAATATTCGACATCCAGGAGAGTTGGTCGGCATCCGAGGAGAGTTGCTCGGCACCCGAGGAGTGTTAGTCGGCACCCGAGGAGAGTTGGTCAGTACCCGAGGAGAATTAGTCGGCACCCGAGGAGAGTTGGTCGGCCCCCGAGGAGAGTTAGTCGGCACCCGAGGAGAGTTGGTCGGCATACCAAGCAGGAAGATCAAGGGATAACTATGCATTTAATGTGCATTAATTAAGATGATAGCGCATTTAATGAGCCTTAATGTACATTTATACTGTATTAATAGATGACAACACATAGCATACCAAGCAATTCAACAATTAGATTCGTTGAATGTAGACATAATGTATAAATATCTACATACAATGAATCTCTTTATCTCCCATCACTATAAATACATGTATTCCCTTAGCAAAAAGAAGAGAGAGATCCAAGAGAACCTAGAAACCCCATACACAAGATACACATCCTTTCTCTCTCTACACCATATGGTGCTATTGTAAACCCCTGGGAATAAAATAACAGTGGACGTAGGCTTTATTCATAGCCGAACCACTTTAAAAATCTTTGTCTCTTATGTGCTTGATTGGATTGCTTTCATCTATTTATCTGTGATCATAAAAATGGGATTCGGTCCAGTTTTTTGCATCAACATCTACCATAAATGGTATCTTATAATAGGTCTTTCAACCTTTCATTTCCTCACTAGCCATAGCTAATGGTATCACCATATACTCCACTATTAATTATGTCAATAATTAATTTTTCTTGGAGTTCCAGAAAATAGCATCATAATATGTGTTAGACATATATCCATTATTGATTCAGAATCAATTCTAGGTTCATGATTTTTATCAAAACACATAACCTTTCTCAATAGCATAAGAATGCACTTTTTAATTATAAACCTTCATAGTACTCCCACAAAAAATTATTCCAAGTCAACTGTATTTAGTAGCTCAATTGAGACTACTTAAGATGTTCGCATATTCATCTTTTCTTATCACTATATATAGTGTTCTTATACTTGGATCATGTGGAGTACAAGATGGTTCATAATAAGCATATATCTAATAAATAGATATTCTTGTATTTCAATGTACTCGATCAATTAATTGATCCATATAGTCTTGTAATATTTACAAGTAATATTATTGTTTCATTGAAACTCTTTATGCTAAAACTTTGATTTAGCATGAATTTAGTTTTCTAGGCAACAAAATATTATAACCAAATATTAGCTAATCATTCTTGCATAATAAATAAGAGCGCATTCATTATTTCAACATGCTTACTGATAAACATAATTCATATTATTCTCATTTGATGATTTATCAAAATATCATGCCATTTATTGGTGCCTTCCACATTAATTTTCCAACTTCAAGTTGGTCCATGTAAGTTGCCTTACATAGGTCACCATCCGAAAAACAATATTATATATATTTAGTTTTTAACTCAACATCATATATAATATCAATGGCATTCAATTAAATGAAGTTTCTTCATTTTCATGAGAATAATTTAACGTGCAACATGTATAACTAAGTTATATTGATGAATTTCGGCTATTAAACAAAGCTTATATTCATAAATGATAATGGTCTCAATATTCCTTCAAATGGTGTGTATACACCTTATTATCTTAAAGTTATAAGATAAGTCAATTATAAACTAATTTCTAGTTCATTCCAAAGAATTCAATCAATCATTTATGACATGACTTCTCTAAGGATTTTTCGAATCCTTTTCAATAGCATAAGCAAGCTTTTATTTTTAACTTAATACTAAAAAAATAAGATTTCTCTTGAACACCAAAGTTCCAGATTCTATTAAATGTTCTTTAATCATAATTGAGAGGTACTCGATCGAGTGCCCCCACTATTCTCTAGGTATAGCGTAGAGTAGCTACATGTAATGTGCCCCCATTATATCTTCAATTCATAAAATGGAATCTAAACTTATAGAGTTTCAACATTAAATAAGAATTATTCTTATTTCTTAAATAAATACATACTTAATGTTTTCAGGTATAGTTGAATAAAAAAAATACATGTTCCTTCCATTCTAGTCATAATTTCGGATTTTCAAGGGTCTAAAAGTCACATATAGATTATACAATCTATTTCATAAAAATTTATAATATACAATTTTTCACAATGTATAAAATAATACTGCGTATTAGAGTTTAAACCTCTATTCCAAATCAAAGCATACGGTCAAAATAATTTTATCCAACTAAATTATTTTTACATGCGTATGAAGCACACCAAATTGATTCCAACATTGCACAATACAATTTTATTCTATACATTTTCCAACTCATATAAATGAATAAATACAAAGAATTATTCATATAAAATTCTAGCGGTTGCGCTTCAAACTCAAATATTGTACAAGTCCTTATACAATTTCTTTAAAATTCATCTTCCATAAATTTGAGTCCAAATTTTTCTAAGTACTTCATAAATCCTTGAAAAAGAAATTTATAAAGGCTTCACAATATTTTGAATCCGTTGGGAACACGACGTGATACATTTTTCTAAGAAAATGTTGTCCAAAATCTTTGTTCAAACCGAAAAACTTCAAGTTTGAAATTTCATCACGACCAAACCGCTTATTGAAAATTTATAAAAAAATTTAGAATTCATCATTTATGAGTCTAGTCTTATTTAAAATTGGAATCACTCAAAAATATTAAGTACAAGTGATGATAAACTTATTTTACTACAAGCTGTCTAAAAAATTCAACATTGCACATCCAATTTGAAAAATCATCATAAAACATATACAACTCTTTTTTCAGAAATTTTAAAGCCCAAAATTTATAATCTCAACATACTATATGCATGCCAAAATTCACAAAATTTCAGTCTATATATCATCAAATAACCGAGATGATATTCCAACAAAATTCATAACAAAAATTTTAGATTTTTTTTTCATCATCGATCACTTTAGCGTGGTTGAAAAATATCAACTACACTTTCACATAAACACTTCAAAAAATATTTGAATAATTTTATTTATTTATTTATTTTATAGTAAACATAGCGCAAGGCGCAAATATTTATAACTTACCCTTCGAATCCATATAACAAATTTTCATTTGTTTCCGAATATCAATTTTTTAATTTGATTCCATATAACAAAATTTTTAATTTGTTTTCTTAACCACAAGTGGCTCAAAATGAATTGTCCAAAAACAGTATACAATTCCATTTCCAACAATAACATCTTATGTGAAATAATATTTCACATTCATAACTAAAAAATAGGATTGACCTATTTAAAAGTTTTCCATGAAGGGGTTCATTTTTGTTCAAATAATTTCTCACGAAATTATTGATCGATTCCAAATTCACCAAAAATACTAAAATTTATGTATCTACTTCACAAAATATAATATTATGGAAGTTCGGGAGCTAAACGGTCATTTCTAGAGGTACAAGGTCAAAATTATAATTTCTAAACATATAATCTTAGTTGGCCTTTTTTCATTTCGACATCATAAAAATGATCATATATGTCCATAAAATTTATTTTTCGGTCTCCATGGTAGACATAAAACATCTTAAAATTATTGGTACACTTTATCTATTGTGATTAAAAAATCACACCAAAGAGTTTTATGGAGAACTCGAAAAATAAAATCATAAATTAATTTTAAGTCTACTGCTCAAAATTAAATTATTACCTCATATGATTATCGCAAATACGAACCTCATGCGTGAATTCCAAATAAATATTGCACGATAAAAATAAATAATATTACCTCAATTGTTTATAAATTCGTCGTAGACGATTCTTGGGTTGAGTTGCGGACTAGGTCTCTCTCTTTAAGACGTTTCGCGGCTCTACCCTCTTTGTGCAGGTAATCTACAGTCACGTCGTCCTCAGGATAAAACAAGCCCCGAATCACCTCTGTTTCATATAACCATGCACCGTAGTTATATGTCTTCTAACACCCATTTCAAATTAATTGCTCAATATCCGAAATTTCAGTCTGGGGGAACAAACTGTTCTAAAAAAAATTTAGGGGAATAAATATTTTCGTGAAGAAAATATTTTCAATCTTAGAGGGAGAGAAGGAGTGATTTTTCTTTTCTTTAATTTTATCTTTCAAAAATTCTGCAGTCCCTCCTCATTTGATTCCATTTTTTCTTTTCTTTTCAAAGAACCAAACTCAAATTCTAAAACTCTCTCAAGCTCGTTTCTTTTAACCGGATGGAGAGAATTCTTTATAGAAGGTTGAAAGAGGTTAGAGAATAGTGGGATTAGTGAGTGATTTTTTCTTTAGTCGAAATTTAAGAAAAAGTGAGTTAGTGAGTCTCCCACTTGTGTATTTAAAATACATTTATACAACAATAAGTCATGCAAGTCAAGCACTTTGGTTGGGGTGGAAGGACTAAATGGACCCACCTTGTCAATGAAGACACTACTGATTGGAACAATCCGTAAGTGCCATCTTCTTCTTAGTTTGTCAATTTATTTCTTGCCCTTTTTCCCCTTTAAGTGAATCTGTACTTTTTTTATGTAGGTTCTGTTACAATGACCTGTTCAAGTGCTATTTTAGAACAAACTATGATTCATTTAGATTTTGGTTGCACTATGACAGTCATCTTTTCGTAGCTTCCTTGTTTTTACTTATGATAGTACAATTTTTGTCCAAGTTATACTAGCTATTGACAGTCATCGTTTCGTAGCTTCCTTGTTTTTACTTATGATAGTTTTACTTTTTGTCCAAGTTCTACTAGCTATTAACAGCCATTTTTTTGTAGCTTCCTTGTTTTTACTTGTGTGATAGTATAAGTTTTTGTCTACTAGCAATACAATATCAGCAATTGATATCAAGCTATCTAGACCGACTGGGGTTAGTTTAGTTAACATTCATGTAAGTAATATAATTCCGAAAAGTATTCTGGATCTATGACCTTTTTTTCCTTTTAATAAGTCAGGGTATTTAGATCTTCAACTAAACTAATCCTCAAAGACATAACCAATGTAGGTGGAGGGTTTATGCATCCATCATCCATGGGCATTCAATTGATTTTTCATATCATGGGTAGCATGTTGGAGAAAGATCTCATACCTAAGAAAAGGTCATACCCAGTGCACAAGGCTCTTGCTTCACTACAGGATGGTAGATATCGTTTGGCCTTACCCCATATTGTTTTATAATATGAAGAGGCCGTTCTCAAGTCTCGAAATTCAACATTTATCACAAGGTATTTTTCACATATATGGATACTAAACATGAGCAAAAATAGAACCAAAAAAATGTGTTTGAATCCCTTAGACTAAAAAATGAAAGAAAGAATACAATAAGCAAAATGTTTTTACATTTACATATTATGTAAGTACTTTTTTGTAAAGTACTAAGGACAGACATGACACGATCGATACAGAACGATATGGGCTTACATCTACGATATATTGTTACTTGTCATACAGCCAAGCAGTACATATCCTTCTGCTGTTGTATTGTATCCTATAGTTTGTGTGTTGTCATACAATACCAAAATCTACAATCCAATTTGTTTTCATTTTTTTGGATTGATCAGAAACAAAATGTGAATTTAGGAACAAAGTATAAGTGGGAGTGCACAAGCAGTCCACTGAAAGAAAAGAGTGAGTTGGGGGCTGGGTGGGTAGGGTGGGAGGCGGGGTTGTTATCTTTATTTGCAATTTAGGTGGACATCAACGGGTACTTTAGGATCTTGTTGGTGTTACTGCAGATTTTTAGGGGATTTCAGGTTTGAAGGTTAATTTAGTAATCTAGGTGATCTCAATAGTTCCCGAACCTTGTTGATGTGTGCTTTATTTACAGGGTTGTATAATTCAGTATTGAAGGTTGACTTATTTAGGTGGACACTAGTGGGGCCATCCTAGATGCCTTCCTTAGGGATCCATCGCTAGAAATGGTAGTTAAATAGTTAGACGGTGGAGAGGGTAGGTTTTTAGTTCGACTACATTTTTTATTATCAGGACCATTTTAGGATACCTATGGGGTGATTAAACATGCTGATGAAATATTTATTGATTTTTGAATGCTTCTTGTGGATATGTGACGTGACACGCCAACGGCGCCAAAAGATATGACAACATTAGCACAAACTCTCACAAATGTATTGAATGAATAGTCTCATTGGTGTATGTGTATATTTATAGGCCCAAGGGAGAGGGAATGGGATAACCTATTCTAGAAGGTGCTAGTGATGAATTAATTTATATTTTGTGAAAATTATCACAAACAGGAACATTCATATTGAATTATCAAGAAATATAAATATTGATTTTGTGGAAGCGTACCTGAATCCATGACAGAAAGTTAAAATATCTGAGTCTGAGGTCTTATGCTCTTCCAGATCAACACTTTTATTTCCTCTCTAAATTTCTCTCTGACAATAGGGATCAGAAGATTGGTATTGTGTGATATGGGGACCATGATCCCTATTTATAACACAATCGTGTCTTTTCATATTTCGTATATTTTTATTTTAACCCATTATAAAAATAGAAATTACGCTTGTCTCTATACAATAAAACCCACACTTTAATAATATATTAGTAAGGCCCAAAACTTAAATTAATCACTTTAATTGGCCTACTTTTATTTGATAACCTATAATTCATATTTATTTTATATATAAGCCCATATATTAAATTTACTCTAACAATCTCCCACTTGGGCTATATATATATGTGACTTTATAAATTTGAATTATACTTTATGAGCTCATGAGTTTTAGCTATCAAAACTTTATGTATCTTAACAATCTTATCCATTAATTGCACCAATATAGAATAAAAGCGATCGCCATTACATATTTCGTAAGTAGACCCATCAATGATCACATATATCAATGCAACTAATGACAAAGATCAAGTATGTATGTGTAGCATGCAAATTTCATGCAATGTGATCTTAACATGCCTATTTCCAACTGGTCCTCCTTATACCTTAGTGAGATCAAACCATATAAAGTTAGAGTGAATATAAACTTAATACTTTACTGTAGTAAATAAACATACAATATCCATTAAATCAAATATTTCTATGATAGCATATAAAATACAAACTCCCACTAAACTGACATATCCTGAAAAGAAATTACACCCATATGAGCAGTGTGCTCATGAAAGACCTTGGGTGGTAATCCCTTAGTCAGGGGATCCGCAATCATGGAGTTTATTCCAATGTACTCTATAGATATAAGTCCACTCTGAACTCTTTCTTTTACAACTAGGAACTTAATGTCAATAAACTTTGACTTCGTAGAACTCCTGTTATTTTTGGAATACAATACTGCTAATTTATTGTCACAAAATAACTTAAGTGGTCTTTCAATGCCATCCACAATACGCAGCCCCGTGACAAAATTTCGCAACCATATTCCTTGATTAGACGCCTCATAACAAGCTACAAACTCAGTTGCCATGGTGGAAGAAGATATAATAAAATGCTTAACTTTCTTCCACGATAAAATACCTCCAGCAAGTAAGTAGATATAACTTGAAGTAGATTTCATGCTATCTTGGCATCCAACAAAATCGGAGTCAGAATATCCGATGATCTCTAACTGTTCTGACTTTCGATAGGTGAGCATGTAGTCTTTTGTTCTCTGTAAGTACCTCATGACTCGCTTGGATGCTATCCAATGATCCTTTTCAGGATTACTTAAGTATCTTCCCAATATGCCAAAAATGTACGCAATATCCGAACGCGTACATACTTGAGCATACATAAGACTTCCTACTGCTGATGCATAAGGAATATTTTGCATCTCCCGAATCTCAAAGTCATTCTTGGGACATTGACTGAGACTAAATTTATCTCCTTTAGCTATAGGGGTGTCACCTAGTTTACAATCATGCATGCCAAATCTTTTAAGAACTTTCTCGATATAGCTATTTTGTGATAAACTAAGTGTACTTGGAGAGCGATCTCGGTGTATTTGTATACCCAACACAAAAGAAGCGTTACCAAGATCTTTCATCTCAAATTTCTTTGAAAGAAATCTCTTGGTTTCGTGCAACATACCTATATCGTTGGTGGCAAGTAAAATGTCATCAACATATAAAACCAAGTAAATATGTTTACTCCCACTGAACTTGTGGTATATACAATCATCAACCAGATTCATCTCAAAACCAAACGAGATGACAACTTGATGAAACTTGTAATACCATTGACGAGAAGCTTGCTTAAGCCCATAAATGGATTTCTTTAATTTGCAAACTGCTTTCTTTGCATCTCCCGACACAAAGTTTTCTGGTTGCACCATATATATTGTTTCATCAATGTCACCATTGAGAAACGCAGTCTTAACGTCCATCTGATGAAGCTCAAGGTCAAAGTGCGCCACAAGTGCCATTATTATCCTAAAATAGTCTTTCGATGAAACCGAAGAGAAAGTCTCTTTATAATCGATGCCTTTTTTCTGTGTAAAGCCTTTAGCGACAAGACGGGCTTTGTATCTCTCCACATCACCTTTTGAATCCCTCTTGGTTTTAAATATCCATTTGCAATCAATGGGTTTTTTACCTTCAGGTAATGGGACAAGATCCCAAACGTCATTGTCCTTCATGGACTTTATCTCCTCATTCATGGAATCAATCCACTCTTGAGATTTAGAACTTTCCATGGCTTGACGGAAGGTGATCGGACCATCTTCCACCGCACCAATGTCAAACTCATGTTCTTGGAAAAATACAATGTAATCATCTGGCACATCACTTCTTCTTTCTCTAGTGGATCTCCTTAATGGCATAGGTTCTGGAGGTGGTAGAGTTTGTTCTTCTAGAATGGGAGATTCTTGGATATTGTTTTGATTAGGATCTGCTTCTTGAACAATGTCAGTAATTGGATCCTGATCAATGTTAATAACAGCTGTGGGAATATCAACATATTCCTCTTCAAAACCAAAATCCTTAACCTTATCCCCCTCGACAAACTCAACATCCTCAAAGAACCGGGCATTTCCAGTCTCAAAAATTATTTTGGTAGTAGGATCATAACATTTGTAACCCCTAGATCTTTCAAAGTATTCAACAAAATAACAACTAACTGTTTTGGAATCCAGTTTCTTTTCATGTGGCCTATAAGGCCTCACTGCACCTGGACATCCCCAAATATGAAGGTGCTTCAAACTAGGTTTCTTGCCTTCCCAAAGTTCAAAAGGAGTTTTAGCAGTTGCTTTAGTTGGTACTCTGTTAAGGATATACACTGCAGTCTTTAATGCTTCACCCTAGAGTAAATCTGGTAAGTTAGAGTAACTGATAATACTCCTTACCATGTCTTTAAGTGTTCTGTTTCACCTTTCAGCAACACCATTCATGCTTGGAGAAGCTGGCATGGTGTACTGCGGGACGATACCGCACTCCTCTAGGAATTTAGCAAATGGTCCTGGGCGTTGTTCACCTGAACCGTCATACCTACCGTAGTATTCACTACCACGATCAGATCTGACGCTTTTAATCCTTTTGCTGAGTTGATTTTCAACTTCACCCTTGAATGACTTGAACACGTCCAGAGATTTGGACTTTTCATGGATGAGATAAAGGTAGCCATAACGTGAAAAATCGTCTATGAATGTGATAAAATATTGCTGACCGTTCCATGAAACCGTAGGGAATGGCTAGCACCAGATCTCCTTATATTTGTCTGTTTTCCCTTTATGCAATTTTTGCAAATTTTAAAATCTGAAAAATCAAGGGAATCTAGAATTCCATCTGACACAAGCCTTTCAATTCTCCTTTGGGAGATGTGACCTAATCTCTTATGCCATAATGATGCAGAATTCTTATTGGTTAATTTTCTTTTAATACCTCGAGTACTTAATTGCAAGGTTTCATGATATGAAGCAATAGTATCAAGCATATAAAGGTTATCTACATAAGATAAAGAACGAGTACCAACCAAATTTGAATTATGAAGAAGACTAAATTTATTATTTCCAAAGGAACAAGTATAACCAAATTTGTCCAATATAGAAATAGAAATCAAATTCCGTCTAAATGACGGTACGATAAATGTCTCATTCAAATCCAAATAAGTACTAGACTTTAATAATAACCTAAATATCCCAATTGCTTCAACTTCAACTTTCTTTCCATCACCCACAAAAATGTATCTTTCACCATCATTTGGCTTTCGGCAACTCAGGCAACCCTTTCTAGACACACTGATGTGATTGGTTGCACCAGAATCTATCCACCAAGTGTGTTTAGGTACCGAAGTCAAATTAACCTCAGAACAAACTAGGTTAAGAAGTATACCTTTCTTGACATGCCAAGCATGATAGTTGGTACATTGCTTCTTCCTATGTCCCGCAGCTCCACAGAAGAAACAACCATCAACAGTTTTTTCTTTATGTTGTTTCTTTGGATATGGAACCAAAGCAGCTTCTTTATCCTTCTTTCTTTTCTTCCCCTTGTCCTTGGAAGTACTAGACAAATGAGCACTTTCTGTCTTATCTTGCTTCAGTCTTTCCTCTTCTTGCACACAATGTGAGATGAGCTCATTAAGAGACCAAGTCTCCTTTTGGCAGTTGTAGCTCACCTTAAATTGACTGAATTGTGTGGGAAGAGATATCAGAACCAAATGCACAAGCAAATCCTCAGAGAGATCAAGCTTAAGTGCTCTTAACTTTGAAGCGAGATGAGACATTTCCATAATGTACTCCCTAATGTTCCCATTACCTTTATATTTCATTGAGATGAGACTTGTCAAAAGTGTACTTGTTTCAGTATTTTCATTTTTGGCAAATCTGTTCTTAATTTCTTCTAGGAACTCTTTGAATCTCTTTATCGTTCCCGATATTGTGCCCCTAAATGCTTCTGGAATGGCCTTCTTTATGATCACCAAACACATGCGATTTCACTTCTCCCACCTTTCAAAGTCCTTTTTGTCATCAGAGGAACTTTTATCTGTAAGAGGTGCAGGAGAAGGAACCCTTAATGCACGGTCCATATCCATGACACCGAGAACTATATGAAGGTTCTCTTGCCATGACTTAAAGTTTGTGCCATTAAGCATGGGAATAGAATTAATACTGGAAGTAATGTTGGAAGCAGAACTGATAGCTGAATGAGAGAACAATAAACAAATAAAACTAGCTCATATAAGTCTTAAATCAAAAATAAATTCAAATAAAGGACAAATCTCATTTTAAGATATCGGACACTCTATTAATATTTGATCTTTAGAAAAAATATTAACTTGTAAGTGATATCTTGCCGTAATAATCAAACACTAATAATAAGAACATATTGAATAATAATTCTTCCTTTGGGCCCATTTATTATTCATATGTAAAACTAAATAATTATCACGTGCTTATTATTAAAGTGGCACATGTAATTTTGTTAAAAAATAATCTTCCTTTGAGCCGATTAATATTCACATAAATTACATGCACGTAATTCTTTTTATATTTCGAAATAAAAAAAAAAAAAAAATTTGAACAAAAGAGGTCACTTTGGTGACATATTGTTTAAATTAATTTATCTCGAAATATATATATATATATATATATATAAATACACCAAAATTTGAATTTAAATTCGTATGGTATTACAAGCATGAAAATAATATTCAACTTGAAAGGTCATGGGTTCAAAACCTCTTGAGATCCTTCATAATTTTCATCATTTAAGAGGCTTAAATATGAAACACCAAGAGTCGAACCTTTCACCTTCCACTACCATAAAATCAACCTTTCATATAAAATCAACCGCTAGTCCAAATTTTATAAATTTTATATCGTTGGAATCGTAATGAAACGAGAATATTTCTGAATCCAAAAATTTTCTGAAATATTAAACCTTTTTGAAAAAATATTTGTAGCTGAAAATTAATATCAATACCTTCCTAATATATTCTCAACAATGCAACATGAAATAGATTTGATACCACATGATGGATTGATTTCTATTTGGTGAAAACTATCATAAACAGGAACATTCATATTGAATTATCAAGAAATATAAATATTGATTTTGCGAAAGTGTACCTGAATCCATGACAGAAAGTTAAAATATCTGAGTCTGAGCTCTTATGCTCTTTCAGATCAACACTTTTATTTCATCTCTAAATTTCTCTCTGACAATGGGGATCAGAAGATTGGTGTTGTGTGATCTGGGGACCATGACCCCTATTTATAACACAATCGTGTCTTTTCATATTTCATATATTTCTATTTTAATCCATCATAAAAATAGAAATTACGCTTGTCTCTACACAATAAAACTCACACTTTAATAATACATTAGTAAGGCCCAAAAACTTAAATTAATCACTTTAATTGGCCTACTTTTATTTAATAGCCTATAATTCATATTTATTTTATATATAAGTCCATATATTAAATTTTACTCTAACAGCTAGCACTATTGATGTCACTCATGTGTTTGTGGCGTCCCTAGTAACAATCCTAATAGTACCTTCTATACTAACCTTAGCATCTATTCACTATAATAGGAAAAGTGTGGCAAAAGCGTAGAAGTACAAAAATTCCCCATATATTTACATCACAGTCCCCTTTTAAAGAGAGTTCACCCACAAACTCAATGTGGATCCACCTCGGTCTTTGGGTACGCCATTCGGGTGAGCAAAGTCTCATGCGTAATAGGCTGGTCCTCGTCAGTGGTCCAGCCTATGCGTCATAGGTCTTTGGGTACGATTTAAATGTTTAAATCGAGTACTTCGTGATGGGATGGCCTGACGTACTTCGCAAGGCTCAGCTATTTTTTTTGTGTCGCAACTTATAAATCCCCATTTATGCTTCGATCGCCCGCGAGAAACACTGAAAAAAAGTGAAGGGTTTTGAAGGTCTGACAATGGATTTACGTATCGAACAAACCATATGGGTTTGTGAGTTTTAGGCTACTAGAATCCACGCGCTATATAACTCCCACAATTTATCCCAAATACATTGTACACTTGCACAATGAGTTAATATCGTTATGATGCCAATTTGAATCTGATGCAAACATGCACACAATTGAATTGTGCAAAAATCATAAAGATGGAGGTAGTTTTGATTTGAGATAGACTTGTAAATAGATTTGGGATAGACTTGTAGTTTTGATTTTAGTTCTGTAAATTTATGAAATGTTCAGGTGTCTTTTGTTTATACTAGTCTCACTTTTGTCATTAAAATAACTTGCGCCTTCTTATGCAAAGTATGTTATAAGATATTTGTATCTTGCAACATTTGCGACATAAACTTGAAACTTGATCCGCAATTTGAATTGGCATAATTAATGGTCTATGCTTATAGATGTGGGCATACAATGATCCTCTTCGGGCCAAGTATAATGCGAAAATGACTGGAATGAACGCGTCAATCGTAAAACCGAAGGGAAGCAAAAAGAGAAAAAATTGGAGTCTCATTAGACTTACCTTCTAGTGCGGTCAAGGACATATTATTAAGGGAGACAGAATAGAGAAATGGAATTTTTACACATTTGATTTTTATTAGAATGTGAACTTATTATTGGGAAATTGGTCATTAAGCTCTTTTTTTTACTGCAACACATAGTGCAGGGAATGTTATTGTAGGAGACTGATCTCTTCAATAAGGAGTACTTGAAGAAGCCACTTAGTATTATGAAGTGATTTACATTTTGCAGAAGAAACCACTTAGTATTATAAATTGCATTTGAACAGGCCGGCTCTAATGCGGACGCAGCTCTCGAATTTAACTTGCGGACGGGTTTCTCCGTATTTTTTAAAAATAGCAAATAAACGTTTTTTGACTTGATTTTTCTTTCCGTGGTATTTAAACATTTCAGGGGACCTCTATAAAAAAAATCAACTCAAAATGAATTATTTTTCTATTTTTAAAAAATCGGTCAAACATATTTTAAAACTCTTAAAAACTAACATTTGTTTGACCGATTTTTTAAAAATAGTAAAACAATTCATTTTGAGTTAATTTTTTTTACAGGGGTCCTAAAATGTTTAAATACCACAGAAAAAAATCAAGTCAAAATTTGATTTTTTATATTTTAATCAATCACACAAAAATTCGTCTGCACGTTAAATTCGCAAGTTGCGTCCACAGTAGAGCTTGGATGTGTATTTGAATATTAAAATCACATTGGGTGCAAAATTTATTATGTGACTTCAAAGTTTTTCATTGTATAATTAAACATTTGAATTCTCATTGAGATTTCTTTTGTTTCTCTTTTGTTTTTGCCAGTTATTTCTTTTATGAAGAAGGGATATTGTGAATGTCCCAACTAAATGAGCAGTGTGTTTTGGTTTATGTTATGTCTTGACTTGATAAACCATACATGTGTTGAAACTTTTACCAAGGTTCTAACCTTCATTGGGCGTGCAACACCTAATTATTGCTAGGGTTAATTGTACTATGTCCCCATGCTTCCGTTTTTCATTTCACCGCTCCTACTTTTATTTTATAGATTTAACCCCGAAGTTAATAAAATGTTCCAAGTTATCCTCAAACCCGATAGAGTAATACTATATGTACTCTCATTTGGTACCCTCTAATAAGACAAGGCAACAAAAACCTGTACTTATTGCCATGGCGGGACCCACAATAATAAGTACAAGCTCTTGTTGTCTTGTCTTATTAGAGGGTACCAATGAGGGTACCAAACAAGGGTACACATAAGTTTATTCAACCCGATATAAGGGTCGTACTCAGTGCACAAGGCTCCCTCTTTAACTGCAGGATCTGGGCGATGCGGATGTCGCCTGGCCTTATCCTCATATATGGAGAGGTTGCTTCCATGTTTCGAACTCGATACCAATCGTAGCTTGGACAAGGTACAACCTCTCTCAAACCCTACATGTGTTAAATTTTAAATGGAAAGTTATCCATGGGCACAATACGTGAGGACATTTTTGTCAAAACATAAATAAAATTAAAAATTATCAAAAAATTTAAACCCTCTCTCTCTCTCTCTCACACACACACACACACACTATGTACACACCAACTAATATTGGGGGGCAGATCTCTTAGTTTTTCTAAATCTGAATCAAAATTTTTGTATTGAATTCTAACTGAAGCATCTTGTACACCCCCCACGCTCACCCACCATGTCGACGATGGAGCTCTGACAATGGGGGTTGTGGGAGGAGGAGGGGGGGATATATTGGACATAGATCATTCTTAGTTTAAACTTATAGGATTTGTTTAATGGTTGACTAATAGCGGGGGAAGGGGGGATATATTGGATATGAATAATGATATGGAGATTCAATTTCTGGATTTTTTTTCAATCCCAGTGGCGTGTTAGACACACACTGAGTGGTGTTTGTAATGGACCCCATATAAAGTAAAAATTCACCTAATGTGTTTCTGACACGTCACTGAATTTGGAAAAAGGCCCAGAAATTGAGTCTCCGTATCATTACTCATTGGACATGGATCATTCTTAATATAAACTTATAGGATTTGTTTAATGATTGACTAGTCAACGGGTCTAAAATGATGAAAAGTCGTTCAAATAAAACTAAAATATGAGAGCCTGTTTTTTTGTTCGAGATCCATAGTTTTATGAATATGTAAATATATTTGAAAATTGATTCTTTTGGATGGAAAATTGTTTCCTAGAATCATATTGGAGCAACTTATTATACGACTGATTATTTTGCAGTTTATATCTTACTTTTTGTTTGTTGGATGGTTTCATTTCTCTTGAAAATGCAATATAAACTAAAAAAAAAAGTTACCGAAATCAAGTTTTACTTATTTTTTTGTTTAACCTACATTAACGATTTTCATGAAAATTCTAATGATTTTTTTTACATTCATTTGTGTTAAAGATTTTTAATTTTCTTGATCTCTTTGTTGAGGTTTTAAAATCCAAGATTTTTAAATTTATTATCTGTGAAAAGTTTCAAATTTTCTAGATTTCATAAATGTTTATATATATAATCAAACTTATCTTTTAGTAATTTATATATTTTTGGAAAAAAAAATCATAATTTTCATATTTGTTTTTATGTTTTTCTACATTTTTCAATTTTTCCCACTAGTTTCTCGATTTTCTTAATACTTTTCTACAATTCCCATTATATTAAATTAATTTTCCTATTTTTATTATTTTAAATGTTTTTATTGAAATTTTATATTGCCAACTAATATTGGGTTTGAGAAAAATACCCTCATGTGTCATGCACATGGGCCATTTCTGTCCACAAAATTAACACGGTGAGGGTTTGAGGCTAACTTGGAAAGATTTAATAAGTTGGGGTGTTGGGGTTTTATTTTTTAAAATCATGTTTTATGACATTTATTATTAGTTAATAAACGATGGTCTTAATTCATTTGAAATGTGGATCATCTTTGTGGGAGTGTCTTGTATTTCTTTATAAATATATTGTATATGTTGATCAATTATACTTAGAAGGAATTTGTTGAGTTGGGTTCACCCTGATCATGGAAAATCAAAATTCCGTTTATAGTATGACTGAATTGTACATTCTATATAGGGGTTGACATCCTATTGATAAAGTTGCGTCTACCGGTATATCAGGATTGTATTGAAGAGGTCCAAGGATGAGATTTTAGTCTAGGTGGTGACGAGATTAGACTTGTACAATTTCACAGTTTGCAAAGGATGCATGAATTTTTTATCCCAATGGATATGAGGATCGAAGTATTCACATTGTTATTGCTTTGACTTGTTATGGATGAGATTCAATTTACTGGTTCAATGATATCTTTAGGTTGGACAATCATTATGGCCCTGTTTGGTTGCACAAATTGTTTGATTATGTAAATTGGTTCATTGTGAATTACTGAATTGTAAATGAGTAGATTTGAAATGAGTTTAAATTTAATTTTACGTAACGTTTGGTACTCTTAAATCGTTGTTAAGGTTCTATGAAAAAAAGTTAAAAACAAATAAAACAAATTAAGAGAGAGAGGTGGAGGGGGAAGGGAGGGAAAGAGAGAGAAGAGCATGCACTTTATGTGACTCATATTTGAAATGGATGCATTTCACGTTTTTTATGCAATGATTCAATTTTAGATTTTACACATGAGCTAAAATGGGACAATTAATGAATCATTTCATTAATGAAACCAAACACAATGAATGGATCAATTTATAAATGGACTAATTTATTAATGAGACAGTTTATAATTTTAGACAAAAATCATATTACAAGGAATCTGCATCTGGAAGATATTATGAATTGTGACACACCTCTGATAAAGTTATAAGTTATGATTCTATTAGTAAAATTAATCAATGGATTGTTTTATAATCCAATAGATTATCAAATAAGTTAAGTTTGAGGACAAGAAATAATAATATGTTGGTGAAAATCAATTCACGACAAATTGAATTTCACTAAACGAGTATTGAATACGTGAGAATCATATTATGTGCTATCTAATTTTGAAAATCGGGTATTTTTATTCAAGTGATTTTGAGATAATTAATTGGAGTTCACTTGTAACTATTTAATATAATTAATTACAATAATAAAGGAAATAAATTATGAGGTTGTAATTTGAAATTTCCATTTTTTTCGAGGCCAATTTAATTATTTAGCCTTTGTACAATCCCTATGACGAATGCCCTCAATTATCTATTTTCTTAATGCCCTCATCTTTCCTCCTTTTGAGATTCTACAAGGTATTTAAGAACTAGGATTTTGTTCAAACTAGGGCTCCTCTCGTGTAATAATTTTTCTTGTGAGGGAATTTATTTCCATAAACAATCCCTCGTAAGATAACTGGTTTTGCACAAGAATCTCTCCTAGGATATAGTTTTCATACGAGGTATTTTATTTTCATTGGAAAGAGAATAAGAGAAGATAAAGATAAGTTCCTTCTCAAGTTCTCCAAAATACAAGTCTCGGTATGGTGTCCACATGCCATTCTTTTTTTGTATAATCTAATAATAAAATATCTTTAATAGTTATAGATTATCTTCTTCAAAATCTAGTCTCTGTATCGGGGCACCTACAAGATCCACAAAGGTATAGTGACAAAACCCTTGATCTAGTGTTCAACATCTTCAAACTTTATTTTTGTCTTTTGAAACTTGATGAATCAAAGACCAATAGAAAATAATTTTTTTCTATTTAATCCCAATAACTTGTAATAGAGCTGTATGGTAAATAATTCATCTTGTTTTAGAAGATCAATGTTGTCTACTATGAAACCCTAGTTTTATATGCTTGTGTGAATATTCATGTTTATGTGTGTATAAGGACATTATTTCACACTCCTTGTTTTGATTTTGTCATTATTCCATAACAAAAGGAACAATTTTCTAAGCGTATTTTTTCGAGTCTTTTGAATGTAAATGTCATATCATTAAAGTCAAAGACAACGGATTACAATAAAAATCTACCAACCAAACATATTCAGGCATTTGCAAAAAAAAACTTAAAAACCTTCCATCACTCGTTCAAACGAGAGAACCCCCGTGAAAAAGGGTATTCACAAGATAATCATGCTTTCTAAGAAGAAGAAGAAGTCGTACGATAGAGATATCGCATGGGAGCGCCTCTGAGAAGTGATCTTCTTCGAACGAGGGCACCCTAATTCGCACGAAGGTGTTCTTGGAAATTGTGTTTTACTTGATATCTTATACTTCAAAGTATAAGAAATAATGTAGATGCATGTTTCAAGATACCCTAACCATTTTTAATAAAATCCTTAAACTTTTGAGATATTTTTCTTGTGAGAGTGAGATCCCGTTAAGTTTGATGCTTTTAAGGTACACTTCCAGTCTGCAATCCCTTTAGGTTTTCTACACTAATAAAAGACATTAGTGCAAGAAATCGACTGGTTATTAGCACATAGCATATATGTGGGTTGACCATGAAAATCAAAGATTAGTGGACATCGAGGTCTAAGGATTCTGCAAGTTGAATCCACGCATGGCACAACTAATTTCTAGTATGGGAAGAGGCATCGAATCCGTACGTAAGGGAGAGACTTTATAGTTGTTATCGTTTTCTTATATGTAAGGCATGTATGTCCATTGTAAGACATTAAATTCATAGTACTAGTGGACTTATTGAGTAGGGGATTGTGAAACCTAAAGTATTTCAAAGAAAATAATTTTGCATGATAATAATACAATTGATATATGATCATAATTCACTATCTTTCTCTAATGTACTTGAGATAAAAAGAGGCACTCAATACATTATGAGACACATCACAAGGATAATATCATTTACGCAACCAAGACCTTAAGATCAAAAGAATTTCAAATGGAGATACATGCCATATTCATACGAGTTACGAAAGAATGAAAGAATGCAAGAAAGCTCATTCCATTTCAATACATACACGTTCAATCAAGCCTACACCATAACATGAGTTCATAAAAAATAAAAGAAAAAGACGCAAAGATTAAGAACAAACAACCTTCCCAATCCATGCAAGAATAAACAAAAGGTTCCATTATCCAAATAATCAAGTCAACCAAGTAACAAGACTATATTCAAATAAAAGCAAGCTTAGTTATTATTTTGAAAAGAAACACTCCAAGTCAAATGATCAAAAGAATCAAGAAAAGTTATCACTGTGATTCAAAGGTTTCGGTGAGTTTGTAAAGAAGTAAACAAGTTCACAAAAGAAAGTACAAACCTCAAATCAACCTACCAAAACCTTCCTAAAACTTAAGATCGTTTTGACCTAAATTCCCATCTTAGAGTCGACTCCATGGAAGATAGAGTTGACTCCATAGCCAGGTATATTAAGCTACAAAGGACTAATTTTTTGGCCAAAAATCAAAAGAACAAGTTTTCAAAGTGGTTCCCTGCTCTTAGAGTTGACTCCAAGGGTATTTTGTCAATATTTTTAAAGACTCTTTTTTCAAAATTCAAATTCCCAAAGCAACTGAATTTACCAAACTACCTTTTAATTGCTAGTTTGTTTTTAAAGTGTATAAAAGGCCCATTTGTCTTCCATTACAAATACACAAACTATTACATCATCATACCAAGATTTAAAGTTCCGTTAAAAAGATTGTGTCATCCATCTTATAGTTTTTAGAGCGAAAAACTAAGTTTTAAACCTATTTGGAAGTTTTAGACCCAAAAACTCAATTAAAGCCAGAACTTCAAGAAAATCCACCTGAGGAAAGTCCAAATCTAAATCTTCTATTTAAAGAATTCCCAATACCTTACCCACTTGTGATAAAGACCTAAAAGCCTAACCTTTGAAATATTGTATTTGTGATTGTTTGAAAGTTTACTTTTTTAGAGATAGAGAGAGATTAAAAACCCATTTCACCATTTTTACTTATTTAAGTAAAAAAAATTGACACTTTGGTTATAATCGTTATTATTATCGCTAAGGTCGACCTTCATTGTATCTTCACAACCGGTAGTTCCATAGTTGTAGGGAGTTAAGGTGGGATTAGGCCTTGGGTTCTTGCGCTTGTTCCTCTTAGGAAATGATGAGTTCAGCATCTTGTTGATTATAGTTTCTAAGGTGTGATAAATTATTGTGAGATTGTTCATTAGTGAACATGAAGTTTATCGAGTACCATCTCGAGCATGGATGTAGGTCGAGTTGAACCGCATTAAAATCTCGATTTGAAAAGTTTCTCAAAACTCTCTTTAATATTGCTATTAATTGTTTACCTTTATTGCTCATTTTTTATTAATTTCTTTAATATTAATTAAATCATACCATTGGGATTAATCTTTTAGAAGAAAATTTTGAATTTTTGTAAATTTCCATTTAATTTATAGATACTCTATTCACCCCACCCCACCCCCCGGGTATATTTTCGGACCAATAATTGGTATCAGAGCCTAGCTCATAGATACTCATTTTTAGAATGTATATCTTAAGTTTAAATATCGAAAATATTGGCAAGCATTTCACAATAGTTTTGGGATAGATAAGATACACTTATTTTTGAAAAAGTGGATTTCCAAAGATGAAACACTAATACTTCTTGGATTACTCAATTTATCAATTACTATGAATGGATAAATAGTTTGTCATAAGAAATCGCCACTATTAGGCAATATAAGCCATGAAAAGAAAATCGAGTTGAACAAATAAGTTAATGATAATTCCCCGTCCTTCTTTAGATAATATTAGTGCAAGAAAAGTTACACAATGCACGGAAGCCAACGATATTTAAGATTCTCTAATAAATGATTACTCGGATGAAGTTCCATAAAAATAAGTGATGTGGAATTTATCAAACATACAAAAGAAAGAAGAAGAAGAAGAAGAAGAAGAAGAAGAAGAAGAAGAAGAAGAAGAAGAAGAAATATTCTTCTCAAAATCAAACAAAAGAGAAGTGACTAAAGAGTCACCTAAACCAAAAAATAAAGTTTCCTTTTCAAAAGATGAATTCATCTTAGAAGGTTGTGCAACATCCTCATCCAATGAAGAACCCAAACCTCAACTGAATGTACAAAAAAAAATCATTAATGATAAGGTAAATTAGAAATCCTTTGAGTTAGATAACCTTTCTAAAGAAGATGAAACAAATGCCTACGATCAGTTAAAAGAACTTTATAATACATTAGTCATTAGTTATAAAAACCTCATTGATAGCCATATTGCCATTCAAAATTAAATAAAGAATTGTATGTATAAATTCAAAATGTCATAAAGAAAAACAAATAATTAAACCTTGAAAACAAGGAACTCAATAGAGACAGTGATATCTTAAAGAGAAAAAAAAATACCCTTATTCTCTTCAAACCAAAAATAATCAACTTAGAAGGGAAGTTGATTTATTAAGAGATTCCTTTTGAAAATCTGATCAAAGTGGCATATATTTAAAGTTTCTTTTGGAAAAATAAAATAAAGCAGGAAAAGATAATATAATCTTTACAAAGAAAGTCGAGGAAACCATAAAGCATACTCCAAAACCTCAAAACTTCAAGCATAATCTCTATTTCTCGTTTTAAAAGAAAAGGAATCGTTTTTTTCAAAATTGTTATACTTGATTACAAAAGCACAAGACTAAAGCAAATCATTTTGCATCACATGTAAGAAAACACTACCCCAAAACAGGTCAATTGTAACAGGAAAAAGCCGTTACAAAAAATATTTGTAACGAATTAAATCCGTTAGAAAATTGGCGTTATTTATTTTACCAACGAATTTTGTAATGGGCTAAATCTGTTAAAAAATATTTTGTAATGGATTTGGCCTTGGTACACATCTGATATCACTAACAAATATACTAACTTAAAACGATTTTTATCCGTTACAAATATAGAATTTGTAACGGATAAAAACCGTTACAAAATACATTGCAACGGATTGATAATGTCATATATTTTGTAACATATGTTTTTATTTGTAACGGTTAAAGTCCGTTAGCAATATTATTTTATTTTTTAAAAATATTAATTTTTCATTAAACAAGTAGATATAAATACACTAGTAAAAACTTGTGCTCCACCAATGGCAATGCAGAACCAATGCCCACAAATTTCACTCAAACAATAATTTGAAAACACATGTGACAAAATGACCGACATTACATTTAAGTGATATTAAATCGATATAAAACTGTATTTCATTCATAACCATTAAAGTTCTCAAAACAAAATGTATTACAAGATAAACCATTTAGCTTTTAACCATAAACTTTAAACGAAGTTTAACATCATTAAAGTTCTAAACATATTATTCTCTCAAAAGTGGTGTTCATGATATTCCTTGCAAAAGTAGACTTCATTCTTGAATCTTCATATTTATCCATAAGAACCTGTTGAACAAACTCAAACTTAGTAAATGTGTAAGCATAAATGAGTAAATAACATAAAAGACTAGTACATTCATGCGCCATTGGCATGCATGTAATTTTATTTAGGAGTAATCGATACATAATAAATGACCAAATCCGATGAGAACGCGGTTAGTTTAGATAACACTACACCAAAAACAACAATAAAAGGCCACACCTAAGTCACACAAAAGAATAGTCTACTTGTTCGTCTTTATAGTATGTTCATTAACATCAATATGAGCTGAGATCATCCTAATATTAGCAATAGGAGGGTAAATCATCCTCTTGTCAAAAGTGCTCATGTGTTACTTAACCAACCAAAGCTTTCGATGCACCAAACAAAGACACAAAAATAAAATTCTGGGGATGAATCTCTCATGGAATTAAATAAAGAAGAATTGTATTCAAATCATGTAAACTAACTCAGTCGGGGTGAACATAAATTAATGGTTCTAAAGGAACAACTTGTATTATTATCATTTACTAGCATGCAGACCACCCGATGCGTGGCCGAAAATCAAACTCAATTTAGTAGAATCCAACCATTTTTCTTCGTAGATCAAAATACATCCTTTACAAATGTGGCAGTTATTGTTTGATAAAAGTTGAAAAATGAAGTTAAAACAATATAAAAAATACTACAGGTACTATTATTAATCGCAATGAAATTATATGCATGATGAAACGCATTGCTTCAATACATGGAGTGGTTTTTTTCTGTAATTTGATATTATATGTCATTTATTTCTCATTGTATATAGTTTGTTCATACAAAAAAAATTCACTCAACATATTCAGGCCCTGTTTTTATTATTACCAAACATTGCACAAATTATTTTTATTAAAATTTCAACCACATATACTAGACAACTCAAGCACATAGGTATCATACTAAACAACTCAAGAAAATGTTGAGCAGGATGTACTGCAAAATTAATAGTTGAGCAGGGATAGAAACAGAAGTGAAATCAGACCACGTGACAGGTATGGATTTACTGAGATTTCTCTTATGCCCTTACAGTAGCTAAAGATATAGATAATTCTAAACCTTTGAACTTCATAAGTTGAAAATTTAACTGAGTAATGAGTTTGAAATGAAAGATCTAGGGGCTGCAAGAAAAATACTTGCAATAAAGATTTTGATAGACTGAACAAAGAGCAAGATGTTCATCTCTCAAGCTAACTACATGAAAAAGGTTTTAGAAAGGTTCTCAATGGACTTAGAAAAACCCCTGTTAACTCCATTATGTTGGTTATTTCAACTCCAAACATAACTCATTATGAAATCCTAATGGATATCATCAATGAACCAAAAGTGCAGCATGTACTACTAGAGAAATCATTGTGCACAACGGTTACCGACTACAAAAAGGTCAGCCATGTTTTTTCTAGTTGCATGTCTAGATTCTCCTGTGTTTTTCTACATATCAAGATCAATATTCTAGCACTAAAAATTATGCACTGGACCAAATTTAATTATAAATATCCAACATCATCATACAATGATACAATTTTATGATTTGTTATGGTGAATTAGCCCTCCAGCTGGAGTATGCTAGTTGTCGTTTGTGCCTGTTTCATCTCGGGTTGAGTGGATGGCTTAACCTAACTGATTGTCTCGGGATCCTATTATTAACTTTCATGCCATATGTACGGCTTAAAATCCAACCTAATACAAAAATAGTTTGCCTAGATACAAGTAGTGTGGAGTTTTAAGGGAAGAAATCCAAATACTAATTTGACGTTCCATCCGACCGAATTACTGTACTGCTAATTAGACTCGAGTTTCTTTCTAATATGAAACAATAATTTGATCCACATATAGGGTATCCCTCAACTTTCAGTCAAATTCAATTCTCACCCTACCCAAACTCATGGTAACCTGTTTGGTCCTAGATTTCAGCAAACCTGACATAGACCACGCAGTTTTAATACTTGTTTATGGGTCCAACGATTATGAGGAATACTAGAATCTGGAGAATTCATGGGGAACTTATTGGAGAATATTAATACACAACTTCAAAAGAATTTTGGTATACATGAATCAGTCGAGTAAATTATAACAGAGCATATCATTCAGAGAACATATTTCATATCATTTTTTGGTGAAACGTTTGAAGTATAAAATAGGTATGACTTTGTCTTACAACTTAAAAAACACATTCAAAACATGTTGACCCGATTATAACAAAGAATGTCATTGACAGACAATATTTCAGATCATTTTTTAACATAGCATATCATTGATTCATACATGACATAACAGATAATTGACAGAGGTATGCATGTATTGAAATGATCATATTTTCCTAAAAGAAATGGAAAATATGATAGACTCTTTTCAAGTATCCAACTAATAAATGATATGCTCTGTCATATCCAAATTCAAATCATATCATTGACAGAGGTATACATATATGTGGTACTATTTCTAATTGAATATTATGCAATCACATTTCAAACAAATATATTTAATTGGAGAACAACTATTAAGTGTATTGAGAACAACAATCAATAATTATTTTCTTTAACATTTTAACAAAGACCTAATGTGCAAACTAAAAAAATTAATAAAATCTATTTAAAATATGATTACTATCCAATAACAGTAAATACTTATTTGCTTTACTATTTTAAGAAACATGTAATGTCAAAATTCCGAAAACTAAATCAAATGTGTGTATAATATGATTAGTATGCAATCACATTTGAAACAAACATAATTAATTTGAGATCAAATAATAAACATATGCAGAATACATGGAATGAGGGGAAAAACCAATGTACCTTTCAATTGATTCCTGAGATATTTGAATGAAACCAACAAATGTTCTGCCAAAAAAAATATAATTAAAGTAAAACAAATAAACTTCTACTGTAAAAAAATAATGAATGGGGAAAAACAGTGTTATTACTATATATTACCTTTGAAAAGATTGAAGTGATAATGCATTGTAGATGGATAGCCTCTTTTATATAGAAACAACAATGAGAGTCTTAGGGGCAAAGATTTTAGGAATCCAAAGAAGTGAGATCATAAGGATAATCAAAATTTGAGTTCTGATGATGGAATAGCTGACCATGTTCACTTAACTGACATTAAATGTAGAAGAGTTAGGGTGCAAACATAGGGAGCCAAAGATAAAACAACATTGACGTTCAACTAATAACTTACATTAAATGAAGATGCCACGTATCAGACTAGCTAAGGTATAAAATTTGACCATGTTCACTTAACTGACATTAAATGTAGAAGAGTTAGGGTGCAAACATAGGGAGCCAAAGATAAAACAACACTAATGTTCAACTAATAACTTACATTAAATGAAGATGCCACGTATCACACTATCTAAGGTATAAAATTTGGAGACTTGATATTCAATATAAGTAGCAACATCATCAGCAGACGATCATGCAGAAGACGAAAAAGAAATGGGGAAAAGCTTGGATGATGATTCCATTAGTAAAGGATGATGATCTACAAATCCTCCATTGTTTCGCCTCTCTTTCCATGTGCATCCCTCAACGCCATACAATTCGATAAAAGCCGTAAATCAAAGCCAACATTGTTTATGTGTGAGAAAGAGAGAGAGATATGAGGGTATAATATGAAAGGAAACCCTCACTCTTTATTTTTCTTCCACGATACCTTCTTTACCTGGCAGTAAAGCGGCATAGTTTAGAGGCATGCATAATGAAATAACTATGAAAAAAACTAATCAGAGTTGAAACATATAAGGTTTATAACCCACAATAGATGACTCTACAAGAATCATCGACTTCCTATTTTAACATTTCATGGTCATAAATAATGTAGGTGAAGAAATTTGGAAATATCTGTGACACCCCTCCTAATAAGATACCGGGCGATCACTCCTATATCAAATTTTAACAAGAGTCTCATATGGATCATTCTTAGCATCACTGTCAAAAATCCATTTAATTACTAATAACCTATTAGGCTGGCGTCAAAAACTTTTACTTAACTGCTCTTTTTAACAATTATAAATAAAATATCCACACAATATGCGTAAATGAAACTGAAAGGAAATAAAGCAACCGAACACTCGATCAAAATATACAACCAAATTGAATGCTGCTAAAAGAATAGCTAAATACAATTGGGTTATCAGCCTGAATGTTTATACAATACCTCCTATCTAGAATACAAGGATTGAAGCGTCTACCGAGAACCTGCACGTATCCACAGCTGCTGCAACTGACGTCTGACTCGAAAGAAGTGCCATCCAGGCGTCCCTGTGTCTGGACACCTATATAATATATATATATATATATATATATATATATATATATAGCAAGAGAGGAAAAGTAGATAAACGGGTCAGAACCCGAGTTTGAAAATATTTTGCAAGTGCTTAAATGCATTATTTTTAGAAAAATAGATTTTATCTCATATTTAAGTTTATCGCACTCCCATGAGATACCCCTCACCTCTCTTCTATTAGTGCACACCTAACGCACCCTAACAACGTACCCTAGTCAAGCTATCCCGCCTAACTAGTCTACTTTACCCGTCTACTAGAAACCCATACCTCCCGAGTAGTAAGGGCTAAACTTCCCTCCATTCTCAACACTGCACTAAGTTCGTGCGTGGGGTATCTCACGAAGCGAAATCCAAACAAGGAACCCCCCCCCCCCCCCGATACACTACTACTTGGTAGGGTTAATGGTAGGGATCCATTAGGCCCATAGAACAAAACCAATATATAAATACATACTTATATATTTATATACATATCACATTCTTTCTTATATATATACCTTACAGTATACATCCGGATAATATCTCCCGGACTGAGGTTTACCAATTCAATTTCATCTATAATAATACACATCCGGATCTACCTCCCAGACTGAGGATTCATATACAAAGTATTTATCAATACTTATCATTTTCATTTCAAAACTTTCCATTTCCCTTCTCATATCCAGGAAATGTATTTAAAAGCAAATTCATTAGCATGAATTGCTTTAACATATCATATACTTTTAAAAAGCCAGTTTTATTAACATAAAAATGGTTTTTCCCTTTTAAAACATCCCATTTCCCTTCTTATATCCAGGAAATGTAATTAAAAGCCATTTTTATTATCATAAAAATGATTTTACCATATCATATGCTTCCACTTCCCTTCTTCCATCCGGTTCATGTTTCCAAAGCCAATTCATAGAACCCATTTCCCTTTCTATATCCAGGAAATGTAATTAAAGCCAATCCATTATCATGAATTTCTTTAATATATCTAAGACCGTCCCTCCGGGTTTCCCCACTGGACGCTCCCCTAAATGGCTATCATCTTTTAGGGCCTATCAAACAAGACAAACTGGGAACCTACCAACGTCGGGAAGCGGCCATATGCCTGCGGGATAGTCAAGACCACACACAAAATCTCCTAACCAACGCAGAAACAATAATCGCTCATATGGCCTATAGGACTATATCCACCATGCATTCATTATCCAGGGGGCATCACCATACGCACGCAACTTCCCTTATGATAGCGATTTAAGTAGGTGAGTAGCCATAATTTATTAATTATGAAAAATCATTTCTTTTCCATTTTGAAAATATTCATTTACATTTTAAAAATCATTTACATCATACCATACATATATACTTTAATCACATAGTATATACATATACCATATATTCCTCCTCGAATATATATATATATATATATATATATATATATATATATATATGGACCTAATTTGCCAATCTTATCTAGCGATGACCAATAATCCCAAGGATTCTTTCGAAGAATCATAATCATGCATTCATATAAGCATGATACTATACCCAAAGTATTTCCTTACTTTTTTCAATACTAATTACCTCAATCATCTCTTAAAGGTTTATTGGATACCTTCAATCATACCATTTCACTCTAAGTGAAATATATACCTCTATATTCCCAGATTATCCTAATTATCTCGTAGGATACCCTAACTCCACAATCGATTATAATTATGCTTCCTATACGCATAATTATATAGGCCTAAATGCCCACCGAAATATCCTAGGGATTTATCTTTCCCGAATAACCTTAAATTTAATGGGTTGTGGATTTCATTTCCATGAACCCAAGGACTACACCTTGCCCAATGAATTATTTATGGAACCCCACCCTATTTTAAGGACCCCAACATCTTAACTTATCAACTATTCTATTTTCCTCAAAAATATAGTTTAAGGGTTATACATTTAAAACCCTCACCTTAGCCTCCTAGATTCCCTTAATTAGAGGACCATATAGTCTTAAAAGGTCCCTTATGTCATCACATAAATGACCTCGAATCAATTGGAATGGGAATTTATCCCATCCAATTCACCCTAAGAAAAATTGCCCACTTCCAGCAGGGGTCGATCGATCGACCCATGGTCGTCGATCGATCGATCGATCGACCCATGGCCGTCGATCGATCGATCGAGCCCCCATGATCGATCGATCGATCATGACGGGCAGCTTCTTCTCCGAGAAGCTGTTTCAGCCATGAAAGCTTCACCCAAGCTTTCATCTCCTCATCCAACGACCTACAACTCCAACCAACAACAAAAACACAAACATAAAGGGTTCTAAACATCCTAGAACCCTAAACCACCAATTTATTTCGGTTAATTTCTAAATTTCTCCAATTATCTAATTTTAGGGGTTTATTCGTTTTATCTCCCGAAAACCCATTTTATCCACAAAAACCCAACCCAAAATCTTTAGGGTTTGATTATACCAAACTACGGTATGAGATATTTATGCAAAAATTTAAATAATGCAAGTAAACACTTGCCTCGTGGATAAAATCCGACGTCCTCGAGCCGAATCCCGCGGAGTTTGGCCAACCTCCCCCTTTCTCCTCTTTTTTCTTCCTCCTCTCTCTCTTCTCTCTCTTTTCTTTCTTTTCCTTCTCTTTTTCTCCCCCTCTCCCTCTTTATATAGATAGAAAAGGGTTTAACCCCTTAAAACCCAAAAATGACTCGTTTACTCAATTACGAGCCCATTTAACTCCAAAACTCCCCGAAACTCAATTTCGACAATCGGACACTCTTTTCCGACTATCTCGGACATTCTGAGACTCATGGCGCAGTCGAAATTCCAATCTGAGGTACTTGATTATCGCAGGAGAACGAAATCTCACAAGAGAAATTAACAATCCTAATCCTGAGGCTCTATAACAAATCGAGAGAAACACTGAAAGCGTAGTACGTCCGCACAGATTCCTAAGGACACTAGAACCTGATTCTCTGATACCATCTGTGACACCCCGCCTAATAAGATACCGGGCGATCACTCCTATATCAAATTTTAACAGGCGTCTCATATGGATCATTCTTAGCATCACTGTCAAAAAATTCATTTAATTACTAATAACTTATTAGGCTGGCGTCAAAAACTTTTAGTTAACTGCTCTTTTTAACAATTATAAATAAAAACATCCACACAGAATGCGTAAATGAAACTGAAAGGAAATAAAGCAACCGAATACTCGATCAAAATATACAACCAAATCGAATGCTGCTAAAAGAATAGCTAAATGCAATTGGGTTATTAGCCCGAATGTTTATACAATACCTCCTATCTAGAATACAAGGATAAAAGCGTCTACCGAGAACCTGCACGCATCCACAGCTGCTGCAGCTGACGTCTGACTCGAAAGAAGTGCCATCTAGGCATCCCTATGTCTGGACACCTATATAATATATATATATATATATATATATATATATATATATATATAAAGATAGGAAAAGTAGATAAACGGGTCAGAGCTCGAGTTTGAAAATATTTTGCAAGTGCATAAATGCTTTATTTTTAGAAAAATAGATTTTATCTCATATTTAAATTTGGTATCGCACTCCCATGAAATACCCCTCACCTCTCTTCTATTAGTGCACACCTAATGCACCCTAACAATGTACCCTAGTCATACTATCCCGCCTAACTAGTCTACTTTACCCGTCTACTATAAACCCATACCTCCCGAGTGCTAAGGGCTAAACTTCCCTCCATTCTCAACACTGCACTAAGTTCGTGCGTGGGGTGTCTCGCGAAGCGAAATCCAAACAAGAACCCCCCCCCCCCGATACACTACAACTTGGCAGGGTTAATGGTAGAGATCCATTAGGCCCGTAGCACAAAACCAATATGTAAATACATACTTATATATTTATATACATATCACATTCTATCTTATATACATACCTTACAGTATACATTTGGATAATATCTCTCGGACTGACGTTTACCAATTCAATTTCATCTTTAATAATACACATCCGGATCTATCTCCCTGACTGAGGATTCATATACAAAGTATTTATCAATACTTATCATTTTCATTTCAAAACTTTCCATTTCCCTTCTCATAGTCAGGAAATGTATTTAAAACCCAATTCATTAGCATGAATTGCTTTAACATATCATATACTTTTAAAAAGCCAGTTTTATTAACATAAAAATGCTTTTTCCGTTTTAAAACATCCCATTTCCCTTCTTATATCCAGGAAATGTAATTAAAAGCCATTTTTATTATCATAAAAATGCTTTTACCATATCATATGCTTCCACTTCCCTTCTTCCATCCGGGTCGTGTTTCCGAAGCCAATTCATATAACCCATTTCCCTTCCTATATCCAGGAAATTTAATTAAGGCCAATCCATTATCATGAATTTCTTTAATATATCTAAGACCGTCCCTCCGGGTTTCCCCACTGGACGCGCCCCTAAATGGTTATCATCTTCCAGGGCCTATCAAACAAGACAACCTGGGAACCTACCAACGCCGGGAAGCGGCCATATGCCTGCGGGATAGTCAAGACCACACCCAGAATCTCCTAACCAGCGCAGAAACAATAATCGCTCATATGGCCTATATGACTTTATCCACCCTGCATTCATTAGCCAGGGGGCATCACCATACGCATGCAACTTCCCTTATGATAGCGATTTCGGGAGGTGTGTAACCATAATTTATTAATTACGAAAAATCATTTCTTTTCCATTTTGAAAATATTCATTTACATTTTCAAAATCATTTACATCATACCATACATATATACTTTAATCACATAGTATATACATATACCATATATTCCACCTCGAATATATATATATATGGCCCTAATTTTCCAATCTTATCTAGCGATGACCAATAATCCCAATGATTCTTTCGAAGAATCATAATCATGCATTCATATAAGCATGATACTATGCCCAAAGTAATTCCTTATTTTTTTCAATACTAATTACCTCAATCATCTCTTAAAGGTTTATTGGATACCTCCAATCATACCATTTCACTCTAAATGAAATATATACCTCTATATTCCCAAATTATCCTAATTATCTCATAGGATACCCTAACTCCACAATCGATTATAATTATGCTTCCTATACGCATAATTATATAGGCCTAAATGCCCACTAAAATATCCTAGGGATTTATCTTTCCCGAACAACCTTAAATTTAATGGGTTATGGATTTTATTTCCATGAACCCAAGGACTACACCTCGTCCAATGAATTATTTAGGGAACCCCACCCTATTTTAGGGACCCCAACATCTTAACTTATCAACTATTCTATTTTCCTCAAAAATATAGTTTAAGGGTTATATATTTAAAACCCTCACCTTAGCCTCCTGGACTCCCTTAATTAGAGGACCATATAGTCCTAAAAGGTCCCTTATGTCATCACATAAATGACCTCGAATCAATTGGAATTGGAATTTATCCCATCCAATTCACCCTAAGAAAAATTGCCCACTTTCAGCAGGGGTCGATCGATCGACCCATGGCCGTCGATCGATCGATCGAGCCCCCATGATCGATCGATCATGACGGGCAGATTATTCTCCGAGAAGCTGTTTCGGCCATGAAAGCTTCCCCCAAGCTTTCATCTCCTCATCCAACGGCCTAAAACTTCAACCAATAACAAAACTCCCCTTAAAACCCCTTAAAACCCAAAAACGTCTCGTTTACTTAATTACGAGCCTATTTAACTCCCAAACTCCCCGAAACTCAATTTCGACAATCGGACACTCTTTTCTGACTATCTCGGACATTTCGAGACTCATGGTGCAGTCAAAATTCCCATCTGAGATACTTGATTGCAAATCACTATTCTAACCCAAAATAATTAAAAGCGGTATTCACCTTAGAATATCATCTTCTGTCGCTTTACTCAACGACGACATATAATTAAAATACCTCGACATATTTACTTAACCCCAAAAGTAAATATATCACCTATCAATAATCATCAAATCCTCGAGAATCCCAAAAATCACTATTCTGAGAAAATCTCCAAATTCCAATTTATACTCAATAATGGAATTTAATTGTCTCCAAAAGGACGGGTTGTTACAATATCGATTTGGTCAAATTTGGTAAAATTTATATTGAGCTTCTTTCAAATATAGAGGTTGTGACAGACAAGATTAATACAACAATAATTTGTCAAATAACCTTTCACAAGAACATACCATGCATTATGACCGAAAAAGTTACCAACACACTCTCATGAGGAATGATTCCATTGGTCATTTGCCAAGAGCTGACAAACCTTAAGCTTGGTGAGTATAGAGGAAAACAAGAAGGAAAGGAACTATAATTACAACATAATTTTTTCAGTAATAAATTATGGCATAGTTTTTCTTCTCTAAGAATTTTTTAGATCCATAACAATGTGTTAGGGCTCAATCCATGTGATTGATGAACTCCGCATCTAGAATTTGGCTACTTGGCAAAAACAGTTAAAAATACTGAAATAGCACTACACAAAAATTAAAAATGGGAGAAGAGGATCGGGGTACTTCAGTTTTTAACGAAGTTATGAGATGAATCAATCTCATTCATGCATAAAACTGTGAAGGGTTATTTATACTTTAAGATCGAATAATTCTTCCTAATGCATTTTGGGGTTCATTTTCACTTTCAACGACAACTACGTTTTTTTGGACCCCAATATGCAGATCGTGAAAATTTTCAACCCGATAGTTCATTAAAAAAGACTACACGGCCCACATTACAAATAACGAATTGTAAATGAGAAGAGTATCTTAGCATGATATATACTTGTGGTTTCACTTCTACAATGAACTGACCGTTTTTCACTAAAACTGACTCATTTGCTAGAACGCTTTCAAGATGATCTAACATCTCCTTCGCTTGGCAGGACCCAAAACTTAGATCTGCATCCTAATGATGCGAAACTAATGCACTCTCTTTTTTCTCAATGAAAGAACCATCAGTAGCTTCCATATATAATTTTATCAAAGGCTCAACCATCTGTACCCACCCAAAATCGTTGTTCTGTCCACAATCTTCCCATTCTTTTTCTACAAACCACCTGGCATACATACACCATAAATTAATACATATCGGCTATGTGAAGAAGCAAAATAAGAAAGTGTGTATATAAAGAAATAGGTTACCTCAAGAAGTATCCATGTTCAGCCGTAATACCGAGTTTTTTGCAAGGGGAAAACCACTTCCCTAAACTCTTTTCCTCTTCCTCTTCCACTGACTACAAAAATAGTATTTTTATCATCACCACAGAGTGAGGGAAAAAATAGTATTGTTCTCTCATAAAATTTACAACTCTAGTAGTTTTCATATCATTATAGAGTGAGGCCCCCCTGGATCAACAAAAAATGAGGGAAAAAAATTAACAATGTCAATCAACTTACCACTCAAACTCAAGAAGAATCTCAAAAGACCTGAAAATATTAACTACAGAACATGACATTTCAGTTGAATTTCTACATTGGAAGGCCAAAAGACAAAAATTACAACATTTTTAAACTTTCAGACCTATTTAGTTGTCTGATTTCATGGCAGGCCACGATCCAACAAAAAGATATAGAGTAGATGATAAAATAAAATAGATCTCAGAACAGTGAAAAATTGAAGTTTCCAATAAAAAATAAGTCATTCTTAAATAGTCACTCACTTTAATAGCATACGCTATATGCCACCAAATAAATAAAGAAAATGACTAGATAGAAAAATGAGAGAAACTCCTCATCCTCCAAAAACATTTGCAAATTCTTGGTTTATCAAGAACATCTATTGACAAACTAGCATAAGCATCACTCTAATAGCATACGCTGCATACAATCATATTAATAAAAAAATAACCAAAAAAGAAAAAGGATACAAAACTCCACAAGAGCATACCTAATCAAAACGAAAGGAAGAGAAGAGGAACTTCTCATCCTCCAAAAATATCTGGAGATTCTTGGTCTTCATCAAGAACACAATATCTTCCTTGTCAAACTCCACAAGAAATCCCAACCTCATCAGTTTAGCCAGCTCATGCATATGATCCTCCACTTCCCATAACACTCCCAAATTGAGAGTGATAGGATGATAATATGAGTAATTATGAATTTGAGTAATCTTAGACATATGTACGATGCCCGAGACAATGGGTATACTTAAACTTTGAGCGATTCTCAATATTTTTTAGTTTTTGTTGCCTCTTTTTCTCACCATTTTCCATTTCTATAAATTTCTTCCATATTTCAGGGTCAACACCTTCAAGCTCAGAGCCATTATCCTACAAATGAGATCGTAATATATTTTTGAAAGTCTTGAATTTTTAGGACCATGTCTTCTCGACTAATGGGCGAGCCACTTCCGGGGTAAAGTTAAGATCAAATTCTCCCTGTTATTATTAAGCAAAACAAAAAGAATTAACAGAATAATAAATAGCAAAAGAATAAAAATAGGAAAATAAGAATGAAAAATGAAGAAATGAAGTATAAGATCATTTTACCATCAAAGCATTCCAAACATCATTTTTACATTTCTTTGGCACGTGTCTCCAGTCCGAGAAGTGAATCGGACAATTAGCTCTTACAAAATCTCCGGTACTAGAACTCCACAGCTTTTCATTATGACCGACTATATACCCATCATATTCAACAATGACTTTGATTTTCTCCTTTGGGGGTTTGGCCATTGAGGACGAAGGTAGTGTTGAACATGTGCGTGATGACATTTTAACTTTCCTAAATTTCAAAACAAAGCATTAGTTGGATGGTAATATTATAGTAAAATAAAAGATATACAATATACTTATTGAATTAAAAGCATATAATAACTAATGCATCATTTCTCTTTATTAACATATTACTAATTATGATATAAAGACAACAATTATGGTAAGAACAAATGAATTTAAAGGATCAGTCTAAACTGATAAAAAATATGTCAACAATTTATGCACAAACGTCACTCGATTGAATTAAAAGTGTTAAAATTCACCAATTAAAACACATTAACAACTAGTGAAAAAATAATAGCTAGACTTTGTCATATTGCTTTAGCAGGTTCTCCAAATGAGGTTCATCTTCAAGAGTAGATTGGAACATAGTTGGTATCTCTAGCTCGTCTACTCGACTGGTTAATCTCTTTGGGTAATGTATAACAACCCACCAATTAGGAGTGTTGAGATCTTTTGAGTAGAAGACTTTACTGGCATCAGAAGCAAGAATTACAGGATCATCAAGCTCATTATTCATAATCTTGAACCTATCAAAATTAACCATCACCAAATTGGAGTCTGGACAATGTTTACAACCATTGATCTTGTCATCCACTGTAAAATAATGTGTGATACCAATTAAATTATTTATTAGAACACTTATTTAATTAGGTGCCTAAATTTTATCAAACCAAATTCAATTTTAGATCATCCCCTAAACATGCATCTAAGTATCATAAATCATTCAAACCATGCATGTGACATAAAGATGACAAATTCAGGAAAAATCGCTTTCGGGTAAAAAACCTTTTTTCAACACTTTAAAAAGTTTACAAGACCATTGACTTACATACAACCTAATAATCTCCCACAAGTTTAATGCACGGTGTTTTCGTCAAACCTTCGAGGCTACGAGAGACAGCGAAATACCCTCCAGGTGTCGGTTCATCATCTTCGACTCATCCACACGCAGAATAACTACGCTCGGTATCCACCGATCAGATATGGAGATGCCTTCTCCACAGAGGTTGAACTACAACAAACTATGCTTTGGGTTCCACAAAACAACTCACACAAAAGATATTGGGATTTTTGAATTGTAAAATAAAGATTGAACCCTTAAAAATGTTAGAGAATAAACCAAAACACTCAAAATCGTATTCTGTTAAAAACCAGTGTTTCTCCACACAAAAATCAAAAGCCTGACACCCTTATTTATATTAAAAATCATGGTGGTGATGTGTAAGCAAAAACCTCTGTCGTTCGAACGAAAGATGACGTCATTCGAGCGATGTTCCATCTCGTTCGAACGAGGTGTGACGTCGTTTGAAAGACAGTCACTGATCCCCTTATAAAAAATTAAAGTGTTAAATAACTTGGAATCCTCAAACATTAAAACTGTTCACGGGATCAGGAGATATTTATTCAAACCTTTTATGATTTTGAAAAATTAAAAATAATTTTAAATTATTTCAAAAAAATCATTTAAACTTTTATAAAAAATATCCCAACACTTTTAATGTAAAATATAAATGGAACTTAAACACATTTAACCAAATTCATCCTTTTTGGGATTGAATGTTGAAGTCTTCTTGAAATTTGGATTCGTCTTGTGTAGATGTAATCTTCTCAATCCTTCGATGACTAGTAGCGGTATATGACATACTTAATTGTGACGGACAATGTCCTTACAAATCTCCCCCTATGTATATGCCGTGTGACACCCCGACTAATTAAATACCGGGTAGCTACTCCTTTATTAAATTAAATCAAAATGCCAAGTTGGCTCAGTTAATAGCATCACTGTCGAAAACATTTTATTATTACTAACCACCTAGTATTTAAAAAGTAAGTTGCCAAATTTTAATTAAAGTCTGAATAACATGCAATAAACGATTTAAAGCAAGAGTAATAACACCATTCACCATAATGAAGTAAATAGAATAACCGTCACATGATAAAAATAAATCTGGAGGAAAAACTCCTCATAACACAATCCCACAACCGAAGTAAATAATGAAATACTGAATACTGAATGAATACATGCCAAAGTCTAAAAACTGAAATGGAAATGTATCTAATAGAATTTGGGCAACATGCCCTACAGCTGAGGAACACTGAGTAAGGAATCCAAATGATATAAGCGTCTAAAAGCAAATCCCTGTAGCTTCCACAAGCAGCTACAGCTCGTCATCAGAATGAGAGTCCTATGCATGGTGACCTTGTGGCTGGGCACCTAAAAATGGTTTTTACAAAAAGATAGATTTGAAAGAAAACGGGTCAGAGCCCGAATGTGGAGATATTTTAAAAACCTGCAAGTGCTTTAAAAACATTTAAAACAGTATATGCAAAATACATGTTAGGACGTGCTCTCACATGAGATACTCACCTCTCGTCTAACTGTGCACTCCTAACGTTCCTGTACCCATTCATGTGTTATCTCATAACTATCTAAAGAGTTTCTAACACTTATACTCGGTTCACGTTATAAGTTCCATCATTACCAATTAAATAGAGAGTTCTACTTTAATTCTCGAATTCCCAATTATTAACAAAACCATTTATTGATAAAAGTTCCCTTTTTATCTTTTCAAAACATTACCATAACTATACTCACAATTTAACATAATAAATTCCTTCTCATATAACCGTATATTTTTCACATCATACATATACAATATAAGCACCCAAAGGCTAAGCTGCGGTGCACACATACTCTCCTATCCATCCCGATACATCACGTACATAAGGATCACACATTCCGATTCTCTCAGGAATTGTTCAGATAACGACATCACAAATAGTGGAGGCGAACACAGTCACCATCACATGGGTCACGCACATACCTACGCTCCCACGATCAACAGACTTATTAATATCACAATAAGTCCTTCTATGACCTATGTTCATCGAGGTAACCAATCTAAATCCGGGCAACACAAGGATAAGAAGGCCCTAAGCGAACGTAAACCTCCCGTGATAGCAAGTATGGTAGGTATGTCATACACATAAAGTCATATACTAAGCATTCACACATCTTAAATATCTCAATATTAATAAAGGTATACTCTAATTCATTATACCATTATTCCAAATTCATATATTTCAAGTATCCCGAAAATATATAAATAAAATAGTCGACACGTCTCACGTCGTAATTTCTTAAACTTAAAACCTATCTCGAATAGACTATTAAGTTCCCATTATTCCCACATATAACATCTTAATACCTAAGGTCTTTACTTCTGCCCCAAACCTTATTCCATCAAATTATTCAAATTTGCACTATTTGCCCAAATATTATCTCACATAACGAATTTCATTAATTTAGAATAATTCCTCAAATTAGATTCCAATTAAAGTCCAATCTCATAATCATGCCTACTGGTCTTCCTTAAGGTTAAGGGTATTCACAATGTCTCCAATAATATTATCCAATGGTTAACACCATTAAAATTCAATTAAGGAAAACTTTATTCATTCTGGGAAGGTCGATCGATCGACCTTTACCTTCGATCGATCGATGGTGGTCGATCGATCGACTGATGAATGTCGATCGATCGATTGCACCAGGTCTGTTATGGACTGCTTCGTTTTGCAGTTACAGTTTCGTCCCAAAACTCCATTTTTAAGCATGAAATTCCAAGACAAGGTTACTATAACATTATACTATCATCCTACAACAGTATTAACATTCTAAGTCCCATAATTCATCATTTAAAGGCTTAGTTTAGATTAAAACTACATCAAAATAATTTCCAGAATTCTTCCATTCAAGAACATCATTAAACTTCTTCTAACTCCATTTTTAAAACATCAAAGGTTCTGTTTAGAACATAAATTTTGTCCAGAATATTACTACATGCAATTCCTAACATATATCCAAGATTTTAACTTCCAATTTATGGGTCTAAATCATCTCCCAAGAATAATTTCGAAAATTCCTAAACATGAAAACATATCTTGAATCAAATGAGTTTAAATCACTTGCCTTAATTAATCTCTGAATTTGGTGTTGAATCTTGAAGTTAAGTCTGTCCTCTCTCTATCTTTCTGCAGAATTCTTTCCTTCTCTCTCTCTCTCTCAAGCTCTTCCTAAGGTTGAAGACAATGGAGGTATGGAGGTGTGTTTTGGTTTTTGGTAAGTTGGAATGGTATATCAACTTCTCCCGTAGCCCATAATGTCACATAGTGCAGTTAGTGGGTTAAGTGGGTTAAAGAAATAGTCAGATTGTAATTCCAATTTTCGTCACTTTTTAATTCCCAAAAATGCAATTTACCAAAATGCCCCTATAAGTTACCGGTATGACCCAAAAATGCCCCGGGACCCAAACTAAACTCCCGACTAGTGTTTTCTGACTATCTCGACCCTTTCGGACGCGTTGGCGCACTCAAAACGACCATACGGTTAATGGAACTAAAATTCACTTTTAAAATTAATAAAAATACCATGACGCGGCGGTCACACGCGTCTCAACAAAATTCCCAAATTTCCGTATTTCAATCACGTGACAATTTCAATATTACCCATATTTATATAATGCCAAGTATACACCTTATAATAAAATACTAACTCACATCACGTTAATATATATATCCGGATTAATTTCCAATTAATAAACATTTAATTCAATTAATCACCAAAAATAAATATTACAGAAAATACGGGGTATTACATACTTCCCCCCTAATAACTGAATTTCGTCCCGAAATTCGAAACTAGAAAGTACCTGGTAAGAATAACTCTGGATAACGTTCGCGCATCTCATCCTCGCGCTCCCATGTGGACTCCTCGACATTATGATGTCGCCACTGAACACGCACTAACGGAACTATCTTTGACCGCAGTTTCCGCTCACTTCGGTCTAGAATAGCAATAGGCCCCTCCTCGTAGGAGCTATCCGGCTGGAGATCTATGTCCTCCACAGCAATGAGAGAATGAGCCAAATTATCTCTAAGGTATTTCCTAAGCGAGGAAATATGAAACACATCGTGAATCCGATGTAAATGCTCCGGTAACCCAAGTCTATACGCAACCGGTCCAATCCGCTCAATAATAGGAAATGGTCCCACATATCTCGGTGCCAACTTCCCTTTCTTCCCAAAACGCATAATCCCCTTCATAGGAGATACTCTGAGCAAAACTTGGTCCCCCACTTGGAACTCTCTGAAGAATCTCTTCGCATCAGCATAACTCTTCTGTCTGTCCTGAGCTACCCGAATGCGACTCCGAATCAATTCTATCCTTGCCGAAGTATCCTGAATCACTTCCGGCCCAAGTAGTTTGTTGTCTCCCACCTCCAACCAACATGCTGGGGAACGACAAGGTCTACCGTACAACGCCTCAAATGGTGCCATGCCAATGGTGAACTGGTAGGAGTTGTTGTAAGCAAACTCCACCAATGGAAGATACTGCTCCCATCCACCCTCAAAGTCAATGGTGCACATACGTAGCATGTCCTCCAACATCTGATTTGTGCGCTCGATCTGCCCATCGGTCTGTGGGTGGTACGCCGTACTCAACCGCAATTCCGTGCCCATGGCCTGCTGAAAGCTCTCCCAAAATCGTGAAACAAATATCTTGTCTCGGTCAGACACAATATTTAAGGGCACACCGTGAAGTCTCACTATCTCTGCAATAAAGAGTTGGGCATATTGTCCCGCAGTGTAGTCTGTCCTTACGGGTAGAAAATGAGCGACTTTTGACAACCTGTCCACAATTACCCAAATGGAGTCGTGACCTCTCTGTGACGTAGGCAACCCCGTGATAAAGTCCAAAGAGATGCTCTCCCACATCCACATCGGGACCTCTAACGGCTGTAGCAGTCCTGCCGGTCTCTGATGATCCACTTTTACGAGCTGACAAGTGGCGCATTTTGAGACAAACTCGGCAATATCTCTCTTCATCCCGCTCCACCAATACTGACGTCTCATGTCTTGGTACATTTTGTCCCCTCCGGGATGTACCACGAACCGTGAGCCGTGCGACTCTGCCATCACCTCATGCCGCAATTCCTCCCCTTCTGGGACCACCAATCTCCCATTGAAGCGTAATCCCCCGTATGAGCTAACGGTATAGGATTCGGCTCCCTCTGCCAATAATCAAACTATCTGCTCCTGACAGAACGAGTCATTTTCCTGTGCCCTCACTACCTTCGTGACAATATGTGGTGTAACAGTCATCACAGACATGAATGATCAGGCCACTGCATCCTGGTGTCCCAATTCCTTCCACTTGGCCTTCCACACATCTGCCACCTCCTCTACCGGTCTACGGCTCAATGCGTCTGCCACCACGTTAGCCTTCCCCGGGTGATACTGGATATCGAACTGATAATCTTTCACGAATTCAAGCCACCTCCGTTGTCGCATATTCAACTCCTTCTGCGTGAATAGGTACTGTAGGGACTTGTGATCCGTGAACAATCGAAACTTCTCCCCCAAAAGGTAATGTCTCCAAATACGAAGGGCAAATACCACTGCCGCTAACTCCAAGTCATGGGTAGGCTAATTCTTCTCGTGAGGCTTAAGCTTACGGGAAGCATAAGCTATGGCCTGACTCTCCTGCTGCAGTACACCTCCAAGTCCTTGTAAGGACGCATCGGTGTAAACAAGATACTCAACTCCCGGTCTCGGCAAAGCTAACACAGGTGTTGAGGTTAACTTGTCCTTCAACTCATCAAATGCCAACTGACAGGCATCACTCCAAATGAACGGCACACCTTTACGGGTTAGGTGTGTCATGGGACCCGCTATCATGGAGAAACCCCGAATAAACCTTCTGTAGTATCCTGCTAGGCCCAAGAAACTACGGATCTCTGTCAGTGTCGTGGGCTGTCCCCACTCCCTCACCGCGGATACCTTCCCCGGATCAACCGATATTCCCCGGTAGGAAATAATATGCCCCAAAAACTGAACCTCCTTCAGCCAAAACCCGCACTTCTCATATTTTGCATACAACTCATTCTGGCGCAGTGTCTGCAAAACTAGTCTCAAGTGCTCGGCATGCTCCTCCTCTGTCTGGGAGTAAACCAAAATATCATCGATGAAGACAATGACAAACTGATCTAGTAAATCCCTGAACACCCTATTCATCAAGTCCCAAAATGCTGCCGGAGCGTTGGTCAAACCAAATGGCATAACCCGAAACTCGTAGGAACCATATCTCGATAAGAACGCAGTCTTCGAGACGTCCTCCTCCCTGATACGCAACTGATGGTATCCAGATCGCAAATCAATCTTTGAGAAGCAAGAAGCTCCTCTCAACTGGTCAAATAGGTCATCGATTCTAGGCAACGGATACTTGTTCCGTATCGTGACCTTGTTTAACTCCCGGTAGTCCACACACAATCTCAGTGAACCATCTCTCTTCTTCACGAACAACACAGGGGCACCCCACGGTGAAGTACTCCTCCGAATAAACCCCTGACCCAACAACTGCTCAATCTGATCCCGTAACTCCCTCATCTCAGCTGGAGCCATACGGTACGATGCTCGTGCTATAGGTCTCGTATCTGGTAACAAGTCTATAACGAAATCTATCTCTCGACTGGGGGGTAGGCCTGGTATCTCCTGAAACACATCAGAATACTCCCTAAAAACTGGGAACGAATCTAAAGGAATCACAACCTCCTTAGAGGTATCCTCCTCAATGTAATATAAATGAGCGGTCGAGCCTCCCTCTGGGCGATGCATCGCCACTACAAACATCTCTTGCCCCGGAATGGCAAAAATAATGCTCCCACCGAAGCAATCAATCATGGCTCTATAGTCAGCGAGCCAATCCATACCGATAATAACATCGTGAATATGCATATCTAATACCAACATGTCTGCAGGTAATACCAAACCACCAATCTCTACCCCCACTCCCCGACATATAAAGAATATAAGTGACCCACTCCCCAATGGTGAGTCGACACACGTCACTGTGCTCTCCGCTGTGGCTAACAATCCTAACGCCTTCGCGAAGTGTGTAGCTATAAAACAATGTGTAGCCCCCGTATCAAACAGTACCCGACCCATAGTGCCATGGATAGAAAATGTACCCTCAATCGCGGTCGGAGCCTGTGGAACTGCTGCCTGGTGGACGTTGTAGACACGTCCATACTGTAGCTGTCCCTGCTGAGCCGGAACTGCTGGAATGGGTGGCAAAGCTGCCATCTGTGGCGGTACGGGAAGAGCGGCGGGAAACATAGGCCTCTGTGGCTCCTGGCGAGCTCCCTGCTGCTGCTGCGGGGCCCTGCCCCTATCAGGACAGTCCTGGCGTTTATGGCCAGTCTTGCCACAAACGAAACACTTCCCTGGGAAGTTCCCTCCTCTCTGCCCTTGCTGTCCCTGGCCCTGGTGGCCGTTACCGTTCCTCCCTTGGCCCTGCTGGCCCTGCTGAAACTACTGAGGCTGAACATTTTGACCCTGCTGGCCCTGATGGCCGTTATGACCCTGCTGGCCATTCCGGAATCCTCCCTGACCGTTCCTGAAACCCCTTGAATGGAACCTCTTATGATCCCCCTGCTGAGAACCCTTCTCTACCTGCCTCTGCCCCTGAAAAGATTGTGCCCCACCGGCACCATGTCCTCCAGTCCTGCCCTGATGGCTAGACTCTCCCGATCTCTTGCCCTCGGCCATATGAAAGCGGTGATCCTGGCAGTGTAATAAAGCAGCGTTAACCACATCAGAATAAGTGGCCAACGAAAGGTTCCCTAACAGATGCTGACGGATCCTCCATGTCAACCCGTCGGTGAATTTCTCAATCTTCTTCTTCTCTGTTGGTATCTCATCAGGAACGATATTCAACAGATTAGTGAACTCGGCCTCATATTCGGCCACGGTCTTGCCCTCCTGCCTCAGACTCATCAATCTCCTCCTCATTTCTGTATGAACAGCTGACGGAAAGTACTTGCGATCGAACCGCACCCAGAACTCCTAAATAGTGAGAGTATCCCTCTCCTCTACGGTGGTAATAGACTCCCACCACTGCAATGCAGATCCAACTAGCTTGAAAGTAGCTAGCACCTGCTTCTGAACATCCGTGCACTCATACATCCTCAAGTGCCGCTGTATATCCTTCCTCCACTGGCTCGAGACTACCACATCTAAGCTACCTGCAAACTCTGGCGGATGCGCTTTCTGAAAATCGTCACGTACACGTTCCCAAGGCGACGGGAATGCATTAGTCTGTACTGGCGCGGTAACCGGCGCCTGAGGTGGTGCCTGCTGAACAATGGCAATGGCGGCATTTACCGCTTGGGCTACAATAGCTGCAACCTCAGCGGCGTTCATCATGCCCTGAACCGGTGCTGGCTGTGGTTCTGGCGTCGCATTCCTGGGAACTTGTCGTGCACGTCGTGGAGGCATTCTGAAATAAGAATAAAGTATATAAGTTCGCAGTTATAAACTTAATATAGCTGAAGAACGTAGCATAAACAAAAGAATACAACAGTCCTAAAATATAGGGCTCTATATCAAAGAAAGCTCAGCGGAAACATAATAAGCGGTTCAGATCCTAAAGGACACTAGAACCTGATGCTCTGATACCACCTGTGACCCCCCGACTAATTAAATACCGGGTAGCTACTACTTTATTAAATTAAATCAAAACGCCAAGTTGGCTCAGTTAATAGCATCACTGTCGAAAACATTTTATTATTACTAACCACCTAGTATTTAAAAAGTAAGTTGCCAAATTTTAATTAAAGTCTGAATAACATGCAATAAACGATTTAAAGCAAGAGTAATAACACCATTCACCATAATGAAGTAAATAGAATAACCGTCACATGATAAAAATAAATCTGGAGGAAAAACTCCTCATAACACAATCCCACAACCGAAGTAAATAATGAAATACTGAATACTGAATGAATACATGCCAAAGTCTAAAAACTGACATGGAAATGTATCTAATAGAATTTGGGCAACATGCCCTACAGCTGAGGAACACTGAGTAAGGAATCCAAATGATATAAGCGTCTAAAAGCAAATCCCTGTAGCTTCCACAAGCAGCTACAGCTCGTCATCAGAATGAGAGTCCTATGCATGGTGACCTTGTGGCTGGGCACCTAAAAATGGTTTTTACAAAAAGATAGATTTGAAAGCAAACGGGTCAGAGCCCGAATGTGGAGATATTTTAAAAACCTGCAAGTGCTTTAAAAACATTTAAAACAGTATATGCAAAATACATGTTAGGACGTGCTCTCACATGAGATACTCACCTCTCGTCTAACTGTGCACTCCTAACGTTCTTGTACCCATTCATGTGTTATCTCATAACTATCTAAAGAGTTTCTAACACTTATACTCGGTTCACGTTATAAGTTCCATCATTACCAATTAAATAGAGAGTTCTACTTTAATTCTCGAATTCCCAATTATTAACAAAACCATTTATTGATAAAAGTTCCCTTTTTATCTTTTCAAAACATTACCATAACTATACTCACAATTTAACATAATAAATTCCTTCTCATATAACCGTATATTTTTCACATCATACATATACAATATAAGCACCCAAAGGCTAAGCTGCGGTGCACACATACTCTGCTATCCATCCCGATACATCACGTACATAAGGATCACACATTCCGATTCTCTCAGGAATTGTTCAGATAACGACATCACAAATAGTGGAGGCGAACACAGTCACCATCACATGGGTCACGCACATACCTACGCTCCCACGATCAACAGACTTATTAATATCACAATAAGTCCTTCTATGACCTATGTTCATCGAGGTAACCAATATAAATCCGGGCAACACAAGGATAAGAAGGCCCTAAGCGAACGTAAACCTCCCGTGATAGCAAGTATGGTAGGTATGTCATACACATAAAGTCATATACTAAGCATTCACACATCTTAGATATCTCAATATTAATAAAGGTATACTCTAATTCATTATACCATTATTCCAAATTCATATATTTCAAGTATCCCGAAAATATATAAATAAAATAGTCGACACGTCTCACGTCGTAATTTCTTAAACTTAAAACCTATCTCGAATAGACTATTAAGTTCCCATTATTCCCACATATAACATCTTAATACCTAAGGTCTTTACTTCTGCCCCAAACCTTATTCCATCAAATTATTCAAATTTGCACTATTTGCCCAAATATTATCTCACATAACGAATTTCATTAATTTAGAATAATTCCTCAAATTAGATTCCAATTAAAGTCCAATCTCATAATCATGCCTACTGGTCTTCCTTAAGGTTAAGGGTATTCACAATGTCTCCAATAATATTATCCAAGGGTTAACACCATTAAAATTCAATTAAGGAAAACTTTATTCATTCTGGGAAGGTCGATCGATCGACCTTTACCTTCGATCGATCGATGGTGGTCGATCGATCGACTGATGAATGTCGATCGATCGATTGCACCAGGTCTGTTACGGACTGCTTCGTTTTGCAGTTACAGTTTCGTCCCAAAACTCCATTTTTAAGCATGAAATTCCAAGACAAGGTTACTATAACATTATACTATCATCCTACAACAGTATTAACATTCTAAGTCCCATAATTCATCATTTAAAGGCTTAGTTTAGATTAAAACTACATCAAAATAATTTCCAGAATTCTTCCATTCAAGAACATCATTAAACTTCTTCTAACTCCATTTTTAAAACATCAAAGGTTCTGTTTAGAACATAAATTTCGTCCAGAATATTACTACATGCAATTCCTAACATATATCCAAGATTTTAACTTCCAATTTATGGGTCTAAATCATCTCCCAAGAATAATTTCGAAAATTCCTAAACATGAAAACATATCTTGAATCAAATGAGTTTAAATCACTTGCCTTAATTAATCTCTGAATTTGGTGTTGAATCTTGAAGTTAAGTCTGTCCTCTCTCTATCTTTCTGCAGAATTCTTTCCTTCTCTCTCTCTCTCTCAAGCTCTTCCTAAGGTTGAAGACAATGGAGGTATGGAGGTGTGTTTTGGTTTTTGGTAAGTTGGAATGGTATATCAACTTCTCCCGTAGCCCATAATGTCACATAGTGCAGTTAGTGGGTTAAGTGGGTTAAAGAAATAGTCAGATTGTAATTCCAATTTTCGTCACTTTTTAATTCCCAAAAATGCAATTTACCAAAATGCCCCTATAAGTTACCGGTATGACCCAAAAATGCCCCGGGACCCAAACTAAACTCCCGACTAGTGTTTTCTGACTATCTCGACCCTTCCGGACGCGTTGGCGCACTCAAAATGACCATACGGTTAATGGAACTAAAATTCACTTTTAAAATTAATAAAAATACCATGACGCGGCGGTCACACGCGTCTCAACAAAATTCCCAAATTGCCGTATTTCAATCACGTGACAATTTCAATATTACCCAAATTTATATAATGCCAAGTAAACACCTTATAATAAAATACTAACTCACATCACGTTAATATATATATCCGGATTAATTTCCAATTAATAAACATTTAATTCAATTAATCCCCAAAAATAAATATTACTGAAAATACGGGGAATTACATGCCGGTACAACATAAAAAATCCGAATTATCAAAATCAAATGACTTATACAAATCTACACTCCCATAAACTCAAACGTGGAAAGATAAATGAACAAGTCTTCAAATATTTTCAAACGATGCTTTAATAATCAACTTTTTAAAACTCCAAGCTTTTCTCATCAGGGTGTGCAATCCAAAAATCGTCAATTGTACTTACACACATGAGACAAAGCAAAAATCTAGTGACGTATCGAGTTTGAAATTATATAAAGCATAAACATGAAAGCATAATCAATTCTCCCCCATACTTAAACTCCCCCATAATATCATAATTCATTCTCCCCCTTTTTATTTGTTCGAAATAGACAAGGAAAAGAATAAACCAAATAAATCAAATCGGGATGTCACGATAAACAAGGGAAATAAATATGACAAACGTGTTTAGTGAAAAATATGCTAAAAAAACTACACAAACTATTTTTAATTTTTTGATTTTTTATACAAAAAATGTTATAAATACACACCATGAATTCATACTAAGATAACCAAATCGTGGAAACGGTATGAATGGTGTGAACAGATTCGATTGGAAATAAAACTCAATCACGTCATATGTGCACGATGCATATTGTGTATTCCTAACGAATGAGCATCAAAATGGTCCTTAGGTGTAAAAGTGTTGAATTTAGATGACATCATCTTAAATCAAAATCAACAAATCAAAGTCTACATGATTTTCACACGAATAACGTCTAAAAACTTTTTAACGCCTTTTCAAGACTTTTTAAGGACGTGCAAATCCGTTTTAATTCTCCAACGAAACTCTCTCATATATAATTTCTTTTTGAGGTGATTTAAATTCTCAAACATTGGAGAATTGGTGAATACACCTAATGGCCCCTTTTGGCATAAATTTCTTTTTATTGCCTTTAAATTTTTTTCGGGCTCTTTTAAGCCTCTTTGGACCCCGGATAATTAAAATACCTCAATTTTTTAGGTCCAATTAAACGGTGGATTAATCGCAAAGGATAGATGTGTACCTTTCGTAGGCCTTCACCATTTTAAAAATTCACAAAAACTCACGGCAAAATGTTTAAAACATGCACACCTTTTATTATCTTGTTTTATCACATTTGATTCGTTTTAATAGACATAATTGAGATGAAAATATGTAACCAACATGTGATTTGACAAGAACAATATTCAAACAAATTCGTGCTCGTGTGCATTAAAGGAAATAATGAGTCAATCATATAGGTAATAACACTTAATTAATCTTAATGACTCCAAACACTATAAAGCACATGAATGACATGACTTATTGTCTTAAAATACTATCAAATAGTCACATGGATAAATGGAATAAAATTGTGACTCGGTCATCCTAAGTGTGCATTCATATAAGGTGCAAACAAAATACAAAACTCTTTTTGGATTTTTCAAAAATTTTATCAAAATAAAATCTTTTTGACTTTTTCAAAATTTTCATACAAAAAGTACAATTCAACACTGTAGAAAATATATATCATGAAACCACAACTATTGTATGATAAAAATCATTCAAGCAATCAACGATATGAAATAGCATGTGAGAATTAACACGTCTAAAGTCTAGCGTATCAAAAAGATATTTCCTAACCCAGATAGATGTGATACCTCTACACTGGATTTTAGGAGCCAACAAAATACTAGACTTAGACTTCCTAGGACCTCTTTGAAGATCAAAAGAGAAACGCCTAAGGTGCCCTTTCCTACCACAATGTGAACATGTGTAAACGGGTGGAACGACACCTATGGGTTGACCTTTAATAACGTCCTTAGGAATGGTTGATCCTCTAAAACAAATAATGATTTTGGCTTTAACAACAGAAGCATTAGAACATGAGGAGCCATTACCATCACTATCAAACCTACTTGAATCGTTTAAATTATTTTTCAACTTTAAAATATTTGATTCAAGCAACGAATTAGACTCTTCCAAATATAGGGATTTATTTTTCAAATTATCAATTAAACTTAAGAGTTTATCACGCTTACCCTCAATTAAAACAAACTTATCCCTAAGAGTCTTTTCACGTACCGTAAAATCATCGATTAATTTTTTATCCTCGACGGAACAAATGAGAACCCTAGAATTCTTTAAGTCCTCCAATCCTTTTTATAAAAATAGGGCTCTATCATCACTCTCCTTTTTGGTAACTTTTAAAGAATCGAAGTCAATACACAAATTACCAAAGTGTTCATGTTAAATATCTTTTTGAGTTTGAAACATTTGCAAATATTCAAACTTATTTTTAAGAAGAGAATTTTCTTCTTCCAAAATTTAATTCTTTTGTAAAGTTTCAAATTCAAAAGAGTTAATTTTTTCGCATGGTCATGAACTTTATCAAACTTATCTCGACTAACAACATCAACAGTATGAGAATCCATCGATAAAATAAATCAGGAGAGGAACACAAATAACCACTAAAAAATATTGCACTACAGGATCTACACAGTAAATTAGTACAATAGGCTATGTTACCAATTTGTAAAATGTTGTGTGATACCAATTAAATTGTTTATTAGAACACTTATTTAATTAGGTGTCTAAATTTGATCAAACCAAATTCAATTTTAGAAAAGCCCCTAAAAATGCATCTAAGTATCATAAATCATTCAAAACATGCATGTGAAATAAAGACGATAAATTTAGGAAAAATCCCTTTCGGGTGAAAAATCTTTTTTCAACACTTTGAAAAGTTTACAAGACCATTGACTTACATACAACCTGATAATCGCCCACAAGTGTAATGCACGGTATCTTCGTCAAACCTTCAAAGCTACGAGAGATAGCGCAATACCCTTCATGTGTTGGTTCGTCGTCTTTGACTCGTCCGCACGCAGAATAACTACGCTCGGTATCCACTAATCAGATATAGAGATGCCTTCTACATAGAAGTTGAACTACAACAAACTATGCTTTGGGTTCCACAAAACAACTCACACAAAAGATATTGAGATTTGTGAATTGTAAAACAAAGATTGAACCCTTAAAAATGTTGGAGAATAAACCAAAACACTCAAAACTATATTCTGTTTAAAACCAGTGTTTCTCCACATGAAAATCAGAAGCCTGGAACCCTTATTTATATTAAAAATCATGGCGGTGATGTGTCAGCAAAAACCTCTGTCATTCGAACGAAAGACGATGTCGTTCGAGCGATGCTCCATCTCGTTCGAACGAGATGTGAGTCGTTTGAACTATAGTCACTGATCCCCTTTAAAAAAAACTTTTAAAGTGTTAAATAACTTGTAATCCTCAAACCTTAAAATTGCTCACGGGATCAGGAGATATTTATCCGAACCTTTTATTATTTTGAAAAATTAAAAAATATTTCAAATCATTTTAAAAAAGACATTTAAACTTTTATAAAAAATATCCCAACACTTTTAATTTAAAATGTAAATGGAACTTAAACACATTTTAAAAAATTCATCCTTGTTGGGCTTGAATGTTGAAGTCTTCTTGAAATTCGAATTCGTCTTGTGTAGATGTAATCTTCCCAATCCTTCGACGACTTGTAGCGGCTTGTAGAGGTATATGACATACTTAATTTTGACGGACAATGTCCTTACATCCACCCTCACCCAATCACAATAAAACACTACCTCCTTAAATAGCGTATAGTCCAACTCAATTATTTGTCTGATAACTCCGTAATACATTGTCCAAGCATCTTTAAGATTTTTATCACTTTTCCTTGCCCTAAATTGAGTCTAAGCCTTCATGTAAACACCACCGTATATCGTTGTGATACTTGGGAGAGAATACAAAGCCATTGATGCGGTATTTTTTATATGTTTTAATCTTGTGTTTTGGCCCTTGTACTAACCGCCACAACATAGCATTTGTCTTTGTCTCTCCAGAAGTGACTAGTTGCACAATAGAAATAAAATAATAATTATAAAGTGAGTATGGATAAAAAAGAATATATCTTAATATACTATTAAAATCAAGAGCACCTTATCATATAACCACAAAATGAAAAAAGTTTGCATCTCTACTTCTGATAATTGGCTCCCATTTCCTTTACCACACCAAGTGGATTTTAGTAACGTTTTATACTCACTGAAATTTATTCACATAAGTTCGTGTATTAGTATTTGAATGTGATTTTTGATAAATTCATAATAAATTGCTCAAACCTGCAGAATTCTTCAAGACCATCAACGTCAAGCCGAAATAGGACCCATCGACGTATTTGTTGAAACTGTTTAGGTTCCGATATCCCAATCTTATCATCTAATAATGGTCCTTTATCAAAAAACTCTCCATCTTCATCTAGAAACACTTCACGAGTACATTTGTGGTTTTCATCAAGAGAATTAGGCATGTACTCCATGCAATACCTAATAGATTCAGCAATAATATAGGACCCCACAATTAAACCTTTAATGCATCGCTTATTTCTAGGTATATCTTTAAAATCCTACATTTTTCTATTCATGTGAATAAGAAAAAAGTATATGTTACATATTCATGAACAATGATCTATACATATATATTTGTCTTTGTCTTTGTGTGAAAATAAAAATTAATATAAAGAGTTTATCGTTTAAACGGATACATCCAATGTGTTCCTGTAAGACCACAAGTCAATGTTTCATCGGCTAAATGAACAGTAAGATGGATACTAATATCAAAAAATGTCGGCGAAAAGTGTTTCTCCAACACACACAATGCCTCTGCAACCATAAACCTGGCCCTGTGCATATCCTCGCGAATTAAGACTTTTGATCACAATATTTTGAAAAATAAGCTCAACTACTGAATAGCTCTTTGCAAATCTTTGTATTTCAAAAATGCATGTTGAAGTAATACGGGCAAAAAATACTCCATAATAACTTAATAGGCATGTGACTTCATTGAGTGCAAACCAGGTGGGTTAAGGGTGATGATATTGCTCAGGTTAGACGAAAAGATGAAAGGTAACTTTAAGTCTTTCAAAATTTGGCAAAACTTTCATTTCTCTTCTTTATTCAATATAAATGATGCTTTTGGTTTCATCCATTTTCTGATTTGATCATCTTCTCGCATCCAATGACCACTATGTATTCCCAAGTCTTTCATATCCTTTCGCGCATTTATTGTATCTTTAGTTTTCATTTTATCATCGAGGATTATACTTATCAAATGCTCTGCAACATTCTTCTAGATGTGCATCAAATCAAGAACATGTCGAATTTTACGAGGACTCTAATATTCCAAGTCAAATAAAATTGACCTTTTATACCATGCCTCCTTAACTTCAACATTAGAATTCTCATTTGTAACACCCATCTTTCGCTTCTTACTGGAAACTTTTGGAGACTTTTCGGTGTATACTCGATGCAAAGTAACTTCTTTAAAAGTGCATCCCCATTCAACCAACGTGGAGGAGGTGTATACTCTGTTGACCTAAGCCCCAAACTCCCACCTTTCCTAAAGGGGTGATCCATGTCAAGTAAAATACAATAGTTTTTATAAACTATCTTACTATCGTGCGTCAGTCGGATGGATGGAGTATCGTCCCCACAAACTGGGCAAGTTTTATAACCATGTGTAACACACCCAGATAAATTCCCATATGCAGGGAAATAGTGCATCCCCCACATTAACATAGCATTCAATGTAAAAGGTTGCATCTCATACATGTCATAAGCCGAAACACCTACTTCCCATAATTCCTTCAACTCATTAACTAATGGCTAAAGAAAAACATCAATGTGCTGACCCGATGCTTTTGGACCAGGTATTTATAAAGACCACATTTGAAACTCTCTCTTCATGCGTAATGAAGGTGAAAGATTATTCGGCACCGTGATAACAGACCAACAGCTATAACTGATAGACTGAATGCCACGAGGATTAAACCCATCGTTGCAATTGAGAGCCAAACATTGCGTCCTTATTTATCAAATTCAGGCCATTTTGATTTAAAACTCCTCCATAAGGACGAATCACATGGATGTCATTGGTAATCCCATGAAGTGGTTGCCTATGGTGCCATGTCATTTCTCGGGCAATCCACGGAATAGTATAAAATATAACCAACCTTGGAATCAGAGGGAAATGTCTCAACACGTTTTTAGGTTCTTTAAAAATCCTTCCCCCTTCCTTCATAGTAACTGAATACCTTGATTCTCCACATTGAGGACATCCATCCATATATTCATTCTCCTTCTAATATAAGATACAGTTATTGATGCATGCGTGAATGTAATTAGCCTTCATCCCCAAGTCTTTCATCATACTCTTCATCTTTGGATATTTTTTCGGTAGTGTATTACCTTTTGGGAGCCACATTTTTAAGATAGACAAGAATGTCGTGACACTATTCCCTAACTAACCAAATTGATTTTGTAAGTTGTGAAGTTCTACAGTTGAAGAAAGAGTTATTTTAGGACCCTCGCATGAAGGATATAATTTCTCAATTGATAATCTCTTATATATATTGTACTTATCATTTTTGACATGATCTTCTTTGGAAACTCCTAACTGATCGCATTCAACATCTACATAAGGTTCCCCATGCACTCCGTAACAAACTTCAAAAAGATTTTCCACCCCAACACCTTGTTCCTCGATGTTTTATTCTACTATGTTCTCCTCAACTTGTTTTACCAGTGGGGGATAATAGTGTTTACTGATGTATTTTCACCGTGAAAAAACCATACAGTATACGATTGATGCATATCGTTCCTCCACAATTATCTTTCTACTTCTTTTAATTTCAGACGCAATTTATTGTGACACTTTGAACATGGACAAGGTATCGTTGTCAACCCCTAATCATTGTTCTCTTCGTTATATTTAATAAAATCTTCAATGCCCTTTAAATAAAACAAGATGCCTTTGTTATCTTCGGTCATCCAGTCTTTGTTAATCGGTCGTGACATTCTATAAAATAAGATAAAACACACATTAACAATAAGTTGCAACTGTAATCTTCAGTAATGGTTGGTGTATATCTATGGCAACTAATTATACCACAAATTATGCTAAATTCATGATTTCTAAATTTTAATCACACTTTTGATTAATAAAAAGAAAATTTGAGCATATTCCTCATATCAAGTAACTAAAACACATAACTCATCGTGATTTCTATTTGTAGCTAACGTGATCATTCATGGGGTTCCTTTTGATTTACCATAAAACTTAATATGTGCATCGCAATAAGTGCATTGGACAAAACTAAATATTAATCAACTTAAGATACAGACATAAGAAAATGACCCTCCGTGTAACGGCTCAAGCTAAAATGGATACTTATCCTAAAGTCCATGTTTGTAACACCAAATATGTATCAACAACTTTGGTTAATAAAAAAAAATACACAATATTACTATTAGCATGCATAAAATATTAACCTTAAATTTTCACTTTGTCACTAACATTAGCTACCATAAGTAAACATTAAATACCTAATTAGCATATTTTGGACTGTGTATAACATATTAATATTAGAGAAAGACTTTTTTTAGTAAAACAACATGAATCAAACTAATTAATATTATTAGCTGTCATAACATAAAATCAACACAGTAAACAATGGTTATACAATTTATAAATAAAAAGTAAAACTCCTAATCTAGAAAGAAAGTTTAATTTGATCAATTAAATAGATTTATATATATGGATAAGCATATATAGACGTCGGCATATGGGAGCATGGAAATCGAGCAAAATAAAAGATCAAAAAATAAAAAGCCCTAATTTAAGGTCTACCACATCCACCAAAACAAACCAACAAAACAAAGTCATGGCTCTATCATATTCGATTTCCAAACCAGAAAATGTAATAATAATAAGAATTATCCCTCAATTATTATACAAGCAGCCAGCTTCATTATCATATCTATACACAGCTCACTTAAACCAATCAACCTTTGTTTAACCTACAAGATTCAACTTGTTCCAAGATATCTTTAAAATTTAAGCCGAGCCTAACAAATTCCCTCTGAATAGCTCAAAACCCAACCATGGTTGAAACAAAAATAATTATGTCGTACAGCTACTTTAGTAACCTCTTTTTTAGGGATACTATGATATTTAAGCCTTCCCTTATCAATCTAGACAGAAATTTGAGTTCATCAAATCAGAAAAAATTTGCTTCTAATTACGCATTATTGTCACTCAACATCCACACGATGGGCCGTAATAAACGTGATACAAAAAATGTAAATCTCTCTTTCCCTTCATTCTTTTAATTTATTCAGAATATTGGATCTTATTTCTTAATTTATTACATATTTTTGGCTTTAATATTATCATATATATACAAATTTTTTCGTCCACAATTGTGTTCAACCAGGATTCAAAATTTTGATTCCATCCCCAAGTACCACAATTGTGCCTAACAAAACAGTGAAAGCTATAGAGAGAGACGAGAGAAACGAGAGAAATAAAGTGAGAAAAATACCTGAGCGAAATCATGTGAATCGTATGGAGAGGATAAAAGCGTGCGAACCGAAATACCTAGAGAGATACGGGGCAGGTATGGGAATGTATAGAGAGAAATGGGAGAGAGTGGGAGAGTGGGATCCACTTGCTTCTATCCCACATTCTTTTTTTATTGACTTTTGCATGCAATTCTAATATATTTGTAATGGTTTTTTGCTATTAATAATGGATTTTGTCCATTACAAATGTGTAATGGACAAAATCCGTTAAAAATAGAAAAAAAATCCATTACAATTTTCCTCATTTGGTGTAGTGAAAGAGACCATACATACATAAAATTCAAACTCTGTTACTTGAAAAGGTATTTCACTTATTGTGGTATAACCAATTGTAGGGTGAGATTCAAGCTCATGGTTGATCGAATGACTAATCTTGCACAAAAAGAGGATTAATGGAAGAATAAAGATTGTTCAAAAGAAGATCGTTCAAAGGAAGCCCCACAGCTAGATTATACGCTCAAACACCCCCAAGAGTAGTGTGGTCACTCAAGAGACCTCCCACAATAAATAAGCTTGATTGAGAGGCACCTACACACTTGTAATAGGAGCAATGATTTGTATTTACTCTCTTTTATTGTCAGATACTTGGAATGAATTTGTAATAACTTTGATGTTATTCGGTACCTGCAAAGGACCAAATCGGATAGGACATGGGAAAGCTCATATACTGTATCAAACTATCTCATCTAGGGAATCTCAAACAGGGACTTGGTTTGGAGGATTGGGAACAAGGTAATATTGAGAAGTAATCTCAACCTCTTTGGTACACTTGGGCAAAACCTCATTCGAGAGACCTCACTTGAGGTAACTCATCAAAGAAATTTGTTCAAATGTTATTTGCCCCTCTAAACATGACTTCAAGTTATTCGAACAACCATCTCCTGAAAGACCTAATTTGGTTGACAAAATAGCATATCTTATAAACCACTATTCACTATCTTTATGACATCCCAATCTCTAACACTTTAGAAGCTCGAGAAAATTGGCACTTGAGTAAGTTGATTCCTTGTACCACTACCCCATTTAAGGGAATGTCCCATCAGCCATCATAAAACAAAACTTTATGCCAACCTATCACATCTCAATCCATGCAAAGAGACGTTCTGACGTATGAACAATGTTCCCGCTAAGAAATAATATCTCATGCATTTAATACGCTATCCTAGGTATTAAATGCCCAGTACTCTTAGCATTAAATGAGGTCATAAAATTTAATGCAAACAAGGTCATTCGACCTTGTATTCATATAAATACTATCACTTATCATCCTTATTAAGGAATTTGAAATATCTATTTTCTCCATATATGAGAGCTTCTTGGGAGTTTATCATTGTCAAAGTTTATCTTCCTCATTCCCATAACTTAACTAGCCTTTATTCTCATGCATTCATTGCGTATATAGGTTTATTGCATTGCCTTTATTGTACTAAAGTACTATTCTGTAATACCCCATATTTTTGGCTATATTTATTTTTGGGATTAATTAATTAAATGCGTATTAATTGAAAATTAATCCGGGATAAAAATACTAATGTGTTACGAGTTAGTATTTGATTATGTGCATATATGATTATATATGTACTTGGTATTATAAAATTTGTCGTGGGATTTATATACGGCATTTTAGAAATTTTGTTGAGACGCGTGGGACCGCCGCGTCACGGTATTATATTTTGATGATAAAAAGTGAATTTAAAATCTATAATTCGTATGGTCGTTTTGAGTGCGCCAACGCGTCCGTAAGGGTCGAGATAGTCAGAAGACACTAGCCGGGGGTATAGTTTGGGTCCCGAGGTATTTTTAGGCCATACCGGTAACTTAAAGGGTATTTTGGTAATTTTACATTTTTAGGAATTAAAAGTGACGAAAATTAGAGATGTAAATCTGATGTGTATTAAACCCATTAAGCCCATTAACCAACCCATATTAACCTAGAAGGCTACATAGGTTGTCATTTAGGTTTTCTAAGTTTCCCCAAATCAAACCCTAGCCACCTTAAGCCACCATTAGAGAGGAAGCTTGGAGAGAAGAAATTATGCAGAAATTCTTCATCAAATCAACATCAAATCCGGAATCAAACCAAGGCAAGTGATTTAAATTACATTCCTTATGCAGTGAATGCTTTTTCCATGTTAGAAACATTGTTAATCAATCTTATATAAGAGTTAAAAGAAAACCCATGAAATTGGAAGATTGTTGTTTAAATTTTGGGATAGGTTTGCATGTAGAAACATTGTTTGAAGACTTGATTCAGAGATTTCATATCTATGTGATGTATAAACGGATTAAAATCTGGGAAATTTTGATGAGAAGAATCTAGGGTTTATGTTCTTGAAGAAAATTGGGAATTTATGTAGAAACCTTGTGATTTAATGATGTTTAGAAGGTATTAAACCCCTTTAATGATGTGAGTATAGCACCTTGGCATGTTTGAGGATGATTAGAGAACTCAATATATTGTAGGAACGAATTTTAGAAGAGATTTGAGGAGTAAAAATGGTGAAAAACGAATTGGGGAAAAATCTGGGCCGAAACTGGTCACTCGTTAGAAGCAGACCCCAGGTCGTTCGAACGAACTCGTTCGAACGAGCTTCTAACGAGTTGACCAGTCGTTATAAACGAGTAGGGATTTTGTTCGATATCTCGTTCGAACGAGATATCGTTAGAAGGGACAGTTCGTTCGAACGAACTGGGATCTCGTTCGAACAGCCTCGTTCGAACGAGACTTCTAACGAGATGACAGTCCAAACTCGTTCGAACACTCGTTCGAACGAGACTTCTAACGAGCTGGCAGTTTGGGCCATTTTGGACTGTTTTGACCTTTGGAGTTCCGTAAACCGATTCAAGGATATAGATATCATTCCGTAGATGTAGTAATGATAGGATTGGGACATTTGGGTATTTATGAGGAGAAATTTACATACGAGAGTTGTATTACATGGACGGTTTGGGTCGAGACGTGAGTGTCCACTACGACGTGAGAATTAATTATGACACGTATGATTATAAACCGGTATAGTACGAATTGTGATAATTATAGTTAGTACGAGAATGCGATATGTACTACGATTAAAATACGGTATTACTAAGACATGTGTTTACTTAGTATTGGTATATGGATTGTTTGTATGACATACCTACCATACTTGCTATCACGGGAGGTTGCGTTCGCTTAGGACCCTCTAATCCTTGTGTGCCTACGGGGGGGATATAGACTGGTACCTTGATGAACATAGGTCATAGAAAGACTTATTGTGATATTAATAAGTCCGCTGACCATGGGAGCGTAGGTATGTGCGTGACCCATATGATGGTGACTGTGTTCGCCTCCATTATTTGTGATGTTGTTATCGGTAAACTATTCCTGAGAGATTCGGAATATGTAATCCTTATGTACGTGATGTACCGGGATGGATAGCAGAGTATGTGTGCACCATAGCTTAGATTGCGGGGTGCTTGTATCGTATATTTATGATGTGAATAATATACATTAAATTAATGGGAATCCTCATGTTAATGTTGTAAAAATATTACGGTATTATTTCGAGTTATATAATGAGTTAACTGATAGTTATATCAATGGTATATTTAGTAACTGAGTTCACGTTAAACCCCTATTTAATTACGAGCGTTGTTATGTTAAATGGAACTGAGTAATATGGGTAGAACCTTTGGCAGTCTATCTAGTTATGTAGTCACTTAGCTAGTTGTATGGATAGATATAGATGGGTACTTGCGTTAGGAGTGCACAGTTAGACGAGGGGTGAGAATATAATGTGAGTGCACGTCCTAACATGTACCTTGCATTTAATGTTTTAAATGTTTTTAAAGCACTTGCAGGTTTTTAAAATATAACTCCACATTCGGGCTCTGACCCGTTTGCTTTTCAAATCTTTTTCTTTGTAAAACCATTTTAGGTGCCCAGCCACAAGGACACCAAGCATAGGTACTCATTCAGGTGACGAGCTGTAGCTGCTTGTGGAAGCTACAGGGATTTGCATGTAGACGCTTCTATCTCTTTGGATTCCAGAGTCACTATCTATCAGTTGTAGGGCATGTTGCCCATTTCTTTAGAGACATATTTTACATTTCAGTTTTCAGACTTTAGCATGTATTGTTTCAGTTTATTTATTTCAGTTATGGGATTATAGTGAGGGGTTTCCTCCAGACTTTATTTACTCTATTGTGATGGTTATTCATTTTACTTCAGCATGGTGAATGGTGTTACCTATTTCTTCATTTTACTTCTTGCATGTTAATCAGACTTAAATTAAAATTTGGCAACTTGTTTTTTTTAAATACTAGGTGGTTAGTAATAATAAAATGTTTTCGACAGTGATGCTATTAACTGAGCCAACTTGGCATTTTGAATTAATTTTATAAAGGAGTAGCTACCCGGTATTTAATTAGTCGGGGTGTCACAGGTGGTATCAGAGCATCAGGTTCTAGTGTCCTTTAGGATCTGTACGGCTATTATGTTTCCGCTACGTTTTCTTTGATATAGAGCCCTATATTTTAGGACTGTTGTACTCTTTTTGTGTATGCTTCGTTCTTCAGCTATATTAAGTTTATAAACCGTGAACTTATAAACTTTGTTCTTATTTCAGATGCCTACACGACGTGCACGACGAGTTCCCAGGGATGCTACGCCCGAACCACAGCCCGCTCCAGTTCAGGGCATGATGAACGCCGCTGAGGTTGCTGCTATAGTAGCCCAAGCGGTAAATGTCGCGATTGCCGTAATTCAGCAGGCACCACCTCAGGCGCCGGTTGCCGCGCCAGTACAGGTTAATGCATTCCCGTCTGCTTGGGAGCGTTTACGTGACGCTTTTCAGAAAGCGCATCCGCCAGAGTTTGCAGGTAGCTCAGACGTGGTAGTCTCGAGCCAATGGAGGAAGGACATACAGAGGCATTTGAGGATGCATGAGTGCACTGATGTTCAGAAACAGGTGCTAGCTACTTTCAAGCTAGTGGGAACTACACTACAGTGGTGGGAGTCTATCACCACCGCGGAGGAGAGGGATACCCTCACGATTCAGGAGTTCTGGGTGCGGTTCGACCGCAAGTACTTTTCGTCCGCAGTTCATACAGAGATGAGGAGGAAGCTGATGAGTTTGAAGCAGGAGGGCAAGACAGTGGCCGAATATGAGGCTGAGTTCACTAACCTGTTGAATATCGTTCCAGACGAGATTCCAACAGAGAAGAAGAAAATAGAGAAGTTCACCGATGGGTTGAATTGGAGGATCCGTCAACATCTGCTAGGGAACCTATCATTGGCCACGTATTCTGATGGGGTTAACGCTGCATTATTGCACTGCCAGGACCACCATTTTCATATGGCCGAGGGCAAGATGTCGAGGGAGTCTAGCCATCAGGGCAGGACTGGAGGACATAGTGCCAGCGGGGCACAATCGGGTCAGGGGCAGAGACAGAATGAGCAGGGTACCCAGCAGGGGGATAATAAGAGGTTCCGGTCAGGGAACTACAGGCAGGGACAGGGAGGTTTCCGTCAGGGCCATCAGGGTCCAAACGGCCATTAGGGCCAGCAGGGGCAGAATGGCCAATAGTTTCATCAGGGCCAGCAGGGCCAAGGGAGGAATGGTAACGGCCACCAGGGCCGGGGACAGCAGGGGCAGAGGGGAGGGAACTTCCCAGGGAAGTGCTTTACTTATGGCAAGACTGGCCATAAGAAGCAGGATTGTCCTGATAGGGGCAGGGCCCCACAGCAGCAGCAGCAGGGTGCTCGCCAGGAGCCACAGAGACCTATATTTCTCGCCGCTCTTCCCGCACCGCCACAAATGGCAGCATTGCCACCCATTCCAGTAGTCCCAGCTCAGCAGGGGCAGCTACAGTATGGACGTGTCTACAACGTTCACCAGGCTGCAGTTCCACAGGCACCGCCCGCGATCGAGGGTACGTTTCCTATCCATGGCACTATGGGTCGGGTGTTATTTGATACGGGTGCTATACATTGTTTCATAGCTACACACTTCGTGAATGCTTTAGGATTGTTAGTTACGGCAGAGAGCACAGTGACGTGTGTCGACTCACCATTAGGGAATGGGTCACTTATTTTCTTTATATGCCGGGGAGTGGGGGTAGAGATTGGTGGTTTGGTATTGCCTGCAGACATGTTAGTGTTAGACATGCATGTTCACGATGTGATCATCGGTATGGATTGGCTCGTAGCATATAGGGCCATGATTGATTGCTTCAGCGGGAGCATTGTTTTTGCCATTCCGGGGCAAGACATGTTTATAGTGGCGATGCCTCGCCCAGAGGGAGGATCGACCGCTCATCTGTATTACATAGAGGAGGATACCTCTAAGGAGGTTGTTATTCCCTTATATTCGATCCCGGTTGTCAGGGAGTATTCAGATGTGTTTCAGGAGATACCAGGCTTACCACCCAGTCGTGAGATAGACTTCGTGATAGATTTGCTACCGGGCACGAGACCTATAGCACGCGCACCGTACCGTATGGCTCCAGCTGAGATGAGAGAGCTACGGGATCAGATAGAGCAGCTGTTGGGACAAGGCTTTATTCGCAGGAGTACCTCACCTTGGGGCGCTCCGGTTTTGTTTGTGAAGAAGAGGGACGGTTCACTGAGGTTGTGTGTGGACTACCGAGAGTTGAATAAGGTCACGATACGGAATAAGTATCCATTGCCTCGAATCGATGACTTATTCGACCAGTTGAGGGGAGCTTCTTTCTTCTCGAAGATTGACTTGAGGTCGGGATACCATCAGTTGCGTATCAGGGAGGAGGATGTCTCGAAGACCGCGTTCTTGTCGAGATATGGTTCTTATGAATTTCGGGTTATGCCTTTCGGCTTGACCAACGCTCCAGCAGTGTTTATGGACTTGATGAACAAGGTGTTCAGAGATTTCCTAGATCAGTTTGTCATTGTCTTCATTGATGACATTCTGGTTTACTCTTAGATAGAGGAGGAGCACGCCGAGCATTTGAGGCAGGTTTTGCAGACACTTCGTCAGAACAAGTTGTATGCAAAATATGAGAAGTGCGGGTTTTGGTTGAAGGAAGTCCAGTTCTTGGGTCACATTATTTCCGACCAGGGAATATCAGTTGATCCGGGGAAGGTATCAGCGGTGAGGGAGTGGGGACAGCCCACGACAACAACATAGATTCATAGTTTCTTGGGTCTAGCAGGATACTACAGGAGGTTTATTCGGGGTTTCTCAGAGATAGCAGGTCCTTTGACACATCTTACTCGTAAAGGTGTGCCGTTCATTTGGAGTGATGCCTGTCAGTTGGCATTCGATGAATTGAAGGACAAGTTGACCTCAGCACCTGTGTTAGCATTGCCGAGACCGGGAGTTGAGTATTTGGTTTACACCGACGCGTCTTTGCAAGGACTGGGAGGTGTATTGCAGCAGGAGAGACAGGCCATAGCTTATGCTTCCCGTAAGCTTAAGCCTCATGAGAAGAATTACCCCACGCATGATTTGGAGTTGGCAGCGGTAGTATTTGCCTTACGAATTTGGAGGCACTATCTTTTGGGGGAGAAGTTTCAGCTGTTCACGGACCACAAGTCACTACAGTATCTGTTCACGCAAAAGGAATTGAATATGCGGCAGCGTAGGTGGCTTGAATTTGTGAAGGACTACCAGTTCGACATCCTGTACCACCCGGGTAAGGCTAACGTGGTAGCAGACGCGTTGAGCCGCAGGCCAGCAGATGAGGTGGCAGAGGTGTGGAAAGCTAAGTGGAAGGAATTGGGACACCAGGATGCAGTGGCCCGATCTTTCATGTCTGTGATGACCGTTACCCCACAAATTGTCACGAGGATAGTACGGGCACAGGCTAATGACTCGTTCTGTCAGGAGCAGATAGTTCGATTGCTAGCAGAGGGAGCCGAGTCCTATACCGTTAGCTCAGACGGGGGATTGCGCTTCAATGGGAGATTGGTAGTTCCGGAAGGGGAAGAATTGCGGCACGATGTTATGGCAGAGTCGCACGGCTCACGGTTCGCTGTACATCCCGGAGGGGACAAAATGTACCAAGACATGAGACGGCAATATTGGTGGAGCGGTATGAAGAGAGATATCGCTGAGTTTGTCTCGAAATGCGCCACTTGTCAGCTTGTAAAAGTGGATCATCAGAGACCAACAGGATTGCTACAGCCGTTGGAGGTTCCGGTGTGGATTTGGGAGAGCATATCCATGGATTTTGTCACGGGATTGCCTACGTCGCAGAGGGGTCACGACTCCGTTTGGGTAATTGTGGACAGGTTGTCCAAGGTCGCTCACTTCTTACCCGTAAGGACTGACTACACTACGGGACAGTATGCCCAGCTCTTCATTTCAGAGATTGTGAGACTTCACGGTGTGCCCCTAAATATCGTGTCTGACAGAGACAAGATATTTGTTTCGAGGTTTTGGGAGAGTTTCCAGGAGGCCATGGGCACGGAATTGCGGTTGAGTACGGCTTATCATCCGCAGACCGATGGGCAGACAAAGCGCACCAATCAGATGTTGGAGGACATGCTACGCATGTGCATTATTTACTTCGGGGGTGGATGGGAGCAGTACCTTCCACTGGTGGAGTTTGCTTACAACAACTCCTATCAGTACACGATTGGCATGGCTCCGTTCGAGGCGTTGTACGGTAGGCCTTGTCGTTCCCCAGCATGTTGGTTGGAGGTGGGGGACAACAAACTGCTTGGGCCGGAAGTGATTCAGGATACTTTGGCAAGGATTGAGTTGATTCGGAGTCGCATTCGGGTAGCTCAAGACAGGCAGAAGAGTTATGCTGATGCGAAGAGGTTTTTTTAGGGAGTTCCAAGTGGGGGACCAGGTTTTGCTCAGGGTATCTCCAATGAAGGGGATTATGCGATTCGGGAAGAAGGGGAAGTTGGTACCGAGGTATGTGGGGCCGTTTCCTATTATTGAACGGATCGGACCGGTTGCGTATAGACTTGGACTACCGGAGCACTTGCATCGGATTCACGACGTGTTCCATATTTCCTCGCTGAGGAAATACCTTAGAGATGATTTGGCTCATTCTCACATTGCTGTGGAGGACATCGATCTCCAGCCGGATAGCTCCTACGAGGAGGGGCCAATTGCTATTTTGGACCGAAGCGAGAGGAAACTGCGGTCAAAGATAGTCCCGTTAGTGCGTGTTCAGTGGCGACATCACAATGTCGAGGAGTCCACATGGGAGCGCGAGGATGAGATGCGCGAACGTTATCCAGAGCTGTTTTTAGCAGGTACTTTCTAGTTTCGAATTTCGGGACGAAATTCAGTTATTAGGGGGGAAGTATGTAATACCCCGTATTTTTGGCTATATTTATTTTTGGGATTAATTAATTAAATGCGTATTAATTGAAAATTAATCCGGGATAAAAATACTAATGTGTTACGAGTTAGTATTTGATTATGTGCATATATGATTATATATGTACTTGGTATTATAAAATTTGTCGTGGGATTTATATACGGCATTTTAGAAATTTTGTTGAGACGCGTGGGACCGCCGCGTCACGGTATTATATTTTGATGATAAAAAGTGAATTTAAAATCTATAATCCGTATGGTCGTTTTGAGTGCGCCAACGCGTCCGGAAGGGTCGAGATAGTCAGAAGACACTAGCCGGGGGTATAGTTTGGGTCCCGGGGTATTTTTAGGCCATACCGGTAACTTAAAGGGTATTTTGGTAATTTTACATTTTTAGGAATTAAAAGTGACGAAAATTAGAGATGTAAATCTGATGTGGATTAAACCCATTAAGCCCATTAACCAACCCATATTAACCTAGAAGGCTACGTAGGTTGTCATTTAGGTTTTCTAAGTTTCCCCAAATCAAACCCTAGCCACCTTAAGCCACCATTAGAGAGGAAGCTTGGAGAGAAGAAATTCTGCAGAAATTCTTCATCAAATCAACATCAAATCCGGAATCAAACCAAGGCAAGTGATTTAAATTACATTCCTTATGCAGTGAATGCTTTTTCCATGTTAGAAACATTGTTAATCAATCTTATATAAGAGTTAAAAGAAAACCCATGAAATTGGAAGATTGTTGTTTAAATTTTGGGATAGGTTTGCATGTAGAAACATTGTTTGAAGACTTGATTCAGAGATTTCATATCTATGTGATGTATAAACGGATTAAAATCTGGGAAATTTTGATGAGAAGAATCTAGGGTTTATGTTCTTGAAGAAAATTGGGAATTTATGTAGAAACCTTGTGATTTAATGATGTTTAGAAGGTATTAAACCCCTTTCATGATGTTAGTATAGCACCTTGGCATGTTTGAGGATGATTAGAGAACTCAATATATTGTAGGAACGAATTTTAGAAGAGATTTGAGGAGTAAAAATGGTGAAAAACGAATTGGGGAAAAATCTGGGCCGAAACTGGTCACTCGTTAGAAGCAGACCCCAGGTCGTTCGAACGAACTCGTTCGAACGAGCTTCTAACGAGTTGACCAGTCGTTATTAACGAGTAGGGATTTCGTTCGATATCTCGTTCGAACGAGATATCGTTAGAAGGGACAGTTCGTTCGAACGAACTGGGATCTCGTTCGAACAGCCTCGTTCGAACGAGACTTCTAACGAGATGACAGTCCAAACTCGTTCGAACACTCGTTCGAACAAGACTTCTAACGAGCTGGCAGTTTGGGCCATTTTGGATTGTTTTGACCTTTGGAGTTCCGTAAACCGATTCAAGGATATAGATATCATTCCGTAGATGTAGTAATGATAGATAGGACCCTCTTTTACGGACATGTTGCCCATTTCTTTAGAGACATCTTTTACATTTCAGTTTTCAGACTTTAGCATGTATTGTTTCAGTTTATTTATTTCAGTTATGGGATTATAGTGAGGGGTTTCCTCCAGACTTTATTTGCTCTATTGTGATGGTTATTCATTTTACTTCAGCATGGTGAATGGTGTTACCTATTTCTTCATTTTACTTCTTGCATGTTAATCAGACTTAAATTAAAATTTGGCAACTTGTTTTTTTTAAATACTAGGTGGTTAGTAATAATAAAATGTTTTCGACAGTGATGCTATTAACTGAGCCAACTTGGCATTTTGAATTAATTTTATAAAGGAGTAGCTACCCGGTATTTAATTAGTCGGGGTGTCACATATTCTTTCTCCCTTTAATCAAGTTGATTACTGAGATTCACTTCATTTATTATATTGACAGGGTATCTATGTTATAAAGGCTCATTTGATATATGTATTGTGCATTTAAAAGTTATTTATTGCAAGTGTTGTAATTCTTATTCATTATATTATTCTTCGTGCATTAATTATCATTCCAAAAGGGGTTACGCCTCGTTAAATACTAATTTTATTTAACGAACTTACATATTACATTTAGTGGCTCCACTAGGGAGGTATTCTCTTTGAATAATGACTAACGATAATGCGGCGAAGAATATTGACTTTGACACTATACAACGTGAGGAAGAAGGAGATCTTATTGTCCTTCCAGAGGCTAGTAGGGTTCTACAAATGGAAGCATGACTGTCGATCGCTACCACAACGACAGTCATAGGTCCAGTATAGATGATAGTATTGATGAGCATGTTCACTAATTCATCAAGACCCCAAGCGCTCAGGCAGTGTTGGGCATTTTGGGAGGATCAAATTCCTTTGTGACACCACCGACAGCATTGACGGCTCTTTTATTTCACGAGGTCTTGCTCAGACGAATGCTAATAATGTTGTCACTTCATAAACAGGACTACCCACTGTATCCCTTCCTACCAACACAGAAAATATAGCATCCACTACACCTCCAAAAGTTATTACACCACTGGCACTTCCCACGCAAAGCATTCCATCCCCACCTAGCATGGACGAGATGGAGAAAGAGCTCATGTGGATGATGGTAGCCTCTAAGGCTGGGGCGGGGAAGCCTCCTCGATATACGATGATTTTCATACACCATACCCCAAGGAATACATCAATGAACCATACCCAATAGGGTATGTTCTACCCATTTTTTAGAAATATAGGAGGAAACTAAAAATAACATGTGAAAAGGTTTGTTAAAAGCCTTGGCGTGCATTATAATGAAAAAAAACTGAGGTTGAGAGATTTTTATAAGTTTTTGACAGAGAAAACATATACGTGGTATCCCACCTTGTACGAGGTTGTGTGGCCTCATAGGAGGCGCTCCATGTTTGGTTTGTTCGAAAGTTCTTTTTGGTAGAAGATGAATTACCCAATTAGCACGAGAGAAGAAGAATCCTGGGGAAGATGTGGTTGCTTACATTAGGAGGTTTCACAAATGATATTTAGACGTAAGAGAGGAAATACGAGAAAGAAAGCTCTTGCAAGTGTGTGCAGAAAGTTCGCTACCTGAGTATACTGGCCACCTGATCAATGAGACTAGGGAGGGAACTTTTATTGCATTTCTAAAGTTTGTTGGGAATATTGATCTGATGGTAAAGCCCTTACCACCACAGTGTTGTCAAATTTGATACTGATACCACCAACTACTTTAAGGAGGGGAATGCCCTCGTGAGTGAACTATGTTGATAACGGAGATAGAAAATAAGGAGGTGGAAACAATGGTAGTGGGGAAAGAGTCAACAAAATGAAGTTTGAGGGAAAAGATGATCCACTCGAACTACTTTGAATGTTAGATCAAGCTCTGATCTTTATGACCACATGGTACGCGATAAAATGTATATGTCAATCAGTTTCAACACAGAGTATGTGACGCATGAGCAAAGGAATAATCCAAGGTTTTGTTACATGCATAAAAAGGTTGGCTACCCAACCAGTAAGTGTTTTGCTTTGAGAAGACTTATTTACTCCCAAATTGAGACGGGTCACATTCAACTACCCCAAACCAATGTAAATTATAATCCTTTGCCAATTCATGGGACCAACATGGCCAGTGCTTATAATGAAGAGGCGGACCAAAGCCTAAAATTACAGAGGTTCCTCAAAGAAAATTTTAAGGATTCCTTGGAGGAATGTGTATTCGAAATGGCTCATCTAACCCTGGAGGATGACTTGTGTTCAATTGATGACTTGGGCAAACGGTTGGAAGCTTTCTCGCTGGGCGCTGTGAACGCAGTAATAGCCTATGATGAATCATCATACAGAGATTTTGAGAAGTTTATGAGTTGGAGAAAGATCACGTGGACCCTTGGGTGGAATGTTCCGTGGTAGAATGTCCACAAAAGTTCAGTTAGTTCTTTAAGCAAGTAGGGTTACTAGAGAAATCCAGACTGGAGATTACTCTAGTGATTCTGGAGATTGCGAAGAAGAACATGGCTCCAAACTTCATTGGAAATGGCTTATGCCTAAGCTAATGAAAAGATTTCTCTCAATGGTCATGTTCTCTGAAGCATACCACTCAATTGTGTACCTTCATAATAGATCGTTCTACGTGACAGCAAGTGTGACTGGTTGTAGCTTCAATTGCGTTTTATTAGATGGAGGATTTTCCATTAATATCATGCTTATTAGGTATTTCTATTCTTACAACATCACTGAAATAAGGATTGTGCAGAATCCTTTAGCCATATCGGGATATGATAATCAGTCCTTTAAATCCATATGTTATGTCAACGTGGGAATTACTATGGGGAATATTACTTCCCATATTGAATTCCATATAATGGAATTCAATCCATCATACTAGTTGTTAGAAGGAAGAGTACAGATGTACAATTATGGTTTCGTGCCCCCACTAATCATTAATGTGCTAAGGCGCATAATAAAGGCAAGGATGTGGTTATTAGAGTATCTAAGAAGTCGTCCGCGCATGAAGAGGCACATTTGGTGGACGTTGCATTCGATATCGAGTTAGCTGAAGATGTTGTGGTGCTCATCAGTTAAAATGATGGCATTAGAGTGACCAATATTAGAGAAATGGTGCGCGCAAGGGTTAGCCGAATTGATAATTTAGAGGAGCACGAGATATATAGAGAAAGTGTGATACCCCAACCTATCTAGGCAATTACGAGATAAGATAACACCGCGGATTGATCTGATTGAGCATCAGGTCCAACAGCAAAGTGTGCTTAGTAGTTTTTCTGCGAGAAAATTGGAGGAAAATTTCTGGAAGAGACCACACAGGGAAGAAACCCCTAGACAGTGCAAAAGAGTGGTGCTGCCGAACGACAAGATCAATTACAAATTATAAAGGTATGAGCGGACAGCTGAAGTCTTAAACGATGAGGCTGACCAGTCTACGAATGTTTCTTAGTAGATAAACAAGGCCACTGTATATTGATTGACAACTCCAATGTCTAAGAATTTATGGAAGAACTGGAGGAAGGGCCAGAGTGTATGCGCGATAGGCCAAGGCATCAAATCCAAGAACTGGAGCAAGTAGACCTTGCGGTGGAAGGTGAAGATCCTAAACCCATCTTTATCTCGAAAGACCTAAACGAAGAAGCAAAAGGGGCATTGATTCAGCTGATACATGCATTCAAAGATGTTTTTGCATTGGAAATACACTAGTATGCCTAGGATTGATAAGGAAGGGAGCTGACACAAGTTGAATGTGATGACATAAGTTATCCCAGTCAAGAAGGCTACTCGAACAAATAAGGTAGAGCTTGCTTTAAAGATCAAAAAAGGGGTCCAAAGGCTGATCACAGTAGGCTTCATCATACCAATACAACATCCTATTTGGTTATCTAGTATTGTGACCGTAGGGAAGAAAAATAAGAACCAAATCAGGAAATGTGTGGACTTCAAGGACCTAAACAGAGCATGCCCAAAAGATGAATTCCCATTTTAATTTATAGACAGCCTGATAGATGAAATTGTGGGCCATGAGATGTACAGTTTTATGGATGGCTATGTGGGTTACAACCAGATCAAGTTAGACCCGGAGGATGCTGAGAAAACTTCCTTTCACACTTCATTAGGTAACTTTATATATACAATCATGCCTTTTGGACTAAAGAATGCAGGTGTCACATACCAGAGGACTATGATGGATAAATTCCATGATCTCTTTCATGATATTGTGGAATTCTACGTGGATAATTTGGTCATAAAATCAAAAATGGGGCAGCTCATTCGATAGATTTAATAAAGGTGTTCACAAGTTGCAGAAAGCACAAACTGAAAATGAACACCCTCAAGTGTCCATTTGGGGTAACTTGTGAGAAGTTCCTAGGGTTTGTGGTGAATAGACAAGGTGTTCAGATGGATCTGGATCAGTAGAAGGCCATTCCCAACATGTCATGTCCAAGGATTGCAAAAGAAATAAAAATCTTCTTGTAAAAGGTCTCCTACTTGAGACGATTTTTTCGTGGACTTGTTGAGATAACTCACTTACTAATGGAGTTGTTATGAAAGAGAGACAAGTTTGTGTGGGAGCAACCACGCCAAGAGGCCTTGGACAAGTTTAAGAAGCTCCTAACATCCCCACAAACTATGATTCCTCCAAAAGCATGTATACCATTACAAGTCTATTTTACCTTTGCAGCCAGGTCTATTAGTACACTGCTATAAAAAAAAGGTGGAGGTATATTTTCTAAGTCGTATTATACATGGCCTTGTGGCCAGATACACTAGCATTAAGTGGCATTATTTATCCATTAAATTCGTTGCTAAAAAACATAAGCACTACATGTTATCTTTCACGGTCCACATTGTAACATGATGTGACCCTATCAAATTTTTGCTAGCAAGAACTTTGCTAATTAGCAGGGTAGCTAGATGGTTCCTCATATTTTAAAAATATAATCTTAAGTGTGTGGTCCCTCGATCCATCAAAATTCAAGCTTATGCGGATCTACTGGTCATTTTTCCCTCTAGAACATTCGAATAACCTCATAAAGAACTCTCAGGTGACGATCTTCAAGCCAATTACCTGGAATCCAATTTGGAATAGTGGAATATGGAGTTCGATGGATAATTAGACCAAGGCAAATGAGGCGTAGGGGTTATCCTAAGAAAAGGAAAGGAAGAAGTTTGTTTATCCTTCAAGCTGGAGTTTAGTTGCTCCAATAATGAGAATGAGTATAAGGTACTGGTGCGGGATTTATTAGAGGCCTTATGACGGGCATCTAGGTGCTTACAAGCAAAGGTGATTCCAACCTAGTAGTGAAACAGGTGAACGGGGAGTATTCTCTCAAACATATGAGTCTAGCACCTTAGCGAATGATCATTCAAAGGTTATTCGGACAATTCCATGAAGTAACGGTGAAAAGGCACCCCCAGGATAATAAATAAGCATGCCGATGCCTACGCAATGATTGCCTAATATATTTCCATCAAAGTTGATTCGAAGATCATTCGAATTATTTAAAGGACATCTCTCTATTTTATAGCCTAAATACTACGCACTTATGACAGTAATGGCTGGAGGGGAAAAATAAGGAGGCAACTTAATACTGGGGAAGGACCTTTAGGCTTTGTGGAATTAGCACAATATTTTGCCACGGTCGGCAATATATACTTTAAAAATAAAGGGGATTGGTTGTCAAGATGTGTTAATCCGGAGGAATCTAAGAAGATGTTGTGGGAATCCCACTAAGACAGTTGTGACATTATCGATATCATTTTGTACCCAAGAATCCAAAGGGATGACTACTTTTGGCCCACGTTGAGATAGGATGTTGTAGCAGTACAAAGAAGTTGTGATAAACGTCAATTGTATTACGAGTCCGCTAAATGCAATTTTTGGAGGTAGCCTTATATTGACATGATAGCAGAAGGAGTGATTCCAATAGACAAAGATGATGTTACAAGGCTCTAGCGAAGTATCTCAAGATACTATATACCGAATGACCAACTATATCGAAGAGATTATCACGATAGACCTCTTCGATGCATCAGGTTAGAAGAAATAGAGAAAGTGTTGAAGCGGTCCCACAAGCTAGGTAACATTAGAGGAACAAATATTTATGACCAACTAATGACCTTAGGGTATTATTAACCAACCTTGGAAAAGGACTCCGTCGAGTTCATTCGAAAATGCAGGGCATGCTAACTCTATGGTAATATGATCCACACTCCTTCGGTTGACCTACACTCACTTTCTACTCTATTCCCATTTCACACTTGGGCATTTGACCTTGCAGGGGTCAGTAATCCTTGTTCTAGGGGAAAAATTTGGATCTTGGTTGCCACTGCATGCTTTACTAAGTCAGCAGAAGCAATACCTATCAAAAAATTCACAGCAGACGTGGTAGCTCGATTTATAAAAGAGTACATTATCTACTGATCTGGCATCCCAAAACTCTTCTTTTTAGGAAATGGAACTCCCTTTGTGAATAGTGAAGTGAGATTTCTCACAAATAAGTACTCCATCATCCACCACAAATCCACTATGGCCTACCCTAAGTGCAATGGGCATGCGGAAGCTACTAATAAGACCTTGTTGAATATTTTGGCAAGAGATATTGGAGGATTTTCCAGGAATGTGGGATGATAAGATACTATAAGTTATGTGGGCCTATAGAATAACCATTACATCAAAAATAGCAATCTAGCACGGTTTAAAAATGTGTCAGATCAAATCTGGCATGTTTTGGAACTGTGCCAGAATCAGGTGTTTCAAAATGACCATTTTTTTCTGTCACGGTCTAAAAGTGTGCTAGATTTGGCCGAACAGGAACACTTCTAGGACACTTTTAAACCGTGTCAGAAATCGATATTTCTGGCACAGTTTTGAACTGTGCCAAATTTTTTTATCAAAGCAAAAAAATTAATTATAAATAATATTATGAAAAAAATCAACAGCATTTCCACTATTTTTCATACATGTTTTAGCATAACAAAAATTCAATAATAATATAAACCCATGCGGTAAAAATAGTACAACAATACAAATAGTCTGCAACAATATTAATACACATCCATACACTAAGCCCACTAAAAATTAATGACTCAAATTCCATTAATAGAAAATTCATGTCAATACATATGAAATTCATCTCAATACATGAGAAAATTTGGGGAAGAATTGTTCATCTGAATAAATGAGCCAATTTGGGAAATCTAAGAATCGTTAACATAAACATGATTTCTTCTTCAGAATTATGGCCATTGCGAACAGGATGCATCTTTACAGTGAAAATATGATAACTATCTCCATCATTGAAAAGATTCCATGATCAATGAATTCAAAGTCTGACAACGTGGTTTGTTAAATCAAGGAGTCAAAAGACCTTCACACACTTACAATTAATGAATTAGTGATCTTCGCAGTCTTCTCTTCAGCAGCACTATCGTGTTTAACTCCTCATTTATCTTGGATTTATGGGTGCTTCTTCATTGAATCTATGAAAAAAAATATCCATGCCAAATATAAGGTTACGTATTTTATCACCCATTCATTGAAACTGGATGTTTTTACTAGGCAGAAGTTAATTTAAAAAAAACTGTACCTGGGATTCTATGAACCATATTCTAGCTTCGAAAAAGATAATAGACGTTAGGAGTAAACCAAGAAGAGGAAGATTGTGTTCATAATGCGATTGGAGTTGTTTCCATGTTCGCCTCTACATGCACAACCACCGAACTAACAATGAGTTCCAACCTATAAAACAAACAAAAAAGAGTAATTAAAGCATGGATGCAATTGTTCATTTCGATTCGTGAGTAAAATCATTTTCTGCTTCTACTGTCGATACTAATGGATTGGATAGGTCACAGTAATGTACCAATAGAGTTGAAATTTCCATGAAGAGTTGTTTATATATGTTATATGATACTGAAGACATGGGTACATTACTAATCGGTAATCCAACAGCAACACTGAGTAGTGAAATCCTATTTGTTCCAGTTCGCAGGTTGGATGTTAAATGTTATTCTGGAGTTCTCCCTAGTACCATAGGCAGACCCTATAAATATAAGTTGAGTCAGCATCATATTGTAGTAATCGTGTCCTATGAGAATCAAGTGAATAATTAATATTATACAACCTTAAAAGTCGTGCAAGAAGAAAGACAATTTTATTACAAAGAAAATCATACACAACACAATATTACTCAACTAAAAAGTAAAGAACTACAAAAGGAAATGATATATTATTAATAGGCATTGAAAATGACTCACCGCCGGGTCAGGTGCATCATTTTATGTGCACATCACACATGGGACTCCTATATAAGTTCAACAACCATTTTTGCAGCCCAGTTTATGTATGAACCACCAGCAGGTCCCAGTGCAGCTTTTTTTTACCCGTACTCAGTATCAATCTATACAAACCAAGACAAGATAAGTAAATTAGAAATAATTTTCCAAGCTATTCATTTACCACTGAATTGATGCATCAGTACATAAGTCAATTAAGTATATAAACTCAATCATACCACCAAGCTTATAAAGTTTTGATTATGCTTAGTTTTCTGAATTTGTTTGATAACATAATTCGATAATAATTGAGTTATAACAACATAGTTAACACAACATACCCAAAATGTAAGATACTAAAATTTCAATTGTTAATGCAGCAGGTCCGCCTTCCACTATATTTTCAAAGTTCATTCCCCTGTTATGCTAAAATTCTCAAAGTTCATTCCCCTTCCACTACCATCGCCAAGTTCATTCCCCTGTTAAGGCAACAGGTTTGTCTCCTCAAATACCATTGATCGAATAAGACTGGTATTATTGGATGCGCAATGACCATAACTTCATAATAAAATACCTTTGAAAGTTAAAATCATAACTCGCTAAAAGACAAGCATTCAATTTTTAACAACAAAAGTATCTTTGAAAGTATCTGAATTTGAATAGTTTTGTGGGGTGAGGGATCTTTTTAAACATTTATGCTATGCACAACAAAAGTAACTATTGGACTGATTTTATACATTTATCATAGTTTAAACATAAAAAGGATAAAAATATAACCCTATATGATACATTCATATTACCAAATACAAATTGAAGCGACTCTGGCACCTTCCACGGGGCCTTCTATAATTTTATTTTTGAACAGCTCCTTGCATACATCAATCCTACTAGAAACAAAAAAAGATCCAAATGATAAATGATTTCAAATAAACCCCATAAAACTATATATTCAAGTCAAGGCCCTTCTATCCAAAAAATTTTAGTGCTTCGATTATATATTGCAACACCACCTAGAGTTTTTGAACAATTATAATACATCTAGTCTAAAAACATAGCTATAAGAATATGTTTGAGTAAAAAAAAAATTCAAAAATGCCTATATTAGACATAAGTACTTCTGATTGATCCAAGCTATCCAACATGACAGCACTTCATGCAAAATTATAAACTTTTATTGGTTTATTCTTACCAATTAAATGATGGGAGATGTTGGAGTAGTTATAGGGTGGTATCTACACCTAATTCAAACATATGATTTAGTAAATAAATATATAATATCGTTATATCCATACAAAAGATATAATTATCTTTGATTTTCTACATAATGGCCTCTGTGAAGCAAATCACAGGTGCATATTATACAGAAAAAGAAAATAATAATAAGACTCTTTCTATGCCGACTCTCATTTTCGACTCATTGGTTGTGGATCGCTAACGTGTCACACCCGTATTGGATCGTGTTTGGATTCCACTGTAACCCATTGGTGTGGGGTCCAAATACGAGCCAATACGAATACGACACGTCTATGAGTCACACCAAAAAATGAGAGTCGGCATAGATTCCAAGGTATGCATTCCAATGTATGCAATGTATGCACATCAATGTATTAGATCGTGTTTGCAATTTATGAACATTCCAATGTATGCAATGATCCAATACAAAATACGTATTGGATTGTGTTTGGATTCCAATGTATGCACATCAATAATATTTCTCTCATATGATCGATTCAAATCCTAAACAATACCTTAAATTCTAAGTAAACAAAACAATATCAAAAATTGGATTCTGGAGTTTCTCAAGCATGCTCACGTTGCACATATGTTGTTTCCATCTCTGTTGATGAGTGTTGAACATCATGTTGCATTCTAATATATTTGTGTGGTCTCCAACCATTTATGTAATGTGGGAATGGAAAGAACTACAAGTAGAAAACTGCAAAAAATACTGATCCTATGAGTGCTCCAGCGAATACATCTGCCCAATGATGCCAATAGTCATCCCCCCGAGAAACTCCAATTAGTGAAGCGAAAAGATATGGAAGCAGATTAACACAGAGTTTTCCAGGATGTCCCCTATGAGATCAAAAACATTAATTTTCCCTGACAAATACTAAGAAAGGAAACTGAGACTCCTTCCTTGATGTATTTTTTTATTCCATTACACGCAACATCCACATTTGGATGAAACACTGGTATTTCATCAGGAAAGCACCTCCAGAAGAAGTTTGGTCTTAGCCGTCCAACAGCATCCTTTATTGAATCCGTGATAACTGCAGTGACCAGACCAGAATATAGAATGTCCAATATAGCATGGTGCAAATCATAAGCATCCTTTATATAAATATAATAAATGAGAAATACAATGCAAGGCAACAATAGTGCAAAGATATGAACAACCCACATAGGCATGATGTCCTCTTTATTGAAAGGGAATTTTATATATGTCATCATCTCCGCTCCAACATACCGATGAAAAGGTTCTATGAGATTTAAAAACACATTTATAGTCCCTACAAGCATTAGAATCAACCATTCATATCTATCTTCCCCTGCCAGCTTAGCGCCATGGGATGTTATAGTGTGAACTCTAACCTCAACCTCTAGTATTTTCAAGAATCAATCGTATGAGGAACAGAATGACCAGAAGATTGAGAGCTCGAGGAGTCCGGGTAATGTGGAGGCAACATAGAAGAAGTCAAATGACATTAATTTAGGCAACAACATTCAGTATAGTTGTACTCGCATGAGAAGGTAACATAGTGCGTTTGAGGATCATAAATGCAAATCACACCAACAGTTGATCAGTTCGTATAAGAGAGAGTATCATAAAATATATTTAACGAAGGCTAGTGCATGATCAAAACTCAAATCAGATTGCACACACACACAGATCGATGAACATGCATATTACCAAGAAGTTTAGGCACACAGAGTCTTTACACATAACCTATCGCATAAGTGATTGCAAATTTCATAAGATTTTTTGGTCAAATTCAAATTCAAATTCAAATGGTCCAAGGTCAAAAAAGAGTTATAAACGTAGATATTTATGTGTGTGTGTGTGAATGGTTCAAAGTCTACATTTTGAAAATCCCCAACTCAAATTCAAAACAAATCGTCTAAGGTCAAAATAGAGTTATAAACATAGATATGTGTGTGCATTTGTGTGTATGCGAGTGGGGGTGTGAAAATCGTATATCTTTGTGTGCGTGTGTATATGCACACGCAATATCAAATACTAAAACATTAGTATAATCCACACCAAAACAAAAGAGGTATAATAAGAATAACTTATAATGTCTTTTACTTAAGATGACATATGACTTTTCGTGGGAATTCAATATGCCAACTTCATTCCAAATAACTCAAAACCGTAGGATACAAAATTGAAATTTACTCAAACCAGAGCTAACAAAGAAAATTTAAAAAAAAACATATGATGCAAAATTCCAAAAAACTCCAACCCATCTTTATGGCATATCGCATCCTAAACAAACCCTCGTTTCAAAATAACAATACAAAAAAAATTGATGAAAAAATAAGATAAAAGTAAAAGAAATAATAGCGCAACAAATTTAGTGCCACTGAGTAACACATTCCTATAGATATTCTGTAATGACCAAGCAAACAAAGTGAATACTGATAAACCGAATTCTATAGTTAAAAGGGTATTATTCATATTTCTATGTTATGAATACTAAAAGCACCAAATTAAAAATAATATCTCCAAAAATACTTGGGCCTTTTGTTAAGCATGTAACATATAACCTATACTCATAAAAAATGATATAACCAAAGGAAGAAAACCAGAGCGTGTTCAAAATACACACACACAGAGACATCAATACCACAGTGACATAGAAACGAATCCATTGATTTCACCTTTGGAATACTCCTTTATTCTACTGAGGTCAAATTATTTTTGATATATTATTTACAAAAACAAAGAGAGACATGAGGGTATACCTGATTTACAAAAGCATCATCAAATCAATACCTACAAAAACAAAACACAAAATGATATAAGCAAAAATAAACCCTAAACATTGAAACACAAAAGAACCATATTCTAAAACTATAAACGATTCGAGCTTGATATGGTGAATCAGAACACCTACCTGAGATAGCTGCTAAAACAAATTACCTAAAACAATATAGAGAATCAAACTGAATTGGTTTAGAGAGCAAGGACAAAGACAAATAAGCGATGGGATAAGGGGAGCACGGGAAACAACAAAGTAGTATAATGATTTTTTTAATGATATTTTATATTTCAGTCAAGTGTACTCAATTTTGGCACACTTTAAAATAGTGCCAAATATTTGCGCTGTTTAAAAGTGTGCCAGATTGTCATTAAACCGTGTCAGAATTTGGCACAGTTTTAAACTGTGCCAAATTTTTAATATAAGGGTGTACCAAATTTTTATTTTTGGTGTAGTGAAATAACAGAAAACCTGCTTGTTATACTCCTTTATCCTTCGTGTTCGACACTGAGGTCATCCTGCCAGTTGAGTTAGAAATACCTTCTGCTCGATACAACTTACGAAGCGCGATGCTTCCTCAAAGCAGGCATGTGCAGCTGGAAGCCCTAGATAAGCATAGGGACAACGCAGTGAAACATTTCCAAATGTACAGGAAATAACTTTCCTGTCATATGATCAAATGGTAAAATCACGAAGGTTCAAAGAAAGGGGCCTAGTACTTAAAGCTTGTACAAGACACATACGCCGTCTTTCACTGCCAAAGTTTGAAGCCAATTGGGAAGGGTCTTATATAGTGTGCAAGGCATATGCCTCATGTTAATGTGAGATTTATAAAATAGAATATAATGTTAACATTCAAGCTCAACAACAAGTGGCTTAAAATTTATCATGTCTAAGATTTTTATTTTTTATTTCCTTTTTGTTTATAATGCTAAGAAAAGTTTACATTTATTATGGTTAACTGAGAGGTTATTCTCACACAACCCATGAATGAATATGTTGTTTGTAAATAATGAAGTTATATGATGGTTTATTCAAAGGCATTTATTTAGTCCTTACTGTGAATAGTCGTAAGTAAAAGGCGGAATCAACGGTTAATTCAAACATAAAAAATTTATAAGAAATAAAAGAGGAACTACGGCCTCAAAATACAAGGAGAAATATAAGGAAGAAAAAAGGATCCTAACTACTGCTAGGATCATTTATAAAAAAACATAAGTTAGTAGAATCAATCAGCCTAAGTTAAAGACGTGGGATAACAGAGGCTAGCTTAGCTTGTAATTTGTGAGCTCAGTTATCTCTCTCTCTCTCTCATACTCCTCCATATCTTGTTAAAGTTTTTCCAACTCTGCTTCATCTTGAGCTAAAGCCTCTCGTGCAGCCACAAACGTTTCCTCTGCCTTGATGATCTGCGAATGAATACTATCCATCTCCTCATCTACAACAACTTAAGACCTCGCATTAGCTTAAAGTCTTGCATAAAAAGAAGGCAAATCAGCTTTCTTGAAAGACCTAAAAATCTCGATCAACCACGTCTGGGTAAAGCCTTCATTGGTCAGTACATTAATCTTGCACAGCAACTCTTTAATCTTAAAAGAGGTAAGAGGCATCAAAGGAGTATTCAAAACTTCACTCAGGATAATGGCAAACCCAAGCAACTTGCAAGCCATTATAACAGGAATGTCTTGAATGCAGCAAGGAATAAAAGTAGAGGGATGAAGGTCAAGTATCCACTCTAAAACCTTTCGATGCAAAGTAGAGATGATATGGGCAAGTATCTCAGAGCCTTCCTAACTAATTCAGTCGTAAATGTCTCGAGCGGATGAATGCTTTGGGCCCTACCACTAGTTGAGGGCAACATAATGTTTGAAGCCCTATCCTCTTCTTCTTGGGGAGAAGCAGCTGCGCAAGACCGAACCTTAATATTTTGACCAATAATAGGAATGGCAGGCTGATTCGAAGGAACATCAACAACGTTAGGGCTAATACCTGCCTCCTTCCGAACATCCTTAGGGGTACCTAGCTTGCAGAGAAAATAGGCTGAAATAGAACTACAGTAGGATTCTCCATAACTACTGGGGCAGGACAATCAGGAATAACCTGAAATATAAACACATAAAAGTCAGATGAAGCAGGTTGATCAAGCCTATTGACCAAATGGTCACTAAATCCCAGTGTACTATAATAAGCACCAATAGTTACTGGGACAGGTACACTCGGTAAATTTCTTAACCAAATAATTGCCAAGTCCCAGTGTACTATGATAAGCACCAATGGTTCCTCGGACAAGTATATTTGGAAAAATTTCTTGACCAAATGGTCGTTAAGTCCTAGTGTACTATAATAAGCACCAATGGTTCCTCGGACAAGTACACTAGGCAAATTTCTTAACCAAATAGTCGTTAAGTTCCAGTGTACTATGATAATCACCAACGGTTGCTCAAACAAGTACACTCGACAAATTCATTAAAAAATTAGTCGTTAAGTCCCAGTGTACTATGATAAGCACCAATGGTTGCTCGAACAAGTACACTCGATAAATTTCTTGACCAAATGGTCGCTAAGTCCCAGTGTACTATGATAAGAACAAATGGTTGCTCGGACAAGTACACTCAGTAAAGTTCCCAACCAAATGGTTATTAATTCCAAGTTTAATATGATAAGCACCAAATGGTTGCTCAAATATGTACACTTGGTTGTGATTAGTGCAAATTCCAAAGTGTAACATGAAAAACACCAATAGTTGTTCAGACATTTACACTTGGCTGAAAATTTTGGGCCCCTTTTGTTCTCACAAAGAAAAAAAGTAAATATATAAAATAAAGAGATATACCTCTTCTTGGAGAGGTGTTGTAGGAGTTGACTCCTCAATGGTATGACCACTGGTAAGGCCTTCCTCAACCTCAATATCCTCAGGACCACCAGCAGCTCCACCTTCTAAGACAGAAGGACCAAAAATATTCACAAACATCTTCTCACTCATTGTGGGCATAAATATTAAAGCTTTATAGGTGTTGATTGGAGGAAGAGTTGGTTGAGGTACATCTTTAGCATAAATATCCTCCTCTGGCATAGAAGGGGTAACATCCTACAATTAAGAGAATGGATGAGTCAAATAATAAGGGATAAATATATTGTGAACCTTTGCAAGATAAACTAAATATACCTCAAACTCAGCCACATGCCTAACAGGTGTAACTGGTTCAGCTGTTAAAGGTTATCTGACTTCATCCTCCCCTAGCTCCAGCTCCGCACGAGTAATAGTAGCATGATCACGTAAAAAACAAGAGTCGGGAGTATATCCTTTACTTGTAGACTCATTCAAAAAAAACTCATATCTTTCCACGAGGGGGGAATAAACTATTACATCAAGTCTTTCGTGACAGTTGATGGTCCCTCGGGGTATTGTTATTGTTGTGGCTGAAACTGTTCTAAGGATAGGGGTAGTTGTTCTAACCACTGATGTGGTAAGGGAGAGAGGTTTGTTGGGTTTGATGTTGAGAAGGAGATTATTATTGGAGTTGTTAGGTTTCCTATTCTTGGATCTCTGCCCCAGTAGTGTCTACATGGGCATCAATCTGAGTAACATAAACAAAGAATAAGAGAATGAAAAACGGGGGATAAGGAAATGTGAACCACCATGAGAAAAAAGCACAAGTTAGTGTGAGTAGTACATGTTGTTCAGTGTGAAGAGTGTGCTACAGCGAAATAAATACTTCTCAAATAAATAAATTTTAATCAAACCCAAATTTTAGTTAAACCCTAACACATGCATCTAGGTGATTTGAAAGCATTAAATCAATAAGCATGTAAAGGAAACCAATTTCAGGACAAAATTCCCGAAGGGAAAAAACCTTTTTGTTTTCACTATAATTTATAAAAGAATGGTTTACAAACAGATTAGAGCGAAAATACAAGTGACATATGAATACCTGCAGGTGTCGGTCGATGTCGTGAGCAATATAACAACCACAGAAGCTCCACAAGAACCACGGTCCTATCTTCAGCCCAGGAATATCGCAGCACTCCCTAATGACCTCAGTCTGGTATAGATTTATCCTCTCTACAAAGAGTTGAAAAATAGTAAAGATTTGTTCTTGGGTTCCAAAAAAACTTACACAAAAGTATTTGGGATTTGTGAATTGTAAAATAAGAGATTAAACTCTTAAAATATTGGAGAATAAACCAAAACACTCAAAATCGTATTCTGTTTAAAACCCGTGTTTCTCCACATGAAATCCTGTAGTCTGACACCCTTTAAATAACAAAATTCAAGGCGGTGACGTGTCAGAAAAAAAACTCTTCTCGTTCGAACGACATTCGTTGTCGTTTGAATGAGACCCTGTCTCGTTTGAATGAGATTCTATCTTGTTTGAATGACCTATCAAATGAGATTTTAGTCCATGACTGTAGATAATTCCGATACGAACGCATGGCCACCAGTTTCGTATTTTTTTGATTTTTTATGAATTAGTTATGATTTTTCGACGGAAAGGTGTCCGAGAACAAAATATTTAGATAGAATGAATTAAAAAAAATTAACAAAAACTTTTAAAGCTCCGCTCCAACACTTAGAAAATATTTTATGAAAAATAATTCCAATACTGTAAGTGCATTACTAAGATACTCTAAAATGTAACCTTACAATAGTTAACCTTGCGCAGACTGTTTGTTGAAGAATCTTGATTATTCAGATCCGTCTTGATGTGAATATGATCTTGATCTTCTTCGATGGTGTAGCGGTAAATAACATATAAATTGATAACGGACAAAAATGTCCTTACAAATCTCCCCCTATGTCTATGCCAGTACAAAATAATAAAAAAAATCTAAATTATCAATCATAAAAATATGACATATACAAATCTACCCTCCCATGAACCCAAAACTGAAAAGGTAAATGACAAGTCTTTAAACTTTTTCAATCTTCAACAAACTTCAAACCTCAAAGCTTTTTTTCATCAGGGTGTGCAATCCACTAATTTCCAACTTTGTACCTACACACATGATACAAAGCAAACACTTTCGTGACATATCGAGTTTGAAATGAGATAAACATAAAGTCAAATCAAAACATATATAAAATCTCAAATCTCCCCCATAATTCAAAAACTCCCCCCGTAAAGTCATAATTCGTTCTCCCCTTTTTTATTTGTCTGAAATAGACAAGGAAAGAATAAACACAATAAAGCAAATTGGGGTGTCACGAGAAACAAAGAAAACAAACTATTTTTGAATTTTTCAATATTTTCATACAAAAATGTAAAAATAATTTTAAAAAAATCACACACCGTGAATTTTTACTAAGATAAACAAATCGGGCATATGGAATGAATGTGTGTGAACAAATTCAATAGGTAATAAAACTCAATCAAGCATATGTGCATGATGCATATGTGTACTCCTATCGAATGAACATCAAAAGCATCCTTAGGTGTAAAGTTGTTGAATTTAGACGATATCGACTAAATCAAATCAACAAATCAAAGCCTAAGTGACTTTCACCCCAATAACGTCCAAAACTAATTAGTGTCGTTTCGATAACTTTTCAAAGAACATGCAAGCCCATTAATTACTTTCCAACCAAACTCCCTCATATAAAATATTGCAATTTTTATATCTAACGAGGTACTAAATTCTCAACTTAGAGAAAACCTATTGGCCCTTTATTGGCATAATATTCTTTTTATTGCCATTCAATTTTTTCGGTCTCTTTTCAAACCTTATTGGACCCCGAATAATTTTTAATTCCTCACTTTTTAGGTCCTAAAAAAATTTCTCACGGACAATGATTTTTACATGCACTACTTTTATTATTCTTGTATTGTTGCACTTGGATTCGTTTTAAGGACAGGATTGAGATGAAAACACTCGACCAACATGTGATTGACAAGTACAATAATCAAAAAATACGCGCACGTGTACAATAAAGGACATAAAGAGTCAAACATTTAGGAAGTAACAACTAATTACATCTCAATGACTCCAAACATTGTAAAGCATATGAATGACATGATATATTGTCTCAAAACACTATTGAATTCTCACATGGATAAATGGAATGAGAATGTGACTTGGTCACTGTGGCCATCCCCGATCCTCACGGCGAGAAAGAGACGAAGAAGAGGGAGGTCTCCTTCTTCTCGGGAGGATCTTGGTCCCGCGCATCCCTCCCGGGATCTCTTCGGCCGGCATCAATGATGAGGTGAAAATGTAGAGAGATGGATTCGCTAGTCTATTTTACTCAAAATAGACAAAAGAAAAAGGCAGCTATCCAGAAGGACAGCATCCAAAGACATACTGATACATATAAAACCAAAATAATTCGAAAAGGGTCCGGAGGCTAAGTTACGAAATGGGAAGGTGTTAGGAACCCATTCCGCCCTTACGGTCTCTCATGGGTTGTTGCTGTTTTCCTTTATTTCCCTGTGATATGTGTGCATGTGTATATATAGTGGAGATAGGAATCATCATCTTGTATCATGGAAGAGATAAATTGATTCATCCATAGGAATATCCCTAAAAGTAATATTAGAAAATAGGATTTATGCGATTATCCTAGCGTCGATAATTATAAGGGAATAATAACGCATGCGGGATAATACGCCACTAAGAACAAATATATGTATATAGAGAGTTTAATAGAGTTAAGTTTAAAGAATATAGAAAAAATAAGAAAAAAAGTAGGAAAAGGACTCGAGTCTCGAGTTTTGCCCCGAGACGCCTACGTAGCCTATAAAGGCATCAAAGTCCACGTAGTTCGTATGAAAAATGAGGGGTGGGATTTATCCCATAAATCCAATCGGAGACTTCTCTTATATGTGTGTGTGTGTAAAAAAGGTGTTTTAGTTGTGAGAAAAGTGTGATAATTCCAATTTGGAATTTATGAGCAAACCCTATTTTTCTTATTTTTTGGATTTTATTTATATAAAAATAAGAGATGTGCAATAATACTAAATAAAAAGTATATTAGGATATGTGAGATGAGAGATGAGAGAATAAAAGTGCTAAGTAATAAAACAAATTAATGCGAATTTAGGAGAATTTAGAGAGAGAGTTGAGAAAGTTGGACCTTCTTGAAGATCTTGAACTTGATCTTGTAAGTTGGATAAAAGCCCTTACACTTGGGTGATGATGGAGGGTACTTAATTCACCAAGTTTGATGAAAATGATGATGAAAATTTAAGGTTGGAAAGGGATTTGGATGTGGAAATCACGCAGACTTCGAGAGGGGTTTTCTGAGCTTATTGAGAGTGATAGGTTTCAGATCTTAGGTCTTTTTTCTATAATGAGGTCAGGCCCTCCTTTTTATAGGCCTAGGGCATTGTCGATCGGCATAACCCTGGTCCTTCCAATCGGCAGGTGTGTTTGGGAACACTGTCGACAGGCATGGTCTGGAACCTACCGTTTGGCACTCTCTTTCTCTTTCAGGTTCTCTCGAAAAATCAGTCGTAGAGCGCAAACCGTTGATCCGAATCACGCACGGGGCAAACTATTGGAAAGGAACTTTAGATACCTTCGAAAGTTCTTTGAACTTCTCCACGGGTCCGAGAGTTGACTTTGAGTCATATATGGCTTGGAAGCGTTTGTCGGTCTTTTGGACAAGGAATTGTCAGAAGCAAATGGATCGTTCGCCCGCATGGTAAGTCAGAATTGTGCATGCGACGGACCGTTGGAAATTTTAGGAGATATAATTAATCATTCCAAAGAGTTAAACTCAGTTTGGGGAGTTGACTTTGGTCAGCCGGGACCTGGAAGCATTCTATGACCTTTCGGAGTAAAACGGATCATTCGTCCGTACCGTAAGTCAGAATCGTGCACGAAATGGACTTTTGGAAAGGGGTTTCAGTTCCCTTAGAAGATTCATTCAGTCTCGATCGAGATGAAGAGTTGACTTTGGTCAAATGGAGCTTGAGAGCGTCCGATGACCTCCTGATCAAGTTTTGGGGGGAAACGGGTCGTTCGTCCGCAACGCAAGTCAGAATCGCGAACGGAGCGGACCGTTGGAAAGGGGTTTTAGTACCCTTTGAATATTCATTTAGTCTTGGTTGAGCTAAAGAGTTTGACTTTTGGTCAAACGGAGCCTGGGAGTGCCCGATGGCCTCTAGGTCAGTATTCGGGGTATGACTTAGGTTTGCAGTGATGATGGGAGGTGCTAGGGACCTAAGGAGAGGTTAGGGGGTATTAGAATGGGGTGTCTATAGTCATCCTAATTGTTCATTTATATACGGTGTAAAATAAAATACAAAAATCTTTTTGTCGCTTTCAAAATTTCATAACTGGAAATCTTTTTGGTTTTTCAAAAAATATATATCAAAAATGAAAACCATAAATACAAACATGTTACATACTACCAATAGGCATTATATCAACATGAGAAAAATCATTATGCTAGCAAATGGTAAATCACACAAATAATCATTAATCAAAGCAGGTGTGATTAAACAAGTAATGCAATATAAGCAATTAAGCATTAAAACTAGGAATGACTGCATATAAACTGTCCCAGAAACAACCAATGGTACCAATAATGCAACCAATGAACACATGGTACTGTAAACAGAGAAAAATGATCTCCAGAGGTCGCTCGAACGAGACAGCCTATCGTTCGAACGACAAGGCCTCTCGCGAGAAGTTTTTCGCGCGACATAAAATCTCGTTCGAACGAGATATCAAATTTTCACAGTTTGCCTAAAAAGACATGCAGTGTTGCCCAGTAAAAAAAATTCCAAAAAAGGATGCATAAAATATGCTGAAAGATTCAAGACAGTAGCTATCTTAAGAAAAAGCAATTTAAACTACACCAAAGTGAGTCATAACACTAGTACGAATATATCATCAGGCACAACTAGCGTATGACAAATATCAACACAATCAACTAAAAGATCTCACATGGGGTGAATCACATGCAAGAAAACGAGAGTCATGAACAAAAAGACCATAAGCTTCTGAATCAGATTTCCTAACCCAAATCGATGTGTAACGATGTGTGGGGGTTATAGAAAACGAATTTATTTTATTAACCTTCCTAGGTCCTTTTAAAAGCTTGGAAAAAAAATGCCTAAGATGTCTTTTCTTACCGCAATGTGTGCAAGTGTAAATTGAATGATGAGTGTTACCTAAAGGCGGTCCTCTCGTAACATTCCTAGGTGGTGCTCTCCTAATCATCCTAGGTTTCTCTCACACAATGTTCCTAGGGGGTCTTTCCTAACAAACTTAGGTGCCACTTTCTTCACAATCCTAGGAGACTCTCTCACAAGTGTGGGAATGGGTGCAATACATTTTTTAACACCAATCCCACCCCTATCCCTTTTTATCTCGACAGTGCCTAAAATCTTAACAGGTTTTTCAGACCTAGACTCCAAATCAAATTTCACCTTACTCAAATCTCTCATACTTTTCTCAAGTTCACCTATTATAGATTCAAGTAAGCGCCTAGAATTCTCAAACTCAAGAAGCTCCTTTTTCATAGATTCCATCACGCCTCGAATATCATCTCTCTCACCCTCGACATATCCAAGCTTCTCTCTCAAAATTTTCTCTCGTGCCCTAAGATCTTCAACCAAAATATCATTATCATTTTTTAAGGCACACTCTTGCAATTGAGCTTTCAATTTCAAACTTTATTTATTTATTTGCAAGTCACGCTCATCCTCACTCGTGTCATCCTCACTCACCTCACTTTTATCACTAGTCACAGGGTGGGAAACTCTCGCCTAGAAGAAAAAAAGACTTCTTCTTCCGAATCACTGTCACTAAGTGTGGAACCATGAGATGTTTGTTTATTCAATTTCTTCATCCAATTTATGGGACACTCATCTATTGTGTGACCTACACCCTCACAACCTGAACACCTCTCCGAATCATTTTCAACGAAAGATTTAAAACAATAGTTCGTGTGAATTTTCCAATTAGATTTTTCAAAAAGTTGACGACGAAAATCATTAAAACCTCCAAAAGCCATTTTAAAAAAAATAGGATGAAACACAATAACTTAGTGCAACAGGATCTCATACCAATTTGAAGACTGTGCTATAGCGGAATAAATGCAACTTCTCAAATAAACCAATTTTAATCAAACCCAAATTTTAGTTAAACCCTAACACATGCATCTAGGTGATTTAAAAGCATTAAATCAATAAGCATGTGAAGGAAACCAATTTCAGGAAAAAATCCCCAAAGGGCAAAAACCTTTTTATCTTCACTATAATTTGTAAAAGAACGATTTACAATCGAATTACAGCGAAAATACAAGTGACATACGAATAACACAGGTGTCGATCGATGTTGTCAACAATTGAACAACCACTAAAGCTCCACAAGAACTGCAGTCCTATCTTCAGCCCAGGAATACCGCATCACTCCCTAATGACCTCAGTCTGGTGTAGATTTATCCTCTCTCCAAAGAGTTTAATACTAGCAAAGATTTGGTCTTGGGTTCCAAAACAACTCACACAAAAGTATTTGGGATTTGTGAATTGTAAAACAAGAGATTAAACTCTTAAAATGTTGGAGAATAAACCAAAACACTCAAAATCGTATTCTGTTTAAAATCAATGTTTCTCCACATGAAATCCAGTAGTCTGACACCCTTTAAATAACAAAATTCAAGGCGATGACGTGTTAGCAAAAAAAACTCTTCTCGTTAGAATGACATCCGGTATCGTTTGAACGAGATCCTATCTCGTTTGAACGAGATTATTTATTGTTTGAATGACATATCAAATGAGATTTCAGTCCATGATTGTGAATAATTCTGATAGAACGCGTGGCCACCGGTTTCGTATTTTTCTGATTCTTTATGAATTAGTTATGATTTTTCTACGGAAAGGCGTTCGAGAAGAAAATCTTTAGATAGAATGAATTCAAAAAAATTTAACAAAAACTTTTAAAGCTTCGCTCCAACACTTACAAAATATTTTATGAAAAATAATTCCAATGCTCTAAGTGCATTATTAAGGTACTCTAAAACGTAACCTTACGATAGTTAACCTTGCGGAGACTAGTTGTTGAAGAACCTTGATTATTCAGATCCGTGTCTTGATGTGAATGTGATCTTGATCTTCTTCGACGGTGTAGCAGTATACGACATATAAATTGATAATGAAAAAATGTCCTTACATAGTGAAAATATCCAATATGGGATCATCTTGAGGAGGGGAAGAAGGTTTCTGAGAAGTAAACATCTTTTGCAATCTGCGAGATTGATGCATTAAAGGCCTCTCCTCAACTTCATCCTTCTCATCATCACTTGCAATCACACGAAAGGGTTCTCCCTTCAATCTATGCCTTTTCTGGTCACCAAAAGACCTCTAGAATCCATTTTCTCGTCAATAAATTCTGGAGCAGCTACAGCATCGTGATCATAGCTAATCATTCGATTACCAAAGAGTTGTGTCACTTAGTCCTTGACCAAAGGATCAACCTCTTTCGTAGGTGACACGGGATCTAAATGATTAATGGTGGAGGCTTTATTCTTTTGTTACTTCTTATTTTTGGTCTATAAATCTACTCTAGCCGAAGGACCCAATAGTATCTCATCACATAAGTCAGGATGATAAGCCATAGGGGCATCCTCAGTCTCATCGAACAGTTGGGAGGTTAAAGCTCCTTTCTTTTTCTTCAAAATAGCTTATTCGACTGGCGCTAAAGGAGGTAACTTGGTGGGCATAGTATTGACAGTACTTAGGTTGAGCGATGAGTGGTCAATCGTATAATCTTTCAGCCCAAGATCTGTCAGAGGAAATCTCTCCACACCAGGATATGAAGGTTTGTGCAGGACGGCCTTTTAGAACTGAGCCAGTTGGTTCGGCCAAAACACGGTGAGAAATATAATTGATCTATTACCCTTAGCCTTTATTTATAGGATCACCAACTTCCCCTATATCTGAATGAAAGGACTGACACAACACTTGTTGAGAAATTCACACGAGCAAGGGAAAAGTTAGTGCGTTTCTCCAACTGAATGTGGTTTAGAAGGGGCACCCCTTAGTTGTAGACAAACTGGTAGGCAACCCGGTGAGGGGAGTAAATTGAATAAAAAATTCCCATTCCGTAAAGGAAGGGATGTAAAGAGTAAGAACTAGGAGAATGTATGTAGAGGGGTTATTGCAGGCAAAAGCTTCATTTACCTTATCAACCGATCGAGAAGACCGAGTGAAGAACTTATTAGTATAAAACTAGTTTATGGAAACGTAATGCCTGGCACAGAACTCTCTAACATTGTCAATTAGAGTGTTGAAAGGATTCTTGCTTTATTTACGATTCCAAGCACACACATGGGGGACCTTCATGGGATAAGAGACAGGAAACAAGGAATTAGGGCAAAAGCTGGAAACCTAGTATAAAGAAAATTTGTAAGGAGCATATGGTTGGCGTAATTAGAAACGTCAAAGTGCCTGAGGAACCTAAAAAAATCTGCGTATGTTTAGTCTATCCAAGTGTAAAGAGAGCCAAGAGTTATAACAGCTAAAGGTATCTTAATGCCCAAGGACATTCGAACGGGCATGCTAATCAAATCCCTGCTTGGGAAATCATAAAGCTTTTAGGTAAGAAATTTCTCGAAAACACTATAAGAATGTAGGCAGTTAGCTTGAGGTCACTCCCAAAACCTTCGCCAATAGGAGGTAAGGCAGCAACCTTCTTGCCTTTGGGATTGTTCTTAGCCAGCTCTCTCGCCTTAGGAACGGCCTTATCCTCCACAAAATAAAATTAACGCATACGTTCAGAGAAAGTACTCTTACTCAACTGACTAATGCACTTACTACAAACCTAATTTCGCCCTTTCCTTTTACCAACCTCCTTCTTAGAGATGTATTTTTCAAAGAAAGTTTCATCACCCACAGCATCGACCACAAAACTTCACAAATTTCCTCCAAGGTTATGGTGAATACTCCCCATGATGCCAGGAAAATGTAGGATTTTTAGTTCCAACGTGAGACGAGTAATCTCAGAGTACTGTTATTCTTACTCAATGTCAGATTTCCAAATCGCATGGTGCAAGATAACCCATCCTGGGCCAAGCGTTCGGCATACTTGTCATGAATATAATCAGTCCAGGGACCTAACCCCTCACACGCCCCTCTAGTAGACTTAAAATCCACGCTTGAGTAAGGAAAATCCCCGCACTCTAGCCTACAATAAACCACACTGGCACCAGGAATGTATCACTAAGTGTGGATATTATATGTTTTGAGTCGTGCTCTCAAACCAAGGGTCCTGTGGCTACGCGATCATCTCGTGCGGGCTACGTTGGTCCCGTGAGAGGTGTTGGCGCAGCTCAGGGGGCCATTTGGGTGGCGCTGAGGGGTTTCGCCCCCTGAAGGCACGTTTTCAAGCCTAAGTGAGGATATTCTCTATTTTGGGTCGTGCTTTCAAACCGGGGTTCCCGTGGCCATGCGGTCTGCTCGTACGGGCTACGTTTGTCCCGTGAGAGGTGTTGGTTCCACTCACAGGACCGTTTGGGGGGTGCTAAGGGGTTTCACCCCTCGACGGCACGTTTTCAAGCCTAAGTATGGATATTCTCTATTTTGGGACGTGCTCTCAAACCGAGGGTCCTGTGGCCACGCGATCGGCTGGTGCGGGCTACGTTTGTCCTGTGCGAGGTGTTGGCACTACTCACGGGGCCGTTTGGGGGGGCTGACGGCACGTTTTCAAGCCTAAGTGTGGATATTCTCTGTTTTGGGTCGTGCTCTCAAACCGGGGGTCCCGTGGCCACACGGTCAGCTCGTACAGGCTACATTGGTCCCTTGCGAGGTATTGGGGCCTCTCATTGGGCCATTTAGGAGGCGCTAAGGGGTTTCTCCCCCGACGGCACGTTTTCAAGCCTAAGTGTGGATATTCTTTATTTTGGGTCGTGCTCTAAAACTGGGGGTCCCAAGGCCACGCAACCGGTTCGGGCGGGCTACGTTGGTCCCATGCTAGGTGTTGGCGCTGTTCACGGGGCCGTTTGGGGGGATCTAAGGGGATTTTTCCCTCGACGGCACGTTTTCAAGACCAAGTGTGGATATTCTCTATTTTGGGCAATGCTCTCAAACCAAGGGTCCCGTGACCACGAGGTCGGCTCCTACTAGCTACATTGGACCCGTGTGTAGTGATCACTCCCCTTAAGGGGCCATTTGGGGGGAGCTAAGGGGTTTTCCCTCTAATGGCACGTTTTTAAGCCTAAGTGTGGATTTTATCAAATTATCGTCATACTCTCAAACCGTGGGTCCCGTGACCATGTGATCGGTTCCTGCAAGTTACATTGGTCCCATGCACGGTGATTTCTCCCCTAAAGGGACCGTTTGGGAGGCGTTAAGGGGTTTCTCCCTCTAATGGCACATTTTCAAGCATAAGTCTGGATTTTCTCAAATTATTATCATTTTTTGGAAGCAGGGGTACTGTGACCATGCAGTCGGTTCCTGCGAGTTAAATTTATCCCGTAGGAAGTGTTTGCATCTCACGAGACCATTTGGGAGGTGCTTTGGTTTTCGCCCTCAGAAGGCTTGTTTAGTAAGAAAATTTGAACAGTCATGGCACAGGAACACTAGAACCATGCTCTGAACGGTCTTTATTATTTTGTCTAGGTGGTCTTTGGACCAGCAAAGCCCCGTAGTCTCCCACGAGTGAATCCCTCATTTTTTACAACTACAGCAAGTGTTCCCATTACTAATTTTAGATGATGGACTTCGATTTTGTTGAGTAGAGTGAGCGGTAATGTTTGTAAGGGACTAATTGATAAGCACCCAAAACTGTACAATTTATACCCCGAATAGATGTATTTTAGTTGCTAATTCAGGACAATATGGGTCTTATGCGCTTAATTGTTCAATATGCAGGCTTAACTGCAGTTGCGGAATCAAAAGCTACATTTATAGGCCAATTTCAGTTAGAATGGAGCTAATTCCCTCTCCCGTACCCTAACCCGAGCCTAAACCTAGCCCAAAATTACCCCAAGCCTGTGCGTGTTTTTTTGTGTCATTTTATTATTTTTTAGATTTTTAGTTTGAGTCATTTTTATTTTTAGGATTTATTTTATATTTATTTAGTATTTTCTAGATTTTATTTTCTATTTTTATTCTATTAGTGTAATTTTATTTTATTTTGATTTTTATTAGTTTTTAGTTTTATTAGGATTAGTTTTAGTAGTTTATTTTTAGTTTATTAGATTTTATATTTTTTAGCACTTTAGTTTTTTCATTTTTTATTTCTTTTGTTTTATTATTTTAATTTTTAATAGCTTAGGATTTTAATTTTTTTTAGTTTTGATATTTTTATTATTTTTAGTTTGTTTTATTTTTTAGTTAGATTTTACTTTTTAATTGAGTCATTAGATTTTATTAGGTTTTTATTTTATTTTATTAATTTTATTTTATTAGTGTTATTTTAGTAGGGTCACAATTTAAACACACACACACACACAACTAACCCCACGACCCTCCTGAACCCATATCCGGCTATAACCCCTAACAGCCCGGTTCGATCCCCAAGCCTGGCCACGAACCCATTCCGGCGACCCAGACCTCACCTCTACCCTACCCCGGCGGACACTCACCCCAACCCAAAATCCAACCCACGACCATACCCGATTTCAACCAACAAACTTTAACCCGCATCCAAACTCAAGACCCATTTAACCTCTCCAAAGCCAAAATCGTCTAACTTCTGCCAACAATCCCAAAGCCAACACCAAAATAAATCCCACATGTAAAAAAAAAACCTTTTACCCATTTAAGTCCTAATACCCATTATACCCCAACTAACCCCTCAAAACCAACTTCCCAAAAATGCCCCCAAACCTCTCATTCCCAAATCAGATTTTATTCCTCACCTCACTTCCCACATGACCTCACCCAAACCACATGCACACTTATACCAATTACCCTATATACCCCTAGCTCCATGCCTTGTATAAAAGGAAGAAGAAGACCCCAATTCAAAGAGCTTTTTGAGAGAAGAAGAATAGAGAGAGAAAATTGTAGAGAGAGTTAGAGTTTTTGAGTTAATTTTTTTAGAGAGAAATTTTTGTTAGAGTCTGTAACTATAAAAAAATTGTTGAAGAATTGAAGTCTAGTGCTATTTCAAGAGGAATTTTGGTTTGATCATCTCTTCCTTAATTTTCATTACATGCTTTTAATTGTTTCTAATTTTTATTGGATGATGATTATGGAGGGGTAATCACCCCATTCAAGGGGGTGATTGAAACCCTCATGAATTCAAATCAAATTAGTTGTTAATTTTAATTTTTATTATTTCCTTTGAGTTGTATATTTGATCACCACTTTATTTTCACATTGACAAAAATGGAAAATCAACCTTGAGAAAGGTATGAAAATTTAATTAATATTTGATCAAGTGATTTAAGCTAGAGATAGACCTATCATTTGATTTTAATATTAATCTAATTTTCATCTACTCTTGATTTCATTAATTTCTTTCAATTTAAAATTAGTTGGACAAATTATTCCTAGGGGATAATTTGTTTGATTAATTTTAATTCAATTAGAGTAGTGCTTGTGGGACTTAAATTTGTTGTTTTAAAAGAGTATTTAATTAATTCACTAGTTTAATGAGAATTAGCTTTTGAATAAATTAAATATTTTGGAAATTGATGAAATTAAAATAATACAAGTTTAGTTGATTTGGGGAATTGAGGGTGGATTTCTCTTCCCTTGAATATTTTTCTCTCATTTAATTACACTCTCACTCATTTCCATCACTCACTAGTATTTTTGTCACACTTTAATTTAGTTTGATTACTCTTATTTTTGTTGATTGTTCTTAGATTTAAATTCACTTCATCCTAACAAACTTGTTTTAATATTTGAAAAACATAAAAAAGATTAGAAAAAACCAAAAGTAAAAAAAAAAGTGATCAAGTGAATAATATTCTTAATACTCTCATGTTTAGCATTTCACTCCTTAGATTAGGATTGACATCCTTACTTACCACTCTACACTTGAGTTTGATATATATTTTGTAGGTACATAAGGATTTTGATTAGAAGGAGCTTGTACAACAACGATAAATATATATACAAAAGCATTTCTATCAAATGATGCCCATCAATATTGTCGGGCTTGTTCCAATTTCCAACACTTTGGGCGTCTCTCTCGTCGTCATATGATGCATCTCACACCCATCCTCATTTTTAAAAATTTTTATGTATGGGGTATCGATTTTCTGGTACCATGTCCCTCCTCTCATGGTTTTCAGTATATTCTTGTTACAGTTGACTATGTTTCCAAATGGATCAAAGCAATTGCCTGCCGCACCAATGACCATCGAGTAGTGGTCCAATTTCTCAAAGAGCATGTCTTCACGCGTTTTGGAACCCCCAAAGCTATCATCAGTGATGGGGGTAAACATTTTTGTAATCGAGTCTTTGAACACCTTGTCAAAAAGTATGGTGTTACCCACAAGGTTGGTCTCTCTTACCACCCTCAGACTAGTGGTCAAGTTGAGGTCTCCAACCACGAGATCAAGCAAAGTCTTGAAAAAACCGTCAATCCTAATAGGAAAGATTGGTCCTTACGCTTGAACGACGCATTGTTGACATATCGTACTGCTTACAAGACTCCAATTGGCATGTCTCCTTATCGCTTAGTCTTCGGTAAGCCTTGCCACCTTCCTGTTTAACTTGAACATCATGCTTATTGGGCCGTCAAAGCCCTTAATTTCGATATTAATGAGGCGGGTGTACATAGGAAGCTGCAACTTAATGAATTGGAGGAAATGAGAAATGATGCCTATGATTTGTCCAAAAAGTATAAGTACAAGATGAAGTGGATCCATGAACAAAGCATCATGCACAAAGAATTCCACCCTGGTCAAAAAGTTTTGTTGTATAATTCTCGGTTGCATCTCTTTCTCGGGAAATTGAAAACCAGGTGGTCTGGACCCTTCATTATTGAGTCAGTTACCCATTATGGTGCCATCACTGTGCAAAATCCCAAGGATGGTAGCCTCTTTCAGGTCAATGGTCAACGCTTGAAGCCCTTCGTGGAGCTAGGCTCCACTCACATAGAATAGATTGACCTTATTGACCCCATTTATGAAGACTGACCGTTCAGTCTTGTTTGGGGGTGATTCTTCTCCCCCGATTTTTCTGCCCCGTTCTCTCCTCATTTATCATCTCTTTTTGGGTGAGTTCCCTTAAGTCTGGCTGAAGACATTAAACTTAGCGCTACCGGGAGGCAGCCCGCTTTTTTCTGAGTATAAGTCTTATCCTGCTTGGGGGTGGTGTAATGTTCTATCATGTTTATAGGCTTGTACATCTTTTGCTATCTCACTCATTTACTCAGGTTTATTCTTGTCTTCATATGTCCACTTCATTAGCAGTTCATTCTGGTAATCTCTTTCCTACCTTATGCTCTCAATTTTAAACATCATTTTACTTAACATCGAGGACGATGTTCCTTTTTGTTTGGGGGTGGGGACTTTTATCAAAATTGTACCTCTTTTGAAAAATTTTGAGTTTTAAAACCTGATTTTTAAAATTTCGTGCAGTTTCTTTCATCTCAATCATTCATGTGAATTTTCAATCATCCATCTTTCAAAGTCTAGGAATCAAGCTAGAGAATATTTTTTCTAAATAGCTTATGTAATACGTAACAAGGCATGTTGCACCATGAATTTCTAGACTCAACAAAATTTGCGCACTTATCACGTCACTACGGTTTAGAGTTGAAGAGTACTACAATTCTAAAGAGAACCTTAAGGATCACTAGTAGAGACTTTAGCTTATGAGATTTGTGCCTTTCACCCTTTCAGAGTGTTTTACGCAATATCCGAGTCACAAGTTGATTCAACTTCTTTTGGGTTCGCACTTAAATTGTTGTATGATCTAATTATCTTTCATAAAATTTTGGCTTGATCACTGAGAACGACATCACTTTCGAGTTGTAGGAAACATGTGTCTTGAAATTTGTCCCTAATACTAGATTTTCATCCATACACTTACCACCTTTCCATACACCATTTTCCATTCACTTCACCCATTACATTCCCCCCATACATTTACCCATTCACTTCACCCATTACATTTCCATGCTTTTCCATATTCCCCACATCATATATTCCCCACACCAACACCTATCACCTCATTTATATTATCCATCATCATTTTCAAATAAAAGAGTGTGATTTCAAATGTAAATGTCTTCATTGTTGGTTTGGAAAAAGAGAGAAAAACAAAAACAAAAAAATAGTAAAGATAGAAAAATAGCAAAAAGAAAGAAAAATAGAAAAAAAAGAGAGAGAGAGAAAAGAAAAGAAAAAAAGAGTTGTAGTTAATTTTTATGTAATAAAGACATTTGTGCCTAAAGTATAGAGCACTCTTCTATCATATACATTCATACATCATCCTTTATCATTTATATCACCATTATATCCCACATACCACATCCATACATCATCCCATCCATTATACCACACCTTATACCATCCATTTCCCATCGCATTACACATCCATCATATCATCCATCCATCCTACCTCATCCCACATATCACATCTCATTTCCCATCACCCATTATCATCCATATATTCCCCCTAGGTGTTCTGGCAAATGAAAGTCGACGTGGTGAATAACTCGACGTTCTCACTATAGTGATTAGCATTCTTTCATGAGATCAATTTTCTTTCTAATTGTTCGTTCTTTCTTATATGTGTGTGAGACATTTGAACTTGCTTACATTTACTCACCTCCTCACACACAAGAGCGAAACACTGACCCATATCTCGAGAGTTCATTTGAGAGAGCTATATCTAGTGAGATTTGAAGTTGAAGAGTTGATTTCGACAAGGCAATCTAGGAATTACTCTTGTGATACTCGACCCGTTTTGACTGATTCACACTACACACGTTAAGTTATAGGAAGGATGTGCCTTAAGTATTTACTTAGCTAAACTTTTTATGCACATTCTATCTTGTATTTCTGAAAAAATTTCTTGTGATGGATTGTGCGATTATTCTACGTCTAATAAGAAATTGACTGCCTTTCAATAAATCATTTCAAATAAGAATTTTGTGGGTATATTCCCTGCAAATCCTCATGAGACACAACTCGTCCTGTAGGGCAACCTATAAGTTTAAAGGCTTGTTGCACATGCTAAGTGAAATCGCAAGTGCCCGCGAAAGTGGTACACTTTTGGTTTCTTATCTTTCTCTTTCTCTCTATCTTATTGCTCGAGGACTAGCAACGCTCTGTTTGGGGGTGGTGTGATAAGCACCCAAAACTGTACAATTTATACCCCGAATAGATGTATTTTAGTTGCTAATTCTGGACAATATTGTTCTTATGCGCTTAATTGCAATATGCAGGCTTAACTGCAGTTGCGGAATCAAAAGCTACATTTAGAGGCCAATTGCAGTTAGAATGGAGCTAATTCCCTCTCCCGTACCCTAACCCGAGCCTAAACCTAGTCCAAACTTACCCCAAGCCTGTGTGTGTTTTATTTGTGTCATTTTATTATTTTTTAGATTTTTAGTTTGAGTCATTTCTATTTTTAGAATTTATTTTATATTTATTTAGTATTTTCTAGATTTTATTTTCTATTTTTATTCTATTAGTGTAATTTTATTTTATTTTGATTTTTATTAGTTTTTAGTTTTATTAGGATTAGTTTTAGTAGTTTATTTTTAGTTTATTAGATTTTATATTTTTTAGGACTTTAGTTTTTTCATTTTTTATTTCTTTTGTTTTATTATTTTAATTTTTAATAGCTTAGGATTTTATTTTATTTTAGTTTTGATATTTTTATTATTTTTAGTTTGTTTTATTTTTTAGTTAGATTTTACTTTTTAATTGAGTCATTAGATTTTATTAGGTTTTTATTTTATTTTATTAATTTTATTTTATTAGTGTTATTTTAGTAGGGTCACAATTTAAACACACACACACACACAACAAACCCCACGACCCTCCTGAACCCATATCCGGCTATAACCCCTAACAGCCCGGTTCGATCCCCAAGCCTGGCCACGAACCCATTCTGGCGACCCAGACCTCACCTCTACCCTACCCCGGCGGACACTCACCCCAACCCGAAATCCAACCCATAACCATACCCGATTTCAACCAACAAACTTTAGCCCACATCCAAACTCAAGACCCATTTAACCTCTCCAAACCCAAAATTGTCTAACTTCTGCCAACAATCCCAAAGCCAAAACAAAAATAAATCCCACATGTCAAAAAAAAAAAACCTTTGACCCATTTAAGTCCCAATACCCATTATACCCCAACTAACCCCTCGAAACCAACTTCCCGAAAATGCCCCCAAACCTCTCATTCCCAAATCAGATTTTATTCCTCACCTCACTTCCCACATGACCTCACCCAAACCACATGCACACTTATACCAATTACCCTATATACCCCTAGCTCCATGCCTTGTATAAAAGGAAGAAGAAGACCCCAATTCAAAGAGCTTTTTGAGAGAAGAAGAATAGAGAGAGAAAATTGTAGAGAGAGTTAGATTTTTTTAGTTAATTTTTTTAGAGAGAAATTTTTGTTAGAGTGTGTAACTATCAAAAAATTGTAGAAGAATTGAAGTCTAGTGCTGTTTCAAGAGGAATTTTGGTTTGATCATCTCTTCCTTAATTTTCATTACATGCTTTTAATTGTTTCTAATTTTTATTGGATGATGATTATGGAGGGGTAATCACCCCATTCAAGGGGGTGATTGAAACCCTCATGAATCCAAATCAAATTAGTTGTTAATTTTAATTTTGATAATTTCCTTTGAGTTGTATATTTGATCCCCACTTTATTTTCACATTGAGAAATGGAAAATCAACCTTGAGAAAGGTATGAAAATTTAATTAATATTTGATCAAGTGATTTGAGCTAGAGATAGACCTATCATTTGATTTTAATATTAATCTAATTTTCATCTACTCTTGATTTCATTAATTTCTTTCAATTTAAAATTAGTTGGACAAATTATTCCTAGGGGATAATTTGTTTGATTAATTTTAATTCAATTAGAGTAGTGCTTGTGGGAATTAAATTTGCTTTTTTAAAAGAGTATTTAATTAATTCACTAGTTTAATGAGAATTAGCTTTTGAATAAATTAAATATTTTGGAAATTGATGAAATTAAAATAATACAAGTTTAGTTGATTTGGGGAATTGAGGGTGGATTTCTCTTCCCTTGAATATTTTTCTCTCATTTAATTACACTCTCACTCATTTCCATCACTCACTAGTATTTTTGTCACACTTTATTTTAGTTTGATTACTCTTATTTTTGTTGATTGTTCTTAGATTTAAATTCACTTCATCCTAACAAACTTGTTTTAATATTTGAAAAACATAAAAAAAAATAAAAAAAACCAAAAGTTAAAAAAAAAGTGATCAAGTGAATAATATTCTTAATACTCTCATGTTTAGCATTTCACTCCTTAGATTAGGATTGACATCCTTACTTACAACTCTACACTTGAGTTTGATATATATTTTGTAGGTACATAAGGATTTTGATTAGAAGGAGCTTGTACAACAACGATAAATATATATACAAAAGCATTAACATTACAAGGTGGCCTCTTTGGAAGATTAAGAGTTTGACAACCCTCGTGGCTTAATTCCACACAAAACAATTTGTGTCATAAGATAGAATGTTCATGTTGTATCCTTCAAGCCTATGACAAGTGTATGTTGAAGATGTAGTGGCCAAAAATTAAAGAATACATCCTTGCCGAATTTCATGCCAAGTTTCACGTCATCAACATGTGGATTCTAATGTCTCCTAAAGGTATGAATGCATTAATATATTAATATATATATATATAGGAGCTTGGAAATTTAATTTGAGTGTTAGTATTTTTTTGTAAATTTTTTTGAATTCATAGTTCTAAAGATTTTGTTCTCATACACCTTTTCGTAGAAAAATAGTATCAAATCCAAAAAAAATCAGAACAATACGAAACTAGCCGCCACGCGTTCATATCGAAATTATCTACAATCAAGGCCTAATATCTCATTAGAAAAGTCGTTCGAACGACCTCGTTCGAACGAAATTCAAACGAGATTTCAGAATATTTTATGTTTTCACATTAGAAGTTTCGTTTGAACGAACTGGTTCGAATGAACTTCGAACGAGATTTCAGCGGGTGCAGTTATTGTGCCAATTTTTCTCACTTTTCCACTTTTCCCACTAACTTTATACCAGCTTTACTTAGTGTGGGAAACACATTTTGGATGTAACTTTTGTGAGATTTCCAAAGCTTTTGAGAGAAAAAATACTCCCAACAAAAGTTCATGTTTATATGTCCTTCATTAATGACTTAATCAATTCCAAAACACACCTTCACACCCAAAGTTTGTTCAAGTCTAAGTTCTTTCATATATATAATTTGCTTGGAGAGTTTGTTTGGCATTGGGTTTTCTCTACACAAACAAGAAGAGAAGTTTGGATTCATTCTCTACCCACAAAGGAGAATAAGTTTGTGTTGTGAATTTATCACATGGTGAAAGGAACCATGTGTGGTTGACAGTGGATTGTGCCTCTATTAGTGGACTCCAAGACTGTGATGGACATCGTGGTTATCTACTTGGCGGAGGTATGTGCAAGAAGAAGCATCGGGGCTTGAAGGGAGCCAAGTTGAGTGTTGTAAGTCTTTTTGTTTTGTAATTTTAAAACCGTATGTAGTGGATTTGTTAGGCCATGGTCGTTCGAGGTTTTTCCCATTGTGGGTTTTTCTCGTACATCACCGCGTAATGAGATTGTTTCTTTTATCTTGTTTAACTCACCTAGAACGCATGCTTAGGTTAAAAAGATAAAATTTGGTTTAATTTGGAATCTTGCTTATTTTGGTGTTAAAATATGTTTGGGTGAATTTAAATTAATTTAATTCAAGCCAGCACAATTTAACTTGATAAAATTTAATTTATCCTCTATCAAAAATGAATTAATTATTGTTAGGAAAATTTTAGGACTTGTGCTGAATTAATTGTGTGCAAGTGAAAATTAATGCTTGAGTAGTTTTATTTCACTTATAGTTTAGTCTAATCTTAATTTGGAAGAAATTAAAATTTGAAGTTTGTTTTGAATTAAATTTTAGCAGGGAATTTATTTTAACCATCTCATTTATTTTAAAGAATTTTAAAATTGGGGGCCTCGTGTTCCAACAACGGGAAATGTAGTAATATACACCAAACAACTTTAAGTAATCAGGATAATGGACTTCTTCAAATTTCATTCTCGAAATTAGGATTATAATTCTATGTATTATTAAAACTCGTCAAAATTTGTATAAAAAATGTTGCACCAATTATGAATTTCAAGAACAATTTTAAATTTGAACACTAAAGACACAGTACAACATTCTGAATTCTAACACTTGGTAGATTTAAAGTTGTTGGAGGATGTTCCGTGTCATGATCCACATTGTTTATAGGCCTCGTTTGAGATATACCCTTTTAAGCAGATTATATATTGAAATTTTTACTATAACACATAATCCATCACAAATAATATATCCCATTTGTGTTAAACTATATTACAAATTATGAAAATTTTCTAGAAGAGTGCATGATAGAATATCAATTTTACTTATTGCTAACCGCTTTAAATTTTTTTTCCTCATCAAATCAAATTAAAACTAAAGTGAAAAGGCAGAAGTAGAAAGTAAATTACCCCATCCTCAGGAGAAAGAGCTCACTAGAGGGAGCGGGGTTATACGAACAAAGAAGCGTTAGGTTTTTATACATAAGCACTTGTTATGGACAAGACCAAGACCAAGACCAAACCCCAAAAGATTGCTCTCCATAGTAACAGAGCTGCGTGTTATTTGAAACTCCGTGATTTCAAAAAGGCAGTAGAAGCATGTACCTTCGTGCTTGATTTTGATCACAAGCACATGGGAGAAATAATTAGCGATGAAATGTATCAAAGTCAAACTACCATTCCCTTACACTGTCAAACAAAAATTAGATATTGCATTTAAGATTAAATCTTAGGAAAGATTGCTAACCTTGGTGGTTGGATAGGAAGTTTGTAAGGACACAAATTTCCAATTGAGTCTAAATATAATGTTGGCTCAATTCCGGATAAAAACATTTGAGTCATAGGATAGTGTTCTTGTGTATCCTTCAAGCCTATGACAAAGTTTGAGTTGAAGACGTTGCGGCCTTCTTATCAAGAGAACATCATTGCCGAGTTTCAGTGCCTAATTTCACGTCATCAACATTATATTTCAAGTCTCCAAAGGTATGAATGCTTTTATATATTTTTAGGAGACTTGGAATATTTTATAATGGGTGTAATGTTTATTTAAAATAAAGTTTTTGGGCAAAAAAGTGAAAAATGAACATACTGATATTTCGTTCGAAATTGTCGTTCGAATGAGTTTGTCCTCTGAACGAGAATTTCGTTCGAACGAGCTTGTCAACGATTTTTCCCATTTTGGCCACTGAACTATCATTAGATAGTCATTCAAACGAAAATCTCGTTCGAAAGAGATTTTTGGCGAAAAAATTTTTTGGCAGTTTTCTCCATGTTCCCTCTACTTTGTTCCCACTAAACTCTTCCAGGTTTATTTTGTGCAGGAACCTCTTTTGAAAAACTAACTTTTGACATTTTCTAAACACATTTGAGAGAACATTTTAGAGAGAAAAAATTATTTGTTCAAAAGTTCATTGTTTAGTGTTTTTGTGTAACCATGATCTAATTTCTATAAAAACACTTTCACCCAAAGTTTAGTTTATCCAAGTTTCTACTTCTATATATTTGCTTGGAGAATTTGGCACCGAGTTCACTTTTTTACCCAAGAAGGAAAGAGTTTGGGTCGTGTTTCTCTACCCCAACAAATGGAGAATTATTTTGGTTTTCACTGCGGTGTTCTCACATGGTGAAAGGCACCATGTGTGGGTGAAAGTGTCCAAGAGCCCCATCGGTCGAGTCCGAGACTATGAAGCAGTCCACGGTTATTTACTGAGCTGGAGTTAAAGATCGAAGGAGCGCGTCAAGGCTTAAAGGGAGTTGAGTTTGTTGTGTAAGTCCTCTTGTCAAGTCTTTATAAAATTGGAACCATACTTAGTGAATTCGTTAGGCCAGGGTCGTCCGAGGTTTTTCCTGATTTCGGTTTTCCTCGTACATCGTCGTGCTGTGGGATTGTTAATTTATTTTATCTTTTGCAAAAATCACCTAGGACGCATGCTAAGGGTAAAAAGATATGATTGATTTTAATTCGCAATCTTGATTAAAATGGGGCATGTTTAATTATTTGGGTAAATTTAGTTTAAGTTAATTTAATTCAAGTTGGCTCTAATTAATTGGTTAATATTCTTGTCTAATTTATTTAAACTTGATAATTAAATTAACTTGGTTTGAGTGAATTTAAAGTGTGTGTGTGTACCTTAAAACACTTTTTAAGAAATTAAAATTTGTGTTCACTATAATTTTCCACCTTTTAAAGAAAAGAAAATTAAATAAATTTTGGAAAATTAAATTGTGTTATGTGTGAACCATCCTATTCCGCATTTAAAGGAAATTATTTTTAAAAGAAGTCTAAAATTGGGGATCCCATGTTACAACATGTAGTATCAGAGCCGACGCGCTAGTTTATTGCGTTAAGGTCCTTTTAAATATTTTTGGTAAAAATGGATTTTTTTTCATTTTTAAAATTTCCTATTTTCGATGGTTCCAACTACGCGTATTGAAAAGCGCATATGAAATCGGCACTAAAGTCTATCGATGAGAGGATTTGGTTGTTAGTTGTTAACAGGTGGTCCCCACCCACATATTTGGTAGAAAATGAGCGTGTTCCCAAACTCGCAAATAGATGGAGTGAGAATGAATTTAAACCTATAAATTTTAATTTTTGAGATTTAAATGCCTTGTTTAGCACGGTCACACCGGATGAATTCCGACGTATCATGACGGGTGAAATCGCTAAGGAAACTTGGGATATCCTACAACTCACTCACGAAGGAACTAGTGTCATAAAAGCTTCTAAACTCCAAAACCTCACCACTCAATTTGAAACCATCAAAATGGATGAAAAAGAAACATTCGATGTGTTTTATGCTAGGCTCTCGGATATAGTAAATTCTTCATTTACTTTAGGAGAGAAAATACCCGACGATCGAGTTGTAAAGAAAATTCTTAGGTCCCTACCCGATAGCTTTATCCCTAAGGTGATCGTGTTAAATTCTTTACCCACCTTACACTTTACCAAACTTGAGGAACTAGTAGGTGATTTGCCAAGCTACAAACTAGATATGTTCCCCTCCAAAATCGAAAAGAAACTTGATAAGGGAATTGCTTTGAAATCCCGTAAGGATGAAAAACAAGTTGTGTATAACTAGAGTGATAGTGACTCGGAAAATATGGCTATGTTTGCTAGGAAGTTTCGTAAATTTTTTAAATTTAACAAAGATAAATTTAAAAATAATTTTAAGAAATTTAAAAAATCTAAGGATGACAAAGTCGAAAAGATCCCTAAAAATCCTAATGAAAACCTTAATATGGACGATTCAAATAGGTGTTATGGTTGTGAGGGTTATGGCCATAGGATTTTTGAATGCCCCACTAAACTAAGGAGAGAGGGTTAGCAACCTATTTAATACAATGTAACCCTTAGTGATAGTGATAAGGAAGAGGTACCCAATTCCCCCATTGAGCGCAACTTTACTGCGTTCATTTCTAGTTATATAAGTGATAGTGATAAATCATCCAACGATGACATCTTAATACATAACACTTTCGAGGCCTTTGTTTGTGAAGCTCTAAAAGATGATGGTAGTGAGAGTGGAGAAGAGAGAAAGAGAGAGTGAAAGTGAAAATGATGTTTATGTGAGTGAACTTCAATTTGCACTTCATGAATTATATGACGAATCTAAAAAATTATAAAGAAAAAATTTGAAGTTAGAAGTTATTTTAAGAGAGCGTTCCAAGGTCTTTGATGAGAGTGCATTGGTTGATGACCTTAGGACATGAGAGAGAGAGCTCTACGAAAGAAGCTTGGATATGTAGAAGGCGAGTGAGATAGCCTTAAGGGCTTAATGGAATCCTTGAAAAAGGAGCTTATCGCGTTTGAAGAGCGCAATATTTTATTAGAGTCTCACATTTTAGATTTAGAAAATAAATTAAAAGACTCTAGTAAAGTCAAATTTGATTTGGAGTGTTTTTCGGAGTAATTAGATAAAATATTAGGAACAGTCCAAATTAAAAATGACACATGTGGTTTACGCTTCGATACTTGTAATGAATCAAATTTGCTTGCATACATTAGCTTTTGTGACTCATGTTCTATTATAATGCTAATTGTATTCTTTTTTAGTCATTTTCTAGTCATTGCTTTATTTCATATCTCATGCTAGAAATTATGACTTGTTTATCTTTCGTATTATATTTATTTTAGTTTGCACTAAATGAAAAATACAAAAAGATTTTTTTTGTATTTTAAGTAAATATTTTTTGTTTGGTTGGTTAAAAATTTGAAAAACTCAAAAAGATTTTTTTTTTGTGAATTTTAGTTTGACACACTTTATGTGGCATACACTTGTGTTTGAATCCTTTCCTATTCGCTTCCATGTGGTTAGAACTTTTGGTTAAGATTGTCAGTCCTTAAAATGTTATTTACCATGCTTACATGGAGTAGTTGAATTTTGTGTTGCTTGATGGATTCTATTTTTATATGCCTCAATTCACACATGCACGAGCTCACTTGAAATTTTAACTTCACATGTATATTTGATTTTTGCGAGGTGTTCTCCTACCAATCTAGTCATCTTCATATTTTTTACCTAGGAGGACTTGTGCATGTTAAATCTGTTGCAAGAGAGATTTGTGTGATATAAAAAAATTATTATATGAATGTGCATGGGGAAGGGATCCGAAAGGAAATTTATCCTTTGCGAGTAATCCACCATTTATAATGGACCTAAAAGAAATACGTGGTCCAAAGGCCTAAAAGTAAAATATGGCATTAATAAAAAAATAATTTTCCAAGGCCTATTTTGTTTAGTTGATATAGTCATTACATAATTATATGCATACTTTGAGGGAGTTTGGATAGTATATCAACGGTTTGGCACAATGTCCGTTTATCGTAGTTGCGCTTTCATTGTCATGACTCTATTGGTGTAGAATCATCAAAATTCTAGGCTTATTTGCATTGTGTATGTTTATTCATTGAGTTCAATTTATATTGTCACATGAAGCTATATCTAAATGTGATAAAGTTTTGTTATCAATTGAGAACTCCGTGAACATGTTTTAAGTGATTGGGTCAAAATTTAATTGTTACTAGTTCACACCCCTACACTTCCATTTACCACATGTATTTGGACACATATTTGCCATACGAGTGTGAAAAGCTTAATGTATTTTGTGTGATGTGTGGTGTTTATACATATGTATAAGTGCGTGTCATTATATATACATATATATGGTATTTTTTTATCTTTTCCATGACTAGCTAGTCCATTCATGCTTTTAATTCATAATTGGTATTCATCACTACGAAAAAAAAATTATATCACATGCTTAGTATCTTATTTGTCAAATTGGTATCATTTTTTTTTTTGCATCAAATGTTGGTTCTATTTATCCTTGTTGCGGATTAGTTCGTGCTATTGTTGCCCATATGCTTTCATGTTCTTACCACCTTATGCTTCATCTTGTTACTTGTTTCCCTATACTTATATCCCTTATGTAGCTTTTAGGGGGAGAAATGGTACTTAGTTAAATTGGGGGAGAAATGAGTAATTTATTAGTTGTTTTATCCTTTGTCTATTCTTGAACAAAAAGGGGGAGAAATGGTATATATTCCTATTATTATCATGTCTTAGTTTGGGAGATTTATCTTAGGGGGAGATGTATTTCTAAGTATGTCTTTGTTAGATACAAAGGGGAGAATTAATTTAGAGGGGGAGTATATAATTTCATTGCATTTAATTCTTTGATATTCCCTATGCGTTTAATATTTGTTTAAGTGTACAGGAATTTTTTCTAAGTGGAAATTTTCATCGGCAAAGCTATTTATTCTAAGTGGTCTTTGAGTCAAGCTTCTTATTTTTATTTTTGGGTGGGAAGTTTTTTAGTCTAGTAGAGCTTGACAGCCCTTTAGGATTTTATTTTGGTTTTTGTCCCGGAATAGCCTAAGGGGGAGATTTGTAAGGACACAAATTTCCATTTAAGTCTTAATGTAGTGTTGGATTAATTTCACACTAAAACATTTGAGTCATAGGATAGTGTTCTTGTGTATCCTTCAAGCATATGAAAAAGTTTGAGTTGAAGACGTTGCGGCTTTCTTATCAAGAGAACATCATTATCGAGTTTTAAGGCATCGTTTCACGTCATCAACATTATATTTCAAGTCTCCAAAGGTATGAATGCTTTTATATATTTGTAGGAGACTTGGAATAATTTTTAATGGGTGTAATGTTTATTTAAAATAAAGTTTTTGCGCTTAAAAGTGAAAATTGAACATTCTGACATTTCGTTCGAAATTGTCATTCGAACGAGTTTGTCGTTCGAACGATCTTGCCAACGATTTTTCCCATTTTGGCCACTGGACTATCGTTAGATAGTCGTTTGAACGAGACTTCGTTTGAACGAGACTTCGTTTGAACGAGACTTCGTTCGAACGAGATTTCTGGCGAGAAAATTTTTGGCAGTTTTCTTCATGTTCCCTCTGCTTTGTTACCACTTAACTCTTTCAGATTTATTTAGTGCGGGAACCCCTTTTGAAAAACTGACTTTTAACATTTTTTAAACACATTTGAGAGAACATTTTAGAGAGAAAAATTTCTTTGTTCAAAAGTTCATTGTTTAGTGTTTTTGTGTAACCATGATCTAATTTCTACAAAAACACTTGCACCCAAAGTTTAGTTTATCCAAGTTTCTACTTATATATATTTTCTTGGAGCGTTTTGGCACCGGGTTCACTTTTCTACCCAAGAAGGAAAGAGTTTGGGTCTTGTTTATCTACCCCGACAAAAGGAAAATCATTTTGGCTTTCACTGTGGTGTTCTCAGATGGTGAAAGGCACCACGTGTGGGTGACGTGTTCAAGATCCCCATCGATGGAGTCCGAGACTGTGGAGGAGTCCACGATTATGTAACACCCCGCGCGCCCGGAGAGAGCGAGCGGAGCGCTACTATCGATAAAACTAAACTAATTCCACAATAACAATGTGTATAGAGCATCTAAAAAATTCCATAAGATAAATCCACTAATCTCAATACTCAAATTTAAATACAATAATTGTCTCTCGAAATAATACAACTATCTAACTCGAAATAAAAACAAATCACCAAATTCTCTATACGACAAAAATAAATAGAAATCTTCTCTCTCGAATATTCTTCCCAAAATACCAAAGTCAAAAATCAATCTCCAACTAATCCATAGAGCCCAAATTCGCGCTAGCCTGCCACTAAAAGAAAATATGGGGAAGTACACAATACGACAGGAAAGATACTCAACAGATATATATTAATGATGAATAAAGCGTAACAACACGAGTACTAATATTCAAATCAAATGTAAATCTCAAAGCATTTATCAATAAATTTCTCAACAACACATTAATCGGGTCACCAGGCCTCACCCCATCCGCATATGCTTTATCAAGCCATAGTTCGAGAAGCAGGAATTTTGGCAGGTGCCCAACCTCCGTGCCATATTAAAATCTCAAGACAACGTGATCAATAACAATATAATGATACCACATGAATCAAAATAATTCCAACAATTATTTTTTTAGATTTCAATGAATTTAACAATTCAAATATGAGTTCAATAATCGCAAGAATTCAAAGGGGGTAACTCTCGAGAGATTTAAAGAGCATATTGTGTAAAAACCCATACCTCAAAATCATCGCATGAATCACCGTATAAATTCAGCCTCAAAATCTTATCACGCCATCTCGTTCCTCTCGCGAAAATAAGAAAATCACATTACAGCCCCAACACGAGATAACCCCAAATAGTCCTATTTTAAAAACTCAGAAAAATCATCTCCAAAAATTATTCGAATCACTGATCCGACTTCAGATTTAGATTCTACACGAAAAATTGAGTCCGGTATGTGTTTTGGATTTTTCTCAAATCATATTCGAATGGACTCAAAAAGAAGATCTAAACATTCCAAATTGGCTCTTCCCATTCCACTCGTTTTTGCCTCTTTTGATTTCGTTTTTGGCCTCTCTTTTTCATCTCCCTTTCCTTATAATCGTCCATAATATTCCTTATATAACCCCTCTCTCAAACCCTAACTTGGTGCCTAAGCTAACGCATATTACAATATTTCCCTTTAATTTAAAATTGTCAACTTTACATATTTAAACCAATACAAAATGTCCAAAAGCCAATTAAATTTGAATTTAAATATTCAATTCATTTCAAATAAAAATAAATGTAATATCAATATTCCGATTAATAAAATAATATTATTATTAAAATTACATACCATATTCATAAATGAAGCCCTTAAAATTACGGGGTATTACAGATTATTCGCTAGGCGGAGGTTGAAGATCGAAGGAGCGCGTCAAGGCTTGAAAGGAGTCGAGTTTATTGTGTAAGTCCTCTTGTCGAGTCTTTGTAAAATTTGAACCATACTTAGTGAATTCGTTAGGCCAGGGCCGTCCGAGGATTTTCTTGATTTGGATTTTCCTCGTACATCGCCGTGTTGTGGGATTATGAATTTATTTTATCTTTTGCAAAAATCACCTAGAACGCATGCTTAGGGTAAAAAGATAAAATTGAGTTTAATTCCCAATCTTAATTAAAATGGTGCATGTTTAATTATTTGGGTAAATTTAGTTTAAGTTAATTTAATTCAAGTTGGCTCTAATTAATTGGTTAATATTCTTGCCTAATTTGTTTAAACTTGATAATTAAATTAATTTGGTTTGAGTGAATTTAAAGTGTGTGTGTGTTTACCTTAAAACACTTTTAAAGAAATTAAAATTTGTGTTCACTATAATTTTCCACCTTTTAAAGAAAAGAAAATTAAATAAATTTTGGAAAATTATATTGTGTTATGTGTGAACCATCCTATTCCGCATTTAAAGGAAATTGTTTTTAAAAGAAGTCTAAAATTGGGGATCCCACTTTACAACAAAGTTCTGAGAACTCGGGTACAAGGTCTTCGGCTGAGGTTTTATTCGACAACAGTTATGACCATCAAAGTGTTTTCAGCAACTTCTTTTCACTTTATCAAACTCCCCCAGACAATGGAATCTGCAGCATTATTGGTGAGGTCAGTGAAAATTTTGAAATTTGTAAACAGAGACATTCGGGCAAGACAACTTAGAGCTAAAAATGTAAGATCCTCCTTTCTTGTCAAATCTTAATAGAGTTACCAATTCAAAACTGCGATGACTCGGCTGAGTCGTCGATAGTTGAACCATTCTTAGTTCAGGCAAGTCATTGGTATTTCGTGAAATAATGGAAACATGATGCAAATGAAATCCTATATTGGACACAACCGAAATTTGGTCGATGAACTGCCAATGTCTTTGAACCAATTTTAAATCATATATATAATTCATCCATCCCAAACTAGGCCTAGATTTAATGAAAATCACGACAATATTCACTTCATACCTGCTACATTGATGGCAAAACCTTTGATGTTTGACACTAACCGTGACAATTGGGATTTTTGAGTGACGCTCGCAACCCTATGGCACCGATGATACTCCCTGTATTTACTAAGATCCGACTCACATCCTTCCACTAAGCAGGACATTTTTTGAGTAACGGTATTAGCATTTGTCCTCTTCGATAGCCCCAAAGGTGATTCCTTATTATTGATCCCTTTGACTGATGGATTTTATCCACTGTATCATCTCCTAAAACTACTAATCTACCAAGTCTTAGATCAATATCTGATTCAGTTAAGGCAGCAAGGTTACTATCGTGGTCTCGGCCTATTTTAGTAAAGCCCCAAGACCATGCTTTCAATACCCAGATCTACCTATAAATAATGAAACTCAATGGCACAGGAACCAAATGTGACCTTCTACCAATGTTTTATAATCTGTCTATTGAGTGAGTGTTATTTTTATCATCATCAACTAACGAAATTCTTAGTAATGATCAATAGTTAATAATTATAAGGCTTGAAAAATAGTAGTGCACGATATGTGTACACATAACTTATTAAAGGTGTCCTAATCTTCCCATCTTACTCATAGTGTAACTACCCCCAAAACAGAGAAGAATGCACAAACATAACAAACATCAATACAAAAAGAATAAACACTCAACACAAATTTAAACATTTTCCACAGTACCGTGCGTGATGGTTTTCATTTTTTTTTCAACATAAGCCTTCACACAACTTCAAATTGTGTCCAACTAGGAGTAATACACAAACGGGAAAGTGATTTGTAACTTCCATAAACCTTCACCTAATGCTCTGCTCCACTGAATTGCAACTGTCATCCGATGGAGACTTCAAGAGGGATCTTAAGGTGGATATTATCACTTTAGACTACAATATGGATGTCGATGATTTTACTGATTGACTAAATACGGTGTGGAAGGTCTTCTGGTACAATAATTTATGAGAACATAGGTGTTTTTTCTTAGTTGATATTGAATTACGAGGTAACAATAAAGTATTGTTGAATAACAGATCCACCAATGCAGCTAGTATATTGATTTTGTGAGAACGTAGATGCGTGCTATTAGTTTCTATTAAATTACATGGCCCCGCATAAGTGTACGAGGGAATTATTGATAAAAGCACAAGGCATCATCCGTTACATTAGGGATTAAATAGTAGGATTTGTCTAGATTGACTTACAGTTAAGGGAAATTACGATTTTCTGCAAATAGTAGAATATGCACTATAGCTGAAACCTCATCAACCAAGATTAAAGCTCCAACATCAACAACTCAACCTCCTCATTTTTTATTCCCAATAAGTGGTATTCATATAGAGAGCCCTGGCATCTAGATAATAATTTCCCAAAGAAAGGAACATTGATTGTGTAGAGAGAAATCTGTGGCAAATGTCTTGAAGATAACCATATAGATGTTTTACTTGTTTATTCAAAGCATCCTTCAACAAAGCTAAAGACGACCTCGAGGCATTTCTCTCGGACGAATAGAGATTATAGCCTTAAGGCAGAGCGATTCGTAAGCCTCAATTTGGGGGAAATCCCAAGAAACAAAGTAAAAAATGAATAAATAATAGAAATAATATATAATCAAAGTATTCACAAAAAGATCCATAATATTATCGAAGTCAACATTTTATCATCTCCAAATATCCTATCATAAGAAAAGTAAAAGAATATCTCCATAACAAAAGAGAGATTGTATCATCAACTATCATCATAATATCGATTTATATAAGTATATAACATGTGTGTTTGACTCAAATATACACATTATAACCTCAAATTTATATAGTGAAAGTGTAGAAGTTGACATAGAGGTTTAGGCATTACTCCTCGAGGAACTATAGCTTCAAAGGTTTGAGGCGTACGTACTGCGTCGCTATAGCCTCGCCATGCCAACTAATGACTTGTCCTAGAGGTAGCCACGAGACCATAGCGTAAGACTCAAAATCTATTTTGAACATTGATTTCAAGCATCTCGACAATGATTATGATGGTTTGAGACTTTGAAACTTAGGTCGAGCTTCTTAAACAATGAGCACATGTCCCCCATGGGCCACGTCCATAGTCACCAGAATCTTACGATTTAATTCACTATATGATTCATGATTCGTTGCTCAGTGATACAAATCATGTGATGAAATTTCAGTGAATCTTGTCATTTTTGAATTGAATACTACAATTCGATTTAGTAATAGCTAAATAGATTTTTGAATCGTGTATAGTTTGAATAAACATTACCATAGTGATTTTATGATCTTATTAGTTGATCAAGAATCACAATGAACTTTGATTTCACTTGAGAATTTTGATCTCACTTGAAATTTAACTTTTGTTGTAATGATCAACATTGTAAAATTAGGATATTTAAAGGAAGACACACACACACATAGAGAGAGAGAGAGAGAGAAAGAGAGTAAATACTATTTCTTTTCTTGTCATAATTATAACCATTCCCATATCATCAAATGGTGGACAACCTGCCCTCCCACTCATCTGCATAACCAAATTCGAGTCAAATCACTTGAAACACTTTTGAGAAAAGGCTACTATGAGGTTTATTCTGATTATTCGTTCATTAATAGTTTATACATAATTAACTTTTAATGAAACTTATGCAAGTAATATTCATTCAATGATTATATGAATTTTGAATCTAAAAGAGATGAATTTTCTAATAAACTTATTTCAACAATGGTTGTATGAATTTTTATTTTAAAAGAGATGAAGGGTTGAGCCAATGGTTTCGGGGACAACCCAACATTTATTTTTTTTCCCTAGAAACCCCTCTCAATGTTACACCTTTGAACTTAAGATATTTGATAATTTAGAGTTCACAAATGGTATGTAACGTTAAAGGCTTGAAGTTCTCACGTGTAGGTTGTGTCTACTAGCTTCTCGTGTTTTTTTCTTCTATAAAACTCCTTTTACGTCTGTAGTGCTTCTATTTTATTTGCGTTTGGTATTTGATGATTTGAAATTTGTTCTCCCTCTGAGTTGCTATGTTGTTACTCATATTTCCAGTGATTGAGTTTGAGCATGTAATGAAATGGTTTTGTTATATATCTGATTTTGTGGTTTGACCTATATATATATATATATATATATATATATATATATATATATATATATATATATGTGTGTGTGTGTGTGTGTGTGTGTGTGTGTGTGTGTGTGTGTGTGTGTGTGTGTGTGTGTGTATGTGGAATGAGTTGGGTTTGGAAAATATGTATTCATTCATATGTATATTATACGTATAAAAAGTTACCTTCAAGTGTATATTATAGTGTAGTGTCAAAGTCAAGTCAATGTTAAAGAGCAGCTTATTTGTGGAAAATGAAATTACCTTTATGGAATATAAGCGTGGAAGCCTAAAATCCAAAACTTCTATGATGTATCCTCTAAAGCCTGTCACATTTAAGAAGGAAAATTACTCAATAAACCTTGAAATCAAATACTAATAATGCTGATATTATCAGAAATTACTGCGTTTACTTGGAGTCTCATTTCAAATGTAATGTAAAATGGTGTGAATATATGTAAATGAACCAATGTACAAATCTATTTCATTCTACTGAATAATGGAAGCCACTTTTATATTAACCCAAACCAAAAAATTAACAGGATGTGAAAGTATCAACCCAAGGATGCATGGAGGCACAAGCAGGACAATAAAGAATAAAACTTTTCCAGGGATAAATTGACATATTAAAAGCGCTATATAAAACACTTAAAATCATTGCAACTGACCTTACCACTAACGATATTGTCAGCAAATTTGCAGACAGATTCAATCGTGTTCTCAATCTTCAATCTCAAAGACGAGTTAAGCGCAAGGTTAGGGTTTCTCAACCAATAATATCCCACCATCCTCCTTTCATCTGAATTCGCAATCACCCCCTTCTCAAGCTCCTCTATATATTTAAACATTTCCTGAAACCTCAGCTCCATATCCTCCAAAACTGGTCGTTAAATTCGATTCAAATGAAAAAACTCGGCTCTTCACACCTAAGTATAACGACAAACATACTTGAGAAGAGAAGAAAAATTCACAATAAAATTAAAGACCTGACTTACTATAATTTGTATGAGATCCACTCTTGGAAATGGAGAATCGACTTCGGAGAGAGTGGGCAGGAGAGAGAGGGGCATAAAAATATATGGCTCCAAACGAAAAGTGAATTCATTAAAGTATTTTATTTCTTTTACTTAATATCTATAAATTTTCCCCATTTAAATCGTGCCAGAATCTAGCACATTTTTAAACCGTGCCAGATTGTGAATAAATCGTGCCAGATTCTCCATGTCTAAGCATGCCAGATTGGCATTTTTGGTGAAGTGAAAACCCATCGATGTTCAAATTTGAGAACAAATCCAAACAATGGAAACAAATATCACAATCGCATATGATAATGAAAGCTCGGATCTTTGAAACTCTAAGGATGTTTTTAGTCTTTGAAAACCTTAGAAAATTTGTGTTGAAAACGTACTGTATGTAAAATGATTTTCTGGACTGCACATTTACGAAATTCTGATTGAAATACGCCTTATATAGAAAATTTGAGGCGGTGGATCATTCGAACGAGATAGACATGTCGCTCGAACGAGATGAATATGTCGCTCGAACGACATACTGATCTTGCTGGAATGACTGTTAAGGTCGTTTGAACCACTGAAAACGTGAGTTTGTGTTTTACACAACTCTAAACCATCTTTATCTCTGAATAAATGAAGTTTAAACATTTAAAATACTTTAAAAACATTTCTTTAAAAAATAACATCCTAAAACATTTTAAAATATTTTCGAGTCTTATTAACATTACGCATTCATACCTGAGCGATCTCAGAATGCAACAAAGATGTGAAACGTGCACCAAAAAAATCTCGGCATAATTTATCTTTGAAGCTTGGATGCAACGTCTTCAATAAACTTCAATACGTCATAGATTGTGTGGGATCGTGACAATAAAAAATCTATCTATGACTCAAACATGTTTTGTTTAGAGAATAAGTTGAATACAAAAATGGACTCAATTGGAAATTTTGTCCTTACAAATATCCCCCTTTGACTATTCCTGAACAAAACCCAATAGCGAAATTCCTAAGCCGAGCCGTCAGGGCTTATGACGCCTAAATCTCATCCCATAAATTCCCAAATCAAAAATTACAGGACAAGACAAGTAAATAATGGTCCGACAAGCATGAGTTATCTGAATGTGATGTAGAGTCGAAATCTTTAATCTCTAAAGCATACTTACACACATGAAACAGACAAATACCCAGTGAAGTATGGAGGAACAAATGATATAAAATATTATGATACCAATATGAAATATCAATACCAATATGTAAAATCAAAATCAAATCATTTGTTAAAACATATGATAAAATTTAATACCAATTTGAAAATAAACATGGAAATCAGGATACTAATTTGTGCAAACTAATTAATACCCAAATATAAGCATGACAGCATATGATATCAATTTGTAATGAAACAATAACTATGTGCTCATCAAACCAAATTTCCCCCTACATCACATATATCTCTCCCCTTTTTTGTCTCGAATAGACAATAACTGAAAAAGATAAACCAATTTATCAATATATCTAGATTGAGAATAATCATTGAAGCATCTCTAGATAAACATGAATCAACCAGCTAATAATGATCAAAATATCAAATTCATAGCTAGCAAACAGTAATGATGGGAAATGAAACATCAATCTAAGCAGATGTGATTAAACGAATACAATGAAGTAAAAGATGTAATCAATGAGAATTGCATAAAAACTATCCAGAGCAACCCAGTAGTACCAAAAACATGTCAAGCAGAATCAGGTACTAAAATAGAAAGGATCCTAAAAAATCCCAGAAGGTCGCTCGAACGACTTAGCCTTTTCGTTTGAATTGCATAGGCAAGTCGCTCAAACCAGAACATGTCACAACCTTAAAAATGCCAAACCAGTAGCCTCACGCTCAAAGCAACCTATATCGCGACCTTTGCGCGGCCATCTCCCGACCAAAACTGACAAATTGACGCCTCGTAATATGTATCGCTTAAACAGTTCTTCGCACGACATCAGCATGTCGCTCAAACGAACCCTCTATATCGTTTGAACGACATTCAAAAATCTCAATTCCAGTGTTAAAAAGCATGAAATTTTGCCCAATGAAAATCTTTCCTGAAAAAACTAACTGGAAAGAGCAAAAAACAGTAAAACAGCCTCATAACAAAAAATAAAAAATATGTAAAACAATGTGAGTATCATGCCAACATAGAATCAATGTTCATAAACATGGATATGGAGTGAATGTGTGTGAACTACAACAAATGAATCATAATTCCAACAAATTGAAACGTTCAATAAGCTCTAATTAATAGCGCAATGTCAACAAACTTCGTTTTATCCAAATGTGACAATTAATAAATTAAGCTAAATGAACTAAAAAATCTACGTGCATACAAATCCGGAATTTTGACGATTCTACAAACAATAGCGTCATGGTGCAATATTTCAACACTAGGGTTCGTGGTGCCAACCCGTTTAATTATCCATCCAAACTTCCTTAAATATATATCATATTTTTCTTTTGGAATGAACATAAACTAATTTGGCCCATTATGGCATACGTTTAGTTTTATTGCGTTTATATTTTCTTTTGGGCTCTTTTATACGGTGGCTTTCACAACGAGTAATTTTGTACTCTCGCAGTCCTTTTGCCGTGAACACTCGTCATTTTTAGCAACTATAATCCTCACGCTAAACGGTTCTTACATACACACCTTCTCCTAAGTATACTTAGGCATAGATGAAAATATCGAGATAAGAACATCTCACCAAACTCAAATATGAATGAGATGTCAAACATCCATATAAACTCGTGCATGTGTGCAGAAATAGCATATATACAAAGTCAAATCAAAATGCACATCAACTTCGGGACAACCCAATATAGACAATGGTTAAGATCATTCAATACATTAATACTTATGACCAAATGTCCTAACCACATGGATAATGAAATGATGGGGGTTCAACCACACCAATATGCCAAATCAAACATGAAAAACTCATGACACAAAAAATAAACCGAAAATCTTTTTATGTTTTTCTAAAAATATTTTTGACCCAAAAGTAAAATCTTTTTGTATTTTTCTCAAAAATATTTAAAACCAAAAGTCTTTTTGTATTTTATCAAAAATAAAATCTTTTTGTATTTTTCAAACAAGACTCAATAAATGAAAAAATATAATAAAGAAGATGCATATGTCATAACACTAGCAAGATTTAAAGGATGATGCAAAGACTAGCGTATGACAAACAGGAAAACACAATCATCCTTTAGATATAGCATGGGAAGTATCAAGTGTAACCAAATGAGAACCATGAAGTTTTATTCCTAAAGCCTCTAAGTTTGATTTCCTAACCCAATAGGTGTGAAATTATGCATGGGGGTTTTGGGAACCGAAACGACTTTATTCCTAAACTTCCTAGGAGCATTCCTAAGGTCAAAGAAAAAATGACCAACCTTGCACATCGCAATGGGAACAAGTGTAAACACGATAGGAATGATAACCAAAATGTCGAACACTCATCACGTTCCTAGTGAGCTCTCTCACACGATTGGTATTGTCTTTTGGAATGGGAATAACATGATCATCGTAGCATATACCAAACCTATATTTCTGGACTTGGATGGTGCCTAACATCCTATCCAACTTTTTCGACCTAGATTCCAAGTCAAACTTCACCTTACTCGAGTTTTTCAACTTCTCCTCTAACTCACTAATCCTAGACTCAAGCACACGCCTAGACTCCCCAAAGTCTATCACCTCTTTTTTCAATGCCTCCATCAAACCATGAAGGTTGTCGCTTTATTTCTTAACGTACTCTATCTGTTCCCTAAGCATCCTCTCCCATGCCCTAAGATCCTCAATCAAAGCATCATTATTTTCTACGGCACCCTCATTCAACCTAGCTTACAATTTAGAGTTTGACTTTTTCACCTTTACCTCTTTCGCATACAACTCTCTAAATGCAACTTGCAACTCACCTACATCGATCTCCTCCTCATCACTAACTTCACTGTCACTCACTTGTGATTCAACGGCCTCGGAAGTGTCATGCATATCAGAATTTTCATGGGAAGATTTATCATCGTCGCTCACATGACATGACAAGAAGGCAACAAAGTTACGCTCAATGGGGGGACTCTCTCCCTCTTCCGGTTCACTATCACTTAAGGTGGCATTATAAGCTACCAGTTTCTTGCCCTCCTTCTTAAGTATAGTGGGACACTCGGCAACCTTGTGACCATACCCCTCACATCCAAAACACCTATCCTACTCATGCCTCTTAACTTTTTCACTCTTATCCTTAGGGACGGGATCTACCTTGTTGTTCTTGAATTTTTTAAGTCTCTTAGCATCTTTCGATTGCTTTTGGAACTTAATAAATTTTTTGAACTTCTTTGCTAACAAGGGAGCATACTCAAAATTGGAATCAAAATCGTCATCCGAAACTTTAGTCTCCTCCTTTGGGCTTTCAAATAAATGTCATTTTCTTTCTTTGGCACTTGCTTGGAGATAAACATATTGAGTTCATAGGTTGTAGGTCAACTACAATATCTTCAAGTTTCGTCGACTCAAGCATACTTAAGAAGTTCAAAATGGTCCTTTTTGCATCAAACCTACTCGACAACGATCTTAGGATTTTCTATATGACACGGTTGTCGGGTATCTTCTCTCCTAAGTTAAATGACGAGTTGACAATATTGGACAACCTAGCGTAAAACTCATCAAATGACTCACTCTCTAATTTCTTAATCATCTCAAACTATGTAGTAAGGTTTTGACGTTTAGACCCCCTAATTGTGCTAGTGCCCTCGTGAGTAAGTGCAAGTGCATCCCAAGCCTATTTTTAAGTTTCACAAGTCATGATTCTATTATACTCATCCAGTGTGACATGTGAGAAAATAACGGGAAGACATTTAGAGTTGTAAAGTGTAAGTCAATGTTCGGCTTCGGTCCATGACTCAACGGGTTTTAGTGTAGCGGCCTCACCCTCTCGTGTAACCGGTGGACTCCAACCCTTTTCAACTGCCAACTACACACGCTCATTCATAGATTTTAAATCACTTCTGATACGCATCTTCCAATAAGAATAATTAGTTCCATAAAAAATAGGAGCACGAAAACTTTCCATACCTCCGAAATTCATCCTGAAAAACATAAGGAATCAAAACACAAATAAAAAATGTTTCTAACTCTGATACCAATTTGTAGGCCCATTTTCTTTCGAATGTGTTTTAAGGATGACAAAACAAACTTTCTTTTTAAAAAACCTTTTTCAAATTTTAAACCGCACCAAGTAGTGAACCAATTTTAACTTAACCAAATTTTATCTTTTTTAATCCTAAACATGCATCTAGTGATTAAAGCACGTAAAATAAAGTAAAGAATGCTCACAACACTGGATGTACGAGGAAACCACATAGGAAAAAACATTGGATGGCCCAAGCCAGACAATCACTATGCTGTGGAATTACGATGAACAGACATAAGTCTTACACAACGACTCGATTCCCATGAGACTTGACACTCTTTTAACCTTCAACCACTCCTCCATATTGCCCACGCGAATCCTTCCACGATACCTGTCCACAGCACAAGCGTCCACGAATACCTCGATGTCCACCGATGTAGTTTGAAAACGTCTGCGATGTTGAACACGAACTCCTTCGCTTCTTTACCGCAAAATCCAACGATGTTCAAAGTGTAGAACAACTCCAAATGGTGAAAATAAATATCACAATCGCATATGATAATGAAAGCTCGGATCTTTAAAACTCTAAGGATGTTTTTAGTCTTTGAAAACCTTAGAAAAGTTATGCAAAAACGTATTGTATGTAAACTGATTTTTTGGACTGTACGGTTACGAAATTCTGAGTGAAACACGCCTTATATAGAGAAGTTGAGGCGATGAATCATTCGAACGACATAGACCTGTCGCTCGAACGAGAGGCGTATGTCTCTCAAACGTCATACTGATCTCGCTTGAACGACTCTCAAGGTCGTTTGAACCACTAAAAACGTGAGTTTGTGTTTTACACAACTATAAACCGTCTTTATCTCAAAATAAATGAAGTTTAAACATTTTTGAATACTTTAAAAACATTTCTTTAATAAAATAACATCCTAAAACATTTTTCGAGTCTCATTAACATTACGCATTCATACTTGAGCGATCTCGGAATGCAATAAAGACGTGAAACGTGCACTAATAAAATCTCGACATAATTTATCTTTGAAGCTTGGCTGTAATATCTTCAATAAACTTTAATATGTCATAGGCTGTGTGGGATCATGACAATTAAAAATCTATTTATGACTCAAATGTGTTTTGTTCAGAGAATAAGTCAAATACTACAATGGACTCAATTGAAAATTTTGTCCTTACAATATTGATATGCTATAGAAAGTAGGAATAAAAAGGGAAAGCTCAACAATAACTTACTATATAATTGAAATTCATAACAAGATCTTTCGTTAATAATCAAAATGGGCAAGGGAATTACAAATAAAAAACAAAGGAAAAATACAAGGGTATGTAGTCTAATTACCTCTAACTAGTCTCCTTTCTCTTCACCTGCTCTTAGGTCTGGGACCTTTCCTTTGGAAACTACAAAGGAAGTGTGGTCGACTGAGGCATCTGTGGTTGCTTCCTCATCAATTTTTGCAAAGAACCATAACTGTGCTCGCCAAAAAGCTCAGAATTAGCAAGAACATTCACCCTCACCCAGGCAACGCCCGAACTCTTTCTTGATGCTGGACTTTTGGATGAAAGACAACTGGTGCTTAACATTCTCGAAGGTTTTAGTATAGCCCTTATCATAATTGGTCTCCTTGATCACAGAGAGATCTTTACATTCCTTCTTCAAACGATCACATTTAACCATAAGTTGGTCATTAACGGCCTTCAGTTAGTCACAATCATTCTTCATTGTGCTCAAGGAATTACTGGTGGACTTATTCTCCTTGTCGTATGCCCTATTGGCAGCAGCAAGGACCTCCTTAGAATTGCTCGAGGCCGTCATTTGATAATTATTCATTCTAAATTGATCTGAGCGATTCTCCAAGATGGAGACAAAATTCACCTCAAACTGCAAATAGATGAACAAGAAGTGTGTCAAAACAAAAAATATAAAATCCAATAACTTCAGGCAAAATAAGATATTCAACTTATCAAGGACAACGCCTTAGCAACACGAGATGAAAGGTGGTCATAGGAAAACTGGTTGACCTTCTCACAGTCAGACAAGAGCATGACCCCTTCAATAAATCATAGGTCAATTAGGGGTTCTTGGCTACAGACATCACCTGTTAAATTATCCCAAAGGTGGGCAATCACCCTTCTTAGATGGAAATAGAGGCATGGAAGAAGAGGTCTTGTCTTTCCTGCCCTTATTTCGGATTCATAAGTCATATTCAGTGTCAGAAGGGTCCCCTTATTTTGTCTTTCTTAAAAGACTTAATCTTGGGAGAGGGGGGATTGACATCATCGTCATTGATTAGCAAAATTATTCTTTAGGGAACCATTGAGTTTTCTTCCTCGGTAGGGATGGACTCAACATTTAAAGATTCAAATGAGGATGAAGTACAAGCTTCCTCACTTAAGGGAAGTGTATATATCGGGTGAGTTATAAAGTTCTGATAGAAATCTTGTACTCAAGAAGAAAGGAGGAAAAATGGGGATGATACGACCTTAGATTAGGGGCTTCCTCAACTTACAGACTTTGAGAAATTCCTCCCTGTTAATGTAAGAAAGATAAGGCTCCTTCTTCAATCGAGCTGGTCAGAAAAAAGAATAAATTTAATCAGCAGTTAAGCAATCAAGCAAAAAATTCAAGAGCAAAAAATAAATAAAGTGTTAACCTAAATATTTCCCCTACTCTGGGCACAAAAACCTTGGTATTGCTTGCCTCTGGGAGAGGAGGATGTTTCCAATCACGGGCAATAAAAGTCCTAATAATCTTTATTAGAATCGAGGAGATTAAGTACTAAAACTTGTCAACCTTCATCGCCTTCAGGTTCAAATACCATCTGTTGTATGGGACCAGGAATAACAAAATATAATTTTGGGGATATCCATATTGGTCCAATACAGATTGATTATTCTATGGACTCCATTTACGTTCCACCATATATTTGGGGTACATTGGTCAGGAACGACATCAAAAAACTCACAGAACTCCAAAAAAGTTGATTAGGGGGAAATATTATCCTCCCCTAGCTAGTGATAGGTGAAAGCGCGGAAGTTGGAGAATCCCGGGGTTTGAAATAATAATCTCAAATTAAAATATTTAATTTCCTTTTTGAACAAATGCGGAAGCGTTGAGATACAAGTGATGGTTTCACAAAACAACAAGGCCGGGTTTTAATATCTTAAGAAACGAATTAAAACAACATAATTCAAGTCCTAGAATTTGCCTAAGTTATAATTAACAATTATTCAAAGTTAGGCGAAACCAATTTTGGCAAGTGACTTGAATAAACCAATTTTATCCAATATTTAATTAAAGTCCCAATTTAAATTAGTGTGATTGTAAAACCAAATTTTATCTTGAAATTAATCTAGCATGCGTTCTAAGTGATATAGAGCAAGATAAAATCAACAGTCACACAACACCGCGATGTACGAGGAAAAACCCACTAACGGGAAAAAACCTCGGGACGGCCCTAGCCTCAAATCCACTAAAAACGGTATTACAAAATACAAGACAAAAGACTTACTTCCTAATCTCGAACCCTCTCAAGCCGTGATGCTCCTTCTTGTATCAACCTCCAATTAGCGGATAACCAACGGAGCTCCACCGTGGTCTCGGACTACCACCGATCGGGCAATTAGGCACACCGTCACCCCAACATGGAGCCTTTCTCCAAATAGGTAGAAATGAAACGAACTTCTCTTCAATTCGGTGTAGAGAAAAAAAACCGGTGCCAAAACAATCTCCAAGCAATTGATATTTATGTAGAAACTTGGATAAACAACAATGGGTGTAAACTAAGTGTTTAAAGATTTTTCTTTAAGTTGAAGAACACTTAAAACATGAACATTTTCCCTTTTGGAATAATCTCTCAAACTCTCTCTAGGAGATGTATTAGGATGGAAAAGTTATCTTGGAAAATGTGTTTCCCGCACATAATAAAGTATGAAAAAGTTGGTTGAAAACCAAGTGGAGAAGTGGGGAAAAAACTGCCAAAAACTGCTCAAAACCGTTCCCGCCTGACGTCTCGTTCGAACGAACTTGATTCTCGTTCGAACGAGACTTCTAACGAGCGACCAGCCTGGGCTCGTTAGAATCTCGTTAGATATCTCGTTAGAACGAAAACTCGTTCGAACGACATATCGAACGACTGACCAGATAAGGGTCGTTGGCAAACTCGTTCGAACGAACCTGGTTCGAACGACAAAACTCGTTCGAACGAAATCTGGTTCGAACGAAAAAACTCGTTCGAACGACATTTCTAACGAACTTCCAGAAAGTTTGTAAAATTCGATTTTGGCCCAGAAACTTTTATAAACTTTTATATACTTATTTTTAAGTTTCTAATTGATTCTTTCTGAAAAATAAAATGCAGTTTTTATTAACCTAACACCCAATACATATTGTTCCAAGCTCCTATATACATATAATTACATTCATACCTTGGGAGCATGGAACCTTAGTTGATGACGTAGAAACGAGGCACACAAACCGGCATTTTGATGAAGCTTTAAGTTCTTTGCCGCTACGTCTTCAACATACACTTCATAGGCTTGAGAATATTACAATAAATACTATCCTATGAATAAATGTTTTTGTCCGGAATTGAGCCAAAACTATATATGGACTCAATTGGAAATTTGTGTCCTTACAATAGGATATGTATCTAATGGCCACCCTCAATAGCAATGAAATTTTTGGGCATTGGGGCACATTCAATCGTAACCCATGGGGGAATTGAGTATGTTTTTCTAAAATCCACTAAGGTCCTCTCATTAATAGAAGGAGTACGAAGATGGAAAAAGCAAGAGAGAACAAAGAAGACTTACAAAATGAACTTGGAAAATAAGAGATCTAAGAAGTCTTTTTGAGATAGAGAAGAAAGAACCAAATTGACGGTACAGAGTTTGAAATGCATGAAGATCAAATTCCAAGAGTTTAATCATAAGGAACAGGGCTCAAGATCAAATTTAGCGGTTAACTTTCAGCATAAGGCCAATGTACCCTTGTTATTTTAAGTCATTAAGGATATGTCTAAGCGCACAACTCAAACTTTGGACTCAACTTGGGATAAAAAATGTAAAATTCTTCAATCCATCTTTGACAAAGAATTTCGGGCACAATTGTGGGTGCCAAACCATAAAGTTCCAACTTTTGATAGCCTAAATAGGCCCATCGTGTTGCCCAAGTCAGATTTAAAATAACGTCGATAAATATAAAAATATATCATGTGGATAATTATGAAGACTCGTCTTGGTTACCTAAATTCTCGAAGGAAATAAACGGTAATCACCAATGAGCCAATAAGAAGCTAGAAGAGTTTGTTCACAGCTTAACTACTTTAACCGTTATAAATAAAACCCTCACCCCCAGGGCCATGGGGACTGTAATTATGAACCTCTGGAAAACTAATAAAAGCTGAGAGACCCTCTGTGAACATAGGAAGTTTTTTAACCACGTAAAGCCTGTCTGTTGTGATCTTTTCTTCCTTTCTCAATCCCTTCGCCTTTTGGAATTATTAATTGTGATTTCTCGCGCTCACAACTTTCATTACCATTTATTAAATTATTGTCAATTTCAATTTATTTATTTTTTATCAAAAAGTTTAATGTATCCCATTTTTATTGACGACCTTTCACCAACCTCCATAATTAATGCAATATGATTTTATTATGGAGTTGACTGTACCATGAGTGTTATACGGCCTTTCACCGACTGCCACCATGTCCATTACACTAAAAACCTAAAATGCCACTGTAAGGACACGATTTTATAAATGTACGAGTTAGAATCTAGAAATTTTCTGTCAGTCCTAGATCACAGTTAGTATGTCTGATACCGCTACATTCAGCATGTCAACACGATCATCCACGACAGCCTTGATCCGAATCCACACATCCATAATTTTCATACCTGCATCATTCAATATACAATGTACTCTTCAAATTGTTCCCACTACTCCACTCACGATTATGGTAAAATAATTTATTTTGAGTGCTTATTATTTACATAAATATTTGGGAAAATTTTATAAAATATTTTTAAGGGACTGGAACGTTTTTACTTCGCAAAATGAATTTTTTCTATGTGTAGAGGCGAAGGGAAAAAATCTCGCTGACGTCGTTCGAGCGAGATTGGTTGGTCGTTCGCTCGCCATCTCGTGCAAAGTCTTTCAAGGGACGTGTCCTGACGTTCGAGCGACACCTGTACTTCATTCGAGTGACGCGACGCCTCAATTTTTGTATTTAAAGCAGTACCCATTCTACACATTTTTCAATTCTTTTGGCACTGACTCTTCTGTAATTATTCTGCCCAGAAACAGACTTCATTTTTCAAGGTTTAATGCCTTTTTTATTCACAAATCCTTCCCAAACATTTGTGTGAATCTTTAAACCCTAGATACAATTGTTCTACTCAGCTTAGAGTAACCTCGTGGAGAAGAAGGGTATTTATCCACTGTTGTTATTGGAGTTCTTGTGGGACCTCTTACTGACAAACGTAGATGGCGATGAATCGACGGCTGCGGGTATTCGTGCCTCAAAATTGTATTTTTTCTGTGATTGTAAGTCGTTACATATTATAGTGAAATAAATGGTTTTACCCCTTTGGGGGATTTTTCCACATATTGTGATTGACTTTGCATGATTGGTTTGATTTATTTAGTCTATCACAATTTGGTTGTAGTGTTAAGATTTTTTAGATTAAAAATTAGAATTTAATTAAATAAGTTAATCATTGATTGTTGGCGCACGCCCAAATTGGTATCAGAGCCTATTACACAATTGTACCGTGTAATCTTTTTCGCAGAATTTTTTTAGATATCAATTTTGGTTTAAAAATTGATTTTGGAAAAAGCACAATTTCAATGGAAAAGTTGTATAATCGAGTGCCAATTTTTTACAAGTCAAATTACACATATTGGAAAGCCCGTATGAAATCTCACTTAAAAGCCATTCATGAACGTGTTTGTGTTATGTGTGAAAGAAGGTGGACGCCTCCCACTGTCACTATAGATAATGTAACTACTTTAAAATCTATGACTGCTTAGACTGGGGAAGAATTTAAATAGAGCACATTTAACTCACGTGGGCTTAGTGCAATTTCAGAAAACGTCACCCCCGACGAGTTTCGATGCATCATGACGTGTACCACATCTAAAGAAGAATTGGATGTTCTTCAACTTACCCATGAAGGCACTAATACAGTTAAAGAATTAAAATTATAAAATTTAGCTACACGATTTAAGACAATCACATGCTTGAATCTGAGTGTTTTGATGAATTCTATGCACGCATATCTGATATTGTTAACGCTAGTTTCAATTTGAGTGAACATATGCCTGATGCTAGAGTGGTTAAAAAGATTTTGAGATCACTTCCTAAGCATATTATCCCTAAAGTCACTGTGCTATATTCATTAGGAAATTTGAGTAGTCTGAAATTAGAAGAATTGGCAGGAGACCTGCATACTTATGAAATTGACATGTTTCCTAATATGATAAAATCAAAAGATAAAGGGGTATCACTTAAAGCCCGCGCTAGGAAGAGTTAGGGGTTGGCAATAAAGAGGGGTGAGTCATCTAGGAAAAGAGAGGAAGGGCTATCTGATTCTGAGTTTAATTTTGACATAGACGATAGGGCCTTATTTTCTAAAAATTTCAAGAAATTTCACAACTTAAAGAAAAATGGAAATTTCAAAGATAAAAAGAATTTTGCGAAAAATAAGTTTGAAAAGAAAAATGAAAAGGATAAAAAGGACGAGCCTACGAAAAATAAGGAGAGATGTTATGAGTGTGACGGTAGAGGTCATAAGGCATTTGAGTGTCCTACTAGGTTGTGACGTCAAGGCAAAGGTAAATCTATTCTTAATGCCTCCCTTAGTGACGACAGTGAGGTCGAGTCGGTGGATTCTGGAGATGAATCATCGCATGAATGTAACTTCATCGCATTCATGGCTAGTCATGTGAGTACTGACAGTGCACCTCACGACGATGAGGATACTACTTCACAGGGACACCTCGACAGTGGAAGCGACGTAAGTGAGGGGGAGGATGTTGTAAGTGAGAGCGAGAGTGATTTACAACGTGCGTACGCTGATTTATATGTTGATTCTTTTAAAACTAAAAAGTGTAACAAAGCGTTAGCACTTAGGATAGTTACCTTAGAGAAAGATTTATGAGATACAAGAGAGAGAGATAGTCTTCCATTGCCACTACCGAGAGAGAGAGAGAGAGAGAGATTTTGTGTAGAGAAAGAGTCAGTTTAGTGAGAGAGAGAGTTAGTTTGGTGAGAGAGAGAGAGAGAGAGAGAGAGAGAGAGAGAGAGAGAGAGAGAGAGAGAGAGAGAGAGAGAGAGAGAGAGAGAGATGTTTAGAGAAAGATAAAGGGGACTTGACCAAGCAAGTGGCTATCCTTACGAGTGATCTCCAGACTCGAAAGATACTTAAATCCCTTGTAACCCATACTCATGACCTTGAGATAGCCAGGGAGGTTAAGGTAAAGATTGAGGATAGATTTGGAAAGATGGGAAAGATGCTCCTCACCCCTGATTTAGGTTTTGGTGAAAGGCAGGGAATTAGTTTTGGTGGTGCCTCCACATCCCATGTGACACCGGAACCGATTTTTATGTTTACTACGAATCCATATGGCCATGACCAAAAACCCTGAAGAAGAGTTTGGCAAAGGAAATCAAACCCAAGGTCGGCCAAAGCCTGTGTACTTCTATACCTATTGCAAAAAGAATGGGCCACCTTAGGGAGTTTTGCTATAGTTTGGTTCGGACACAATCCTCTTTTGTACAACACGCCATTATCTAGCACATATCTAACAGCTTTGTATTTCAACTTCTTAGATATAAGTAGGTCGGCTGGTAGATTCCATTTTCAATATAAGCTCTTATGGGATCCATACAAGATGGCCCCATGTCAACTGTTATAAAATTAACAATTAGATCTTCATCAATGCTCCTATTATCAAGAAGTTCAACAGGAATAGTGGTCGGGCAAGTGCATCTGCCCGGGCATTTTCCAGTCTTAGAATTCTGAAAATCTGAACAGCTAGTAAAGTGGTGATTACCTTCAAAGCGGTAGCTAAGTATCTGGACATCAATTTTCCTTTAGCTTCATATAAGTTTAACGCCTGATTTACCACCAACTTTGAATCACCGTATGCCACAACTTGCTCGTCATTCAGTGATTTGGCTAGAATTAAACCAATAATTATGGCTTTATACTCTGCCTCATTATTGGAGGCTTGAAATTGGAATCGTAGAGCATACTCTATGTCTATTTCATCTGGAGTACTGAGGATGATTCCTGCTCCACATTCAGTTACACAGGATGATCCATCAACATACAAACTCCATATGGTAATATCGCTGTCAAACGCTTAGTTTGTCAGAATCCCTTGATGGAAGATTTTATCTTTTACCTTTTCATATTTCCTTTTCATCTCATGTACCCCGCTGGAAGGATTTGGCTGATCAGTAGTAACTTCTTTTGTAATTTCCATTGCTCAGAGTTAGTTGGGGATATCTCCAGTAGGTCTGCTGACTCATGAGTTTTGCTCAGCAAGAGTCCCTTGTTGCTCGGGAACCTCTGGATAAGCGAATTATTCAATAAAATCCACCATAACTTGGCCTTTTAAATATGACCTTGGTTCATATACGAGATCATATTCTCCCAACTCCATAGCCCAATACATCAATCTTCTATATTTCTCTAGCTTATGCAAAGCTTGCCTCTATGGCATGTCAGTGTATACCACTACGGTATGATCTTGAAAATATGACTTCATCCGTCTACTAGCCTCAATTAAAGCTAATGCTAACTTCTCCAGCCCGTGATATCTGACTTCTGCTCCTCGAAAAACTTTACTAATGTAATAAACTGGCTTTTAAACTCCATTCTCCTCCTTGATCAACGCAGAGCTAACAGTTGATTCAGATACAGCCAAATACAAATACAACTTTTCTCCCAACACTGGTCAGAAGAGTAATGGGGGTGTTTCGAGGTACTTCTTTAATTTCAAGAAGGCTTTTTCACATTCGTTGTTCCATTCAAAGGTTTTTTTGAGTACCTTAAAGAATGGTAAACATTTATTTGTTGCTCGGGACATAAATCTGTTAAGTGCTGCTACATGCCCTGTTAGCCTTTGAACATCCTTTTTACTGGTCAGGGATTGCATTTCTATCAAGACTTTGATCTTATCTGGATTAGCTTCAATGCCCATTTGATTTACTATATACCCAAGGAACATTCCCTCCTGAACTCTGAAGACACATTTGGTCGGGTTTAACATTATTTGGTGATTTTTCAATTGATCAAATGTCTGGTTGAGGTCAGCAATTTGATCAGCATCTTTTTTGCTCTATATCAGCATATCATCTATATACACCTCCATATTCTTGCCTATTTATTCCTCAAATACTTTGTTCACTAGTCTCTGATAAGTGGCACCTGCATTTTTAGACCAAATGGCATAACATTATAGTAATAATTTCTTCGGGGGGCAATAAAGGAAGTACTTTCTCTATTTTCTAGCTTCATTTTGATCGGGTTATAACCAGAATATGCATCCATAAAACTCAACAGCTCGTGCCCCAAAGTAACATCCAGCGGTTGATAAATTTATGGCAAAGGAAAATAATCCTTTGGGCACGCTTTGTTCATGTCAGTAAAATCCACACACATCCTCCACTTATTATTTTTCTTCTTGACCATAATTACGTTTACGTTGGTCAACCAGTCCGGGTACTTCACATCTTCAATAAAGGGATCTTTTTGAAGCTTTTTCACTTCTTCTTATATAGCCTAGTTCTTTTCTGGCTGAAAACTCTTCTTCGTTTCTTTACAGGTTTAACCTCCTTATTAACATTAAGCTTATGGAACAGGAAATTTTGATCTATACCAGGCATATCTTCATGGCTCCATGCGAACACCTGCTTTCTTTGTCTCAAAAAGGCCATTAACTCTTATTTACGAACCGGATTCAATGATGCTCCTATTTGAGTTATTCACTTTGGTTTATCATCGTCCAGAATAATGCTTTATGTTGCCTCCATCACCTGGCCTTTTACGAGCTCAGATTCATTTCTTAGATCTAAGGTTTCAACCTCAGATTCGTTGTTCGGATCAGATATATCCACTTGATAATTGGTTGTTTTCCTCTTTACTTCTAGCGTATCTTTCTCCTCGGCGGATGAATTGTACCATTCTTGAGCTACTTTTGATCTCCTTTTACTATTCTAACTCCAAAGTTGGTTGGAAAATTCAGGTATTAATGAACAATAAAAGGCACAGCTTCAAACTTTTTTAGACCTACTCTTCCCATGATCATGTTGTAGGCAAAATGAAATTTTTTGTCCATTACAAAGAATCTCACTTTCTCTACCCTACTTGCTGTCCATGTTTCGATCAACACATCTGACTTGATTGTTCCCAATGGAAACACCTTCTCGCCAGAGAATCCAATGAGGGGCTTGTGGTAAGGCTACAGTTGGCTAAGTTTTAAATCCAAACTATCAAAATAGGGATAGAACATAATGTTTGTTGAACTACCGTTATCTACTAGTGTCCTTTCTACCAGTACATTTTTTATCCAGACTCTGATCCCTAAAGGATCATTATGGAGATATAATACTGGAAAATACAATTACGAGCTTATCTTAATTGACTTTCCTTGGTCAGTCTTCCTCGATAAGGTTGATTCATTGGATATAAGAACAAGCTTGAGCCTTAGTAAGGTAAGCTTTGCTTTCAGCTGTATGATCTCCTCCTCCTGCATCCCCACCTGTAATCATATGGCAATCAAAATATCCAAAACTGAGTGTGAATACCTCGCGTTCAAGTTACCTAGGCTTCTTAGGGAGATCAGGATCGTCTTCTGGATCATCGTTGTGGTTCCTCTTATAGTCTTCTCTAGGCTTAACAGGTGATTTAGGTATCTGTTGAGAACTACCTCTAGCTCTTCCACCAGCCTGTCGATCAACAAATCTGTCCAGTTTTCCTCTTCGAATGAGTGACTTTATCTTATTTCGAAGAATAATACACCGGTTGGTCGTATGACCATGATCTTTGTGAAATTTGCAATACTTGGACTTATCCCTCTTATCAGCAGGTGACCTTAACTTTTCAGGTCATCTCAAATCATTGTTATGCTTGATTTATTTTAAAACATGATGTATATCCATCGTTAAGGGAGTTTAATTGCTAAATTTTCTGATCTGGTCTAGGCTTTCTTTTACTTTCAAATTCCTGCGCTCATTGTGATTCTTGTGCTCTTTCTTATCCAACTTCCCTTCAGCCTTTGCTTCCGCCTTTGCATCTGAATTCTTTTTAGCAGCCATAGCTTCCTCGGCGTTCATAATATTTGCTTCTTTGGCCATCAACTATGTCATCGTCTTTGGGGGGATCTTTTTCCAAAGTATAATATAGTTTGTCAGGGAGTAAACCAATCACGAGGGCAGTGATTGCAGTATTTTCCTCGTAATCAATAACTTCTAATCTCTCATTGTTGAAACGAGTGATATAATCTCCGATACTTTCTCCCACCTTCCATCTCACACTAAGCAAATGAGCTACTCGCTTTACTGGTTTGGCTCCGAAGCAAAAATTACGAATGAATAGTCAGCGAGTTGTTGGAAGCTAAAATCTTCTCCAGAGGAAGACTATTATACTAGATTTGAGCATATCCAGTTATTGTTCCTGAAAATGCCCTGCACCTCATCTCATCAGGAACTTCATAGATATCAGTTGTTGCTTGGTATTATTATAAATGCACAACTGGATCAATTTTCCCATCATACTTAGGAGTGACGATTGGGGCTTCAAACTTGGTCGGTGTAGGGAAATCTATAATAGTTTGCACAAAAGAAGATCCCTTAAAAAAGTTTCTTAGGAGAGGATTCTTGGCCTTGGCCATTTCTCCCAATCTATCTTTCAAACACTGAATAGACCCCTTTTAGGCATCATTTCCAACACCAGATATGTGGGTGACAACTCTTTTATGCTGACCAACTGGTTGTGTTGAGCTTTCCTCTTGCGAACCTTCTCTTTGACTGGATCAAGCAGCTCGTCGGGTGTTTAATCTGGATTGGACTCAACCTTCCCTCAAATTGCTTGGTCGTCGAGTGTTTCCCGATGCAACCAGAGGGGCATTTCCTTTAGGTCCCAAACGATCGAAAAGAGAGGCCCTACTTATCCTTTCTAAGGCACTCAATCTTTCGAGAATGAGGGACTATCCATCGGGGGAATTAGTAATCGTGATAGAAGAAGTTGCTCCAAGAAGGTACGAAGGATCCCTTGAATTTCTAGAATGGCTATTCCCAACACTCCTTATTGGCGGCGGTGGCACACACCATTGATTGGACTGTGCAGGAACTCTGGCTTGAAGAGTTTGGGCCAATTGTTTTATCGTATCCTGCATAGTTTCTTAGCCTTTGGCCAGGCTAGCCAAAATTCCAGTTAAATAGTTGTTATTTGGAGGGGCAGAAGGATTAGGTGAAATTCCTTCATTTCTGGTGCTTGATTCAGGAATTTCAGCCATGTGTGATGAATTAGTGAAAACGTTTTGCAATACGTTCCCACAGACGGCACCAATCTATAGATGCAAAAAACTAGACTAGGCCTAATTAATTTATCACAAATAAAATAAGTGAAAATAAATAAGATAAAGAAATTTTTAAAGTGGTTTGGCTCATGGGAATAGCCTACGTCCACTATTATGTATTGCTGCCTTAATTTGTTTTTCATTCCCCCAGTAATGTAGGTGGTACAATGTATTTATAGCCCACGAGGGGTGTTGATAGTTGCCATGTGAAAGGATGGAATACCTTCATTTGTTAGGCATTTACATCAATACATAATGAGAATTAAATATAAGATTGTTGTCTCTTCGTTGGATATACTGGTTGGATTTTTGATAGTTGGTTGGTATCCCTTATTGATCGTACTGCCTTATTGGTTGGGCTTCCCTGTTGGTCGGGCTTTTGTATCATGCTGACTTGGACCTATACCATATTGGATGACACGTGTTGGTTTATAATTGGTCCACATAAGGTGGTGAATTTTGGTATCAACAATCAGTATAGGTCTTACCAATATATTTCAAACCATTTATAATATTTGTAAATCTAGTAAACATATCATAAGTGGCTTCATCAGATTTCATTTTAAATAGCTCATAGCTATGAACAAGCATTCTTATTTTATCCTCTTTTACTTAACTAGTTCCTTCATAGGTAATTTCGAGCCTATCCCGTGTCTCTTTAGCAAATTCACAACAACATATTCTGTTATATTCATTTAAATCAAGAGCACAATGAAGAATATTCATGGCTTTAGCATTTACTTGAATTTTCTGAATATCAGCATCATTCCATTTATTTTCGTCCTTAGGGACATTTACAGTATTTACAACTTTCATAGGAATATTTGATCCATTTATAATAACTCTCCATACAGCATAGTCATTTGATTTAACAAAGTTTTTCATTCTATTTTTTCAGTAGCTATAGTTATTTCCAGAAAACAGAGGAGGTCTATTAATTGATTGGCCTTCACCAAAGGATGAAATAACAAAGTTTTCCATATATCGTATTGACTCTAAAGATGTTTAAATCAAAGTAAATAGATTAGAGCTTAGCTCTGATACCAATTGTTGCCCAGATTATACTCAAGGGGGGGTGAATTAAGTATTAGCAAACTTTTTTTAAAAAAATTAATTAATTTCAACCTAAGTTAATATACCAAATTAAAATAACTTTTCTAAATTTATTTAATATGCTTAACTTAAGAAATTATTTTAGTAGAGAATTTCAGAATTTACAATTTAAATGAAATTAAGGAAAGTATATTTTTGGATTAAAACAAATATTTTCGAATAAAGATTTTAACTATATTTTAAATCATCAAAAGCAACTGAAATAATTTTATAAATAATTAATGGAAATTCTTTTCATATAGGTGGACAAGGATGAGAAGATTTTGACGGAGCCAACTCATTGTGGGGCCCAAGGAAATCTTTAAACAAATCTATACAAAAGAGGCAACTTGTCTAGATAAAATGACATAGAGAAATCTTGTCAACTTATTTCTACTGCAAAAGATAGCTGGTGTGTAGAATCAAACAAACAAGATGTGACTTAGCGTGTAGAATCAAACAAACAAAATCTCATGATTTAATTAGCCAAAAAAATAGCGTCGTAAAAAAATTATTTAAACAGAATTTATCAGTAAAAAATTCAATTCAAGAAATTATCAACGAACAGTAAAAAAAATTATGTTAATTTAAATTGTCGTTAAAAAAATATTGACAGTAAAAAAAATGTTTCAAGATATTGTAGTAAAAAAAATGAACAGTAAGTTATAATATAAAAAAGATAACTAGAAAAGTTGGTTTACAAATAAAAGAATAATTATACATATTAATTATGTTGTAAAAGAAATTGAATAGCTACAAAAATAGTATACTACTATTTATGCCAATAGAGCTACACCTAGATATCAACAATCTCTAAAAGCAAATACATCATGTCAATTTGTAGGGTCCAAAGCAAGTAAAAATAAGATCAAAGCAAGATATATGTCCTGTAAAAAAATCTCCAAAAGCGATTGACAAAACCAAGTCATGTGCGGCTACTGATCTTAAAAAAACATGTGGGGACCACCAAATATATGAAACAAAAGTTAACTAATTAATAAGTTAACTAAACAAACATTAACCAGATTATATAAACATTAAAAAAAATTCCTAACTGACAGTTAACAATAAAAAAAATAGCATATAGAAATTAAAAAGTTATAAGTAGTTAACTAAGTGATCATAACAAATAATCTACTACAATTTGTTAAGTACATGTTACAAGCAGTTAACTAAACTATTAACACAAAATTCTATTAATATTTATAGTAACATTTATCTTAATCATTTGTTTGTTATCAACCAAATTAATATTTATATAATAACATAAAATTCTATTAATATTTATAGTAACATTTATCTTAATCATTTGTTTGTTATCATCAAAATTAATAGTTATATTAAATGAGCATTAAAAAAATGATCAATTACATTTTCAGTAACAAGTTTAGTTCATTCAAAAGAAAGTATGATATATTTGAGGGAGTTTGGATGGATTAAAAATTTAAACGGGTTTGCACAACAAATCTTAACGTTGAAAATTGATGTCATGACGCTATTAAATTTTAGAATAGTCAAAATTCCGGATTCATGTGCATGATGTTTGTTTAGTTCATTAAGCTCACACTTTAGTTATCACATATGGCTATGATAAAGTTTGGTGATTGATTGCCATCAATTAGAGCTTCTTGATCATTTCGATGTGTTGGAATTGTGATTCATTTGTTGTAGTTCACGCCCATACATTCCATGTTCATGTTTAGGCACATCGGTACTATGTTAGCATGTTACTCATATTTGTTTGTTCTTGAGTTTTTCTTAATTTAGCTACTATTTTGACATTGTTTCTCAGTTTTGAAACCCTTCTAGTTAGTATTTTCACGAATTTTTTTCGTTGAGCAACACTGTTTAATATTTATGTGGAAGTGTGTCAGTTTGATCTATTCGTTCGAGCAAGATCCATTATCGCGAGAATCTGCCAATCTAACGATATTTCTTATTGTTCGAGTGACGTCTTGTTTCGTTCAAACCACGTCCCTGGCTCCTTCGAGCGACGTCTGGATTTTGCGACCTCTACTCTCTGAGTACACTGCTGCCTATTGTTTATATTTTTGGTACTGGATTGCTTCTGAATATTCTGTTTTATACATACTTCTTTTAAAGATTTAATCGTTTACTGTATTAGGTTGTTTCATACTTATCTAGCTATTGTTCATATTGACCTAATCAAATTCATATTAGTTTATGCTAGATTGGTTTATCTTTTCACCGGATTATTTATTCGAGACAAAATGTAGGAGAGATCTCTATGATGTAGGGGGAGTTTTGTGAGTTTCATATTTGTAGTTAATGTGGTATCATGTTTACACAGAGTGGTTTCATATTTACTCATATAACAAATGATTCTGATTTTGAGTTTTCATATTAATTTATACCAATTGTTCCTCGATACTTCACTGGGTATTTGTGTGTTTTATGTATGTAGGTATGCTTAAAGAGATTCAAGATTTCAAGTCTACATCACATTCAGACATTCAGAGTCAGTTTCATGCTTGACGGTCCATCGTTTATGAGTTTTATCCTGTACTGATGATGTAATTTATTTTTGGGCTTTATAGGATGGGGTTTAGGCGTCATATGGCTTGACGACCCGGCTTAGGCATTTCACTGTTGGTTTTGTCCCGGAATAGTCAAAGGGGTAGATTTGTAAGGACTAAATTTCCAAATTGAGTCCATGTATAGTTTTGACTTATTCTCGGAACAAAATACTTTTGAGTTATAGGTAGATTTTTATTGTTACGATCCACTTAGAGACGATGACGTATCGAAGATTAATTGAAGACGTTGAGGCAAAGCTTCAAAGAATTAATATATGCTGAAGTTTAATTGGTGCATATTTCTCATCTTCAAAGTTTAATTGCATTCTGAGATCACTCAGATATGAATGCATAATGTTAATGAAACTCGAAATTATATTTTACAAAAATAAGGATGTTATTTAAAAAAAATGTTTCAAAATATTTTTAAAAGTGTTTTACTTGTTTACACTTCGATTAAAACTGATAAGGTTGTATTAGAGATTAAGTAGGCTTGGACTCTAATCAGGGCAGTGTCATTCAAACAACATATGATGTCATTCGAACGAGAGTTGTTGTCGTTAGAATGACGCAGTATCTCGCTCGAACGAGATGCCACCGCCTCAAAATATTTATAAATAAGGTGTGTTTTAGTTATCCCGCAGTGCGTGCAATACGAAAAATAGTTTACAATACAGAGAGTTTCTACACAAAGTTTTCGAACTGTTTTCACTATAAAACATCCTTTTAAAAAGATTTGAGTTATCATTTCCATATGTTTATGTGATTTTTGTTTCACCAAGTTGGGATTGTTCAACACTTGAACATTGTTGGTTCTGAAGTGGAGAAGATAAGAAGCTTACTTTCGTGTTTAACATCGTAGACGACACAAGGCCTTATCGATGGATACTGAGGCATTCGTGGAGGCGACTGCTGTGGACGAGCAATTTGGAAGAAGGTTACTTTCTGCATGGGCACTGTGAAGATTGCTAGAAGATCAGAGGATCATCAAGTCTCATGGGTGAATCGAGTCATTGTATAAGACTATTGTCTGACTTTGTAAAACCATTATCATAGTGATTGTTTGGCCTGAGTCGTCCGAGTTTTTCCCGATTGGGTTTTTCCTCGTACATCGGCGTTATGAGTATTGCTTTACTTTATTTTATTTTCTTTAATCACTAGTTGCATGTTTAGGGTTAAACAAGATAAAATTTTGTTAAGTTGATTGTTTTCATGCTTAGGGTTAAAATTTTGTTAAATTGAAAAGAGTTTTTCAAAAGAGAAAGTTGATTGTTTTCATCCTTAACTTAATTCCGCTCAAGCAAAAGTTTTTGTTAAAGTTATATATGGGGACCTACATCATCGATAATCATACTAAAATTGTATTAAATTATCAAGTTACTTAACTTCGGTTCGTATTCATTTGGATAAAAGTTTACTCGGGTTAGAATTGTGATATAAACGAACAAAGCTTTAACACATTTAACACATATTAAATCTTTGTAAGGTGACAGACAATCGAGTTGCTTAACACATGTTAAAGATCCAAAGATTTAACACATTTAACATGTGTTAAAGTTTTAACATGTGTTGAAGTTTTGACGCATTTAACACATATTAAAGATTTAACATGTGTTAAACGACTTATCACATCCTTACTTTGTAAGGCAACAAACAATCGAGTTATTTATGAAAAGCTCGAGCTCCGCTCGTTAGTTAAGAAAATGAACATAGATTAATCACGAGTGGAAGGAAATGAAGATGATTTGTGTAAAACAGAACACATGGCATTCACTACCTAAAATACCTCAAGGTTAGCTCGATTAACTCCAGGTATGACCGGCTATATTAGGACTCTTCAACATGCATAGTAACACAAAGCATAATTCCAAGTGATGGAGTTATATTCTAGTTTAACCATTTCAAAAGTGATCAACTCAAAAAGAGGTCGACTATAGCTAAACTTAATATTCTAAGCATTGTACATAGATATGACTCATCATATATATATAAATAAGACCCCCACTATGAGGGAATGTGCGTACAATCAAACACAACACCATTGTAAACTCGACTTGTACTCTGAGCTAGCAATCCAATAACCCCAAGTTATTCATTTGAGAGTAAAAGAACGCCCCATTTTTCATTGTGGGCATAAATAAGGCCAAATTTTTTATTTACGTATATCTTGTATTATTTTATTATTATGCACAACACTCGAGGCATACTTTGGCAATTTGCAATATTATAGATTCGATTCTCCAATAATTTTGCATCGCTTATGGGAAAGAAGAAGATTCCTTCCACGAGATTTGTTAAACATGTCGACATGAATGTTGAATGTTCTTATCGTTAACATTGAGCAAAACATTTTCGTTGTGAGATTGTCATCACGCAGTGGTGCAACATCCCATGGACGTTTGCTTCATGACACTCCTTCAAAGTCCTAACATGTGTCATTTGCTTCATGACACTCCTTCAAAGTCACTTACCAGGAACCCAATGTTACACCTTATTGATTAGTAAAAGAAATGTTTGGATGAGCATGAAGTGAAGATGGTCGTGCTTAAGGAAATAAGTGATTGAACAGAAAAAGAGGCATGCGTTAAGCTCTCGTGGACCTAATTGTCATCGTCGAAGGAGAATCCACTCCCCAATGACTCCTCACTATCACAATGACGATAGGGTTTTTGTAAAGTGTATTTTTATTTCCTTTATTTAGTTTGTCTTATTCTGAATTGACAAAACATAAAAACGTAGATTCGTGTGTATTTGTGTGCTTTGAACATGCGTCATTCCTATCTACACCATCTTACTGTACTACACCATTGCATTGATGATCTTATAATGAGGTATTGGCGAGTTTTGATAAGTTGTGATTTTGGTTTATATTGTGTCTACAATTGATATAGGTTGGCATGAATTGTTATAAATGAGGAAAAATATGTTATGATGTATGTAAAGTTTTTAAGTTAGAAAAATAGTTTTTAAAAACTTTGCGGATATTTTGAAAAATGAAATATTGGAATTTCAGACCTCTCAACAACGTGAAAATTATAGACAAAAAAACATGAAATCTGATTTGATCTAGAAACATGGAGATGAGATAAATTATTTACGACGAATAAACGAAGTTGGTTCCATTTGAAGATGATTATAGATCGTTGATTGGATTTCTAACGATGAAGGTCTGTGAGGCTTTCCTGGAACGTTAGGAAGATATGTGTGTTATTGTCTAAAACTTGTATATTGATTGGATCTTAACTAAAGTATATAAGCTCAGACGATAATAGATAAAAAGATGGAAATTGACTGAGTATTTGTCTAAAACTAGCTTTAAAGAGAGAGATGATAGGAAAAGATACGCAACTGGATCTACGTGGTTCTGCCCAAATAGGTGCCTACGTCCACAAGTGCTAGTGTATATAGTATTAGTTTCATATAATGAGAGTCAGTAGTCTCAATTAGCCCGTCCCTGTAGGTTATTCCCTGCATCCTTAAATATGGGCGTGGGAATATCTATTTATGGAATAATACAATTGATCCACTGGGTATGTTAGGGTATTTGTCTTTATAGAATAAACAAGTACCCACTTTACAACTTAGTGGGGGATCAATTATAAAGTTAGCACGGGCAACCATGGGTGGAAGAACGTTCGTATGTTTCTAACATGTGAGTGTTTTGATGACATCATCCCCATATATGACCCATCTGTAGTGGGCATAAAATTGCACGTGTTGTCTTAAATAGCCATACCGAGAAAAATACATAAGGTCGATCTATCTCCTACCTTAGCCGACCTCTTTCTGTCCAATAATGAGTCCAGATGTCTTCTATTTATCAGTTTAAGGGAAATATAATATTTACGGTACAACAATGTGAGTGAGTCTTCTCCATACGACTCTAAAATTATTGTTTGTTTATGTATCTCTCTTTTGGCTAGGGTTTCGATGGAATTTAGGGAGATGTAAGAAGAGGGGAACTGGTAGTGTCACTATTTTTATGTGATGAAAATGTAATAGAGACAGGGTTGAATGTAATTAACACAATATAATTGAGTCATCTAAGCTTAGTTGGTAGGAAATGGCCATTTCTCGTAGGGTGGTAAAACGAAACAAGATACTTGAGTTCATTTAGTTTAGATAAATGTTGGTTTTAGTTTGGATAGTAGAATAAGTGAACCAATGTTGAAAAAAAAATCACTCTTGATGATCGCATAGTGCATCGTCAATGATGATACTAAAATTGTATAAAAATCTCAAGTTACTTGAGTTCGGTTTGGATTTGTTCAAATTAAATATTGCTTGATTTCATATTTCTATATAAAAAAACAAATCTTAAACCCATTTTTTAGAGTATTAATCCTTTAAAGTGAAACTTTAGTAACCTTGTGTTCTAGATGCCTCGTTAGTTAAAAAAGGAACTGAGATTGATCATGAGTGAAAGAAATTAAAGCCCAATTAGACCACAAAGCAAGACATGTGGAATTTATGGGTCCCTAGTACTCCATTTTGTTCGGTTCCATTACAAACTCGAAATTGGAATCAAAATCGGGGTTGACCCGTTCCACATTTTTGGAACCTAACCGATTATTTCTAAACTGAACCAGTCCAAACCAATTCAAATCAACGATTATTGGGTTGGTTTGGATGGGTTCTCGGTTCTAAAAATGTATTAAAATAATCAATTAAAATAATTAAATTTCCTCAAATATAACTTAAAATGACACTTTAAGCAAACATTACAGATTTATTCCAAATCCAGATGCCAAAATTAAATTAAAACCTTTTAATTAAAAATAAATCAATATTTTCATATATATATATATATATATATATATATATATGTGTGTGTGTGTGTGTGTGTGTGTGTGTGTGTGTGTGTGTGTGTGTGTGTAAGTCATAAAAATGTTAGGATTAAACCAGCTTTAGATTTGCCAGGTGTATGGTCAAAAAATCCTCCTGAATGGAGTGTCTAATAATCATGACGAGAGTACAAAAAATAAATAAGACAAAGAGAAAGATTTAAGTGGTTCAACCATTGTTGGCCTAAGTCCATGGGACTTCAATCATGTTTCACTATAAAGTTGAGAGAATTTACAAGAGAGTGTTTCTCTAGCCTCTCAGCCCCCCTCGTATAATTGTAGAGCCGAGCAGTCCTTTGTTGGTAGGCTACCACTCGCAGTGTTGCGTTCTCCCCAACTTCTTCTACAAAATCCGGATTGAGTCTTATCATTAAATCTCTCCTTGGAGAATTGAAGTTGAGTACCCGATGGCTGGGAAATCCGATCTTAGTGGGCACCAATGCTTCGGTGCCAAACACTAACAGGAATGGAGTTTCGCCCGTTGTCATTCTTGGTGTTGTCATGTATGCCTAAAGTAGGTTATATAGCTCATTAATCTTGTTCCCAAACCCATTCTAAGTTGTTCGTCCAGAGTACGAACCTGGTAAGCCAAGGTACACTCCTCAGGTTACATCTTCTGTAGGTTTCGTGGCATACCCCCCCCTCCCCAGCTGAGGATCATATGTCTTTTGAGCCAGTAGATCATCTGGACATTGCTGCCGTGAATCAACCTCTGGGTGGTGAGAAGTTAGTAAACCCATTGTCAGAAATGTTCATTATCAACTTGGACCCCTTGCTTGAGAAAGTGATGCCTGAAGGGCCTAGGGTCTCCACATCCCTAGTAGTTACCCCCTCTGGGGAGAGTACTTCGGGTAGCTCTAAATCGCGTGTAAACGCGATGTGTGATACCGATCAAATTAATTCGCAAATTTCCAAACACTCTTATTTAATTAGGATGTCTAAATTTGAACAAGCAAAATCCAATTTTAGATCACCCCCTAAACATGCATTTACGTATCAATATAAATCTCAAATCAAATCATGCAATGAACAAAGTTGACAAAAGCAGGTTTTCGAAAAAAATCCCCGCAAGGCAAAAACCTTTTATTTTCACTATAATTTGTAAAGTAACGATTACAATCGGATTACAGCGAAAAATACGCTTTTGATTTATGAAATACCCGCAAGAGTCGGTTCGTAGTCGTCAGCGTAGGAACACCGCAGCACTCCCTATGACACGCAGTCCTGAAACTTTACAGAGTCTCCTTCCACAATAGCATGAAGCTCTCGGTTGTAGATATCACCCTCCAAAGGTTGAATCATCAAAACTCCCAGCAAAATATGATTTGGGTTCCAAAAACAACTCACAAAAAAAGCATTGGGATTTGTGAATTGTAAAAGCAAATTTTGAACCCTCAAAAGTGACGGAGAATAAACAAAAACCACTAAAATTGTATTCTCTAAAAACTAGTGCTTTCTCCACAAAAAATCAAAACGTCCAACACTCCATTTATAAAACATTTAAGGCAGTGACATGTCAAATAAAAAGTCTTCTCGTTTGAACGATATGACATGTCGTTCGAACGACTTCTAGTCTCATTCGAACGAGATAGGATCTCGTTTGAACGACCAGGCACAAATCTCGAGGTTCGTTTTACAGAGTTTTAAAACATTTGGGAACTTAGAAACTAACACTCTTACGAATCTGAGAACAGTTATCCAAAAAGCTTTTATGATAAAAATATTTTTGAAAAAATAAAAACCATTTAAAATAATTCAAAAATCATTTTTCATAAAAGGAAAAATATTTTATTTTTCATAAAATTATCCCAACACTTATTATGCAAAATGTAAATGGAACTTAAACACATTTACCAAATCCGTCCTTATTGGGCATGATTGTTGAAGTTGACTTGAAATTCGGATCCTCGATTGTAGATGTGCGCTTTCCAATTCCTCGACAAACTTGTAGCGGTATACGACATACTAAATGTGACGGACTATGTCCTTACATCGAGGGGAGCGGGTAATACATACACTCAAAATCATGGTCGTGATATAATTGAAGACTATATGAAGGAGCTGAGGGATAAGTTTGATATCCCTATCAATATTTTTCTGACATTGCCCGATTATTGTGAGAGAGTTTATGATCGGCCTAGCACTGACGAGATATGCTTTTCGGTCTAGGCCCTCTAGTTTAGAGTCCGTCTGCCCCTCCATCCTATTATCAGGTCTATCTTTAGTGGTTATGGGCTAGCTCCAACTCAACTACCTCCTAACGCTTATCGTTCCATTTTAGGGTCCATGGTCTATTGACAGTCCCACACCGAATATAACTTTATCGGGACAATTTTAGATTTTTCTATGACATAAAAGATAATGCCATATCCAATGGATATTACTACTTTTCCCTCATAAATCTCACTTTAAAATGGTGCAAGTGGCCCAGACGAGTAACCATCAGTGGAAAAACCAGTTCGTGTACATATCAAGTAACTGGGAATTTAGTAAAACCAAGAAGAAAAGGTTGCATAGCATTCCTCGCGACTGGTGTAGACCAGAACGTATTGGTATTTTTCCTTTCCACTGTTTTATGAATTTCTTCTACCTTTTATCATGTGTAGGCCCGACAAAAATGGTTTAATGTGGACAAAACCATCCATTACCCGTCCACATTTCTAATTTGGGGTCCATGTAACTTGTTAACGGGTTTGACTGGTTTAAAATAAAAATGAAGTCGGGTCTGAGCGGGTTAATGTTGGGCCCAAATGGTTTAACCCAACCAACTAACCCTTGTTTCATTGTTACGATCCCTCTGTTACGATTTCTCTCTCTGATTTGGGTTAATGTTAGTAACAGACAAGGACTGGGCTCATCAGATGGCTAAGAGTTGGTACCAGAATCTCTTGCAAATGGTTTAACGCTAAGGCAACTGTTCGTAATCTACACAATAGTAATCTACACAGCAGCACACATCAAAAGCGGGTCAAACCCTAGGTATGGCTTTCTGTTAGTTTTACACAGTAACTTGATTCGTAATCCCCAAATCAGAGATTGATTTCACTTTGAAATGCACACATATGTCAAACCATCCTTCTAACAAAACTCGGATTATAATGTTGTTGAGAAACAAGGAAACGACCCAATAGTATGCACATAAAACGACCCTTGTCAAACTTTCAGAGATTGATTTGGGGACTAGTTTTTTATTTCTACATTTTGATATATATATTTCAAAATTTATATATAGATATTTCAACAATGTTGATATTTCAAATTAACAAATGTATAACATTTGTATGTTAACCTTTGTATGCTCATTTTCAACATTTGTATGTTGTGTATAACATCATTTTTTTATGACCTGGGCCTACTAAAAAAAAATGGGTCAACCCGAACTGCCACGGGTTTGACCCGACCCGCTTTTGACCCGCCTAAATTTATCCGTATTCATTTTTGACCCACCCATTTGCCACTACTTGTCACAGCTATAGCTAATGTAGGAATTCATGTTAAAAGCAATCTTTTAAGATGCAAATTAAACTGGTTGGAGCAAAATGGAGCGAGGCGGGGCCCTGCGGGTTTTCTTAAGCGGAGCGGGGCTGAGGGACATCCATTGCAGGTTCAGGGTGGGGGAGGGGTGTCGGGGTGGGGGCGGGTACCTCCCCCCCCCCCCCCCCCCGGCGCGCACGTACCATACCCACCTTGTTGTCATTCCTAATTCTAGATGACCTCTACCAAAAGTTGTATCAAAGTTAGGGCTGTAAAACAAACCAAGTTATTCGAGCTCAACTTGTGTTCTTTCGGATAAAAGCTCGTTCAAGTTCGGCTCGTAAGGTAAACAAACCAAGATTGAACAAAATTTTAAACTCCTGACCTTATTGAGCTCAACTCGAATTCGACGCGATTACAAATAATCATACGAAAATAGTAAAAAAATTCAAGCTACTCGATTTCGGCTCGTGTTCGTTTGGATTAAAGCTCATTTCAACAAGTCAAACTTTAACACATTTTTAAGCTCGTTAATCATTTCAAACCAATCTTGAGCATCCTACTGTTCGGCTCAACACGTGTACACCCCTAACCAAAGTCCCATAAATGATTAGTAAGGAATCAAAGTCTAATTATTGACATTCGCAAGATACCTAAGAGAGAGAAAGAGAGAGAGAGAGAGAGAGTATTGTCCTTTTTTCCCGAAATTCAAATTACATGTTGTTTGAAAGGTAATGTGCAATGTACCATTAAGTCTAATTGATCTACCAAAGTCTAATTAAGTTTAGTGGGATACAAAAGTTTAATAATTTACATTCTCAGTGTAAAAAGTAGATAAATAGATAGAGAGAAGGTATCAAAGTCTAATAAAAAATTATTGAGGTACTAAAGTGAGTGATATTAATGAGCAATTTTTTTTTCTTGAACTCTATATATACATAACACGACCCAACTGTTGGACCACCATGGGTGACCCATAGCAACACTACCAATATCAATTAAGACTCCTATACAAATTTAAAGGGGTTTTTATCTAATTTTTGTAAATTTAAAGGGGCAACGTCTAACTATGTTATTATTACATGGGGCCTATAAAAATCCCTATTAAAACAAAGTCATATCTTAATTAAATATGTTAATATTTATAAAGTATATAATTTTAAAACTGCCTAAAATTCAAAAATAGCATATTAAAGGTTAATTAAAACTCCAACCCACCCCCCCCCCCCCCCAAAAAAAAAAAAAAAATAAAATAAAAAATTTGCCCCAATTTTTACTTCACAAACCCTACTATTATTTTCTAGACTTGACCCCCTCAACTTATTAAAATGAATTTGCCCCCTAACTTTTACGGTTTTAACTTTAGAACATAAATATGGTCATTTGCATGCGACATGAACCTTGCCCAATCCAAAATAAAATGGCTATTTAGCAATAAATATCAGTTATTAAGGTTACAAAATGACTATTTAGGCGGTGATTTAGATTGTTTTAAAAGTTGTGGGGGGTTTAAAATATAGAAAAGGGAAAAGTATAATTAACCCTATATTAAATACGTTGGTCTCTCTTACATAAGAATTAAAATAAATGGTATCTGAATGGAACGATATTGGGGAAAAAAAGCGTCCAGCACTCCCACCTGTTTTCTTTCTATAGTAGTATAGACAATAACAAATAAATGCACACCATACTCTCAAAATAAAAAAGATCACTCATTCGTGACAACTGTTTACAATCAATCCCCGTAAGTAACTGCAGAGAATTGACAGATGTTACACAACGAGTAGCAAAATATTCAAGTATAAAAAGGGACAAACCCAGTGCGAGAAGCTCCCGACACTGCAGGATACTGGGGAGATTAGATGTACGCAGCGTTATGCAGAAAGGTGGTTTCCGCCAAAATATTGAAGTATACAGTAGCTAAAGAAAATGAAGCTGTTTTCCACTTTATAAATCCTTATTGTTAGTTGGCTCAACCCCATAAAAAACCTCAATGAGAAGTTTTTTAGAGTTTAGTTTAAAGAAATGCAAAATTTGAGGCTCAAACGAAAAATCCAACTTCAAAATTATTTGAGTGCTTGTAATGGCTCAAAGGTCACTCGTCTATAGACGAGGCTGACGAATGAGCAGGGTACGATTTCAAAACATCTTCCCATGTGGTATGTCCGTCTGTCACGTCCTTCACAACCGATGCTACTTCTTCCACGCTAACACGAATTTGATCCTTGCTGTCCCTCTCCCGAATAGTCACTGATGTTGTTGTGTCAACAGTGATGGCAAATGGTACACCGAGTTCGTCTGTTCTTGCATACCGTTTCCCTATTGATGTGCCTACAAGTTGTACCGTATATAAATGTAAAAAATTAATATAGTATAGCAAAACAGTGAATTTGGGAATTTCTACAGACATGCACACTTGATCATCACAGCTACCAAGTACAAGGAGCACCAAGATTGCGAGCAGAAATGAAAATATTACTTTGGTCAGAGAATCTTAGTTGTTTCTTTAATCATAGAAGGTTAATGTCTTATTAGAGAAGATATATCTTGAAATTTCTCATCTGGGTAGATTCTCATCCAAGTAACTTTCACTTCCAACTTTTTTGTTTGAATTACAAAACTCTAGTTGAGAAATGATTCCTCGATACATAGTCACTACAAGATAGTTGAGGGATTGAGGGACTCAAGTCCCTCTAACAAGTTATTTTTCATTAATGAGTATTAAGGTCTTCGACGAGTCATTTTAATGAGTTTTACATTCAGTCAATCTTGCAGAAAAAGGGACTTGGCACGTGTATAATTACAATGCAGCTTTACTCCGTCAACATGAGGTTCACCCTGTCATGCCCCCCACTCACCAAAATAATATTGAACAAGCTCAACCACCTCATTTAATATGGAGACGTGTCAGGAGGAGGAGGAGATAAAACCATAGCTCAGTCATAACCATTACAAATAGAGCGTCTTGTCCTCGCTAATTAAGACAATGAAAAAACGGCATAAAAACTGTGCATAAATAATCATTGAAGCTCAAAAGTTCGAACTTCGTAACATTCATGGTTTGAGTCCATATCATTCATATCACACACTTGTGCTTTTACACCCTGCTAGTCTCTTTCTTATTATTAGAGTGCCTATTCTCTCACAAATTCTCCACTCTCAACGGATCCTTACATGGAAATAAAGTATTTATGGTTATTGTTCTTGAAATATTGCAACAGAAATATAGTTTATATCAGTTTAGTTTACTCCATCGTTCATTGGACGCAGCTCACGCCTCCTAGCTTTCAGGATATTCATAGACCCCTGACTACTCTCCGACAATTCCCATTTAGTGCTATTTTATAAATAAGAGAGAATATGTGATACACAACTGGGAGTAGACCTCCCCATTTTAAATCAGACCCAAACGGATTAAAATTGTCCAAACAATTTTTGAACCCTTCAAAGGGTAAAAATGTCATATGAGCTTAACTCATTGGTTTCACCCATTTTGTTTATCTTTCTCCTTTCGATTTTGCACCAAACAAGTTCTCTCTCTCCTAGAAAAAAGAAACAAATTCGATGTAAAATTGGAGAAAAAGGGAGCATATTTGATTTGTGCAACGGAAAGAAGAGTGAAATCTTTCACCTTAACCTGGTCTTCGATATTTTTGGTAATGGTAAATGATAGCCCATGGAAAAAAAAAATCCTTTAGGGTCCCCATATCTTCTTATCCTTGGGATGTTCTTAGCCGGTTGATGAAGAGAGACAAGGATTATCATTTGATCAATGAATTTAAGGTCCTTCAAGGAAAAATTGAAGTCACACTCGCAATTTGTGGAGGAATGAAAGTAATTTTGCAAACCTTAACGGGATTGTGGAGATTTTAGGAGGATGTCAGGATCTAAAATCAATGTGTCCAAAACTTTACTAGTGGGATTCAACGTTGAAGTGAACAAATTAAATAACTCGGTGGGCGTTTGGCACTGGGCCTTTGGAGTATTTGCAAAAGCCATTGAGGGAAATCCCGAGATCTCTCACTTTGGGGAAACGAATTGTCAAAATTTGTTACCAAAAGATTTGTGAGGTTAAAAAAAAGTCAAGTCTTTCAAGAGGTGGGATCCACTCGGTCTTGGGAACTCTTCCCACATATTTTCTTCTATCCCTTCTCAAGATTACAATAAACATTCCTAAGCTTAGTCAGATTTTTTTCCAGAGAGGGGGGTCACTTAATTAATTGGGAAACAGTTTGGGGGTATTGGCAATATAAACAACACAATTCGGCTCTTTTAGAAAAGTTGTTATGAAGATTTCTCACGGGCTTATTGAAAGAACATTAGGTTTCAGAAGGATGTGCGGACAAGGGATTCTAAAACCGTATTGTGTTCCTAAGACTTAACCATATTTCTACTCTTTCTCTGCCACAAAAATCTCAAGGATTGGGAGTTTCAGGAATTTATTTCTCTTCTTGGGGATATAAATGGTTTCCTATTGTGTTGATGCAAATCTCCGATCAAAGTGGACTGCTGGGTAACTCTTCAGAGTTTTTTTCTGCATATCGTATTTTCACATCTTGATAACATTTTCACCATTAAATGATTTGGAGAGGGGTTGTGCCTTCAAAATTCCAAGTTTTCGCATAGTTGGAGAGGCTCATAAGAGATGAACACTTGTGAGTTGATGCAGCAAAAGAGATCCAGGTACTGCATATCCCCTTCCAGGAGAGCATTCTTTGTGAGAATACTTCTTCACTGCAAGTATTCCAGGTTTATATGGAATAAAAAATTTGGGTAGATGGAAATCATAGAGGCAGTACATAATGGCATCGATTCCTGATTACTGAAGTATTGTTTAAAGGGGACTGTAGAGCTAAACCCTATGGAAATATATTCTCTCAGCTGTGCCATGGCATTATTTGGAAAGAAGAGATGATAGAACATTTGAAGACAAAGAGACCCCTGTGGAGGAGTTATAAAGGATCATGGTATTTGTAACACTTCTATGAATGTCAAGTCTAAGCGTTCAGCAGAGTTGCTCACTCTCATGTCTTTAAGAATTGGGCCGAATTTGTACAGCGAATGTGATCAATGTTACCGGATACTCTCCCCCTAGCACTGTGTTTCAGATCTTCCCGGGTAATTTAGTCCCAGATCGCTAAATCTAGGTCCCGCCTTTATTTTGAAGAGAAGACAAACAAAAATAAACAAGAATATGATACCAAAATTTCAAATTTATAATAAAGAGTAATACGTGTTTAGGTGTACTATATATACAAATCCCAACTAAGATCAACTCAAACGTACCACGCACCAAGCACAGTAGCATACCATATATATGTACAGTGGTACCGAAGCGGTCACATTCCACGCGCATTAATTTTGAAATCAGTACAATACTGCTTGGGAGAAGATTGATACGTGCTATAATTGCTCACATGTAACTCTACACTGTTACCGTAGTTAGGTTCATGTTGTAACTCCCATGTAATTTACTTTTTACGTTTTCCATTTGCTGATATTTTATCTCTTTTATATGTCGACTCTCCTAGTCCACTACTCTTGTATTGATTTCAATTACATCAATATGTATTTGTTGTTTCCAATCCCAAACAAAATAGGGACCATTTAATTATCATTATATGACTCCAGCCACCATGACATTGTTTTTCACTTTTTGCAACCCTTTCTGCGTAGCTAAAAGTCAAAATGGTTGCAGATGTCTAAAGGAAAACAAAACGTTGGTTAATGTCAAATAATGCTAACTAAATGGTGGGTGGGTGAAATCAAGTCCCCCAATAATAATTTTAGAGAGAATCCAATATACTAGGGCATATAAGAGAAATTCCTCATTATAGGCCTTACACAAGTAAATTTGGAAGTATAAAAAAGCCAGTAAAATATAGACAGCAAGAAACAAAACGAACATTATCATGTCCCCAATTCATCCATTTGAACACATGATGACGATAAACAACAGGACAAGATGTAATTTAAGCTGGCATACCTGTAATATCAATCTTGTGTGAAATTCCAGCAGTGGTCAGTGATTTGGAGATGAACTTGGCAACTTCCTCGTATTGTTGATTTTGAACCAGTGGAAAGACAGTGCATTTGATAGGCGCAACAAGGGGAGGGAATCGGAAAACATTCAACTGTTCGTCCCCTCCTTTACTTGGCCTCGTATAGAAAGAATGCTCAAAAAGACAATATATTATCCGCCCAATTCCAAAAGAGGGCTCAATCACAGAGGGGGTGAAAACTCTCTGATGTTCTTTCTTCTTTTCCTTTGATATTGAGACCATGTTTTTCTTAATAGTTACAGTTTTCCCAAGAGTGCAGACATTGAACTCTACCTCCCCTTTGGATTCTAAATCAGCCTTCATATCCATAGCTTCTTTTTCATCCATGGCCTAACAACGAAAAAGGAGCAACACACAGGCTAAGACTTCATTGGAATCTAGAATGGCGAGTGCAAAGATGAGTAGTTAAGGAATCATTATGATGGTCAGTAAGACGATAAAACAGAAAAAAAAAATGTAATCCAGTTAATTTGGGCACCTCAATTTCTTCTTAAAATTTAAAGAAATGATCATGACAAAGGGAACAAATACTATTCTTCTCCTTTTTACTCATCTCTCTTGTCACCCTCTTTGTAGAAATCAAATGAGAAATTCAATAAATATTAGAGGGAAAAAAAAATGCAGTTGCATACAACTCAAAGGACTAGAAGCCCACGGGGGAAAAGAGAAAATCTTTCTAATTTTTCATTTGAGTTAATTATATATATTACATGCTTATGCGTGACTTGGAAAGAGAGGAGGTTTGTTATTACCTCTAGAGCTTCAACTACCATCTTTTGGTTCCCCTTGAATGCAAGCCCCAACTCCTTCTTCACTGGAACTATAACCAGTTTCTGAAATCACACACAGAGACAATTAGCCACACACTTAAAATAAGTGCTAATGACGGGTGTAGCGGCGATCAGTTACCTCCACTTCTCGAGGTTCTGCGAATTTCTCTTGAGCTACAAGAGGGACACCACTTTTTTCCTGTCATACAGCAACACCACAACTCAGTATGCAAATGCATCAAAAAATTGTAAACTGGCATAAAGGGATATTCTTCAATAAAAATTTAGAAAACTCATGAATGTATTAAAAGTATAATTTGTCACTGTAAAAAATGTTTATGCATGCTATAGACTGAGAAAAGACAGCTGTAATGAAGTAACAGTTCTAATTTCTAACAATATATCCGACCGTGTATAACAATTGCTTAAGAAGAAAAGGTTAGCAAAATCTCAGCTTGGAGAGCAAAGATGCAAATATTGATAATTTCTCACTGAATGAGCTCGCAAGTCATATGCTGATCTGTCGGCAATACCAACACACTCAACCCAACCATATGAGCACTCAATTTCAGCATCCCAACAATCTGCAGCATAGTGAGCCATCTCGTTTGCAAGATGCTGCCTGAAGCGTAGACGTTCTTTGTCTATACCGAGCAGCGTTAGGAATAGATATACCCTCCCAATGAAGTATGCAAGGGTTTCATTGTTGACAATCCCCTGTACAACATAAACATAAAAATAAATATATGCACATAATATATAAAGAGAAACCCCAAGTAAGGGAAACTTAAGGTCAGAGCAAGCCAACCCTTGAAACTGCTTCACCAAGAGGAATTCTCTTCACCGATTGCCCAGACATTTGTTCTTCCCTAGGGAACATAAGGAAATTTAAGTTTGCAACTTCAGAGTATTTTGGATGCGATTTGTCCTCGGGATCAACAAAGTGCTCGATCTCTGCCAGTGTGAACTCACGTACTCTCAGAAGGCCTTGCCGAGGAGATATCTGAAGATACAGAAAATGATTTTGTCATGTTTTAAACTCCCAACCCTGCCTCCCTTCCCTTTGCACACTTGTATATCGTGCATGATGGTGGTGTGGGAAGCACGCCTATCAACTAAATTGCTTAAACGAAGCACATAAAATCTAAGTGCCAACATCATTGCGCACTAGCAGAAGTTGAAGGCAATGAAAGTAGGGAAATATTCTCAATTTCAAACAATATAATGGACTCCGTGTAAACCCACAGAAAAGTGCACGAGTACAAAGTGTTCGATTCTAAGGAAAGGATCATGACCTCATTTCTAAAAGCCTGACCAATTTGAGCAGCAGCAAAGGGGAGCTTGTTCCCATTGTAATAGTAAAGGTCTTTAAAATTTACAAATATGCCTTGTGCTGTTTCAGGACGCATATAACTGCATGATATCAAATGAGTAACATTGGAACCGTTTATAAAATAAAGCTACATACAGATTGGAATAATATAATTCTTATCAATACACCTCTTGCAGAGTGGCAGTAAATTTTATAAGCTTCGACTTTTAGAGAAATTCTTTAGAAGGAATACCTAAGGGCCCGTTTGGCTATGTGTTTAAAAACTCCTTTTTGTGTTTAAACACAACTCTTGGTTACAATTTGCGTTTGGCATACCTGTTTTTAAAAACGGAGTTTAAAAAATCTTTTGCTTAAACTCCCGTTTTCTAAAAACAGCAAATGCTGTGTTTAGAAACTTGTTTTTTAAGCCAGAAAAGTTCAATCTCTCTATTTTCATTAATTTATACTTCAATATGTAATTTACACACAATACATATAAATTTTAAATATGTATAAAATATAATATTACATATGTACATATGTAATATATGTACAAGTAAATATAGTTACACATATTAAATAACACTGCCAATACATGCATGATATCTGTATATATGTTATACTTGTTACACGTACAATATCATAATAATATATGTATATGTAAATAGTATACATGTGTACTTTAATCTATATTATATGTATGTATAAAAGATAGAATATGCTATATATATATATATATATATATATATATATATATATATATATATGTGTGTGTGTGTGTCTAAAAACATATTGTATGTACGTGTATATGATTATATATAGATGTATATATGTATAATATAAATATACATCTATTAAACATAAAATACACATAATATATGCTTCTGTACAAGTAAATACATGTTATATGTGCACCAATATGTATAAAATGTATGTATAATTCATATATTACACATGTTACAGACACACACACACACACATATATATGTGTGTGGGTGTGTATGTTTAATCTAATTTTAAGATCAAGTTTACCAAACGCTTAAAAAAAATTAAAACATAGAAAACTGATATATCAAACTATGCTCAAAAATAGTATTTAAACTAAGTTTTCTATAAACATAACCAAACGGACCCTAAGCTTTGAAAGAGCGGACGTACCAAATATTTTATTTTGCAGAGCCCACTTAAATTCTGAAAAAGCAATAAATTGAGAAATATAGAACTCACCCAGGGCTCACGCCAGATGGTCCTATTGAAGTCTGAAACATCAAATTGAATGGGTAAGGATCAGAAAGAGGATTCTTAGTATCTGGTGCAGTTATACCATATTCCTTGATCTTTGCACCAAGTGCTTCAGCAGAAAACTCATCTAAGACAGCAAGAACGTGTTTTAGTTCAGCTGCCTTGTCTGAAGTCATACTCAGGTCCTTTTCGAGCTTCTCGCTACAATAATCCTTCAGCAAGTGATCGGCTCGATAACAGGTCCCAGTCTTCTCATCCTTAACCATAAGGTCAGTAAACTTGTCAACATGACCCGACGCCTTCAAGACAACCTCAGGTGTAACACAGGGGCAATCAACTTCTAACATGTTCTCCTCAAGAACAAAATGCTGCATTTTTTTAGAAATAAACAATGAATCAACTTTGATACATCTACTAATCCAACCAACAAAAATTCAATTGAATTATCCAGCACTGTTTGAAGGACGTATAAACACGAGAGCTTAATACCATCACTCAGATGCATTACAAGGGAAAAAAAATAGTCACTGTGTACCTAACAGAAACCTGTAAATGAACAATTTCACATGTTCACAAAAACTGATATCAAATATGATGCAGGCGAAAGCCAACTAACTACCTTACTATCCTACAAACAGCTCTAGATGGTTGGGAGCCTTCGCAACTGATGGCTTTCTAGCTATAAAGTCATCTTAGGGCAATAAGTCACACAGGAACTTGATGAAACAAAGTTTCAATGAACCAATAAACCTTGAAGTGAAACACCAGACATAACACCGATATAGTAGTTTTCTAGACATTGCTTGTAGGTGGTTCTGTGATTTTTGGCCATGCATAGGACCGCCCAGGCTGGGTATGCCTCCACCTAGGGGTCCCAGATATAAATTGTTGCGAAGGTAAAAAAAATCCATGACATTGAGAACACATCTAAAAATAAAATTATAATGTATTTATATGTCAACTTCAATGTTTAAGTTATTAGTTAAGCCACTAGCGACCAGTAGCCCAATTTTTAGATATGAGAAGGCCCCCCAACGGCTAAAAAAAAGTTGGGCTTCTAAGCATCTCCACCAAAATTACTCCTCAACACCACATATAATTTTATTTGATGGGTATCTTTCGTCAGCAGCCACTTTATATACTCCCTAGTATAAACAAAGGTCGTACCCAGTGCACAAAGCTCCCACTTAGCTGCAGGGTCTGGAAGAGACGGATGTCGGTTGGCCTTACCCCCATATATGGAGAGGCTGCTCCAATATCTCGAACCCGAGACCAACCATAGCTTGGGTGAGGGCACTTACCATCGCACCAAGGTACAACCTCTATGGGGGCACTTTATATACTCCTTGTATCAAAACGTAAATTTTATTAGGAGCTTGACAAATAAGCCTTGTTTACATAAGACATTTTCTCATTGTTCCCATGAAAACAAATTTTCCTCCATAGATCCTATTTTACATGAAGTAAATATTCACTACATGTTTAAAATATGACCTATTGTAAAATATGACCTATTGGAGCAAAAATATTTTTTCATTGGACCTATTGAAACAAAAATAACGTATTCGATCACATACTTATTAAACAGGACTAATAGGTAAAAATCCCAATTTTATTTACCAAAACTTGAATAGAACAACTTAGTAATATCGCAGCTCAAATGCAAGAAGAACAAATATCGAACAATAATTTATTATGCAACTTAATTTAAATTTTTTTGGTCAAGTTGTGAGTGATAAATTTTAGATGCACTTTTATGACGTTTTCTTTACAAGGGAGACATAAGATATTATTCATCTCCAAAGACATTTGACTTTAGATAATCCTCTGATGTCTCCTAAATACATTAGTATCAAACCTGCCCCATTGCTACGAAGAGCACACATATATCTCCTAAATTATGATGTAAATTGCTTCGTGCTCTTTATATAGAAGTTTCTCATTTTGCTAATATAATGTGTAATTTCATTTTTTTTTTAGGGGCAAGCCCAGGGCACGCGCTTTCCTTCCTGGAATTCATGAGAGAGCCCGTAAGTCGGTTAGTGTTATACATACCACCTCAAACATATTGGGCTACGGAATCCTGTAAGAGCAAAGCTCAACCCAAGTGCATTTCTTGCCGTAGGTAAGGACATCTTGAAATATATTAAGAAATTTGTAGTGCTCTCAACATGACTAGTAAGTAACTTGCTTTTCAAAACTATTTCACGGCATCTCCAATCACATAGGTGGAGTTACCACTTACCATTACATTGTCCGTATGTCTAGGCATTAGGTCCATCCCCTTGATGTTTCAACCGTTGGCTCCTATTAAGTGGATTTATCAAAGATTGGCCAAAGTCAACTCCAACTCATGTAATTTAGAGCTACAATTCATAATTCGAGTTGCTGCTTAACAAAGTTACCATATGTATGCATGAATGTGCGTGTGTGTGTGTGTGTGTGTATTTGTATGCCTGGTTTTCTAACTGTATATTGTACTTATATTTTAATATGGCAAGTTGACAAACCCAATGTATACATACAGATGTTTTTATGCAAATTGAAAGAAATGCCAAGATGTTTTTAAGTCACTTGCCATCCATAATATTGTAAATTAATATGACATTGTATAATTATGTTCCATTTTGCACCTTATTACAACTAGAAGAGTTGTCAACGACTTCTAAGTCCTAGCACTTATGTTAACACTGTAAATTTTAGAATAGATATGTGTGGTTTAGATATGATACGTGACGCCAGAAAGCGAGAACATTAGAACTATAAATCTTAAAAGATATACGAGTCTTCTTTCCATGGAATTAAAACAAACTGTCTAAAAGAATCCCTGTTACCATAACTCGAATTGCTAATAGCTGATTGTAACTGAGTCTCAATTGAAGCCCTGTCAAGTTTCAGACCGTTAAGGGCTTCAATCGCGACCGAGATTTCGGGTTTTGTGGCGCACAAGGATTTTAAGTGGGCATTGTTGGCTTGGATTTAGAGGAGGGATCGTTTTTCAGATAGGGTTTTTCGGAGTGATTCTTCCATTTAGGCTCAAACTAGAGATATTTTTCAGATAGGGTTTTTCGGTAAATTACGTTCTGACCCCTTAAATTTATGTAAATTGCATTCTTGCCCCTTGACTTTCTCTAAATTATATATTCATTCAAATGATGCCATAATTATCTTCCATTTTGCACCTTCATTCTAAAATTTGAAGAGTTATCAACAAAATCTAAGTTCTAACACTAATATTGAAACAAGTAAAATTTAAGGGTTAATTAATGTTTAGTCCCTAAATAAAGATTCCTCTCATGTTTAGTCCAACATATTTTTAGTCACATTACCTGAACACACAGCCTGCCACTACCCGATGTACCCGTATGTCGTATACAGATGTCACCTACCAGGGACAAATATTACACTTTGATTTTGTTAAATGCTCCAAAAATTTTGGGGAATTTAACAAAAATCCAATACTAAACTTTTTACTAGACCTTGGCGGTAACATTACACGGATAGTATCATTAACTATGTATACAATTCTTGTGACTACCTGCAATAATGTCACTCGCTGTAGAACCTAAAAATTGTGTTTGAAAATATGTTGATTAAACATTAAAGGAATCATTTTTAGAAACTAAATGTAATGTAAACTTTACTATGTGCCATTTAATGTTTAGTCCAAGGGACTAAAATAAAATAAAATAAATATCATGTTCTTTGATGTTAAATGTCACTTAACTTGGGGGGAATTTAAAAAAATGCCCATTATATATTTTTTTTATTCAATCTTTAGTCCAACATATTTTCAAAAATAATGTTTAGAGTCTGATAGTGACTTTAGTACAGTGGCATTAACTATGTGTCCATTTACACAATCAATGTTTGCATATGCGAGGCATAGGTCAGAAACCAAGGACATTAGACTTGACGTCACACCCAAGTGGTCCATAATCATCTATGAAGCATGGATGCGGGTACGGGGTGCGGGTGCGGGTGCGACACAGTGCGGGTGCGGCGATTCGAAAATTCTCAAAAAAATAGGATACGGGTGCGGCGAGATATAACATAATAATATAAATTATATTATGTTATTTTTAAGTAATACAAATAAGTTCCATCATTATTATGATTCTCAAAAATTTATGATAAGGGTGTTTGTTATTTTTTAACACATTGACAATATTAAAATAGGGGACTCTACCATCAATGTCACATATATTATAACAATCTACTAAAACCCATTAACCATTAAACTATAAAAGTAGAATTCAATATAATATAATAAAAAACAGTTAACTTCACAAAATCCATTTAACATTAAACTAAAAACAAACATTCGAAGTCGTTAAGAAACCTACTTATCTATTAGCTTTCACATATATTATAATAATCCACTAAAACCCACTATCCATTTTTTTTATAAAAGTAGAATCCAATATAATGTAATAACGAGACGTTAATTTGGGCCACAAAACCCTTTTAACATCAAACCAAAAACAAATATAGAAAGTTGTTAAGAAACTGAATTATCAGTCTTCGCATATATTATAATAATCACCCACAAATCATTAAACTATAAAGGTAGAATCAAATATAATATAATGACAAGCACTTAACTTGGGTCACAAAACCCATTTAACATTAAAACATTAAACGAAAAACAAGCACAGGAAGTTGTTAAGAAACCCAGTTAACTTCGTATATGTTGAACGAGAGTAAGAAGAAAATGAGAGAGAGAGAGAGAGAGAGAGAGAGAGATGAAAATGAAAAAAGAAATCAGAATTGTGTTTTTTTTGGATTCTTTACGAATCCCATCAAAACCAGCCGAGTCCTTGCCGAATCCTTCCCGAATCCAGAATTAATTTATTTAATTAATATCTGATTCTTCTTTGGGTGCGAATCGGGGCCGAATCGCACCCGCACCCGACTCGCGTGCGAATCGGATTCTTTAGGTCTTTTGAAGAATCCGTGCTTCATAGATAATCATATAACCCAGCAATGCCTCTATAAATCTTGAAAGACGGAATATAAAAGAGGCGTCTTTCAAGAGGAATATATTCCGAATTTCGACACAAATTGTCTAAAGGCAACTCAGTTACCAGAACTGGAACCACAGCCAATAAATGATTGAAGTGTGTTTCAAGTGAAGCCTTGTCGAATTTGATCTGTAAATTATATTTTCAAACAAATGACACCACAGCGTTTTAACATGGTGGATGATAGTGAAAATTGATAATGACATTGTAAAATTATGTTCCATTTTACACCTTCAAGATTTGTCAATGACTTTTAAGTTCCAACACTAAAGTTGAAACAAAGAAAATAAATTAAGGGTTAATTAATGTTTATTCCACAAAAATATAATTCTTTTAATTTAGTCTAACATATTTTCAAGGTTCTAAAAGGCGCGAGGCGTGGTCGAGGCGTTGAGGTCAAGCCTCCAAGCCTTAGGAGCCTAGGCGTAAAAAGGCGTTTTTCCTTTTTTTTTATTATTTTAATTATTCCAAGGATAGTAATATAATAAAATAATACATACCTTAAATTTTGAAAACATATCCATATGTTTAGTAGCCATCTTTCTCATATTCATGGTCCATAACCAATATTTGTCAACTAATCTTTTGTTTTTTTTAAATAAAATGTGCTTTAAGCCCTTTACCAAGAATAAGGCGTAATAAGGCGTAGGCGATGCGTTTCTCTCAAGCCTAGGCGAGCCTAGGCGGACCCTAGGCGGGCCTTTTAGAACACAGCATATTTTAAAAAATAACTTTTAGTCCCTACACAAATAGTCACATTAAATGGACACACACTAAACATTATTTTTAAAAGTATGTTGGACTACAAATTAGATAAAAAAAAATACCCCATAATATATATTTTTTATATTTAATTTTCCGTCCAACATATTTTCAAAAATAATGTTTAGTTTCTGGTAGTGACGTTAGTACACAGATAATGACACTAACTATGTGTCCATTTAATGTGACTATATGTGTGATAATGTCACTATAGGGCCTAATATTATTTCGAAAAATACTACTGTCCCAAATTAAGGTTCCCTATCTTATTTTTGTATAGATTATGGATACGCTCAATTGATGACCAATATCAATTCTTGCTTAACCCAAAAAAGGAATAGTGGAATTCTAATTTGGGAGCGAGAAAATTCCATTTATAGGGACTAAACACTACTTAACACAGCATAAATTTTTCACTGAAAAAAATTTTGCAAATGAGTGTTATAAATAAGATACTTGGGGCCAGAATGTTGGAAATTAATGTTAAGTGTCGAAATTAATTATTTAATTTCAATTGTATTAAATTTCGAATTTTCCATTTATGTGGTCTTAATAAATGTCAGATAATTAATTAGAAATGTGATAAATAAAGATATTAAAAGATTGGGTAAAACTTATCCGTTAGTCACATGATGGTTAGTGGCATTAGTGGGAGACTTGAAAAGAGTCCCACCTCCACTAGGATTTCAGCCCTCTTCCCCTTATAAATAGAGACATCTACACCATCTAGAGTCATCTCATAACACACTGTTTCTAAGGAGGGAGAGAAAATCCTAAATTCTCATTATTCGTATTTTCTCACAAATATTCTGGGCACATAAGAAAGTAATTCTGGGCTGTTTCAGAGGGGATTCAAAGGAAGCTTTGAGAGGAGCATTCAAGTCACCTTATTCTAATCAATTGCAATGGACAAAGATTAGTTTTGATCATATCTATAAAGAACTTTCAATTTTGTGATTGCATGAAGATTAAACATCCTGGATTCATAACAAAATTGTTTTTAACACGATGTAACATTATGGTTTATATCTGGTTTTATGATTCACAGAACAATCATGATTAACATGTGGTATCAGAGCTTTCGGTTTATAATCTCATGTTTTCCTTTAATGAAAATTTCTTTATAACAATTCTGATCTTTGATCTTTTGTATCTGGAAATCTGAATCTGAATTTTTTTTTCTTTCTGATAAATCTGGAAATCTGGAAATTTTGTTTTGAAAAAATCTGAAAATCTGGAATTTTTAGCAATCTGGTAATCATAATAATCTGGAATCGGTAATTCGAATTTTTGTTATGTATGATATTAAGAATGAAATTGTTGCATACAGTCCTTAATCTTATGAAAACTGTCCCATTATTGTTCAACCCCTTTTTCGTGTTATTAGAACCCTTATATGTCGTTAGCATGATTTTTATTATTTCAAGCTGTGTAAGCGTTCTGAAAAACACTTTTATTAATCATGATAAGAAAATAAATATGTTTTTAAGATTAATTAAGTGAAAACTGTGATTTGACACAAACCAGATTTCGGAAAAGTGAATAGTATTTTTCGAAATTTTTGATGTCCGATTTACTTGAAACTTGGTAGGTTGACTGGAAACGGGCCAACGATCGAATTTCACAGCCATCTGCAGTGATGTAATGTGTTTTTCGGCAATCCAAGTCCGTTAAGGGCTTAAAAACCCCGTTTTTTGCCATTTTAGGAAATAATCTCGGGGCTTATAACTCTTTACAGAAAATTAATATTAACGTTCCGCAAAAAGGTTTGGTTTTCTGGCATGTTTTACATCAATTCTATGGTGAAAGCTCATTTTTGCCACTTTTTGCAAAATTCATGTGCTTTTACTATACCTGGACAATTCTGTTTTTGAGGCATTTAAGCTGCTATTGGTATCTTTGTAATTACTTGTAGATTATGTATTATAGTTAATATTTAATGCATGATTAACTATATTTAAGCTGGGACATGTAAGCAATTATTCATTTGACTTAAGTCAAAGGCCAAACAAAGGTTGAGACTGCATGTACGAATAATACACTTGCATTCATTAAAGGTTTATTCTAATGTTAGTTATAAAATTGAATTGAGGTGCAACACATGCTAATATTTGAATTGAACAACATTAGAACTGGTTTTGTGAAAACAGAATAGTTGACATTAAGTCCATTAATCATGGTATTAAATGTTTAGGGAATAAACACAAATGCCAAAATTATGGGACCATGATAAATGAATTATAGGGTAGTATATCTTTACAATCTGAACATTATGTGATGATTAACACAAATTCCGTGATATTCAGATTGTAAATGAAATATGCCAAAAAAATTTAGTCAACAATTCAATATTCGACCCTTGCAATTTTTGTTGTGTGAAAATTTAATTGTGAACATTGTTATTCATTGTAGTTCCCTTAACCTGTATTCGCAAGCTCAGTCCTATTCCAAATTTGATGGAACTAATTTTTCTGAATGGAATGAGCAAATTGAGTTCAGCCTAGGGGTTCTTGTCCTGGACATGGCAATTATGCGTGATGAACCCGCTGCTATTACTGATGCCAGTAGCGAGGATGAAATCGCTGTCCATGAAGCATGGTCTCGATCCAATAGGCTGGCCCTTATGTTTATGCGAATGTGCGTTGCTGCTAACATTAAGACCTCCCTTCCTGAAACTACGAAAGTGAAGAAGATTTGAACAACATTAAGGAACGTTTTCGCACTGCTGATAAATCCCTTGCTGGGAAACTGATGGCTAACCTGACCATTATGAGGTTCGATGGTACTTGAACCATGAATGAGCACATTATAGATATGACCAATCTGGCTGCTAGACTTAGAGTTTTGGGCATGACAGTGGATGAATCTTTTCTCGTCCAATTTGTCCTAAACTCCCTACCTCCAGAGTATGGGCCTTTCCAAATCAATTACAACACTATAAAAGATAAGTGGAATGTAAATGATTTGCAAAGAATGTTGGTACAGGAGGAAGGAAGGCTTAAGCAACAGAATGGCCATGTAACTAAGGGACAGGTGGCAAATCTTATAGTCAAAGGAGCTGGTTTTAAGAAGAAGTTCGGCAAGGGCATTAAGAAAGGTCCTGGGCCGTCTCATCAAGCTGAACCATCAACTGTTGTTGACAAGAAGGAAAAGAACGACAAGTGTCACTTCTGTAAAAAGAAGGGTCATTTCCAGAGGGATTGTCATAAACGAAAGACCTAGTTCGAGAAAAAGGGTAAGCCATTTATTTATGTTTGTTTCGAATCAAACCTTATTAACGCTCCTTCTAACACTTGGTGGATTGATTCTGGTTATATGTGTCATGTTTTTAATTCGATGCAGGGCTTCACTTCGATCCGCAAAACAAATCCAAATGAGCATTTTCTCTACATGGGCAATAAAGCGAAGTTTAAAATAGAAGCTATTGGAGTCTTTCGCCCGATTTTAAGCACTGGATTTATTTTAGATTTGCAAGAAACTTTTTATGTTCCCACAGTTTCTAGGAATTTAACTTCTGTTTCCAAACTTGCTTTAGACGGTTTTGCGATTGAATTTAAGTACAATGGTTTTGGTTTGATTAAAAATTCTAATAATGTTGGTTCTGGAATTTTATTAGATGGTTTATATCAATTGAATCTTTAAAAGAATTTTCTGAAACCCTTGTGACCCTGCATCCTAATGTTGGTACGAAACGTACACTTAATGATGAAAAATCTACTTATTTGTGGCATAAAAGATTAGGGAACATATCCAGGCCGAGAATTGAAAGGCTCATTAAAGATGGAATACTCCATAACCTGGATTGGACCAATTATGATGTATGTGTGGACTGTATTAAAGGAAAACAGACCAAGCATAGAAAGGAGTCACAAGAAGCACCCAGCTACTTGAAATAATACATACAGACATATGTGGACCTTTTGATATTCCATCCATTGGTGGAGAGAAATGCTTCATCATCTTTATAGATGATTTTTCGCTTTATTGCATTTTGTACATGTTTCATGATAAATCTCAATCAGTGAGCGTCGTTGAAATATACATTAATGAGGCTGAGAGGCAACTAGGCAAAAAGGTGAAAATTATTAGGTGGTGAATATTATGGTAGATATGATGAGTCGGGGCTTGAAAAATTAGATATTTGCGCCCAATACACAATGCCAGGATTACCTTGGCAGAATGGTGTAGTTGAAAGGAGTAATCGTACCCGTATAGAAATGGTTAGAAGTATGTTAAGTAAGTCCCAATTGCCTACATTTTTGTGGACACGTGCATTAAAGACCGCTGTACACATCTTATATAGGGTTCCTAGTAAGCCAGTTTCAAAAACCCCTTTTGAACTTTGGAAAGGATGGAAACCCGATTTAAGGTATTTACGTGTGTGGGGCTACCCAGCGGAAGCTAGAATCTATAACCCTCATGAAAAGAAATTGGATCCTAGGACATTATCTTGTCATTTCATCGGGTATCCAGAAAAGTCGAAGGGATATAGATTCTACTGTCCAAACCATACAACTAGAATCATAGAAACTGGAAATGCTAAATTCATTGAAGAAGGTGAAGTGGGAGTATAAAAGAAAGGGAGGTAATCATTCGAGAAGTCAGGGTACAAATTCCTATACCCAGAGTTCATAACATACCGGTTGTTCCTAATGTAGTTGTTGAACCGCTCATTGACCCAATCAATAACAATGAACAAGTGAATGATCAACCAACTGAACAACCACATAATGAGACTATAACCGATGAAACTTTTGAAGCACCACAGGAAGTGCCATTAAGAAGATCTCAAAGAGAAAGGAGATCAACAATTCCGAATGATTATGTGGTATACCTTCAAGAGACCGAATTTAACATAGGAAATATTAATGATCCAGTTTCTGATGAAAAAGCTGTAAATAATGATGATTCAGATAAATGGGTTAATGCCATGAATGAAGAAATAAAATCTATGAATGACAACAAAGTTTGGGAGTTGGTCGAATTGCCAGAAGGACAAAAACGAGTTGGGTGCAAGTGGATCTTTAAGACCAAACTTGACTCAAAAGGCAATATCGAACGATATAAAGCGAGTCTTGTTGCCAAAGGTTTTAATCAACGAGAAGGCATTGATTATAATGAGACCTTCTCTCCAGTTTCAAAGAAGGACTCGTTAAGAATCATATTAGCATTGGTGGCTCATTATGATTTGGAGTTGCACCAAATGGACGTAAAAACAGCTTTTCTAAATGGGAGTTTAGAAGAAGTCTACATGGCACAGCCACAAGGCTTCATAAAGGAAGGAAAGGAAAACATGGTATGTATGTTAAAGAAGTCAATATATGGTCTAAAGCAAGCTTCTCGTCAATGGTATATTAAGTTCCACGATACCATTACATCCTTTGGGTTTAAGGAAAACACTGTTGATCGGTGTATATACCTGAAGATCAGTGGGAGTATGTTTGTGTTTTTAGTACTATATGTTGATGACTTACTTATCGCCAGCAGTGATCTTGGTTTATTAAGTGAAACCAAGAAGTACCTTTCTAAAAACTTTGAAATGAAAGATTTAAGTGAAGCATCCTTCGTGATCGGGATAGAAATATCTCGGGATAGATCACGAGGAGCGTTGGGATTGTCTCAGAAAGCTTACATTAACAAAGTTTTAGAAAGAATTAGCATGCATGCAAAGTTGCAATCCCATTAATGTTCCACTTCAGAAAAGGGATAAGTTCAGCTTAAGTCAATGCCCTAGAAGTGATTTAGAAAGGGAGCACATGAAAGGCATGCCTTATACTTCGCTCGTAAGGAGCTTGTTGTATGCACAAGACTGCACTAGGCCGGATATCAGTTTTGCCGTTGGGATGCTAGGCAGATATCAAAGCAATCCGGGGATTTACCATTGGATAGCTGCAAAGAAAGCGTTGAGGTACCTGCAAAGGACCAAGGATTACATGCTCACATATTGGAAGACTGATCACCTTGAAGTGATTGGTTATTCAGACTCAAATTTGGGGGGATGCCTTAACAGTAGGAAGAGCACTTCGAGTTATGTCTTCCTTATGGCTGGAGGAGACGTTTTATGGAAAAGTGCTAAGCAAAACGTCATTGCATCATCTACTATGGAGGCTGAATGCGTAGCTTGCTTCGAAGCTACAAATCATAGATTATGGCTGCGGAACTTTATTTCAGGACTTAGAATTATGGTGTCAATATCTAAGCCGCTGAAGATTTATTGTGATAATGTCGCAGCAGTCTTCTTCTCGAAGAACGATAGGTGTACTAAGGTTACTAAGCATATTGAGATGAAATACCTATTGGTTAAAGAAAGAAGAAGTTTAGAAACAAAGAGTGTCAATTGATCATATTAGTAAGCGTGATAACATAGCAGATCCTCCTACGAAAGGACTATCTCCGAAGACCTTTATGGAACATGTCAAAAAGATAAGTCTCGATTTTTAGATTATGATTGCTATTTTGGCTTAGTTGTTTGACACTATTGCTTGAATTCAATAAAAGTGTTTCTGATTTCTATTAATTTGTCTTTTGTGAATGTGTGCATATAATTATGAATTATTGTTGACAAAAATAGTCCTTATTCAAAAGGACATTATGAGGCCATTATGATACCCAATATTAAAGGCTTAGTTGAATAAAAGATTGGTGTTGTGGTACATGGAAGGAACCATACTCTTGAATAGCATGGAACCGTCATGACTCGCATCCGTGAATCATTTGATTTAGCAAACTAAATTTATCAATGATTGTGCACCTTATGATACCTAATCTAATTATACGAATTATTAAGACCAAGTGGGAGACTATTGGAAATTAATGTTAAGTGTTGAAATTAATTATTTAATTTCAATTGTATTAAATTCCGAATTTCCCATTTATGTGATCTTGATAAATGTCAGATAATTAATTAGGAATGTGATAAATAAAGATATTAAAAGATTGGGTAAATCTTATTCGTTAGTCACATGATGGTTGGTGGCATTAGTGGGAGACTTGAAAAGAGTCCCACCTCCACTAGGATTTCGGCCATCTTCCCCTTATAAATAGAGACATCTACACCATCTAGAGTCATCTCATAACACACTGCTTCTAAGGAGGGAGAAAATTCGAAATTCTCATTATTCGTATTTTCTCACAAATATTCTGGGCACATAAGAAAGTAATTCTGGGTTGTTCCAGAAGGGATTCAAAGGAAGCATTGACAGGAGCATTCAAGTCACCTTATTCCAATCAATTGCAATGGACAAAGGTTAGTTTTGATCATAGCTATAAAGAACTTTCAATTTTGTGATTGCATGAAAATTAAACATCCTGAATTCATGACAAAACTGTTTTTAACACGATGTAACATTATGATTTATATCTAGTTTTATGATTGACAAAACAGTCTTGATTAACACAGAAAGCAAGGACATTAGACTTAACAACACACCCGAGTGATCCATAATCATACAACCCAGCCACGCGTCTATAAATCTTGAAAGACGGGATACAAAAAGTCTTCTTTCTAACGTATTAACAGCAACAGAGATTTGGGGCTTGGGGGCGACGGAGGATTTGAGGTGGCGGATGTCGTAGGCTTAAACCCCTAAGTTTTATAAATTACATTTTGACCCTCGTAAATTCAGAAATTTAAATTTTCAACTAAAATTTAAGAAAAAAATATGTTGCACATTTTATGTAAATTATAATTTGTCCCCTGAAGTTTCTATATATTATATTATGGACCCTAAAGTTTCTATAAGGTGCATTCTAGCCCCTGAAGTTTCTATAAATTATATTCTGACCGCTTAACTTTTTATAAAGTGCATTTTGGCCCCTTTAGTTTCTATAAATTATATTCTGGCCCATGTACTTTCTATAAAGTACATTCTAGCGTACTTTCTATAAAGTACATTCTAGCCCGTGAAGTTTCTATAAATTAAATTCTAGACTCTAAACTTTCTATTAAGTACATTCTAGCCCGTGAAGTTTCTAAAGATTATATTCTGGCCTCTAAACTTCCTATAAATTACATTCTAGCCCTTGAACTTTCTGTAAATTAAATTTTCAAGCAAACGACGCCATAAAATCATAAAGTGGTGGAAGATATAGAAAATTGATAATGACATTGTATAATTATGTTCCATTTTGCACCTTCAAGAGTTGTCAATGACTTCTAAGTTCCAACACTAAAGTTAAAGCAAGAAAAAAGTAAAGCTCAATTAACGTTATTCCTTTAATGTTTAGTCCAACATATTTTCAAACAGGGCTTTTATATATGTCTTTTATTTGAAGAGATTTTTCAAAAGAAGTCCCACTGACTTGTCAACCATCAAATAGGTCTTATTCCTAATTTTTTGGATTTCTGTTTGACAAATTTATCTCTTTCAAACTAATACCCCGTAACTATTGGGGAAAGTTACTCAAGTGGTTTGAACTTTTTATTTTCCTATTTTTTAATCTTCAAATAACCATAACTTTTTATTTACAAATCCATTTTTTGCAAAATTACTATTTCTGAAATCTACTCACTGAGATCTTTCAAACAAGAACCGTGAACCCTATAAAATTCTAAAGAAATTAAAAAACAGCAAATATATACTGTGTTCACCGGAAAATGAAACTATTTTATAACCTGGACGTTTTTAAAGACAAATAGTAAATGTTAATATTATATAGTAAATATTTACTATCTGCCTAAAAAACGGGAAAAAATAACACATCATTTTTATTTTTTTAATATTTTATATTGAATATGGATCTTATTTTATAGGACTCGATTAGTAGCTTTCAAAAATACCAAATTCGTAAATTTTGGATTTGTAAATCAAAAGTTATAGTTCTTTAAAGTTTGAAAGGGAAAAAAATAACTACCCCTTTAAATTTGGTGGGAATATAGGGAGAGGGTATATTAGTAAAGAAAAAATTGTAAATTCAAAAATAGAACTTAATTAATGATTGACTAGTCAATGGGATTTAAATAAGAAAACACTCTTCAAATAGGACTTACATATAATATCCCTAACTTTTAATCCATTGATAACACATAAAATGGACAGAAAGTTAATGTCACTATTCGTGTACTAACATTATTACCGGACACTAAACATTATTTTTAAAAATATGTTGAATTACAAATTAATAAAAACATATATGATAACTTTTAACGTGACTATTTGTGTGATAACGTTACTATAGGCCTGTAATACCCCGTACTTTTATGAATAATTAAATTACATGAGTGGGTGTAATTTAATAATTTGAGAATTTAAAGTAAATGTGATGGATTATTTTAATTTCATGTCGCAGGTGAATAAACGCGACAGGTGATGTTATTTTATCCGGAAAATACGTGTGAAGTTGTATTGGTTATAAAAAAGTGAATTTTTGACAAGTTGCTCGGACGGGAATTTCGAGTGCACGGGTGGTCTCAGAAGGGCCGAGATAGTCAGAATAGAGTACCTGGGAGCAGTGTTTGGGTTTCGGGGACTTTTTGGATCAGTAGGGGCTCGTATTTGTGTATACGAGTCAATTTTGGGTTTAATGAGGGGATAACCCTTATTCTCTCATTATAAGGCCACGAGAGAGAAAAAGAGGAAAGAAAGAAAAAAGAAGGAAGAAAAAGGGGAGCTCGAGCCAAACTCCGGCACGAGGTCATCGGATTTATCCAAACAGGCAAGTGTTTAACTTGCTTTAATGATTTAAGTGTGTTTATTTTTCATATTGTAGTTGGTGTGAAAACTATATGATTTTTGGGTTGGGATTCTTGAATTAAAATGGGTTTTTGGAAGAAGAATTCATAAGAAATTGATGTGATGATAATGCTAGATGAAATCTAAGCTTGAATCCATGTAAATGGCGAAAATTTTGGTGAGGAATTTAAAGAATTGAATAATTAAGAATTAGGGTTTAACTATTAAGAAATTGATGAATCCCATGAATAAAAAGGGTGTGTTTGGGTGTATCTAAGAGTGTAGACGAGTGTATTGATAGTTGGTGATGTTAGCAACCATAGATTTTGGGTTGGAATAGACATGAAATCGATTTTTGGAGTTGAAGCAGATGAACTCCTGAACTGAGGTCGTCGGACCGATTCGTTTTTGGAGATTGTCGGATCGGTTCGTTTATTATTGGTCATCGGATCGGTTTGTTTTTAAGAACTGGATCGATTCGTTTATGGAATCTCCGGTTCGGTCCAGTTATAACAGTTCAAATTTGAAAGAAAAGTTTTCTTAGACAAGAAGGATTGGAGAAGAATTACTTTTGGGGCATAAACATTAGGGGATCCTAGTTAAAGCGCGAGGACCTCTATAAGATCATGTGAGTGATGTATGAGTCTCGGGTTAATGGGAATAAGATCCGGGTTATGGAATTTAGAAGTGTTTGGGATAAGCGACACTCGGGAAAGTATTTCGGCGGGTATATATAGATATTATTGGTGTAGAATATATATATCGATAGCATATGAGTAAATCCAAATGTGTCAGTAGCTAGGAAGCACGGACACTTCTCAGAAGGCAACGTGTCGTGTCGGACACTATGAAACACGGACACTCTCCCGGAAGCCACGAGTCGACTTTGACTCAAATCGGACACACGACACGCTTCGATATGTGATGGTGATTCTGCTTTATTTATGATTCTTAATGTCAAAGTGTGTTTAAACTTTGTTTTGTATGGTCCATTTTCTTAATTTCATGTTAAGAATGCTCTAATAATGTATTTTATGGAAAAAATATGTTTTATTTCATTAATATATATATTTAAATATATATTATATATTACGTATCATAGCGTGTCGTATTCTAGTTTTTGAACCAATCACGTGTCACGTATTGCGTGTCGAAACACGTATTACGTGTTCGTGCTTCATAGGCGAGTATGATGAAATTAGAATATTAGTGAGTGGTCATAAGTTAATATTCGGGAATTTTACCATGAAACAATTATATCATAGGGAGTGTATACTTATGGGATTAAAATAAGTTGTGTGAATACTTATAAATTAATATGAGTTGATATATTTGGATTTTAGGCTAATGTCATGAGAGATAGGCATGAATAGCCGAATTCGCTGATATATATATATATATATATATATATATATATATATATATATACGGGTATAGAGACAGTATATATATGAAGTAATTTTAAATACATTTGTGTGTGATTGATATATTTATGTTAAGCATACCCCTCTAGTGCTATCATGGGAAGTTGCGCGATGTGGGTGAGGCCCCTGGCTTGAGGAGCAGGGAGCGTATAGTCCCAGGTCATAGTCGTCCATTATTTATATTGTGTGATTTTATTCTGGGTGAGATGTCTCCAGTATGATTCGATCTCACTTTCAGGTGAGGAGCTATGACCGCTTCCCGTACGTTGTGATTTGGTTTTTACCAAGTCGGTGTGAGAGTCCGACCGCTGGTACCCAGAATGATATGTGAGAAATTCTCTGAAAGATGATAGCATTGTAGAGACTGCATCCATTGAGTTATAGCTCTGAGGGATGGTTGTTATACTTAGTGTGTAATATATGAGTATAGATATACGTATAGTATATTATATACATATGAGATGTGAAAACATATATATATACACACGGATCAAGGTAAAGAATGAAATGGGAGCAAATTTCTGGATCATCCGGGAGTATAAAATCTGGAATAAAATATGTAATATACGTATATATGATGAGATTACTACTTACGGGATATATAACACTAAGATGTGAATATTGTTATAACTGGTGAAAGTTATTAATAATGAACGGTTAAATATTAATAGACTTGGACCCTGGACCTACAGATATCTCAATAACCAACAAAGCTACATAGTAGTGTATCGGGAGGGTTTCTTGTTTGGATTTCGCTTTGCGAGACGTCCCACGCATGAAAGTAGCAAATGTCGGGAGCTGAGAGATGTTAGACCCTAGGACATTTTAGATTATTATTCTTAGTATAATTAAATGGATAATTGGGTTGGGTACCTTGGTTGTTGTTCAGATACGTAGTTATAACCGACAGAGCTACGTAGTAGTGTATCGGCAGGGTTCCTTGTTTGGATTTCGCTTTGCGAGACGTTCCACGCATGAAAGTAGCAAATGTCGGACGTAGTGAGCGTTAATTATGGACGGTTAAATTATCAGTGAGAAATATAACGTATAAACGGGCAAAAGCTTAGGATAGTACATACGCGAGTTGTTATGATAGCATATGGTGACTCGGAAGTTTGGTGAGGTATTAGTTAGGCAGGGTGGCTTAACTAGGGTGTTTTAAAATACATGCGATAGGTGCGCACTGTAAGATGAGAGGTGAGGTGTATCTCATGTGAGTGCGACAACAGTTTCAATATGGAGAATAACATATTTAAGTATTAAAGTATGTTAAGCACTTGCTAAAATATTTTCAAAAACCCAAGATCTGACCCATATCTAGTTTTCTTTTTCTTCCCTTTTGTATACTTTTTAGGTGTCTAGACACAGGGACACCTGGATGATTATCCTTTCAAGTCAGACGTGCTGCCGCAGTTGTGGATGTTGGCAGGAAATTGTTTTAGACGCTTCTATCCTTGTGATCTAGATATGAGGTACTGTTGTAATATTCGGTCATGTTGCCCAATTGATGTCATTTATTTTATTTCCAGCGGTTTTAATTTACGCGCATTCGATTTGGTTGTATTAAATGTTTACAGAAAGTTATCGGTTATTTATTTGTTTACTCCATTTGTTGATTATATTCCTGCGTGTGTGGTTTTAATTTTGCATTAAGTTTAATAAGATTAGAAAGTTTAAAATTTGAAGCCAGGCCTAATAGATTATTAGTAATTAATTGGTTTTTCGACACTGATGCTGAGAATGAAACCATTTGAGATTCCTGTTTGATTTGATATAGGACTGATCACCCGGTATTTTATTAGGCGGGGTGTCACAATGCCCTAAAATTATTTTTGAAAATACTTCTTCCCTTCCAAATGAAGGGTTCCTTTCTTAGGATTACGTCTAAAACTAGAAAGTGGCCATTAATTTGGGTGAACCCAAAAAGGAATAATGCACTCTTAATTTGGGGAGCATGGCAGACTAAACATTAGGAAATCCCATTTTTTGGGAGAGTAAACATTAATTATCACATGAAAACTAATTTATTGCAGTTGCGTGGTATTAATAATATACCTGGCGCCAGAAAGCGAGAACATTAGACTTAACAACACAGTCAGGGGGTACATGATCATACAACCCAGCCACGCCTTTATAAATCTTTAAAAACTGATTATAAAAAATTCTTCTTTCCAAGGTATTAATAACGGATTACCTAAAAGCATCTCTGTTATTAGAAGTGGAACCACCGCCTATTGGAGTTGAGTTTCGATTGATGACTTGTTAAGTTTGAGAGCGTTAAGGGCTTCAACAGCGGCGGAGATTTGGGGTTTTGTGGTGCCAGAGGATTTTAATTGACAGACGTTGTTGGCTTAACCCCAAAAATTTTGTGAATTACATTTTGAGCCCAAAAATTTTTTAAATTACATTTTCACCAAAATTCTAAGAAGAGAAAGATGATATGTCAATCACTTTCTGTAAATTGTATGTTCCCCTCTGTAAAATACATTCTAGCACCTAAAGTTTCTATAAATTATATTCTGGCCTCTGAACTTTCTAGAAATTACATTCTGACCCCTGAACTTTCTGTAAATTATAATTCAATGAAATGAAACCATAACATTGTAAAGTGGTGGAAGATATAGAAAATTGATAATGACATTGTGTAATTAAGAATGACTTCTAAGTTCTAACACTAGGGTTGAAAAGGAAAAAACGAAGGCTCACTTAATGTTTAGTTCCTAAAAATTTGATTTCTTTTTTGTTCAGGCCAACATATGTTCAAAAATAACTTTTAGTCCACAAATAGTCACGTTAAACGAACACATAATTAATGCCATTATTCGTGTACTAATGTCACTACTCGAAACTAGACATTATATTTGAAAATATGTTGGACTACAAATTAAATAAATATATAAATATACCAAAGTCTTTTTTGTTAAATGCCCCAACAAAAAGCCCATAATATATTCTTTTCGTTTAATTTTCCATCCAATACGAATAGTGGCATTAACTATGGCCCTGTTTAATAGTCCCAAAATTGTAAATTGGCTCATTAATAAATTGGTCCATTTACAAATTAACCATTAATTGTGTTTGATTTCATTAAGGAAATAATTGATTAATTGTCCTATTTTAGCTCATGTGTAAAATCTGATTTCACAAAAAACGTGAAATGCATCGATTTGAAATAGGAGTCGCATAAAGTGCATGTACAATGAACCAAGCTACTCGAGTTCAACTTATGTTCGTTCGAAAAAAAACTCGTTCGAGACAGGCTCATAAAATACACGAGCCAAGCTTGAACAAAATTTTAAGCTTGTTATATCATTGAGCCCGGCTCGGATTCGGCTCGATCACCAATATCCATTCTAAACTAGTGTAAAATAACCAAGCTACTCAAGCTCGGCTCGTATTCATTTGCTTGGAAAGTCGTTCGAGCTCAAATCGTAAAATAAATGAACCAAGCTTGAACATACATTTACGTTCGTTTATATTTACAAATCAAGCTTAAGTAACCTTAAGCTTGGCTCGGCTCGGCTCGGCTCGGCTCGCCTCATTTTCACCCCTACATGCCCCCCCCCCCCTTCTTAATTTGTTTTTATCTTTTTTTCTTATAGAACCTTAACATCAATTTCAAATCAACAAACATTGCGCAAAATTAGATTTCACTCATTTCACATCCACTCATTTACAATTCACTATTCACAATGAACAAATTTATATAATCAATGTGTTCGTTTATTGTGACCATAGGGACCTAAAGTTATTTTTGAAAATATGTTGACTAAACATGAAAGGAATCATTTTTAGAGAGTAAACTTTTGCTAACTAGTAACAACTAAACATTAGCTAATGCATAATGTAAAGTTTACCTGGTGCCAAAAAGAGAGGATATTGGGCTTCACAGCACATAATCATACAACCCAGTGACGCCTCTATAAATCTTGAAGGAGGGGATATAAAAAAGGTATTATAAAATAGAGGGAACACACAGAGATAATTTAGAGGGAGTGAGTCTTTCATTTCATTGATAATATTGGGTGTAGTTTTTGTTGTACAAAACCATACGAGGATCCACCTATTTATAGTATATAGTGAGGCATCCCAAAAGACGAGAATGTGAGTGGACATCCACCCAAAAGCCAAAAGCTACATTATTTAACACTCCCCCTTGGATGTACACCATATTCACCATTCAATGATTGTTGCCTCATTAAAACCTTACTAAGGAAAAACCCAGTGGGAAAAAACCAAAGTGAAGAAAAAAGAGTACAACTTCTTGTGAGCATTGAATTGGTGTTGGACGTGCTTAATGTTGCCTCCTTAAAACCTTTAACAGGAAAACCGAATGGAAAAAAAAACTAGTTAAAGGAAAAAGAGTACAACGTGCACATGTCCAAAAAATCATGTTCTTAGATTCTCAATCAAATGCTCCCCTGATTGGGTACTCCCCCTGATTGAGTCAATGCATATCCGTCTCATATACAACCTTCTGAAATGTTGCTTTAACATGGTGACTAGATTTGATCGGTTGTGACTGCAATTTCATTTTTCTACACAAGATCGACTTCCATAAGACTCGGGTTAAGAGGAATGAACATGTCACTTTATCAGATTTATTCGACTTCTTATTCGACTTCAGTAACATAACTGTTCTGGAGTTTATATATGTAGAAGAACTGAAATGTGTTAGTCATTTCTCCCCCGATTTAGTCTCTTTGAGTTTGAGTTGTACAATCATTATTGCCTTCATATAAGTAGTAGCAGGGCCATATGTTGTTTGAGGCAAGTCATAAGTGCTTTGATTATTCTTTGAGAGGATCCCAGAGATAACCTGCATCTATATAACTAACTGGACATAGATGGTTAGATATAAAAATATCATATGATCAGATTGATATTAGTCCCATGCTATGCATGTTAATGGTAATGTATTTCTTGCCAAGATATTGACTGCAATTATAATATCCAGTATCATGCATTGTGTCATGTATAACAATATACTAATAACGTACATGTATGGCACTTCTAGATCAAATACTATAATAACATGCACATATGGTACTTCTGAACCAATGTTGTAATTGTCATCCTCTTTCGGATGATATGGATAATTTAATATCCAAATACCGAAGACCATGGGTATACTAAAATTGTATGTTTAATATACGTTAAAGCATTGCAGGACTTTTCAAACTATTTGACTAATGGATATGAGTTTAACATAAACTATGCTCGATCTGTATATGGTCATTCATTTTTGAATTTCTTAAGGTCATTCATATAGTTACGTCAAGATCATTCATTTTTGAATTTCTTATTTGGATATTTTGCATTTCAACATATGGTCCTCTCAAAAATGAATGACCTTGAGATAACTAATTATTGTCTCGGCCTGCAGATCGAGCATAGTTTATGTTAAACTCATATCCATTAGTAAAATGGATTGAAAAAACCTGTAATGCTTTAACATATATTAAGCATACAATTTTAGTATATACCCATGGTCTCCAGTATTTGGATATTAAATTATCCATATCATCCGAAAGAGGATGACAATTACAAAATTGGTTCAGAAGTACCATATGTGCATGATATTATAGTATTTGATCTAGAAGTGTCATACATGTACGTTATTAGTATATTGATATACATGACACAATGCATGATACTGGATATTATAATTGCAGTCAATATCTTGGCAAGAAATACATTACCATTAACATGCATAGCATGGGACTAATATCAATCAAATCATATGATATTTTTATATCTAACCATCTATGTCCACTTAGTTATATAGATGCAGGTTATCTCTGGGATCCTCTCAAAGAATAATCAAAGCACTTATGACTTGCCTTAAACAACATATGGTCCTGCTACTACTTATGAAGGCAATAATGCTTGTACAACTCAAACTCAAAGAGACTACATCGGGAGAGAAATGACTAACACATTTCAGTTCTTCTACATATATGAACTCCAGACAGTTATGCTACTGAAGTCGAATAAATTCGATAAAGTGGCATGCTCATCCCTCTTCACCTGAGTCCTATGGAAGTCAAATCTTGTGAAGAAAAATGAAATTGCAATCACAGCCAATCAAATCTATTCACCATGTTAAAGCAACATTTCGAAAGGTTTTATATGAGACGGATATGCATCGACTCAATCAGGGGGAGTATCCAATAAGGGGGAAGGGGAGCATTTGATGGAGAATCTAAGAACATGATTTTTTGGGCATATGCACGTTGTACTCTTTTTCCTTTAACTAGTTTTTTTCCCATTGGGTTTTCCGGTTAAAGGTTTTAACGAGGTAACACTAAGCGCGTCCAACACCGATTCAATGTTCACAAAAGTTGTACTCTTTTTCCTTCACTTTGGTTTTTCCCACTGGGTTTTTTCTTAGTAAGGTTTTAATGAGGCAACAATCATTGAATGGTGGATATGGTGTACATCCAAGGGGGAGTGTTAAATAATGTGGCTTTTGGCTTTTGGGTGGATGTCCACTCACATTCTTGTCTTTTGGGATGCCTCACTATATCCTATGAATAGGAAGATCCTCATATGGTTTTGTACAACAAAACTACATCAATATTATCAATGAAATGAAAGACTCACTCCCTCTAAATTATCTCGGTGTGTTCCCTCTATTTTATAACACGTCTTTCGAGAGTATTAATAACGGATTGTCTAAAATCATCTCTGTTGTTAGAACTTATACCGCCGCCAATGGTTGATTGGAGTTGGGTTTCGATTGAGGCCCTGTCGAGTTTGAGGGCGTTGAGGGCCTCAACTACGGCGGAGATTCGGGGTTTTGAGGCGCCGGAGGATTTTAAGTGACAAATGTTGCTGGCTTAAACCCCTAAGTTTTGTAAATTATATTTTTATCCCAAAAAACCTTAGATAATTAAATTTTCACCTAAAATTGAAGAAAAATATGATATGTCGAGCACTTTATGTAAATTATAATTGTTTCCTAAAACTTCCGTAAAATACGCTCTACCCCTAAAGTTTCTATATATTATATTCTGACCCCTGAACTTTCTACAAGGTGCATTCTAGCCCCAGAAGTTTTCATAAATTATATTCTGGCCGCAGAACTTTGTATAAAGTGCATCTGGCCCCTTAAGTTTCTATAAATTATATTTTGGCCCATGAACTTTCTATAAAGTACATTCTAGCCCATGAAGTTTCTATAAATTAAATTCTGGCCTCTGAACTTTCTATAAATTAGTTTCTAGCCCCTGAACTTTCTATAAATTAAATTTTCAAGGATTCCCGTTCCCTTCCCAAACCTCAAACCAAACCAACCCAAAAGGAATCGTTCTTTAGAGAGTAAACTTTAGCTAACAACTAAACATTAGCCAATATATACGGGATTACAGGTATTTAGTCGCACTTTTAAAGATTTATTTGTATCATTCCTATGCTTTTACTTTTTTAGTCGTTGGTCCTATTATAACAACTATATGACACATGTCATGGTTACAAGACGGTTAAGGGAAGTTTTGAGTAGTTATGGAATTAAATACAATTTAAAAAATACATGGGAGGGGGGCTTAAAAAAACTTAACGCATGGAACTAAACACAAAAAAACTAAATACATAATGTGAATTTTACCTGGCGCCAGAAAGAGAGGATATTGGACTTAACAGCACAGCTAGGGGGTCCATAATCATATAACCCAGCGACGCCTCTATAAATCTTGAAAGATGGGATATAAAAAAAAACGTCTTTCGAGAGTATTAACAACGGATTGTCTAAAAGCGTCTCTGATGTGAGAATTTGAGCCGCCGCCAATGGCTGATTGGAGTTGGGTTTCGATAGAGGCCTTGTCGAGTTTGAGGGCGTTGAGGGCCTCAACGGCGGCCTATGAAGCACCGACACTCCCGGAAGCCACGAGTCAGCTTTGACACGAGTCCGACACGCGACACGCTGGGTCACGTTGCCGACATGTTTGGACACGCTGGGACATGTTTGGACGCGTTGCTGACACGCAGGGACACGTTGGCCGACGCGCTGGGACATGTTGCCGACACACTGGGACACGTAAAAGGACACTTTTTTTCTAAATTTTTTTCGTATGTGATGGTGATTATGCCTTATTTATGATTTTTAATGTTAAAGTGTGTTTGGATTTTGTTTTGTATGGTCCATTTTCATAATTTCATGTTAAGAATGCTCTAATAATGTATTTTATGGAAAAAAATCTTTTTTATTTCATTAATATATATATTTAAATATATATTATATATTTTAACATATAATAATGCTCCTGTGCGGACTAGTCCGCATTTTAAGAATGCGGACCGGACATGTGTCACCTAACGGTGCACTTAGAAATTATCGCCTAAATTATAGGCACACTCTCTCTCTTTTCAGGGCTCACCGCCAGGTGACACATGTCCGGTCCGCATTCTTAAAATGCGGACTAGTCCGCACAAGAGCAGCACTGTTTTAACATATATTATATATTGTATGTATCCTAGCGTGTCTTATCCTAGTTTTTAGAAAAATTACTTGTCGCGTGGCCCGTGGCGTGTCGAAACACGTATTACATGTCGAGTCCGTGCTTCATAGACGGCGGCAGAGATTTGGGGATTAGCAGCGGCAGAAGATTTTAAGTGGCGAACACTGTTAAATTAAACCCCTAAGTTTTGTAAATTACCTTTTAACCCTCAAAATTTTAGAAAATTACATTTTTAACTAAATTTAAGAAAAAATGATATGCTGAGCACTTTTTGTAAATTATATGTTGTCCCCTTTAACTTTGGTAAAATACATTCTGACCCCTAAAGTTTCTATAAATTATATTATGGCCGCTTAACTTTCTATAAATTATATTCTGGCCGTTGGCCGTTGAACTTTCTATAAAGTACATTCTGGCTACATTCTGTTCTGGCCTCTGAATTTTCTATAAATTACATTATGACCCTGAACTTTCTATAAATTATAATTCAAACAAATGACAACATAACATTGTAAAGTTCTAAAATAAAATCTAAAACAAAAGAAATTAAAAATTAATTAATTTATAGTCCCAAAAACATGAATCCTTTCATGTCTAGTCCAACATATTTTCAAAAAAAAAAATCAGTCCCTATAGTCGTGCACTAACGTCACTACTGGAAACTACATTATATTTGAAAATATGTTGGATTACAAATTAAATAAAAAAAATCTACCGTAGTCTTTTTTTAAATGCCCGGCATTTAACCAAAAAGCCCATAATATTTTTTTTTCATTTAACTTTCCGTCTAACATATTTTCAAAAATAATGTTTAGTTTCAGTAATGACGATAGTACACGAATAGTAGCATTAACTATGAGTTCATTTAATGTGACTATAAGGACTAAAAGTTATTATTAAAAATATGTACGAAACGATATATTTTTTTCGTTTAATTACCGTCCAACATATTTTCAAAAATAATGTTTATTTTCCAGTAGTGACGTATGTGTTTGTTTAACGTGACTATTTATTGACTAAAAGTTCTTTTTCAACATATGTTAACTAAACATGAAAGGAATCATTTTTTAGAGACTAAACATTAGCTAATACATAATGTAAATTTTACTTGGCGCGAAAAAGAGGATATTGGACTAAACAACACAGCCAGGTGGTCCATAATCATACAACCCAGCCACGCCTCTATAAATCTTGAAATAGGGGATATAAAACAGGCGTCTTTCGAGAGTATGAACAACGGATTGCCTAAAAGCATCTCTGTTGTTAGAACTTGAACCCTCGTCGATGGCTGATTGGAGTTGGGTTTCAATAGAGGTCTCGTCGAGTTTAAGGGCATTGAGGGCTTCAACAGCAGCGGAGATTCGGGGTTTTGTGGGGTCGGGGGAGTTTAAGTGACAGATGGCTTAAACCCCTAAGTTTTGTAAATTATATTTTTACCCCAAAAAATTAGAAAATTAAGTTTTCACCTAAAATTTAAGAAAAAAGTGATATGTCGAGCACTTTATGTAAATTATAATTTGTTCCCTAAAACTTCCGTAAAATACACTCGACGCCCAAAAGTTTCTATATATTATATTCTGGCCCCTGAACTTTCTATAATGTTCATTCTAGCCCTTGGAGTTTCCATAAATTATATTCTGGTAGCAAAACTCTCTATAAAGTGCATTTTGGCCCCTTTAGTTTCTATAAATTATATTCTGACCCGTGAACTTTCTATAAAGTATATTCTAGCCCATGAAGTTTCTATAAATTAAATTCTAGCCTCTAAACTTTCTATGAATTAGTTTCTAGCCCCTGAACTTTCTGTAAATTAAATATTCAAGGATTCCCAATCCTTTTCAAACCTTGAACCAAACCCGCCCGAAAGGAATCATTCTTTAGGGTCCGTTTGGTTCGGGGTAAAATATGTTTCAACGCGGTGAAAACGTAGTGGTGAAAAGTAAGAAGGTGAAATACGTTTTAACCTATAGAGTTAAATTTTCTTCTCTATTCTTATTTAAAGTTTCATAATTTTAGGTTGTGCACTTATTCACAATGTCAACCCAACCAAAAATTTAATTTTAAATATGTGGAAAAATATTTTACCATCTTACTTTTCACCGGTTAAAAGTATTTCACCTCAAACCAAACGGACCCTTAGAGAGTAAACTTAGCTAACAACTAAACATTAGCTAATACATAATGTGAATTAAAAGTATTTTACCTCGAACCAAATGGACCCTTATAGAGTAAACTTTAGCTAACAACTAAACATTAGCTAATACATAATGTAAATTAAAGAGAGGATATTGGACTTAACAGCACAGCTGGGGGGTCCATAATCATGCAACCCAGCACGCCTCTATAAATCTTGATAGAGGGGATATAAAAAGGGCGTCTTTCCAGAGTATTAACAACGGATTGTTAGAAGTTCAACCGCCGCCGATGGCTGATTTGTCGAGTTTGAGGGCGTTGAAGGCCCCAACTGCGACAGAGATTTGGGGGTTGGTGGCGCCGGACGATTTTAATGGCCGACGTTGCTGGCTTAAACCCCTAAGTTTTGTATTTTTACCCAAAAAAAAACTTAAAAAATTAAGTTTTCACCTAAAATTTAAGAAAAAAATGATATGTCGAGCACTTTATGTAAATTATATAATTTGTTTCCTAAAACTTCCGTAAAATACACTCGACCCCCAAAAGTTTCTAAATATTATATTTTGGCCCCTGAAATTTCTATAAGGTGTTGAAGTTTCCATAAATTATATTCTGGCCGCAAAACTTTCTATAAAGTGCATTCTGGCCACTTAAGTTTCTATAAATTATATTATGGCCCACGAACTTTCTATAAAGTACATTCTAGCCCATGAAATTTTTATAAATTAAATTCTAGCCTCTAAACTTTCTATAAATTAGTTTCTAGACCCTGATCTTTCTGTAAATTAAATTTTCAAGAATTCTCGTTCCCTTTCCGAACTTCAAACCAAACCCGGTCGAAAGGAATAGTAACTTTTGCTAACATCTAAACATTAGATAACACATAATGTGAATTTTACCTGGCGCCAGAAAGAGAGGATATTGGACTTAACAGCACAGCCAGGCGGCCCATAATCATACAACCCAGCCACGCCTCTATAAATCTTGAAAGAGGGGATATAAAAAAGGCGCCTTTCGAGAGTATTAACAACGGATTGTCTAAAAGCGTCCCTGTTGTTAGAAGTTGAACCGCCGCCGATGGCTGATTGGAGTTGGGTTTCGATAGAGGCCTTTTCGAGTTTGAGGGCGTTGAGGGCCTCCACTGCGTCGGAGATTTGGGGGGTGGTGGCGCCGGTGGATTTTAAGTGGCGGACGTTGTTGGCTTGGGTTTGGAGGAGGGATTGAGTATGGGAGAGGGCTTGGCGGAGAGATTCTTCCATTTTGGAGAGTGAAGTCAGAAAAGAAAATGAACGCATGCAAGTTTGGCTAATGCACACTTGTGTTGTGTCGAGTGCGGCACTAGGGTTTTTGGTTTTATCTTATGTGTGGTCGTAGTGAGTTGGGACCACCACAAATCTTAAATTCTTTTAGATGACAGCCACGAATCGTGAATAAAAATTAATCGGGGTGTGCGTAAATTGATTCTGAACATTTCATGGTATATTATAAAAAAAAGACTATAGAAGTGCCAATTATTTTCAACTTTCGAAACTTTCTATCCGAATTTTTTCAACTTTAGCAACATTTTAATTTTTTCGACCTAAATTTTTTTAATGGGCGGTGATATTCCCATTCCACAAAAAGAAAAACTGTTTTTACAACCATCAAACGCTACAAATTTAACACTTTTAATCTTATAACGAAAATTTTAACCTCTAACTATTCAATATCCAAAAAAATTCAAACCCCAAACGTGAAACTCATTTTCAAAACTCAAACCCTCGAAATTCAACCTTGTTGTTCTCAATCCAATCTTGTTTCTATCATCTGCATTGTGTTTGGAAAAGATTGTGCGGTTGTTTTTTCTGAATGTTTTACAGCTTAACAACAACAAGAATGACCATGGATGATCAAAAAACCAAAGATACAAAGGATGCTCAAAGTTTAGGTTGCACTCGCGTATTTAATTCATTTGAGGTAGGGGTGGCCATAGGCCCGAGGCCCGCCAAGCCCGCCCAATAAAAAAATAGGGCTTGGGTAAGGTGAATAGGCCCGCAAAGCGGGCTTGGCAAAATTTTATAGGCCCGATTTTTTTTCGGGCGGGCTTGGGCATGAGTTCTTAAGCCCGATGAGGCCCGACCCGGCCCGAGGCCCGAAAAATATATATATAATATTAATATATATATATATATTTATATATATGTGGGGTGGGGGGAACTTTTATAAATATAAAAACGTATACTAAGTCTTTTCATGTAGAGTGGGAAACTTTATATATGTACTTTGTAATATATGGAGTTTAAAACAGATTTTAAATTAAAAAATTGGTCTTTAAATAAAAAAATAGGTATTTTAATTTTTTAAAAAATCTTTTAATTAATATAATATGGCCCGATCGGGCGGGCCTGGGTAAAGAGCTTTCAAATCTGGGCGGGCTTGGGATTACGTAATAAGGCCCGATCTGGGCCCGAGCGGGCTTGGGATAGCCGTTAATTTTTTAAGCCCGGCCCGAGCCGACCGGGCCTGCCCAGGCCCGGCCCACGGCCACCCCTAATTTGAGGTACTAAACGTCTACTCACATTGTATTTAGTCGTTACACCCCAAGAAATGCAAGAAAGAAGTACTAAAAAAGTTAAGAAAAAATCTGATATGGCGTCCCACGATCTTCCGTAATCGAAGAAGATGGCAAATCACGACTATTCATGGCTGTGGTGTCCCATTTTACAGTTTACGTTGGTCGTGGAAGGATTTCACGGTTAACCATAGTCGTGGTACCTTATTCTCGAATTGCCTTGGTCGTTATTACATGCATGTAACGACTTATCGTTATTGGGATAACCTCATTCACGGTTTACCTTTGGGTTCACTAAATATTAAACTCAATTTATTATTATCTAAAATTGCAGCTAAATGACTCAATATTAAACTCAATTAATTGGGGGGAGATCAATAAACTTATCATACCAAGTGCTAGTGCGACTTGGATTGACAAATTATTATTGGGTCCACACCACTTGATGGGTTTACGAGTGCGGAACCCACGCGTGAGCAATCTATTGTAGAAGGACATAACACAATCGGTCCTTGATTGCGGGATGAATTTCTAGACTTGACTATATCTATAATAATCTTTCCCGAAAGCTCTAAGATATCGAGTAAATATTGCATAATGTGTTATTAATATTAAATATTTTCTTCAATTTATGATGTATGTATGGATACAGGAACTTCTTATAGTGCCATTTGTCAACATCATACCTCCGAATTTTCTACCGAAGATGATGGTTTTTTTCTTAGTCATTTTTAAGTTTCAGAGTTTAGTCATATACACATAATGGCTAATTATTTATTTTCAATCTTCACAGGTATTCGTGAGTAGAAGTAAAATGGTATAATGGTGCCAGATGATTGGTTTAAAAATGAAAGCCACCGTGATCATACTCAAATTCGAGAAGGGGAAACTCGAAAGAAAGCCACGTACAATTCTTGGATGTAAAAGAAGCTCATTGCACATATGGGATAAGGATGAGGAAACAGAAAAGAAGAGAAAACGTAATATTGGCACCCGCAAGTGTGATTGTCCATTTAAACTTAAGGGTGTCCCGGTGGAAGATGGTAAGTGGGGTGTAAAAATTTTGTGCGGTCTACATAATCACAAGGTCTCTAATTCGTTAGTTGGCCACCCATATGTCGAACGGTTAAACGAGGAGGAATGGAATGTGACAAAGGAGTTAGTTTCCAATAATATTCGTCCGAATGCGGAGTTGCACACATTGAAGCAAATACATCCTTACAATTGCTCCTCGGGTAAGAACCGTGTATAACGCGAAACACAAGATTTCGGATCCAATTTTTTCCAAAAAAAAAAAAAAAAATCGAAATCGTAAAAATCGCAAATTCACAAAATATATTAAAAATCTAAAAAAATTCAAAATTTTGAATAAAATAAATTTAGGATGTTGTATTAATCGAAATTCTCATTTTAAAAAAACAATGAAAAGGAATTAACCCAGCATGTAAATACATGAGAATTTGACCCATTTTTTCATTTGTCTAGAAGTTTATGAGGATAATCTCATTTTATAGAGCACTACTTTGGAAAAAATGGATTGAAAATCGAAACTCGACAAACCGAAATTTCACTTCAAATTCATAAAAAAAATGGATCAAAAATCGAAAAAATCAGAAGTTCAGGAAAAAAAAAACTAGTTTTTAGGGTTCAAGCCAGTGGGACCTAAAAATCAACCAACAAAAAAAGGCGGCATCAGTTTGTCGATAAAATTTTAACCAAAAATCCGATCACAATAGAAAAGTTCGGTCGTGATGAGGGGGGACTAAGATAAATGCTCTTAAATCATCTTTGGTATGGTGTGACACGTGACATGTTTATATCTAGGAACACATAATTCGTACATATTTTGGTGAGTTTAAATTGAAAATCGACTTTCAAAGTGAATCATGCTAACTCTCTCATCTGATTGGATTGAAACTGACTTTTATCAAATTACTATTTTTGGTAAAAAAAAAATATTGGATGAATGGTAACTTCAGCGAATAGTAACTTTGAAAATGATTTAAATAGTACTTTGATTCGACCACATTGGTTAAGTTAGAGATTATCATGATACAAAAATTGTAAGAGATTCTAAAATTGTGTCATTTTGTCAAAAAATAAAAATGTTCAAAAAATTCTGAAAATCTCTAGAAATATAAAATTTTATTCTGAACAATTTTCGTGTTTTATATTTTCTCAAAAAAAGTCATCTAGATATTTTTTTTACGCTTTTAGTTTCAAACCTCACAAATTAAGTTAAGGGTGGAATAGTGATATTTGTAAATTAATTGAGTATGTATATATATATATATATATATATATATATAAAGGAAAGGTGTGAATATCATTTAACCATTCAGTTATATAGATTGTATGAATGGGTTGGAAGGTTACTTGATGTTAGTTTTGTTATATGGGTAATAATTGAATTTATATACCCGTAAATAACCGTGGTGAACCATTGAATGGGTGAGGAATGTGGCATGGGGTCCCATGCTTGATGATTAAATAAAAGAAAAGGTAAGGCATTAGATGTGGTAGGATGATAGCGTAGGAGGGAATCATGTAAAGCAAGTGGTACCATATGGGGGCCAATGAATAAAGAATGAGAAAAGGATTTAAGTAAAGAGGGATTTGGCATGATGCTTCAAAATTAAACAAGGAGAGAACCACATATCAAGTTAGCAATTGTCCATATGTGGAATAATTATTATTGTAGGAAAGTTTAGCTTGTATATGTTAAATGAAATGAGGCGAATACACATGTATTCTTAGCTAACCAAAGTGGGAGGAAGGACATTTTTTGCCTTCATTTTATATATCAATCCATGAGATTACTTGGGACGATATATCTTCCTCTTAACTTGCCCAAAAATGTCCACACCATTTCGTAAATTAAAAACCCAAACCCACATATTTTACTTTGAGTAAATACTAAGATAAAAATTGCATTATATTGGGAGTTTGTTGTTATGTGTGGGAATTGTCATGAAGTTGGGTTTTTATAACATATTTCATAGAGTTTTGGAGTTTTCTTTCTTATAGTTTGAAAGTTTAGAAGAAGACCAACACTTTGAACAAAAAGGAAGACAAGCTTGAGGAAGCTTAGTAAGCCCATTTGAGGCCACCTTAGGAGGTGGAAGTTTATCCTTTTACAAAAAAATTATTTTCAACATACTTATGGAGCTCTTATGAGGCAGAAAATTTTCATTCTATACTGCACTGAAAGAAGTATCCGTGAGATTTTAATGATCTAATATTAACAATTACCAATTTCAAATAAAATTTAAAATACTAGTGTTCAAATAGAAGGCTCACTAAACCAACTGATAGAAATCAACAATGTTAAAAAATTATCATAACATAAACCACATCCAAAACTACAAACAAGAGTGTGAGAAAAATAGTTGCATAGGTATTTTACCAAATATGTATTCTATAAACTTTTAACGCCGAATCCAATTGATCCATTGTTCTGTTAGCCAGTTGCCACACGATGACGGTGGTCTGCATCATACTATAAAGTTTTTTAACAATTAATTCATATAATAACAAAGATTCGAGAGAAGAATACAGGTTGAACCATGAATCAAGAATAAAGAAAAATGAATCCAAAAAAAAACTATATAACATGCACAGATGGGCAAGACAGAAAAAAACAAATGTGTAACAAAAATGTAGAAGACAACATACTGTTTACTTTGTTTGAGAAAAAATAATATACCATAATTTTCTTGGGTTTAGAGATATAAGAGTGGCAGAGAGCGGATGAGAAAGAGATGATTTTAATATTTTTTTTAATTACTAGTAAAATCGCATTGACCCTGTCAGCAATAATATATTGTCTATGACAGTGCAAATTAAATAATAATGGTAAAACTCATCAAAATCTCTGTTAAATAACACATTCAAAGTTCACTATTTCTTTAGTGGAGATAACCTAATAAATCCCTAAATTTCATGTCTAAATTGGAGTATACAATAAAACAATCCACCTTAAAACCCGAGCTTAGTCCTGCGCTAATGCCTGTATTTTGCATTGTACCTGATAGTGTTGGCACTCCTCATGCGAATCCAGTGAGGGATAGGCATGTTTTGCCTTATCTTCTTCGCCAGTTTCTTCTTGGTCCTGAACATCTTGTGCGACAACATTTTGGGATATAGGTTGAGCTCGGACTGAAATATAGGGAAAAACCCTAGCTGATGAAACCCTCATATGATTTTAATCTTATATTTTATTGTGGACGGATGAATAGATGGATGATGTGTACGGAGGAAAAACGGAGAGGCATTTTTTAGAGGTGAACGAGAGAAAAATGAAGAGGCATTTTTAGAGAGAGAGAAAAAAATAATTGGATTGAGAGGGATACACGAGAGAGGTTTGAGGCTTTTAATGTTTGTTGAGTTTTAATATAAAGATTGCCACGTGGACATATTCTAAGAGAATAAGGATTTATTACCGTGTAGTGTGTTTTAGATTATTATATAGATAAGGAAGGTTTTTAAAGGTGTTTAATTTTCAGAATAATTGAGTAACATTTTTATGAAGTAAAAATGTTGAAAAGGGCATTTTAAAAGAATAAATGGTGATTTTCAAACATATAATGTAATGGACTTTGTTTGAGGATGTTTGAACATAAAATATATGCTTCATTCAAGTACAAGTAGATTTCAAGAAAGTTGAATAAAACTTTGGTCAAACTAGTGTGAATGGTTTCAAAAGTGCATTGAAATGGGTTTTTAACATGAAATCATAAGTTATAAATTTCAGAATTTATACCACGCAAAACAGTATGTGAAGAGTAATTAAGTAAACATGACAAAATAATCTAAAGTAATAGTTGGTACGAATGTGTAAAAGTAGACAAAACTAGTGCTGGTAATTTTGGAAACCAACTTTCAAAGTGTGTCATACTGATTATCTCATCTGATTGGATGGAAATCGACTTTGATTAACCTTGTTTTATCAAATTACTATTTTTGGTAAAAAAAATATTGGATGAATAGTAACTTTAGTGAATAGTAACTTTGAAAATTATTTAAATAGTACTTTGATTCAATCACATTGGTTAAGTTAAAGATTATAATGGTACAAAAATTATAAGAGATCCTATTTTGATACAAATGTGTAATTTTGTCAAAAATATAAAAATGTTAAAAAAATTCTAAAAATACGTAAATTTTATTCTGAGCAATTTTTGTGTTTTACATTTTCTCAAGAAAAAGTCATCTAGATATTTTTGGGCACTTTTAGTTTCAAAACTGACAAATTAAATTAAGGATGCAATAGTGGTATTGATAAATGAATTGAGTATATATAATTTTATACATATGTTATAACATTATATATATATATATATATATATATATATATATATATATATATATATAAGGGGTGTGAATATCATTTAACCATTCAATTATATAGATTTTATGAATGGTTTGTAAGGTTAATGGATGTTAGTTTTGCTATATAGATAAAAATTGAATGTATATACCCGTAAGTAACCATGGTGAACCGTTAAATTGATGAAGAATGTGGTATGGGGTCCCATGCTTAATGATTAAATAAAAAAAAAGTAATGCATTAAATGTGGGAGGATGATAGTATATGTGAGAATCATGTAAAGTGAGTGGTAGCATGTGGGAGGCTAATGAATAAAAAATGAGAAAAAGATTTAAGTAAAGAGAGATTCGGCATGATGCTTCAAAATTAAACAAATGAGAGGACCACATATCAAGTAGCAATTGTACAGATGTGGAATAATTATTATTACATGAAAGTTTGGCTTGCATATGTTAAATGAAATGAGGAGAATACACATGTATTCTTAGACGACCAAAGTGGGAGAAGGGGACATTCTTTTCCTTCATATTTTATATAAATCCATGAGATTACTTGGGATGATTTACCTTCCTCTTCACTCACCCAAAAATGTCCACGCCATTTCGTAAATTAAAAACTCAAAGCCACATCTTTTACTATGAGTAAACACTAAGAGAAATATTACATTATGTTGGGAGTTTATTGTTATAGATGGAAGTTGTCGTGAAGTCAGGGTTTTAGAACATATTTCATGGAGTTTGGGAGTATTATTTCTTGGAGTTTGAAAGTGTAGAAAAGGACCAACACTTGTAACAAAAAAGGTAAACCCCTTTGAGGCCACCTTAGGAGGTGGGAGTTTATCCTTCTATAAAAAAAACTATTTTCAACATATTTGTGGAGCTCTTATGAGGTGGGGGAAATTCATTCTATACTATTATCACATTCAAAGTTTTATAGCATGAATATTACACGTTTTAGTGCATTTAGGTGTAGGATTTAAGCATGCTCCCATGAGTAGTTGAATCTAATAAGTTTTATGTGTTAGGAAGAGTTAAAATGGCTTAAAGAAAGGTTATTGAAAAGAGTAAAATTCAGAATATATAAATAATATTATTAGGTTTAATAGGAAGTCATTTGAATGCAAAGTATGTATATTCATATGACATAAGGACGGTTTTTAAAGGTGTTTAATTTTCAGAATAATTAACATTTTTATGAAGTAAAAATATTGGAAATGGCATTTCAGAAGACTAAATGATGATTTTCAAACATATGTTGTAATGGACTTTGTTTAAAGATGTCTGAACATATATGTTTCATTCAAGTACAAATAGATTTCAAGAAAGTTTACTGAAACTTTGGTCAAACTAGCGTGAATGGTTTAAAAAGTGTGTTGAAATAGGTTTTTAACATTAAATCATAAAGTTTTAAATTTCAAAATCTATACAACGTAAAACAATATTATTTTATGCGAAAATAATTAAGGAAAATGACAAAATATTTTAAAGTAATAGTTACGAATGTGTAAAAGTGGCAAAACTAGTGTTGGTTATTTGGGCATTTAATTGAGTAAATAACCTTGTTAATGATTGAAACTATTAAAATGGTTAAGTTGGGTTTAATATTGAAAAACATGAAGTTTTATAACTAAGTAAGGTGTTAATATACAATTTAGTAAGTAGATTGGGTAGGTTGAAAATGGTGAGATTCAAGTGGGTTTAGCAAATATAAACTTTAAATTTCAAAGTGTGAGTCCAAAAAGTTAAATTACAAGTCTTGAAATGACAAAATAAATATTTTGGTACAAAATTGTCATTTTATGAGAATATTGAAGTTAAAAGTAAATTCACTAAACTATGAGGGCTCTAGTTAAAGAGTTAGACTTTAAAGTGTATAATGAAAACTCATATTTTGAAAAGTAAAGGTGAAGATAATAATTTTTGCAAAGTGAATAAAATTCAAGTTTACTAGTGTGCGTGAATAGTGAAAACATATACAAAAGTGTAAGAAGCGAGTATTTGAACTCTAAAGATTAAGTATCATAAGAAATGGTAAGTAAAGTTGTTTTCAAAAGGAGAAATACTGAGTTCTAATTAGATGAAAACGAACTTTTGAGAGAGCGTTGAAATGGTCTTTAAACTTAAAAATACAATAGAGTCAAAGGCAAAGATGTTAGTAATAAATAAAGAAAGAGTAATAAGGACTAAATGGTAAATTATTTTCAAGGGCGCATTTACCTTAGTTGAAAAGGTTAAAATAAAGTTAAAAGGTGAAAAATTACACTTTTATTATAAATAATAGTACGACGGTAAGCTGGGAATTTTGATCAAGGATTTTGATAAAAAGGTGCTTTGAATGTAAGGAAAAAAGTAATTAATATAAAGTGAAACGGTTTTTATAACACCCTAACCCAGTAATTCAATTAAATTTTGTATAAGTTGTAATGGAGAAAGGTCTAATGAGAATTTTTTGGGAATCATGGGTAAAAATTTGAAGAAATAAAAGAATATAGAGAAGGGTCGTTCTAACGACATTGGAATGTCGTTAGAAGCGAGATGGGCATCTCACGCAAAGGTCGCGAGAAGCAAACCTTCAAATGAGATCCCATTGCATTACATTCCCATTTCGCGCGAAGGTCGCGCAAAACCAAACTTCGAACGAGGTGTACATATCGCTTGAACGAGATAGGCATGTCGTTCGAACAACGTGTCTCGAATTTTTTAATCAGGTTGCCCTTCTGTGCTGTCATATTTTTAGCCTTTGATTTAGTGTCCCGTCAAGCCCAGATTAACCCAGATTGAAAAAAATGGGATTTTTTATCTTCAAAGGGGTATTATAAGTCTTATTTGGGGCATTTTATTGGGAGAAAATGCAAGAAGAAAGAGAAAGAGGGAAGCGGGTGGTCTTCCACCATGGGAGGGCTTCTCCCCACCATTCCTCCACCATAAAACACCATTTTCTTAATGTATTCCACCATATTTAAACCATATACACCCATTTCCACCATGGTTGAAGTAGAGCTATGAATTTGTATGGTGTTGCTGGGTGTTTTGGAGAAGATGAAGATGGAACTTTCATGGAGTTTGAAGTGGATTTTGCTTGGATGCTTGAATGGAGAACAAATGGAGCATTTTGGGAGGGTACATTTGGTAACCCCTTGAGGGCACTTTTGGAGGTGGATGTTGTTCCTCCTACACCAATATTCTTTCCACCATTAGAGTTCTTAAAAGTGAAAAAATCGTACTCTTAGTATTAAGTCTCTATTTGCATTATTTGTAGTCTTGTAGTTAGATTACACGAGTAGAGTGTATTTGATTAAATGATGAAAATCATATGTAGAAAATAATAATCATTTTCATGGAATAAAAATATTGCAAAAATGTCATTTTATTGAAAATAAATGACGAATAAATATTTCAATGTCTTGAAATATTAAAAGTGGGTATTTTGTGAAAATGGTGTATTTTCTAGAAAGATTGATGATAAACATTTTATGAAATAAATTGTTTGAAGATAATGGTTTATTTTGTTAAACATTGATGAAATAATGTTTCAAGGTTTCTTTCAAAAATGAAGAATTAATAAAAAATAGACATTGTTGACTTTGAAGAAAATTAAATGTCTTTTATGCTTTGAAAGTATATTTTTGTAAGTATGATGAATTTCTTGAATCAAAAATATGTTTAACCTATTAATAGGATTTTAGGATTTAAAACCCATCCTTTTCATGCGTATAAACTTATAGTATTTTGATAAAAAATAAATACGTGAATAAGTCTAAAGAAGTTTTTAATGGGTTTAAATAAGAAATAAGAAAAAGTGAAAATTCTAGCCTTCAAGTGTGTGAAAATGAGATTAAAGGTGTAACAAACATAAGGTTGTAAGACTACATGTATTGATAAAAAGAAATCGTATTTTCTTATAAAAGTGGTCTTTAAGTGCAATTAGATTTCTTGAATAAAGAAAGTAAAGAAATGTCTAGTTTGGAAAAATAGTTAGTAATGGTGCTGAATAAGTATTAATGGTCAAACATTTGAAAGTTTGTGTATAACTTAATAATGTTGTAAAATGTTAACACTTATGAAAGTATAAAGGAAATAATGAGATAAGGGTGTTTCCAATAAAGAAGAATATTACTCCATGGTTAAAAGGCTGTTAAGGTGCTAAAACACTTAAGAAGTTAATGTGGGTGACATAATAGTGTTTTGAAAAAATTAACACTTGTGGAAATGGAGTAAAAAATAGGTTTGGAAATAAATGGATAAAATCAAGGTTAAAGTGTAAAGGACATGAAATGGTAAATTTCAAAGTGTAATACAATTTCGGGTGTAACCCCGGGTTGTGACTTCGGTCAAGTAAAAAGAAAAGGTAGAATAATATGAACATTTGCAAAATATTAAAACACATGTAAAGTAACTCGAATGACACCGAAAAAATTCATAAGGGCCGCCCGGATCCCTGGGGTGAAGACCGAAAATAATTGGACAGAGCATATGTAGCCAGCGGTGTGAAGCTCGTCGAAGTATGCGATTATTGAAAGATTTCGAGAAAAAATAAAGGAATATGAGCATGTCAAGAAATGGGTTGTGCAGTGAAATGTGTTAATACAACCTAACTTGAATGAATTAATAAATGTTCTGGTAAAGGTAAAATGGACAAGTAAATATGTAAATTGATTAATGTTCATAAGGTAAAGAAAAGACAAAGTAAGTGGGTAAATGGTTGGTTAAACAATCTAAGTGGTTAAACCCATAATTAACATAAGGATGTGTTGTAAAAGCTTTGCAAAGACTAAATAAGTATTTTCTAACACGACAAATGCGTATGTTGAAAGGGTGATTTTCAACGAAAGTACTAATGCAGATTGATTAAAATAAAAAGGGTTATCTCGGTAAAGAAATGGTTTTCGATCGAACCAAATGTAATTGTTTCATGTATTCGACCGTGCGTGTTAAATACAGTGACAAATGTCAAAATGAGAAAAATGAAGTCTTTTATAATATTAAGGTAAATTAATTTGGATAAATAAGGTTTCGAAATTAAATTGTGTCATGCATTAAGTATATGCACATGTATGTGTATATATGTATACAAGTTAGTTGCATGTGTACGTAGGCATAACGTGTTAAAGTCTTCTTTCTGTCATTCGATTCTATACTGCATTTGTATATCATATTTGAAAAAATGTCATTTGCAACCACCTTCTTCTTTCTGTTTATAAGTCATTGAAATTTCGCTTTTCAAGAATTCCCATATCAATTAGATTAGTTGATTAGTTGATTTGTTGGTAGATTGTGATATTCTTATAATCGGAAAAATATAATTGATACTAACACCTAATCTAATATTTCAAATTCATTCTTTTTTAGATACACTTTGTGCTGATAATAAATCTCAACATAAATAATAAGCAAATGTGATCACCAGAATAAATAAAGAACGCAAGATAACTACAATCACACACTACACAAGATTTACGTGGTTCGATAAAAATGGCCTACGTCCACGGTGGTGTTCTCTTTGTATTATATTTCTTTTTACTCTAGAAGAGTGTTTACAATTACGTGCCCTTTGCCCCGGGCTGAGGGCTTAATATATACATGTCACTTTTCGGAGAGTGAGGGTATTGGACTCCTCCACACTAACCCATAATCCCTTGAATATCTCTTGAGATAATTTAGGGGTTGAACAGGTCATAATCGAATCAGTTGTACGCGAGGCCTTTAGACTTTGGGTCAGACTTAATCAGACTACTCATCTGGGCCGGAATAGTTAATCGAGGTACCCACAATTGACCATAAAATTTTTGGGTCACAATCTAGGTTCAATAATTTTAAATAATAGCCTGAATAGCATTTTTGTGAATCGCGTAGCACCTTGGGATCGAAGCGTCTTTCTTTAGTAGATTCAGGCGGCAGATTTGCTTCGTTTCCCGTACGTCATGGTTGAGAGGGTTTAAACTAGTTTGGAGAAGCCATTTTCTGATGCCGCTTCAAACTTCTTTGCATTCTCAAGATTTTTCCAACTTCTTACTGTGCTTTCTCACTTCCAGGTTTTCGTCTTTCATCTTCAAGCTTCTTCCTTATCTTTCCATCTTATTTGCTTGTGGCTTTGCGTCGTCTCAAGCTGATTCTTACTTCGTAAGTTCTTCACACTCCTTCTCTTTTCTTTGTCTGTTGGAATTTCTTCATTATCGTTGTTAGGGTTTTTCTTGTCTGATGGCAAAAATAGGCAATGGGTCAATAGATGACTTTAGGAAGTTCTACAATATTTCAAACTGGGTAAGTATTGAATGTGGCCCCGTTCCTCGTAACGTTAGAGACATTGAGAACAGTCACTGGATACATGTTCTTCTGTTGTCTCAGGGGGGTCTTACTTTTCCCCCAAATCGCTTGTTTTTGCGTTTCTTTTATTATTTCTACATAGTTCCTACACAGTGTTCGCCAAATATTTGAAAGTTCTTCAATGGTGTGCATAGAATCAATCAGCTCTATGGCACCAATCTAGGTCTTGCTAAAAAAAATTATTACTATTCTTTTTTTCGAATAAGCTCTCGTCTCCTTTATCTCAAAGCTAGGAGTCCTGACAAGGTATTGGTAGTAAATCTACCTAATTCCCACAGAAACTGGCAGTTCTCTCTCCAAACTGAAGGAACGAGGTACAGGGCACCTGTGATTCCCTTTTATGAGGAGGAGTACATAGGTGGCATAACTCTTGTTCTGATCATTGATTTTTTTATTAATGTACTGTCTTTCTTATATTTTCCTCTCATATTTTTCAGCGAAGAAAAAGACCTCAGAGCCTGCTCTTCACGAGATTCGAGTTGTTGAACTGATCAAGGCTTGGAAGATCAGGGAGTATTTGGCTGATGGTGAGAGTCCTCGATCAACGACATTTCTTTTGGAGTACAAGAACAACAGGTTCCGCTTTATCTCCCATCCTGTAGATAGTCTTCCTCAGCTAGATATCACAAAAGAGGTTGCTACTGACCCAGTTTAATTGGATGAGGAGGAGAGTAGCTCTGGTAAAGAGAGTGAGGGAGTTGACAGGGGTGGAGCTGAAGGTGGTCATAGTGGGGAGAGTTCAAGTTACGAAGAATCTTCCGATTCAAATGAGGGTTCTATGGGTTTATAGGTTTCTATCTCGGGAGGCTCAGAAGATTCAGACAGTTTCAGCGAAGAAACTATGTCTCCTCCTAGGAAAAATATAATCCAGGATGATGATGAAGACAATGTGCTACTTACTCGCAGGTTGAAGAAACAAAAATCTGGGAGTGGGGATGTTGCCACTGGCTCCCAAGCAGTTGCTTATGAGCAGGAGAAGAAGAAGAAAGAGGAGGCGTTGATGAAGGGGAGAGAGAGAAAGAGAGAAGAAAAGAGGAAGAAGAAGGAGGGATAAGGAGAGAGAGGGAGAGAAGAAGTGAGGACCAAGACTGGGAAGTCTTTGGTGCCCGTGTCTTCCATGACTGAGGGGGATTCTGTTGCCCTTTCCCCTCAGTTGGCTCCGACGGTGCTCGAGAGAGCAATTTTACCAGCTGATCATTAGAGGTCGATGGGGACTAACCAGTTAGCCCTGAAGGCAAGTCATGGGCTAGCCTTGGTAAGTCTATATTTTGTTCTTCTCTATTCCCCCAGTCCTGCTTTTAATGCCTCTTTCGCTAATGTTCTTTTTTCTTTTTACAGTTCGTATCTGATTTCACCATCCTCTATCACTGTCGCGATGAGCTAGTGAGGAAGAATGCTGAGCTAGAGGCAAATTTGATGGCTGCCAGCGCTGCTCAAAAGACTTTCGACCTTGTATTGGCCAAAGCTAACAAGATAAGGAAGACAACATCCAATGAGCTTGAGGAGCTGAGGAAGTCTTACGACTTGGTTTACACGAGCAAACTGGCGATGGTCGAGGAGAATAAGGTGCTCACTGGGAAGGTGAAGAAGGTGGAGTTTGAGGCTGCCACTCTCAAGGAGAGTTCGTATAATACAGGATGGGCTACAGCGTACGAGGATGCTGAGGGCCAGATTGGCTATATTTGTCGTCTTAACTTCAAGAAGGGTTGGGATAAGGCCTTGCTCGTTGTCGAGGTGGATGTTGATTCCCCCCTTTTTGACGAGCACGACCGTGGCCCAAAGCCTGTTGTGGAAGAGGTGCCCCCTACTGCTGCCAGTGAAGGTGCTACAACTGTCCGACCACTTCTGTTGATGCTCCCCTTGATCAGGGGACGGTGACTGCTCTATTTGAGGGAGGCGTTTTTGGGGCTGCCGTAGATAAGGGGAAGCAACCAACGTCCTCAGACCAGACTGAGGTTGTCAGCTAGTCTTCTTTAGGGAGTTTTTGTATCTCTTGTATTTCAGTTATACTTTGAACCTTCTTTTAATGAAATAAAATTTTATTCCCTTACGCGTACTGATATATTTGTTCTTTACTGCTTATATGGTTTGTAGTTCATTGATATTGAGGAATATATACCTGCTTCCTCTCAACTAGGGAAAATTCTTGGTCCTGATGCGAGCAATTGAGTTCGCCGTGCCTTTATAAGAATTTGCAAGTCTCTTAGGTTGGGGAATCAAGAGTATAAGGACCAGTCGGAGCTCATTGACAAGATAAAGGATAGGCTCCAGGAGATGAAGGAGGTCGGCGCTTCTGTTCAAGAAGAAGTGGATGCTCTGAAGGCCAAGCTTCTGGATGCCTCTGAGGTGAACCAAGTTGGAGAGGTACTTCAACAAGATAATGATGCTTTAAGGAGAGAAGTCTCGTGACTTAGGGATAATGCACTGAGCATTGACCCTTGAGATTTGCATGGTTCCTCTTCATCGGTTGGCCCGCGAGCTGGTACTGATGATAGTGGCCCAACTAGTGAGATTATCGAGCTTCAAGGTGACATTCATAGGGTTTATGTGATAGCCCCTGGTCTTCAGAGGGATATTACTCTACTGAGGCACCTGTTCAAGAAAGGTCCTCGACAGTTGTGGGCAGTTGGTTATGACCATGGTTGGATCGATGCTTCGATGAAGTTGAGGGAGAATTATCTTTCATAAGAGGGAGGTTGAATGCTCTTTGGGAGTTGCAAGTTCCTAAGAACTCCGTCCTCTGGTACCGACATGAGATATCCCCTTCAACTTTGATGCTGAACCCATTCAGGAGGGATAATCGATGGGTTACTATAGATGCCATCCCAAGGCAGCTCGTGGAACCAGATTCAAATGAAGTCGATGAGGAATCAGCTCCTTACCCAGATTATGGTCAAAGAGCGCAAGTGACTGACTATCTTGCTTAGCAACCTAATCCTCATTTAGGATTTATTTTACTCAGCATATGTAAATCTTTGTATACATAATGATGTAATAAAATAATTATGTTTTGGGCAATTCGCCGACTAAATATGTGTTGTGTATTTTTTACTTCATTAATTTCTTGTTCAACTGTCTTAGGCTTTTCTACCCGACTAGACTGGACATATGCCGAGTTGGTTTGTTGAGTGAGTATCCCACCAGTCCACTATGCTTTTAGTATACTATTATGACTTACTTTACCTTTTAGGTTGTGTCATCACACTTCCTTATGCCTAAGTTTAGCAATGGCGAGGATACACCTGGTGTTGGATGTTCTATCCGAGTAGGATTTTTGAGCCAAATAATATTGACGATCAACCTGGGTTGGTCATGTTGCCTAAGGGTCCCCTGTAGGGCTTCATATATTGTCAGGGGGAATGCTAGGAGGTCATTCGTGTTTGATGACGAAAGCCTGAGGAGGGTCATTGCATATAAACCCTGCTTTTTAGTACGTATCTCGTGATCTTAGGTTTGTACGTTAAAGGGGGGAGCCTGTAACTTGGAAAAGGTGCATGAATCATAAAGTATTTTAGAAAAATCAACACTTCATAGAAAGCAACTGCTAAATAATTTTTTATTAATCAGAAATGAATTGTAAATTTTAATAACGAGTTAAAAAATCAGCAAAGAAAAATTAAAAGTTGAATTTCTTTAAATTGACTGCATTCCAAGCTCGAGGTATCTCCACGCCCTCCAGCGTTTCTAAGTGATAGGCTCCTTGTAGGTCGACTCTTATCACCTTGAATGGTCCCTCCCAGTTCGGCCCTAACTTACCATCTGATGGTTTTGCAGCGCTACCAAGAACTTTCCTTAGGACGTAGTCCCCAACTTGGAATGCTTTTGGATTGACCTTCTTGTTGTAGTGCCTTTCTAGTTGTTGCTGATAACCTGCTAGTTTTACTAGAGCCATCTCTCTTCGTTCCTCAGTTAGGTCAAGTTTAGCGAGTAATGCTTCATCGTTCTGGCCTTGGTCGACCAGGGTGGACCTCATGGTGGGGAGGCCAGCTTCTAAGGGGATGATTGGCTCCATACCATATGTTAGTGCGAACGGTGTTTCCCCAGTTGCTCGTCGTGGGGTAGTGTGGTAAGCCCATAGGATGTGGGGTATTTCATTTACCTATGCTCCTTTAGCTCGCTCTAATCGTTTTTTCAAACCATCAATCACTATTTTGTTGGAAGCTTCAGCTTGTCCGTTGCTCTAAGGGTATGCCACAGAGCTGAAGTAGTGCCTGATCCCGTGGTCGTTATAGAAACCTGAAAGAGGCCACTTTTAAACTGGGTACCGTTGTCAGTGATGATGGTCTTAGGGATCCAAAACGAGTAACAATGTTTCTCCATATGAATCTTATCATGTCTGCGTCCCTAATGTTCGCCAGCGGTTCTACCTCTATTCATTTGGTGAAGTAATCTGTTGCGACTAACAGATACTTGCGATTTTCGACTGCGGTAGGAAGGGGGCCCACGATGTCCATACTCCATTAGGAGAAGGGTCATGGGCAGATAAGTGACTTCAGGTCGCTGGTTGGCTAATGAACCATAGGAGCGTGAAGTTATTATTTCTTGAACTTGCGAGCATATACTTTAGCATCTTTCTGCATGTACAGCCACCGGTATCCTTCTTTCATTGCTAAAAAAGCTAGCGAGCTGTCCCCAATGTGACTCCCACAGATTCCCTTATGGAGTTCATGAAGAACTTGCTCGACGTCGTTTGGGTAAACGCATTGGAGGTAAGGACCGGTGAAAGATCTCTTATACAATTTTCCCTCATGGGCGGTCTTCTTATCGTCTGGTATCGCTCCATCTTTCAAATAATCCCTTAAGGGGTCCATCCAACTGGGGGTTGTCTCAATCTGAAGAACGTGTCCCACGTTTGGAAGTTCGTCGTCTGGTTGATATTTGGTTGGGCGAGGAAGTCGATCGAAATTGTTCTCTTTAAGTCGAAATTGATCGCTGAGATTAAGGATGCTAGGGCGTCAGCATGGTTGTTCTGTCCTCTGGGGAACTGTTGGACGCTGACTTGTTTAAAGTTAGCCATCAATTTTTTTACCGTGGTGAGGTAGGCTACCATCCTTTCATCTCTAGCGTTGAAATCACCACTTATCTGGTTGGAGACCAATTGCGAGTCGTTGAACACTTGGAGTTGCTTTTCTCCAAGCGCTCGTGCTTTTTGTTGTCCTGCAATCAGCGCTTCATATTCTGCTTTGTTATTAGAGTCTTCAAATTTAAGCATGACTCCTTGCTTGAGTACTACATCTTCAGGGGTAATCAGCACAATGCCCACTCCTGCCCCTCTGGAATTGGAGGCTTTGTCAACAAATAATCTCCAGATGCCCGAGGTTGGGGTGACATCACTTGGATAAATGGTTTGGGGCTGGTTGCAAGGATGTTCTTCGATAAATTCAATGATGAAATCAGCGAGGACCTGCCCTTTGATGGCATTCTTTGGCTAGAAACGAATGTCAAATCGGCCAAGCTCAACCGACCATTTTTATAATCTTCCTAACAGGTCTGCTTTCCTAAGGACTACTTTAAAATTGTGGGATGTAAGAACGATGATGGAGTGGGCTTCAAAATAGTGTTTTAATTTCCTTGAGGCTACCACTAGCGCAAAGACAAGCTTTTCTAGTGATAGGTATCGCTGCTCGGCGTCCAAAAGAGTCTTGCTCGCATAATAGACTGGGTGCTGGATCCCCGTTTTCTCACATACTAGTGCAAAACGTAGAGCATGACTGGATACTGCAAGGTAAAGGTATAAAGAATCATTCTCTTGAGGGATTACGAACAAGGGAGGTTTGCTGAGGTAAGCAATGATCCCCTCTAATACCCTCGAGCAATCCTCGTTCCACTCTATATATTTGCTTTTCTTCAACAATTAGAAGAATGACTGGCACCTTTTGGACGATTTTTAGATGAAACGATTTAGGACGGCGAGCATTCCCATGAGCTTCTGTACGTCTCTTATCGTATGGGGGGTTGCACCCTATTGATGGCATCAATCTGGTCTGGGTTGGCTTCAATACCTCTCTTGTTAACCAAGTACCCAAAAATTTTTCCTGACTGGACACTGAAGGAGCACTTACTTGCGTTGAGCTTCATTCGGTATTTCCTGATGATTTCAAAGGTCCTTGATAGGTTAGAGAGGTGGTCTTCTTTGAGCTTGCTCTTGACGAGCATATCATCGATGTAGACCTCCACAGTGCTTCCCATTTGGTGTTTGAACATTTTGGTGACTAACCGATGGTAAGTTGCTCCTGCATTTTTTAGCCCAAAGGGCACGACCTTTTAGCAATATAACCCAAATATGGTGATGAATGTTGTTTTGTCTTAATCTGGCTCGTGGAGGGGGGTTTGGTGATACCCACAGTATGCGTCTAGAAAACTCATTCTTTTATGAGTCGCTCTGGCATCCACCAATTGATCAATCTTCGGAAGAGGGAAACTGTCTTTAGGATAAGCTCTGTTAAGGTCTGTGAAGTCAATGCAGACTCTCCACTTCCCATTGCTTTTTGGGACCACTACTAGGTTGGACAACCACTTAGGGAATTAAACTTTTCGTATGGATATTGCATCTAGCAGCTTCTCCACTTCTTTCTCCATAACCTTGCCCTTCTCGAGTGCAGTTCACTGTGCCTTCTGTGTGATTGGAAAGTCAAATCGACGTGCAGCCGATAACAAACCACACTGGGATCAATCCTGACAGCTTGTAGGGTTCCCACACAAAAATGTCTAAGTTATTTCGTAAAAGTACCGTGAGTTCCTTCTTTTCTCGACCTGTGGGAGAAGCTCCGATAAAAAAAAATCATGTATTTCTTATCGCCGCCGGCTTCGACTTCCTCTAGGTTCTCAACGACCCGCTCAAAAGGGAGGATCCTGGTCTCCTCCACTCCAGGTCTTTTATATTTTAGCTATTATTTAGAAGGCATTAAACCTTCTTGTTCTTCAACCTGCTCCTTGGATTTCTCAACTTTCTTTTCTGGTTTAGGGCGGATGGCTGCTATAAAGCACCTCCTTGCCATCGCTTGATCCCCATGGATCTCCACTACTCCTCGTTCAGTCACACATTTGAGCTTCTGATGGTAGGTAGACGGGACGACCTTCATTGCGTGCATCCATCCCCTGCTGAGGATGGCTTGGTAGGGTGAATCAATATCCACCACGAGAAACTCGATCAGTTTGGAGATGTTTCCTGCCCTTACTAGTAGGACAATTTTCCCAAAAGGATGGTTACTTTCCCAGCGAAACCAACTAGAGGAACGGTGGCTTCCTTTAGGTCGACAACGCTTGACTTTAACTTCCTGAACAGGTCGATGTACATTACTTCGGATAAGCTACATTGGTCGACGAGCAACCTTTCGACGTCATAGTTAGTTATCTTGAGTGTAATAATCAACGCATCATAATGTGGGGTTCTTACTCCCACCAGGTCCTCGTCAGTGAAAATAATATACTTGTTGTAGTCGACATCTTCATCTCGTCGACGCTTCCCGATTTTTGTCTTGGCCAGATCGGTCTGAAAAGCTTGCATTACTGTCGTAAGTTTTTTCACTCCCATCCGAGCTGTATTTCCCTAAATCTTCTTTAGGTCGGACGCCCCATGAATTATAGCAAACTCATGGCCGATGTCCTCCTCGAGCACATTATCGGGTGATTAGGCATAAATTCTTCTTAATTTATCCCTTGATTTAGTTACTTATAGCACCTCGAACAACGTAATTGAGTTGGATTTATCTCATAATCGTGCTACTGACTAATCCTAATGAGTACACCGAGTTTCTGGTATTTTGTAGTGATTTTATAGGTATTTGATGTCAAGAAACGGAAGAAAGAAATCGGAAGAATCAAGAAAGAAAGAAGGAAAAGTCAAAAGGGCAAAAGTGGAATTTTCACCTGGAATTCAGATGAGGTACCTAAAGAGAAGTTGAAGACATCTCATTCACGAGTACATTGGAAGAAACAACACCTCAATCGGAATCCCGAAAAAAAAGTTATGAGCAGTCAAAGTTGAGCCAAAAAGTCAAATAGCCGGACCGGTCCGCCCCTACCCAGGACCGGTCCGCTTTGCCAAACTCCAGAAGACCCCGGACCACAAGCACACCGAAAAAGGCAAAAATAAAAGGAACCGGTCCACCCCCGAACCAGTCCACCCTAAAATAAAAAGAACCGATCCGCCTTGGAGGCAGACCGATCCGCCTAAGGCCAGGACCGGTTCGGGCTTCGAGATTTGCAAATCCTATCTCTTCCTAAAAAGACTCCTAGTGCAGCTGAACTCCGAAATTGTTGTAGGGTGTAAAAACCCGATTTATTATTGTTATTGGTACGGAGAATTAGTAGGATTTTTCCTCTCTTTTTCCAGAAACCCTATTTTAGCTAACAATTTTAGTTTTAATTCAAAGGTTGAAGCTTTATTCAGTGATTTTTCTGAGTACCAGTTTCATTCATTGTTACACTTATTGCTTGGGTAATTTTAGTAAGTATTTCCTATTTACAATTCTTTTCTACATCTAATTACCATTTTCCTTAGATTAATTATGAATTCCTGCACATCAATCATTGTGTTCATTAAATTCAACCTGTTAGGCTAGATTTTCCAAGGCGGGGGTACATGAACCCAGCCTGATGTGTTAGTGTGTGTATAAAATTAATCCGATGAATTTAGTGATTGATTATGATCGTATTGCGTAGTTACACAATAATTGTAGATCTTTATATCTCGTTTGCCTCTGGGTACTCGTGATGATTTATAGTGCAATTTGAGTGTCACTATCGCAATACTGATTTACTCATCCTCAGATTAGGTATGACGCGGGCTTGAACCTCGTATACATAATGCTTGGGAGTACTAAATTTTGGGTCAGATCAATCAGATAAATTTATGATTAATATTATAACTGCACTACATTAGGGTTGGGGGATTGTATTCCCGTCCTATTTCTCTCATCATTTAAAACAAAAAGTTTCAAATCATCATTCATTCTTAATTTCAGTAGATTAGTATAGTTGCATTTCTTCATAATTTCATTATCGCATTCAGCTGTAATCAATCTGAAAACCAAATCAAGTTTTCCTTTTCTTTTTAGAGTCAAAATTAGGGTCTCTCCGTCTCTTCCCATCGTCACAACTCTGTTGTCCTTTTTCCCTGAGGATCGATACCCTACTTATTGGGATTATTACTTGAGCCTAGAGTAAACGCATTTCTGAGACACATTTTCAGTCGCGTCAAGTTTTTGGCGCCGTTGCCGGGGAACTAGGTATACTTAGGATTAGATCGAGTCAATCCAAAGCTTTGACCAAAAATCTCCAAAAATCCAAAAACATATAAAAAATTTAAAAAAGCACAAAAAGATTTACCACCATCTCTCCCAAGCTTTTAATGCAAAATCCCACTCCCCATAATACTCCGACCAGCATTCACGAAAATCCAATAGTTGAGTATAACCCAGATAGTCCCCACACTCCAAACGCCCCACAGTTCTGGATCCCACCTCCCACACCGTCACACTCAATCTCAAACAACACTCCATTTTCCTTCTTAGGACACACTCCCAAGTACACCTCGAGCACACCAAGTGAGAGCACCGAGTCCTTAAGAGAGAGGGAGATGTCGCAACACGGTAGTGCAGCTTCCGGTGAGGAAGAGCCCCCATACCGCCCGCTCAGAGAATTCCTATATCCCGAGCGCACTGTCACTCCGGGATGCATTATACTTTCGTATAATGCCGAGAAATTTCGTTTCAAAAATGGAATGATCCAGATGCTACCACATTACCACGATATGGATTCTGAAAAGCCATACCTCCATATTAGGGAATTTGAGGATGTGTGTGATACGCTCAATGATAAAACCTGCACCCAAGAGGTGATCCGCCTCAAACTCTTCCCTTTCTCGCTCAAAGATAAAGCTAAGACCTGGCTATGGTCTTTACCTCCGAGCTCGATTCCATCTTGGAACAAGTTACAATCGAGATTTCTCAAGAAATTCTTCCCGCCACATCGAACAATTTCCATAAAGGCTCAAATTCAAGCGTTCAGACAATCTGAAAATGAGCCATTTCATCGATGTCATGAGCGTTTCAATGAGTTGGTTACTTCATGTCCCCATCACGGATTTGATGCAACACAAATCATCTCTTTTCTCTATAATGGGTTGAATCTCAATTCCAAGCAACTTATTGAAACCATGGGAAGTGGTCCCTTTGTCGACTTAGACGCCCAAGATGCGGAGCTTCATTTGAGGTATGTCGCCGAGACTACCCAATGCTGGGATACCTCTGATCCTAATGCTCAAAATCGAAATCGTCAAGTGACCACCACTCCGTCAGCGTCCGGCCTATATCATGTAGAAAAGAATTCTATAGCGGACAGTCAGATTGATATACTCGAGAAAGAGATGCGAGACCTACGAGGGATATGTGGCAAAGGACTAACTGGATCCATATCAAACCCCGTCGAGAAGGTGTGTGCTATTTGTGAGGCTGGCCATTCAACTGAGGAATGTCCGACTATACCCGCCTACAAAGTAATGCTTCAGCAACAAGTTAGTGGTATAGGAGGATTTAAGAGTAATTTCGGTTCCCCGCATGGGAATTCCTACAACCCTTCCTAGAAAAATCATCCCGGTTTTAGCTATGGGTAACAACATGCCGCAATGAACCCTCTTTTGCAAGTTGCCCCTCCTCCACCACAACATTTTCAACAAGCTCCACACATGCAAGGACATGTGCAAGCACCACCACCTTAAGGAAATTATATCCCGCCACAGCGAAGAACTCTCGAGGATACCATGAATCAATTCATCGCAAGCCAGACTGCAACCAATGCCAAATATGATCGTCTGATTGGCGACATAAATGCGAATTTGTCACAAATACAATCCTCATTGAGTGTTCAAGAGAAGGGCAAGTTTCCTGCCCAAGGCCAAAGACCTCCCCAAGGTCAAACTAGTGTTAGCTCTACCTCCACTGAACATCAGGAGAAATGTCAACCTGTGACCACTCTTCGTAATGGGAGAATTGTTAATTTATCACCTCCCCAACACGACACAACGAAAGACAAGGAGATTTCGCCCGGCACGAAAGAGGCCGAAGATGTCCCCTTGAATGAGAGTGACCAAGAAGATGCTAGTGAGCCAGAGGTAGTAGTGAAACCGCCCTCCGCGGCACCGTTTCCTCAAAGGTTGATTCCCTCCCATATAGGAAACCCACGTGAAGACGTGCTAGAAGTGCTAAAGCAGGTCAAGCTGAATTTACCTTTTCTTGATGCCATTAAGCAAATTCCAGCTTATGGCAAAGTCATTAAAGATTTGTTGACGGTAAAAAGGAAGATGAAGGTAAAGGTAAAGAAGAATGTCTTTCTAGCCCAGAACGTGAGCTCCATTCTACTAAATGATCTCCCGCCTAAATTCAAAGATCCCGGTGCACCCACCATATCCTGCATCATTGGAGAGAATAAAATCGAAAAAGCCTTACTTGACTTGGAAGCAAGCGTTAATATCCTCCCTTACTCCATCTATAGGCAACTAGACTTGGGCGACCTCAAGCCCACAAAGGTCACTCTCCAATTAGCGGATCGAACAGTGAAGATTCCACGAGGCATAATCGAGGACGTGATCATCCAAGTTGACACTTTCTACTTCCCGGTAGACTTTGTCATTTGGGGCACGGAGCCCTCCTTTAACTCGAGTAACCATGTTCCCATCATCCTTGGGCGTCCTTTCCTAGCTACGGCTAACGCAATCATCAATACTAGTAATGGGCGAATGCAACTCACCTTTGGGAACATGACCTTGGAAACCAACATCTTCCACATAGCCCAAAATGCAGGGGAGGAAGATGATCTTCGCGCGGTGAGCCTCGTAGATGAGATAGTAGAGGAGTACTTTGAAGAGAATTACTGTGGCGATGCTTTAGAGTCCTGTTTATCGACGAGATATGAGGGTGAGGGGACGTACACTGACTTCAAGAGGGAGGTTGGGAAGTTGAGAGAGCTACTCGATGAGAGTGCGTCGGACGAGGACGTGAGAGAGGTTAATTAGGTTTCTAGATTTGAGGAATTACCTCCGAGGGATACACACATAGTTCCCTCCAGTGAAAAATTTCCAACCCTCGAATTAAAGAAACTCCCCTCCCATATTAAATATTCCTACCTAGGAGAGGATGAGACATTTCCTGTTGTTATCTCCTCTAGCCTAGATGAAGGGCAGGAGGGTAAATTATTGAAAATTCTGAGGAAGCACCAAAGTGCTTTTGGTTGGTGCATTGCTGATTTGAAGGGGATAAGTACTTTGATTTGCATTTATAAGATCCATCTCGAAGAGGATGTCAAACCCTCTAGAGAAATGCAAAGAAGATTGAATCCCGACATAAAAGAAGTTATGAGAATCGAAATGATCAAATTATTGGATGCCGGGATCATCTACCCAATCTCGGATAGCAAGTGGGTAAACCCTATTCAAGTCGTCCCGAAGAAGTCGGGTATGACTGTGATTGCAAATGCCAAGGGAGAGCTAGTCCCCCAACGTACCACCACCGGGTGGCGCGTTTGCATTGATTACCGGAAACTTAATGCGGGAAATAGGAAAGACCATTTCCCCTTGCCATTTATTGATCAAATGCTTGAAAGAGTGGCGGGCCATCCTTACTATTGCTTCCTTGATGGTTATTCCGGATATAACCAAATTGAGGTAGATGTACTTGACCAGTAGAAGACGACCTTCACTTGCCCTTTTGGTACGTTTGTCTACAAACGTATGCCATTTGGCTTGTGTAATGCACCCGCGACCTTTCAAAGGTGCATGTTGAGATTATTTAGCGACATGGTCGAGAGAGGACTCGAAGTGTTCATGGATGACTTCAGCGTTTTTGGCACCTCTTTCGATCATTGTTTAGAAAAGCTGGAAAAAGTACTTACCCAATGTGTGGAAAAGAACTTAGTGCTGAATTGGGAGAAGTGCCATTTCATGGTCACCGAGGGAATAGTTCTTGGTCACATAGTATCATCCAAAGGAATAGAGGTTGATAGGGCAAAGATAGATGTCATAGCTGATCTTCCCCCACTAAAATCGCTGAAGGACGTGCGCTCATTCTTGGGCCATGCGGGGTTTTATCAAAGGTTCATTAAGGACTTTAGCGCCATCGCTAGGCCCTTAAGCAATTTACTCATGAAGGACACCCCATTCGAGTGGACGAAAGCATGCCAAAGCTCTTTTGAAAAATTAAAAAACATGCTTGTGTCCGCTCCCATTATGCAAGTTACGGATTGGTCCTTACCATTCGAACTTATGTGTAATGCAAGTGATTACGCGATTGGGGCTATTTTGGACCAACGAAAAGATAAGCAAGCTCATGTCATCTACTACGCTAGCCGGACCCTTACCGGACCTCAACTCAACTATTCTACTACGGAGAAGGAGTTGCTAGTGGTAGTCTTTGCCCTTGATAAATTTTGATCATATCTCATTGGTTCTCCGATTACTGTCTTCATCGATCACGCGGCTTTGAAATACCTACTTGTAAAGAAAGATGCCAAGCCGCGCCTCATAAGGTGGATCCTTATCCTACAAGAGTTCAATCTTTCCATCAAAGATAAGAAAGGAGTAGAAAACGTCGTTGCCAACCATTTATCTCGGCTTTTGTCCGATGTACCTAGTGATCCCATACCCATAGACAAATACTTTCCGGATGAGTAACTTTTTACTACCTCTTCGTATCCCTGATTTGCGGATATAGTAAACTATCTTGTCACGGGAGCCGTCCCTCCCGACTGGACATCGCAAGATAAAAATAGGCTTATTACTTGGTCGCGCATGTTCTTCTATGATGATCAATTCCTTTTTAAATATTGCACCGACTAAATCATCCGACGATGTGTACCGGATAACGAAATCCCGAAAGTCATCCAGTTTTGTCATTCAAAAGCTTGTGGAGGCCACTTTTCAACGAAAAAGATGGTCGCAAAAATTCTGCAATGCAGCCTCTATTGACCCATAATCTTTCGGGATGTGAACGATGCTTACAAATCGTGCAATAGGTGCCAACGAATGGGAGCCATTACACGACGAGACATGATGCCTCTTACCCCCATACTCATCATTGAGATATTCGACTGTTGGGGTATTGACTTCATGGGACCCTTTCCCCCGTCCTTTGGTTTCCTATACATCCTTGTCATGGTAGACTACGTTTCTAAATGGGTGGAAGCTATAGCTACCAAGTCTAATGACAATAAAGTGGTGATAAAGTTCCTGCAGGAACACATACTTTCTCGCTTCGGTGCACCGAAAGCAATAATTAGCGATAATGGCACGCAGTTCTGCAATAGGCCATTCGTGAAGCTCATGATAAAGTATGGTGTCGTTCACAAGGTGGGAATGACTTATCACCCACAAACGAATGGGCAGGCCGAACTCGCGAATTGAGAAATCAAGAACATTCTCGAAAAGACCGTCAATCCTATCCGGAAAGATTGGTCACTTAGGTTGAACTATTCGCTATGGGCCTATCGTACCGCATTTAAGAATCAACTCGGCATGTCCCCTTTCCGCTTTGTATATGGAAAACCCTACCATCTTCCCATTGAGCTCGAACACAAAGCGTATTGGGCGATTAAGCAATTGAATTATGCCATGGACAAGGCCGGTGAAGCCCGCAAGCTTCAATTCAATGAGTTAGAAGAACTACGCAATGATGCGTATGAGAATGCCAAAATTTCAAAAGAGAGGATGAAACTCGCTCATGATAGCATCATTCGACGAAAAGAGTTTCTCACCGGGCAAAAAGTTCTCCTCTACAACTCTCGACTTCACCTCTTTTCGGGCAAATTGCGATCACGATGGTCTGGCCTGTTCGTTGTGAAGAATGTTCTCCACCATGGAACTGTTGAATTGGACGATTTAAAAGGAGGAAATACATTTAAAGTGAATGGACAACGCCTAAATCCATATCTAGAGGCATGTGTAGAAGAAGTCGACACCGTCTGGTTGTCGAACCCCGTTTACGGGGTTGAGTGAGCTGTTGCAGTGAGGTAGTCGCACCCTCGACGCGTATGGGGTGAGAGTCGTGTGTGTGAGAGTCGTGTGTGTTTTGAGAGTCATTAGGACTAGGTTTCGTTCGGGAGAAGCATTCGTGTGTTTTGGGAATTTTGAGTCAAAGGATGTTGACCAGTGAAATCGATAGGGTTTTCAGTCCAGTTGGATAGAGAGTATGTCGAGAAAGTGAATTTTTTTTGAAGAAGAGAGCTCGAAACCAAGTTAGGATAATTACAGCCCAAGAGGATTGGGGCGGACCGGTTCCTTTTTAGAGGCGGACCGGTCCGACCCCGGATCGGTTCCTTTTATTTTAAAAGGAACCGGTCCGCCTGGTGAGTGTTGAAAAGTCAAAGGCCCGGACCAGTTCGCCCCTACCCCGGACCGGTCCGCCTTCTGCAGATCTGCCTTCTACCCTTCCCAAGATTCACCTCCTTTCCCCCCAATCCCATTCATTCCCTCCAATCCGTTTTCCCTCTTTCCAATCCCAACCTTTCCCTCCCAAATCCATCCCCTTGTCCCTCAAAACCCTTTCCCTCCAAAATCAACCCCTACCCTCACCCTTTCCACTATAAATACACCCCCAAACCCTCCCCTTCTCCTCACACCTTTAACCCAAATACTCTCTTCTTCCTCTCTACTGTTTCAACCAATATACCCCTTCTGTTTCCATGGCCCCCCGTGTTGCCCCCACAAAATACGACTCCACCGAGATCCAACCCTCCGATCACGGTGAATTTCTCTCCCGCCAAGAGGAGCAGTGGTACAATCAATTCTTCGGTTTGGGCCGCAAACTCCATATGGAGCGAGGTGTCCAATGGGAACAGCTGCCCAACTCCGTCACCGCCCTATTCATGGCTCGGAGCTGGTGTCGGTTCCTCAACCAACCTTACGATGCAGTTTGGGCCACCGAGGTCCGCTCATTCTATGGCACTCTCGTGCGGACGGCCCAATTCGAGGCCGAAGCCTTCTTGGATGGTAATGTTATCCCATTTTACTTGGCCCGTCTCACGGCCAAGTTGGCCGAGTATGACGTCCCGGACGTTCCCGAATTTACCTATCCCCGAAATGTCCCCCCCGGTCAACAAGGATACAGTCATGGCCCGAATTGCGCCGAATGTGGCTTGGACGGGGCAAACCATCGTCGTTGGACGCCTAAAAGAGAAGGTGCACCTCACATTTAAGATGGTGTGCGCCAACATATTGAAAACTTCCAACGACTTCGCCATACGGCCTCGGCAAGCTACTTTGACATATCATCTCTTCGACCCCCAAACTTCCATCCATTTGGGCCGCACTTTATACGCGGATATCATTAACGCGTCCTTGGATGAGAAGGGCGTCACCCCACTTCCCTATGCCCGTTTGATAACTTCCATCCTTAAGGATGCTGGCATAGAACCCCCGGTCGACCATACTCACATCCCCGGTCCTTTCGGACAAAGGACCCACACCAAAAGCACCAAACAGCTGGCTGTCCTCCGGGCTAGGCGGGGTGATGATGGTGAAGAAGAGGCTGCCTCGAGCGAGAGCGAGGAAGAAGCAGGGCCAGTCGGTGAGGATGTCGAGATGGGAGACCTCGGCGCGGACGAGGAGTCGGAGGACGACCCAGATTTCGAGTGGGAGGGAACGGACCTATCCGCGCGTATGTCGGCACTTGAAACAAACTTCAACACCTTTTAGACCAACTACGAGTGCGACATGAACATTGTTCTCCGCTTCCAAGCGGACATCTATCGGCGCATAGGGGATCCTAATGAGCCACTACCTTCTTACTACCATAACCCCTATGACCCCAACGCGCCCGGTTCCTCTCATCCCCCACCCAGGTGATGCTTTATATGGTGTTGGCAGCTTTTTATTTGTTTTTCCCTGTTCACAGTTGTATGTTTTTCCCTGCACATGTAACACAATCCTGTTGTAATAAAAACTGCATTTTCTCTATTTGTTTGTTTTATTTATCGCACTTATTGTTTTGCCTTATTTAGCTTTTAGTCCTTTTTGCTTGAGGACAATGCAAAAGTCTAAGTTAGGGGGGGGGGGGGGTCACAAGTGCGTATCTCTAAAACTTCACAAATTTTCAAAAATGCCCAGAAATTTCCAAAAAAATCATAAAATTTTGAAAAATCCAAAAATATTTTTGTTCAAAATAAATAAAAATTGGATTCAATTTTTTCAAAAATATCATTAAAAGTCGGTTTAAAGTCTCAAGTTGTAAACATTTAACATACACAAAGCCTAAATTGACCAAAGATGGAAATTGAGCAAAAATTGACGACTTAACGAATAAGTGTGGAGGTTAACAAACCCAGTGAGATTCGAGCCTATCACTTTTTGCGAGCTTTTAAATCAATCCGAGTTAATTAATAACTCAAAGTTCTTTTCAGCGCCTAAAAAGTTGTCAAGGATCTCAAATCTTTCATTTTGATCAGTTTTGAAAAATGTGTGTAATATTGCTTTGAAAAACGTGCCAGATTAATCGCTAAACGTAAATTCATCTCGAAACGCATATGGTAACGCAATTGGCATTTTAGACAATGAAGTAGGCCATCGTTTGTTACCCAAAAATATTGGCCATAAAAAGTTGTGAAAAAAATCATCCCTTTTGTAATCCAAATTTGAGCCGAATAATTTTTCCCTTTCGCTTGACAACCCGAAAAACCCAAATAGCCCGGAATTGTGAAAAATGAAAAAATTCAGAATTTAAGTCCAAAAAGTGCTTATAAAGGGGCAAAGAAAAAATAGATATGCTCAACAAAAATAGCAAGAAAAGAAAAGAAGTGAAAAATAGAGAAATTGAGAAAAAGAAGAAGAAAGTGAGCAATAGCCCGGAAAAAGCACAAATGGACATCACTAATAATTTTTCCAATTCTAACCTCCCTACAATTGTCATTTTACCCAATATACCTTAAAACCCGAAAAAGTCCTAACAGGGTCTAAATTGCGAAATTGGTTACTGCGTGGAGAGCTAATACACGAAAAGATAATAAGGGAGATTAAGTGCGCGGAAAAAGAGGCAATGTTCCTGTTTTTAAGACCGTAATCCGTTGATGAGATCCTTTCACCATGAAATTTCCGTCTTTCTACTTGTACGAGTGATTTTTCTTCCATTACATTTACTCTTTATATTGCGCATACTGAGAGAATAGCCACAATCCGAGAGATTCGTTTGTGAGAGCATTCCGTGAGAAATTGAAATCAAAACGAATTTTTGAATAAGTAACGTAATGATCAATCGGTGGAAATTTGCGATTAAATTTTTGGCTTCGCACACACGCACTATGATTTGAGGCTGTTGAGCATGACTTGCTGATGACTATTTTCTGGAAAAGTTTGAATTGCACAATTTTTGCGTATTTTGAATTTCTTTGAGTTGTATTTTGTGGGTATATTCTCTGCAAACCCTCACGAGACAACACTCGTCCTACTAGGGTAACCTAGGGGTTTAAAGGCTTATTGCATATGCTAAATGCAATCGCTTGCCGACAAAAAAGGTATTTTATCCCAATAAAATTATTTTCAAAAGTTGAGCCTTGCTAGGATTCTTTTACATTGCTCGGGACGCGCAAAGTTCTAAGTTAGGGGGGTTTGATTAGGCATAAATTTTTCCTAATTTATCCCTTGATTTAGTTACTTATAGCACCTCGAACAACGTAATTGAGTTGGATTTATCTCATAATCATGCTACTGACTAATCCTAATGAGTACACCGAGTTTCTGGTATTTTGTAGTGATTTTACAGGTATTTGATGTCAAGAAACGGAAGAAAGAAACCAGAAGAATTAAGAAAGAAAGAAGGAAAAGTCAAAAGGGTAAAAGTGGAATTTTCACCCGGAATTTAAATGAGGTACCTAAAGAGAAGTTGAAGACATCTCATTCACGAGTACATATGAAGAAACGGCACCTCAATCGGAACAAAAGTTATGAGCAGTCAAAGTTGAGCCAAAAAGTCAAATAGTCGGACCGGTCCGCCCCTACCCCGGACCGGTCCGCTTTGCCAAACTCCAGAAGACCCCAGACCACAAGCAAACCGAAGAAGGCAAAAATAAAAGGAATCGGTCCGCCCCCCCGACCGGTCCGCCCCAAAATAAAAAAGAACCGATCCGCCTTGGAGGCAAACAGATCCGCCTAAGGCCCGGACCGGTCCGGGCTTCGAGATTTGCAAATCCTATCTCTTCCTAAAAAGACTCCTAGTGCAGCTGAACTCCGAAATTGTTGTAGGGTATAAAAACCCGATTTATTATTGTTATTGGTACGAAGAATTAGTAGGATTTTTCCTCTCTTTTTCCAGAAACCCTAGTTTAGCAAATAATTTCAGTTTTAATTCAAAGGCTGAAGATTTATTTAGTGATTTTTGTGAGTACCAGTTTCATTCATTGTTACACTTATTGCTTGGGTAATTTTAGTAAGTATTTCCTATTTACAATTCTTTTCTACATCTAATTACCATTTTCCTTAGATTAATTATGAATTCCTGCACATCAATCATTGTGTTCATTAAATTCAACATGTTAGGCTAGATTTTCAAAGGCGGGGGTACATGAACCCAGCCTGATGTGTTAGTGTGTGTATAAAATTAATCCGATGAATTTAGTGATTGATTATGATCGTATTGCGTAGTTACACAATAATTGTAGATCTTTATATCTCTTTTGCCTCTGGGTACTCGTGATGATTTAGAGTGTAATTTGAGTGTCGCTATCGCGATACTGATTTACTCATCCTCAGATTAGGTATGACGCGGGCTTGAACCTCGTATACATAATGCTTGGGAGTACTAAATTTCGGGCCAGATCAATCAGATAAATTTATGATTAATATTATAACTGCACTACACTAGGGTTGGGGGATTGTATTCCCGTCCTATTTCTCTCATCATTTAAAACAAAAAGTTTCAAATCATCATTCATTCTTAATTTTGGTAGATTAGTATAGTTGCATTTCTTCATAATTTTATTATCGCATTTGGTTGTAATCAATCTCAAAACCAAATCAATTTTTCCTTTTCTTTTTAGAGTCAAAGTTAGGGTCTCTCCGTCTCTTCCCATCGTCACAACTCTGTTGTCCTTTTTTCCTGAGGATCGATACCCGAATTACTGGGATTATTACTTGAGCGAGAGGCTTGCACTTGAGCCTAGAGTGAACGCATTTCTGAGACACATTTTCAGTCGCGTCATCGGGTCTTCGATCTCTATTAGCAGCTGCCTTCTCTACCTTTTTCTCTACGAACTCATCCTAGTGCCCAGACTGGGTTATCTCCTCAGGTGAGACTTGAGGGCTTTGCAATGCTCGGTTTTGTGCCCGCCCTCCTTGTGGAATGCACATCTCAGTGCGTTGTTCTTTTTTGAGGGGTCTCCACCTATCTTTCTGGGCCACTTAATGAACGGTTCATCCTTGATCTTCGCCAAAATCTTATAGATTGGTTCCTTAAAAACTGTATTCACTGCTTGAAATGCTTTTGAGGCATCACTCTTATTCCCATTCTTAGGGCCGCTCCTGCCCCCATTCTTACTTCCTTTAATTTTATTCTCAGTTTTGTCGTTGCTCTTACTGGCGAACTTGGCGCGACCATTCTCCCATGCGTTAAGATGGGTCACATCTTCAACTTTAGCGCATTTTTCAATACGAGCCATTAAGTCGTCGATATTTGTGGCCTCCTTCTTAGTGAGGGACTGGTGTAAGAGGCATGAGCTGGGTAAACCAATCTTAAAGGATGCCATGACGACTTACTCCGAGCAGTCCTCAATCTCATTAAATAGCTCTTAATATCTCTTAGCGTAGTCTCTGAGGCTCTCCTGGGGCATTTTATTCATTGTCAACAAAGCATCCATCCTCTTCGGATGGGAGCTATTGGTAATGAAGCGAGATGTGAAGAGCTTTGCCAGGGACTCGAAGTTTCTAATGGATCTCTCAAACCACTTTTGTGCCACATCATGCAAGCTCGATAGAAAGATCCGACACATTAGCATGTCCTTATGGTTCCACAGGGTCATGGCCTGCATGTACTGCCTAATATGGTCGATAGGATCATTTTTTCCGTCGTAGATCTTGAATCTGGGCATCGCGAACTTCTTAGGGGCTTCTTCTTCTTATATCTCCCTTGAGAAAGGGGATTTCATCTGGGTCCTGAGAGCTCGCCTGGCTAGCTCCCTAGTCGACCTGACACCTCGATGTGCTGGGTGTTGGTCCATTTCTATCTGGACCAAATTTCGTATGTCACCGTCTCCTCGACCTGGGCTCTTGTAATGGTGGGTTGATTGTTGTAACTCAGGCAAGTCGTCATTTGACCTATGTCCCTTAAATCTTTGAGATCCACGTCTAGGTATCCTTCCTCGACTGCGAGACCTGCTCGCTTGAGGGCTAAGAGTGCGATAATAACGTTGCCTTGTGCTACGATGGAGTTTTATCTCCATTTTTTCGAGTCTTCTCTTGAGGCGAGCATTCTCAACTTGTTGCTTGCGAGTAGCTTCGTCTTGCTCTTAGAACCTGGCCTCATAGGCGTCAATCAGCCTGAAGACCTGCGTGGACCTGGCTGGTCCCTGACTTCCTTATAAAACTTACCGTTCTGGGCGAGGCCTAGGATTTGAGCGTCGAACTTCAAATCTAACCGTGCGAGGTGCAGGTTGCTCTTGAATATCCCCTGCTTGAGGGGCATTGCTGCTGTGATCGGACATTTTAGGTTCTTATTGGTGAAGGCTTTCTTAAAGGAAAATAATCGTTTCCCACAGACGGCGCTAATTGTGGTGATAATAAATCTCAACACCAATAATAAGCCAATGCATTCACCCGAATAAATAAAGAACGCAAGATAACTGCAATCACACATTATATAAGATTTACGTGGTTCGACAAAAATGGCCTACGTCCACAGTGGTGTTCTCTCTGTATTATATTTCTTTTTACTCTAGGGGAGTGTTTACAATTGCATGCCCTTTGCCCTGGGCTGAGGGTTTAATATATACATGTCGTTTTTTGGAGAGTGTGGGTGTTGAGCTCCTCCACGTTAGCCCATAATCCCTAGAATATCTTTTAAGAGATTTTAGGGGTTGACTGGGTCATAACTGAATATATTATACTCGAGGCTTTTAGACTTTGGGCCGGACTTAATTGGGCTACTCATCTGGGCTGAATAGTTAATCAAGGTAGCCACACACTTTATGAAGTTGTTAAATATATTGGCATATTGGCTTGGAATAGTCTTAAAATGAAGCATTTTGAAAGTATATCATGCATGAGACTAGGTTTATGATTTTGTTATTTTTTTAATACGTTTTCCTTTTTATGGGAGCGCGGTTGAACTTTTGAACTAATTTTAGGCGTCCTCATTAGGCTAGTTAAAAGTGTTATAATGTAGATCCTACATTGGGGGAAATAAAATTAAATTACTCTCGACCAATTTTGGGGAAAACGAGGAAGTTTACGACATCGGAGGTGGTGGTCGAGGGAGGAGGAGGTAGTGCGTTGGCCTTAATACAATAGGTGTGACAGAACACTGTTTCAGCAGTCAGTGGGTATTTTATATGTTGTAATTTATTTTCAGTATTCTAAAAACTATATATGTAGCCCATGAAGTTTCTTCCTCAAATTATATGGGTGAAATTTTTAATATTCTTCTTATATTTTAATTTCTTATAATATGGATGCTTAGCAAAAATTAAGAGATGTTTGAAGAATGAAAAGGTTATAAACCATTATTAATATTTATACATCATAAATGTAAAGGAAAGTTTAGATTTCACGCAAAACAATATAAGGGAAAGTTGCAATCTTTATAAACTTTTTTTCTCCTTCTCATTTATCCTTAGACATTTATTTTGTTATTTTTTTATTTCATTTCTCAGACCCATGTCACTGTTTTGAAATCAAAGTACCATAATATATAAGAAGTTAACTTTCTATAGTCTTACTCGTATTTATATAAATTCCATGAATAATGATCTCAATAGTACATGTCAATTTCCCCGAGTATAAAGTTCTTATACTAAGAACAATACAATGTAGTAGCACGATTCACTAGATTGGGCATAATGGAGGAGCATAATCCCCATAAAAAATATTGCAATCGTGCTATCAAGTAAGTCAAAGTAGATAAATTTCCATTGAATTTAATATTTCTTAAAATCTAATGCCATGTACTTCTGTTGGGATATTGGAAAGCAAGTCATATAAGTATATTGTGGTAACAAGTGAATTCTAGGGGTTCAAAATGTAGGCCATTCATTTTTATGTATTGTTTGTTCTTTAAGTATCATTAATCTTTCGTTTATTTTTTTAAATGATAATACTTTTACAAATAAATTACACAAAGAAGTCATATAAAATGACACTGAAATAAAGTACTTTATACCGTTTCGGAGTGAGTGATTACATTATCCTAGTTTTACCAATGTCTTTGGAAATGCTCTCAAAGTAATTATTATTTCTAGTGCATAAATATTTCAGACAGGAAATATATCGCAAATCAGGTAATTCTAAACCCGTATGTGCTACATGTATGTACTATCAGTTTATAATCCCTCTAAAATTATCAACCCATAATTACCTAATCTGGAAGACACGAGTTTAACCGCTCATTCAAAGTCTCAAATTAATAGACCACTTAACCGAAGCCCAACCAAGTGCTTAGAAGGAAATTGGAAGATCCACAAGTGATGAATGGCATTTTACAGACCTGTTGGTCAAGAGACTCATAAAAATAACATTATTTGAGGAATCTCTCACTCATACCATAGGGCTGAACACAGCCTATGAAGTGTGGGAGCATTTGGAAGCAGTTTATCTCGAAGTAACGAAGGATCGAGAGCTTTAACTGAAACGACCAACCCCCGTTCCCTCTGTCCAACACTTCTGATATTATGTTGTCTTTATTTATAATTTAACTCATTTTACTTGGCTCTATCCATTACATAGGAAATCTGAGTTTTTTTCCAACTTTTATTACTTTTAAAAAATTAGTTTTCTCCAAATATTAAAACTTTTCAATGTGATTGTGGTGGTGAATTTATCCTAACATAATTTATTTCTCATCTAAACTGTTGCGATATTTATAAATCTATTTCTTGACCACACACTCCTAAACAAAATGGAGTGGCTGGACGAAAACATCGCCACATTGTTGAAACATGACTCATATTATTATTCCATTATCATATGCTAAAACATTTTTTGAACAGGGCTTTTATGATGGTTATCTATATCATTAACATACTCCCTTCTCCAACACTTCATATGGATACACCCTTTCATAAGTTGTATGGGAAATTTCCAGACTATAATACTTTAAAGATCTTTGGGTGTCGATGTTTTCCATATCTGCGAGACTTTGCACGCGAAAAGTTTGACTTTACATAAGGGGTATTGCTGCCAACATCCATCTTCCAATCGTGTTTTTATTTCTTGTCATGTGGTATTTGATGAGACTATTTTACCATTTCAAGATCCCTTGTCTACTTCTGCTAATCTGAGCTTCGGGGACCTATTTTCTTAATTTTTTACAATCAACCAATTTCCTCTACCCACTGACCACGAGGAGCCACATGCCACATACACACACACATGTGTCATCCATTTACCTTTAATGTTCCCCAGCTCCTACTCAACCCATTGTTTCAGCCTCACAGTCAGATCCTTATTGCCCAATTACTACACATACCCTATACCATACCACTATAACATGCACTCCAACTTCCTCTACCCCTACCATGCCTTCTTCTCATACGTACACAATATTACAGATAGTAGTTAGTTTGTTAGTTAGTATTAAGTTTGTTAGTTAGTTTTCTTCAGTCAATTGGTTAGTTTGTTGCATTCAATTAGTTTTTTAGTTTATAGTAGTAACTATTTATAGAGGAGTCATCTCGTTGTATTTCAGAACTTTAGATCTAATGAGAATTTCTCTAATTTTTTTGCTCTCTGAATCAATATGGTATCAAAGCATCTATGTGCTTCTTTTCTTTATCTTTGATCGATTCTAAATCTTAGTCATCTCCATTTTTCTTGCTCCACTATGATAACAGGAATTTTCAATCACAATACAACTTCTTCTTCATCGATGAGCAATTCCGCCATTGATGATGGTTCAAACCCTTACTTTCTACATCACTCTGATAATCCAGGTCTAATCCTAGTTTCTCAGCCACTAACTGGAGACAATTACGCTTCATGGAGCAGAGCTATGGTAATTGCCTTATCTATCAAGAACAAATTGGGATTCATTGATGGATCTATTCCCCGACCTGTTGGTAATGATGTTCTTCTCAATTCTTGGATTAGAAATAACAATATGGTTATTTCATGGATTCTTAACTCTGTTTCAAAGGAAATTTCTGCTAGTGTCATATATTTCGAATCTGCTTATGAAATCTGGATAGATCTTAAGGAGAGATATCAACAAAGAAATGGACCTCGCATTTTTCAATTAAGAAGAGAACTAATGAATCTTACTCAAGGCCAACTCAATATTAGTGCCTATTTTACTAAGTTGAAGACTCTTTAGGAAGAACTTAGTAATTACAGACCCATTTGTTCACGTGGAAAGTGCACTTGTGGTAGTACAAAGGCTTTTACAGATCATTACCACATGGAGTATATGATGTCTTTATTGATGGTAATTCATGATTCATTTGCTCAAGTTTGAGGTTAATTGTTGTTAATGGATCCTATTCCCCCCATTAATAAAGTTTTTGCTCTTATTTCTCAAGAGGAAAATCCAAGAAATATCAATTTGATTACTGGATCTATTGCTAACTTTGATTCCATGGATTTCTCTGTGATAAGTGAGACTTATAAGCCTAATAATGCCCCCAATTACAAGAAGAATCAAAGGAATGAGAGACCTATTTGCACTCATTATGGATATACTGGACACACAGTTAACAAGTGCTACAAACTCTATGGCTATCCTCCTAGGTACAAATCAAGACAGAAATCAAATTCATCAATGACTAATACTAATGTCAATCAAGTCTCAACCTCATTTTTTGATCAAACCATTAATCAAAAGAATGTTGATAACTTTGTTCAGAAATTGGACTCCTCACAATACCAGCATTTGATGACAATGCTTAGCACTCACCTCACTGCTGCTAAGGCTAGAACATATACTGATGTTTCTTGTGCTCATGTATTAGGTATTTATTTCTCAGTTTCTCTCAATCCAATATTAAAATCTCCTAGATATTGGATTATTGATTCCGGTGCAACCAACCATATATGTTACACTCAATTAACATTCGAATCAATGATACTATACGAAATGTTAATGTCACTGTACCTGATCATAAGAGCATCCCTGTATTCTTTATTGGATGTGCGAGGCTTAGTCCATCTTTGATGCTTCAAGATGTCTTGTTTGTGCCTGAATTCAAATTCAACCTGATTTATGTTAGTGCTTTAACCAGAGATACCTCTATCAATCTGAAATTTCATGTTGATTCATATGTTATTCAGGATCTACACACCTTGAAGATGATTGGCAAAGGTAAAAGGATTACAGATATTTATATCATAGATGTTGACTCTATTGCTTCTTCTCAACAAACTAATGCTCACAACTCTACCTTTTCTATAATCAATAATGTCAATTCTCATATCTGGTATAGTAGACTTGGGCATTTATCCTTTAAGAAACTTGAATTGTTAAAGGACTTCATACCTTCTGTTTGTACTGGACATAAACAATCTTCTTGTTCAATCTGCCCTTTAGCTAAACAAAGAAGACTCTCATTTGTTTTAAATAATAATTTGTCTAAATCTGCATTTGATCTTATACATTGTGATACTTGGGGACCTTATCATATTTCTCCACATGCTGGTTACAGATATTTCTTAACTCTTGTGGATGATTGCACTAGGTTTACATGGATTTACCTTATGAAACAAAAGTCTGATGTTAACTTCATTATACTTAGTTTTTTCTCTATGAATGAGAATCAATTTAAAAAGGTCATTAAGAAGTTTCGACCTGATAATGCACCTGAGCTTCAGTTTACATAATTTTTTCACTCTAAAGGAGTTCTTCATCAATTCTTTTGTGTGGAAAGACCTGAACAAAATTCCGTTATGGAAAGAAAGCATCAACATCTACTAAATATGGTTCGGGCTGTGTTCTTTCAGTCCTAAGTTCCAATCAAATTTGGGGGAGAATGTGTTCTCACTGCCACTTTCTTGATTAATAGAACTCCTTTACCAATTCTGCAAAATCAAACCCCATTCCAACTTCTTTATAATACTTTTGTTAACTATGCTTCACTTAGAGTGTTTGGATGCTTATATTTTGCTTCCACCTTACCATCTCAAAGATCCAAGTTTCACCCTCAAGCTAAACCATGTGTTTTTATTGGCTACCCCCAGGTATAAAAGGCTATAGACTTTATGATATTCAATCTAGGTCTTTCTTTGTGTCTCGAGATGTTTTCTTTCATGAATAATTATTTCCTTTCCATTCCATTTCCCATAATGAAGATGAGTTACTTGATCCTTTTCCCGACTTGGTTTTACCAACATCCGCACCTGATCTGCCCATTTCCTCACTTACTATTCCTAGTATTAACATCAATAATAATGGTGTTACCCCTAATGAACCTATGTATCCTAATTCTATTCACATTCCTACAGATACTGTCACTAATTCCACCACTGTTCGCAGATCCTCTAGAGCTATTAAACCTCCATCTTACTTAAGAGATTTCCATTATCAATTGTTAAACACAACAATTCCACCTGATTCTATATCTTCCTATCCATTATCCAACTACATCTCATATAATTCCCTATCACCTTCCTATAGTCATTTCCTCTTGAATGTTTCTTCCAATTATGAGCCACAATATTATCATCAAGCTGTAAAATTTCCTCATTGGAGGGATGCTATGGATACTGAAATACAAGCTATGGAATCCAATAACACTTAGTCTGTTACCTCTCTTCCTAAAGGGAAACACTCAATAGGCTGCAAATGGATTTATAAGATAAAATATAAATCTGATGGCACCATAGAAAGGTACAAAGTTCATTTTGTAGCGAAAGGCTATACTCAACAAGAAGGTTTAGACTTCACCGAGACCTTTTCTCCAATTGCTAAATTGGTCACTGTTAAGATACTTCTTGCTGTTACTTCTGTCAATCAATGGCCTTTGATTTAACTTGATGTCAATAATGCATTTCTCAATGGAGATTTGTTTAAAGAAGTCTATATGGATATGCCTTTGGGATATTCCAAACCGATTCAATCTAGTTCTGAGGGGGAGAAACTTGTTTGTAAATTGCACAAATCCATTTATGGATTAAATCAAGCTTCAAGGCAGTGGTTCTTAAAGTTCTTTCATACTCTAATTATACATAGTTTTACCCAATCAAAATCTAATTACTCTCTTTTTACTAAAGGTCAAGGAGCCTCTTTTGTCGCTCTTCTTGTATATGTTGATGACATTATCATCACAGGTGCTAATATTTCTGAAATTAAAGCTTTAGAATGCTTTCTTCATGGACAATTCAAACTAAAGGACCTTGGTTCCTTGAAATATTTTTGGGTTTGGAAATTGCTCGATCTTCTAAAGGCATATTTCTTTCTTAAAGACACTACACTTTACAATTTCTTGAAGATTTAGGTTTCTTAGGTTGCAAACCAACCTCATTGCCTATGGATCCTAAAGTCAAACTTAGTTCTTTTAAGGGAGATCCTCCTGAAAATGCCTCTTATTATAGAAGACTGATTGGCCGACTGTTATATCTGACTATTTCAAGACCCGACATTACCTTTGCTGTTCATAAACTCAGTCAGTTTGTATCCCAACCCAAGAAACCACATTTAGCTGATTTTCATCATCTCCTACAATATTTAAAGTCTACACCTGGTCAAGGACTCCTATTTTCCTCCTCCTCTTCCTTTTAACTTAGAGCATTTGCTGACACAGATTGGGGTTCTTGTTTGGATTTAAAAAAATCTATCACTGGATTCTGTATATTTCTTGGTGACTCTATGAATTCTTGGAAGGATAAGAAACAAACCACATTATCTTGCTCTTTTGTTGAGGCAGAATATAGAGCATTGGCTTCCACTACAAGTGAAATTATTTGGCTGCATCAATTACTTCAAGATTTTCAAATCGCTTCCAAAGTACCCTCTTTGCTTTTTTGTGACAACCAAGCAGCCATCCATATTGCCACAAATCCAATATTTCACGAACGCACCAAGCATATTGAAATTGATTTCCATTTCATTCGAAATAAGATAACTGAAGGCTTCATTAAACTTCTTCTCATTCAAACTCAGCACCAATTAGCGGATGTCTTCACCAAAGCCTTACCAGCTTCCATCCTCTTCCCTTTACTGTCCAAAATGACTGTCCTCGATATTCATCGACCACCTCCATCTTGAGGGGGAGTATTACAAATAACAGTTAGTTTGTTAGTTAGCATTAAGTTTGTTAGTTAGTTTGCTTCAGTCAATTGGTTAGTTTATTGGATCCAGTTAGTTTGTTAGTTTACAGCAGTTACTATTTATAGAGGAGTCATCTTGTTGTATTTCAGAACTTTAGATCTAATAAGAATTTCTCTAATTTTTTTGCTCTCTGAATCAATACACAATAATGCACCCTACCTCCTATTTTTCTCTAGTGGTCATTTTCAACTCAATCCATATTATTCCCTACTATCCCTTTGATAGTTGACCTATCTCTTATGCCCCCAACCTTTCCAAAATACTCACCCTATGCCTACTCACAGTAAAGCACGCTCCATTCCCTCCTCCAATGCAACGCACCGCACCCCTGCCGCAACTAACCCGATAAAACCCAAAACAGTCTAAATAACCTTGAATTCTTCCTGATCGATCTAAATTAACTTCTCTTACACTCAATAACACATGGGGTCTTGTTCCTCTCACTTCTGCCATGACTGTCATTGGCTCTCATTAAGTTTTTAAACCAAATTCAATTGTAGTGGTACTATTGAGTTCTTTTAAAGCGCGTCTTATCGTTAAAGGCTATAATCGGAATGTTGGCCTTTATTACAGTGAAACGTCCAACCCTATTATTCGTCATGCTACAGTGCAGTTGGTAATCTCACTTACTACTTCCAATTATTGGGACCTTCATCAACTTGATGTCACCAATGCATTTTGAATGGCTATCTTAAAAAAGTTGTCTACATGGAATAACCATAAGGTTTTCATGATTCTTCATCTTCGGATTATTTTTGTCGCCTTTTATATTTCCCTTTATTAACTTAAACCAGCGCCTCGTGCGTGGTTTGATCAATTCAGTCGATTCCTTCTTCACTTGGGCTTCTATTGCAATTGTGCAGACTTGTCATTGTTCATCCTTTCGCACATCCCATGTTACTACTCTTTTGCTCGTTTATGTTGATGATATCATCCTCGTGTGTAATGATAATATAATTCTTACTTACTTGATTGTCTTCCTTGGCAGTGAGTAGCCATCAAAGATCTTGTCGAGTTGCATCTTTCTCTCTCAACAGAAATATGCTCAAGATCTTCCATCCAATGTTGCCATGGATTATCGTAACTTTATTTCCTGCCCCTTACGTCTAAACATGACCTTTGTCATGATGGAGGTACTTTGGTTAATCCTATGGTTTATCGCAGTTTTGTGGTGTCCTTGCAATACCTTACCTTAACTCGTCTAGATCTCTCCCATGCTGTTAATCTTATTTACCAATACATGCATTTTGGTAGAGAACTTCCAAGGATAATCAATGCCCTGCTTGCTACTAAAACGAGTTATGTGGGCGTTGGAATGAAACTAAGAAAACTAACATTTTTGTGAAATAAGATAGTGTTTTTCCAAAGAAATGATAAAGAACGTTTTTTTTCTTAATTTAACCATGATTGATTAATGAATAAATTAATATTTTTCTTAATGTAATAAGGAAATGTTATTGAATGGGTTAATGCAATTTAACAGAGATAAAGTAAGGATTTCAATATAAAGTCAAGGGTTATATATATATATATATATATATATTGTTGGGGGAGAAAATACACCTCCAATAATGGCATGATGTGTGGCAAGTGGATCGTTCAAGATGGCAACCCGTATTCACTCTAGTAAGACAATGACGACTAGAGTCCTTAATAAAATAGAGGACTAAGAAGCATTATTTTATTGTAACTAAAACTCTATGGGGATTAGACTTATCTGATTGTAACCCCTAACTCTATTAAAGGGGACCCCCCCCCCCAATTGTGAAGGGGGTCAAAGACTAAAGAAACACTCTCATGTAAATTCTCTAAAGTTCATAGCGAAACACTATTGAATCCCCATAGATTTTTTGGTACCACTTTGGTTGGATTTTTTGACACCACAACTGGCGTTGTCTGTGGGAAACTACGCAAAAAGTCTTCAAGTCTTTCTTACTTATTAGAAAAGAAAGAGATTTACGTTGCAATGCGATGATTTACACAACCTGATTAAGAGCTAAGTGTTCTTTCTCTCTTTATGTAAACAACATCATCTTTTACATACACGTCGTTTCATTCATTTGTGTCAATGAACTGTATACTCAATTTTTATTCATTTGGTAATCTGCATAACAGTGTCAATTTTAAAATATTTCCATTGTTAATTTTGAAATGAATTTCATAATCGTTAGTCTTCAATAACTCCTTGAATATCTAGACTTCCATGATAATTTTCAGGTGTAATACTATTATTCATCTTATTTTTCTCCCTGCAACTAAAAAATAAAAAGAGATAAATGTCATGAACAACTTTCTGTCTCTTAGGAACCCAATTACCCACCTCTATAAAAGGATGAAAAATGAGCACACATGACCATTGATCCTTATTATCAAAGGGAATCACCTCAATTTGTGGCTTCCCCAAGCGAATATCTGGGTTTATTTGTTCAAGAAATTGTATCTCAACTCCTTGTCGACAGGGGTGGAAATTCGGGTTAGTCGTGTCATTTTTGGGTTGCGTTGAATTTGATTTGAGTATATGTTTTGTCTAAACTTAAATCTATACACGCTAATTGGGTCATGTTCAGATCATTTCGAGTTATCGTGTAAAAAATTATCATCCGTACTTGTCGGCAGATTCACAACAAGATTAGGTGGAATCAAATCCACCTGAGAAACATTGGTATCTCAACTCCTCATAAGTGGGTTCACAACTCGGTGTGCAGTCTCGGCAGTCCCTTCCGACTTCAACTAAGCATCATTATTTACTACTGCGGATCTCAATGATTTTTTATCATCCGTCTATTTTATTCTCGGTCATGTCGACTACCTTCAGGTCCAGAATCGAGTCACGGTGTGAGGACAAGCGGTCCATTTCTAATTAACGAAGCTATATGAGGAGCATATCAGCTCAATCGAAGTCAAGAGCAAAAGTAGAGTTTGACTGTGGGTTTAAGTTATATTTTTTGGTGTATTTTATGTTGAAAATAATAATTGCAGAATATATGAAAAAAATCCAAATACGAAATAGATAAAATTGGAAGGACTTATCGATCGAGGTTTGTGTTTGACACAAAGTCCTAAAGGTGAAATTGCTCGCTGATATTTGTAGTTTTCACCCTCGTGAACATACATCTCATAGGATTCAACGATCAGATTTAAACACCAGCTTTGTGTTAAATCTTTGAACTCTCAGGATACTCCAGCACTCCCAAAAGAATAACGAACATAAGTGTACAGTAGAAAATAGCAAAATTATTTTTGCAAAGCAAGTGAGAGAGATTGATTTTTTTTGTGTATTTCTCAAAGCTGTAGGCTTTGTTTTATATAAAAAAATAGTCAAAAACGTGGGTAGTGGTTTTAGGCAACTAACCCACTAACCTCTCCACTAACAGCTATATTTTAATAAATGGAATAAATCAAAGTCTTATAAACGTGTTAATTGAAAATTAAAATGAGTTTAAAAAGATTTAATTCACATTAGAAATCCCCAAGAGCCCAAGGCCCCAAGTCCCAAGTCCCAATCTTTTACCCTTAAGAATTAGTGTTCCTCCTAGGGATTGAATCCATGACCTCAAACACACACTGTTGATGTAAAAAACTAGATTGCTCTAATTATTCAATCACAGATAAATAAATAAGACAAGATTTTTAAAGTGGTTCGGCTAGGAATAAAGCCTACGTCCACTGTTATGTTATTGCTGAGTGTTTGTGGAATTCTTGATTACAAGTTCTCTCAAGAAATTCCGGTCCCTTTGAATGAGGGAGATACAATGTATTTATAGCCCTGAGGCTTACATATGAAAGGGTGGTGCATTAAATGATATACATATGAAAGGGTAACTCATTTAATATTCTTCAAGCGTGTGCGTCAAGATGATAAGCAATCAATGAACAATTTTGAACTGTTGGTTATCTGGCAATCAATGCTGTGGTCGAGATGCAGCTCGAACCGCCTTAGTTGCTCGTCATTCAGGAGTTCATCGGAGCGCTGGAGTACCTCGGAGTGTTGTAGTTCCTCGGGGTGTTGTAGTTCGGAGCGAACATGACTTGGTCGGGGGAAATAAACTTCCTCGTTGTTATTGTGCCATGTAGATTGACACGTGTCTTCTTATTATTGGTCCATGTCAGTAGATTAAATTTGGTATCAACAGAAGCCCCCAATGCTTCATGCTTGATGGGTTACTTGAAAGGATGGAAAATTTATTCTGCAATGTTGCTCGGTGCTCGTGAAATTCTTGATCTACCTTCTTGATTTGTTCAACATAAAGTTCATTATCTCCTGGACGAAGTATGATGCAGGCTGATCGATGGTTGCTAATCTTTCTTTTGAGTAACTCCGTGTGCTATGTATCACCCCTGGGAATTTGGATGTAGCCATGCCATAGTATGCAGCTTGTAGCTTGTCATAATCTTCAAGTATGTTGATCGGTTTGCTAGCTGACCAACTGCCTCTTGTGCCGAGCAACTGAATGCTAACTTTACGTGCTTGATTTTTCTGATTTATGATCCTCTGAATACTTTGTCGAGTAACATACTAGCTTTTGAACCCAACTCTTCAATCTGATTAGTACCAGGCTAGTGGTGGACTTCGAAACATTTTCTCATAAATTCTTCTTCATTATTGGTCGAGACAGTATTAGCAAAGATCTCAGTGCTATAGATGCTGATTTTGACTTCTACCTCTGCTCGGGGACGAACAAGAGGTTCTCGGGGACTAACAAGTGATTCTCAGGTACGAGCAAGTGCTTCTCGGGAATGAGCTAATGCTTCTCGGATAGATCATCTGTGATGAACAAGAGGTTCTCGGGGACTAACAAGTGATTCTCAGGGACGAGCAAGTGCTTCTCGGGAATGAGCTAATGCTTCTCGGATAGATCATCTGTGATGAATATCAGAATGTTGAAAGATCTTAACTTCATACACTCCCCTTATGCTTTGGATGATCCTCCTGCTGGTGAGGAACCTGTTTTAAAAGTAGAAGGAGAAGAAACCAATAGAATAGGAATCTCAATGTAATAGTTAGTATACATTTTCATTCTCAATGTATTTTGTTTTTGATTTTAATGAAAGACTTTCATTTTTGTTCGCAATCTTAATTGCTATTGTCTTGTAAATATCAAACACTTTACATTTATGCATATGTATCTGTTAAAAAGATAACAATATTGTGTTGTTCATCAGCTTAAAAAGTTTACAAAGTATTAGTAACGTTGCTCGATCACTTAATAATAAAGTAATGAGTATAAAAATGTTTAAAATTTTTCCAACCAACCAAGGTTGATAAATAATGTTTGTCGACCAACTACAGTTGATGGAAATTTATCTCCGACCAGCCATACTTGGTTTAATTTCAAATATTTTCATAAAATGTGCCCGACCAACTAAGGTCAATAATTTGTCCTCGTCGACCAACTACAGTTAGTGGGTTTTTAACCCCGACCAACCATACTTGGTTCAGTTTGAAATATTTTGTTCTTCGAGGAACTTTTTGTAATAATCTTACCTCCCGACCAACATAAGTTGTAATATGAGAGTATATTTTTATCTTACCAATCGTAATTGATCATGCTGGTGTACACCTCTTAACCAAAGGAGTAGTAGTTTTTTGGCTCCTTAGAGCTTTTGGCTCCTTAGAGCGCCTCCTAACCAAAGGAGTATTTTTTGGCTCCTTAGAGCTTTTGGCTCCTTAGAGCACTTTTTGGCTCCTTAGAGCTTTTGGCTCCTTAGAGCACTTTTTTGGCTCCTTAGAGCACTTTTTGGCTCCTTAGAGCTTTTGGCTCCTTAGAGCACTTTTTGGATCCTTAGAGCACTTTTTGGCTCCTTAGAGCTTTTGGCTCCTTAGAGCACTTTTTGGCTCCTTAGAGCACTTTTTGGCTCCTTAGAGCTTTTGGTCCATTAGCTCTGAGGATATCCTGGCGCTGAATGAACCTTTAAAATGTTTGACTGATGATAATAGGCAGCAAACTCCTCGTTTTTAAATTATGTTCCATGGTCTGTGATGAAGGCATGAGGGAGACCATATCGGCATATGATGTTCTTCCAAACAAATTGGTACACCTTCCTTCTCATATGTCATGTCAATAAGTGGCTCAGCTTCTATCCACTAAGTAAAATAATCTACTGCGATGACGAGGTATTTGAATCTTCCTCGAGTCGTCGGCAATGGTCCAACCAAATCAATCCCCACATGGAAAATGGCCAAGGATAAATGATGGGTGTCAACAATGTTTGTGAAGTTCTTCGGATGGAGGAAAAGCGTTGGTACTTGTCACATTTCTTGGCATAAGCTATACAATCAGCTCTCATCGTCGGCCAGTAGTATCCCTGCGTCACCACCTTTTGCAAAAGTGTTCGACCTGCTACATGGGCTCCACAGGACCCTTCATAGATCTCTTTAATCAATTCACCTCGGAGGGATGTACACATCTTTGCAAACCTGCCATAATTCCTCGTCGAGCAGCTTTAAACTTCCATTTCTTGGCAGCGAGCTTATCTTCTGAATACCATTATACCGAGCAGCTTTAAACTTCCATTTCTTGGCAGCGAGCTTATCTTCCGAATACCATTATACCGAGCAGCTTTAAACTTCCATTTCTTGGCAGCGAACTTATCCTCCGAATACCATTAATTAGTACATACCGAGCAGCTTTAAACTTCCATTTCTTGGCAGCGAGCTTATCCTCCGGTAATTGTTCCTCCTTAATATATGCTCTGATAGGATCCATCCAAGATGTTCCTAAATCAAGGGTAATAATATTCATCGTCAGGTCTTCATCTATGCTCTGACTTTCTAATGCTTCAATTGGTATCGTTCTTCGCATCTCGGTACGAGTAGCTGATGCTAATCGGGCCAAGGAGTATGCTCTCACATTCTCCGTTCTTGATATCTTTACCAGTTGGACAGCAACAAACTCTGATACCAACTCCATCACCTTTGCTTGATACTTGATCATCAATTCTCCTTTGGTTGCATATATTCCCAACATTTGATTTACGATCAATTGAGAATCACTGAAGACAATAACCTACTGTGCCTCCATAGTATTTGACAAATTAAGACCTGCTATCATGTCCTCATACTCAACCTCATTATTAGAAGCTTTGAATTAGTAACGTAGGGCGTATTCACTGTCAACCTCATCTGGGCTGTTCAAAACGATCCCTGCCCCACAGCCTGTAGTGAAAGATGATCCATCTACATATAGCCTCCATATAGGCAACTTGTCTTCTAATTTCTGGTCTGACAGAGTTCCTCGGTGGAATACTTTTCGCTTTCTTTCATCATGTCCTGATACTTCCGAATACACCTCTTGAATTTCGATATACCTCCTGAACTTCAATATTCCTCCTGAACTTCAATATACCTCCTGAACTTCAATATTCCTCCTGAACTTCAATATACCTCCTGAACTTCAATATTCCTCCTGAGAAAGTGATTAGTCGGGGTTGAATTTGATGCTCGACTGCATGATGATATAAGAATGTGCCACCAAATGAACAAATATATCTGTAATAGAAGCCCCCAACTGTGGAATGTGAACTTTGAATGAGATTTATCGACCAATACCAACCGGAGTTGGATTTTATCTACCAACCGGAGTTGGATTTTGTCTACCAACCAGAGTTGGATTTTATCTACCAATCAGAGTTGGTGGTAATTGATAATGAATGATGAAGACTTCCTCGGAGCTGACCAACAGATTGTTGGGAATAAGATAATATAAATGCTGGAGACCTCCTCGGCGCTGACCAACAGATTTGTTGGGAATAAGATAATATAAATGCTGGAGACTTCCTCGGCGCTGACCAACAGATTTGTTGGGAATAAGATAATATAAATTCCGGAGATATCATTGGAGCTGAATAAGATATAATAAATGCAGGATACCTCCTCGGCGATGACCAACAGATTGTTGGGAATAAAATATAATATAAATGCAGGATACCTCCTCGGCGATGACCAACAGATTGTTGGGAAAAAAATATAATATAAATGCAGGATACCTCCTCGTCGATGACCAACAGATTGTTGGGAATAAAATATAATATAAATGCAGGATACCTCCTCGGCGATGACCAACAGATTGCTCCTCGGCGATGACCAACAGATTGCTGGAAATAAGATATAATAAATTTCGGAGATATCCTTGGAGCTGAATAAGATATAATAAATGCTGGAGACATCCTTGGAGCTGAATAAGATTATAAATATTTGTCGAGCTCCATGCTGAAATGAGAATAGGATATGCATCCAAATAGATATAAAGAATAATTAAAAAATAATAAAGTGCCTCGCCGATCCGTCGAGGTAGAATCATATAATACCGAACAAGAATAAGATCTTTCAGAACATAAGAATATGGTCGAGAACGTTGTCAGGCCTGAATATAAATAAGAATTATCCGAACGAATGTTGTAATTCTCCTTAAAGCTGAATAAGTATCTTGTCGAGGCATAATTGCAGAATGCCGAATAAGAATAATATTTTCCAGAACATAAGAATATGGCCGAGAACTTTGCTGGGCCTGCATATAAATAAGAATTACCCCGACCAACTATCCGTTGGGGGTGAAATATAATAAATGTTGTAGCTTTTCCTCGGAGCCGAATATATATAGAGAGAAGAAATTTTTCGAGCTCCATGATGAGATAAATATAAAATATGAATCCAAATGGATATAGAATAATTTGTGCTTTAGCATTCGTCGGCATTGAATCTTGTGCCTGTAAAAATTAATATTTTGCTCTACCATATGTGTAGGCTGAATTGATTAGTCATGAGAATAATTTACTCATCCAATCAATATATGATATGTATCAACCTAAAAATTTCAAAATATGAAATAATATTTTTGTGCCACACGTGTGTGAGATGTTCAAATTTTTATCAGATATGCATCATAAATAAGATGTAAAGTTTTTTGTAAATTTATTTAATCTCCAACAACTAATCAGGTATAAGTTGCTGTTTGAAAATTATTTATCACTTGGTTTTAAAATATTTTTGGGGTGATCACAAGTTAAAAAGACTTAAGCCCCCTGTTTGTCCCCAAGCTGAACTCGTGTTTAAAGAAATATCTGGGGTGCTTCACATTTTTTAATACCCCAAGATTCTACTGCTGCCGACAAACGACATGGATGTTGCCGACCAACATTTAAGGATATCTCAAATTATAGAATATATGGTTGGATGACCAGAATATATCGAATCTTTAGATCAAAAATAACATTCAATGTAAAATTTAAGCCTTAAGACTGTTAATTAAATGAATAAATATATAACCCACTAGATCGTGTGATTTCGTCAAAGAAACCTTGTGATGTGATGAACGAGGGGCCAACATATCAAATTTGTTCCCAGAGTCTTGATATGGTCATGATTATTTTACTGATCCTCTTTTACAAGAGGTGGGTAATGATTTTTCAGGTGAGAGAAAATTATTTTTTTATATCGATCCCTTCCTATTCCCTATTTGGAGAGATAAAAATATGGTGAATGATAGAAGTTATTACCAAGTTTATATAAAAAATCAATCAATGGACTTTATTGACATAGATGGAAGATGAACCAAATTAAGTATATAGTTCATAAAAATGAATGCAAAGAGACTCAAACTTGAAGAAAGAGAAAGTAGATCTGGGTCATGATTTCCATGAGAAAACTTTTTATTGTCTTTAACCTTTTCCCATTCTTTTATTAAAAATATGATGGGAATTTGAATAGACATCAAAGATCTAACAAAATTTATTTCAAAATCAACAATGAAAATGATCAAATCTTATCATCGTCGTATATATTGGTATATGTAATAATTTAAAATATTTATTCCATGATATAAAATTAAAACTTGAGAATCAAGCAAAGAGTTATGATTTATGAAATCTATTATTTTTCAGATTTCTAAATAAGAATTAATCTAACAGTTATGATTTAAAAATCATGATATGCAACATTTTGTAGATAAAAATTGGACAATTAATTTATGTATATAAACATAAAAATCATGATTCAATCAAAAGATGTATGTATAATTGATTATACGTAGAGAAAATAAAAACTTAGCTTTTGGTGGAGAACAACGCTTGTAACACGTTCCCACAGACGGCGCCAATCTGTTGATGTAAAAAACTAGATTGCTCTAATTATTCAATCACAGATAAATAAATAAGACAAGATTTTTAAAGTGGTTCGGCTAGGAATAAAGCATACGTCCACTGTTATGTTATTGCTGAGTGTTTGTGGAATTCTTGATTACAAGTTCTCTCAAGAAATTCCGGTCCCTTTGAATGAGGGAGATACAATGTATTTATAGCCCTGAGGCTTACATATGAAAGGGTGGTGCATTAAATGATATACATATGAAAGGGTAACTCATTTAATGTTCTTCAAGCGTGTGCGTCAAGATGATAAGCAGTCAATGAACAATTTTGAACTGTTGGTTATCTGGCAATCAATGCTGTGGTCGAGATGCAGCTCGAACCGCCTTAGTTGCTCGTCATTCAGGAGTTCATCGGAGCGCTGGAGTTCCTCGGAGTGTTGTAGTTCCTCGGGGTGTTGTAGTTCCTCGGGGTGTTGTAGTTCGGAGCGAACATGACTTGGTCGGGGGAAATAAACTTCCTCGTTGTTATTGTGCCATGTAGATTGACACGTGTCTTCTTATTATTGGTCCACGTCAGTAGATTAAATTTGGTATCAACACACACCCCCACCAACTTACCACTTGGCCACTTAGCCTAACTTATTTACTTCATTCAAAATTAATATATATACTTATACCTAACAATCCCCCACATGAATGAAATAAATAAATAAATAAATATACAAAGACGCTCTGGAGTATCATAAGGAGTGACGTAAATAGTGAAGGTGTCATTCGACTTGAACATTTGCTCTGTGTTAATTTATTGAGTTTACCGGTCGATAGTGAACTGATGTCTTGAACTATTTAACCGTTGTTGTAAACTTCGGTCAATAGAATACACACGTGACTCCAAAAAATCATCATCGAGTTCCCACGGTTGTGCCCATTTCGGCCTTGTGCATGCCCAGGTTTCTTGAGTGATATAGAGAATCAACCTTAATTCTTATAGAAAGCGGCCCCACTACCACACTCATATAGGTGCTTCTATCAAGAGTGTACTCTATCTCACACCCACTGAATAATAGCTATAGAAAGCATTAAGAGATTAAATCTCATCCTCCATCGATACAGAGGTACTACATCATAAGAATGGGTTTTAAGTAAAACTTAAATTTGTACCCCCATAAATCACTCGTATAACTTTGTTATCCCATTGAACCCAGATCTTGGGATCTCCAGTCATATGGGTTAGGTTTCCATTATAGGTGATTTAGATATTAATAAGCTTTATGCCCATTCCCCTCGATGTTTGATAAACTAGCTCTCTAGCTATACCTTTAGTCCATGAATCTTCCAGGTTTTCCTTTAACTTGACATAGTCAATTGCTATAACTCTATCTTTCAGTAATCGTCTCACTGTGTTGTGGCTCCTCCTGATATGTCTAAACTTTCCGTTGTAGGAGTTATTATGTGCTCTTGCTATCGCTGTTTGACTATCACAGTGAATGGGCAAGGCTGGAACTGGTTTAGGCCACAAATGAATATCTAATATGAAGTTCCTTAACCATTCAGCCTCTTCGCTTGCTTTATCCAATGCTATAAACTATGACTCCATAGTGGATCTAGCTATGCACGTTTGCTTGATAGATTTCCAAGATATAGCGCCTCATGCAAAGGCAAAAATATAGCCACTCGTAGACTTACATTCATTATTATCTGAAATCCAATTAGCATCACAAAAACCTTCTATTACAGCACGATATCTAACATAATGAATTCCATAATTTATTGTGTATTCTAGATATCTCAAAACTCTAATCAAAGCATCCCAATGTTCATTATTAGGATTACAAGTGTATCTGCTAAGTCTACCCACCGCATACGCAATATTAGGTCCAGTACAGTTCATATAATAAATTAGACTACCAATAACTCTAGAATATTCTAATGATGATACACCAGGACCCGAATTTTTCCTTAAGTCACAACTACGGTCATAAGGTGTTTTAGCAGGAATACAATTAAATTGTTCAAATTTTCTAAGAACTTTTTCTACATAATGAGATTGGGTTAAAACAATTCCTTCGGAATTTTTAATGATTTTAATTCCAAGTATAACATGATCAACACCCAAATCTTTCATATCAAATTGCTTATTAAGGAAACTTTTAGTTTTATTAACTCCATCCATATCAGTTCCAAAAATAAGCATATCATCCACATATATGCAAATAATCACGCCAGAACTATCCTTGAATTTGCTATAAATACATTTATCCGCTTCATTCATGTTAAAACCATTAGAGATCATTATTTGATCAAATTTTTCATGTCATTGTATAGGGGCTTGTTTTAGTCCATATAAAGATTTTTTAAGTCTACACACTTTTTTTATCTAGGCCTTGGACTACAAACCCCTTGGGTTGATCCATATAAATTTCTTCTTCAAGATCTCCATTCAAGAAAGTCGTTTTAACATACATTTGATGAATTATCAGATTATGTAATGAAGCAATAGCAATTAATAGCCTAATAGATGTAATTCTAGTAACAGGAAGTATCAAAGAAATCAATTCCTTCCTTTTACCTATAGGCTTTAGCTACCAATCTTGCCTTAAATTTACCAATAGAATCATCAGCTTTTAATTTTTTTTTAAATATCCATTTTCTCCCTAAGTTCTGCATTCCTATTATCTTCCTCAATTCTCAAACGAACTACTAAATATTCTGGTGACATATCCTTTTTCTTATGTTTCAGACCGTTTTTGTAATCTTTCCAAGAAGGTGGCAGTTTTTCAATTATAGCAGACACCTGAAATCCCTCACACATACTATAAACCTCGACTAGAATTTCATGAATAATAATTTGTAGTTCTTCCAGTTGCGACACGACAGATTTATTATCTTCCATTTTGAAATCCGAAAATTTTCCAACCACAAATTTTTTAGACCCAACATCTTCAGGTACAGAAGGTCTATCAGATGCAATAACGTCAACGACCTTAAGAGTTGTTAGGTAAAATTGCAATTTCATTTGCCATCTCTTAAAATTCTTTCCATCAAATAACTCAGGTTTTTAGAGTATTTTGCATTAGTATTTTCCATAGCAGATTTTAGAATAACAACATATTTTCACCTTTAGATTGTTGGAAATACTAATTGCAGAATATATGAAAAAACTCAAATACGAAATAGATAAAATTGGAAGGACTTATCGATCGAGGTTTGTGTCGGACACAAAGTCCTAAAGGTGAAATTGCTCGCTGATATTTGTAGCTGTCACCCTCGTGAACATACACCTCACAGGATTCAACGATCAGATTTAAACACCAGCTTTGTATTAAATCTTTGAACTCTCAGGATACTCCAGCACTCCCAAAAGAATAACGAACATAAGTGTACAGTAGAAAATAGCAAATTATTTTTGTAGAGAAAGTGGGAGAGATTGATTTTTTTTGTGTATTTCTCAAAGCTGTAGCCTTTGTTTTATATTAAAAAAATGGTAAAAAATGTGGGTAGTGGTTTTCGGCAACTAACCCACTAACCTCTCCACTAACAGCTATATTTTAGTAGATGGAAGAAACAATCAAAGTCTTAAGAACGTGCAAATTAAAAATTAAAACGAGTTTGAAAAGATTTAATGCACATTAGAAATTCCCAAGAGCCCGAGGCCCCAAGTCCCAAGGCCCAATCTTTGACCCTTAATAATTAGTGTGCGTCCTAGGGATTGAACCCATGACCTCAAGCACCCACACCCACTAACTTACCACTTGGCCACTCATCCTAACTTAATTACTTCATTCAAAATAAATATATAAACTTATACCCAACATTTTATCTCCTCGAATATTCCCTCCGACCAGGATGATCGCCAAGCCGACCCAAGATCTCATAAATTGATTCCATGAAAAGGACAAACCAGGACAGGTTGACCATTTTCACCATATATACCCTTTTCAATCTTGCTAACGTTTCACAATTCTTCCATAGCTACAACAATTTACACCCGATGAGGCGAGATTATTAGTTGTGACTGATGGGTGGTCGGTGTGATAACTTTACAAGTATTTAGTGTCGTGTCGACGAATGCTTGGACACGATCTTCTCAGTGAGGTCCCATCAATTATTGGATCATTCATTACTCTCATTCAATACAATGAACTTTTTCTTAACAGATGGTCGAGCGGATGCATATCATACATTATTGGGCCGAATAATTCAATTTCATGATAATTTCTATTTAATTTACCCTTGACGGATGGTTGGGCAATTTATTAATTTCCTCAGGTGCACGGATTCAGTTTTGAGCGATGCTCGGGCATATCTTAATTTCTTGAAAATCTTATTAATGTTCGGACAGATGATCGAGCACGATATTAATTATTTTATTTTATTTTATTATTAAAATTTTGCTGGATAAATGATCGAGCTTATATGTTAATTATTTGACGACTTTGACCACTTCAATTTGAATATTGTCTACAACACTTAAGATCTAACGAATGGTTGTGCACGATTATTTTTTATAACCAATGGATGCTCGAGCATTGATATTTTTTTAACCTCGTTAATTTATTGTTCGACCCTACGATTCTTAACCTGATGGATGGTCAGGCTTGTTAAAGATTATCCCAGCAGATGACCGGTAAAATATTTATTGCCATACATTTTTAGAATATATCTGCCACACAACATTACATTTTATCCCCATTGGATGGTTGGTTAAGATAATTCTTATTTATTTTTAGTCCCGGCAAATGGCTAGCGTATGGTCTGGAAATTTATTTTTCTCTAACAATGTCGGATCATCCGTAATATATACTCAGTCCTTTAAAATTTTGCCTCGACAAATGCTCATGCTTCCTTTCTTTTCTTTTAAATGCTCCGATGGATAATTAGCACTTATATTAGTTCTTTGGATTTCGTATTAGCTTCGATGGATAGTTGAAACAAGTTATATTATGTCATCAGCCCCAACTGACGGTTATGTAATATCATTCTTATTTAATTCAACCTCGACTAATGATTGCGTGGCCATTCATTAGTCATCATTATATTTATTATTGCTATTCAGTTCAAATGATCGGATATGTATTAGTTATTTAACCTCATCTATTAACCCCCATTAGTAATTGGACGAGATGATTCTTATTTGTTTTTAGCTCGACGGATGATCGACATAATATTTTTCATTACAACAAAGCCTGATGGACAATTGGGCATGCTTGTTATCTTAATTATTCGAGATAATCAACATTATACTGAATCAAAGTCCCGATGGATGGTAGGGAATCATCTTTATTTGGTCTTCTTATCTTAGCCTCAATGGATGGTCAGACGTGATAATCATTGGTTCTTCTTATTTTAGTACGTGACGAGTGGTCAACATAACTCGCAATAAAATCCCGATGGATCATCGAGAATTATCATTATTTAGTTTTTTCTTTGCAGCCCACATTGGGGGCTCCGTGTCAATGTTAACATGTGAATAAATTCACCACAACGCTAGTTAAGCAAGGGAGAAATTAGGCTTCGAGTTAAAAAACCATAAGATTGGTTTCGTGGCGAGTGGGTTTAAATAGTCCTGACTGATAATAAGCATTCTAAATAGCCTTGGCACACAAGTGCTTAATAGGCATGTGATTGGCCTCTCCAATTAGACCATGCAAAAATCCTAATACGGGAAGATACCCTATACTATGTGCATGTCCGAGCAAGCCTCGATGCATGAGTGCTTAACAGGCTCGTGATCAGCCTCTCTAATTGGACTATACAAAAATTCTAATACATGGTGATAACCCTAGACTAGGTGCATGCTCGATAAAGCCCAGGTGCATGAGTGAATAACATGCTTTTGGTTGACCTTTATAATTAGACCATGTAAGAAACCTAATACAGGGAGTTACCCTAGACTATGTGCACGCCCGAGCAAGCCTCGGCGCATGAGTGCTTAATATGCCTGTGGTCAGCCTCTTCAATTGGAACATGAAAAAATCATAATATAGAGGGGATACTTTAGGCTAGGTGCACGCCCAATCAAGCCTCGATGCATGAGGTCTTAACAGGCCTGTAGTCGGCCTACCAATTGGACCATGAAAAAATCCAAATACAAAGGGATAGCCTAAGCTAGGTGCATGCCCGAGCAATCCTAGATGCATGAGTGCTTAAAAGGCCTGTGGTCGATCTCTTCCATTGGACCATACAAAAATCCTAATATAGGGGATACCCTAGGTTAGGTTCACACTCGAGCAAGCGTCAGTGCATGAGTGCTTAATAGGCCTGTGGTCGGCCTCTCCAATTGGTCCATGCAAAAAACCTAATATAAGGGGATATCCTAGGCTAAGTGAGCATGTATACTTAACAGTCCTATTGTCGGCCTTTCCAATTATATAAAGCAAAAATCCTAATATATGGGGATACCCTAGGCTACATTCACGCCCGAGAAAGCCTCGGTGCATAAGTTCTTAACACACCTATGGTCGACTGACCTCTCCAATTGGACCATGTAAAAACCCTTATACAGGGGATACCCCGGGCTAGGTTCACGCCCGAGCAAGCCTCAATGCATGAGTGCTTAACAGGCCTATGGCCGGCCTCTCTAATTGGACTATACAAAATCCTAATACAGGGGGATACCCTAGGCTAGGTGCACGCCCGAGAAAGCCTCGGTGCATGAGTGCTTAACAGGCCTGTGGTCGGCCTCTCTAATTGGACCATGCAAAAATCCTAATACAGGGGGATACCCAAGGGTAGGTGCATGCCCGAGCAAGCCTCAATGCATGAGTGGTTAATAGGCCTGTGGTCAGCCTCTCCATTAGGACCATACAAAAATCCTAATACAGGGGATACCCTAACTAGGTGTACGCCCTAGCAAGACTTGGCGCATGAGTGCTTAATAGGACTATGGTCGGCCTCTCTAATTGGACCATGCAAAAATCCTAATAAAGGGGGATACCCAAGACTAGGTGCATGCCTGAGCAAGCCTTGATGCATAAGCGCTTAATAGGTCAGTGTTCAGCCTCTAAACTTGTACCATGTAATAAAACAGAATGAAAAACTACGATCGACCTGGTCCCATGAGGGTATGTAGGCATCTCGACACACTTAAGTTCGATTCACATGTCGATTGAACATCTCACAACTCAAGTAAAGCATTCATCTGAGTACTTACAAAGGCAAAAGGATCCACCAAAGAAGTCTTAAAAGTTGAACGACAATTCAAAGAATGTCAATCCAGTTCACATTGACGACTATATGCATGTTTAAAGAGATCATGGACAAACTCCCATCTTATCTCGAAATCAACTTAGATGAATTGTGACTTGTGGGTCTATTATCGAGGGAGATACACGTCTAATAATGTCATGACGCATGGCAAGTGGATTAGTCAAAATGGCAACTCATATTCACTCTAGCAAGATAAGGACGATTAGAGTCCTTGATAAAATAGAGGACTAAGAAGCATTATTTTATTGTAACTCAAACTCTACGAGGATAAGACTTATCTAATTGTAATTCCCAATTTCTATATAAATGGGACACCCCATTTGTGAAAGGGGGCTCAAAGGATAGACAAACACTCTCATGTAAATTCTCTCAAGTTTATATTGAAACGTCGTTAAAGCCCCGTGGACGTAGGCTATCAATGGTCGAACCACATAAATCTTCATCTTTTATTATTTATTGTATTACTTTCATCGTGATAGTTTGTCATCCCCTTCTGGTGGATTTTTTTACACACACACACACACGCGCATATATATATATATATATATATATATATATATATATATATATATATATAATGCATGTGCGTAGTAGCAACACTGTGTCATAGCATCAGTCTCTTTCTGTCGTTTGTTTCTATATTATATTTTTCAAAGAACCTCACTGGGGCACATGCTCACATCATTTCTTTGTTATGGTAGGGTAAATGTAGTTACATATTTGAAAGCATTGTATTGTTAATCTTTCTTACTCTCTTTACACTAGCAGCTTTGATTACTTTAACCCTTAATGCACATTAATGGGTAATTCACTTGACTAGTTACTTTATATTACATGAAAACGGAATTGCATGCTAAATATCAGGACTTTAAGTTAGACTAAAGCAACTAGAAATATTGTTTAGGGTTATTCACATCAATTGATAGTTGACATGTCCGATCTAGTTTAGGTCGATCCACGGGTGGCTTATAAGCCCGGATCGAGGCATTACACCGTACACTCTAGTGCTAGAGAAAGAGAGACAACGTGATGCGTGACCAATTGCTACATGTAATAGACTGTTACCGCTATTTAACCAAGTATTCCTTACACCCATGCAACCTTTATCAGATTTTTTCGAAAAACCGAGGAGACCTCATTACATATAAGGTAATTGTTCGTATATGTCTTGTTAGTAAATATTGCATTTTTAGTATCTACTAATTCCATTGGTTCGGTTGAACTTTTATCCTTTAATCTTATGTCCGAATGATCTTATTACCCGTAAATAGAATTTTTCTTGAACTGTGTTTATATATAAACATGGTTTGATATTCTATTAATGTTTCCCAATTGAACACCAATGGTTTGACAAACGTTTCATATTGTTAATTGACATGCAATTATTTCGCCTTCATTTAATTTTATTTATACATATATCTTTTATTTTTATAATAAGCCAGGGCCAGGGTTCAAAGTCGTGGTATTTGGCTGCCCAATTTCTATATCGACCTCGATTTCGGGTGATGCACAGTGATATGTAGCGGTCATGATATGTGTGCCATGTCGTGTTCGGGTTGTCGTTCCAATAATCACTCAACCCTAACCCTAACCTTAACCTTAACCCAATCTAGTTTGTAATCGTGTCAAATGGCCTAAAATTAACCTGAGATGTTTATTAATCGTATTATGTTCGGGTTGACACGAGAAAAAGTATCATGCACTTAAAGAACTACGTGTGTACTCAATATTAATAAATACATGACTCAAATATGATACATATCCCACATGTTCCCCACCATATATACAATATTTGTACACATGAATATGCGTTGTGTCTTTATTACTGTAGAGTACGGATTAATGATGCCCTAAGTGCATGATATTTTTCTCGGATTAACCCACATAACTCGTTAGTAAGCTTCTCTCTTTACCAAATCCAAAAACTCAACTACAAATAAGTAACAATTATTTCATTTTTATAAGGATCTTATATAATAACATGTTAATATATAAAATAATATTCATTGCGTTAACCATATAATATAAGCTAAATGCATCTATGCGTATCATTTTTGGGTTATTTAACACTAATACAACTATTTTATTCTTCGTAGTGCTATCTTGTCGTGTAAAAAATTATCACCCACTAATGATGTGTTGTTTAGAAAACATGAAGTTTTTTGAAAAAAAGAAAGATAGGAAAGTTTTGAAAAATAAATAAGCATTGTATTATTGATTATATTGTCGCACAGTGCACTTGTCATCATTGAGGCCGAGTCATCCCGAGTTAGTACTATTTTCGTCTATATCTTGAATCGTGACTCGAAGTCAGTTCGGTGCCCAATGATATCAATTCAGCTAGGCCAAGTACAAAATTGATACTTTGAGCATGTTTATTTATAATAAGTATTCTAAAGGGATAATTTTTATTGACATGCTGATGTATTTTTAATGTGATGTATTTTTAATCTCAGTGACCAATGCATTGAAGACACATCACCGCGCTAGTCAAACTGTGTGGATAAACTGAACTGTCCTATATAATTATTGCTTTATAATGTCTGGTGTGTTATACGGTTAACGAATGCCCCATGAGTTATTTGAGACTACCTCTCGAAAAGAACATTAACTCAATAGTCTTTTAGAGCCCTGTAATGGAAGTTGTTAGAGAAGGACTTAAGGTATGGAGGAAAGGATGTCTATCTAGAGGGATAGATAACTCAGTACGACTCATGTATCGACTCGGTGAATCGGCGAATCATGTCGTTAAATAGCCAAGGTTTCGTCAATTTGGTAAAAAAAAAGTCGGATTGTCACGCTAGTCAACTTTGTTTCATTATATATATATATATATATATATATATATATGTATGGGTGGGGGTTAACGGTTTTGAATCAGTGGGGTGGGTACTGATACCTAGTCAACTCATCCGTGATCGTATCAGTTTCGGTCTTTACTTTGAGACATGGCCACAACATGTCTTTTTGTTATATGTTGTATTTCTTATGCGAGTTTTCTTTTACCTTAGTATCATGGTTCAATCATAATTATTTCATAAATAAAGCTTAAAGCATAGATGAAGATGTGACAAAAAGTATATTTTAATAAAATGAAGGTTTAACTAATTGCTATGTTGTGATCAATAAAGTTCCCATCTAGCCAACGACTCAATAATCAATTTCTTACAATGTATTGGTATGCATAAACTTCAATGATACAATATTATTATCGAAAAATATATAATCGTGAAAGCATGTGTTATAGTTTTCTTCACAAGTGATTTTGTTTTTACAAAAGTTAAAATTTATTTAGTTACATGCTAACTCTATGGTTAGACATTTCCAAATTTGCAAAAATAACAATTAATGCAAATTTATATCATATTCAACTCACATTACCTATTGCCATCGAATATATGCATTCCACGCTAAATATAAGTTTATGATTTTCTATAACATACAATATTTTTCTTTATTATATAATTTATGCGTATTAATTATTTATTTTGTTTTGTTTCTGAAGCTGTTGTTGGTATTCTAGTCTTGATATCAGACTTCCTATCTGGGTTATTAGTTTTCAAGATATATCACACTCACACATACACTCTCTTGAAGACAAGGACTAATAAAGAGAACAAGTATTTTTCAAGAGGGAATATTTTTCTTCTCTTGTTATTTCTTATTTCAAACAACACACTTTCAACTTTATTTATAGAGTTTACAAAACATATGCAATCACACATTAAGTGGAACAACTAAGATCACACCTTTGATCATGGAAACATTAACCTAACCCATCAGAGAAAGCAGTTGAGGATATTAATTAACACCTAAACCACTTAAAGACAAAAATATTAAAAATCATGGAAGTAGTCTTTATGGATTATCACTTCACATAGTGCATATGTAGTACATAATGAAGTTTACCCCTTATCATAGTGCAAGAAGCACTTGATTTTCATTTATTATAGTATTCACCCCTCAAATCAAGAGTCCTCTATCCCATGCATTCCATGTAGCTTTCTGAAAGAATCAATCGGGAGAGGCTTCGATATTATTACATGCTCTATGGTACACAAGTTCAATTGTCTTTTGCTTCACATAATGCCTTAAAAAATGGAACCTAATGTCAATATGCTTGCTTCTTCCACATTACACTCGATTCTTTGCAAGTTTAATTACAAACTTGTTGTCCACAGGAATCATGATATATTATTCTTATGAGTGTTTAAATGACTACAATAGATTTTACAACCAATTTCCTTCACAAATAATTTAAGAAGCGTTTGCATACTCGGCCTCACATGATGACAATGCTACAGTTGACTGTTTCTTCGATGTCCAATAGAAAGATGTTGAGCCAAGGTAGAACACATACCATGTAGTGCTTTTTTCCTCATCTTGATCACCTCCCCAATCACTATTTGAATACCCAACTAGATTTGTACCTTCTTCATAAGCATAAAAAGGCCAAAGTTAAGGTTACCTTTAATATAGCTCAGTATCCTCTTAAAAGCTAGCCAACGAGATTATCTTAGTGTCTCCATGTAATGACTTACATATCCAACTCCAAATACAACGTCAGGTCTTGTCATTGTCAAGTACCTCAAGCTTCCAACTAGACTTTTGAACAAAGTAGAGTCAATAAATTATCCTTCTCCTTCTTCAGATAGCTTAAGTCTTGTTGCAACTAGAGCGTTAACATAATTACAGCTATCTATATGGAATTTTTTAAAGATCTCTATCATGTATTTATTTTGAGATATTAAAATTCCACCATTTTCTTACTTCACTTTTGCGATAAGAAAAAAGGACATCAGTTCATTTTCAGTCATGTGGAACTCATTGAATATGGGCTGCTTGAATTTAGCAAACATAGTTTCACTGTTACTAGTAAAAATTAGACCAGCCACCTAAAAATAAAGGATAGAGAATTATCCTTTTATCACCATTCTTCATGTAGATAGAATGTTCATATAAACACTTAAAAATCCATTTTCTTGATAATAACAGTCGATGCGTGAATTCCAAGCTCTTAGGGCTCGCTTTAAATCGTACAAGGCCTTCTTCAAATGATACACCTTTTGTTATTCATCTTTTCTTTTATCACCTTCATGTTGATGCTGCACATAACCTTTCTCCTCAAGAACACCATTGATAAAAGTCGAATTGACATCAAGTTGGTAAATCTTCCAACTGTGATGGACTGTACGTGAGATCAACAACCTCACGGTATTAAGTGGAACGACAGGTGTAACGATTTCTTTATAGTTTATTAAATAATTATTTTTATAGCCTTTAGCTATAAGTTTTGCCTTGTACCGATCAACACTACCATCTTCAATGCGTTTGATCTTGTATACCCATTTTACACAAATAACCTTCTATTTTGGTGGCAAAGTTGTGAGCTTCCACGCGTCATTTTTTTTAAAGGCATTAATTTCTTCTTCCATTGCTGATCTCCAACAATCTTATTTCCTGGTCATGATATGCATATAAACATAAAAGGTCTATACCACCTTCTTTTTCATGCTCATAGATGTCTGTGAGACTTTTTATCCTCATGGGAGGCAATAAAATACTGTTGTGATTGAATGATCTGTGAGCCAAATATAGAGAACTTGACAGAGCTGTCGAGAGATCAGAGCTTTGTCGAGCACTCAATGGAGGTGGTAAGTGCTCGATGGACAGTTGAGGGCTAGGTCGATCTTGTCTAGCGATCGGTACTACAACTTTTGGTATATTCTTAGATTCATCCGCCACCAAATTTTTAGTGTTCGCCTCTTTATTCCCCAGTTCCATGATTCTTCTTCATTGAAGATAACGTCTATAATAATAACCAACTTATTTGTTAGTTGATTTTAGAGTTTGTGGGCCTTTAACTTCTCATTATATCGCACGAAGATATATTTTTCTCCACGATCATCATGCTTACTTCTTTTTTCTTTAGGAACTTGAGCATATGCAACACACTTAAAAATTCACAAGTGTGAAAACATTGCATTTGTAGCCACTCCGAGCCTCCCGGGGTATCCTTTTCTTGATACTATTAGATGGACATCTAATGAATAAATATACTGAACATGCTACAACTTCTGCCTAAAAATTTATTTGATAATCCTTTCTCTTTAATCACGGATCTCATCATTTAAAGGATGATATGATTCTTCTGTTCAGCTATCCCATTTTGTTGTGGGTATAGGCAATTATAAACCGGTGTCATATCCCATATTCTCTACAAAATTCTTGAAATGAATTTGAAGTGTACTCACCCCCTTAATCAAATCTAAAAGTCACCAGTTTGCACTTACTTTTTACTTAAGTATGAGCCTTAAAATTCTTGATTACAATAAGACTTGAAGATTTTTCTTTACGAAAGTAGACCCATACCTTTATACTATAATCATATATGAAAGTAGTAAAGTACTTATTACCTCCAAACGACATAGGATCCAGTGGTCCACATATATCCATGTGTACCGATTGTAGTGGCTCCTTAGCTCTTTATGCCTTTCCTATAGGAAAATAAATTATTGATTGCTTTCTTAGTACATACCCTTCACAAACATTATTTGGTGCCTCGATTTATGGTAGACCATGCAACATTCCTCCCGTCGATAAGAGCTTTAATCCATTGAAGTGAAGATGGCCGAAGCGAAAATGCCACTTTCATGACTCGTTTTCTATGAGCCCAATGAAGCACTTTTCCTTCTTAGTATTATGGTTTAATGGGAACATGAGATTCTTCGTTATTGGAACATTTTCAATTATTATCCCACTTGTATATTTAAGGAAGAGAGTGCTATTCTCCATGAGAATAACGTACCCCTTTTGGAGTAATTCTCCAATGCTAAGAATATTGTTATTCATGCTTGGAATATAGTAAACATCGGAGACGTATTCTTTTTAGACATTTTTTAAAACGATTTTTATTCATCACTTTCTTTCAATAGATAGCTTTGAAGAATATCCAATGTTAAATTTTAACAAACTCCTTAGTTGAGTTCAATAAAGAACTCCTTTCTTCCACACATATGCTTGCTTACACCAGAATTAAGGTACCAAGTGTCACCTCGACCACCAGCTTTATTATGTACCAATAAAAGAGTAGAACCAATACTATCATTGTTATATGCTTCTGCAAGGTTGTATTGATCCCTCATTTTCCCTTTTGAACATTTTGAGGCATAATGTTCAAGTTGGTTGCAATTATAACATTTAATCTTCTTTTTCCTTTCCTCAAGGCTTTCTACGTTACCACGCCATTGTCCTCACCCTCGTTCATAAGAACCTCCACGCCGTGAACTTAATGAACCACTATTTACTTGTGGTTTATAAGTACTTAGCCTTGATTCCAAATCTTAGTTAAGTTATGTGGATGTTATATTCTTCTGCATGCGTTGTTCATTAACTCAAAGACATCCTAACATCCACTCTGCTATTATCTTCTTCAAATCTTTTAATTCCTCAATAGCCGTCATCACATGCTCAAAGTTGTATATGAGAGATCAGATAATCTTCTTCATGAATTGAAAATTGACAACTTCTTCTCCACTTATTTTCATTTGATTTAGAATTAAAAGGAACGCGAATAGTAGTTGGAGACATTTTCTCCTTTATTGATATGGGCAGATTTGAAGTCTCCCCTTAATGATTGAAGGTGTACTCTCGTAACACGATCAACAAATTTGAAGATGGTTTTGAGAATATCCCACACTTTCTTGCTCGTCGTTGCTTCGGTGATCTTCTTGAATGTTAAATCTTTTGATCCTCAATAGATTAAGTACAACATCTTCTTATCTTTCTTTCTTTGGTCTCAAAGAGTGTTCTTTTTCTCATCGATGTAAGCAACCCCTTATTCTGCATTCTTCAATAATCTTTGTAACCTCTGCCTTAATGTGCATTACAATATCGAATATTATCTTGTATGGTACATCGTATCTGTTGATGATGCTCTTTCGTACAAATTGTTCTACTATTGTTACGATCAATACGATGTAGGATCCTGCTTCGACCCACTTAGTGAGGTAATCTTTTCCAATTAGGATTAACTCATGGCCATTTTATGATTTTATGGTTTCCTTCTCGATGATATCGATTCCCCGACTTAAAAAGGTCCATGATAATGTCACGTTACACAGTTCCCTCGAGGGTACATGCTGCAAGTTTGTGAATTATTATTTGCATACATCCACTTGCACTTTATTCATATATTTAGGAATTTCCACCATGGAAGCTAGAGTAGCCAAGGCATTAGCGAAGATGTTCCGAGCTCATAGGAGATAAAAAAAATTGAACATCATTGAATGAGGAAGTGATTTCCTCTTGCTATTCATAATAGGGCAATAAATTTTCCTCCTTGGTTTTTTAATTTCCCAGGAATTGGCAGATGATGAGGGAAGAGTCTCCATACATGTCAATTTTTCAGATTCATCTTTCGTGGGCTATCTCCAACCCCATAATACAAGTTTCATACTTGATAATGTTGTTGGTGAAATTAAAGTTTAGCTTGATGGTGACACTATGTTCAAAATGTGAATCTGGACTAGATTTGGGTTGCTAGGCACCTAGGACAAACTTTTATCGTTACGAGAGTCTTAAAAACACCAAAAGTACATATTTTACTTATGATATGAAGGTTTTTGTAACTACCATTAACCCATAGGTTTTTGGTAAGTGTCTCAAGCCTTCCCGAACGAAGTAAAATTCTAGCAGTCTTGAAACGAGGTGTCTAGATGGTTTATTTTTAGGGCTCTCAAGGCCCTTGGGTATTTAGTGAGGGGTTATTTGGGGTATCTTGAGGTTTGGGCTTTATTGGGCCATAGTGAAATTATGAAAAGTTGTTGTCATATTTATGAAGCATAATGGGGTTTCTACAGTAAGCAAGGCAGACTTGTCAAACCATGTGAATATGATGTTATTTATAATTTTGTACAGCACTTCGTGCATACTTTAGTAATTCATATTATTATAGATTTGATTCCCCTATTATTTGGGGTCATTTGTGGGAAATGAGAAGATTTTTATCACAACATTCTCCAAATCCGTCACCATAAGTATTGAGCATTCTCATCATTCTCACTAAGGAAGCCATATTCATTATGAGATTAATGTTAAGGGGATGAACCATTCTCTATCTAGGTACTCACCATCGCCAAATGATGTGAGATCTCATGAATGATCTATCCACTGATCATAACCCGACAAGCATCATTACCGTCATGAAACTTCTTTAAAGTCACCTACCATATACCCAGGTCATGATCATTACAATGAATATTTTCTTGAGAGTGATACAAAGATTGCGCGCTTGAGGAGATAATTAATCGAAAAGATAATGGGGCATGGATCAAACTCTCATGGACTTGATCATCGTTTTAAAAGGATAATCCTCTCTGCATAGACTCTTCCTTACCACGGTGATAATAATGGATTTAGATTTAAGATCCCTCACAAATACCTTGTTAGCCAATGTGAATAAAGACGCATTTCCATTCATAGGACTGCCAGTAGGTTAGATGGGCATGTTGAGCGATCTCATTTTAGTATCCATGATGTTCCTATTGAGTTGTCATCCCGTAGAAGTAGGAATGTAGTTCAGGATGACTTATAAAACTTCATCAAATATGAGTTAGATAGTTGACTCCAAATAAACCTCTTATGCACACCAAAGGACCGGGACAATAAAGTTTTGAGCCATGTATAGGCCTCACCATTCATTAAGGAGATGAAGGTAAGAGATCCTCTTAGGGAGTTCTTAGTCCTAAAACTTAACACATATAATGGTAAGAGTGACCTTGATCATCACACGTATCGCTAAAAATAATCAATGTTCGTGTGGTATTATAATGATGCCTTGATGTGATGTCTTTTCCATAAACATTGGGCAAGATTAACCTTAAGTGTTTTGAGAAGATAGACCCTATGTTGATTTTTATTTTTGTTAAGTTAGCTAAGCAATTTACAAGATAATTTATTATAAAAGCAAGGCAGTGAAGGAGGTTGATTCTGTAATCTCCCTTTGCAATAACAGAGGGTAATCGCCGAGGTTGTATGCACCGAGGTACTGGGAGTTGTTCAACAAGATTGATAACTCCGTAACGAGCAGTTAATAGTACCATTGTTCAAGTCTAGTCTTTCCTAGTCAGATGATTTATACCAGTCACTAACGAAGAAGTCAGCGTCATATATGGATAATCTGATGGCTCGCAGTGAGATTTGTGTTAATGTAGAGATGAGATCCTCAATGCATGTGATCAAGCTAATTGGTATACAAACGCAAGGAATAACACATATAAAAAAGCATGAAAAGGGTGGAATGCAATCGACCCCATAAAAAAGGTGGAAAACAAAATGCCTCTAAAAGAAAAATAAGGATTCCGACTAATATAAATGTTTATCAGGCAGTCAACACCTTTTTATAAGCTCGTACTCTAGATCAAGGACAAACCTATGACACCCCGCCTAATTAAATACCGGGTGATCAGTCCTTTATTAAATTATAATCAAGGTGAACGGTTGATTCATTCTTAGCATCACTGTCGCAAAATAAACTTTCCAATTGAAATACCCTAAATAATTAAGCTAAGTGTCAAGACCATTTAAAACATTATCTCCACTTATTAAATCCAATTACGAAATCCTTTATTACGTAACAGTTTAAGATTCACACAATTATTAAGACTGGAAATAAACACCCATGAATTTAATTATTCAAATAATCCAATACCAACTTTAAAACTACAAAGGAAAACCATCCTGACAGTAATTAAATCCCAAAGAGTAAAAATGCTAAAGATAAATGAACATAATCTCTGACAAATTCAACTGAATAAGGAAATGGGCGACACATGCCCTAACTAATCATAACTATAATGAGAGTAGATTCAACATTGAGGTCATCTAAGTAATGTCCTGCATCTCCCACATAAGCTGCAGCGCGTCCGGTCCAAAGAATCTACGCAAGACGCCCCTGTGGCTGGGACCTGAAATATATGATATATATATACAAGAGAAAAGAGATAACAGGAAACGGGTCAGAGCCTGAGTGTAAAAAAGTTTAAAATTAGTTTAATAAGTATTTAAAATGCTTACCTGCTAATGCAACAACCATGTTAGTATGCGACACTCTCTTGAGATTTCTCACCTCTCATCTAGTGTGCACACCTACCGTACTAGTAAATCTCATCAATTTCCCTATCTTATTCTCCATAATGATTTATCATGTGAAAAGCGAAGTTATGATATTTACTTTAGGAAATCATTCTCTTCAAGATTCCTTACGTTATTTAAAACAACTTATAACCATTATAAAGTTCCCGGACACTTATAGTAAAGTTGAAGCATTTATTCATTTCTTATCTACTTATACGCACAGTAAAAAGTTCCCATATACATATACGTATATATATTAGTCACACATATAATATATATACTAACGGCACCTCACATAAAATCTAAGGTGCTGACATACTCTGCTATCAAGTCCCCGTATCATACAAACTAAGGGAAATACTAGTTCGGAATCACTCTCGAACTGTATTAACACAAAATACAAACAAATGGAGGCGAAGCATAGTTCCCAGTCCTAAGAGGTCAGCACATACCCACACGTCTCTTAGGAATATTTGATTATAACTCAGATAGCCTATAATCAAGGATACTATCTTCTAAAGTACAAGTGATTATCCCCCATAAAGGTCCAATCGATATAAGACTGTCCCAGGGCGGAAACCCCCGTGATAGCAAGTAGCTCGGGTACGATTTTTACACAGAAATATAATATATGCACAATCACATAGTCGTATATATATAAATATCCACATTTCTAAATTAGGTGTGCTGACGACCCATAATCATAATTATCCGTTATTAACACATTTTACTCGATTTTTACGCATAACAACTCGTCATTTTTATTCTCATTTATAATGCATTTCATACTCACTTCTCCTTTCTCGAAGTATTCTAAGTATAATTTCAGTAGGCATACACTCACTTACGCTTGGGTCTAACTCCCTTAGGAGTCTCAATCTTTTTATTACATATACGCATGATTTCTTATACACATGAATCATTCCTCGTTAACCCAAAATCTCATCCTACACTAAAATGTTACTCAACGGGGTCTACCTTGGCCCTACTGGTCTTATCTATATCCCATTATACTCCAACAACAACAATCAAGGGTTCCCATGCAACTTAATCGGATTAAACCAACGGATGAGAAATATTCAGTTTTTCAGGGGTGGTCGATCGATCGATGGCAGGGGGTCGATCGATCGATCAGTCGATCGATCGATGATATTGGGTCGATTGATCGATCAAGCAGTTCTTGCCCAGAAACTGCAAATTAAACCTACGGGTTTCATCTTCCAATTTCTCCAAAAACGTCATTAACAAGTCTAAAATTGTCAAATAATGATACTACGAGTTCTATATACATATATACAAGATTTCCTACGTGAAACATGTATAAATACATCAACGATATCGAATTAATGGGGTAAAATCGACATAATCTTCAAGAACCCTAATTTTGGAAGAATTATCCATTCCTCTAATTATTTCCCAGATTTCTTGTTTCTAAACTCATAGTAATTCGTGGGTAATCCTCTACATGTAATGGGTATATCCAGAATATTTTGAATCTCTCTAAACATGTGATTTAAAGTTTCTAAATTAACAATTTCTTTCATAAAACATGATCTTGGCAATCCTAAACTAACATGGGTGAGGCATTAACCAAAAACAAAGCAAGATATATACTTGCCTGAAATTTAAGGTTCTGATTTCGTGGATGAAATGGTATGGTTGCGTTCCCCATCGCGCGATCTACGTTTTGGTGGTGGTGGCGGTGCAACCGAATGAGTTCTTGGCTTTGGATTGCTTGGAAAGCTTCCTACCTTCTTCTCTAATGGACGTTCTAAGGTTTTGAATTTTCTAACCCTATGAGACAACTCCAAATGGCTGATTTAACCTAATTAAATTCGTGGGTTTAATTACCCAAAAATGCAAGATGTCTATAACACCCTCCCGGGATGTCAAATAGGCCTAAAAATACCCCGAGTCCCAAACTAAACCCCCGGGTACACTTTTCTCACTATCTCGACCCTTTCAGACACATTAGCACTCTCAAAACGACTATACGAGCAACTTATAATTTATTCACTTTATATAATAATAATTTAGTCCTGACATGACACAGGCGCTTCCCGACTTAAATTTTCATAATTGCCATTTTATTCACTCGTGACAATTTTTATAACATCAATATTATATATTACTTTACTCATCTAGTAATATTCAATGATTTCAATAATTACTAACTCTTATCACGCTAGTAAACATTTAAAATAAATTTTTGGATTAATATTAAATTAATATCTCAATTTCAATTAATAATTCCTCAAATTTAAAGTCCATAAAAATACGGGGTATTACAAAACCTTACTACAAAAAGTTTCCAAATATGCCAGGTGATCCCAGTGAGAGGGGCGCAAATAAAAAGTATACCTACTGATACGGCGAAAATATTGCGTATTTCACTCATTAATCTACGCGTTATTAGCCCCCTCGGGTATCTTAATCCCTTTCGTTGACTAGACAACCTCCGTTTTATATGATAAAATGCTTTGCAGGGGTTAAGCTTTTATAAGTATTTAGGTACTTAGCATGAAGTTTGGACACATTCTAACGAAGTTTCGTACAAATCCACACGCGCAAGGGCATTTTAGTCATTTCACAGTTTGGGCACCTGGTCCAACATCTGCACGAAAGTTGAATCTCTATGAGAAAGCTTCGCGTGGACGCAAACGGTGCATGATTCCGAGCTAGAATGAAGAAGTTACGGGAATTCTCGCGGAAGAGATTTACAAATAAGCCAAAAGAGGGGAAAGATTCAAGACCTGTAGGTCCCGAATCGATTCGAACTTTACCAAATCAATTTGGTCAAAGACAGTAGCAAAAATTTTCAGAGCCGAATCGATTTGATCCACATCAATGAAGCAGGTCTCCCATATTGAATCGATTCGGATCATTGCGAATCGATTCTCTTCTATGCAGCTTCGAAGATCCCATGTTTTTCGAATCGATTCGGACCTAGCCGAATTGATTTGGCCCTTCAGATTTTGTTTTCTTTAATTGAAATAATTCCACTAGGGTTTTACTATATATTATTTTTCCTCTTCAATTGAAGGGATATAATTCATTTTTGCTTAATTTTACTTAGGGTTTGGGGTGTTGGGAGCTCTACTTCAATTTCTCTTTGGGTGATCCCCATTTGGTGTTGTAAGTCCTACTATTTATCATACCTACCATTAATATAGTTGTTTTTCCTTTATTTTTTACTTTGATAACTTGTTTCCATGCTTTGTAGTTAGTTTAATTCCTTTATTTATTGCTTTCCTTAGTTAATCAGTGTAAATTAGTTTAATTCACGTGTAGTCCTTAGTTAATTAGGGTCGGGGTTGTGTTTTCGCCATTAATGGGCGTCGAGCTCCAAAAGTTAGGTTTCGCATAAAATTGCATTTAATCGAAACCTCGCGTTATCAAAGTCGGATTGTTATGCGTTTAACTTTCTTTGTCTTGCAACGTTAGTGTTTGTAACGATAATCCGAAATTAATCCGCGTGTGACCATTTTTCGTTAGATGTATAATCTCGAAACTTTGGATTGGATTCCTTATTGTGTGGTGTTTATGCTTAATTGAATATTCTTGGTTAATAGCTTTCGAATCCTAATTCTAATTATTGGTTGTTTAGCTCGTGTGGTGGGAATGCGATCTCGACTCTCGCTTTTATATTGTTTAGCGTTAACTTCTTTCTTTCCTTTTTCACCACAACCCCTTAGTAGCTTTTACATTTTTATTCCTGAAGTAGTAAATTAATTATGATCTATCAACATTTCGTGTGAATTTCATACAATATCCGACTTACCACTATACTTGTTTTGTAAGTGTAGTTGTAGCTTAGGTTTTTGTATGTGAGCGGGAGCCGATAAAAATGACCAGCGTCCTCACACGAGCGCTCGATTTCTTCCTCGACAATGGTGCCATTTTGATGCAAGGGAAACCTAGCGCTCGTTTAAGGGAACTGTCTTTGTTATTGGCTCCCGCTTGCATAAAAAAACCTAAGCTATGACTACACTTGCGATGTAAGTACAACGGTAAGTCGGGTATTGTAAGAAATCCACAGGGAGTGTTTATTAGATTGGTAATTGATTTATCACTTCAGGAATAAAAATATAAGGTGATAGGTTGGTTTAAAAGAAAAGGGAGAAAATAAAGAAGTTAACTCTAAACAATATTAATTAAAATGAGAGTCGGGATCGCGTACCCGCCATGGGCTAAATGTGAAACCCCGACTAATTAAATACCGGGTAGCTACTCCTTTATTAAATTAATTCAAAATGCCAAGTTGATTCAGTTAATAGCATCACTGTCGAAAACATTTTAATAATTACTAACCACCTAGTATTTAAAAAGTAAGTGCCAAATTTTTAAGTTAAGTCTGATTAACATGCAGTAAAAGGATAATGAAAGAATAACAACCATTCACCATAATGAAGTAATGAATAACCAACAACATAAATATAAATCCGGAGGAAAACTCCTCACAACAATCCCACAACTGAAAAATAATATGACAAGTCCGAAACCTGAATAATTACATGCCAGAAGTCTGAATAACTGAAATAAATGAAATGTCTCTAAAAGAAATGGGCGACATGCCCTACGACTGATAACTGAAGAATATCGAGTCAAGATAGATGAAGCGTCTACAAGCAAAGTCCTGTATCTTCCACAAACAGCTACAGCTCGTCACCTGAATGAGAATCCTAAGCATGGTGTCCTTGTGGCTGGGCACCTAGTTTTTACAAAAATAGATTTGAAAGCAAATGGGTCAGAGCCCGAAAGTGGAAATCATTTTAAAAACAGCAAGTGTTTTAATAACATTAAAACATTAAATGCAAAATACATGTTAGGACGTGCACTCACATGAAATTCTCACCTCTTGACTACATGTGCACTCCTAACGTACCGTACCCATCTATAAGACATCCATATCTAACCAAACCGTAATAAGTTCTACCCCTTACTACTCGATTCCCATAATACGTTCTAGCGTTATCAAATAAATAGAGGGCTTTACTTAAACTCAGATTCTCAATTAGTAATACCATTCACTATCAGTTAACCCGTTTTGTTTTCTCAAAACATTACCATAATATTATTCACAATACCAATCATGAAAGTTCTCATTAATTAAGTGTATATTATTCACATAATAAATATACAATACAAGCACCCCGAGACTAAGCTGCGGTGCACACATACTCTGCTATCCATCCCTGTACATCACGTACATAAGGATCACGTATTCCGAATCTCTCAGGAATCGTTCTCATATAACAACATCACAATTAATGGGTCACGCACATACCTGCGTTCCCACGATCAGCAGACTTATTAACATCCCAATAAGTCCTTCTCTGACCTATGTTCATCGAGGTAACCAATCTAAATCCGGGCAACACAAGGATTAGAAGGCCCTAAGCGAACGTAAACCTCCCGTGATAGCAAGTATGGTAGGTATGTCATACACATAAAATCAATACATATACTAAGTATGTACACCTCTTAGTAATTACCATAATATATTGAGGTACACTTCTCATTCTTGTACCAACATATAATACTACACAATTTATATGTTCCCGGTTAATATAATAAATTAGGCCGTCAATAGTTCTCGCAACGTAATAGACACTCACGTCCTACTTCATATTTTTCCCTTAGGTTCAAACTACACTTCTAGATTTGACTCTTCATTATATCCCAAACATCCCAAATGTATCAATTAATCATCAAGGGAAGGTTATCTCTACATATACACAAGGTTACGGGACACTCGGGATCAAAACAGGCTAAAAAGCCTAAACTGTCAACTCGTTCGAAGTCTCGTTCGAACGAGGCTGTTCGAGCGAGAGTTCGTTCGAACGAAGTGGGCTTTCTAACGAGGTCTCATTCGAACGAAAACATCGAACGAACTTCACCCTCGTTAGAAGTCAAAGGTCAACTCGTTAGAAGCTCGTTCGAACGAGCTCGTTCGAACGACCTGGGCAGGTCTTCTAACGAGTGGCCAGTTTCGAGCCCAGATATTCCTTATTTCGTTTTTCCATCTTTTCTTCACTTCTAATCTCATCTAAACATTAGTCCAACAATTGTTCAAGGTTCCTAATCGTCCCTAAACATACATAGGTCACCTACTAACGTTTTTATGGGGTTAATTCATTATAAACATCATCCAAATATCAAATCCATACATTTATCCCCAATTTCAAGAACATGAACCCTAGAATTTATAAATCAACCAAGAGCCTAATTAAATCCGTTTTTAGTTCATCCAAATTATAATATCATCAGCATAATCATCTAAATACTAATCTACATGCGATTCCTCATCAAAAACGTAATTTTTACTTCCAATTAAAATGGGTTTTTTCATTAACTCCCAAGAACAATAAGATTTTATCAATTCCTACACATGGAAGAAGCATTCTCTGAAATTAATTGGAATTAAACCACTTGCCTTATTTGAATCTCTGATTTTTGATGTCGATTTGCTGGAGTATTCTCTCTCTCTCTGCAGAATCCTTCTATCTCTCTACAAGCTCTTCTCTAATGGTGGCAATGGAGGCTAGGGTTTGTCTTAGGAACTTTTGGGTTTTCTTCTAATAACCCCCATAGCCCTCTAATCAGTTAATGGCTGATAATGGGTTAGTGGGTCTTTTAATTTTCCATTAAAAACTCCTAAAATTCGTTAATCAAAAATCCCAAACCAAACTGCCCTTTTGGGTTGCCGGTATGGCCTAAAAATACCCCGGGACCCAAACCAAACCTCCGGCTAGTGTTTTCTGACTATTTCGACCCTTCCGGACGCATTGGCGCACTCAAAATGATCATACGGTTTATAGAAATAAAATTCACTTTTATTATTAAAATAAATGTAAACCTGACGCGACTGTCACAGGCGTCTCAACAAAATTTCCAAATTGCCGTATTTCAATCTCACGATAATTTCATACTTCAATATTCATGTATAATCATATATGCACATTATATTCAAATACCAACTCGCATCTCGCTAGTATTTTAATCCGTATTAATTTCCAATTAATACGCATTTAATTTAATTAATCCCATAAATAAATATCACAAAAATACGGGGTATTACACTAAACAACTAATAATTAGAATTTCGGTTCGAAAACATTTAACCGAGCATTTTGAATCTACCACTAAACTTGACATCGTTGCATTTCGGGTCATGTTCGTTTCATATTTTGTTGTTTAAGACATCTAAACATATTATATTGCATGTAATTTATGTTGGATTGTATTTTATTTTTAGGTATCTATACATAGACAAGCCTTTCTCAGAACATTAGAGAAAACGAGGAGATTAATAGGCACTTAGTCCCTATATTAATTCTAATGGTGGTTGTATGCGAATATATGTAAAATAGGTATCTAGTCTATTATATGAAGATTTGGTAGCAATTGATGTAAAGTGGGAAATTTTACTTAGTGGTCTTAACTATCAGATTGCTTTGGCCGACAACCCCTAATGGACTATTTTAGATGATTTTGTTTGTTGCACAATACATATGGTGAGAAGATGAGTACATATAAAGGTCGAGAATCTTTACTATGTTAGATGATTGTGTTCGGTTCATAGTTTAACGACTTTCATATTTTACTTCTCAATAATCAAAATGTTTTCATTCTATGCAGAATTTTCCTGGGAACATTAAAGGAGCCATTATTTTAGATAGAAATAATTTTCCTTATTTAAGGAAAATTACCAATACAATAGATAGTTATTTGGCTATTCTTCCTTGATGTAAAAGCTATGAGAGAAGCTTTTTCTCTCTTTTAAATAAATATCATCCTTATTTTTATAAAAAGGGACTTACTGCTGGTTATTCTTGTTATGCTATGCATTTTTAGATTAGTAACTGATTATGTTTTTCTTATTAACTAAAACTTTTTTTAACTATGTCGATTCAAAGAGATATTTTGCATTCCTTATTCTATGCCCGAATAAAAGAGGAGGGGAAGATATATTTTGTTTTTCTTTTTGTTTGCTGTTATATTCTCTATTTTTTGTTCTCTGGTTTATGTATATCTAAGGGAGATTCATAGAGACTCAATATTTTTAATAATAGTTACTAAGATTTCTTACCGAGTAGTAATGTTGCTAAGATTTCTTACTCGGTGCACATGGTTTCGAAAGTGTCTCGGAGATAAAATGTCAGACATACGTTAGTTCACTACTTTAAGTCCTCTGTTTAAAAAATAGTTTGAATAATTCATTGTTTTAAATAGTAACTTTTCAAATTTATATTCTGGACAAAATATAGAGATAAGATCGATTAAATGATATTAGCCAGTGCTCATATTTTCTTTTTAATATTTACATTGTTTTGCCTCACATACTTCTTTTTTGATGTTTCTTCGAAGTGCATGAAAATTATGAATTCAACCATTATTAAGCCTCACAAAATTCTGAATATTATGAGTTCAGGCTTTGTTGATGGACGACTTTATTAGTTTATTAGGCCTTGTTTTAAAGATTAGTTGAACAATTAGGAGATTTGAGCTGAACCTTTTTATATGTTTTTGCAACTATTGGGCTTTGTTCAATGTTTTAAACTGTTTGGGGTTTTATGCATTCGAAATTATTTCTCTCTCTCTCTCTCTCTCTCTCTCTCTCTCTCTCTCTCTCTATATATATATATATATATATATATATATATATATATATATATATATATATATAAGTGTTTGGTTAGCCTCTTTAACTGCATATTTGTAATTATTGCCTCATTTTTACTTGTATTGTTATCACTGTCGAATATGTAACGTAAAGCCTTGAACTTGTGCAGAAGAATGTACTTAGAGGCATATAAAGGTGTATCATTGTGGGACAACATGATCATGAATGTAATTGCGAAGAGGACTTCAACACATTGTTCCCTAATACAATTAAGTCATTATTACTACGGAGGAACACTTAATTTTGATAGAAGAACTAATTTTGGTTGATGTGTCAGCTTAATCTTATTTAGTGTTGTTTATTTTGAGATGAGACAAATAACATTGTCGTTTTATATCTAAGATAAATGATATAATTTATAATGTATCTACTATAACATCGAATGTGGAATAAATGATTCTACATCTATTCATTTGTGTTTTGCTTTATTTGTTAACCATGATTTGAATTAAATTCATATTATATGTTTTATTTATGACAATTTAAGTAACACCTTCATGATATGAACTATTTTAAATGATAGTTTTTTAAAATGTTACGTGATAGTTTTTAGATCATACTTCACAGTTTTTAATGTATAAAATGGGTTGTCAACAAACTGTAGTTCTCTTTCTTAAATATAGGAACTTGCATTTGCGCTATATTAGAATCCCTACAAACTGGATTAAAATTATTTTGATTCCACTTTGTTGGTATTCAAGTCATGATACTAACTTCCTATGTGGGTGATTAGTTTTCAAACTATATCACTCACACTTACACTCTCTCGAACACAAGAACTACCAAAGAGAACAAGTATTTTAAGAAAAATAATGTTTTTCTTCTCTTTTATTATTTATTTCAATCAAAACATTTACTACTCTATATATAGAGTTTACAAAAGACGCATAATCGAACATTAAGTGGAACAACTAAGACCACACATTTGATTATGGAAACATTAACCTAACCCACTAGAAAAAGCAATGGAGGAGATGAATTAACACCTAAACTACTTAAATAAAGAATTCTTAAAAATCATTGAAGTGGTATTTTTGGATTATCACCTCACATAGTGCTTATGTAATGAATTCTGTAATACCCGGCCCCGATAAATTAATTAAATTCTATGAGGAGGAACTAATCATAATTATAGGAAATTATGGGTAACAAATTGGAGTGAATAAGGATAATTATTGGATTTTAGATTATATATGGATTATATATATAGGGAGAGTAAATGATAAATATGGATAGTAATTGAAGAATAAAGGAAAAGAAAAAGAAGAGATGTCGCGCGAAGCATGTCTCTCAAACTAGGGAGGATGTCGTTCGAACAACGTTTCCAGTCGTTCGAATGACGTCTGACGTAGGTCAAACCTGCCAATCACGCTGTCATCATTTTTGATCCTGGACATCGAACTAATCAGCTAATAGTATACTACATATGTAAGGGTTTTGCATTTGGGCTAGAGAGAGAGAGAGAAAGGCGTGGGAAGGAGAAAGACTCCCACTTCCTTTGGCATTTTCTCCATCACTCTCAACTCTCTCTATATTTATATCCCTCCAAGACAGTGGGTAAGCGATTATCTTAATATAGTGTGTACACTCACACTATAAAACTTAGTTTCCCTACTGTGATTATGGAATTGCGAAAATATTAGAATTTTTATCGGGTTTTTTATGAGGATATCCTTGGAGCAAAAAGGTGTATTTATGAAAGAATTTTTCGAGTGTATTGGAGTTTTCATGGAGTACTGTTGGTGGAACTTTTGTGACTCACTTTAGGGCCACCTTTGGAGGTGGGCGAGTCACCCATCTTCACCATCACCACCACCATCTTTGGAGACCATTTATGTGGGTAATCTACTTTTAGTGTATTTGAGACTCTATTTGATGAATATTATAGTCTTATTGTTGTGTATGAGATTATAAGAAATAATTATACGTTCATAGTAACTAAAATTAGACATTTTTATGGAATAAAAATGTGACAAATTGATATTTTATGTATTTTAGTGAAAAGAGATAATAAACATTTTTATGGAATAAAAATGTTGAGAAAAAAGATTATTTTGACAAAAATAACGAGTGGATAATTATTTCAAGGTTTGAAATAAGAAAAGTTGATTTTTTATGAAAATGGTGTATGTTCTAGAAATTTTGATGAAAATATGATTGAACTATGTAGTTGGATTTTATAGTTCAAAATCAATATTTTCGTGCAAATAAACTTGTAGTATTTTGACATAGATATAAACAAGTTTAAAGAATATTTTGTTTTGTTTAAATAAGAAATAATAAAAGTTGTAATTTAGTCTTCAAGGTATGTGTAAGTGGGACTAAAAGACATAATGTGTGTGAAGTTAAAAGACTACATGTTAAATAAAAGAAATGATATTTTTCTTATAAACGTACTTGAACATACGCAAATATTGCGTATTTCATCCTCCGAACTGACGCATTTTAGCCCCTTCGGGTATCTTATTCCCTATATTTATGCTCGTTAACCAGATAACCTCGAATTTCTACGTTAACATGTTTTACAGGGGTTAATTGAGCTTTTATAGGTATTTGGATGCTAAGTGTGAAGTTCGGACACATTTCGCTCGATTTCCGTACATGATCGTACGTTCAAGGACATTTTAGTCTTTTTATAGCTTGGTCACCTGGTCCAACATCTCATGAAAGTTGTAGCCCTCCTCGTAATCTTCGCGTGGTCATGAACAGTGTGCGATTCCGATTCAAAACGAAGAAGTTACGGGAGTTTTAGCGGACGGGAAATCCAAGCAGCCCAAAACAGCATTGTAGGAGGCTGCCTTGGCTGATACCTGCTTGATCGATCGATCGATCCTTTATATTTTTGCCACGATTTCAACCATCGATCGATCGACCCCTATTTTCAACAAATATTTTGCCTTATATTTTCTTTTTCCTTTTCTTTTCTATTTCTTTTCCCACTTACTATATAAAGCATTTTTGTTGTAATAATAAGATATTAAGGTTTTAGAATAGATTTAGGTTAGGGTTTGGGAGTTGAGAGCTCTTTTCTGCTTCCTCATATGGTGTGACAACATTTGGGTTGTAAGATTGTACTTTCATCTTCCTCTCCATTAATATAGCTTGTATTTCATTAATTCTTTCTTTCTAGATAATTTACATGCTTTGTTAATTAGTTTTACGTGCTTTCTAGTGTAACTTTATCGCGTTTAGTTACCGCTTTCTTTATCGCATTTTTATCATTCTTTCTAGCTAAATTAAATTAGGTTGTGTTTGAATTTAACTCACTCAAGTTGACGCATTGCTTTGCTTTGGTGTGGCATTTACGGGTCTATTTCGAGTGCGTTGTCCTAGTTATTGCGTCTAGGAGATTTGATGGGGCATATCATGTATGTCCTGTGCTTACGATCTTACGTGCGCAATTTTCGGGATACTTGTTGACGCCAAAATCTTATTAGGCTTTTATACAGATTTAGGGGCGTGACAACCCTTGATTCAATTAACTGTCGAGACGAGACGCATTCTAAATAACTCGTCGACCCATGTGACCATTTTATATAAATTAACTCGCGTGAGGGATATTCAACGCAACCTATAGTTTTACCGCTTTGTTAATCTAGTTTCAATACACTTTCCTAGATTAATATTTCCCTTTCATGCATATTTTCCTTTTTAGTTTGTAATTTACCTTTTACACTTTTATTTCGGAGCACTAAATCGTATAAATTCTAGCGACTCATCTCAGTGGATATTTTTGATACCCGACCTTGGCCGCTATACTCACCAGTTGAGTGTAGTCATAAGTTTAGTTTTTTGTATTGAGGAGGTGAACAGAAAATAACGATCAGCATTTGACATGCGCCACTTTTCGCCCTCGATTAAAATGACGTCGTTGCCGGGGACTTGTTTGTTTTAGACTTTATTTGATTTAGTATTTCATAGTATTTTCCTTCTATTTGTATTATTTGCTAATCTTTTTGTAGGATTTCCACATTTGAGCACTTAGAAACGCTTGAATTTTTCCCGCGCGCAACTATTTTGTGGAATTCGCCACTCGAGCCATTTTTGGGGTAAGTATGTCTTATTCCAATTCTTTTGGTAATCATTGTTATAATTCTCAAAATTCTCGCAAACCTATCACTTTCGGTGAATACTTAGAATCCCAAAGTATAACAAATTCAAATATGACTTTGGGCGAGTATAACAAAAGTCAAAATTTAGGTTATTGGAATTTTGATGATGATGATAATGATTTCGGGCCTTTACCTCCTTATAATAAGAATTTTGAAATGAATTCGAATAGTTTTCAAAATTCCTATAACAATGAGTTTTCGTTTAAGTCCGATAGAAACTTTCAAAGTTCCCATTTTCATGGATCCACACCTCGACTTATGACATTCGGTGAGGGCTTGCGTATGTATGAGAATGAGAAAATTGAAAATCGTTATCGGGAAGAAAATCTTTTTTGGGAAAATGAATTGGATTTATTATTTGAGTCCGATGACGATTTTGCTTCCGAGACTTTTGAAGTCGAGAAATGGTTTGAACCAAATGAGGTACTTGTGCCTACTTTGGAACAAACCATTCTTGACTTTGCCCAGTGCGTAATAGATATTGAAAGTGAGGATAAAAATGATGTAATATCTATTTGCAATGAAATGATTTCTTCTTTGGCCCCCAAAGAAGAACATTTCATTAAAAATGATATTATTTCATTCGAAACTCAGTCTTCATGCGATGACGATTCATCTCATGAGTTTGAATTTCTTTCATCCCATTTTCATTCTCTGTTATCACACCGTCACAAGTACCCGATGATTCGGTTTCAAATTTTAATGTTTTAGACCTTTTCGCCGATGAGGAGTACTTGCTCGAGTCGCCTTCCACGATCGCATCTTTGCCTTCGTGTGCGCCGCCTCCCATTCCAATTTCAAAATCATTGGGAGGGTATTTGACTTTTCTCGGTCCCCACAAGTTTTTGTCACCCGTTCAATCCAAACCCCCCATCGTCCCTCCAAAACTTTTAATTGGCGATGGTTCATTTCTTCCGCCTTACACATGCCTTTCGTTTTTCAAACGAAATTCATATTTTTCAGAAGGCATGCTTGTATGTGAGGGTACACCGATTATCCTCCAAAGTCAAATTATTTTCACGGTGGACCCTTAATTATTTAGACTTCTAGTGTACAGTTAGTGTAAAGCCTAAATAATAGGTTGTATATAGTTAGCTTTTTATTCTTTCATTCTTTTTTATATTTTCTTTCCTTTTTAATTTAGTTTAGTGTAATTAGTTAACTTTTTGTTATTTGTTTTTGCTATGCTCGGTACTAACTTGTTTTGTAGATTTTTTGGACTTGTTCTTATGGGGATCGCTCCAATCTTGGGTAATATCGCTCTTTTCCTCTCTTTAACTTGGTTCTTAATTTACATTGAGTACAATGTCAAGTTTTAAGTTAGGGGGTGTGGGATATTCTATCCATTTCATTATTTAGTCCATTTTTTACTCACATGTTAGTTACTTAATATGCTTTTCTTAGAAAAATAAAAAATTTCAAAAAGATTTTCTTTCTTTTTCTCCTTTTTTTGGGCATTTTACCCTTGTTTCTGATGATAAATTGCCCGATCCAATAACGATGCATGTTCTTGATTTTAGAAGTTATTAGACTTTTAGTCTCACTTATTGATATTATGAATAAGTTCATGAATTAAACTTTAATCCCATGAGCAGATGCACTTTTATTGTTCCATTGATTTGGTTTAAGATTTTTATAACTCGGTAATCTTTTGTTGCATTGTATATACTTACACCGAGTAAGCTTTGTACCTTTCATCGTTTGTGAGTGTTATACAATATTCTTTTCTCATTGAAAACGTTGAATTCGTCGATAATCTCTCTATTCTTTCATTTGACCGTTCATTAATTGAGTTCATACATGAAATGTATTACTTGATCATGATTTTCATATATTGTTTTGATTCGAGAATCGCGTAAACTTTGTGAAATGATCATAGGCCCTCTTTGTTATATCACCCATGTTGACCTTGACGTCACCTTATGTCATTTCCCCTCGTTAACCCCGTTGAGCCTAAATATAGCCTTTCGTTTCATAACCCCAATCCCATAACCAACTCTAAATTGGAGTTTTAGCCCATACATACATTTTCCATACCTTTGTTTGGAATGTTACTTGGGATTGAATGATGTTGTTGTGATGTCGGTTCCAATTTTGGCATATGAGAGTTTGATAAGTAAAGAAAAGAAAGATGTAAAAAAAGTGAAGAAAAAGAGAGAGCAAACAGAAAAAGAAAACAAAAGAAAAATGAGAAAAAGAAGAAAAGAAAAAGAAAAAGAAAGTTGTAAATGTAGTGTATATAGTTCAATAAGCTTTGATTACTATCCTCGATGATATATATAATGCCGTTTTGGAACTTAGTTTTTCAATTTTGATATTGCACGCATTTTCCCATTATCCCGAGTTTCCATCCCGAACACTTTGAATCCATACATACATTCCTTCATTTCGTACCCTAATCTAGCCTACATTAAAACCTTATTAAAGTCCTATGTGATCTTAGGTTGATGTAATTCAAAAGTCATAATAGTTTTGATAATCTGTGAAAATGCATTTCGCTCCTTTAATGTGCGGTATCCTTTCATTGAGATTATAATTTTTCAGTTTATATATAGCATTCTTCATTTGCGATATGTGTGCGGCCTAGTTTCCATTTACAATTACTCTTTACGCCCGCATGTTCCGTGTGTTACCTCCCTGTTTCGAGTGAATTCACTCAATGAGTGTAATGCCCGGAGGATTGACTTTTATGCTTGCTTGAATGTTTATCCAGTTTATATAAGTTTTTCGCCAAATCACACTTTGCATGTACTCGCTCCCCTCCCACATTTTAAGGTTTCAATTGTATGAGGTGCATTCTATAATGTTAATGATTTGGACTTTTGTTTGAATCCGTTCAATGTGCTAATAATGCGTATGAAATCCTTTTCGCTATTTTTGGGCTTGTCGCATGTTGGGTTGGGTATATTTTGAGAAAACCATGTGATGTTTGTGGGTACCATCCCTGAAAACCCTCACGAGACTACACTCGTCAATTAGGGTGACCTCGGGGTTTAACAGCTTATTGCATATGCTAAATGCAATCGAATCACCCGTAAAAGTGGTCTTTTGCATTTATACCATACTTTTGTACTATCTCTTGCTTTTGGTTTGCTTGTAGTTCCTGTTGCATCCTATTTTATTGCTAGGGACTAGCAATATGTAAGTTAGGGGGTGTGATCATGCGCAAATATTACGTATTTCATCCTCCGAACCGACACATTTTAGTCCCCTCGGGTATCTTATTCCCTATATTTATGATCGTTAACCAGACAACCTCGAATTTCTACGTTAACATGTTTTGCAGTGGTTAATTGAGCTTTTATAGGTATTTGGATGCTAAGTGTGAAGTTCGGACGCATTCCGCTCAATTTTTGAACACGATCTCACGTTTAAGGGAATTTTAGTCTTTTCACATCTTAGTCACCTGGTCCAATATCTCCACGAAAGTTTTACCCCTCCTCTCAAGCTTCGCGTGGCCACGAACGGTGCGCGATTCTGATTCGGAACGAAGAAGTTACGGGAGTTTTAGCGGACGGGAAATCCAAGCAGCCCAAAACAGCATTGCAGGAGGCTGCCTTGGCTGATACCTGCTTGATCGATCGATCCTTCATATTTTTGCCACGATTTCAACCATCGATCGATCGACCAAAGGGGTCGATCGATCGATCCCCTATTTTCAGCAGATATTTTGCCTTATATTTTCTTTTTCCTTTTCTTTTCTATTTCTTTTCCCACTTACTATATAAAGCATTTTTGTTGTAATAATCAGATATTAAGGTTTTAAAATATATTTTAGGTTAGGGTTTGGGAGTTGAGATCTCTTTTCTTCTTCCTCATATAGTGTGACAACATTTGGGTTGTAAGATTGTACTTTCATCTTCCTCTCCATTAATATAACTTGTATTCCATTAATTCTTGCTTTCTAGATAATTTACATGCTTTGTTAATTAGTTTTACGTGCTTTCTTCCCGTGCTTTCTAGTGTAACTTTATCGCATTTATTTACCTCTTTCTTTATCGCGTTTTTATCATGATTTCTAGCTAAATTAAATGAGGTTGTGTTTGAATTGAACTCACTCGAGCTGACGCGTTGCTTTGCTTTGGTGATGGCTTTTACGGGTCTATTTCGGGTGCGTTGTCCTAGTTATTGTGCCTAGGTGATTTGAAGTGGCATATCATGTATGTCCGTGCTTACGACCTTGCGTGCGCAATTTTCGGGATATTTATTGATGCCAAAATCTTATTAAGCTTTTATGCGGATTTAGGGGAGTGATAACCCTTGATTCAATTAACTGTCGAGACGAGACGCATTCTAAATAACTCGTCGACCCATGTGACCATTTTATACAAATTAACTTGGGTGAGGGATATTCGACGCAACCTATAGTTTTACCACATTGTTAATATAGTTTTAATACACTCGCCTAGATTAATATTTCCCTTTCATGCATCTTTTCCTTTTTAGTTTGTAATTCAGCTTTTACACTTTTATTTCGGAGCATTAAATCATATAAATTCTAGCAACTCGTTTCAGTGGATATTTTCGATACCCGGACTTTGCCGCTATACTCACTAGTTGAGTGTAGTCATAAGTTTAGGTTTTTATATTGAGGAGGTGAATAGAAAACAACGATGAGCGTTTGACACGCGCCACTTTTCGCCCTCGATCATTACTCTTAGGTGATTAAAGACATGTGTACTTAAGAATGTTGATAAAAAAGTATTAACTAAGTGTTAATGGGTAAACATGGAATGGTTAGTGAGTGTAACTTACTAATGTTATGAAATATTAGCACATATGGAATTAAAAGGGAATTAAAGGTGTTTCCAATCAAGTAAAGAGATTACTCAAAGTTTAAAAAGGCGTTAAAGGGTTAAAACACTTGATAAGTTGGTGTGTATAGCTTAATAGTGTTTTGGGTTGAAATTAACACTTGAGAATTGGAGTAAGGGATGATTTTGAAAACAAATGGATAAAATGGTAATTTTACTTAAAGTAGAACATTTTTATGAAATTAAAATGTTGAAAAGGGGTGTTACACAAAGTGGTACTAAACAAATATGGTTTTTGGAAATAAAAATCAAGACTAAGGTGTAAAGGACATGAAATGGCAAATTTTCAAAGTGTAACACAAATAGCGGGGTAAAGTCCTGGGTTTTATTTTCGGCGGCGTAAAAAGGATAAGGGGAATAATGTGAACATTTGTAAAATATTAAAATACATTAAAGGAACTTGGATGACATTGAGATAAATCAATAAGGACCCGGAGCCCTTGGGTGAAAATCCCTAAACCACTAGCCAGAGCATATAGTAGCCGTCGGTGTGGAGCCCGTGTAAGTACGCGGTATTGGAAGATTCCAAGAAAAGATAAAGGAAATTTGGAACATATCAAGAAATGATTTGTGTGGTAAAATGTTGACAACCTAACTTGAATGGATGTAATAAATGTTTCGGTAAAGATGAAATGGACAAGTAAATGCGTAAATGTATTTATGTCCACAAGGTTAGGCAAAAATGATAAAGTAAGTGGGTAAATGGGTAATTAAGCAACCAAGTTGTTAAACCCAAAATTTACATAAGTATGTATGGAAAAAGCTTTTCAAATGACAAAAGAGTATTTTCTATCACGGTGAATGCGTGTGTTGAAATAGTGATTTTCAATGAAAACACTAAAGTGTAATGTAATAAATGAAGGGGTTAAATTCCTGTAAAGGAATGGGTTCGAATAAAATCGAGGGTAATGGTTTCAAGTGTTGAACTGGGCGTGTTAAACAAGATGAAAATGCTAGGTATGACTAAAGGAAGTCTATACTAGATTAAGGTAAATTAATCTGGATAAGTAAGATTTTTTAAAAGTAAAACGATTACTACATTGGCATGTGTATTTTATAAACTTATACGTATGAAGATATATACATATTTTCGTATGCATATGGTTATAGCATGTGAATATTCCTTTATGTCGTTCATTTCTATATTGCTCGTATAAATTCCACTGGGCATAGGCTCACATCTCCACTTTGTTACGACTGGTTGGGAGCGATTCCAAAATTTTAGGGCATTTTATAGGTATTGGTAAGTATATTTTATTTGTGTTTACGTTAGTATCTCTGTTTACTTGGACTTCGGGATGATCCCCATGGGTCCCTCACGTAGTTCATCTCGAAATTGGAATTGCATGCTAACAAGTGAAATTTTAATCAAAATAAAACTGGACTAGCAACATTATTTAGGTTGTTTCATTTCACTTCACACCTAATGCTCGGGTCGGACCGAGTTGACTCACGGGTAACCCATAAATCTGGATTGGGGGTATTACACATGGTATCAGAGCTCTAGGTTCAAGGTTCCTTTCGTGGTGAGGTCGGTATTGGATATTTCGATGTCGTTGTGGTTGGGCCGATCATGCTAGTTTGATGACGGTTTAGTTCGAGTTTTCAACGGTAAAGTCTAAGAGGTTAGCATGACAAGTTAGATTAGTGTCAACAGGCACACGATTAAATTAATGGTTATTAGTCGCTTTCACATTTCTAATTAAGTGTGTTAATAATATATAGGTGTCCATGTAAACCAATAAGTAGTGACACCGAGGTTCATAGTGTGAGGTGTTTTGTGTTCCAGTCTTTATAGACGTAGAGCCTTTGGAGATGTTGATTGAATGAGATATCTCCCGTTGGGCAAATGGCACCAAATTATGAATAACCAGTGGTAGAGATTGATAGTTAGAGTGCCATGATTATGTAATGGGAAATCGTGAGTTTAATTATATGTAATCTTGGGTGTGACACAATTGAGGGGTCAATGTCGATGTTATGATTAGGTAAATTCGATCCTTGGGGTAACACCGTGATTGATGGATAATTAATAGGGTGTTGTCCTTGTGGAATAATGCCTTAGTGATTGTTAGCATATGAGTATATCATATAAGTCTTAAGTGGGGTCACAAAGTGATAATAAGGAGCAATGTGTTTGAAAATGTCAAATATGTGGTAGAACGTATTGGGTCCCTTGGTTGTGGGCTTGGATTTAGTATATCCCTATTCATATGACTTGACTATAATGTGGATTTAAATAATCAAGATGGTTTGAGTTAACATTGGAGTGAACCTAGAAAATCGTAATGACTTGGTATTAAGTAAATGAGTTATGATGTGTTAAAATATAACCTCTTGCGGCATTATTAGGGTGGGCCTCCTCTTGGGCAATACCCTACGTTATGTGTACTACTAAAACCTGGGTGGCGTTGAGTTAGAGTTTGGTGATTGAAGTTTGGCATTGAGAAATAGGATCCCTTGTGGCGTTCATAGGCATGGGCCTTAGTATTCGTAAGCATTGCTCTATGTCCCGTATCCTACCAAAATATATATAGTTGACTTAGTTGGTAAATTAATACATAGTGTGAGTTTACATAGTAAGGCAATTCAGTTATAGTGGTTAAACACTCATTGGGAATCAAATGGTGTGGTCTATTGGATTTAACTATGGGTTGGCATTCTGCGTACACACGTGAGTTGCATTAAATGCCCTTAGAGACAAGTACTAAGGTGGTTGGATGAAATTAACCTTGGTTAGTAATTTGGATAGGCGTGTAAATACAATATTGATAAATCCTTGGAGGTGTATGCTAAGGTTTAACTAGCGAGATGTTAATGCGAGTGGTAGCTATTCCCAATTAATAGTGAATCTGAGGTTGTGTATTGTGCATTACAGCGATGATAGTATATCTCTTCGAAACCTTAGTATTTATTGTTGCATTGAGGTTTATGTGGTGGTGTCCATTTCATAGTGATAAACTCAAGGTTGTACGACATATGTCAAGGTATGACTGGTGGTTTCTTGTGGTAGATGTGTAAGACGTTTAGAGAAATAATTGAATTTGAGGTCGTCACCTATGAGGCAATGTGAATCATTGTTGCATTTAAGTTGACATAAAGGATGATAGATTAGTACGAGAAATAACATCTATGTTATCTTATCGGCATCAACAATACGGTTAAATCATGTCGATTTATGGCGGTCCCAAGGAGTTAGTGCTACTGCTTTGTTTATAGACATGTATCATGATATAACCTTCAATGATAATTTCGAGAATAGGTTGATCCATGCTAAGTGGTGCACTTGGGAGGCATAGAACATGGGGAGGTTCGTTATGGCTTTTAGAAATAGCACTAGGGATGAAGTGTTCGACTTGATTATAGCACCTAAGTGTGCTACCTGTATGGTTAGTAGTGGCTCTGTTGGAGGAAATCATTAATCATGAGTGATGCCTGGAAGTTGATATGCCATTAGAATAATTATGGGTTGGTATCATATAGGTAGTGCTTAGGGTGGTAGCAATGATTCATTCTTGAAGCTATGTGAGCGCTATGTTTCATTTGATGAGGGTGATCTCGAAAACGGAGGTTAGCTACTGCGTATTGACTTTTGAGGCCTAGCTGTGATTGGTCGATAACTGATGATAAATGTCAATATAAGTAAATTTGTTTGAATTAAGATAGTTATGCTTGCCAAATATAGATAGGTAACATTAGTCCTAAGGAGGGAAGCCTAGCGTTTCAGCTTCTTGAAGGAAATGGTTTTGTATTCCCCCCGTCTGGCACGGGTGGGTGATTCTCGAGTAGAACCCATATTGGTTAAGAGGCCAAGCGAGGGTTTGTGGCAAGGCTAAGGTGATTAGATAGTATTTAATTGGAGTTATATAGTTCAAGTATACGTTATGGGTTCGCACTTCGTGTGGGTCGATTCATTGTCGAAAATTGATTGTTTCCTCTCGGCATGGCAGTCGCCCGATTTATAGCATTCTTCTGTCTCCTTGATCCTGATGATATGAGGTTATTGATATATTTTGATTCAGGTGCGGCATTGCATAAGCTTAGTAATGATGCGGGTAAGTCCGGCTGTGACTAATGCATCACGGTATGTGAGTGCGCTTTCTTCGTATGCACCTTTATCTTACACTAGTTGTGCGTACGTGTAATCTCGTATTCCTACATATAATTAGCGTATATTAGCTAATTCCCTTGGGTTAACATGTTTGTTAGTTAACCAATATAACTAATCACGACTTGGTCGTGCGTTTTGAGATTTTGACACGAGGATGTTAGGAATGTTGAAACTTAATAAATTATTAGATGATGTTAATGTTGCGCTCTATTAAGAGTTCTACGGGTTGGGAATGTGACCGCTCGTGTATATTGGTGTTGTGATGCCTAGAATGACTCTAGATTAGCATAAGAATCTCATGAGAGATACCGGTCGAGTAGACCTATGTAATAAGGTGGATATCTTGGATATATGTAACGAGGGGTGTTGAGGTTGTATCAGCCTAGGCTAAGCGTGATCCAAGATTATTTGAGGAAATGTAGGTTGTAAATCCTAAAGTTTGAGTGATCCATATTAATGAATTCATTGTGGTTATTGTGGTGTCTGATGAGTATCAATCACCTCGAGGTTTGGTTTAGATAGACATGTAAGTCATGCTTCAGATTTGACAACAAGGCCTTAGAGTTCGTCGTGATGGGGTTAGCGACGGTGGTTGATTAAAGTGAAATCCTTAGGTTTAGACCATAGTATTGAGGGTACTTAGGATTGAAAATTGGTCATGAGGAATTAGAGTATAAGTTGTGATGAACCAAGAATTTTGAGAACGAAATTCCCTATGGAGGGAAGTTTGTAATACCCCACCGCGATAAATTAATTAAATTATATGTGGAAATTATATGAGGAGGAACTAATGATAATTATAGGAAATTGTGGGCAACAAATTGGAGTGAATAAAGAGAATTATTGGATTTTAGATAATATATGGATTATATATATAGGGGGAGTAAATGATAATTATGGAGAATAATTGGAAGATAAAAGAAAAGTAAAAAAAGAGATGTCGCGCGAAGCATGTCGCTTAAACGAGGGAAGATGTCGTTCGAACGACGTCTGATGCTGGTCAGGCCTGCCAATTGCGCTGTCATCGTTTCAAAATAGGATCAAATCCTTGCTAGCTCTTGGAGTCTGGCCATCGAACTAATCAGCTAAGTGCATATTATATATGTAAGGGTTTTGCATTTAGGCTACAGAGAGAGAGAGGCATGGGAAGGAGAAAGACTCCCACTGCCTTTGGTATTTTCTTCATCTCTCTCAACTCTCTCTACATTTCTATCCTTCCAAGACAATGGGTATCCGATTCCCTTAGTATAGTGTGTACACTATCACCACAAAAATTAGTTTCCCTATTGTGATTATGGAGTTGCGAAAATACTAGAAGTGTCATTGGGGTTTTTTATGAGGGTAGCCTTGGAGCAAGAAGGTGTATTTGTAGAAGCATTTTTGGAGTGTGTTGGAGCTTCCATGGAGGACTGTTGGTTGAGTTTTTGTGACTCCCTTTAGGGCCAACTTTGGAGGTGGGGGAGTTACCCATCTTCACCATCACCACCACCATCTTTGGAGACCATTTAGGTGGGTAATCTACTCTTAGTGTATTTGAGACTCTATTTGATGAATATTATAGTCTTATTGTTTTCTATGATTGTGAGATTATAAGAAATAATGACGTGTTCTTAGTAAACTGAAATTAGACATTTTTATAGAAATAAAAATATTAGAAGATATTATTTGTGTATATTCTTAGTAAAAAGGTAATATTGGGCATTTTTAGGGAATAAAAATGTGAAAAATTGATATTTTATGTATTTTAGTGAAAATAAATAATAAACATTTTTATGCAATAAAAATATTGAGAAAAATATAATTTAAAAAAAAATAATGGGTGGATAATTATATCAAGTTTTTAAATAATAAAAGTTGATGTTTTATGAAAATGGTGTATGTTCTAGAAATTTTGATGAAAATATGTTTAAATCATGTTGTAGGATTTTTGAGTTCAAAATCAATTTTCTCAAGCATATAAACTTGTAGTATTTTGACATAGAATGTATAAACAAGTTTAAAGAAGATTTTGTTTGGTTTAAACAAGAAAAAATGTAAGTTGGAATTTAGTCTTCAAGGTATGTGTAAGTGGGACTAAAAGACATAATGTGTATGAAGTTAAAAGACTACATGTTAAATAAAAGAAATGATAATTTTCTTATAAAGGTAGTCTTAAGTGTGAATGTATATCTTGAATGAAGAAGTAAAGACATGTGTACCTGAGAATGTTGATAAAAAAGTATTAACTAAGTGTTAATGGGTAAACATGGAATGGTTAGTGAGTGTAATATTATAAAATATTAGCACCTATGGAATTAAAAGGGAATTAAAGGTGTTAAAGGGTTAAAACACTTGAGAAGTTGGTGTGTATAGCTTAATAGTGTTTGGGGTCAAATTAGCACTTGAGAAATGGAGTAAGGGGTGGTTTTGGAAACAAATGGGTAAAATGGTAATTTTACTTAAAGTTGAACATTTTTATAAAATTAAAATGTTGAAAAGGGGTGTTACACAAAGTGGTCCTAAACGAATATGGTTTTTGGAAATAAAAATCAAGGCTAAGGTGTAAAGGACATGAAATGGTAAATTTTCAAAGTGTAACACAAATGGGGCGATAAAGTCCCGGGTTTTATTTTCGACCGGGTAAAAAGGATAAGGGGAATAATGTGGACATTTGTAAAATATTAAAATACATTAAAGGAACTCGGATGACATTGAGATAAAGTAAGAAGGGCCCGAAGCTCTTTGGTGAAAAACCCTAAATCACTAGCCAGAGCATATGGTAGCCGTCGATGTGGAGCCCGTGTTAGTATGCTGTATTGGAAGATTTCGAGAAAAGATAAAGGAAATTTGGAACATATCAAGAAATGGTTTGTGTGGTAAAATGTGTACAACCTAACTTGAATGAATGTAAGATAAATTGGACAAGTAAATGCGTAAATTTATTAATGTCCATAATGTAAGGCAAAAATAATAAAGTAAGTGGGTAAATGGGTAATTAAGCAAACAAGTTGTTAAGTCCAAAATTTGCATAAGTATGTATAGAAAAAGGTTTTCAAATGACAAATGAGTATTTTCTATCACGGTGAATGCATGTGTTGAAATAGTGATTTTCAGTGAATATACTAAAGTGTAATGCAATAAATGAAGGGGTTAAATTTCGGTAAAGGAATGGGTTTGAATCAAATCAAGGGAAATGGTAGTGTTGAACCGGGCGTGTTAAACAAGATGAAAATGCTAAGCATGACTAAATGAAGTCTTTACTAGAATAAGGTCAATTAATCTGGATAAGTAAGATTTTTCGAAAGTAAAACGATTAATACATTGGCATGTATATTTTCCAAAGGTTTACGTATGTAAATATATACATATTTTTGCATGCATGTGGTTATAGCGTGTCAATATTCCTTTATGTCATTCGTTTCTATACTACTCGTATAAATTCCACTGGGCATAGGCTCACATACCCACTTTGTTACTGTAGATTGGTAGCGGTTTTAAAATTTGAGGGTGTTTTACAGGTAGGTATATTTTATTTATGTTTACATTTGTAGCTCTGTTTACTTGGACTTTCGAGTGCTCCTAATGGGTCCCTCACGTAGTTCATATCAAAGTTGGAATTGCATGCTAACAAGTGAAATGTTAATTAAAATAAAACTAAAGTAGCAACATTATTTAGGTTGTTTCATTGCACTTCACACCTAACGCTCGGGTTTGACCGGGTTGACTCACGGGAAACCCATAAATTCGGGTCGGGGTATTACAAATTCAAAGAGATAAGTCATCTGTAATAATCCATATTTTTGAAGAATTAAAAGTGAATTAATTCCCGTATTTTTAAAGAATTAAAATTGAATTAATACGATTACAAATTCAAGGCGAATCGACTCGGTTTGACCAGAATTGAAAATTTTCCCCTTTTGTTTTAAATCCGAATTTTTTTGGATAATTCATGAGGGAACTTTTGGGGCATCTTTAAACTACAGGGATGAATATGACAATGCCAGTAGATCTATAGTGGAGATTAGGTTTACATTAAGTGAGATGAGTTAAGGATTGGGATAATTGAGAAAATATCCATAATTGATGAATGAATGAAATTCGAGGCGGGTCATGTAGTAATGAGTGAACCTATGATTCCGACCAGTCGTATACGATGGGAATAACTATATTTTAAGAAGGGGGTAGTTAGAACCTTTATAGTAGTTAGTGATACTCGGAATTTATGTGAATTGGAAATTTATTTGAAATTGATAGTATGTCGAATATGCGAGCGATATATACTATGTACGAGTTGATAAAATTGGTTTGTGTGTATATATATATATATACGGGTTGTTTGAATACCTATATATAAGATTTTATTATGTGTGTGAACATACCTACGTTGCCTGCTATCAAGAGGTTTTCGCATAGAGGATGATCCCACCTTGATGATTCTAGTGAAGTCTGGATTTATGCCTCAGAACATGGAACTTAGGGCGGCCCACTATATGCCGTGTATTAGTGGGACTAGCAGGACATTTCGGTACCTTAGGTATGTGTGCATCTCAAAGTCTTAGAACCCTATTCGCCTCCGTTATTGTGTTGATTGTTTTTGGGTTCGAGGACACATGCCGAACCAATAGTCCTTGATTGAGTATGAGATGTACATGAACTTGATATAAGTATGCCAGCCTCACTAGGGGCCATTCTAGGATGGTATAGTTGTGTATATATATTATATGTGTGACGAATATATACTGGTATGATATATCTACTTATGTGCGACAATAGAATATATAGATGATGTATATCTATAAGACTTTAAGTAGTGAAGTTTAAATAATTGACTCAATAATGAATGGGAATAAATAAATTTATCATTGAGATATTAGTGTTGTGTCATATGGGGAAATACGAGGAAACTAGACTTATTGAGAGTAGTCAAATACATTATCTAGTTGGGAAGGGGATACTATTTAGGTAGAATACATTAGGCGTGCACATTTGTTGAGCGGCGAGGATCTCAAGGGAGTGTGCATGGATTTTACATGTGTAATAAATAACTGATTTAAATTGTGATTTAAATACTTGCAAAATATTTTTAAAATGTTTTACTTGGGATCTGATCCTTGTAAAAAATATTTGTAAAACCTTTTAGGTGTCAAGCCACAGGGACACTAAGTTTAGAGATCTTATCCAGAGACGCGTAGCTAAAACAGTGTGGAAGCTTGGAAGAGATTACTTTAGATATGGGATTTCATTAATAGTTCATTTGGGCGTGTTGCCTTTCAGATTATTTATTTTTATCCACTTATGCATCAGACTGTATTTAGATTTTAGTTTTACTTATTTCAGATTGTGGTTGGATTTTATAATTAGAGAAGCGATGGTTTATTCGGTCTCATTTATCTCTATATCTGTCATGTGATTATCAGACTATATTTATGTGTGAATGATTTAGTTCATTTGTTTTAATTCCATGTGTGGTCATAATGAAAGATAAATTTTGACTCCAGCTTAATTTGACATATGTGAGTAGTAAATAAAAAAAATTATCTACAGTGATGCTAAGAATGAACCAAATGATATTTTTGTTTATCTTAATGAAGGACTGATCACTCGTGGTTAAAATAGGCGGGGTGTCACATGATCTCCGTACCACCCACAGACTAATGGTACCTTAGAGTTGGACAATAAGAACATGAAGGTGATACTGAGCAAAATCATCGAAAGATGTAGAGATTCGACTGATCGAATTCCATATGCATTGTGAGGATATCGAACTATTATTAGAACACCCACCAGAGCCACACAATTCTCACTTATATATGGGATGGAGGCATTATTACCAATCAAAATGGAAATTCCCTCCTCAAGGGTGCTATGGAAAACTAAATCTCTAAGGCTGATTGGGTTGAAAAAGATAGGAATAGCTAGCATTATTGGACATATGATAACTACTAACACATTATCATATACAAGGGTACCACATACATAACTATCTGGTATTTAATCAAAAAGTCAAACATAAGGGAGTCAGGGAAAGAGTCCTGGTAGTGAAAGAAGTCATGGAACTCATATAGGATTTCGAGCCATGTTTCACCCCAACTAGACGGGACCACATGCGGTAAAGAAGATCCCGTCAGGAGGTGCGACTCTCCTAGTAGATATCGATGGAACAAAATTTGAGCAAACCAAATAATCTAGATTGTCTCGAGAAATACTACATATGAATAAATTAAGACATCAAGCAACCAAAAAAATTATGTACAACTCGATCCTCCATAAATCAAAGAAGATTCATCAAAAGCATCCCTCGATTAGTTTCACCGTATAATGGACTTATGTGGGAAACACTTAGGGGTTCGGTCAACCAAACCACACCCCTCCAGGGGTGAGGTCTTTCTATTCTCATTTTATTTCAACTTTTAAATTGGTAAAAAATGTTTGTAAAGTCACTAGGATGACAAATAATCATTTGAGGCCCACAAGGGGACTCGTTTTTTTATTAAAAATAAATATTTTCATTACAAAAAACACATTTATCATAATCAGAAAATAAAAAGTTACATAAAGAGGCTTATAGGGAATTGTTACTCACACTGTCAAAAGATTCAGAGTCATCTACCTCTTCTTATAAGATACTAATTTCCTTTTAACCACCACTGGTCTCAATCTCGTTAAGAGAATTTGTATCTTTACCTTGTAGCACGGAAATTTCTTGAATTTCCTTACATCCAGAGAAGGTCAACTTAAAGATCCAGCAAAGGTCGGTCTCCACCAAGTCTACTGCATCTCTAACCTTCTCCCAACGCCACATAAGGTATTCCTCAGGTAAGAGCATTGACATACCTTCAGATAAACCAGGAGGAATCAGAAGGAATAATAAAAACATAATTTCTTCAGAGGTAAAAAATTATGCTCACTAAGTACGGAGACAAAGGCTTTACTGGAAAAAGCCGACCTAGAGGGAGGGGGGGGATCTCTTTCTTTCTTCCAAATTGATGCATCACACATCGAGGAAAATTGAAGGATATAAAACGCATATCAAACAAACGGATATAGAGAAATAGTCCCATGGATAAGCGAGGCACTATAGTTGGTCTCCAAGGAAAATACTGGCGAGGTAACAGTGCTCAGATTCAAATAGACAGTAGACCCTCTCTCGTTCAGTCTTCTTAAACTAGATAAGTGGTTAATGTAAAACGAAATCAGTTGGTTAATAAGGAAAAGATAGAGGGCCCCTGATTAACTCAGCCTCTCTAAGAGCCACATATATAAAATCAAAGGGCTTCTTCAAAGATAAGGACATTCACGAGAATGGTAAGCGAAATGACCATTAATGGTTTCCCCTAAAATAAGAGTAACTAGACTTTTACCTTCTTTCACCTGAAGAACTGCGTCTGCTAGACTAATTTCGATGGAAGTGGAGCTCGAAATGAGAAAATGTTGAGACACGGGTGACAAAGACAAGGAACATTTTCATCGTTCCCTGTGCCTTCATCCCAGGATGTCATAAAGGAAGAGCGTAATAACCACCATAAGGTTAATCCCAAATTAGCGAGCAATTAGAGGGTCCAATTTCAACAACTCAGGAAGAGAAAATACTCTTCATTGGCTCAAATACGACTCTGCAATGGGATGGACTAAACCATACACTATCAAGAAATAATCATCCTCAAAGGTTGGATAGACCTCCTCTAAATCAAAACGAAAGATATGGTCCTCTAGATACCAAAAATGAGCGATAACCTACAAGAAGACCTAGTTAACTTTTATATGTCTTCAGGACAATAAGGGGTCCAGACCGTAAGGATCTAGGCCCAAGAGAAACCAATCATTAAAGGTATAAATGAAATATTCAATATGATAATGAGGAATGGCTTGAATATAGGAATTTGGGACAACCATCTCAAGAGGGAGGCTAAGAAAATAATGTTGTGTCTTTACTATGGAAAATAAGAGCGGAAGATGTAAGCTTACAAGCCAAAACTCATCTCCATTTACAAGGAGAAAGAGTTTACCGATCGATTCTCCCATACATCGATCGGTCCTAATGTCAAAATCATAATATTCAGACTATCACTCCAAACTCGTGGACTGAAAATCCATTTGAAAAGACCCATTACAAGAATAAAAACTGTAATAGATCTGAAACTTATGCCATTTTTGGATCTTAGTTATATTTTATACATCCGTGTCATGTTCATATCACAATTAGCATGAAATAACACCAATAACCAAAAAAATAACACTTCTTGTAATAAAACATGTTTCATATATAATTATTTTAGGAATAAAAGATAACCCCTTTTAATCCTTGTTGATGTAAAAAACTAGATTTGATCTAATTTAATAATCACAGATAAAATATATATAGAATTTGGCAAAGATAAATAAAAGAGAGAGAGTTTTTAAAGTGGTTCGACCATGTAAAAGAGCCTACGCCCACTGCGATGGTATTGATTTTAGAGGTTATAGAGAACTATGTATCTTGTCTTAGAATCCGTTCTACCTTGCCCTTGACGAAGGGTTTACAATATATTTATAGTGATCTGGAAATTAAGGGGTGGAATGTCAAGGGATGGAATGTCTTTATGTATTAAGCATTTACATCCTTACATAATGTATGTGGCGATTGGTTGTATAAACTATGAATAATATGACTCTTGATATGTTGACATTTCGCTGGTCGAGTTGGTCGACCTTCGCAGTGTTGGTCGACATTCCTTGTTAGGTTATTGTCAGCTGACTAGGATTAAGGCCGAGTTTTCATTTCTGATTAGTCCACGTAAGTAGATAATTTTTGGTATCAACATAATCCCCCAATATTTCATGATTGATGTTTACGTAAAAGTATGGAGCATTTGAATTTGTAAGTAGCTCGGGGTATTTTCATGACACTTGACGGCATCCGACTCCCTACACTTGTATAATTAAACAGGTAGTGTTTGAAGATGGCATTTTTGTAAATAATTTAAATTTTAACAAACCGCCAAAAGGTAAACGAGTATTTTTCACCATCTGATTCGCGAAGCCGTCGGAACGTCAATCGTTAGTTCATTTAATCATTATGTTCGCTATTTTTGAAGTAGCCTATAAAAAGGCAAAGAACTTTCCCAGTTTTGTTTTCCCCTAAATTTTTGAACTGTTGCAGCTATCTCTGAGCTCTTGTGCACTTGTTTGCCGTCGTTCTTCCTTTCCTTTGATAGTTCTTGCTGAATCCTTAAATTCCTGTAAGAATGCTTTCATTCTCCTTCTTTTCTTCTTCTTGAATCATGGTTTACATAGTTTATGTAGACTCTTTAGACGAATTTAGCAGGGAGTGGAATATTCCAGATTGGGTAGATTTAGAAATTCCAAGTCCTCCTATTGATGTTTTCTCTTTAGTTAAGGGTCACTGGATTCCCTCTTTATTCATTGTTGAGTGCGGTTTCACTTCCCCCCAAATAATTTATATTTAGAGTTTTGTCAATACTTCGACGTTGTACCTACAATAATAGTCCCCAATAGGCGGAGAATAGTTAATGGAATTCATAGGCTTAACTAAATCTATGAGACCCATGTTGGTATCCCTAAACTCTCGTTCTGTTACAAGTGGGTCACCAGTGACAGCACATATCATTTTAAAAACTAGGTTTATCAACAGATCCCTAGCTGTCAATTTACCTGACTCCAAGAAAGATTATTTCGATCATGGGATTATTGCAAAGAACTAGCAATATCTTCCTCTTCAATAGGGTGAGGTATATGATGGACCTAGATTCCCTCAAGAGGGTCGTGGCATAGGTTGTAATAAATAAATTTGTTTATATTCATACTAATGAATTATTTGTTGATATGTTGATTAATCTTTGCTGTTTAATTTTCTTGCAGTTGATAGGAAGAAGAAAAGTCCCAAGGAAAGTGATATCAAGCTTGACGAGCTCAAGTTTTTGTGGGGCACTCATCAGAGAACTGGCAAGGATCACACTAGGTTGACTTCTTACTTGTTTAAGTATATAAGTTTTATCACTTGTTTAGTTGCTCGACCAATAGTTGCTGCTGCTTCCAACATGATAGACTTTGATAGAGATCCAATCCCTACATCTTCTTCCACTAAATCTGGTGGTGGTGAACTTGTTATCGACACTTTCTCGTCTTTAACTCAGAGTTTCCTCTTGCTGTTAGCATGGGTAAAAGAAAAATTCCAAATCTTTTGGAGGATGAATCAACCGCTGGCACCTTGAAGTATGCTGGTGCCCAAAAGAAGGTGGATGGTGGGAAGAAGACCACCACCAATAAAGGTGAAGAGTCTCCTTTCAAGAGACTGAGGAAAGGTCTTACTGATAAGAAAGTTGAAAAAGCTATTTTCGCCGACCACGATGCCTTGGTTGGCAATGTCTCATCTGCTGTGGGTTCATCTGCAGCCATGAGCCCTAGTTTGGCTAGTAAATTAACCAACACTGGCACCCTCCATGCCCATAGAGCTGCTGTTGCTTCAATGCCCCGACTTTAATTGTCATCAAGGACTTCTCAAAGCCTCACTTTGCTAAGTTTTTCATTTTTGAAATAGGTTGGATGTTATTCATGTATTTCTAGTTTATACTAAATTTCCTTTTCTTGTAGTTCTTGGTGGACTATAACCAATTGCTAGAGAAGGACGATCAACTACATTATTCTTTTGGAGATGTACAAGAGGCCTTTGAGGGTTTGAAGCAGTCTTTGCTAGAATCCCAGCAGGTTATGGATACTCAGAAGAAGACTTGGGGGAGAAGATCGAGACTATCGAGGAAGCATAACAAAAAGCAGACAAGGCTATTACTGAAGCTGAACACAGGGTAAAGGCTTTTGAGGGTCAAACAGCTAAGCTGACAAAAGACCTTTCTGCTGAGAAAGCCAAGAAGAAGAAGGCTAGGGAGTATTCCTTCAATAAGGGTTAGTATAAGGTTATTTCTTCCACTTTTTATCAAGTTGGTTATGCCAAAAATTATTTTTTCAAGCAAGGTTGGACGACGGTACTAAAAGAAGTTGGTACCGTCGAGGATTCCAAACTCTTCCTTAGGCATAACCCTAGCTCTCCCCTAATCTTGATGGAGATATTAAGGATGAAAATGGTTCAGTTGAATATTCTCGGGCCATTGAATCTGTAGCCCCTCATGCATACCAAGGAAATACTTCTGCCATTCCTTCTGGCGAGCAAGAGACCCTTAATGTTGAGGATGATAAGAAAAAGGTGTAGATTTGTTTAACTAAAAGTCTTTGTACTCTGGAACTTTTTGGATATTCTTTTGATTTTACTCTAATGTATTTGTACCATCATCCTTTATTAATAAAAGAACTCCTTTTGTTATTTTTTATCTTCTTTTGTGATTGATTAATTATTGCTTTATCTGTTTAGTTCATGGGCAAGATGGAATAAATTTCTGCTATGACTCTGACCTGCTGAAACATTGTAATGATTTGTTCAAGGCTGGTCACTTGGACTTAACATATGAATACTTGACCAACTTTCTCAGCATAAATGCTTCTCTTCCAGCTAGGAATGCATACATTTACCTCAAATTCCTTCTTGATCGGGTTGTGGTCAATAATGTGGCATATTTTGATATGATAGAAAATCTATAAGCAGAACATAATGAAGCCAAAGCTTTGCTCCATGCTGACTATGAAGCCAAATACAAGTTCTTGAGTGAAGCTTGGGGCTTTGAGGAAAAATTAGAGAAACATGCTTATGGTTTTAGGAGAAAGGAGTTTTTGCTGAATTGCGAAGTTGATGAGGCCAGAGAAATTGTTAGACTCTTGGAGGAAGAGAATAATAAATTGAGGGATGAGCTTGGATCCTTGAAAAATCCTTCAACTGTTATTGTTGATGAAGGTGCTTCTTTCCTGGAGAATGATAATGACAAATTAAGAGAAGATCTTGAACCTTTGAAGTAGTCTAAACATACGCAGTCTTCATAATCCTCCAAGTAAAAGGCTAGCCAACAAACTGTAGAAGGGCTATAACCCAGACAACTTTGGCTAATCAAGCGGCTCAATTAAAGGAGAAGAGAGAGGCTGTTATCGATCTATCTACAAAACTAGAAGCTAAAAACCAAGCCCTTGCCGACCAATCTTCTCAGTTAAAGGTGAAAGATGAAGTTTTAAAGAAACTTCAATATCAAGTGAAAATGTTAACCTTCTAATTTCACAAACTGCCCAAAGAGGTGTGGATGCAAGGTTACAACAAAGCCTTAAGCCATGTAGATGATCATTTTTCCAATCTCAACGTGAAGGTTACAAGTAGGGTTGGACTAATTGCCTAACTGTGATGAAGGTTGATCAAAATAACCGACTTTGGCATTTGGAATGATCCTAGATTTCTAGATTGTCAAAAGACTCTATTCAAGTTGGATGTCAACTGGATTTATGTTGACTTGATTCCTCAATGTTTGATATCTAAATATTTAGGGGATTATATGTACATGATAAACTTGAGATAGTTCGTCCTCCTTATCTGATCAATATGCCGAGCAACAGTAATAAAAGGATGCTTCAATATTTCAACTTTATCAACTCTCCTTACACCCTGGATGATCCTCTTGCTGGCATGGAAAAAGTACAATCATCTTCCAAAGCTGAAGGAAAACGTCCAATCGAACGATTATCGTGTATTTTATTCCTCATTTGAATGTAATACATTTTACATAAATGAAAGATCTTACTCTTTTGTCAATTTTGGATTATTTTAATCAATCAGTTAGTTCGTGATTATTATGCCATTGGTTCTACTAATGCACTTAGATATATTTATCCAAGTTTAGTATTAGTTACTAGTGGCTGTCAATTGTTTTACCAATACACTTAGATATATTTATCCAAATTTAGTATTGGTAACCAGTGGTGATGCTATAGATTTTACTAATGCACTTGGATTTATCGACCTAATTTTAGCACTAGTTATCAGTGGTGACCACGCGTATATGGAATATATGTTTATATTCCTATATTTAGGAATTTTTACATGTCTTCCTGCATCTAACTTGGTTTGGGTAAAATGAAATTTTACCACTTATTTTTGGGCCAATTGCTGAGGATTTTAATCCTATTTTGACTTGGATTTTTAATAGCCGACCAAGACTTTAGGATTAAAGTCCTTTTTTGACTTAGTCGGTTATTGATTTGATTTTTGCTAGTTAAGTGCTAAGTGAGGATAGAAATTTTTTATCCTGTATTGACTTGGTTGGAACAGAAATTACATAATTTCTGGTCTCCGGGATACACCCTACTCCGAAAAAAATTGAACAAAAACTGAAATAATCTATAATTTTATTAATAATCAACTGAAAGCAAATGAAATTCAAAGTTGGCAGTCCTTTGAACTACTGATAATACTTTCTGAGGTGCTCTGCATTCCGAGGATTCTTAAACTCTTCACCCTCTAAAGTTTCTATCTGATATGTCCTTGGTCGTATGACTTCTGAAATGCAATATGGTCAATGCGAGTTAGCTTCAAGTTTATTGCTCTTTTATATCACCTTCTTAAGAGTATAGTCTCCTTATTTCAAGTTGTTCGGCTCGACCCTTTTATTATAGAAACAAGCAGTTCTCTGTTGGTAGGCAACATTCCTCAGGGCAACATCTTCCCGTACTTCTTTCAACATATCAAGATCTAAACGTCTCATCAAATCACTGAGTGAGGAATCAAAGTTCAATACTCTATGGGTTGGTAGGCCGAGCTCGGCTGGTACCATGGCTTCAGTTCCAAATGCAAGCATATATGGTGTCTCTCCCATTGCTGTTCTCGGCGTTGTTCTATAAGCTAATAGAACTGAGTGCAACTCATTGATCCAGTTTCCCTTAGCAGCATCAAGCCTCTTCTTCAATCCATTTAGTAAAGTTATGCTCGTCACTTCTGTTTGACCATTACTTTGGAGATGGCCTGCTGCAGAATGCATCTTCTGGATTTTAAACTAGAAACAATAGGATTTAAACTCCTCATTATCAAATTGTGTGCCATGATTTATAATGAAAGTTGATACATCACGAATATTGTATATTTGCGCCCTTTATCTTTATGCATTCCAGCACTTTTACGGTCCTTAATGCCTATATTTATGCTCATTAACAAGATAACCTCGGATTTGGACATATATATGTTTTACAGGGGTTAACTATTATTTATAGGTATTGGAACGCTAAAAGTGCGGTTCGGTTGCATTTCGAAGAAATTCCGTCATCAGACACTACTTTAAGGGCATTTTAGTCAATTCACATTTCATCTCCGGCTCATGGACTTTCCATGGATGTATAATTTGTTGAGTTACGTCGCGTGGCTACAAATGGAACGTAGTTTGGAGTTTAGAGGAGGAAGTCAGAGTCGATTCCCTTTTGAAGATTTCCTCCCATGTGAAGAGCAAAGAACACCAGAAAACAGAGTACGAGATGACCAACCCTGGACCCCCAGTCGATCGCGATTTTCCCATTTTTACTTGGTTCCGAGACAGTGGGCTTTTAACTTGGGACTGGTCGACTGACCCTCCAGATGCGGTCGATCGGTAGTAGCAGTTACCCGATAATTTCCCCATTTCTATTTCTTTTTCCTTCTTTATTTATTTTGTAACTTATTATTTGAGCCAATTTTTGGTTTCTAAAACATATATATTATTTATTTTACGTTAGTTCTTGGTTTTGGAGCTAGTATTTGGAGAAGTTAGTGGCTATGGCACTTTCTTCCCCCTAGGGTTTTCCTGTGTAGTGGGTTTGCCCGTGGTGTTTGTGTAGAGAACTATTCATTGTATTTTCCACCAATTCAAGCTTCCATTTGTTTGCATTTCTTTACTTTACTTGCTTTCTAATTTAGGTTTACTTTCTTGCATTTACTTTCATGTCATATACCATGCTTTCTAGCTAATTTAGTCTAGGTTGTGTTGGATTGAACTAACCTAGGGTTGATTTAGTTACTTTGATTTGGTGATGGAGTTATCTTGTTCTTATCTCGATTGGGTTGCCCTAGTTATTATGCCTAGGAGATTTAATGGGGTATATCATGTATGCTTCGTATTTACGACCTTGCGTGCGTAATTTTTGGGGTATTTATTGACGTCAAAATCATAATAGGCTTTTATGCGAATTTAGGGGTGTAACAACTCTTGATTTAATTAACTGTCGAAACGAGAAGCAATCTTGATAGACTCGTCGACCTATGTAACCATTTATACTAATTAACTCTAGGTGAGGTATATTCGTCGCATTCTATAGTTTTTATTCTCTTTGTTAATTTTAGTTTAATTTACCCATGCCTAGTTTATCTTTTTTTTTCAGTTAAGAAATTATCTTTTACACTTTTATTTAGAAGTAATAAACCATTTAAATTCTAGCAACTCATCTCTGTGGATTTTCACTACCCGGACTTGACCGCTGTACTCCCTTTTTTAGTGTAGTCATAAGTTTAGGTTTTTGTATTGAGGAGGTGAATCGAAAACGATGATAAGCATCTTGACACGACGCTACCATTCACCCCTCGATCAAAAGCATATGGAAAACCATTTATCCAAATTATGCTCTTCCATATGAACTGATACACCTTCTCATAAGGCATGTCGACCAGTGGCTCTGCCTCAACCCATTTGGTGAAATAATCATTGACACGGACCAAGTATCTAAACCTGCCTCTGGTAGTCACCACAGGTCTGACCAAATCTATTCCCCAGATAGCAAAATGTCCAAGGTGAAGTACTTGGAGTTAGAGTATCATTTAGTGTTTTAAGAACATTAAAGAATCTTTGGCATTTATCACACTTGTTTGAAAAGGCTGTACATTCTGTCCTCATTATCGTCCCGTAGTATCCTTGAATGTTGATTCGTTGGAGCAATGTCCTTCCACTTGAATGAGCTCCATAATAACCTTTGTGGAATTCTTGGATCAAGTCTTTCACCTCTATTGGGTGAACACATCGATGTAAGTAGGTCATCAATCCCCTTATGTATAAAATTCCTTTGACTAATACGTATCTCGTTGCCTTGTATTTGATCTTTTTGTCTTCTATGGGATTTGTTGGTAAAGTACCATCTTCAATATAAGCTCTGATGGGATCCATCCAGGAGGGTCCCAAATCTACCGCAATGAAATTGACCAATAGGTCTTTATCGATGCTCCGATTAGCTAAAATCTCAATCGTGGATCGTCCTTCTAAGTTTAATCCTTGTTATTGATGCTAGTCGAGCAAGTGCATCTGCTCAGACATTCCTTATTCCTGGGATCTTTTTTATTTGGACAACGAGTAACTTGGCTATATCTTCCAAGTCCTTGGAAAGATATCTTGTCATCAACTCTCCTTTGACCCCGTATACATAAAGTACTTGGTTTACCACCAACTGTGAATCATTATGCGCTATTAGTTGCTCGGCACTTAGTGAGGGATATAAATTCAACAAAACTATCAAGGCTTCATACTCTGCTTCGTTATTTGATGCTTTGAATTGAAACCTGAGAGCATATTTAACATCAATGTCATCATGAGTATTAAGTATTATACCTTCTTCAATGCCAATAGCACATGAAGATCCATCCACATATAACTTCCATATTGGGACATCACTATTGAAACTTTCAGCAATCAATAACCCATGTCGGAATATCTTCTTGCTCTTCTCAGTGTACTTCTGTGCCATTTTCTGAGTTTTAGGTGACCCAGGTTACTCGACATCATTTTTGGCTTGCTTTTGAGTTGAGCTCTCCTCTTCTGAAGTTTTCTCGGTAGGCAAATCATGTTGGTCGGGTACTTATGGGTAAGTAAATTCATCAATAAAATTCGCCAAAGCTTGGCCTTTTAGCGAGGATATTTGTTCATAGACAAGGTCATATTCTCCTAATTCCACTGCCCACTACATTAACCTTCCTGAGTTCTCATGTTTGTGGAGTTCTTGACGAATAGGTAGATCTGTATACACCACTATGGTATGCGCTTGGAAATAAGGTTTCATACAACTAGAAGCCTTAATAAGTGTTAGAGCCAACTTTTCCAAGAGTGGGTACCTAATTTCAGCTCCCCCGAACGCTTTGCTGGTGTAGTATACTAGTTTTTACACTCAATTGTCATGTATGACTAAGGCCGAGATCACTGCTAATTCAGAAACAACCAAGTATAAGTATAATTTCCCCTCAAACACTGGTCGAGAGAGATATGGTGGTGAACCTAAATATTTCTTTAACTCCTGGAAAGCTTCTTCGCATTCTTCATTCCACTCAAAAGTCTTTCTCAATACTTTAAAGAAGGGCAATCACCTATCTGTTGTTCGGGAAACAAATATGTTTAAAGATGCCACTCTTTCAGTTAGCCTCTGCACATCCCTGTTGTAAATTGGCGATTACGTTTCGATCAGAGCTTTTATCCGGTCGAATTTACTTCAATTCCCCTTTTATTAACAATGAAACCGAGGAATATATCTTCTCGGACTCCGAGCAAGCACTTGGTCAAATTTAGCTTCATCTGGTGGTTTTCTAATTGGTCAAAAGTCCGACTTAGGTCGGCGATATGGTTTGACGCTTTTTTGCTCTTTGTCATCTTATCATCCACATAAACCTCCTTGTTTTGCCTACCTACTCTTCAAAGACTTTGTTCACCAAACTCTGGTACATTGAACCTACAATTTTAGACCAAAAGGCATTACATTATAGCAATAAGTTCCTCAGGGAGTGATGAAGGTTGTACTCTCCCTATCTTCAAGCTTCATTTTTATCTGGTTATAACCATGATAGGTATCCATAAAGCTTTAAAGCTCGTGTCCCGACGGAGCATCTACCAGCTGATAAATTTTGGGCAAGGTAAAATGACCTTCGGGGCATGCCTTATTCAAATCAGTAAAATCCACACACAAGCGCCATCTATCATTATTTTTCTTAACCATTAGAACATTGGCCAATCAAGTTGGGTATTTAACATCCTCAATGAATTGGGATTTTTGAATCTTTTCTACCTCCTCGTGTATAGCTCGATTTTTCTCTAGAGTAAAAACCCTTCACCTCTGCTTGATCGACTTTGCCTCTTTACTAATGTTGAGCTCATGGAAGAGGAATTTGGTATCAATCCCAGGCATTTCCTCATGGCTTCAAGCAAATTCCTCTATTTTAGGAATGCCACTAATTCTCGTTTAAGAACAGGATCCAGTGCTGAGCCGATCTGCATTGTTGTTTTTAATTTTTCACCGTCTAAGATAATGCTTCCCGTATCTTCTATGATCTACCATTTGACTAACTCCGTTTTATCTCGTGGATCTAAAATTTCTACTTCAGATTTGCCATTTGGCTCAGTGGTCTCCACCTGATAAGTAGTAGTCTTCTTTTTCTTCTTGTTTAATTAACCCAACTCTTCTTGCTCGGTTAAGGAGTAGCAACACTCATTGGCCACTTTTTGGCTACCCTTCACAACACCTACCCTAAAATGAGTAAAAAACTTCAGGCATTGATGAACTGTTGATGGTACAACTTCAAACTTCTTTAGCCCTACCCTGCCCAGAATCATATTATAGGTAGATTGGACATTTTTATGCATCATGAAGAAGCATATTTTCTCTGTGCGACTTACTGTCCAGGTGCCAAACAACACTTCTGACTTAATTGTTCCCAAAGGATAGATCTTTTAGTATAAAAACCTATTAGTGGCTTGTGGTATGGTTATAGTTGACTGAGCTTTAAATCTAAACTTTGAAAATAAGGATAGAACATAATATGTGCTAAGCTCCCATTATCAATAGAAATTCTGGAGACAATAATATCTTAAATTGTGAATTTGACAACCAGTGAGTCATCATGAGGATATAAAACTCCAAAAATGTCATTTTTAGAGAAACCAATCACTAGCTTGTCTTTGTTGACCTTCCTCGGGCGATTTTCTTCGGTAAAATGGATTCTTTGAATATAAAAACAAGCTTGAGACTCATTGAGGTAAGCTTCCCTTTCAGCGGTATGATCGCCTCCTCCTTCATCGCCACCTAAAATAATATGACAATCAAATAAACCAAAACTGACCATAAGCACCTCTCATTCAGGCTATTTGGGATTTTTCAGCAGGTCAGGATCATCCTCATAATTTCTCTTATTATCTTCTTTAGACTTACATAGGGAATTCAATCTTCTTTTATCATCATGTCGATCAACAAATTTACCAAGATTTCCTCAGCGAATGAGGGATTCTATCTCATTTTGCAGAGCAATTCAACCATCCATTACGTGACCATGATCCTTATGGAACTCACAATACTTGGATGTGTCTATTTTGTTGGGAGGTGCTCTCAACTTTCCAGGTCATCGCAAATCCTTATTATGCTTGATTTCTTTCAATATATGGTAAATACTAACACTCAATGGAGTGTAGTTCCCATATTTCTTGAGCTTTCTACCTTCTTTGCCCTCTGTTCTTTCGACTCCCTTTGGTCATTTTGGTCATTCTTCTCAGACTTTGCAACAAGCTTGGTAGCTAGACTTTATTTTACGGTTATTTCTTCCTCGACGTTCATGATTTTTCCTACTTTTTCCATGAGTTCAGCCATCGTCTTGGGAGGATCTTTGGCCAGAGTATGGTATAGTTATTTTTTCCTCATAATCAATCACTCCTATTTTTTCATTATTGAACTGAGTAATGTAATCCCTAGTGCTTTCCCCCACTTGTTGCATTACACTCAAAAAATGGGCCACTCTCTTCACTTGTTTAGCTCCAAAACAAAAGTTACTAATGAATAGCTCGTCCAACTGATTAAAGTTGGTGATTAGTCCTTGGGACAGGTTGCTGTACCATATTTGGGTTGAACCCGTGATGGTAGTGGAAAATGCTCTGCACCTCATTTCATCAGGTACCGCATAAATATCTGTTGCAGCTTGATACTGCTCGATATGGAGAACTGGATCAGTTTTTCCTTCATATTTGGGGATGACCACTAGTTCCTTAAACTTTGAAGGAGTTGGAAAATTCACGATCGCTTGAATATAATGAGATCATTTAACAAAACTTCAATGTAAATAATTATTGGATTTCACCATTTCACCCAATCTATCTTCCATCCTTTGAATTGATCATTTACATGAAGGATTTCCCGCATCAGATCTATGCGATGTATCTTGACTATTCCGACCATTTATTTATGTTGAACTCTCTTCCTAGGAGGTCTGCTCGGTGCGTACAGATCGTCGAATTCTTGATCTTGATCGGGCTGAAACCTCATGCGCGTCAGTCGTATGTCGAGTGTTTCTGGATAACGCCCTGGGAGGGTTTCTACTTACTCATGGTCCCAAGCGGTCAAAGGACGAATCTTTGCTTAGCCTTTCGAAAATACTTGGTCTTTCAGGAGAGAAAGATGGGCATCATAGGGCTCTGTAGACCTTAGTGATGAAATTTCTCATATACTATAAGATTTATCTCTGGAAGGTCTAAAATAACTGTGTTTACTAGATCGTGAAGGTAGAGGCGATATTTCTCTCTGTATAGATAGGGCTGGAGATTTGGCTGTAATGTTTGGGCCAATTGTCTCATCGTGTCTTGCATTGCCTCCTATCATTTGGCCAGACTGATAAGAATTCCAGTCAGATCATTGTTTGCAGGTGGAACAAGTGGGATAGGCAAGTTGCACTCATTTCTAGCACTGGATTCAGGGTCATTCATCTTTCCTTGAACAAAGGTATTCGAGGATGAGAACGACTATTAAGAACACTTAAGAACACGTTCCCACACATGGTGCTAATCCGTTGATGTAAAAAACTATGTTTAATCTAATCTAATAATCATAGATAAAATATATATAGAATTTGGGAAAGATAAATAAAAGAGAGATAAAGAGTTTTTAAAGTGGTTTAGTTATGTAAGAGAGCCTACGTCCACTATTATGGTACTGATTTTAGAGGTTACAGAAAACTAGGTATCTTATCGTAGAATCCGTTCTACCTTTCCCTTGGCGAAGGGTTTATAATGTATTTATAGTGATCTGAAAATAAAGGGGTGGAATGTCAAGGGATGGAATGCCTTTATGTATTAAGCATTTACATCCTTACATAATGTATGTGGCTATTGGTTGTATAAACCATGAATAATATGACTCTTGATATGTTGACATTTCGCTGGTCGAGTTGGTTGACCTTCGCAGTGATGGTCGACATTCCTTATGTTGGTCGGCATTCCTTGTTAGGTTATTGTCAGCTGACTAGGATTAAGTCCAAGTGTTAATTTTTTATTAGTCCACGTAAGTAGATAATTAATTGTATCAATAATCCTTAAATACAAAAAATAAATACAAAAATACAAAAGATGTATAAAGTAAAAGCGGTCCTGAGATCCTACAAACAAATAGTCACCGACATCCTCATCGTCGTCATTCGAGTCTGATATATCGAGTCGCATCATAGAACCCTCCCTGATCACTGGACGTCCCCAAGGAGCTATAGGAGAAGTAGGCTCGTGATACCTAGGTTGAACGCTCCAAGAAGCTCGAGAACATTCATTGTTCAAGCACCCTAATCGTTGGTGGTAAGAGGACCAAAAATATCCTCAATCATCAGGCGTCCTTAGACCAAGTGCCACGTCGTCCTTTGAATGAAGGACAAGTACGAGCCCATCATCGGGAACATATGCTCCAAAACCAACAGAGGGACGGTAAAGGCCTTCAATAAAGATTAATGTATCATAATTTAATCATAAGAAAATAAAGACAGGAAAAAATAGATAAATCAAATAAAATGCCTCGCATACTTTGAGGCGCGTAGAAGTTAGGATAAGAGGCATGAACTAATGGCTCTTATTACACTTCGTCATCCCTAATGAACTGATTAAATGGACCTGGAACTCCCCACCAATGGTAGAGCTGAGGACCGATTTGATTTTACAGTAAATCCCATAGTCGGTCCCTTGGAAAAAGGAACAAGAGTAGCAATCAAGGGTTCTTACCTTGAGCCTTAGCCCTCTCTAATTAGGCGAACCACGAGCATAAACCTATATATAACAAAGTCAGCACACGGGAGATTATAGTCAAAGTGGACGCTCTCCACTAGGACTCCCTTGGTTTATGCCTCCAGATCATCGAGAGCAAGCACACGTGGCTCCCTCATCCCGAATGGAGGTGCCACTGGAGAAATTAACTAGGCCTAGATGGCCACTGATTGATGACCCTCTCTCCTAGGTAGAAGGGTGAAACCCCATTAGTGCAAAGGATCATCCAAGAAGTCATTTGGGTAACGGTCCTATCCGTGGCCAAGTGTCATTGGGACGTGGTCGAGGGGAATAAGGTGACCTAAAATTCAAGCAAGAATAATCAAAAAATGAAAAACATGCCAAAGTTTAAATAGATAAGAATTGAATATAAACCCTATCTGCAGTAAAACAACTCAGGAAAATGCATATCTTCCTTAGAATACACCTGCTAGCATATGAATCATAGAAGTACCATGGAATTTTAGTAAAAAAATCTAACAATAGGCTGAATCCCAGACCTCGTACCATCTCCTGAACAAGGCCGGGAAAATGCTTGCCAACCCACAAAGCCACCACCCACTTAGAGAAACCCATAATTCTAAAATAGGTGGCCTACCATCATTGTATATATACTCTTTTAATGCATGAATAAAAGCATAATGTAAAAAACTGCAAAAAAATATATACACACCTGACTGTTGTGCACCTTGGTATAATGGTGAATGGTAGGCTCTCATAGAAGAATAACCTAATCATCAAGCTGAGGCACGTGGCGGCTCCCACTGAGATCGCTCGCCACCACTCCATGGAAATCAACATATATTCCTAATCATAGGGCTCTCTAACCTCTAGTTGAGGCCTAGCATTTCGAAGATCGTCCAATAAGATAACTAGTAGCATGCCAACCTCTCTTTCAGCCATCGCAAGATAACTCAAAAAGGAAGGACTCGAAAAAACTCGAAGAACTTCTAAAACTAGAGATAAGCTATTTGGAGAATGAAAAGGCGAGAATGAGGAGAAATGGGAAATTTCCCATTTATAAAGAGGACCAGACCATGGTTTGATCGCATACTTGCCCGATCAATCAGACGCTCCCAACGCTTGGCCGATTTGTCTTGACCCTCTAATTAAGTCAAAAAATCTTTTTCTTCCCAATCAATCCCTCATTCAACCTCAAAAAACTCAAACTCAGTCATTCTAATTCCAAGAAAATCAAAATTCGAATCCAAAAATCCCTTCTCCTCAATTAATATCAAAATCAAAATCAATTCCATGATTAAATAAAAAATCCCTTATTTACAAACCAACTCTTCCCTTCTTTGAACCTTATCTCATGAGAACAATTTTAATCCGGTGTTTCGTCAAACACTCCATCTTATGCAAACGATTTCAATCAGTCTGATGTTTTGTCAAACATCTCATACAAACGGTTTTAATCAATTTTGTGTTTCGTCAAAACCCTATCTCATGCGAAAATTTTAATCAATTTGTTGTTCCGTCAAACACCCCATCTCATACAGATGATTTCAACAAATGTGGTGTTTTGTCAAATACCCCGTCTCATGCGAACGGTTTCAATCACCCTGGTGTTTGATCAAACACCCCGTCTTATGCAGCCGATTTCAATCACTTTAGTGTTTCGTCAAACACTCTGTCTCATTCGAATAATTTTGATCAATCCAGTGTTTCATCAAACACTCCATCTCATGCAAACAGTTTTAATTAATTAAATGTATCAACAAGCTCCTTGACTCAGGCAAATGATTTCAATTAATTATGTGTTTCGTTAAACACCTCATATCATGCAGACAGTTTCAATCAATCCAACGTTTCATCAAACAGATTGTCTCTAGGAACGGTTTCAGCCAATCTGGTGTCTCGGCAAACACCCTGCCTAATGCAAATTATTTTAATCAATTTGGTATTTTATCAAAACACCGCATGCCATGCGGACGTTAAAAATTGACAAGGTATATCACAATGCGCCATCTTCTCCCGCAGATGTTAGATATATCCCAAATATCAAGAAGATGATCGAGCAAGCACTACAATCCTCTCACAATCATCTCAAATGAACGTTCATACAAATTAACTCTTCAAGGGAACATAATTCCCAACCAAAAAATGCAATTCATCCATCGAGCTCCATAAATGTAACACTATTTATCATGGTCTCCCAAAGTCCCAAATGAATGTAAGCCTCAAGCAAACCCAAAATAGCTCACTATAAGGCCCCAAAGCCTAAGAGTCCCAATAATAAATCCTCCATATAAATCCAAACTGGCCCAGAATAGGCCCAAAAACCAAGGAAAAATTCGTTTGACTGAGCAGTCCTGGTGTACAGCACCTATGGCCGATTGATTCGGTCAAAAATCTTAATGGACTTGTGCCCCTGGTAGCTCACCTCCTATTTCAGAAAGCAGTAACTTCGTTCTTAAATGGCAGATCTCTTCCCATAAGTGCTTTCTTTTCAAAAGAACCCCCAAACTATTTTCTTTTACCTTCAAAACCCCTTTCAAGTTTAAATCTAGAGTTATAACCCCTAAACCTAACTTCTTCTTTCTCATTCAAACCCAAAAGAAAAAAAAAACTTTTTTTTATATTTTTTTATATTTTTTTCCCTTTAAAGGTACTTATTTTAATGTAACCTTAAATCCATTCTATAAAGGGTTGATTCCAAGTCAAAATGCCGTCGAAATGTAAAGGAGCACATGTAGCATTACAGATACACTACTGCTCAATCTTTCATTTTGAAGTCTTGATATAAAATGATGGTTTTGTGTTGCAACACCACCCCAAAATACTCTTTTACCCATTCCTTCCTTCCGTTAGACTTGACTTTCCTCTAAAGATCAGGTCCAAACTACATTGACTTTGATTCTGCCTATAGTGGGTACCTAGGTGTATTTGAGAAACCTGGTCTCAAAAACTCAAATCGAATCTTGTACATAATAATCTATTTTCATCCTTATTCTAAAAAACATCTAAAAACTAAACAAAAAGGTTCCAAAACCACAAAATGTTCTCATATAGGTTAAATTATTACTAGATATGGGTATTTTATCCACTATTTTGTTCTTAATGTCAGAAGTTTGCTCATTATATCATCATCAAGTGACTTATGAGTAAATAAATCATGTTTAAAAACATATATCATTCATATCTTCAGATCCGGTGTCACTCTAAAATACCTTGAAAGACCAAATAATGTCTAAATCTCTCGTATAAATACTCTATAAGAGATAAATCATCTTATTTGTTTGCAAACTACGTGGGATTTTAAATGCTCCATGCGAGTAAGTAGTCTCATTAGGACTGTCGTACGAGTGAACAAGTCCGACTTTGTAAATATTTACCCTTTGCCTATATTATACACACACACCACACTGCACTGCAAAGTCTAGGTACATTGTAAATATTTTCACTTAATTATTTTTTAACAATATAACATACTAATATAAATGCTTCATATCTACATTTGAGACTGAAAGGGCAGATAGGGTGCCTAACACCTTTCCACTCAATAACATAGTCCTCGGACCTTTGACTCTTTGGTTAAAAATGTAGACCATTTGCCATCCCTAGGTCTCTATGGAGGCCTACCTCTTCTTTTGTGTGTTTTGTGTAGAATAGACCGTCGACTCCATTATTTTCAAAGAGAACAAGGTGATGACCACATATCACTGCTAAATACCACTTTCTCCACGTTTTTCCTAAAAGGACGTGTGGGTAGGAGGAGAGGTGCACTGCCTTAGGTCCAAGTTCTTACACTTACGTCGATAGGAGAAAAGAAATAATTTCTTTATTATCGAATAGACAACTTGGAGTGATTGGGTTGCAGTATTAGAGTCAAACTCGAGTGTACACTACTGTTATGTCCGCCTCGTAGTGGGGGTCTGACTTATACAAATGATGAGTCTTATCAATATATAATAATTGGGAGATTTAATTATGTTGTAGTTGGCCTCTTTCGGAGTTAATCACCTCTAAAATGGTTGAACTAGAATAGCACTCCATCACTTGGAATCTTCCTTTGCATTTATCCATGCATTTTAAAAGACACCCAATATAATCAATCACTAGGGGTGTGCAATGGAACCGCAAAAATCAATAAACTGAACCAAATCAGGTGCGTTGAGTTGAATTGATTTCATTTTCTCCGTAACTGTTCGATTATGATTTTAAAATTACTGAACCAGTTTTTTCCGACTAAGTTCTCATTTCACTCATAAAAAAATGTAGAAAACTAATCAGATTCGAAATCGAACTAAGAATCTTAGTGTGGGGTAAAAAATTACAATAGTGTGCCACTTGGCAAACAAGTCGATTTAGATGGCTCCCCATACCCGATCTATCAAGATAAGGACGAGCAGAGTCCATGACAAAATAGAAGACCGCTACGTTGAGAAGCACTATTTTATTGTAACTCAAACTCTATGAGGATAGGACTTATCTAGTTGGATTGTTTTAAACCGAACTCAAAACAATCCTTATCTCAGAATAAATGAAATTTAAACATTATATTAAAATAACATCCTAAAACATATTCTGAGTCTCATACACATTATGCATTCATAACTGAGCGATTTAAAAATGCAATTTAAATGAAGACGATAAATATGCACCATTAAACTCGACATGATTTAACTTTGAAGCTTGGCCTCAACGTCTTTAATAAACTTTATTACGTCATAGACTGTGTGGGATCGGGAAAATTAAAAATCTATCTATGACTCAAATGAATTTTACTCCAGGAATAAATCAAATACTTACAATGGACTCAATTGGAAATTTTGTCCTCACAAATCTCCCACTTTGACTATTTCGGGATAAAACCCAAATAGTGAAATGGCTAAGTCGGGCCGTTAAGCCGTACGACGCTTAAATCCCATCCCATAAAATCCAAAATAAAAAATTACAGGATAAGACTAGTATATGATGGTCCGACAAGCATGACCTGTCTGAATGTGTTGTAGTATTGAAATCTTGAATCTCTAAAGCATACCTACACATATGAAACAGACAAATACCCAGTGAAGTATAGAGGAACAAACGATATAAAGCAACATATGAGCAAAATATTTTGATACCAATTTGAAAACAACATTGAAACCAGGATATCAAATTGTGCAAACTAATTAATATCAATATATATGCATGAAAGCATATGATATCAATTTGTAATGCAATAAAACTGTGTGTGCTCATCAAACAAACTCTATCCCTACATCGCATACATCTCTCCTCCCTTTTTGTCTCGAATAGATAATAAGTGAAAAAGATAAACAAATCACTAAATATCTATAATCAAATAGCCAATAAAGCATATATAGATAAACATAAACCTCCAAATAAAAATAATCACAATGTACCAAATTGGAGCTAGTAAACAGTCACAAAATATGAATCATAAAAATCTGTGATAACATTACTAAACGAATGATGCAGTAAAATCCATAATGCATAATCTTCAAATACTTCATAAACTGCCCAAACAATCCCAGTAGTACTAAAAAGTATATCAATATGAAGTGGGAGGTCACTCAAATGACAACGCATTGTCATTAGAACGACTTTGCATGTCACTCGAATAAGTCATCAAGCAACCTCAAATAGTGTAAAATAGGAAGCTCTCACACGATCAAACCTTTCAAACGACCTTCGCGCTACCCTTCTCGAGACCCATACCGGACACTTTTCATTCGTTTGCGTGAACCTATCGAGATCAATACATCAAGCGACTTGGAATTGTCGCTCGAACGAGATCTAGATGTCGTTTGTACGACATCAAAATTTCTCAATTCTAGTTCTAAAAATTATGAAGTTTCGACTACTGAAATGTTTTCTGAAAACATCAACTGAAAATACCAAAAAATAACAAAATAGACTCAAAACAGAAAAATAAAACAAGTAAAACAATGTGAGTTTCATACTAACATAGTATCAATGTGCTCAAACATGGATATGGAGTGAATGGGCATGAACTACAATAAATGAATCATAACTCCGACACATTGAAACGTTCAAGAAGATCTAATTGATAGCTAAATATCATCAAACTTAGTTTTAACCATACGTGACAATTCATATATTGAGCTAAATAAACTAAATAATCAACACGCAAACAAATCCGGAATATTGACGATTCTACAAATAATAGCGTCATGATACGATTTACAAGATATATCCATCCAAACTCCCTCATATATATTTTTCCTTTCTTTTGGAATGAACATAAATTAATTGGCCCATTTTGGCATATGATTATTTTTGTTGCCTTAATTTTTATCGGGCTCTTTTAAATGGTGGCTTTCACGGTGAGTTAATTGTACTCTCACAGCCCTTTCCCATGAACACTCATCATTTTTCAATATATCCAATATTAATCCTCATGGTAAATGGTTCTTACATGCACACCTCCTCCTAAGTCTACCTACGCATAGATGACAAAATTAAGATAAGAACGTCTCACCAAACTCAAATATGTATGAGATGTGAATAGGGGTGCAATCGGTATGGGTTTTTACCGTACCGTACCATTTTGGTCCGGAAAAAAATGGTTTTGGTTTCATATTATGAAATACCGAAAATCGATTTTACCAAAATCGAAAATACCATAAAAAATTTGGTTGGTTTTGGTTTTTAGATACAAAAAACCGATTTACTGAATTTATCGTACAGATATCGTACCAAAATTACCTTACTGAAATACCGTACCAAACTTACCGTATATTACCGTACCAATTACAAAATGAAAATTCTATTTTGAAACCCATGCACGGTGCATTTTGAAACCCAACACAACAACATAACCTTAAGTTAGGCGTTCTTGTTTTCTCTTCTCTCTCTATGGCCGATCGCTCACTTTCCTCCATCCCCTCACTCTCCTCCGGTTCACTCTTCCTTTCCCTCAGCTCAGCTCCGAAAACAAACCCACCATTCCACTTTTGCTGATTTGATTTTTGTTTGGATCCGAGTCTATTAATCAAGGAGGCTCATCATCTCAGATCACTCTCCTCCGGCACCAGCTCCCTCATCTCATCACACTCTACTCCGACTCCGATAGAGGCAAATCGGTCAGTTTGATCTCGTCTCACTCTCATCCATCTCTGACAGAGGTAAACCAGTCATTTTGGTCTCGTCTCACTCTCCTCTGGCTCCAGAAAAGGCAAACCGGTTAGTTTGGTCTCATATCTGTTTAAATCTCTTGTTCCAAATACTACAAATGCTAGAAATTATACCTGTTTGTGTATGTTTCTAATTATTCAAAACAACTAGAAATGGGTATATCGAAATATATACCAAATTTACCGAATGCATAAACCGATTTGAAATTCTAATATTTACAGGGAAAAAACCGAATTGAAACTGAAATTATCGAAACCAAAAAAACCCGAAAATACCGAAAAAACCGAAAACCCAGACGTTTTGGTTTTGGTTTTTGTTTTAATGTACCGGTCGGTAAATTGGTACGGTACGATTTTACCATATAGAATGTGATTTTGGTATTGGTAAGGGGTCGTTATCGACCATACCATACCGGTTGCACCCCTAGATGTGAAACATTAATATAAGGTCATGCATGTGTCCAAATATGACATATATACGAAGTCGAATCCAAATGCATATCAACTTCGAAACAACCCCCATATAAAAAATGGTTAAGATCATTCAACCCATTAGTAATTATGACCCAAAAATAAAATATTTTTCTATTTTTCTCAAAAATATTTTTGTATTTTTCAAAAAAATTTATCAAAAATAAAATCTTTTTGTATTTTTCAAATAAGACTCAAATAAATGAAAAATATAATACAAAATGATACACTTGTCATAACACTAGCAAGATATATATCATGATGCAAAGACTAGCATATGACAAACATGGTAACCCAATTATCCTTTAGATCTAGCGTGGGAAAAATCAAGTGCAACCAAACAAGAACCATGAAGTTTAATCCTAAAGCCTCTAAGTCTAATTTCTAACCCAAGTAAGCGTAACATGATGCATGGAGGTTTTGGGAACCGAAACGACTTTATTCCTTAATTTCCTAGGAGAATTACTAATGTCATAGCAAAAACGTCTAAGGTGACCTTTCCTACCGCAATGAGTGCAAGTATGAGAACGACGGGAATGATTACCAAAATGTCGACCTCTCCTAACGTTCCTAGTGGGCTCTCTCACACGATTGGTATTAACTTTGGGAATGGGAGCAACATGATCATCGTAACCAATACAAAACCTACCTCCCATGATTCGGACGGTACCTAACGTCCTATCCAACTTCTTCGATCTAGCCTCCAAATCAAACTTTACCTTACTCAAGTCTCTCAATTTTTCCTCTAATTCACTAATCCCAGACTCAAGCACACGCTTAGACTCTTCAAACTCTAAAACCTCTTTCTTTAATGTAAAAAAATGTCAAATATATAAAAACCTAATTCTGAGTTAAACTGTTCAAATAACGAAAGCAATTGAAATACATATAAAAACCTAATTCTGAAGTTATAGGAATCACATGTTCTTTACACATTGAAATTGTTTTATTAATGTAAAAAAACGTCAAACACGGAGAAATATAGGTTTTTTTACTACCTGAATATAATAACAGATAAAATTCAGTATTAAAGTGATCAAATAACGAAGGCAATTAAAAAACATAAGAAAACCTAATTCTTAAGTTATAGGACTCGCATGTTCTCTACACATTGAAATTGTTCTATTAATGTAAAAAAACGTCAAACACGGAAAAATAAAGGTTTACAAAATATGTAAAAACTGAATCTGAAGGTGAAAATGTAATTGAGAGTTAAAATTAGAAAAATTAGAAATAACGAATATGTAAGATAACACAGAAAAATAATGAATTTGTAAGTAAATTTGGAGAAAAATTAGAAATAACATATATATATATATATATATATATATATATATATATATATATATATATATATATATATATATATATATAAGTTAACAAATCATGAGAGGTTTAGTATGCAGGTTTTAGTCCGGCGCGAGCGAGTTTTTGACCCGTGTAATGTAAACTGGGCGGGGCAGGGGCGAATTTAGGAGGTTTACATTTAATCAAATTCTAGGCGGGTTAAACTAAACTCGCCTCGGGGTGCGGAGTGGAGAGGGTTAATTATTTTTTCATGTGGCGAGTTTGGGATTTAGTAAACCCACCCCATACCCAACTCATTGTCATCCCTACTAAAAATGCTGAAATCTGACGCTCTGAATGTTGAATACCATTAATTTGATCATTTTGATATTACTAACAATTTACTTATTTGTTTTATTTATTGCCCATTAGCAAATACAATAAGGGTAAAATTGAAATGAAGTTTCGTTAAAAAAAATTCAACGTTAAGCAATAAGCATTTGGGAGGGAACTTGCCTCTTAATGCTTAATGTATAATTTTAACTAATTTTTAAAATTAAGAGGGAAAAACAAACATCAAATATTAACTCAATACTAAGAGGAAAAAACAAACGCTGGCATTGGCTTAGTCGGTTGGGGAACCAAAGGTCCTCGAATATATATCGTATTTATTCAGATAAAAATTGAATTCGACTGGTTCAATTGATTAATCAACGTTGAAAATATTGCCAAGCTCTTGACCATATAGTGCATCATCGATAATCATATTAAAATTGTATAAAAATACCAAGTTACTTAACTTCGGTTTGTATTCATTCAGATAAAAGTTTGCTTGACTTTGAATTTTGATATAAGCGGACAAAGCTTTAACATATTTTAAGCTCATTATTCTTTTTAAATCAAATTTTATTAGCCTACTGTTCAAATCGGCTTGACGTATCACTCCCTTACTTTGTAAGCCGACAAACAAATCGAGTTATTTATGAAAAGATCAATCTTGGTTCGTTAGTTAAGAAGATGAATAGAGATTAATCACGAGTGGAAGGAAATGAAGATGACTTGGCACAAAGTAGGACACGTGGCATTCAATACCCCAAATACCCCAAGGTTAGCTCGATTAACTTTAGTTATGACCGTCTACATTAGGACTCTTCAACATGCATGGTAACACAAAGCATAATTCCATGTGATGGAGTTATATTATAGTTTAACCATTTCAAAGGTGATCAAATAAAAAAATAGGTCGAATGTAGGTAAACTTAATATCCTAAGCATTGTACATAAATATGGCTCATCATATATATAAATAAGACCCCCACTATGAGGGTACATGTGAACAATCAAACACAACACCATGGTTAACTCGACTTGTACTATGAGCTAGCAATCCCAACACTCCAAGTTGCTCAGTTGGGAGTAAAGAAACACCCCATTTTTCCCCGTGGGCATAGACAAGGCCTAATTGTTGATTTACATATATCTCGTATTATTTTATTATTCTACACAACACTCGAGGCATACATTGGCAATTCGGAATATTATAGATTCGATTATCCTATAATTTGGAATCACTTATGGGAAAGAAAAAGATTCATTCCACAAGATTTTTCAAACATGTCGCCATGAATGCTCAGTGTTATCATCGTTAGCATTGAGCAAACCATTTTTATTGTGAGATTGTCATCATGCAGTGATGCAATATCTCACGAGCGATCTATCCACCGTTGAAGCCCTAACACAAGGTATTTCCTCTATGACACCCCTTCAGACTCATCTACTACGAACCCAATGTTACAGCTTATTGATTAATACCAGAAACGTCTACATGAGCATGAAGTGGGGATTGTCGTGCTTAAGGAAAGAATTGACCAAATAGATAAAAAGGCATCCATTAAGCTCTCGTGGACCTAATCGTCATCGTAGAAGGGGAATCCACTCTCTAATGACTCCTCACTATCACCTATGATAATATGTTCATTGTAAATTGTATTTTTATTTCCTTTTGTTAGGTTATCTTTTTTTGAATCAACAAAACATAAAAACGTAGGCCTGTGTGCACTTGTGTATCTTAAAGATGCATCGTTCCTATCTACACCATTTTACTGCACTAAATCATTGCATTAATGCTCATATAATGAGGTATTGGTGAGTTTTGATGAGTTATGATTTTGGTTTATGTTGTGTCTTCACTTGATTTGGTTTGGCATGAATTGTTATAAATGAGCAAAAATATTTTATGATGTTCTGTAAAGTTTTTAAGTTAGAATAATAATTTTTGAAAACTTTGAGGGAATTTTTGAAAAATTAAATATTGGAATTTCAGACATCTCAATAACATGAAAATTGTAGAGTAAAAAGGCCATGAAATCTGATTTGATCTAGAAAGGCGAAGGTATGATAAAATATTTACAGTGAATAAACGATATTGGTTCCATCTGAAGATGAATCTTTATCGTTGATTGGATTTATAGCGATGAAGGTCTATGAGGCTTGAGTGGAATGCCAGGACGATATATGTGTTATCACCTAAAACGGGTATATTGATTGGATCTTAACTAAAGTATATAAGCTCAAATGATAATGGATAAAAAGATGAAAATTGATTGAATACTTGTCAAAAACTAGCTTTAGAGAAAGAGATATGAGAGAAAAATCTATGAGATTAGATTTATGTGATTCAACCCAATGAGGTGTATACGTCTACAAGTGCTATTGTATATAGTATTAGTTCTGTAGAATGAGAGTAGTTAGTCTCAATCAGACTGTCCCTGTAGGTTATTCCCTGCCTCCTTAAATACGATTTACTGAGGTATGTAAGGGAATTTATCTTTATAGAATAAACAAATACCCACTTTATAAGGTAGTGGGTGAATAATTATAAAGTTAGAATGGGCAAGCAAGGGTGGAAGAACCTTCGTATGTTTCTAGCATGTGGGTTCTTTGATGACACCATCCCACCGTCCGACCCATCGATGGTGGGCATATAATTACAAGTTTGTTGTCTGGGACTGTCAGGACGAGCAAAATACGTAAGGCCGATCTATCTTAAACCTGAGCCGACCAATTTTTGGCCAATAATGAGTCCAAATGCCATTAATCAGTTTGTGGTCGTAAAATATTTACGGTACAATAATGTGAGCGAGTCTTCTCCCTACAACTCTCAACGTCTTGTTTGTTTATGTATCTCTTTTTTTACTAGGATTTCGGTATAATTTAGGGAGATGTAATAAGAGGGGAACTGGTGGTGTTACTATTTTTAAGTGACGAAAATGTAATAAAGACAGGGGTTGAATGAAAATAGCACAATATAATTGAGTCGTCTAAGCTTAGTCGATAGGAAATTGCCCTTTATCCTAGGGCGGTGAAATGAAACTCGATACATGAGTTCATTTTATTTAGATAAAAGTTGGTTTTACTTTCGCTACACCAAAAAAATAGGTTTTTTTCACCTTCTACTCACAAAGAGTTGTCACAGTCAAAAACCTTGACAAAAAAATAAGGAGACTTTGACACGCTATTGTCATGGTCATGCCACGACCAAAGACCTTCACAAGTGTGTTGTCATAATCGTGTTAGGGTAAAAGACCGGGACAACATTACGAAATCACCGTGATAATAAAAGATAAATGAAAACCCTAACCACTAATTCCTCTCAACCGATGTTCCATAATTCTCCCTCTCTCTCTTAGTCTCCCGTTCTTTCTCTCTCTCTCCCCCTCTCTCTCTTTCTCACAAATCGCCATCGCTTGTTCTCTCTCGCTCTCACACACAAATTTAGGGGTGGCAATTCGTGTGCGTCGTGTCGTGTTCGGGTCGTGTCATGTCGGGTTCGTGTCAAGTATTAGTCAATCCTAACCCGACCCATTTAACTAATCGTGTCAGATGAGCAAACACTAACCGGACCTATTTATTATCATGTCGTGCTCGGGTTGACCCGCATAATCCATTAAGTAAAATATAAAATGTTTTTTTCTTCTCTCTTAACCAATCATACCAATTATAGGCCTACAATAATTTAAATTTAATTAATTTCAACTTCTTGCAACACATAAATAATTTATCATCCGATTCTCCATGAATTTTATAGAATGCCTATCAAAATATATAAATTATCTAATATATTCTCCATAAAATACGAGTTAAGCGGGTCTATTCGTGTCATTTTTGAGTTATACGTGTTTAACACTAACCCAACCCGTTTATTATTCGTGTTGGCGGGTCGTGTCATATTCGGGTTCGTGTCAAGAAATCATCAACCCTAACCCGCTAACTTCGTATCGAGTTCGTGTCGTGTAAAAAATTGCCACCCCTACACAAATCTCCATCACAAACCATAAATCGCCATCTACAAATCAAAAACAGATGGTATCACTTGTTTGTTAAATGTGGTTTTGATCAAAATATAGAACCCTAATTACTATTTGTAAGATTTCACAACTTTATGTTTCAAAGACTTGTTTGTTTCTTTATTGTGGTATCAATCCAAATCACCTTCAACTTTATGTTTCTCCCTTTCATAAACGTGTCTATCTTCTGACGTGAATTGGTTTCTTTAATATTTAATGTATTCAACAGCTTGTCAACGACATAATTACAGAGATTATCATGTTTGTTATATTTTTATATTCTTAAAACCAATATAAATGTCTGTATGTGTAATTCATTTGTTTAATTTTGATTTTTCTTCCTAGGAAAAAATAATGAAATTCTTCGAACACATATTATGTCCAATTTACTTTTATACTTTTGGTTTCTTTTGATTTTTTAGGGACTAGTCATTCTGTTTCAAATTCTAATTCTCATTCTACGTGCCCCGTATATTCTTATTCTATCCGTTTAAACCATCCATTCTGATTCTATGTGTTTATACATTTTTAAATTTTGTTTTGCACAATGAAAAGTGCAACAAAATAGTATCATTGACTAACACGATGAATCAAATTTTTAAACGCAAAGAAGAAAACTTGGTTTATGTGTTTGAATTTAGAAAATGTGTATATTGTGTAGTATGTATGCAAACCGTTTTATGAATCATCGTCACTCAATTTCTCTATTTAACAGTTTTGGACCCAACTATTACTCCAATGACCTTCTTTATATACGACCTAAAATGTTTGCACTTTGTTCCTTTACTGGTCCATTATTTGCACTATGTCTGGCCGACTAGATATGGCATTCTCATTAAGAGCATACTTAGATGTTTATTTTTAATTTTTGTTTTATTAGTGACTTGTTAGTACAAGGGTCTTTGTGAGAGTGTATTACTACTGAAACATTTTAAAATCCATTGTTGTTTCTGTTAACATTACCGGAGATAGATTAAGGAGAATGTGATTCATATTTTCTAGATAAATACTATCCCATCTATATGTAGTGTCAAAATATATATTAGAGAAAATTGTACATGTTGCTTCTGTCCTAAAAATCATACACTGCCCTCTGAGATATATTCACCGAATTTCAATACAAATTGTTGCTAACAACTGTCAAACTAATAAGTAATATCCTAAGAAAATGAAAATGGAGTTTCTTTCGATATGTAGAGAACGTTTTGAGGCAGGAAATTGACAAAGATTTATAAAATTAGTTTCATGTATTTCAGTATTTGTTTGTTATTCAATGCTTCTGAATTAAACAATTAAGATTGCATCTTCACTTCATGCGATGTCATCACATCGTGCTTATATAGTTGCATATGGTTTTCTTAATGTAAATGCCTTTGCCCTTTTTATTTATGTCTCAATTCATTTATAGACCTTGTATATATCTCAATCAATTTATTAAACCTTGTCTACATTTTATAGGAAAAAGGGGAAATATTTTTATAGGCATATGAAAATAGGGAGTTTCGTGTTCTGATCAGAATTTTAAGTGTATCACCAAAATTCTAAGACTGAATTGAAAAATCTCATGCACTAGTATGTGTGATAAGTAGAAGGCAGATTCTTCATGCGAATTTTAGGGTTTTTACGATAGGTTCAAATCGTTTATTTGATATGTTGATATGTTGTTTAGTCACATTCAAATCTCATGCACTAGTTTTTTTTCAATCGCGCTACTTAATTCAAATTTTAAAATATTGAAACTGAACATTTTCAAACGCACTAGGTTTTATAGTATCTAACTTAGTGTTCTTGAATTGTTCACACCTTTGTTGATACTAATCAATCGATATATGCTTCTTACCCATAATATGTGATTGTTTATAGTAGATGTAATGGGATACCCACTATACAAAGAGTTTATGGGCGAGACAAATAGACTAGGGGATGGATATAGTGGAGGTGCTAATGAATTTATTCAAATTTTTTTATTAATGATGAAGAGTTGCAATGTCCGTATGCAAGGTGTAGGAATGGTAAGGTGATTTAGTGAAAAATAGTTGAACTACGTCTCTTAAGACGGGGTATGCAAATTTGTTATAGGTCTTGTTTTTTTCATTGGTAATTGCGTGCTCCCTTTGTCCCCGAGCAACCATCACAACAATCATAAAGTATGATAGATGTTCAAGTCCAGGAGGACAATTGAGAAGATAATATATTAGAGAATTTAGTTGACGATGCTTATGGAGTTCATGAAGTGAAAGAAAATGAGGTCACTGATGATTAGATGGTCCAGGTGCTCATGAAGATATTGGGATATATCTTGACGATGACTATCAAAGTTTGAAATTTGAGGCGACCCAATTGTCGTCCCTTGGTTGTGATAAAAATCAAAGAACTTTGCGTACCAAGGTTAGTTTGCATAGTTAGAAGACCCAATATGGTTTATGTGGTAATAGCGTGACAGGAATTTTACATTGGGTGTATGATTTGCTACCCAAGAAGAATACACTTCCAAATAGCTATCATGTATAAAGAACTGTCTTCCATTAATCAGTTTGTGGTTGTAAAATATTTACGGTATAATAATGTGAGCGAGTCTTCTCCCTACAACTCTCAACGTCTTGTTTGTTTATGTATTTGTCTTTTGACTAGGGTTTCGGTATAATTTAGGGAGATGTAATAAGAGGGGAACTGGTGGTGTTACTATTTTTAAGTGACGAAAATGTAATAAAGACAGGGGTTGAATGTAAATAGCACAATATAATTGAGTCGTCTAAGCTTAGTCAATAGGAAATTTCCTTTTATCATAGGGCGGTGAAATGAAACTCGATACATGAGTTCATTTTGTTTAGATATTGGTTTTACTTCCACTACACCAAAAAATAGGTTTTTGTCACCTTCCACTCATAAAGTTGTCACAGTAAAAAACCTTGACAAAAAAATAAGGAGACCTAGACACGCTATTGTCACGGTCATGCCACGATCAAAGACCTTCATAAATGTATTGTCACAATCGTGTTAGGGTAAAAGACCGTGATAACATTCTGACATGACCGTGATAATAAAAGATAAATGAAAACCCTAACCACTAATTCCTCTCAACCGATGTTCCATAATTCTCCCTCTCTCTCTTAGTCTCCCGTTCTCTCTCTTTCCCCCTCTCTCTTTTCCTCACAAGTCTCTATCGCTTGTTCTCTCTCGCTCTCACACACAAATCTCCATCACAAACCATAAATCGCCATCTACAAATAAAAAACATATGATATCGCTTATTTGTTAAATGCGGTTTTTATAAAAATATACAACCCTAATTACTATTTGTAAGATTTCACAACTTTATGTTTCTAAGACTTGTTTGTTTCTTTAGTGTGGTATCAATTAAAATCACCTTCAACTTTATGTTTCTCCCTTTCATAAACGTGTCTATCTTCTGACGTGAATTGGTTTCTTTAATATTTAATGTATTCAACAGCTTGTTAATGACATAATTACAGAGATTCTCATGTTTGTTATATTTTTATATTCTTAAAACCCAATATACATGTCTGTATGGGTAATTCATTTGTTTTATTTTGATTTTTCTTCCTAGGAAAAAAATAATGAAATTCTTCGAACACATATTATGTCTAATTTATTTCTATACTTTTGGTTTCTTTTGATTATTTAGGGACTAGTCATTCTGTTTTAAATTCTAATTCTCATTCTACGTGTGCCGTATATTCTGATTCTATCCGTTTAAACCATCCATTATGATTCTATGTTTTTATACCTTTTGAAATTTTGTTTTGCACAATGAAAAATGCAACAAAGTAGTATCATTGACTAACAAGATGAATCAAATTTTTAAACACAAAGAAGGAAACTTGGTTTATGCATTTGAATTTAGAAAATGTGTGTATTGTGTAGTATGTATGCAAACCGTTTTATGAATCATCGTCGCTCAATTTCTTTATGTTACAGTTTTGGACCCCAACTATTACTCTAATGGCCTTCTTTATATACGACCTAAAATGTTTGCACTTTGTTCCTTTACTGGTCCATTATTTGCACTATTTTTGGCCAACTAGATGTGGTATTCTCATTAAGAGCGTGCTTAAATGTTTATTTTTAATTTTTGTTTTATTAGTGACTTGTTAGTGTAAGGGTCTTTGTGAGGGTGTATTAATACTGAAACATTATAAATCCATTGTTGTTTCTGTTAACATTACCGGAGATAGATTAAGGAGAATGTGATTAAGATTTTCTAGATAAATATCTATATGTAGTGTCAAAATATATATTAGAGAAAATTGTACATGTTTCTTATGTCCTAAAAATCATATATTAACAACCCCCACACTGTCCTCTGAGATATATTCATCGAATTTCAATACAAATTGTTGCAAACAACTGTCAAAATAACAAGTAATATCCTAAGAAAACGAAAATGGAGTTTCTTTCGATATGTAGAGAATATTTTGAGGCAGGAAATTGACAGAGATTTATAAAATTAGTTTCGTGTATTTCAGTATGTGTTTGTTATTCAATGCTTCTGAATTAAACAATTAAGATTGCATCTTCACTTCATGCGATGTCATCACATCGTGAATGCCTTTGCCCCTCTTATTTATGTCTTAATTCATTTATAGAACTTGTATATATCTCAATCCATTTATTAAACTCTGTCTACATTTAATAGGAAAAAGGGGAAATATTTTTATAGGCATATGAAAATAGGGAGTTTCGTGTTCTGATTAGAATTTTAAGTGTATCACCAAAATTCTAAGACTGAATTGAAAAATCTCATGCACTTGTATGTGTGATAAGTAGAAGGCAGATTCTTCATGCGAATTTTAGGGTTTTTACGATAGGTTCAAATCGTTTATTTGATATGTTGATATGTTGTTTAGTCACATTCAAATCTCATGCACTAGTTTTTTTTCAAACGCGCTACTTAATTCAAATTTTAAAATATTGAAACTGAACATTTTCGAACGCACTAGGTTTTATAGTATCTAACTTAGTGTTCTTGAATTGTTCACACCTTTGTTGATACTAATCAATGGATATATGCTTCTTACCCATAATGTTTGATTGTTTATAGTATATGTAATGGGATACCCACTATACAAAGAGTTAATGGGCGATACAAATAGACTAGGGGATGAATATAGTGGAGGTGCTAATGAATTTATTCAAAAAAATTTATTAATGATGAAGAGTTGCAATGTCCGTATGCAAGGTGTAGGAATGGTAAGGTGATTTAGTGAAAAATAGTTGAACTACATCTCTTAAGACGGGGTATGCAAATTTGTTATAGGTCTTGTTTTTTTCATTGGGAATTGCGTGCTCCCTTTGTCCCCGAGCAACCATCACAACAATCATAAAGTATGATAGATGTACAACGCCAGGAGGACAATTGAGATGATAATATATTAGAGAATTTAGTTGACGATGCTTATGGAGTTCATGAAGTGAAAGAAAATGAGGTCACTGATGATTAGATGGTCCAGGTGCTCATGAAGATATTGGGATAAATCTTGACGATGACTATCAAAGTTTGAAATTTGAGGCAACCCAATTGTCATCTCTTGGTTGTGATAAAAATCAAAGAACTTTGCATACCAAGGTTAGTTTGCATAGTTAGAAGACCCAATATGGTTTATGTGGTAATAGCGTGACAGGAATTTTGCATTGGGTGTATGATTTGCTACCCAAGAAGAATACGCTTCCAAATAGCTATCATGTATAAAGAACTGTCTTCCATTAATCAGTTTGTGGTCGTAAAATATTTACGGAACAATAATGTGAGCGAGTCTTCTCCCTACAACTCTCAACGTCTTATTTGTTTATGTATTTGTCTTTTGACTAGGGTTTCGGTATAATTTAGGGAGATGTAATAAGAAGGGAACTGGTGGTGTTACTATTTTTAAGTGACGAAAATGTAATAAAGACAGGGGTTGAATGTAAATAGCACAATATAATTGAGTCGTCTAAGCTTAGTCAATAGGAAATTTCCTTTTATCGTAGGGCGGTGAAATGAAACTCGATACATGAGTTCATTTTGTTTAGATATTGGTTTTACTTCCACTACACCAAAAAATAGGTTTTTGTCACCTTCCACTCATAGAGTTGTCACAGTAAAAAACCTTGACAAAAAAATAAGGAGACCTAGACACGCTATTGTCACGGTCATGCCACGATCAAAGACCTTCATAAATGTATTGTCACAATCGTGTTAGGGTAAAAGACCGTGATAACATTCTGACATGACCGTGATAATAAAAGATAAATGAAAACCCTAACCACTAATTCCTCTCAACCGATGTTCCATAATTCTCCCGTTCTCTCTCTCTCTCCCCCTCTCTCTTTTCCTCACAAGTCGCTATCGCTTGTTCTCTCTCGCTCTCACACACAAATCTCCATCACAAACCATAAATCGCCATCTACAAATCAAAAACATATGATATCGCTTATTTGTTAAATGCGGTTTTTATAAAAATATACAACCCTAATTACTATTTGTAAGATTTCACAACTTTATGTTTCTAAGACTTGTTTGTTTCTTTAGTGTGGTATCAATTAAAATCACCTTCAACTTTATGTTTCTCCCTTTCATAAATGTGTCTATCTTCTGACGTGAATTGGTTTCTTTAATATTTAATGTATTCAACAGCTTGTTAATGACATAATTACAGAGATTCTCATGTTTGTTATATTTTTATATTCTTAAAACCCAATATAAATGTCTGTATGGGTAATTCATTTGTTTTATTTTGATTTTTCTTCCTAGGAAAAAAATAATGAAATTCTTCGAACACATATTATGTCTAATTTATTTCTATACTTTTGGTTTCTTTTGATTATTTAGGGACTAGTCATTCTGTTTTAAATTCTAATTCTCATTCTACGTGTGCCGTATATTCTGATTCTATCCGTTTAAACCATCCATTATGATTCTATGTTTTTATACCTTTTGAAATTTTGTTTTGCACAATGAAAAATGCAACAAAGTAGTATCATTGACTAACAAGATGAATCGAATTTTTAAACACAAAGAAGGAAACTTGGTTTATGCATTTGAATTTAGAAAATGTGTGTATTGTGTAGTATGTATGCAAACCGTTTTATGAATCATCGTCGCTCAATTTCTTTATGTTACAGTTTTGGACCCCAACTATTACTCTAATGGCCTTCTTTATATACGACCTAAAATGTTTGCACTTTGTTCCTTTACTGGTCCATTATTTGCACTATTTTTGGCCAACTAGATGTGGTATTCTCATTAAGAGCGTGCTTAAATGTTTATTTTTAATTTTTGTTTTATTAGTGACTTGTTAGTGTAAGGGTCTTTGTGAGGGTGTATTAATACTGAAACATTATAAATCCATTGTTGTTTCTGTTAACATTACCGGAGATAGATTAAGGAGAATGTGATTAAGATTTTCTAGATAAATATCTATATGTAGTGTCAAAATATATATTAGAGAAAATTGTACATGTTTCTTATGTCCTAAAAATCATATATTAACAACCCCCACACTGTCCTCTGAGATATATTCATCGAATTTCAATACAAATTGTTGCAAACAACTGTCAAAATAACAAGTAATATCCTAAGAAAATGAAAATGGAGTTTCTTTCGATATGTAGAGAATATTTTGAGGCAGGAAATTGACAGAGATTTATAAAATTAGTTTCGTGTATTTCAGTATGTGTTTGTTATTCAATGCTTCTGAATTAAACAATTAAGATTGCATCTTCACTTCATGCGATGTCATCACATCGTGAATGCCTTTGCCCCTCTTATTTATGTCTTAATTCATTTATAGAACTTGTATATATCTCAATCCATTTATTAAACCTTGTCTACATTTTATAGGAAAAAGGGGAAATATTTTTATAGGCATATGAAAATAGGGAGTTTCGTGTTCTGATTAGAATTTTAAGTGTATCACCAAAATTCTAAGACTGAATTGAAAAATCTCATGCACTTGTATGTGTGATAAGTAGAAGGCATATTCTTCATGCGAATTTTAGGGTTTTTACGATAGGTTCAAATCGTTTATTTGATATGTTGATATGCTGTTTAGTCACATTCAAATCTCATGCACTAGTTTTTTTTCAAACGCGCTACTTAATTCAAATTTTAAAATATTGAAACTGAACATTTTCAAACGCACTAGGTTTTATAGTATCTAACTTAGTGTTCTTGAATTGTTCACACCTTTGTTGATACTAATCAATGGATATATGCTTCTTACCCATAATGTTTGATTGTTTATAGTATATGTAATGGGATACCCACTATACAAAGAGTTAATGGGCGATACAAATAGACCAGGGGATGAATATAGTGGAGGTGCTAATGAATTTATTCAAAAAAATTTATTAATGATGAAGAGTTGCAATGTCCGTATGCAAGGTGTAGGAATGGTAAGGTGATTTAGTGAAAAATAGTTGAACTACATCTCTTAAGACGGGGTATGCAAATTTGTTATAGGTCTTGTTTTTTTCATTGGGAATTGCGTGCTCCCTTTGTCCCCGAGCAACTATCACAACAATCATAAAGTATGATAGATGTACAACGCCAGGAGGACAATTGAGATGATATATATTAGAGAATTTAGTTGACGATGCTTATGGAGTTCATGAAGTGAAAGAAAATGAGGTCACTGATGATTAGATGGTCCAGGTGCTCATGAAGATATTGGGATAAATCTTGACGATGACTATCAAAGTTTGAAATTTGAGGCAACCCAATTGTCATCCCTTGGTTGTGATAAAAATCAAAGAACTTTGCATACCAAGGTTAGTTTGCATAGTTAGAAGACCCAATATGGTTTATGTGGTAATAGCGTGACAAGAATTTTGCATTGGGTGTATGATTTGCTACCCAAGAAGAATACGCTTCCAAATAGCTATCATGTATAAAAACTGTCTTCCATTAATCAGTTTGTGGTCGTAAAATATTTACGGAACAATAATGTGAGCGAGTCTTCTCCCTACAACTCTCAACGTCTTGTTTGTTTATGTATTTGTCTTTTGACTAGGGTTTCAGTATAATTTAGGGAGATGTAATAAGAGGGGAACTGGTGGTGTTACTATTTTTAAGTGACGAAAATGTAATAAAGACAGGGGTTGAATGTAAATAGCACAATATAATTGAGTTGTCTAAGCTTAGTCAATAGGAAATTTCCTTTTATCGTAGGGCGGTGAAATGAAACTCGATACATGAGTTCATTTTGTTTAGATATTGGTTTTACTTCCACTACACCAAAAAATAGGTTTTTGTCACCTTCCACTCATAGAGTTGTCACAGTAAAAAACCTTGACAAAAAAATAAGGAGACCTAGACACGCTATTGTCACGGTCATGCCACGATCAAAGACCTTCATAAATGTATTGTCACAATCGTGTTAGGGTAAAAGACCGTGATAACATTCTGACATGACCGTGATAATAAAAGATAAATGAAAACCCTAACCACTAATTCCTCTCAACCGATGTTCCATAATTCTCCCTCTCTCTCATAGTCTCCCGTTCTCTCTCTCTCTCCCTCTCTCTTTTTCTCACAAATCGCCATCGCTTGTTCTCTCTCGCTCTCACACACAAATCTCCATCACAAACCATAAATCGCCATCTACAAATCAAAAACATATGATATCGCTTATTTGTTAAATGCGGTTTTTATAAAAATCTACAACCCTAATTACTATTTGTAAGATTTCACAACTTTATGTTTCTAAGACTTGTTTGTTTATTTAGTGTGGTATCAATTAAAATCACCTTCAACTTTATGTTTCTCCCTTTCATAAACGTGTCTATCTTCTGACGTGAATTGGTTTCTTTAATATTTAATGTATTCAACATCTTGTTAATGACATAATTACAGAGATTCTCATGTTTGTTATATTTTTATATTCTTAAAACCCAATATACATGTCTGTATGGGTAATTCATTTGTTTTATTTTGATTTTTCTTCCTAGGAAAAAAATAATGAAATTCTTCGAACACATATTATGTCTAATTTATTTCTATACTTTTGGTTTCTTTTGATTATTTAGGGACTAGTCATTCTGTTTTAAATTCTAATTCTCATTCTACGTGTGCCGTATATTCTGATTCTATCCGTTTAAACCATCCATTATGATTCTATGTTTTTATACCTTTTGAAATTTTGTTTTGCACAATGAAAAATGCAACAAAATAGTATCATTGACTAACAAGATGAATCGAAATTTTAAACACAAAGAAGGAAACTTGGTTTATGCATTTGAATTTAGAAAATGTGTGTATTGTGTAGTATGTATGCAAACCATTTTATGAATCATCGTCGCTCAATTTCTTTATGTTCCAGTTTTGGACCCCAACTATTACTCCAATGGACTTCTTTACATACAACCTAAAATGCTTGCACTTTGTTCCTTTACTGGTCCATTATTTGCACTATTTCTGGCCAACTAGATGTGGTATTCTCATTAAGAGCGTGCTTAAATGTTTATTTTTAATTTTTGTTTTATTAGTGACTTGTTAGTGTAAGGGTCTTTGTGAGGGTGTATTACTACTGAAACATTATAAATCCATTGTTGTTTCTGTTAACATTACCGGAGATAGATTAAGGAGAATGTGATTAAGATTTTCTAGATAAATATCTATATGTAGTGTCAAAATATATATTAGAGAAAATTGTACATGTTCTTATGTCCTAAAAATCATATATTAACAACCCCCACACTGTCCTCTGTGATATATTCATCGAATTTCAATACAAATTGTTGCCAACAACTGTCAAACTAATAAGTAATATCCTAAGAAAACGAAAATGGAGTTTCTTTCGATATGTAGAGAATGTTTTGAGGCAGGAAATTGACGGAGATGTATAAAATTAGTTTCGTGTATTTCAGTATGTGTTTGTTATTCAATGCTTCTGAATTAAACAATTAAGATTGCATCTTCACTTCATGCGATGTCATCACATCGTGAATGCCTTTGCCCCTCTTATTTATGTCTAAATTCATTTATAGACCTTATATATATCTCAATCCATTCATTAAACCTTGTCTACATTTTATAGGAAAAAGGGGAAATATTTTTATAGGCATATGAAAATAGGGAGTTTCGTGTTCTGATTAGAATTTTAAGTGTATCACCAAAATTCTAAGACTGAATTGAAAAATCTCATGCACTAGTATGTGTGATAAGTAGAAGGCAGATTCTTCATGCGAATTTTAGGGTTTTTACGATAGGTTCAAATCATTTATTTGATATGTTGATATGTTGTTTAGTCACATTCAAATCTCATGCACTAGTTTTTTTTCAAACGCGCTACTTAATTCAAATTTTAAAATATTGAAACTGAACATTTTCAAACGCACTAGGTTTTATAGTATCTAACTTAGTGTTCTTGAATTGTTCACACCTTTGTTGATACTAATCAATCGATATATGCTTCTTACCCATAATATGTGATTTTTTATAGTAGATGTAATGGGATACCCACTATACAAAGAGTTTATGGGTGAGAAAAATAGACTAGGGGATGAATATAGTGGAGGTGCTAATGAATTTATTCAAAAAAATTTATTAATGATGAAGAGTTGCAATGTCCGTATGCAAGTTGTAGGAATGGTAAGGTGCTTTAGTGAAAAATAGTTGAACTACATATCTTAAGACGGGGTATGAAAATTTGTTATAGGTCTTGGTTTTTTCATTGAGAATTGCGTGCTCCCTTTGTCCCCGAGCAACCATCACAACAATCATAACGTATGATAGATGTACAAGGCCAGGAGGACAATTGAGATGATAATATATTAGGGAATTTAGTTGACGATGCTTATGGAGTTCATGAAGTGAGAGAAAACGAGGTCACTGATGATTAGATGGTCCAGGTGCTCATGAAGATATTGGGGTAAATCTTGACGATGACTATCAAGGTTTGACATTTAAAGCGACCCAATTGTCGTCCCTTGGTTGTGATAAAGTTCAAAGAACTTTTCATACCATGGTTGGTTTTGCATAGTTAGAAGACCCAATATGGTTTATGTGGTAATAGCGTGACAAAAATTTTTCATTGGGTGTAGAGTTTTCTACCCAAGAAGAATACACTTACAAATAGATATCATGTATGAATAACCGTTTAAAAGGTTTGGGAATAAAGTATAAATCAACTCATTCTTTTATGTATGATTGCATATTACACCGAAAAGAGTATGAAAATATCTATCGGTGTTCGGTATGTGAGGAACTTAGATTGGTGTAATCTACTGGCAAGGAAGACATAATCTCAAAAGTGCCTTAAAAGGTATTGAAATATTTTCCAGTTGGGCCATGATTGTAGCGGTTTTTCACAGTACCATGGATAAAAGAGGAAATGACTTAGCATGCTAGTGCCGAAGTAGGGAATAATATCATGCGTCATCCTATTGACTCCATAGCTTAGTAGAAGAGGATAAATTATAAGTATCCTGATTTTGCTCGAGAACAGCAAAACATTCGTTTGCCAATATCAACAGATGGTTTCAATCCATTTTGAAATTTAAGCACCAATCAAAGTGTATGCCCAGTGATCCTATCACCCTCAACCTCCCTTTTTCAGAGTGTACGCGACCTAAATTTTTGATGTTATCTTTATTGATATCTAGGCCAAATGAACCAAGTGAAGACATTGATGTCTATTTAGCTCATTTGGTAGAAAAATTAAATGAATTATGGGAAGAGGGTGTCAAAGCATTTGACTCTTGTAAAAAATAAGAGTTTATGCTGAAAGCTATGTTGATTTGGGTAATTAAATATCCCTGCTTATGGAACATTATCCAATTGTGTAGTAAATGGTTATTAGGGGTGTCCTATTTGTGGTGAGAAGACTGAATCTCAACGTCTCAACGGTAGTGGAAAAATTATATGCCATTCCCATAGGAGATTTTTACCCCCGATCATTATTTTAGATTTGAGAAAAGTAGTAATTTTTTACCGAGCGGGGTTGAATATAGGCTACCTCCGAGAAAACTTTCATGTTCAGAAATTAAGTGTAAATATTCTAATTGTGGACCTAATATTTCAGGTTAGAATCTAAAATTGAAGAATGTTAAGAATATGAACACCCCTATTGGGAATGAATCTGAGACAAGAAAGGTGTGGTTTAGGAAGTTAATTTTATATGACTTGACATATTAGAAGGGTAAACCGATGCATCATATATTGGATGTAATTCATGCAGAGAAGATCACCATCAGACATATTGTGGGCACATTCCTTGGGGGAGTCGTTCGAAGGATAAAGAAAATGCACGAACAAACCTTAAATCGTTTAAACTAAACCGTAATTATGTTTGAAAAAAGATAGTAGCGGAAGGAAAATAATTCCCCCAAGTGAATTTATTTTAATGAGTGGCAAAAGAAAGATGCTTTTAGACACAATATATAATTTGAAAGTTCCCTCTAATTTTTCATCCAACTTGCATAAGATTGTTAATTATGCTCCCCACGGTTTAGATACGCGCAAGTCGCACAATTAGCATGTGATCATGCAATTGGTTCCTTTTTGTTTAAGCATTGTTTATCTAAGCATACGAATTTGCAGAGGGCTATTATGCAAATTAGCATCTGCTTCACACTTTTATGTGAAAAGGTAGTCAACCGAAATCACATAGTGTTCATAAAAATAGCTATAGCTAAAGTGATTTGTATGTTGGAGAAGTACTTTCCCCTATCATTTTGACATATGTATTTATTTGTTGGTACACTTATGTGATGAGGCACTTCTTTGTGGCCCAGTTAGATATCTATGGATGTACCCGCTTGAAAGGTTGATGAAAGTTTTAAAAGATTATGTCAAGAATACACGGTATATTAAAGGATCAATTATAGAGGAATAAATTATCGTAGAGTCATCGATATTCGCTCTAAAATATATGCCTGACCCAAGCAGTGTAGATAACAGTGATAAGTTCATCGATGAGGGTGGTCATGTGATGGGCACGCGAGTGAAATTAACAAGTTTACAACGTGAACAAGTAACTCGTTATCTATTTGAAACTCATGAAGATGTCTAAGAATGGAAAAATAAATCTTAAGTTATCTTTTTATATTATTTAAAGTTTTGTACTTGATCAACTTTGTAATATGTTCGGCACAGTCAATGTAGATATATGATGCATGTAGGAACAATAAAAAAACGAAGAATGATGGCATAATCTGACAACGAATTTATATTATGGGTGTCACACGAGGTAATTATAATCAGAATGTATACTATTAAATGATATATTATAAGAAATATTTAAAATAATTTAATTAATTTATCTATAATATTAGCTCTTAAAGATGGGTGATGCGACATCAAGGCTTGCTCGTCTAGCCTTTAGGGCACATGAGTATAAAAAGTATCGATTGAATGGTTATGTATTACGTGCGATGGTGTATGAGGAAAATACAAATGTATAGAACTCGGGTGTTTCATATAAAGCTCTTACTTATTTTCGAGCGACTGCAAAAGATAAAAACCTCGTTGAAGCTGAAATAACTTACCGTGGTATCATTCAAAATATATTTGAATTGGACTATATAAGCTTCAAAGAGGTTATGTTTTACTATTATTGGGTAAGAGTTGAGGATAAAAATGCTTGTAAAGTTGATCCTGGTACCAATTTGACCATGGTCGACTTGTCCAAGATGAAGAGCAACGAGCATGTTAGTGATGAGTCGTTTGTTTGTGCTTTTCGAAAGGTCAAGAAAGTGTTTTACTCGGATTATATCAACAATGAGACATGGTCAATCCTCCTACACACACTAAAGCATCTAACTAGTGGCGTGGATGAATTGACTACTCCTACCGAGTATCAATCCATTTTGGATGATAACTCGAATTTAAAATAATTTTTAGATTTGTATTAACTATTCCAATTATTTGAAATAATTCTTACTTTGGTTTATGATATGGATTTGTATTCTTCTAATGCCGTTAATTTGCAATCTTTTAGGGCTTTATTATTATTATCATATGACAATTTAATGCTTTATTCATTTGGGTTTGATCAGTTTTTGGGAAAGTCCGTGATATAACCCAAATATGAAATAATTCTTAGATTTGTAATAACTATTCCATTTAATTAAAATAATTCTTAGTTTGGTTTATGATATGGATATGTATTCTTCTAGTGCTTTATTATTATTGGACGACAGTTTAATGCTTTATTCATTTGGATTTGATAATTTGGGGAGGGGGTGAATTAATCTTTGTTGTTTAATTATATTGAATATGTTAATTTGGGTTTTAATTAGTTTAAGCATAATTTTAAAGTCTGTGACATAACCCAAATATGAAATAATTCTTAGATTTGTAATAAGCATTCCAATATTTGGCCTAATTCTTAGTTTGGTTTATGGTATGAATTTGAATTCTTCTAATGTCATTAGTTTGTATTATTCTAGTGCTTTATTAAAATAAAAATTTATAATCACATTCTTTTTTATTAAATCATCTAACTGTGTTTTTTTTTGTTGTTTCAGGAAAAACTGAAAGAAGTCCACCGCTCAAAGAGTGATGCCGAAAAGGCATCTCTAAGTACGAATGCACTTAACCAAGTGCTCGATTGGGATCATATAGGCCATGCGTGGGGTGTTAGCTCTCAGATGGGGACGTCAAGTCTCACCGGGATTGCGTTGAGAAACACTGGATTGGCATGCAAGGTCGTAGAAATTAAGACCAATAATTTCGAAAAGTTTGAGAACCTAGAAAAAATATTGAATATAAGGTTTTTGTTTGTCAAGCATGCTCTTCAAGGTCGAGCCGAGTCCAGCTCAGGGAAAAGCAAGGAGAAAGAAGTGGATGAGGGGACCACTACTTTGTCTTTCTCACCCTCACCCTCATCGTTGCCCCCTAATCTCCATATGAATCATTCGCCACCCCCACCCCGATCCTAGCTGTCCAGACTCCATTTAAATTGGTTGGGATAGAGTCTATTTATTAGACTTACGAGAGGCGATTGAATAGACAGGGGGTTGAGGGACCATAATATACGCCCAAGTTGCTTGGTGCATAACTGTCCACTACAGACTCACGAGGCTCGGGTCCACATCACTGAAGTATTGGTAGGAAAAGAGAATGAACCCGTGTGGTTGAATAACAAGTTCGGCGTACGGAATATTGAGGGTTGTGTTGGTTCGTGTATTGTATGGCCTAACTTTCTCATCTAAATTGATAATCAATGAATATTATGTAATAGTTTGTATTAAACATTCAAATTTGGGTTTATATATTGCGTTTCATATTTATATTTGTTTAGTGTTTTGTTATTATGAATATTGAATGTTGGTTGCTATAAATTATTAATAAAATATATCATATATTGCTGCTACAGGTGATAATATACTGCTGGAGAGTGGCAGTGGCTATACTTCCCAACGGTTTCTTCTATACTACTGCTAAGAATTATCAAGAACTTTGATCATGACAAGTCCGTGATAAGAAAAACTTGTTAAGTACGTTAACCGTGACATGAACGTGACAACTATGAACTTGTCACAATTTTAGTACGATCATCGATAATCATACTAAAATTGTATAAAAATATTAAGTTACTTAATTTCAGTTTTTCTTCATTTGGATAAAAGTTTTCTTGAGTTTGAACTGTGACAGAAACGGACAAAATTGTGACATATTTCAAGCTCACTACTCTTTTCAAATAAAATTTAATCAGCTTACTGTTCGACTCAGATCGACTTATCACACCCTACTTTGTATGGCGAAAAATAAATTGAGTTATTTATGACAACTCGAGATTGGATCATTATTTAAGAAGATCTCATGGGCGATCAAATCCAACGTTGATGCCCTAACATGCATCATTTCCTGATGACACCCCTTCAAACTCACCTACCTGGAACACAATGTTATAACTTGTTGATTAGTACAAGAAACGTCTGCATGAACATGAAATGGAGATTATTGGGCTTAAAAGAAATAATTGACCGAAGAGACAAAGAGGCACACATCAAGCTCTTGTAGACATAATCTTCAGCGTAGAAGTATAATCCACTCCCCAATTATTCCTCGATATCACAATGATGATAGGGTCTTTGTAAAGTGCATTTTTATTTCTTTTCTTTAATTTTTCTTATTCTGAATTGACAAAACATAAAAATGTAGGTCTGTGTATTTGTGTGTCTTAAAGATGCGTCATTCCTACCTACACCATCTTAATGTGCTACACCATTGAACTAATGCTCATATAATGTTGTATTGGTGAGTTTTGATATATTGTGATTTTGGTTTATGTTATGTCTTCAACTGATTTTGTTTGGCAAGAATTTTTATAAATGAGCAAAAATATTTGTTGATATTCTCTAAAGTTTTTAAGTTAGAAAAATAGTTTTTAAAAACTTTGAGGGTATTTTTAAAAAATTAATTATTGGAATTTCAGACATCTCAACAACATGAAAATTATAGAGGAAAAAAGACTTGAATCTAATTTGATCTCGAAATGCAGAGATAACATAAAATATTTATGGGGAATAAATGAATTTGGTTCCATTCGAAGATGAATCTTTATCGTTGATTGAATTTCTAGCGACGAAGGTTTATGAGGATTGAGTGGAATGTCAGAACGATATATTTTTTCTCGCCTAAAACTGGTATATTGATTGGATCTTAACTAAAGTATATAAGCTCAAATGATAATAGATAAAATGATGGAAATAGACTCAATACTTGTCTAAAACTAGATCTAGAGAGAGAGGAGAGGAAAATAGATGAGACTAGATATACATAGTTCATCCCAAGGGGGTGCATACGTCTACAAGTGCTAGTGTATATAATATTAGTTTCGTAGAATGAGAGTAGTTAGTCTCAATTAGTCCATCCATGTAGGTTATTCCCTGCCTCATTAAATATGGGGGTGGGAATATCTGTTTATGGATAAATATAACTAATTCACTAGGGAATGTCAGCGTATTTGTCTTTATAGAATAAACAAATACCACTTTACAAGGTAGTGGGGGAATACTTATAAAGTTAACATGGGCAAGCATGAGTGGAATAACGTTCGTATATTTCTAGCATCTGAGTGATTTGATGGCATCATCCCAGTGTCTAACACATCAGTGGTGGGCACATAATTGCATGTGTGTTTTTTGGGATGACCTGGCCAAGCAAAATATATAACGTCGATCTATCTCATTCCCGAGCTAACCTCTTTCTGGATAATAATTAGTTAAGATGTCTTCCATTAATCAGTTTAAGGGCCGTAGAATACTTACGGTACAACAATGTGAGCGAGTCTTCTCCGTACGACTTTCAAGGTCTTGTTTATTCATGTATCTCTCTTTTGGCTAGGGTTTCGGTGTAATTTATGGAGATTTAAGAAGAGGGGAACCGGTGATGTTACTATTTTTAAGTGACGAAAATGTAATAAAGATAGGGGTTGAATGTAAATAACATAATATAATTGAGTCGTCTAAGCTTAGTCGGTAGGAAATGGACCTTTCTCGTAGGGCGGTAAAATGAAAAAGGATGCTTAAGTTCATTTTGTTTAGATAAAAGTTGGTTTTAGTTCCAGTACACCAAAAATAGGTTTTTATCACCTTCCACTCGCAAAGAGTTGTCACGATCAAAAACCTTGATAAAAAAATTACGGAGACCCTGTCTAGGTCTTTGACCTTGACACACTATTATCACGGTCATGCCACGGTCAAAGACCTTCACAAGTGTGTTGTCACAATAGTGTTAGGATAAAAGATCGTGACAACATTCTAACACGACCGTGATAATAAAAGAAAAATTAAAACCCTAACCACTTATTCTTCTCAACTGATGTTCCACAATTCTATCTCTCTCTCTCTTTCTCAAATCGCCATCACCTATTCTCTCTCGCCATCAAAAACCACAAATCGCGATCTACAAATCGAAGACAGATGAGATCTCTTATTTGTTTAATGTTATTTCGATCAAAATATGCAACCCTAATTACTATTTGTAAGATTTCACAACTTTATGTTTCTAAGACTTGTTTGTTTCTTTAGTGTGGTTTCGATCAAAATCACCTTCAACTTTTTGTTTGTCCCTTTTGTAATCGTGTCTATCTTCTGAAATAAATTTGTTTCTTTAATATTTGAGGTTTCCAACAGCTTGTCGACGACATAATTACAGAGATTATTTGTAACGGTATCGGTCTACATCACAATAACAGATATTCTCATGTTTATTATATTTTTATATTCTTAAAATCCAATTTACACGTATGTCTGTGTAATTCATTTGTTTTATTTTGATTTTTCTTCCTAGGAAAAAAATAATGAAATTCTTCGAACACTTATTATGTCCAATTTGCTTTTATACTTTTGGTTTCTATTGATTTTTTAGGGACTAGTCATTCTATTTCAAATTCTAATTCTCATTCTACGTGTCCCGTATATTCCGATTCTATCTGTTTAAACCATTCATTCTGATTCTATGTGTTTATAAATTTTTAAATTTTGTTTTGCATAATGAAAAATGCAACAAAATAATAGCGTTGACTAACAGGAAGAATCAAATTTTGAAACACAAAGAAGGAAACTTGGTTTATGCATTTGAATTTAGAAAATGTGTGTATTGTGTAGTATGTATGCGAACTAGTTAATGAATCATCGTCGCTCAATTTCTCGGTTTACAGTTTTGGACCCCAACTTTTACTCCAATGGCCTTCTTTATATATGATCTATATTTTTTGCACTTTGTTCCTTTACTGGTCGATTATTTGCACTCTTTCTGGCCGACTGTATGTGGTATTCTCATTAAGAGCATGCTTAGATGTTTATTTTTAATTTTTGTTTTATTAGTGACTTGTTATTGTAAGGGTCTTTGTGAGGGTGTATTACTACTGAAACATTATAAAATCCATTGTTGTTTCTGTTAACATTATCGGAGATAGATTAAGGAGAATGTGATTAAGATTTTCTAGATAAATACTATCCCATCTATATGTAGTGTCAAAATATATATTAGAGAATTGATAAATACTATCCCATCTATATTCGAAAAAAGTATACTATCCCATCTATATGTAGATAAATACTATCCCATCTAGATAAATACTATCCCATCTATATTCGAAAAAATTATACCAAGTACAAATAACGAGGTATATATATTGTGCATCGCACCCCTGCGCTCCCAAGTAAACTACTCCGTACCACCCATATAGTACGCTATCGAATACCCTTAATAATGAACACTTCACATGTGTTTATTTTAAACACCAGGTTACCTTGTCACGTAAGTTCCCCTCCACGCCTTACTGATTAAGTCTCACTACTTAAACTATATATTAGATATTCACTATCTAGTCTCCTACTATTTTCACTTTAGTAGATTTATCATCCTTTTAGATGCATGTGACCTCGCCTCGTGTCGTTCAGACGAAAAAGTTGGTTGTGCAATATATATTTCACCCATAATATATATACGGCAATATCAATTCTTCTCCAATATTTGTAATCATAACTGGTCCCCCACCTTTAACTATTAAGTAGGATACAACAAATATTACCGTGCCATACTTCTACTGGCACTCTGCCCAAACGTGAACTTATAGGAGTTTGATGATGAGGTGTTGGGTGATGAACCTTAGAAGTTTTTAGGGTTAAAAATAGTGAAAACGTAACTGTTGCAGAACAGGTCTGGCGTAACGGAACCGATTCCATTTTTGGGGGATTCGGTTCCATTTAGTGAAAACGTAATTGTTGCAAAACAAGTCTGACGTAACGGAACCGTTTGAATTTCTGGGGGATCCGGTTCCATTTCTAGGGGATTCGGTTCCATTTCTAGGGGATTCGGTTCGGTTCATTTTCTGCATATTTCTAATGCCGCTGCAGAACCTTGGAGAACCTGGGAATTTTTCTTAGAGTCCAGTTTTGAGTTTACCGGTTTATTGGAGTGAGAGAAATTGTCAGATAGTAAACTTAAACAAGACAGAATTTTGGGAAAGTATGGTAGAATTAATACTTTTCTTATTTTGGTATAGAGAGAATGTACCTTGGAGATTACGAGAGAGATAGTAATCTGAATATTTATACTATACGTAGCGATGAGAATGAAATATGTATGAGAAGTGTATGATTAGGTTGGGAATATGCAGGATGTATGTATGTCTATTATGTGATATTATTATTAAGAGCACTAATGGGTGATAACCCAGGGGTGTAAGAATCTTATTGTTAAGCGCACTAATGAGTGATAACTCAGGGGTGCAGGAACTCTATTGTTAAGTGTACAAATGGTGATAACCCGGGGGTACAAGGATATTATTGTTAGGTGTACTAATGGGTGATAACTCAGGTGTACAAGGATTATTATTGTTAGGCTCACTAATGGGTGATAACCCCGGGGTGCTGGATTATTATTGATAGGTTCATTAATGGGTGCTAACCCAGGGATGCAGGATTTTCTTGATAGGTGCACTAATGGGTCTTAGCCCGGGGGTGCAGGATTAGTGTATATATATATATATATATATATATATATGAACTTGTAAATATTTCTACTATGTGAAATTAGTAGACTTGGTAATAATAATAATCATTACATTGTGTTAAGTGGTCTTAACCTAAGGGTGCAGGATTAGTGTATATATGTAGGGATGATGAGACTATATATATATATATATATATGAGTGTACTTGGGGAACTTTTTACTTTGTGAAACTAGTAGATAAAGTGGAAATGAGAAATAAAATAATCTTAGTGGATAAAAGAATAACCATTGGAACAGGAATAATGAACCTTAGTATGTGAGATAAACTATCTGAATAGCGTATTGTATGGGCCATACGAGAATACTGCTAGTGAACATAGTTAGTATTAGTATGGTTTCTGACTAGTTAGACTGGGTGGTATAACTAGGGGGAGATTAGATGTACGTTAGGTGTGCACAATAGATGAGAGGTGAGAAACTCATGTGAGAGTTCGATAACTAACATGCGTATAAGACTTGTTTTAAGAACTAGTTTTAAATACTTGTTAAATCATTTGTAAACCTCGGGCTATGTCCCGTTTCTTGTATCTCTTCTCTCTTTTGCTATATATATATATATATATATATATATATATATATATATATATATATCAGGTGCTCAGCCACACGGGTACCCAAATTAGATATTGGAGTGTCAGACGTGCTGCAGCTGTTGTGGAAGCTGTAGGTCCTTGCAGTAGATGTATCTATCTTTTCCATTCAGTTTCATCTAGACTTCTCATTTAGGGCATGTGTCGCTCACTTCTAGTCTTTTATCTGAGATATTGTATTCAGTTTACTTTATGGTTTAGAGTTTTGATCTGGGAGGTTTTACCCAGTCTTATTTATCTCAGTACTTGATTCATGTTCAGTATTTATTATATTCCTATATGTGGTGAATGGTTTATATTTTAAGACTGAATGAAAATGGATTTACTTGGTTTTACTAAAATTGGAAATGTTTTGACACCTAGCTTAATTTTATATTAGGTGATTAATATGTGAAAAAGGTTTTCGATAGTGATGCTAAGAATGAACCAACCGAACCTTCTGTTCTAAATTGGTACAGGACTGATTACCCTATATTTAATTGGACGGGGTGTCACATTATGTTATACACAGAATAATTCAATCAATAGGTATACACATAACCTATAATAATCATTAGGTATTCAAACAACCCAAATCCCCGTGTTTATACGTACTATTATTATCTCTAATACCCACAATAGTATATCCGTACGATTAATCTATCTATTGTATATATTCCATAAGGCCCTCTTATTCCAATATATTCCCTTAGTAGTTTCACAATAATCTCACCTCTAGACTATGTAATGAAGTCACTCAAGGATAACGTAGGTCATTCTCACTCTCGAATCAACCTTGTAAGGTTTTAACTTGTCCCGCAAAAAATTTAAACTTCTAAAATCTCGCTAGAAGCTGGGGAAAATCTCATTCGAATGAATCTTCGAACGAACTAGGGCCTGAATCTTCGTTAGAAGGTCATTTGAACGAAACTTCTAACGAATCTACTCTAAATTCTCGTTAGATAGGTCGTTGAAATTCTCGTTCGAACGACTCAGGTCATTCGAACGAGATTTTCGAACTCCGTCCCTCACCTCTAGAAACTGCGTTTTTCCAAATTTTTCAACACCCAAATCACATAAAACTTTTTCTAACTTAAAACCAACGATTCTAAATCATCACCACTAGTAATTGAATGCTTTCTAATACCTTTTTAACATCAAATCCTTACAACTTTATCATAGAATCAGATTAATTTCCTAAATCCTCAAAAAGTCTTAAATTCATATAATCACCATTAATCACAATTAACCCAGATTTAAATTCATGATTTTGATATATAAAACCCAGATTTCTTATCTCCAATATATGGTTATCCAACTACATGCAAAACCTATACCAAAATCATGGATTAATACCCAATTTCAGTCCCAAATTTCATAATATCATGAATAAATCATCAACTAGTCTAACATGGACATTATGTGCTCTAAATGAAGCAAGATAAACACTCGCCTTTTTCACGAAGGTCTGATTCATCGCTTGAGATTGGTATAGATGCATACTCCTCTTCCCGATCTACACGTTGATGATGTTTTTTGGTGAAAGGTGACTGGGTTTGGCCTTAGAACTCCTCGGAACCTCTTCTCCTTCTTCCTCTTGGGATCTCTCTTGGGTTTACCAGTTATTTACCCTAACTCTCCCACGTACATGAAAATATATTTCTCCAATTTTTCACCATTAATTAATCCCAATTTTTCAAAAGACAAAAATACCCCTCCGTGGTGTCGTGTTGGCCTAAAGTTGTCCAGGACTCCAAACTAAACCCCTTAGTAGACTTTTTTGACTATCTCGACCCTTTTTTGACACACTAGTGCACTCAAAACAACCATCCGAATAACCAAAAATAAAATTACATTTTAATTTCTCATTTAAGTTCCGACACGACTCACACGCGTGTCCTAACTAAGTGTACTGTAACTGCCGTATGTTTCACACACGACCATTTTATACTGTTCTCATTATATATTACTTTAATCACTAAGTAATATTCAGAATAATTCTCACTAATAAATACTAACTCTCATCACACTAGTAATTATTTATTTAAATCGGGATTAATTATAAATAAATTTCCCTTTTAAATTAATTAATCCCGTAATTAAAATAAAGTCTTTCAAGAATACGGGGTATTACATACTTTCCCCCTAATAACGGAATTTCGTCCCGAAATTTGGAAAAGAGTAAAAATAACGGTATACCTGGTAGGAACAACTCTGGATACTTGTTGCGCATCTCATCCTCATGCTCCCAGGTAGACTCCTCGACATTATGATGCCTCCACTAAACACATACTAATGACACTACCTTTGACCTCAATTTCCTCTCGATACGGTCTAGGATAGCAACTGACCCCTCCTCGTAGGAACTGTTGGCCTGTAGGCCAATCTCCTCTAAAGCAATATGAGTGTGGACCATGCTATCTCGAAGATATCTCCTTGGTGAATAAATATGGAACATGTCATGAATCCTTTGCAAGTGCTCCGATAATCCAAGTCTGTAAGCTACTGGCCCGATCCGCTTAATAATAAGGAATGGCCCTATGTACCTCGGCGTCAACTTCCCTTTCTTCCCAAATCGTATTACCGCATTCGTAGGAGACACTCGTAACAACAACTGGTCGTCCACATTGAACTCCTTAAAAAAAGGTTTAGCATCAACGAAGCTCTTCTGTCTATCCCGAGCAACCCGAATAAGGCTCTGAATCATCTCAACCCTGGCCGAGGTATCCTGAATCACCTCTGGCCCAAATAGCTTGTTGTCCCCCACCTCTAGACAACATGCTGGAGAATGACAAGGCCTACCATATAACGCCTCGAATGGAGCCATGTCAATAGTAAACAGATGGGAGTCGTATCTTCCACTGTTGGAGTTCGCTGATAATAACTCCTATCAGTTTACAATAGACATGGCCCCATTTGAAGCGTTGTAAGGCAGGCCTTGTCGTTCTCCTACTTGTTGGCTAGAGGTGGGGGATAACAAGTTACTCGGGCCAGAGGTAATTCAGGAAACGTCATCCAGGGTTGAAATGATCCAGAACCATATTCGGGTAGCCCAGGACAGGCAAAAAATCTATGCCGACGCAAAGAGGTTCTTCAAGGTTTTCAACATGGGGGATCAAGTATTGCTGCGAGTGTCTCCTATGAAAGGGGTGATGAGATTCGGGAAAAAGGGGAAATTGGCTCCGAGATATGTAGGGTCATTTTCCATTATCGAGAGGATCGGACCGATAGCATACAAACTTGGGTTGCCGAAGTACTTGCACTGTATTCACGATGTGTGCCACATCTCATCATTGAGGCGGTTTCTTAGGGATGAGTTGGTCCACAACCACATTGTGATTGAGAAGATTGATTTACAGCCCAACAGTTTATATGAGGAGAGGCCTATGGCTATCCTAGACCACAACAAGAGGAAATTGAGATAAAAGGTAGTTCCACTTGTGCGGGTTCAGTAGGAGCACCATAATGTAGAGGAGTCTACTTGGGAGCGAGAGGAGGATATGTGCGAGAAATATCTAGACTTATTCCTACCAGGTATGGTTTACTTTTCGAATTTCAGGGAGAAATTCCGTTGTTAGGAGGTAGGTATGTAATACCCCGCATTTTTATGATATTAAATAATTAGGGGATTAATTATTATTGTTGGATTAATTAAATTAAAAAGGTCGGGAAATTTAATTGTTAATTAATCCGAATTTAAAATAAATATTAACTAGCCTCACAAGGTTTAATACTTATTGATGAAAATCATTAATTATTACTGTGGGTATATGTAATATGGAATTATAAAATCTTTATAAATTATCGAAGTGCAAAATACGATAGTTTGGTATTTTAAGTCAGGACACGCATGAGAGACTTGTTGGGACTAAATGAATAGAATAAAAAGATAAATTATTTTTTATAACTTGCATAGTAATTTAGAGTGTGCTATTGAGTCCGAAAGGATCGAGATAGTCAGAAAACTCTACCTGGGGGTATTATTTGGACTCCGGGATATTTTTAGGCCTAACCGACACCCCGTAGGGGTATTTTTATCCTTTGGAATTTTAGGGTAATAATATGGACGAAAATTGGGAAATAAAATATGGCTTCACTAAGATTAGATAAGAGTTATCAGTTCTAAACCTACGAGAGAGAAAAGAGAGAGGCACAGAGGAAGGTAGAGGAGACCATCGGTGCTCTTTGTGCCTAACTCTAGAACACACACCAAAAACTATACCAAAGTGTAGATCGCGAGACGAGAAACACACCCATACTCATATCAACAGCGGATCAGACCGTCGAAATTAAGGCAAGTGTTTAATACTTGTGATTTATAGCAAAAAACATGTTAATATTGGTGTAGGTAGATAATATTCACCTTTGATTTATGAGTCTTAATGAAATTTGAGATTTTAGGGTATGAAATAAAATCTGAAAAATAAATTAGGATGAATCCCTCATGTAGATAGTTTGGAAATCCGAAATTTGATGATTATTGATGATAGACGGAATTGAAATTGATGTTCTTGTATGGAAATTTGATGAACTAGGGTTTTGAATTGTTAAATTGGGGATTTTGGATTTTATAATTGATTTATGAGGAATTAATGCTTCACAGTTAAGGGAAATCATTTACACATGTCACAACCTTAATCGGGATTGCTGTTTTGGTGTTGGGGTTGAGAAATTTAGAGGTTTTAGGACTGAAATTTGGAGGAAGACGAAGCAGGAGCAGTAAAACGTAACAGGTCTGGCCAAACCAGAGAAAACCCCATATCGTTTGAACGAGATGGAGTCTCGTTCGAACGATAAGAAGATTCGTTGGAACGACCTGCTACATTGTTGGAACGACAGGTCCCTGAACCCCTCTCCCCAAAAAAAAATCATATTTTTCTCCGAATTATGTTACACAGTTAGTTGAGTGAGGAAAACTTCCATTTACTTATATTACCTTAGTGCATAATTATTCCGGAAGCATCCCTAGGATAATACCTTAAGGGTTGAATAGGTGAATTAACCTTGGAAATTTTGAAAGTTTAAATAATCGACTTAATTGCATAAGTAGTAAAGAGAATTATAGCGTGCACAAAAAATAAATATGGGTTGGGTGAATACCTAAATTTTTATAAGACTTAGGGAATGCATATTATTTTATGACTATTCTAATTGTGTGTATAAGCATACCTACGCTGCTTGCTATCTGAGGGAGGTATCGCGCAGTGGACAGTCTTATCCTGGGTGACCCAATGGGGGGATATTTGGCTTGTACCCATAGCATATGAACTTGGATACATGCTTTCTATTATGTAAGATAATTTCGATGGTTGAATGGGAGCGTAGGTATGTGCGTAAGCCATTTAGCTCGTGAGTATGTTCGCCTTGAATATTTGTGTTATGAGATTTATGGTTTGTGACAGACGCCGAACCAGTTGTCCTTTATGCAGCGAGCGATGCACTTGGACGCGATAGCAGAGTAGGCATTGCGCCAAGTGGTCCTAACCAAGGGGCGTAAGATTTTTATATATATATATATATGTATAGGGATGATTTGACTATATATATAGTTATATTTGTGAATAATCCTAATGTGTGAAATTAGCAAAAATTTAAATGTTGTTAAACAAAGTAACTTAAGGGGATAAAGTATTTACTACTAGAATAATGAATATCAAATGCAGATAATGGGAGTGAGGTATTAAATTGCGGATTGTATGGGCGATATAGAATTCTATTATGAGCTATAATTAGTAGTATATCTCTATGACCTAGTTGGAAATAATATTGATAACTAGGTTAGGGTAGATGTACGCTAGGTGTGCACGTTAGTGGAGGGGTGAGGATCTCATGTGAGAGTTCATAACTAATAGCACATAATAATTACATTAATGCAGTTTTAAATACTTGTTAAGACAAATATTTTAACAAATCGGGCTCTGACCCGTTTCTTGCTATTTCTCTTCTCTTTTGCTATATAATAGTATATATATATATATATATATATATATATATATATATATATATATATATATATATATATATATATATATATATATTTTACCAGGCGTCCAGCTACAGGGTCACCACCAGACGCATGGATCATTCGACAAGCTGTAGCTATTGTGGAAGTTGTAGGTCATTGATATTAGACGCTTTTATCTTTTCATTCAGTTCCTAGTTCGGGCTTTTTAGTTAGGGCATGTGTTACCCGTTTCCAGCTTAATTATTTTAGAGATTGTATTTTCTTAATAGCATTTCTTTTCCTGTTGGATTGAGTATTATGATTTTATTGGTTTCAGACTTTGAACTGGAATGTTTTATCCAGTCTCATTTATTTCAGTATTTGATTCATGTTCAGTATTTATTTTGGTGGAATGTGAATAGCTTATATCTTGAAGCATGGAACTTATTAATGGATTAATTGGGTATAATTAAATGGGAAAATGTTTTGACACTTAGCTTAATTATTTATTAGGTGATTAATAATGAAAATTATTTTTCGACAGTGATGCTAAGAATGCACCAACCGGACACTTTGATTTAATTTAATAAAGGACTGATCACCCGGTATTTAATTTGGCAGTGTGTCACAGGTGGTATCACAGCATCACGTTCGAGTGACCTTTAGGATCTGTACGACTTAACATGTTTTCCACTTAGCGTTCTTTGATATAGAGCCCTATCTTTAGGACTATTGTACTCAAATTTATGTGTTTACGTCTTCATCTATTTGAGATTTAATAATAATTGTGGTCTAATAAATCCCTTCTCATTTAAGATGCCTCCGAGACGAGCCTCGAGGAATAGAAATTCCCATCCAGAGCATCTAGCAGCTCAGGCTCAGGGAATGATTGACGCAGCTGACGTTGCCGCCATTATTGCCTAGGTGGTAATTGCAGCATTAGTGGTGGTGCAGCTGGCCCCACCCCAGGTACAAGCTGTGGGCCAGTTCCAGTTTAGTTTCCCACTGTATGGGAGAGGGTCAGGGATGCTTTCTATAGGACATATCCCCCAGAGTTCTCGAGCGGTTCTGACATCATTATAGCGAGCCAATGGAAAAAAGATATCCAGAGGCATCTTCACATGTACGAGTGTACCAACATTAAGAGGCAGTTACTGGCTTCTTACAAGCTAGTGGGGGACACTTTACAGTGGTGGGAGTCCACTACTACTTTGGAAGAGAGGGACAACATGTTGATTTAGAGCTTCTGGGTGCGGTTTGACAGCAAATACTTTCCCTCCGCCGTGCAGACATAGATGACGTGGAGGCTATTGAATCTGAAGCATGAGGGTATGACAGTGGCAAAATATGAGGAGGAATTCACGAGGCTATTTACTATGGTGTAAAATGAGGCACCTACTGAAGAGAAGAAAATTCTTATGTTTATGGATGTATTGACCTGGAGGATTCGTCAGCACTTCATAGGTAATCTGTCGTTGGGTACCTTCACTGATGTACTCAACCCCGCTCTATTACATTTCCATGACCATCGCTTTTATCAACAGGGGAGCAAACAAGCAAGGGAGTCCAGCCAGTAGGGTCGGACAAGAGGTAGTAGTGCCGGTGAGGCACCAGTAGCTCAGGGTAGGTCCATCAGGGTGAGCAGAGTTCCCATCAGGGGGACCCTGCTAAGCGATTTTGATCTGGTGACTCAAGATAGGGATATGGGGGTCATAGACAGAGCCAACAGGGCTAGTCTAGCCAGCAGGGCTAACAACAGCATCTTTAGGACCACCAAGGCCAGTGGAGGGGTGGTATTGGACAGCAGGATCGAGGCCCACAGGGACAGAGGGGAGGTAACTTCAGTGGAAGGCATTTCTCCTATGGTAAAACTGGCCATAGGAAGAAGGATTTCCCCGATAGGGGTAGGTTTCCCCAGCAGCACGGTGCCCAGCAGGAGCCCTAGAGACCCATCTTTCCTACTGCCCTACAAGTACCAGTGCAAGTCCCAGCTTTGCCAGCAACCCCCATTCAGCAGGAACAGTTACAATATGGACGTGTTTATAACGTCCACCAGGCAGCACCCTAGCAGGCACCACCTGCAGTTGAGGGTAAGTTTCTTATCTATGGTACGATGGGGTGCATTTTATTTGACACGGGTGCTTCGCACTATTTTATAGCTACTAGTTTTGCACGGACCACAGGGTTATTAGACACGACAGAGAGTATAGTGACATGCGTAGACTCACGATTAGAAAATAGGTCTTTTATTTTCCTTATATGCTGCGGGGTAGGTATAGAGATTGGGAGCTTAATTTTGCCTGCTGATACGTTAGTCCTAGATATGCATGAGCATGACGCCATCATTAGCATGGATTGGCTTGTAACTTATAGAGCCATAATAGGCTGTTATAGTAGGACTATTATCTTTGCGATATCGGGATAAGAGATATGAGAGTTTTTCGATGTGTTCCAGGAGATATTGAGAGTATCGCCTAGCCGAGAGATAGACTTCATTATAGATTTAATGTCGGACACTCGGACGATAGCCCACATACCATACCTTATGGCTCCAGCTGAGATGAGGGAGTTACGGGATCAGATTGAGCAGCTGTTAGGATAAGGCTTCATCCATAGGAGTACCTCACCTTAGGGTGCTACCGTTCTGTTTGTTAGGAAGAGGGATGGTTCGTTAAGGTTGTGTGTAAACTACCGAGAGTTGAACAAAGTCATGATACGAAATATGTATCCATTGCCCCGAATCGATGATTTATTCGATCAGTTGAGAGGAGTTGCCTTCTTCTCAAAGATAGATTTGAGGTCGAGATACCATCAGCTACGGATTAAGGATCAGGATGTGTCGAAGACTGCTTTCTTAATGAGGTATGGGTCCTATGAGTTCAGAGTCATGCCGTTTAGGCTGAAAAATGCTCTAGCCGTATTCATGGACTTAATGAACCGGGTGTTCAGAGAGTTCTTAAATTATTTTATCATCATCTTCATAAATGACATACTGATTTACTCACAAACTGAGGAGGAGCATGCCGAGCACTTGAGATGGATCCTTCAGACTCTACGAGAGCATCAGCTGTATGCTAAGTATGAAAAGTGCAGATTATGCTTACGTGAGGTACAGTTTTTGGGGCACGCATGTTATAATTGGGGATATCAATAGATCCGAGCAAAGTGTCGATGGTGAAGGAGTGGGGACAACCCACGACACTAACAAAGGTGCATAGCTTCTTAGGGTAGTCAGGTACTATAGGCGATTCATTCAAGGCTTTTTAAAGATAGCGGGTCCGTTGACGAATGTAACTCACAAAGGGATACCGTACGTATGGGATGATGCTTATTAATTAGATTTTGAAGAGCTGAAGGGTAAGTTGACATTGGCACTAGTTATTGCTTTACCCAGGCCAGGATTGGATTACCTTGTATATACTGATGCTTCCCTACAGGGACTTGGTGGAGTACTTCAGCAAGAGGAACATGTTATAGCTTATGTCTCTCACAAGCTTAAGCTTTATGAGAGGAATTACCCCACCCATGACTTGGAACTAGCATCAGTAGTGTTTGCCCTACGTACTTGGAGACACTATTTGTTGGGAGAGAAATGTTGCCTGTTCACAGACTACAAGTCACTACAATACTTGTTCACTCAGTAAGAGTTGAACATGCGTCAGCGCAGGTGACTAGAGTTTGTGAATGATTACCAGTTCGAGATATAGTATCATCCAAGGAAGGCTAATGTAGTTGTTAATGTGCTGAGTCATAGACCAGTAAGTGAGGTGGCGGAAGCGTGGAAGGCGAAATGGAAATAATTGGGACACCAGGATGCAGTGGCCTGACCCTTTATATCCGTCATGATAGTCATGCCAGAGATTGTTATGAAAGTGATCCAGGCCCAAGCAGGTGATTTATTTTGCCAGGACTAGATTGTACGAATTCTAGCCGAAGGCGTGGAGTCCTACTAAGTGAGTTTTGATGGAGGACTACGATTCAATGGGAGGTTAGTGATCCCGGAGGGTAAGAACTTACGTCATACAGTAATGACATAGTCTCATGGATCCATATTTGTGGTACATCCTGAAGGGGACAAAATGTACCAGGATATGAGACGGAAGTACTGGTAGAGTGGGAGGAATGAGGACATTGCGGAGTTCGTGTCCAGGTGTTCCACCAGTTAGCTGGTAAAGGTGCACTACCAGATACCGCCAGGATTACTTCAGTCGCTGGAGATACCTACGTGGAAATGGGAAACCATTTCCATGGATTTCATTACTTGGATGCCTACTTTACAACGGGGTCATGATTCTATATGGGTGGTGGTGGATCGTTTGACCATGGTAGCTCATTTTCTGCCGGTGCGAATGGACTACACTACGGGATAATATGCACAAATATTTATTACTGAGATAGTAAGATTGCATGGGGTTCCCTTTAACATCATGTGTGACAGAGACAAGACTTTTGTATCACGCTTCTGGGAGAGCTTTCAGGAGGCTATGGGTACTGAACTGCAGTTGAGTACGACTTATCATCCACAGATAAATGGGAAAACTGAGCATACTAATCAGATGCTGGAGGACATGTTACGCACATGTCCTTGACTTTGGAGGGGGTTAGGAGCCGTATCTTCCACTGGTGGAGTTTGCTTATAATAGCTCCTATTAGTTTACGATCGACACGGCCCCATTTGAGGCATTGTACGGCAGACCTTGTCATTCTCCTACTTGTTGGCTAAAGGCGGGGGACAACAAGTTACTCGGGTCAGAGGTAATTAAGGAAATGTCAGCCAGGTTTGAAATGATCAAGAACCGTATTCGGGTAGCCCAGGATAGGCAGAAAAGCTACGCCGATGCAAAGAGGTTCTTCAAGGAGTTAAACACGGGGGATCAAGTGTTGCTGCGAGTGTCTCCTATGAAAGGGGTGATGAGATTCGAGAAAAAGGGAAAATTGGCTCCGAGATATATAGGACCATTTCCCATTATCGAGAGGATCGAACCGGAACATACAGACTTGGGTTGCCGGAGCACTTGCACCGTATTCACGATGTGTTCCACATCTCATCATTGAGGCGGTTTCTTAGGGATGAGTTGGCCCACACCCACATTACGATTGAGGACATTGATTTACAGCCCGAAAGTTCATATAAGGAGAGGCTTGTGGCTATCCTAGACCACAACGAGTGGAAATTGAGATCAAAGGTAGTTCCATTTATGCGGGTTCAGTGGGAGCACCATAATGTAGAGGAGTCTACTTGGGAGCGAGAGGAAGATATGCGCGAGAAATATCCAGACTTATTCCTACCAGGTGTGGTTTACATTTCGAATTTCGAGGCGAAATTCCATTATTAAGAGGAAAATATGTAATACCCCACATTTTTATAATATTAAGTAATTATGAGATTAATTATTATTGTTGGATTACTTAAATTAAAAAGGTTGAGAAATTTAATTGTTGATTAATCCGAATTTAAAATAAATACTAACTAGCGTGCCAAGGGTTAATACTTATTGATGAAAATAATTGATTATTACTGTGGGTATATGTAATATGGAATTATGAAATCTTTATAAATTGTCGGGGTACAAAATATGACAGTTTGGTATTTTAAGTCAGGACGCGCGTGTGAGACGTGTCAGGACTAAATAAATGGAATAAAAAGATAAATTATTTTTTTATAACTTGTATAGTAATTTTGAGTGCTCCATTGAGTCCGAAAGGGTCGAGATAGTCAGAAAACTCTACCCGGGGGTATTATTTGGACTCCGGGATGTTTTTAGGCCTAACCGAAACCTCGTAGGGGTATTTTTGTCCTTTGGAATTTTGGGGTAATAATATGGACGAAAGTTGAGAAATAAAATATGGATGCACTAGGATTAGATAAGGGTTATTAGTTCTAAACCTACGAGAGAGAAAAGAGAGAGGTATAGAGGAAGGTAGAGGAGATCATTGGCGTTCTAGGTGCCTAACTCAATAACACACACCAAAAACTATACCAAAATGTAGATCGGGAGCCGAGGAACGCACCCATACCCATATCAACAGAGGAGCAGACCGTTAAAACTAAGACACATGTTTAATACTTGTGATTTATAGCAATAAACATGTTCATATTGGTGTAGGTAGATAATATTCACTTTTGATTTATGAGTCTTGATGAAATTGGAGATTTAAGGGTATGAATTGAAATCTGAAAAATGAATTAGGATGAATCCCTCATGTCGATAGTTTAGAAATCCCAAATTAATGATAATTGATGATAGACGAAATCGAAATTGATGTTCTTGTATGGAAATTTGATGAACTAGGGTTTTGAATTGTTAAATTGGGGATTTTGGATTTTATAACTGATTTATGACGAATTAATGCTTCATAGTTAAGGAAAATCATTTACAAATGTTAGAACATTAATCAGCATTGCTGTTTTGGTGTTGGGGTTGAGAAATTTAGAAGTTTTAGGACTGAAATTTTGGGGAAGACGAAGCAGGAACCGTAAAACGTAACATGTCTAGACAAACCAGAGAAAAACCCCATCTCGTTCGAACGATATGGAGTCTCGTTCGAACGATAAGCAGAGTCGTTCAAACGACCTGCTAAATCGTTCGAACGACAGGTTCTGTAAATACCCAAAAAAAATTCCCATTTTTCCCTAAATCATGTTACACAGTTTGTTGAGTGAGGAAAACTTCCATTTACTGATATTGGCTTAGAGCAGAATTATTTGGGAAGCATTCCTAGGATAATACCTTAAGGGTTGAATAGGTGAATTAACCTTGGAAATTTCAAAAGTGTAAATAATCGAGTTAATTTCATGAGTTTTAAAGAGAATTGTAACGTGTAGAAAAAATAAATATGGGTTGGGTGAATACCTAAATTTTTATAAGGCTTAGGGAATGCCTATTATTTTATGATTATTCTAATTGTGTCTATAAGCATACCTACGCTTCTTGCTATCGGGAGGAGGTATCGCATAGTGGACAGTCTTATCCTGGGTGACCCAATGGGGGGATATTTGACTAGTACCCTGAGTATATGAACTTGGATACGTGCTAGCTGTTACGTAGGATAGTTTCGATGGTTGAATGGGAGCGTAGGTATGTGCGTGACCTATTTAGCTCGTGAGTATGCTCGCCTCCAATATTTGTGTTATGAGATTTATGGTTTGTGAGAGACGCCGAACCAGTTGTCCTTTATGCAGCGAGCGATGCGCTGGAACGCGATAGAGGAGTAGGCATTGCACCAAGTGGTCCTAACCAAGTGGCGCAAGATTTGTATATATATATATATATATGTATATGGATGATTTGACTATAACTATATATATATATATACTATAACTATAACTATATATATATATATTTATATATATATATATGTATAGTTCTAGTTATAGTTATAGTTATATTTGTAAATAATCCTAATGTGTGAAATTAGGAAAAATGTAAATGTTGGTAAACAAAGTAACTTAAGGGGATAAAGTATTTACTACTAGAACAGTGAATATCAAACGCAGAAAATGGGAGTGAAGTATTAAATAGCATATTGTATGGGCGATACGGAATTCTTTTACGAGCTATAATTGGTAGTACATGTCTATGACCTAGTTAGGATTAACGTGGATAACTAGGTTAGGGTAAACGTATACTAGGTGTGCACATTAGTGGAGGGGTGAGGATCTCATGAGAGAATTCGGAACTAATATGTACATAATAATTGCATTAATGCAGTTTTAAATACTTGTTAAAACAAATATTTTTACAAATCGGGCTCTGACCCGTTTCTTGCTATTTCTCTTCTCTTTTGATATATATATATTATACCATGTGTCCAGTCACAGGGTCACCACCAGACTTAGACGCGTGGATCATTCGACGAGCTACAACTATTGTGGAAGTTGTAGGTCATTGATATTAGACGCTTCTATCTTTTCATTCATTTCCCAGTTCGGTCATTTTAGTTAGGGCATGTGTCGCTCGTTTCCAGCTTAATTATTTCAGAGATTGTATTTTCTTAATATTATTTCTTTTCCTATTGGATTGAATATATGATTTTATTGGTTTTAGACTTTGAACTGAAATGTTTTATCCAGTCTCATTTATTTTAGTATTTGATTCATGTTCAGTATTTATTTTGGTGGAATGTGAATAGCTTATATCTTGAAGCATGGAACTTATTAATGGATTAATTGGGTATAATTAAATGGGAAAATGTTTTGGTGGAATTGCATTTATCGCATGCGCTATGATAGCGACAACCTCCGCAGCTTTCATCATACCCTGGGTCGAAGCTGGCTGGGGCTCACACTGGGCATCCCTAGGAGCTCGCTGTGCACGTTTAGGAGGCATCTAAAATGAGAGAGTATCTTTATAAGTCCACAATAATATCTCAAATAGCTGAAGACGTAAAATACACAAGTAATGAATACAACAGTCCTAAATATAGGGCTCTATATCAAAGAAAGATACGCTGGAAGCATAATAAATCGTACAAATCCTAAGGACTATGGAACCTAATGCTCTGATACCACCTGTGATACCTTGTCTAATTAAATACTGGGTAATAAGTCCTTTATTAAATCAAATCAGAATATCCAGTTGGTTCTGAATATGCATCACTGTCGAAAACTTCTTATTAACACTAACCACCTAATATTTAAAAGGTTGATGTTAAATTTTATCTTTAATTAACATAAAATCAAATTAACCAATTGTGCGTACCTTTTCATCTTCTAGTCCCATAAGAGTAGCCAAACAGGCCCGAATGAGAATAAAGGGTTCTCGACCCGAATTATGAATTCTAGATGGTGGTTGGAAAAAAAAGATATGGTTAAGTACATCTCTAAAATCTCGAAGGAGATATTCAGGGGATACTGGGCCAACGAGTTGGTTACCAATACATGCTTTCCTTCTTTCAACTGAATTTATATTGTACCCTGGGTCCAGGGCACATGACATGCGTAAAATTATCTCGAGAGTTACTTAATAAGAACAGTAGACCTCTCCGTAGATGTAGGCAATTTGTCGAACCACATATATTCTTATGTTGTGTGATTGTAATTGTGATTGCAACTGTTTCTTTCATACTGATGATTGTTTTTAGTTCATAAATTATTTGTGTCGAGATTTTTGTCACCAAAATTAGCAATGTCTGTCGGAATTTTTTTCCCACAAAAACTTCAACAATGAGAACCATCAATGTCCCATCACAACAGTAACGTTACTCAAGTAGGAGATATTCAACAATAGCCAAACCCCCCAAGGGTAAGGTCTGAAGTGTTCCATTCAAACCCAAGACTTTGCCAGGAGATGCAAGTCTCTGAAGAAAGTCAAGGTCCACCCAGGTCCACACAAATATCTAGGTTAATTGATGCCTATGATGCCTATGAGGTCATTCATGATGGTTGGTATCTTGTACCTAGGCCTGATCATAAAAAGGTTATTGGCACACGTTGGATATTTATAAATAAATCTGATGAAAGTGGGATAATCATTAGAAACAAAGTCCGATTGGTTGCTCAAGGATACTCTCAAATTGAAGGAATAGATTTTAATGAGACTTTTACTCCTTTTACTTGATTAGAATATGTTCGTCTTCTCTTTGCCATAACTTGGTACTTACATTTTACGCTTTACCAAATGGATGTCAAATCTGTCTTCCTTAATGGAATATTGACTGAGGATGCCTATGTAAAACAACCAAAAGGGTTTATTGACCATCAATATCCAAATCATGTCTTTCGTCTTAAAAAGGCTTTGTATGGCCTAAAACAAGTGCCAAGAGCCTGATATGAGCGCCTTTCAAATTTTCTCTTAGACAAAGGTTTTAAGAGAGGTGGAAATGATCAAACCCTTTTTGTCAAACGTTTTGACAAACATATTATTATAGCTCAAGTTTATGTTGACGATATTATCTTTGGATCAACATCTCCCTCAAAAGTTAAATCCTTTTTCGAAATTATGCATAAAGAATTTCAAATGTCTCTTATGGGGGAGTTGAAATTTTTCTTGGGTCTTCAAGTCAAACAGAATTCGGAAGGGTTATTTGTTTCGCAATAAAAATATGATTTAGAGATTGTTAAAAAATTCGGCGTTGAGAGTGCAAAAGATGCTAAAACTCCTATGAGTACTACGGTCGAACTATCTAAGGATAAGAGTGGTAAATCCGTAGATCCAACTCTATATAGTAGTATGATAGGAACCTTGATATACCTTACTGCATCGCGTCCTGATATTATGTACGTTGTTTACGTATGTGCTCGTTATCAAAACAATCCTAAAGAGAGCCATTAAGTTTGTGTTAAAAGAATATTAAAATACATAAAAGGCACTCTCAATTTAGGACTTTGGTACACCAATGATACACCTAGCACTATAATAGGTTACACTGATGCCGATTGGGTTGGGTGTACTGATAATAGTAAGAGCACATCAGGAGCATGTTACTATATAGGTGATAATTTGGTAGGTTGGAGTAGTAAGAAATAAAACTGCACCTCTTTATCAACAGCTGAATCTGAATACATAGCCGCTGGAAGTTGTTGTGCCCAATTACTTATGCTCAAACAAATGCTAAGTGATTATGGTATTAAGGAAGAACAACTACATCTCTATTGTGATAATCAAAGTTCGATCAATATCTCTAAAAATTATGTTCAACACTCGCGAACTAAACATATAAAAATTAGACATCAATTTATAAACGAATTAGTTGAGACTAAGGAATTATAAATCAATTATCTTCCTACTGATTTGCAACTCACAGATATGTTTACCAAATCTTTAGATTACAATATATTTATTACTTTGCGTAAATCGATAGAAATGGTTTGTGCTGAATAAACTCTTGGACTTGCATATTTTTTCCTTTGTCCATTTGAGACAAAATGGGGGAGAAATTTGAGTCTTTTGAGTTCATTTCTTTTGTACATATTTCTAATAAGCTTGATCTTAATGATTATTTGCAGGATTCTGTACAGTTATTCTCAACAAGTATAATAGGGTATTGATTTGTAATTAGTTGAGTTATGTAATTTTCATTTCTAGGAAATGGGTAGATATAATTTTTGTATAGGAATAGGTTTTTCCTTATCTTTTTGTTGCCCTACGATTCCTAGATGACTCAAAGGAGATTTTTTATCATATTTCCAAAGGAGGATATTGAAGCACCTTATACTCTTGACTCACTTGAGTTTACATTGTATAAGTGCTCATCTAGTTTGGAAAAAGTGACAAAATTGAGTTTATTACCTAGAATCCAAAAAGACTCAGACTCTACTCTACTCTTCATTCCTCTTATTTAATTGATTAAACGTATATTCACAAACACTAACACACATTAGGATTGCATACATTGTTCATATTTTGCATAAAATTGATTGTGTAAGAGTTGTGTGTGTTTAATCCCTTTTAAAATTGTTTTTTATAATTTTTGGGAATTTTTAATGATTTTTAAAATGATTTTTTCATAATTAAAATTGGATTAAAAAGCTTTAGGGGTCAACTTGTAAATACTTATTTTATAGTTTTATACCTGTAAGTTGATTTGGGTAGGATCCGAAAGCGCTAGAGACTATAGGGTGTGTGTGTAATTATTTCATACACGCGTGTGAGGTTCGATATCAGTCACCCTTATACCGGTTGGATTTCTGTTTCTTTAAAGACTCAAAACCGTTGTCCATTATCAGCCCTTGGATCGTTGTTATCAACGCTCTGCATGCGTTTGAAGCCAATCCCTGTGAAACCCTTATCATCCAATCAAAAGACTTTTAACCCACCACTTTTACTTCACCGCTGGATCAAAGTCAATTTGGGAAGACCAAATCCCAACCCTTGATTTTGAAAAGCCTTATCGATCCTTCTCTTCCCCCTATATAAGGAGGCTTACCCTCAGCCTTTGAGAGACCTTTTCCACTTTGTCTAAGTCGAGAGGGAAGAGAGAAGAGAGAAGAGAGAAGAGAGAAGAGAGAAGAGAGAAGAGAGAGAAACCAGAGAGAGAGAGTTAAAAACCCCAAATCGTCCATATACAGTTTTAAACCCTAACTCATTTTCCTAAAACTAGTTACACCAAACACCAACCCTGAGTGTTTGAGAGTTATTTCTGTGTTGGTTTGAAAGCTGTTTCATGGTTTCACCTCTTGGTTTTAAGATCTTGTGTCCAACTTAAACATTAGGTTAGATCTGTATTTCTGTTTCATAGAAATCATAGATCTGGAATTTTTATGTTATATTACACTTAGATCTACATTCTTAGTTTCTCGTCTTGAGAAATCTTTTGTTGATTATTTTCTGTAAATGTTTTTAACTTCAAAATTAACAAAATCATTTTATGTTTCTAGTTCTTTTGAAACAAGACCTTTGAACTAGTTAAGAATCACACTTGGTGGTTTTCAATTTCAAAAATTATGTTCAAAACCCTGAAATTGATTAAGATCTTGAATTGTCTTCCGAGCAATATAGCCATGGATTCTTGGATCATTTTAAAGGTCAAATAAGGTTTTTGTTTCCTAAAAAGAGAGAAACTGAAAATCACAGTATATAGATCTGGACTGTAATTTGATAGGACTGTTTGTATAAATAAGAGTGAGTGTGTGCATGCATGTGTTAGAGCACCATCACAAACACTTACACACTACAACACTGAAAGTGTTGGTAATAAGATCTTGAAACAAGAGTCGACGTAAAGACTGGAACAAAGTGAAAGTTAGCAAACTGGGAGAGCCACATCAACAATTAGAACTACAGAGAAGTTAGAAGGAAACCAGTGGGTACATTCCTAAACTTGTATAGGTCTGATTTGTGTGCATGTGTATTATATAGTTTGTAACTGATATATTTTGTTTTAGTGGACCTTATGTTTGTGACTTAGAAGTCACCGTGGATCTTTCCTCAGTTGGGTGAGGTTTTACCACGTTAAAAATCTATTATCATTAATCTTTCTATATCTCCTCATCTCATTCTTAATAGTGTGCTACTTTAAACTGTCTTAGTTTTGTTTTCAAAACTTGTTAACAAATCTTGAACTGATCTCGTGCATGTTTAATTAAACACAGCTTGTGATTAACCTGATTTGATTTAAAGAAAATAGTTTCCTCAAAAAACTGTTCGGAGTTACTTAAATAGTTTAATCTTGTATTAAACGACTTTAGTAACGATTTTTCATTAGGAAATACAGGAAAACAATTACTCTATGGAGTCACAACGATGCACTCATGTGCCGAATCTTTCCCTCGAGCTTGCATGATGTGGCCCATAATTGGTTCAAGAATCTACCTCATCGATCCATCAAGAGTTTTAAATCTCTGGCCGAGCTATTTATAGCTCGCTTCATTACTGTCAGTTCCCATATAAAGAGGATGGATGCTTTGCTTACTATGACGAAGAAGCCATAGGAGAACCTTAGGGAGTACGCGAAGAGGTACTGGGATATGTTAAACAAAATCGAGGATTGCTCAGAGCATGTCATCGTAGCATCCTTTAAAATAGGACTGCCCAGCTCTTGCCTCTTGCATCAGTCCTTAACTAAGAAGGAGGCCACAACTATCTATGATCTAATGGACCGTATTGAGAAATATTTTAAATTCAAGGATCTGACCCACCTTAATGAGGGGGAAAATGGTCGCTCGAAGGCTAGTAAAGGAGCTGAGAAGATTGAACCGCTGAAGAATGGGAATAAGAATTGGGGCAAGAATGACTCCAAGAAGTGAAACAAGAATGATGCATCAAAGGCCTTTCAAGTTGTGAACACATTATTTAAGGATTTGATTTATAAGATTCTTGCAAAGATCAATAATGAGCCATTTATTAAATGGCCGAGGAGGATGGGAGGATATCCTTCCAAGTAAAATAACGCGCTCAGGTGTGCATTCCATAAGGAAGGAGAACACAAAACTGAACATTGTAAAGCCCTGAAGTCTCAACTCGAGGAGTTGGCCCAAGCCAAATATCTTAGCGAGTTTTTAAAGAAGAAGACAGATAAAGCAACAGAAAAGGATGAGCAGAGGCCCGATAATGTCCTCGGGGAGGATGTTGGCCATGAATTTATAGTAATACATGATAGTTAGACCTCAAGAAAATTTAAGAAAATACGGCTCGAATGGAAGTTAAGAATCTTACCGCAGTCATGCAGGCATTCTAGATTGACCCAACCAAGTCTTGGGCAGGGAAGTGGAGGCGACGAGAGGACGTAGATTACAATAAGCATATTGTTTTCACGTATGAATATTTTATGGGAGTGAGAACCCTTCATCATGACACACTGGTCACTACACTCAGGATAGCCAATTGGGACGTCGAAAGACTACTCATCGACTAAGGCAGATCATTCGAAGTAATGTACCTTAAATTATTCAGGAAGCTGAAGCTAAGTATAGTCGATCTCAAGGAAGCCACTATTTCGCTCGTCGGCTTTGCTGGGAAGATCACGATCGTCAAGGCAGGAAACATCTCAAAATTGATTGAGTTTCTTGTTGTTGATATTGAATCACCATACCAAGCCATCCTCGACCGGGGATAGATCCACGCAATGAAGGCCATTCCATCGAACTATCACCATAAATTGAAGTGTGTAACTAATCGAGGAGTAGTTGAGATCCATGGAGACGAGGCTACGATAAGAAAGTGTTTCATTACATCCATATGCCCCAAACAGGAGAAAAAATGGGAGAATCGAAAGGCAAGGAAGAATCCCAGGAGCGGTTAGTGCCCTCCAAATAGTAGCTAAGGTATAATCGACCAGCAGTGGAGGAGACCAGGCTCCTCCCCTTCGAAAGGGTTATTGAAGACCTGGAAGAGGTCGCAGCTAGAAGTAGCAAGACTGAAAAGAAGTTTTTGATTAGCACCTCTTTGATTGATCATGAGAAGAAAAAACTAGTCACCCTTCTCCGAAGCAACTTGGATATTTTTGCATGGGAGCCCTGCGAGCTGCTTGGGATTGATCCCAGCGTTGTTTGTTATCAATTACACGTACATCTAGCCTTCAGGCCAGTTACACAAAAGGCTCGTCGAACAACTCCAGCAAAGGCTAAGGCAGTAGAGAAAAAGGTCGAAAAGCTACTGGATGCAGGATCCATATGGGAAGTTTAGTTCCCCAAATGGTTATCCAACCCAATAGTAGTTCCTACGAGCAATGGAAAGTGGAGAGTTTGTATCACTTCACTGACCTCAACAGAGCCCGTCCCAAAGACAGTTTCCCCCTTCCAAAGATCGATCAACTAGTCGATGCTACAGCTGCACACGAGTGGATGAGCTTCTCAAATGCGTATTCTGGATATCATCAAATCCCCCTCCAAGTGCCGGATCAAGATAAAACCTCCTTTATAACAACTTTTGGTTTATATTGCTATAAAGTTATGCCTTTCGGCCTTAAAAATGCAGGAGAAACTTATCAGAGGCTAGACACGAGGCTGTTCAAAGACCAGATGGGGGATACCATGGAAGTTTACATCGATGTCATGCTTGTTAAGAGCAAGCTCAAGGATGACCACCTTTCCGACCTGGCAAAGACCTTCAAAATCCTCAGGAAGTACCGCATGAAACTCAATGCAAGTAAGTGTTCTTTCGGCGTCTAGTCAGGAAAATTCCTTGGATACTTGGTCCGTAAGAGAGGAATAGGGGCAAACCCCGGCTAGATCGACGCTATCAATAAATTTCAGCCCTCCCAAACAGTAAGAGATGTACAAAAGCTCACAGGAATGCTCGTCGCACTCAACTGGTTCATTTTTAAATCTTTAAAACGGTGTCAACCGTTCTTTTAACTATTAAAAAGAAACAAAGGAGTGACATGGGATGAAAAATTTCTTGAGAGTTGTAGAAGAACTCAAAGTTTACCTTAGTAGGCCCCCTTTGCTTGTAATTCCTAAGCAGAGTGATCCGCTGTATCTCTACCTAGCAGTGTCAGACCATGCTGTAAGCTTGGCCTTAGTATGTGAGAGGGGGGGAAGCCATCATCCAGTCTACTATGTAAGAAAAACTATTTTGGAAGCTGAGTAGCGATACCTGTCATTGGAAAAGATAGCCTACGCACTTATGATAGCCTCAAGGAAACTGAAGCATTATTTTGAGGCTGAATTCATCGTTGTAGTTACTTCACATCCCCTTAAGGTTGTTCTAAGGAAAGCAGATCTCTCCGGCCGACTATCGAAGTGGTCAGTCGAGATTGAAAGGTTTAATATCCACTTTCAACTAAGAACAACCATCAAAGGCAAATCCTGGTCGATTTCAATACTGAGTTCACAGGGGAATCACCTTATGAAAACCCCAAGATCAGTCGTTCAAGGGAAGGTTTAAGTGTTTGGACATTATACGTTAATGGATCTTCCAACTCGAGCGGAGCAGGAGTAAGTATTGTGCTAGTGACTCCTGATAACACAATGCTTAAGCAGGGAATTAGACTTGGTTTTGAAGCCTCCAACAATGAGTCAGAATACGAGGCGCTGATCGTTGGACTACTCAAAGCCCAACTGCTAGGGGCGGGCTAGGTACTTTCAAGTCTTCGGCGATTCACAGCTAGTTTCTAACCAAATAAGCGATGAATTTAATGTAAAAGATGAAAGGATGGCCGTTTATCTCGTCGTTGTAAAAGGATTGATGGGAAACTTCGATCGAGCCTATGTTCAGCAGTTCCCCAGGGAACAGAACAACCATGCAGATGCCCTAATAGCTCTAATCTCAGTAATAGACTCCAACTTTAGAAGAAAAATCCAAATTGAATTCCTTGTGGAACCCAATATTCGTCAGGCTACTGAATTACGAAAACCCGAGCAAATTCTCCATATTGAGAAAGCACCGAGCTGGATGGATCCCATTATAGATTACTTGTGAAATGATAAATTATCAAGTGATAAGAATACAGCTCATCAGATAAGAGTCAAGGCCGCTCACTTTCACTTATCTCCTTAGGGCAAGTTATATAAGAGATCCTCCAATGGCCCCTACGTCCAGTGCGTTTATCTGTAAGTTATCGAGCAAGTTTTGCGCGAGCTTCAATAGGAATTTGTATAAGTCACGTAGGAGGAAAGGTGATAGACTTTTGAGCAATACAGGAAGGATACTAATGGCCATACATGCATAAGGATGTTGGGGTCTATGTTCGAAAATGCAAAAAATGCCGAAAGCACTCGCCCTTAGTCCACTAGCCCGCCAATGACCTAAAATCACTAACCAGCCCGTGGACCTTTTCCCAGTGGTATTTGGACATCGTAGGTCCTCTACTTACTGTGACAGGCAATCGAAAGTATCTGTTGGTCGCCACAAACTACTTTACAAAGTTAATAGAGGCAGAACCGCAGGTGAACATTAGGGACATCGATATGATAAGGTTCATATGGAGAAATATCATCACACGCTTCGGTATACCCAGGATAATTATTACAAACAACGGGACCCAATTAGAGAGTGTCCCCTTCCAAATATTTTGCAACGATCATGGAATTGGGCACTACTTCAGCTCTGTGGCATACCCTCAAAATAATGGTCAAGCTGAGGCTTCCAACAAGACAGTAATCGATGGACTGAAAAAGCGCCTTGAACGAGATAAAGGATCATGGGCCAATGAATTGGCCCACATCCTCTAGGCTTATCGCACTACCCCAAGGCAAGCAACGGGGGAGACACCTTTTGCACTCACATATAGAATGGGAGCAATTATCCCCTTAGAAGTTGGTCTCTCTACTATGAAGTCTACATTAGTCGACCAAGGCCGCAATGATGAAGCATTGCTCACCAAACTTGACTTAGCCAACGAACAACGAGAATTGGCTCTAGTTAAGCTAACATATTACCAGCAGTAACTAGTCAGACAATATATTCAGAAAGTCAACATAAGGAAATTCCAGGTCGGAGACTATGTCCTAAGGAAAGTTCTTGGTAGCGCTGTGAGACCATCGAATGGAAATATATGACCTAACTGGGAGGGACCATTCAAGGTGATAAGGGAAGACCTACAAGGAGACTACCACTTGGAAATGCTGGAGGGCAGGGAGTGTAACACCCCGTGTTTTTATTAATTAATTAATTAGAATATTCGAGAAATTTTTTTTTGGATTTAATAATTTTTATTAGTAAAATATGTTGGTTATGATTTTAGAAGAATAAAACTTCAAGTGGAATTGAAATCGAATTTAAAATGGATTTTTAATTATTTTTGCCTTATAGGCATTTTGTGGGGGAACTGTCGCCAGACCTGTAGGGTTGATCGATCGACTATGCCCAAATTTTGAATCGGTGAGTTATATTTTAGAGTTTGAGTTGGGTTAGAATTCCTAATTGGTATTTAACCATTCTAATTCATGGGGGGACTTCTCATAATCACTTTTCCCAAGTTTTTCACCAGAGAGCTCTTCCAAAAGTTTTTCCTCTCCACCATACTCATCAACCTCCAACATAATCAAGTTTTTTGTCACAAGTTTTGGAAGGCTTAATTGGGGTTTAATCAAGTTTGTCCAAGAAAAACTCTTTGCTAATTTTTCGAGAGGAATCCAGATTTCTAATCAGATTTTCAAATCGATCATGCATGAATACTCTATTCCTTTCCTTTAATATTATGCGTTTTAAGTGTCGCCTAAACCCTTAATCATGTGTTTTTGATTAAAATCAATTAGTAACTTAATTAGAGAAAGTGGACACTTAAATTTTGGGACTGTTTTTATGAAAGTTTTGAATATGATTTAATCTTTGAAACCCTTGGGTACGTAGGTTAGATTTATGGGTTTTATGATTTTTGGTGTACGTTCTCATGTAGACTTTTTATGGGATTATATATATGGTTAATGGGACGCGCTCACAATTATAAAAATTAGATGTCTTATAAAACAGAACGTTTTTGTCATGTTGAATAATATTGCATGTTGATTAATTTAACATTATTGAATAAAATGAATTATATTGAAAATAACGACGGTGCTATTAATTAAATTAAATTAAATTGGGACGTTATGATTATATTGTCATGTTGTGTTTATGATTTATGATATTGTGTGGATTATTATTATTCAATTTTGCCATCGCGGGGACGAGGGGATATTGGGTAGTATATTTCTCACCTCTATTTAGGATGCTTACTATGTATAGGACTAGTTGGTAGGCCTTGGTTAAAAATACTTGCTAGGTATGAGACTAGTTAGTGTAAATTCGAGGGGATTTTATATCTCGGGGTGGGGCATATTTTTATGTTATATCACCTTTTCGTTAAGCCTAGGCATGTGAATAGGACGTGTTTTATATTGGTGATTCACCCTATATGTGGGATAGGACGCATGTGTACTTGGGGACCCTTAGGTATGGGACTAAGGGGTATTTTGAGGATCTCGTATCGATTAAAAGGGAGGGGTAATTTATAAATTGAGAAATTGGGAAAATGAGAATTAATGCCTACGATAAAAAAGGGCATTAAAATTTGTGGCAACATAATGTGTCAGGGATCGAAGGTTTAAACGAGTCAGCGAACGATTTATGTCGTGTCGTGTATAGAATCTTGTCATGGGACGGGGTGGACAGTTTAAATGGATCAGAGGCCATTTGACAAGGGGAAGTGTGATACTTTGGTGGATTACCACCCGAGGTGGAAGAACCTCCATAGTAAAAAAAAGTCAGAACAATCATATTGGTGTGTTTTTTAAATGGTAATTTCTGAGGGTATAGTTAGTTTTATATTTATCGGGTTGAATTATCTCTTTTAATTAAAATATTCTATTGTGATATTTATTGCGTATAATGCTACTGTCTGGATTCAAGGATCCTATTTAAGGGGAGTAGTGTGTATTCATGCTTGGGTCTTTGACATCGTGCATTGACTAACTTTTTCAGGATAAGTTTTGAAGAATCTGCATAGGGTTATCAGAGTTTATCGTTTGGAGGTGCATCTGAAGTTTATTCGTTTTATTGATTTATTTAGTTAGACTTTCTTTTCATTCTATTTCATTATGAGACTTCATTTGGGTTTTTATTGGGCCATTCGGTTCCAAAGTTATTAGAGGATTTTAGTTGGATTATTCACAATTCTTTGTTATTCAGATCTTATTTTATCATTATTGGAGACTGGTTTTTACTTGGAGTTTTAGCATGTGATGGATCTTTTATCGATAAGTTGTTTATGATTATTTGGGATTGATTCAATTATTTATCTTATAGACTGATTTATTTATGTCTTATATCTGTCTCATGCTAACAATGATATTTATTTACTCACGCCCGACACTGTTCGGCGGCGGTGGCTAGCCACCCCGTCTGTCGGATTTTTACGGGGTGTGACAGGGAGATACCAAGAGCTTGGAATGCGGCCAAGCTAAAGAAATTCTACTTCTATATTTATTTATGCACCATTAGTTTAGGCAAATTTTCGTTTATAAATTAATGTTGCTCTCACTTTGATCAATAAAACTCAATTGGCCTTAGAATTCTGTATGTGTTGGTTATCTCAGGTATATTTTATAATGTGCACCCTTTCCAAGTTACAGGCTTCACTGTTTTAACAGATATTATAAAGAGCATGGATTACAGCAAGTTAGATAACTTTCTCCATTCGAAAGATCTCTTAAGCTAGCCTCTTATGATTGTACCATAGTGGTTGGGTTTATACCAGCTCAGCTTCTCTAGAGCATAGCTAGCAGGGTTGACATATAATAACCCTCGCCAGGCCTTTATTTGTAACACAACTGGCCTTTTACGTTGATCTGACAAGAAGTGAAGACTGACATGGGATCCTTAGGCAAAATGGCTAACCCAGGTTGGTCGCCAACATAGCTTGGCTCCAAAATCCTGCTCGGGCGGATTGCCCACTAAACAGGTGTATCCTCGCCACCGCCCTATTTAGGCCTAAGGGAGTGTGATGACACGACCTAAAAGGTAAAGTGAGGTAATATGGTATGTCTATGGCATACTGGACTGGGGGAATACTCATTAAAAAATAAGCTCTCATATTTAGTCAGCTGAGAAGCCCAAAATCGCTAGAGATTATAAATAAAAAAATAGACAACACATGTGTTAGTCGGTAACTGCCCAAAACATAAAAAAATTATTGTTGAAGGTTACACGTACAATAGTGATAAAATAAAAAAATAAAAAAATAAGTTAGATCTAAGAGGGAACAGGTCACTGAGCAAGGTAATCAGCCACTCGCTCCCTTCGACCATCATCTGGATAAGGGGAAAAATCCTCCTCAACCTCCTCCGGGCTTAACTCTAGTAGCTGCCTCGGGATTGCATCTATTGTGACCCATCGATCATACCTTATAAATGGATTTGGATCCAAAGATGAGGGAGTAATCTCATGCCTATACCAGAGGACGGAGTTCTTGGTCACCTTTAACTCCCTGAGGGAACTTAGCCACCCTATGATAAAGGACAAGTCCTCGACTTCCTTTAACTTTGTGGGAATGTCTGTCCAACCCTGGTTGTACCCATCTACCCATACTTGCCAAGGTACCTCAACCTGGTAATGTTCCTATGAAGCCCTACAGTTATCATATACGCTCTACGAACATCTCCCCACAGCTCGACAATCTCACTGATGGAACCACTATCATCAAGCCTAGCTCGCTGCCTAGTTGATGACGAGGAACCCTCTATAATTGAAGGGGCAATGCTCGATGCATTCTCTCTGAGGCATGGAATTTCCCTCCTTAAGGCATCGTTTTCCTTCTTTAGAACCTCTCAAACCTGATTGATCTCGAAGGTATCCAAAAGCTTAGCCTTCAAAACATCCATCTCCTCTTGAACAGAGGCACCGACCTCCTTCATCTCTCTAAGTCTATCCTTTAACCTGACAACTACCTCGGATTGATACTTATAGTCTTGGTTCCTTATCCTAAGGGATTTACAAATCTTGACAAATGCTCGGCGAACTTGGTCGCTTATATTAGAACCAAGAATTTGGCCTAGATGAGAAGTGGCAGGAATGTAATCATCAAGATCAACAAACTTCAATACATGGAACGCAAAAGACAAAGTATATCAGTGGATGTGAAAATAAAATTCTGCTAGTACATTAAAAATAACACTAGCCAGGTATAAATACATAGAGTGACAAAACGAGAAAATAAAAAATACAAGTAAAGAAAATAATCCCAGAAGTCTATTGGTCGACCTCGACTTGCTCTATGGGGGTTTGGCTCTTTCCTCTTATTAGCAACAGCCTCACTGGTCTCTACCCCAAGTATAGGGGCATAGACAACAGGAGTGATGGGAGCATCAGCAACAGGAGCAATAGGCCGATTGACAACATGGGCTTCTTCATCGACAACGAGCTTAGGGCCAGTCTTATCCTCGCCAAACAAAGGAGAGTCAGCAGAAACTAGAGCTCGATCCCAGCCTTTTTTAAAGTTCGCTCGACTGATATAGTTAATCTTCTTCTCAGCGTCTTCATAGACTATCTTCGAGCCTTCGTTGTAGTCGTTCTCCCTAACCGTAGTCGCCTCTACTTCCTAGCTCTTCACTTCTCAGTGAGCCCTGTGTTCTCATTTATGATGATAAGCTTGCTTGCCGTAATCAGATCATAGGCCTCGTGGAGTTCTTTCAGCTTCTTGGCCACTTTAGCCTCTATAAGATCTCTCTCAGAGGACTTTTGGGACTCTTGTGAAACCTTCATACTTCCCTCGATCTCAACATTCCTTCTCGCTAGCCCATCTCGACTGCAGCGGAAGATGGTATAGTCAGACAAAAACTGCAAGAAGAAACAGGTGTAAGGCAAACAATGAGAGGAACTAAAATAAAAAATGGATAAGAAGGTAAATGGCCTTACCAAATTAAGCCCCTTATCTTCCTTCAGGTCTAACTGGTCGGGACCCATCTTTGAGGATCGTTCATGGTCTGATGTTAATACTACTCTCTCGAATATTATAGGAGCAAGATGAGGGGCCAGAGCCACAGAAGCCCCCTCTGTTGGAACGGCAACAAGCACAAGGGAAGCTTGTGCCTTCTTCGTTCTTTTCTCTCCTCTCATTCTCTCCTATTCTTTCTTCTTCTTCTTCTCCTCTTCTCTCTTCCTCTTTCTTTCTTTCTCTCTCCCACTTTTCTTCTTCTTTTTTCTTCCTTTCTAGCTTTTTCTCATGAGTTGCTGTTTTGGAACAACTAGTAGTATCACCGAACCTGGTCTTCTGAATCTTTATCCTGCTGGAAAATAGGACATCATCATCATCATCATTAGGGATCAAGTTCTTTCTTTTAGGAGGAGCCATATCTTCCTCGCTGGAACTTTCCGACCCATAACCACCTGAATTAGAACCTTCTTCGTTGGACCTCTCTCCACCAAACTTTTCTTCACTAGAACCTTCCTCACGGGATCCTGCCTCACCACTACTACCTCTATCACTTACAGTAACATTAGACTCTGAACCGCTCTCCTCATCCTCGTCTAGCTCGATGGGTTTGAGAGAACCTTCTTTTCCGTATTCTTCTAGGATGTCAAGACGAGGGATAAAGTAAATTGGATGGGCGATGAAGCTGGACGTAGTGTTCTTGTATTCCAACAAGAAGACAACTGACCTGGGATGTTCACCCTCCACAATAGAGTCTCTTATATTATAGGCCTTGAGTAACTCAGTATCATGAATCTCATGGGGAGCAGGCTCTTGATTCCTGGACTTTATTGAAAAATAAAAGAAAACATTAGAGGAGGAAAACATTATAGCAACAATTAAGAGGCAATGAGATTGAACAACAACCTATATATTCCTCCCTATAAGTAGGGATTCGAGGTCCCCTGTACCTCTCACTCCCTATTTGAGGTGAAAACTACCAATTCCTAGTTATGAATCCTTCGTACCAGCAGTCCTTATAGGAATTAGGTAGATTTACTACCAACACCCTATTCGGACTCCTCGCTTTCAAGTCAAGAAGTCTAGAGCTAGTACGAGAAAAAGGTATAACAAAAGCAGATCTTAACTAAACATAAATTAGTGCTATATAGTTAGTTTATTCTATAGACGCCATTTACAATCTTCAAAACGTTTGGGGAACACTGGGCTGGGATTATATCGAAATACTGGAAGAAATGTAAGAAAAGGCGATTTGGGGGAAAAGTTAAACCCCCTTAGGATAATAAAAGAACGTGAATCCAGTGGCCATCCTCAATGTCGTGAACATTACGAGGAACATGGTCACGTTCAATATCCACCAAATTAGGAATATTATAACATTTCCTAAATTCTACCAGATATTTGTTGTCTATTCTAGCCATGAGAAAACCATAGCAACAGTAGAAAGAAAAATAACAAAAGGAAATACAGAAAAAGAAGGGATTGAGAACTTACGAAGTAGGTATAAAGACATGAATGATGAGAGGCCACAGGTGAACGAAGATGAAAATCAAGAAATAGCTTTCAAACAAAGAATAATAAACTTGAAGGCAAGAAGAAGATTGAGAGCGAAGGATAATTTGGAAGCAAGATAGAAACATATAGTAGAAGTGGCAAAGTGGATCATATGAACGCTTCGGTTTAAACCCCCCAATGATAGCGCACGACAATCAAAGAAGATTTTCTGCTCATAACTATCACAGAACGACGATCCACCCTCTCTTAATCTTGGAAATCATAACAGTGTCACCAGAAGAAGGCCGGGAGCCATATTTAAAATTTTCGATCCCAACTGCGGCCCTAAAATTTTAGGAGCAATTGTGGGTACCTTCTCATCTTCTAGGCCCATAAGAGTAGCCGACCATACCTAAATGAGAATAAAGGGTTCCCGACTCAAATTATAAGTTCTAGATGGCGGTTGGAATAAAAAGATATGGTCAAGTCCATCCCTAAAATCACTACACCAAAAACAGCATTTTGGCACACCCCGATATTAAAAATCTGGCACAGTTTAAAATTGTGCCACATTGTGACCCGGTTTAAGGATAATTTGGCACACCTTAAAACAGTGCCAAAATTTATCACTGTTTTAAAGTGTGCCAAAATTAAGCACACTTCACTAAAACATAAAATCCCCCCCAAAAATTTCCCCCTCTATCTTCCCGCTCGCCCCGCTCACCCCTCTCTCTGCTTTAACCTCTACGTTCAGCACTCTCTCTCCGGCCGATCAGCTCTCTCTCTCTGACCGATCATCTCTCCATCAGCGCAGCTCTCCATCAGCACAGCTCCGTTCAACTCTCTCTCTCTCTCCGGCTCAGGTAACCTCATTCTCTCTCTTTACTTCTTGCATATAGAACTGATCTTCAACGAGAAGAGAACGCAAATATCACAAACCCAAGCCATTTGAGTGTCTTTAATGAGAACGAAAACAGAACATCTACATTGGTTTGGTTTAATTTGTATCCATTTACAGTCTACGCTTTGTATTTGATAGCATAATCAGTATAGATCTTTTTTAAGTGTTTCTTAATTGATCTTTTACTCTAATTAATCTTGCCTCTCTTGAAATTTCCCAACCATATACATATTATACAGTATACACATACATATACGAATGTAAAATGTAGATGCCTACATGTATTTTTATACGTTTTTATATGTGGATCGTTTATATTAATTGGTAATCAAAGTTAGTTTCAGCTTAAATTAGTGTCTGTGCAATTATTGATTCTTAGTTTGGCAGCTATGCGGTTGTTTTGGTGGTACTCTGTTTGATACATACATTTGGATTGCTTGATATGTTGTCCTTACGGATCTTTTTTTATTTAAAAAGTATTATAATACATTAAAAGTTTTATTGTGATCTACTGGGCTAATACTGGATAACAAATGTATGTACTTATGATGTCGGAATGTGTGCCTTGAGTGTTTGCAATAGTATAAAGTCTTGATTGTATTCATTATAAGATGTGTGCTTTTGTCTTCATTTTTTTTTGAATTAAATGCCATTTTAGGGAATGGATTTTGGGTTGTTCATATGGATATCGTATTTACTTAGGTATGTTTATTTTTAGGGAATGACGAAGGTTATTTTCTTAGGTATGTTTATTTTTAATTTGCGTGTTTGTCTTTTGCAAAATTTGTTGATTATGCTTTTAATTAATACTAACATAAGCTACAATTCAAGGTGAAGTATTTAGTGGAAAAAAATTGGTGCTGACGCTTATATAATTGCAATTCAAGGTGAATCGTTTAGTGCAATCTTGATGTTTTTTTGACTTATTGTATTGACTACTTTTCTTCTCTGTTAGTTTGTCATTGATAAAGAGAGAAAGGGGGATTATCTTGAAAAAACTGTTATGATTCTTTCACTGTTGTTGAAATGTATCTATTATATTATTCAATCACTTATATTCATGTCCTCACATGTTACTTCCCTTGGTCAGGTTGCACCTCATATCACGGATGCCATTCAAGATTGGATTGAACGTGTAACAGCTATACTAGTGGACTGGGAAGAACGTCCACCTGATGTTTGTGTCATAGAATTGGTACTATAGGTAAATTAATAACTATATGCAACCTGTGGCACAATGAGGGACTTCATACTTTTGTTGGGTTAAAATGGACTTTTTCTTGAAGAAGGAGAGATTGAGTCAATGCCATTTATTGATGCTCTTGGACAATTCTTGGCACAATGAGGGGCTTCATACTTTTGCTGGGTGATTCGATGAATGATAAGTGCAAGGATACACATGTATGTTTTAGTTCTTTCCCCCTTTTATCCTTTTTGTATTTTATAAGACAAACCTTCTAATATAAGTTTTCTGACACTTCAACAGTCATAGCACAGTCTCGATCTCATAATGAAGAGGTGAGAAACTTGAAAGATAAGATATCGTCTCATGAACAACTAAATGCTGCTCATAATATAAGATTTGAGAATTTGCAGACATTGTTGGACCAAAATGGGATACTTTCAAGAAGTCATGGCACGAAGAGTTCATCGGGTGGCTATCAAAATGCAAATGAAATCCGGTTAGTCTCAAAGTCTCAAATTCTCTTAAAATTTGTAGTAGCATTAAATAGAAAAATGGTCTGAAATAGCGACAAGTAGCCAAACTTAAAATGGCTAATTTTTGAGCTTATTTAGTTAAATTGGTGGAATGGATTTACTAGTGGTTTGGTTTTGGAATTTGCTGCTACTGTTGAGTTTATTTAAATGTTAAAATGGGTTGGATTTAATGAATAAACAAACGAAACTATGTCAAAATCAACACCTCGCACGGGACCAATGTAACTCGTAGGAACTGACCGCGTAGTCCCGGGTCTCCCGGTTTGTGAATATGACGATAATTTGAAAAAATCAACACTTAAACTTAAAAACAAGCCGTTAAAGGGTGAAAACCCAAACCAGCCCCCAAACGACCCCGTAAGAAGCATGAACACCTCGCACGGGACCAATGTAACTTATAGAAACTGACCGCGTAGTCCCGGGTCTCCCGGTTTGTGAATATGACGATAATTTGCAAAAATCAAAACTTGAACTTAAAAACAAGCTGTTAAAGGATGAAAACCCAAACCAACCCCCAAACGACTCCGTAAGAGGCACGAACACCTCGCACGGGACCAATGTAACTAGTGGAACTGACCGCGTAGTCCAGGGTCTCCCGGTTTGTGAATATGATGATAATTTACAAAACTCAACACTTAAACTTAAAAACAAGCCGTTAAAGGGAGAAGACCCAAACCATCCACAAACAACCCCATAGGAGGCACGAACACCTCGCACGGGACCAATGTAACTTGTAAGAACTGACCGTATAGTCTCGGGTCTCCCGGTTTGTGAATATGACGATAATTTGCAAAAATCAACACTTAAACTTAAAAACAAGCTGTTAAAGGGTTAAAACCCAAACCAACCCCCAAACGATCCCGTAAGAGGCACGAACACCTCGCACGGGACCAATGTAACTTGTAGGAACTGACCGTGTGATCTCGGGTCTACCGGTTTGTGAATATGATGATAATTTACAAAAATCAACACTTTAAAAACAAGCCATTGAAAGGTGAAAACCAAAACCAGCACCCAAACGACACCGTAAGAGGCACGAACACCTCATACGGGACCAATGTAACTTGTAGGAAATGATCGCATAGTCCCGGGTCTCCCGGTTTGTGAATATGACGATAATTTGTAAAAATAAACACTTAAACGTAAAAACAAGCCGTTAAGGGGTGAACACACAAACCAACCCCCAAACGACCCCGTAAGAGGCACGAACACCTCGCACGGGACCAATGTAACTTGTAGGAACTGACCGCATAGTCCCGGGTCACCCGGTTTGTGAATATGATGATAATTTGCAAAAATCACACTTAGACCTAAAAACAAGCCGTTAAAGGGTGAAAACCCATACCAGCGCCCAAACGATCCCGTAAGAGGCACGAACACCTCACACGGGACCAATGTAACTTGTAGGAACTGACCGCGTAGTCCCGGGTCTCCCGATTTGTGAATAAGATGATAATTTGCAAAAATTAAAACTTCAAAAACAAGCCGTTAAAAGGTAAAAACCCAAACCAGCACTCAACCGACCCCATAAGAGGCACGAACACCTCGTACGGGACCAATGTAACTTGAAGGAACTAATCGCAAAGTCCCGGGTCTCCCGGTTTGTGAATATGACGATAATTTCCAAAAATCAACACTTAAACGTAAAAATAAGCCGTTAAGGGATGAACACCCAAACCAGCCCCCAAACGACCCCGTAAGAGGTACAAACACCTCGCACGGGACCAACGTAACTTTTAGGAACTGACCGCGTAATCCCGGGTCTCTCGATTTGTTAATATGACGATAATTTGCAAAAATCAACACTTAAACTTAAAAACAAGCCGTTAAAGGGTTAAAACCCAAACCAACCCCCAAACGAACCCGTAAGAGGCACGAACACCTCGCATGGGACCAATGTAACTTGTAGGAACTGATCGCATACTTCCGGGTGTCTCGGCTTGTGAATATGACGATAATTTGCAAAGATCAACACTTAAACTTAAAAATAAGCCGTTTAAGGGTGAAAACCCAAACCATCCCCAAACGACCCCGTAAGAGACACGAACACCTCACACGGGACCAATGTAACTTGTAGGAACTGACCGCGTAGTCCCGAGTCTCCCGGTTTGTGAATATGACGATAAGTTGCAAAAATCAACACTTCAACTTAAAAACAGGCCGTTAAAGGGTTAAAACCAAAACCAGCCTCCAAACGACCCCGTAGGAGGCACGAACACCTCACACGGGACCAATGTAACTTGTAGGAACTGATCGCGTGATCCCGGGTCTACCGGTTTGTGAATATGATGATAATTTGCAAAAAGCACACTTAGACTTAAAAACAAGCCGTTAAAGGGTGAAAACCCAAACCAGCACCCAAACGACCCCGTAAGAGGCACGAACACTGATCGCGTAGTATCGGATCTACTGGTTTGTGAATATGACGATAATTTGCAAAAATCAACACCTAAACATAAAAACAATCCGTTAAAGGGTGAAAACCCAAACCAGCCCCAAACGACCCCGTAAGAGGCACGAACATCTCGCACGGGATCAATGTAACTTGTAAGAACTGACCGCGTAGTCCAGGGTCTCCCGATTTGTGAATATGACGATAATTTGCAAAAATCAACACTTAAACTTAAAAACAAGCCGTTAAAGGGTTAAAACCCAAACCAACTCCCAAACAACCCCGTAAGAGGCACGAACACCTCGAACGGGAGCAATGTAACTTGTAGGAATTGACCGCGTAGTCCCGGGTCTCCCGATTTTTTAATGTGACGATAATTAGCAAAAATCAACACTTAAACTTAATAAAAATAAGCCGTTAAAGGGTGAAAACTCAAATATACCCCCAAACGACCACGTAAGAGGCAAGAACACCTCGTACGGGACCAATGTAACTTATAGGAACTGACCGCGTAGTCCCGGGTCTCCCGATTTGTGAATATTTCGATAATTTGTAAAAATCAACACTTAAACTTAAAAACAAGCCGTTAAAAAGTGAAAACCCAAACCAGCCCCCAAACGATCCTGTAGGAGGCACGAACACCTCGCACGGGACAAATGAATCTTGTAGAAACTGACCGCATAGTCCCGGGTCTCTCGGTTTGATAATATGATGATAATTTGCAAAAATCACACTTAGACTTAAAAACAAGCCGTTAAAGGGTGAAAACCCAAACGACCCCGTAAGTTGCACAAACACCTCGCACGGGACCAATGAAACTTGTAGGAACTGACCGCATAGTCGTGGATCTTCTGGTTTGTGAATATGATGATAATTTGCAAAAATTAACACATAAACTTAAAAACAAGCTGTTAAAGGGTGAAAACCAAAACCAACCCCCAAACGACCCCGTAAGAGGTACGAACACCACGAACGGGACCAATGTAACTTGTAGGAACTGACCGCATAGTCCCGGGTCTCTAGGTTTGACAATATGATGATAATTTGCAAAAATCACACTTAGACTTAAAAACAAGCCGTTAAAGGGTGAAAAGCCAAACTAGCACCCCAACGACCCCGTAAGTGGCACGAACACCTCGCACGGGACCAATGCAACTTGTAGGAACTGACCGCGTAGTCCTGGATCTCCGGGTTTGTCAATATGATGATAATTTGCAAAAATTAATACTCAAACTTAAAAATAAGCCGTTAAAGGGTGAAAACCCAAACCAACCCCCAAACGACCCCGTAAGATGCAAGAACACCTCGCACGGGACCAATGTAACTTAGAGGAACTGACCGCGTAGTCCCGGGTCTCCCGATTTGCGAATATTTTGATAATTTGCAAAAATCAACACTTAAACTTAAAAACAAGCAGTTAAAGGGTTAAAACCCAAACCAACCCCCAAACGACCCCGTAAGAGGCACGAACACCTCGCACGGGGAGCAATGTAACTTATAGGAACTGACTGCGTAGTCCCGGGTCTCCCAGTTTATGAATATGATGATAATTTGCAAAAGTCAACACTTTAAAAACAAGCCGTTAACGGGTGAAAACCCAAACCAGCACCCAAACGACCCCGTAAGAGGCACGGACACCTCGTATGTGACTAATGTAACTTGTAGGAATTGACCGCATAGTCTCGGGTCTCCCGGTTTGTGAATATGAAGATAACTTGCAAAAATCAACACTTAAACTTAAAAATAAGCCGTTAAAGGGTGAAAACCCAAATCAGCCCCCAAACGACCCCGTGGGAGGCACGAACATTTCGCACGTGACAAATGTAACTTGTAGGAACTGACCACATAGTCCCGGGTCTCTCGGTTTGAGAATATGACGATAATTTGTAAAAATCACACTTAGACTAAAAAACAAGCCGTTAAAGGGTGAAAGCCCAAACCAGCCCCCAAACGACCCCGTAAGAGGCACGAAAACCTCGCACCGGACCAATGTAATTTATAGGAAGTGACCGCATATTCTCGGGTCTCCCGGTTTATGAATATGATCATAATATGCAAAAATCACACTTTAAAAACAAGCCGTTAGAAGGTGAAAACCCAAACTAGCACCCAAACGACCCCGTTAGAGGCACGAAAACCTCGTACGGGACAAATGTAACTTGTAGGAACTGATCGCATAGTCCCTGGTCTCTCGATTTGTGAATATGACGATAATTTGCAAAAATCAACACTTAAACGTAAAAATAAGCCGTTAATGGGTGAATAACCAAACCAACCCCCAAAAGACCCCGTAAGAGGCACGAACACCTCGCACGGGACCAATGTAACTTGTAGGAACTGACCGCATAGTCCAAGGTCTCCCGGTTTCTGAATATGACGATAATTTGCAAAAATCAACACTTAAACTTAAAAACAAGCCGTTAAAGGGTGAAAACACAAACTAACCCCCAAACGATCCCGTGGGAGGCATGAACACCTCGCACAGGACCAATGTATCTTTTAGGAACTGACTGCGTAGTCCCAAGTCTCCCGGTTTGTGAATATGATGATAATTTGCAAAAATCAACACTTAAACTTAAAAATAAGCCGTTAAAGGGTGAAAACCCAAACCAACCCCAAACAACCCCGTAGGAGGAACGAACACCTCGCACGGTACTGATGTAACTTGTAGGAACTGACCGCGTAGTCCCGGTTCTCCCGGTTTGTGAATATGACGATAATTTGTAAAAAACAACACTTAAACTTAAAAACAAGCCGTTAAAGGGTTAAAACCCAAACGAGTCCCCAAACGACCCCGTAGGAGGCACGAACACCTCGCATGGGACAAATGTAACTTGTAGCAACTCACCGCATAGTCTCGGGTCTCTTGGTTTGAGAATATGACGAAAATTTGCCAAAATCAAACTTAGACTTAAAAATAATCCGTTAAAGGGTGAAAACTCAAACCAGCACCCTAACGACCCCGTAGGAGACACGAACACCTCGCACGGGACCAATGTAACTTGTAGGAACTGACCGCGTTGTCCCCAATCTCATGGGTGGTGAATATGACAATAATTTTACCAAAATCAACCCTTAAACTTAAAAACAAGTCGTTAAAGGGTGAAAACCCAAACCAGCCCCAAACGATCCCGTAGGAGGCACGAACATCTCGTGCGGCACCAATGTAACTTGTAGGAACTGACCGCGTAGTCCCGGGTCTTCCGATTTGTGAATATGATGATAATATGGAAAAAGCATCACTTAAACTTAAAAACAAAACGTTATAGGGTGAAAACCCAAACCAGCCCCAAAATGACCCCGTGGGAGGCACGAACACCTCGCATGGGACCAATGTAACTTGTAGGAACTAATTGCGTAATCTCGGGTCTCTCGGTTTGTGAATATGATGATAATTTGCAAAAATCAATACTTAAATTTAAAAACAAGCAGTTAAAGGGTGAAAACCCAAACCAGCCCCAAACGATCCCGTAGGAGGCACGAACAACTCGCACGGGACCAATGTAACTTGTCGGAACTAACCGAATAGTCCCGGGTCTCCCGGTTTGTGAATATGTCGAGAATTTGCAAAAATCAACACTTAAACTTAAAAATAAGCCGTTAAAGGGTGAAAACCCAAACCAGCCCCCAAACGACCCCGTAGGAGGCACGAACAACGTGCACGGGATAAATGTAACTTGTAGGAACTGACCGCATAGTCCCGGGTCACTCGGGTTGACAATATGATGAAAATTTGAAAAAATCACACTTAGACTTAAAAACAAGCCGTTAAAGGGTGAAAAGCCAAACCAGCACCCAAACGACCCCGTAAGTGGCACGAACACCTCGCACGGGACCAATGTAACTTGTAGGAACTGACCGCGTAGTCCTGGATCTCCTGGTTTGTGAATATGACGATAATTTGCAAAAATTAACACTTAAACTTAAAAATAAGCCGTTAAAGGGTAGAAATCCAAACATACCCCCAAACGACCCCGTAAGAGGCAAGAACACCTCGCACGGGACCAATGTAACTTATAGGAACTGACCGCGTAGTCTCGGGTCTCCCGATTTGTGAATATTTCGATAATTTTCAAAAATCAACACTTAAACTTAAAAACAAGCCGTTAAAGAGTGAAAACCCAAACCAACTCCCAAACGATCCTGTAGGAGGCACGAACACCTAGCACGGGACAAATGTAACTGGTAGAAACTGACCGCATAGTCCCGGGTCTCTCGGTTTTAAAATATTATGATAATTTGCAAAAATCACACTTAGACTTAAAAATAAGTTGTTAAAGGGTGAAAACCCAAACGACCCCGTAAGTGGCACGAACACCTCGCAAGGGACCAATGCAACTTGTAGGAACTGACCGCGTAGTCGTGGATCTCCTGGTTTGTGAATATGACGATAATTTGAAAAAATTAACACATAAACTTAAAAACATGCCGTTAAAGGGTGAAAACCAAAACCAACCCCCAAACGACCCCGTAAGAGGCACGAACACCTCGAATGGGACCAATGTAACTTGTAGGAACTGACCACATAGTCTCGGGTCTCTCGGTTTGACAATATGATGATAATTTGCAAAAATCACACTTAGACTTAAAAACAAGTCGTTAAAGGGTGAAAAGCCAAACCAGCACCCAAACGACCCCGTAAGTGGTACGAAGACCTCGCACGGGACCAATGCAACTTGTAGGAACTGACCGCTTAGTCCTGGATCTCCTGGTTTGTGATAATGACGATAATTTGAATAAATTAACACTTAAACTTAAAAATAAGCCGTTAAAGGGTGAAAACCCAAACAAACCCCCAAACGACCCTAAGAGGCAATAACACCTTGCACGAGACCCATGTAACTTATAGGAACTGACCGCGTAGTCTCGGGTCTCCCGATTTGTGAATATTTCGATAATTTGCAAAAATCATCACTTTAACATAAAAACAAGCCGTTAAAGGGTTAAAACCCAAACCAGCCCACAAACGACCCCGTAAGAGGCACGAACACCTCGCACGGGGACCAATGTAACTTGTAGGAACTGACCGCGTAGTCCCGGGTCTCCCGGTTTGTGAATATGATGATAATTTACAAAAATCAACACTTTAAAAATAAGCCGTTAAAAGGTGAAAACCCAAACCAGCACCCAAACGACCCCGTAAGAGGCACGAACACCTCGTACGGGACCAATGTAACTTGTAGGAACTGACTGCATAGTCCCGGGTCTCCCGGTTTGTGAATATGAAGATAATTTGGAAAAATCAACACTTAGACATAAGAATAAGCCGTTAAAGGGTAAAAACCAAAACCAGCCCCCAAACGACTCCGTAAGAGGCACGAACACCTCGCACGGGGACCAATGAACTTGTAGGACCTGACCTCGTAGTCCCAGGTCTCCCGATTTGTGAATATGCTGATAATTTGCAAAATTCAACACTTTAAAAACAAGCCGTTAACAGGTGAAAACCCAAACCAGCACCCAAACGACCCCGTAAGAGGCACGAACACCTCTTATGTGACTAATGTAACTTGTAGGAACTCACCGCATAGTCTTGGGTCTCCCGGTTTGTGAATATGAAGATAATTTGCAAAAATCAAGACTAAAACTTAAAAACAAGCCGATAAAGGGTGAAAACCCAAATCAGCCCCCAAACGACCCCGTGGGAGGCACGAACAGCTCGCACGGGACAAATGTAACTTGTAGGAACTGATCACATAGTCCCGGGTCTCTAGGTTTGAGAATATGGTGATAATTTGTAAAAATCACACTTAGACTAAAAAACAAGACCTTAAAGGGTGAAAGCCCAATCCAGCCCCCAAACGACCCCGTAGGAGGCACGAACACCTCGTACGGGACCAATGTAACTTGTAGGAACTGATCGCGTACTCCCGGGTCTCTCGGTTTGTGAATATGACGATAACTTGCAAAAAACACACTTAGAATTAAAAACAAGTCGTTAAAGGGTGAAAACCCAAACCAGCCCCCAAACGACCCGGTAAGAGGCACGAACACCTCGCACGGAACCAATGTAACTTATAGGAACAAATCGCGTAGTCCCGGGTCTCCCGGTTTGTGAATATGACGATAATTAGCAAAAATCAACACTTAAACATAAAAACAATCCGTTAAAGGGTGAGAACCCAAACCAGCCCCAAACGATCCCGTAGGAGGCACGAACACCTCGCACGGGACCAATGTAACTTGTAGGAACTGACCGCGTAGTCCCGGGTCTCCCGATTTGTGAATATGATGATAATTTGGAAAAATCAACACTTAAACTAAAAAACAAGCCGTTAAAGGGTAAAAACCCAAACCAGCCCCCAAACGACCCCTTGGGAGGCACGAACACCACGCACGGGACCAATGTAACTTGTAGGAACTGACCGCGTAGTCCCGGGTCTCCCGATTTGTGAATATCTCGATAATTAGGAAAAAACACAATTAAACTTAAAAACAAGTCGTTAAAGGGTGTAAACCCAAACCATCCCCCAAACGACCCCGTAGGAGGCACGACACATCGCACGGGACCAATGTTACTTGTAGGAACTGATCGCATAATCCCGGGTCTCCCGATTTGTGAATATGACGATAATTTGAAAAAATCAACACTTAAACTTAAAAACAAGCCGTTAAAGAGTGAAAACCCAAACCAGCCCCCAAACGATCCTGTAAGAGGCACGAACACCTCGCACGAGACAAATGTAACTCGTAGAAACAGACCGCATAGTCGCGGGTCTCTCGGTTTGACAATATGATGATAATTTGCAAAAATCACACTTAGACTTAAAAACAAGCCGTTAAAGGGTGAAAACCCAAACGACCCCGTAAGTTGCACGAACACCTCGCACGGGACCAAAGAAACTTGTAGGAACTGACCACGTAGTCATTGATCTCCTGGATTGTGAATATGATGATTATTTGCAAAAATTAACACATAAACTTAAAAACAAGCCGTTAAAGGGTGAAATCCAAAACCAACCCTCAAATGACCACGTAAGAGGCACGAACACCTCGAACGGGACCAATGTAACTTGTAGCAACTGACCGCGTATTCCCTGGTCTCCCGGATTGTGAATATGACGATAATTTGCAAAAATCAACACTTAAACTTAAAAAGAAGCCGTTAAAGGGTTAACACCCAAACCAGCTCCCAAACGACCCCGTAAGAGGCACGAACACCTTACACGGGGACCAATGTAACTTGTAGGAACTGACCACGTAGTCTCGGGTCACCCAGTTTGTGAATATGATGATAATTTGAAAAAACCAATACTTTAAAAATAAGGCGTAAAAGGTGAAAATCCAAACCAGCGCCCAAACGACCCCGTAAGAGGCACGAACACCTCGTACGGGACCATTGTAACTTGTAGGAACTGACCGCATAGTCCCGGGTCTTCCGGTTTGTTAATATGAAGATATTTTCCAAAAATCAACACTTAAACTTAAAAACAAGTCGTTAAAGGGTGAAAAACCAAACCAGCCCCAAATGACTCCGTAAGAGGCACGAACACCTCACACGGAACAAATATAACTTGTAGTAACTGACCGCGTAATCCCGGGTCTCCCGATTTGTGAATATGACAATAATTTGCAAAAATTATCACTTAAACATAAAAACAAGTCGTTAAAGGGTGAAAAACCAAACCAGCCCCCAAACAACCCCGTAGGAGGCACGAACACCTCGCATGGGACAAATGTAACTTATAGTAACTGACTGCATAGTCCCGGTTCTCTCGGTTTGAGAATATGACGATAATTTGCAAAAATCCCACTTAGACTTAAAATAAGTCGTTAAAGGGTGAAAACCCAAACGACCCCGTAAAAGACACGAACACCTCGCATGGGACCAATGTAACTGGTAGGAACTGAACGCGCAGTCCCGAATCACCTAATTTGTTAATATGACGATAATTTGCCAGAATTAACACTTAAAATTATAAACAAGCCGTTAAAGGGTGAAAATCTAAACAAGCCACAAACGACCCCGTAGGAGGCACGAAAACCTCGCACGGGACCAATGTACATTGTAGGAACTGACCGCGTAGTCCCGGGTCTCCCGGTTTATGAATATGATGATAATTTGCAAAAATCAACTCTAAAACTTAAAAATAAGCCGTTAAAGGATGAAAACCCAAACCAGTCCCCAAACGACCCCATGGGAAGCACAAACACCTCGCATGGGACCAATGTAACTTGTAGGAACTAACCTCGTAGTCCAGGGTCTCCCGTTTTGTGAATATGATGACAATTTGCAAAAATCAACACTTAAACTTAAAAACAAGCCGTTAAAGGGAGAAAACCCAAACCAGCCCCAAACGATCCCGTAAGAGGCACGAATACCTCGCATGGGACCAATGCAACTTGTAGGAACTGATCGCGTAGTCCCGGGTCTCCCGATTTGTGAATATGACGACAATTTAGAAAAATCAACACTTAAACTTAAAAACAAGCGGTTAAAGGGTGAAAACCCAAACCAGCCCCCAAACGACCTCGTGGGAGGCACGAACACCTCGCTCGGGACCAATGTAACTTGTAGGAACTGACCGCGTAGTCCCGGGTCTCTCGGTTTGTGTATATGACAATAATTTGCAAAAAACACACTTAAACTTTAAAACAAGCCGTTAAAGGTTGAAAGCCCAAACCAGCCCCCGAACGACCCCGTAGGAGGCACGAACACCTCGCATGGGACCAATGTAACTTATAAGAACTGACCGCGTAGTCCCGGGTCTCCCGGTTTGTGAATATGATGATAATTTGCAAAAATCACACTTAGACTTAAAAACAAGCCGTTAAAGGGTGAAAAGCCAAACCAGCACCCCAACGACCCCGTAAGTGGCACGAACACCTCGCACGGGACCAATGCAACTTGTAAGAACTGACCGCGTAGTCCTGCATCTCCTGGTTTGTCAATATGACGATAATTTGCAAAAATTAATACTCAAACTTAAAAATAAGCCGTTAAAGGGTGAAAACCCAAACCAACCTCCAAACGACCCCGTAAGATGCAAGAACACGTCGCACGGGACCAATGTAACTTATAGGAACTGACCACATAGTCCCGGGTCTCCCGGTTTGTGAATATGATGATAATTTGAAAAAATCAACACTTAAACTTAAAAACAAGACGTTAAAGGGTGAAAACCCAAACCAACCCCCAAACGACCCCGTTGGAGGCATGAATACCTCGCACGTGACAAATGTAACTTATAGGAACTGACCGCGTTATCTCGGGTATCCCGGTTTGTGAATATGATGATATTTTGCCAAAATCACACTTAGACTTAAAAATAAGCCGTTGAAGGGTGAAAACCCAAACCAGCACCCAAACGACCCCGTCAGAAGGACGAACACCTCGCACAGGACCAATGTAACTTGTAGGAACTGACCGCGTAATACCGAATCTCCTGGTTTGTAAATATGATGATAATTTACAAAAATCAACAATTAAACTTAAAAACAAGCAGTTAAAGGGTGAAAACACAGACCAGCCCCCAAACGACCCCGTGGGAGGCACGGACATTTCGCACAGGACCAATGTAACTTGTAGGAACTGACCGCGTAGTCCCGGGTCTCCCGATTTGTGAATATGATGATTATTTATAAAAATCAACACTTGAACTTTAAAACAATCTGTTAAATGGTGAAAACCCAAACCAAAACCAAACGATCCCGTAGGAGGCACGAACACCTCGCACGGGAACAACGTAACTTGTAGGAACTGACCTCATAGTCTCGGGTCTCCCGGTTTGTGAATATGACGATAATTTGCAAAAATAAACACTTAAACTTAAAAAGAAGCCGTTAAAGGGTGAAAACCTAAACCAGCCCCCAAACGACCCCGTAGGAGGCACGAACACCTCTTACGTGACAAATGTAACTTGTAGGAAATGACCGCATATTCCTGGGTCTCTCGATTTGATAATATGACGATAATTTGCAAAAATCACACTTAGACTTAAGAACAAGCCGTTAAAGGGTGAAAACCCAAACCAGCACACAAACGACCCCGTAAGAGGCACGAACACCTAACACGGGACCAATGTAACTTGTAGGAACTGACCGCGTAGTCCTGAATCTCCTGGTTTGTGAATAGTACGATAATTTGGAAAAATCAACACTTAAATTTAAAAACAAGCCGTTAAAGGGTGAAAACTAAAACCAGCCCCAAACGACCCCGTAGGAGGCACGAACACCTCGCACGGGACCAATGTAACTTGTATGAACTGACCTCATAGTCTCGGGGATTCCCGGTTTGTTAATATAATGATAATTTGCAAAAATCAATACTTAAACTTAAAAAGAAGCCGTTAAAGGGTGAAAACCCAAACCAACCCCCAAACGACCCCGTTGGAGGCATGAACACCTCGCACGGGACAAATGTAACTTGTAGGAAATGACCGCATATTCCCTGGTCTCTCGGTTTGACTATATGACGATAATTTGCAAAAATCACACTTAGACTTAAAAACAAGGCTTTAAAGGGTGAAAACCCAAACCAACACACAAACGACCCCGTAAGAGGCACGAACACCTCACACGGGACCAATGAAACTTGTAGGAACTGACCGTGTAGTCCCGAATCTCCTGGTTTGTGAATATGACGATAATTTGGAAAAAACAACACTTAAACTTAAAAACAAGCCGTTAAAGGGTGAAAACTCAAACCAGCCCCAAACGACCCTGTATGAGGCACGCACACCTCGCACGGAACCAATGTAACTTGTAGGAACTGACCGCGTAGTCCCGGGTCTCCCGGTTTGTTAATATGATGATAATTTGGAAAAATTAACACTTAAACTTAAAAACAAGTCGTTAAAGGGTGAAAACCCAAACCATCCCCCAAATGACCCCGTGGGAGGCACGAACACCTCGCACGGGACCAATTTAACTTGTAGAAACTGACCGCTAGTCTCGGGTCTCTCGGTTTGTGAATCTGATGATAATTTGCAAAAAACACACTTAGACTTAAAAATAAGCCGTTAAAGGATGAAAACCAAAACCAGCCCCCAAACGACACCGTAAGAGGCACAAATACCTCGCACGGGACCAATGATATTTGTAAGAACTGACCGCGTAGTTCCGAGTCTCTCGATTTTGTGAATATGACGAAAATTTGCAAATATCAACACTTAAACTTAAAAACAAGCCATTAAAGGGTGAAAGCCCAAACCAGCCCCCAAACGACCCCGTAGGAGGCACGAACACCACGCATGTGACAAATGTAACTTGTAGGAACTGACTGCATAGTCCAGGGTCTCTCGATTTGAGAATATGACGATAATTTGCAAAATCACACCTAAACTAAAAAAAGCCGTTAAAGGGTGAAAACCCAAACCAGCCCCAAACGACCCCGTAGGAGGCACGAACACCTCGCACGGGACCAATGTAACATGTAGGAACTGACCGCGAAGTCCCGGGTCTCCCGATTTGTGAATATGATGATAATTTGCAAAAATTAACACTTAAACTTAAAAAATAATTCGTTAAAGGGTGAAAACCCAAACCAGCCCCGAAACGACCCCGTAAGAGGCACGAACACTTCGCACGGGACCAATGTAACTTGAAGGAACTGACCGGGTAGTCCCGGGTCTACCGATTTTTGAATATGATGATAATTTCCCAAAATCAACACTTAAACATAAAAATAAGCCGTTAAAAGGTGAAAACACAAACCAGCACCCAAACGAACCCGTAAGAGGCACGAACACCTCGCACGGGGACCAATGCAAAATGTAGGAACTGACCGCGTAGTGCCGGGTTTCCCGATTTGTGAATATGATGATAATTTGCAAAAGTCAACACTTTAAAAACAAGCCGTTAACGGGTGAAAACCCAAACCAGCACCCAAACGACCCCGTAAGAGGCACGGACACCTCGTATGTGACTAATGTAACTTGTAGGAATTGACCGCATAGTCTCGGGTCTCCCGGTTTGTGAATATGAAGATAACTTGCAAAAATCAACACTTAAACTTAAAAATAAGCCGTTAAAGGGTGAAAACCCAAACCAACCCCCAAACGACCCCGTGGGAGGCACGAACACCTCGCACGGGACAAATGTAAGTTGTAGGAACTGACCACATAGTCCCGGGTCTCTCGGTTTGAGAATATGACATAATTTTTAAAAATCACACTTAGACTTAAAAATAAGCCGTTAAAGGGTGAATACCCAAATGACCCCGTAAGAGGCACGAACACCTTGCATGGGACCAATGTAACTGGTAGGAACTGACCGCGTAGTCCCGGATGTCCTGGTTTATGAATATGACGATAATTTGCCAAATTCAACACTTAAACTTAAAAACAAGTCGTTAAAGGGTGAAAACCCAAACCATCCCAAAACGACCCCGTAGGAGGCACGAACACCTCGCACGGGACCAATGTAACTTGTAGGAACTAACCTCGTAGTCCCGGGTCTCCCGTTTCGTGAATATGATGACAATTTGCAAAAATCAACACTTAAACTTAAAAACAAGCCGTTAAAGGAGAAAACCCAAACCAGCCCCAAACGATCCAGTAAAAGGCACGGACACCTCGCATGGGACCAATGCAACTTGTAGGAACTGATCGCGTAGTCCCGGGTCTCCCGGTTTGTGAATATGACGATAATTTAGAGAAATCAACACTTAAACTTAAAAACAAGCCGTTAAAGGGTGAAAACCCAAACCAGCCCCCAAACGACCCCGTGGGAGGCATGAACACCTCGCACGGGATCAATGTAACTTGTAGGAACTGACCGCGTAGTCCCGGGTCTCTCGATTTGTGTATATGACAATAATTTGCAAAAAACACACTTAAACCTAAAAACAAGCCGTTAAAGGTTGAAAACCCAAACCAGCTCCCGAACGACCCCGTAGGAGGCACGAACACCTCGCATGGGACCAATGTAACTTATAAGAACTGATCGCGTAGTCCCGGGTCTCCCGGTTTGTGAATATGATGATAATTTGCAAAAATCAACACTTAAACTTAAAAACAAGCCGTTAAAGAGTGAAAACCCAAACCAGCCCCCAAACGACCCCGTAGGAGCCACGAACACCTCGCACGGGACAAATGTAACTTGTAGGACCTGACCGCATAATCTCGGGTCACTCGGTTCGACAATATGATGATAATTTTCAAAAATCACACTTAGACTTAAAAATAAGCCGTTAAAGGGTGAAAACCCAAACCAGCACCCACACGACCCCGTAAGTGGCACGAACACTTCGCACGGGACCAATGCAACTTGTAGGAACTGACCGCGTAGTCCTGGATCTCCTGGTTTGTGAATATGATGATAATTTGCAAAAATTAACACTTAAACTTAAAAATGAGCCGTAAAAGGCTTAAAACCAAAACCAACTGCCAAACGACCCCGTAAGAGGCAAGAACACCTCGCACGGGACCAATGTAACTTATAGGAACTGACCGCGTAGTCCCGGGTCTCCCGATTTGTGAATATGATGATAATTTGCAAAAATCAACACTTAAACTTAAAAACCAGCCGTTAAAGGGGTAACACCCAAACCAACCCCCAAACGACCCCGTAAGAGGTACGAACACCTTGCACGGGGATCAATGTAACTTGTAGGAACTGACGGCGTAGTCCCGGGACTCACTGTTTGTGAATATTATGATAATTTGAAAAAATTAACACTTTAAAAACAAGCTGTTAAAAGGTTAAAACCCAAACCAACACCCAAACGACCCCACAAGAGGCACGAACACCTCGTACGGAACCAATATAACTTGTAGGAACTGATCGCATAATGCCGGGTCTTCCAGTTTGTGAATATGAAGATAATTTGCAAAAATCAACAGTTAAACTTAAAAACTAGTCGTTAAAGGGTGAAAACCCAAACCAGCCCCCAAACGACCCCGTGAGAGGGACGGACACCTCGTACGGGACAAATACAACTGGTAGGAACTGACCACATAGTCCCGGGTCTCTCGTTTTGAGAATATGATGATAGTTTGATAAAATCACACTTAGACCTAAAAACAAGCCATTAAAGGGTGAAACCCAAACCAGTCCCCAAATGACCCCGTAGGAGGCACGAACACCTCGCACGGGACCAATGTAACTTGAAGGAACTGACCGCGTAGTCCCGGGTCTCCCGATTTGTGAATATGACGATGTTCTGAAAAAACACAATTAGACTTAAAAATAAGCTGTTAAAGGGTGAAAACCCAAACCAGTCCCCAAACGACCCCGTAAGAGGCACGAACACCTCGCACGAGACAAATATAACTTGTAGTAACTGACCGTGTAGTCCCGGGTCTCCCAATTTGGGAATATAACGATAATTTGCAAAAATTAACACTTAAACATAAAAATTAGTCGTTAAAGGGTGAAAACCCAAACCAACCCCCAAACAACCTCGTGGGAGGCACAAACACCTCGTATGGGACAAATGAAACTTATAGTAACTGAAGACATTGTCCCGGGTCTCTCGGTTTGAGAATATGATGATAATTTGCAAAAATCACACTTAGACTTAAAAACAAGCCGTTAAAGGGTGAAAACCGAAACGACCCCGTAAGAGGCACGAACACCTCGCATGGGACCAATGTAACTGGTAGCAACTAACCGCGTAGTCCCGGGTCTCCCGATTTGTGAATATGATGATAATTTGCAAAAATCACCACTTAAACTTAAAAACAAGCCGTTAAAGGGAGAAAACCCAAACCAGCCCCAAACGATCCCGTAAGAGGCACGAACACCTCGCATGGGACCAATGCAACTTGTAGGAACTGATCGCGTAGTCCCGGGTCTCCCGGTTTGTGAATATGACGATAATTTAGAAAAATCAACACTTAAACTTAAAAATAAGCCGTTAAAGGGTGAAAACCCAAACCAGCCCCAAACGACCCCGTGGGAGGCACGAACACCTCGCACGAGACCAATGTAACTTGTAGGAACTGGCCGCGTAGTCCCGAGTCTCTCGGTTTGTGTATATGACAATAATTTGCAAAAAACACACTTAAACTTAAAAACAAGCTGTTAAAGGTTGAAAACCCAAACCAGCCCCCGAACGACCCCGTAGGAGGCACGAACACCTCGCACGAGACCAATGTAACTTTTAGGAACTGACCGGATAGTCTCGGGTCTCCCGGTTTTGAATATGATGATAATTTGAAAAAATCAACACTTAAACTTAAAAATAAGCCGTTAAAGAGTGAAAACCCAAACCAGCCCCCAAACGACCCCGTAGGAGGCACGAACACCTCGCACGGGACAAATGTAACTTGTAGGAACTGACCGCATAGTCTCGGGTTTTTATATTTGACAATATGACGATAATTTGCAAAAATGACATTTGGACTTAAAAATAAGCCGTTAAAGGGTGAAAACCCAAACCAGCTCCCAAACGACCCCGTAAGAGGCACGACCACCTCGCACGGGACCAATGTAACTTGTAGGAACTGACCGCGTAGTCCCGAATCTCCTGATTTGTGAATATGACTATAATTTACAAATATCACCACTTAAACTTAAAAACAAGCCGTTAAAGGGTTCAAACCCAAACCATCCCCCAAACGGACCAACGTAACTTGTAGGAACTGAACTCATAGTCCTGGGTCTCCCGGTTTGTGAATATGACGATAATTTGCAAAAATTAACACTTAAACTTAAAAATAAGACGTTAAAGGGTGAAAACCCAAACCAGTCCCCAAACGACCCCGTAGGAGGCACTAACACCTCGCACGGGAACAATGTAACTTCTAGGAACTGGCCGCATAGTCACTGGTCTCTCGGTTTGACAATATGACGATAATTTGCAAAAATCACACTTAGACTTAAAAACAAGCTGTTAAAGGGTGAAAACCCAAACCAGCACCCAAACCACCCCGTAAGTGGGACGAAAATATCGCACGGGACCAATGTAATTGTAGGAACTGACCGCGTAGTCGTGGATCTCCTGGTTTGTGAATATGACGATAATTTGCAAAAATTAACACTTAAACTTAAAAATAAGCCGTTAAAGGGTGAAAACCCAAACCAACCCCCAAACGACCCCGTAAGAGGCACGAGCACCTCGCACGGGACCAATGTAACTTGAAAGAACTGACCACGTAGTCCAAGGTCTCCCATTTTGTGAATATGACCGTAATTTGAAAAAAATCAACTCTTAAACTTAAAAACAAGCCATTAAAGGGTGAAAACCCAAACCAGCACCAAACGATCCCGTAGGAGGCACGAACACCTCGTACGGGACCAATGTAACTTCTAGGAACTGATCGCGTAGTCCCGGGTCTCCCGGTTTGTGAATATGACGATAATTTAGAAAAATCAACACTTAAACTTATAAATAAGCCGTTAAAGGGTGAAAACCCAAACCAGCCCCCAAACGACGCCATGGGAGGCACGGACATCTCGCACGGGACCAATGTAACTTGTCGGAACTGACCGCGTAGTCCCAGGTCTCTCGATTTGTGAATATGGTGATAATTTGCAAAAAACACACTTAAACTTAAAAAGAAGCCGCTAAAGGGTGAAAACCCAAATGATCCCCTAAGAGGCACGAACACCTCGTATGCGACCAATGTAACTGGTAGGAACTGACCGCGAAGTCCCGGATCTCCTGGTTTGTGAATATGACGATAATTTGCAAAAATCAACACTTAAACTTAAAAATAAGCCGTTAAAGGGTTAAAACCCGAACCAGCCCCAAACGACCCCATAGGAGGCACGAACACCTCGCACGGGCCCAATGTAACTTGTAGGAACTGACCTTGTAGTCCCGGGTCTCCCGCTTTGTGAATATGATGACAATTTGCAAAAATCAACACTTAAACTTAAAAACAAGCCGTTAAAGGGTGAAAACCCAAACTAGCCCCCAAACTACCCCGTGGGAGGCACGAAGACCACGCACGGGACCAATATAACTTGTAGGAACTGATCGCGTAGTTCCGGGTCTCCCAGTTTGTGAGTATGATGATAATTTGCAAAAATCAACACTTAAAATTAAAAACAAGCCGTTAAAGGGTGAAAACCCAAACCAGCCCAAACGACCCCGTAGGAGGCATGAACACCTCGCATGAGACCAATGCAACTTGTAAGAACTGACCGCGTAGTCCTGGATCTCCTGGTTTGTGAATATGATGATAATTTAGAAAAATCAACACTTAAACTTAAAAATAAGCCGTTAAAGGGTGAAAACCCAAACCAGCCCCCAAACGACGCCATGGGAGGCACGGACATCTCGCACGGGACCAATGTAACTTGTCGGAACTGACCGCGTAGTCCCAGGTCTCTCGATTTGTGAATATGATGATAATTTACAAAAATCAACACTTTAAAAATAAGCCGTTAAAGGGTTAACACCCAAACCAACCCCCAAACGACCCCGTAAGAGGTACGAACACCTTGCACGGGGATCAATGTAACTTGTAGGAACTGACCGCGTAGTCCCGGGTCTCCCTGTTTGTGAATATGATGATAATTTGCAAAAATTAACACTTTAAAAACAAGGTGTTAAAAGGTTAAAACCCAAACCATCACCCAAACGACCCCGTAAGAGGCACTAACACCTCGTACGGGACCAATGTAACTTGTAGGAACTGACCGCATAGTGTTGGGTCTCCCGGTTTGTGAATATTAAGATAATTTGAAAAAATCAACACTTAAACTTAAAAAGGAGTCGTTAAAGGGTGAAAACCCAAACTATCCCCCAAATAACCCCGTGGGAAGGACGAACACCTCGTACGGGACAAATATAACTTGTAGGAATTGACCACATAGTCCCGGGCCTCTCGATTTGAGATTATGACGATAGTTTGAAAAAATCCCACTTAGACTTAAAAACAAGCCGTTAAAGGGTGAAACCCAAACCAGTCCCCAAACGACCCCGTAGGAGGCACGAACACCTCGCACGGGAACAATGTAACTTGTATGAACTGACCGCGTAGTCCCAGGTCTCCCGATTTGTGAATATAATGATAGTTTGAAAAAAACACAATTAGACTTAAAAATAAGTCGTTAAAGGGTGAAAACCCAAACCAGCCCCCAAACGACCCCGTAAGAAGTACAAAAACCTCTCTCGGGACCAATGTAATTTGTAGGAACTGACCGCGTAGTCCCGAGTCTCTCAGTTTGTGAATATGACGATAATTTGAAAAAATCAACACTTAAATTTAAAAACAAGCCATTAAAGGGTGAAAACCCAAACCAGCCCCCAAACAACCCCGTAGGAGACACGAACACCTCGCATGGGACAAATGAAACTTATAGTGACTGACTGCAAAGTCCCGGGTCTCTCGGTTTGAGAATATGATGATAATTTGCAAAAATCACACTTAGACTTAAACACAAGCCGTTAAAGGGTGAAAACCCAAACGACCTCGTAAGAGGCACGAACACCTCGCATGGGACCAATGTAACTGGTAGCAACTAAGCACGCAGTCCCGGATCTCCTGATTTGTGAATATGACGATAAGTTGCAAAAATCAACACTTAAACTTAAAAACAAGCCGTTAAAGGGTGAAAATCCAAACCAGCCCCCAAACGACCCCGTAGGAGGCAAGAACATCTCACACGGGACCAATGTAATTTGTAGGAACTGACCGCATAGTCCCGGGTCTCCCGGTTTGTGAATATGATGATAATTTGAAAAAATCAACGCTTAAACTTAAAAATAAGCCGTTAAAGAGTGAAAACCCAAATCAGCCCCCAAACGACCCCGTAGGAGGCACGAACACCTCGCACGGGACAAATGTAACTTGTAGGAACTGCCCGCATAGTCTCAGGTCTCTAGGTTTGACAATATGACGATAATTTGCAAAAATCAAACTTAGACTTAAAAACAAGCCGTTAAAGGGTGAAAGCCCAAACCAGCACCCAAATGACCCCGTAAGTGGCACGAACACCTCGCACGGGACCAATGAAACTTGTAGGAACTGGCCGCGTAGTTCCGAATCTCCGAATTTGTGAATATGACTATAATTTACAAAAATCACCACTTAAACTTAAAAACAAGCCGTTAAAGGGTGAAAACCTAAACCAACCCCCAAACGACCCCGTAAGAGGCAAGAACACCTCGCACGGGACCAATGTAACTTGTAGGAACTGATCGCGTAGTCCGGGGTCTGCCGGTTTGTGAATATGACGATAATTTGTAAAAATCAACACTTAAACTAAAAAACCCGTCGTTAAAGGGTTAACACCCAAACAAGCCCCCAAACGACCCCGTAAGAGGTACGAACACCTCGTACTGGGGCCAATGTAACTTGTAGGAACTGGCGGCGTAGTCCTGGGTTTCTCGATTTGTGAATATGACGATAATTTGAAAAAATCTACATTTAAACTTAAAATAAAAACAAGTCGTTAAAGGCTGAAAAACCAAACCATCCCCCAAACGACCCCGTGGGAGGCACGAACACCTCATATGGGACGAATGTAACATGTAGGAACTGAACGCATAATCCCAGGTCGTTCGGTTTGTTAATATGAATATAATTTACAAAAATCAACACTTAAACTTAAAAACAAGTCGTTAAAGGATGAAAACCCAAACCATCACCCAAACGATCCCGTAGGAGGCAAGAACACCTCGCACGGGACCAACAAATCTTGTTGGAACTGACCTCATAATCCTGGGTCTCCCGATTTGTGAATATGACGATAATTTGCAAAAATCAACACTTAAACTTAAAAATAAGCCGTTAAAGGGTGAAAACCCAAACCAGCCCCCAAACCACCCCGTAGGAGGAACGAACACCTCGCTCGGGACAAATGTGACTTGTAGAAACTGACCGCATAGTCATGGGTCTCTTAGTTTGAGAATATGACGATAATTTGCCAAAATCACACTTAGACTGAAAAACAAGCCGTTAAAGCGTGAAAACCCAAACCAACACCCAAACGACCCCGTAAGAGGCACGAACACCTCGCACGGGACCAATGTAACTTTTTGGAACTAACCGCGTAATCCCGGATCTCCTGATTTGTAAATATGACTTTAATTTACAAAAACCAACACTTAAACTTAAAAACAAACCATTAAAGGGTCAAAACCCGAACCAGCCCCCAAACGACCCCGTAAGAGGCACGAACACCTCCCACGGGACCAACGTAGCTTGTAGGAACTGAACTCATAGTCCCGGGTCTTCCGGTTTGTGAATATGATGATAATTTGCAAAAATTAAAGCTTAAACTTAAAAACAAGCCGTTAAAGGGTGAAAACCCAAACAAGTCCCCAAATGACCCCGTAGGAGGTACGAACACCTCGCACGGTACCTTTGTAACTTCTGGGAACTGACCGCATAGTCACTGGTCTCTTGGTTGGAAAATATGATGATAATTTGCAAAAATCACACTTAGACTTAAAAACAAGCCGTTAAAGGGTGAAAACCCAAACCAACCCCCAAACGACCCCGTAAGAGGCACGAACACCTCGCACGGGACCAATGTAACTTGTACGAACTGACCGCGTAGTCCCAGGTCTCCCGATTTGTGAATATCACGATAATTTAAAAAAATCAACACTTAAACTTAAAAACAAGCCGTTAAAGGGTGAAAACCCAAACCAGCCCCAAATGATCCCGTAGGAGGCAAGAACACCTCGCACGGGACAAGGGTAACTTGTAGGAACTCATCACGTAGTCCCGGGACTCCCGATTTGTGAATATGATGATAATTTAGAAAAATCAACACTTAAAGTTAAAAATAAGCCGTTAAAGGGTGAAAACCAAAACCAGCCCTCAAACGACCACGTGGGACGCACGAACATCTCGCACGGGACCAATGTAACTTGTAGGAACTGACCGCGTAGTCCCAGGTCCCTCGGTTTGTGAATATGATGATAATTTGCAAAAAACACACTTGAACTTAAAAACAAGCTGTTAAAGGTTGAAAACCCAAATGATCCCGTAAGAGGCACGAACACCTCGCATGCGACCAATGTAACTGGTAGGAACTGGCCGTGTAGTCCCGGATCTACTAGTTTGTGAATATGACGATAATTTGCAAAAATCAACACTTAAACTTAAAAACAATCCGTTAAAGGGTTCAAACCCAAACCAGCCCCAAACGACCCCGTAGGAGGCACGAACACCTCGCATGTGACAAATGTAACTTGTAGGAACTGACCGCGTAGTCCCAGGTCTCTCGGTTTGTGAATATGATGATAATTTGCAAAAAAACACACTTAAACTTAAAAACAAGCTGTTAAAGGGTGAAAACCCAAATGATCCCCTAAGAGGCACGAACACCTCGCATGCGACCAATGTAACTGGTAGGAACTGGCCGTGTAGTCCCGGGTCTCCCGCTTTGTGAATATGATGACAATTTGCAAAAATCAACACTTAAACTTAAAAATAAGCCGTTAAAGGGTGAAAACCCAAACTGGCCCCCAAACTACCCCGTGGGAGGCACGAACACCACGCACGGGATCAATATAACTTGTAGGAACTGATCGCGTAGTTCCGGGTCTCCCAGTTTGTGAATATGACGATAATTTACAAAAATCAACACTTAAACTTAAATACAAGCCGTTAAAGGGTGAAAACCCAAACCAGCCCCAAACGACCCCTTAGGAGGCATGAACACCTCGCACGGGACCAATGTAACTTGTATTAAATGACCGCGTAGACCCGGGTCTCTCGATTGGTGAATATGATGATAATTTTCAAAAATCAGCACTTAAACTTAAAAACAAGCCGTTAAAAGGGGAAAACCCAAACCAGTCCCCAAATGACCCCGTAAGAGGCACGAACACCTCGCACGGGACAAATGTAACTTGTAGGAACTGAGCGCGTAGTCCCGGGTCTCCCAGTTTGTGAATGTGATGATAATTTGCAAAAATCAACACTTAACTTAAAAATAAGTAGTTAAAAGGTGAAAACGCAAACCAGCCCCAAATGACCCCGTAGGAGGCACGAACACCTCACACGGGACCAATCTAACTTGTAGGAACTGACCGCGTAGTCCCGGGTCTCCCGGTTTGTGAATATGATGATAATTTGTAAAAATAAACACTTAAACGGAAAAAACAAGCCATTAAAGGGTCAAAAACCCAAACCGGTCCCCAAACGACCCCATAGGAGGCACGAACACCTCGCATGGGACAAATGTAACTTGTAGGAACTGACCGCATAGTCCCGGGTCCCTCGGTTTGAGAATGTGACGATAATTTTCCAAAATCACACTTAGACTTAAAAACAAGACGTTTAAGGGTGAAAATCCAAACGACCTTGTAAGAACGACGAACACCTCGCACGGGACCAATGTAACTTGTAGGAACTGACCGCGTAGTCCCGAATCTCCTGGTTGGTGAATATGACAATAATTTATAAAAATAAAAACTTAAACTTAAAAATAAGGCGTTAAAGGGTGAAAAGCCAAAACCATCCCCCAAACGACCCCGTAAGAGGCACGAACACCTCGCACGGGACAAATGTAACTTGTAGGAACTGACCGCATAGTCCCGGGTCTCTCGGTTTGAAAATATGACGATAATTTGAAAAACTCACACTTAGACTTAAAAACAAGCCGTTAAAGGGTGAAAACACGACCTAGCCCCCAAATGACCCCGTAAGAGGCACGAACACCTCGTACGGGACCAATGTAACTTGTAGGAACTGACCGCGTAGTCCCGGGTCTCCCGATTTGTGAATATGAGGATAATATAAAAAAATCAACACTTACACTTAAAAACAAGTCGCTAAAGTGTGAAAACCCAAACACGTCCCAAACGACCCCGTAGGAGGCACGAACACCTCATACGGGACCAATGTAAGTTGTAGGAACTGAACGCGTAGTCTTGGATCTCCTAGCTTGTGAATATAACGATAATTTATAAAAATTAACACTTAAACTTAAAAACAAGCCGTTAAAGGGTGAAAACCCAAACCAACCCCCAAACGATCCCGTAAGAGGCACGAACACCTCGCACGGGACCAATGTAACTTGTAGGAACTGACCGCGTTGTCCCGGGTCTCCCGGTTTGTGAATATGATGAGACTATGAAAAAATTAACACTTAAACTTAAAAATAAGCCATTAAAAGGTGAAAACCCAAATATCACCCAAACGACCCCGTGAGAGGCAGGAACACCTCGCACGGGACAATGTAACTTATAGGAACTGACCACTTAGTCGCGGGTCTCTTGGTTTGAGAATATGATGATAATTTGTAAAAATCACACTTAGACTTAAAAACAAGCCGTTAAAGGGTGAAAACCCAAACCAGCACCCAAACGACCCCGTAAGAGGCACGAACACCTCGCACGGGACCAACGTAACTTGTAGGAGCTGACCTCATAGTTTCGGGTCTCCCGATTTGTGAATATGATGATAATTTGAAAAAATTAACGCTTAAACTTAAAAAAAAAGCCATTAAAGGGTGAAAACCCAAACCGGCCCCCAAACGACCCCGTAGGAGGCACGAACACCTCGCACGGGACAAATGTAACTTGTAGGAAATGACCGTATATTCCCGGGTCTCTCGATTTGACAATATGACGATAATTTGCAAAAATCACACTTAGACTTAAAAACAAGCCGTAAAAGGGTGTAACACCAATCCATTCCCAAACGACCCCGTAGGAGGCACGAACACCTCGCACGGGACTAATGTAACTTGTAGGAACTGACCGCGTTGTGCCGGGTCTCCCGGTTTGTGAATATGATGATAATTTGCAGAAATTAACACTTAAACTTAAAAACAAGCCGTTAAAGGGTGAAAACACAAACCAACCCCCAAACGACCCCGTGGGAGGCACGAACACCTCGAACGGACCAATGTAACTTGTAAGAACTGACCGCGTAGTCCCGGGTCTCTCGATTTGTGAATAGGTGGATAATTTTAAAAAATCAACACTTAAACTTAAAAATAAGCCGTTAAAGGGTGAAAACCCAAACCATACCCTAAACGACCCCGTAGGAGGCTTGAACACCTTGCACGGGACATATGTAACTAGTAGGAACTGACCGCATAGTCCCGGGTCTCTCAGTTTGAGAATATGACAATAATTTGCCAAAATCACACTTATATTTAAAAACTAGCCGTTAAAGGTTGAAAACCCAAACCAGCACCCAAACGATCCCGTAAGAGGCAGGAACACCTCGCACGGGACCAATGTAACTTGTAGAAACTGACCGCGTAGTCCTGGATCTCCTTATTTGTGAATATGACGATAATTTGCAAAAATCAACACTTAAACTATAAAACAAGCTGTTAAAGGGTGAAAACACAAACCATCCCCAAATGACCCCGTAGGAGGGACGGATACCTCGCACGGGACCAATGTAAGTTGTAGGAACGAACCGCGCAGTCTCGGCTCTCCCGAGTTGTGAATATGACGATAATTTGGAAAAATGAACACTTAAACTTAAAAACAAGCCGTCAAAGAGCAAAAACCCAAACCAGCACCCAAACGACCCCGTGGACGCACGAACACCTCGTACGGGACCAATGTAACTTGTAGGAACTGACCGCGTAGTCCCGAGTCTCCCGGTTTGTGAATATGATCATTATTTGCAAAAAATCAACACTTGAACTTAAAAACAAGCCGTTAAAGGGTGAAAACCCAAACCAGCCCAAACGACCCCGTAGGAGGCACGGACATCTCGCACGGGACCAATATAACTTGTACGAATTAACCGCATAGTCCCGGGTTTCCCGGTTTTTTAATATGATGATAATTTGCAAAAATCAACCCTTAAACTTAAAAACAAGTCGTTAAAGAGTGAAAACCCAAACCAGCCCCAAACGACCCCGTAGGATGTACGAACACCTCGCACGGGACCAATGTAACTTGTAAGAACTGACCTCATAGTCCCGGGTCTCCCGGTTAGTGAATATTACAATAATTTGCAAAAATCAACACTTAAACTTAAAAACAAGCCGTTAAAGGGTGAAAACCCAAACTAGTCCCCAAATGACCCCATAGGAGGCACGAACACCTCGCACGGGACAAATGTAACTTGTAGGAATTGACCCCATAGTCCCGGGTCTTTCGGTTTGAGAATATGACGCTAAATTGCCAAAATCACACTTAGACTTAAAAACACACCGTTTAAGGGTGAAAACCCAAACCAGCACCCAAACGATCCCATAAGAGGCACGAACACCTCGCACGGGACCAATGTAAGTCGTAGGAACTGACCGCGTAGTCCCGAATCTCATGGTTGGTGAATATGACGATAATTTGCTAAAATCAACACTTAAACTTAAAAATAAGCCGTTAAAGGGTGAAAACCCAAACCAGCTCCCAAACGACCTCGTAAGAGGCACGAACACCTCGCACGACACAAATGTAACTTGTAGAAACTGATCGCATAGTCCCGGGTCTCTCGGTTTGAGAATATGATGATAATTTGTAACAATCACACTTAGACTTAAAAACAAGCCGTTAAAGGGTGAAAACAAAACCTAGCCCCCAAACGACCCCGTAAAAGGCACGAACACCTCGCACGGGACCAATGCAACTTATAGGAACTGACTGCGTAGTCCCGGGTCTCCCGGTTTGTGAATTTGTGGATAATATATAAAAATCAACACTTAAACTTAAAAACAAACCGTTAAAGGGTGAAAACCCAAACCAGCCCCAAACGACCCCGTAAGAGGCACGAACACCTCGCACGGGACCAATGTAACTTGTAGGAACTGACCGCGTAGTCCAGGATCTCCTGGTTTGTGAATATAACGATAATTTGTAAAAATTAACACTTAAACTTAAAAACAAGCAGTTAATGGGTGAAAACCCAAACTAGCCCCTAAACGACCCCGTGGGAGGCACGAACACCTCGCACGGGACCAATGTAACTTGTATGAACTGACCGCGTAATCCCGGGTCCCTCGGTTTGTGAAGATGACGATAATTTGCAAAAATCAACACTTAAACTTAAAAATAAGCCGTTAAAAGGTGAAAACCCAAACAAGCACCCAAACGACCCGTAAGAGACACGGACACATCGTATGGGACTAACGTAAGTTATAGGAACTGACCGCATAGTCCCGAGTCTCCCGGTTTCTGAATATAAAGATAATTTTCGAAAATCAACACTTAAACTTAAAAGCAAGCCATTAAAGGGTGAAAACCCAAACCATCCTCCAAAACAACCCCGTGGGAGGCATGAACACCTCGCACGGGACAAATGTATCTTGTAGGAACTGACCGCATAGTCCCAAGTCTCTCGATTTGAGAATATGATTATAATTTGTAAAAATCACACTTAGACTTAAAAATAAGACGTTATAGGGTAAAAACCCAAACCAGCCCCCAAACGACCCTGTAGGAGGCACGAACACCTCGCACGGGACCAATGTAACTTGTAGGAACTTACCACGTAGTCCCGGGTCTCTCGGTTTGTGAATATGACTATAATTTTCAAAAAACACACTTAGACTTAAAAACATGCCGTTAAAGGGTGAAAACCCAAACCAGCACCGAACGACCCTGTAAGAGGCACGAACACCTCGCACGGGACCAATGTAACTTGTAGGAACTGACCGCGTAGTCCCGGGTCTCCCGATTTAGAATATGATGATAATTTGAAAAAATCTACACTTAAACTTAAAAACAAGCCGTTAAAGGGTGAAAACCCAAACCAGCCCCTAAACGACCCCGTAGGAGGCACGAACACCTCGCACGGGACAAATGTAACTTGTAGGTACTAACCGCATGGTCCCGGGTCTCTCGGTTTGAGAATATGATGATAATTTGCCAAATTCACACTTAGACTTAAAAACATGCCGTTAAAGGGTGGAAACCCAAACCAGCACCCAAACGACCCCGTAAGAGGCACGAACACCTCGCACGGGACCAATTTAACTTGTAGGAACTGCCCGCGTAGTCCCTGATCTCATAGTTTATGAATATGATGATAATTTGCAAAAATCAACACTTAAACTTTAAAACAAGCCGTTAAAGGGTGAAAAGGCAAACCATCCCCAAACGACCCCGTAGGAGGCACGAACACCTCGCACAGGACCAATGTAACTTGTAGGAACTGACCGCGTAGTCCCGAGTCTCCCGATTTATGAATATGACGATAATTTGGAAAAATGAACAGTTAAACTTAAAAACAAGCCGTTAAAGGGTGAAAACCCAAACCAACCCCCAAACGATCCCGTGGGAGGCACGAACACCTCGAACGGGAGCAATGTAACTTGTAGGAATTGACCGCGTAGTCCCGGGTCTCCCGATTTTTTAATATGACGATAATTAGCAAAAATCAACACCTAAACTTAAAAACAAACCGTTAAGGGGTGAAAACCAAAACCAGCCCCAAACGACCCCATAGGAGGCACGAACATCGCGCACGTGACCAATGTAAATTGTTTGAACTGATCGCGTAGTCCCGGGTCCCCCGGTTTGTGAATATGACGATAATTTGAAAACATCAACACTTAAAGTTAAAAATAAGCCGTTAAAGGGTGAAAACCCAAACCACTCCCCAAACGACCTCGTAGGAGGCACGAACACCTCGCATGGGACAAATGTAACTTGTAGGAACTGACCCCATAGTCCCGGGTCTCTCGGTTTGAGAATATGACGATAATTTGCCAAAATCACACTTAGACTTAAAAACAACCCGTTAAAGGGTGAAAACCCAAACCAGCACCCAAACGACCCCGTAAGAGGCACGAACACCTCGTAGGGGACCAATGTATCATGTAGGAACTGATCGCGTAGTCCCGAGTCTCCCGGTTTGTGAATATAATGATAATTTGCAAAAATCAACACTTAAACATAAAAACAAGCTGTTAACAGGTGAAAACCCAAACCAGCTCCCAAACGACCCTGTAAGAGGCACGAACACCTCGCACAGGAGAAATGTAACTTGTAGGAACTGACCGCATAGTCCCGGGTCTCTCGGTTTGAGAATATGATGATAATTTGCCAAAATCACACTTAGACTTATAAACAAGCCGTTAAAGGGTGAAAACCCAAACCAGCCCCCAAACTACTCCTTAAGAAGCAAGAACACCTCGCACGGGACTTATGTAACTTGTAGGAACTGATCGCATAGTCCCAGATCTCTTGGTTTGTGAATTTGATGATAATTTACAAAAATCAACACTTAAACTTTAAAACAAGCCGTTAAAGGGTGAAAACTCAAACCAACCCCAAACGACCCCGTAAGAGGCTCGATCACCTCGCACGGGACCAATGTAACTTCTAGGAACTGACCGCGAAGTCTCGGGTCTCCCGATTTGTGAATATGATGATAATTTGGAAAAATGAACTCTTAAACTTAAAAACAAGCCGTTAGAGGGTGATAACCGAAACCAACCCCCAAATGACCCCGTGGGTGGCACGAAGACCTCGTACGGGACCAATGTAACTTGTAGGAACTGATCGCGTAGTCCCGGGTTTCCCTGTTTGTAAATATGATGACAATTTGCAAAAATCAAAACTTAAACTTAAAAACAAGCCGTTAAAGGCTGAAAACCCAAACCTGCCCAAATGACCCCGTAGGAGGCACGGACATCTCGCACGGGACCAATGTAACTTGTGGGAATTGACCGCGTAGTCCCGGGTCTCCCGATTTTTTAATATGATGATAATTTAGAGAAATCAACACTTAAACTTAAAAACAAGCCGTTAAAGGGTGAAAACCCAAACCAGCCCCCAAATGACCCCGTAGGAGGCATGAACACCTCGCACGGGACAAATGTAACTTGTATGAACTGACCGCATAGTCTCTGGTCTCTTGGTTTGACAATATGATGATAATTTGAAAAAATCACACTTAGACTAAAAAACAAGGTGTTAAAGGATGAAAATCCAAACTAGCATCCAAAGGACCCCCTAAGTGGCACGAACACCTCGCACGGGACCAATGTAACTTGTTGGAACTGACCGCGTAGTCTCGGATCACCTGGTTTATGAATATGATGATAATTTGCAAAAATCAACACTTAAACTTAAAAACAATCCGTTAAAAGGTGAAAATCCAAACCAACCCCCAAACGACCCCGTAAGAGGCACGAACTCCTCGCACGGGACCAATGTAACTTGTAGGAACTGACAGCGTAGTCCCGAATCTCCCCATCTGTGAATATGATGATAATTTGTAAAAATCAACTCATAAACTTAAAAATAAGCCGTTAAAGGGTGAAAACCCAAACCAGCCCCTAAACGACCCTGTAAGAGGCACGAACACCTCGCACGGGACAAATGTAACTTGTAGGAACTGACCGCATAGTCCTAGGTCTCTCGGATTGAGAATATGATGATAATTTGTAAAAATCACACTGAAACTTAAAAACAAGTCGTTAAAGTGTGAAAACACAACCTAGCCCCTAAACGACCCCGTAAGAGGTACGAACACCTCGCACGGGACCAATGTAACTTGTAGGAACTGACCGCGTAGTCCTGGATCTCATGTTTTGTGAATATAACAATAATTTGTAAAAATTAACACTTAAACTTAAAAACATGCCGTTAAAGGGTGAAAACCCAAACCAGCCCCCAAACGACCTCGTGGGAGTCACGAACACCTCGCACGGGGCCAATGTAACTTATAGGAACTGACCGCGTAGTCCTGGGTCTCCCGATTTGTGAATATGATGATAATTTGAAAAAATCAACACACTTAAAATTAAAAATAAGCCGTTAAAAGGTGAAAACCCAAACCAACACCCGAACGACCCCGCAAGAGGCACAAACACCTCGTACGGGACCAATGTAACTTATAGTAACTGACCGCATATTCCTGAGTCTCCCGGTTTCTGAATATGAAGATAATTTGCAAAAATCAACACTTAAACTTAAAATCAAGCCGTTAAAGGGTGAAAACCCAAACCAACCCCCAAACAACCCCGTGGGAGGTACGAACACCTCGCACGGGACAAATGTAACTTGTAGGAACTGACAACATAGTCCCGGGTCTCTCGGTTTGAGAATATGATGATAATTTGTAAAAATCACACTTAGACTTAAAAATAAGCCGTTTTAGGGTGAAAACCCAAACCAACCCCCAAACGAACCTGTAGGAGGCAAGAACACCTCGCACGGGACCAATGTAACGTGTAGGAACTGATCGCATAGTCCCAGGTCTCTCGGTTTGTGAATATGACTAAAAAATGGAAAAAAAATACTTAGACTTAAAAAGATGTCGTTAAAGGGTGAAAACCCAAACCAGCACCGAACGACCCTGTAAGAGGCACGGACACCTCGCATGGGACCAATGTAACTTGTAGGAACTGACCGCATAGTCCCGGGTCTCCCGATTTGTGAATATGACGATAATTTGAAAAAATCAACACTTAAACATAAAAACAAGCCGTTAAAGGGTGAAAACCCAAACCAGCCCCCAAACGACCCTGTAGGAGGCACGAACAGCTCGCATGGGACAAATGTGACTTGTAGGAACTGACCGCATAGTCCCGGGTCTCTCGGTTTTGAGAATATGACGATAATTTGTAAAAATGTACTTAGACTTAAAAATAAGCCGTTAAAGGATGAAAACCCAAACGACCCCGTAAGAGGCACGAACACCTCCCTTGGGACCAATGTAACAGGTAGAAACTGACCGCGTAGTCCCGAATCTCCAGGTTTGTGAATATGACGATAGTTTGCAAAATTAACACATAAACTTAGAAACAAGCCGTTTAAGCGTGAAAACCCAAACCAACCCATAAACGACCCCGTAGGAGGCACGAACACCTCGCACGGGACAAACGTAACTTGTAGGAACTGACCACATAGTCCCGGGTCTCTCGGTTTGAGAATATGATGATGATTTGCCAAAATCACACTTAGACTTAAAAACATGCCGTTAAGGGGTGAAAACCCCAACCAACACCCAAACGACCTCGTAAGAGGCATGAACACTTCGCACGGGACCAATGTAACTTGTAGGAACTGACCGCGTAGTATCGGATCTCCTGGTTTATGAATATGACAATAATTTACAAAAATCTACACTTAAACTTTAAATCAAGCCGTAAAAGGGTGAAAACACAAACCTTTCCCAAACGACCCCGTAGGAGGCACGAACACCTCGCACGGGACCAATGTAACTTGTAAAAACTGACCGCGTAGTCCCGAGTCTCCTGATTTGTGAATATGACGATAATTTGGAAAATGAACACTTAAACATAAAAACAAGCCGTTAAAGGGTAAAAACCCAAACCAGCCCCCAAACGACCCCGTAAGAGGCACGAACACCTCACACGGGACAAATATAAGTTGTAGGAACTGACCACGTAGTCCTGAGTCTCCCGGTTTGTTACTATGATGATAATTTGCAAACATCAACACTTAAACTTAAAAATAAGCCGTTAATGGGTGAAAACCCAAACCAGACCCCAAACGACCCCGTAGGAGGCACGAACACCTCGCACGGGACCAATGTAACTTGTTGGAACTGACCGCGAAGTCCCGGGTCTCTGGATTTGTGAATATGACGATAATTTGTAAAAATTAAGAGTTAAACCTAAAAACAAGCCCTTTATGGGTGAAAACCCAAACAAACACCCAAACGACCCCGTAAGAGGCACAAACACCTCGCACGGGACCAATGTAACTTGTAGGAACTGACCGCGTTGTCCCGAATCTCCTGGTTCGTGAATATGACGATAACTTGCAAAAATCAACACTTAAACTTAAAGATAAGCCGTTAATGGGTGAAAACAAAAACCATCCCAAAACGACCCCGTAGGAGGCACGAACACCTCGCACGGGACCAATGTAACTTGTTGGAACTGATCGCATAGTCCTGGGTCTCTCGGTTTGACAATATGATGATAATTTGAAAAAATCACACTTAGACTTAAAAACAAGCCGTTAAAGGATGAACACCCAAATTAGCACCCAATGGACCCCCTAAGAGCCACGAACACCTCGCACGGGACCAATGTAACTTGTTGGAACTGACCGCGTAGTCTCAGATCTTCTGGTTTGTGAATATGACGATAATTTGCAAAAATTAACACTTAAATTTAAAAGCAAGCCGTTAAAGGGTGAAAACCCAAACCAGCCTCCAAAACGACCCCGTGGGAGGCATGAACACCTCGCACGGGACAAATGTAACTTGTAGGAACTGACTGCATAGTCCCGGGTCTCTCGATTTGAGAATATGATTATAATTTGTAAAAATCACACTTAGACTTAAAAATAAGCCGTTATAGGGTAAAAACCCAAACCAGCCCCCAAACGACCCTGTAGGAGGCACGAACACCTCGCACGGGACCAATGTAACTTGTAGGAACTTACTGCGTAGTCCCGGGTCTCCCGGTTTTTGAATATGACTATAATTTTCAAAAAACACACTTAGACTTAAAAACAAGCCGTTAAAGGGTGAAAACCCAAACCAGCACCGAACGACCCTGTAAGAGGCACGAACACCTCGCACCGGACCAATGTAACTTGTAGGAACTGACCGCGTAGTACCGGGTCTCCCGATTTAGAATGTGACGATAATTTGAAAAAATCTACACTTAAACTTAAAAACAATCCGTTAAAGGGTGAAAACCCAAACCAGCCCCTAAACGTCCCCGTAGGAGGCACGAACACCTGGCACGGCACAAATGTAACTTGTAGGTACTAACCGCATAGTCCCGGGTCTCTCGGTTTGAGAATATGACGATAATTTGCTAAAATCACACTTAGACTTAAAATCAAGCCGTTAAAGGGTGAAAACCCAAACCAACACACAAACGACCCCGTAAGAGGCACGAACACCTCGCACGGGACCAATTTAACTTGTAGGAACTACCCGCGTAGTCCCGGATCTCATAGTTTATGAATATGATGATAATTTGCCAAAATCAACACTTAAACTTTAAAACAAGCCGTTAAAGGGTGAAAAGACAAATCATCCCCAAACGACCCCGTAGGAGGCACGAACACCTCGCACAGGACCAATGTAACTTGTAGGAACTGATCGCGTAGTCCCGAGTCTCCCAATTTATGAATATGACGATAATTTGGAAAAATGAACAGTTAAACTTAAAAATAAGTCGTTAAAGGGTGAAAACCCAAACCAGCCCCCAAACGATCCCGTGGAGGCACGAACACCTCGAACGGGACCAATGTAACTTGTAGGAATTGACCGCGTAGTCCCGGGTCTCCCGATTTTTTAATATGACGATAATTAGGAAATATCAACACTTAAACTTCAAGCCGTTGAAGGGTGAAACCCAAACCAGCCCCAAACGACCCCATAGGAGGCACGAACATCGCGCACGGGACCAATGTAAGTTGTTTGAACTGATCACGTATTCCCGGGTCCCCTGGTTTGTGAATATGATGATAATTTCAAAACATCAACACTTAAAGTTAAAAACAAGTCGTTAAAGGGTGAAAACCCAAACCAGTCCCCAAACGACCCCGTAGGAGGCACGAACACCTCGCATGGGACAAATGTAACTTGTAGGAACTGACCCCATAGTCCCGGGTCTCTCGGTTTGAGAATATGATGATAATTTGCCAAAATCACACTTAGACTTAAAAACAAGCCGTTAAAGGGTGAAAACCTAAACCAACATCCAAACGACCTCGTAAGAGGCACGAACACCTCGCAGGGGACCAATGTATCATGTAGGACCTGATCGCGTAGTCCCGAGTCTCCCGGTTTGTGAATATAATGATAATTTGCTGAAATCAATACTTAAACATAAAAACAAGCTGTTAAAGGGTGAAAACCCAAACCAGCCCCCAAACGACCCTGTAAGAGGCACGAACACCTCGCACGGGAGAAATGTAACTTGTAGGAACTAACCGCATAGTCCCGGGTCTCTCGGTTTGAGAATATGATGATAATTTGCCAAAATCACACTTAGACTTAAAAAAAAGCCGTTAAAGGGTGAAAACCCAAACCACCCCCAAACTACTCCGTAAGAAGCACGAGCACCTCGCACGGGACTTATGTAACTTGTAGGAACTGATCGCATAGTCCCGGATCTCTTTGTTTGTGAATTTGATGATAATTTACAAAAATCAACACTTAAACTTTAAAACAAGCCGTTAAAGGGTGAAAACTCAAACCAACCCCAAACGACCCCGTAGGAGGCACGAACACCTCACACGGGACCAATGTAACTTCTAGAAACTGACCGCGTAGTCCCGGGTCTCCCGATATGTGAATATGACGATAATTTGGAAAAATGAACTCTTAAACTTAAAAACAAGCCGTTAGAGGGTGACAACCCAAACCAACCCCCAAACGACCCCATGGGAGGCACGAAGACCTCGTATGGGACCAATGTAACTTGTAGGAACTGATCGCGTAGTCCCGGGTCTCCTAGTTTGTAAATATGATGATAATTTGCAAAAATCAACACTTAAACTTAAAAACAAGCCGTTAAAGGCTGAAAACCCAAACCTGCCCAAACGACCCCGTAGGAGGCACGAACATCTCGCACGGGACCAATGTAACTTGTAGGACTTGACCGCGTAGTCCCGGGTCTCCCAATTTTTTAATATGATGATAATTTAGAGAAATCAACACTTAAACTTAAAAACAAGCCGTTAAAGGGTGAAAACCCAAACCAGCCCCCAAATGACCCCGTAGGAGGCATGGACACCTCGCATGGGACAAATGTAACTTGTAGGAACTGACCGCATAGTCTCCGGTCTCTCGGTTTGACAATATGATGATAATTTGCAAAAATCACGCTTAGACTTAAAAACAAGGTGTTAAAGGATGAAAACCCAAACTAGCACCCAAAGGAACCCCTAAGTGGCACGAACACCTCGCACGGGACCAATGTAACTTGTTGGAACTGACCGCGTAGACCCGGATCACCTGGTTTATGAATATGACGATAATTTGCAAAAATCAACACTTAAACTTAAAAACAATCCGTTAAAGGGTGAAAATCCAAACGAACCCCCAAACGACCCTGTAAGAGGCACGAACACCTCGCACGGGACCAATGTAACTTGTAGGAACTGTCATCGTAGTTCCGAATCTCCCGATTTGTGAATATGATGATAATTTGTAAAAATCAACTCATAAACATAAAAATAAGCCGTTAAAGGGTGAAAACCCAAACCAGCCCCTAAATGACCCCGTAAGAGGCACGAACACCTCGCACGGGACAAATGTAACTTGTAGGAACTGACCGCATAGTCCTAGGTCTCTCGGTTTGAGAATATGATGATAATTTGTAAAAATCACACTGAAACTTAAAAACAATCCGTTAAAGTGTGAAAACACAACCTAGCCCCCAAACGACCCCGTAAGAGGCACGAACACCTCGCACGGGACCAATGTAGCTTGTAGGAACTGACCGCGTAGTCCTGGATCTCCTGTTTTTTGAATATAACGATTATTTGTAAAAATTAACACTTAAACTTAAAAACATGCCGTTAAAGGGTGAAAACCCAAACCAGCCCCCAAACGATCTCGTGGGAGGTACGAACACCTCGCACGGGACAAATGTAACTTGTAGGAACTGACAACATAGTCCCAGGTCTCTCGGTTTGAGAATATGATGATAATTTGTAAAAATCACACTTAGACTTAAAAATAAGCCGTTTTAGGGTGAAAACCCAAACCAGCTCCCAAACGAACCTGTAGGAGGCAAGAACACCTCGCACGGGACCAATGTAACGTGTAGGAACTGATCGCGTACTCCCGGGTCTCCCGGTTTGTGAATATGGCTAAAAATGGAAAAAAACACACTTAGACTTAAAAAGATGTCGTTAAAGGGTGAAAAGCCAAACCAACACCGAACGACCCTGTAAGAGACACGGACACCTCGCATGGGACCAATGTAACTTGTAGGAACTGACCGCGTAGTACCGGGTCTCCCGATTTGTGAATATGGTGATAATTTGAAAAAATCAACACTTAAACATAAAAACAAGCCGTTAAAGGGTGAAAACCCAAACCAGCCCCCAAACGACCCCGTAGGAGGCACGAACAGCTCGCATGGGACAAATGTGACTTGTAGGAACTGAACGCATAGTCCCGGGTCTCTCGGTTTTGAGAATATGACGATAATTTGTAAAAATGCACTTAGACTTAAAAATAAGCCATTAATGGATGAAAACCCAAGCGACCCCGTAAGAGGCACGAACACCTCGCATGGGACCAATGTAACTGGTAGAAACTAACCGCGTAGTACCAAATCTCCAGGTTTGTGAATATGACGATAGTTTGCAAAAATAACACATAAACTTAGAAACAAGCCGTTTAAGGGTGAAAACCCAAACCAGCCCATAAACGACCCCGTAGGAGGCACGAACACCTCGCACGGGACAAACATAACTTGTAGGAACTGACCGTATAGTCCCGGGTCTCTCGGCTTGAGAATATGACGATGATTTGCCAAAATCACACTTAGACTTAAAAACAAGCCGTTAAGGGGTGAAAACCCCAACCAACACCCAAACGACCTCGTCAGAGGCATGAACACTTCGCACGGGACCAATGTAACTTGTAGGAACTGATCGCGTAGTCCCGGATCTCCTGGTTTATGAATATGACGATAATTTGGAAAAATCAACACTTAAACTTTAAAACAAGCCGTTAAAGGGTGAAAACACAAACCTTTCCCAAACGACCCCGTAGGAGGCACGAACCCCGTAGGAGGCATGAACACCTCGCACGAGACGAATGTAACTTGTAAGAACTGACCGCGTAGTCCCGAGTCTCCTGATTTGTGAATATGACGATAATTTGGAAACATGAACACTTGAACTTAAAAACAACCCATTAAAGGGTGAAAACCCAAACCAGTCCCCAAACGAACCCGTGGGAGGCACGAAAACCTTGCACGGGACCAATGTAACATGTAGGAACTGACCGCGTAGTCCCGAGTCCCCCGGTTTGTGAATATGATGATAATTTATAAAACTCAACACTTAAACTTAAAAATAAGCCGTTAAAGGGTGAAAACCCAAAACAGTCCCCAAACGACCCCGTAGGAGGCACAAACACGTCGCATGGGACAAATGTAACTTGTAGGAACTGACCCCATAGTCCCGGGTCTCTCGGTTTGAGAATATGACGATAATTTTCCAAAATCATACTTAGAGTTGAGAACAAGCCGTTTAAGGGTGAAAACCCAAACCATCACCCAAATGACCCCGTAAGAGGCACGAACACCTCGCACGGGACCAATGTAACTTGTAGGAACTGAATGCGTAGTCCCGAATCTCCTGGTTGGTGAATATGAGGATAATTTGCAAAAATCAACACTTAGACTTAAAAACAAGCCGTTAAAGGGTAAAAACCCAAACCAACCCCCAAACGACCCCGTAAGAGGCACGAACACCTCGCACGGAACCAATGTAACTTTTAGGAACTGACCACGTCGTCTCGGATCTCCTGGTTTGTGAATATGATGATAATTTGCAAAAATCAACACTTCAACTTTAAAACAAGCCGTTAAAGGGTGAAAACTCAAACTAGCCCAAACGACCCCGTAGGAGGCACGAACACCTCGCACGGGACCAATTTAACCTGTAGGAACTGACCGCGAAGTCCCGGGTCTCCCGATTTGTGAATATGTTGATAATTTGGAAAAATGAACACTTAAACTTAAAAACAAGCCGTTAAAGGGTGAAAACCCAAACCATCACCCAAACGATCCCGTGGGAGGCACGAACAGCTCGCACGGGACCAATATAACTTGTAGGAACTGACCGCATAGTCCTGGGTCTCTCGATTTGAGAATATGAGGATAATTTGCAAAAATCACACTTAGACTTAAAAATAAGCCGTTAAAGGGTGAAAACCCAAATGACCCCGTAAGAGGCACGAACACCTCGCATGGGACCAATGTAACTGGGAGGAACTGACCGCGTAGTCCCGGGTCTCCTGGTTTGTGAATATGACGATAATTTGCAAAAATTAACACTTAAACTTAAAAACAAGCCGTTAAAGGGTGAAAACCCAAACTAGCCCCAAATGACCCCGTAGGAGGCACGAAAACCTCGGACGGGACCAATGTAACTTGTAGGATTTGACCGCATAGTCTCGGGTCTCCTGGTTTGTGAATACGATGATACTTTGCAAAAATCAACACTTAAACTTAAAAACAAACCGTTAAATGGTGAAAACCCAAACCAGCCCCCAAACGTCCCCGTGGGAGGCGCGAACACCTCTCACGGGACGAATGTAACTTGTAGGAATTAACCTCGTAGTCCCGGGTCTCCCGTTTTGTGAATATGATGATAACTTGCAAAAATCAACACTTAAACCTAAAAACAAGCCGTTAAAAGGTGAAAACCCAAACCAGCCCCAAATGACCCCGTAGGATGCAGGAAAACCTCGGACGGGACCAATGTAATTTATAGGATTTGACCGCATAGTCTCGGGTCTCCTGGTTTGTGAATACGATGATACTTTGCAAAAATCAACACTTAAACTTAAAAACAAGCCGTTAAATGGTGAAAACCCAAACCAGCCCCCAAACGTCCCCGTGGGAGGCGCGAACACCTCTCACGGGACGAATGTAACTTGTAGGAATTGACCTCGTAGTCACGGATCTCCCGTTTTGTGAATATGATGATAATTTGCAAAAATCAACACTTAAACTTAAAAACAAGCCGTTAAAGGGTGAAAACCCAAACCAGCCCCCAAACGATCCCGTAAGAGGCACGAACACCTCGCACTGGACCAATGTAACTCGTAGGAATTGATCGCTTAGTCCCGGGTCTCTCGATTTTTTAATATGACGATTATTTGAAAAAATCAACACTTAAACTTAAAAAAAAGTCGTTAAAAGGTGAAAACCCAAACCATCCCCAAACGACCCCGTAGGAGGCACGAACACCTCGCACGGAACCAATGTAACTTGTAGGAACTGACCGTGTAGTCCCGGGTCTCCCGGTTAGTGAATATGTTGATAATTTAAAAAAATCAACACTTAAACTGAAAAACAAACCCTTAAAGGGTGAAAACCCAAACCATCTCCCAAACGACCCAGTGGGAGGCACGGACACATCGCACGTGACGAATGTAACTTGTAGGAATTGACCGTGTAGTCCCGGGTCTCCCAGTTTGTGAATATGATGAAAATTTGCAAAAATCAACACTTAAACATAAAAAGAAGCCGTCAAAGGGTGAAAACCCAAACCAGCCCCAAACGACCCCGTAGGAGGCTTGAACACCTCGCACGGGACAAATGTAACTTATAGGAACTGACCGCGTAGTCCTGGGTCTCTCGACTGGTGAATATGATGATAATTTGTCAAAATCAACATTTAAACTTAAAAACAAGGCCTTAAAGGGTGAAAACCCAAACCAGCCCCCAAACCTCCCCATAAGAGGCACAAACACCTCGCACGGGACAAATGTAACTTGTAGGAACCGATCGCATAGTCCCGGGTCTCCCGGTTTGTGAATATGATGATATTTTACAAAAATCTACACTTAAATTTTCAAATAAGCCGTTAAAGTGTGAAAATCCAAACCAGCCCCCAAACGATCCCGTAAGAGGCACGAACACCTCGCACGGGACCAATGTAACTCGTAGGAATTGATCGCGTAGTCCCGGGTCTCCCGATTTTTTAACATGATGATTATTTGAAAAAATCAACACTTAAACTTAAAAAAAAGTCGTTAAAAGGTGAAAACCAAAACCATCACCAAACGACCCCGTAGGAGGGACGAACACCTCGCACGAGATAAATGTAACTTGTAGGAACTGACCGCATAGTCCCGGGTCTCTCGGTTTGGCAATATGATGATAATTTGCAAAAATCACACTTACACTTAAAAACAAGCCGTTAAAGGATGAACACCCAAACTAGAACCCAATGGACCCCCTAAGTGGCACGAACACCTCGCACGGGACCAATGTAACTTGTTGAAACTGACCGCGTAGTATCGGATCTCTTGGTTTGTGAATATGATGATAATTTGCAAAAATCAACACTTAAACTTAAAAATAAGCGATTAAAGGGTGAAAACCCAAACCAGCCCCCAAACGACCCTGTAAGAGGCACGAACACCTCGCACGGGACCAATGTAACTTGTAGGATTTGACCGCGTAGTCCCGAATCCCCCGGGTTGTGATTATGATGACAATTTGTAAAAATCAGCACACAAACTTAAAAACAAGTCGTTAAAGGGTCAAAACCCAAACCAGCCCCCAAACGACCCCGTAAGAGGCACGAACACCTCGCACGGGACCAATGTAACTTGTAGGAACTGAATGCGTAGTCCCGGGTCTCCCGAGTTGTGAATATGAAGATAATTAGCAAAAATCAACACTTAAACTTAAAAACAAGCCGTTAAAAGGTGAAAACCCAAACCAGCACCGAAACGACCCCGTAAGAGGCACGAACACCTCGTACAGGACCAATGTAACTTGTAGGAAATGACCACATAGTCCCGGGTCTCCCGGTTTGTGAACATGATGATAATTTGACAAAATTAATACTTAAACTTAAAAACAAGCCGTTAAAGGGTGAAAACCCAAACCATCCCCCAAAAGACTCCGTGGGAGGCACGAACACCTCGCACGGGACCAATGTAACTTGTAGGAACTGACCGCGTAGTCCCGGATCTCCCGATTTGTGAATATGACGATAATTTACAAAAACTAACACATAAACTTAAAAACAAGCCGTTAAAGGGTGAAAACCCAAACCAGACAATAAACGACACAATAGGAGGCACGAACACGTTGCACGGGACAAATGTAACTTGTAGGAACTGACCGCATAGTCCCGGGTTTCACGATTTGAGAATATGATGATAATTTTACCAAAATCACTCTTAGACTTAAAAACAAGCCGTGAAATGGTGAAAACCCAAACCAGCACCCAAACGACCCCGTAAGAGGCATAAACACCTCGCACGGGACCAATGTAACTTGTAGGAACTGACCGCGTAGTCCCGAATCTCCTGGTTTGTGAATATGATGATAATTTGCAAAAATCAACACTTAAACTTTAAACCAAGCCGTTAAAGGGTGAAAACATAAACCATCCCCAAACGATCCCGAAGGAGGCACGAACACCGCGCAGGGGACCAATGTAACTTGTAGGAACTGACCGCGTTATCCCGAGTCTCCCGATTTGTGAATATGATGATAATTTAGAAAAATCGACACTTAAACTTAAAAACAAGCCGTTAAAGGGTGAAAACCCAAACCAGCCCCCAAACGACCCCTTGGGAGGCACGAACACCTCGCACGGGAAAAATGTAACTTGTAGGAACTGACCACATAGTCCCAGGTCTCTCGGTTTGAGAATATGACGATAATTTGTAAAAATCACACTTAGACTTAAAAACAAGCCGTTAAAGGTTGAAAATCCAAACCAGCCCTCAAACGACCCCGTAAGAGGCACGAACACCTCGTACGGGAACAATGTAACTTGTAGGAATTGACCGCATAGTCCCGAGTCTCTCGGTTTGTGAATATGATGATAATTTGTAAAAATCAACACTTAAACTTAAAAACAAGCCGCTAAAGGGTGAAAACCCATACCAGCCCCCAAACGAACCCGTAAGAGGCACGAACACCTCGCATGTGACAAATGTGACTTGTAGGAACTGAACGCATAGTCCCGGGTCTCTCGATTTGAGAATATGACGATAATTTTAAAAAATCCCACTTAGACTTAAAAATAAGCTGTTAAAGGGTGAAAACCCAATTGACCCCGTAAGAGGCACGAACACCTCGCATGGGACCAATGTAACTGGTAGGAACTGGCCGCATAGTCCCTGGTCTCCTGGTTTGTGAATATGACGATAATTTGCAAAAATCAACACTTAAACTTAAAAATAAGCCATTAAAGGGTGAAAACCCAAACCAGCCCCAAACGACCCCGTAGGAGGCACGAACACCTCGAACGGGACCAATGTAACTTATAAGATATGACCACGTAGTCCCGGGTCTCCCGGTTTGTGAATATGATGATAATTTTCAAAAATCAACACTTAAACTTAAAAACAAGCCGTTAAAGGGTGAAAACCTAAACCAGCCCCCAAAACGACCTCGTGGGAGGCACGAACACCTCGCACGGGACGAATGTAACTTGTAGGAATTGACCGCGTTGTCCCGGGTCTCCAGGTTTGTGAATATGATGATAATTTTTAAAAATTAACACTTAAACATAAAAACAAGCAATTAAAGGGTGAAAACCAAAACCAGCCCCAAACGACCCCGTAGGAGGCATGAACACCTCGCACGGTACTAATGTAACTTGTAGGAACTGATCGCGTAGTCCCGGGTCTCCCGATTGGTTAATATGACGATAATTTGCAAAAATCAACACTTAAACATAAAAACAAGCCCTTAAAGGGTAAAAACCCAAACCAGCCCCCAAACGACCCCGTAAGAGGCACGAACACCTCACACGGGACAAATATAACTTGTAGGAACTGACCGCGTAGTCCCGGGTCTCCCGGTTTGTTACTATGATGATAATTTGCAAACATTAACACTTAAACTTAAAAATAAGCCGTCAATGGGTGAAAACCCAAACCAGCCCCCAAACGACCCCGTAGGAGGCACGGACACCCCGCACGGGACCAATGTAACTTGTAGGAACTGACTGCGAAGTCCCGGGTCTCTGGATTTGTGAATATGATGATAATTTGTAAAAATCAACAATTAAACTTAAAAATAAGCCGTTTAAGGGTGAAAACCCAAACCAACACCCAAACGACCCCGTAAGAGGCACAAACACCTCGCACGGGACCAATGTAACTTGTAGGAACTGACCGCGTCGTCCCGAATCTCCTAGTTCGTGAATATGACGATAACTTGCAAAAATTAACACTTAAACTTAAAAATAAGCCGTTAATGGGTGAAAACCAAAACCATCCCCAAACGACCCCGTAGGAGGCACAAACACCTCGCACGGGACAAATGTAACTTGTAGGAACTGATCGCATAGTCCCGGGTCTCTCGGTTTGACAATATGATGATAATTTGCAAAAATCACACTTAGACTTAAAAATAAGCCGTTAAAGGATGAACAGCCAAACTAGCACCCAATGGACCCCCTAAGAGCCACGAACACCTCGCACGGGACCAATGTAACTTGTTGGAACTGATCGCGTAGTCTCGAATCTCCTGGTTTGTGAATATGATGATAATTTGCAAAAATCAACACTTAAACTTAAAAACAAGCCGTTAAAGGGTGAAATCCCAAACCAGTCCCAAACGACCCCGTAGGAGGCACGAACACCTCGCACGGGACCAATGTAACTTGTAAGATATGACCGCATTATCCCGGGTCTCCCGGTTTGTGAATATGATGATAAATTGGAAAAATCAACACTTAAACTTAAAAATAAGACGTCAAAGGGTGAAAACCCAAAACAGCCCCCAAACGACCCCGTGGGAGGAACGAACAGCTCGCACGGGATGAATGTAACTTGTTGGAATTGACCGTGTAGTCCCGGGTCTCCCGGTTTGTGAATATGATGATAATTTGCAAAAATCAACACTTAAACTGAAAAACAAGCCGTTAAAGGGTGAAAACCCAAACTAGCACCCAAAGGGCCCCCTTAAGTGGCACGAACACCTCGCACCGGACCAATGTAACTTGTTGGAACTGACCGCGTAGTCCCGAATCGTCTGGTTTGTGAATATGACGACAATTTTTAAAAATCAACACTTAAACATAGAAACAAGCCGTTAAAGGGTGAAAACCCAAACCAGCCCCCAAAAGACCCCGTAAGAGGCACGAACACCTCGCACGGGACCAATGTAACTTGTAGGAACTGACCGCGTAGTCCCGGATCTCCCGATTTGTGAAGATGACGATAGTTTACAAAAATTAACACATAAACTTAAAAATAACCCGTTAAAGGGTGAAACCCAAACCAGACCCTAAACGACCCCGTAGGAGGCACGAACACCTCGCATGGGACAAATGTAACTTTGTACGAACTGATCGCATAGTCTCGGGTCTCACGGTTTGAGAATATGAAGATAATTTTACCAAAATCACACTTAGACTTAAAAACAAGTCGTTAAAGGGTGAAAACCCAAACCAGCACTCAAACGACCCCGAAAGAGGCACAAACACCTCGCACGGGACCAATGTAACTTGTAGGAACTGACCGCGTAGTCCCGGATCTCCTGGTTTGTGAATATGATGATAATTTGCAAAAATAAACACTTAAGCTTTAAATCAAGCCGTTAAAGGGTGAAAACACAAACCATCCCCAAACGATCTCGTAGGAGGGACGAACACCACGCACGGGACCAATGTAACTTGTAGGAACTCACTGTGTTGTCCCGAGTCTCCTGATTTGTGAATATGACGATAATTTGGAGAAATGAACACTTAAACTTAAAAATAAGCCGTTAAAGGGTGAAAACCCAAACTAGCACCCAAAGGGCCCCTTAAGTGGCACGAACACCTCGAACGGGACCAATGTAACTTGTTGGAACTAACCCTGTAGTCCCGAATCGTCTGGATTGTGAATATGATGATAATTTTCAAAAATCAACACTTAAACTTAGAAACAAGCCGTTAAAGGGTGAAAACCCAAACCAGCCCCCAAACGACCCCGTAAGAGGCACGAACACCTCGCACGGGACCAATGTAACTTGTAGGAACTGACCGCGTAGTCCCGGATCACCCGATTTGTGAAGATGACGATAATTTACAAAAATTAACACATAAACTTAAAAATAAGCCGTTAAAGGGTGAAAACCCAAACTAGACCTGAAACGACCCCGTAGGAGGCACGAACACCTCGTACGGGACAAATGTAACTTGTAGGAACTGACCGCATAGTCCCGAGTCTCACGGTTTGAGAATATGATGATAATTTTACGAAAATCACACTTAGACTTAAAAACAAGCCATTAAAGGGTGAAAACCCAAACTAGCACCCAAACGACCCCGAAAGAGGCATAAACACCTCGCACGGGACCAATGTAACTTGTAGGAACTGACCGCGTAGTCCCGGATCTCCTGGTTTGTGAATATGATGATAATTTGAAAAAATCAACACTTAAGCTTTAAACCAAGCCATTAAAGGGTGAAAACACAAACCATCCCCAAACGATCTCGTAGGAGGCACGAACACCACGCACGGGACCAATGTAACTTGTAGGAAGTGACCGCGTTGTCCCGAGTCTCCCGATTTGTGAATATGACGATAATTTGGAAAAATGAACACTTAAACTTTAAAACAAGCCGTTAAAGGGTGAAAACCCAAACTAGCACCCAAAGGGCCCCCTTAAGTGGCACGAACACCTCGCACGGGATCAATGTAACATGTAGGATTTGACCGCGTTGTCCCGAGTCTACCGATTTGTGAATATGATGATAATTTGGAAAAATGGACACTTAAACTTAAAAATAAGCCTCTAAATGGTGAAAACCCAAACCAGCCCCCAAACGACCCCGTGGGAGGCACGAACACCTCGCACGGGACAAATGTAACTTGTAGGAACTGACCACATTGTCCCAGGTCTCTCGGTTTGAGAATATGACGATAGTTTGTAAAGATCACACTTAGACTTAAAAAAAGCCATTAAAGGGTAAAAACCCAAACCAGTCCCCAAACGACCCCGTAGGAGGCACGGACACCTCGCACGGGACCAATGTAACTTGTAGGAACTGGCCGCGTCATATCGGGTCTCCCGGTTTGTGAATCTGACGATAATTTGCAAAAAGCACAGTTAGACTTAAAAACAAGCCGTTAAAGGGTGAAAACCCAAACCAGCACCCAAACGACCCTGTAAGAGGCACAAACACCTCGCACGGGACCAATGTAACTCGTAGGAATTGACCGCGTAGTCCCGAGTCTCTTGGTTTGTGAATATGATGATAATTTTTAAAAATCAACACTTAAACTTAAAAATATGCCGTTAAAGGGTAAAAACTCAAACCAACCCCCAAACGACCCTGTAGGAGGCACGAACACCTCGCATGTGACAAATGTGACTTGTAGGAACTAACCTCATAGTCCCGGGTGTCTCGATTTGAGAATATGACGATAATTTGCAGAAATCACACTTAGACTTAAAAATAAGCTGTTAAAGGGTGAAAACCCAAATGTCCCCGTAAGAGGCACGAACACCTCGTATGGGACCAATGTAACTGGTAGGAACTGACCGTGTAGTCCCGGGTCTCCTGGTTTGTGAATATGACGATAATTTGCAAAAATCCACACTTAGAATTCAAAAAAAGCCGTTAAAGGGTGAAAACCCAAACCAGCCCCAAACGACCCTGTAGGAGGCACGAACACGTCGCACGGGACCAATGTAACTTGTAAGATATGACCGCGTAGTCTCGGGTCTCTCGGTTTGTGAATATGATGATAATTTGCAAAAATCAACTCTTAAACTTAAAAATAAGCCGTTAAAGGGTGAAAACCCAAACCAGCCCCAAACGACCCCGTAGGAGGCATGAACACCTCGCATGGGACGAACGTAACTTGTAGGAACTGACCGCGTAGTCCCGGGTCTACCGATTGGTGAATATGATGATAATTTGAAAAAATCAACACTTAAACTTAGAAATAAGCCCTTAAAGGGCGAAAACCCAAACCAGCAGCCAATAGACCCCGTAAGAGGCACGAACACCTCTTACGGGACAAATATAACTTGTAGGAACTGACCGCGTAGTCCCGAGTCTCCAGGTTTGTTAATATGATGATAATTTGCAAAAATCAACACTTAAACTTAAAAATAAGACGTTAATGGGTGAGAACCCAAACCAGCCCCCAAACGACCCTGTAGGAGGCACGAACACCTCGCACAGGACCAATGTAACTTAAGGAACTGACCGCGTAGTCCCGGGTCTCCGAATTTGTGAATATGACGATAGTTTGTAAAAATCAACACTTAAACTTAAAAACAAGCCGTTTAAGGGTGAAAACCCAAACCAGCATCCAAACGACCCCGTAAGAGGCACAAACACCTCGCACGGGACCAATGTAACTTGTAGGAACTGACCGCGTAGTCACGAATCTCCTGGTTCGTGAATATGACGATAACATACAAAAATCAACACTTAAACTATAAAATAAGCCGTTAATGGGTGAAAACCCAAACCAATCCCCAAAAGACCCCGTAGGAGGCACGGACACCTCGCATGGGACAAGTGTAACTTGTAGGAACTGACCGCATAGTCCCGGGGCTCTCGGTTTGACAATATGATAATAATTTGCAAAAATCACACTTAGACTTAAAAACAAGATGTTAAAGGATGAGCACCCAAACTAGCACCCAATGGACCCCCTAAGTGGCACGAACACCTCGCACGGGACCAATGTAACTTGTTGGAACTGACCGCGTAGTCTCGGATCTCCTGATTTGTGAATATGATGATAATTTGGAAAAATGAACACTTAAACTTAAAAATAAGCCGTTAAAGGGTGAAAACCCAAACCAGCCCTCAAACGACCCCGTGCAAGGCACGAACACCTCACACGGGACCAATGTAACTTGTAGGAACTGATCGCGTAGTCCCGAGTTTCCCGATTTGTGAATATGATGATAATTTGAAAAAATCACACTTAGACTTAAAAACAAGCCGTTAAAGGATGAAAACCCAAACTAGCACCCAAAGGACCCCCTAAGTGGCACGGACACCTCGCACGGGACCAATGTAACATATTGGAACTGACCGCGTAGTCCCGGGTCTCCTAGTTTGTGAATATGACGATAATTTGCAAAAAACAACACTTAAACTTAAAAACAAGCCGTTAAAGGGTGAAAACCCAAACCAGCCCCCAAACGACCACGTAAGAGGCACAAACGCCTCGCACATGACCAATGTAACTAGTAGCAACTGCCCGCGTAGTACCGAAACTCCCGGTTTGTGAATATGACGATAATTTGCAAAAATAAACACATAAACTTAAAAACAAGTCGTTAAAGGGTTAAAACACAAACCATCCCCCAAACGACCCCGTAAGAGGCACGAACACCTCGCACAGTACCAATGTAACTTGTTGGAACTGACTGCGTAGTCCCGGGTCTCTCAATTTTTGAATATGAAGATAATTTGCAAAAATCAACACTTAAACTTAAAAACAAGACGTTAAAAGGTGAAAACCCAAACCAGCACCGAAACGACCCTGTAAGAGGCACCAACACCTCGTACAGGATCAATGTAACTTGTAGGAACTAACCGTATAGTCCCCGGTCTCCCGGTTTGTGAATATGATGATAATTTGTAAAAATTAACACTTATACTTAAAAACAAGCCGTTAAAGGGTGAAAACCCAAACCAGCCCCCAAACGACACCGTGGGAGGCACGAACACCTCGCACGGGAACAATGTAACTTGTAGGAACTGATAGCGTAGTCCCGGCTCTCCCGGTTTGTGAATATGACGATAATTTGTAAAAATTAACACATAAAGTTAAAAACAACCCGTTAAAGGGTGAAAACCCAAACCAGCCCCTAAACGACCCCGTAGGAGGCACGAACACCTCGCACGGGACAAATGTAAGTTTTAGAAACTGACCGCATAGTCCTGGGTGTCTCGGTTTGAGAATATGATGATAATTTACCAAGATCACACTTAAACTTAAAAACAAGCCGTTAAAGGGTGAGAACCCAAACCAACACCCAAACGACCCCGTCAGAGGCACGAACACCTCGCACGGGACCAATGTAACTTGTAGGAACTGATCGCGTAGTCCCGGATCTCCTGGTTTATGAATATGACTATAATTTGCAAAACTCAACATTTAAACTTTAGAACAAGCCGTTAAAGGGTGAAAACACAAACCATCCCCAAACGACCCCGTAGGAGGCACGAACACCTCGCACAGGACTAATGTAACTTATAGGAACTGACCGCGTAGTCCCGGGTCTCCCAATTTGTGAATATGATGATAATTTGGAAAAATGAACACTTAACGTTATAAACAAGCCGTTAAAGGGTGAAAACCCAAACCAACCCCCAAACGACCCCGTGGGAGGAAAGAACACCTCGCACGGGACCAATGTAACTTATAGGAAATGACCGCGTAGTCCCAGGTCTCCCGGTTTGCGAATATGACGATAATTTGCAAAAATCAACTTCAACTTAAAAATAAGCCGTTAAAGGGTAAAAACCCAAACAAACCCCCAAACGACACCGTAGGAGGCACGAACACCTCGCAGGGGACAAATGTAACTTGTAGGAACTAACCGCATAGTCTCGGGTCTCTCGGTTTGAGAATATGACGATAATTGGCCAAAATCACACTTAGACTTAAAAGGAATCCGTTAAAGGGTAAAACCACAAACCAGCACCCAAACGACCCCGTAAGAAGCACGAACACCTCACACGGCACCAATGTAACTTGTAGGAACTAACTGCGTAGTCCCGGATCTCCTGGTTTCTGAATATGATGATAATTTGCAAAAATCAACACTTAAATTTTAAAACAAGCCGTTAAAGGGTGAAAACCAAACAAGCCCCAAACGTCCCCGTAGGAAGCACGAACACCTCTCACGGGACCAATGTAACTTCTAGGAACTGACCGCGTAGTCCTGGGTCTCCCAATTTTTGAATATGACGATAACTTGGAAAAATGAACACTTAAACTTGAAAACAAGCCGTTAAAGGGTGAAAACCCAAACCAGGCCCCAAACGACCCCATAAGAGGCACGAACACCTCGCACGGGACCAATGTAACTTGTAGGAACTGATCGCGTAGTCCCGGGTCTCGCGGTGTGTGAATATGAGGATAATTTTCAAAAATCAACACTTAAACTTAAAAATAAGCCGTTAAAAGTGAAAACCCAAACCAGCACCCAAACGACGTCGTAAGAGGCATGAACACCTCGTACGGGACCAATGTAACTTATTGGAACTGACCGCATAATCCCGGGTCTCCCAGTTTGTGAATATGACGATAATTTGAAAAAATTGACACTTAAACTTAAAAACAAGCCGTTAAAGGATGAAAACCCAAACCAACCCCCAAACGACCCCGTGGGTGGCACGAACACCTCGCACGGGACCAATGTAACTTGTAGGAACTAACCGCGTAGTTCTGGATCTCCTGGTTTGTAAATATGATGATAATTTGCAAAAATTGTCACTTAAACTTAAAAACAAGTCGTTAAAAATTGAAAACCCAAACTAACCCCCAAACGACCGCGTAAGAGGCACGAACACCTCGCACGGAACCAATGTAACTTGTAAGAACTGATCGCGTAGTCCCGGGTCTCGTGGTGTGTGAATATGAGGATACTTTTCAAAAATCAACACTTAAAATAAAAAATAAGCCATTAAAAGGTGAAAACCCAAACCAACACCTAAATGACCTCGTATGTGGCACGAACACCTAGTACGGAACCAATGTAACTTATTGGAACTGACCGCGTAATCCCGGGTCTCCCGATTTGTGAATATGACGATAATTTGGAAAAATAAACACTTAAACTTAAAAACAAGCCGTTAAAGGATGAAAACCCAAACCAACCCCCAAACGACCCCGTGGGTGGCACGAACACCTCGCACGGGACCAATGTAACTTGTAGGAACTAACCGCGTAGTCCTGGATCTCCTGGTTTGTAAATATGACCATAATTTGCAAAAATTAACACTTAAACTTAAAAATAAGCCGTTAAAGGGTGAAAACCCAAACTAACCCCCAAACGACCCCGTAAGAGGCACGAACACCTCACACGAAACCAATGTAACTTGTAAGAACTGACCGCATTATCCCGGGTCTCCCGGTTTGTGAATATGACAATAATTTGCAAAAATCAACACTTAAACTTAAAAACAAGACGTTAAAGGGTTAAAACCCAAACCAGCCCCCAAACGACCCTGTAAGAGGCACGAACACCTCGCACGGGGACCAATGTAACTTGTAGGAACTGACCGTGTAGTCTCGTGTCTCCCGATTTTTGAATATGATGATAATTTGCAAAAATCGACACTTTAAAAACAAGCCGTTAAATGGTAAAAACCCAAACCTGCACCCAAACGACGCCGTAAGAGGCACGAACACCTCGTATGGGACCAATGTAACTTGTAGGAAGTGACCGTATAGTCTCGGGTATCCCGGTTTGTGAATTTGAAGATAATTTGCAAAAATTAACACTTAAACTTAAAAACAAGACGTTAAAGGGTTAAAACCCAAACCAATCCCCAATCGACCTCGTAAGAGGCACGTACACCTCGCACGGGGACCAATGTAACTTGTAGGAACTGACCGCGTAGTCCCGGGTCTCCCGATTTGTGAATATGATGATAATTTGCAAAAACCAACACCTTAAAAACAAGCCGTTAAAAGGTGAAAACCCAAATCAGCACCCAAACGACGCCGTATGAAGCACGAATACCTCGTACGAGACCAATGCAACTTGTAGGAACTGATCGCATAGTCTCGGGTCTCCCGGTTTGTGAATATGAAGATAATTTACAAAAATCAACAATTAAACTTAAAAACAAGTGGTTAAAGTGTGACTTGTAGGAACTGACCACGTAGTCCTGGGTCTCTCGATTTGAGAATATGATAATAATTATTAAAAATCCCACTTACACTTGAAAATAAGCCGTTAAAGGGTGAAAACCCAAACCAGCCCCCAAACTACCCCGTTGGAGGCACGAACACCTCGCACGGGACCAATGTAACTTATAGGAACAGAAGGCGTACTCCCGGGTCTCTCGGTTTGTGAATCTGACGATAATTTGCAACAAATACACTTAGACTTAAAAACGAACCGTTAAAGGGTGAAAAACTAAACCATCCCCCAAACGACCCGTAAGAGGCATGAACACCTCACACGGGACCAATGTAACTTGTAGGAACTGACCGCGTAGTCCCGAGTCTCTCGGCTTGTGAATATGACAATAATTTGTAAAAATCAACACTTAAACTTAAAAATAAGCCGTTAAGGGGTGAAAACCCAAACCAGCCACCAAACGACCTCGTAGGAGGTACGAACACCTCGTATGTGACAAATGTAACTTGTAGGAACTGACCGCATAGTCCCGGGTCTCTCGATTTAAAATATGACGATAATTTGCAAAAATCAAACTTAGACTTAAAAACAAGCCGTTAAAGGGTGAAAACCCAAATGACCCCGTAAGAGGCACGAACACCTCGCATGGGACCAATGTCACTGGTAGGAACTAACACGTAGTCCCGGATCTTCTGGTTTGTGAATATGACGATAATTTGCAAAAATCAACACTTAAATTTAAAAACAAGCCGTTAAAGGGTGAAAACCCAAACCAACCCCAAACGACACCGTAGGAGGCACGGACAGCTCACACGGGACCAAAGTAACTTGTAGGAACTGACCGCATAGTCCCGGGTCACCCGGTTTGTGAATATGATGATACTTTGCAAAAATTAACACTTGAACTTAAAAACAAGCCGTTAAAGGTTGAAAACCTAAACCAGCCCCCAAACGACCCCGTGGAAAGCACGAACACCTCGCACGGGACCAATGTAACTTATAGGAACTGATCGCGTAGTCCCGAGTCTCCCGGTTTGTACATATAATGATAATTTGTAGAAATCAACACATAAACTTAAAAACAAGCCGTTAAATGGTGAAAACTCAAGCCAGCCTCTAAACGACCTCGTAGGAGGCATAAACACCTCGCACGGGACCAATGTAACTTGTAGGAACTGACCGCGTAGTCCCGGGTCTCCCGGTTGGTGAATATGACAATAATTTGCAAAAATTAACACTTAAACTTAAAAATAAGCCCTTAAAGGGTGAAAACCCAAACCAGCCCCAAACGACCCCATGGGAGGCACGAACACCTCGCACTGGACCAATGTAACTTGTAGGAACTGACAGCGTAGTCCCGGGTCTTCCCGTTTGTGAATATGATGATAATTTGCAAAAATCAACACTTACACTTAAAAATAAGACGTTAAAGGGTGAAAACCCAAACCAACCCCCAAATGACTCCGTAGGAGGCACGAACACCTCGCACGGGACCAATTTAACTTGTAGGAACTGATCGCATAGTCCCAGATCTCCCGATTTTTGAATATGTTGATAATTTGAAAACTTCAACACTTAAACTTAAAAACAAGCCGTTAAAGGGTGAAAACCTAAACCAGCCCCCAAACGACCCCGTAAGAGGCACGAACACCTCGCACGGGACTAATGTAACTTGTAGGAACTAATCGCATAGTCCCGGGTCTTCCGGTTTGTGAATATGATGATAATTTGCAAAAATCAACACTTAAACTTAAAAACAAGTCGTAAAAGGGTGAAAACCCAAACCAGCACCCAAACGACCCTGTAAGAGCACGAACACCTCGTACAGGACCAATGTAACTTGTAGGAACGGACCGCATAGTCCCAGGTCTCCCGGTTTTTGAATATGATGATAATTTGCAAAAATTAACACTTCAACTTAAAAACAAGCCGTTAAAGGGTGAAAACCTAAACCAGCCCCCAAACGACCCCGTGGAAAGCACGAACACCTCGCACGGGACCAATGTAACTTGTAGAAATTGATCGCGTAGTCCCGGGTCTCCCGGTTTGTACATATAATGGTAATTTGTAAAAATCAACACATAAACTTAAAAACAAGCCGTTAAAGGGTGAAAACTCAAGCCAGCCTCTAAACGACCCCGTAGGAGGCACGAACACCTCGCACGGGACAAATGTAACTTGTAGGAACTGACCGAGTAGTCCCGAGTTTCTCGGTTTGAGAATATGACGATAATTTTCCAAAATCACACTTAGACTTAAAAACAAGCCGTTAATGGGTGAGAACCCAAATGACCCCGTAAGAGGCACGAACACCGCGCATCGGACCAATGTAACGGGTAGTAACTGACTGTGTAGTCCCAGGTCTCCTAGTTTGTCAATATGATAAAAATTTGCAAAAATCAACACTTAAACTTAAAAACAAGCCGTTAAAGGGTGAAAACCCAAACCAGCCCCAAATGACCCCGTAGGAGGCATGAACACCTCGCACGGGACCAATGTAACTTGTAGTAACTGACCGCGTAGTCCCGGGTCTCTCGATTTGAGAATATGATGATGATTTGAAAAAATCAACACTTAAACTTAAAAACAAGCCCTTAAAGGGTGAAAACCGAAACCAGCCCCCAAACGACCCCGTAAGAGGCACGAACACCTCGCACGGAACAAATGTAACTTGTACGAACTGACCGCATAGTCCCGGGTCTCTCGGTTTGAGAATATGACGATAATTGGCCAAAATCACACTTAGACTTAAAAACAAGCCGTTAAAGGGTGAAAACCCAAACCAGCACCCAAACGACCCCGTAAGAGGCACGAACACCTCGCACGGGACCAATGTAACTTGTCGGAACTAACCGCGTAGTACCGGATCTCCTGGTTTGTGAATATGATGATAATTTGCAAAAATCAACACATAAACTTAAAAACAAGTCGTTAAAGGGTTAAAACACAAACCAACCCCCAAACGACCCCGTAAAAGGCACGAACAGCTCGCCCGGGACCAATGTAACTTGTAGGAAATGACTGCGTAGTCCCGGGTCTCCCGGTTTTTGAATATTAAGATAATTTGCAAAAATCAACACTTAAACTTAAAAATAAGCCGTTAAAAAGTGAAAACCCAAACCCGCACCCAAACGACCCCGTAAGAGGCACGAACACCTCGTACAGGACCAATGTAACTTGTAGGAACTGACCGCATAGTCCCGGGTCTACTAGTTTCTGAATATGATGATAATTTACAAAAATTAACACTTAAACTTAAAAATAAGACGTTAAAGTGTGAAAACCCAAACTAGCCCCCAAACGACTCCGTGGGAGACACGAACACCTCGCACGGGACCAATGTAACTTGTAGGAGCTGATCGCGTAGTCCCGGGTCTCCCGGTTTGTGAATATGATGATAATTTGAAAAAATCAACACATAAACTTAAAAACAAGTCGTTAAAGGGTGAAAACGAAAACCAGCCCTAAACGACCCCGTAGGAGGCACGAACACCTCGAACGGGACAAATGTAACTTGTAACAACTGACCGCATAGTCCCGGTTCTCTCGATTTGAGAATATGACGATAACTTGCCAAAATCACACTTAGACTTAAAAACAAGTTGTTAAAGGGTGAAACCCCAAACAGGCACCCAAACGACCCCGTAAGAGGAATGAACACCTCGCACGGGACCAATGTAACTTGTAGGAACTGACCGCGTTGTCCCGGATCTCCTGGTTTGTGAATATGACGATAATTTGCAAAAATCAACACTTAAACTTTAAAACAAGCCGTTAAAGGGTGAAAACACAGACCATCCCCAAACGACCCCGTAGGAGGCACGAACAGCTCGCACGGGACCAATGTAACTTATAGGAAATGACTGCGTAGTCCCGGGTCTCCCGATTTGTGAATATGATGATAATTTGGAAAAATGAACACTTCAACTTAAAAACAAGCCGTTAACGGTTGAAAACCCAAACCAGCCCCCAAACGACCCCATAAGAGGCACGAACACCTCGCATGGGACCAATGTAACTTGTAGGAACTGACCGCGTAGTCCCGGGTCTCGCGGTGTGTGAATATGACGATAATTTGCAAAAATCAACACTTAAACTTAAAAATAAGCCGTTAAAAGGTGAAAACCTAAACCATCACCCAAACGACCTCGTAAGAGGCACGAACACCTCGTACGGGACCAACGTAACTTATTGGAACTGACTGCGTAATCCCGGGTCTCCTGGTTTGTGAGTATGACGATAATTTGGAAAAATCAACACTTAAACTTAAAAACAAGCCGTTAAAGGGTGAGAACCCAAACCATCCCCCAAACGACCCTGTGGAAGGCACAAACACCTCGAACGGGATCAATGTAACTTGTAGGAACTGACCGCGTTGTCCCGGGTCTCCCGATTTGTGAATATGATGATAATTTACTAAAATTAACACTTAAACTTAAAAACAAGCCGTTAAAGGTTAAAAACCCAAACCAGCCCCAAACGAACCTGTAGGAGGCATGAACACCTCGCACGGGACCAATATAACTTGTAGGAACTGGCCGCATAGTCTCGGGTCTCCCGTTTTGTGAATATGACGATAATTTGCAAAAATCAACACTTAAACTTAAAAACAAGCCGTTAAAGGTTGAAAACCAAAACCAGCCCCCAAACGACCCCGTAGGAGGCACGAACACCTCGCACGAGACAAATGTAACTTGTAGCAACTGACCGCATAGTTCCGGGTCACTCGTTTTGACAATATGACGATAATTGGGAAAAATCACACTTAGACTTAAAAACAAGCCGTTAAAGGGTGAAAACCCAAACTAGCACCCAAACGACCCCATAAGTGGCACGAACACCTCGCACGGGACTAATGTAACTTCTAGGAACTAACCGCGTAGTCATGGATCTCTTGGTTTGTAAATATGAGGATAATTTGCAAAAATTAACACTTAAACTTAAAAATAAGCCGTTAAAGGGTGATAACCCAAACGACCCCGTAAGAGGCACGAACACCTCGCACGGGACCAATGTAACTTGTAAGAACTGACCGTGTAGTTCTGGGTCTCCCGGTTTGTGAATATGACGAAAATTTGCAAAAATCAACACTTAAATTTAAAAACAAGACGTTAAAGTGTTAAAACCCAAACCAGCCCGCAAACGACTCCGTAAGAGGCACGAACTCCTCGCACATGGACCAATGTAACTTGTAGGAACTGACCGCGTAGTCTCGGGTCTCCCGATTTGTGAATATGATGATAATTTGCAAAAATTAACACTTTAAAAACAAGTCGTTAAAAGGTGAAAACCCAAACCAGCCCCCAAACGACGCCGTAAGAGGCACGAACACCTCGTACGGGACCAATGTAACTTGTAGAAACTGACCACGTAGTCCCGGATCTCCGAGTTTATGAATATTACGATAATTTGCAAAAATCAACACTTAAACTTAAAAACTAGCCGTTAAAGGGTGAAACCCCAAACCAGCACCCAAACGACCCCGTAAGAGGCACAAACACCTCGCACGGGACCAATGTAACTTGTAGGAACTGACCGCGTTGTCCCGGATCTCCTGGTTTATGAATATGACGATAATTTGATAAAATCAACACTTAAACTTTAAAACAAGCTGTTAAAGGGTGAAAACACAAACCATCCCCAAACGATCCCGTTGGAGGCACGAACACCTCGCACGGGACCAATGTAACTTGTAGGAATTGACCGCGTAGTCCCGGGTCTCTCGATTTGTGAATATGACGATAATTTGGAAAAATGAACACTTAAACTTATAAACAAGCCGTTAAAGGGTGAAAACCCAAACCAGCCCCCAAACGACCCCGTGGGAGGCAAGAACACCTCGCACGGGACCAATGTAACTTATAGGAAATGATCGCGTAGTCCCGGGTCTCTCGGTTTGTGAATATGATGATAATTTGCAAAAATCAACACTTAAGCTTAAAAAAAAGCCGTTAAAGGGTGAAAACCCAAACTAACCCCCAAACGACCCCGTAGGAGGAACGAACACCTCGCACGGGACAAATGTAACTTTTAGGAACTAACAGCATAGTCCCGGGTCTCTCGGTTTGAGAATTTGATGATAATTAGGCAAAATCACACTTAGACTTAAAAACAAGCCGTTAAAGGGTGAAACCCAAACCGACGCCCAAACGACCCTCTAAGAGACACGAACACCTCATACGGGACCAATGTAACTTATAGGAACTAACTGCGTAGTCCCGGATCTCCTGGTTTGTGAATATGATTATAATTTGCAAAAATCAACACTTAAACTTAAAAACAAGCCGTTAAAGGTTGAAAACCCAAACCACCCCCAAACGACCCCGTAAGAGGCACGAACACCTCGCACGGGACCAATGTAACTTGTAGGAACTGTTCTCATAGTCCCAGGTCTCGCGGTGCATGAATATGATGATAATATGCAAAAATTAACACTTAGACTTAAAAATAAGCCGTTTAAAGGTGAAAACCCAAACCAGCACCCAAACGACCTCGTAAGAGGCACGAACACCTCGTACGGGACCAATGCAACTTATTGGAACTGACCGCGTAATCCCGGGTCTCTCGGAATGTGAATATGATGATAATTTGGAAAAATCAACACTTAAACTTAAAAACAAGCCGTTAAAGGATGAAAACCCAAACCAGCCCCCAAATGACCCCGTGGGAGGCACGAACACCTCGCACGAGATCAATGTAACTTGTAGGAACTGACCGCGTAGTCCCGGGTCTCCCGGTTTGTGAATATGATGATAATTTGCAAAAATTAACACTTAAACTTAAAAACAAGCCGTTAAAGGTTAAAAACACAAACCAACCCCAAACGACCCCTTAGGAGGCACGGACACCTCGCACGGGACCAATGTAACTTGTAGAAACTGACCGTATAGTCCCGGGTCTCCCGTTTTGTGAATATGATGATAATTTGAAAAAATCAATACTTAAACTTAAAAATAAGTCGTTAAAAGGTGAAAAAAAAACCAGCCCCCAAACGATCCCGTGCGAGGCACGAACACCTCGCACGGGACAAATATAACTTGTAGCAACTGACCTCATAGTCCTGGGTCTCTCGGTTTGACAATATGATGATAATTGGGAAAAATTACACTTAGACTTAAAAACAAGCCGTTAAAGGGTGAAAACCCAAACTAGCACCCAAACGACCTCGTAAGTGGCACGAACACATCGCACGGGACCAATGTAACTTGTTGGAACTAACCGCGTAGTCCCGAGTCTCCCAATTTGTGAATATGACGATAATTTGCAAAAATTAACACTTAAACTTAAAAACAAGCCGTTAAAGGGTGAAAACCCAAACTAACCCCCAAACGACCCCGTAAGAGGCACGAACACCTCGCACGGGACCAATGTAACTTGTAAGAACTGACCGCATAGTCCCGAGTCTCCCAGTTTGTGAATATGACGATAATTTGCAAAAATCAACACTTCAACTTAAAAACAAGACGTTAAATGGTTAAAACCCAAACCAGCCTCCAAACGACCCCGTAAGAGGCATGGACAACTCGCACAGGGTCCAATGTAACTTGTAGGAAGTGACCGCGTAGTCCCGGGTCTCCCGATTTGTGAATATGATGATAATTTGCAAAAATTAACACTTTAAAAACAAGCCGTTAAAAGGTGAAAACCCAAACCTGCCTCCAAACGACGCCGTAAGAGGCACGAACACCTCGTACGGGACCAATGTAACTTGTAGGAATTGACCGCATAGTCTCGGGTCTCCTGGTTTGGGAATATGAAGATAATTTGCAAAATTCAACAATTAAACTTAAAAATAAGCCGTTAAATGGTGAAAACCCAAACCAGCCCCGTAGGAGGCACGAACACCTCGGACGGGACAAATGTAACTTGTAGGAACTGACCGGGTAGTCCCGGGTCTCTCAATTTGTGAATTTGATGATAATTTGCAAAAAACACACTTAGACTTAAAAACGAGGCGTTAAAGGGTGAAAAACCCAAACCAGCCCCCAAACGACCCCGTAAGAGGCATGAACACCTCACACGGGACCAATGTAACTTGTAGGAACAGACCGTGTAGTCCCGAGTCTCCCGGCTTGTGAATATGACGATAATTTGCAAAAATCAACACTTAAACTTAAAAATAAGTCGTTCAAGGGTGAAAATCCAAACCAGCCACCAAACGACCCCGTAGGAGGCACGAACACGTCGCATGTGACAAATGTAACTTGTAGGAACTGACCGCATAGTCTCGGGTCTCTCGATTTATAATATGATGATAATTTGCAAAAATCACACTTAGACTTAAAAACAAGCCGTTAAAGGGTGAAAACCCAAATGACCCCGTAAGAGGCACGAACACCTCGCATGGGACCAATGTAACTGGTAGGAACTAACCGCATAATCCCGGATGTCCTAGTTTTTGAATATGACGATAATTTGCAAAAATCAACTCTTAAACTTAAAAATAAGCCGATAAAGGGTGAAAACCCAAATCAGCCCCAAACGATCCCGTAGGAGGCACGAACAACTCGCACGGGACCAATGTAACTTGTAGGAACTGACCGCGTAGTCCCGGGTCTCCCGATTTGTGAATATGATCATAATTTGCAAAAATCACACTTAGACATAAAAACAAGCCGTTAAAGGATGAAAACCCAAACTAGCACCCAAAGGACCCCCTAAGTGGCACGAACACCTCGCACGGGACCAATGTAACTTGTTGGAACTGACCGCATAGTCCCGGGTCTCTCGGTTTGAGAATATGACGATAATTAGCCAAAATCACACTTAGACTTAAAAATAAGTAGTTAAAGGGGGAAAACCCAAACCATCACCCAAACGACTCCGTAAGAGGCACGAACACCTCACACGGGACCAATGTAACTTGTAGGAACTAACTGCGTAGTCTCGGATATCCTGGTTTGTGAATATGATGATAATTTGTAAAAATCAACACTTAAACTTTAAAACAAGCAATTAAAGTGTGAAAACCAAACTAGCCCCAAACGACCCCGTAGGAGGCACGAACACCTCGCACGGGACCAATGTAACTTCTAGGAACTGACCGCGTAGTCCCGGGTCTCCCGATTTGTGAATATGATGATAATTTGGAATAATGAACACTTAAACTTAAAAACAAGCCGTTAAAGGTTGAAAACCCAATCCAGTCCCCAAACGACCCCATAAGAGGCACGAACACCTCGCACGGGACCAATGTAACTTGTAGGAACTGACCGCGTAGTCCCGGGTCTCGCGGTGTGTGAAAATGACGATAATTTGCAAAAATCAACACTTAAACTTAAAAATAAGCCGTTAAAAGGTGAAAAACCAAACCAGCACCCAAACGACCTCGTAAGAGGCACGCACACCTCGTACGGGACCAATGTAATTTATTGGAATTGACCCCGTAATCCCGGGTCTTCGAGTTTGTGAATATGATGATAATTTGGAAAAATCAACACTTAAACTTAAAAACAAGCCGTTAAAGGATGAAAACCCAAACCATATCCCAAACGACCCCGTGGGAGGCACAAACACCTCGAACGGGGTCCATGTAACTTGTAGGAACTAACCACGTAGTCCCGGGTCTCTCGATTTTTGAATATGATGATAATTTACAAAAATTAACACTTAAACTGAAAAATAAGCCGTTAAAGGTTAAAAACCCAAACCAGCCCCAAACGACCCTGACGGAGGCACGAACACCTCGCACGGGACCAATATACCTTTTTGGAACTGACCGCATAGTCTCGGGTCTCCCGTTTTGTGAATATGATGATAATTTGCAAAAATCAACACTTAAACTTAAAAAAAAAGCCATTAGAGGTTGAAAACCAAAGCCAGCCCCCAAACGACCCCGTAGGAGGCACGAACACCTCGCACGGGACAAATGTAACTTGTAGCAATTGACCGCATAGTCCCGGGTCTCTCGTTTTGACAATATGACGATAATTGGCAAAAATCACACTTAGACTTAAAAACAAGCCGTTAAAGGGTGAAAACCCAAACTAGCACCCAAACGACCCCGTAAGTGGCACGAACACCTCGCACGAGACTAATGTAACTTGTAGGAACTAACCGCGTAGTCCTGGATCTCCTGGTTTGTAAATATGAGGATAATTTGCTAAAATTAACACTTAAACTTAAAAACAAGCCGTTAAAGGGTGAAAACCCAAACTAACACCCAAACGACCCCGTAAGAGGCACGAACACCTCGCACGGGACCAATGTAAATTGTAAGAACTGACCGTGTAGTTTCGGGTCTCCCGGCTTTTTGAATATGGCGATAATTTGCAAAAATCAACCCTTAAACTTAAAAAAAAGACGTTAAAAGGTTAAAACCCAAACCAACCCCCAAACGACTCTGTAAGAGGCACGAACACCTAGCACAGGGACCAATGTAACTTGTAGGAACTGGCCGCGTAGTCCCGGTTCTCCTGATCTGTGAATATGATGATAATTTGCAAAAATTAACACTTTAAAAACAAGCTGTTAAAAGTTGAAAACCCAAACCAGCCCCCAAACGACGCCGTAAGAGGCACGAACACCTCGTACGGGACCAATGTAACTTGTAGAAACTGACCACGTAGTCCCGGATCTTCGAGTTTGTGAATATTACGATAATTTGCAAAAATTAACACTTAAACTTGGAAACAAGCCGTTAAAGGGTGAAACCCAAACCAACGCCCAAACGACCCCGTAAGAGACACGAACACCTCGCACGAGACCAATGTAACTTTTAGGAACTAACTGCGTAGTCCCGGATCTCCTGGTTTGTGAATATGATGATAATTTGCAAAAATCAACACTTAAACTTTAAAACAAGCCGTTAAAGGGTGAAAACCAAACCAGCCCCAAACGACCCCGTAGGAGGCACGAACACCTCGGACGGGACCAATGTAACTTGTAGGAACTAACTGCGTAGTCCCGGATCATCTGGTTTGTGAATATGATGATAATTTGCAAAATTCAACACTTAAACTTTAAAACAAGCCGTTAAAGGGTGAACACCAAACTAGCCCCAAACGACCCGTAGGAGGCACGAACACCTCGCACGGGACCAATGTATCTTCTAAGAACACACCGCGTAGTCCCGGGTCTCCCGATTTCTGAATACGACAATAATTTCGAAAAATCAACACTTAAACTTAAAAACAAGACGTTAAAGGGTTAAAACCCAAACCAGCCCCCAAACGACTCTGTAAGAGGCACGAACACCTCGCACAGGGACCAATGTACCTTGTAGGAACTGACCGTGTAGTCCCGGGTCTCCCGATTTGTGAATATGATGATAATTTGCAACAATTAACACTTAAAAAACAAGCCGTTAAAAGGTGAAAACCCAAACCATCCCCTAAACGACGCTGTAAGAGGAACGAACACCTCGTACGGGACCAATGTAACGTGTAGAAACTGACCACGTAGTCCCGGATCTCCGAGTTTGTGAATATTACGATAATTTGCAAAAATCAACACTTAAACTTAAAAATAAGCAGTTAAAGGGTGAAACCCCAAACCAGCACCCAAACGACCCCGTAAGAGGCACGAACACCTCGCACGGGACCAATTTAACTTGTCGGAACTAACCGCGTAGTCCCGGATCTCCTGGTTTATGAATATTACGATAATTTGATAAAATCAACACTTAAACTTTAAAACAAGCCGTCAAAGGGTGAAAACATAAATCATCCCCAAACGACCCCGTAGGAGGCACGAACACCTCGCACGGGACCAATGTAACTTGTAGGAATTGACCGCATAGTCCCGGGTCTCCCGATTTGTGAAAATGACGATAATTTGGAAAATTGAACACTTAAACTTATAAACAAGCCGTTAAAGGGTGAAAACCCAAACCAACCCCCAAACGACCCCGTGGGAGGCAAGAACACCTCGCACGGGACCAATGTAACTTATAGGAAATGACCACGTAGTCCCGGGTCTCTCGGTTTGTGAATATGATGATAATTTGCCAAAATCAACACTTCAACTTAAAAATAAGCCGTTAAAGGGTGAAAACCAAACCAACCCCAAACGACCCCGTAGGAGGCACGAACACCTCGCACGGGACCAATGTAACTTCTAGAAACTGACCGCGTAGTCCCGGGTCTCCCGATTTGTGAATATGATGATAATTTGGAAAAATGAACACTTAAACTTAAAAACAAGCGGTTAAAGGTTGAAAACCCAAACCAGCCCCCAAACGACCCCATAAGAGGCACGAACACCTCGCACGGGACCAATGTAACTTGTAGGAACTGTCCGCGTAGTTCCGAGTCTCGCGGTGTGTGAATATGATAATAATTTGAAAAAATCAACACTTAGACTTAAAAATAAGACGTTAAAAGGTGAAAATCCAAACCCACACCCAAACGACCTCGTAAGAGGCACGAACACCTCGTACGGGACCAATGCAAATTATTGGAACTGACCGCGTAATCCCGGGTCTCCCGGTTTGTGAATATGATGATAATTTGGAAAAATCAACACTTAAACATAAAAACAAGTTGTTAAAGGATGAAAACCCAAACCAACCCCCAAATGACCCCGTGGGAGGCACGAACACCTCGCACGGGATCAATGTAACTTGTAGGAACTGACCGCGTAGTCCCGGGTCTCCCGGTTTGTGAATATGATGATAATTTGCAAAAATTAACACTTAAACTTAAAAACAAGCCGTTAAAGGTTAAAAACCCAAACCAGCCCCAAACGACCCCATAGGAGGCACGAACACCTCGCACGGGACCAATGTAAATTGTAGGAACTGACCGCATAGTCTCGGGTCTCCCGTTTTGTGAATATGATGATAATTTGCAAAAATCAACACTTAAACTTAAAAATAAGTCATTAAAGTGTGAAAACCAAAACCAACCCCCAAACGACCCCGTGCGAGGCACGAACACCTCGCACGGGACAAATGTAACTTGTAGCAACGGACCTCATAGTCCTGGGTCTCTCGGTTTGACAATATGACGGTAATTGGGAAAAATCACACTTAGACTTAAAAATAAGCCTTTTAAGGGTGAAAACCCAAACTAGCACCCAAACGACCCCGTAAGTGGCACGAACACCACGCACGGGACCAATGTAACTTGTTGGAACTAACCGCGTAGTCCTGGATCTCCTGGTTTGTAAATATGACAATAATCTGCAAAAATTAACACTTGAACTTAAAAACAAGCCGTTAAAGGGTGAAAACCCAAACTAACCCCCAAACGACCCCGTAAGAGGCACGAACACCTCGCACGAGACCAATGTAACTTGTAAGAACTGACCGCGTAGTCCCGAGTCTCCCGGTTTGTGAATATGACGATAATTTGAAAAAATCAAAACTTAAACTTAAAAATAAGCCGTTAAAGGGTGAAAACCCAAACCAGCCCCCAAACGACCCCGTGCGAGGTACGAACGCGTCGCACGGGACCAATGTAACTTGTAGAAACTGACCGCGTAGTCCCGGGTCTCTGGGTTTGTGAATACGATGATAATTTGTAAAAATCACACTTAGACTTAAAAACAAGCCGTTAAAGGATGAAAACCCAAACTAGCACCCAAAGGATCCCCTAAGTGGCACGAACACCTCGCACGGGACCAATGTAACTTGTTGGAATTGACCGCGTAGTCCCGGATCTCCTAGTTTGTGAATATGATGTTAGTTTAAAAAAATCAACACTTAAACTTAAAAACAAGCTGTTAAAGGGTGAAAACCTAAACCAGCCCCCAAACAACCCCGTAAGAGGCACGAACACCTCGCACGGGACCAATGTAACTTGTAGGAACTGACAGCGTAGTCCCGAAACTCCCAGTTTGTGAATATGATGATAATGTGTAAAAATCAACACATAAACTTAAAAATAAATCGTTAAAGGGTTAAAACCCAGACCAGCCCCCAAACGACCCCGTAAGAGGCATGAACAACTCGCACAGGGACCAATGTAACTTGTAGGAACTGACCGCGTAGTCCCGGGTCTTCCGATTTATGAATATGATGATAATTTGTAAAAATTAACACTTTAAAAACAAGCCGTTAAAAGGTGAAAACCCAAACCAGCCCCCAAACGACGCCGTAAGAGGCACGAACACCTCGTACGAGACCAATGTAACTTGTAGGAACTGACCGCATAGTCTCGGGTCTCCTGGTTTTGGAATATGAAGATAATTTGCAAAAATCAACAATTAAACTTAAAAACAAGCCGTTAAATGGTGAAAACCAAAACCAACCCCCAAACGACCCCGTAGGAGGCACGAACACCTCGGACGGGACAAATGTAACTTGTAGGAACTGACTGCGTAGTCCCGGGTCTCCCGGTTTGTGAATTTGATGATAATTTGCAAAAAACACCCTTAGAGTTAAAAATGAGCCGTTAAAGGGTGAAAACACAAATCAGTCCCCAAACGACCCCGTAAGAGGCATGAATACCTCACACGGGACCAATGTAACTTGTAGGAACAGATCGCGTAGTCCCGAGTCTCCCGGCTTGTAATATGACGATAATTTGCAAAAATCAACACTTGAACTTAAAAACAAGCCGTTCAAGGGTGAAAACCCAAACCAACCACCAAACGACCCCGTAGGAGGCACAAACACGTCGCATGTGACAAATGTAACTTGTAGGAACTGACCGCATAGTCCCGGGTCTCTTGATTTATAATATGACGATAATTTGCAAAAATCACACTTAGACTTAAAAACAAGTCGTTAAAGGGTGAAAACCCAAATGACCCCGTAAGAGGCACGAACACCTCGCATGGGACCAATGTAACTGGTAGGAACTATCCGCATAATCCCGGATCTCCTGGTGTGTGAATATGAGGATAATTTGCAAAAATCAACACTTAAACTTAAAAACAAGCCGATAAAGGGTGCAAACCCAAACCAGCCCCAAACGATCCCGTAGGAGGCACGAACAACTCGCACGGGACCAATGTAACTAGTAGGAACTGACCGCGTAGTCCCGTGTCTCCCGATTTGTGAATATGATCATAATTTGCAAAAACCACACTTAGACATAAAAACACGCCGTTAAAGGATGAAAACCCAAACTAGCACCCAAAGGACCCCCTAAGTGGCACGAACACCTCACACGGGACCAATGTAACTCATTGGAACTGACCACATAGTCCCGGGTCTCTCAGTTTGAGAGTATGATGATAATTAGGCAAAATCACACTTAGACTTAAAAACAAGCAGTTAAAGGGTGAAAACCCAAACAATCACCCAAACGACCCCGTAAGAGGCACGAACACCTCGCACGGGACCAATGTAACTTGTAGGAACTAACTGCGTAGTCCCGGATCTCCTAGTTTATGAATATGATGATAATTTGCAAAAATCAACACTTAAACTTTAAAATAAGCCGTTAAAGGGTGAAAAACAAACTAGCCCCAAACGACCCCGTAGGAGGCACGAACACCTCGCACGGGACCAATGTAACTTCGAGGAACTCACCGCGTAATCCCGGGTCTCCCGATTTGTGAATATGACGATAATTTGGAAAAATGAACACTTAAACTTAAAAACAAGCGGTTAAAGGGTGAAAACCCAAACCAACCCCCAAACGACCCCGTGCGAGGCACGAACCCCTTGCATCGGACCAATGTAACTTGTAGAAACAGACCGCGTAGTCCCGGATCTTCGGGTTTGTGAATATGATGATAATTTGCAGAAATCAACACTTAAACTTAAAAACAAGTTGTTAAAGGGTCAAAACCCAAACCAGCCCCCAAATGACCCCGTAAGAGGCAAGAACACCTCGCACGGGACCAATGTAAGTTGTAGGAACTAAGTGCGTAGTCCTGGGTCTCCCAGTTTATGAATATGAAGATAATTCGCAAAAATCAATACTTAAACTTAAAAACAAGCCGTTAAAAGGTTAAAACACAACCCAGCACCCAAAAGACCCCGTGAGAGGCACGAACACCTCATATAGGACCAATGTAACTTATAGGAACTGACCGCGTAGTCCCGGATCTCCTGATTTATGAATATGACGATAATTAGAAAAAATAAACACTTAAACTTTAAAATAAGCCGTTAAAGGTTGTAAACACAAACCATCCCCAAACGACCCTGTAGGAGGCACGAACACCTCGCACGGGACCAATGTAACATGTAGGAACTGACCGCGTAGTCCCGGGTCTCCCGATTTGTGAATATGACGATAATTTCTAAAAATGAACACTTAAACTTAAAAATAAGCCGTTAAAGTGTGAAAACCCAAACCAGCCCCCAAACGACCCCGTGGGAGGCAAGAACACCTCGTACGGGACCAATGTAACTTGTAGGAATTGACCGCGTAGTCCCGGGTCTCCCGATTTTCGAATATGACGATAATTTGAAAAATCAACACTTAAACTTAAAAACAAGCTGTTAGAGGGTGAAAACCCAAACCAGCCCCAAGCGACCCTGTAGGAGGCACGAACACCTCGCACGGGACATACGTAACATGTAGGAACTGAACTCAATGTCCCGGGTCTCCCGGTTTGTGAATATGACGACAATTTGCAAAAATCAACACTTAAACTTAAAAACAACCCGTTAAAGGGTGAAAACCAAAACTAGCCCCGAAACGACCCCGTAGGAAGCACGAACACCTTGCATGGGACAAATGTAACTTGTAGGAACTGACCGCATAGTCCAGGGTCACTCGGTTTGACAATATGACGATAATTTGCAAAAAAACACACTTAGAGTTAAAAACAAGTCGTTAAAGGGTGAAAACCTAAACCAGCCCCCAAACGACCCCGTAAGAGGCACGAACACCTCGCACGGGACCAATATAACTTATAGGAACTGACCACGTAATCCCGGGTCTCCCGTTTTGTGAATATGATGATAATTTGAAAAAATAAACACTTAAACTTAAAAATAAGCCGTTAAAGGATGAAAACCCAAACCAACATCCAAACGACCCCGTAAGAGACACGTACACCTCGCACGGGACCATTGTAACTTGTAGGAACTGACCGCGTAGTCCCAGATCTCCTGATTTATGAATATGATGATAATTTGCAAAAATCAACACTTAAACTTTAAAACTAGCCATTAAAGGGTGAAAACACAAACCATCCCCAAGCGACGCCGTAGGAGGCACGAACACCTCGCATGGGACCAATGTAACTTGTAGGAACTGGCCGCGTAGTCCCGGGTCTCCCGATTTGTGAATATGACGATAATTTGGAAAAATGAACACTTAAACTTAAAAACAAGCCGTTAAAAGGTGAAAACCCAAACCAGCCCCCAAACGACCCCGTGGGAGGAAAGAACACCTCGCACGGGACCAATGTAACATATAGGAAATGACCGCGTAGTCCCGGGTCTCTCAGTTTGTGAATATGATGATAATTTGCAAAAATCAACACTTAAACTAAAAAACAAGCCGTTAAAGGGTGAAAACCCAAACCAGCCAAAACGACCCCGTAGGAGGCACAAACATCTCGCACGGGACCAATGTAACTTGTAGGAATTGACCGCGTAGTCCCGGGTCTCTCGATTTTTGAATATGACGATAATTTGAAAAATCAACACGTAAACTTAAAAACAAGCTGTTAAAGGGTGAAAACCCAAACCAGCCCCAAACGACCCCGTAGGAGGCACGAACATCTCGCACTGGACATACGTACCATGGAGGAACTAACCTCAAAGTCCCGGGTCTCCCGGTTTGTGAATGTGACGATAATTTACAAAAATCAACACTAAAACTTTAAAACAAGCCGTTAAAGGGTGAAAACCCAAACCGGCCCCCAAACGACCCCGTAGGAGGCACGAACACCTCGCACGGGACAAATGTAACTTGTAGAAACTGACCGCATAGTCCAGGGTAACTCGTTTTGATAATATGATGATAATTTGCAAAAATCACACTTAGAGTTAAAAACAAGCCGTTAAAAGGTGAAAACCCAAACCAGCCACCAAACGGCCCCATAAGAGGCTACACCTCGCACGGGACCAATGTAATGTAGGAACTGAGTGCGTAGTCCTGGGTCTTGCGGTTTGTGAATATGATGATAATTTGCAAAAATCAACACTTAAACTTAAAAATAAGCCGTTAAAAGGTGAAAACCCAAACCAGCACCCAAACGATCCCGTAAGAGGCACGAACACCTCGTACGTGACCAATGTAACTTATTGGAACTGTCCACATAATCCCGGGTCTCCCGGTTTGTGAATATCACGATAATTTGGAAAAATAAACACTTAAACTTAAAAATAAGCCGTTAAAGGATGAAAACCCAAACCAGCCCCCAAACGACCCCGTGGGAGGCCCGAACACCTCGCACGGGATCACTGTAACTTGTAGGAACTGACCGCGTAGTCCCGGGTCTCCCGGTTTGTGAATATGATGATAATTTGCAAAAATTAACACTTAAACTTTAAAACAAGCCGTTAAAGGGTGAAAACCCAAACCAGCCCCAAATGACCCCGTAGGAGGCACGAACACCTCGCACGGGACAAATGTAACTTGTAGGGACTGACTGCGTAGTCCTGGGCCTCCCAGTTTGTGAATATGACTATAATTTTCAAAAAACACACTTAGATTTAAAAACATGCCGTTAAAGTGTGAAAACCCAAACCAACCCCAAAATGACCCCGTAGGAGGCACGAACACCTCGCACGGGACAAATGTAGCTTGTAGGAACTAACCGCATAGTCCCAGGTCTCTCGATTTGAGAATATGATGATAATTAACCAAAATCACACTTAGACTTAAAAACAAGCCGTTAAAGGGAGAAAACCCAAACCAGCACCCAAACGACCCCGTGAGAGGCACGAACACCTCGCACGGGACCAATGTAACTTGTAAGAACTAACTGCGTAGTCCCGAATCTCCTAGTTTATGAATATGATGATAATTTGCAAAAATCAACACTTAAATTTTAATATAAGTTGTTAAAGGGTGAAAACTAAACCACCCCGAAACGACCCCGTAGGAAGCACAAACACCTTGCACGGGACCAATGTAACTTCTAGGAACTCACCGCGTAGTCCCGGGTCTCCCGATTTGTGAATATGACGATAATTTGGAAAAATGAACACTAAAACTTAAAAACAAGCCGTTAAAGGGTGAGAACCAAAACCAGCCCCCAAACGACCCCATGCAAGGCACGAACCCCTCGCACGGGACCAATGCAACTTGTAGAAACTGACCGCATAGTCCCGGATCTCCGGGTTTATGAATATGATGATAATTTGCAAAAATCAACACTTAAACTTAAAAACTAGTTGTTAAAAGGTTAAAACCCAAACCAGCCCCCAAATGACCCCGTAAGAGGCACGAACACCTCGCACGGGACCAATGTAACTTGTAGGAACTGACTGCGTAGTCCCGGGTCTCCCAGTTTGTGAATATGAAGATAATTTGCAAAAATCAACACTTAAACTTAAAAACAAGCCGTTAAAAGGTTAAAATCCAAACCAGCACCCAAACGACCTCGTGAGAGGCACGAACACCTCGTACGGGACCAATGTAACTTGTAGGAACTGGCCGCATAGTCCCGGATCTCCCGATTTATGAATATGATGATAATTTCCAAAAATCAACACTTAAACTTTAAAACAAGCCGTTAAAGGGTGAAAACACAAACCATCCCCAAATGACCCCTTAGGAGGCACGAACACCTCGCACGGGACCAATGTAACTTGTAGGAACTGACCGTGTAGTCCCGGGTCTCCCGATTTGTAAATATGACGATAATTTGTAAAAATCACACATACACTTAAAAATAAGCCGTTAAAGTGTGAAAACCCAAACTAGCCCCCAAACGACCCCCTAAGTGGCATGAACACCTCGCACGGGACCAATGTAACTTGTTGGAACTGACCGCGTATTCCCGGATCTCCTAGTTCGTGAATATGATGATAATTTGAAAAAATCAACACTTAAAGTTAAAACAAGCCGTTAAGGGTGAAAACCTAAACCAACCCCCAAACGGCCCCGTAAGAGGCACGAACACCTCGCACGGGACCAATGTAACTTGTAGGAACTGACCGCGTAGTCCCGAAACTCTCGGTTTGTGAATATGATGAAAATTTGTAAAAATCAACACATAAACTGAAAAATAAATCGTTAAAGGGTTTAAACCCATACCAGCCCCCAAACGACCCTGTAAGAGGCACGAACACCTCGCACGGGACCAATGTAACTTGTAGGAACTGGCTGCGTAGTCCCGGGTCTCCCGTTTTGTGAATATGATGATAATTTGCAAAAATCAACACTTAAATTTAAAAACAAGCTGTTAACTAGTGAAAACCCAAACCAGCTAAAACGATCCCGTAGGAGGCACGAACATCTCGCACGGGACCAATGTAACTTGTAGGAATTGACCGCGTAGTCCCGAGTCTCCCGATTTTTGATTAAGACGATAATCTAAAAAATCAACACTTAAACTTAAAAACAAGCTGTTAAAGGGTGAAAACCCAAACCAGCCCCAAACGACCCCGTATGAGGCACGAACACCTCGCACGGGACATACGTAACATGTAGGAACTGACCTCAAAGTCCCGGGTCTCCCGGTTTGTGAATATGACTATAATTTGCAAAAATCAGCACTTAAATTTAAAAACAAGCCGCTAAAGGGTGATAACCCAATCCAGCCCCCAAACGACCCCGTAGGAGGCACGAACACCTCGCACGGGACAAATGTAACTTGTAGGAACTGACCGCATAGTCCCGGGTCACTCGGTTTGATAATAATACGATAATTTGCAAAAATCACACTTAGAGTTAAAAATAAGCCGTTAAAAGGTGAAAACCCAAACCAGCCCCCAAACGACCCCGTAAGAGGCATGAACACGTCACACGGGACCAATGTAACTTGTAGGAACTGACCGCGTAGTCCCGGGTATCGCGGTTTGTGAATAGGACGATAGTTTGCAAAAATGAACACTTAAACTTAAAAACAAGCCGTTAAAGGGTGAAAACCCAAACCATCCCCAAACGCCCTGTAGGAGGCACGAACACCTCGTACGTGACCAATGTAACTTATTGGAACTGTCCACGTAATCCCGGGTCTCCCGGTTTGTGAATATGACGATAATTTGGAAAAATAAACACTTAACCTTAAAAATAAGACGTTAAAGGATGAAAATCCAAACCAACCACCAAACGACCCCGTGGGAGGCACGAACACCTCGCACAGGATCACTGTAACTTGTAGGAACTGACCGCGTAGTCCCAGGTCTCCCGGTTTGTGAATATGATGATAATTTGCAAAAATTAACACTTAAAATTAAAAACAAGACGTTAAAGGGTGAAAACCCATACCATCCCCAAACGACCCCGTAGGAGGCACGAACACCTCGCACGGGACCAATGTAACTTGTAGGAACTGATCGCGTAGTCCCAGGTCTCCCGGCTTGAGAATATGACGATAATTAGACAAAATGACACTTAGCCTTAAAAACAAGCCGTTAAAGGGTGAAAACCTAAACCAGCATCCAAACGACCCCGTAAGAGGCAATAACACCTCGGACGGGACCAATGTAACTTGTAGGAACTAACTGCGTAGTCCTGGATCTCCTGGTTTGTGAATATGATGATAATTTGCAAAGTTCAACACTTAAACTTTAAAACAAGCCGTTAAAGGGTGAACACCAAACTAGCCCTAAACGACCCCTTAGGAGGCACGAACACCTCGCACGGGACCAATGTATCTTCTAGGAACTCACCGCGTAGTCCCGGGTCTCCCGATTTCTAAATATGACGATAATTTGGAAAAATGAACACTTAAACTTAAAAACAAGCAGTTAAAGGGTGAAAACCCAAACCAGCCCCCAAACAACCTCGTACGAGGTACGAACGCGTCGCACGGGACCAATGTAACTTGTAGAAACTGACCGCGTAGTCCCAGGTCTCCCGATTTATGAATATGATGACAATTTGTAAAAATCACACTTAGACTTAAAAACAAGCCGTTAAAAGATGAAAACCCAAACTAGCACCCAAAGGACCCCCTAAGTGGCACGAACACCTCGCACGGGACCAATGTAACTTGAAGGAACTGACAGCTAGTCCCGAAACTCACGGTTTGTGAATATGATGATAATTTGTAAAAATCAACACATAAACTTAATAATAAATCGTTAAAGGGTTAAAACCCATACTAGCCCCCAAACGACCCCATAAGAGGCAAGAACACCTCGCACGGGACCAATGTAACTCGTAGGAACTCTCTGCGTAGTCCCGGTTTTCCCGGTTTGTGAATATGAAGATAATTTGCAAAAATCAACACTTAAACTTAAAAATAAGCCGTTAAAAGGTTAAAACCCAAACCAGCACCCAAACGACCCTGTAAGAGGCACGAACACCTCGTACATGACCAATGTAACTTGTAGGAACTGACCGCATAGTCCCGGGTCACCCGGTTTGTGAATATGATGATAATTTGCCAAAATTAACATTTAAACTTAAAAACAAGCCGTTAAAGGGTGAAAACCGAAACCAGGCCCCAACAACCCTGTGGGAGCCACGAACACTTCGCACGGGACCAATGAACGTTATAGGAACTGGTCGTGTAGCCCGGGGTCTCCCGGTTTGTGAATATGACAATAATTTGAAAAAATCAACACATAAACTTAAAAACAAGCCGTTAAAGGGTGAAAACCCAAACCAGCCCCCAAATGACCCCGTAGGAGGCACGAACACCTCGTACGGGACAATTGTAACTTGTAGGAACTGACCACATAGTCCCGGATCTCTCGGTTTGACAATATGATGATAATTTGCAAAAATCAACACTTAAACTTAAAAACAAGCCGCTAAAGGGTGAAAACCCAAACTAGCCCCCAAACGACCCCGTAGGAGGCATGAACACCTCGCACGGGACAAATGTAACTTGTAGGAACTGACCGCATAGTCCCGGGTCACTCGGTTTGATAATAATACGATAATTTGCAAAAATCACACTTAGAGTTAAAAATAAGCCGTTAAAAGGTGAAAACCCAAACCAGCCCCCAAACGACCCCGTAAGAGGCATGAACACCTCGCACGGGACCAATGTAACTTGTAGGAACTGACCGCGGAGAGCCGGGTATCGCGGTTTGTGAATAGGACGATAATTTTCAAAAATGAACACTTAAACTTAAAAACAAGCCGTTAAAGGGTGAAAACCCAAACCATCCCCAAACGACCCTGTAGGAGGCACGAACACCTCGTACGTGACCAATGTAACTTATTGGAACTATCCACGTAATCCCGGGTCTCCCGGTTTGTGAATATGACGATAATTTGGAAAAATAAACACTTAACCTTAAAAATAAGACGTTAAAGGATGAAAACCCAAACCAACCACCAAACGACCCCGTGGGAGGCACGAACACCTCACACAGGATCATAGTAACTTGTAGGAACTGACCGCGTAGTCCCGGGTCTCCCGATTTGTGAATATGATGATAATTTGCAAAAATTAACACTTAAACTTAAAAACAAGACGTTAAAGGGTGAAAACCCATACCAGCCCCAAACGACCCCGTAGGAGGCACGAACACCTCGCACGGGATCAATGTAACTTGTAGGAACTGATTGCGTAGTCCCGGGTCTCCCGGCTTGAGAATATGATGATAATTAGCCAAAATCACACTTAGCCTTAAAAACAAGCCGTTAAAGGGTGAAAACCTAAACCAACATCCAAACGAACCCGTAAGAGGCAATAACACCTCGGACGGGACCAATGTAACTTGTAGGAACTAACTGCGTAGTCCCGGATCTCCTGGTTTGTGAATATGATGATAATTTGCAATGTTCAACACTTAAACTTTAAAACAAGCCGTTAAAGGGTGAACACCAAACTAGCCCCAAACGACCCCTTAGGAGGCACGAACACCTCGCACGGGACCAATGTATCTTTTAGGAACTCACCGCGTAGTCCCGGGTCTCCCGATTTCTAAATATGACGATAATTTGGAAAAATGAACACTTAAACTTAAAAACAAGCAGTTAAAGGGTGAAAACCCAAACCAGCCCCCAAACAACCTCGTACGAGGTACGAACGCGTCGCACGGGATCAATGTAACTTGTAGAAACTGACCGCGTAGTCCCAGGTCTCCCGGTTTGTGAATATGATGACAATTTGTAAAAATCACACTTAGACTTAAAAACAAGCCGTTAAAGGATGAAAACCCAAACTAGCACCCAAAGGACCCCCTAAGTGGCACGAATACCTCGCACGGGACCAATGTAACTTGCCTAAACCAGCCCCCAAACGACCTCGTAAGAGGCACGAACACCTCGCACGGGACCAATGTAACTTGAAGGAACTGACAGCCAGTCCTGAAACTCCCGGTTTGTGAATATGATGATAATTTGTAAAAATCAACACATAAACTTAATAATAAATCGTTAAAGGGTTAAAACCCATACTAGCCCCCAAACGACCCCATAAGAGGCAAGAACACCTCGCACGGGACCAATGTAACTTGTAGGAACTCTCTGCGTAGTCCCGGTTTTCCCGGTGTGTGAATATGAACATAATTTGCCAAAATCAACACTTAAACTTAAAAATAAGTCGTTAAAAGGTTAAAACCCAAACCAGCACTCAAACGACCCTGTAAGAGGCACGAACACCTCGTACATGACCAATGTAACTTGTAGGAACTGACCGCATAGTCCCGGGTCACCCGGTTTGTGAATATGATGATAATTTGCCAAAATTAACATTTAAACTTAAAAACAAGCCGTTAAAGGGTGAAAACCGAAACCAGGCCCAAACGACCCCGTGGGAGGCACGAACACTTCGCACGGGACCAATGAACGTTGTAGGAACTGGTCGCGTAGCCCAGGGTCTCCCGGTTTGTGAATATGACAATAATTTGAAAAAATCAACACATAAACTTAAAAACAAGCCGTTAAAGGATGAAAACCCAAACCAGCCCCTAAATGACGCCGTAGGAGGCACAAACACCTTGCACGGGACAAATGTAACTTGTAGGAACTGACCGCATAGTCCCGGATCTCTCGGTTTGAGAATATGATGATAATTTGCCAAAATCACACTTAGACTTAAAAACAAGCCGTTAAAGGGTGAAAATTCAAACCAGCACCCAAACGACCCCGTAAGAGGCACGAACACCTCGCACGGGACCAATGTAACTTGTAGGAACTGACCGCGTAGTCCCGAATCTCCTGGTTTATGAATATGATGATAATTTTAAAAAATCAACACCTAAACTTTAAAATAGGTCGTTAAAGGGTGAAAACACAAACCACCCCAAACGACCCCGTAGGAGGCACGAACACCTTGCATGGGACCAATGTAACTTGTAGGAACTGGCCGCGTAGTCCCGGGTCTCCCGGTTGATGAATATGACGATAATTTGCAAAAATCAACACTTAAACTTAAAAATAAGCCGTTAAAAGGTGAAAACCCAAACCAGCACCCAAACGATCCCGTAAGAGGCATGAACACCTCGTACGTGACTAATGTAACTTGTAGGAACTGACCGCGTAGTCCCTGGTCTCGTGGTTTGTGAATATGACGATAATTTGCAAAAATCCTCACTTAAACTTAAAAATAAGTTGTTAAAGGGTGAAAACGCAAACCAGCCAAAACGACCCAGTAGGAGGCACGAACATCTCGCACGGCACCAATGTAACTTGTAGGAATTGACCGCGTAGTCCCGGGTCTCCCGATTTTTGAATATGACGATAATTTGAAAAATCAACACTTAAACTCAAAAACAAGCTGTTAAAGGGTGAAAACCCAAACCAGCCCCAAACGACCCCGTAGGAGGCACGAACACCTCGCACGGGACCTACGTTACATGTAGGAACTAACCTCAAAGTCTCGGGTCTCTCGGTTTGTGAATATAACGATAATTTGCAAAAATCAACACTTAAACTTAAAAACAAGTCGTTAAAGTGTGAAAACCCAAACCATCCCCAAACGACCCCGTAGGAGGCACGAACACCTCGCACGGGACAAATGTAACTCGTAGGAACTGACCGAATAGTCCAGGGTCACTCGGTTTGAAAATATGACGATAATTTGCGAAAATCACACTTAGAGTTAAGAACAAGCCGTTAAAAAGTGAAAACCCAAACCAGCCCCCAAACGGCCATGTAAGAGGCACGAACACCTCGCACGGGACCAATGTAACTTGTAGGAACTGACCGCGTAGTCCCGGGTCTTGCGGTTTATGAATATGATGATAATTTGCAAAAATCAACACTTAAACTTAAAAATAAGCCGTTAAAAGGTGAAAACCCAAACCAGCACCCAAACGATCCCGTAAGAGGCACGAACACCTCGCACGGGACCAATGTAACTTGTAGGAACTGACCGCGTAGTCCCGGGTCTCATGGTTTGTGAACATGACGCTAATTTGCAAAAATCCTCACTTAAACTTAAAAATAAGTTGTTAAAGGGTGAAAACCCAAACCAAACAAAACGACCCCGTAGGAGGCACGAACATCTCGCACGGGACCAATGTAACTTGCAGGAATTGACCGCGTAGTCCCAGGTCTCCCGAATTTTGAATATGACGATAATTTGAAAAATTAACACTTAAACTTAAAAACAAGCAGTTAAAGGGTGAAAACCCAAAACAGCCCCAAACGACCCCGTAGGAGGCACGAACACCTTGCACGGGACATACGTAACATGTAGGAACTGATCTCAAAGTCCCGGGTCTCCCGGTTTGTGAATATGACGATAATTTGCAAAAATCAAAACTTAAACTTAAAAACAAGCCGTTAAAGGGTGAAAACCAAAACTAGCCCCAAACGACCCCGTAGGAGGCACGAACACCGCGCACGGGACCAACGTAACATGTAGGAACTGACCTCATAGTCCCGGGTCTCCCGGTTAGTGAATATGACGATAATTTGCTAAAATCAACACTTAAACTTAAAAACAAACAGTTAAAGGGTGAAAACCCAAACCAGCCCCCAAATGACCCCGTAGGAGGCACGAACACCTCGTACGGGACAAATGTACCTTGTGAGAACTGACCGCATCGTCCCAGGTCACTCGGTTTGACAATATGACGATAATTTGCAAATATACACTTAAACTTAAAAATAAGCGGTTAAATTGTGAAAATCCAAACCAGCCCCCAAACGACCCCGTAAGAGGCACGAACACCTTGCACGGGACCAATGTAACTTGTAGGAACTGACCGCGTAGTCCCGGGTCTCGCGGTTTGTGAATATGACGATAATTTGCAAAAATCCACACTTAAACTTAAAAATAAGTTGTTATAAGGTGAAAACCCAAACCAGCACTCAAACGATACCGTAAGAGGCACGAACACCTCGTACGGGACCAATGTAACTTATTGGAACTGACCGCGTAATCTCGGGTCTCCCGGTTTGTGAATATGATGATAGTTTGAAAAAATCGACACTTAAACTTAAAAATAACCCGTTAAAGGATGAAAACTCAAACCAACCCCCAAACGACCCCCTGGGAGGCACGGACACCTCGGACGGGATCAATGTAACTTGTAGGAACTGACCGCGTAGTCCTGGGTCTCCTAGTTTGTGAATATGATGATAATTTGCAAAAATTAACACTTAAACTTAAAAACAAGCCGTAAAATGGTGAAAACCTAAACCAGCCCCCAAACAACCCCGTAGGAGGCACGAACACCTCGGACGGGACAAATGTAACTTGTAGGAACTGATCGCATAGTCCCGGGTCACTCGGTTTGACAATATGACGATAATTTGGAAAAATCACGCTTAGACTTAAAAATAAGCCGTTAAAGGGTGAAAACCCAAACCAGCCCCCAAACGACCCCGTGGGAGGTAGGAACACCTCGCACGGGATCTGTGTAACTTGTAGGAACTGACCGCGTAGTCCCGGGTCTCCCGGTTTTTTGAATATGATGATAATTTGCAAAAATTAACACTTAAACTTAAAAACAAGCCGTTAAAGGGTGAAAAGATAAAACCAGTCCCAAACGACCCCGTGGGTGGCACGAACACCTCGCACGGGACCAATGTAACTTGTAGGAACTGACTTCATAGTCCCGGGTCTCTCATTTTGTGAATATGATGATAATTTGCAAAAATCAACACTCAAAATTAAAAACAAGCTGTTAAAGGGTGAAAACCCAAACCAGTCCCCAAATGACCCCATAGGGGGCACGAACACTTCGCACGGGCCCAATGTAACTTGTCGGAACTGACCGCATAGTCCTGGATCTCCTGGTTTGTGAATATAACGATAATGTTTAAAAATTAACACTTAAACTTAAAAACAAGTCGTTAAAGGGTGAAAACCCAAACCAGCCCCAAACGACCCCGTAAGAAGCACGAACACCTCGCACGGGACAAATGTAACTTGTAGGAACTGACTGCATAGTCCTGGGTCTCTCATTTTGAGAATATGACGATAATTTATAAAAATCACACTTAGACTTAAAAACAAGCCGTTAAAGGGTGAAAACACAACCTAGCCCCCAAACGACCCCGTAAGAGGCACGGACACCTCGCACGGGACCAATGTAACTTGGAGGAACTGACCGCGTAGTCTCAGGTCTCCCGATTTGTGAATATGAGGATAATATATAAAAATTAACAATTAAACTTAAAAACAAGCCGTTAAAGGGTGAAAACCCAAATCATCCCCAAACGACCCCGTAGGGGGCACGAACACCTCGCACGTGACCAATGTAATTTCTCGGAACTGATCGCGTAGTCCTGGATCTCCTGGTTTGTGAATATAACGATAAGTTTTAAAAATTAACACTTAAACTTAAAAACAAGTCGTTAAAGGGTGAAAATCCAAACTAGCCCCCAAACGACCCCGTTAGAGGCATGAACACCTCGCACGGGACCAATGTAACTTATAGGAACTGACCGCGTAGTCCCGGGTCTCCCGATTTGTGAATATGACGATAATTTGCAAAAATCAACACTTAAACTTAAAAATAAGCCGTTAAAAGGTGAAAACCCAAACCAGCATCCAAACGACCCCGTAGGAGGCACGAACAACTCGCACGGGATCAATGTAACTTGTAAGAACTGACCGCATAGTCCTGGATCTCCTGGTTTCTGAATTTAATGATAATTTGTAAAAACTAACAATTAAACTTAAAAACAAGTCGTTAAAGGGTGAAAACCCAAACCAGCCCCCAAACGACCCCGTAAGAGGCACGAACACCTCGTACGAGACCAAAGTAACTTGTAGGAAATGACCGCGTAGTCCCGGGTCTCTCAGTTTGTGAATATGACAATACTTTGCAAAAATCAACACTTAAACTTAAAAATAAGTCATTAAAAGGTGAAAACCCAAACCAACACCCAAACGACCCCGTAAGAGGCACGAACACCTCGTACGGGACCAATGTAACTTATACAAACTGATCGCATAGTCCCGAGTCTCTTAATTTCTGAATATGAAGATAATTTGCAAATATCAACACTTAAACTTAAAAACAAGCCGTTAAAGGATGAAAACCCAAACTAGCTCCCAAACGACCCCGTGGGAGGCACGAACATCTCGCACGGCACAAATGTAACTTGTAGGAACTGACCACATACTCCCGTGTCTCTCGGTTTGAGAATATTATGATAATTGGTAAAAAACACACTTAGACTTAAAAACAAGCCGTTAAAGGGTGAAAACCCAAACCAGCACCCAAACGTCCCCGTAAGAGGCACGAACACCTCTCACAGGACCAATGTAACTTGTAGGAACTGACCGTGTAGTCCTGTGTCTCCCGCTTTCTGAATATGACTATAATTTGTAAAAAACACACATAAATTCAAAAACAAGTCGTTAAAGGGTAAAAACCCAAATCAGCCCCAAACGACCCTGTAAGAGGCATGAACACCTCGCACGGGACCAATGTAACTTGTAGGGACTGCCGCACAGTCCCTTGTCTCCCGGTTTGTGAATGTAACGATAATGTGTAAAAATTAACACTCAAACTTAAAAACAAGCCGTTAAAGGGTGAAAACTAAAACCAGCCCCCAAACGACACCGTAGGAGTCACGAACATCTCGCATGGGACAAATGTAACTTGTAGGAACTGACCGCATAGTCCCGGGTCTCTCGGTTTTGAGAATATGATAATAATTTGTAAAAATCAACACTTAAACTTAAAAATAAGCCGTTAAAGGGTGGAAACCCAAACCAGCCCCAAACGACCCCGTAGGAGTCCCGAACACCTCGCACGGGACCAATGTAACTTGTAGGAATTGACCGCGTAGTCCCGGGTCTCCCGATTTGTGAATATGATGATAATTTGGAAAAATGAACACTTAAATTTAAAACAAGCCGTTAAAGGGTGAAAACCAAAACCAGTCACCAAACAACCCCGTGGGAGGCACGAACACCTCGAACGGGACCAATGTAACTTGTAGGAACTGACCGCCTATTCTCGGGTCTCCCGATTTGAGAATATGACGATAATTAGCCAAAATCACACTTAGACTAAAAAATAAGCCGTTAAAGGGTGAAAACCCAAACCAGCACCCAAACGGTCCCGTAAGAGGCATGAATACCTCGCACGGGACCAATGTAACTTGTAGGAACTGACCGCGTAGTCCCGGATCTCCTGGTTTGTGAATATGATGATAATTTGCAAAAATCAAAACTTAAACTTTAAACACAAGCTGTTAAAGGGTGAAAACACAAACCAGCCCCAAACGACCCCGTAGGAGGCACGAACACCTCGCACGGGACCAATGTAACTTCTAGGAACTGACCGCGTAGTCCTGGGTCTCCCGATTTGTAAATATGACGATAATTTGGAAAAATGAACACTTAAACTTAAAAATAAGCAGTTAAAGGGTGAAAACCGAAACTAGCACCCAAACTACCCCATAAGAGGCACGAACACCTTGCACGGGACCAATGTTACTTGTAGGAACTAATCGCGTAGTCCCGGGTCTCCCGATTTGTGAATATGACGATAATTTGTAAAAATCGACACATAAACTTAAAAACAAGCCGTTAAAGGGTTGAAACCCAAACAAGCCCCCAAACGACCCCTTAAGAGGCACCAACACCTCGCACGGCACCAATGTAAGTTGTAGGAATTGAGCGCGTAGTCCCGGGTCTCCCGATTTTTGAATATGACGATAATTTGCAAAAATGAACACTTAAACTTAAAAATAAGCAGTTAAAGAGTAAAACCCAAACTAGCCCCCAAACGACCCCGTAGGAGGTACGAACACCTCGCACGGGACCAATGTAACTTGTAGGAACTGACCGCATAGTCCCGGGTCTCTCAATTTGACAATATGATGATAATTTGCAAAAATCACACTTAGACTTAAAAACAAGCCGTTAAAGAATGAAAACCCAAACGACCCCCTACGTGGCACAAACAACTCGAACGGGACCAATGTAACCTGTTCGAACTGACCGCGTGGTCCCGGATCTCCTGGTTTATGAATATGATGATAATTTGCAAAAATCATCACTTTTAAAACAAATTGTTAAAAGGTGAAAACCCAAACCAGCACCCAAACGATGCCGTAAGAGGCACGAACACCTCGTACGGGACCAATGTAACTTGTAGGAACTGACCGCATAGTCTCGGGTCTCCCAGTTTGTGAATATGAAGAAAATTTGTAAAAATCAACAATTAAACTTAAAAAGAAGCCGTTAAAGGGTGAGAACCCAAACCAGCCCCCAAACGACCCCGTGGGAGGCACGAATAGCTCGCACCGGACAAATGTAACTTGTAGGAACTGACCACATAGTCCCGGTCGGGTCTCTTGGTTTGAGAATATGATAATAATTTCTAAAAATCACACTTAGACTTAAAAATAATCCGTTAAAGGGTGAAAACCCAAACCAGCTCCCAAACGACCCCGTAGGAGGCACGAACACCTCGCACAGGACCAATGTAACTTATAGGAACTGATCGCGTAGTCCCGGGTCTCCCGATTTGTGAATATGATGATAATTTGCAAAAATCAGAACTTAAACTTAAAAACAGTCCGTTAAAGGGTTAAAACCCAAACCAAACCCCAAACGACCCCGTAAGAGGAACGAACACCTCGCACGGGACCAATGTAACTTGTAGGAACTGACTGCGTAGTCCCGGGTCTCCCGGTTTGTGAATCTGACGATAATTTGACAAAAACATACTTAGACTTAAAAACAAGCCGTTAAAGGGTGAAAACCCAAACCATCCCCCAAATGATCCCGTAAGAGGCACGAACACCTCACACGGGGCCAATGTAACTTGTAGGAATTGATCGCGTAGTACCGAGTCTCTCGGCTTGTGAATATGATGATAATTTGCAAAAAACAACACTTAAATTTAAAAACAATCTGTTAAAGGGTGAAAACCCAAACCAACCTCCAAACGACACCGTAGAAGGCACGAACATGTCGCATGTGACAAATGTAACTTGTAGGAACTGAACGCATAGTCCCGGGTCTCTCGATTTAGAATATGATGATAATTTGCAAAAATCACACTTAGACATTAAAACAAGCTGTTAAAGGGTGGAAACCCAAATGACCCCGTTAAAGGCACGAACACCTGGTAGGAACTGACCGCGTAGTCCAGGATCTCATGGTTTGTGAATATGACGATAATTTTCAAAACTCAACACTAAAACTTAAAAATAAGCCGTCAAAGGGTGAAAACTCAAACCAGCCCCAAACGACCCCGTATGAGGCACGAACACCTCACACGGGACCAATGCAACTTATAGGAACTGACCGCGTAGTCCCGGGTCTCCCGGTTTATGAATATGATGATAATTTGCAAAAATCAACGCTTAAACTTAAAAACAAGCCGTTAATGGCTGAAAACCCAAACTAGCCCCCAAACGATCCCGTGGGAGGCACGAACACCTCGCACGGGACCAATGTAACTTGTAGGAACTGACCGCATAGTTCTGGGTCTCCTGATTTGTCAATATGATGATAATTTGCAAAAATCAACACTTAAACTTAAAAACAAGCCGTTAAAGGGTGAAAACCCAAACCAGCCCCAAATGACCCCGTAGGAGGTATTAACACCTCGCACGGGAACAATGTAACTTGTAGGAACTGACCGCAAAGTCCCGGGTCTCCCGATTGGCGAATATGACAATAATTTGCAAAAATCAACACTTAAACTTAAAAAGGAGCCCTTAAAAGGTGAAAACACAAACCAGCCCCCAAACGACCCTGTAAGAGGCACGAACATCTCGCACGGGACAAATGTAACTTGTAGGAACTGATCGGGTAGTCCCGGGTCTCCCGGTTTGTGAATATGATGATAATTTGTAAAAATCAACACTTAAACTTAAAAATAAGCCGTTAAAGGGTGAAAACCCAAACCAGCCCCAAACGACCCCGTAAGAGGCACGAACACCTCGCACGGGACCAATGCAACTTGTAGGAACTGACCGCATAGTCCCGGGTCTTCCGATTTGTGAATATGATGATTAATTTGTAAAAATCAACACTTAAACTTAAAAACAAGCCGTTAAAGGGTGAAAACCCATACCAGCCCCCAAACGACACCGGGGGAGGCACGAACACCTCGCACGGGACCAATTTAACTTGTAGGAACTGACCGCTAGTCCCGAGTCTCCCGGTTTGTGAATCTGATGATCATTTGCAAAAAACACACTTAGACTTAAAAATCAGCCGTTAAAGGGTGAAAACCAAAACCAGTCCCCAGACGATCCCGTAAGAGGCACGAACACCTTGCACGGGACCAATATAACTTGTAGGAACTCACCGCGTAGTCCCAAATCTCATGGTTGGTGAATATGACGCTAATTTGCAAAAATCAACACTTAAACATAAAAACAAGGCGTTAAAGGGTGAAAACCCAAACCAGCCCCCAAACGACCCCGTAAGAGGCACGAACACCTTGCACGGGACAAATGTAACTTGTAGGAACTGACCGCATAGTCCCGGGTCTCTCGTTTTGAGAATATGACGATAATTTATAAAAATCACACTTAGACTTAAAAACAAGCCGTTAAAGGGTTAAAACACAACCTAGCTCCCAAACGACCCCGTAAGAGGCACGAACACCTCGTACGGGACCAATGTAACTTGGAGGAACTGACCGCGTCGTCTCAGGTCTCCTGATTTGTGAATGTGAGGATACTATACAAAAATCAACTATTAAACTTAAAAACAAGCTGTTAAAGGGTGAAAACCCAAATCATCCCCAAACGACCCCATAGGGGGCACGAACAACTCGCACGGGACTAATGTAACTTGTCGAAACTGACCACCTAGTCCTGGATCTCCTGTTTTGTGAATATAACGATAATTTTTTAAAATTAACACTTAAACTTGAAAACTAGTCGTTAAAGGGTGAAAACCCAAACCAACCCCCAAACGACCCCATAAGAGGCACGAACACCTTGCACGGGACCAATGTAACTTATAGGAACTGACCGCGTAGTCCCGGGTCTCCCGATTTGTGAATATGACGATAATTTGCAAAAATCAACGCTTAAACTTAAAAATAAGCCATTAAAAGGTGAAAACCCAAACCAACATCCAAACGACCCCGTAGGAGGCACGAACACCTCGCACGGGACCAATGTAACTTGTAAGAACTGACCGCATAGTCCTGGATCTCCTGGTTTCTGAATATAACGATAATTTGTAAAAATTAACAATTAAACTTAAAAACAAGTCGTTAAAGGGTGAAAACCCAAACCAGCCCCCAAAGGACCCCGTAAGAGGCACGAACACCTCGCACGGGACCAAAGTAAGTTGTAGGAAATGACTGCGTAGTCCTGGGTCTCTCAGTTTGTGAATATGACAATAATTTCCAAAAATCAACACTTAAACTTAAAAATAAGTTGTTAAAAGGTGAAAACCCAAACCAACACCCAAACGACCCCGTAAGAGGCATGAACACCTCGTACGGGACCAATGTAACTTATACGAACTGATCGCATAGTCCCGAGTCTCCCGGTTTCTGAATATGAAGATAATTTGCAAAAATCAACACTCAAACTTAAAAACAAGCCGTTAAAGGGTGAAAACCCAAACTAGCCCCCAAACGACCCCGTGGGACGCACGAACACCTCGCACGGGACAAATTTAACTTGTAGGAACTGACCACATACTCCCGGGTCTCTCGGTTTGAGAATATGATGATAATTTGTAAAAATCACACTTAGACTTAAAAACAAGCCATTAAAGGGTGAAAACCCAAACCAGTCCCCGTAAGAGGCACGAACATGTCGCACAGGACCAATGTAACTTGTAGGAACTGACCGCGTAGTCCCGTGCCTCCCGCTTTGTGAATATGACTATAATTTGTAAAAAACACACATAAATTTAAAAATAAGCCGTTAAAGGGTGACAACCCAAACGACCCAGTAAGAGGCACGAACACCTCGCACGGGACCAATGTAACTTGTAGGGACTACCGCGTAGTCCCTTGTCTCCCGGTTTGTGAATGTAATGATAATTTGTAAAAATTAACACTTAAACTTAAAAATAAGCCGTTAAAGGGTGAAAACTCAAACCAGGCCCCAAACGACACCGTAGGAGTCATGAACATCTCGCATGGGACAAATGTAACTTGTAGGAACTGACCGCATAGTCCCGAGTCTCTCGGTTTTGAGAATATGATGATAATTTGCAAAAATCAACACTTAAACTTAAATATAAGCTGTTAAAGGGTGAAAACCCAAACCAACCCCAAACGACCCCGTAGGAGGGCCGAACACCTCGCACGGGACCAATGTAAGTTGTAGGAACTGACCGCGTAGTCCCGGGTCTCCCGATTTGTGAATATGATGATAATTTGGAAAAATGAACACTTAAATTTTAAACAAGCCGTTAAAGAGTGAAAACCCAAACCAGCCCCCAAACGACCCCGTAAGAGGCACGAACACCTCACACGGGACCAATGTAACTTTTAGGAACTGACCGCGTAGTCCCGAGTCTCCTGGCTTGTGAATATGATGATAATTTGCAAAAATCAACACTTAAACTTAAAAACAAGCCGTAAAAGGGTAAAAACCCAAACCAGCCCCAAACGACCCCCTAGGAGGCACGAACACCTCGTACGGGACCAACGTAACTTGTAGCAACTGACCTCATAGTCCCGGGTCACCCGGTTTGTGAATATGACAATAATTTGCAAAAATCAACACTTAAACTTAAAAACAAGCCGTTAAAGGGTGAAAACCCAAACCAGCCCCCAAACGACCTCGTAGGAGGCACGGACACCATGCACGGGACCAGTGTAACTTGTAGGAACTGGCCGCGTAGTCCCGAATCTCTCGGTTTGTAAATATGATGATAATTTATAAAAATCACCATATAAACTTAAAAACAAGTCGTTAAAGGCTTAAAACCCAAACCAGCACCCAAACGACCCCATAAGAGGCACGAACACCTCGCACGGGACCAATGTAACTTGGAAGAACTGACTGCGTAGTCCCGGGTCTCCTAGTTTGTTAATATGAATGTAATTTGCAAAAATCAACACTTCAACTTACCGTTAAAAGGTGAAAACCCAAACCAACGCCCAAACGACCGCGTAAGAGGCACGAACACCTCGTACAAGACCAATGTAACATGTAGGAACGGACCGCATAGTCCCGGGTCTCCCGATTTTTGAATATGAAGATAATTTGCAAAACTCAACACTTAAACTAAAAAACAAGCCGTTAAAGGGTGAAAACCCAAACCAGCCCCCAAAAGACCCCGTGGGAGGCACGGACACCTTGCACCAGACAAATGTAATATGTAGGAACTGACCGCATAGTCCCGGGGCTCTCGGTTTGAGAATATGACGATAATTTTTAAAAATCACGTTTAGACTTAAAAATAAGCCGTAAAAGGGTGAAAACACAACCTAGCCCCCAAACGACCCTGTAAGAGGCACGAACACCTCGCACGGGACCAATGTTACTTGTAGGAACTGACCGTGTAGTCCCGGGTCTCCTGATTTGTGAATATGACGATAATTTGAAAAAATCAACACTTAAACTTAAAAACAAGTCGTTAAAGGGTGAAAACCCAATCCAGCCCCCAAACGAGCCTATGGGAGGCTCGAATACCTCGCACGGAACCGATGTAACTCGTAGGAACTAACCGCGTAGTCCCGGGTCTCTCGATTTGTGAATATGATGATAATTTCCAAAAATCAACACTTAAACTTAAAAACAAGCCGTTAGGGGGTGAAAACCCAAAACAACCGCAAACGACCACGTAGGAGGCACGAACACCTCGCACGGGACCAATGTAACTTGTAGGAACTCACCGCATAGTCCCGGGTCTCTCGATTTTGTGAATATGACGATAATTTGCAAAAATCAATGATTAAACTTAAAAACAAGCCGTTAAAGGGTGAAAACCCAAACCAGCCCCCAAACGACCCCGTAGGAGGCACGGACACCTCGAACGGGACAAATGTCACTTGTAGGAGCTGACCGCATAGTCCCGGGTCTCTCGGTTTGACAATATGACGATAATTTACAAAAATCAGACTTAGACTTAAAAATAAGACGTTAAAGGGTGAAAAACCAAACCTGTACCGAAACGACCCCGTAAGTGACACGAACACCTCGCACGGGACCAATGTAACTTATAGGAAATGATCGTATAGTCCCGGGTCTCTCGGTTTCTGAATATGATGATAATTTGGAAAAATCAACACTTAAACTTAAAAATAAGCCGTTAAAGGGTGAAAACCCAAGCCATCCCAAACGACCCCGTAAGAGGCACGAACACCTCGCACGGGACCAATGTAACTCGTAGGAACTGACCGAGCAGTCTCGGGTCTCCTGGTTTGCGAATGAAACTATAATTTGCAAAAATAAACACATAAACTTAAAAAGAAGCCGTTAAAGGGTTAAAACCCAAACCAGCCCTCAAACGACCCCGTAAGAGGCACGAACACCTCGCACGAGGACCAATGTAACTTGTAGGAACTGATCGCGTAGTCCCGGGTCTCCCGGTTTGTGAATATGGTGATAATTTTTAAAAAATCAACACTTAAACTTAAAAATAAGTCGTTAAAGGGTGAAAACCCAAACCAACCCCAAACGACCCCGTAAGAGGCACGAACACCTCGTACGGGACCAACGTAACTTGTAAGAACTGACCGCATAGTCCCGGGTCTCGCAGTTTGTGAATATGAACACTTAAACTTAAAAACAAGCAGTTAAAGGCTGAAAACCCAAACCAGCACCCAAATAACCCCGTGGGAGGCACGAACACCTCGCAAGGGACAAATGTAACTTGTAGGAACTGACCACATAGACCCAGGTCTCTCGATTTGAGAATATGACGGTAATTTAAAAAAATCACACTTAGAGTTAAAAACTAGTCGTTAAAGGGTGAAAACCCCAACCAGCCCCCAAACAACCCCGTAGGAGGCACGAACACCTCGCACGGGACCAATGTAACTTGTAGGAACTGATCGCGTAGTCCCGGGTCTCCCAGCTTGTGAATATGACGATAATTTGCAAAAAACATACTTAGACTTAAAAACAAGCCGTTAAAGGGTGAAAACCCAAACCAACCCCCAAACGACACCTTAAGAGGGAGGTACACCTCGCACGGGACCAATGTAACTTATAGGAACTGACCGTGTAGTTCTGAGTCTCCCCGTTTGTGAATATGATGATAATTTGCAAAAATTAACACTTAAACTTATAAACAAGCCGTTAAAGGGTGAAAACCCAAACCAACCCCCAAACGACCCCGTAGGAGGCACGAACACCTCGCATGGGGCAAATGTAACTTGTAGGAACTGACCGCATAGTCCCGGGTCTCTCGATTTGAGAATATGATGATAATTTGCAAAAATCATACTTACACTTTAAAACAAGCCGTTAATGCGTGAAAACCCAAACGATCCCATAAGAGGCACGAACACCTCGCATGGGACCAATGCAACTGGTAGGAACTGACTGCGTAGTCCCGAATCTCCTGGTTTGTGAATATGACGATAATTTGCAAAAATTAACACTTAAGCTTAAAAACAAGCAGTTAAAGGGTGAAAGCCCAAACTAGACCCAAATGTCCCCGTAGGAGGCACGAAGACCTCGCACGGGACCAATGTAACTTGTTGGAACTGACCGCGTAGTCCCGGGTCTCCCGGTTTGTGAATATGAAGATAATTTGCAAAAATCAACACTTAAACTTAAAAACAAGCCGTTAAAGGGTAAAAACCCAAACAAGCCCCCAAACGACCCCGTGGGAGGCACGAACACCTCGCACGGGACCAATGTAACTTGTTGGAACTGACCGCGTAGTCCCAAGTCTCCCAATTTGTGAATATGATTATAATTTGCAAAAATCAACACTTAAATTTAAAAACAAGCCGTTAAAGGGTGAAAACCCAAACCAACCCCTAACGACCCCGTAAGAGGCATAAACACCTCTCACGGGACCAATATAACTTGTAGGAACTGACCGCATAGTCTCGGGTCTCCCGATTTGTGTATATGATGATAATTTGCAAAACTCAACACTTAAACTTAAAAACAAGCCGTTAAAGGGTGAAAACCCAAACCATCACCCAATTGATCCCTTAAGAGGCACTAACACCTCGCACGGGACAAATGTAACTTACAGGAACTGACCGCATAGTCCTGGGTCTCTCGGTTTAACAATATGATAATAATTTGTAAAAATTACACTTAGGCTTAAAAATAAGTCGTTAAAGGGTGAAAACCCAAACTTGCACCTAAACGACCCCGTAAGAGGCACGAACACCTCGCACGGGACCAATGTAACTTGTAGGAACTGATCACGTAGTCCCGGGTCTCCTGGTTTGTGAATATGATGATAATTTGTAAAAATCGACCCATAAACTTAAAAATAAGTCGTTAAAGGGTTGAAACCCAAACCAGCCCCCAAATGACCCCGTAAGAGGCACCAACATCTCGCACGGGACCAATGTAACTTCTAGGAACTGACCGCGTCGTCTAGGGTCTCCCGGTTTGTGAATATGATGATAATTTGAAAAAATTAACATTTAAACTTAAAAATAACCCGTTAAAAGGTGAAAACCCAAACCAGCCCCCAAATAACCCCGTGAGAGGTACGAACACCTCGCAAGGGACAAATGTAACTTGTAGGAACTGACCACATAGACCCAGGTCTCTCGGTTTGAGAATATGATGATAATTTAAAAAAATCACACTTAGAGTTAAAAACAAGTCATTAAAGGGTGAAAACCCCAACCAGCCCCCAAACGACCCCGTGGGAGTCACGAACACCTCGCACGGGACCAATGTAACTTGTAGGAACTGATCGCGTAGTCCCGGGTCTCCCAGTTTGCGAATATGATGATAATTTGCAAAAAACATACTTAGACTTAAAAACAAGCCGTTAAAGGGTGAAAATCCAAACCAATCCCCAAACGACACCTTAAGAGGGACGTACACCTCGCACGGGACCAATGTAACTTATAGGAACTGCCCGTGTCTTTCTGGGTCTCCCCGTTTGTGAATATGATGATAATTCGCAAAAATTAACACTTAAACTTAAAAACAAGCCGTTAAAGGGTGAAAACCCAAACCAGCCCCCCAAACGACCCCGTAGGAGGCACGAAGACCTCGCATGGGGCCAATGTAACTTGTAGGAACTGACCGCATAGTCTCGGGTCTCTCGATTTGAGAATATGATGATAATTTGCAAAAATCACACTTCGACTTACAAATAAGCCGTTAAAGCGTGAAAACCCAAACGATCCCATAAGAGGCACGAACACCTCGCATGGGACCAATGTAACTGGTAAAAACTGACCGCGTAGTCCCGGATCTCCTGATTTGTGAATATGACGATAATTTGGAAAAATGAAGTCTTAAGCTTAAAAACAAGCAGTTAAAGGGTGAAAACCTAAACTATCCCCAAATGACCCCGTAGGAGGTACGAAGACCTCGCAAGGGACCAATGTAACTTGTTGGAACTGACCGCGTAGTCCCGGGTCTCCCGATTTATGAATATGAAGATAATTTGCAAAAATCAACACTTAAACTTAAAAATAAGCCGTTAAAGGGTAAAAACCCAAACAAGCCCCCAAACGACCCCGTGGGAGGCACGAACACCTCGCACGGGACCAATGTAACTTGTTAGAACTGACCGCGTAGTCCCAGGTCTTCCGGTTTGTGAATACGATGATAATTTGCGAAAATCAACACTTAAATTTAAAAACAAGCTGTTAAAGGGTGAAAAACCAAACCAACCCCTAACGACCCCGTAAGAGGCATGAACGTCTGTCACGGGATCAATGTAACTTGTAGGAACTGACCGCGTAGTCCCGGGTCTCCCAATTTTTGTATATCATGATAATTTGCAAAACTCAACACTTAAACTTAAAAACAAGCCGTTAAAGGGTGAAAACCCAGACCATCCCCCAATTGACCCCTTAGGAGGAACTAACACCTCGCACAGGACAAATGTAACTTACAGGAACTGACCGCATAGTCCTGGGTCTCTCGGTTTGACAATATGATAATAATTTGTAAAAATTACACTTAGACTTAAAAATAAGCCGTTAAAGGGTGAAAACCCAAACTAGCACCCAAACGACCCCGTAAGAGGGACGAACACCTCGCACGGGACCAATGTAACTTGTAGGAACTGATCGCGTAGTCCCGGGTCTCCCGGTTTGTGAATATGATGATAATTTGTAAAAATCGACACAAACTTAAAAACAAGTCGTTAAAGGGTTGAAACCCAAACCATCCCCCAAATGACCCCGTAAGAGGCACCAACACCTCGCACGGAACCAATGTAAATTCTAGGAACTGACCGCATATTCCCGGGTCTCCCGGTTTGTGAATATGATGATAATTTGCAAAAATCAACACTTAAGCTTAAAAATAAGTCGTTAAAAGGTGAAAAGCCAAACCAACACCCAAACGACCCCGTAAGAGGCACAAACACCTCGTACGGGACCAATGTAACTTATAAGAACTGACCACATAGTCCCGAGTATCTCGATTTGTGAATATGATGATAATTTGCAAAAATCAACACCTAAACTTAAAAACAAGCAGTTAAAGGGTGAAAACCAAAACCAGCCCCCAAATAAAGCCGTGGGAGGCATGCACACCTCGCAGGGGACAAATGTTACTTGTAGGAACTGACCACATAGACCCAGGTCTCTCGGTTTGAGAATATGACGATAATTTAAAAAAATCATACTTAGAGTTAAAAACAAGTCGTTAAAGGGTGAAAACCCCAACCAGCCCCCAAACGACCCCGTAGGAGGCACGAACACCTCGCACGGGACCAATGTAACTTGTAGGAACTGATCCCGTTGTCCCGGGTCTCCCAGTTTGGGAATATGACGATAATTTGCAAAAAATATACTTAGACTTAAAAACAAGCCGTTAAAGGGTGAAAACCCAAACCAGCCCCCAAACGACAGCTTAAGAGGGACGTACACCTCGCACGGGACCAATGTAACTTATAGGAACTGACCGTGTAGTTCTGGGTCTCCCCGTTTGTGAATATGATGATAATTTGCAAAAATTAACAGTTAAACTTAAAAACAAGTCGTTAAAGGTTGAAAACCCAAACCAGACACCAAACTACCCCGTAGGAGGCACGAACACCTCGCATGGGGAAAATGTAACTTGTAGGAACTGACCGCATAGTCCCGGGTCTCTCGGTTTGAGAATATTATGATAATTTGCAAAAATCACACTTAGACTTAAAAACAAGCCGTTAAAGCGTGAAAACCCAAACAATCCCATAAGAGGCACGAACACCTCGCATGGGACCAATGTAACTGGAAGGAACTGACCGCGTAGTCCCGAATCTCCTGGTTTGTGAATATGATAATAATTTGCAAAAATGAACACTTAAGCTTAAAAACAAGCAGTTAAAGGGTGAAAACCCAAACTAGCCCCAAATGATCCCGTAGGAGGCACGAAGACCTCGCACGGGACCAATGTAACTTGTTGGAACTGATCGCGTAGTCCCGGGTCTACCGGTTTATGAATATGAAGATAATTTGAAAAAATCAACACTTAAACTTAAAAATAAGCCGTTAAACGGTAAAAACCCAAACTAGCCCCCAAACAACCCCGTGGGATGCACGAACACCTCGCACGGAACCAATGTAACTTGTTGAAACTAACCGCGTATCCCAGGTCTCCCGGTTTGTGAATATGATGATAATTTGCAAAAATCAACACTTAAATTTAAAAACAAGCCGTTAAAGGGTGAAAACCCAAACCAACTCCTAACGACCCCGTAAGAGGCATGAACACCTCTCACGGGACCAATGTAACTTGTAGGAACTGACCGCGTAGTCCCGGGTCTCCCGATTTGTGTATATGATGATAATTGGCAAAACTCAACACTTAAACTTAAAAACAAGTCGTTAAAGGATGAAAACCCAAACCATCAACCAATTGACCCCTTAGGAGGCACTAACACCTCGCACGGGACAAATGTAACTTACAGGCACTGACCGCATAGTCCTGGGTCTCTCGGTTTGACAATATGATGATAATTTATAAAAATTACACTTAGACTTAAAAATAAGCCGTTAAAGGGTGAAAACTCAAACTAGCACCCAAACGACCCCGTAAGAGGGACGAACACCTCGCACGGGACCAATGTAACTTGTAGGAACTGATCGCGTAGTTCCGGGTCTCCCAGTTTGTGAATATGATGATAATTTGTAAAATTTGAAAGATAAACTTAAAAACTAGTCGTTAAAGGGTTGAAACCCAAACCAACCCCCAAATGACCCCGTAAGAGGCACCAACACCTCGCACGAGACCAATGTAACTTCTAGGAACTGATCGCGTAGTCCCGGGTCTCCCGATTTGTGAATATGATTATAATTTGTAAAAATTAACACTTTAAAAATAAGCCATTAATAGGTGAAAACCCAAACCAGCACCCAAAAACCCCGTAAGAGGCACGAACATCTCGTACGGGACCAATGTAACTTGTAGGAACTGACCGCATAGTCCTCAGTCTCCCGGTTTGTGAATATGAAGATAATTTGCAAAAATCAACACTTAAACTTAAAAACAAGCCGTTAAAGGGTGAAAACCCAAACCATCCCCCAATCGACCCCGTGGGAGGCACGAACACCTCGCACGGGACAAATGTAACTTGTAGGAACTGACCGCATAGTCCCGGGTCTCTCAGTTTGAGAATTTGACGATATTGTGTAAAAATCACACTTAAACCTAAAAACAAGCCGTTAAGGGGTGAAAACCCAAACCAGCTCCCAAACGACCTCGTAGGAGGCACGAACACCTCGCATGGGACCAATGTAACTTGTAGGAACTGACCGCGTAGTCCCGGATCTCCCGGTTTGTGAATATGATTACAATCTGAAAAAAACACACTTAAACTTAAAAAACAATTGGTTAAAGGGTGAAAACCCAAACCAGCCCCCAAACCACCCCGTAGGAGGCACGAACACCTCGCACGGGACTAATGTAACTTTTATCAACTGGCCGCGTAGTTCTGGGTCTCCCAATTTGTGAATATGACGATAATTTCTAAAAATCAACACTTAAACTTAAAAACAAGCTGTTAAAGGGTGAAAACCGAATCCAGCCCCCAAACAACCCCGTAAGAGACACGAACACCTCGCACGGGACCCACGTAACTTGTAGGAACTGGCCGCAGAGTCCCAGATCTCTTGATTTTAGAATATGATGATAATTTGCAAAAATCACACTGACTTAAAAACAAGCCGTTAAAGGGTGAAAACATAAACTAGCCCCCAAACGACCCCGTAAGAGGTACGAACACCTCGCACGGGACCAACGTAACTTGTAGGAACTGATCGCGTAGTCTCGGGTTTCCCGGTTTGTGAATATGATGATTATTCGCAAAAATCAACACCTAAACTTAAAAACAAGACGTTAAAGGGTGAAAATCCAAACCAGCCCCTAAACGACCCCGTAAGAGGCACGAACACCTCGCACGGGACCAATGTAACTTGTAGGAACTGACCCGGTAGTCTCGGGTCTCCCAGTTTATGAATATGGTGATAATTTGTAAAAATCAACACTTTAAAAATAATCCGTTAAAGGGTGAAAACCCAAACCAACACCCAAACAATCCCGTAAGAGGCACGAACACCTCGCGCGGGACTGATGTAACTTGTAGGAACTGACCGCATAGTCACGGGTCTCCCGGTTTGTGAATATGACGATAATTTGCAAAAATCAACACTTAAACTTAAAAACAAGTCGTTAAAGGGTGAGAACCCATACCAGCCCCAAACGACCCCGTAGGAGGCACGAACACCTCGCACGGGACCGATGTAACTTGTAGGAACTAACCAGATAGTCCCGGGTCTCTCGGTTTGAGAATATAATGATAATTTACAAAAATCACACTTAGACTTAAAAACAAGCCGTTATTGGGTGAAAACTCAAATCATCCCCCAAACGACCCGTTAGAGGTACGAACACCTCGCACGGGACCAATGTAACTTGTAGGAACTGACCGCGTAGTCCCGAGTCTCTCAATTTGTAAATATGACGATAATTTGTAAAAATCACACCTAGACTTAAAAACAAGTCGTTAAAGGGTGAAAACCCAAACCATCCCCCAAACGACCCCGTAGGAGGCACGAACACCTCGCACAGGACCAATGTAATTTGTAGGTAATGACCGCGTAGTCCCGGGTCTCCCGGTTTGAGAATATGATGATAATTTCCACTCCTATATGTAATTTTTTAGTTTGAGTAGATTTTTTTTTGTAAATTATTGGTTCACTAATATCGTATATTTTTTGTATCCTATTTGTTTACAGGATAACAGTTTATTGTTGGCATTTATTCACGTGGAACACACAGAGAACTCAATGGTTTACAACAAGGGGTTTATTCATGATTCCATTTTTTTGTGTTATGGTCGTGCGGGCTTTTGTAGTTTTATTGTTAACTTTTATGACCGTGCGGGATTTTGTAAGTTAATTGTTATATTTTGTGACCGTGCGGGCTTTATGTTAGGCATTTTTTGTATTAGCAGGTTTTGGAATGTCCAGAAAATAAAGGAAACTCTGCCTAATTTTTTTTTGGCGTGTGAACTATTAAAGACTTGTAATATTTTGAAGTTTGTATGTGCATTAGTTTATCAACAACGTGCAATATTTTTAATTTGTGAATTTTTGTGCTTTCAAATAATTTTTTTTTTATAAAAAAATTTGGTACAGTTCAAAACCGTGGCAAAAGTGTATCATATTTTGGTACGGTTTTGAACTGTGCCAAATTTTTTTAAACTGTGCTAAATCTGGCACAGTTAAAAACTGTGCCAAAAGTGTGCCATAAGTGTTCCTGTTTGGCCAAATCTAGCACACTTTTGAGCCGTGCCAGAAAAAATGGCCATTTTGGAACATCTGATTCTGGCACAGTTTAAAACTGTGCCAGATTCCTGTTTTTGGTGTAGTGAATCTCGGACGAGATATTCAGGGGATACTGGGCCAACGTGTTGGTTACCAATACCTTTTTTCCTTCTTTCAACTGAATATATATTGTACCCCGAGTCCAGGGCAAAGGACATATGAAAAACTATCTCAAGAGTTACTTAATAAGAATAGTAGACCTCTCCGTGGACGTAGGCAATTTGCCAAACCATGTATATTCTTATGTTGTGTGACTGTGATTGTTGATGTTTCTTTCATACTAAAAATTGTTCATTTCGCAAATTGTTTCTGTCGAGATTTTTTTCACCAGATTAATTATTAAACATACACCAATTCAAACTAATCTCATAGGGAAATAAAATGCTTGAATAATAAATGTGACTCGACTAAACATTTCCAGTTCAAATACCCAATACAATAATCCAACAAAATAAACCAACAACTGAAAGGAGTAAATAAATAAATCCATAAACTTTGACTGTCTAAATAAGTAAAAGGGGCGATATGTCCTAACTGAAGTAGATAACTCAAGATGAAGAAACGAAAGTCATGGAGGTGTTTACCACCAAGTCATGTAACCTCCACAACAACTACAACTCATCAAATGAATGGAACTCATATACTTGGTGTCCCTGTGGTGGGTACCTAAAATAATTTGACAAAAGAAAATAGATTTGCAATAAATGGGTCAGAGCCCGAGTTGAAAACAGTTTAAAAATCAGCAAGTGCTTAAATGAAAACAATAGCACATATTGTGTACATGTTTGATTTTCGCACTCTCACTTGAGATACTCATCTCTCATCTATTATGCACATCTAACGCATATATTTAACCCATCCTAGTCATACTACCCAGCCTAAATAGCGCAAAGATGACTATTATCACACTAATAATCTCATGTGTTTGCCCATATCACTTGTATCCCGTACTACCATATGTTTAAGGGTAGTTAATCATATACACAATTGTTATTATCATAAGTATTCCTTTTTCTCACTAAGAATATTTTTTTAAAATATTGCTAATTTCATCTACTGAACATGCACAGTAGAATAAGTAGCAGGTATACATATATTTATCTCTCTATATATATATACTAATTCAGCACCCCTAGGTTAGGTCCCCCTTGGTGCAATGCATACTCTGTTATTATGTCCCGGTGCATCGCTCATTGCATGAAGGATTATTGGTTCAATCTCTTGCGAACCATCAAAATAAACACACATATTAAAGGCGAACATAGTTCCAAGCCCATGGGATATACACATACCTACACACCCATATGAACGCCAACACTATCGTTCTCACTGATAGCTCGTACCTAGGTTCTATGTTTTAGTGATACGAATCAAAATCCCCCCGAAGGCTCCTCAAGATATTATCGCCCACAACGTGCAAATAGGTATATACATAACCTATAATAATCATTAGGCATTCACACAACCTAAATCCTTAAGTTTATACGTAGTATTATTATCTCTAATACTCATGTTAGTCTATCCGCACGATTAATCTCTCTATCGTATATATTCCATAAGGCCCTCTTATTCCAACATATTCCCTTAGTAGTTACACAATCATCTCACCACTAGACTATGTAATGAAGTCACTCAGGGATAGCGTAGGTCGTTCTCTCTCACTCGAATCAACCTTGTAAGGTTTTAACTTGTCCGGGAAAAAAATTGAACTTTTTAAATCTCGTTAGAAGCTAGAAAAAACTAGGGCCTGAATTTTCGTCAGAAGCTCGTTCGAACGAAACTTCGAACGAATATACTCTGAATTCTCATTGGATAGGTCATTGATATTCTCATTTGAATGAGGTCGTTCGAACGAGATTTTTGAACTTCGTCCCTGACCTCTAGAAACTGCATTTTTCCATTTTTTTCAACACCCAAATCACATTAAACTTTTCCTAACTTAAAACCAATGATTATAAATCATCACCACTAGTAATTGAATTCTTTCTAATACCTTTTTAACATCAAATCCTTACAACTTTTTCATAGAATCAAATTAATTTCCTAAATCCTCAAAAATACCTAAATTCATATAATCACCATTAATCAAAATTAAACCCATATTTAAATTCGTGCTTTCAACATATAAAACCCATATTTCTTATCCCCAATATATGGTTATTCAACTACATGCAAAACCTATACCAAAATCATCGATTAATACCCAATTTCAGTCCTAAATTTCATAATATCATGAATAAACCATCAACTAGTCTAACATGGACATTATATGCTCTAAATGAAGCAAGATAAACACTTTCCCTTTTCACGAAGGTCTGATTCGTCGCTTGAAATTGGTATGGATGTGTACTTCTCTTTTCGATCTACACGTTGATGATGTTTTTGGTGAAAGGTGACTGGGTTTGACCTTGGAACTCCTAGGAACCTCTTCTCCTTCTTCCTCTTGGATTCTCTATTGGGTTTACCAGATATTTATCCTTACTCTCCCACGTACATGAAAATATATTTCTCCAATTTTTGTTCATTAATTAATCCTAATTTTCAAAGGACAAAAATACCCCTTTGGGGTGTCGGGATGGCCTAAACTTGTTTCGGACTCCAAACTAAACCACCGAGTATAATTTTTTGACCATCTCGACCTTTTCGGCCACACTGGCGTACTCAAAACAGCCATTTGAATAACCAAAAATAATGTTACATTTTAATTCCTCATTTAAGTCCCGACACGACTCACACGCGCATCCCAACTAAGTGTATTATAACTGCCGTATTTTTCACACCCGACCATTATATACTATTATCATTATATATTACTTTACTCACTAAGTAATCTTCAGCATAATTCTCACCAAGAAATACTAACTCTCATCACGCTAGTAATTGTTTACTTAAATCCAAATTAATTATAAATAAATTTATCATTTAAATTAATTAATCCCATAATTAAAATAGAAACTTTCAAAAAGACGGGGTATTATAACTACATAAGATTCAAAGAGGTTATGTTTTACTGTGATTGGATAAGAGTTGAGGATAAAAATGCTTGTAAAGTTGATCCTGGTACCAATTTGACCATGGTCGACTTGTCTAAGATGAAGAGCAACGAGCTGTTTGTTTGTACTTTTCGAAAGGTCAAGCAAGTGTTTTACTCGGAGTATATCAACAACAAGACGTGGTCAATACTTCTACATGCACTAAAGTGTCTAACCAGTAGCATGGATGAATTGACTGCTCCTATCGAATATCAGTCCATTTTGGATGATAACCCGAATTTGAAACAATTTATAGATTTGTATTAAGTATTATAATTATTTGAAATAATTCTTAATTTGGTTTATGATATGGATTTGTATTCTTCTAATGTCGTTAATTTTCATTCTTCAAGTGCTTTATTATTATCGAATGACAATTTAATGCTTTATTCATAAGGTTTGATCAGTTTTTGATGATTGGAATCAATATTTGTTGGTTAGTTATAGTGGATATGTTAATTTGGATTTTAATCAGTTTAAGCATTATTTCAAAGTCCGTGACAAAACTCCAATATGAAATAATTCTTAGATTTGTAATAAGTATTCCATTTATTTAAACCAATTCGTAGTTTAGTTTATGATATGGATATGTATTCTTCTAGTACTTTATTATGATTGGATGACAGTTTAATGCTTTATTCATTTGGATTTGATAAGTTTTGGGGGATTTGAATCAATCTTTGTTGGTTAATTATAGTGAATATGTTAATTTGAATTTTAATCAGTTTAAGCATTATTTTAAAGTCTTTGACATAACCCGAATATGAAATAATTCTTAGATTTGTAATAAGTATTCCAATTATTTGAACTAATTCTTAGTTTGGTTTATGATATGGATTTGAATTCTTCTAATGTCATTAATTTTTATTCTTTTAGTGCTTTATTAAAATAAAAATTTATAATCACATTCTTTTTTATTAATTCATCTAATCGTGTATTTATTTGTTGTTTCAAGAAAAACTGAAAGAAGTCCACCACTCACAAAGTGATACCGCCGACAACGCATCTCTGAGTACGATTGCACTTAGCCAAGTGCTTGGACGGGATCATAAAGGTTGTACGCGGGGTGTTAGCTTTCGGATGGGTAAGTCAAGGCACACCGGGATTGCGTTGAGCAACATTGGACTAGCACGCAAGGTCGACGAAATGTAGAACAATAATGTCGAAAAGTTTGAGAATCTGGAAAAAATATTGAATATAATGTTTTCGTTTGTCAAGTATGCTTTTCAAGGTCGAGTCGAGTCCAGCTCAAGGAAGGGCAAGGAGAAGTAGTGTATGAGGGGACCTCTACTCCATCTTTTGCACCATCTCCCTCACCGATACCCCCTCATCTCCATACGACTCATTCTCCACGCCCACCTCGGTCCTAACTTTTAAGATTCCATTTACAATTGGTTGGGATAGAGTCTATTTAGTAGACTTACGGGTAGGCGATAGAATAACTAGGGGGTTGAGGGACCCTAATATACGCCCAAGTTCCTTAGTGCATAACCGTCCGCTGCAGACTCATGAGACTGGGATCCACATCATTGAAGTATTGGTGGGAAAAGAGAATGAACTCGTGTGGTTGAATGACAAGTGTGGCATACGAAATATTAAGGGGTGTGTTGGTTCGTATATTGTATGGCCTAGCTTTCTCATCCAAATTGACAATCAAGGAAAATTATGTAATAATTTGTATTAAACATTCAAATTTGGGTTTATATATTGAATTTAATATTTATATTTATTTAGTGTTTGGTTATTATGAATATTGAATGTTAGTTGCTGTTAATTATTGACAAAATATATCATATATTGCAGCTACAGGTGATAATATACTGTTAGGCAGTGGTAGTGGCAGTGGCTATACAACCGTTTTTTCAATACTGTCGCCTAGAATTATCAAGAACTTTGACCATGACAAGTCCGTGATAAGGAAAACTTGTTAATAACTTTAATCGTGGCAACTATGAACTTGTCAAAATTTGAGTATGACCATCGATAATTATACTAAACTTGTATAAAATTATCAAGTTACTTAATTTCGGTTTGTATTCTTTTGGATAAAAATTTGCTTGAGTTTGAATTGTGATATAAACGAACATAGCTTTAACACATTTTAAGCTCATTATTCTTTTCAAATAAAATTTAATTAGCCTACTATTCAACTCGGATCGACATATAACACCCTCATTTTGTAAGGCGACAAATAAATCGAGTTAATTATGAAAAGCTCGAGCTCGGCTCGTTAGTTAAGAAGATAAACAGAGATTAATCACGAGTATAAGGAAATGAAGTTGACTTGGGACAAAGAAGGACATATGGCATTCACTACCCAAAATACCCCAAGGTTATCTCTATTAACTCTAGGTATGGCCGGATACAATAGGACTCTTCAACACATATGGTAACACAAAGCTTATTTCGAAGTCATGGAGTTATATTCTATTTTAACCATTTCAAAGGCGATCAACTCAAAAAGAGGTGGACTATAGTTTAACTTAATATCCAAGCATTGTACATAGATATTAATCATCATAAGTATAAATAAAACCCCGCTATGAAGGAACGTGTGGCCCATCAAACACACCACCATTGTAAACTCGACTTGTACTCTGAGCTAGCAATCCTAGCACTCCAAGTTGTTCATTTGATAGTAAAGAAACACCCCATTTTTCCCCGCGGACATAGACTAGGTCTAATTATTAATTTATGTATATCTTGTATTATTTATTATCTTGTACAACACTCGAGGCATACTTTGGCAATTTGTAATAATGTAGATTCGATTCTCTTATAATTTGGCGTCGTTGTGGGAAATAAGAGGAATCCTGCCATAAGATTTGTCAAACATGTCTCCATGAATGCTGAGTGTTCTCATCGTTAGCATTGAGCAAAACATTTTCTTTGTGAGATTGTCATCGCGCAGTGATGGGAGATCTCATTAGCGATCTAATCCACCGTTGAAGCCCTAACACACATCATTTCCTTCATGACACCCCTTCAAACTCACCTACCAATGTTACAATTTATTGATCAGTACAAGAAATGTCTGCATGAACATGAAGTGGAGATTATCGCGCTTAAGGAAACAATTGATCGATAAAACAAAAAGGCATACATCAAGCTCTTGTGGACCTAATCGATTTCATAGAAGGAGAATCCACTCCCCAATGACTCCTCACTATCACAATGACGACAGGGTCTTAGTTTGTCTTATTCTGAATTGGTAAAGCATAAAAATATAGGTCCTACCTGTTGATACCAAATTTAGTTTGCTGACATGTACCAATCACCTGAAGACGCGTGTCAACCACATGGCAAAGACGAATACTTTCAACGAGCAACTCGTAGCTCTGAGCAACTCAAGCTTACCGAGCAACTGAAGCGGTCCGAGCTACTTAACGTGCAGAACATCCAAATCAAGAGAATAAAAAAGACAACTGCGCATTAAATGCTCATTATTATCGTACAGATGTAAATGTCTACTAGATAACAACGCATTATCTTTTCATATGTACAGCCTCAAGGCTATAAATACATTGTAACCTCCTCATTAGATGGGGACTTTGGATCTCTTGGTAAACCCATTATCGAGATTCCAAATAAACAGTCAGCAATACAAAATAGTGGACGTAAGACATTCTCACAAGGCTGTACCACTTTAAAAATCTTTTGTCTTATTTATTCATTTTATCTGTGCTTGATTAATTAGAGATAATCTAATTTTTTACATCAACAGATTGGCACCGTCTGTGGAAAACGACTGTACTTAGCGTTTTTCACCAAAATAATTCATCATCAATGGCCGATAATCCCGAATCGAGTAATCGAAACGCTGGGATCCCTCCAAATCCATCTATTCCCCCAAATGTTCCAGATATGGCTAGCATAGTGGCTAATTTAGCTCAAGACCAAATGGCCATGCAAGAAACCATGCGTTAACTTATACAAACTGTTCAAGGCGGAGTGCCGGCCCAATCAGGACAACGAAGTGTTCAGAGAAATACCCGTCTACCCTCTTCACAAACTAAGCGAACACTATTCTTAGAGGTATCTCAATCTAGACACACTGAATCATATCGTATTGATAGATCTAATAATCCTTCTTATCAACCTGGCCGGACTTCATCAGTACGAGCTACAGATTCTCAACGAAACATCACTCTATCTCCAGAAAGGACTAGTGCTCTAGAAAGATTAAGTAGAGTCTCTCATTTTAATCATTTGGGCCCTAAGAGGAATAGAAGTCCTCCTAGGATTGCATCGAGGAACTCTCCACGACCATCCGATCTAAGGGAAGGCTCTGCCCAATCACGGCCAGCAGCTCGATCACAAGAGGAAAATTCAATGTGATCAGTTACTCGAACAAATAGGCCCGAGGAGGTAAACGATGCATGGAAGGGCTCTATTCAAAGTTTGGAGGACAAATTAGGGGAAATGTCTAAGGCCAAGAATCCTCTACAAATAACTTGTATCCAAGGGACACCATTTGTACAGGCAATTGTGGATTTTCCCACACCATCAAAATTCAAAGCTCCTATAGTAACGCCTAAATATGATGGAACAACTGACCCTGTCCTTCATATTGAACAATACCAAGATGCTGTCGATATCTATACAGTTCCAGACGAGATGAGATGCAGGGCATTTTCATGAACTCTTATTGAATCTGCTCAAATATGGTACAATAACCTTCCTCGGGGGAAAATTGCAACCTTCTTTTAACTAGTAGAGCTCTTTATCGAGAACTTCTGTTTTGGAGCGAAACCAGTCAAACGTGTAGCACACTTGTTGAGTGTTAGACAAAGGTAGGTGAAAGCACCAGGGACTATATTACTCGCTTCAATAACGAGAAAATTGAAGTAATTGAGTACGAGAAGAAAATAGCAATTACTGTTCTGATGAGTGGACTGTTGCCGGATAAGTTATACTACACTTTCGCCAAAGATCCGCCTAGGACTATGGCAGAATTGATGGCAAAAGTAGCCAAAATCATGAATGTCGAGAAATCCATGGCTGGGAAGAAGAATGCAGACACTAAGGAGACCAAGGTTGAAGATGGTAAAACTGAAAAGAAGGATCAGAAGAACAGTGGTGGCAACAGGCAGTCGAAAGGAAAGAAAGCACTAGAACAGATGAGGAAATTTGGAAATTATACTCCTTTGAAGGTCGATATAAATCACATTCTGGAGGAGATCAAGAACAGCGAGGAGCTAGTCTGGCTAGGGAAAATGAAGGCAAATCCTAACAGAAGGGAGAGGACCAAATATTACGAATTCCACAAAGATCATGGTTATATGACCAAAAGTTGCATAGCTCTCTAGAATGAAATTGAAGCACTCATCAGACGAGGAAAGCTAGCTAAGTACGTTGATCAGCAAAACGATGGGAAGACCAACGATCGAGGAAGGCAAAGATCTAAATCTCCTCATCGAGCAAAAGAAGATAAGAAGAGAGACCACGATGATGATCCAGAAGATGATCCTGACCTTCCTAAAAGACCAAGACAGCTAGAGCGTGTGGTATTTTCAATCCATTTTGGATCATTTGAATGTAATGTTATTACAGGTGGAGATGCAGGAGGTGGAGATCTTACTGCGGAGAGGAAAGCTTACTTCAATGAGGCTCAAGCTTTCTCGTACATACAACGAATAAATTTGGCTAAAGATGATCGCCCGAGGAAGGTGAATAAAGATAAACTGGTCATTGGGTTCTCTAAAAATGACTTGGCAGGTGTATTATATCCTCATGATGATCCATTGGTGATCAAGATGAGAATAAAAGAAGTGGTGATTTCACGGGTGCTGGTGGACAATGGTAGCTCTGCAAACATCATGTTCTACACATGCTTTGATAGTTTGAACCTGAAGTTAGCCCAGTTGAAGCCCTATCATAGGCCCCTCCTTGGTTTTACTGGCGAAAAGGTTTTTCCACTTGGGACGATCAAGTTGGATATACTTATTGGTACATGGCCTGCTTGTCGAACAGAAAGAGTACGCTTCTTCGTAACGGATAAAAATATTCAATCGGCTTACAATATCATCATGGGATGGGTAGGTCTGAATAAGTTTGAGGCAATACCATCTACTATACATTAATGTTTAAAATTCCCAACCAATTTTAGAGTGGGAGTTGTGAAAGGCGACCAGAAAGTAGCTCGGGAATGCTACTATTCATCTTCCGAACAGAAGGAACGTGAAGAGTCCAGTAAGAAGACTACTACCTATCAAGTGGATGAAATAGAAGATACAGAGATTGAAACGACTCACATCAACCTCATCATCACTTTCTCTCTCTTTTTCACCCTCACAAGCATAAAAAATAAGGGAATCATAAACTTTGACTTTGGAAGTGTCATGTGTTAAAATTTCATCAATAGAGGAGTGCTCACTTTCACTCACATGAGTTGCCATAAAACCCACAAAGTTGGGCTTAGTGGGGGAATCGGGTCCCTCTTCCTTATGACTATCACTAAGGGTTGCATTATAGGAAATTGGATTCTTACCCTCTATCCTTTGTTTAGTGGGGCACTCTTTCGCCCTATGGCCATAACGCTCACAATCGTAACACCTATTTGACTCATCACTATTTAAATTTTCATTAAAATTTTTAGGGATTTTTCGACTTTGTCATGCTTAGAATTTTCAAATTTCTTAAAATCATTTTTAAATTTATCTTTGTTAAATTTAAGAAATTTATGAAATTTACTAGCAAATATAGCCATATCTTCCGAGTCACTATCACTTTCACTCTCTACTACTTATTTCTCCTCCTTTCGGGATTTTAAAGCAACGCCCTAATCTATTTTCTTTTCAATTTTGGAGGGAAACATGTCTAGTTCATAGGTTTGTAAATCACCTACGAGCTCTTGTAATTTCGTAGAGGCTTATGTGGCTAAAGAATTTAACACGGTCACCTTAGGAATAAATCTATCGGGTAGGGACCTTAAAATTTCTTTACTACTCGGTTGTCAGGTATTTTCTCTCCTAAATTAAAAGATGAATTAACTATATCGGAAAGTCTAGCATAAAATTCATCAATTTTTTTTTCATTCATTTTGATGGTTTCAAATTGAGTCGTGAGGTTTTGGAGTTTTAAAGCCTTAACGACACTAGTTCCCGCGTGTGTGAGTTGTAATATATCCCAAGATTCCTTAGCGGTTTCACACGTCATAATGCATCGGAATTCATCCGGTGTGACCGCGCTAAACAAGGCATTTAAACCATGGGAATTAAAATTTGAAAGTTTAAATTCATTCTCACTCCATCTATCTGTGGGTTTGGGAACATGTTCATTTTCTACCAAATGTGTGGGTGGGGACAACCCGTTAACAACTGACAACCAAACCCTCTTATCGATAGACCTAAGTGCCGATTTCATATGCGCTTTTCAATACGCGTAGTTGGAACCATCGAAAGCGGGAAATTTTGAAAATGGGAAAAATTCATTTTTTAGTCAAAATTATTTAAAAAGATCTTAACGCAATAAATTAGCGCTCCGGATACCACTTGTTGGAAATGATGACCCCCAGTTTTGAATTTTTATAAAAAGAATTTCCTTTTAGGTTGCGGAATAAGGATGGTTCAACACAACACACACAAACAACAGATTTTAATTTCTTTCAAATTAAAATAAAACTAAAATCAAAGTGAAATTAAATTAAACTACTCATAAAATTTTTCACTTAAACCAAATTAATTTAACCCAAGTCCTAGAAATTTTCCTGACCAATAATTAATTCAATTTTGCAAATTAGGCCAAATCAAAATTAATAAATTAAATAATGACTTGAATTAAATACTGGACTCCGCCGGAACCTTGGAATCTACCAATGAAGATTTAGGAACAACCGTCAATCGCATATGATGTCTTTCACCATATGAGAATGCCGCAGCAAAAAAACGAACTTCTTCTTTATGGGATGTAGAAGTAAACCCATACGAACTCTTCAATTCGGTAGAGTAAAATGCGGTGCCAAACACTCCAAGAAATATATATATATATATATATATATATATATATATATATATATATATATATATATATATATAATGTGGTACTTGGAATAAATAAATATGGGTGTAAACAAAAGTGTTTAAAAATTTTCTTGAAAACCACACACTCAAAACATGAACCTTTTCATGGAGGAATTGAGCTCTGAAAACTCTCTATTGGAGATTGTATAAGATGAAAAAGTTAATTTGAAATGGTTGGTTCCCGAACATATTAATTATATCAAAAAGTAGTGGGAACAAAAGTAGTGTGAAGATGGAGAAAACTGCCATTGAATTTTCCCGCCGAAAACTCGTTCGAACGAACCTTCTAATGAAGTTCCAGTGGTCAAAAGGGAAAGGTCGTTGGCAAACTCGTTCGAACGAAAAAATTGAACGAAGTGACTGAATGTACATTTTCAATTTTAATCCCAAAAAACTTTATTTTAAATAAAAGTACACCCATTGAAATTATTCCAAGTTGCCCACAAATATATAACAACATTCATACCATTGGAGACTTGAAAAAAAATGATGTTGATGACATGAAACGTGGCACGAAAACTCGACAACGATGTTAATCTTGAAAAGCAAGGCCGTAAAACTTTAACATGTCATAGGCTTGAAGGATACACAAGAACACTATCCTATGACTCAAATTTTTTTTTCCGAAATTGAGCCAAAACTACAAAGGACTCAATTGGAAATTTGTGTCCTTACACGTCCTTGGCGTATTAACCAAGGTTGACCCAAAAAATCTATGTTTGTATCCATTGCAAATGAAAAGGTCACCTTAGGGAGTTTTGTTACAATCTATGAAAAGTCTCTCACACACACCGGTATAACAACCTAGCTAGTCTTAGAGAGCAAGATGAGACTCTAGTCAATACTTCTAAATGTTTAATGAAATAATTTCAAAGGATGTATACGCCTTATGATGATACTTCCAACATAGTGACCAGAGCCAACGATGATCAGGGTAAGCAAGAGGTTACCACCACTTGGGTGCCTTAAAGTGACATAAAAGCCCTTATTGTTCATGCTTCTCTTAAGGTTCAAAATACTTATCAATGGTGTTTTTATAGTTGGTGCTCTAGGTACATGACTGGTGACAAGTGACTTTTTACCAACCTCACGGATCGCAAGGAAGGAAAAGTCACCTTTGGGAATGGGGGTAGGTTTAGCATTTTAGGATGAGATTTTATGAAGATTCTTGAATTTCCTGAGCTAGATAATACGTTTTATTTAAAAGTGCTAAAGGAACACAAGCCAACTTTGCGATGATAAATTTACGATAAAGATTGACCGGTCATGATATATCATTTATAATTAATTCAGTAAACTTTTACTATAAGGCGTTAGGACTATTGAAAATTGCTACAGTATCATTCCAAGTCCTCTTTAGTATGCAATAGTGCTAAGGTCACCATCACGGACCTTTGGGATCAACGATTAGATCATGTTAATTATAGATATCTTGCGAGGTTAGTTATGAAAGACCTAGTTCATCGCTTCCCATCACTAGGAAAACCAACTTCCTTGATTTATAGTCCTTGTCAACAAGGGAAACAAATCAAGAGTACCCATAGGAAGTTGAATATTATTACCACCTTGTGTGTGTTAGAGTTAATACACATGGATCATATATGTCCAATGTGCACCGAGAGCATTGGTGCTAAGAAGTATATTTTGGTAATGGTCGATGACTTTTCGAGATATTCCATTGTTGGATTTCTTAGGGAAAAGTTCAATTCTTGTGAGTTCCTTACAACTAAGTGTCGTCTACTTCAAAATTAACATAATTTTTCATTAATAAATTAATAAATGACAATGGCACGGGATTTATTGACACATGTGTTGATGTATATTATGATGGTATAGGCATTAAACACAAGTTTTTGATGGTAGGAACGCCTCAATAAAATGGGATTATTGCGAGGAAAAATATAACTTTCTAAGAGATGATGCGATCCATGTTGCTTGGTAGGAATGTGCCTAGATATTTTGGGGGGAGGCGATTAATATCGCATGCCACATGGTGAATAAGGTTTATCTCTTCTTCCATGCACTTTTCGAACTCCGTATATGTTATGAACCGGTAAAAAACCCAACCTAGCATATTTTTGAGTTTTTAGGAGTCCTTATTATATCCTTAGAGATAGAGAGCATTCAGGGAAATTTGACTCTAGAATCGATGAGGGAATAGTTTTAGGATATTCATCGATTAGTATAGCCTATATGGTGTCTAACCTTAAAATCTCTAATATCATGGAATCAATAAATGCCACGATTAGATATGATGGTCCAACTACATTTATTGATGATGATGTTGCGTGTGATAACAATGCACCTCCCAATGACGATCTCATTATTCACAATAACACCACAGTTGACCCGACTCTTGAAAAAAAGGATCCATCCTCTTGGATTCGAAAGATTCATGACCCTAACGACATACTTGGTGATCCCACACTAGATTTCAAGACTCGTGCTAAACTAGAGAATGTGGTTAGCTACTTTTTCTAAACTTCTACAGTAAAGCCCAATCACGTGGAGGAAGCACTCACAGGTAAGAATTGGATAAATGTTATATAAGAAAATTTACTTAAATTTTAAAAGAATGATGTTTAGTAATTAGTCCCCCAACCTACAGAGACCAATGTGATAGGTATCAAGTGGGTGTACAAAATCAAGATGGATAAGAATGGCACCATCATTCGCAATAAGGCTAGGTTAGTCGCTCAAGGTTACACACAATTTAATGGTGTGGACTTTGAAGAGACATTCGTTCATATTGCTAGGCTTGAGTACAACCTCTTACTACTCATCATATCATGTCATCTACAGTTTAAGCTATATAAAATGGATGTCAAGAGTGCCTTTTTAAACGACATTTTTCAGGAGGAGGTTTATGTGGAACAACAAAAAGGGTTTGTTGACCCAAAGCACCCGAAACACGTCATTTTTATCTAAATAAAGTCTTGTATGTCTTGAATCAATCACCCCATGCTTAGTACAAAAACTTCTTATTTCTTAGCGTGGCTTCAAGAGAGGAGGAGTTGATAGCATTGTAACACCCCGTATTTTTAAATTATTTTAAATTACATGTGCACGTAATATTAAAATAATTGAAAAATAAATTGTCTTAAATCAATATTAATTAGAGAATAAAAAGGATTAATAGTTATACAAATTTATATTTACTTGTGTTATAGTTAAATGATAACGACTTAAATTATGTTACGTCATAAGTGAGTTAAAGCGACGGGTTTATCGGTATTTTATTCGGGACATGCGGGTAGAGTAGTATTGGAAATGAGATGGAAATTTTATGTTAAATGACTCGGATGGTAAGTTTGAGTGCACCAATGTCCAGAATAGGTCGAAATGGTCTGGAATAGGTACCGAGCGGTTGCAATTAGGTTCCAGGGGCTTTGTAGACTATGTAAGATTCGTAGAAGGAGATACATGCCATTTTACTTGAGGGGACAGACCTTAGTTCGTGATTAGAGAGTTTTAGATTAATATATAATCAAGGTGTATAGAGGAGGGTTGTTATCTATCCACCCAAAGAGGCTAGGGTTTGTGGAAAAGTGAGAAAAGAGAAGAGAAAATGAAAACAAAAGAGGAACAGAGGATCCGGGGAGAAAAGCCATTGTCGTCAGGGTGAAGATCATCACCAAAAGAAGAGTCTCAAAAAAGGAAAATCTCAAAACTCATAAATTTAAAGGCAAGTATTTACTTTCTTTAATATTTTTGTGTAGTTTTATTTGTTCAAACAACTTTGTGTAGAATAACATGGTTTTCGGGTTGGGAAAACTAAGGAAATCTGGGTTTTAAATTGCATAAATGATATGAGATGAATCTAAGAATATTTTTTTGATGAATTTGATGTAAATCAATAATAAAATATAAGTTCTTGGATGAATTAAGAATAAGAGATCAAATCTTGAAACTAGGGTTTACTATAACATGAATTCTTGATTTAATTTGTTGTTAGGTGAATTATATATTGTTTCGAGGTGGTTTTACATAGAAAATTATTACGTTATGTTTGGGGATGGATTAGGTTTCATGTATGGGGTATGGTGAAGGTCAGAACCACCATGGATGAAGGTTGAAGATCTAATCCCGTCAAAAGTCCAATATGGCAGCCCACAAAATCGAACTGGTTCGCTCGGAGGAGCGAACGGGTTCGCTAACCGAACAAGGTTGATCTAGCCAGCGAATCGATTCAGTTCTAATGGCTTGCCAAATTTGTCTTATATGGGTTTTTTGGACCATTTGAGGATTGGTCATTGAATCTTGGGTCTGGGGATGAGTTTAGGTTTTTGGGAATTCAATGTGAGGGTTAGTAAGTGTTACGTGACCAAACAAGTAAATGTTCACGTGTTGAAATCAAAGAATCGAGTTAGGATTTCAGGATGGCTAGGCTAGTTCTTGATTACAATAGCATGTTGGCCAGAAATATATTATCAGAGAGTTAACTATAAGTATGGGGATACTTAGAAAAGATCGAGAAGGCGAGTTAGACTTAGGGATTTGGTAGGCTAGTGTGGCCAATATATATATACACGTATCGAGTGTGGCCAATATATATATATATATGTGTGTGTGTGTGTGTGTGTGTGTGTGTGTGATTGAATTATGTGAACATACATACTTTAATATGTTATCATTAGAGGTTATGCATTGTGGGCGGTCCACCCTTGCGTTGACCAGTAGATGTTGGATTCCATCCCCCAGGTCATGGTACCGTTGCATGACCACTCTCCATATGTGATGATAGGTGTTGGTTTCGAGTCTAGTTGGGTGTGAGGGGGTATGGTTACGACCCACGTATATATGTTTATGACTGCCTCCGTTATGTGTTTGTTATTTGGGATCGATGGCGAGATTTCCACCCGGTGGCCCGGGAGAGGTTCATAATGTACCTGGTGCCTGATAGTATACTACTGATGCATCCAGGAGGTCCAGCTCGGGGATGCTATGTATATACGTATAGAGAGTGATATATGTATATGTGACTTAATGATTGTGTGAGTATTAAAGTATAACTAGTGCTTGGTTATGTTACCTATCCAATGAGACAAAAATAATTGAGAAACTCTAGGTTACAACTTTGATGTTATCTAATTAATACATAGTATGGGGTATCGTATGGGTAGAACGGATGGGCATCATGTTTAGCTGATCAAAGTAGGTTAATGAGGGTTAAACTAGTTAGGCAGGATATCATAACTAACTAGATAAAATATACACCTTAAGTTCGCACTGTAGATAAGGGGTGAGGATAATCTCATGTGAGTTCAACACCAGGTGAACATGGATATTTCTTAATGATTTATTTATTATTTCATTTAAATACTTACAGTTATTTTTCAAATGTTTTGGGCACTGACCCGTGTCAAAAATATTTTTAAAACCATTTAGGTGCTCAGTCACTAGTCCGTTAGGGTTAGCCATTCTGTTCCAGTCAGACGATGCTGTTGCAGTTGTGGATGCCCACGAGACTTGATTGGACGCTTTAGTTATTTCTATCTAGATAGGACTCTAGTAAAATATTTCTCTTTGGGCATGCTGCCCGTAGTTAGACAGTTTTATTAGTGGACATTATTTATATTATTTCAGTTGAGCATTTGGATTATGTATTCTGGATACCAAAATTTCATTCACTTTATTTTATTTAGGCTATCAATACTCTTCACGTTTGGCTACTGTGGATGTTTATAGTTATATTTTGAATGGTCTCAAGTATGCATGTTAATAAGATTTAAAAATTGTCATCGGATTTAATAGGTTATTAGTTTTCGACACTAATGCTAAGAATGGGATCAAATATTATTCTCGTTTAATTTAATAAAGCCTGATCAACCGGTATTAGATTAGGTGGGGTATCATAGATGGTATCAGAGCATGAGGTTCTAGTGTCATTAGGATCTGTGCAACTTCATTATGTTTTCAGCGTAGCAGTCTTTGATATAGAGCCCTATGAATAGGATTGTTGCATTCTTATATGTGCATTTACGTCCTTGTGTTATATTTTTATATTCTATCACTTAATCTTATAAAAATTTGATTTTGTTTCAGATGCCAAATAGAAGAGGATGACCAGCTCGAGCCGCTAGGAGGGCCGAAGGAGGGGAGGCTCAACTGGAGTCATATGCCACTCCAAGGATGGTGATAACTGTAGAGGTTGCCACTGTTGTTGCTCAGGCGGTTAACACCGCGATGATTGCCATGGCGTAACAGTTTCCCCATGCACAACCGTAGCAGCCAGTGGCACCAGTCGTTCAGGCCTTCTAAAAGGTTAAAGAGGCCTTCTAAAAGGTCAATCCGTCAGAGTTCCAGGGGAGAGCGAATGTTGTTGCCACTTGCTAATGGAAGAAAGAAATCCAGTGGCTTCTACGTATAATTGAATGCGGTGACACTCAAAAGCAAATTTTAGATACCTTTAAGCTTGTGGGAGTAGCTTTACGATGGTGGGAGTTAGGCACCACTTATGAGGAGAGAGGTATCATGACCGCTGGTGAGTTTTGTGTGCAGTTTGACTACAACTTCTTCTCATCTTCCATTCTGATGAAGATGAGGAGGAAGTTTTTAGATCTTGCAGAGGAGGGTCAGACAGTGGCCAAGTATGATGAGGAATTCACCTGCCTATGAGCTTTGTGCCCGAAGAAGTGGATACGAATGAGAATAAGGTGTTGATATTCACAGATAGACTTACATGGAGGATACGAAAGCATCTGTTAGGTAATTCGACATTGAAGACTTATGTTGATATCATTAATGCCTCATTTCTACACTGTCAGGATCATCGCTTCAACCTGAAGGGAGCAAAGAGAGTTGGGTAGTCTATCCAGTAGGGAAAGACCAGAGGTAGCAATGCCAATGAATCACTACACTTGCAACGGGGTAGGCATCATAAGTGGGATTTCCATCAGGAAGATCTGGTTAAGAGGTTCAGATGAGGAGTCTTTCGATCTAGAGACAATGGGTTGAGATTGGTCTATGAGGCCCAACAACGTGTTCCTCACGTCTAGAAAGCCCAAGGAAAAAATGGGGTGGCTATTAGGGTTGAGGCCACTAGTGCCAGAGATTAAGGCAGCCCCAATATGGCAATTAGCTCAAAAGATAGGGGGCTTTACGGGTTGGTGTTTAGTATATGGGGAACATTGCCACATGCGGCGGGCTTGCTCGAATCGAGCCAAAGTACAATAGTAGGCTTCCCAATAGGGGTCACAGGTGCCAATATTACCAATAACACTAGCAGTTATAGTGATTCCATTATAGCATGTGCAGTTACAATATGGTCGTCTGTACAATGTACTAAATGCTATAGTTTCGCATGCACCGCCAGCTGTAGAGGGTATATTTCCTATCTATGAGCATATGGGTCAGGTTATATTTAACGGGGAGTGTCACATTCATTTATTGCGACTAAATTTGCACGAGCAGTAGGTTTATTAGATACAGGTGATAATATTATTATGTGTGTTGATTTTTCGTTAGGTAAAGGGACGTTCATCCATTCCATTTGTAGGTGAGTGGGTATAAATATAGGGAGACTATGTTTGGCTCCCGATTTACTTGTGTTAATTATGATAGGGTACGATGTCCTTCTAGGTATGGACTGGGTTGGAAAATTATAGAGCGATGGTGGACTGTTTTAGTAGGACTATCACGTTCGTCATACCAAGGCAGGAGATTTTTTAGTGGCGATGCCTCATCCTGAGGGAGGGTCGAGCACACATCTCTATTACATTGAGGAGGAGACCTCGCAGGGTGTTGTCATCCTGTTAGATTCGATCTCCGTAGTGAGGAAATTTGTTAACATTTTCTAGGAGATATCTGTGATACCCTGCCTAATTAAATATCGGGTGATCAGGCATTTATCAAATTAAAACAAGTTCCTCCTATGGTTCATTCTTCGCATCACTGTCGAAAACCCAATTAAATACTAACCACCTAAGTTAATTAAACTGGTGCCAAATTTTATCTCTCAAATAAACAGGATAAAAGAATAGTTTTAGAGCTAAATAAAAATTCATAAGATAATAAAATCCAAACCATCATAATATGTAAATGCATCAAAGTCATGCAAAAAAAACGTCGGCTAAGAACTTCAACCAATCCATAAATCCACAATCAAACTACTAAGTAAAATTGATACAAATCTGGAACTGCAATGTAGTTAACTGACAACATGTCTACACATGAGCTACAAGGATAGGATCTTACGCTAGATCTGAATGAAAGAGTCAGCTACTCAATAATCCTGTCAGCATCCACAGTGCTACAACTCTGAATCCCTTGAATGAAATCAAGTATGGCTCCCTTGTGGATGGACACTAAAAAGTTTTGTAAACATTTAACAAGCAATTTATCGCAATTAAAATTGGTTATTGATTACACAAGTTAGGTTCATGCACACTCCCTTGAGTTTACTCACCTCTCATCTAATGTGCACACCTAACATTATATACATAGACCACCTAGCTACCACCCCCAACCTATCTCGACTAAAGTATACAACCGATCCTATCCATAGTATACTCTTTCGTGTTGCCCATACTGCATGATTCATTATTAACATTTCTCGCATGTTCTTCATTTCTTATGTAAGATTCACATAGGTTAAATCCGATCTTCATAATCAAGTCTCATTACTTAATTCATATAGCATTTCATAACTATCATCATTCAACTTCCATAGGTAAGTTTCACTAATTTACTATAGATATTCCCAATCTATTTTTAATCTTGTAATTAAGTTTTTCTCTACTTAATTTACCATTTATATATATATATATATATATATATATATATATATATATATATATATATATATATATATATATATATATATATATACACATATATATATATATATCATCTACAAGTCTACTCTCGCACATAAGTAAAATATCATGAAGTATATATTTCATGCACAATACATACTATAGGATTATTGGTCCGAATAATCATCGACCCCAATCATCTTATCATTCACACTAGTCCGGATGTCCCTTAACCCCAAAGTAAATGTTAAGCATATGTAAATTGGTCCCGATAATCATCGACCCCAATATTATTCATCTTCGATTTGGTCCGGATAATCATCGACCCAAAAATCGAGATTTTATGTATCGGTCCGGATAATCATCGACCCCAATACAGAATCATGCATACTTTAGGTATTCACACAGCCTAGATATCATTATAATAGGTATTCACACAAATAAATTATTTATACTTGTACGTAATATTTTTCTCTCTAATATTCATCGTACTTATAATTTATTTACGAATTTAATTCAATTTCATAACAATTTGAGTGTTCACACAACTCTAAGGGTCCTAGTTACCCCTTGTTATATAAATGCAGTAGTTACCATTTTAATCTACCGATATACACATAGAATTGATGCTTACCCTCTCTTCGTAGCTCAATTCCTAAATTTTCGAATTCATCTATCAATCGGTTATCTTAGCTAGTCCATACTCTATGTCTTACCCTCAATGACCTTAATGGACCTTACTATACACCTACTAGTCTTAATCGAGTTCCTACATAGGTAAAATATCACTCCTAGGATTACCTACCATCATTGGTAATCTCAGAAAATTTAACCAAGAAAAGAACCCAAAATCTGTCAGGGTCAATCGATCGAAGGATTTGGTCGATCGATTGAATCATCGATCGATCGACATTAATGATTCAATCGAATAGGTGCAGCTTCACCTTCTTCAATTTTTCACCATTTTTTATTCACTCAAACCCCACAATTCTTCACCAAGCTCACATATAATTAGTCCTAACCATTCCTACATGAGTTAGGATGATTTATAACATTTCGAACACATTAAAACTTCACCGAAATCAATCAAGGATGAATCAAACCTTCAAAACTCTTTCTTAAATATAGTTTTGTGTTAATCCATTTTATTCAATTCAAAATTTAGATTTAAGTCCGTAGTAATAATCAAAACTCTTCTGATTTGTAATTCTCTACAAATATAACCACTAACTACATGCAATTTTACTCAAACATGAAATCAATTGGTACTTTTCATCAAAGATTTTTAAATAAAACCAATATATTAATGAAATCCCTACACATGGGTATTATAACATCAGTTTGATTTGAAATAAACACTTGCCTTTGATTGATTGATCATATTTTTTGGTTCTTGGTTGATGATTCATGGCTTCTTCTCAAATCTACCTTTCTAATTGCCTTGAGGTGCAACAAACCCTTCACCAGCTTCATAAATCACTCCTTAAGCTTTGGAAAATGGTTCTCTCTTTTCTCTAATGGCCTCTCAAATCTTTTTGTGTTATGAACCCTAACCCCAATCTCTAAATATCACATATATGGCTCTAAATTTCGTAGGTCCTTTACCCTTTTTTTTGAAAAATGATCGAAACGCTCTTAATAGGTGCCGGTTTGGTTCAAAATTGAACTGGGACCCAAATTATACTCTTGGGTACAATATTCTAACTATTTCGACCCATCCAGAATCATTCGTTGTCTCTCAATTCCCATCCGAGTCACTTAAAATATAATTCTCATTCCTCACCTCAAAATAGTCTACATGCGACTCCCGGTAAGATAAAATAAAATACGCACATATCACTCGATATGTCGTAACCATACTTATCACTTATTTACTATATTCACTTAGTAAATATTGTAATGTAATATTAATCAGTATCTAAATCTCGATTAATATTTAATAAGCACATTTATCATATAATTGTATTAAATTATTTCCCTCGCGTAATTTAAATAAAGTATATTTTCCCCAATTAATTTCCCAATTTAATGAAACAAAAATACATAGAAATACGGGGTATTATGTACTTCTACTCTTAAAAAGGAATTTCGTCCTTGAAATTAGAACATACTCGAGCTAAATAACTATGGATACTTCTCTCGCATGTCATCCTTCCGCTCCCATGTCGACTTCTCAATATTATGGTATGCCCACTAAACTCGCACCAATGGCACTACATTGGATCGTAGTTTATGATCACCACGATCTCGAATAGCCACTGGACTCTCCTCATATGAGACGTATGGAAGTAAGTCAATCTCCTCAAGTGGAACGTGCCAGAAAGCTCTCTTCCTCCTCGTGTACTTCTTTAGTGAAGATACATAGAACACATCGTGTATCCGCAGAAGATGCTCTGGAAGTCCCAGCATGTATGCAATCGGTACCACTATCTCTATAATAGGAAATTGTCCCACATATATCGGTGCTAACTTCCCTCTCTTGAAGAATCTCATAGTCCCCTTCATAGGAGATACTCAAACCAACACCTGGTCTCAAGCCTATAACTCCATAGGTCTCCTGTCGGCGTCAGCATAATTCTTTTGTTTGTCCTGAGCTATCCGAATACATCCTCGAATCAACTCAATATTGACAGTAGTCTCCTCTATCATCTCGGGTCCTAATAAATTGTTTTCCCCCACCTCTAACCAGCATGTGGGCGAATGACAATGTCTCCCATACAGTGCCTCAAAAGTTTCCATTCCAATAGTAAATTGGCAAGAGCTGTTATACGCAAACTCTACCAATCGAAGGTATCGCTCCCAACCTCCCCCGAAATCCAGGATACACATCCTCAGCATGTCCTTCAGCATCTGATTCACCTTCTCTGTTTGTCTATCATTCGGGGGGTTATATGCCATACTTAATCTCAAGTCAGTACCCATATCCTCTTGAAAGCTCTGCTAGAAATGGGGCATAAATATCTTATCTCTATCAGACACAATCTTGATTGACACCCCGTGTAGGTTAATAATCTCGACAATGAATAGCTACGCATATTGCATTGTCTCAAAATTAGTACGAACCGCCAAGAAATGGTCTACCTTGGTCAATCGATCCACTATCAACCAAATGGAATCGTGACCCCTTTGCGACATCGTCAGTCCCGTAATGAAATCCATAGATATTCTTTCCCATTTCAACATGGGAATCTCCAACGACTGTAGCATACCTAAAGTTCTCTAATGGTCAACTTTCACAAGATGACACGTGACACACTTTGAGACAAACTTTGTTATGTCTCTCTCCCTGCCAGCCCACCTGTACTATCTCCTCCTATCCTGGTACATCTTGTCTCCATCGGATTGTACTGCAAATATGGAACCGTGAGACTTACTTATAACTTCATGTCTCAAATCCTCATCCTCGGGTTCTACTAATCTTTAATTAAAGTACAGTCCTCCCTCGGAGCTGACTGAGTAAGACTCTGCACCCTCAGCTAATAATTGCCATACCCTGTCCTGATAGAACTGATCCTCTATTTGTGCCTTCACTACCCACATAACGATCTTGGCTGTGATAGTCATAACGACCATGTATGCTCTGGAAACCTCATCCTCCTACTGGATCTCACTCCACTTTACTTTCCATACCCTCGCTAAATCCTTAGTACGTCGTCGGCTCAATGCGTCTGCCATCACATTAGCCTTACCAGGATGGTATTGTATATCAAATTGGTACTCCTTCGCGAATGATAGTCACCGCCTCTGCCTCATGTTCATATCCATCTGTGTGAAGAGATACTGAAGTGACTTATAATCCACGAATAATGTGAATTATTCCCCCAATAGGTAATGCCTCCATATCCTCAACGCAAAAATGATCGCTATTAACTCTAGGTCGTGGGTGGGTTAATTCTTCTCGTGCGGTTTTAGCTTTCGAGATGCATAAGCTATCACCCTCTCATCCTATTGCAACACCCCCCCCCCCCCCAAGTACCCATAAGTATGCATCTGTGTAGGCCCGATACTCTACCCTACTCCTAAGCAATGCAAGTATGGGTACTGATGTCAATCTATCCTTCAGCTCATCGAAAGACAACTGAAACTGGTCGCTCCACACAACGAGTCAAGTTCGTCAAGGGCCCAACAACCTTTGAGAACCCCTTAATGAAGAAACGGTAATATTCAGCCAACCCTAAGAAGCTGCAAATCTCGGTCGGTGTCATGGGATACCCCCACTCCCTCACCGTCGATAACTTACATATTGATCCGAGTAAGTAGAATATCATGAAGTAAAATATATATATCATCTACAAGTCTACTCCCACACATAAGTAGAATATTGTGAAGTATATATTTCACGCACAATACATACTACAGGATTATTGGTCCAAATAATCATCGACCCCAATCATCTTATCATTTACACTGGTCCGGATATACCCCAACCCCAAAGTAAATGTTATGCATATGTACATTGGTCCGGATAATCATCGACCCCAATATTATTCATCTTCGATTTGGTGTGGATAATTATCGATCCCAAATCGAGATTTCATGTATCGATCTGGATAGTCATCGACCCCAATATAGAATTAAGCAAACTTTAGGTATTCACACAACCTACGTATTAATGTAATAGGTATTCACACAACCAAATTATTTATACTTGTACGTAATATTTTTCTCTCTAATATTCATCGTACTAATGATTTATTTACGAATTTAATTAAATTTCGTAACTATTTGAGTGTTCACACAACTCTAAGGGTCCGAGTTACCCCTTGTTATATAAATCCAGTAGTTACCATTTTAGTATATCGGTATACACGTAAAATTGATGCTTGCCCTCTCTTCATAGCTCAATTCCCATATTTTTGAATTCGTCTATCAGTCGGTTATCCTGGCCAATCCATACTCTAAGTCCTACACTCTATGACCTTAATGGACCATACTATACACCTATTGGTCTTAATAGAGTTCCTACGTAGTATAATATCACTCCTAGGATTCCCTTCCATCCTTGATAATCCCAAAAAACTTAACCAAGAAAAGAACCCAAAATCTGCCAGGGTCGATCGATCGATTGAACAGGTGCAACTTCGTCTTCTTCGATTTTTCACCATTTTTGATTCACTCAAACCCCATAATTCTTCACCAAAATCACATCCAATTATTTCTAACCATTCCTAAATGAGTTAGGATGATTTCTAACATTTCAAACACATTAAAACTTCAGCGAAATCAATCAAGGATGAATCAAACCCTATGTACTCTTTCTGAAATCTAGTTTTGTGTTCATCCATTTCATTCAATTCAAAACCCAAATTTAAATCCGTAGAAATAGTCAAAACTCTTCTAATTTTTAATTCTCTACAGATATAACCACTAACTACATGCAATTTTACTAAAACATGAAGTCAATTGGTACTTTTCATCAAATATTTTTCAATAAAATCAATCTATTCACGAAATCCTACACATGGGTACTATAAGATCAATTAAATTTGCAATAAACACTTGCCTTTGATTTATTGATCTGATTTCATGGTTCTTGGTTGATGATTGATGGCTTCTTTTCAAATCTACCTTTTTAATTACCTTGAGGTGCAAGAAACCCTTCATCAACTTCACAAATCTCTCCTTGGGCTTTGTAAAATGGTTCTCTCTTCTCTCTAGTGCCATCTCTAATATTTTTGTATAATGAACCCTAACCCCAATCTCTAAATATCAGATATATGGCTCTAAATGTCTTAGGTCCCTTAACCTCTTTTGAAAAATGATCGAAGTTGACTCGAGACCCAAACTATACTCCCAGGTAAACTATTTCGACCCATCCAGAATCATTCGTGACCTCTAAATTCCCATCCGAGTCACTTAAAATATAATTCTCATTCCTCACCTCAAAATAGTCTACACGCGACTCCCGGTGAGATAAAATAAAATACGCACATATCACTCGCTATGCCGTAACTATACTTATCACTTATTTACTATTTTCACTTAGTAAACATTGTAATGTAATATTAATCAATATGTACCTCTCGATTAATATTTAATAAGAACATATACCATATAATTGTATTAAATTATGTCCCTCGCGTAATTTAAATAAAGTGTATTTTCCCCAATCAATTTCCCAATTTAATTAAAAAAAGATACAGAGAAATACGGGGTATTACAATACCAGGGTCACCGTTAGGCCGAGAGATTGAGTTCGTTATTGACTTAGCATCGAGGACTAGGCCGATAGCTAACTAGTTTATCGGCGTGCTTATTCATCAATGTCTTTCTACAAAATCTACGAACATGCATATATGGATCATTGGTGGTAAGTCGTAAATAAACTTAAGAAACTCTTGACGAAGGTACAACTAGTTAGCAAATTTGTTATTACAGAGAAAGACGTCCATGAATAAGAGATTCTCAATTCAATACTGTGTTAATCTCCAAAAAATTTATTGGTGTGGCCTCCACCATATAAAGTGCCTTCTTCATAGCAGCCCATACTTTCTCAACCAACGAATAATAATTAGTTTTAACTCTACTTGTATAAATGCCACTAAGTTGGTTTATATTTTTTTTGTCAACATTTCTTACTAGGGCATGACTTTTTAACCTTTTGTGAGGGACCGACGATCAAAGAAGATTTTTAATTCTATGTGTAAGCTATGATGGGTTTTGATTTAGAAGAATGAGCAACATACTTCCTTTATATCTTATTGTACTCATCAATTTAATCATCTAACTTAGCAATCGATTGGGACAACATCATGTTTTGTGGTTTATCCATCAAACTCAAAGAATACGCTTCACCAATGATAGAGAAAATTTTTAGACTAACCCAAAATTTTTAAAGGACACAAGTTACGAGGACCAATGGATGAACCAACCAAGGGAAACTTTCCTAACCTTATTTCTTCTAGAATGACTATTTTACCCCATGCTCCAACATCTCAAGCACAACAGACCTGCAGGTATACTCATCTGAAGCAGCAAAGAAGGTGACATCTTTATTATTATAAGCATAAGTGGTGACAAACACACTTTGGTCATAACCTAGTTGCCTCACAAATTAATGTGGGTTACAAGATTCACTCCCAGAATCACACTCAATGTATGATAGAAGTCAATTTGACCTAATCACCAACACCAAAACACAGATAAATTGGATAACATATCCCGTTTAGGATAAATAACTTAGACAAATCTGGGTTAAGGTTTAAAAAAATACCAATTAAGAACATTGGTCGACTGATAAGGGTGAAAGATTAACTAACATCATCAATAAGGGGCATATGAGACTTTTTACTTTGTTTCTTATTACAGTACAAAATTTGTGGATGACTAATAGGGAATGCATTTATCATAATAACTTTAGGAGAAATATTGGAAAAGGTATACAATATTACTATGAGGAGAATCGAATTAGGGAAATTTCCTATGTTATATCGATCAATGGACTCTCAATGTCAAAAGGTGTTCAATCTAGTCAAGTATATAATGATCCTAGAGTTATCATTGTAATAGAAAGATTGGCCCCATGTACCAGCTTCACATAAACGTTTACCAAGTTACAACGTGGTTGATCGTTAGTTTTTATAATCATGAAAAAATGGGACAACAAGGTTATGATGTGAGTTGCCAACTTCAAAGGATACTAATAGCCTTTTCGAAAAACATCAGGTACCTCAATATTTTACTTTTTTTCTCAATAGTAAACTTTTTCTTAGTCACATACAAGAACCTCATATATTAGACAAAAGTTAACTTTAAAGAACCCTCAATACTATCACAAACCCATTGGTCTAGATGGAATTAGTCTTAAAATTATTCTTGATCGGGAGGAGTTTTGCCAAAAACTTTAAGTCCAAAAGGTTCCTCGCCCAGTATCTCACAAACATCTTCTAAGGAAATCATAAACTCACCATAATTAGGAACACATGTATGGGTGGTGATACTCTATTGTGATATTAAAAATTATGGAGATGAATTATTATTTAAGAGAGTAAAGTCCCTAAACCATGTATAATCTTTAATCAACTCAACTAATCCTAACACATCAGCATATTTAGACCTAATAAAGTTAGACTACTTAGCAAAAACCATTAGGTGAACCTCTTGGTCCATACTCAACTAGGGATTAAGGAAGCTCTCCCCTATCCAACCTCAATCGAAGGATGATGGAAGGATCAAAAGGGGCACCAGTGGTATGGTCCATTGGTTCCTCTTAAACCAATGTGGGATGATCACAAAATTCAATAAGTTGATTAAGGAATTGAGAGGGCTCATAGAAGTCATTGTCCTCGCCAAAAAACATAGCACGATGATAAAACTCTAAGTGGGCTTGCCTTTTCGCTGTCAGATCATGGGCGGATCGTGTCACAATCGATGAAGATATGGAAGCCATCAAAATGATGGTTAACAAAAAAAATATTGGATTAAAGGAAATAATAAATGAAAATGAATAAAGAATAAAAGGGCTTATATGATCTAAAAACATAGATTTTGCAACTCTCTCTTCAAAATCTTGAACTCTCTCCACAATGGCAGAAACTGAAAGGCTTGGAATCAATGAAGACAATGGTATACCATGGTCAACTGAGCATATCAACGATACTATTGGCTGGAAGCCTAGCCCCACTAGATATTTCTCCATCAAGAAATTATATAACTGATTGTATATCAGATATTATCACCCCAGGGATTCTAGTTTACATGGATTTAGGGATTTTAATTTGTCTTATTTGTTCTAAAATTTATAATAACACTCATCATTTCACTAAATATCCTACCTTTGAGGAGATCAAATCCACTTTCAATATCAATGATATGGTCCATAGTAAGCTTGTAACTGAACATCCATCTACCAATTACATGGAGAATAATTTTACCGGTGCATTTTAACTAAATAATAGGTGGCATATATGGAAATTTGGGAACATAACCATATTTCAAGGTTAGTCAATTACTAAATAAGTTATTCAACTAGCTGAATGTGAAATCCAATATTTCATTCAGGAACATTATTCGAAGACGAAAAAACCAATGAATATGCTGATATATCACCATGCTAAACTCCAATAGTAATCCAATCTCCAATAATATAAAACTGAATTAATTGGATCCATAATGAAATATCTGAATAAAACTATACTTTGAGATAAGGAATTGTAATGAAGTTGATTCAAATTTCAAGGACATTCACATTAAAACAAGTTCAATGGTTATTATTGACTTTTTATGCAGGATGAATGAATCATACAAACAAATCTACCTATAAAAGAGGATTGCGCATGGATCATTTGGAAATTCAAAAATCTTTGAATATCCTTTTGCTATGTTGAATCGAACAAAGTTGAAAATATATTAGCTTGATTTGTCTAGTAGAGGGGTAGTTGTAGCATGTACGACAAAGTTGTTCCTTACTTTCTTCCCAAATGCGTATCTACTGATATTTGTAACTCTTTGAGAGTGCGAGTTCTCGACGGTTGCTACCCAGTTAAAATTAATATAATAATTAAGTGATAACAATAAACTTAATGGGTTAAAAATATCCAAAGTTCTACGTGAAAATTTTGGTTTATCAATATTAGAATCTTAATAAAGTTTATCTTCAATTGAAGACAAGTGATTCTAATATGCGAAAAGATAAATCAAATCACGCAACACCGGATCTACGAGGAAAATCCCACTAAAGAAAAAAAAACTCGGGTCAAAATGAACAACAAATGTACTATAGTAGAGTATGTAAGGACATAATTCTCATGTCCATTATCTTACAGTTTTGTATGTCATACGCCGCTACATTCGGCTACATCTGGCACGTCTCTACACGATCGCTCACGACGGCCTCTATCCGAATTCCAAGCATCAAGCATTCAACAACTCCTAAATGTGTCCCTCATCTGCCGCAACGACTTCACGTTCCTTGATTTTAGGCACGGAATGCAAGTGGAACGCAAGGGAAGTCAAAACAGTGAAAAAAGGCTTGATAGGGAAGTTCAAGGGCATTTTCGTAATTTCACATCCATAGTCCAGAGGTCTGGTCAACTTGAAAGTTGAAGATCTCGCCGCAACGAAGATACTGGAAGAAACGGCACCTCAATCCGAGCTACGATGAAAAAGTTATGACCTTTTGAAGTTGGAGAAAATTCCTTGAAGAATGCTGTTTTTTTAACCTCATACCAGAATGGGAACACCAAACCGGTTCGGTGTACCCCAGATGGGGTTCGGTGTACCTGTACGCTGATAAGTTTTTAAGAGTTTTAACAAAGCGGGATTCTTCATATTTTTTCCTATAAATACCAACTTCGGGGGAGTTGTTTTGCAAGACTTTAGAAGACGTTTTTGAGAGTCCAAATACATCTAGTCTTCATATTTTTGAGTCCCAAGACTCATGTTTTGATTCACACAATTCTTCCAAACCTTTGTGAATCCTTTAAGCAACCCAAGAACACCATTGATGTTCAACCCTTTGTGAAGTGGACCGCTTCTTCCTCTTCATTGCAGCCCTACTGGACAGGGATAGTTTCAGCCGCCACCCCTACTGGAAAGGGTTTCTTCCAGCCGCGACTACAGAATCCGATACTCGAGGGTAATTCTTAGTCAATCTGTATTTCATTGTAATCCGATTGTAAACCGTATTTTACAAATTATAGTGATATACAAATGGTTTTGCCCCTGTGGGGGATTTTTCCTTAAACTTTGTGTGTTGAATATCTTGTGCATGATTTCATATTGTTTCAATCACACCTAGTTGCATGCTTAGGGTTAATTTGGGTTAAAATTGGTGTTTATTATATTATTTCTTATTTGAACGCAAGCGCCAACTCTTTCAGAGTATTTAAACTATAACATAAAGAATTATAATCAAACAACGATATGAACGACTAGAAACTCTTTCCCACCATATCCTCTAAGGAGAGATCCAACAACTGGAAAACGTTACACAACTGTGATCGGTTTTGAACTCATCTAATGCTTTCAAATATCACACCAATAAATTTTCTTTAAAGTGGAAAAACCACTTTGTTTCGATTCAAAAAACTAATGAGTAACCCCCAACTAAAACTAGGATGTGTGAGGGCATCCTATGGTTGAAAAGATGTTGTAAAAGGGTTTATCTTTAAAACTCACAAGTACGTTTTCCAAGATTAAAAAATTCCATACTGAAGAACAAATAATATTTGGAAAATTATTTTCCAAAGCTTGCTCGAGTAAAAATGTCTTACTCTTAATGGTTCAATAATGAATCAAAAAGTATGAAAATCACAAAAGAGAAGAATAAAGAAATATGCTAAAAAATATTTTTCTTCTTAAAAGAACTCTTAAAAATCAAGTCTGCAAGGATGAAAACACTTAAGTGAAGCCATCATATTGGCTAAGAAATAATATTTGTTGGTTACATACAAAGATTGTGTCTAGGTATAACTTCCCATGAGATATTACTAAAAATATATCAAAAAGGAAAAAAACTGATACAAGTGGCGGGTGCGAAGGGCCAGTGACCAAGGTCGCGGATGCAACTAAGGATTTTGAGTTATGGTTACTTCAGGCCGTGACCATCAAGATGGGACCATTACTAATTTGAAGCCCATTTTGTTGACATGAGACACCAACAAATATAGATTGTGAGTTGTGCAAAACTTTTAGATCGACTAAGTTTCCATATGATCGCGACCAACAAACTAGACCTTCACTAGAGTGAATACCTATTTTGCTATAGTGAATGAGGTCATAGTTGGAAAAAAAATCCCCTGTTTTACAACTTTAAAAACCATAGAATTTTAAATTGTTTGACTAAGGAAAAGAAAAATTCTAAATAGAAAGATACATTAAAATATAGTTTTTGTATATTGTTGATACAAAAATTAGTCAGCTGGCGTGGACAAATTATATGAAGACACATGTCATCCAGCGTGGCATTAGTATATTTACCGAGCAACTTAAAATATCGAGCTACTCAGTGTACCGAGTTACTCAGCATACCAAGCAACTTGTTGGGAAGATTAAACGACCAAGACAAATTCAATGATTATTCTTTACCATGTAGAGATGCATATGCTTATTCAATAACGACACATTACCTATTCACACAGACAGTCCAAGGGCTATAAATACATTTTAAATACCCTCATGGCAAGGTAAGCTATCTTAAGCAAACATAATCGAGATCAAAGCAAAACACCCGGTAATGCAAGACAGTAAACATAGGCCATTTCATCAAGGATGAACCACTTTAAAAATCTTTTGTCGTATTTCTTTACTCATACTTATGTGTGATTAATTAATTAGATCAAATCTAGTTTTTTACATCAACAGATTGGCGCCGTCTGTGGGAATGACTATACGTAGCGTTTTTCACTAAAAACTTATCATAAATGGCTGATATCCTAGAATCTAGTAACAGGAACAATGACGAGAATCCTCCCAACCCTTTTGCTCCTCTAAATTCCAATGATATTATAGGAATCCTGGCAAACTTAGCCAGGGGACAAACAGTTATGCAGGAAACCATGCGACAGTTCATTCAAACTGTTCAAAATGGAGCATCTGCCCAGTCAGGCCAACGAAGAATTAATTGAAGCATGCATTCATCATCTTCACGATCCATACATACTGAACGCCATCACACTGGGACTTCAAGTGATCCATCATATCACCATGTTCTAACTTCTCTTATAAGAATTGTGGATTCTCAAGAAAATATCACTCTAATTCCAGAATGAACAAGCGCTTTGGAAAGGTTGCGCAGAGTTTCTCCCTTCGACCGTTTAGGCCCTAGGAGGAATAAAATCCTCCTCGAATTGCTTTGAGAAATTCTCAACGACCAAATGATTTGAGGGAAGGCTCATCCCAATCACATCCAAATCCCAGGCCTGCAGCTCACATAGAAAGATCCCAAGAGGAGAATTATGTGCGATCTGTTGCTCAGGAAAACATAAATAAATCAGAAGTAGGAAATAATGCATGGAAGGGATCTATTCAGAGATTGGAAGAAAAGTTAGGGGAAACTGATAAGGCCAAAAACCCTCTCTGAAGAACATTTATCAAAGGATCTCCATTTGTGCAAGAAATTATGGATTTCCCCACACCATCAAAATTCAAAGCTCCTATGGTCACACCGAAGTGTGATGGAAAAACCGATCTTGTTCTCCACATAGAGCAGTACCAAGATGTAAGAGAAATTTTTGCAATCCCGGATGAAATGATTTGTAAGGAATTCTCAGGAACTATTACTAGATCCACTCAAATATGGTATAATAGCCTTCCTCGGGGGCAGATTGCAACCTTCCATCAACTGGTCGAGCTCTTTTTAGGAAATTTGTGTTTTGGTGCAAAGCTAGTCAAAAGGGTAGCACATCGGTTGAGTGTAAGGAAAAAAGAGAGAGAAAGCAACAGGGACTATATCACTCTTTTTAACAACGAGAAACAGAAATTAATTGACTATGAGAAGAAGAAAACCATTACAGCTCTCATGAGAGGTTTTTTACTAAATAAGGTATACTACACTCGGGCCAAGGATCTCCCCAAATCCATGGCTGAATTGATGGCTAAAGCAACCAAAATTATAAACGCCAAAAAAGTTATGGTTGTGAAGAAGAACCCTGAGGCAAAGGCAAAAACTAAAGCTGACGGCAAGACGGAGAGGAAAGATCACAAGAATAATGGTGGGAGCAAGTAGTCGAAAGGCAAAGAGACATTAAAACACTTAAGGAAGTATACAAATTATACTCCCTTAAAGGTGTATATAAACCATGTTCTGGAGGAAATAAAGAACAACGAGGAACAAAATTGGCCAAAAAAACTGAGATCAGCCCTCGAAAAAAGGGATAAATCTAAGTATTGCGAGTTCCATAAGGATCATGGTCACATGACCAAGCAGTGTGTAGCTCTCCAAAATGAGATAGAGGAACTCATTAAATGAGGAAAGCTGAATAGGTATGTTGATCATCAGAACGGTAGGAGAACCAATAATAGAGCTCGACAAAGGTCCAAATCTCCTTCCCGACCAAGAGACGATAAGAAAAGGGACCATGAGGATAACCCTAAAGATAATCCCGATCTCCCAAAAAAGCCAAGACAGCCTGAGCGTGAGGTATTTTCAATTCATTTTTGTTCATTCTATTATAACATGATTACAAGAGGAGACGCAAGAGGCGGTGATCATACCGCTAAAAGGAAATCTTACCTCAATGAGGCTTAAGCTTGTTCCTATATACAACATATAAATTTAGAAGAATAAGATCGCTCGAGGAAGGTTAACAAAGATAAGCTGGTCATTGGTTTTTCTAAAAATGATCTGGAAGGCGTTTTGTATCCTCATGATGATACTCTAGTAATCAAAATGAGGATGAAGGATGTAATCATTTTAAGAGTACTGGTGGATAATGAGCTCACTAGACATCATATTATACCCTTGTTTCGATAGTTTGAGTTTAAAACTTAGTTAATTGGAGCCATATCACAGACCCCTCATCGGGTTCTCTGGAGAAAAAGTTTTTCCACTTGGAACGATCAAGTTAGAAATATTGATCGGAACCTATCCTGCTTGCAGATCAGAGAAGGTGTGTTTCTTCATGGTGGATATAAATGTCCAATTAGCCTACAATATAATCATGGGGAGAGTAGGTTTAAAAAAGTTTGAAGAAGTTCCATCTACTGTACATCAGTGTTTGAAGTTACCGACCAACTTTGGGGTTAGAATTATAAAGGGCGATCAAAAAGTAGCTCGGGAATGCTACTACTCATCTGTCGAGTAAGAAGAATTGGAGAATGCTAGGAAAAAAAATACCACTTATCAAGTGGATGAATATAACGAGTCTGAGATTGAAACCTTAGACCCAAAAGATGAAACCAAACTCGTTAAAGGCCAGGTCATGGAGGTAACATAAAGCATTATTCTGAATGACGAGCGATCGAAAAGAATAACTCAGATTGATGCTTCACTTGATCCAATAATGAAGCAAGGGCTGGTAGCATTTTTGAAGCATAAAAAACAAGCCTTCACATAGAGTTATGAATATATTCCTGGGACAGATCCAACCTTATTATGTCATGAGCTCAATGTCAACAAAGAGATCAAACCAGTGAAGCAACGAAGAAGAGTCTTTAGTCCGAAGAAGAATTAGGCTATTCAAGAGGAAGTGGAAAAGTTGAAAAAGGCTTCTTTCATTGAAGACATCAAATATCTTGATTGGTTGGCTAATGTTATGATATGGAGAATTTGTATAGATTTCACAGACCTGAATAAATCTTGCCTAAAGGATCATTTCCCTCTACCTAGGATAGATCAGCTGGTAGATGCAACTTCGGGACATGAGCTGCTGAGCTTTATGGATGCTTATTCTGGCTACAATTAAATTAGAATGAAACCAGAAGATCGGTAAAGTACCTGTTTCATTATTCCACGAGGAACATACTGTTATAATGTTATGCCTTTTGGTCTTAAAAATACAGGTGCTACATATTAGAGACTGATGAACAAGGTGTTTACCGAGAAGATTGGCAAAAATATGGAGGTGTACGTCGATGATATGTTGACCAAAAGTAAGAAACCTGTTGACCATATTATTGATTTGAGTCAAAAATTTGATCAGTTAGAAAAATATCAGATGAAGCTGAACCCGTCCAAGTGCATTTTTAGCGTATAAGAAGTCATGTTCCTCGGGTATATTGTGAATCAAAGAGGTATTGAAGCTAATCCTGACAAAATAAAAGCCTTGCTGGAATTACAATCTCCAACCATCAAGAAGGAAGTGCAAAGCCTTACGGGGCGTGTTGCAACTCTGAACAAATTCATCTCCTGAGCAACTGATAGATGTCTTCCATTCTTCAAGGTGCTCAGAAATACCTTTAAGTGGAATGACAAATATAAGAAGGCATTCTTAGAGTTAAAAAGATACTTGGGGACACCTCTTTTATTATCCAGGCCAATAACGGGAAAAAAATTATACTTATACTTAGCTGTTTCAGAAAGTTCTGTTAGTTGGACTTTGATAAGAGTAGAAGGTGGAACGCAACAGCCCGTTTATTATACGAGCATGGCATTTAGGGGAGCAAAGGTCAGGTATCCAAAATTGGAGAAGTTGGAACTGACGTTAATTGAGGCGAGTAAGAGGATGAAACCAAATTTGTAAGCCCGTACAATAGTGGTGTATACTGATATGCCACTTAGACAGGATTTATATAAACTAAAAAAGTCTAGAAGACTGATGTATTGGGCAGTGGAGTTAGGGGAGTACGACATTATCTATGAACCAAGATCCTCTCTCAAAGGGCAAGCAATGTCAGATTCATTGCTGAATTTACTTACCCAGATGTCTTTGATCAATAGGGGATAATGAATAGCTACTCCAGATATCAGAAGAGCAACAAAAAATATACCCAAGCAATGCCCAGAAGTAGAATTTCCAGAAGGGATAGCCACCGAGCAACCATCATACTCTGGTAAGAAGAAAGAACTAAAAAAGAAGTATGAAGAAAAGAAGGATAAGATATTTCATCAAGGGATTTTGTCAGACCAAGCGTTTGATGATAATATCCCTATATGGAATTTACATGACGATGGTTCTTCATGTGCAACAGGTTACGGGGCTGGAATTATTCTCAACAGTCCATATGGGATAAACATAGAATACGCCCCGCGTTTCCTGTCCCAGGCTTCCAACAATGAAGCTGGGTATGAAACCGTCATTATGGGCCTTAACTTGCCTAAATCGTTGAATGTAGAGCAAGTTGTGGTGTTCAATGATTCTCAACTAGTGGTGAACTAGATGCTAAGCCTTTATGCAGCAAAAGGGAAGTTCATATCGAGGTATTTAAGTAAAGCTATGGAGATTGTGTCTAGTTTGGCAGTTGTACAAGTGAATAGAATACCAAGACTAGAGAATGTAAGGGCAGATGCACTTGATCGGTTAGCTTCAGCTACGCGCACCGAGCTATGAAGAACCATTTCCATTGAGGTACTTACAAGCATGAGTATTGATGAAGATTTGATGGTGAATTTTATCGCTTTGGATATGGGACCTTTCTGGATGGATATCTAAGAAGGTACTTTACCATTCGACCAACTTACAGCCAAGAGGTTAAAGTATAAAGCTGCCAGATATGTCTTGAACAATGGAGTTCTATATGATGATGCTGGAATTAGCACCACCAGATAAGGTGTTTTCAAGCTCAATCTAAGAACAATAATGGCAGCATAGTTATGTAAAAGGTAGGAGAAAGAGATGAGGAGAAGAGGAGAGAGCACCAGGACATAAGCGGTTTAGCCTAAATTGGCCTACGTCCACTGTGTGTGTGAATAACCTCACTATAATAAGGCACTAATACCCATGGATACAATCTCTCAAGATTTCTCTCTCTAATGTGTATCTAGACAGAGTTTCAGCTAGGGTTGTATATCTGGGTCCCTTGTAAGGTAGGGGATGACCTCTATATATAGTACCTGGGGGGTGTAATGTACCCCCCATGCATGTAATGTGCATGTGTGTGATTTCCTCACCATTATGGGAAAGCTATCTGTCACTGTCACATGTAGAGAATGATGATGCAATATTCTCCCCACGTGTGGGGAATAATCTTGTTATAACTGATTTGTGTCCATGTGCCCTTATCCAAATGTCACCAGATGCTCGGCTATCATGCCTGGTGTATGACCTCGGCCTGGGAGAGGCCGAGGTTGGTAAGTCTAGGTACTCGTTCAGTCCGAGTATTCCATGGAGGTCTCGGCCTAATCCCAGCAGAGACAATGAACAAGGTCGGCCTGAGACGAGGTTGATCTGGAGTGTTTGGAGTATCGACTAATGTCTTGATGAGGTTACTGGTGGCTTCCTGCTAGCTCGGCCTATGTCTAGCCGAGGTTGCCATTCCAAGGTATACGAGAATGCTGTTGATCCTTGTGATGTCCCTTGGAGAGGCTAATGGTAGTGTCGTCCTGGGCCGACCTTGCTATGGCCGAGGGCTAATATCACGTGTCCAAGACATGTCCAACGTCGGCCATAATCTCGACCGAGGTTGGTGTCTCTGGGCCGAGGTCACACTTGGGGCATATCAATCACCCCCAGCCCTTAGTCATATGTGGGAGCAGGTGACTAGGGGATTATCACACCTCCGAGGCCTGTCTATTACGAGCCAATATTTGTTTGACACTTGTCCAATGCTGAAGTATGCTTGCTTGGTGGGCGTGTGGTGTTAGCCACCCTTTGGGGCTCCCAAGGCAATGATGGGCCTTGGGAATTGCGCCTGTATATTTAAGGGTTTTGAACCCTATTTCCCTTCTTTGTTCTTCACTTCTCTCGTTTCCAGCCAAACTCGTTCCTGAAGCCTTCTCTCTCTAGAAAGATCTTTGCTGAGGCTTTTGGAAGGTGGTTTCTCGTGTCTTCTCGTCTCCTCCTTACTATTTCATAACCTTCGCCATACTTTTTCCTTCATTTTTCCAGCAAGTCTCCTTATTTTCACATTTTCCGGTGAGTTTTTGAGTTTTCCGGTGAGACCACCATTATTTCAGGCGAACAATTCTTGCCACATTTAGGTAGTTTGATCATTTATTGCTTTACTTCACTAGCCAATCTTGTTTGTAGTTTTAGGAAGTCTCCTAAGTGTAGTGTCATCCCCTGATGCTCAGATCCTTATATCAGCTTCTTGAGGAGTTCCCCTCCCTTAGAGAGAAGACTTTAGAAAAGATTAGACAAATAGAAAGAGTACAGGAGGAGGCTCGTAGGTCACAAGAATTTCCCATTAGACCCATCTTTCCACCACCTCTGAAGGTGATATATCCTGACCCCTAGAGTTTTTCACTCAGATAGAGGTTCCTGCTGATCCCATACCGATGTCTGAGTCTGAATCTTCTACCTTAGACCCCATGTCTGTGGATTCCTTTCAGGAGGCCATGGACTTCACACCTCGGCCTGATCAGGCCCCTGATTAGGCCGAGGTCTCCAGCCGAGCCTCATCCCATAATAGCTCAAGCACCTCAACCTCTTCCTCAGAGGTTGAAATTATTGAGACAAGTGTGGATATACCACCCATACTTGACGCCATCCCTCTGTCGGCCGTCACCAGGCTAGGGTTCGCTCAGAGGTTCCCGAGTAACCCATCAACATCTACTCTGAACGACGTTGAGTTGGATGATGATGATGAGGTTGAGAGCGATGTCGACGTCTCTGAGGCGACCGAGATCGAGAGTACTATTATTGAGGTAGACCTTCTCTGCTTCAGATATCTGTATTCTATCAGTCCCTCAATAAAGCTTAGGTGACCTCTGAGGGAGGAGAGGGCTTATCATGGCCGAGACCGCGAGATCTGCCTGTACGAGCAGATGTTCAAGTTGGGGTTTCATCTGCCCATTCACCCCATTATCAAATCCATCCTTTCCTATATCAATTTGTCCCCCTCTCAACTATCCCCTAATGCCTGGAGAGTCATAATAAGGGCCATAGTCTTATGGAAGGCTATCCACCACTCAGACCTTCTAGTTCATGTCTTCGTAGGTTGCTATGTCCCTTCCTCGGCCAAAAATCATCCGAACTACTACCATTTTGTAGCTCGGAAGCCTGAGAAGAAAATGCTTTAAATAACTCAGACTTCCAACCATAACTGGAAGCCTCAATATTTCTTTGCTTCTGGGCCATGGGAATTTGGCCCATGTGTTCCCTCATCTATTCTAGAGCCGAGGATGCCCCTGAGGTGGGGTAAAGTCACAATGTCTGCGAGGGCCGACCCTGGCCTGAGTCTACAAAACCTCCAGAAGGTGAAAGCCCTTCAAGATAGGGGCCACACGGTCTGTTTGGTAAGTTCGAACATTTGATGACTCCCCACTACCTCTCTGGGATAGGTCTAGGTGGAAGTCCCCTTGCCGAGCTTGGTTAGCATTTTTGTTTCAAGTTGAACCTCTGAGTTTATTCATGTTTGATTATCTAACTCAGATTTACTAATTTTTTACAGAGCGACCACTGGATATTTTAGACGAACTTTGAGAAATGGCTGCACCCCATTGGTGGTTGAGTTCGACATTCACATATCCATTCAAGTATGACTTGATCTTTCTGATTGTTCTTCACCCCAAGTGCAACATCTGATTGTTCTTCAGCTCATTCATGATCACAAAATATGCAGGGCCTGGCAGCTATGCACCACTTATCCAACTGGACTCTGAGGAAATTGCCCCTCATCCAAAAGGGTCAAGAGGCCGAGAAGGTTCAGATCACTCTGAACGCAGAGATTGATCGCCTCAAATCTGAGCTGAAGGATTATGGGAAGAAGGTGAGGGGGCTGGAGAAGGACATCTCTCAGCTTGGTAAGGATCATACTGCAACTCTGAAGGCTAAGGATGATGTTCTGCAGCAGAAGGTCAACTCAACTGTTAGGGCAGCCCTCGATGATGCCTCTGAGAAGATAATCTCTGACTACAAGTCCTCTGATGAGTTTATGAGCTTCAGCATGGAATACCTTGAAAGAGGTATCAAAGCCACTATTAAGTGGGCTGATGTCAAGGAGAGGGAGGCTGGTACTTTGAAAGCCTCAGATTTTGTAGGCCTCAGCTTTGCCGATCCCCAGTTTTCCCAGGCCCTTCAGGAGGTGGAGGAGGAGGCTGCCGCGCCTGCCGAGACTGCCACATTGGACGACACTGAGGTTGAAGGGGCAGACCATCATGATGACGTGGCCGAGGTGACCAATGTTTTACCATCCTAACCAAGCCGAGGATATCAACATTCCCCCCTCAAACCCTTAGATAATTTTTTAACATTGTTTATAACCAATAACATTTTGAAACTTGTTCTGTAATCCTTGATCATCTATTATTTCTGAATGTATCAACCTCTGAGGAGGATCATCCTCACTTACTTTTATTGAATGTCATGTGATGTTTTCGCTCTTAGTCTTGTTGCAATGATATCTTGTTTAAACTTAATCAATGGTTTGACCTCAGATGTTATCCCCATAATTAATCTCACCAAATTAATGATGTTAAGGGTCTAAGTTTATCCCGTATGGTGCCTGACCTCAGATCTCGTCACCACTGAATGATGTTGTAAGGGTCTGAGGTCATCACCTAAGATGTTAACCTCATAATTAATCTCACCAAATTAATGATGTTAAATTTCTGAGGTCATCCCATTATGGTGTCTGAGCTCAGACCTCGTCACCACTGAATGGTGTTATGAGGGTCTGAGGTCATCACCTAAGATGTTATCCTCATAGTTAATCTCACCAAATTAATGATGTTTAGGGTCTGAGGTCATCCCATTATGGTGTCTGAGCTCAGACCTCGTCACCACTGAATGATGTTGTAAGGGTCTGAGGTCATCACCTAAGATGTTATCCTCATAATTAATCTCACTAAATTAATGATGTTAAGGGTCTGAGGTCATCCCATTATGGTGTCTGACCTCAGACCTCATCACCACTGAATAATGTTATAAGGTCTGAGGTCATCACCTAAGATGTCATCCTCATAATTAATCTCACCAAATTAATGATGTTAAGGGTCCGAGGTCATCTAATTATGCTGTCTGACCTCAGACCTCGTCACCACTTAATGATGTTGTAAGGGTCTGAGGTCATCCCATTATGGTGTCTGACCTCAGACCTCATCACCACTGAATGATGTTATAAGAGTCTGAGGTTATCACCTAAGATGCTATCCTCATAATTAATCTTACAAAATTAATGATGTTAAGGGTCTGAGGTCATCCCATTATGGTGTCTGACCTCAGACCTCGTCACCACTGAATAATGTTGTAAGGGTCTGAGGTCATCACCTAAGATGTTAACCTCATAATTAATCTCACCAAATTAATGATGTTAAGGGTCTGAGGTCATCCCATTATGGTGTCTGGCCTCAGACCTCGTCACCACTGAATGATGTTATAAGGTCTGAGGTCATCACCTAAGATGTCATCCTCATAATTAATCTCACAAAATCAATGATGTTAAGGATAAGTGCAAAATGGAGCAAGTACCACCATAGGAACTGATCTTTTATTAATAATGACAAGATGGTATAATTACACAACTTCATGCAACATCATATGTAATATTTCTTTAGGTGATCAGCATTCCATGGATTAGTGAAAGGTTCTCCTTCTAGGTTTTCTACGCTGTAAGTGCCAGGCATAACCTCTTCTGTCACTTTATAGGGGTCGTGCCAGTTTGGGTGGAGTTTGTGTGCTTTCTGTAAGGTCTTCTTTAGCACTAGATCTCCCACTACAATGGGTCTTGACTTCACCCTCTGGTTGTAGAATTTCACTACCCTATGTTGGTAGGCTGCTTGTCGGACCTCTGTGTCCTCTCTTCTTTCTTCGATAAGATCTAGGTCTAGCCTCCTCTCTTCCCTATTATTGTCAGTGTCATAGTTCTAAATCCTATGAGTTGGGAGCCCTACTTCTGTTGGTATGACGGCCTCTGAGCCATGTGCCAACATGAACGGGGTTTCTCCGATTAGTGTCCTTGTTGTGCTTTTGTAGGCCCATAACACAGCGTAGACCTCTTCAGTCCATCTTCCCTTCGCATCTTCTAACCTCTTCTTGATTCCATCCTGGATAGTTCTGTTTGTGACCTTGGTCTGACCATTTGCCTGAGGTCGGCCAGGAGATGAGAAGAATTGCTTTATTCCTACTCTTAGGCAATACTTTTCTAAAGAGGAGTTCTTGAACTGGGTCCCATTGTCCGATATGAGAGTGTTTGGGAGGCCATATCAGCATATGATATTCCTCCAAATAAATTGGAAGGTCTTCTGCTCTGTGATCATTATCATCGGCTCTGCCTCCACCCACTTTGAAAAATAGTCGATGGTAACTATTAAGAATCTATAATTATTGGCAGCTCTTAGCAGGGGTCCTACTAAGTCAATCCCCCATACTACAAATGGCCATGGAGAGGTGATTACCGTCATAGGCTGATGGGGTTGATGAGGAATAGTGGCGAATCTTTGACATTTATCACACCTCTTTACGTAAGTTGCGGCGTCCTTGGACAAAGTTGGCCACCAGTACCCCTGTGTGATGATTCTCTTGGCCAAGGGTCTTCCCCCTATGTGGCTAGAGCAAGAACCCTCATGAACCTCCTGTAAGACCCGAGGAACTTCCGTGGTATGCACACATCTGAGGAGAGGAAATAGAAATCCCCTTTTATACAAGACGTTTCCTATCATCGAGAACTTGGCAGCCCTATATCTCAATTTTCTCCTCTCTAGCTTGGACTCAGGTATCTCTCCCCCTCTAATATACCTGACGAGGGGGTGGATCCATAAGTCTCCTAGGTTCAAATTGTGACACGGGTCACATACCTCTTCTTCCTCAATGGTTGCCTTTCTCAAGACCTCGATCGGAATGGTCCTTCTAACATATGTCTTCGTTGCATAGGCCAGCCTTGCCAATGCATCTGCGTGACTGTTACTTTGTCAAGGCACTCTCTTCAGTTTTGCCACTTCAAAATATTCTAACATCGTTCTTACCCTCTTCAAGTACTTGGCCATCCTTTTATCTTTGGCCTCATAGATCCCCAGTACTTGATTGACAACCAACCTTGAGTTGCTGTGGAGTAGGAGTCGCTTTACGCGAAGAGTTATTGCCAATAAGAGACCTGCTATCATGGCGTCATACTCAGACTCGTTGTTTGGGGCCTGGAAGTTGAACCCCAGAGCCTATTCAATGTTCGCACCATCTGGAGCTAAGAGTATTAACCCCGCACCGCTTCCACTGTCGCAGGAAGAGCCATCAACGAAGAGGTTCCAGATGTCTGTATTTGATGAAAAGGCTCCTTCTGTCATGACTCCTTATTTGAAGAGATATCAATCCTCCTCGTCCTCCGCAATTCTGCTCATAAATTTTTTGGATGCGACCTCTTCCAGATCTCGGAAGACACTTGGTGTCGTCTCTTCCTAATTTCGGAAGACATTTGGTGTCGTCTCTTCCTGATTTCGGAAGACACTGCGGTTTGTCTCTTCCATGCCCCCTAGGCCTTTCTCTGCCTCGACCTCTTCCCATGTGAACTCAGCAACGAAATCTGCGAGGGCTTGCCCTTTGATGGCTGTCCTAGGTTGGTAGGCAAGATCGTACTCCCCCAACTCAATGGCCCAGGTCATCAACGTCCCGAATTTCTCAAGTTTATACAGGACCTGTCTTAGCGGGGAGTCAGTGAGGACTACCATGGAGTGAGCTTGGAAGTAGGGATTTATTTTTCTTGAAGCATGTATCAGGGCATAGGCCAACTTTTCCATGCGAGGGTAATTTTGTTCAGCCCCTTGAAGGGCTTGACTGTTAAAATATACAGGCCTTTGGATCCCATCGTCTTCCCGTATTATGGCTGCACTGATGGATGATTCAGAGACTGCCAAATACACATACAAATTTTCTCCTGCGACGGGTCAAGATAGCAATAAGGGGGATCCCAAGTAAGATTTGAGTTGGTTGAAGGCTTTTTCACACTCTTCGTCCCGTTGGAAGGCCTTTCTTAAAAGTTTAAATAATGGAAGACACTTTTCCGTTGCCCTAGAAACAAACCTGTTAAGGGCAGCCACTCTCCCCGTGAGTCTTTGGACATCCTTGATACTCCTAGGAGTCTTCATGTCAAGTAATGCCTTGATTTTCTCAGGGTTCGCTTCAATTCCTCTCTGGTTAACGATGAATCCCAGGAACTTCCCAGCTCCTACTCCGAAGACACACTTCGCTCGGTTGAGTTTCATTCTGTATGAGTCCATAACATTAAAGGTCTTCTCAAGGTCTGCTACGTGAGTGCAAGCTTTCAAGCTCTTTGTTAACATATCATCTACATACACCTCCATAGTCTTACCTATTTGCTCTTCGAACATCTTATTGACAAGACGTTGGTATGTTGTCCCTGCATTTTTCAGATCGAAGGGCATCACTTTGTAGCAGTACATCCCTTTGTTGGTAATGAAGGCTGTCTTCTCTGAGTCTTCAGCATCCATAAAGATTTGGTTATAGTCTGAATACACATCCATGAAGCTCATGAGCTCGTGTCCTACCGTAGCATCCACCATCGGATCTATCCGAGGTAAGGGATAACTGTCTTTTGGGCAAGATCTGTTCAGGTCGATGAAATCAACACACATTCTCCACTTCCCATTAGCCTTGGGCACGATGACTGCATTTGAAAGCCACTCCGGATAGGTAACTTCTCTTATAAACTCAGCCTCTTCTAACTTTTTGACCTCTTCTCAGATGACGTCGTATTTCTCCCTGGAGTAGACTCTTTGTCTCTGTTTGATAGGCTTTGCATCTTTGGTCACGTTGAGCTTGTGACTCATCACCTCAGGGTCGATGCTAGGCATGTCTGCGTAACTCCATGCGAAGACACTCTGCCTCCTTCTGAGGAAGTTTATCAACTCTTCCTTAATTTACGAATTAAGGGCTTTGCCGACCTGGATGGTTTTTTTCGGCTCATCCTCATTGAGGACGATGGATTATACCTCTTCCTAGACCTCTCCCTTCTTCAGTTTCGTCTCATCCCTTGGATCAAGAGTATCAATGCTATAAGTGGTGGTTTCCCTCTTATGGGCCTCCATCTCTTCGACCGAGTTAAAGTAACATTGCCGAGCTATGATCTGGTCACCTCGTACTTCCCCTACCCCATAGGGGGTCGGGAATTTTAGCATTTGATGGACCGTCGATGGTACAGCTTCAAACTCTTTTAGGGCCACTCTTCCTATGATGAGTTTATAGGCCGAGAATGCATTCTTGTCCATTACGAAAAAATTTATCTTCCTCGTCAGCCTCTTAGGCCACTCATCACCCATCCGTATGTCCATCTCATACATTCCCAAGGAGTGGACCTTTTCTCCACTGAAGCCTATCAAATGGTGATGATAGGGTATTAACCTTGCTCTACTAAGACCCGGGCTCTTGAAGCAAGGCCAAAACATCACATCCACCGAGCTCCCCCCATCTACCAGGATCCTCTGCACCTCACACCCATGCACCCTTGTCGTTATGACCAAAGGGTCATCCTAGGGGGCCAAGATACCCTTGAAGTCAAGTCTGGAGAACCCAACTACAAGGGTGTTTATGTCCACATTCTTCCTCTTCTATACTGTGTCGAAAGACGTTAGGTTCACAACCTCAAGTTTGGCCACCGACTTGGCCTCTGCCACATGAGCCTTCCTATCAGCTATTTCAGAACCACCTCCTGTAAATCCTCCGCATATGGTGTCTACACAAAACGAGGTCATACCAACCCTCTTCACTGGGGTGTTATCATCTTTCGGCAGAAGATCTGGATCGTCTTCATCATCACCCTCTGAGTCATCGTCTCTTCGCGCTGGGACGCTGTCACGACATTTGTCATTTCTCCTTTTCTTAGGGCCATCTCTTCCACCCTTTGGAGCCTTACCATCCACATACTTCCTCAGCTTTCCAGATTTTAACATCTTTTCAATCTCATCTTTTAAAGCGAAGCATCTATCCGTGACATGGCCATGATCCTGGTGGAACTCGCACCATAGGTTTTTATTCCTCTTATGTGGTAGGGCCTTCAGTTTCTCTGGCCATCTCAGAGTCCTGTCAGTCTTAATCTCATTGAGGATGTGCTCGCAGCTTACAGTCAGAGGTGTATAGTGAGCGAACTTATTATCACCCGACCTCTTCTTCCCATCTTTCTTTCTTTAGGACTTTCTACTGCCACCGCGGTTCTCATCCTCATACTTGGCGGCCATTGCCTCTTCCGCATTCATTACTTTCCCTGCGGTTGCCAGCAGCTCTGCCATAGACCTAGGGGGTCTTCCGCAAGTTTCCACAACAGTTTCCCCTTCTGGAGACCTCCTATAAGGGCGGTCATGGCTATATTCTCTTCATAATCTTTGACCTCCAACTTCTCTTTGTTAAATCTCGCTATGTAGTCTCTTAGGCTCTCATCCTTGGCCTGCTTGACATACAGCAAGTGGATAGTCTTCTTTTGAGGCCTCACCCCAAAGTAAAAGTTATGGATGAATCGTTCATCCAAGCCTTTGAAGTTCTCAATTGAGTTCTTCGGAAGGGAGGTGAACCAACTGTGCGCTGCCCCCGTTAAGGTCCCAGAGAAGGCCCTACACTTCATCTCATCGGGTATCGAGTAGATGTCTGCTGCCGACTGGTACATCTCGATATGATGTACAGGGTAAGTGCTGCCATCATACTTGGGAGACATCGTAGGAGGCTTGAACTTAGCTGGGGTTGGGAAAACCCACTATCCTAGCCACAAATGGGGAGCCCTCTGAGTAACCCCTTTGCAATGGTTCCCTGCTTTTTATGAGGTATCCTATCTTCTCCTCAAGGCGTTGGATGGAGTCATTCCATGGTCTTCTTCCATCGACTTGGCTGAGGTTATCCCCTGCCACCTCCATGGGATGGACCGAGGGTTCCCCTGTCGCGACACGTCGGCTGTTGACCTCTTCCTGTTCCCTGCCTCTTCTTTCATAGTGTCGTCCTTGATCTGGCCGATCCTGCCTGTTCCCTCTCTGAGAGCCTGCTGCGCTCCTTGATCTCGACAGTCTCTACCTTAGGTCATTCATCGGGCCCAATCTCTCAAAGGCCGACCCTCTGCTCAACCTATCAAAGGCTGACCCTCTTTGCTGGGACTCTTCACCTATTCGGCCGACACAACCTTGACTTTTCCTAAGAGGTCGTACAGTGTTATTTGACACCTCATACGGCTCCCAGCAGTCTTTCGGGGCTTCTTTCGCCTCTAGATCATCATACTTATCCTCTGGGCAAGGGTTTTCCTGCCTCCCAGGTGCAAGCGTCTAGGGTCAGCAACGTCCCTTATCCGCTGGGGTGAAGGCTAGTCCTTCACTGGTGCCTGGGGTGGTCCCCTGGCGTCAGGATGAGGCTAAACTGCCGCCGGAGTGATCATATCCGGTGAGACTCCAGGTGGCCTCATCATAGTTTGGCTGAGCTGTGTAAATTGCTCATGTATAGCTTATTGTGTTGCAGCTAAAGATCTCAAGGCTACAGCTACCTCCGCCATTTCAGACTGGGGGGCACCTGACTGGAACTAGGCCCTCCACTCCTAGGTGGCGGAAGAGGCGGATGTAATTCTGGTGCCATATGTTAACACTATGGAGCTTGAGTAGCAGATGAGCTTAGTACCTCCAAGGACCTCTTTCAATGGTGAAGCATCTCCACGCAAGGGGTGGTGCCTGGTTCACCACCAGAGTCTCCGGTGAGGTTAAGCTGAAGAAGAGGAAGAGAGCTTCTTTTCTCTTCCCACAGACGGCGCCAAAATGATGATGCTGGAATTAGCACCACCAGATAAGGTGTTTTCAAGCTCAATCTAAGAACAACAATGGCAGCATAGTTATGTAAAAGGTAGGAGAAAGAGATGAGGAGAAGAGGAGAGAGCACCAGGACATAAGTGGTTCAGCCTAAATTGTCCTACGTCCAGTGTGTGTGTGAATAACCTCACCGTAATAAGGCACTAATGGCCATGGATACAATCTCTCAAGATTTCTCTCTCTACTGCATATCTAGACAGAGTTTCAGCTAGGGTTGTATATCTGGGTCCCTTATAAGGTAGGGGATGACCTCTATATATAGTACCTAGGGGTGTAATGTACCCCCATGCATGTAATGTGCATGTGTGTGATTGCCTCACCAATATGGGAAAGCCATCTGTTACTGTCACATGTAGAAAATGATGATGCAATATTCTCCCCACGTGTGGGGAATAATCTTGTTATAACTGATTTGTGTCCATGTGCCCTTATCCAAATGTCTGCAGGTGCTCGGCTATCGCGCCTGGTGTATGACCTCGGCCTGGGAGAGGCCGAGGTTGGTAAGTCTAGGTACTCGTTCAATCCGAGTATTCCATGGAGGTCTCGGCCTAATCCCAGCCGAGACAATGGACAAGGTCGGCCTGAGACGAGGTTGAGCTGGAGTGTTTGGAGTATCGACTAATGTCTTGATGAGGTTGCTGGTGGCTTCCTGCGAGCTCGGCCTATGTTTGGTCGAGGTTGCCATTCCAAGGTAAACGAGAATGTTGCTGATCCTTGTGATGTCCCTTAGAGAGGCTCATGGTAGTGTCGGCTTGGACCGACCTTGCTATGGCCGAGGGCTGATATCACGTGTCCAAGACATGTCCAACGTCAGCCATAATCTCGGCCGAGGTTGGTGTCTCTGGGCCGAGGTCACACTTGGGGCATATCACTATACATAAGAGGTGTGCTAGTTGGTCTGCAAAGATGCGTTCACCCGACAGAAGTAAAATACCTAATAAAGGAAATTCACGAAGGATCCGGCGATCACTCCTTTATTAAATTAAAATCAAGGTGAACAGTTGGTTCATTCTTAGCATCACTGTCGAAAAAAATACTTTTCCAAATTAAACACCCTAATTAATTAAGCTAAGTATCAAAACCATTTTAGACATTACTTTCCAAATTTTATTTAATAAACCAACATTTAAAACTTTACATAATTCAATATTAAAGAATCACACCACAATTATCCTGGAACATATAATCCAAATAATTTAAACATTCAACTAGTTGGATCCAACATTTAATAATTTAAATGAAAACATCCTGGCAATAATAAAACCCAAGGTGAAAGTACTGGAAATAAATGGATTACAATATCCAATAAAACAACTGAAAAATGGAAAGGGCGACACGAGCCCAACTGAAATAAATAGTGCTAAGAGTGGAATCAAATGAATGAGGTCGTCCAAGCAAGAGGCCTGCAACTCCCACATAAGCTGCAGCGCGTTCCTTCCAAAGGATCCTATGCATGATGCCCCTGTGGCTGGGCACCTGTAATATATATACATATATATATATACATATATATATATATACATATATATATATACATATATATATATATACATATATATATATATATATATACATATATATATATATATATATATATATATATATATATATATATATATGAGACGGGGGTGTTTTACTGTTCCAAAAAATCAATGGTTGAGATCGCATTTTTTTGGGGGATCTAATGGTGTGGGATTGTGCCACGTAGGATTGTATCCATTGTGAGGTGGAAAATGAGATAATATCTCTTCAATCTCAAACTCACCCCCGATTCTTCATTCGTCTCTCTCTCATTTCTACCATCTCTCCCTTTCAACCAAGCCCTAATACTACCTCCCCGCCGCCGCACTCCACCTCACCCGATCCCTCCAGCCGCCGCCATCCACCTCTCCCGATCTCTCTCCCGAGCTCCGGTCTCTCTCATTCACGTTGCCTCCTCTCTCCCCTCCCCGCTGCCCCCCTCTCTCCCCCTCCATCTTTCCACTGCCGCGCCGCCCCCCTCCCCCCGCCCCCTGCCTTCCACGCTCCAGTCGCCCCTGCCTCCACGCTTCTGCGCCTACACACTCTCACACATAGATCACACACACACAGATCACACACGCACACACACACAGATCTAACCAATGGCGATCTTGAGGAGAAAGGGCGATATTGTTACCTCCGGGTGTATTATCGATCCGGCCAGAAAAGTACCTCTGACTACTAAAATAGGTATTGAACTTTTCTCCTATTTCCTATTTAGATCTTTTCTTTTCTTTTGTAAGGTCCTGATTAAGGGTTCTTTGTTATAAAACATTTTTTTGGAAAATTGTTTGTCTGTACTAATATGTACCATCAAAAATTGGAGAAAAAGCATAGTAATCGTGATCTTTTGCAAAATGGTTTGCCTGATTCAAGTAACTCAGCATCAATTTTTTTTTGCAAAATTGATTGCTTGAAGTGATCTGTTGCAAAGTGGAATTTTTTTAACATCTATCTCCAATATTTTATCCTTAGTAATAATGTATTTTTTTCTCTGATTTTTAATTAAATATCCTTTTGCAAAATATATATTATTATTTTTCAAAAGATCGCCATTATTAAGCTTTTCTCTAATTTGTAATGTTTTTTACGAAATCAGAGAAACCATTTTTACAATGAAAGATAAAATCTCAAAGAATTACCATATTCAGTTCAGCTTATACTTTCTGCCCAATACATGTTTGACAGAAGGTTACACGCATACAACATTTTCACCATCAAACAACACACTCCTCCTTAAAAAATTTAGCTAAGCATACTCCAACTTTTCCTTCTTCAACAACTTAGATTTTGATTATGCCAATGATGTCCCAAAAGTTATAGCCAGTTGCCCACATTCTGTTTGATCAAATGTCTCAAAGAATTACCACATTCAATTCAACTTAGATTTTCTCCCCATTATTTTCAGAGGGAATCAAAGAATGGGCTTTTTGATATTTATATGGTAATGTTGATATTTATTGGTAATGATAAATTTATTGGTAATGGTAATGATAAAGTTGGGGCCTAAAGTTAGGAAAATAGGTAGTTGGTTCCTCAGTTTAACATAGAAGTTGATCATGTTTATTTTGTAAGTTTTGTTTACTATATTTTGAGAAAATATTTTATCGTTATATTCTCCTGCATTAATTGTAACTTACATTTAATGCATAGACATTGATCATGTTGATCATGTTGCAGCCTTGAAAAGCATGGTTCGAAGGAGACAAGGAAGATGAGAAGAGCGGGTGAGGTTTACGAATTGAAAGCAAGCGTATCAAGGTTTACATATTGCCTACTTGAATTGGTTTTCATTTATTTTTTATTTTTACATTTTGTATTCGTGATATGATGTTATCAAATTGTTTTTGATCCATTTCACACTATCTACATTTAAGGTTTCATATAGATGATTTTGGGGTTGCTTGGGAACATTGAAATTCAGTGACTAAAGTATGTTTGATTAAACATACATGAGTTTCAAGATGACACACACACAAATCACACTCACACACAAATGTGTTTTTTGAATTAGGTTTTTAAGTTGGGTGCTTATTTTTAATTTTCTTAGTAATTCGGATTGATGTGTATCTCCCCCCACCCCACCCCACCCCACACCACACCACATCCTATATAGCTAACGTACAATGCTTGCATATATCTGCCATATATGCAACATATATGCTTGCATATATCTGTCATATATGCAACCGTATATGCAGCCATATATGCAGCCATATATCAGCATATATGCAGCCATATATCTGCATATATGCAAGCATATATGGCTGCATATATGCTTGCATATATATGTGCATATATGCATATATATTCTTGCATACATATGCATATATACTTGCATATATCTGCATTTTAACTATAGTACCAAATTAACTGATCACCATAGTATGAAATCCATAAAAATTATACCAATTGGTATATAACTGTTATACGAAACCAATTGTTATACCAAACTAATAGTTATATTAACTGACCAAAGTCCCAACTGAACAGTTAATGTAATTTAATACCAAATGAAATACCAAACCAACTGCTATACCATTTCAAACCAACTCAAATATTTGAATTTCAATTTCAAATCAATATTTGAATTTCAATTTCAAATCAATATTTGAATTACAATATCAATCGAAATTCTAACTCAATCACAACACTGAATTTCAAACCAACACTGAAATACCAACTGAAATTCTATTTTGTTACTGAACTCTGTAAGTTTTAGTGTCTTTTCCTATGTTCTAATTAGAGTCTTTTCTAGAGAAGAAAAATGTACCGTTGATTAAATTGATTTATTTTGTTGTGTATGACTATTGAATTATTTAGTGTTGGGAATCCAGTTGATCTTCGCTGTAATTGTCATTTTCAGGTCCATTTCAAATTCCTTTTATATTCCATTGATTCGGATCACAGGTAATATTTCTTTTCCCCCCAATTAGTTTCACTTCATATTTTAACCTACATGTCTATATATGCCAAATATTTGCTCTGTTATGTTTCATGAAATGATTTTTTTTACTAAAGTCATAGTAATTATAGAAACACACTTTAATATGACCAACAATGGAAAACCTTCGCCGTTCCTTTAGTGCCCCCTAATACATGGGATTTGTGTGTTTCTTTTGTTTTTGTAAAGATAAATAAAAATGCCCAACTTCATTCTCATTGGTTCTTTGTAATTATCAGGTGCGCATAGAGATCACCGTGATGGTTATGTATAAACATACTTTGGAGAATAAGTGTCACAGAGAAGTTTACGACAAAGCTTACGGTATGTAAAAAGAATAAGATGGATTTGTTTACGACAAAACTTGCGATTTTTTTCCTATATTGTTGGATTTGTCGTTATCCCTTGAGAAGGGTGGATAGTCCAATAAACAAAGGAGACTCTGCCCAATTTTTTTAAAACTTTGACACTTCATTTTTTTAAAACAAAGAAAGCGGATCGAGGTTTACATATTGCCTACTTGGATTGGTTTTCCTTTATTTTCCATTTTTACATTTTGTATTCGTGATATGATGTTATCAAATTGTTTTTGATCCATTTCACACTATCAATATTTAAGGTTTCATATAGATGATTTCAGGGTTTCTTGGGAACATTGAAATCCAGTAGTTTCAAGATGACACACACAGATCACACTCACACCCAAATGTGTTTTTTGAATTAGGTTTTTAAGTTGGGTGCTTATTTTTAATTTTCTTAGTAATTCGGATTGATGTATATCTCCCCCCACCCCACCCCACATCCTATATAGCTAATGTACAATGTTTTTGGGAACAAATTAATTTTTTTTCTTTTCATTTCAGGTTTTAATCCAAGACCAATCAAACATGGACTTAATTTTAATGCTATGGGACTTCTATGGGGTTGCTATGGGACTTTTATTGGGATGCTACGGGACTTTTATTGGGCATCTACGGAGCAGCTACGGGGCTAATACAGGGCTGCAATGGTAATAGCTACTACAAGGATGCTATGGGGCTGCCACGGAGCTTCTATGGGGCTTCCATTGATATAGATTTATTTTTTTAAGATGTTTGTTTTATTGAAGCTTTTGTTAGGCGATTTTTTTTTTATTATTGTTACCCTTGAGAAGGGTGGATAGTCCAATAAACGAAGGAAATTTTGCCCAATTTTTTTAAAACTTTGACACTTTATTTTTTTGAGACACAATGAGAATTTATTTGATGAAAATTTGTATATTTCATATTATATGTGAATTTGTTTGATGAATTTAGATTATTTGAATGTTGTTGGATTATTTGTTGTTTGTTAAGCAGGGTGAATAGTTTATAAACAAAGGAGATTATGGCCAATTGTTATAAATTACTCTTTTTTTTCCATTTTGCAATTATGTACTTCAAAAATTTTCACCGTTTTGTAATTACGTGATTTTGAAATTTACGTCGTGCCTTCAGGCACGGGCATTCCGCTAGTATATATACAAGAGATATAGGAAATAGAAACGGGTCAAAGCCCGATAGTGTAAATGATTTAAAATTTGTTTCCCAAGTATTTAAAATGTTTACAGGACAATGCAACAACATATTAGTGCGGCACTCTCTTGAGAAATTCTCACCTCTCCTCTAATGTGCACGCTTATCGCACTAATCTTCCCAACGGTTTAACTTCTCTTATATCGCACTAATATTCCCAATGGTTTAACTTATCTTAGGTTACTCGTAAGATTTAAAACTGAACAATTTAATTGTTTAAAGAGGATAATTTCATTTCATCACAAAGTTCTCATTTAAACCTTATTTGCTAATAAAGTTTCCCGGTATCATATTCTGCTTTTCAAAACAAGTATATCCAAATTGAAATCATTATACATTTCTTACTTACCATAAGCACAGTATGAAATTCCAAATTTCAGAATTTAATATATATATTAAATACTCGTATAATATATATATATTCTAACAGCACCCCACATAAAAATTATGGTGCGGGCATACTCTGCTATCCAATCCCCGTCTCACTCGTACTGAGGGAAATACAAGTTCGGAATCATTCTCGAACTGTATTAACACATACACAAACAATATTGAGGCGAAGCATAGATTTCAAGTCTCTAAGAGGTCAGTACATACCTTCACGTCTCTTAGGACCGTCTGACCATCGATCAGATAGCCTGTACCAAGGATATCTATCTTCTAGGGTACGGGTCAATATCCCCCATAAAGGTCCCATCGAGATAAGACTGTCCCAGTGCGATAACCTCAGGGATAGCAAGTAGCACGGTCATGATTTTCACATGTATATAGTATATGCATAAACACAGTCATATAAATATACTACTTTTACCATATCTCTTTAGGTACTTCCATCACCCATAATATAATATTTATCATTATTTCTCAATATGTGGTTATCACGTATAACGATTCGTCTCTTACTTTAATTGAGGGATTAATCCAACTTATTACGTAACACTCATGGACCCTATCCTCCCAAGTATAGAATTTAGTAGGTACTCATCTATTTTTCAAACGTAACTATCTTACGCGTCTCTCCCTTTAATGCATAATTTCGTCGTCCCTTATATGTAAATATTCCAAAAATGTACATCTCGTCTTACATTAAAGGTCTCATAATTATTAATACGTCTTACTGGTCTCCTTTACCTTCCAAATTATTTTAATAAGGATGCCCAAATATTTCTACTCATTTAATTTGAATTTAACTATATTCAAAGGGGAAATGTGAGTCTTCCAGAAGGGGTCGATCGATGCGTCGATCGATCGACACTCCTAGTTCGATCGATCGATCAAACAGGTATTGCGATTTCTGCAGATTAACAGTTACGGGTTTCATAATCCAACCTCAATCAAATCCATATTTTTCACACCCAAACTCCCTAAAATTAGTACTACAATTAGTATACACCCATATTATACATCTTCAACGTAAAGCATGCAATTTTCCATCAATAACCATAGATTAATAGGCCAAAACTCATATAAATCTCAAGAACCCTAGAATTTATTAAACATGGTTCTAATCAGTCTTTCTCCAAAAAAATTTACTCCTAATTCATAATAAATTTGTGGTTAATCCTCTACATGTGAAGGGGTTTCCAGATTATCATTCAAATCATTACTACATGCGATTTTCCTATCTCCAACATGGATTTTCTTCTACGAAACTCATCCTAATCACCCTAGACTAACATGAACGATTCATTAACAAAAATAAGCAAGATAAATACTTGCTTGGAAATTTTAAAGTTCTGATTTGATGATGAATTTGGTGTGGTTGCGTTCCCCCTCGCACGATCTATGCGTTGGTGGTGGTGGCGGTGCAATCAGATGACTTTTGGGCCTTGGATTGCTTGGAAAGCTTTCTCCTTCCCTCTCCTATGGACGTTCTAATGTTTTGAGTCTTCTAACCCTAAAGGACTATTCCAAATGGCTGATATAGCCTAATAATTTTCGTGGGTTTAATTACCCAAAAATGCAAAATGTCCAAAATGCCCTCCCAGGGTGTTAAATAGGCCTAAAAATGCCCCGAGACCCAAACTAAACCCCCAAGTATACTTTTCTGACTATCTCGACCCTTTTGAACACTTTGGCGCACTCAAAACGACCATATGGATAACTTAAAAATATTTCACTTTTATTAATCAACATTTAGTCCCGACTCGACACGGGTGCGCCCCGACTCAAAGTTCCAAAATTGTCATTTTATTCACTCTTGACATATAATAGAATCAATATTATATTACTTTACTCATTAGTAATATTCAACAACAAGTTTCCCATAATTACTAACTCACATCACGTTAATCATTATAAATTGATTAATTTGCGGATTTATATTAAATTAATAACTCACATTAAATTTAATAAATCCCCAAATTAATATAGCATAAAAATACGGGGTATTACATACTTCCCCCCTAATAACGGAATTTTGTCCCAAAATTCGAAAAAATAAGTCATACCTGGCAAGAATAAATCTGGGTATCTCTCGCGCATATCTTCCTTGCGCTCCCAAGTGGATTCCTCCACATTATGATGCTCCCACTGGACCCGTACAAGTGGAACTACCTTCGACCTCAATCTCCTCTCGCTATGGTCTAAGATAGCCACCGATCTCTCCTCCTAAGAGATGTCATGCTGTAAGTCTATCTCATCTATCGCGATGTGAGTATGGGCCATATCATCCCGAAGATATCGTCTCAACGATGAGATGTGGAATACATCATGGAAGCGATGTAAATGCTCTGGTAGTCCCAATTTGTATGTTACCGGCCCAATCCTCTCGATAATGGGAAATGGTCCCACGTACCTCGAGGCCAATTTCCCTTTCTTCCCGAACCTCATCACTCCTTTCATAGGAGATACACGTAGTAACACTTGGTCCCCCATATTAAACTCCCGAAAGAACCGTTTCGCATCGACGTAGCTTTTCTGCTTGTTCTGGGCTACTCGAATGCGACTCCTGATCATCTCAACCCTCGCAGAGGTTTCCTGAATTACCTCTGGTCCTAGCAATTTGTTATCCCCCACCTCGAGCCAACAAGTTGGGGAACGACGAGGCCTGCCATACAAAGCCTCGAATGGAGCCATGCCAATCGTGAACTGATAAGAGTTATTATAATCAAACTCTACTAGTGGAAGATGTGGCTCCCAACCTCCTCCAAAATCAAGAACACACATGCGCAAAATATCCTCCAACATCTTATTAGTAAACTCTGTCTGTCCATATGTATGTGGGAGATAAGTTGAGCTCAGCCTCAACTCAGTACCCATAGCCTCCTAAAAGCTCTCCCAGAAATACGAAACGAAAATCTTATCTCTATCTGACACGATATTCAGGGTCACCCCATGTAATCTGATAATCTTAGTAATGAACAATTGAGCATACTGACCCATGGTATAGTCTGTCCGCATCGGCAGAAAATGAGCCACCTTGGTCAAACAGTCTACAATCACCTAAATAGAGTCATGGCCCCGTTGTGATGTAGGCAACCCTGTAATAAAATCCATGGAAATACTCTCCCACTTCCACGCGGGTATTTCCAATGGCTGAAGCAACCCTGACGGTTTATGATGGTCCACCTTTACCAGCTGGCAGGTAGAACACTTGGACACGAACTCAACAATATCCTTTTTCATCCCACTCCACCAGTACTGCCGCCTCATATCCTGGTACATCTTATCTCCTCCAGGATGTATTGAAAATCGGGACCCGTGAGACTGGGTCATCACTGCATGGTGTAATTCTGATCCTTCTGGGACCACTAATCTCCCATTAAACCTCAAAACCCCATCAGAACTAACAGAATAAGACTCAGCACCCTCAGCTAAAAGTCGTACAATCTGCTCCTGGCAAAACGGGTCTGCGGTCTGTGCCTGTATAACCCTTGTAACAATCTCGGGTGTCAGTATCATAACAGATATGAAGGAACGGGCTACTACGTCCTGGTGTCCCAACTCCTTCCACTTTGCTTTACAGACGTTCGCTAGATCGTCTACCGGTCTACGGCTCAACGCATCAGTAACTACGTTGGCCTTCCCCGGATGGTACTGTATGTTGAACTGATAGTCCTTCACAAACTCTAACCACCTGCGGTGATGCATATTCAGCTCTCGCTGAGTGAATAGGTACTGCAGTGACTTGTGGTCTGTGAACAAGCAAAATTTCTCCCCCAATAAATAGTGCCTCCATATCCTCAATGTAAAAACGACCGCTGCCAACTCCAGGTCGTGGGTGGGGTAATTCTTCTCATGCGGCTTAAGCTCGTGGGATGCAAAAGCTATAGCCTTCTCCTCCTGCTGCAGTACTCCCCCAAGTCCCCGTAAAGAGGCATCGGTGTAAACCAGGTACTCCACACCCGGTTCGGTAAGGCAAGGACTGGTGCTGAAGTAAGCTTGTCTTTCAGCTCGTCGAAAGCCAATTGACAAGCATCATCCCAAACATATGGAACCCCTTTGCGAGTTAGGTTCGTCAATAGACCCGCTATTTTTTAGAATCCCCGAATGAATCTCTTGTAGTATCCGACTAACCCCAAGAAAATACACACTTCTATTGGTGTCGTGGGCTGTCCCCACTCCCTCACCGCTGACACTTTACTCGGGTCAACTTCTATTCCCTGCTCAGAATTAACATGCCCCAAGAATTGTACTTCTCGCAACCAGAATCCGCACTTCTCGTACTTAGCATACAACTGATGCTCTCGTAGAGTCTGAAGAACCTGCCTCAAGTGCTCGGCATGCTCCTTCTCGGAGTGTGAATATATCCAAAATGTCATCTATGAAGATGATGACAAACTGATCCAAGAACTCTCTAAACACTCGGTTCATCAAGTCCATGAATATGGCTGGAGCATTTGTGAGTTCGAATGGCATCACTCTGAACTCATAGGACCCATATCTCATCAAGAAGGAAGTCTTTGAAACATCCTGCCTCCTAATTCGTAGCTGATGGTACCCCGACCTCAAATCTATCTTCGAAAAGAAATTTTCTCCCCTCAACTGGTCGAACAGGTCATCGATTCGAGGTAACGGATACTTATTCCGTATCGTGACCTTGTCCAACTCCCAGTAGTCCACACATAGCTTCAGTGAACCATCTCTCTTATTCATAAACAAAACTGGAGCGCTCCAAGGTGAGGTACTCCTTTGAATGAATCCCTAACCTAACAGCTGCTATATCCGATCTCGTAACTCATGCATCTTCGCTGGAGCCATACGGTATAGAGAGCGTGCTACCGGTTGAGTATCTGGTAAAAATCTATGGCAAAATCTATCTCTCGACTGGGGGTAGGCCTGGCATCTCCTGGAATAAATCGTAATACCCACAAACAACTGGGAATGAGTCTAAGGGAATCACAACCTCCTTAGAGGTATCCTCCTCTATGTAATACAAATGAGCGTCGAGCCTCCCTCTAGGGGAGGCATCGCCACTACAAACATCTCTTGCCCCGGAATGGCAAAAATAATACTCCCACCAAAACAATCTATCATGGACCTGTAAGCAGCGAGCCAATCCATACCAATAATAACGTCATGCTTATGTATATCTAAGACTAACATGTCTGCAGGTAATACCAAGCTACCAATCTCTACCCCCACACCCCGACATATAAAGAAAATAAGCAAACCATTTCCCAGTGGTGAGTGTACACACGTCACAGTGCTCTCTACTGTGGCTAATAACCCTAAGGCTTTCAAAATATGGGTAGCTATAAAACATTGCGTCGCCCCATTATCAAATAAAATTCAACCCATCGCACCGGGTATAGAAAACGTACCTTTTATCTCGGTTGGGGCCTGAGGTGCTGCTATTTGGTGGACGTTGTAGACACGTCCATACTATAACTGCCTCTGCTGAATTGAGGATGTTGGAATGGCTGGTGGAGCTGATTCCTATGGTTTATTACTGGCACCTAGCTGCTGTGGGTCCCTATTCCTCTCTGGGCAATCCTGACGCTTATGGCCATTTCTTCCACATTGGAAGCACCTCCCTCGAAACTGTCTCACTTTACTACGTTGTTGACTAGTCTCGCTTTTCCCCTGGTCTTGTTGGCCTTGATGAGAAATTTGCCGAAAAACTATGTCAGGGTGAGGACAATCCCTCCACTTGTGACCCGACTGTACACATTTATAGCAGAGTCCCAAAATTCTTTGCTGGTCGAGCTGCAGTTTCTCCCCAGTCTGATTCGGGCAAGATTGACATTTGTGACCATCCATTCCATAACCGAAACATCTTTTTGTGGCTTCATTCTGACCCCAACTTTGTTGTTGCAATTCCGGTGCCTTTGCACAATTGTCAACTTTAGTCACATGAATTTAATCAACCTCTCTAGGTCTTTTGCCTCCTCTAAACTGCATGTTGCCTTCGTGGTACTGTAAGACTGCAGTGGTAACTACTTGTGCCACGATGCCCGCAATTTCGGTGATTGGTACCCGTTTCGGAGACACCTAAGGTGTGAGTTGTCCTTGGTCGTTAACCTCCCCAATAGCCTTAGCTTGTTCGTCCTGACGGGCCATCTGAAAATTAAAATTTAATCTGAATAAGTTCAATATTCCCATCGACAAATCGCAGAAGCACAGATTTTCAACGCATAAAGATGAATACAACATTCCTAATATTAGGTATCTAATTCAAAGACGCTATGCTGGAAACGAGATAAGACGTACAGATCCTAAAGGACACTAGAACCTGATGCGCTGATACCACCTGTGACACCCCGCCTAATTAAATATCGGGCGATCACTCCTTTATTAAATTAAAATCAAGGTGAACAATTGGTTCATTCTTAGCATCACTGTCGAAAAAAAATACTTTTCCAAATTAAACACCCTAATTAATTAAGCTAAGTGTCAAAACCATTTTAGACATTACTTTCTAAATTTTATTTAATAAACCAACATTTAAAACTTTACATAATTCAATATTAAAGAATCAGACCACAATTATCCTAGAACATATAATCCAAATAATTTAAACATTCAACTAGTTGGATCCAACATTTAATACTTTAAATGAAAACATCCTGGCAATAATAAATCCCAAGGTGCAAGTACTGGAAATAAATGGATTACAATATCAAATAAAACAACTGAAAAATGGAAAGGGTGACACGAGCCTAACTGAAATAAATAGTGCTAAGAGTGGAATCAAATGAATGAGGTCGTATAAGCAAGAGTCCTGCAAATCCCACCTAAGCTGCAGCGCGTTCCTTCCAAAGGATCCTATGCAAGATGCCCCTGTGGCTGGGCACCTGTAATATATACATACATATATATATACAAGAGAGAAAGGAAATAGAAACGGGTCAAAGCCCGATAGTGTAAATGATTTAAAATTTGTTTAGAAAGTATTTAAAATGTTTACAGGCCAATGCAACAACATATTAGTGCGGCACTCTCTTGAGAAATTATCACCTCTCTTCTAATGTGCACGCTTATCGCACTAATCTTCCCAATCGTTTAACTTCTCTTATATCGCACTAATCTTCCCAATGGTTTAACTTATCTTAGGTTACTCATAAGATTTAAAACTGAACAATTTAATTGTTTAAAGAGGATAATTTCATTTGATCACAAAGTTCTCATTTAAACCTTATTTGCTATTAAAGTTTCCCGGTATCATATTATTCTTTTCAAAACAAGTATATCCAAATTGAAATCATTATACATTTCTTACTTACCATAAGCACAGTATGAAATTCCAAATTTTAGAATTTAATATATATATATTGAATACTCGTATAATATCTATATATTCTAACAGCACCCCACATAAAAATTATGGGGAGGGAATACTCTGCTATCCAATCCCCGTATCACTCGTACTGAGGGAAATACAAGTTCGGAATCACTCTCGAACTGTATTAACACATACACAAACAATATTGAGGCGAAGCATAGATTCCAAGTCTCTAAGAGGTCAGTACATACCCTCACGTCTCTTAGGACCGTCTGACCATCGATCAGATAGCCTGTACCAAGGATATTTATCTTCTAGGGTACGGGTCAATATCCCCCATAAAGGTCCCATCGAGATAAGACTGTCCCAGCGCGATAACCTCAGGGATAGCAAGTAGCATGGGCATGATTTTCACATGTATATAGTATATGCATAAACACAGTCATATAAGTATACTACTTTTACCATATCTCTTTAGGTACTTCCATCACCCATAATATAATATTTATCATTATTTCTCAATATGTGGTTATCACGTATAACTGTTCGTCTCTTACTTTAATTGAGGGATTAATCCAACTTACTACGTAACACTCATGGACCTTATCCTCCCAAGTATAGAATTTGGTAGGTACTCATATATTTTTCCAACGTAACTGTCATATGCGTCTCTCCCTTTAATGCATAATTTCGTCGTCCCTTATATGTAAATATTCCAAAAATGTACATCTCGTCTTACATTAAAGGTCTCATAATTATTAATACGTCTTATTGGTCTCCTTTACCTTCCAAATTATTTTAATAAGGATGCCCAAATATTCTACTCATTTAATTTGAATTTAACTATATTCAAAGGGTAAATGTGAGTCTTCCAGAAGGGGTCGATCGATTGAGGGCCGGGGCTTGATCGATCGATGCGTCGATGGATCGACACTCCTGGTTCGATCGATCGATCAAACATGTATAGCGATTTCTGCAGATTAACAGTTACGGGTTTGATAATCTAACCTCAATCAAATCCATATTTTTCATACACAAACTCCCTAAAATTCGTACTACAATCAGTATACACCCATATTATACATCTTCAACGTAAAGCATGCAATTTTCCATCAATAACCATTAATTAATAGACCAAAACTCATATAAATCTCAAGAACCCTAGAATTTCTTAAACATGGTTCTAATCAGTCTTTCTCCAGAAATTTCTACTCCTAATTCATCATAAATTTGTGGTTAAGCCTCTACATGTGAAGGGGTTTCTAGATTATCATTCAAATCATTACTACATGCGATTTTCCTATCTCCAACATGGATTTTCTTCTACCAAACTCATCCTAATCACCCTAGACTAACATGAACGATGCATTAACGAAAATAAGAATGATAAATACTTGCCTGGAAATTTCAAAGTTCTGATTTGATGACGAATTTGGTGTGGTTACATTCCCCCTCACGCGATCTACGCGTTGGTGGTGGTGGCGGTGCAATCGGATGACTTTTGGGCCTTGGATTACTTGGAAAGCTTTCTCCTTCCCTCTCCTATGGCCGTTCTACTGTTTTGAGTCTGCTAACCCTAAAGGACTATTCCAAATGGCTGATATAGCCTAATAATTTTCGTGGGTTTAATTACCCAAAAATGCAAAATGTCCAAAATGCCCTCTCGGGGTGTTAAATAGGCCTAAAAATGCCCCGAGACCCAAACTAAACCCCCGGGTATACTTTTCTAACTATCTCGACCCTTACGAACACTTTGGTGCACTCAAAATGACCATATGGATAACTTAAAAATGTTTCACTTTTATTAATCAACATTTAGTCCCAACGCGACACGGGCGTGTCCCAACTCAAATTTCCAAAATTGTCATTTTATTCACTCTTGACGTATAATATAATCAATATTATATTACTTTAGTCATTAGTAATATTCAACAAGAAGTTTCCCATTATTACTAACTCACATCACGTTAATAATTATAAAGTGATTAATTTCCGAATTTATATTAAATTAATAACTCACATTAAATTTAATAAATCCCCAAATTAATATAGCATAAAAATACGGGGTATTACAGGATCGTACGGAGCTCACGTAGCAGGTAGAACTCTTTTACAAAGAATAGATACGTAGGGGTAATATTGGCCAACAATGCGCTCTGATTGTACAACTTATGCCAAGAAATGTGACAAGTTTCGGTAATTCTCTACTATACATAGAACTACTCAGGCGCTGCTAACACCAATGACTTCACCTTAGCCATTTGCTATGTGGGGAATAGATTTAGTCGGGACTCTGCCAACTACACCAATGACTTCACCTTAGCCATAGTAAGTGATTTGATGAGATATTTGGACTTAGACATGCTCGAGGAAGTTAGAGAAGATGCAGTAATCTGAAATGTTGCTTATCAGCAACGAACTTCCATATTCTATAATAAAAGGGTTAAGAAATGTGATCTCAAGGAAGGCGATTATGTGCTCAAGAAGGTCATTCAAAAACATAATAAATTGGAAGCCAATTGGCATGGGCCCTATCGTGTCACAGCTGTTATTCGACCTGGTACTTACAGAATTGAAACTTTTGAAGGGGGAGAATTCAAAAATGCCTGGAACGCAGAGCACCTGCGCAAATACTACCAGTAATATAACTTCCCATGTACGATTTATTTCAATATGAATGAAAACAATGATTTCCCCATTCCCATTCTTTTGTTTTATTTTTTCAGAGTACTAGTGCTACACACTACACTTAACTTTGCAGCAACACACAAGATTTTTCCACCAAAAAAGTTGGTTGGCATCAGCATAAACACCAACAAAGTTGGTTGACAACAATAACCACCAACTAAAAGTTGGTTGGCATCAACTTACATACCAACAACGTTGGTAAAACAATCGAGCAAGGCAAGGCCTGTTTGGTTATCGGTGACCTAAGTGGCATCTAAACTAGGCATGAAGATGGGTAAAATATCCACTTCCTAGGCACCAGGGAAATTATTTATTTAAATGATCGTTACAACTAAGCAAGAACATGGGAATCCCATTGCTTAGGCATTTATGGGTGATAAGCCACTACAACTAGGCAAACACATGGGGCAAAAGTTCCATTGTCTAGGAAATCAGATCAACGAAGGGTAAATTGTCCATTCATACATATATATATACACTCAATGACTGGAAAGTAAAGTACAACACTACCATAGTCAATAAAGATTGATAAAAAAAATATCATGCAATTGTTTTATCTCTAAGGAAATAAAATTATAAAGATATGATTTTTCTCCATTAAAAATTACTAACAAAACACAAATAGCCTATTCTACTGGTTTCTTTCCTTCAGATTTAGGTACAGGATCCATTCCAGCTGGAGGATCATCTAAAGAAAAAGAAGAATTAATAAAGTTCAAATCCCATAGCATTATGGTATTGCTCGTACTTGGTCGGTCAAGTAAATATGGAAGTCGGGATATCTAAAAATCTTCATATTGACTGTAATCACCAAGGTATTTAGAAATAAAATATTGAGGAATAGAGCTAACTGGAATCTAGCTGACATCTAGTTTAAAAGGAGGTACTGGTAGATCAAGAAATCCAGGATCATACCAATCCCACAGTTCTGTTCCCTGCTCAACCTTCATCACAGTTAGAGCATTCATCTATCCATATTTATACCCCTCATTATTTGATTGCTTCAACCTGGCATCAAGATGATATAAAGCTTCATTGTATCCTTCCATACAGAATTCTCTGGGCTGATTATGAAACTGATAAGTCAATCGTTCAACGTGTTAATGAAGCCTCTTCATCAAGTTTTCTTTACTCTGCAATGCAGAACTCTAATTGGAAACTTGCTCGGTAAGAGTTTGAATTGTATGAAATATCTCAGTCAAAGCTTAATTTTTTGCCTTCAATTGAGCAGCTTCATTTTCTAAAACTTGTTGAGTTCTAGTCTCTTTAATGATACTCCGACCATCTCTTGATCTACCCCGGCAAGAGGATGCAGGTCTAGGTCTTTTTAAAGTTTATAATTCTTCTCTTAATGAAGCATTTTAAGTTTCCAAAAAGGAAAAACCTTCATCATTGACTGGGATCAGAGCTAAATAAGAAGAAGCAAATTTTAGTTATCTCAATTCTTCTCTCAAAGTATTATTTTCTTCCTCTAGCAATTTAGCAATATTTCTATTATCCTCAATCTCAAGCTTCAACACACTCTCAGCCCTCAACTGTTGGTACTTCTTCTCATAACCTTCATGTAGAAGAGTAGTGGCCTCTTTGTGTTGAAGTTTAAGTTCTTCAATCATTCCTTTAAGATCTTCAATCATTTCATAGTAAGCTACGTTATTTACTACAACCCAATTAAACAGACATTTTAAATACCGGTAAGCCTCAATTGCTTGTTCAGAGGCATTGAATCCTAATCTATCAATTATATTTGCTTAAGTGAAATCTGTACGACTAGCTTTAAAGCAATCTGTACATTTCTTCATCAACTCTGTATCATGAGCTGACAATAGTTCCGTCATGGCAATAAACTAGTAAGGAAAAGTAAAAACAAATCAACAACCACAGTTATATTGAATAATAAAGGAGAAATTTAGGATAAGTAACAAGTTCATTTTATTGATTATAATGGGGGAAAGTACAACTAAAATTATACAATAAAGGGAAAATAGAGGAAAGCAAAAACTTCCTAACAACATTACACCTTCTCCTTATTCCCCACAACATCCTCAATAGATTTTGAAGAAGGGATTGGTTGCTCGATGGGCAGCTGATATTGTTCGGGTGACGTTATTGCCGACTGAACTTGCTCGGAGGATTGAGGGATAGTTGCAGTAGGTGTTTGTTCCACTATCATCAAATAAGATTCATCAGATCCAGCTTCATCTAATTCCTCTTCTTCAATAGCAGGAGGAGGGCCGTGAACATGTCTCTGAAATAGTTCAGAGTCTTCAGCAACGTTCAGCTCCTTCAACGCTGCAACCCATCCATCCCTAAAAAACTTTAAACTTGCATACTCCATTTGAGTAGAGGCAACAATTACAACTTTATTCCACCCTTTTTCCTAGACAGAGCTAAAGGACTTCTTCACAGCAGCTTTCTCTTCGCCCTCTCCGAGGAATCATTTTCTCTAAATATATTTTCAACAAATTTTACTTTCTCTCAAGATCTTTCTTATGCTGTTCAACCTCTTCAAGCTTTCCCTCAGCTTCCTCTTTACTGGAAATGGTAACCTTCAAGTTCTCCTCTACTTCCTCTTTATTATTGAGCTATATCAGCCTCCTTGGTAGCTTCCATAGCTTTTTGTTAAGCTATCTCAGTAAACTTGATTTTATTTTCCCAAAAAGTTTTATCATCCTCGTACTTCTGTCAGGACTCCTCCCAAGATTTTGACAACCCAGCAAGGGATTCTTGTACTCCACTAGAAGAGGTTATAGCTTTTATAACTTCATCATTCTCTAGGATATTATTAAAATACACCAAAAATTGTAAGAATATGAACATTGCATGAAGAATCAAAATGATAGGTATAATGACACTTACTGATGCAAGGTGTTGGGCTACCAAGTCAATGACTTTCTCCCAAGGAGTAGAAGTCTTATCAGCTCGGCAATCAGGAAGAGTTTCGGACCAAATCAATTTCTTGGTCAAGTCAGGAGTAATGAGTGTTGGAGAACTTACTCTCAAAGAAGGTATCTCAAACCTAGTAGGTTGAGCAGCAGCATCCACTGGATTCTCAGTAAGACCCCTTATCAATCTTCTCAAAGGAGCAACTTCAATTAAAGGTGTTGTCTCTTCTTGAATAAAAACAACCCCTTGAATCAAAGGTGATTCCTCTTCTGGAGAAACAGTGGGCTTCTTTCAAGTCTCCTTGACAGTCATGACTACTCCCTTAGATGAAACAATATCCTTTTTCTTAGTCCCTTTAGCTGGGACATCTTCTTTGCTCTTTTTCACCCCATCAACACCAGGGACAACCTTGGCAAAGTGATCAGGCATTCTCCTCTTCTTTGTCATCAGGTCAAAAATAGAAGTACCCAAATCAGAGGAAGATTCGTCAATAATTGAAGAAGATGCTGGAGCATGCACAAGATCAATCACCAAAGGAGGAACAAGAGGTCGAGCAATAAAAGAAGAAGTGGTATTCTTATATCTCAACAAATAGGAAGCAAACCTCACGTGATCCCCAACAATTGATTGTTGCAAACCCCAGATGAGCTTCAAATCTTTTATATTAATATCACTCTCTTTTGGGGATTTTCTTTTACTATCAACTACAAAATAAAAAGAAAAAGTCAGCGACACATTTTATCAAACAAAAATAGAGCTAAATTGAAAAACAAAATAACCTATCCCATTGCCATAAAGTGTACATCTGGGACCTTGGTACACATCTTTCCCCTTTAGTGTGGGGGGGGGGGGGGGGTGTTGCCAATTTTTCATCACAACCCCATGTTAAAAATAGTCCCTATTAAAATCAGGGATATTGACCACTAAAGCTCTATTAGAAAACCTAGTTTTTAAATAAAAGGTGGTGTCACTGGTGACCCATTTACAATAGTACATAATTTCACGAATCCCTAAACGAGTTCCATGAATTTGATTCAATACATGTACGCCATTAACTACCCTCCATGTATTTGGAACTACTCTTGCGGGTACAATATCAAAATATTGGCAAAATTCCAAACACGGGATTAGGCGGGAAAGAAAAACCACATTCTGCTACAAAAATAGAGCGAAACCAGTTTCCTTTAGCTAGAGAAAATAAATCAAAAGGGCAAGGATGTTCTTCCAAAAGAACCCAAGAAGGAATCCCAAAGTCATCCCTAAACTCATCCAACGATTCGATAAGGTAAACCATGATGGCTAAAACAAAGAAAGAAGAAGGAAGGAATAAGTTCTTACATAAAATTAAGAAATCAGCTAAGGCAGATGACAAAAAGAATGATTGTAAGAAGAAAAGTGAGAAGACAGAGAGTTTGGAAATCTAAATGGCAAAAGGTAGAAGACAATCTTATTTCATTGCCTTTAAATACGCTGCTTTGGAAAATGACAAAAGTAATGATCACAAATGACGACGATTGCGTTTTCGACGGCTAATCAAGGGAAAAAGACCCAAGTACCCAAGCGTTCGCCAAAAATTCAAAATATTTTCAAGTTTGCCATTTCGCGCTCAAAACTTTTAAGCTAAGTGGAAAATTTTACAAGTGTTGAAGGTCTGTAATCAAACAAAACATGAGAAATATACCCGAACATCTTTTGGGTATAATGTTCCACACCCTCGCATCCAACATCACCTGTGAAACATTAGGGACTTCTGTTGATACAAAAATTATCATCTGACGTGGACCATTTATATGAAGACACATGTCATCCAACGTGGCATTAGTATATGTACCAAGAAACTCAGCATCCCGAGCTACTCAGCATCCTGAGCAACTTGTTGGGAAGATTAAACGACTAAGACAGATTTAATGATTATTCTTTGCCATGTATAGATGTATATGCCTATTCAATAACAACACATTACCTATTTATACAGACAGCCCAAGGGCTATAAATACATCATAAATACCCTCATGGCAGGGTAAGCTATCTTAAGCAAACATAATCGAGATCAAGGAAAAACACCCTGTAATGCAAGACAGTGGGCGTAGGCCATTTCATTAAGGCTGAACCACTTTAAAAATCTTTTGTCTTATTTCTTTACTCATATTTATCCGTGATTAATTAATTAGATAAAATCTAGTTTTTTACATCAACATATATAAAGAATATAACATCTTTAGATTTAGTAATTTCAAGTTACAAGGTTAAATTAGAAAGATTTTCTAATTATGAATATTAGTCAAACCAAGGGTAAATCTAATTCCACTGGACATATACCTTTATTCTAAGTGATTAACTAGGGGAAAATGGCATGCACGATCCCGTATGAGTTTTATGAAGCTTTTCGGAGACCTATTTGACTAGACTCAAACACGTATTTTTTAGCACAGAATAATACAATCCGTATTGTCATGAGGCATATGAGTATACTATACTCTTAAAATATTTCCATTTTGTCTATTCCATGACAAAAATACATAAAACAAAAAATTACAAACAATTGAATCAAATATATCATGTATGACACAACTTGTCGAGCGAAAGGTGCAAGATAGATGCAACTTGATAACAAGTAACCAAAGACAAGACTCTTCAAGAAGATTCTTATACCTATTTCCCATCACATACTATCAAACTCGTCAAATACCAATGTGTAATTTTAAGACAAAAAATAAAAGAGTTATCCGACAAAACATGTCGATATAATCATGTGTACATGTGAACATCAAATTGCTAAAGTAACTCCCCCTAAACTAAACCATTCCTCTAAAAAAGAAATAACACATGAACATTTTCTGTAATACAACATGGTTAATACTATGTACTCCCCTTATTTACAAATTTCTCCCTCTTTTTGTCACGGCATGAGACAAAGGAAATAACTAACTACATATTGAGAAAATTAGAGTTAAGAAACTAATTAAAGTAAACATGTTAATTAAACTAAAAAAATAATAGATAGAACCATATAGCAAGTGAAACATTGATACAATAGTTTAGGTTAGATATGAAACATATGATACACATACGTAAGATATAATATCAACAACTACACATGGATATACACAATATATCAAAGAAAAAATATACAATAAACTCATGTTAAAACTTGATAATCATTAACAACCAAACAATAGTTACGAGATTTATACAAGATATAAGTATTTAAAAGCGAAATTCTAAATCTTAAAAATAAATAAACCTAAAACAAAAGGTAACATCTCAAAATCCATTTCTATTCTCCATAAAGCTCTTAAAATCCTAAAAGTTAATCTTAACATCATTTAAGTCGTCCCTCACTTGATATAGTTAAACCTTGGTATCACGTTGATATGCTTTAGAAGATCGAGCGGATGAATAACCAAAAGAAAAAAATAATCAAGATCGAAAAGAGAAAGCCAACAAATCATAGATCCCATCCAGATCTCCATCATATATAGTATAAGTGTCTTGTCCTCTAGATAAACTAGTAGGATATGGAGCAGGAAGATGAGGAGGCACAATATGCGGTGGAACTAGTAATCCATTAAGGCTTTCCAACTGAGTGATTGATCTATAATATGACAGCATTGAGATGTTTCCCTTTAGTTTTTTCGTCACATCATCCGGAAGAATATGAACCCTCAACTCTTAAAGCAAGCGTCCGATCATACAACTGAAAGGAAATGCATGAGACTTCATCTCATATGTCGAACAAGACATGATAAAGTTAAACATCATGGTCGTCAAATCCAAAATATAAATATCATGTCTAATGATATGCAACAAGTAGTCGTGTTCCAACGAAACCACGTGTTAATTCATATTCGACAAAATGTTTGAAGAAACAACCATAGGAAGAATGTAGTAGTACTTACACAATAAAGCTTCACACAAATAATAAAATGACCAATGAGGGCAAGAGTGGATTCGGCACGAATGTTATATTTTTCACCCCTTATAGATATGCATTTTAGCCCCCTCGGGTATCTTAATTCCTATATTTATGCTCATTAACTAGACAACCTCCGTTTCATATGTTAACATGCTATATGAGGTATAATTGAGCTTTTGTAGGTATTTTGGTGCTTAGGGTGAATTTCGGTAGAATTTCAATGAAATTACGTCAATTTTTGCAAATCCGGGGGTATTTTAGTAATTTCTGCATTCGGATTTCAATCCCTAACTCTTCATGAAAGTTTAAGCCCTTTGATTTGTCTTCACATCTCCGTTGACGGTGCAAGAATCCGAGTTGTATCGAAGGAGTAATGGCATTTTTAGGATGGTTTTGACTTCAAAAGCACACTCAAGGGCACATTCAAGGGCATTTTAGTTTTTTTCATAATTTGTTTTTTGGCCTAATGTCCGATTAGATTTTTTATCTCTCTGATTTATCTTCGTGTAGCCTCTGATCGTGCCTAATTCCGAGTTATAACAATAAGTTACGTCGTTTTCTGTAAAGTTGGACAAAGTTGAGAATTGCATACTGTCAGGTGCGAATCCATTCGGACAAGTTCGAATCGATTCAATTTGGCACCAGAACCTACTTTTTTATTTTTCCTATTTTTGAATCGATTTGATTCCTTTTGAATTAATTCGGTTCCTTTCGAATCGATTCAGTCCCCTGTTTTTCAGGCTTTCTTATTTACTAGTTTGCCATTAGGGTTTATGTATAAAACATTTTCATCTCATTTTAGATAGATTTTGTTAGGGTTTTATTGGAGCTTTGGCCCTACTCCACCATTTCCATGGGTGTTTTACCCATTTTGTAAGTTATATTTACTATTCATTCATCTTCCTTATTGTATTTCCTTTGTTTATTCATCTTCCTTTATTTTCTTCATGTATTTCATTTCCATGCCTTGTTAATCATTTATTGTTGTTATTTATTACTTTCCTTAGTTTAATTATTTTATTTCCATGCATAGTCCATAGATAACAAGTTTGGGTATTGAGCTCCGAAAGTTAGATTTTGTGTAAAATTGCGTTTAATTGAAACATCTCATATTAAAGTCAGCTTATTATGCGTTTAACTTTCTTTGTCATGCAACGTTAGTGTTTATAGTGATGATCCAAATTTAAGACGCGTGTGACCATTTTTTATTAAATGTTTTATCTCGCATTTTTGGGTTAAAATCCCGTCATGTGTGATGTTTACGATTAACTAAAAATGCTCAGTTAAATGTCTTCGAACTGAAATTCTAATTATGCAATCCCATGGCGGGTATGCGATCCCGAATTTCACTTTAATTAGTTATAATTTAGTTTTAACTTCTCTTTTCCCCTTTTCACCATAATCGACCCATCACCTTTTACATTTTTATTCTTGAAATAGTAATCGATTACCATCTTTCACAACACTCCCTGTGGATTTCTTATGGTACCCGACTTACCGTTATACTTGTATCGCAAGTGTAGTTGTAGTTTAGTTTTTTTTGTATGTTGACGGCGAACCTAAAACACCGACAGTGCCTCTACATGAGCGCTTAGTTCGCGTCTCATCAAAATTGCGCCGTTGCCGGGGAGTGTGTTTTAAATTGTAGTTGTTTTATTATTTTGTGGAATTTTTTTCTTTTGTATTTGTATTCTTTGTTTTAACCTTTTTGCTGGATAGCACATTTGATGGATAAGAAACTTTTACTCTACAAATAATTCGATAACCATGTTATATTTTTATAGTTTAGTTGGTTATTCTAATGATTCCTACTTTGGGATAGTTTTTAGGATTTCCATTTTTTAGAATTTCTTGAGAATGAAGGCTTGAAAATATTTATCGTAATGAAAATCGTTGTTGGGAGCTAGAGTTAAATTCATTATTCGAATCCAACGACGATGTTTATTCCGATACTTATGAATTTGAAGATGAGTTTCAACCAAATGAGGATTCCAAGGTTCTAGAGCTGAGGAAGCCTACTTTGAAAGAAACATTTATTGTTTTCACCCAAGGTGTGGATAGCATTATTGGTACTGGATTTAGACTTGATGCACTTTGCAATGAAATTAATTCTTTTGCGCAAATCAATGAGGAGGTGGAAACTTGTGTTTCACCTCAAATTTTTAAAGAATATCTCATTGAAAGTGAGTCTTTCTCACCCGAAATACAATCTACTTCCGACGATGAGTTGATTGAGATTGAATTGAGTTCATTACCATATACTTTTTTAGTTATCGAACCATTATAGGTACAGATTGATTCCTATGAGTTGGTAGAAATTTTTGAAACTCCCACACCTTTTGCCTTTGAGGACTTTTTGGCGGACTTGTTTTCCAAGATGGATTATCCCCATGTGTGCACCACCTCTCATTCCAATTAAAAAACCTTTTGGAGGTGAATATATTTTTCTTGGATCCCAAGTGTACCTTTCTCCCTTATTATCAAAATTTCCCATTGTCTGGTTAAAATTTATAATTGGCGATGGTTCACCTTTTCCACCACCCACACGCGTTCCATTGTTCAAACGGAATTCATATCTTTCGGGAGGCATATTTTCTTTGGAGGTTCCACCGTTAATATTTCAAAGTCATATCCCATTTTGGGTGAATCCTCAATTATTTAGACTTCTAGTGTATAGTTAATTTGTAAGGACACAAATTTCCAATTGAGTCCATATATAGTTTTGGCTCAATTCCGGACAAAAACATTTATTCATAGGTTAGTGATTTATTGTAATACTCTCAAGCCTATGAAGTGTGTGTTGAAGACGTAGCGGCAAAGAATATAAAACTTCATCAAAATGCCAGTTTGCGTGCCTCGTTTCTACGTCATCAACTATGGTTCCATCCTCCCAAGGTATGAATGCAATTATATTTATATAGGAGCTTGGAACAGTGTTTATTGGGTGTTATGATTATAAAAATAAGTTTATAAAAGTTTATGGGCCAAAAATCGAATTTTACAAACATTCTGGTCATTCGTTAGAAATGTCGTTCGAACGAGTTTTTTTTTCGTTCGAACTAGGTTTCGTTCGAACGAGTTTTGCCAACGACCCTAACTGGTCAGTCGTTCGATATATCGTTCGAACGAATTTTATCGTTCTAACGAGGTATCTAATGAGGTTCTAATGAGCCCAGGTTGGTCACTCGTTAGAAGTCTCGTTCGAACGAGAATCAAGTTCGTTCGAACGAGATTCCAGCGGGAATATTTTTTGGCAGTTTTATGCAGTTTTTCCCCACTTCTCCACTTGGTTTTCAACCAACTTTTTTCATACATTATTATGTGCGGGAAACACATTTTCTAAGATAACTTTTCCATCCTAATACATCTCCTAGAGAGAGTTTGAGAGATTTTTTACAAAAGGAAAATGTTCATGTTTGAGTGTTCTTCAACTTAAAGAAAAATCTTTAAACACTTAGTTTACACCCATTGTTGTTTATTCCAAGTTCATATATATCTATCATCTTGCTTGGATTTTGGCACCGGTTTCTCTACACCATTCAAAGAGAGTTTTGGTTTGCCATGTGTGGTTGACGGTGTGCCTAATTGCCCGATCGGTGGAGTCCGAGACCACGGTGGAGCTCCGTTGGTTATCCGCTAATTGGAGGTCGATACAAGAAGAAGCATCACGGCTTGAGAGGGTTCGAGTTTAGGAAGTAAGTCTTTTGTCTTGTATTTTGTAATACCGTTTTTAGTGGATTTGAGGCTAGGGCCGTCCCGAGGTTTTTTCCCGTTAGTGGGGTTTTCCTCGTACATCGCGGTGTAGTGTGACATTGTTTATTTTTATCTTGCACTAAAATTAGAACGCATGCTTTAGGAATAATTCAAGATAAAATTTGGTTTAATTCTCACACTATATTTAAATTGGACTTTAATTAAATATTGGGTAAAATTGGTTTAATTCAAGTCACGTGCATTAATTTGGTTTGGCCTAACTTTGTTGAAATATGGACAATCATCACTTAGGCAAATTCTAGGACTTGAATTTAAATTAATTATTTGGTTTGTTTAAGTTAATTATTCACTTTATTTTGTTTATGTTAAAATTGGAATTTTAATATTTGAATTTGAACCATCTTCCTACCGTTTACGCTTCCGCATTTCAAAAAGGAAATTCAATAATTTTTTAGTGTGTAGAACGGGGCATTCCAACCCCCAACAAGTGGTATCAGAGCCAAAAACGATAAATTATTTCGTTAAGATCCTTTAATTTTTGGCTAAAATGGAATTTTCCCCATTTTCAAAATTTCCTATTTTTGATGGTTCAAACTACGCGTATTGGAAAGCGCGAATGAAATCGGCACTTAAATCTATAGATGAACGTGTTTGGATGTCTGTTGTTACCGGGTACTCCCCACCAACTTACTTAGTTGAAATCGAACGTGTTATCAAACCTGTCGATAGATGGACTGAAAATGAGTTTAAACTTGCTAACTTTAATTCCCGAGGTTTAAATGCCTTATTTAGCGCTGTCGCACCGGATGAATTCCGACGTATTGTGACGTGTGAAACCGCTAAAGAAGCTTGGGATATTTTACAATTAACTCATGAAGGAACTAGTGTCGTTAAAGCTTCAAAACTCAAAAACCTCACCACTCAATTTGAAACTATCAAAATGGATGAAAAAGAAACTTTTGATAAATTTTATGCTAGACTTTCTGATATTGTTAATTCATCCTTTAACTTGGGAGAGAAAATACCTGACGACCGTGTTGTAAAGAAAATTTTAAGGTCCCTACCCGATAGATTTATTCCTAAAGTGACCGTTTTAAATTCTTTACCCACTTTAGCCTCTACGAAATTAGAAGAGCTTGTAGGTGATTTACAAACCTATGAACTAGATATGTTTCCCTCTAAAACTGAAAAGAAAATTGAAAAAGGTGTTGCTTTAAAAGCCCGAAAAGAGGTCAAACAAGTAGTAGAGAGCGATAGTGAAAGTGACTCGGAAGATATGGCTTTGTTTGCTCGCAAATTTAGAAAATTTCTTAAATTTAACAAAGATAAATTTAAAAATGATTTTAAGAAATTTGATACTTCTAAACATGATAAAAGCGAGAAGATTTCTAAAGCCGAGAGGATCCCTAAACCTAGTAATGACAATTTAGATAGGGATGAGTCTAACAAGTGTTTTGGTTGTGAAGGTTATGGCCATAGAGCTTATGAGTGCCCCACTAAACTAAGGAAAGAGGGTAAACGACCCACTGGATATAATGTAACCCTTAGTGATAGTGATAAGGAAGAAAAGCCCGATTCCCCCACTAAGAAAAATTTTGTGGCTTTTATGGCTAGTCATGTGAGTGATAATGAGAACTCATCGATTGATGACACGATAGCACATGCCACTTCCAAGGTCATTGTTCATGATTCCCTTGTTTTTAATGATAGTGAGAGTGGAGAAGAAAGAGAGAGTGAAAATGAAGAAGAGGTTGATGTGAGTGAACTTCAAAATGCTTTTCATGAATTATATAAAGAATCTCTTAATTTGAAAAGAACTAATTTGAAGTTAGAAGCTTGTTTAAGAAAGAGTGTCAAGGTCGTTGATGATAGTGCCTTAATAGAAGACCTTAGGACTCATGTGAGGACTCTTCAAGAGAAGCTTGATTATGTAGAAGGCGAAAGAGATAGCCTTAGGGGTTTAATGGAATCCTTGAAAAAGGAGCTTCTTGGTTTTGAAGAGCGAAATGTTTTACTAGAATCTAACATTTTAGAATTAGAAAATAAATTAAAAGATTATAGTAATGTCAAATTTGATTTGGAATGTCGTTCGGAAAAACTTGATAAAATGTTAGGAACGATCCAAATTAAAAATGACACTTGTGGTTTAGGGTTCAATACTTGTAATGAATTTACTCATAATGCCCAAACCAATATTTTAGGAGAATCTACTAGGAATGCTTTTAATGATCACTCCTTAGGCAAATCTTTTCGACATGTTCTCACTTGTACTCTTTGTGGTCGAAAAGGTCATCTTAGGAAATATTGTTTTGATCTTAAACGAATTCCTAGAAAATCCCATAGTAAAGTAACCACGGTAGTTAAAGCTCCTACACCCCAAGATAGTCATTCTTCATTAATTTGGGTTAGGAAATCCGACTTGGTTGCATTACAAAATAGGGATTTTGATTCTCATTTACTTTCACATGCTTCCTCCCTTGCTAAATCTAGTGGATGAATGTGTTAGTGTTTGCATACTTTAGCATTTGTACTTCATGCTATATTCATGTGCTAAATGTATGCTTGTTTAGTCATTTTCTAGTCATAGCCTTATTTCATATCCCACGCTAGAAATCATGACTTGTTTATCTTTTTGTATTATATTTTGTGATTGAATTAATTGAAAAATATAAAAAGATTTTTGTTTATCATTTGTGTTTTATTTATTTCATTTAAGCTTAATGAAAAATACAAATGATTTTTGTTTGTCCTTTTGAGTAAATATTTATTTTTGATTAAAAATGTTAAAAACTCAAAAAGATTTTGTTTTGTGTGTATTTTAGTTTGACACACTTTATGTGGCATATATTTATGTTTGAATCCCATCGTTTACGCTCCCATGTGGATAGAACTTTTGGTTTAGATTTTCAATCCTTAAAATGTTCTTTACCATGTTTTATATGGAGTAGTTGGATTTTGTATTGTTTAAATGGATTCTATTTCTGTATGCCTCTATTCACACATGCACGAGCTCTTTTGAAATCTTAATATCACGTGTTATATTTGAGCTTTTTGAGGTGTTCTCCTACCAGTCTAGTCATCTACATATCTTTGACCTAGGAGGACTAGTGCATGTCAAAATCCGTTGCATGTGAGATTTGTGTGAAAATGAAAACATGATAAATTAATATATGCACGAGGAAGGGCTCCGAAAGGATGAATTAAATCATTTGCGATAGTAAGCCACCGTTGATTGGATCTAAAAGAAATACGTGATCCAAAGGCCTAAAAACAAAATATTTGGCACTAAAAAGAAAAGCCATTGCCAAGGCCTATGTTTGTTTGATATATTCATTCAAAAACAAAAGAATATATATGCTCATTGAGGGAGAATTGGATGGTATATCAACGGTTTGCACAATGTCCATTTATCCTAGTTGTATTTAATGTCATGACTCTATTTTGTTTGTAGAATCATCATCATGCTAGGCTTGTATGCTTTGTGTATGTTTGTTCATTGAGTTCAATCTATATTGTCACATGAGGTTATATTTCAATGTGATGAAGTTTACAATCAAATGAGAACTCCGTGAACGTTTATTAAGTGTTTGGGTCTAAATTTAATTGTTGATAGTTCACACCCCTACACTTCCGTTTCCATATGACATATTTTTGCCATACGAGTGTGCAAACTTATTGTATTTTTTGTTATATGTGTGTTTATATCTATATATATATATATATGCAAGTGCTTCTTTGATATATTTTTAGTTCATATATATATGATATTTGTTTGTCTTTGCCTTGCTTTTAATTGCCCATATGCTTTCATTTCTTAACACTTTAAGCTTCAACGTGTTTATTAGTTCTTTATCCTTTGCCTATTCCTGAACAAAAAGGGGGAGAATGATGATAGGGGGAGAAATGGTATCTAATCCTATTATTATCGTATCTTCGTTTGGGGGAGATTTATCTTAGGGGGAGACGTCTTTCTAAGTAGGTCATGTGTTTGATAAAGGGGAGAATTATTTTAGGGGGAGTAATTATTTAATTGAATTTAATATTTTGATATTCCCTTTTGATATTCCCTATGCATTTGATGAGTTTGCTTAAGTGTGCAGGTATTCTACTAAAGCGGTATCTTTAAAAGACAAAGTGTTTAATCCTTGGGTTGAGTCAAGATTGGGCGGGTTATGTTTTGAGTCTAGTGAGCTTGACGGCCCTTTAGGATTTTTGTTTTGGTTTTTGTCCCGGAATAGCCAAAGGGGGAGATTTGTAAGGACACAAATTTCCAATTGATTCCATATATAGTTTTGGCTCAATTCCGGACAAAAACATTTATTCATAGGTTAGTGATTTATTGTAATACTCTCAAGCCTATGAAGTGTGTGTTGAAGACGTAGCGGCAAAGAATATAAAGCTTCATCAAAATTCCGGTTTGCGTGCCTCGTTTCTACGTCATCAACTATGGTTCCATCCTCCCAAGGTATGAATGCAATTATATTTATATAGGAGCTTGGAACAATGTTTATTGGGTGTTAGGATTATAAAAATAAGTTTATAAAAGTTTATGGGCCAAAAATCGAATTTTACAAACATTCTGGTCATTCGTTAGAAATGTCGTTCGAACGAGTTTTTTTTTCGTTCGAACTAGGTTTCGTTCGAACGAGTTTTTCGTTCGAACCAGGTTTCGTTCGAACGAGTTTTGCCAACGACCCTAACTGGTCAGTCGTTCGATATGTCATTCGAACAAATTTTCTCGTTCTAACGAGGTATCTAACGAGGTTCTAACGAGCCCAGGCTGGTCGCTCGTTAGAAGTCTCGTTCGAACGAGAATCAAGTTCGTTCGAACGAGATTCCAGCGGGAACAGTTTTTTGGTAGTTTTATGTTGTTTTTCCCCACTTCTCCACTTGGTTTTCAACCAACTTTTTTCATACATTATTATGTGCGGGAAACACATTTTCTAAGATAACTTTTCCATCCTAATACATCTCCTAGAGAGAGTTTGAGAGATTTTTTACAAAAGGAAAATGTTCATGTTTGAGTGTTCTTCAACTTAAAGAAAAATCTTTAAACACTTAGTTTACACCCATTGTTGTTTATTCCAAGTTCATATATATCTATCATCTTTCTTGGAGTTTGGCACCGGTTTCTCTACACCATTCAAAGAGAGTTTTGGTTTGCCATGTGTGGTTGACGGTGTGCCTAATTGCCCGATCGGTGGAGTCCGAGACCACGGTGGAGCTCCGTTGGTTATCCGCTAATTGGAGGTCGATACAAGAAGAAGCATCATGGATTGAGAGGGTTCGAGTTTAGGAAGTAAGTCTTTTGTCTTTTATTTTGTAATACCGTTTTTAGTGGATTTGAGGCTAGGGCCGTCCCGACGTTTTTTCCCGTTAGTGGGTTTTTCCTCGTACATCGCGGTGTAGTGTGACATTGTTTATTTTTATCTTGCACTAAAATTAGAACGCACGCTTTAGGAATAATTCAAGATAAAATTTGGTTTAATTCTCACACTATATTTAAATTGGACTTTAATTAAATATTGGGTAAAATTGGTTTAATTCAAGTCACGTGCATTAATTTGGTTTGGCCTAACTTTGTTGAAATATGGACAATCATCACTTAGGCAAATTCTAGGACTTGAATTTAAATTAATTATTTGGTTTGTTTAAGTTAATTATTCACTTTATTTTGTTTATGTTAAAATTGGAATTTTAATATTTGAATTTGAACCATCTTCCTACCGTTTACGCTTCCGCATTTCAAAAAGAAAATTCAATAATTTTTTGGTGTGTAGAACGGGGCATTCCAACCCCCAACATAGTTAGAAGTCCAAATTGTAGGTTATAAATAGTTAGCTTTTTATTCTTTCTTTCTTTAATTTTTCTTTTCTTTTCAATTTAGTCTAGTGTAATTAGTTAAACTTTTTTCTATTGATTTTCTCTATGCTCGGTACTAACTTGTTTTTGTAGATTCTTTGGACTCGTACTTATTCGGGGATCGCTCCAATTTTGGGTAATATCAGTCTTTTCCTATCTTGGTGTTGTGTTCTTAATGCGCAATGAGGACAATGCAAAATTTAAGTTAGGGGTGTAGGATATTCTATCTATTTCATGTTTATTCCATGGGTTTGATTAAATGTTAGTTACAAAGCATGCCTTTTATTAAAAATTGGAAATTTTCATAAATATTTTCTTTATTTTTTCTCCTTTGTTGGGAATTTTGCCTTTGTTTTCGATGATAAATTTCAGTAATTCCCCAATCCATTAGACAACTGAACGATGCATGTTCTCGATTTTAGAAGTTATTAGACTTTAGTCCTCAAATCATTGATATTATGAATAAATTCATGAATTAAACTTTAATCCCATGAGCACATGAACTTTTCTTATTTTATTGATTTGGTTTAAGATTTTTATAACTCGGTAATCTTTTTTTCCATTGTATGTACTTACATCGAGTAAGATTAGAGACTTGCCTTCATTTGTGAGTATATAAACTATTCTTTCCTCTTTGAAAATGCTGAATTCGTCGGTAATATCTCTATTATTTCATTGATCATTCATTAATTGAGTTTATATCTTAAAATGTGTTACTTGAGCATAATTTTTAAAATTGTTTTGACTCGAGAATTGGGCAAACTTTAGGAAATGATCATAGGCCATCTTTGTTATATTACCCATATTAGCCTTACCCTCGCCTTAAATGTTTCCCAGGTCAACCCCTTTGAGCCTAAATATTAGCCTTTCATTTCATTACCAAAAATCCCATAGCCGACTCCTCATTAGAGTATAAATCATACATATTACCTCCCATACCTTTGTTTGGAATGATACTTGGGATTGAATGACGTTCTTGTCTCGCGGTTGCAATTAATCATGAAAAGAGTGAGAAAAGTGAAGAAGTGAAAAAATAAAAAAGAGAAGTGAGAAATAAAAGAAAAAGTTAGAAAAAGAAGAAAAGAAAAAGGAAGAGAAAGTTTGTACATGTTGTTAATAGTGTTCAATAATCCTTGTCTCTCTCCAATTTTATATTTAATGCTTGTTATGGAAATCATTTTCTAATTTTGAAATTTCTCACAAATATTCCATTATCCTGAGTTTTCATCACCAAACACTTTGAATCCGTACACATTGCTTTCATTTCGTACCCTTAACCCCAAGCCTACACTACAACCCTATTAAGTCCTATGTGATTTTAAGGTGAATTTAATTTAAAAGTTTTAATAGTTTGATAATCTGTGAAAATACATTTCGCCTCCTTTAATGAGAGGTATCTTTCATTGAGATTACATATTTTTCATTTTATATATAACGGTCTTCATTTGTGACATGTGTGCAGCCTTGTTTCCATTTATAATTACTCTTTATGCCCGCATGTCCCGTGTATTACCTCCCATTTCAGAATGATATCATTTGTTGAGTGTAATATTCGGTGAGGATTGACATATATGCACGCTTTAATGTTTATCCATTTTATTTAAGTTTTTACCAAATCAAACTTTGTATTTGCTCGCTCCCCTCCAAATTTTAAGGTTTTAATTCTATAAAGTTTGTTCTATAATGTTAATAACAACAGACTTTTCATTTTGAGGAAACCATATGATGTTTGTGGGTTTCATCCCTGAAAACCCTCACGAGACGACACTCGTCCACTAGGGTAACCTAGGGGTTTAACGGCTTATTGCATATGTTAAATGCAATCGTTTACCCGCAACAGTGGCGTTTATCTTCTTTGTACATATATCCTTTTTGTGGTTTACTTGTTTCTCTTCTTGCTTTGTACTTCATTGCTAGGGACTAGCAATGTGTAAGTTAGGGGGTGTGATTCGGCATGAATATTGTATTTTCCCCCCCTTATACTTATGAATTTTAGCCCCTAGGGTACCTTAATTCCTATATTTAAGCTCGTTAACCAGACAACCTCTGTTTTATATGTTAACATGTTATATGAGGTATAATTGAGCTTTTGTAGGTATTTTGGTCCTTAATGTGAAGTTCAGTAGCATTTCAGAGAAATTTCGTCGACTTTTATAGCTTCGGCGGCATTTTAGTAATTTTAACATTCAAGTTTTAATCCTAAACTCTTCACGGAAGTTGAATCCCTTTTATTTCTCTTCGCGTGTCCACCGACGGTGCATGAATCCGAGGTGTATCGAAGGAGTTATGGCATTTTTAGGATGGTTTTGACTTTAAAAGCACACTTCAAGGGAATTTCAGTAATTTCATAGTTTGTTTTTTTTGCCTAATATCTCTGCGATGTTGTATCCCTTTGAGTTATCTTCGCGTAGCCTCCGACCGTGCCAAATTTTGAGTTATAACGAAGAAGTTACGAAAATTTCTGTAAAGTTGAACAAAGCTGAGAATTGTAGATTGTCGGGTTCGAATCGATTCGGACAAGTAAAATTCGATTCAATTTGGAACCAGAAACTAATTTTTATTTCCCCTATTTTTGAATCGATTCGGTTCCTTCCGAATCGATTCGGTCCTCTGCTTTTCCAGCTTTCTTATTTACTGGTTTGCCATTAGGGTATATGTATAAAACCTTTTTATCTCATTTTGATGAGATACAATTCATTTTAGATAGATTTTGTTAGGGTCTTATTGGAGCTTTGTCCCTACTCCATTTTCATGCATGTTTTGCCCATTTCGTAAGTTATATTTACTATTCATTCATCTTCTTTATTGTATTCCCTTTGTTCTCGCTTTATTTCCTTCATGTATTTCATTTCCATGCCTAGTTAATTGATGCAACCACAAATGTTGATCTAGTGTGCATGATGATATAGGCTCAAGTGTAAGCCTGTCGTGTTAGTAATAAACCCAGTAAGTAGGGATCGTCTCCACAGGGAACTAGGATGAAGAATCGTAATGACATGGAATAGATGACTAACCCTAAAATTGACTATCGAAAGAAATGGAAAAGGTGATTTAGATGAATTGAAAACCTCCTAACTAAATGTGAATGCAAATTAACTAGCAACTAAACTAAGTGCAAAGGAACAAATCTACTAAACTAATTAACTATGAATAAGGAAAGATAGGTCGGATTCCAATCCCCCAAACCCTAATACATTTACCATATAGAATGCTAGATTTTGAATTAGAAATTTAATTGAACCCGGTCTTTAGTAATCCTAAGCATTACATATATGAGGGTACTAGCCCGCATCATACATAATCAAAGGTAAAAATAAAGCGGTGTTGAATAGCTAACACGCGCATCACATCCTTAAACACCCCGATTACCTAGGACAAACGAGGTTAAAAGGTCTACGACGGTTGTATGTACTACACAACATGATTCACTTAAAATTCAATTCAAACCCTATTTTCTACATGGGTAAATTACATCAGGCTGGGTTCATGCACCCCAACCTTTACAAACTTATCCGGACATGATTAAATTCAACGAAAACACAAGTTTTAAAGTGCAGGAATTCATGACTATTTTAGAAATTTTGAGAAGAAAATTTTGGAATTAAGAATTGAAAACTAGGAATAAAGAATTAATCTAACTAACTACGAAAAAAATTGAAAGAAAAAATTAAATGTTACTTGCAATGAGGAAATCTGATAATAAACTTTGAATCTTGAATTAATTGGAAAAACTCTTCAAAACTAGGGTTCTTGACACGACTCAGAATGTGTCTCTAAAGTGTGTACTCTCTAGGCTCAAGTACAAGCCTGTCGTTCAAGTAATAATCCGACAAGTCGGGTATCGATCCTCAGGGAAAAAGGACAACGGAGTTGTGACGATGGGATAAGACGGAGGAATCCTAACGATGACTCTAAAAAGAAAGGAAAATATTTGATTTTGGTTTTTGGGATTGATTAAACTAAATGCAATTATGAAAGTATGATGAAAAATGCAACTAACTAAATTACCTAAACTACGAATGAAGGATTGAGATGAAACTTTTTAACTAAATGATGAGAAAACTGGATGGGAATACAATCCCCCAACCCTAGTGTAATGCAGTGACAACGTTGATCATAAATTTATCCGATTAATTCAAACCCGGAATTTAGTACTCCCAAGCATTATGTATACGAGGTTCAAGCCCGCGTCATACCTAATCTGAGGATGAGTAAATCGATATCGCGGTAATTACACTCAAATTGTACTCTAAATCATCACGAGTACCCATAGGGAAACGAGATATAAAGATCTACAATTCTTATGAAATTACGCGATACGATCAAAATTAATCATTAAATTCAACGGATCGACGTTATACACATGCACTAACACATCAGGTTGGGTTCATGCATCCCAACCTTGAAAAACCTAGCCGGACATGTTACTTTGACTAATGGATGAAATAATGATGTTGCATTTGTGGGAATTCATGATGAAACTAGCTAGAAACATGTAAATACGTATTATGAATGCGGAAATAAGTTGAATCAAATAGGAAAAACTAAGCATGCAAGAACAATAATAAGAAATAAGAATCTTGAATTAAAACTTGCAAAAACAAATCCGAAACAATGAATTCTTGAAGTAATTTTAGCCCTTGATGTTCCTAGATGTTCCTCCCCTTTCTTTCTATCAAAAACTCTCTAAAAATATCCCTAATGGCTGCTCCTAGGTTAGTACCTACGTTCCCCATAATTTTGGGGTGTTTAAAACCTAATAGGAGACTTGGGAACAGACCAACATAAAAGACAAAATTCGCGCATCAGGTACCCCAAACCGGTTCGGGTGTACCTGCGAACCGGTTCTCCCCCCGAACTGGTTCAGGTTGGGGTTCACGAATGTGTGCTGGCCTGGAGTTCAACACTTATAATTTTTCTGACTTTTCTCTTCTTTCCTTGGATTTTTCTTCAACTTCAACTGAGCATAACTTTTCAACCGTAGCTCAGATTTGAGTAGCGTTTCTTCCAGTGTTCTCGCTGTTCCGAGCTCTTCAACTTTCCAGTTGACTTCTCCTTCCGAATATGGCTGCAAAATTACCAATTTGCTCTTGAACTTGCCTTCTTAGATTTTCTCGCATTGTCTTGCTTCCTCCTTTGCACTGCTTGCATAATTAACCTGTAAAACCAATAGGAGAAGCACAAAACACGAAATACTCGCCACGAAGGTTAGTAGAATAAATGTGAATCAAATCTATATATGTTACATCACTCGGGTTCACAAAAGTACCGAAATTAGGGGGATAAATATATAATATTTATGCCCAATCAAACCCCCCTAACTTAGAAATTTGCGCGTCCCGAGCAATGTAAAAGAATGAGAGTATGAGTTACGGAACCATCAAAGACTTTATTGGGATAGAGTGCCTCTTTCTTGGGAAAGCGATTGAATTTAGCGCATGCAACAAGCCTTTAAACCTCTAGGTTACCCTAGTAGGACGAGTTGTGTCTCATGAGGGTTTGCAGTGAATATACCCACAAAATTCGACTCAAAGAAAATTCAAAATACGCAAAAATTTAGCAATTCAAAATTTTCCAGAAAATAGTCATCATCAAGTCATATTTACAAGTCTCAAACCGTAGTGTGTGTGTACGAAGCCTGAAATATAACCGCCAATTTCCGTCGATTGATCATTACGTTACTTATCCAAAAATTCGTTTTGATTTCAATTTCTCACTGAATACTCTCTCAAATGAACCTCTCGGATTATGGCTATTCTCTCGGCATGCGTGATATAAAGAGTAAATGTAATTGAAGCAAATTCACGCATGTAATTAGAAAGATGGAAATTTTATGGCGAAAGGATCTCTTCAACGGACTACGATTTAAAAAAAGGGAACATTGCCTTATTTCGCGCACTTAGCCTCTTATATTATCTTTTGGTGTCTTAAATCTCCACACGGTAATCAATTTTCGCAATTTGGACTCGGTTAAGACTTTTTCGGGTTGAAGGTTGCATTGGGTAAAATGAAGGAGGTATGGAAGGTTGGAATTGGAAAAGTCACTCGTGATGTCCATTTGTGCATTTTCCGGGCTATTGCTCATTTTCTTTTCTTTTCTTTTTTTTTTCTTTTTCTATTTTTGTTGAGCATATTATTTTGTTTCTTGCCCCTTTATATGCACTTTTCGGACATAAAATCTAAATTTATCAATTTTCACAATTCCGGCTATTTTGGGTTTTTTTGGGTTGTCAAACGGCAGGAAAAATTCATTCGGCTCAATTTGGGTTGCAAAAGGGGTGATTTTTCGCTTCTTTTTCTGGCCAATATTTTTGGGATGACAAACGAGGGCCTACTTCATTGTCCGAAAAGCCAATTGCGTTACCATATGAGTTTCGAGGTGAAGTTAAATTTAGAGACTAATTTGGCACGTTTTTCAAGGCAATATTGCACACATTTTTCAAAACCGATCAAAATGAAAGAATTGAGATCCTTGACAACTTATTAAGCGCTAAAAAGAACCTTGAGTTAACAATTAACTCGGATTGATTTAAAATCTCGCAAAACGTGATAGGCTCGAATCTCACCGGGTTTGTTAATCTCCACATTTATTCGTTAAGTCGTCAATTTTCGCTCAATTTCCATCTTTGGTCAATTTCGGCTTTGTGTATGTTGGATATTTACAATTTGACACTCCAATTCGACTTTTAATGATATTTTTGAAAATTTTGAATTCCAATTTTTATTTATTTTGAACAAAAATATTTTTGGAATTTTCAAAATTTTATGATTTTTTTGGAAATTTTGGGCATTTTTGAAAATTTGTAAAGTTTTAGAAATACACACTTGTGACCCCCCCTAACTTAGACTTTTGCATTGTCCTCAAGCAAAAAGGACTAAAATCTAACTCAAAGCGAATAATAAGTGCGGAAAAATAAAACAAACAAATATGAAAAAATGCAATCTTGTATTATAACCAATGAGAAACCTGTGTTACATGAGAAATGGGGAAATAACTGTGAACAATGTGAAAGCCCTACCACAACTAACAATTACACCAAAATATAAAAACAATGATAGGTCATGGTGAAGGTGGGTGGGAGGTGGAGGGTGCATTCGGATCATATGGGTCATAATAGAAGGGGGGAGGTGGACCGCCAAAGTTGAGCTGGTGAAGGTGGACTTGGAGTTGATACATCATCCGGGTGTCCCTTCGGTAGTCCGCTTGGTCTTCATTGTATTGGTTGATGAACCCGTCGAGATGGGCCTCAATCGCCGAAAGGCGACTATCGAAGTTTGCCCCCGGGGGCTCGAAATCGGAATCCTCCTCATCATCCTCAAATTCTTCCTCATCAACGTCCATCATCGGGTAATCATGAGCTTCCTCGGGAACGTCCTCTTCATGAATGGGACGGTCGGGGTGAGCTACGCGCATTTGGTGTTCGCTTCTAGTGGTGGACGTGCCACCAATGGGGCGAGGAAGGCGAACTTGTTTCCCGGGGGGGGGGGGGGGGTGTTATCCACTCCCGCTTCCATCAATAGCTCCGTGATGAAACGGGCGTAAGGTAGTGCAGTTTTTTCATTCTCATCGTAGGCGGCATTGAGGATATCCGCATAGAAGAGCTGGGCGAGGTTGATGGTGCTCTCGGGGTCCAAAAATTAATAGAGGAAATTTGCGTGACGTAACCAGACCACCGAGTCATTAGTGGTTTGGTGGATGGCCCTACAAGCCATGAGGTGCGTGAAGCGCACCGTGGCGGCCAAACCACCAATAGGAAAGGATTATCGTGCCCATTCTACCCCGGGTGCCATGCGGGAAATGCATTCTTCTTTGGTATGGGGGGTAGCGTTGTTGGAGTATTGGAAGGGTACGGGGAGGATCACCCCTTTGGCACGCATTTTGCGTGCGATGATGGCCGCCGAGAAGGGAATAGTGATGCCATCAAGGTACGCCTCGTGAAGTGTGGAGGATTTGTGAACAAAGGTCGCATAAAATTGGCGAATGGCGGCATCAACGATGTTATTGCTCGTAGGGGCGAGGAAAGATCACCACCCGCGGCGAGCAAATAGGGCGGTGACATCTCCCGGAAGGTTGTCCCAATCCACGAAACGTTCAATGTGAATGGGGCGCGTATACGAGAAGTAGTGCTCATCCCAATGACGTTCTTGGACGCATCGAAAGACCCCCTTACCCGGGTCGGCAAGGATGGTGGTATCATCATATTTCTTTGGGTGGAGGTTGGGGCGGCATTGGCACGGCATATTGACGGAAAGAGGGAGAGAGAGAGAGAGAGGAAATATGGGAGAGAATATGGGAGAGAAAAGAGTGAGGGAGATTATTTTGGTGTGAGAAATGGAGGAGGGGTGGTGGGGTATTTATAGGTGTGAAGGGGTGGGTTTTTTGTGGGAAATATGAAAGGTTGGGAAGGAGAGGAGGGAAAGGGTGAATTGGGTTGAATTTGGGAAGGGGGAAGGATTTGGAGGGAAGAAAAACGAAGGGGAAAAAAGGGGGAAAGAATGGAGGAAAGGGAATGAATTTGGAAAAGAAGGGGGGAAGAATCTGTCAGGCACCCCGAATCGGTTCGGGTGTACCTGCGAACCGGTTCGTCCCCCCGAACCGGTTCAGGTTGGGGTTCGGGGTAGCAAGCTGGTCCGAACGCTGAAAATCACTCTTCTCTCCATTTCGAAGTGCTCTCTCATCCTCTAACTTGTGCATAAGGCCCCTAAAAACCTTCTAGACCCTAGGGCTCCCTAAAAATCCTCGAATTCAACATCGTGATACGTACTAGCTCCCTCGAAATGCGTGCTAACCGATCTCTCTTGTAACTCAGGCTCCTGACTCCTAATTAACCTATTCGCAAACGACTCCTATACACACAATTTCACCCCATACGCGTCGGGGGTGCGACGACCTCACTTTCTTAGCTCAATTGACCTCGTAAACGGGGTCCGACAACCAAATTGTGTCGACCTCTTCAGCACACGCCTCTAGATATGGCCTTAGGCGTTGTCCATTTACTTTGAACGTGTTTTCCCTTTTTGAATCTTCTAGTTCAACAGCTCCATGGGGAAAAACGTTCTTCACGATGAACGGGCCGGACCATCATGACCGCAACTTGCCTGGAAAGAGGTGAAGCCTAGAGTTGTAGAGAAGAACTTTTTGCCCGGGATGAAACTCCTTTCTTAGAATGATGCTATCATGAGCAAGTTTCAACCTCTCTTTTGAAATTTTGGTGTTCTCATACGCATCATTGCGTAGTTTTTCTAGCTCATTCAATTGAAGCTTATGGGCTTCACCGGTTTTGTCTAAAGCATAATTCAATTGCTTAATTGCCCAATAGGCTTTGTGTTCGAGATCAACAGGAAGGTGTCAAGGTTTGCCATACACAAAATGGAAAGGGGACATGCCAAGTTTATTCTTAAATGCGGTACGATAGGCCCATAGCGCATCGGTCAATCTAAGGGACCAATCTTTTCGGGTAGGATTGACGATCTTTTCAAGAATGTTCTTGATCTCCTGATTTGCTAGTTCGGCCTGCCCATTCGTCTGTGGGTGATATGTCGTCCCAACCTTGGGGACGACGCCATACTTTCTCATGAGCTTCTCGAATGGCCTATTGCAAAAGTGCATGCCATTATCGCTAATTATCGCTTTCGGTGCACCGAAGCGAGAAAGTATGTGTTCCTGTAGGAACTTTATCACCACCTTATTGTCATTAGTCCTAGTAGCTATAGCTTCCACCCATTTAGAAACATAGTCTACCGCGACTAGGATGTATAGGAAACCAAAAGACGGTGGAAAGGGACCCATGAAATCAATACCCCAACAATCAAATATCTCAATGATGAGTATGGGGGTAAGGGGCATCATGTCGCGTCGAGAAATGGCTCCCATTCGTTGGAACCTATTGCATGACTTGCAAGCGTCATTTGCATCCTAGAAGATTGTGGGCCAATAGAGGCCGCTTTGCAGAATATTAGAGGCCGTCTTTTTCGTCGAGAAATGGCCTCCACATGCTTCCGAATGACAAAACTGGATGACTTTCGGGATCTCATCATCCGGTACACATCGTCGGATGATTTGGTCGGCGCAATATTTAAAGAGTAAAGGATCATCGTAGAAGAACATGCGTGACCAATTAAGAAACCTCTTCTTATCTTGCGGTGTCCAATCGGGAGGGACGACTCCCGTGATAAGATAGTTCACTATGTCCGCAAACCAGGGATACGAAGAAGTGGCAAATAGTTGCTCATCCGGAAAATGCTCGTCTATGGGTATGGGATCACTAGGTACATCGAACGAAAGCCGAGACAAATGGTCGGCAACGACGTTTTCTACTCCTTTCTTATCCTTGATGGAGAGATTGAACTCTTGTAGGAGTAGGATCCACCTTATGAGGCACGGCTTGGCGTCTTTCTTCGCAAGTAGATATTTTAAAGACGCATGGTCGGTGAAAACAGTGATGGGAGAACCAATGAGATAGGAACGAAACTTATCGAGGGCAAAGACTACCGCTAGTAACTCTTTCTCCGTGGTAGATTAGTTGAGTTGAGGTCCGGTAAGAGTCCGGCTAGCGTAGTAGATAACATGAGCTTGCTTATCTTTGCGTTGGCCCAAAACGGCCCCGATTGCGTAATCACTTGTGTCACACATAAGTTCGAATGGTAAGGACCAATTCGGAACTTGCATGATGGGAGAGGACACAAGCATATTTTTCAATTTATCAAAGGAGCTTTGGCATGCCTCTCTCCACTCAAATGGGTTGTCCTTCATGAGTAGGTTACTTAAGGGCCTAGCGATGGCGCTAAAGTCCTTAATGAACCTTCGATAAAACCCCGCATGGCCCAAGAAAGAGCGCACGCCTTTTAGCGATTTCGGTGGGGGAAGATCAGCTATGACATCTATCTTAGCCCTATCAACCTCTATTCCGTTGGATGAAACAATGTGGCCAAGAACTATTCCCTCAGTGACCATGAAATGGGACTTCTCCTAATTCAGCACTAAGTTTTTGTCCACACATCGGGTAAGTACTTTTTCCAACTTGTCCAAACAATGATCGAAAGAGGTGCCAAAAACGCTGAAATCGTCCATGAACACTTCGAGTCCTCTCTCGACCATGTCGCTAAATAAGCTCAACATGCACCTTTGAAAAGTCGCGGGTGCATTACACAAGCCAAATGGCATACGTTTGTAGGCAAACGTACCAAAAGGGCAAGTGAAGGTCGTCTTCTCTTGGTTATGTACATCCACCTCAATTTGGTTATATCTGGAATAACCATCTAGGAAGCAATAGTAAGGGTGGCCCGCAACTCTCTCAAGCATTTGATCAATGAATGGTAAGGGGAAATGGTCTTTCCTAGTTTCCGCATTAAGTTTCCGGTAATCAATGCAAACGCGCCAACCGGTGGTGGTGCATTGGGGAACAAGCTCTCCCTTAGCATTCTCGGTCACAGTCATACTGGACTTCTTCGGGACGACTTGAATAGGGCTCACCCATTTGCTATCCGAAATTGGGTAGATAATCCCGGCATCCAATAATTTGATGATCTCGGTTGTCACGACTTCTTTCATGTTGGGGTTCAGTATTCTTTGCATTTCTCTAGAGGGCTTAACATCCTCTTCGAGATGAATCTTGTGAGTGAAAATTAGAGGACTTATCCCCTTCAAATCAGCGATACACCAACCAAAAGCACTTTGGTGCTTCCTCATTCTTAACAATTTACCCTCCTGCCCTTCATCTAGGCTAGAGGAGATAACAACAGGAAATGTCTCATCCTCTCCTAGGTATGCATATTTAATGTGGGAGGGAAGTTTCTTTAGTTCGAGGGTTGGAAATTTTTCACTGGAGGGAGCCATGTGTGTATCCCTCGGAGGTAATTCCTCGAACCTAGAAACCCAATTAACCTCTCTCACGTCCTCGTCCGACGTACTCTCATCGAGTAATTCTCTCAACCTTCCAACCTCCCTCTCAAAGTGGGTATACGTCCCCTCACACTCATAACTTTTCGCTAAACAGGATCCTAGAGCTTCGCCACAGAAAGTTTCCTCAAAATACTCTTCGACTACCTCGTCTATGAGGCTCACCGCGTGAAGATCATCTTCCTCCCCTGCATTTTGGCCTATGTGGAAGATGTTAGTATCCAAGGTCATGTTACCAAAAGTTAGTTGCATTCGCCCATTTCTTGTGTTGATGATTGCATTAGTTGTAGCTAATAAAGGGCGTCCAAGGATGATGGGAACATGATTGCTCGAGTTAAAGGAGGGCTCCGTGTCCCAAATGAAAAAATCTACCGGGAAGTAGAAAGTGTCAACTTGGACGATCACGTCCTCGACTATGCCTCGTGGTATCTTCACGGTTGGATCCGCCAATTGGAGAGTGACCTTTGTGGGCTTGAGGTCGCCCAAATCAAGTTGCCTATAAATGGAGTAAGGGAGTATGTTTACACTTTCTCCCAAGTCAAGTAAGGCTTTCTCAATTTTATTATCTCCAATGATGCATGATATGGTGGGTGCACCGGGATCTTTGAATTTAGGCGGGAGATCATTTAGTAGAATGGAGCTCACGTTCTGGGCTAGAAATACATTCTTTTTTACCTTCATCTTCCTTTTTACCGTCAACAAATCTTTGATAACTTTGCCATAAGCTGGAATTTTTTTGATGGCATCGAGAAAGGGTAAATTTAGCTTTACTTGCTTAAGTACTTCTAGCACTTCATCACGTGGATTCCCTTTTTGATCGGGAATCAATATTCGAGGAAATGGTGCTGCGGAGGGTGGTTTCAATACCACCCCAGGCTCACTAGTGTCTTCCTTATCACTCTCGTTCAAGGGGACATCTTCGACCTCTTTCGTGTCGGGCGAAATCTCCTTGTCTTTTGTTGTGTCGTGTGGAGGAGGTGATAAATCAATGACTCTTACACTACGAAGAGTGGTCACTGCTTGACATTGCTCCTGATGTTCAATGGATGTGGAGCTAACACTAGTTTGACCTTGTGGAGGTCGTTGGCCTTGGGCAGGGAATTTGCCCTTCTCTTGAACACTTAACGAGGATTGTATTTTAGACAGATTCGCATTTATGTCGCCGATTAGACGATCATATTTGGCATTGGTTGCGATCTGGTTTGCAATGAATTGATTCACGGTATCCTCGAAAGTTCTCCGCTGTGGCGGGATATAATTTACATGAGGTGGTGGTGCTTGCATATGTCCCTGCATGTACGGAGCTTGTTGAAATTGTTGTGGAGGAGGAGGGGCAACATGTGAAGGAGGGTTCATTGCGGCATGTTGTTGCCCGTAGCTAAAACCGGGATGATTCTTCCACGAAGGGTTGTATGAATTCCTGTGCGAGGCACCGAAATTACCCTTATAGCCTCCTATACCACTAACTTGCTCTTGCAATATTACTTTGTAGGCGGGTATCGTCGGGCATTCCTCAGATGAATGTCCCGGCTCACAAATTGTACACACCTTCATGACGGGGTTTGAAATGGGTCCAGCTAGTCCTTTTCCATATAACTCGCATAGGTCTCACAATCCTTTCTCAATGGTGTCCAGTCGACAATCCGTCATAGAGTTCTTATCTACGTGGAATAGGCCGGATGCGGATGGGGCTATGGTGGGTTGTCGATTTCAATTTTGAGCATTCGGGTCAGAAGTATCCCAAGATTGGGTAGTCTCGGCGACATACCTCATGTGAAGATCAGCATCATGAGCATCTAGATCGACAAACGGACCGCTTCCCATAGTTTCACAAAGTTGTTTGGAGGTAAGATTTAACCCATTATAGATAAAGGAGATGATTTGCGATGGATCAAATCCATGATGGGGGCATGAAGCCACTAACTCATTGAAACGTTCGTAATATCGATGGAATGGATCATTTTCATGTTGTCTAAACGCTTGAATTTGAGCCTTGATAGAGATTGTTCGATGTGTTGGGAAGAATTTCTTGAGAAATTTAGATTATAGCTCATTCCAGGATGGAATCGAGCTTGGAGGTAAAGACCATAGCCAGGCTTTAGCTTTATCTTTAAGCGAGAAGGGGAAGAGTTTGAGGCGGATTACCTCTTGTGTGCAGGTTTGATCATTAAGAGTATCACACAAGTCCTCGAATTCCCTTATATGGAGGTATGGCTTTTCAGAATCCATACCGTGGTAATGTGGTAGCGTCTGGATCATCCCATTTTTGAAACGGAACTGCCCGGCATTATACGGGAGTATAATGCATCCCGGAGTGATAGTGCGCTCAGGATATAAGAATTCTCTCAACGGGTAGTACGTAAGCTCGTCCTCACCGGTAGGTGCATTACTATGTTGTCACATCTCTCTCTCACTTGACGATTCGGCGCTCTCACTTGGTGTGCACGACGTGTGTCCTACGAAGGAGAAGAGAGTGTTACTAGAGATTGACTGTGCGACGGTGTGGGCGGTGGGATCCAAAACTGTTGGGCGTTCGGAGTGTGGGGACTATCAGGATTATACTCAACGAGTGGATTTTCGTGAATGCTGGTTGGAGTATTATGGGGTGTGGGAGTGGTTTCAGAATTTTGCATTAAAGATTAGGAGAGAGGATAATTGTGAATCTTTTTGTGCTTTTTATTTTGTTTTTATTTATTTTTTATTTTTTTTATATTTTTTTGTCAAAGCTTAGGATTAACTCGATCTATACCTAAGTCTACCTAATTCCCCGACAACGGCGCCAAAAACTTGACACGACTCAGAATGTGTCTCTAAAGTGTGTACTCTCTAGGCTCAAGTGCAAGCCTGTCGTTCAAGTAATAATCCGAAAGGTCGGGTATCGATCCTTAGGGAAAAAGGACAACGGAGTTGTGACGATGGGATATGACGGAGGAATCCTAACGATGACTCTAAAAAGAAAGGAAAATATTTGATTTTGGTTTTTGGGATTGATTAAACTAAATGCAATTATGAAAGTATGATGAAAAATGAAACTAACTAAATTACCTAAACTACGAATGAAGGATTGAGATGAAACTTTTTAACTAAATGATGAGAAAACAGGATGGGAATACAATCCCCCAACCCTAGTGTAATGCAGTGACAACGTTGATCATAAATTTATCCGATTAATTGAAACCCGGAATTTAGTACTCCCAAGCATTATGTATACGAGGTTCAAGCTCGCGTCATACCTAATCTGAGGATGAGTAAATCGATATCGCGGTAATTACACTCAAATTGTACTCTAAATCATCACGAGTACCCATAGGCAAACGAGATATAAAGATCTACAATTCTTATGAAATTATGCGATACGATCAAAATTAATCATTAAATTCAGCGGATCGACGTTATACACATGCACTAACACATCAGGTTGGGTTCATGCATCCCAACCTTGAAAAACCTAACCGGACATGTTACTTTGACTAATGCATGAAATAATGACGTTGCATGTGTAGGAATTCATGATGAAACTAGCTAGAAACATGTAAATACGTATTATGAATGCGGAAATAAGTTGAATCAAATAGGAAAAACTAAGCATGCAAGAACAATAATAAGAAACAAGAATCTTGAATTAAAACTTGAAAAAACAAACCCGAAACAATGAATTCTTGAAGTAATTTTAGCCCTTGATGTTCCTAGATGTTCCTCCCCTTTCTTTCTATCAAAAACTCTCTAAAAATATCCCTAATGGCTGCTCCTAGGTTAGTACCTACGTTCCCCACAATTTTGGGGTGTTTAAAACCTAATAGGAGTCTTGGGAACAAATCAGCATAAAAGACAAAATTCGCGCATCAGGTACCCCGAACCGGTTCGGGTGTACCTGCGAACCGGTTCACCCCCGAACCGGTTCAGGTTGGGGTTCACGAATGTGTGCTGGCCTGGAGTTCAATACTTAGAATTTTTCTGACTTTTCTCTTCTTTTGTTGTATTTTTCTTCAACTGAGCATAAATTTTCAACCGTAGCTCAGATTTGAGTGTCGTTTCTTCCAGTTTTCTCGTTGTTCCAAGCTCTTCAACTTTCCAGTTGACTTCTCCTTCCGGATCTGGCTGCAAAATTACCAATTTTCCCTTGAACTTGCCTTCTTAGCTTTTCTCGCATTGCCTTGCTTCCTCCTTTGCACTGCTTGCATAATTAACCTGTAAAACCAATAGGAAAAGCACAAAACACGAAATACTCGCCACGAAGGTTAGTAGCATAAATGTGAATAAAATCCATATATGTTACATCACTCGGGTTCACAAAAGTACCGAAATTAGGGGGATAAATATACAATACTTATGCCCAATCAGTTCTCCTGTGCAAGAGCCCTCTAAAACTTATAATATTCGAACCTCCTAATAACTAGCAATAAGTTAAAATAAATACACTCCAAAATTTACAAGAGTTTGAACCAAGTAAAACTCTAAATTAGAAACGAAAAATCTGGGAAAATATCAACCAAACTGGTCCGACGGGTAATCTTCGGTTCAGTCCGGTATCTAATTTTATTAAAGGATCTTCAAGACATCGGACCAGTTCATTTTATTCTCTAAACGGATCGGTCTGACCCTCATTTTGGTACAGAGCTCCTAAATGCATTTGGATCGGTTTGTTTTCTTTTGTACACAGATCGGTCCGGTGGCTAATTTTTCACAGGACTTGGATCTCCTCCAGATCGGTTCATTTTTGGGCATGGCCAGTCCGGTCCGATCTTAGTAATCTTCCTTTCTATTTATTTTCCTCTCATCTTTGAATGTCCGTAACTTCTGATCCATGGTTCGATTTGGGATGTCGTTTCTTCCTACGCGTTTACAGAAGCGAGGTCTTCATTTTTATATTGATCCCTCTTCCGTACTCTAGATATGACATGACTATTTTTCCCTGTGACTTTCCTTACTTTGTTGATTTCTCAGATTTGGATTCATCTTCTCTTCACTTGCATTAAATACCTATAAAAAGCATGAAAAATACAGAAAACTCGAGGCACTATGTGGTAATTGTTAGTTGCTTATAAATGAGATAAATCAAAATGAATTATATTATTTGAGGTGCTAAAATCTACTAAATTAAATGGATAAATTCAGAAGAATTTATTCCTAATCAAATCCCCCTAACTTAGAACTATGCGCGTCTCGAGCAATGTAAAAGAACTTTACCGAGGCTCAACTCTTGAAATTCATTTTATTAAGATAGAATACCACTTTCTCGGGAAAGCAATTGTATTTAGCGTATGCAATAAGCCGTTAAACCCCTAGGCTACCCTAGTAGCACAAGTTTTGTCTCGTGAGGGTTTGCAGTGAATATACCCACAAAATTCACCTTTTGACTCAAATAAAATTCAAAATACCTAAAAATTGTATAATTCAAACTTTCCAGAAAATAATCATCTTATATTTTTATGCTTAAATCTCAATTTGTTGTGTATGTGTGCAAAGCCAAAAATCTAACCACAAATTTTCATCGATTGATCATTACGCTACTTTCCAAAAATTCATTTTGATTAAAATGCTTTCGGGATACTCTCGCAAACGAATCACTCAGAATGTGGCTATTTCGCTCGGTATGCGTGATATAAGGAATAAATGCATTGGAACACGAATTCATGTACACAAAATTTAAAAATAAAAATTTATGGGTGAAAATATCTCTTCATCGGGTTATGGTCATTGGGAAATGGGAACATTGCCTCTTATACACACCGGTTAATCTCTTCTATTATATTTTCGTGTTTTAGCTCTCCGCGCGGTAATCAATTTCACAATCCGGACTCGGTTAGGACTTTTTCTGAGTTTTTAAGGCGTACTGGGTAAAAAGGGAAACTTCAGAATTGGAAAATCGTCTATGATGTCCATTAGTGTTTTTTCGGGCTTTTGCCCATTTTTCTCTTTTTTTTTTTTCATTTTTCTTGACCATTTTTCTTTTGTTGCCTCTTTTCATATTCACAGAATTTGGACTTAATTGCTGAATTTGTGGGTTTTCTCAATTTCGATCTCTATGGAGTTTTCGGTTATCAAACGAAAGGATAAATTTTATTTGGCACAACTTGGTTTGCAAAGGGGATTTTTTCACAACTTTTTATGGCTAATCTTTTTGAGTAACAAACAATGGCCTAACTTCATTTATCCGAATTACTCATTATTTTAGCATATGCGTATCAAGATTAATTTCATTTAGAGATATTTTAGCACGCATTTTGAGGCAACATCACAAACTATTCCTTGACTAATTAAAATAAGGGTATTGAGATCTTTAACGACTTATTTCAACGTTGAATTGAAGTTTGAGTTAAACATTAACTTAGATTGATTTTAAAAACTCACAAAAAAGTGAAACGATCGAAATCTCACTAGTTTGATTAATCTCCACACTTATTCGTTAAGTCGTCAACTTTCTTTCAATTTCCACCTTTGGTTAATTTTGGCTTAGTGCATTTGAAATTTTACACATTTGAGACTTTAAACAAAATTTCGGTGATATTTTTGAAAATTTTTAATTCCAATTTTTAATTATTTTGAAGAAAAATATTTTTGGATTTTAGGAAAATTTTCAATTGTTTTGGAAAATTTTGAAAATTTTCTCATTTTTTTTATTTTTTGGGCATTTTGAACTTTGTGAAATTTAAAAGCGCATGCGTACCCCCCCCCCCCCCCCCCCCAACCCACAGAACTGAGATATTTGCATAGTCCCGATGCAAAAAGGACTAAAAGCTAAATTAAGGAGAAAAGCAACAAAAATGGAACAAAGTACAAAATGCAATATACAAAAGCAATCATACGACACACATTAATAGGGAATCCAATTTCCATTAGATATATAAAAAGCATACAAAGTTATGGAAAAAGGAAATGTCAAACATTATATGAGCAACCTAGAAAGAATAACTACTCAGGGGGAGGGTGAGAAGGTCCGGGAGCATTTGGGTCGTACGGGTCATAGAAATAGGCCGGGCGAGGAACAACCATGGTCATCCTGTACACTTCATCTTGTAGGCGATGTAGCATGCTTGTATCCCGCTGATATGCATGTCGGTACTCCTCCCAGTGAGCATTGTATTGATCGATAAACCCATCGAATCGGGCTTCCATCGTAGTGATTTGCATATCAAAGTTAGCTCCCAGGGGCTTAAAATCAGAATCGCCGTCCTCGTTATTTTCACCCTCGTCGCCCTAACCCATACTTTATTCTTCGTCCCCAGCGGCTTCCTCCTCAGACTCATCACCCTTCGAATCATCCGTCACCGTATCATCATCATCGTCCGTCGCCTCCTCCGCTTTTCGGGAGAGGATAATCTCTCATTAGCGCTCACTCTTGGTACGGGTGCCTTGACCAAGAGGAATGGGAAGGCGAAGGGCCCCGTGGGGAGGAACAATGAGTATCTCGGCTAGAATGGACGTTATGAGTCGGGCATATGGAAGAGGGGTGACACCCTTTTTGTCTAAGGCCGCAAATAATATGTCTTTATAAATGATATGGGCCAGGTTGATTGGGGTGTTGTGGTAAAAAAGGTGATACACAAGAGTAGTTTGTCGAGGTCTCATTGCGAAATCATTCTAGGTTTGTAGGATATTGGCGCAGACGATTTGAAACGTGATACACGCCTTATTTCTCATCCGCCCTACCGAAAATGTTTTGGTAGCCCAAACCTCACCGGGTGCTATACGGGTAATGCAACCGTCTTTGTCGATGGGGGCGAGACCATTGGGGTACGCGAAGTTGTCGGGGCTCGGGACATCCATTTCTGCTAGTTTCTGGGCAAGAATATCGAGGGAGAAAGGGATGCGTTGTCCATCCACAGGCGCCTCAGAAACAAAATCACTGGTGTGGAAAAGGGTTCCATAAAAGGCTCGCACTTTAGCCGCCCAAACTACATCATGGGGATTGTTAAGGTACCGACACCAACCCCTCGGAAGGAAGAGGTTGGTGACATAATTAGTCAGATCGTTCCAGCGCACTTGATGCTCCAATTGTAGTTTGCGAGACTGGCCAAAAAAACGTTCACACCATCATTGTTCTTTATCAGAGCGGTATGCATCATTATTATCGATGAACGTGATGGAGTTATACTTTTGAGGGCGGTCTTGGTTGGCCATGTGTATCAGCAGTGGTTGGACACTTAGAAATTTGGAAGAGAGAAAGTATGAGAGTAAGGAGGAGTGGTGGTGGATAGGAGAAGGAGTTAGGGTGTATTTATAGGTGTGTAAGGTGGAGGGAAAGGTTGGTTTTGGAGGGAAGGGGGAGTGAATTTGGGAGGGAAATGGTGGAGGGAAAACGTATTGGGAGATGGGGTTTGCACCTTGGAAATGATCGAAGAAAAACCAGCAGCCGGATCGGTCCGGTCCGATCCCTTTTTTATTTAATTTTTCCCAAAAATGAATCGATCCGGTGTCCAGGGGCGGACCGGTCCGATTCCTAAAATTATGCAAAATCCCTTACGGATGAATTCACTCATCTCTCAACATCTCTGGATTCTCTCACCACTATAACGACACGTAATCTACCTAACTTCACTCAATGCGTGCTTCGAAACCCTAGGCTCACTCCTAACGTGTGTTCTCCTGCACCTATCCTGTGTGTCCTATATCTACCGACTCCAACTAACCTAACCGACTCACGTCTACTGTACACAAGAATCACCCCATATGCATCGAGGGTGCGACGAACTTCTCGTACTACTCAATCAATCCCCATAGATGGGGTTCGACAACTAAATGGTGTCGGCTTCTTCGATCCATGCCTCAAAGTACAATTTGAGGCGTTGCCATTCACTTTAAAAATAGTCCCCCTTTCGAATCTTCTAACTCCACAGCACCACGATGGAACACTTCTTGAGTAACAAATGGGCCCATCCACCATGAACGCAAATTGCCGAGAAATAATTGTAGTCGAGAGTTGTAGAGAAGAACTTTTTATCTTAGATGAAACTCTTTTCATCGAATTATCTTGTCTTGCGTGAGTTTCATTCGTTCTTTTGGAATTTTAGCATTCTCATATGCGCCATTTTGCATCTCTTCCAACTCATTCAATTAAAGCTTGTGAGCTTCACCGGCTTTATCAAGATTAGAGTTCAACCTATTAATGTCCCAATGGGCTTTGTGCTCTAGCTCCACGGGGATATGTCAAGGCTTGCCATAGACAAAACAAAATGGGGACATCCCGAAGGGGTTATTGCAGGCGATACGGTAAGCCCATAGCTCATCCTTTAATCGAAGTGACCAATCTTTTTGGGTAGGATAGAAGGTATTTTCAAGCATGCTTTTAATCTCACGATTTTCTAGCTGCGCTTGCCCACGTGCTTGAGGGTGATAAGTCGTTCCAACCTTGTGGACAAACCCATACTTTCTCATTAATTTTTCAAACGGCTTATTATAAAAATGTGTGTCGTTATCACTTATGATCGCCTTCGGAGCATCCAAGTGATAAATTATGTGTTCTTGTAGGAACTTAATCACCACCTTATTGTCATTCATTTTGATAGCTATTGCCTCCACCCATTTGGAGACGTAGTTTACTGCAACGAGGATGTATAAGAAGCCGTAGGAGGGAGGGAAAGGTCCCATGAAGTCAATACCCCAGCAATCAAATAACTCAATGATGAGTATAGGGGTTAGAGGCATCATGTCATGGCGGTTAATAACTTCCATCCATTGGCATTTATCGCAAGATTTTCAATAGGCGTTCACATCTCAGAATATTATGGGCCAATAGAGGCCGTTTTGTAGAATTTTAACGACTGTCTTATTCTTGGAGTAGTGGCCTCCATAAGCTTTCGTATAACAAAACCAGATTATATATTGAATTTCTTCATTCGATACGCATCTTCGGATGATTTGGTTCACACAATATTTAAATAGGAATGGGTCGTCATAGAAGAACATGCAGTACCAAGTGATGAATTTCTTATTCTCTTACGGTGTCCATCCGGGAGGAACGGCACCTGTGACAAGATAGTTAATGATATTTGCAAACTAAGGTAGAGAAGAAGTAGCAAAAATCTGCTCATTCAGAAAATACTCGTCTATGGGTATCGGATCACTAAGCACGTCGAACAAGAGCCGTCGTAAATGGTTGGTAATGAATTTTTCTACTCCTTTTTTATCTTTTATAGAGAAATTGAATTCTTATAGGATTAGGACCCACCTTATGAGGTGTGGCTTTGCATCCTTCTTCGTAAGGAGATATTTCAGGGCCGCATGGTTGGTAAAGCAAGTGATGGGCGACCCAACAAGATATGAGCAGAATTTGTCCAAATAAAAAACAATTGCTAGCAACTCTTTCTCCGTGGTGGAGTAGTTAAGTTGTGGCTTGGTTAACGTCCGGCTAGTGTAATAAATGACATGAGCTTTCTTGTCTTTTCTTTGTCCCAAAACATCCCCAATCACATAATTAGTAACATCACACATGAGCTCAAATGGAATATACCAATTCGGATTTTGCATGATGGGAGAGAAAACTAACATGCTTTTCAATTTATCGAAAGCCTCTTGGCATGCATTATTCCACTCAAAGGGTGCATCCTTCATAAGGAGGTTACTTAATGGTCTAGCGATAGCGCTAAAATCCTTGATAAACCATCTGTAAAAACCTGAATGGCCAAAGAAGGAGTGCACGTCCTTTAGTGATTTAGGAGGGGAAATCTCGGCTATGACATCTATTTTTGCTCGGTCAACTTCTACTCCTTTAGATGAGACTTGTGGCCTAGAAATATGCCCTCGGTAACCACGAAGTGACATTTTTACCAATTGAGTACTATGTTCTTCTCCACACACCGGGATAAAACCTTTTCAAGATTTGCTAAGCATTGGTCAAAAGAGCGGCCAAAAACACTGAAATCTTCCATGAAAACATCAAGTCCTATATCTAACATGTCGCTAAAGAGACTTAACATGCACCTTTAGAAGGTTGCATGCACATTACACAATCCAAAAGGCATACGTTTATAGGAAAACGTACCAAATGGACATGTAAAAGTCATCTTCTCTTAATCAAGTATATCTACCTCGATTTGGTTATATCCGGAATAACCATCAAGGAAGCAATAATATGGGTGGTTTGCTACGCATTTAAGAATTTGGTCTATGAAAGATAAGGGAAAGTGATATTTTTTTGTACCGCCATTGAGTTTTCGGTAATCAATGCAAACACGCCACCTGGAGGTGGTGCGTTGAGGAATTAATTCTCCCTTTGCATTTTCGACCACCGTCATTCCCGACTTCTTTGGGACGACTTGAATTGGGCTTACCCATTTTCCGTCTGAGATAGGTTAGATAATTCGGGCATCTAACAACTTTATAATTTCCGCTCTAACGACTTCGTTCATGGTTAGGTTTAGCCTGCTTTGGATTTCTCTCAATGGATTCACGTCCTCCTCGAGGTGGATTTTGTAGGTACAAATCAGGGGACTTATACATTTAAAATCCGCTATAGACCAACCAAAATCACCTATGTGCTTCCTAAGAATTTCCAAAAACTTACCCTCTTGATCTATATCTAGGCTAGAGGAGACAACAACAGGAAATGTCTCATCCTCTCCTAGAAAAGAATATTTCACATTAAAGGGTAGTTTCTTCAATTCAAGGGTAAGAAATTTCTCTTCGGAAGGTGTCAAGTATGACTTCCTCGAGGATAATTCCTCGAATCTTGAAACCCAATGAACATTTCTCAACTCCTCTAAAGACGATCCCTCGTCTAATATGACTTTCAACTCCTCTACTTCTCACTCATACTCGGTGTATTGGATCTCACTTTCATCACCTCTCACTAGGAAAGCTTCTAACACGTTCCCACCCATGCTTCTTTCAATGTGCTCTTATACTACCTCCTCTATGAGGTCGTCCGAATGAATTTCATCTTCATCACCCATTAGGTTAACAACATTGAAGATGTTTGTCTCGAGGATCAAGTTCCCAAAAATGAGTTGCATTTTCCCATTTCGTGTATTGATTAAGGAATTAGCCGTAGCTAAGAATGGGAGGCCTAAAATGATGGGAACATGCTTGCTAGAATGGATGGAGGGATCCGTATCCCAAATAACAATGCCTACCGGGAAGTAGAAAGTGTCCACTTGGACTATCATGTCCTCAACAAACCCTTGAGGCACTTTTATTGTGTGATCCGCTAATTGGAGAGTGATTCACGTGGGATTAAGGTTACCCAACTCAAGTTGCCTATAAATGAAGTATGGAAGTATATTAACACTCGCACCTAATGCCAATAAGGCTCTCTCAATTCGACGTTCTCTAATAACACATGAGATTGTGGGTGCACCTGAATCTTTAAACTTGGGTGGAAGGTCGTTAAGTAGAACAGAGCTCACATTTTGTGCTAGGAAGACATTCTTCTTCACCTTTAGCCGTATTTTCACTGTTAAAAGATCTTTAATGACCTTGGCATAGGCGGGAATTTATTGGATGGCATCAAGGAATGGGAAATTCAGCTTCACTTTCTTAAGAACATCTAACACATCTGAACGGGAGGCTGGCCTTTGAGGTGGGGCCAATCGTTGAGGGAACGGAGCAGGGATGGGAGATTTCACAAAAAAATTGGGCTCGCTAATGTCTTCCTTGTCATTCTCATTCAAGGGGGCATCTTCATCCTCTTTCGTTCTGGGTGAAACCTCCTTGTCTTTTGTCTTCTAATGCGGGGGAGGTGATAAATCAACGACTCTCCCACTACGTAGAGTGGTGATAGCTTGGCATTTCTCTTGTTGATTGGAAGATGTAGAGCTGACATTAGCTTGACATTGAGGAGGTATTTGGCCTTGAGCCAAAAAATTTCCCTTCACTTGGTCACTCAATGAAGATTGCAACTTAGATAAGCTCGTATGCATCTCAGTGAACATATGCTCGATCCTGGCATTGGTTGCATTTTGAGACTGTATAAACTGGGTTAAGTTGTCATTAAGAGTCCTCCGTGGTGGGGTAATGTATAAGCCTGTAGGTGGAGATTTCATGTGTGCTTGCATAGGCGATGCTTGATGAAATTGAGGAGGGGGTGGAGGTAAGGCAACATGTGAATGTGGATTCAACGCAACTTGTTATTGCCCGTAGATAAAACTAGGATGGTTTCTCCACGAAGGGTTATGTGAGTTCCCATGAGGGGTTTTAAAATTTCCCTTAAACCATCCTATAGCTTCCACTTTCTCGGTATGCATATCTTTATAGGTGGGTATCGTCGGACATTCCTTTGTTGAATGTTCCACCTCATAAATAGCGCACACTTTTTCTTTCACAACACGGGTGGATCCAGTAGCTTATCTCAATCGTACCTCAAGTAGGTTCCTCATACTCTAATCAAATTGATCAAGTCGTCGGTCTACCACGGTATCATGATTCAATTGAACACTTATTGAGGTCGGTTTTGGGCATTAGGATTGGATTTGTCTCATGCTTGAGTAGTCTTGGCGACATACTTAAAATGAGCCTCAGCGTCTCTCGCATCTAATTCCAAAAATGGTGTTTCACACACTGTTAAAATAAGTTGTTTAGACGCTATTGTAAGCCCATGATGGAAGAAAGAGATAAGGTGATGTTTCTCAAATCCATGATGGGGGCAAACGTTAACCAACTCTTGGAATCGTTCACAACACTTGTCAAACAACTCATTATCTCTTTGTAAAAGGGCTTAAATTTTAGCCTTGACAGAGTTGGTTTTATGTGGTGGGAAGAACTTTGAAATAAACTTGGATTGCATATCCTTCCATGATATGATCGAGTTCGGTGGTAAAGACCAAAGCCAGGTCTTAGCCTTATCCTTTAAGGAAAAGGGAAAAAGCGTTAGGAGAACGACATCTTGCGTGCAATCTTGATCACTAAAGGTGTTGCACGCCTCTTCGAACTATAGGATATGAAGATATGGTTTCTACGAATCCATGCCGTGAAATGTTGGAAGAATTTTTATCATCCCATTACGAAAGTGGAACTGACCGGCATTATACGGGAGTAAAATGTAACCAGGGGTGAAAGTTCGCTCAGGAAATAGGAGTTCCTTCATGGGACGATATGACAGGTTTTCCTCACCCGTACCGAAACTAGCGATATCCAACATGACTTTCTTTCTAATGGACTCAGAATCCTCACTCAGTGTCCAAGACATATGACTCATGATGGAGTTTAGAGGGGTAGGAGGTGGAGCCCATAATTGTGGTTCCCGAGGGGTGTGTGGGCTTTCCAAATTATACTCAACGATGGGATTTTTGTGAATTCTTATTGGAGTATTATGAGGAGTTTGTTCTAGATTTTGCAAGAAAGGGATTTTGAGAGATGATTTCTTCTTTTTTTTTTTTATTTTTTTTTCTAATTTTTTTGGATTTTTGATTTTTTTTTAAAAATTTGGAATAAAATTTGGGATTAAATCTACTAACCTACCTGATTCCCCGACAACGACGCCAAAAACTTGACGCGACCATAAATGTGTATCTAGTGTGCGTGATGATATAGGCTCAAGTGCAATCTTGTCGCGTTAGTAATAAACCCAGTAAGTAGGGCTCGTCTCCATAGGGAACTAGGACGAAGAATCGTAATGACAAAGATAGATGACTAACCCTAAAATTGACTCTCGAAATAAATGGAAAAGGTGATTAAGATGAATATAAAATCTAGTAACTTAATTTGAATGCAAATTAATTAACAACTAAACTAAGTGCAAAGGAACAAATCTGCTGAACGAATTAACTATGAAAAAGGAAAGATAGGTCGGGTTACAATCCCCCAAACCCTAGTACATTTACCGTATAGAATGTTAGATTTTGAATTAGAAATTTAATTGAACCCAGTCTTTAGTAATCCTAAGAATTACATATATGAAGGTACGAGCCCGCATCATACATAATAAAAGGTAAAAATAAAGTGGTGTTGAATAGCTAATACACGCATCGCATCCTTAAACACCCCAATTACCTAGGGCAAACGAGGTTAAAAGGTATATGGTGGTTGTATGTACTACACAACACGATTCACTTAAAATGCAATTCAAAACATATTTTCTACATGGGTAAATTACATTGGGTTGGGTTCATGCAGCCCAACCCTTAAAAACTTAGGTGGACATGATTAAATTCAATGAAAACACAAGTTTTAAAGTTCAGGAATTCATGACTATTTTGGAAATTTTGAGAATAAAATTTTGGAATTAAGAATTGAAAACTAGGAATTAAGAATTAATCTAACTAAGTACAAAAAAAATTGAAAGCAAAAAATAAATGTTACTTGCAATGAGGAAATCTAAAACTAAACTTTGAATCTTGAATTAATTGCAACAAATCTTCAAAAGTAGGTTCTCCTATGCAAGATACCTCTAAAACTAATAATATTCGAACCTCCTAATGTTTGAAAATAAGTTAAAATTAATAAACTCCGAAATTTACAAGAGTTTGAATCAAGTAAAACTCTAAATTAGAAATGAAAAATCTAGAAAAATCTCAGCCGAACCGGTCCGAAGGGTAATCTTTGGTTCGACCCGGTATCCAATTTTGTTCAGGGATCTTCAATTAATCGAACTGGTTCGTTTTCTTCTCTAAACAGATTGATTCGGCCCTCATTTTGATACATAGATCCTAAAGGCATTCGGGACGGTTCATTTTCTTCTGTACCTAGATCGGTTCGGTGGCTAATTTTTCACAGGACTTGGATCTCTTCCGGATCGGTTAATTTTTGGGCATGGACGGTCCAGTATGGTCTTTGAAATCTTACTTTCTATTGATTTTCCTCTCATCTTTAAATCTCGATTTGGGATGTCATTTTTTCCTACGCGCTTGGAGACGCGAAGTCTTCATTTTTTATGTTGGTCCCTCGTCCGAACTCTAGATGTGAAATGACTATTTTGCCCTCTGAATTTCCTTCCTTTGTTGATTTCTCGGCTTTGGATTCCTCTTCTCTTCACTTGCATGAAATACCTATAAAAATAATGAAAAATACACAAAACTCGAGGCATTATGTGGGAATTTTAAGTAGCATATAAATGAGATAAATAAATACGAATTACATTATTCGAGGTGCTAAAAGCTACTAAGTTAAGGGGATAAATTTAGAAGAATTTATGCCTAATCATTAATCATTTATTATTGTTATTTATTGCTTTCCTTAGTTTAATTAGTGTTTAATTAGTTTATTTCCATGCATAGTCCATAGATAACGGGTTGGGGTTGCGTTTTCGCCATTAATGGGTATTGAGCTCCAAAAGTTAGATTTTGTGTAAAATTGCGTTTAATTGAAACCTCGCGTATTAAAATCGGATTATTATATGTTTAACTTTCTTTTTCATGCAATGCTAGTGTTTATAGAGATAATCTGAATTTAAGACGTATGTGACAATTTTTTATTAAATGTTTTATCTCGCATTTTTGGGTTAAAATCCCTTCGTGTGTGATGTTTATGATTAACTAAAAATGCTCGGTTAAATGTTTTCGAATAGAAATTCTAATTATGTGTTTTTTATCCCATGGCGGGGATGCGATCCCGACTCTCATTTTAGTTAGTTGTAATTTAGTTTTAACTTCTCTTTTCCCTTTTTCACCATAATCTACCCATCACCTTTTACACTTTTATTCTTGAAAAAGTAAATCGATTACCATCTTTACCAACACTCCGTGTGGATTTCTTATGATACCCGCCTTACCGCTATACTTGTATTGTAAGTGTAGTTGTAGTTTAGTTTTTTTTGTATGTTTATAGCGAACCTAAAACAATGACGGTGCCTCTACATGAGCACTTATTTCGTGCCTCAGCACATCACTCAAATGAAAAATAACTTATGATGGGAAAGAAGTGGGATTATTCTTCAGAAACATGTAATTTGGAGACTTGACAACCTCGAGGTTGTAATGACTTGTGATCTTGTCGAAGGGTATACACAGCTTAACACCAAGAACCATAATATTTATAACTTATAATCCCATTTCATCCTTATCTTCTTTCACAAAAGCATAAAATTCTCAAACCAGATTTGGATAACAACACCCGGTTTGAGAATAAATAACAAACTAACCACGATTTTTAATAATCTAAGGCACACACATCTCTTAAAGAGAATCCAAATTAACTGAAAGTTCCCAATGTACTAAGAGTGTAAAGAACATTTCATCAAATTTGGAATGGGTGTTTGCGGATGTCGAGGCATGTGAATGTGATTTGAGAGGCATTTCAATAGCATGAAATCACGAACCAAGATAAAAAAAATATAGAAATCCCATGAGTATACAAACTTCATCTATAGATAGTCCAAAGAATTATACACTAAATATATATAAGAGAGTTTCATACAATGGAACACAATCATGAACTCTCTCTCATATAAGACAATAAAGCACTAAAGTTAAAAAATGAGTGAAACAAATCACAATGTTAGACACAAGAACTAATAATATAAGCCAAAATAACTTTATCTCAAGATAAATAAATTCATCGTCATAAACAAAACTCAAAATCCAAACCAAAAAGCTACAAAACCAAACCCTAAGAACTAAGAAAAGAGAAATCCATAAAATCTAGGAAGGAATCTTACCAATATGATGAATATCCTATTAGATATAGAAGGTAATAAACTAATCTCCCAAGATTTGATATTGGTAGGATGAAAAATAAAGAAGTGCATAAGTGCACATATTTGGGTGGGAAAGAATAAAGCTTCGAAAAGTGTATTTTAAATAAACTTTACTCTCCTAGACTTACTCAATGACATGATGGTCATCCTTCATTGGTCACAAAACCTATTACTGAAATGAATCTTCTAGTTTGTGGAATGCGAGCTAAGGCAGAGAATAAAAGTTGTGCAGGAAGAGGCACAAACAAGTGTAAACATAATTTCTCATTTTCTCAAGTACACTATATCCCCATTTAAAATAAACAACTGTATGACTATAAAATACTTTTGAAATATATTCAAGGTTTATGATTATATCAAATACTCCACAAACAAAGAATGGTTTAGCACTCAAAAGGCACAATGGTTTAAATTATAGCCATTTTAAAGAAGTGTGATTTTTTACATTTCTCATTATAGAAGTTAATAACACGATCATTAACATATAAGATAACTAATGAAGATTAATGATTGATCTCACTTTTGATTTTTGTTTATGCAACTTTGAAAAAGCTTCATTTTATACCATCATTTTTAACTACCACTTTTTACTTCTTCATTTTGCGATCATTGGTTAAAACCTTAAAGTTCCATATCTTTGGTGTAACCTAATTTTAGATAGATTAAAATCTTTGAGACATTACGACACAAACATAAGCGATTTTTTTTTTCCAATTTTTAAAGGTAATTATCTCTTTTGACCTAATATTGTAGTCATATCCACTTATGCTCTCATGATTATTTTTGAAAGGTTAGCCATTTATTTTTCAACTTCATCCACGATTAAACTCTCTCATACAAAAAGGTTAAATGATAACCCTTTTTCTCCAAGCTACACATAAAACTTCTAATTTTATTTAGAGGAAGAAAACAAACCCCTTTATTTGATTGATTTAGAAATTGCTCAAGTCATAGTGCGGTATAATGTATGAGTTATGATAAAATACTTTAAAATTATAAGCGTAATTTACCACAACATTTCAAGTATTTGAATTCTAAGCATGGAGTATAAAAGACATAAAAGAAATCGATTGCAAAATTTCTAAGCATATAGGTTAAAATTTATCACATGAGATACATGAATACCTACATAGAACCATATTGTACAAAAGTAAAGGTTATTGATATGAACAAATAAAGAATAATACCAACCATATAGAAAATTATAAACCGAACCTAGATATAACCAAGGAATAAGATGAGTAATCTAACGCATATCATATGCATATCTAACGAATCCTAACTCTAATTACTTAAGGAGGGAAACATGCTCCAACGAGTTGAAAGGTCATTTACTTCGATAATATCAATGTCTTGGTTCCTAGGCCAACTACAATGTGAACGTGAGGTAGCAGACCCATAAACGACTATTATTATTATTATTATTATTATTATTATTATTATTATTATTATTATTATTATTATTATATATATATATATGTATATATATATATATACGATGTGTGATAGTATATATATTGTGTGTGATTGTAAATATCAATGACTAGATATTTGATTAAATTATATACATTAGTGCGATCAAGGGAGGTTGCGCGATGTGGGCGAATCCACTAGCTTGAGGAGTAGGGCGAGTATATCCCCAGGTCATAGCGTCCAATTATAGAGGTGGGGCATTGCGATGATGTCCTCATACTCGGGGGAATATGACCGCCCCCACTACGTTTATTATTTATGTTCCGATTTGGTGGACCATAGTTGTCTCAGAACTCCAGGTGGGACTGAGTAGACCTGGGATGATAGCACTTTAGAGAATACATCCGGTGAGGTATTTCTCAGGAGGATAGATTATATATATATATATATATATATATATATATATATATATATGCAACATGTGTGTAATTGTTGTAATATCGCTTTATGTATATAATGGGATGAATAATTATATACGGGTAATTTAATACATGGAGAAAATTGTATTAATAATATAACTAGTGAATGTTATATGGCTTTCAAGAAAATATGATTAATTTAGTTAAGGTGATTATTTAAGTTACACTCATAAACAACTTATAATTCATATTAAACATACTCGGGCTAGAGTAGTGTCGAAGGAAGGAGTTATAACAAGAGCTAGTTACGGGGTAGATGACTAGGTGGTTATAATGAAAGCGTTAGGTGTGCACATTAGTTAAAGGGTGAGTTTTTCCTCAAGAGAGTGCGACACTAGCTTAAATATGAAGAGCATTCATTCATTTTAAATTATTGCAATTTAATCACTTGCTAAATATTTTCAAAACGTTTTGGGTTCTAACCCTTGCTATCAAATATTTTCAAAACCTTTTAGGTGTCCAGCCACAAGGACGCCATGCTTGAATTCAATCCAAGGACTCATAGTTGCAGCATGTGTGGATGTTCCAGGATTTGGATAGACGTTTCTCTTATTTTATTCCTATCTTAGGAATGTTATCTCAGTTTATCTCGAGCATGTCGCTCATTGTTTTATTCTGTTATTTCATTTCAGATTGTATGAGACTTATTACTCTTTGTTAGTTATTTTGGTTTTGGATTTAGCCGACGGTTTATTCGGCAAGACTGCATTTATATCATTTATGATTTGGACCTTATTGTTATGTGATTGGTTATTATCATTATTATTTATGTGGTTGTTTCGCAAGTTAATGAAAGATTTAAAATTTTGACATCAGCTTTTTAATACTAGGTGGGTAGTAAGTTTTAAAATAATTTTGACAGTAATGCTAAGAATGGACCAAATGAGATTCCTGTTTTAATTTGATATAGGACTGATCGCCCGATATTTTATTAGGCGGGATGTCACAAATATGTCCATATCCTCTTCACTAAAATCAAAGGTATTGGATGGAGAAATCTTTTGAGATTTGATTTTGAACACTAAAGGCATGTTTGCTTATCAATTATGATTTTGTTTTATGTGTTTACATACAATTCTGATAAGAATTTGCATTTAGCACACTTGTTTTGAAATATCGAATCATAATATTTCTGGGTTATAATCAAATTTTTTAGAAAATAATAAAAAAGTATTTTCTAAATTCTGTTTTTTATTTTTGAACTCAGAATAATTCATTCTTAATATTTTTATGCATTTAAATCTTAATGTATAATATACAAACATAATACATTAATATGCTTGCAATTCTAATAAATAAAACTATATATGTACATGTACACAAAATTATATATATATATATATATATATATATATATATATATTATTAAATTATATTATATACTAAGATCTATATGTTATATAATATTATCAATGCACCCCACACTTATATATAGTTTTATATATAAGTGTATTAGTAATGCATGAAATAATATAAAATATGCATATAGTACATATGTATTAATTAATATTATCAATGCATGTATGTATATAATTTTATTGTGGATTATACATGCAAATATCCTAATATAGACATATATATACATATACATACATACATAATACATAATACATAATACAAATGTATACGCGCATACATAATTTTATTATATGTACGTATACATTTGTATTATGTATGCATGTTTATGATATATTTATACATTTATGATGTATTGCATGTATGTGTGTATGTATATATGTATACATTCATGTGTCATATATGTATGGAATTTTTTTATATATATATATATATATATATATATATATATATATATATATATATATATATATATATATATATATATATATATATATATATATCTGTGTGTGTGTGTGTGTGCATTTGCTAATTTTGTCAGATTTTTAGAAAATTGAATTTAAAAACAAGTTTACCAAACGCACACCAATATTTATAAACATAGAAAACTAAATTTCAAAACTGTATTTAAAAAAGGTGTTTAAATTGAGTTTTCTGAATACATAAAACCAAACGGGCCCTAAGTTCTTATCTTTGTAGGTTCTCCGAGAGGATAATTCAAATTCGCCTCATATGTTTGAAGTAATCCTACCAACTCATCTACTTTTATATGCATTTGATTTAGGGGTCGAACTTCTCCGATGGCACCAACCTTGTCAGGGAACTTGGCGGGTAGGCATATAAGAATTTTATCAATTATAATCTTCTATTTGATAACATTCCCTAACATAAACGTCGAATTCATTGTGTCGCATAGTTGAGCATATAATTCGTCAAAAGTTTCATTGTCCTTCATGGTAAGGAGTTCAAAATGGGTGGTGAGGTATTAAAGCTTTTCCTGATTCATAGTAAAGGTGCCTTCATAGGTCGTTTGTAAAACTCCCCCTGCCTCCTTCGACATAGAGCACATCAAAATGTGCCTAAAGTCGCTAACGGTTATGAAACTATAAATTACGTTAAAACCCTTCACGTTCCACCCACTCACTTTGATGTCATTATCATCCCAACTAAATCGTATTTTGGGGACTTGAATACCATGAATAAATGTCATCTAATGACATCATTGTGACACCCCGCCTATTTAAATATTGGGTGATCAATCCTTTATAAAAATAAAACAAAAATATCACTTGGTTCATTCTTAGCATCACTGTCAAAAATGTTTTAAAGTTTACTAACCACATAGTACTCAAAAATCCGGTGCCAAATTTTATCTTTCATTAAATAACAACAACATGCTAAAATAATTACAGTAACTAAACCATCCACGTAGTAAAATTGGCTGAACCAAACACCAGATAAATAACTGAAATAAAATAATACCGAATAAACCATATATTCCAAATACAAAATCCAACTAAACATCTAATGAAATCAAATTGAGTCCACAAATACAAGGTCTGATAAACTAAAAAAAAAAGAAATAGCTGAAGGGGCGACATGCCCAAATGAAATAACTAAAATTGCATCCTACTCTAGGAATGAAGTGACTGAAGCGTCTAATCCAAATCCTACAAACATCAACAAGTGCTGTAACTACGCATACCTGGAACAGATCATCAAGTTGGGCGTCTCTATGGATGGACGCCTTAAAGATTTTGAAAATATTTTTCATACAGGTTAGAGCCCACGAAAACCTTTTGAAAATAATTAGCAAGTAATTATCACAAGTTTAAAAGCAGTTATTGATTACACATATTAGTTCAACGTACACTCCCTTGAGTTCCTCACCTCTCAACTAATGTGCATGCCTAACATCATCTACTTAGCTATGCTACCCAGTCCGACTAGGTCTCATCACGAACTATCTAACCGCTAACAGGTTTGGCTCACCTGTACCGCCCATATTGTACGATATCGTAAACTAATAATGAACATGTCATGTATGTTATTATTAAACCATCGTTAACATTTCACGTATGTTATCATTAAACAATTTAATGAAGTTTCTCTACTTAAATCATCTTTAGATATACGTTCTCCTATTTTACTACTATCACAGACTAAATAGATTATCTCATAATTAAGTCATAGATATATACTATATGTCCTTCCTACACTACACACAAGTATGATAAATTAACCAAGTATGTGTGTGTATATATATATATATATATATATATATATATATATATATATATATATAGTATCTTCCGAAATGGCCACCGTGATGCACACTTGCATACTCTGCTATAAAGTCCATGTACTTCGCATACTAAATCAAGGACTACAGGTTCGGATATCACCCTCGAACCATAAATCAAATCAACACATATTGGAGGCGAACATAGTTTTAAGCCTATGGGTTACGTAAACACCTAACATACCTAATTGACCGTCAAAACTATCATACACTCAGATAGTACGTACCTAGGTTATATGTTCTGGGGCACTAATCGAGACCTCACTGGAATCGTTAAGGAGGGATTTCCCTCTGCGTGGAACCTCCGTGAAAGCAGGCAGCTTAGGTATGTTCACAAAAAAAAAACATAATAGGCATACACACAACCTATTTATATGTCACATATATGCATACACATAACTCATAAAATGTAATCTGTATAGGTATACACGACGCCATTTGATAACAGGCTTTTTGCGTGTATGGTCGTTGTCTTTAAAAGCCTAGTCTCAAAATCCCTTGAATACCTGCAAAACTTGTTAATAACTCATATTGCGGTTAGTAGGGGTATGAATCCAACTTTCAAGGTGAAACAAATAGGGTGAACACTTGCAATTTCAATTGTTTATTAAAACTTTGTTTTTTTTTTAAAACCAATTTCAAGGGAGAATTAACAAATAAATGTTAAAAATCTGAAGTGATTAAATAACTAGAAATAATATGCAACTAGGTGTGATAAATGTGAGAATATTCAAGAGATGGGATTACATCGCGTGTTCTGTTATTTTTAATTTCTTAATTTATTGAATTGAAATATTTCGAGATAATATTAAATTTATAATTTAACTCTCGTTACAATCATAAATTGAATAATGTATTTTTCAGAAAACTCATTTAAAAATGCCACTACTCTGAAAAATGGATTTATACTCTCTTTAATAAATCACCCGCTAAGATCGATTTATAAAAGAAAAATATGAATCCGAGAATCACAAATCCGAATTAATATTCAAATTTTAGGAAAAACCTATCTCTAGTTAGATTCAAAAATCAAATATTAAAACAAAATTAATTCACTATCTCTCGATACATAGATTAACATGTGATAATTAAAAATAAATTTTCCTAAAAATATAATAATAAATTATATTAATTAATTATATTAACATCCTATGCGCTTCATCCCACCCTTTGAACGGGGTGTTTAGCCTAACATTCTCATATTATAACATAACACAACAATCAAATACATGTCAATAATAGTATAAAATAAAATAAGGAAAAGAAATATGATACGCAAACTTTCTTGTCGAATCATGTTCTTGAAATTCGTCCTAACATGTGTTCAACATCTTCACGAATATTTGCACAAGATTACAAAGAAAACAATAAAAAATAATCCCAAAAATTGTTCTAAAGCTAAACTAATTTTTTTTTTGTATTTTTCTAAATTTTTTTAATTCCTAAAATGTAAAAAACTACAGTTTTATAAAACCACAAGTGTTGTTTTGGAGAGGAGATATTGGTGGGATTTGAATCAACCAAATCAAAGTAACACGTGGGTTTATTTGGAATTGTGGCTTTGTCTTTGTTCCTATTTCCACGGTGTGATTGGCAGGTGCGGTTTTAATGGTGATGAAAGCTAGTCTTGGGTGTTTTGGATGTCTATTGGGTCGAACTCGGGTTTGGATGGGTTTTCGGGTTATGGGTTAAGGCGGTCCGGGTATGGATTTAGATGGAGCTCGGGGGTCGTAAATGGAGGCGGTCGATTTTGATGGGCATCAGAGGTTTGGATAGCAGGTCCAATGGGCATCAGAGGTTTGGATAGTGACCGGTGTAAGGTCGGGTTTCATGTCGATTTGGGGAAGGTGGGTATGGGGATCGTGTAGGAGGATAAGTGAGGATGAGAGGGGAGTGGTGTTTGTCGTATGTGTGTGTTACTTTGTAATTATTAAAAAAAACTAAAAATTAATTAAAAACTCAACTATAATTACAAAATTAATAAAAATTAAAATTAAGAACTAAAAATTAAAATCCTAAACTCTAAACTAATAAAAGACTCAAATAAAAATCTATAATAATAATAATAATAATAATATTAATAATAATAACAATAGAACCAAAATAAAAAAATGAAATAAAATAAAGAATAAACCTAATAAAATAGACACCAATTATAATTACATAAAAATACCCTACGCAATATAACTATACGCACACAAAATAACATACAAAATAAATCCTAAAAATTCTATACGCACACAAACTAAACACACACAAGGCTCGGGTGATGGCTTGGATTTGGTTTAGGGTTAGGGTTAGGTTTGGTATGGGATTGGCTCGGGGCATCGAAACTCATCTGGGCATGCTCAAACAGGACATCAGTCTTCACGGCCGCTTTGATTTTCTTCCTTTAACGCATTTGACCTCTACTTTTTCGCAACTGACTTGATTTAGCACTATTTGATGTCGTGATTATCGAGTGACCTGCAATGTAGACAAATACGAACATACTTCCATTTTCATTAAAAACGAGTCACTAAAATCCATATATTTAGGGTATAATATAGACATTTTTGGGTGCTTATCACCTATAATATAGTTTTTAAGTATACACTCAACCTATACATATAATTTGTATACAACCTATAAATATAATTTATACGTAATATATCTCTCGAATACGCAACGTACTATCGATATACAATTATAGATCTCTATTGCATTTTTCTGAGTATTAAGCTCTACCCGAAGGTCCTTAGTTACCCCTTAAGTTATTTCATTGGATACTACACTCATACTCTACTGGTCTAAGTCATAGGTTCACTCAAATCCTCGTGCCTCTGTCTCATTCTCTCGAATTCATTTTACATTACAATTTATGCTCAATTAACCATAGCCTTAATTCTTCTCATTTGAACCCTAAGCCCCAACCCTACCATCAACCTACTAGTACTCAAAATATCCCTCACTATATTTAAAAGTTACCTCGAAAGTTCTCCTGGTCGTTTTTTACAAGTTCTAGGCTAAAATGGAAAATTTGCCAAAATCTGGGAAAACGAATCGATTCAGCCTTAACCCAATAGATTCGCTAACTGAATCGATTTGGCCAAGGAGCCGAATCGATTCGAAACTGTACAGCTCTCCACTTTTCTTACGCAGTTACGATTTTCACCATGAAAACTTCTTCAAAACTCCATTAAACTTCTTCAAATTCCCAACCAACCTATCTAATCATGCATTATAGGTATAGGGACAACTTTGAACATAAATAACACATTAAATCCTCTAGAATTCAATTCAAGAACATATCAAACTAGGTATGGACAAAAACCCTAGTTTCTCATGTACTTCATCTCTTATAATTAAAAATTCAGATTTCTTCCATTTATCTCATCACATATATTCAAATTTCATTTTCTATTCACAGTGGGATTAAATCTATATGAAAATCCTACCTAAGATTCATGTGTTTAATTTTCAAAAACTCTAATGTACTATGGTAGAATATTACAATTAGAAGATACAATCACAAAATGATATGACCAATTAAAAACTCTTTCCCACCATATCCTCCGAGGAGAGCACCAACAGCTGGAGAATGCTACACAACTGCAACCAATTTTGGAATCATTCAATGTCTTCAAATATCACGCCAACAAATCTTCTTTAAAATGAAGGAATCACTTTCTTTTGATTCAACATAACTAATGAGTAACCATTAACTACAACTAGGATGTGTGAGGACATCTTATGGTTAAAAATATGTAGTGAAAATGTTTCTCTTTAAAAACTCACAAGTGTGTTTTTCAATCCTTAAAGAAGGTCATACTAAGAAAGAAATAAGATTTAAAAAATAACACAATGTTATGACTGACTAGAAACTCTTTTCCACCATAACCTCTGAGGAGGGCGTTAATAACGAGAGAATGCTACACAACTGCGACCGATTGTGGACTTGTCTAATGCCTTCATCACACCAACAAATCTTCTTTAAAATGGAAAAATCACTTTGTTACTATTCAAGGGAACCAGTGAGTAACCACCAACTATGAGTGGGATGTGTGAGGATGTCATAGGTTGAAAAGATATAGTGACAAGGTTTCTTTTTAAAAACTCACAAGTGTATTTTTTAGCTTAAAAGAAGTCCATACTAAAAAACAAATAAAATTAAAAACTTAATTTGTCAAAGCTTGCTTGAGGACAAAAGTCTTACTTTTAAGAATTAAAGAATGAATCAAAAAGCTTGAAAATCATAAAAGAGAAGAACAAAGAAATATGCTGAAAAATATTTTTCTTCTTAAAAGCTCTCTCTTGAAAATCAACTCAACAATGAAGAAGCATGCTTGTAATGATTATGTATAGGACTTGTATATAATAAAAAGTGGATACACACTCAAGTCTTATTGGCTAAAAAATAATATTTGTTGGTTGCAAATAAAGATTGTGTCTAGGCACAACTTCCCTTAAGATATTACTCAAAATATTTAAAAAAGTGAAAAAGACAAATACAGTTCGTGGGCTCCTTTACTGATATGAAGGGCCAACAACCCAGGTCACGTATGTAACCTTGAGTTTTGAGTTATGGTTACTTTAGGTCGCGACTAGCGAGATGGTACCTTCACTGATGCGAAGCACATTTCGCTGATGCGAGTCACAGTAGAATGTAGGTCGCGAATTGTTCCATATTTTTACACCGACTTAGTTTTCATATGGTCGTGACCAGGGAGTTATACCTTCATTGATGAGAAACTCCGTTTCACTGAAGTGAGCCTCCTATGAAGGAGTTCGTGGCTAGAATCATAAAATGTCATGTTTTGCAATTTTACAAAACATAAAATTTTATCTTTTTCAACCAAGGACAAGTAAAATTCTAAATACATCTATGCATCAAAACATAGTTTTGTATATAAAAGAATACAACATCTTTGGATATGACAATTTCAAGTCTAGAGGAACCATAAGGTTAAATAAGAAAGATTTTCCAAGTATGAAAATTAGTTTAACAAATGGTGAATCGAAGTTTTCTATGCATATACATTTATCCTAAGTGATTAGCTCGAGACAAACGATATGCATGATCTGGTATGAGTTTGATGAAGCTTTCCGGAGACCTCTTGTACTAGTCTAAAACATGTATTTTGTTGCACGAATAAGACAATTGGGCACATGAGTATTTTATACTCTTAGACTCTTATAAAGGGAGGAAATTTTAGAAAAACTCTATTTTGTACTCACTACATCAATATATAATATTTTTTGTTGTTGAAAAGAAAACAATACTTCTTTTGCGTTGTACGATAATATGACTCTCATTAAGCACCATTATTGATCCCTACGATTGTGCAAACAATGTTGTTTTAACCTTGGACACATGGATGTAGTTGGGTTGATTTGATAACATGTTGGGTTTTGGAAGGAAAAAAATTCATTTAATAAATATTATGAAAATTGTTTAAATGATTTTTTCTTTCAAATTAAAAAAATTAAACTGAGAATTGGAATAAAATTCTAAAAATATAGCAAAGAAATTCGAATTGTATATTTTTGTAGAAAATTCAATCACAGTTCCAACTCAATTTTTTATAAAATCAAAAAATAAAAAATATTATTCAAAAATTGAAAAATACGATCAATTTAAAAATAAAAAAACTCGTATTAACTCATGCCCAAATCGAATATTAATAAAGTCCATACACATATATAAGTAAATGTGCGTACGACGCGTCAGTTTATCGCATTCGTATGTGTTACACTCTTATCCATAGCGTATATTGAATAATCAAATGCCCACGATAGTTTTCTTTTTTCTTTTGTTTTTATTTGACATCAGACAGAGTTGAACCTTTGAACTTCCCATTTTTGGTGGTTTTCGATTAGGAGTCTTATTCGTTAAGTTTCAGGTTAAGTTTTCTTTGGTTTTATCAAACTGGGTTTATTCATCTTCTTATTTATTCAGTTTTCAGTGTTTCTTGGGTTTGATAAGACATGTGATTTCTTAGTAGTTTTCTGGGAATTTTTTGTTTTGGAGTTGGGTTTGTCATTCGCTTTTACTTCTTCATTTACTCTAAGCCCCGAGATGTAGAGGTAACTATATTTTTTATTTGAGTTCATTTTTGTTTCTTGATCACCATCTTGCATGTGAAAACAAAGTGTTAATTTTTATCATTGTATGTGAAGTTTTGTTGATGCACGTTAATTAAGTGATAGAAAAATGTATTTTTTATGCTTCATTTTAATGTTGGTTTTGTTTAATAGGACGTTGATTTCATTCGTAATTCGAGGCCGACTCACGAATCCGACCGATTTTTTACATAATGAGGTCCAGTGAGCAGGCCCAAAAAATGAACAAGTGCAATGAGTCCAAAAAATGAGTCGGATTTAATCTAATTTGATAGGTTTTCTCATGTTTGGACTATTCTTATCTAATAAATCTAATTATGATTCTATTTTCCTTAATCCTATTAATATTAGGGTCTGATTATCTTGGATGTGTACCCATGATCCCCCCACATAGGTGGTGGATGGATCTCAACCCAACAAAGTTTGTAAAGAATTTAAATAAGAATAAATCGAATTTAAATTTGTTGACCCTTTTTAATGAGGGTAACATGACCCTTTAATTTGATTGGTTGGAATACGGAAAACTTATAAAAAGCTGAGCTATCCACTGTTGAGCGTTAATATTTCAACCAATCTACATTAGAGGATCATAGTAACCTCATTTGGGTAGGGTCAATAAAATTGGGCTCGGTTAAATCCCTCTAGCGTAGTAGACTTTGGGTTTGTAAATATTGAGACTTAATAGAAATAAGAGGTATTAAACAATGCTTGTTTTTCTTAAAAAAAAAGTGAGATTACCAGTTATATTTGTTTTTGAATGGTTAAGTGGTAAAATTGTCAAAGACTAGGACTAGACCCTGTTGCTCACCTAACACGATCATACGAGGTCACAAATCATCCTCGATTGGTACAACCTTCTCTATTAGCTTTGTCTGGTAGAGGATCATGCTAGACGGGTTTTAGTACAAATGGGTCATGTCCTTGCCATGGATCTCTGTCTTGTGGAGGACAAAAAACGTTCATTCAGACATTAAAACAAACGTGTGTTTTCGATTAAGATTTCAGACTTAAGATTCAAACTTCAAATTTTAGATCGATTCGGATGAAAAACAAACGCAGCTTAGTAGTCTATCCCTACACTAAATCCTAGTAGATTTGGATAACTATCTCCTAAAGCTAACTGAATTGGGTTTCTTCAATGGCGTTTTTCTGTAGAGAATTCAGATATGATTCACACGCACATTGATTCTCTAATAGTTGAAGGCATACAATCAAAATTCCCAATACCTTCTCAACTTTTTTATTATTTGGATATTAAACTATTCATTTCGGACGCATATTTGACACTTGCAAATGTTAAATATTGGATGTTGAGATAACACCATTTTCTGTAAGCAAAAGAATATATATGTCGGAAGAAATAAAGAAATGGTGAGTTGACTTGGACACCTCACTACTGGTCGTTTACAAACTTTGGTACCTCCATAATTGATTTTTATATTGTGGTACTTTTCATCGGTGAGTGTTATTGTTTCGCCTCTAAATGTACCAAAGGAAAAAAAAAGACTAAATCAGGGACAAAACATCAGCATTCAGCTACGTAAAAGTACCATTTTTTGGTTTGTAGGTACCAAAGTCTAAATACTACTATAAGGAGGAAAGTAAGTAAAAAAAACATATTCTATCATAATGATTACAATGGAAGATTTCACTAAAGTTCCGGCCGCGGCAGAGCCAGTCTTGGCCCTCCAAATGCCTAGGGCCCCAACTAAAAAATAATAGTTATGTGCACACTAGTCGAACTCAATTTTATTTTAAATCGTGAAATAAGAGTACCACAATTGCCAATGTGATTATTTTCTAGAAGTTTATAAGTTTTCTACTGAATTTGCCATTATTTATAAGGGCCCCGAGCAAAGGGTCCGCCTAGGGCCCCCTAAATATTATGGCATCTTAGGACCGACCCTAGCCCGTGGGAGATAGTTTATTTATCATAATCATGTGAAATGTGCATAAAATATACCTATACATGTACATTATATCGTTTCCACATGATAGACACGTGCATACATGTATTCTTTACTAGCTCTTTGTTACATAGCCTAAATTATTTTACAAAGAACAACTTTGGGGGGACAGTTTTTTGACACAATGATATGTTATAATTACACCGGTTAATCAAAGCTTGTTAGTAATGAGAACCCACGCACTGACCAATGCATATATGACACATAATTATGTTAGTTAGACTGTGTTAGAAAAATGTGTCCTAGAACTACTCATATAAAACTGTTAGGATATTAAATTTACCTTTCTAAGATTGTCCTTGAAATAACCTCAGGATCCAGTTAGTAGGCCACTTTATGAGCTAGATACCACTGATTTAAAAGATCTCATGCCTGAAATTCCTCTCTGGGTGAAATATTCTGATTATGATCGAGTAAGCATTTTCATTCAAGCTTCCATGTCATTGTTATCACTCTTTTCCCCTTCCATTTTAATCTCCTATGAATGTATGGTTTATATTTACGTAATGCGCAGGTAGACTGGCTAAACAAAATTCTTTTGGATATGTGGCCTTACCTTCACAAGGTAGTTAGCTCAAAAGGCTTAGGTACCTTATGGCTACACAATTTATAAGCAACCTTTTATTTTTTATCTTTTTTATTTTGATATTTTACTTAAAAATAAAAAAAAAATAAGTTTTATAGAACAATACCTTAATTTTTATGTTCAAAGGCAACAACAAACTTGAGTTTATGTAATGTACAGGCAATTTGTGGAATAATTAAAAGCACTGCACAACCTATATTTTCTCAATACACTGGGTAGTTTCAGATAAAAGAAATTGAGTTTGAGAAGTTGAGCCTTAGAACTCTTCCTCCTTCAATTCAAGGCAAGTTTTTTCATAAGTAATTATGTATGCGAATCATGTGTAAGTGCGTTTTATACAAAATTATAGACAATTATAGATTTTGCTCTAATGGCCCGTTTGAAGATTATCGTACTAGGATACAAAGTCAGGCAAATAATATACAAACATGTGTAAAAGAATAATGATTTGATGAGATTATGTTTTACTTTTCATTTAACTTTATAACTTGGTAGGTATTAAAATCTATGAGACTAATGAGAAGCAATTAGTGATGGAACCAGTAATCAAATGGGCAGGAAATCCAAACATAATTGTGGTGCTAAAATTGTTGTCTCTAAGAATCAGAGTTCATGTCATCATAGCTGAAAAACAGTTCTTAAGAAAATAGTGTTTTTAGTTCTCATTATTTAGTGTTTAAAGGATTTTGTATTATGTTTCTTCTCAGTTGGTGGATTTACAAATATATACGACACCACGGATAACTTTGAAACCTCTTGTCCCTACCTTTCCATGTTTTGCAAGCATAGTAATATCTTTATTGGAGAAGGTAAGTAGAAAGTTTTTGTTTTAATTTTGTCCTCTGTTTACGTTATTGGTTGAGTGGACCTAAGGGAGTGTTTGCGAGATTTGATTTCATGCTATAGGATTTCAATTAGAGCAACATTAGTTAAAATGTTAGGACTAGTTTTGCGTCAATTTCAATTCAAAAACCTTGGAAATATAATGGAATGTTTTCTAAGATTTTATTTCAATATATAGATCTATTTTGAATTTATCACCAACTTACCACGACCTCTGCCCCCACCACCTTACTTCCACTAGAACCTTACCATAATCAGAGCCACCATCCCACCACCCCACCACTGCACCACCACCACCACCACCACCACCACCACTACCACTAGTGCACCACACCTTACTACCACCACAACATCCAGCACCACCACTGCACTATTGCCACAACACCACCGCACCACCACTACTGTCGATGAACCATTGTTCCACAACTATTGGTGGCAGTGGTGGTGGTTGGTTGCGGGTGGTTGTGTGGTGATGGTGGTGGTGTTTATGGGAAAAGAGATAAAGATTAGCCTTCGTTTTTAGTAAATAAACGCATTTTTTATTCTATAAATTTTTTCAAGCAAAATGAAAACTAGAAATAGATAAGAAATCTGGAAATAGAAAACATAAAGCAATTACCCACAACTAAACAGGGCTAATCATTTTTTTGTGATCAACATCTCTGGTTTCATGCAGCCTCACGTGGATTTTGGAATGAAATTATTTGGTAGGGACCTTATGTCCATATCTGGCCTTTATCAATTAGTTCAGGTGATATATTTTCTCATTCTTTTATAGAGTGGGAAGTGGGGTTAAATTCTATTTATTTTGCTACATTTGGCTTGGCCCTCATAACTTCCACTTCTTAAACTCTGTCGCCCGAAAGTGTCATTATACACTTTTATGATGCTTCATGAGAATATTTGAGAATACTTAGTGCCACTTTACGTGTATTTATGACGCTTTTGGGTACCAGGTAACTTTTTTATTTTTTGAAAGTGAATGGTTCTGGCAAAATAAATGGGGCTTAAAGTTCAAATAACTTTTTATCTCTGAAAGTGAATGGTTGTGGAATATATTTATTCCGAGTTTTCTTTCTTCTCCTTCTTAAACAAAAAAATATTTTATCAACTAATTTTGTTTGGTTATTGTAGGATATTATTAAAAAAAAAAGTTACAAATCTTTAGCTCTGGCCCCAAGTACTTGAAATACCAGTTCTTGATGCTTCATCGTGTGTATTCTTGGCGAGATAATATATTTCCTATAATTTGCTGTATTGAAAAATTAAAAAGGGTGATATGGACTTTTTCGACATTTGTTATGGACCAAGTTTACAATAATATGACTATAGCCTCTCGAAAGCACCATAAATACTCAAAGCATCACCAAATATCTTCACGAAGTGTCATAAAAAGGTACTTTGAGGGTTAAAGGTATATTAATGCAAACTTTGGCACCCAGTGTAATTAGTAAGAATGGATGGGCCAAAGTCCAAATCAACCCCCTCCCCAAAGGAGTTTTGCGTACATTCTATGGATACTTGGTGGTCATCTCCAATGGTCTTTTCTATAACTACATTTCTATCTCATGTGTCCAAGACTGATGGAAATAGGCTCGTTTTAGGGATTATTTGTCATTTTATTTTCTTTTATATTTTCCTTTATTTTGTTACTGTATTTTTTCTTTCTATTGCTTTATTATTTAGAGATAAGGAGTAGTAATGGCAGTACTATAATTAGGTCCTTAGCTTGAAGCCTAAGCTACTCCTAGCCTTTAAATACCCCATGTAGTCTTCATTTGGGGACACTCTCCATTTTTGAATTTAAGAAATCTTTTTATTCTCTCACTAAAGTTAGGATTTGGTATATTCTTTTTAGCCACTGACGTGTTGTTGACGTCAAATTGGCATCAGAGCGGTTGTTGCTCCATATTGGTGTTGGTGTATCTGTGTATTTTCATTATCAAAATTGTACGCTATAATCAATGGCTCCAAAAAGATCCGAACAAATATAAGAGGAGATTACAAATGAACGTGAGAGTGGGTAAAATCACAACAACAAATCTATACCTATTTCCAAAGTCCTACATCTAACCCTAGATATCCCATCCCAGGTCTGCCCTAGAAAAGGCCGAAAACTCCTGCCAAGGCAGACCCTGAACAGGGACAGGCCAACAATTTTTTCCCCGTCAAAACAGTCCCCACCCCATTTGAAACCCCCTATGCCCCTACCCCATTTCGGCCACACCATTGCCCTTTGTCGCCCCCGTCGACCAAAATATTATACCCCACCCATGTTCTGACCATTCCTCTGCCCAAAAAAACTCTCGTCCCTCCTCCATAAGGGGTCGGCCAGTCTCAGTGGATGACGACCAGGCCTGCAACACCGGCGCCCCTTTTCCCCCGCCTGTCCAAACCCAACTCCAACCACTCGTCGACCCCACAAAACCCCCACAAACTGAATTAAACTCTAACCGCTTCCCAACCTCGAACCCTCCATCCCACTACCCATTTTTCAAACCCCAAGATTCAAAAAAATTACATTGTTGCCCCGATTGAAACCTGAGGCTCAATTCAAGATTACCGGCGGCTAGTCCAAGATTGGCTGCTTCACCCAATCATTCTTCCCCCTCATTTACCCAAGCGGGTCAAATCAATAATAAAAACTCCCCTCCTAGGTTGGGTGATTTCAAGAAATATATAAACGATGAAATTGGATTAAGTATTGGAGACTTTTTGGACATTTTTGTCGAGGATGTTTGGGTGACTCGCACGCACTTTCACGAGCCCGAAACATTTGATTTGGGAGATTTTTTTCCAATCTTTGAGGGGATGATGATTTTGATGAGGTCGGATCGGAAGTTATCTCTCTTGGGGTTGATTTGGAGATTGGAGGTGATGTTTTAGGTGGTGGGTATATAGACTCATTCGTGGTAGCTTTTGATAGGCGCTTGGAGGAAAATTTTCACGGCGTAGCATTAAGGAGATTTATCACGGGAATCTCGGGTCACGATTTTGTTGGTCGGCCATGTTTGGATCGTGTTTTTATTCTCCTGGGATATATTGCAAGCCCGTACAAGGGGCGTTTTCGTGGACGAATCTTCTTCCTTGTGAAGAGATCTTTGATGGGTGCCTTGCTTCCGTATCGTTAATCTCTTATACTCGAGGATGAGCTTTTCGAAGTCGGGGAGAGTGATGGAAATAGGACCATTTTAGGGATTATTTGTCATTTCATTTTATTTTATATTTATTTTATTTTGTTCTTGTATTTTTTCTTTTTTTCTTTTTTATTTGGAGGTAATGAGTAGTAATGCCATTTTTATAATTAGGGCCTTAGTTTGAAGCCTAAACTACTCATACCCTTTAAATACCCCATCTAGTCTTCATTTGGGGACACTCTCCATTTTTGAATATAAGAAAGATTTTGATTCTCTCTCTAAAGTTAAGGTTTGGTGTATTTCTTTTAGCCATTGACGTGTAGTTTACGTCAAAGCCTTTTTAGAAAATTTCTTACTAAATATTAAGTTCATAAAAGAGTGATTGTTTTATTTATCCATGTCATATAGAAAATTTCTATATGTATGTAGAAAGACCCATGGGAGAGTATTTTTTTGGTTTTACATTTCTACATAAAATTTAACTCAGTACTATTACCATTGGAGATAGCCTTAAATTCTTTCTTTGTTTCTTGTTTGAACAGAGTATCTATAAAGAAACCCGTGGGGATACTGCATGTGAAAATTGTACGCACTCTCAGACTATTGAAGATGGAATTATTGGGATCATCTGATCCTTATGTTAAGCTCAACTAAGTGGAGAGAGATTGTCATCAAAGAGAACTACTATCAAGAAGACGAACTTAAATCCCGAGTGGAATCAGAATTTTAAGCTTATTGTGAAAGAACCACAGTCTCAACTTCTTCACATAAACGTATATGATTGGGATAAGGTTTGTCACTTGATCATCTCATATACTTCTATATTTTACCTTGTGTAGTTTCTAAAAGTTGTTAGTATTGTATGCTACATACGTATCACATGCATGTATCGCAAGTAGCATTCTATAATATAGACATATTGGTGTCCATATTGTTTATTTTTTTAATTTTTTTCCTTGTGGAAAAAATGTAAATGAAAATCCATTACCTTTCTTGTTTTTCCATTTTCTTTCTCTTTTATTCTAATATACTCGTAATATGTGATTACAGTGCGATTCAAACACATTTTTTTAACACATGCAAATCTCATATTGTTAGACGATGTAATCATATCTAAGGTTGATTTTATACTATGTACTACGTTCTTTACACATTTATTCTTTTGCGCAACATTTTATGCTATGATACACGATATACACATGTTTGATACGCATGTGACAACTATGGTTTTAGTATACAAAGAGTTGTTATTTTATGCTGCTTTGCGATTTTATTCACATGTAGGGGCACACGACAGATTGGGGGTTCAAGTAGTGCCTTTGAAACTTCTCATACCCAATGAACCAAAAGAATTCACCCTTGATTTGCTTAACAACACAAATATAAATGATCCTCCAAACATGAAGCAAAGAGGGCAGATTCTAGTGGAGCTAACATATGCTCCTTTTAAAGAAGATAGTGATGGTCTCGACAGAGTTCTTGATAGATTTGCGAGGAAAAAAGGGGAATTGATGGTGTATTTGGTAGTGAGAGCCCCAGCGGAGCAGGTGTACTTATGGTGACTCTTCATGGAGCTGAAAATGTGGAGGGTGAGCATCAGAACAACTCGTTTGCTCTGCTTTTTTTAGAGGAGAAAAGAAGAAATCAAAAGTGAGTTTTACTTTCGAAAAATAGAAAAATTTCTTGTTTGTCCAGTTTTAAAATGGTGTTGGATTCAAAATATCGACCCCCTGTTCTTGAGTCTTAAATGGGCTAAAGTGGGTGTAGATATACGAGTAATGACTAATTATGTACTATGATTTCATGGGTTGATGGAATTTCAAGCGTGAGACATAACCTAACTATATGTATTAATTTTGATATTTGTGGTTTGTAATTTATCCCAGAACTCTTACTGGGACACCTAAAGACAATTCAAACCATGCTACCACCTACCCAATCCATATCATATCTATTCTCACTTCCAGTAACAAAAAAATTGTCCTTAACTGATCTCACGCTGGAATTATAGGATCTACATAACTGAACTTAACTTATCTTCCATATAGGAGGGAAGTTTCTAAGACTTGCACTTACTACTATAATTGAGACTGTGGATATCATAAATAAGGCACACTATTCCCTTTTCCTCTTAAATAACTGGGGTTCATCATACGATGTTATAGTCTCTCAACCATTGATAAAATTCCTGAAGTGGATGTAGGTATATTTTTTACTCGAACCGTTGTAAGCTATGTATTCATTTCCTTTCCTGCATTTATTGTCATTCATGCTAAAATTGACATCATTAGTTGGCCCCATTTGGGGGAGTGACTGTTGTCTCAATTATATATCATTGTCGATTCACTATGCTGCCAGGATGACGAACTTGAAACACTGCTCTTGTTGAGTTAACCCCTAATAAAATCCTTTTCACTTAGGATTAGATTTCTGATAACCAACTTTACTTGCAACAACAAATGAACCATATGCTGCTTGCCCCATGCTCCTCCCACAACCTCCAAGTCAAGCGTTTCCAGTTGAAAATTGAGGACATAGAGAATGCCTCTACAGGAAAGTAAGATTAATATGTATTCATTCTCGTGACTGTATTTGATGCAAGAGTATAGGGATATAGTCATCTTTTTTAGCATTTTTCCCCTTTTGTACCCTTTTAGTATAAATAACTATTGAGTCCCTCATTGTATCACTTTTACCATTTTGAAATTAAAATACTAGAAAGAGAAATAATATAACCTCCCACATATTCCTTGTTGTTGTTGTTGTTGTCGTTGTTGTTGTTGTTGTTGTTGTTGTTGTTGTTGTTGTTGTTGTTGTTGTTGTTGTTGTTGTTATTGTGTAGTTAATTTTCTTATGCTTCTACACCTTAGATTATATCAAATTAGTATCAGAGCGTGGTTTGTTCTTGGACCAACCATGTTCATAGAAGATTGGGACTCCCATTGGAATCATCCAGATGATGTTCGAATAAACCCTAACCCTACATTAACCACACCTAATACCACCATTTTGACAGCTCTTTTTCACCACAATGGACAATCGAGGAAGCCCAGATGTAGGGCCCACAACTGTTGACAAATCCTCTGAGTGTTTTGGATAACAGCTCCTCCCCGAGACCAGTTACGCCACCGCCAGAAATTCATAGTAGGCAATGGCCCTCCGCACAACAACCGCGACCTCAGTAAGAGGTCTGGCCCATCGTTCTCGCTTGGGGATACCGCCGATCAGTCCGGAATCTCCTACAGGTCTGCCCGGAATTCAACAAGATCCATTAAAAATTTAGAAAAGTCTTAAATATTACCAAGATTTAAAGCCTAATAATTCCAACCAATTCAAGACCATTTCTATCGCAAACCTTAGCCAAATCCAACACCGCAAAAGTAATACCAAACCCTATTTACCCCAATCCCAAAAAAAACTAATTCTTGCTCCATCTAAAACCATAATTCCCTATATAAAGGATGCGCGTATTTGGGTATCCTCCCCATTCCCACTAATGTTCCATTACTTACCGCTCAATTTAATTGCCGACAACGAGATTCCTTTTGCCAAACCCAAGAAAAACTTACCAATATCTTCATTACCTACACACATACCGTGATGATAACAACACCCGTGGATCCTAAAACACCCCCACCTAACGATGATACTTGGATCCGATCGAGTATTTTTTTTACTCGTGGCACCACAAAGTGGAGGTTATGCACAGTGATTATCGATGGGGGAGCTAGTGATAATTTGGTAGCATAGGAGATGGTTAACAAATTATAACTTCCCACAGAAGCACTGCCCAACTCGTGTTGTATTGGACGGTTGGGAAGTGGAACCACACTTGCTCCAAGCCGACAATGTCGGGTGACTTTTTTCATTGGAGATTATCATGACGAGGTTCTATGTACCATGGTGGATATGCGAGTGCATCACCTTCTTTTGGGAAGACCGTGACATTTTGATCATCGCAGCATGCACGATAGCTGAGCCAATACCTATTCATTTAAGCATGATGGTAGAGACTTTCTTGTCCGCCCTATGTGATAATTCCTAATATCTCTCCCTTTCTCCCTTGTCTCATATGAGGAGTTATCCACTGATACTGCAGAGACAGGATTGTGCTGTGCTCTTATTATCCCCATTACCACTCTGGAGGCGCTTGTTCCACCGCGTGTTTAGAGTTTGTTAGACTCTTTTACCCACGTGTGCACATCCCTGGATGATCTTCCCCCTCTTAGGGATATATAATATGCTATTGGTTTTATTCTTAGGGCGCAACTCCCATATTATCGCATGTTGCCTACGGAGCATGCTGAGCTACAGCGACATGTCACCGAGTTATGTGACAAGGGGTATATTCAGGAGAACATGTATCCTTGTGTGGCGACAACATTATCAGATCCGAAGAAGGATAAGAGTTGGCGTATGTGTGTAGATAGTCGTGCCATTAAAAAAATCACAATGACATATATATTCCCAATTCCTAGACTTAAGATATATTGGACCAGCTCTATGGGGCGATGATTTTTTCTAAGCTAGATTTGAAGAGTGGCAAACACCAAATACATTTGAGACCGTAGTATTAATAAAAGACAACATTTAAGACAAAAGATGGGCTTTATCAGTGGACGGTGATACCTTTTGGCCTCTCCCACGCTCCATCCACATTTATGAGGGTGATGACTCAGATTTTGCACCATTTCTTGGGCAAGTTCATCGTGGTCTACTTTGATGCTATTTTGATTTATAGTCGGTCTGAGGAGGAGCATCTTAGCCACATGACCTAGGTTTTTGAGGTTTTACGAGTAGAACGCTTTTTCCTTACGTTGAAAAAGTGTGCTTTTATGGTTTCATCGGTGACTTTTTTGGGTTACGTCGTATTCTGAGATGGCGTTTGGGTGGATGACGCCAAGATTCGAGCGATAATAGATTGGACCACCCCAACTTTGGTGACTCGGGTTCATAGCTTTCATGGGCTTGTCGGGTTTTATCGACGGTTCTTAGTAGGATTTAACACCATCATGGCCTTGATCACAGATTTCATGAGAACTTCTTTAAGCATCGAGTTCAGATGGATCGAGGAGGCCGGGCAGGCCTTCAAGTTCATTAAGGAACTAATGATGGCTGCTCCTATCATCTCCTTGTCGAACTTTGATCAGTTGTCTTGCGATTCTTGTAAGATTGGGGTTGGGGCTGCCATGAGCCAAAATGGGAAGCCCATTGCATTTTTAAGCAGAAGTTGACGGGAGCGGCATTACACAATTCTACATATAACTTGATTTTTATACAGTCGTGAAGGCCATGAAGTTTTGGTCACCTTACCTCTTACATAAGGAGTTTGTGATCAAATTTGACCATGAGGCCTTGAGATTCCTTAATAGCCAGTGACGTGTTAGCGATTGCATATCTTCAGTGTTACACTTTCCACCTTAAGTACAAGCCCGGTAAAGAGAATCTGGTAGTGAATGCACTTATCCGGAGAGCTAATGCTCTAGTGACTTTACGAAATCAAGTTTTTGGGTTTGATGAGATTCGAGACATTTACCCGATCAATGTGGATTTGGGACCCATTTATACAACTTGCCAGTAGGGAAATGGGGCATCGGGTGAGTACCTATTACAGGATGGCTTTTTACATCGCAGGAACACTTTGTGTATACCTTCTTCCTCTCTACGGGAGAAGATTATTTTTGAAGTTCACGGCGGGCGTATTAGCAGGTCACTTGGGGCAGGCACGCACCCATGCATTGTTGAGAGACCGTTTCTATTGGCTAACAATGAAGCGGGATATTAATGCCTTCATCATGCATTGTTATACATGTCAGACGACCAAGGGGAAGCATTCCAATGCAGGCTTGTACACTCCACTTCCGATACCCGAACGCCGTGGCAAGACGTTTAGATGGACTTCAATGTGGGCCTCCCCGTACTTCCAGTGGGCATGATTATTTAATGGTAATTGTCGACTGATTCTCCAAGATGTCTCATTTCATTCTGTGTTCTTATACGGTAGATGCTTCTCATGTCGCGTCTTTGTACTTCTGTGAGATTGTTCGATCATATAGTATTCCCCACAGCATCACATCCGATCGAGATGTACGCTTTACTAGACATTTCTGGCGGACCTTATTTCGCTTATTACGGATGGAGCTCCAGTTTTTGAATGACTTTCATTCATAGACCGACAAACAGACAAAGGCTGTCAATAGGAGTGTGGGAGACCTTTTTCATTATTTGACCTCCAAGCACCCCCGTAGATGGGATATTGTGATTGCACATGACGAGTTTGCTTTCAACAATGCAATCAACTGTTCTACATGTTTTCCCCCCTTCCAGATTATGTTGGGTGACTCCCCAACTATGCACATTAACCTCGTTGAGCTATCACCTACAGTTCCTACGTACCCCTCTGCAGAGGAGTTTGCGACCCACTTAACGTCCATCCAGGTCGACGTCCGTACCCGTCTATAGACCACCTATAACTTTTACAAAGAGGCGGCTGATGAGCATCGTCTTTTTCTTTCTTTCCAGCCCAATGATTTATTTATGGTGTACCTCCATAAGGCACGATGTTTAGGCAAAGGGAACAAGCTTCTTATGAGACATTTTTTCCTATTATTCGAGCCTGTGGGCCGAATGCCTATGAGGTCGACCTTCTTCCGGAGTTCCGCATGCATCGCACATTTAATGTGGCGGACATTTATCCTTTTTTATTCACCCATCCCCCTCCCATTCCTCTTCCTTCATCCTCGACCAAGCTGTAATACCCCACACTTTTATGGATAATTAAATTTCATAAATGTGTGTAGTTTGGAGATTTGAGGAATTTCTGTGAAAAATAATTTTTAGAGTTTATGAGGGTTAGATGATTTCCGATGTGTGTTACATTTACTTTCGGTATTAAATAAATGAGTTGGACCATTTAAATTTCATGTCGCAGTTGGATAAAGCGACAAAGGATAATATTTTAAATTGGAAAACCCGTAGTAAGATGTGTTGGGTTTAATTAGTGGAATGTGGTTAAGTGACTCGGATGGAGATTTCAAGTGCGTGGTTGGTTTCAGAATGGCCGAGATAGTCACAATAGAGTATTTGGGAGTAGTGTTTAGGTTTCGGGGATTTTTGGACAAGTAGGGACTCACAATTGAGTAAACGAGTCATTTTTGGGTTTATAAGGGATAAACCCTTATTTCTCTCTATATAAGGCATGCGAGAGTGAAAGAAAAGAAAGAGGAGAAGAGAGAGAGGAAGAGAAGGAGAAGAAAAAGGGGATTTCCGGCCAAACTTCGTGGGATTTGACTCGAGGTTGTCGAATTTTATCCACAAGGCGAGTGTTTACTTGCTTTATTCCTTTTTAGCATAAATCGCGTATTGATAACAAGAAAAAATTTCTCTTAAGTGTAAGTGTCGTTGTTGCAAATCGTTTCCAATCAAAATTCCTTCAACCTACAAATACGTACAAATATGCGAAGGATAAATAAGGGTATCAATCCGCCTTTTATGAGTGAAGAGCTAAATGTGAAGATATTTGCAAAATAATTTTCATGTTGTTATTTTTTTTGATATTTTTTTTAAAAGAATTTTTATTTAACAAAGTGTTATGATTTTTTTGAAGTAAACTAACTAAGAAGAAAATATTAATGAGAGAAAAATGATTTATTTATATTTTTATTAAAAGAAAGTGATACAACATGAGTCTAAAAAAAGAATATTAAAGCTATTCTAAACTTATTAACTAAAAGAAAATGCAGAAAATAAATTAATGAAATATAAAAATCTAACTAAAAAAAATATATTTACAATTTTTTTTTCAACAAGTAACAATCTCAAAGAGAGGGAAAAAAATTAAAAACTTGAAAGAAAAAGATAAGATTATCTACAATATGTACAAATGTGTGAACTCTCAAATACTCATCAATGTTTGAATAAAATGCTAAAAATATAAACAATCCCATCAAAGATTTGCATCTAATTATTTCTCCCTCCAAATGAACTCTCAATGCACTATTAAATAATGAGAAACATTTGCTAAAAATACAAACTCTGTCACTACAAATTTGTACATAAAAATTCATTCATGTGAAATAATTTATACCACAACACCCTATATTGAGATATTTGTTAAAAATACAAACACTCTCTATAGAGTGTTGGAGAAAAAATTATCTCATGTTTAAAACTAATAATTGTAGACTATGTCAAATGGGACTTCTCTTTACTTTTATAATTGGCACATTAGGGCAAGGGACATTTTGGGAAGGTTAATGGTGCAAGAGGGTGTGTAGGTTATAAGAGAGGGGTAAAATGAGAATTGGGTTAAAACTTTTTAAGTTGGGATTAATTTGGGAAAATGGTTAAAAGGGGGTTAAAGACATGTGGGGTAATTGGGTTTATTTTGTTTTTTTTTTGGTGAAAACAAGAAATCAGAAAACCAGTTCGTAACAACAAAATTCAATGGCTCTAAACAAAATAGAACCCATCCTCCTCCATCTCTGCGTCAACCATCATAAGGAATTCTTCCGGTGCTTGGTCATACTCTCTGTATAGGCCATCCACCTCTGTCGCAACTTTCACCATACAATCCGCCATGAAGTTACTTGCTCTAGGAATGTGTACGATGTTGACCTTTATATCTTTCGCAAGCTCCTTGCAATCCTCGATGATATTTTCCAAAGGGTGGTTTTGAGTATTTTCTTGCTTGATGAGATTGATGGCTTCAAGACAATCATTTTTCAGACAAGCATTTTTCCATTTCTTTCTGAGGTCTAGGTTTAGCCCATGAAAAATCCCTTCCAACTCTGCACGCAAAGGGCTGGCAGTGCCTTGGATTTTTCCAGTAAAGCCCATGATCCATTCTCCATCTTCATTTCTAACCACTCCACCAAAGGAGCCCGTACAACTCCCATGGTCAAAACCACCGTCAGTGTGAATGATGATTTTACCTACAATAGAAAACGAATCACGAATTAGTATGGAATGATTTTCCCCACTAACCTTTGCTCGCTTGGAGTTATGGGCTTCAAAAACATAATTTGTAAAAATCATAGCCAAGCGGGCAACTGTTTGTGGATAATCATCAATGTTATTAAAAATGAATTTATTTCTGGATTTCCAAATATGCCACAAGCTAATAATAAAGCATTTGTATCTTTCGTTTTTTGATTCACCCCAAATGTTTAGGGTAATCGAATCATTTACATTACCTGATAGATTGAGGTCAAGGGTGTGGTCGAAACCAAGTGTGATCTAAATCTCCCTAGTGTGGATGCACTCCCTAAATAGGTGGTCGATGTCCTCGAGTAGCCCACACCGTGGACAATCACCATTGATTGTAAGGCCTCTTCGCATACGATGTTCATTAGTGAAGATTTTCCCATGTAGAATGGTCCACAAAAAATTGCAAATTTTCGGTGGGACATTTAACTTCCATAACTTTTTCCAAGCCTCCCATGGTTGATGTTCATTATGTTTGGTTACAAGGGATTGATAGCACGAACTAATTGTGAAATTTACTTTTTTACTTAACGACCAGGACGGATTATCATCACGAAGGCAAGTATGGGGAAGTGGGATATTTAATATATCATTTTTAGTGCTCATGTTGAAGGAGTTTTCAATAGTAATAACATCCCATTTCCCGTTCTCACCAATAAGCGCATCAACATTTACATTATCCAAGTTTCCAGGGTGTTCCACGGGGTTGATTAATTTATTTCCCACCCACCAGTCTTTTAGAATGTTAATGTTCTTACCATTCCCGAAATTTCATTTGAAATTTTTTCCAAGGGTTTCGCGACATTTAAGAATACTTCTCCAAGTATGGGACGACGTATTACGTTTTTTCCACATTCTAGGGTTTTGACCAACTTTATATTTGTTCCTTAATACGTTAGCCCATAAGGATTTATCATTATTCATAATTTTCCATCCGAGTTTAGTGACACTAGCCTGGTTATTTAACGCACTATTCCTCAACCCAAGGCCTCCATTTATTTTGGGGCTACAAACTTTATTCCAATTTACCAGGTGAATCTTTCCCTTGTCATTATTCGCTCCCCATAGAAAATTTCTATTAAGTCTATCAATCTCGTTACATATCTTCATCGGGAGCATGACATTTTGCATATTATAATTTGGGATGGTGGAGGTTACAACCTGGATAACTGTTTTCCTTCCCGCAAGGGAGAGGAGTTTAGATTTCCATCCTGTTAATCTTTTTTGGATTTTATCAACGATGTCTTTAAAATGAGAGGCTTTTATTCTACAATGGATAAGTCTATTACCAAGGTACATACCTAAATCATTTGTAAGGCTCATGCCGAACAAATGCCCAGCCTTTAATGCCTCCCTTTAGGGATATTGGGGGACGCAAACACTTTTGATTTAGAGTAAATTATTTTTTATCCAGAGATATGACAAAATTCCTCGAGGGTATCAATGACCGCTTTATACGAACTATTATCATTTTTCGTGAAAAGTATAAGGTCATCGGCAAAAAAGAGGTGGGTGATGCAGGGGCCCCTAGGCGAGGCCCTAATACCTTTCCACTTATTACATTTGACTTTATCCAATATCATAGAGGATAAGTATTCCATGCACATAACGAAAAGGTAAGGGGATAGGGGGTCTCCCTGGCGGAGACCTCTAGATGGTTTAAAACTGGGGAGGGGGGAGCCATTACAAAGAATAGACGTAGTGGTATTCTTAACACAACTCATTATGAGGCTGCAAAAATATTTATCCATATTAAACCAATTTAGGACTCCCTCAAGAAAGTCCCATTCCACTATGTCGTAAGCTTTTTCCAAATCAATTTTGAGAATAAAACCCCCGAGTTTACCTTTAGTATTCATAAGGGTGTGAATAATTTCCTGGGTGAAAATAATATTATCAGAGACTTGTCTCCCAGAAAGAAAGCTAGCTTGATGGGGGCTAATATTTCGGAAAAGGATAGGTCTAAGCCTATCCACAATAATTTTAGCAAGGATCTTATAAGAAACATTGCAAAGAGTAATAGGTCTAAATTGCGATATGTTCTCCGGGTTATCCACTTTGGGGATAAGTGTAATAAAGTTGTTATTAAGATCATTAGGGAAGTACTTATCCCCAAAACATTTTTGGCTAAAGGCAAAAAGGTTGGTAGTAATGGTTTTCCAAAAATGTTGGTAGAAAAGCGGTTGGACACCATCCGGTCCCAGATCTTTAAGGGCTTTCATACTAAAAGTAACTTTCCTATCCTCCCACATAGAAATTGGGGTAGTTAAGAATAAGTTGGCATCCTCCACAAATCTCACATTATCCAAATTTTGCAGTTGGCTTTGAATATCATAGGTAAAGTTAGCTTTAAATAAATCATTAAAATAATTAGTGATGTGATTTGAGATGATAGTACCATTATCAGTCCACTCCCCATTAATCAGGAGTTTCCTAATACAATTTCTCCTTCGTCTTATAATAGTGGTAGTATGGAAAAATTTCGTATATCTATCACCCTCATTAAGATATTGGATTCTCGATTTTTGTTGCCACAAGATTTCTTCGTGTCCAAGTAGCATGTTAAACTCATTACGAAGATTATTTTCAAGGATGGCGAGGTTATGGGAGTAATAATTTTCTTGTGATTTCTGTATACCACTTAGACGTCTAAGAATACGCTTTTTATTTTTAAAAATATTACCAAAAGTGGTATTGTTCCAACTTTTAATATTTTCCGTACATAAATTGATATTCACATCGAGATTTGAAGAATTATTCCAATTAAAATTAACAAGTTCATTAAAATCAACTCTATCAAACCAACAAGCCAAAAGCCTGAAGGGTTTAGGAATAGTGAGGTGGTTTGACATACCTTCCATTCTGATAATGATAGGATAGTGGTCCGAGGCTGTCTGGGGAATGTTCTCCACACTCGCGTCAGGGTATTTTAGATTCCACTCCGCGTTGGATAGACCTCTATCTAATCTGATAAGAGTATTTTCCATGCCCTTCCTGCTGTTTGTCCAAGTCAATTTTGGTCCTGAGCACCCCAGGTCTGTAAGGTTGCATTTGTTAATATTTTCCGAAAAAGTAGTGTTTTTGTTATCTATCGCCTGCTTTCCAAAACTTCTTTTTTTAGAGTCATCCACGTGATCGTTGAAATCAGCCGCAACCAACCATAGAAGATCAATATTTTTAGAGATATCAAATAGGTTATCCCACAGTCTTCTGCGCAGTCGTAGGAGTGGGCTGGCATAGATCGCCGAAAATATCCGCTCCTCATAGTTGTTTTTAGTAACCAAAAGGTGGATAGCTTGTCTAGTTATAGATAGAGTCTCCAGATTTATGGAGTTTGGGTTCCAAGTAACCCAAATACCCCCGGACCTGCCAACTGGTTCTGAGACCTCCCTGTTTGTAAGACCAAGACTGTCAAAAAAACCAACCAGGTTTCCAATAGGGATATAGGTTTCAAGGATAACCACAATGTCTGGGTTATAAATATTTTTCAGTTCAGTGATAGTGCGTTTAAATAGGCGATTACCAGCCCCACCACAGTTCCAAATAATTTCAACCATTGACGAAGTATGTTGAATGAGAGAGTCCACTTCGTTGATCGTCCACAAACACCTGTTAACAATTTCTTGGTGTAGATGTGCGTCTCTGCACTTCTCTTCCACCATCGCTGTGACTATCTTCTTGTTTCCCCAGTTCTATTCCAGGGTGTTGATTATGATCTTGGTTTTGGATATTTTCCAATTCACTTGAAAGATAGCTGCCTCTTCTACATTCCCCGCTAAGTTGGTTGAAACTTCTCCTAATGACAGAGACTGATTTTGGATTTGCACATCCCCTAGGAAGGCAAGAGTGAAGGGAAGGTTCATTTTCGGTTTGGTTTACAGGTGTTTGTTCTTTATCGTATGTGGTTTTTATTGAGGCTCCATGGGTATTTGAGTTTTTTGCACTTAGATTCTGTGATTCAACAAGCTGAGAGTTACCTTTTTTGTGAATAACTCCTACCGTAAGGCTCTTATTATTTGCTGCAGTTGGCTTTAAACTATCAGAGGTGTTACAGTTGGAAGTGACGAGTTGGCTTTTCCCCATGCCACTATGGTCCATCATTTTAATGCTAGCCTTTTGAGTGTGTTGTACCTATGACATGCTTCCACCCGTCTCAATAATTTGTGTAGTGACCGGGCGGAAAAAGTGTGCGCGTGTAAAGTTCACAATCGTTGTGTGTTTCTCCTCCGCGATACAAAAAACCTAAGCTACTACTACACTTGACAAGCAAGCACAGCGGTAAGTCGGGTATCGTAAGAAATCCACAGGGAGAGATTGAATTTTAGATGTTAATTGTTTTAATTACTTCAGGAATAAAAGTGGTGTAAAAGAAATAAGAAAAGGTGATGGTTGGTTATCATGAATAAACAAAAAGGGAAGTTAACGCGAAATTAAAGGAAAGCGAGGATCGGGATCGCATCCACGCATTCACGGGCTAAACAACTACTAATTAGAATTTCGGTTCGAAAACATTTAATCAATCATTTTCAATTAAGCATAAACATCACGCAATAAGGAATTTAAGCCAAAGTTGCGAGATTAAACATTTAACGAATAATGGTCACACGCGGATTAAATTCGGATTATCGCTATAAACACTAACGTTGCTTGACAAAGAAAGTTAAACACATAATAATCCGACTTTAATACGCGAGGTTTCAATTAAATGCAATATTACACGAAACCCTAACTTTCGAGGTTCAAACCCGTAAATGGCGGAAACGCAATCCCGAACCTATTTATCTACGGACAAATCATGGAAATAAACTAATTTAAGCTAATTAAACTAAGAAAGCAAGAAATAAACACAATAAACTAATTATGAAAGCATGTAAACCTAAATTACAAAGCAAGGAAAGAAAGAAGAACAACTTTATTAAAGGAAATGGAAGAGAAAAGTTCAATCTTACAAAACCACAAGGGTTGTCAATCCAAGAGGAAGAGAAAATGAGCTCTCCAACCCAAAACCCTAACTAAAACTAACCTAAAATCGTGTATAAACTGATATATAGCTCTCAAATGAGAGAGATTGGTTTTATACAAAATATCCCATGGCAAACTTGTAATAAAAGGGAAGAAAACCCAAAATCTGGAGGGCCGAATCGATTCGGAAATGGTCCGAATCGATTCGGAAACAGGGGAAGTTCGAATCTGCAATTCTGCAGAATTCCGAATCGATTCGGTTTTGGGCCGAATCGATTCGCAACCTACAGGTCTGAATTCTGCAGCTTTGTCCTGTTTTACGGAAAATGCCGCCATTTCTTCGTTATAGCTCGGAATGAGGCACGGTCGGAGGATACGCGAAGATAACTCAGAGGAATACAACATCCAAGAAGACATTGGGCCAAAAAGCCAAAATATGAAATGACTAAAATGCCCTTGAATGTGACCTTGAGTGTGAATTCGAAGTAAAAACCATCCTAAAAATGCCATAACTCTTTCATTACAACTCGGAATCATGCACCGTCGGTGGCCACGCGAAGAGAAATCAGAGGGCTTCAACTTCCGTGAAGAGCTCGGGATTCAAACCCGAATGATGAAATTACTAAAATGCCCCCGAAGCTGCAAAAGTCGACGAAACATTTCCGGAAAGCGTCCGAACTTCGTACTAAGCATCCAAATACCTACAAAAGCTTAATTAACCCCTGCAAAACATGTTAACATAGAAATCCGAGGTTGTCTGGTTAACGAGCATAAGTATAGGGATTAAGATACCTGAGGGGGCTAATAAGGCGTAGGTTAACGGGTGAAATACGCAATATTTGCGTCGTATCATGTAGACATTTTTCTTTTAGATATTACCTCACGTGTTGCACCATTTTTCCCCCCGATTATTTTCCTTACGTTAGCACCATTTATAGCTGAAGTGATATTAGCTACAGGTGTCACCCCCGATCCCTTTGTTTGCAGACTTTTTGTACTGCTAACTCCTTTTCCATTTGGCCTATCATTTTGTTTCTGTAGCTTGTCACTTCCGTCACTATTGAGGATAGAGAACCTGTTATTGTTCCTTCCCAAGTTTTCCTTAGTTCCATTTGAAATAATTTTGTTTCTATCATTCCCATATTTTTTGTTCCGTTGCACCAACATCCATGGGCCAAATTGGTCCTGTTTCTTTTCCTCGTCAGCGTTACTGTTATCATAGTTTCCTTCACTTGAATTCTTAGATAAGTATCCATTATCAGTTGGATTGGTCGGAGCACCTCCCAAACTATCCGAAGATAAATTTCCAGGTGGGATATTTATTTTCTGATTTGGAGCGTGTAGTGGGGGAAAATCATTTTTGTGATCAATTTTACCACACTTAAAACATATATATGGTAGGAACTCATATTCCACTGTATATTTACGGCCATCTAATTTATAGCATGGGATTAAAGGTTTTGGAAGATCCACTTCAACACAAATCCTTCCATATTTATCCATAGTAGATGAAACCGAGTTGAAATCTGTTTTGATTGGTCTCCCAAGCTTGCATCCAATCTGGAAGAGGGCTCTTTCATCGAACCATTCAATAGGGAGCCGAGGAAATCTAACCCAGAAATCTGTAGTAACATGATTTACTTCAAGAGGGTTAAAGTTTGACACCCATTTCCTAACAATTAAGTAGTGGTTGTTTATTACCCATGGGCCACCTGTCAAGACATTGTAATAGTCCTCCTTCATCATAAACTTAAATAGGTAATGTCCCTCCTCCAAATCTACGATTTCATAATCACCTTGTAGATTCCATAGTGAGGTAACTCTTGCATTAAGAACCTTGAATCCAATATTCCTACCAAGGAGGCTAACAATGACACTGTCATTCCATTTTCCCCTTAATTTTTAACGTGTTTTTTAGGAATAGAGACCACTGGACACAATGGATCATCCTCCTCATCCACCGGTTTGGTGTTGAGGTCCATGGAATGGAAGTTATTTTCATGTGATTCCTCCATATCATCATCAGACCACACACAATTGGCATCATCAAAAAATATATCTGAGTTTTGTTTCTTACCCACTACTTCCTTGTAGGATAAAGTCTTTCTAGTCTTTCAGCTTCCTCACAGCCTTGGGTCGTGGTTGGTTCAGTTGTCATCATGGTTGGGTTCCCATCCAAAATCATGTCTGTGTTAGTCCCATTCGTATTTGGACAGGCAAACTCTTCATTATTCTGGTTGGTGATGGTGGTATTATCATAGTTCTCCAATTCCATGTTGACATGTGTTTCATGGTTGTCTTTTTGTTTCTTGGTGATCCTTAAAAGGAGGTCTTCTTCCTCTTTGGAGTTGCTGGTAGACACTGGTGGAGGGGTTCTCCCACAATTTCCACCCTCATTTTTTTGGTTTTGGTTTTGGTCTTTGTTTTTGGTCTTTAGTTTATTTGGCAGTAGAAGAAATTGGTCTTGTTTACTTGCTGACATGGGACGAAATGGTTTATTGAGTAGGAAAAATGGGTTTTGTTTTTTGCTTGGGTTTGAAAAGGGTATCCGAGTTTGAGATTGGAAATGACGAAAATGGGGTTAGCTCGGGTCAACGTCGTGGGGCTGAAATGGAGGTCGGCAGATGGGCTCAGAACCGGGTTGACTCGGGTTGGGGAGGTCAAGAGAGCTCTCGGGTTTGGGGTTTTTCAGGTTGGAAATGGTTGGCTGTTAAGGGTCACGGGTTATTGGTTCAAGGGAGCGAGTACAACATGGGGGATTTCGGGTTTGGGTTAAGCATCCCCGGTTTGGAGCTCAGGTGGGTATATTATTGGGCCGAAATGGGATAGGAAGGTCCGGGTTGTGGTATGGAAATTGGCAGATGGGCGGATTCGAGGTGGGTACAGGGGAAATGGTAGCAGGTGGTGTGGTTGGAAGAGGCTGTTGGCTATGGCAACTTAATTGGGTTGGGTTCAATATGGGATAGAGAGTGAGATGGTGAGGAAGAAGATGAATTGGGAATAAGGGTGTGTTTGAGTGTTGTGAGGGTATAGGTTAGATGGGTGTGGGTGAGAGTATAGTTGGGTGTAGAGGAGGGTATAGGGTATATGGTGAGTGTGAGGAAGAGGTGTTTGTGTGTAGGTGGGTGTGAGTGAGTTTATGTGTGTGTTTAATTTGGACCCTTAAAAACAAATAACACTAAAAAAAACTAATAAAACTAAAAAACTAAAAAACTTAAAATAAAATCCTACTCTAAAAATAAAATAAAAACTCAATAAAAATAAGAATAAAAAGAAATAAAAAATAAAAATCTATTAAACTAAAACTAAAATACTAAAAAGTAAAATATAATAAAAATAAAAATAAATTAATTAAAAAAAACCTAATCCTAATAAAATAAAATAAAAACTAATCAAAATACAATAAAATTACACTAATAAAAATAAAATACAAAAATAGAAAATAAAACTTAGAAATTCTAAATAAATCTAAAATAAACTCTAAAAATAAAAATGACTCAAACTAAAATTCTAAAAATTAATAAAAGATACAAACATAACACACACACAGAGGTTCGGGATAAGCTTAGGGGCAGGTTTAGGCTCGATTTTGATACGGGACAGGGGAATTAGCTCCATAAATCGTACATTTGCCATATTTGACATACTTGAGCACTTATTCATAGCAATTGACTCGAATTAAGCTTGTTTGACACCGCAATTGCATATTGACCTACAAAACAAATAAATACCAACATAATTCCGATTTTACCGAGAACTAGCAGTTAAAATGCGTCTATTTAGGGTTTAAATATAACATTTTTCGGTGCTTATCACATATCATAATTGGTAATAACAAATTATATGATTTTAGGTTAGGTTTTCGTGAATAAAAAATGGGTTTTTCAGAACTTGAATGAGTAAACCCCGAATAATATCCAATTTGAGAAACTTCTGATTTAATTGAAATTAGTTGTTGGTTATGGGTTCTAGGATGATTAGAACCATTTTTATGTGTGTATATATATTGTTTTGAGGTTGGATGATGATAGGAGAGGATTTAAAAGCTTGGGGAGGCTTTAATGGCTGAAATAGCTTCTCGGAGAAGAAGCTGCCCGGATCGATCGATTGATCGACGGCCAAGGGTCGATCGATCGATCCTTTAGAATTTTTGACAAATTCGGCTAGTGTTGTTTAAATGGCATAAATTCCAAATTTAATTGTTTCTAGATTAATTATTTGAGGAGATAAATATCCATTTAGGGGAAACCAATACCTTGCCATTTAAGGGAATTTATTTGGACTAGGAGGGTGCAAAATTGTGTGACACTTAAGGTATAGTTTTAAGGAAAATAAATTGTGGAGTTAGATATTAGGGGTTCCTAAAAAAATATAGCGGGGACCTCTAAATTATTGTTTGAGCAAAATGTAAACCTTGGGTTCGTCGAAATAGAATCCATGACTTATTAATTTAGGAGTGTTCGAGACGAGTAATACTCGGGATAATGTTTCGACGGAAAATTATATATAATTGCGCGCGTAAAAGAGGTATTTATATGCTGATTATGTTTGGACTAAATCTTACGAGGTGACTAGGATAGAATTTAGGATAATGGGCTGAAGGTGACGGAGCGATTATCCGGTACGCCTATTGACGATTATTTTAGGTGGTGCGATACCTAAGGTATTACAATAAGTTGTTAGTATACTTATCTAGTTAGTACGAATTGGTATATTTGGAGAGTATATATAAATCCTTAAACGTGATTAAGGTGCGAGTTATATCTTAAGTAAGAGAATACTTATTGGTTTAGTATTTCAAGTGTGAAAATACTTATATACTATTACGGATGGAAACATTCGAGGTTATTGGCTATCGCTATGAGAGTTTAGCAATTATAGTCGTATATATTGAGAAGTGATATATATATATATATATATATATATATATATACGATGTGATGACAGTATATATAATATGATACGTATACATATATATCTGTGTGTGATTGGTATATTTATATCTTAGAGGATGGTTCCACGGGCTTTCCTTTGGCATAGGGATGGAACAACCAGAATATATATTTCTCTAGTGCGATACTGGGAGGTTGCACGATGTGGGTGAATCCCCTGGCTTGAGGAGCAGGGAGAGTATATCCCCAAGTCATCTCGTCCCGCGTTCGAGTGCGATGTGTGTACTCCACTTGCAGAGGGAATATGACCGCTTCCACTGTTATGTATTTTTTACCATGACCGTGAGTGAGTCTGGCTTTGTACCATGGTTAAGTGAGTAAATCCGAATTCAGATAGGCACTACGAGACTGCATCCTCGAGTTATAGCTCGGAGGGATGGTTATTATACGTATGTTTGTGATAGGTATAATTATACTTGTTGAGTATAGTATATTGCTTGTATATGAAGATGAGATATCATATAAAGTAAACATATGTATATAAAATGAAAAGACTGATAAAGTGTATTTCCCCTTCCGGTAGGTTTATATTCGGGTTTATATGAATATGAATCATAGGTTCTATCGGGAACTATATATATATATATATATATGTGTGTGTGTGTGTGTGTGTGTGTGTGTGTGTGTGTGTGTGTATGAGTTATATAAATACGTTGTGTGCTGGGGGCCTAATGGATCTCGACGATCAACATTGCCAGGTAGTGGTGTATCGAGGTGGGTTCCTTATTTGGATTTTGCTTAGCGAGACACTCGACGCACGAAACATAGCGCAGTGTTGGGAATGGGGAGAAGTTTAACCCTTAGTACTCGAATTTATGAGGATTTAGAGGATGGGTGGTATAGATTAGTTAGGCAGGGTAGCTTAACTAGATGGTTTAAAATGTATGCGATGGGTGTGCACTATTAGAAGAGGGGTGAGAGGGTATCTCATGAGAGTGCGATACCAATTTAAATATGAGAAATTATATTTTAAAATATACCATTTATGCAATTGATAATTATTTTCAAAACTCGGGCTCTGACCCGTTTTCTCTATTTTTCCCTCTCTTGCTATATATATATATATATATTCTTTTACCACCTTTTAGTGTGACATTCGTTTTAGTTGTATTATGTTGAACCGAGCGTTCAGTTATTTTATTTCATTTCAGTTTTGTATTTATAAACTGTGTGAATGCTTTCCTTTGTTGGTTTGATTAAAGATTAGTTAAGTAAAATTTTGACATCAGCCTAATAGATTATCAGTAATTAAATTGGTTTTCGACAGTGATGCTGAGAATAAACCTTATGAGACTCTTATTTTAATTTGGTATGGGATTGATCACCCGGTATTTTATTAGGCGGGGTGTCACACCAACCAGTCTGTTCCCATGTTGATCGTATTGAAGGTATATTTGATTCCACATTTGTATCTTCTGCATCGGGGGAATACACACGGTATTTGGTTGACGCCCTGAGGCGGAGGACTCTTGGATTACTAAGGCTACCTTGTAGCATGTTGATCCTGATTCTTTCACAGTACTTAGCATATATGGATTCCTCTCAAGGGGGAGAATGATGTAAGAGCATAGGGATATATTAATCTTTTTTAGCATTTATTCAAATTTTCCCCGTTTGTACCCCTGTAGTATAAATAGTTATTGAGTCCCTCATTGGATCACTTTTGCCATTTTGAGATTAAAAGACTAGAGAGAAATAATAGAACCTCCTACACTTTCCATGTTGTTGTTGTTTTTGTGTAGCTAATTTTTCTTATGCGTCCACACCTTGGGTTACATCAATATTACTCTTCGCTAAGGAGATCACCAACTGTATGATACCTGCTAGTTTCCATCACCTGCAATTTGAGCTTTATGATGGCACCGCCTACTCCGAAGACTAAATATCCAGTATGTTGAAGGTGTTGCAAGGACTTGGTTCAATGGTTGTTTTATCACCTCATTCAACGAGCTCGCAGAGATGTTTCACAGCCAGCTCATTGGGAGTTATTATAGGTAGAATTTTAAAAAATAACTCCTTGCCATTCGGCGAGAAGGAAGGTGGATAAAACTTAGAAACATCCATAGACATGAGCAACAAGGCCAGTCATCATCACAGTTCGAGAACTCGACGAAATAGTAGTCATCACAACCTTCATGACTAGAGTTTGGAACACAAAGTGTGCCACTTCATTTCATAAGAAAAGGCCCACTTCTCTCATTGAGCTTATGGCCCACGCTAGAGCATATGCAGGACGAGAGGACTTCCTCAAATGGATAAATAGAACCTAGGAGAATCAGAGGAAAGGTGGACAAGGGTAAGAGCAATACAAGAAGTTTAAAGGTCATAAAAAAGGAGAAAATGGACTAGACCGGGTCTCGAAGAAATTAACTCTTTTGACTCCAGCCAGTAGAGGTCATAGCTACTGCATAGACCCAAAACTATTACCTTTGTCATTACGATCACAACTATGAAACTACATATAGTTTCAAGCTAAAGATGGAAATAGATAAAATGATTTAACTAGAACATCTCTGTGAGTTTATGAGGAAATAAGACCAACCTCTTCAAGCAGAAGGGCAAAACCTTATCCAGAACTTTATGCTTTCTATATCGATGTCGGTGGCTGCACTGAGGAAGGATATTCTGACGAATCTTAAGAGAAGTCCAATAGGATCATTAGAATGTGTCCACGGAGAAATCGGATGAGAAATATATTCGGTGAGACCTTACAAGTATCAGAGAATGCCTACCTAATACTCGGCATTCACAGAACGACAATCCACTCGTTGTCACCACGTTTGTTGCCTTAACAGGGAGGGTCCTCATTGATACGGGTATTTTAACACTCCTTCGATAAGATAAGTTTGTTAAAAAAGCAAATCTAAGAGGATAACATTCCTTTCATTGACTTCAATGATGTTTAAGCTACGGGGCTGCATCTTAGATATTCGTGTGAGATACTACCCCCAACAGGTTGCAGTGAGGGGGAGGTACCTGGTAGTTAATGGCAATGACATTTCCATCAACATTATCATCTTAGGAAGACCTACTCTCGACGAGATGATGGAACTCGTGTCCACCCATCACCTAAGTATAATGTTTCATATCCTTAATGGAATAGGGAACCTTAAGGAATTAAAGGGCAGAGAGAGATAATTATACTTGCCTCCCTCAAAGGAAAGAAATAAGATAGAGAATATTATCAGAGAGGCATGATTGAGGGAATTTAGACTAAAGTTGTCCACATTAATGGGTTAGACCCTATAGATGATATGAAACCTAGGTGGGTGGAGGGGGGATTTGAAGAGTTTGTGAAAGTACCCCTTTGAGAAGATTAATTGTTAAAAGTTATACAAACAGGCAGAGAATTATGCCAGCTGATCATCTAGTTCCTCCATGATAACTAAGACATCTTTGCTTGAAGACATGCCCCTAAACAATGGTTCATAGGTTGCATGTGGACCCAAAATGCAAGCCTATCAAATAAAATAGAAGGAAATAGTAGCTCTAAGGCATGAAACAACCAAAGAGGAGGTTGGAAAAGTCATTAAGGAGAATTTGATATAAGGTACATTATCTTAAGTCGCTTGCTAATGTTGTTGTTGTAGCTAAACCCAATAAGAAACGACATTGTGCGTAGACTTCACTCATGTCAATTAGGCATGCCCAAAGCATAGTTATCTACCACCTCTCATCAATCTTGTTATTCATACTCCAGTTGGGCATGAGCTGTTAATCTTCGCAGATGCTTATTTTGGTCACAACCATATTTGGATGCGTATTTTAACAAAAAGAGAACTCATTCATTACGAAGAAAGGAGAGATTGTTATCTCCTTTGGCTTGAAAATTCTAGAGCTACCTATATGATCTTCGAAGACCTAATAGGTCATTTTGTGAAGGTTTATATGGACGTCATACTGTGAAGAGTTTGAAATTTGTAGAGGATGTCACTCACCTTGATGAAACATGTTCAGTAATGAGAACTGAAGGACGTAAGGTTTTCCTAGACAATGATGTGACGACAGAAGGATTCAGTCAAGTCACCATCGATTGATGAGTTCAATGGTTGACTTGGGGGAAGATATAGTAAGGTTGGTTTATGCCTAACATGGGGAACATCGGACAACACCGATAAAGATGGAGCACATAAGGATAAGAATGAAGGAGAAACCTACTTCAGTTTAGATATGACTCTTTCTAAAAAAATAAGCACAGTCGTGACTGTGAAACCATCTCAATATTTGATTTGGATTATATCTACTTTTTTGTAATTGTAATTGTTTTATCTGCAATTAAAGGCCTCCATCGATTAGTGAGGCCACTTGCATTTTTGTACCCAAATTCCTAGTTTCTAGCTAGCAATTTAAGACCCAATGATCTCATATTCAATAATGAATACCACAAACACTTCCCCATGTGAATGTAGAAAATATCATATGGATTAACTATATAAATTCTACGTCTTTTTTCCTTCTGTCACATTTATTGTTTATTTTACATGGATATCCTCCCCAAGAACTTACAAGATGAAGATCAACCCCAACGAGTGTTCCTTTAGTGTTTCCTAATCAAATAGGAATTGAAGTCAATCCAGATAAGAATCAGGCAATTGTGAACATGTAATCTTCTCGAGGGGCCATGAAAGTTCAAAGATTGACATGGAGTGTAGGTACTCTTAATAATCTTTTGAGTAGATCTAAAGATTAGTGTATCCCCCTCTTCAAATATCTTTATAAACCTATTGAATGGATTGAAGGGTGAATGTTTTTAAACTACTAAAGAGCTACTCAACTTTGCCACCCACGTCATGTGCGAAGAGCTATTCATATATTTGTCCATTTCAGAATATGCAGTCAATTCGTCCTAGTTCGGGAAAGACCTGGAACAAAGTTGCCTTTATATTATGTTAGTAAAGCCTTTTGAGGAGAAAAATTCTATTATCTGTTAATAGGGGTGAACTTCGGGTTAATCGTGTCATAATCGGGTTGTGTTGCTTTAGCTTTGATTAATATTTTTAATTACTAATAAATCTAAATCGTGATATCGTGTCAAAAATTACCTCCCCCGTCCATGAATAGAGAACTTATAATTCAATTTGGCCAAAGACTGGGCCCTTATTTCTTGGCGTAGGTGGTCTTAACAGATCAACCATTCAAGAAGGTTTTGTATAAGCCAAATACTTCAAGAAGGTTAATCAAGTGTTCATTTGACCTCTGGGAGTTTCTTATACACTAAAAGTCAAGATTACCATTAAAGGGCGAGCTATAACAAACCTCATGGCGGAATTCACTTATGACTTGCAGACAGAAGCTCCTGAAGGTAGGTTTCCTAATCGACCACCTACTCTAAACCTTTCATTTCCTACGTGGATATAAATTGTGGACGGTTCATCAAATAAGTTAGGCAGTGGGGTTGTGATCATTCGACTCACCCACTTCAAGGGAGAGGTAGAATAGGCCATTAAAATTGGATTCCGCGATATGAATAATGAAGCAAACTACGAGTCATTGATATCAGGATTGAGACTAGCCATATACATGGAGGTTGAGCACTTAAAAAGACATTTAGCGACTCCCAATTGGCCGTCAACAATGTGAAGAAGGGAGTTTGAGGCTAGGGAAGAGAGCATGAAAGCTTACGTATCTTGGCTTGGTCAATTCCGATTAACTTTAAAGAAATATGCCTTTGGTAGATTTCAAGAGCATAAAATGAACATGCAGATGAGGTTGCGCAGTTAACATCCTCACCGGAGTCAAACTTATCAAAGGTGAATGTTGATTGAGCTTAGCTTATCTCCCATATAGGAGGGAAATTCAAAAGACTCCTACATGCATGTAACTCTAGACACCTCCTACGTATGAAGCATGATTACTTCGCTAGGGTCCCTGTACGCATATTGGGGATACTCAAATACATGAATACTTACCTGATACATATCTGGGGCGTATCAAATGCGTATCCAAGAAAAATCACATGTATCTTGTACATATCCGTATATCCCGATTAATTTTTATCTTTCAGATACGGCTTGGAGACCCGAGATGGTACGATACTTGTGAGATACGGTTGGGGCGCTTTGCAATTTCGAAGGTCACTTTGTAATTTACAAATTCTTGTCTAATATAATTTTTTTTTCATAAACTAAACCAAAATTATTTACTTGTCCCTTTACAAAATATGGCATAAATTCATAAATGATACAACTCGTCTCTCTCTCCCAACATTGTTGGTACTTTTCATGTAGTCAAACAACCTTTGAACATTTACGATGAATATGAATAATTATTGTTGTCATTTATCGACATAAATATTTTTTCTAGGCATATTGTTCATAGATTTGTTAAATTTTTAAATTTTATGCACATAAACATATTTTATATGAGTATTTTACTACCCTATCCCGTACGTATCATATCCTAGTTCTTTTAATTTTTCTAGATCCACTTGTCCGTATTGTATTGGATAAGATACACATCTGTATCCATGATTCTTAGCCTCCTACTATAAAAACTAGACACATACACATTACTCCCTTCTCCTCTCAATTAACTTTAGTTCCTCGACATAATAGCCCCTCAACTATGAATAAAATGTCCGCAGAGGGTGTAGGTTTATATTTGGGCAAAACCACTGTAATCTAGTTATGTGTTAATTTTGTTTCTTGCATTTATTTTCCTTTGTGCTAAAATCGGCATCATCATGTTTATTACATCAGCTCCCTCAGTCTTAAATTAAGAGTCCTTATCTTTTTTTTCTGGTATAGATTAAGGACACACTTAATCAATGGTCAAGATAAAAACTTGTTCACCATTTTGATTGGTTAATTGATTATGTCTCAAAAAGGGATGTATCAAAACTTGTTCACCACTGTGGGCGTGGGTGTGGGATTTGGTTCATTGATTGTCTTGGAAAGGAAAGTGGACACTTAAATTTTGGACATCCCAAAATAGGAAAGTAGGACTCTTAATTTGGGATCGGAGGAGTATTATTGCACAATGTGCATGTATGATTTTTAATTGATTCTAATGTCATGATTCTCATCACACAAAAACCATATATTTGGGGTAAAAAAAATCTGAAAATACCCGACAGATTAGTCCATAGATCAATAAAGATGATATAAGAAAAAGATTTTCCAGAATAAGTTGAACTTTTTAAAATCTTGAATCAATTTTGGTCCAATTCTGAAACATGTAACCAGAGCTCCTAAACACATCCGTAATTCTATTTAGAGCTTTAAAACTTGTTAACTGTTTAAACTTCATCTGGTGACTTCGCTGCCCTCTTTGTTAGTCACCAGATTCCATCTTTCCCCTTTGTCATTATAGTTCTATTTACTAGACCTCGGGAAAATTTTCTTCCTCTTTGTGTGTGTGTGTGTCATTTTAATGTAAAAAACTATCGGTTGGGTTAAACACTTTGCATCAGTTAATATTCTTTTTAATTAATGGGAGCACCGGTATTTAGTCCCATTAATAAAGATTCATTTGCAGTCCATGAAAATAGTTGCTGTTAGAGGCGGTTAGATATCGTTATGGGATCGAATACATTTTTTAAGAATAGCATGGGATCGGAGACTAATGAAACTATTTAAATGGGACTAAGGCCTAAAAATCTATTGATTTATATACAATTTGGCTTGTATAGGTGATCTAGAGAACTCGCGATCCACTATGGAACTAAGAGTTCCAATATTTTCTTGAAGATCCTCCTGTAAGTGAGAATATCCATATCGAGGTTTTGAGCAAGCGAACTGGCATTGGTTTCAGATCAAAGGTTAGTTTTTAATTTCCCTCCTACCCTCATCATCCTAATTTTAATTGCTCTATATATTTCAAGTCATGTTTTAATTAAATTCATTTAAACTCTGAAGTACCATTAGTTGTTGGGTGTTTTGGACTTTGGCCCATGCTGATGGGTTCAACTCTCACTTTGGCTCTCACCCATATTCGTTATATACTCTTAGTTCTCATTCTCACTCTTTGAGACACTTTTTTGGGGGAAAGAATGGGCTTTTATACTTTAGTCCTATTTGAAAGGAGCAACGATATGAGTCCCAAATAATCCTCCAAATCATCCCATAAACAGTAATAAAGTATTGTAGATTGGCGGCTATGAAGCCCGGATACTCTCTCGAAAGCCACGAGTCATGTGTCATATCGAAACACGTATTATATGCCCACTCTGAAACGTTATCGTGTATTTGAATTTTGTGATGGTGATTCTGCTTTATTTATGATTTTTAATGTTATAGTGTATTCGAATTTTGTTTTGTATGGTCAATTTTCTTAATTTCACGTTAAGAATGCTCTAATAATGTATTTTAGAGAAAAATATGTTTCATTTCATTAATATATATATATATACTATATATTATACTTATCCTAGCGTGTCGTATCCTAGTTTTTATAAGAATCACGTGTCACGTATCGCGTGCCAATATGCGTATTACGAGTCCGTGCTTCATAGCTTAGTGGGATCCATACCACAAGGTACAACAATTATTGCTATTAGGGGGATGAGTTAGGGGATTTTTTTGGGAATCAAAACATTTCTCATTTGAAAGACTTTTAATCATTTAAGTCCTGTTGACTAGTCAACTAATAAATAAGTCATATTAGTTTAAATTAAGAATTATCTATGACCAAAATACCCTTACCAAATTAAAAACAACTAAACCCTCAAAATAACTACCAACGTTTCCACCACCACCACATGCTCTGCCGTCATAGCCACCACCACAACTGTCGCGGGGATGCTTCCACTACCACCATCCACCGATTACTCCCCCTACCTTCACCACCAATCGTAAGAAGAAGAAGAAAACTTAATGCTAATATTTACTCTAAGAGTAAATATTTACTCTCATAAGAAAAAAAAGGAAAAACAAGTACCGTAAATATTTAAACAAAATGATTATTTACACTTACTATAAATATTTAAAAAATAATAATTTACAGCTGCAACAAACCTTTTTAATAAGAAAAGGAAGGGAAGGAGAACAACCGGAGGCCAAATAAACTTATAATAAATATTTATTGTGAGAGAATTAATTAATCATCACTTCAAAAACTATAACTCGTGGTAAAATATTTATCGTCACTAACACCATATATGTTATTCTACTCATTCATCTCATCATTATTATTCCTTGCTTTATGTTATCTTTTTTAGTAAATAACTACTTTAGAGTTTAAATACTCACTCTCAAGAGTAGATTAAATATTTATACTCAAGTAAATATTTATTCAGAATGATTTTTATATACACAACACACCAGCGAAATTTCATATGCAAGGGTAACGTTGCGTATATCTAACCCCCCTACTACCCCTCAGTGGCGGGAGCCTCGTGCACTGGGTTTGGACTTACTCTTATATACACAATACACCAATTTCTCCCTCTGAGCATAACACACACATACATATACACCTAACACACATGTACACATACTCGAACACACACATATACATATACACACTACTGCACACATATGTCCATACTCTCACATATACACAAACACTAACGGACACACATAATCGGAGATTGAAATTATGATCGGAGAGAGAGAGAGAGAAAGAGAGAGAGAGAGAGAGAGAGAGAGAGAGAGAAGGAAAGTGGCGATTTGTTGTTATTGCATATGGGAGTTAGGGCTTATAATGGGTATTTAAGAAATTTTAGTTTAAGTAATTTTAAAAATAGGACTTATGTAGTTGAATAAAAATCAATAGGACTTAAATGAGGATTGATAAAATAATAAGACTAGCATAAAATTATCCCCCCAAAAAGGGTCGCAAAATGTGAATGTGGGGACAAAGGGTATATGATGAAAAGGGTTGGGAGTCTAATTTTAATTGAAACTCTTTCAAACTCTAAATTATCATTAGTTACGAACCTCTTTCGATCTCTATAAACCACTGCTTGTCAACATCTATAAAAATCTTTTAACCCCCAAAATTATCAATAATTGCAAACCCTAAAAGATTTTCCAAAATGAACTAAAATAAAGAAACGATTGGGAAAATCTTTCACATTTTCCTCCAAGTGCCACGGGTGAGGACCACTTGCCTACATTGTGGTTACTTTTGGAAAATATTTTCAATGCGTTTTCTTTTTATGGAAGTTATATGGGGGCCAAGGGGAATATAACATTTTTTTATGAGTAACACTAGAGAGATCTATTTTGTGAACTCTTTTCTCAAACTCAGTGATGTGTCAAGCATACATTGGGTAGTGTTTATAATGGACCCCATGTAAAGTAAAACACCACTCAAGATGTGCTTGACACATTATTGGATTTGAAAAAAGGGTCCACAAAATGTGTCTCCATAGTATTACTCTTTTTTTATGTGGAGTAGAATATTATGTTTAAATACTCGGGCATGCATAAATAATTGCAAAAAAACTCATATGTAATCGTCTAATTGAATACTTCTTCATATCATTTTTCAAATCAACATATAAATCATATTTCAGTAGTGCTCTCTAATGGTGTTAGCAAAAAAATTGACATTGAACAATTAATGGTACTTCAGGTTTGAATTGATATGTGATTTAAATTAAACTTTTACCCATAACTTTATGAGTAATTCTACACATACTCTAAAATCATACCCTTAAACCATACTATATGTAGGATCTGATGGGGTCCATTTAAAAACCAACCAATTACATTCTCACAACTCAACAAACATGGTTTGGGGGCACTTTTGAGATAGGAAGCACGAAAACTTCTTCAAAGGTGACGTACCTGTTTCGGCCAATCCGACACGCGTACGACACAACTCGGACATGCGCCCGACACCTCATGTGGCGTGTCGGACTCTTTCGACATTTTAAAGAAGTTGGACACTTCGCGGATACGGCTTATACACGGTTGGACTCTAAATATTAATAAGTTCTAGTGTCTTCATGTAAAATTAGATCTTTTAGAACTTCCAAGAAAACTTCGAATAATTTAGTCTCTCGTTCGATTTTAATATGTACCTTTAACTTACAGTTAAATTGGTATTATGAATTTTTTTAAACGTTTAATGTTGATAGATAAGTCTAATTTTTGAAGTGCAAAATGTGACACCCCGCCTAATTAAACATCGGGTGATCAGGCCTTAAATTAAAACAGGCTTCTCAAATGGTTCATTCTTAGCATCACTGTCGAAAACTTTTTAATTACTAATCCCCTAAGTAAAATTAGACCGGTGCCAAATTTTATCATTCTTTAAAACAGAAAAATCAACCAAACGGAACAAAGTACAAATAATCATGTACTGTAATTCAAACAACAAAGTAAAAGTACAACAGAACAAAAGTATTACCGAAGAAACCATCGGCTAAAAATCCCAAACAATCAATAGAATAACCGCTAGTCTGAATCTAACATCTGAGACTAATACCGGATAACAAGTCCATACATAAAAGAGTGCGAGATCCTGTGCTATATCTGAATGAGAGATATCGTCTAGTCAAATCCTGTAAGCATCCACTGTACTACAACTCCGAGTCTGGAATGGAATCATCACACATGGCGTCCCTGTGGCTCGACACCTAAAAGGTTTTAAAAATATTTTATAGCAAGAGTTAGTACTCAAAACATTTTGAAAATATTTAGCAAGCGTTTATCACAATATAAAAATGCGGTTATTGATTACACATGTTAGGTTCTCGTACACTCTCTTGAGTTAACTCACCCCTCATCTTTTGTGCACACCTAACATTCTACCCTTAGTTTATCTAGCCATACTTCTCAAGCTAACTAAAACCAAAGTAGTGAACTGAACTTATCTGTACCCAAGTTCCAGTACCGCCCATACAGTACAATCGTTTTACTAACATCTCGCGTATTTAAATAATTCCCAAGTAACATTTAATCTATGTTATTTCTGAAGACTTCTCATTTAGTTTCACTACTAAAATTACTACAGTTCTCACAATTGTTAACTTTCCCACTTATGTAATTAAGTTTCACTACTTGAATTATTACATAGATTTTCTCTATCTAAAGGTGCATTTCGTAATTAAGTTTCACTACTTAACTTACCATTTCAGTATGTATCTTTAAATACATACTATATATCAATCTACTAATACCCGGAAGTAAAATATCGTCAAGTATATATATTTCACACATAATATATACTAAATATCAGTCATTACTATTTTGCCCTTTTTATACACGTAAAGGACTCTTGGTTCAGAATGATTCATCGACCCCAAGTAAGAATTGGTTCGGAATGATCCATCGACCCCAATTATTTTTAAAAATATATATATACACATATTCTGGTTCGGGACTCTCTCATCGCGACCCCAGTTCAAAGTTTGGTTCGGCATTTCTCATCGACCCCAAACACAAAATAACTTTATGTTAGTTCGGAATGTCTCATCGACCCTAACATAATTAATTTAGGTATTATCTCCCTACCTAAAAGATCACATAATTCAGTAGGTACACGCCCGGCCTATTAATCATATACGTACGTAGTATTTTAATCTCATATATCTACCGTACAATATTCGCTTTACGATTTATCTCATTAATCGTATTTATTTGAGTATTCACACAACTCTAAGGGTCCTAGTTACCCCTTACATATAATTTCAGTAGTTATTTCTTACCCTACTGGTCTATTACTTAAATTGAATTTACTTCGCCCCGTAACTCAATTTCCGAAGTCCCCGATACTCTACAAAATCGGATTATTCTCCTCAGTCCGTAATCCAAGCCCTACACCCAATGGCCTTATTGGACCTTAACAATATACCTACTCGTCTTATTCTTACTCCCACATAAGTATAATGTAAATCCTAGAATACTCATTCATTCCCGAACTCAACGAAGGATTAAACACAAAATTTTTGGAAAACAGCTTTCGTCGATCGATCGACGTCTGGGTTCGATCGAACAGGGGCAGCCGCATTCTTCTTCTTCGTTAAGATTTTTCCTCCATTAACAAATCTTCAAACTCCATTATAGTCCACCAAACTTTAACCCAATGATCCTAACATATTTCCACATATACTAGGATAGTTTCTAACGTGTCAAATACATCAAAACTCCAATTACTTTAAAGAATTAATGAATTAAAACCCATAATTTCTTGAAACCCTAGTTATGGTGTTCTTCCCATATTATCATTCAAAATCCAAATTTTTATTCTGAAAATCATCAAGTCTAATCTGAATATTAATTCTCTACATAGTTTAAATCTTTCTATATGCGATTCCTATCCCAACATGCATAAATATCATCTTTCTCCGATCAAAATATTGATTTAAAACAAAACTATTCAAAAACCCTACACATGGGTATTATAACTTTATAATTTGCAATAAACAACTTTCTTTATGATCAGTAGGGTCTGATTTCGTGGTTCTTGTTGATGATTGATGATCTTCATCCCTCAATCCTTCTTCCCCAACAAGTTGATGGTAGGAATCCCTTTGAATCCTTCCCAAATCTTCTTTTTGCTTTAGAAAATTGTGCCTCTCTTCTCTCTAATGGTATTGGTGTTGTCATGGGTGTTCTAACCCTAATTCATCTATCATACGGCTGATATAAAACTCTCAATTTCGTAGGTCTCCATACCCTCTTATGTTAAAAGACTAAAATGCCCCCGAACGGTCTCGGTTTAGCCCAAAATTATCTCGGGACTCAACTAGTACCCCCGGGTATACTATTTTGACTAATTTGACCCTTCCGGACTCTTTGGTGACCTCTAAATTATCATTTGAGTCACTTAAAAAATATTACTCGTTCTCACCCCAACGCGGTCTATACGCGTTAAGTAACTATTTACCACTCGCACTAAGTAAATAAAATGATGCAATATATACCGGTATCTATCTCGATTAATACACCATAATTACAATTTTAAATAAAACTCTTTAAATTACTACTCTTACGTAATTTAAATCAAGCCGATATTTTCTCATTTATTTCTCCAATCTAATTAAATGGAATATTTGGAATATTCAGAAATACGGGCTATTACATACTTCCCCCCTTGCAAAGGAATTTCGTCCTCGAAATTAGGATAAGGCTAGTATTAAGGCTAAGGACCTTAAATATAATTGCACCCTCTAATACCCAATACCAAATCATAACATCCTAACGGTCGTCCCAAGCACATGACCATTTCATTATAATTTCTTATCGCCTGTTACATATGCCGCATATATCATAATTAAGTCCCACTACTTAATTTCTCATCGATTTTCCCAATCCAACGTTAATTCTTGAAATTAAGTTTCTCCCTACTTAATTGACCCATTTGATGTATATCTCTATATAACATCTAAGTGTCTACTATCACTCATAAGTAGAATATTATAAGGTATATATTTCACATACAATATATACTTTTAAGGAAAATTGGTCCGACAAAAATCATCGGCCCCAATAATTCTATCATTTACATTGGTCCGGGAATTCCTCGACCCCAAGGTAAATGTAATGCACATGTCGTTTCAGACCTACCATCGATCCCAATATTTATCATCGATTTGGTTCGGAAAAATCATCGACCCCAAATCGATCCCCCCTGTATTGGTCCGGAATATCATCGACCCCAATACAGAGATTAAGCACACTTACTATCGCACATAAGTAGTAAAAATCAATAGGTATATATATCTTACACATAACATATACTACCAACACTTATTTTATAATCACCCCCCTTCTATCACACTTTTGGGGTTATTGGCTCGGAATTCCACCTCGATCACCAATAGTTATTAATTACTTGTCTCGGGATCACATCTCGAGCACCAATATATGTATATATATCTCATTGCACATGAGTAGACAATTTGTGAGCCATATATTTCACATTTCATATACCTTAAAATGTCACACTCCAATAGAATGTCCTCATATCACGCGTTAAGGACTAAAAGTTCAAAATGTCTCCTCGAACCACACCCAAAGTACATGTATTGTTCGTAATCGAAACCCATGAACCTAATCCTCATGTACAGTTCATATAGGCACTCACTCTACCTATAAATATGCTCTTATAGGCATACATTCAACCTATGAATTGATCAGTGGGCTTCTCCAAAATTTCACTATCATAAGGGCGTATCATCATTCTTTCTCACTAACATTGAGTCGTAGGTAGCACTACGTACTCAAAAGAAAACTTTATCTCTATTCCTTCTTGACCTTCTCTCATAGGGTGGAATTTTAGGATTTCATCCTGATTCACAATCATGTAGAGCGGCACCGTACACTCTCCCTTTTCAACTACATACTAATCCATCCCGGTCACCCCATTTCGCTACCCCCAACGAAATGTTGGCTTAATTATGATGTTCACAATCCATCAATAATTTATAAGTCTGTCTCCTCATTCCATCATTGGAATTGCAGGCTCACTAACATATTCCAGTTGCTCATTTGAGTCCATCTCGCTCTATTAACTAGAGGTGTGTCTCGAGGCAATCTCACTATGTCTCTCCTCAACATCTCTTCCCACTTACGTCATCTTTCCTCAAGTGGTACTCTATTTCCCTTTCTCTCTGGGTTTATTATACTTTACAATCTGTGCACTCTTCACAATTGGCGCACCTTTTTGGGTTGTTTACTTTATAAGAATCAACATTTTAGTAACTCGTAAGTCACTCACAACACTCAGTCAAGTAGCACCTTGCGCTACTTCTTCACCACAGTTAGGTCTCCCATATCAAGAGATAACCTTTGAATGGTTTCCCACCGAATTTCATCCCATAGGGTGTGCTGGATCTCTCAGTACATATAATCTTGGATTATCGTCAATCTCCCATGACGTTCAACCCATTTCATCGATACGACTTGTTTCCTATTTTCCCCACCGTCGTACAAAAATATTCCGCATCCCTCTATCTCGGATGTCCAAGTAATCCAATTGACTAGGGCGTCCATACACCCTTTTCTCCGTGCACATTTGTAAAAACATTGCAAATGTCGCACCCGTATCACGCTTTTCTTCAACTCCTGCTTAGTCTACACGACGTGACTACAATCTTGTGGGTATTCTCAATATCCTATAGGCCAAAAATCAAATCCTTGCCCACAAAGTCCCACTTATCCCTTCGTGGTGAGGTAAGCCTTTCAGTGTTTCTCCTCAACACTACCGACTCCACTGATGCCCTAGCATCTAACAATGCCACTTCTCCTGACGTGCAAAAATTCAGTCGTATTCCCTTTCGCAACCGAACTTAAACAAGGGACTTCTCCCCATGTATTCTTACTGAGCATTGTCGGAACAACACATAGTCAAGACACTCAAATTCGATCCCTCGACAATATGTGCAACCATACTCCAATATTTCTAACAGATTCAAGTGGCACCGCGCTTACACTATCACTAAGTCTTAAGAACTAACTACAACAGTGAGCTCGATCTCTCCGCTCAGCAGTCATACGACAAACATTGACTCACATCATTTAGGTTCCCACATACCGAAATCAATTACTAAGAGATGTTCATAATCTTTGAAGTCTCTCACATTTTGATGAATAATGACAACTCGACCCTTTTTCAGGTGAGGAGTCGTCATATACCCCATTCACTCGAGGCTAAAACTCATATACTTCCTTAACCATTGCTCTGGTGATTTAGATGGTTTCCGGACATAACATGCTTGTCCTCTCCGGAATGCAAAACTTATTGGAGTTATTATTTCTTCAAATAACTTCAAGCTAAATTAGAAGGCGTGGCCTTACCAGCCACACTAGACATCCTTACAAAAATCCCCTTACTCCAGGCCACCCTGACCGTTTTAGGGTCTCCCTCCTCTCGGACTTGGTAGCCTCGATTCTGCGCACTATCATCCTGGTTCCCTTAGTTCTGCGACCAAGAGGAACGCACTATGGGGATTAACAGTTCCGACTTAGGATCTAATCATTAAATCCTCTAGTGGGTTTCCACTTATAGCTTGCACCAGCCCCATTACATTCAGTCTTACTCTTTGACTAAATCTTTAAACTCTCTTAACTTCGCCCCCTAGGAGCATTTACCCCAACCTTGTAAGAAGTACCATACTGCCTTCATATACATAAGTCGTCCAAGAAGAGTTTACCAAAATTGCGAATCATAACTCGAGAGTCTATTCTCTCAAGGGCTCTTTTCCCTCGTACCCATCTCATCGATACAAGTTCCCTTCAACGGATAATTTCTCTTTCACAATTGGCCTCTACCAGGCTTTCACGTGGGGGTTCATATATTCCCATTCACTACGCTTCTGAATTATCATTGGAGAACTTGCGGTTAAACTATACGTAAAGTTCTTCTATTTATATATACGGACCCTCGGTCCGAATGTAGTGACTGGTATCCCCGCCACGTTGCCTGAAAATTTACTCATATTTTCACTTCTGAGTATTTCTAGTCAGTCCTAAATGCCAAAACCTCTGGACATACTACTTCCATTGGTTAACATGCACAGTCGCCGTTTTATCACATTTACGGCACGTTCTCATCAAATTTTCTTCAGGCCTATTCCCATTATCACTGCATTGGGCGGTCTAGACTAGCATCCCTCTTGCCGTCACGTCACTTGGAAAATGCCTGTTATGCCTCAACAACCCTTGCTTCATTTACTTCCATTACACGCTAGGAGTGACCTCGACCACGGTCACCTCTCCTATGATTGCCATCTTCGAACACCCCATGCTTTATGCCGAGGTCCTCCCTCCTGTAGTCCTTCTGACGCCAATGCCGGTCTTACCACCATATTCGACGTACCGTGCCCAATCGAACTCGTATATATAACACTACGTCTACCAAATAGCAGGAGAACGTAAACTACGTACGTAGAGGAGTACAATCATCCTAAGATAGGGCTCCATATCAATCAAATGATATGCTGAAAACGTAGTAAGCCGTACAGATCCTATGGACACTAGAACCTGATGCTCTGATACCATCTGTGACACCCCGCCTAATTAAACATCGGGTGATCAGGACTTTATTAAATTAAAACAGGTTTCTCAAATGGTTCATTCTTAGCATCACTGTCAAAAACTTTTTAATTAATAATCCCCTAAGTAAAATTAGACCGGTGCCAAATTTTATCTTTCTTTAAAACTGAAAAATCAACCAAACGAAACAAAGTACAAATAATCATGTACTGTAATTCAAGCAACAAAGTAAAAGTACAACAGAACAAAAGTATTACCGAAGAAACCATCGGATAAAAATCCCAAACAATCAATAGAATAACCGCTAGTCTGAATCTAACATCTGAGACTAATACCGGACAACAAGTCCATACATAGAAGAGTGCGAGATCCTGTGCTAGATCTGAATGAGAGATATCATCTAGTCAAATCCTGTAAGCATCCACTGTACTACAGCTCCGAGTCTAGAATGGAATCATCACACATCGCGTCCCTGTGGCTGGACACCTAAGATATCTATCGATCGATCGAACAGGGGCAGACGCAGTCTTCTTCTTCGTTAAGATTTTTCCTCCATTAACAAATATTCAAACTCCATTATAGTCCACCAAACTTTAACCCAATGATCCTAACATATTTCCACATATACTAGGACAGTTTCTAACGTGTCAAATACATCAAAACTCCAATTACTTTAAAGAATTAATGAATTAAAACCCAGAATTTCTTGAAACCCTAGTTATGGTGTTCTTCCCATATTATCATTCAAAATCCAGATTTTTATTCCGAAAATCTTCAAGTCTAATCTGAATATTAATTCTCTACATAGTTTAAATCTTTCTACATGCGATTCCTATCCCAACATGCATAAATATCATCTTTCTCCAATCAAAATATTGATTTAAAACAAAACTATTCAAAAACCCTACACATGGGTATTATAACTTTATAATTTGCAATAAACAACTTGCCTTATGATCAGTAGTGTCTGATTTTGTGGCTCTTGTTGATGATTGATGATCTTCATCCCTCAATCCTTCTTCCCCAACAAGTTGATGGTAGGAATCCCTTTGAATCCTTCCCAAATCTTCTTTTTGCTTTAGAAAGTTGTGCCTCTCTTCTCTCTAATGGTATTGTTGTTGTCATGGGTGTTCTAACCCTAATTCATCTATCATACGGCTGATATAAAACTCTCAATTTCGTAGGTCTCCATACCCTCTTATGTTAAAAGACTAAAATGCCCCCGAACATTCCCGGTTTAGCCCAAAATTACCCCAGGACTCAACTAGTACCCCCGGGTATACTATTTTGACTAATTTGACCCTTCCGGACTCTTTGATGACCTATAAATTATCATTTGAGTCACTTAAAAAATATTACTCGTTCTCACCCCAACGCGGTCTATACGCGTTAAGTAACTATTTACCACTCGCACTAAGTAAAGAAAATGATGCAATATATACCGGTATCTATCTTTCGATTAATACACCATAATTACAATTTTAAATAAAACTCTTTAAATTACTACTCTTACGTAATTTAAATCAAGCCGATATTTTCTCATTTAATTCTCCAATCTAATTAAATGGAATATTTGGAATATTCAGAAATACGGGGTATTATGAACTATACATATAAATATGTATAATTATAGAAATATATTTATTTATCGTCGTGTTTTTGTCGTGTTGTATTTTAATTTTTTTGACTTTGCTATGTCGGTGCATTCGTGTTATGCCGTGTCGGGTCGGTTCGGGCACGATACCCGTACCCGTATCCATTCTTAATAAATCTTGAGGGTCCATGTTGAATTACTCTTTAACTTTATATATTATTAAATTTCAAACTTTGAATTATTTTGAATTTTCAATGCAGAAATCATTGGGACACATTGACATACATCTTGGTGATGTTGTGAACAATGGACGTATTAACCACAAATACTATCTAATTGGTTCAAAGAATGGAGTGTTACATGCTGAATTACGTTGGAAGACCATTTGAGAATCATGACAAGGGGCATAATGGGAATTATCATTCAATTTATTTGTCCCTACAAAATTTTACTATAGTTTTGTGTCATTAAGAACACATAATTACTGTTACAAAATGAGAAGAGTATATAAGGAATAAGATAAAAAGATTACACTATTATGCATTATTTTTTGTAAATATTTATTCTATTAAAATATACACTTATTTGTCATAGTTATTACTAGGGGTGGACATAGGCCCGAGGCCCGCCAAGCCCTCCCAATAAAAAAAATAGGACTTGGGTAAGGTGAATAGGCCCTCAAAGCGAGATTGACAAAATTTGATAGGCCCGATTTTTTTTCGGGTGGGATTGGGCATGAATTCTTAAGCCCGATGAGGCCCGACCCGACCCGAGAATTATATATATATATGTGTGTGTGTGTGTGTGTGTGTCTGTGTGTGTGTGTGTGTGTGTGCGTGTGTGTATTAATTTATTATTAAAGTTTAAGACTACAAAGTTATAAATAAATATATAAAGTGGGTAACTTTTATAAATATAAAAATATATACTAACTCTTTTTATGTAGAGTGGGGAACTTTATATATAGACTTTGTAATATATAAAGTTTAAAACAGGTTTTTAATAAAAAAATAGGTCTTTGATTAAGAAAAAATATATTTTTTATTTAAAAAAATAGTAACTGGGCTTCGCCAATGGGCCTGGGTAAAGAGCTTTCAAATATAGGCGGACTTGGGATTACATAATAAGGCCCGATCCAAGCCCGAGCGGACTTGGGATAGCTCATAATTTTATAAGTCCGGCCCTAGCCCGACCGGGCCTGCCCAGGCGCGGCCCATGTCCACCCCTAGTTATTACCATGACAAAAAACATGAATAGTACAAATCTCTTGAGGCAGGAGACCAATTTTGTCATGGACAAAATAGCAAGATTTGGATTAGATAGTTTAGTAAAGGTAAACATGTCAATTCACAGGTTAAAATATAAGGTTTTTTTTTTATCAATTAGTCAAATTTACTAAGTTTGTAATTCAATACGTTTTACGATTTTTTTTGCTCCAAGAGGTCTCGTGATTTTTTTTTGCTCTAATAGGTCACATTTATTAACATATAGTGAATATTCACTACACGTATAAATATGACTTATTGAGAAAAAATATTTTAATAGAACCTATTAGGAAATGTCTTATACAAATAAAATTTATTTGTAAATAATGATAATGGAAAAATTGTACACAATTTGTTAAATTACCTTTGTTTTCTAATAAGATAATTGATGCAAACAATTTATCACATGGCAATGGCATTATAGGTAGAAATAAAAGGATATCAAGATCGATTTGTTTAAAAAAATTAAAATAAAATAAAAAACTTTAGGTCACCGTTAATTTAATATGATTTTTATATAAGAAACTTTATATATATATATCTATATATATATATAGAGAGAGAGAGAGAAAGAGAGAGAGAGAGAGAGAGAGAGAGAGAGAGAGAGAGAGAGAGAGAGAGAGATCCTCTCCTGTGAGGACTCCTTATGGTGTAGTCATACCAATTTTTTAAAATAGTAAAAAAATGAATTTGTTGATAAAATATCATGGATATGATCTCCACGGTGAGCAAATCATCCTCAAATATTTTCATCAAAAAATTCAATAAAAACACCGTTGAGATGAGTAAAGATGTAAAAAAATGGTATAAATATGCATTTTCGACCGTTGAAAGTTTGGGTCAGTGCTAGCCACCTCATTGATAGAATTTTTTTTATGAAACTTAATGAATATGATCTTCGTGATCATATCCATAAAATTTCATTTTGAAAATTTAATAAAAAAAAACCATTGAGATGATCATTAAAATTTAATGGTCAAAAGCGCATGTTTATAAGATTTTTTACATATCACCTCATCTCAATGGTTTTTTTTATTGAGTTTTTAGATGAAAAAAATTGGAGACAATCTTCTCACAGTGGAGATCATATCCGTGAAGTTTCATAAAAAAATTCATTTTTTTACTATTTAAAAAAATGATATGTACGCCCTATAAGGAGTTCTTACAGGAGGGTCTCTCTCTCTCTCTCTCTCTCTATATATATATATATATATATATATATATATATATATATATATATATAGCCAAGTGTTCAAGTTAATTTAAGGGACTACATTTTGGGGGTTATTGTCCAATTAGACACAAAAAATAGAATGTTATTGTCCAATAGGTTCGAGACTAGCCCAACTTTAACTCATTACTTTTTAGTATTTTGTCTAATTAGTTAGGCCTATACAGAGTTTGGTAATAAAAGAAGTTAATAATTCAATCACTATCTAAGTATTCAGTTTCAACACAACCTTTTAGTCCTAGCTACAACATCGAGTACATTATGTAAGTGCTAATATTCACTTTATACCAAATTAGTAAAAAACAATTGAAGTTAATAATTCAATCACTATCCAAATATCATAATAGTGAAGACGCCCTGATATTAGACATCAATTGAGTGTTTTCGTATTGTTATTGAATAACAACTATTTATTTGTGACGGAGTGAGTAAATAAATGAATAAAATTGTCTAACTTGTTTAAATATATACTCTTTCCGTTTCGAATTAAGAGTCTATTTTTTGTATGTAATCTAAGATACATTCAATCAATAGTTAAGATCAATACTTGTTCATGATCATGAAGTTTGATTTGTTGATTATATTCAAAAAATGAAGTGAAATAATAATTTGGGCCATCTCCAAAAAAATAATGAAATTTTTTTTTAGGACGGAGTGAGTATAATTTTTTTCATAGTGATCTAATATTTTTTTATATATACTAAATTTGTCTACAAAAGTTCAATACAAAATAATATAGCATTTGATAAAAGGGAACTTAATAAATAAATCATTTTTATATAAAATATTATTTAATTAGTTTTATCAATATAATTTTTTCACAATAAGTTTTATTTATATTTTTAATAAATATTCATTGCATATTTATAAATCGAACCTATTAAATCAAAAATAATTTTTTTTAAATCTATTAAAAAAATAAAAAAAAAATCGTGCATTTAACTCTATACTTAACAACCCTTGATAAATTATAATCAAATATATTCGGGACCTTTGAATTTATTTTGAGTAGATGAGTAGATACATTCAACCTAATGATACCTTCAACCTAATTATAATCAACTTTTACTACTTTTGTAAATGGACTTTTAATTATCAATATGCCAACTGTTTCCACTGATATCGAATCTTTACAACTAAAATCCCTGCTACGTTTTTTTTGCAATATCACCCTTTGTGGTAATGGTAAAATGTAAAGGAAACTAATGGGAATTGAATAATTAGCACCCCAAGATTAAAGAAAAAGAAAACATTAAAAAAATTGGTGAAGAATAAAAATAAGGAAGATTTTCATTTTAATCATTGATCTATATTATTATTTTATTCCGGTAAACATACATATTTTTTTAATACTAAAATTCCTCACTCTTTAATGTATACTTTATAATTGAGGGTATATATAAACTTAATATACATATATTATAAAAAAATTGTATACATTGTAAAATTTTATGTAGAAATTATATAATTTAAAAAAAACACAAAAAAATCATGTACGCATTACAAAAATTAATGTATATGATACTGAAAAATCAAATAGCACTAATGGTATCCTTAATTGGGGGAAAAATACACATAATATAATATTACAGCTCACAATAATGTTCTCACTAAAAGTACAGTAAATTCCTTTGAATTAAAAGGATTATTTATTCTTTATTTTTAAAATCCAAGTTGCAATACTTTTATAGTCCTATTGGGGGATGACAATTTATAATTGCTTTGGCATTTGTAATTGGATGCTTGAAAATGTATTGTTTATAATTTTTAAATTAATATAAAATGATTATTATTAAAAAAATTTGAATAGCATGGTGAAACAAATAATTTAATTCAAGCGTAGTGTAAATTAAGGTCAACACCTCACTCACGAGTCGCGACTTGTGACTAAGACCATTTTAAAGGCATGGACCAAGGTAACATTGTTACCTTTGTTCCCTCATTTTATGATTTTTGTTCTTGAGGGCATGTAGCAAACTAAAAGAGCATTGGTCACATTGGCACGACAAACTCGTTGCGAAAACCCTCGCGGCTGTTGGAATGTCGCGCCACCAGCGACCACAATTTTCATGCAGCTTATTAATTTCCCCCACAAATAGTTTTAGTCACCAAACCATTTAATATTCCCACCTTAGGCAATGGGTGATTCAGTATTTTATGTTGTTTTTAAGGGGGTTCGGCCCGGACCCGGAAGGTACGACAATGTCTCTGACCCTATTTGGCAGACGGATGGGTACACCAATTGGCATATCCAAAAAACTCAACACGTATGAGTAAACATCCTCTGAGTATGAGGGATTCACTGACAGGTGGAAGCGTCTCAGTATTGAATTGAACCTTAAATACTACTACTACTTCGCGAAGGAGGATAACCTATGTCATCATCGGGTCCCTCCTCATCTATCGATCTAGTGACGAAATTGATAGAATTGAAATAAGTGTTGGATTCGGAGCTAGGGAGTTTTGAGGTGAAGTTGGATCCGAAACGCATATTCCCATGGACAATGCCTCCCACACCTATTTAACCCAATTACCACTACACCCCAAGAAGCCCTCTAAGTGGAATATATGTAGGTTTTCGAATTCATTTATGTTTAATATAACGTTGAACTATTATTGAAATGTGTGGGGTAAATTTGTTGTTTTAATTAAATGAGTTAAGTAAATTAACATAGTTGCACAATTGATTCTATATTAACTCATAAACAATGAAAATTTAAAGTATATTAGCAACAACAAAATTAAAGGTTAAATTCACATTGCTTTAAACTAAAATAAACAAAAAATAATAATACATTAATATTTTTGTAATAAAAATACATCAATCGTTCGAAAACTCGAAATCTTGTTGCTTGGCCCTTTTCTTGTTCTACCAATACACACACATACGGAGTGCTATGTTAGAGTAATCGCGGTTGGCAATACCTTCTTCGTATTTTCTTTCCAATACCTTATCTTTTTATAAGGAGATTATTATATTCGTATCCAATAAGGCATGTTTATTATCAACCTCAGCCTCGACCAATTTCTTTTGATCTAGTGAGTGCAAGTGCCCATTTTATATTGCGACAAACTCGAGAATAATTGCAATGGAGGAGTTGTTAATTATTTTCCTCCTCTCCTTAATGGCGACTCTATTGATGGGTCGTTGTCCCGCTGCACTCTTGGAAGTGAACATCAAGAAGGCATCATTCTCTACCGACACGTTCTCCATCATAGTCATACAAGGTTCCTCAGTAGGCGTTGAGACTAGGCTAGGCTCGAAACTGGTGGGCACACTTTCGTTCGAATATGGAGATGATCCTAACCTTCCGTCACGAATTTCACCGTGTTTGGATATCGTAATTCCATTTACAAGTGTCCTTAAGAACAAGCTAATACTTCATGAACATTAGATGCTCCCCCATATCCAAATTGTACACCTAAGTGTCAAGGAGGGGCACATAGTCCTTAGGACAGCCGTTGGATAACCCTCACCCAACTCGGCTGACGATGACACAAAGTTTACTCACGGATTGACTAATGTTGCCAAAATGTGTTTTTAGCGGGCCAGTGGAATGGTACTCGATATGCTTGTTCTCCTTGTTGAAGAAGTATGACCCATTTTCTATAACCTCTTTCTTTATTTGCTCCATGAATGGATTCCTCAGATTTAGCATACCAACTGGAACAAAGTAGGGTACCTTCATCCTTCGATTTTATTTTTTGCGATGACTCCCCATAAATGTTAGACTATCGAGGGTTTCTTGGTCTTCAATATCTTGAAATTGATGGGAGAGGAAGTTTTTCATTAAAATTTGAGAAGATAAGAGGTTGAAAGTGTTCGTAAAGTTTCAAATAAGATTGAGTATGAAATTAGCGGTGAAAATGTTAAATTTAAGGGGTATTTATATAATTAGCGGAAATTAGGCATTAAAATATGGGTTATTGGTCTCACAACAGTCCTTTTGTCGTGAGAAGGTTACAGTTGCTGAAAGTTTTGGAGCAAAATATAATTTCGGGGAGCAAAATGACATTAAATCATTTTGAAGGAGCAAAAATTCTCCATGCATTAGAGATGGTCTAAACACACTTTTAATTCAATTAAAAGTTAGAACTTCTATTAAATATTCATTTATTTTAAATTTTGTTAGTTGTTTATCGGCTATTCCTTGCCTTCGGGTGTTGATCAACTAATACACCAATTGAAACATAATTAATTTACCACCTAAAGTATGATATGACTAAGAACTATATGCCCAGTGCATTCTATTTATACGCATCATTCATTTCTATAAAATATACAGCATCCTTAATATAATTTTATTCGTATATCGTGTTTAAGAGTCATTGATCAAGAATTTATAATAATTCATAATTATGAAACCAAAGGTATTTCAAATAAAAAATATTTTTTTATGATGACAACACAATTGATATATAGTCATAACTTCACTATCTTCTCTCTAATGTACATGAGATAAAAATAAGCATTCAATACATTATGAGATACGTTACCTGTAATACATCAACCATGCAACCATACTAACATGCCCAAGAAACTCAATGAAGATCCCGCTCAATACAAGATCAAAATCAACCATGATCATAAGTTATTCAAGTGGTGACTCAAAGTTTTCATCAAACCCTAACAATGATTAAATCTCAAATCCCAAGCTCAGTTCAACATCACCTGTCAAAAAAACAAGATCAAAACCACATTCCATAACCTACAGTGATAAATCTCCAAGCAATCAACCTATATTAAGCCCTCATTGGATGATTCAAGCAAGTCAAGGGTGCTAAAAAACCATTATGTTTGTTACTTTATTCTTGTTGTACTTTAGGAACCATTGTACAAAAGTAAAGTAACACGTTTTAACATGTATATGATCAGCCCTATTCACCCAAACCTACCATAAACCTAACCTAAAGTTGGACTATAACAAAATAACCTTTTGACTAAAGCCTAAGACTTTTAGTTTAGTTGAAAAAAGTCCCAAAAAAAATTTAGCAAGTTAAACTATGTTCAGGCAGCTAAACCTTTTAGGACAAGCTAGCTAAAGAGTTTTAATCGACTAAAAGTGACAAAATTCAATCATTGTACTTTGGTAACATACTCCAACCTTTCGAAACAAAGCCCTAACCTTTTTAAATTATTTAACAATATTTTTACCCAAATTTGGTTGCCTCTTAACCCATTCCAATACTATAAATAAATCCATCCCTTTACCATTTCAACTCACTAATATTCAAACCAAAGCTTGAGTCTTCCTAGTTTCCTTCACCCCTCTCCCTTTATGTGAGATTCAAACCCCAATCTTCATTATATCCAAAGTTCCATTGAAGTAAAGCTTCAAACTCCTAACCCATGATATCCATGTTTAAAACCAAACCCCATGAGTTCTAAAGTAAACCCATTTCATCCAAGTTCCTCACACCAATCCCATTTAAACCATTCTGTTAAAATGATTCATTTCTAGATAGAGAAAGCTCTATCCATGTTACAACATTTCTTTTAAGCAACACACCCATGTGAAATAAATGTCCAAGATCCAAACTCTCCCGAACCAAATTCCATACCCAAAATCCACTTATGTTTTAAAGTGATGTAACACAACATCACTATTGAACCAATATACACAAACCATAATTTGTTCTTAGAGATTAAAACACAAATATCTTAATACAAATATCTATACTTAAAACCCACTTGTGTTTCACGATGGTTTAAACACAAAATCATTCTTGGACTAAGATACCCAAAATCAACATATATGCTTAAAGATTAAAACCCAAATCTCCTATGACATTGATTTATACCCAAAACCCACTTGAGAAAAATACATGGGATTACTTATTTGTTTATTTTTCTAGAAATAGACTGTGAACACATTTCACCATTGTTTTAGTAAATCAACTTTACTTTACATTTCGGTTACCAAACTTATACTATTGATTATGGTTGAACTCCATTATATTTCACCGTCGGTAGTGTTACTATTGTGGGTAGTGAAGGAATTTAAAGTCCCTAGACTATTGCATAGGCACCGCTTGGGTAATGAAGAGGATATTGTCTTGTTGGTTGAGATTTTGTAAGGTGTTAATATTTGTGAGGTTTTGGTTCCACCATAAATAAACCGCAGATAGTGAAGTTTTTGACTGTCGTCTCGATCATGGACATAGACAGGGCTTAACCATGTTAAAACCTTGATTTGCAAAGTTCCTTTAAACCCGTTATCACCCTTTACTATATTTACATTCATGCTTCATGTGACACCCCATCTAATTAAATACCGGGTAGCTACTCCTTTATTCAAATTAATACAAAATGTCAAGTTAGTTCAGTTCGTAGCATCACTGTCGAAAACTTTATTAAACAAATTCTAGCCACCTAATATTTAAAAAGTGAGTTGTCAATTTTAAATAAAACAGATTAGCATACAACCAATTTAAATTATGAAATAATGATACCACAACCACATCACAGTCACGTTACAATCATAATGGAATAAATGAATCTAGAGGAACACTCCTCTGAATAATCCGAATACTGAATAAAACCAAATACAAAGTCTCAATCACTAATTAATTAAATCCAAAACGAAAATAGAACTGGGTAAATAAGATGTCTCCAAACGGAAAGGGGCGACAGGCCCTACAGATGAACAATTTTGAAATAGGGTCAAGCAGAAAGTGGAGGCGCCTACTATCAAGGTCCTGTAACTTCCACAGCAGCTACAACACGTCACTGGAATGGAACTTCTAAGCTTGGTGTCTTTGTGGCTGGGCATCTAAATATTTTTTACAAGAAAATAGATTTGAAAGCAAACGGGTCAGAGCCCGATTATGAAAACAGTTTAAAATATAGCAAGTGTTTAATATAATCAAACAATGAATATAAAATATATGATAGTGCGTGCACTCACATAAGTTCCTCACCTCTCAACTAATTGTGCACGCCTAATGTACCCGTACCCGTTCTAGTTATTCCACTGTCTAACTAGTCCAATCCATAACCTGACTTTACTTTACAATTCAAAGTTCAATTCCTGACATCTTAATATAAACTGAGAGCCTTACTTTTTATTTCTCTGAATTAGTTATAATAATTACTATGAATTTCCCATTTTTAACTCTACTAAAAATGTCATAGTTGTTCACATTCACCTTTAAATAAATCCATTTCAATTACCAGTATATTAATCTCATCATAAATATACAATAGGGGCACCCCTAGGCTAAGCTGCGGTGCGCACATACTCTACTATCAAATCCCGGTACATCACGTACATAAGGATCACGTATTTCGAATCTCTCGGGAACCATTTTAATAAGCAACAATCACACATAATGGAGGCGAACTTAGTTCACATACCCATGGGTCACGCACATACCTATGCTCACATGGTCAACTGACTTATTAATTCACCAATAAGTCATTCTTTGACCTATGTCCTTGAGGTACCAATCTAAATCCTCCCGTAGGCACACAAAGATTAGATGGCCCTGATCGAAAGCCGACCTCCCGTGATAGCAAGTATGGTAGGTATGTCATACACAGGTAATTCTATATACTAAGCATTCACACATAATAGATATCTTATAATTTTAATAGAGGTAGATTCTACATTCCAATACTGTCATTAAATGTTGTACATTTACAAGTCCCCGGATGATATACAATATAGATCGCCTAACACTTCTCACATCGCAAATTCAAGTACTTACAACCCCCCTAGAAGTCACCATGTCTTTTACATAATTCCAAGTTTTAATCCACAATGTACTCCAATCTCACAAATATACCCACTAATCAACAAGGGAAGAACAACACTCAATTAAATAAGTCTACGGAAAGTTCGAAACTAAAATCGGACTGAAAAAGACTATTCTGTGAACTCGTTAGAAGTCACTGGAATCTCGTTCGAAGGAGGTCTTTCAAACGAGTGTCGTTCGAACGAATGGCATCGAACGAACTATGAACTCATTAGAAAGGACACTAGAATCTCGTTAGAAACTCGTTCGAATGAGGTCGTTCGAACGACCTGGGTTGGTCTTCTAACGAGATGGCGTGGAATGCCCAGAAGTTTTCCCAACTACGTTTTTCACCAAATTTCTTTCTCCAAATTCATCCTAATTTCGTACCAATGAAGTTTTAATGTTTTTAAACTACTCTAAGTCACCCTAGGTCACTACTTAACATATTTTTAGGGTCAAATCTTACTAATCAACATGCAATAACCATAAATCCCCAAATCTTGACCCAAACCCTATGGACATGAACCCATAATTTAATTTAATACAAAGACTTCTTATAAATCCGTTTTCAAATCATCAAAAGTTATATTTTGGGTATTGAATTCATCCCTAACCATTCTACATGCAATCCCTAAACAAAATCATGAGTTCCACAACAATCCCATTGGGTTTTCATCAAAGCTTTCAAGGCATATAAAATTTCAACACTAAACATGGAGGAAATATTCATTGAAATTAATAACATCAAATCACTTGCCTTAGGTTTGTTCTTTAGATTTGTTGTTGGTGATTAAAGGCTGATTCTCTCCTCTTTGTTGTCACAATCCTTCTAGAATGGTGGTGATGGGTGATGGTTTTGGTTTAGACCTCTTGTAACCTCTCTCCAACTCCTCTCAAAACTCCCGTAGCCCACTCTCTTGTCTTTTGCTGATAATGGCCTTAGTGGCCTCTCTAATAATATATAATTAAGCTCTAAAATTCGTGGGTTTTAATTCCTCAATTTTTAAAATAACCAAAATACCCTTGTGGGTTGCTGATTTGGCCTAAAAATGCCCCGGGACCCAAACTAAACTCCCGGCTAGTGTATTCTGACTATTTCGACCCTTACGGACACGTCGGCGCACTCAAAATGACCAATCGGTTGATAAAAATATAATTTAATTTTAATATAATTAAATTCATTCCTGACGCGACTCACACGCGCGTCCCAACTAAATTTCTCAAATTGTCGTATTTCTGCCTCGTGACAATTTAATATTTTCAATACTCATATATTAGTATATATTCTAGATAATATTTTATTTTAACATCATATTCAAATACCAACTCATGTCTCGCTAGTATTTACGTCTGGATTAATTTCCAAATTAATTCTCATTTAATTCAATTAATCCATTAAATAAAAATCAATAAAATTACGGAGTATTACATACTTCCCCCCTAATAACAGAATTTCGTGCCGAAATTAGGAACTAAAGTATACCTAGTATAAATAACTCTGGATAACGTTCACGCATCTCATCCTCGTGCTCCCATGTGGACTCCTCGGCGTTATGATGCCGCCACTAAACACGTACTAATGGCACTATCTTCAACCTCAGTTTCCTCTCGCTGTGATCCAGAATTGCAATTGGTCCCTCCTCGTAGGAACTATTGGGCTGAAGATCGATGTCCTCTAAAGAAATATGAGTATGGGACAAATCGTCCCTAAGATATCTCCTTAGCGAGGAGATATGGAACACGTCATGAATCCTATGCAAGTGCTCTGGTAACCCAAGCCTATACGCTACTGGCCCAATCCACTTGATGATAGGAAACGGCCCCACATATCTTGGTGCCAGTTTCCCCTTCTTCCTAAAACGCATAATCCCCTTCATCGGAGATACTCTGAGTAGCACCTGATCTCCCACCTTGAACTCTCTGAAGAACCTCTTGGCATCGACATAACTTTTTTGTCGATCCTGAGCTACCTAAATGCAGCTCCGTACCATCTCTATCCTTGCCGAAGTCTCATGAATCACTTTCGGCCCAAGGAGTGTGTTATCCCCTACCTCTAACCAACATGCTGGGGAATGACAAGGTCTACCATACAATGCCTCGAATGGATCCATTCCAATGGTGAACTGGTAGGAGTTATTATAAGCAAACTCCACCAGTGGAAGGTATTGCTCCCAACCACCTCCAAAGTCTAGGATGACCATACGCAACATGTCCTCCAACATCTAATTTTTTTCATTCTGTTTGCCCATCTGTCTGCGGGTGATACCCCGTACTCAGTCGCAACTCCGTACCCATGGCTTCCTGAAAACTCTCCCAAAATCATGAAACAAATATCTTGTCTCGGTCAGACACAATATTGAGAGGCACCCCGTGAAATCTCACTATCTCCGCTATAAAAATCTGGGCAGACTATCCCGTAGTGTAGTCTGTTCAGACTGGCAGAAAATGAGCAACTTTGGTCAACCTATCCACGATTACCCATATGGAGTCGAGACCCCTCTATGACATAGGTAACCTTGTGCTGAAATCCATGGAAATGCTCTCCCATTTGCACATCGGAACCTCTAACGGCTATAGGAGTCATGCCGATCTATGATGGTCCACCTTTACCAATTGATAAATGGCACATTTAGAAATGAACTCGACAATATCTCTCTTCATTTCGCTCCACCAGTACTATCTCCTTATATCCTGGTACATCTTATCCCCACCAGGATGTACATCGAACCGTGAACCGTGCGACTCTGTCATTACCTCGTATCGTAAGTCTTCCCCATCCGAAATAACCAGTCTCCTATTAAAGCGTAATCCCCTGTCTGAACTAATGGTATAGGACTCGACTCCCTCTATTAGTAATTGCACTATCTGCTCCTGACAGAACGAGTCCTTCGCCTGGGCCTGTATCACTCTCGTAACAATCTGAGGCGTAACAGTCATCACAGACATAAATGATCGGGCCAGTGCATCCTGGTGTCCCAACTCCTTCCACTTTGCTCTCCAGACTTCGTCCACCTCACCTACTGGCCTAAGGCTCAACGCGTCTGCTACCACGTTAGCCTTCCCTGGGTGATATTAGATATAGAACTAATAATCCTTCACGAACTCAAGCCACCGATGTTGACGCATATTAAGTTCCTTCTGCATGAAGATGTACTGTAGAGACTTGTGGTCTGTGAACGAACGGAATTTCTTCCCTAGGAGATAGTGTCTCCAAATTCGAAGAGAAAATACGACTGCCGCTAACTCCAAGTCGAGGGTGGAGTAATTCTTCTCGTGAGACTTAAGCTTACGAGAAGCATAAGCTATAGCCTAACTCTCCTGCTTCAGTACACCTCCAAGTCCTTGTAAGGACGCATCGGTGTAGACTAGATACTTAACTCCCGGTCTGGGCAATGCTAATACAGGTGCTGAGGTCAACTTGTCCTTCAACTCATCGAATGCCAACTGACAAGCATCGCTCCAGATAAATGGCACACCTTTGCGAGTCAGATGTGTCAAAGGACCCGCTATCTTGGAGAAACCCCGAATAAACCTCCTGTAGTATCCTGCTAAGCCCAAGAAACTACGAATCTTAGTCGGTGTCGTGAGCTGTCCCCATTCTCTCACCGCCGATACTTTCCCCGGATCTATTAATATCCCCCGGTCTGAAATGATGTTCCCCATAAACTGAACCTCCTTCAGCCAAAACCCACACTTCTCATATTTTGCATATAATTCGTTTTGACGCAGTGTCTATAAAACCTATCTCAAGTGCTCGGCATGTTCCTCCTCTATCTGGGAGTAAACCAGAATGTCATCATTGAATACGATGACGAACTGGTCTAGGAACTCTCTGAATACCCTATTCATCATGTCCATAAACACTGCTGGGGCATTGGTTAAGCCAAAAGGCATAACTCGAAACTCATAGGAACCATATCTCGTCAAGAAGGCAGTCTTCGAGACATCCTGTTCCTTGATACGTAACTGATGGTATCCTGATCGTAAGTCAATCTTTGAGAAGAAGGATGCTCCTCTTAACTGGTCGAATAAGTCATCGATTCGGGGAAACGAATACTTATTATGTATTGTAACTTTATTCAACTCTCGGTAATCTACACACAACCTCAACGATCCATCCCTCTTCTTTACGAACAGTACAGGGGCACCCCATGATGAATTGCTCCTACGGATAAATCCCTGACCCAACAACTACTCTATCTAATCCTTTAGCTCTCTCATCTCCGCTGGAGCCATACGGTAAGGTGCGCGGGCAATTGGCCGTGTGCCCGACGTCAAATTGATAACAAAATCTATCTCCATACTAGGAAGTAATCCCAGAATATCCTGAAATACATCAGCGAACTCACTAACGACAGGAATCGAATTGAGTGGTATTACCACGTCCTTAGAGGTATCCTCCTCTATATAGTACAAGTGAGTGGACGAACCTCCCTCAGAACGAGGCATCGCCACTAAGAACATCTCTTGCTCGGGAATGGAAAAAATAATACTCCTGCTGAAATAATCAATCATGGCTCGATATGCAACTAGACAATCCATACCAATAATAGCATCGTACTCAGTCATCTCTAATACTAACATATCAGGAGGTAAGTTAAACCTCCCAATATCTATACCCACACCTCTACAAATAAGAGAAATCACAGAACCCCTACTCAACGGTGAATTCACGCAAGTAATCGTGCTCTCTGTAGTGTTTAACAACCCTATAGTGCGCACAAATCTCATGGCAATGAAAAAGTGTGTGGCCCCCGTATCAAATAAAATACGCCCCATAGTCCCCTGAATAGAGAACATACCCTCAATAGCAGGTGGATCCTGTGGGACTGCGACCTGCTAGAGCTGATAAACTCACCCGTACTGAAGTTGTCTCTGCTGGATTGGGACTGCTGGGATGGGTGGCAAAGCTGGCATCTATGGTGGTGCTGGGAGGGCGGCGGGAAACATAGGTCTCTGGGGCTCGTGTCGAGCACCCTACTGCTGCTGCAATGGGGTCCTGCCCTTATCAGAACACTCCTAACACTTGTGGCCAATCTTTCCACAAATAAAACATTTCCTCAGAAAGTTCCCCCCTCTCTGACCCTACTGCCCACGGCCTTGATGGCCGTTGCCATTCTTCCACTGACCATGTTGGCCCTGCTGAAACTGCTGTTGTTGGCCATACTAACCCTGCTGACCCTTATGGCCGTGCTGACCCTGTTGGCCATGACGAAAACCTCCCTGTCCGTTTCTGAAACCTCCAGATCGAAATCTCTTAGAATCCCCCTGTTGGGAACTCTGATCACCCTGCCTATGCTGACCCTGAATAGATTGTGCGCCGCTGGCACCATTTCTCCCTGTCCTGCCCTGATGGCTGGACTCTCCTGATCGCTTACTTTTTGACAAGTGAAAGCGGTGGTCTTGGCAGTAAAGCAGTGTTGCGTTAACCATATCAGAATAAGTGGCCAACGAGAGATTTCCCAGTAAATGCTGATGGATCCTTCAAGTCAACCCATCCATGAACTTCTGTATCTTCTTCTCCTCTGTCGAAATATCATTGGGAACGATATTCAGCAGATTGGTGAACTCGGCCTCATACTCTGCCACTATCTTCCCCTCCTACTTGAGGATCATCAACTTCCTCTTCATCTCGGTATGAACGATTGAGGGAAAATACTTACGGTCAAACCGCACTCAGAACTCCTGAATAGTAAGAACATCCCTCTCTTCTGTGGTGGTAATGGACTCCCACCATTGCAACGCTGACCCTACCAGCTTAAAAGTAGCCAAAATCTGCCTCTGTACATCCGTACACTCTTACATCCTCAAGTGTCTTTGGATGTCCTTCTTCCACTGACTGGACACGATGACGTCGGAGCTACCTGCAAACTTCTAAGGGTGTGCTTTCTGAAAAGCATCATAAACATGTTCCTAAGCAGACGGGAATACACGAGCCTATACTCATGCTACTACCGCAGCCTGAGGCGGTGCCTGCTGCACAACTGCTATGGCGACATTTACCGCTTGGGCCACAATAGCGGCAACCTCTGCGACATTCATGGTGCCCTGAACTGGTGCAGGCTGTGGCTCGGGCTGAGCATCCTTGGGAACTCTCTGTGCACTTCGTGGAGGCATCTGAAATGAGAGAGAAGTATGATAAGTTCACAGTTGTTATCTCAAAATAGCTGAAGAGCGTATGATACACAAAAGAGTACAACAATCCTATAATATAGGGATCTACATCAAAGAACGCTTAACGGAAACATAACAAGCCATACAGATCCTAAGGACACTAGAACCTGATGCTCTGATACCACCTGTGACACCCCGTCTAATTAAATACCGGGTAGCTAATCCTTTATTCAAATTAATACAAAATGCCAAGTTGGTTCAGTTCGTAGCATCACTGTCGAAAACTTTATTAAAAAAATTCTAGCCACCTAATATTTAAAAAGTGAGTTGTCAATTTTAAATAAAACAGATTAGCATACAACCAATTTAAATTATTAAATAATGATACCACAACCATATCATAGTCACGTTACAATAATAATGGAATAAATGAATCTGGAGGAACACTCTTCTTAATAATCCGAATACTGAATAAAACCAAATACAAAGTCTGAATCACTAATTAATTAAATCCAAAACTGAAATAGAACTGGGTAAATAAGATGTCTCTAAAAGGAAAGGGGAAACATGCCCTACAGATGAAGAATTCTGAAATAGAGTCAAGATGAAAGTGGAGGCGTCTACTATCGAGGTCCTGTAACTTCCACAGTAGCTACAACACGTCACTGGAATGGAACTTCTAAGCTTGGTGTCCTTGTGGCTGGGAACCTAAATATTTTTTACAAGAAAATAGATTTGAAAGCAAACGGGTCAGAGCCCGATTGTGAAAACAGTTTAAAATATAGCAAGTGTTTAATATCATTAAACAATGAATATAAAATATATGATAGTGCGTGCACTCACATAAGTTACTCACCTCTCAAGTAATTGCGCACGCCTAATGTACCCGCACATGTTCTAGTTATTCCACTATCTAACTAGTCCAATCCATAACCTGACTTTACTTTACAATTCAAAGTTCAATTCCCGACATCTTAATATAAACTGAGAGCCTTACTTTTTATTTCTCTGAATTAGTTATAATAATTACTATGAATTTCCCATTTTTAACTCTACTAAAAATGTCACAGTTGTTCACATTCATACTTTAAATAAAAACCCATTTCAATTACCAGTATATTAATCTCATCATAAATATACAATAGGGGCACCCCTAGGCTAAGCTGCGGTGCGCACATACTCTGTTATCAAATCCCGGTACATCACGTACATAAGGACCATGTATTTTGAATCTCTCGGGAACCGTTTTAATAAGCAACAATCACACATAATGGAGGCGATCATAGTTCACATACCCATGGGTCACACACATACCTATGCTCCCATGGTCAGCTGACTTATTAATTCACCAATAAGTCATTCTCTGACCTATGTCCTTGAGGTATCAATCTAAATCCTCCCGTAGGCACACAAAGATTAGATGGCCCTGATCGAAAGCCGACCTCCCGTGATAGCAAGTATGGTAGGTATGTCATACACAGATAATTCTATATACTAAGCATTCACACATCTTAGATATCTTATAATTTTAATAGAGGTATATTCTACATTCCAATAGTGTCATTAAATGTTGTACATTTACAAGTCCCCGGATGATATACAATATAGATCACCCAACACTTCTCACGTCGCAAATTCAAGTACTTACAACCCCCTCTAGAAGTCAGCATGTCTTTTACATAATTCCAAGTTTTAATCCACAATGTACTCCAATCTCACAAATATACCCACTAATCAACAAGGGAAGAATAACACTTAATTAAATAAGTCTACGAAAAGTTCGAAACTAAAATCGAACTGAAAAAGACTATTATGTGAAATCGTTAGAAGTCACTGGAATCTCGTTCGAACGAGGTCGTCCGAGCAAATGGCATCGAATGGACTATGAACTCGTTAGAAGGGACACTGGAATCTCGTTAGAAACTCGTTCGAACGAGGTTGTTCGAACGACCTGGGTTTGTCTTCTAATGAGATGGCAGGGAACGCCCAGAATTTTTCCCAACTACGTTTTTCACCAAATTCCTTTCTCCAAATTCATCCTAAGTTCGTACCAATGAAGTTTTAATTTTTTTAAACTACTCTAAGTCACTTTAGGTCACTCCTTAACATAGTTTTAGGGTCAAATCTTACTAATCAACATGCAATAACCATAAATCCCCAAATCTTGACCCAAACCCTATGAACATGAACCCAGAATTTAATTTAATACAAAGAGTTCTTATAAATCCGTTTTCAACTCACCAAAAGTTATATTTTGGGTATTGAATTCGTCCCTAACCATTCTACATGCAATCCCTATCCAAAATCATGAGTTCCACAACAATCCCATTGGGTTTTCATCAAAGCTTTCAAGGCATATAAAGTTTCTACACTAAACATGGAGGAAATATTCATTGAAATTACGAACATCAAATAACTTGCCTTAGGTTTGTTCTTCAGATTTGTTGTCGGTGTTTAAAGGCTGATTCTCTCCTCTTTCTTGTCACAATCCTTCTAGAATGGTGGTGATGGGTGATGGTTTTGGTTTAGACATCTTGTAACCTCTCTCCAACTTCTCTCAAAACTCCCGTAGCCCACTCTCTTGTCTTTTGCTGATAATTGCCTTAGTGGCCTTTCTAATAATATATAATTAAGCTCTAAAATTCGTGGGTTTTAATTCCTCAATTTTTAAAATTACCAAAATACCCTTCTGGGTTGCCAGTTTGGCCTAAAAATGCATTGGGACCCAAACTAAACTCCCGGCTAGTGTTTTCTAAAAATTTCGACCCTTCCGGACACGTTGGCGCACTCAAAATGACCATTCGGTTGATAAAAATATAATTTAATTTTAATCTAATTAAATTCATTCCTGACGCGACTGACACGCGCGTCCCAACTAAATTTCCCAAATTGTCGTATTTCTGCCGCGTGACAATTTTAATATTTTCAATACTCATATATTACTATATATTCTCGATAATATTTTATTTTAACATCATATTCAAATACCAACTCACATCTCTCTAGTATTTACCTCCGGATTAATTTCCAAATTAATTATCATTTAATTCAATTAATCCATTTAATACAAATCAATAAAATTACGGGGTATTACACTTTATTTAATATGCTTCATACTTATATTTCTTGAATGTGAATAAGAAAGTGTGTGGATGCAAGACAACAATAGAGAAGTCATATTATCAACAAACTAAGAAATGGTTTTTTACTAAGTTGCAGTGTTTATAAAATGAAATAAAGAAAGAATTTTTGAATTGCGAAAATTTGACAAAATGTCATTATCCAAATTCACCCTTTTTAATTGGGATAATTTTTAGGCCAACGATTGGTATCAAAGCCTAGGTCATAGATACTGTTTTGAAAAAATAAATCTCGAGTTTAAAGATCACATCCAAAAGAGAGGATTTTTTAAAAAACGACACTTGTCTAAATTTTGAAAAAAGATGGATCTTACTTGAAAAAGACAAATAGTTAAAGTGAGTTTTTAAAAGAAAATATTTTGAAATGATAGTGTTCTAAGGAAGAATGAATAGCTTATTGCCTTTGAAAAAAAATTCATATTATATTAAAGTAACGAAGTACCCTTAGTTCAAAACAAATTTTTATAATTGAAATGGGTTTTGAAAAATGATTTGGGTAAAAATGAGTTTATAATATTATTGTTGAAAAGTTCACACACATTTAAATTTGTAATGAAATATTCCTCCCTTGTACTAGCATGATTATTGTTAATCATACTTATATCTCACATGCTATTTACATACTTGGGATCATAATAACTCCTACATGATTAAACTCCTTTTGAACACGTAATCTCCCATATCGTAACCCCCACTTAGTAGTTCAAATTGATCGTTTAAAATTTACACTTATACTCTTACATCTAGTGAAAGCCTACACATTAGGATGCATCACAATCGATGAAGTTTTTAACTAACTTATCACTTCATCGCCGCACACATTGAAGTTAAGGTAACTTAAAGATAAAATCCCAAATATCTCCAACAAATTAAAACCCCAATTTGTGTGTAAATCTTGAATCCTTATTCTAGAAGTTTTCCAAATAATTAATTCATTTGTAAAGGAACACATCACGATGAAATATTGGAAACTAAAACAAGGCTTGAAAAACAAAAATCAATGTGTTAAAAAGATTGATAGTTTTAAAATTCGATTACACAAATTAGGAGAGATTATGAGAGAAAAATATTTTTAAAAATAAAATTACATTGGAATTTTATGAGAATCTTAAATACCCATTTAGCCTTGTACACATTGAGAAATTTCTTCAAAAAATTGAAAGGGTAATATTTTGGAAGAAAGCCCTTAGAAGTTTCATAAATAATTTTGTTTTAGAAAAGATACACTTAAATATTTGAGAATTATATTTACACACCTAACCCTATATACTCCCTTGATTTATCCCTAAATATTATCACACATGCCTAGGATGTCATACATGCCATCACTAAGTAATTCCATACATACATAAAAAATGAGTGTCCATTGTTACAATAAATTCCCGTGTGGTTGCACTTACCATTGAAATAACCTTGACACATGCTACACGGATAGTTCATGTTGCTTATTAGTGCATCCAAACAAATACTTTCATTTTTGATATGTGATTTATAAACTATTGCGCTTTTACTATACGACGTGGGTGCCTAGAAATCGTTGAAAGTCATTAGTAGTATACATTTGTTAGGATGTGATTTACCTCCTGAGAACTTAATTCTATATGGCCTATCTCTCACTCATATGCTCAAATGATCAAGAAAGAACATTCTCATAAATGCTTACGTTTATCCTAGTTAATTAAAACTTGTGTGAAGAAAGTCTCACCAGAGATTTAAAATCACATGATCGAGAAAAATATTAATCTAATATATTTCTCATAAAAAATCAAAAGTTGTTAGACACTGGATTAACAATCAAGTCATATTTCTAACATGATCATATAATCTAAAATTTAACGACATTTCCGTCATTGTAAAAATTAAGTGGCAATCCCATTCATGAGTTAAAGGTGGCAATCCCACCTTAGTGAATATCGGATAACATTCCTTCCCATGTGATATTTCTAACATGCTCATATAATCTAAAATTTAACGGCATTTTCGTCATTGTAAAAATTGAGTGGCAATCCCATTCACGAGTTAAATGTGGTAATCCCATCTTAGTGAATATCGGATAACATTCCTTCCCATATGATATTGTGGTAGAAATCATACCCATTGTAATGTAGAAAGAAATCCTGCTCGTACGAGAATATGCTTAAATTGAAAATACATTATCACTAAATACGTGATGGAAATCCCATTATTTTTGCATAAAATTAAGCTTAAATGATATACATGCGTAGATAAACAGTGATAGCAATCCCATCTCCATAAGTTATTGTATATGAATTAAATCGATAAAATACAGCATTCCCATATACAAGACATACTACAATTCTTGTGAGAAAGTGCTTGTAATGGTAATCCCATTAGATTGTGAGAACACGATCATAGATGTGTGAGAGGACATGATATATGATTTTTTACTTGAATTATGAAACTAAAAGAGCATATATGATATTCTTGATCATTTGATACACTTACGCCACTAATGGAAACTTTTCAAGTTTGTCTGTGAATAAAGGAATGTTGAGGCTCGATTGTCAAAGGAGGATAATGGGATACATATAAACCAAAGAAGGAAAATACAAAGTTAAGTGACATTTTTCAAGAAGTTATCCATATTAAGCCAAGCCGTTGGCAAAGATGGGTAAAGAAAGGGACGCATATAAAGACTGGGTACCTAAAATGCATCTATGTGTGCACACATATTTTTGAAAAAGCTCACCTTAATGAACTCTCACACTTGAACTCATATACATAATTAACACCCTCACTTAGAAATATATGTTTTAATAAAAAAACTCTCATGGTAAACTACACATAAAACAAGAGTAAATGGGACACATTGATCTTATCACAAAGGTTTTGACAAATTGCAACACTATCCCCACACAAACATTGGAAACACTATGAAAAAATAAGTACACAAAATTAGTCTCACAAAATCCATTTAATGGGTTTTCAAATATTTTCTTACCGAAATTACAACTTCATGTGATAATGTAGTTATGATTTCTCTAAACCAAAACTCTTTCCAACGATAGGATTTCTCTAAACCAACAATGCAATTCTTGAATTAGGGAAAAAAATATTTTCAAAGAAATCATTTCCTCAACCAAAATATTTCAATAAAATCTTTTACCAGCAATAAACTTTGCACCATCTCACATGATCTAGGCATGTGCATCCAAATTTTTCATCCATTCTATACTTCCTTACATGTTGTACTAACCATTATTACAGCTACTACGCTTATGTACCCAAAGGATACCCATTTCTTTAAAAAACAAGAACATATATTATCGAACCCCCCACCCACCCTTTTTGATAAGGACAAACCAGAAGAATAATTATATGAGAAAAAAAGAAAAAGATATGCTTTAACAAATATTTAGAAAAATATTTTTCTAAATACCAAGTGTCAAAGGGGGAGGCTTTCAAACTTTTTCTCAAACTATATTAATTGTATTGTCACCATAAAAAGGGAGATGCCATGAAACCAAATGTATTAAAAAGGGTTTTGTGTGATGACAACATAATTGATATAAGATCATAAGTTCACTATCTTATCTCTAATGTAATTTAGATTAAAAACAAGTAATCAATACATTATGAGATATCTTACTAGGAACACATCAACCATGCAACTAGACTAACATTCCTAAGAAATACAATGAAGATCCCAATTAATACAATATCAATATCAACCATGATCATAAGCTATTCAAGTGGTGACTTAAAGCTTGCATCAAACCCTATCAATGATTAAATTAAGATAATTTCAACACCACTTTTCAAACAAGAAGGTTCATAATCACATACCACAACCTGTGGTGATAAAGCTCCAAGCAAGCAACCTATCTTAAGCCCTCATTGGATGGTTCAAGAAAGTCAAGAATGCTAAACAATAAGGATGGTTGTTACTTTATTCTTGTTTACTTTAATAATCATTGTACAAAAGTAAAGTAACATGTTAGAACATTTGTATCATAAAACCTACCCTAAACCTTCCCTAAAGCTTGGATCTTAACTAAATAATCTTTTGACTAAAATCTAATAGTTTTAGTCGACTAAAAGTCCCAGGATAAAGTCTATCAAGCTAAACTATATTTTTCCAGGTAAACCTTTGAGTACAAGCTAGATAAATTAGTTTTAGTCAACTAAAAGAGGACTTTTAATCGACTAAAAGTGTCAAAATTCAAGCTTTGTACTTTTGTAACATCATACAACCTTCCCACTCAAAGCCCTAACATTCCCAAAGTATTTATCAAAATTTTTACACAACTTTAGTTGCCTCTTACCCCATTTCAACAATATAAATAAATCCACCCCTTTACCATTTTAACTCACCAAGCTTTAACCCAAAGCTTGAGTCTTCCTAGTCTCCTACACCTCCTCCCTCTATGTGAGATTCAAACACAAATCTCTATTCTAACCAAATATCGATTGAAGTAAAGCTTCAAACCCCAAACCTATCATATCCATGTTCCAAACTAAACCCCACAAGTTCCAAAGTAAACCCATTTAATTCAAGTTCCTCACGCAAAACCCATTTAAGCCATGTTCTTGAAATGATGCATTTCTAGAGAGATAAATCTCCACCCATGTTGCAAGATTTCTTTAAAGCAACAAACCCATGTGAACCACATTCCTAAGATCCAAACTCTCCCGAGCCAAGTTTCATGCCCAAAACCCATTTGTGTTTCAAATTAATTTAAACACAAAATCACTCTTGAACCAAGATACCCAAACAATCATTTTTTCTTAGAGATTAAAATATAAATATCCCAAGACAAATATCGATTCCTAAATTTCACTTGTGCTTTAAGATGGTTTAAACACAAAATCATTCTTGAACCAGGATACCTAAAACCAACATATGTGCTTAGTGATTAAAAACTAAATTTCCTAATAAATTGATCCATATCCAAAACCCACTTAAGAAAAATACATAGGATTACTTGTTTGTTCACTTTTCTAAAAAAAGAAAGTAAGCACATTTCACCATTATTTTAGTAAAGAAAATTTTCTGTATGTTTATATTACTAAACTTTCACTATTGTTTACGGTTAAACTTCATGGTATTTTCACGATTGATAGAACTATTGTTATGGTTAGTCAATGCATTTAAAGTTCTTAGGATATTACATGTGCGCCGCTTAGGTAAGGATAAAGGTATCGTCTTGTTGGTTATAATTTTGCAAGGTGTTGTTCCTTATGAGGTTTTAGTTCCATTGTAATTGAACCGGAGATAATGAAGTTATTGAGTACCTTCTCGATCATGGGCGTAATCATGGTCATACCACGTTAAAACCTCAATTTGCAAAGTTCTTTTAAATCCTCTCTCCTCCCTTAGCATATTTAGCTTCATGCTTTACTTTAATATGCTTAATACTTATATTTCTTGAATGTGAATATAAATGTGTGTGGATGCAATACAATAATAGAGAAGTCATATTATAAACAAACTAATAAGTGGTTTTTACTAAGTTTCAATGTTTATAGTATGTCAATGAAAAGAAATAAAGAAATTTGAAATTGTGAAAAGTCAATAAAATGTCAATATCATAATTCACCCCCACTCCTCTTGGGATAATTTATGGGTCAACACATAAGGGCATGCATGTAATATGGAATGATTTTTTACAAAACCTTTTTAAAAATCTAGCACTTGTTGAGGCTAGTATAACATATGATTTTCATCTATAGAAAGAGGCGTCTCAAGTCCAAGTTTATCCATAATCTTATTATGGTCTTAGTGTTGAAGATAGTTCTTATGATGTTATTTGTGTTTCTCTAACAAACATCAAACACGTCGCTAACACTATTAGTCTTAAAATTGAGGAACGTGATATACCGCTCCCATAAACGCCCTTTCGAAAATATAAATCCAATTATAAGAAATTTTTTTATATTTTTATGCAACCATTGATGTATTTTTTTTAACACATACACTCTTAGGAATTGATGTAATAAGTAATATGATAAGTGTAACAAATATTTTATTTATTGACAATTTGACCTCGTTAAAAATATTGAAAAAATATATAATATATTATCACTACACCAAAATTGCCGGATTGTCAAGGTCATTGAACGTGACAAGTCCAACTTGTCAAGGTTAATGATCGTGACAAGTCTAGGGGTGACAACTTTTATTGTCATGGGATTATCACGGTCTTTGACCTTGACAATGTTTGTCATGGTCAAAGGCCGTGACAAACTCATGCCAAACTTTTAAAAAAATTATCACGGTCTTTGACCGTGACAAATCTGGGCAAAATTTGAAAGAAATATGCTGGGCAGTTTGGCCATTGTCACTGCCTAACAGTATGTTTGTACCTATTATAGCAAAATTATACTTGTTCAAACAGCTTATATCCAAATAAAATCATAAGAATCCACCCAACCATTGCATATATAATTCCATATCCATACAAAATAAAAAAGACAATCCATATCCAAACCAAAATGTAACAAATCAAAAAAATTCAAATATAATCCAAGTGTCCAAATAAAAATAGATACAAATAATATCATGCCATAGTGTTTGGGTAGGTTTGAGGAGGGAGGAAGGCCACACAATATACGCATTGAAACACCCCTCAATATGCATCACACCGCATTGTTCGTGCAACCACAATGCGGAGTTATCCTTTTTGGGTATTATATGCATGACGAGTACCTTGGCCTCGATATTTTGAAGGTTACATCCATGAATCGGCATACCCGTGATGGTATTCGGGTCCCTCACCCCCCTCACTATCCACTGGCCATCATATATGTCTAGTAAAAACACGCTCGACCAACTGATTGTTGACATAGGCCACTGGACAAGAGCCAAGTAGGGGATTGGATCATCAAGCGGTGAGTCCGTGCGTATGGACGATGAAGAAGTGATGTCCTCGTCCTCCTCCACCTCCACTGCCTTCTCCTTCCCCTTGAACTTTTTGCCCAACTAACGCTTCATTTATGCATACGTATCTAGGACCATCGCCTCCAACCTTGATAGCTTTGCGTCATGCGTGTCCACTTGACGAGCCAACCCGGTATCGCTCGTGTCCATTTCGATGATCCTAAATTTTCCCACTTGCAAGCTCACCCCTAGTCCTCCCCTTGCGATCAGCATCAAGCACTTGGTTGTGTGCGTTCGTGGACAAAGATGCATTGTCAGCATCAGATGGCGACTCATGCACTTCCTTAAGCTTTGCCCGAAATGACAAAAAGCACACGATTAGTTAAATAAGTAAATAAAAAAATTATAACGTAATTCACAAAAATTAAACTGTCGGATTACTTACAATCTTGGACGCGATGCTTGGGGAAACCTCATTATCCTTACCCTTCTTCGTCTGAATTTCAACATAGGTATCGAGCCTATGTTTCCCCAGGGCCACTCTCCGTCTCCTGAAATAAAATAATGCAAAATTAGTAAGTAATGCAAAGTAAAATAATGCAGAATAATATATTTCTATATTTATAAAAAAATAAAAACCACTGTTCTAAAAAACCCGCCTAGGCTCCGCCTAGGCTTAAGGCTTGGGAGAAATGCCCCGCCTTAAGTTTTTCACGCCTTATTCTTGGTAAAACCCTTAAGGCACAATTTTTTCTAAAAACAACAATACTTTAGTGAAACGATATCGCCTTTTAAATATTTTTTTTACTAACCGGACCATTATCATATCCAAAATAATCAAATAGTATTTTAATTTGCATATATTCAGATATATTTTTATGATATGTACAATTTTAGTATTTTAATAGCCTTATTATGGTTAAAAAATATTAAAATATACTAAAAAGGTATAAACGCCTTTTCACGCCTTTTTACGCCTAAACCCGCCTAGGCTTCTAAGGCTTAAGGCTTGGCCTCCACGCCTCGATCACACCCCGCGTTTTTTAGAACCTTGATAAAAACTTACCATCCTATGATCCACCTCAGCGTAAGACGTCCGACCAGAGTAGTGCACATCTGTCTTTTTCATCCTGTTTTTCCTCCCCAATTGGCCAGATACTAATTGTCGCTCATCTATCTCATTGTCAATGAACTTTTGCCAATGTGCCAATGCGATTGGCTCCTTCGGAGGGACGGACTCACGCATTATGATAATGGAGTCCCGGGTCTTCCCAAAGTACCAGGCCCACAAATTCTTCTTCCATGTCCTGTGTTGCTCCCTCAACTGCTCCAACACGAAATCGCGGAGTTCTGGGTGCATGCTGAATTGTTCATGTTAAACAAATACAAAACAAAAACAATGTAAGTGTTAGATGGAAATAAATATAACTATAAATATAATTATAAATATAAATTGAAATTCAAATATAAATATAATACCTGTAGTGACGCCCAAATAGATAACTTGAGCTCATTTGTCACCTCCCTCCAACTGGTGTACCCCGAGCTGATAATCGTCTTCATCAACTCGAGGGATCTAGTCAATAAGCCCCTCTTGTTCTCAATGGTTATTCCTAATTTGCCCCATTTGGGGATCCTAGGGGCTGGGGATCCCTCATCGTCCCCTCTATCGCCGAGCCCTGAAGAAGACATCATCATTATCAACATCATCATCCTTGCCTTAATCCCTGAAGGAGACAGTTTCTGTCAAAATTGTTATAATTAGTACAAATCCAAATTAATTAGAAGAATACAAACACACCTACGCACACACACACACACACACATACATACTTGAAGAAGACATATAAACATTTTATGTGGTCATTCCACTCTCGAATGCGTCGTGACACGAAGTAATTTTAGAAAATAGATGAAAACTCCCCCCCCCCCACACACACAAATATACAAAGGAAAGAGAGAAAGAGAGAAAATGATCAAGTACAAATGAATTCAAAGCAGTAAACGAATGTCCAATAAAATTATTAAACTATTGTACGATAATTGGAATACTTATTACAAATCTAAAAATTGTTTCAAATTCGGGTTATCATAAAAAATGGATTGATATTCAGTAGAAGCAGCAAAGTCATCCACACTACTATTTAGACGCTTTAACGCATGTAAGACGATTGACCATGGCTCATTATTGATATACTCCGAGTAAAACACTTGCTTAACCTTATGAAATGCACAAATAAATGCCTCATCGCTCTCGTGTTCGTTGCTCTTCAACTTGGACAAGCCAACCATGATCAAATTGGTGCCAGGATCAACTTTACAAGCATTTTGTTCCTTAACTCTTACCCAATCACAGTAAAATACAACCTCTTTGAAGGTTACATTGTCCAATTCAAATACATTTTGAATTACACCATAGTAAGTCATTTCAACTTCAAGGAGGTTTATATCTTTTGTGCTCTCTTGAAAGAAAGTAAGAGCCTTGTATGAAATGCCCGAGTTTTGTACATTTGTACTTTCCTCATACACCCTTGTGCCGAATACATAACCGTTCAATCGATACTTTTTGTAATCTTGTGCCATAAACAAGGGTCCAGTGGCTAGACGAGCAAGCCTTGATGTCGCATCACCCGTCTTTAAGAGATGAGAATATAGATAAATTAATTAGGTTAGTTGTGAAGTTTTATTGTAATTTAACATTATATAACAACCATTTTCATTATAATTACCTCGTGTGACAATCACAACCTAAATTCGTTGTTTGATTGTGCCATTATTTTTGTCTTTTATTGTTCTCAGAGGCTTAATATTTTCTGCATAAAATTAATGTGACGAACGTATTACAAAATTCATCATGTATAAAATAGTCTAAAATAATGTAAAACTTAAATAATTTAGACTTACTTTTTCCATTCTTCAACATCTCCATACGTGTCAAATAGATAACGAGCTACTTGTTCATGTTGCAAACTCGTTACTTTCATTCGTTTGCCCATCACATGACCACCCTCTCGACAAACTCATCAATTTCATCAACGCTGGTCAAGTCAGTCATATATTCCCGAGTATAGATTGATGACTCCACGATGATGTATTCCTCTACAATTGATCCTGCAATGTATCGTGTATTCTTGACGTAATCTTTGAAAACTTTCATCAATCATTCAAATGGATACATCCACCAATATCTAACTGGACCGCAAATAAGTGCCTCGTCGCATAGGTGTACTAACAAGTGAACAATTGTGTCAAAGAATGATGGGGGAAAGTATTTCTCCAACACACAAATCGCTTCATCATCGCCAATTTTGTAGCCACTATGTGTTCTCGATTGACTACCTTCTCACACAAAAGTGAGAAGCAGATACTAATTTGCATAATAGCCCTTCGTAAATCCTTGTGCTTGGAGAAACATTGCTTAAACAATAGAGGAACCAATTGCATGATCACATGCCAATCGTGGGACTTACACTTATGTAAATCATAGGTGGTATAATTCACAATCCTTTACAAGTTGGACAGAAAATTAGATGGAACCTTCAAATTATATATTGTGTCTAAAAGAACCATCCTTTCCCCACTCGTCAAAGTAAACGCACAAGGGGGAATTATGTTCCTTCCCCTACTATCTTCTTTCAACCATAATTGCGGATTAAGTTTCAACGATTTAAGGTCTTTTCGTGCATTTTCTCCATCCTTCAAATTACTCCCCAAGGCATGTGCCCACAATATGTTCAACGATATTCTTCTCTGTATGCATCACATCCAATAGATGGCGCACCGAGTTATTATTCCAATAACGCAAGTCAAATAAAATTGACCTCCTAAACCATTCCTTTCTTGTCTCAGTTTCATTACCAGTTGGGGTCCTCTTATGCTTAACATTCTCAAATTTACTTTCAATGTCTGAACGTGAAAGTTAACTCGGTGGTAGCCTATGGTCAACCTCGCCCGATAAAAAAATAGAACCTTTCTCAAATCTGAAACTATGAGGGGGTAAAAAAAACTATGGTAATGGTATACATTTTTTGAGCTAGCGGGAAGATGAAGAGATTAAGTTTCCTCTCCACAAATAGGACACCCCAAATAACCATGTACTACACAATCGGATAATGTCCCATAAGCTGGAAAATCATGAATTACCCACATCAACATAGCTTTCAACGTAAACTATTCTTTTCTAAAAGAGTTAAATGCTTGCACACCCTCTTTTCACGACTCATTTAATTCTTCTACCAAAGGATCTAGGTAGATATCGATGTCATCATTTGGTGCCTTTGGCCCAGGTATCAACAAAGACAGCATCGAACATTCAGGTCTCATACACTATAAAGGAGGGAGGTTAAGTGGGGCTAGGATCACTATCCATATACTCTGATTGGTGCTTAGATTTCCAAATGGATTGAAACCACCTGTTGATATATCCAAAGTAATGTTACGCTATTATCGAGAAAAATCTGGATACTCATAACTCATCCTCTTCTAGGCTGTAGAATCAATAGGATGATGCATGCAATTATCTCCTACTTCTTCCCTACCATGCCAAGTCATTGCCTATGATATCCACGGTACTGTGAAAAACCTCTTTAATCTAGGCCCAATGGGAAAATATTTCAACACTTTTTAAGTAACTTTTGAGCTTGTGCCTTCCTTGCCAGTAGATTGGACATATCTAGGTTCATCGCATACCGAACACTGATCGAGATTTTCATACTCCTTTCGGTATAGTATGCAGTCATACACACAAGCATGAATCAATTTATACTTCATTCCCAAACCCTTCAAACTGTTCTTTATAATAGGATAACTATTTGGAAGCGTATTCTCCTTGGGTAGCAAGCCCTTCACCCAATTCATAATTCCTGTCACGCTATTGCCAGACAAATTGTATTGGATCTTAAAACTATGCAATCCAACCATGGCATGTAAAATTGTTTGATCTTTCTCACAACCAGAGTATAATGGTTGGGTCGCCTTAAATTTTAAACTTTGGTAATCATCGTCAAGGTTTATCATGATATCTTCATGAGCACCTGAACCTTGTACATCATCAGTGACCTCACTCTCTTTCACTTCATGAACCCCGTACGCATCATCAACTAAATCCTCTAACATATTATGATCTACATCATCCCCTTCTACATCTATCCTACTTGTTAAAAGTTGTTGTGAAGGTTGTTCGGGGACAAAAGGAATTTTAATTCCCCGTGAAAACTCCAAAATCGATAATTATATTGCATACCCCATCTTAACAAATGTAGTTCAACTGTTTTTCAGTCAAACACCTTCCCATTCTCACACTTATCTCACGACAATGGAAACTCTTCATCATTAGTACATCTCTTTGCATATTTCACAAATTCATTAGCACCTTTGCGAAACGCATCCCCCAATCTATTTATCTCCCCGATCCCCTCTTTGTATTTAAGATATCCCATCACAGCTGCTACACATAATCTTAAAGGTAAGAAGCGTATATTCGTGGATTAGTATAAACAAAAATTAGATTTATAGTATGTTTCATTTAATTATGTCTTACTTATATTCGACTTTTAAATTTCAAATTCAAATTCAATTTATAATATTAATTCATATTTCCTCCATCTCCTCTAAAGGGTAAGTGGTTGTATCCCATTAAAGATCGCATATTTCTGTAATATTCTTAATAACTCATGCACATTGTTACGATTTGAGGAAAATTCGGCAGCATATCCCCATAGTTTTCTAAGTACACGACGTAAATTCTCAAGTATGAGTGTTGTTTCAGTTTATCAATTGAAATAACACTCACATTTGCCAATTTAGTATGTACCCAGAGAACATTAGGATACAACTGCATAACTTCCTCCAAAAGTAACAAGTTTAAGCCACTAAGAATATTATTATACATAAATTATATAGTCTCAAACTGTCTAAATGGGACAATTCGAGAGATCTCATTACAGGGGTAATGACTCTCGAACGGGTCTAAGGGCTATTAAATGCATACGCATAAGAACTAGAAGGCTAATATCTTTGCGCACTATATGTAATTTCAAGAATGATTCATTTAAATATCATAAATGAAACATACTATATATATGAATTAATAATAATTGTCCGTGACACAAATTAATTTTAGAAAAAAATTAACCCCCTCCCCCCCATTTTAACAATGATCTAGTGGTCATGCCACTTCCAAAATTAACCAACTCAACATCGGTCCACTATAATCCAACGGTAACAACAACAACAACAACAAAGTAACAAATGTGTATCACGTACTCCTTCTAATTCATCAACTCAATTAATTCATTTCATCACGTCTTATAAATATATCATCATTAAACCTTGACAATCAAAGTTATAATTAAAGCAATATTTTATTAATCAATTTCTCAATTTCAACTGTCACGGTGTAATATTAATGTTTAACAACTTAATTATGAATTCCAAAACAACAACATCTAATATGTATAATTACTAAAAATCCTAAACATCAATTCAAACAAACTACTTACTAATTTAAAACCAATAATTAATAAGGGGAATCTAACGGCTCCTAACTCATTTATATCCAATTAAAGTCATAAATAAATTAACAATAATAATTATAAGTCCCAATTACAATTCCTATTATGACTATTCCGTGAGAAAATTCTCAAATTGAACTTTAAGCCTCTTAAACACGAGGAGAATCCTCATTTACACATTTATGTATGAAACCAACAATGGGGAGAATCTAAAGGGTTAATTACTTATCATTATGTATTAGCCAACAATATTTGGGTATTTATACTTAAGGGTATAATATATATTTGGGTATTTACACATTTACGTATGAAACCCTAATTGTTCCCTTACCCACACACACGCACAGACGCGCGCGCGCACACACACACACACACACCCTACCCCCACCCCCACTGCCCACACACACGCACGCTACACACACTGCCCCCCACCCCACACACACGTACACATCCACACACTCACACACACATGCAACACACACACCCACAAACACAACACACCACACACGCATGCATACATATTCATATACACACAAAGAGGAGAGAGAGAGAGAAGCCGTGACACCCCGCTTAATTAAACCTTGGGTGATCAAGCCTTAATTTTATTTAAAACAGGTTTCTTAAATGGTCCATTCATAGCATCACTGTCGAAACTTTTTAATTACTAACCACCTATATGAAATTAAGCTAGTGTCAAAATTTATCTGTATTAAACAGGTAAAACAACTCATGCGGAATAATAGAAATCAAGAAGTACTAAAACCAACCATCACAAATAACTAAATATAATAAAGTCTTGCCGAAAACCACGGCTGAAATAAAACTAACTCAAAATCCAATATATATGAATAACTACAAATGTAAAGATTGGACAACATGTCCCAAACTGAGAGTACTTAAACTGAGATCCTACACTAGATCTGATAAAGAGAATCGTTTAAGCAAAGCCCAGCAACATCCACATGTACTGCAGCTCCAAAATCCCTGGAATGAAGTCATGATGGGTGTCCCTATGGATGGGCACCTAAAAGGTTTTTAAAAAAAATTACATATCAAGAGTTAGTACTCAAAACATTTTAAAAATATTTTGCTAGCAGTTATCACAAATATGAGTTATTGATTATACATGTTAAGACTTCGCACACTCTCTTGAGTTACCTCACCCATCTCCTATAGTGCACGCGTAATGTTGGTACTTAATCCACCTAGTTATGATACTCAAGCTAACTAGTCTAAAATACTCCACTTAACTTATCTACTCTCTAAGTTCCCATATCACACACGCAGTATTTTCATAGTCCATAGCTCATATGTTATATACGTAGATAACTTATTCATCTCTTGTTATCTTTATTCTTTTTATAATTAAGTCGCACTACTTAATTGGTACTAAAATGTTATAAGTCCATCTTATTATCTACTATCTCATGTTAGTAGATTATACATATAATATACATTTATCAACGACATATACTAAATATTAGTTATCACTAATATGTCCTTATAACACACATAAAGGACTCTTGGTTGGGAATGATTCATCAACCCCAAGTAAGAGTTGGTTCGAAATAATACATCGACCCCAACTGTTTATATATACATATATTCTGGTTCGGGACTTTTTCATCACAACACCAGTTCTAAGATTTGGTTTGGCATTTTACATCGACCCCAAACATATAATAACCCTATGTTAGTTCGGAATAACTCATCGACCCTAACATAATTAATTTAGGTATGCTTCTCTTAACTTAAAAGTTCATACAATTTAGTAGGTACACACCCGACCTATCAATCATGTTCGTACGTAATATTTTATTCTCTTATATTAACCGTAGTTGTTAATTTGCGATTTATCTCACTATCGCATTTAGTTCAGTATATGCATTACTCTAAGGGCCCTAGTTACCCTTCCAATTAATTCAGTTGTTAATTCATCTCTATCCTACTGATAATTATTTTGAATTCATGTTAACTCTCCTCGTAACTTAAATTCACCATTTCCAAAACTCGATTCGTTCATTCCATCCCTATCAATTCATTTTCTAAGTCTTTCTCTCAATGACTATAATGGGTCTTAGCTCTTACCTACTAGTCTTTATCAAGTCCTTGGATAGGTATAAAATCACTCCAAACTTCCCAACAAGTGACGGCCATCGAAGAAAATTCACTCAACAAGATTTTCCAGAAAACAGCAGGGGTCGATCAATCGACCTTTATCATTGATTGATCGACTTATGAATATCGATCGATCGATCGACTGTTTTGGGCAGCTTCGTAACGATACGTTTTTCTTAAGTTTTAACCACTCAAAACTCCATTAAACCTCCTGGAACTCTCTATTAACATAGCCAATCAACTTATATATATATATATAGAGAGAGAGAGAGAGGGACTATTCCTAACGTGAATATATCATCAAATCTCTACGAAAATCATCTAAGAACCACCAATATCCTTATTTTCCCAAAGCCCTAGATATATGGCTTCTTTATCTTAAATCATCACATACTCAAATTTATATTTCGTAATAGCAATCAGATTTCTTCTGTAATTCAATCCTTTACAGGTGTAAATCTAACTACATGCAAGTCCTATCCCGAACATGCATTTAAATCAAATCATTAATCAAGAATTATTCACAAACCATTTATTCTACTCATCTTATGCATGGATATAATAACTCGGATTTAAATTTTCTAAATAACCACTTGCCTTGATTCAGAGATGATCTGATTTCGTGGGTGATGTAGAGTTTGATTGTTTGTCCCCTTCAATCTTCACTCTTCAATTGCTTGAATTGCAAAAATTCCTTTGAACCTCTCACACTTCTCTTTTTATGCTTTGAGAATGACTTCTCTTTTCTCTCTAATGTCTTCTCCGTGAGTTATGGGATTTCTAACCCTAACCCCTTATTTAATCAAATTATAAAAGACTCCAAAATTCGTAGGTCTTCCCACTCCTATATTTTAAAAGACTAAAATGCCCTTGAATGGTTTCGATTTAGCCCAAAAATATCCTGGGACCCAACCAGTACCCCTGGATATACTATTTTGACTATTTAGACCCTTCCGGAGCTAACCGTAACCTCTAAATTGTCAGTTGAGTCACTAATATAATATTTCTTATCTCAATCCCCAAATTTGGTCTACACGCGACACGCAGTTGAGATATAACCAAGTACGTCTATAATTACACATTATGTCGTACACATTAAATATACCATATTTACTATTCTCACTTTATGTAAATCTGACCCTTGATATTAATCTGTATTCTCTTGATTAACATTAAGAAATTATAATTATTATTTACTCACTTAATAATTACAATTATTATTACCAAATTACTCAGCTCACGTAATTTAAATTCGTATTTTCTATTTATCAATAGCATTTAAATGCTACTGAGAATAGTAAAACTCCTTCAAGATATAATGTCACATTCTCTTATAATCATGCATAAGAATGATGGACAAGGAAATCAAAATTGTCAAACTCCTTCCCTATTCATACACCTGTTACTCATCATGTACAAGATTGTTTGTCAAACTCCTTCCCTCTTTCATACACAGTGATTGTTGATATCTAAATTTAGGTTCGATATTTGGAATGATCTTAGCTCAAGTTACCCAATATTTATAACCACAGATAATTATGTTATGCTTAAGGAAATGAAATAAGTGTAAGAAAACATAAAGGTTTTACATGGTTCAGCCCAGAAATGGTGCCTACATCCACGGGTTAATTTCACTATCTCTCTAGGGTTTGGTACAAGTCTCTTAAAAATACTCTCTAGGGTTACAACCAAGTGTTTGTGTCCCCCAGTTAGGAGAAGTATTAATCTATTTATATTAGTTAGAACTTGAAGAGATGGAACACCTTTATACATTAGGTATTTACATCTTTAGACAATAATGTGTAGTTGAAAATTAATTCATGTGCATGTGCACAGTGGCTATTAAATATCCCACGCATGTTTGTTCATATTACTGATGGTTAACCTTCCTAGGTGTAATCGAATGGATTACCAACCACAAGATATCTGAACCGATCGAGTTCAGTCTCTATTTGAGGATCTAGTGATAATGTTGGCAGGTGTTATTATATTATAGGTCTACATGGCCTAATTAATTTAGGCTACAACAAAATCCCCCACTACTTTATTCTTGACAGGGGTAGCAAAAGAATGGACTATTCTTATCTTAGAGCTTCACAGCTCTCTAAGAAGGTGTTGGTCAACTACCTACCTCAAGGAGTTGCAAATTACAATCCATCATGCAAGGTGGTGGTAGTTTTGTAAATAATTAGAAAAATAGCAAACCGTCTAAGGGTCTGCTGATCTTTTGGAAGCCTGGAGAAATGGGATATCGTAGATAGCTGAAACATTGGTACGTTTAATCATTTCAAACTTGGAGCTTAAGGGACATCCTTTCACTTATATAAGGTCTCTTACCCCTCATTCTCATTTCACATTGAATTTCAAACTCTCTCCCTTACTGTTGAGCTTTTGATTCATTATTGAGAAGAAAACTACGGCTGAGTGTTGGTCTTCACTGTAAGAATCTTTTTCTCCTCATATTTTCCTTTATGAGTTTTTATAATGGTTTATATTATGGATGAGAGTTATTTAGAGGAATTTAGAGTAAAACGTAGAATATATGAATGGGTAGTAACTGAATTGGTCGCTCGTCCGTGTGACTTGTGTGATTTGGATAAGGGCCACTGGCTTCCCACTATTTTTATCACAGAGTGTGGAGTGTCTTTCTTACCCAATCATTTATTTCTTGAATTTTGTCAATATTTTGAAGTGGTCAAAGCTCAAGTGTTTCCAAATACATAGAGAATGGTAAATGGGGTTAATCACAATAATGAGTTATTTGGAACCCATATAGGCATGACATAACTGATGTATGGTTATAGTTAGGGGACCAGTGCTGACAACATATATTATCTGAAGATAAGATATTCTAACAAAGCGTTGGTGGGTAATTTTTCTGACTCCAATAAAGATTATTCATATTATGGACTAATTGTTAAGAATTGGCAGTTTGCCCCTCTTACCAAGAGTAAAGAATACACTGGGTCACGTTTCTCTCGGGATGGGCGTGGCATAGGTCGGCATCTTTAAATATTATTTGTATTATAATCCCGATAATCCTCCTGTGATTGATGAAGTGATGGATAACAAGGAAGGAGTGGGTTAATATTTCGTGGCCCCTGAGATGACAGTAATTGTAGTTTGTCCTGAGGATGAGGTCACTTAGTCTAAGGAGAAGGTGTAACCATCTAGGATTATTTGCATGCTTTGTGCCTTCTAACACAGTACTTTTGTATTCTAAATTGCTCCTTTTTTAATGTATTTTATTCAATAAATTTTAATGAAATTTCTCATTCTTTCATGTTGGTCCCTTTCTTTAACCTTTTATATGCATGGCTTGTTTTTTAGTTGGACTCCAGGAGGGTTGTTATGAAAGCTGCCGAGAGTGACTTGTATAAAAAGAGTGTTCAAATCTTTATGGATGGTCATAAGGATCTGAAAGAGGATGAACTGGAGCAACTGCTCGATCTAGATGCCTCTAATTAAGTCAAATAATCTTAACTTTGTCTGCATAGACTATTTAGTCAAAATGTGACGACTAATAGCTCATAGTACGAAATGATACTTCAAATGCAAAAGGATTATAAGGAGTCTCTTGCCAGTTTGAAGGATGATTATAAGAAGCAGTTTATCGACTGAGAAGTGAGAGTGATTTTGATAAAAAGTTGCAAGACATCTCTTCGACTTATGATAAAAAGAAGTTTGTGATGAAATGTGAGGTAAATAGTGCTCGAGAGGTAGCGAGTGTATTGGAGCAAGAGAATAACATATTGAGGAATGAGTTGGATGGATTAAGAAATCAACAAGTGTCGATCAGAGCGAAGGGATTTCTTTTCTAAAATAAGAGAATGCCAGGATAATAGAGGAAATTTAGAGATTGAAAAAAATCCAAGGGTGGTAAATCCTCTATTCAAGTTATGGTCTCTCGCTCCACGGTTGAAGAACAAAGGACCAAGAAAACTTTGGTTGACCAGGACAACTTGATAAAAAGTCAGTCGGTGAGCATTAAAAAATTGAGTAAGAAGTTGGACCGCCTTACCTTTTATTTTCACAAGCAGCCATGCACCCTTTGGATGAACGGGTTTAATGAAGCCTTAGCACATATGGGTGATGAATTGGATCATACTTGGAGATAAGGGTACAAATGAGGTTAGCTCAATGACTTGACAGTTGTGAAGTTGCCTATGAAAGATACTTTATGGTACCGGTACAATCCTGGTTATTTTGATCACCCTACTCCTCACTTTATGTTGGACACCAAGTGTATTCCAACGGATGCTATACCCATAAGCTTGGTTAGAAAATATCTTAGAGATTATGGAGTTCATGAGTAAGATACGCTCATTTGGCCTCTGTATTTGGTGGACAAATCCAGTTACAGTAGGAAAAATAGGCTTAGGGAGTTGGGATCTACTGATTTTCCTTCAGCCCTGGACATCCCCCCTAAGTCATAGAGAAATTCTTGGGAAAAAGTATAGCAGAATGAGAAACTCCTGTGTTGGTTTTGTGTTTGAATTTTGAGAAAGAACTTGTAATAATGTCATTTTTTTCATATTTAAGAATTTAAAATTTAGGGGTCTACGAGTCCAACAAGTCGACGGACAACGATTCTCCCACGAACTCTGTCAGATCCTCCACAAAAAAGAAGTTTAGTGTCCGCGGTGTCACAATTTGTTCCCATCCAAATTGGTGCAGCATCTTCCAGGGAAAGTAGAAAGAGGTCTGGCTGAGACCTACTAAACGGACATATTGGTACTCCCTGAGTTCCAAAATGGGCAGCATCTCCCCCCACCAAGGCACTGACCAGTGAAAACCTCGTGCCCCATGGTCCACGAACTAGTTTTTATAGCTCTTAACGTTCAGGCCTACACTGATGAAATAATTTGAGAATAAGTTCGGCACTGCCGACAAAAGATACTCAGGTGGGTCCTCCATACATAACCTATCTGAAAGCCACATATACAGCATTATAGGGCTACCCCTCAGAGAGTCGGAACGACCTTCTCGCTAGGCATCCATACCATTTAAAGTCTCCGCTAGTATGACCACCACAGGATTCCAATGATATGAAATCGAGGAAACAATAACTATAAGTTGGGGATCCACCAGTACTTCCCCGATTACCAATAGCAGCTTTGAAACCAAGTCCAGAATGATGGCCCCAGCATCGTCGACATCCTGCAAATGCAAAGAATGCAGCATCGTGGGAAGAGAAATCATTCCTCCTATAACCAACGATCTGGCCACCGAAGGTGAAATGTGGAGAAGACCAACCGACAACTCCAAGGAGAACGGGAAAAATTAGGCAAAGCCACTCCAACGCTGGGATTTATCCCCAATATGGCAGAAAACACTTCATAGTTTGGACATATTTCTTCCAACCCCAAGCGAAAGACATGGTCTTCGGAGGACCAGAACTCCATTGTTACCATCATCATATTCCACTCTATGGGCCGTTGCGCCACAAAGAGACTCGTCGCATGTTGAAAACGTCGTAATCGACATTATAGGAACACATCGCTTCCAAGGTTTTTGGTAGTTCTCAAACTCAACATTACTAGGGAGAGCCATATCACAAAAGAAGAAGAAAGAGAGAGAAGAAGAATGTAAAGGAAAAAGAATGAGGAGGTGTGAAGAAAATCTCCACCCACCCTCCTATTTATACTTAAAAACTCTCAAACCAAAACAAGGAGCCCTGTAGAAATCAGAGGAAATCTTACCCCACCAAGTACCAAATAATTAAAGGAAGTGCAATCAAAGCCTTGGATTGATGGGACTGGACTAACATGACTATAGGTAGGACAGGGTTCATGCCGATCGGCAAACCACTATTTTTGGGGAAATACCCTTTTTCGTTTTTGTCAAAACAAAAAAAAAATCAATAAAGTTAATTTTTATTCAGAGGGAATTTCGAATTTCCTCTTTGACTTATCCCATTTTAAATAAAACCTTTCTCCAATCATTTCTTATTCTTTTTATGGTCTCAGCAGCAAAGTAAAAGGAGAATATGAATTAATCACTCAAAAACAAATTAATTAACAAAAACTTCATTTGCATATATTTTTATTGTATTACATTGGTTCTTTGCAGGAAAGACAAAACAAGAAATACAACGGGACTCATCTTGAACCCAATTCTCTCTCTCTCTCTCTCTCTCTCTCTCTCTCTCTCTCTCTCTCTCTCTCCCTACGATGCGCCCTCTTCCCTCTCTGGCGAGATAATATGCCACCACTCCCAGAGCCCGACCCTTCCTTAGACGAGGCAGACGGTACCATACAAGAAGGAACTGGTCTCATGCTTAATGTGGGCAGTTTCCAAAGATATCCCATCCCTAATATCCCTCAGCCAAATAGTGGAGACCTGAATGTGCTGCAAAAAAAATAAAAAGAGCAAATCAGTTAGTTTGAGGAAAACGAGGGAATCAGTAAATTAAAAGACAAATAGACAAAAAGTATACCTCAGGTTGAAGGACCTCCTATGTTAAGCCCAACTCCTACGGGTCCATTTCATTAGGACGATACAGTATACTCACTGACCCTCCATCTACCCGCTGAATGTTTTAACCAGGCGAGAACAACTGTACAAAGGGAGCCTCTGAAGTCGTCGCCGCCGCTGATGTCGTGGCACTACCTGCTCTGTGGGACCCGCGTAAGGGAGAGGCATCAAATCATATATTATAGGTGGCATTAACCATCTTGACACAAAGTCCATGTAATCATATATCACCACTATGTCGGTATACAATGAGTAGGGCTCACCCATCAATGTCGCCACCCGGGCGTCATCCGACATCTCCCGCACCCGCCTCATAAACACCTAGGTCTTCGCCGGTGGCACCGTAACCTCATCCCCCATAATATATCTAACTAATCGCTCCTTGAGGTATGAAGAATAGACAAACTCATGCAACCACAGACATCGCATCTGCGCATGTCCCCCATTCACCCCCGTATGTTGAATAGCCATCCCCCATGGATAAAAGGTCACCTGCAAATTCCCCAGCAAGGGAAAAAAGATCAATACTAATAAAAGGTAATCAAGGGAAAGACAGTCTCAAGAAAAGAGGGAGACTTACTCGCTCACTTGTCAGGCCATTCAAGACCTGACGCACCATCTCCAGAGAGGGAGATTTCTTCGATTACCGATTGGACTTCCTCCATCGGTACATCCGATAAAAGTCCCTAAAAAACTCATCCTTCAAAGCTACCAATTGGGTGTTAAACCCAATCACCTCATAAAACCACAACTGTAAAGGATAAAGGGTTAACATTTATGAGATCAAGAATAAAACGCATGAAGGGAAATGTGAATGCATTAAGGAAAATGCAAAAAATGAAGAATACTTTAAGAAGATACATAGCTCTAGTAAAGGTTTATCGGTAGCACCGGATGAATGCATTAAGAGAAAAATAAAGGGTCTCCAAGGTCAAGCTCCCGCAGTCATAAAGATGGATGATCGAAAACACCCTCAAGAATGATAAAAACCACAAGTGCATGACTTGGCCACTCGTCACCACCAAAAAACCTCCCAAAACTAGCAAAATAAATAAACGAGCCATGTGACTCACCTGCCGCCCATCTCTCTCCTCAATCCTCCTTCTCAGTAATAACTCTCTCAAAAGGGACAAACGAATAGATTCCCCAAAGACGACACTCTCCACATCACCTAACACCGCTATCACCGCATACGACATCACCCTCAGTGTCTTGTCCACCTCAATCTGCGTACACTTACATTCCATCCCTAGCAGTTACTGAATGTCTATGGGAGTCATCGTCATCTCCCCAACGCCAAAATGAAGGGTGTGGGATGTGTCCCACCATCTATCCCCCAAAGCACAAAGGACATCCGTCAAACGGGGCGTCTCATCCAGAGCAGACACCGGTCTCCCAAAACCAGATGATGACACCATCCAATGCACCACGGATGGGAGGTGCTCCCAAATATCCTTAAGCCACGTCATCCCTCGGGCACGCATAGTCAACATAGAAACATCAGACTGTCAAAATCAAAACATAAAAGAAAAACCTTTGTCAAGTTCAAGAAATAAGAAAATCTTGCCAAGAAAGAAAATACCGAAAGTCATCAATACTTACATAGCCGCCAGGGTTCACCACCCTAAAAGAGTGGTGACACGAAGGCTCACACAAGAGAGTCCGATCATCCGCCACTAGCACGAATAAGTCAAAAGATTTTTCACTGCCCAAAGCAAGGGGAACCCTAGCCCTCCATTCCAAGCATGCCTAGTTGTCAGTATTAAACCACGCCATGTGTGTTGCGCTACTTGAGAACTCAATCATCTCTTGACTTTGTAATGTTGGAATGATTTACAGAAGAAGCCAAGTGGAAAAGCTGTGAAAGTGAGGAGAACCTGCCCCCTTTTTATGGGAGGTTAAGGGGCATGTCGCTCGACATCTCCTTGCTACCCACCGGTCGGCATTAACCCTTCAACTGCTCGAGGTACCCCAAAAGATCGTACCACACCGTTTGGCACCTCTCTATCTATGACGGCTAGTACCCTCTTTGAAATTTCGTACAAAAAGACCAAAAAAATGCCAGAAAACTCCAACAAATTCCCAAATGTATTTGAGAACCTTGTACACCAAGAAAAACATTTTTACCACACTCATTTACCTCGGTAGAACCCTTATCTCCCCTAATAGAATTCACAAAATCAACTTCATATTTCCCCAACAATGTCTCTAAAGGACACTATAAAATTCAAAAATTCCCCAGTTGAGAAATGTTCGACCCTCTGATCATTCCATCTTCCCCAACGGAACCTAAAATCAAATGCTTCCCCAAATATCTAGTAGAACTACAAGATATATATCCCCCGGTGGAGTCTTCGAATCTCCCCAAGAAAACTTAAACCCACAGAATTGGCTTTGACTTGTAAAATTGGTCGTATCGATTTAAGCCCACAGAATTGGATTTGATTCGTAGAATTGGTCGTTTCTACTTAAGCCCTCAGAATTGGCTTCGACCCGCAGAATTAGTCACCCCTATCTTAAGCCTGCAGAATTATATTCGACCCGTAGAATTGGCTTTGACCCATAAATTGGTTGCTTCTACTTAAGCCCAAAGAATTGGCTTTGAGATGAAGAATTAGTCACCCTTATCTTAATCCCGCATAATTGTCTTCGACCTGCAAAATTTATCACTTCTACTTAAGCCCGCAGAATTGTTTTTGATTCAAAGATTTGGTCACCCCTATCTTAAGCCTGAAAAATTGGCTTCGACCCGAAGAATTGGTGCTTCTACTTAAGCCTGCAGATGACCCGTAGAATTGGTCACCCCTATATAAGCCCGTAGAATTGGCTTCGACCCACAGAATTGGGCGCATCTACTTAAGCCCATAGAATTGACTTCAACTCACATAATTGGTTTCTTCTTCTTAAGCCCTTAGAATTGTCTTTGACCCGTATAATTGGTTACCCCTATCTTAAGCCCACATAATTGGTCACCCCTATCTTAAGCCCCCAGAATTGGTCACCTCTAATTTAAGCCCTCATAATTGGCTTTGACCCACATAATTTGTCACTCCTATCTTAAGCCCGTATAATTGTCTTTGTCCCACAGAATTGGTCACTCCTATCTTAAGCCCACAGAATTGGTCATCCCTGCCTTAAGCCCACAGAATTGACTTTGACCCGCAAAATTGATCACTACAAGTAAGGTCCTCAGAATTAACCTCGACCCACATAATTAGTCTCTCCCTACTTTGACCTCAAGCGTCACCCCCTTTAGGTCCTCAGAATCGGCCCTCCCAACATCACCTTAGGTCCTCAGAATCGACCTTGACCCTCTATATCGATCATCCTCATCCCAAATTGATTTCGGGTGAAAACTAATCATTCGACCAAGGTTAAGAGATATACTTCATCCGAATGGTTAAGATATGACCTTGGTCTCTCAAACTAGTTCGAAAAGTTTAAGAGATGTACTTCGACATCTCGAGCTCTATTTGACCAAGGTTAACTTTTCAGCTCGAATGAGACTGAATGAATCTCCAAAGATCACTGAATACCCTTTTTAATGGTCAACCCCATGCATGATTCTGATCTACGATACGGACGAATGATCCATTTTATTCCAAGACGTCAACATGCGCCTTCGAGCCCCTATTGACCAAGGTCAAATTTTTGAACCAAGTGAAACTCTTTGGAATGTCTAAGTAAATATCTTAAAATTTCCAATGGTCCACCTCATGCGCGATTCTGACTTACCATGCGGACGAACAATCCATTTTCGTTCGACGATCTCCCATCCAAAGACCGACATGCTCTCTGAAGCCACATTTGACCCAAAGTCAAATCCCAAACCCGAGGGAGGTCTAAGGATTCTTGAAGGTCTTTGAAGTACCTTTCTAAAGGTATGACCCGTGCATAATTCAGATCAATGGATTACATTCTATGATCATTTTTCCAAAAAAATCTACACGAGACTATCAATTGGCAGGTCCAAATCCTTGCTTATCGGTAGTGTGTCTAAGTTCACCTGCTGATAGGTAGGATAGGGGGAGTGCTGATCGACAACCCCCTGACCCTATAAAAGGAGGGCATGACCTAATTACTAAGTATACCAACACCCCATATCCATCAGAATCAGTGATCTTCGCCACATTCTCTCAAAATCAGTGAAGTTCCCCATGTGAAGCTCCATTCAAGCTTACATTCCCATCCTTTTCATACCCAATTTGGAAAAATCACATTCTCTCTCATCAACATTTATCCACATTCAATGGAGTTTATCCGAGATCAAAGATCAAGCTTCAAAGAAGGTCCAATTCCTTCCCTCTCTCTTTAAATTTCTTATTCTTGCATAAATTTCATTAGATTCGTAAACTAGTCCTCACTTTAATTCATATCCATTAATATCTACAATTTTATTAATATATTATAGATACTTTATTTTTTATTAAAAAAGAGGGTTATACCCATAAATTCCTAACGGAATTATCCATCACACTTTTTCAAAACCAAAAACACGTTTTCTACACACACTCACACACATCTATAGTAATATTTAGTTCGAATCTATGGGATAAACCCCACCCCCATGCTACATTCGAACTATGTGGACTTTCAGGCCTTTATAGGCTACATAGGCGTTTCTAATTGAAGCCCGAGACTCGAATCCAATTTTCCCATTTTTCAATTTCCCAAATTTCAATTTTTTAATATTCTCAATTTCTCGAATTCCCCAATTTTACTAAAATCTTCCATTTCTACATTTATCATATTCTTGCATTATATAGTATGCTTATTCGCGTTTCATCCAACACTTATTATTGTTTCATGATAATAATTAATATCTTGATAAACACGCAAATCGTATTTTTATAAACATATTATTATGGGAACATTCCTATGGATGACCGCACTCTGCCTTTATCATAGTATGAGTTGAATGATTCCAATCTCCATTATATAAACAAGAACACACACTTCATGAAGAAATAAAGGAAAACAAGTAACACTAGCCCATGAGGGACTGAAAGGGTGAGATGGGTGCCTAACACCTTCCCATTCCGTAACTTAGCCCCTGAACCTTCGATCTATTGGTTTTTTATGCATTAGTTTATCCTTGATGCCACTCTCTCCAAGTGGCAACATGTTCTTTTTCCTGTTTTGTGCAAAATAGGATAACAACTCCATATCTTTACATTTACACCACGCCGACGACGGCTGAAGTGCCCCAAAAAGGGCGCAAGACTGCTATCTTTCAAGGGATCCTCCGCCCCCTTCCCCTCGAATATTTACTGGGATGGACACACGTTTTTTATAAGAATGGAAGATAAAAAGGATAAATGGAAAAGATATTGGAAAGATATTCATTAAAAAAATAAAAAGATTCTCGGTCATTTGAACGAATGGAATGTCTTTTAAATGATTGCCTTATTTCGTTCGAACGAATTCATCTAAAGAGATTAGAGAGTAAACCAAAAGGGATGTCATTTGAAACTTCATTTGAACACGGACTTCTAACGAGATGTCAGTATAAGACAAACAAATCTTTCTCGAACGAGGGACAACGTCATTCAAACTACGCGTCAAAATTTTAAAAACATTCTTTTTAAAATTTTGAGTTCCTTCAGATAAAATATTTCCTCATAAAAAAGAAACTCTAAAGAATAATCAAAACTTTTTTTACCACTCCAAATGCATACTTTTTCTATGATTGTTGAGATTACCAAATCTTGCATTCTTTGATGGTCTTCAGCGTAGTCTTTAAGTATCGAGAAGTAATGACGTATATGTGTTTAAGTGTCATGTTTGTGTAATAGGATATGTTAAACCAAAATAAATACAAATATGAAAAATCATAAATTTTACTCTTACAGCGATTACACATTCATACACAGAGGATATATTGGGATGACAATCCGTGAGATACAATAAACTTCCAATCATGCTATAATAAAGCGCTTCATTGACATCATTTTGAAGGTTAATGAAAACATCCATAGGAGTATATTTAGGTTTAGAAGATTCAAGGTCAAACTTATTTATAAGGTCCTTTTCATATTAAGATTGCGGAATAAAAATTCCACCATCCCTTTAACACACTAGGAGACCAAGAAAAAATTAAGTCTCCAACCACGATCATCTCAAATTAGTTTTGCATTATCAAATCAAAGTATTGAGTATGCTTCTTATTTATGGAGCCAAACACAATATCATCAATATACACTTGAGCTACCACAATGTCTTAACAAAAAAATTATAAAAAAAACTTGTCCACACTTCCTCTTTTGAAGCCTTTCCCCTAAAATGTGAGGTAACTCTATAATACTAAGTTGTAGGTGCTTTTATAAGGCCATACAATGCCTTTTTGAGGTGATAAACAAGTGCTGGTTATTTGGGATCCTCAAATTCCATATCTTAAAACACATAAACTTCCTCTTGAAAATCACCATTAAGAAAAACATTATCATGTCCATTTGATGGATCTTTAAGTCTGAGGAACATGATATAGATAAGATTAAATGAAATGACTCTAGCCTAGGAAATGGGGCAAAAGACTAATCAAAGTATACTCCTTGAGCCACTCGTCTTACAGTATCCGTCAAAACGACACCATCATTATCACATTTATCTTTGAAGATCCACTTAGTAATGATAACATGAACATTTGTTGGCAAATGAACCATATTCCAAATTTTATTTAGAGAATTGATCTAACTCTTCTTGCACGACGATGGTCCAATATTCAACTAACAAGGCATCCTTTACATTCTTAGGTTCAATGGTGTAAGTGTAACAAACAAAGTTAACGTCCTTTTGGAGTTGAGATCTAGTATTTACTCCAACATTAGGACTACCAATTATTTTGGTAAATCATGGTCTTCCTTAACCCAAGTAGGTGGGTCTCCCACATTCATATTAGTTGGTGGAAACACCTCTTCACACTCATCCACTTATTCTTCCCTCTCATTATAAATGGGAAAGTACTGAAATAGAGTTTTCACAATTATTATCATTAAAGTTATAGGAATGATTATCATTGATGATGACATTAATGGACTCTATACTTTTGTGAAAACGTAGTTATAAACACGATTAGCACGGATGTTAGTGGAATAGCAAAAAAAATGTCTACATCGCTTCCAGACTCAAGCTTAATTAAGCATTCTCTATCATTGAGTATGTAACATTTGCTTTCAAAAACTCTAGAGTGCCTGAATTTGGGCTTTTTCCCCTTCCAAATCTCATAAGGGGTTTGGTTAGTAGTTGTACCTCCTATGAACTCGGTTAGCAGTGTGACAAGCTGTGTAAAAAGCTTCCTCCTAAATATGTTCGAAATATTTTTTCCAATTAATATGGATCTATCCATCTCTTGGATAGTTCTTTCTTTCAACTATTTTATTTTTGTGAGGAGTCTTGTGAGTTGAAAACTCATTGTGTATTCCAACGTCACTAAATCACACTAGTATGCCTTTTCATTCAAATTCCCTTTCTTAATCATTATAAATTCTAATAATAGTGCATACCTTTTTATTTTGAAGTTTTCACTTGGAAATTAAAAAAAAATCCTTATCTTTAAACTCACTACATAAAAATCCTACAAAAGTGAATCTAGAGTAGTCATTTACAATCACAAGGACTTAGCGTCTACCACCTATGCTCTTAATACACATTGGATCCAAAAGATCTATGTGTAAAAGTTCTACCACATGCGAGGTATCAATAACATTCAATTTCTTATGTGGGTTAAGAATTTGTTTAACCATTTGACATGTACTACACACACGAGAATAATTGAATCCAAAGTAGGTAAATCACGAACAAGTTTTTTCCTATAAAGTCTACTAAGATCTCTAAAGTTCATGTGACCGCTTATGCCAAAGATCCACCACATATTACTTAATACTATTACAAAGGACACTTGAAGAGACATTAATGATGTAATAATTGTCTAAGGTTCTAGTTACCTTCTAAATGAAATTACCTTTAAGATCACAAACTTTACATTACTTAATGGTAAAAAGCATATTGTGATGATAGTTTCATATTTAACTTATGATACGTAAGTTATCCTTTAATCCACTAAACAAAATACCTTATCTAATCTAGAAAACCATCAATCTTTATTGTACCCTTCCCTAGGATGTTAGATTTGTTCCCATCTCCCAATATGACCAAACTGAATTCTTCTTTAATGAGTTTGAAAATAAAGCTTTGTTTCTAGTTGTTTCTAGTCATATGCCTATAAAACCCACTATCAAATTATCATCGTGAGTCATCTTGGGCACCAAAAGTCTTATGAATAAGAAGACGTTTTTTCTTTTTAGTCCAAACCACTTTAGTCTTGATATTCTCACCTAAATCTTTTGAACTAGTGTCAACACTTTTAGATTTTTAAATATTTTTAATTTATGATAAAATAGTTTTGGATTTCACAAAAAGGGTATTAAAATCATTCTTCAAAGAATAAACATAATCAAAGTGAGGCTTCTAAGTCACCTTGGAGTTTTTCGTAAGCCTATAGCAAAATATTCACATGACCATCACGATTATAAAAAGAGCAATGATACACAAAATGATGATTAAATTTCTTTAAAATCTTTGAAACATTTTTCTTCTCAAGAGATGAGAAGACTTTTTAGGCACATGAGACTTTTTAGAGGATTTTAAATAATGACTTTATCCTCAAATTTATATTGTATATGAGCCTTATCAAAGCCAATACCGTGTTTGTTAAATTAAGATTGAGTCAGAGATAAATAAAATTTCCTCCAATTTCTTTGATCGCTTTTCAATGGTAATTTTCACATCCATAGCAGAGATTAATTCATTTTCAATAGAGGTAATTTTCTCATTCAAAGAGTCCTTATAACTTTTACATTCCTCTACCTCATATTGTAAAACATTTAACCATTCTTGTAAATATTTATTCTTATTCTCCATCAAAAAATGAATAGTTGATATTCCACATTGCTTAAAAGGGGGACCTTTCCATTTTAAAAAATGCATGTTCATTTTCACATTTATTAAGTTCAATGGAAGTTTTCAAAAATCGTTTCTTATTTTGAAGGTCATTATCTTCTTCATTAATAGAATCATCAACAAAATAAATAGAAAAAGACAAAGTATTAATCTTAGGAGATCATTTATTTTCAATAAATGAATATTGACACAAATATTTATCAATTTATGACACACCATCAAAAGAGACAAAAGTATGGGTAGGTTGAACAATCTACTAAGCATTATCCATACCTTTAAACATAACATTGTTCTCAATATTAACACAAATGTACGATATTCCTTTAGGTTTTTCAGCCTTGTTAAAAAAGGACCACACTTTGATACTAGTTAAGGGTGTGTATTACATACCAATAGGAAGACACACTCAAAATAATTTTAGCATATATAAACGCTTATTCCAATATTCACCAAAGTTTAATCAACCAAATCAAGTTTTAATATTGTGGGTGATAAAAAAATGCAGAAGAGGTAAATATAAACTTAACACCGAATGTACGAGGATAAGACCCACTAAATATAAAAATCTCAGGCCAATGCAATAATCTCACTAAAACCTCGATAAAGACTTATAGTTTCTTTTTTGTTAACTCATACCGCACATTTTTCCACCAATCCAATGTAAGTCAGAGATATCTACACCAATATAAGTTATCAACATCTCTTATGTCTTGACACATGTCGATAATGATTCACAAGCTTTTCTCTTCAAAGTTAGAGTTCATAAATGATTTGAACTCTAAAAACTTCCTCAAAGATCACAATACTCTTATTGGGAGAAAGACCCAAAACTGTATCGTTATCATCTAAACTTATTATATGGATTTATGGTCTTAGGTAGGAAATTTCAATGATAAACAATAACAAATAAGGAAATTATAACTACAAACTTGATAATTTAGGAGTAATAGAGTGAGATGAGGGTCAAATAAAGAAACTAAAGATTTATATGGTTCGCCTCATTATGGTGCCTACGTCCATGACAGTAATGTTGTATCTATTTATTTCACTAGGCAATAGCCATAAAAGTTAGGAATATAAGCTCTGTAATTTCTGTCACTAGAGTTTGCCTATAGCAGCTAAGTAGAATAATTTTGAATCCCTTATTTTATGGGATTTTGTGTTATTTATAGGTAGTTATAAGAGTGAGAATATAGTGGGATAGGTGGAGTGCATTTATTACATCTTTTACATTCTATAGGACAAATAATTATGAGTTTGTTATAGCATGATAAATGTGAGATATATTGGGTAACTTCCTCATGTTTGAAATTATAATAAACATGATTTCTGGCACTCCCTCATGTGATGGTAGTTGTAGTAAGGCTGGCATTGATGGTTTAACATTAAGTAATGTTAAATAACACCGTTTAACAATGAGAGTCCGCTACAATGCTGATCCGAGCATATTTATATCTGAGACAATCTCATTTCTCATTATCGAGTAGATTATACATCAGCTAACCTCTCTTTCTGCCCTTAATGAGGGCATGCATCTCCTCTTGAGAAGCCTATAAGGCATATCATATTTAGGGTATAACAAAAGGACCAAACACTTCTTTCGCTACTAGAACTTATGGAGTCTTCTCTAATGTAATGAACCTTCAGAGTGGCTATTAGGTGAAACGAATGGATGAAGTGTTAATCACCATGATTTGGTCGGCTTAAGTAGATCTAGTCATCTCGGTTTCTTCTCGGCCCGAGACGAGCAGATTAACTCCTATAATTTTGAATTGAGAAGGAGGTGACTATGTGTAAGATGAGTAGAACTGGAGCTTAAAGTAATAATTATGTACGCTTGGGGTGAAGCACGTGCCGATATAATGAACTTGCAGCGTCTATTTCTTTTTTAGGTGATGCCATTATGATTAGCGACTTTTTCTACTGAACATAAAGTATTTATAGGCTAGTAGTTCCCATCGTTTGAATCACTTCAAGTTTTTTAAGTGTTTTAAGAAAGAGAAAAACTTACTGGGTTGCTTGTACTACATCTTCTTCGGTATGGTTCCTTAATTTCTGGTGACTTTTTCGCTTATCTTCATTTGTCTTAAACTCTTCGTAGGTTATTAAGGTACGCATCGCTTGACTTTTTACAAACTTTTAGGAGTTTTCTCTTTTCTCTTATAAGTTCTTCGTAGTTGCCTTGCATTTCATACTATTTGGTGTTGGATTTATGGGAGATTTATAATTTTGGTCGCCATTTAGTTGGTTGGCCTAGGATTTAACCATTATAGTGTTTTCTAAGTTTTTCTTATCCAAGCCTTCAAACATTAGCATCCCCCATTTCACATCATATTTTAACCTTGATGAGTTATAAACCTCACATGCATAAATGGTTAGAGTATTTGTTTGAATTGGACGTTGATTGTCCTGGTATCTTGGCAAGGAGGTTACATAAACCCTTCATGTAATTCCCTGACCCAGATTTATGGGTTACCCTTGAGTCAACCCGGTCTGGCCTGAACGTTAGGTGAGAAGTGCAATGTAGCGACCTACATATTATTGCTAGTCCAGTTTTATTTTAGTTAACGTATAACTTATTTAGGATGAGATTTTAGTTTTAGGATAAACTACGTGAAGGACCCATGGGGAGCACCCGAAGTCCAAGTATACATAGTTACTAACGTAAAAATAAATAAAGTACTTACCTGTATAACTCCCTCAAAATACAAAATCGCTCCTAACTTTCTGTAACAAAGCGAGGGTTTGAGCCTATTCTCAGTGGGAAATACACAACAAACTATAGAAACGAATGGCAGAAAGGATACACATACGCTATAACCATATGCATGTGAATATATATATATATATATATATATATACCTATGGAAAATACGTGTCCCAATGCATTAACCGTTTACCTCCGAATAACCTTATTTATCCAGATTAATTACCTCAATCTTATAAAAATCTTCATTTGCTCATACTTAACCTTTTCAATTTTATTTAACACATCCGGTTCAACACTTGAAACCATGACATTTACTTTATCCTAAAACATTCCTTTACCGGAATTATCCCTTTTTATTCATTTTAATACACTTTGGTATTTTCATTGAAAATCTCCATTTCAACACACGCAATCACCGTGTTAGAAAATACTTATTTTTCATTTGAAAGTCATTTTTAATACATTCTTATGTAAATTATGGGTCTAACCACTTAGGTTACTTAATCTCCCATTTACACACTTTCTTTGCCCTTTTTCTTATCTTATGGACATTTATAGATTTACGCATTCACTTGTCCATTTTAACCTTTACCAGAACATTTATTCATTCATAAAAGTTAGGTTGAATTAATATTTTACCACACAACCTATTTCTTGACATGTCCCTTATTCCTTTAATCTTTTCTCGAAATCTTCTTATACTGCATACTTCCACGAGCTCCGCACCCCCATTTATGCACACCATATGCTCTAGATAGTGTTTAGGGCTTTTCACCCAAGGGCTTCGGGCCCTTCTTGCTTTATCCCGGTGTCATCCAATTTCCTTTTATCTGTTTTAACATTTTACAAATGTCCACATTACACACTTTTTCACAAAACCCGGGACTTTACCACCCCATTTGTGTTACACTTTGAAATTTAACCATTTTAACCTTGATTTTATTCCAAAAATCATATTCCTTTAGGACCATTTTGTGTAACACATTTACCAACATTTTTATTTCATAACCATTTTACTCACTCATTTCCAAAATGACTTTTTACTCCATTGTATCAGGTATTAATTCCTCACAAAACACTATTAAGTTACTCATCCTAACTTCTTAAGTGTTTTAACACCTTAAGAGCCTTTTTAACCTTGGAGTAATATCCTTATTAATTGAAAACACTTTTACACCCTTAATTCCTTTTTAATTCCGTAAGTATTAATCATTTACAGCATTACTAAGTTACACGCTAACTTTTCCATGTTTACCTATTAACACTTGATGAATACTTTTATCGACATTTCCCAAAACACACATTTCTTTACTTTTTTCAGTCAAGTAACCCAATTACACCCAAAGACTACTTTCATAAGAAAATTCCATTTCTTTTTACCAACATGTAGTCTTATGATCTTATGGTCAACATGTCTTTCACTCCCAAATTTACATACTTTATGGGAGGTCAATAGTGGAGGAGTGGTGGATCGGTGGTGGGTTGTGGTGGAAGACCACCCACCTCTCTCTTTGTCTCACTCTCTCTCTCTCTCTCTCTCCCCTTCTTCCATTTCTCCTAACTCAAATAACCTCAATCAACCAAACAAACCCTTATAAAACCTCCCTAAGACTCCAAATACCCGTTTTTCCCTTTCTGGGATGATCTGGGCTCGACAACTCAAAGATCCAACGCTTCAAATTATGACAACGCACAAGGGAAATCAGATCTAAAAACTTGACCAAAGTCATTCGAAAGATTTCCTTATGTCGTTCGAACGACTTATGATATGTCGTTCCTTCCCTGGATTGCGCGACCCTTTATGCGACCTACTACTGTAATTCAGTAGCATGTTATTAGAATCCTTGTACCTTGTAACCTATTTCACGACCTCCCTATGTCGTTTGAACGACAACCCCTTGTCGTTTGAATGACACTTCACTACACTAAATCCTACAAATGGTCATGCCCAGTGGGTCACGGACCAAGTTCGCGACCAGCTGGTCACAGACTTGGGGCATGGCCAACTCAATATTTAGCGTGACCATATTTATTACCACATTAAATTATCGATGCTCTGGAAGTGGTCACGGACCAAATACCTGACTACTGTGGGTCACGGACTTAGACCATCACCAAGGTGTGACCATCTTGGCACTAAATTTCGTGCCAAAATTCCCTCGAAACTGGTCGTGGATGGGTCACGGACTTGGTCCTTGACCAAAGGCATGACGAAGCAGAAAACACACACATTGAGGGTCACGGCTGGGGGTCATGGCCATTTCTTGGTATGGGTCACGACTATGGGCCGTGACCATACGTCATTCAAACAGTAGGGTTGATGGTAAAAGGGTCGCGCATGGTGGGCCACGACCTAAAGCCTCGACCAGGTGCCAGCTAGGAACACCCTCATCTTTCATTTATTGGTCGCACGCTTGGGAGTCAGGGCTCTAGGCTGTGACCAGATTCAGGTCTTAAAAAAACCGTTGCTTGGTCATTTCTGCGATTTGCAAGGGTTGTCGAAGGGATAACCGATTTCGTGTGGATTTCAGTTGGATTTGTAAGGGCTAAGCGATTTCAGTTGGTTTTCATTTGGAATAACCCTTGGTATGTATTGATTCATTTTTATATCATTTGGATTTCGTGATTTCTATCTAAAGCCCTAATTTCTGTGTATGTATGTGTAGATTTATATTTGTATGTGTGTATGTGTGTATATGTATAGATTTATGTTTATATGTGTGTGTATGTATAGATTTATGTGTATATGTATGTTTATGTGTGTAACTATTAACAAATAAATTATTTTTTTGTCAATAAACCATATATTGTATGTGTGTGTATGTATAGATTGTATGTGTGTGTGTATAGATTTATGTCCAAAAAAAATTAGGGTTTAGTAAATCCTAAATAGTATATGTGTGTATGTATAGATTATGTCAATAAACCCTAGATTGTATGTTTCTGTATGTATAGATTATGCCATAAAACCCTAGATTGTATTTGTCTGTATGTATAGATTATACCAATAAACCTTAGATTGTATGTGTGTGTATTTTTTTTGACAAAATATAATTAAAAGGATTTTTAATGAGTAAAACAATTCACATCCACCTTGTCGTTATTTTATTGGGGGTTATATGCGTGCCATAATTTTTTGCACTACAATATGTGTGTAAGTACTATAATATGTGATTTTTTACAGTTACCTATTGTAGTAAAGTTTATGCATTGGTTCTTTGTTTGCACTACAATATGTGTGTAATTACAGTGTGTGTTTCTGTTGATTCTTCAGTTTGTATGTTTATTGAATAGATAATACACATATACTTTTAAACTCTCTCATAATAAACCCTAACAAAACATGTTATAACCAATTATGGCGGGTTGTTGTTGGGATTTCACATATACTTTTAAACTCTAATAACTTTCAAACCCAAACCTTAATAGTAGGACTCCTATTCACGCCCTCATATACTTTTCTCAAAAAAATGAGGCATGGTGATAATTACTCTCAACAAGAGTGGGAGAGGTTGCAATTAGACCGGTTTGAGAATACGACGATAATTTGCATATTTCTAGACTTAGGCATAAAACATGGCGTTTGTGGGAAAAACCCAAAATATCTCCTGAACGGCCCCGTGAGTGGCACCAACCCCTCACACAGGACCAATGTAACTCGTAAGAACTGACCGCGCGATCACGTGACTCCTAGTTTGAGAATACGACAATAATTTGCATATTTCTAGACTTAGACTTAAAAACATGGTGTTAGTGGGTGAAAACCCGAAACAGCCCCCGACCATCCACGTGAATGGCACCAACACCTCGCGCAGGACCAATATAACTCGTAGGAACTGACCGCGCAATCACGGGACTCCCAGTTTGAGAATACAACGATAATTTGCATATTTCTAGACTTAGGCTTAAAAGCATGGCGTTAGTGGGTGAAAACCCGAAATAGCCCTCGAACGGCCTCATGAGTGGCACCAACACCTCGTACGGGACCAATGTAACTCGTAGGAACTAACCGCGTGATCACGGGACTCTCGGTTTAAGAATACAATGATCATTTTTATATTTATAGACTTAGGCTTAAAAACTTGGCGTTAGTGGGCAAAAATCCAAAACAGCCCCCGAACGGCCCGTGAGTGGTACCAACACCTCGCACAGGACCAATGTAACTCGTAGGAACTGATCACGCAATCACGGGACTCTCGGTGTGAGAATACGATGAAAATTTGCATATTTCTAGACTTAGGCTTACAAATATGGCGTTAGTGGGTGAAAACCCAAAATAATTCCCGAACGGTCTTGTGAGTGGCACCAACACCTCGCACGGGACCAATGTAACTCATATGAACTGAGCGCACGATCACGGGACTCCTGGTTTAAGAATATAATAATAATTTGCATGGCCGAGTTGATATGAGGTAGGGATGAGGGAATACTTGGGTATATCAATAACCATCTAGCCCTTAGCCATTGGCGTGAAAAAATGGCTGAGGGGTAAAGTATTCCTTAGGTGAGGCAACCTTTCAACTATTTGGTCGTCACTTATAAGAGAACACATATTGATCATTTTATTGGATATATTATAATCCAAGAATTATGGCTATCAGACACGCTTAGGATGTTATGCCCTAATAATGATACACATTTAGAATTGCGCGCCACTTTGAGAGTTGTGCGAAATCATTGGCAATATTTAAGTGATTTTATGAAACCATTCTCTCTCTCTTCCTTCTGTAACCTCGCATGCCCTTTTATTTTTCTCTTACCTTTTCAGAGATCCTTCTCTCTCTCTTCTCCATTTCCAAGTGTTCTCTGGACAATTTCTTTGCTTTTCGACAGTTGTCATCATAAGGAGACTATCTGGGTAATCTCCTTTTCCTTTCACCTTACAGTTTCATTATTTTAGTCATTTTTGCATTCACTTTACTTTTTTGGCGAGTTCATTAGTTTTTTGGTGACCATTTTTGGCTGTAGTTAAGATATTTTAGGCCTAGTAAATTAGGTTTGGGAGTTGAGAGAGTAGTTTTGTGGTGAAGAGTGATATTTAAGGATTTCAAGCCTTTTTTATACCCTGGATTGATTAATTCGGTGAGCAACTGGTCATCTTCTCCAGTGGAACACTCAAGCTATTCTTGATTATTCTTGTTAAAAAATGATTCATTTGCCCCTTTATATCCTTGGGTCAAAGTTGGTCAAATCCGCCAAGTTGTTTGTGGTTTTTAAAGTTTTAACTTCTTATAGACTAATTCCCATCTCGTCCTTTGGATGTTACAAAGACTTTATAAGTTGGCTGAGGAGTTCCTCACACTTAGGGATAGATGTTTCCAAGAGATCCGTTAGATAAAGGACGAGTACGAGGCTAAACATAGGGCCGACCCTATTTGGGTACGACCCATCTTCCCCATTCCTTTGAAAATAATATTTCCCTCGTCCTCTAAAGTTTTTGGCTCGTCTTTTAAAGTTCTCGACTCGTCCTCTGTTTAAGACGAAAATGAAGATTTAAAAGAGGCGATGTGAGAATCACGATCTCACATGTTGTCTTCCCCTAAAGTCGATTCATCTGGTCAGGACGACTCATCCATTTCCATTTATTCTGATAGGGATGAGCTGACAGTCAATCCCACTGCCATTCCAATCTCGGCTATGACTCTTGACGAATTTCACGAGAGGTTCCCAAAAGTCCCTTCTGCTCCTGAGGCCGATAACCAAGATATTGAGTCTAAGGATATAGATGCTAAGGCCGAGGATAGATATGTTGAAGGCGAGGATCCAGTTGATACTTGATACACTTGGGTTTTTCATCTCGTCCGTCAAAGAGTCTGATCGCCTTTTATGGAGACATTCGTATGCATCAAACCTAATATTACGATGAGGCTCCCAAATAAGGACAAGAAAGTCTTTCAAGGTCGAGAAGGTGAGGTCACTGCCTGCGACCAGATGTTTAAGATTAGCACAAGGCTACCCTTTCACCCCGCCATCAGAGCCATTCTATCAGTCTTAAGGGTTTCCCCTACTTAGCTGGCCCTCAATGCCTGGAGAATCATCAATGGGTACGTAACTTTATAGAAGAACACCTGATCCTTGGTTGAGCTCTTCACGGCATGCTATAATATATTATCCTCATCTAAATAAGATGGATACTATCATTTAGGAGCTAGGTAACTAGACAAGAAACTTATTCAAGTAGCTTAGACATCAAACCACTATTACAAAATAAAGGTTTTTCTTCGTCTCTAGGGCTTGTGAGTTTCCAGCTGGGGCCAACCTTGATAAGAACGAGTCGAGGGTTCAATGTGCTTAGGCAAATCCCTCTATGATAGCTAGGTCGAACCCTGGCCTCAGCCTTAGCGAGTGAGACATGGTCGATTATTTGAGGGACCGGGGAAATGAGGTAACCTTCCTAAATTTGAGGATCTCATGATCCCTGATCACCTTGAGGAAGTCGATCTGGGGGTCGGCCCCTTGTACTAGCTATGTGAGTCAATTGAATATTTGCATAAGCCTTCCCTCATCTCATATATCATTTGTACTTATTTTTCTCTTCCTTTGCAAATCGTCCTCCAAACGTCTTAGACGAAGTTTAGAATATGACAACCCCAAGTCTGATATCTGGTCTGAGGAAGTGAGGCAAGAAACATCCACCTGAGAAATACACAACAGGGGGTAGACTCATCCTAAGGCCACCTACAAGAGGAAGCAACCCATGGCTCCTATAGAGACCCGTCCTTACCCCCAGACGAGGCCGAGGGTGGGCTCAGCTGGAACTATTCCTGATTTTTCTTATTTTGAGACGTTTTAGGCGTTCAATTTGGCCCAGCTTAAGTCCAACCCCAACTTTATCATCACCAATATGAAGGCAGCCAAAACTGTCATGCAGTGTATGGATTATTTTCGTCTCGTCCATGCACTGTTGTCTCGATCGAGATAGAATTTTCACCAAATTAATTATGTTTACTAATGAACAACAACTAAGTGATTTTTACTCCCTTCTCGATGTTATAGGTAGTCCATCGACGAGGTCGAACCCATTTGGACTATTATGTCACTGAGACCACCTTAAAGCTACTTTACCACGAATGATGTTTTATAGCTTGAAATGGATTAGAGTTCATACGTAAAAGCAACACATAATCAATCAACACACAAAATAGGAGAGAACACGATAACTTTTTATTTATGATCCACGTCTTATATACATGTACAACTGACACTGAAATGAAATTGGTAAGAGATAAACTAAGCTACCATAACTCTTACTGGTAGTATTTTTTTAGGTGATCAGCATTCCAAGGATTGGAGAATGCTTCTCCATTTAAATTTTCCAACCAGTACGTTTTAGGAACCACTTCTTCAATCGCTCTATACGAACAATGCCATTTTGGATGAAGCTTATTGGCCTTCTGCCATGTCTTCTTCAACACAAGGTCTCCTACCTTTAGTGGCTAAGATTTCACCCTCTTATTGTAGAACTTTTTTATCCTTTGTTGATAGATAGCTTGCCTAACCTCAGCATCTTCTCTTCTTTCTTCCACAAGGTCCAAATCAAGTCTTCATTCTGTAATGTTTTCTTTCGGGTCATATGTCTGAACCATGTGGGTTGGTAGACCTACCTCTATCGGCACCACCACCTTTGAGCCATAAGACAACATGAAGGGAGTTTCCCCAGTTGGAGTCCTCTCTGTCGTTATGTAAGCCTATGGGATAGTATACACCTCCTCAGTCCGTTTCCCTTTGGCATCCTCCAATATTTCCCAGATTCCATTAAGAATTATTATGATAATAACTTATGTCTTCCCATTGGCCTAGGGCTGGCTAGAAGTGGAGAATAACTGCTTGATGCTAACTCGTTCGTAATATTTCTCTAGGGAGATGTTCTTAAACTGCGTCCCATTGACAGAAATTAGGGTATTAAGTAGGTCATACCTACAGATGATGTTTTTCTAAATAAACTGGAAGGATTTATTCTCTGTGATTGTAATCATTGGCTCGACCTCTACCCACTTTGAAAAATAATCAATCACCATAATCAAATAACGATAATTGTTCACAGGTCTCGGTAGTGGCCCTACTAAATCAATCCAGCAGGCCACAAATAGCCAAAGAGAAGTAATAGAAGTAAGAGACTGATGAGTTTGGTGGGGTATGGTGGCTAATGGCGAGGGATTTTCTAAAACAATGCTCTGATACCACTTTTTGGAGAATGATGACCCCCAATTTTTAAAATCTTACCAAATGTAATTTCCTTTTTGATGTAGAATAGAGATGGCTCAACACAACACACATAAGCACCAAATTTTAATTTCTTTCAAATTAAAATTAAACAAACTTAAAGTGACATTAAGTTAATCAACAAATACATTTTTCACTTTAGCATATTAACTCAACCCAAGTCCTAGAAATTTGCCTAACAATAAATATTCAATTTTGCAAATTAGGATGAACCAAATTTTATCCAATAAAATTAATGACTTGAACTAAATTAATTAAACATTACCCAAATTAATTTTATCACCAACTTAAACATGAGTAGTGATTTAAACCAATTTTATCTTTTTACCTAAGAATTCATCTAATGTGATTTTGTAAAAGATAAAATAAACAAATAACCACTGCACCACGATGTACGAGGAAAAACCCACAACAGGAAAAAAACCTCGAATGGCCTTGACCTCAAATCCATTAAGTACGATTTTATAAGTGCAAGATAATAAGACTTACAACACTCGACTTGAATCCATCCAAACCTCGACGCTCCTTCTCGTACACACCTCTGCCTAGTGAATAACCACGGAGATCCACCGCAGTCTCAGAATTCACCGATCGTACTTTAGGAACAACCATCAACCACACATGATGCCTTTTACCATGTGAGAATGCCGCAGAAAAACAACGAACTTCTTCTTTATGGTATGTAGAAGAAAACCCAAACAAACTCTTCAACTCGGTAGAGTAAAACCTGGTGCCAAGCACTCCAAGAAAGATATATATATATATATATATATATATATATATATATATATATATATATGATAACTTGTAATAAACAAACTATGGGTGTAAACTAAAGTGTTTTTGAGTAATGTTCTTGAAAAATGCTAACACTTGAAACATGAACTTTTGAACTTGGAAATTTTCTCTCTCAAAAAGGTGTTTATAAAATGTCAAAAGTTAGTTTTTCAAACATGGTTCCCGCACATATAACTTCTGTCAATAGTTAGTGGGTAAAATTAAGTGGGAACATGGGAAAAAACTGATTAAAACTGCCAAAATATTTCCCGCCAGAAATCTCGTTCGAACGAGATTTTCGTTCGAATGAAGTCTCGTTAAAACGACACTTCTAATGAAGTTCCAGTGTCCAAGTGGAAAAATTCATTGGCAAACTCGTTCGAATGACATTCTCGTTTGAACAAAAAACTCGTTCGAATGACAATATCGAACGAAGTTCCAGAATGCTTAAAATTCGATTTTTAGCCCAGAAACTTTATTTTAAAGTTTTAAAGAAACCTTATGAAAATAAACATCAGTTTAAAATAAAATTACACCCAATAAACATTGTTCTAAGCTCCTATATATATATATATATGTAATGTATTCATACCTTAGGAGGAAATGGAACAAATGTTGGTGACAGAGAAATAAGGCACAATAAACACGACATATGATGAAGCTTTATTAACTTGGCCACTACGTCTTCAACTAACACGTCATAGGCTTGGATGGATACACTTTAACACTATCCTATGACACAAATGTTTTTGTATTGAATTGAGCCAACACAACATTAAGACTCAATCGGAGACTTGTGTCCTTACAAAGATATTGATCCTTGGGTTTTTGAGTCAAGCTATGTACTTTTTTATTTTGGGTGGGATATATTTTTCTAGTCTAGTAGAGCTTGACAGCCTTTAGGAATTTCGTTTGTTTTTGTCCCGAAATTTCTGCACACTTAAGCAAACTATCAAACGCATAGCGAATATCAAGAATATTAAATGCATGTGACATAAATAAATACTCCCCCTAAATTAATTCTCCCCTTTATCAACTGTGATCTACTTAGAAGGTCTTGACTCCCCCTATCATTCTCCCCCTTTTTGTTCAGTAATAGACAGAGGATAAAAACTAATTTAAACATGAAGCTTAGAGTGACAAGAGCAAGAAATCATATGGACAACAAAATCATAACTAATCCAATAAATAATAACGGATACCAACGAAGATGCAAAAAAATGTTACCAATGGGATACATAAGATACTAAGCATGTGATATCAACAAAATATGCACCAAGATAGATCCAAATTTTGAATTAGAAGCATAGATGGACTAGAAAGCAAGGAAAAGAAAAAAGGATACCATATATATGTAGACATAATGAATATCACTAACGCACACTCATATATATATAAGTATCGACACCACACATGACACAAAATACAATAAGATTTTCACACTCATATGGAAAAAATGTGTCATATGGAAATGAAAGTGTAGGGGTGTGAACTAGTAATAATTAAATTTAGACACAATCACATAAAACATGTTCACGGAGTTCTCAATTGATTTGAAACTTCATCACATTTGAATATAACCTCACGTGACAATATAAATTGAACTCAATGAACAAACATACACAATGCATACAAGCCTACACTTTTGATGATTCTAAAAACCAATAGAGTCATGACATTGAAAGGACAACTAGGATAAACGGACATTATGGAAACCGTTGATATACCATCCAAACTCCCTCAATTGAAGCATATTATTTTAATCTTTTGAATGAATAAATCAACTAAAAGGAATAGGCCTTGGCAAATATTTTCTTTTAATGCCATTATTCTTTTAGGCCTTTGGACCACGTATATCTTTTAGGTCCAAGAAAACGGTGTCTTACTCGCAAATGATGATTATTCCTTTCGAAGCCCTTCCCCGTGCACATATATAGACATCATTTTTATATATCGCACAAATCTCGCGTGCAACGGATTTTAACATGCACTAGTCCTCCTAGGTCACATAACATGTAGATGACAAGATTAGTAGGAGAACACCTCACAAAGCTCAAATATACATATGAATTTATAGTTTCAAGTGAGCTCGTGCATGTGTGAATTGAGGCATATAAAAATAGAATCCATTAAAACAACACAGAATCCAACTACTCCATGTAAGCATGGTAAAGAACATTTTAAGGATTGACAATTTAAACCAAAAGTTCTAGCCACATGGAAGCGAAAAAGAAGGGATTCAAACACAAGTGTATGCCACATAAAGTGTGTGAAACTAAAATACACACAAAACAAAAATCTTTTTGAGTTTTTGAAAATTTTTAACAAAAAAATTTGCTCAAAAGACACACAAAAATCATTTGTATTTTTCATTAATCTTAAATTACAAAAAAATAAAAAAAAATGATAAACAAAAATCTTTTTGTATTTTTCATTTAATGCAAACAAAAATGAAGAACTATAATACAAAAGATAAACAACAATCATAATTTTAGCATGTGATATGTAATAAAGCAATGACTAGAAAATGACTAAACATGCATACACCTAGCAATGATATATAATATGAGGTGCAAAAAGCTAGAGTATGCAAACAACTAACACATTCAACCTTTAGATTTAGCAAGGGTTGAATCATGTGAAAGTAAATGAGAATTGAAAATCCTATTTTTCAAAGCTACCAAGTCAGATCTCCTAACCCAAACTAATGACGAATGATGATCTAGGGGTGTAGGAATCTTGGCTACCTTGGTTGCCTTACGATGGGATTTTTTAGGACCTCATTTAAGATCAAAACAAAATTTCTTAAGATGACCTTTTCGCTACAATGTGAGCACCTAAAGACTTGGTGAAAAGACTTTCCTAAGGCATGATCTATAACATTGTTCCTAGATGATTCTCCTAAAATATTGGTTTTGGATTTATGAGATGATTCATTACAAGTATTGAAGCCTAAACCACAAGTGTCATTTTTAATTTGGACCGTTCCTAATATTTTATCGAATTTCTCCGAACAACACTCCAAATCAAATTCGACTTATTAGAGTCTTTTAATTTATTTTCTAATTCTAAAATGTTAGACTCTAATAAAATATTTCGCTCTTGAAACGCAAAAAGCTCCTTTTTCAAGGATTCCATTAAACATCTAAGGCTATCTTTCTCGCATTCTATATATTGAAGCTTCTCACGAAGAGGTCTCTCACGTGTCCTAAGGTCTTCCACTAATGCACTCTCATCAATGACCTTAACACGCTCTCTTAAACTAGCTTCTAACTTCAAATTCGTTCTTTTTAATTAATAGATTCTTCAAATAATTCTTGAAATGCAATTTGAAGTTCACTCACATCAACCTCATTTTCACTTTCACTCTCTCTTTCTTCTCCACTCTCACTACCATAAAAAACAAGGGAATCATAAACTTTGACCTTGGTAGTGTCATGTGTTAAAATTTCATCAATAGAAGAGTGCTCACTATCACTCACATGACTAGCCATAAAAGCCACAAAGTTGAGCTTAGTGGGGGAATCGGGTCCCACTTCATTATCACTATCACTAAGGATTGCATTAAAAGAAATTGGTTGCTTGCCCTCTCTCCTTAATTTAATGGGGAACTCAAAAGCCCTATGGCCATATCCTTCGCAACCATAACACCTATTTGACTCGTCCCTATTTAAATTTTCATTAAAAAATTTAGGGATCTTCTCGGCTTTGTCATCCTTAGAATTTAAAATTTCTTAAAATCATTTTTAAATTTATCTTTGTTAAATTTAAGAAATTTTTTAAACCTCCTAGCAAACATAGCCATATCTTCCGAGTCACTCTCACTTTCACTATCTACTACTTATTTTTCGTCCTTTTGGTATTTCAAAGCAACGCCCTTTTCTATTTTATTTTCAATTTTAGAGGGAAATATGTCTAGTTCATAGGTTTGTAAATCACCTACGAGCTCTTCTAATTTCGTAGAGGCTAACGTGGGTAAAGAATTTAACACAGTCACCTTAGGAATAAATCTATCGGGTAGGGACCTTAAAATTTTCTTTACTACTCGGCTGTCGGGTATTTTCTCTCCCAAATTAAAAGATGAATTAACTATATCTAAAAGTCTAGTATAAAATTCATCAAATGTTTCTTTTTCTTTCATTTTGATGGTTTCAAATTGAGTGATGAGAGTTTGGAGTTTCGAAGCTTTTATGACACTAATTCCTTCATGAGTGAGTTGTAAAATATCCCAAGCTTCTTCAGCGATTTCACACGTCATAATGCGACGGAATTCATCTGGTGTGACCATGCTAAACAAGGCATTTAAACCACGGGGATTAAAGTTTGCAAGTTTAAATTCATTCTCACTCCATCTATCGGTGGGTTTGGGAACACGTTCATTTTTAACTAAATGTGTAGGTGGGGGCCACCCGTTAATAACAGAAAACCAAACCCTCTCATCTAGAGACCTAAGTGCCGAACGCATACGTGCTTTCCAATATGCATAATTTGAACCATCGAAAATAGAAAATTTTGAAAACGGGAAAAATTCCATTTTTTGTCAAAAAACAATATTTAAAAGGATCTTAAACGCAATAATTTAGCGATCCCGCTCTGATATCACTTGTTGGAGAATGATGACCCCTAATTTCTAAAATCTTACCAAATGTAATTTCCTTTTAGATGCGGAATAGAGATGGCTCAATACAACACACACAAACACCAAATTTTAATTTCTTTCAAATTAAAATTAAACAAACTTAAAGTGACATTAAATTAATCAACAAATACATTTTTCACTTTAACATATTAACTCAACCCAAGTCCTATAAATTTGCCTAACAATAGATATTCAATTTTGCAAATTAGGCCCAACCAAATTTTATCCAATAAAATTAATGACTTGAACTAAATTAATTAAACATTACCCAAATTAATTTTAGCACCAACTTAAACATGAGTAGTGATTTAAACCAATTTTATCTTTGTACCTAAGAATGCATCTAATGTGATTTTGCAAAAGATAAAATAAACAAATAACCACTACGCCGCGATGTACGAGGAAAAACCCACAACGAAAAAAAAACTCGGACGACCCTGGTCTCAAATCCATTAAGTACGGTTTTACAAGTACAATACAGTAAGACTTACAACACTTGACTTGAATCCGTCCAAGCCCCGATGCTCCTTCTCGTACACACCTCTGCCTAGTGAATAACCACGGAGATCCACCATGGTCTCGAAATTCACCGATCGTACTTTAGGAACAACCGCCAACCACACATAATGTCTTTCACCATGTGAGAATGCTGCGACAAAATAATGAACTTCTTCTTTATAGGATGCAGAAGAAAACGCAAACGAACTCTTCAACTCGGTAGAGTAAAACTCGGTGCCAAACTCTCTAAGCAAGATATATATATGGTAACTTGGGATAAACAAACTATGGGTGTAAATGTTCTTGAAAAATGCTAACACTTGAAACATAAACTTTTGAACTTAAAAATTTTCTCTCTCAAATATTTTCTCTCAAAAAGGTGTTTAGAAAATGTCAAAAGTTAGTTTTTCAAACATGGTTCCCGCACAAATAACTTCTGTCAAGAGTTAGTGGGTAAAAGTAAGTGGGAACATGGGGAAAAACTGATTAAAACTGCCAAAATATTTCTCGCCATAAATCTCATTCGAACGACACTTCTAACGAAGTTCTAGTGGCCAAGTGGGAAAATTCGTTGACAAACTCGTTCGAACGAAAAACTCGTTCGGACGACAATATCGAACGAAGTTCCAGAATGCTTAAAATTCAATTTTTAGCCCAAAAACTTTATTTTAAAATTTTAAAGAAACCTTCTGAAAATAAACATCAGTTTAAAATAAAATTACACCCAATAAACATTGTTACAAGCTCATATATATATATATGTGTGTGTGTGTGTGTGTGTGTGTGTGATGCACTCATACCTTAGGAGTATATGGAACAAATGTTGGTGATGTAGAAATAAGGCACAATAAATACGGCATATGATGAAGCTTTATTAACTTGGCCGCTACGTCTTCAACTAACACATCATAGGCTTGGATGGATACACTTGAACACTATCCTATGACACAAATATTTTTGTCTGGAATTGAGCCAACACAACATTAAGACTCAATCGGAGACTTGTGTCCTTACAGTGGCAAACTTCTTGCACTTATCACACTTCTTAACATACACAGCTGCATCCTTTGCCAATGTCTACCACCAGTAACCCTAAGTGATGATCCTCTTAGCTAACGACCTTCCTATAATATGACTGGAGTAGGATTTCTCATACATATCCTTTAAAATGTACTATACCTCGGATGGATGAACACATCTGAGCAGAGTAAGTGGAAACCCTTTTTTTATATAAGATGTCTCCTATGAGGGAGAACTTTGCATATTTATAGCGCAGCTTCTTTCTCTCAGCTCTGGACTTTGGCAACTCCCCATATATGATATACCGTATGATAGGATCCATCTAAGAAGCTCCCATATTCAAGTTGAAGGAAAATTTCACTGTATTTTCTTCTCTTTCAATCGTCGGCCGATGGAGAACCTCTACCGGGATCATTCTTCGAATTTCAGTTATGTTGGCTGAAGATAACCTTACCAAAGCATCGACTCGGCCATTATCTAACCGGGTTATCCTCTTTAATTTCACTTCATTAAAATGCTTTAGTGTTTTGTTCACCCTTCCTAATTACGTGGCCATTATGTCGTCCTTAACCTTATATACCCCTAAAATTTGGTTCACAACCAACCTATCATCACTATAGATAATGAGTTGGCCGACATTCAGTGCTTGGGAAAGAGAGAGACCTACTAAGTGGGCCTCATACTCTTATTCATTATTATAGGCTTTAAAGATGAACTGCAATGCATATTCAATATCGATCCCATCTGAGGCCGACATAATTGCACTTGCCCCACTTCTGTTCTCATAGAAAGATCCATCAATGAATAAGCTCCACACAGTACCATTCTAAGAAAAAAATTCCCCTTCCAAGGTTCCATTATTAAAAAGTTATAGCTCTTATTCGTTCTCGGACACCTTGTTTCTCGCTAAACTTGTCTCAGCCTCGGAAATGGGGGAGACACCCTACTCTCTTGCTCATAAGTTGTTGCTTCAATCTCTTCAGTATCGACCTCATCCCATGTGAACTCGACTATGAAGTCAGCCAGGGCCTGCCCCTTAATGTCCATTCTCGGCTGATAGATGATGTCGAACTCTCCTAATTCAATTGCCCAATCCATTAAACTTCCTAACTTCTCAAGCTTATGAATGACCTATTTGAGAGGATAGTCTATGAGGACTACCATGGTATGTGCCTGGAAGTAGGGCTTCATCTTTCGTGAGTCATGGATCAGAGCATAGGCCAACATCTCCATTTTGGGGTATCTTTGCTTGGCCCCCCTGAAGGCCTTGCTATTGAAGTACACTAGTTTCTAGACTCCATGCTCTTCTCTAATAATAGCGGCACTAATGGCCGATTCCGAAACCTCTAAATAAAGATACAATTTCTCTCCTTGGACTGGTCTTAACAACAAGAGTGGAGATCCGAGATAGGACTTCAACTCTTGGAAGGCCTTATCACACTCATCGTTCCATTCAAAATATTTTCTCAACACTTTAAAGAAAGGAAGGCATTTATTGGTAGATCTAGACACAAACCTATTTAATACGACCACCCGTCCAGTCAGTCTCTGCACATCCTTTATTATTGTGGGAGTATTTATCTCCAATAAAGCTTTGATCTTGTTGGGATTAGATTCAATCCTCCTCTGATTCATAATGAAGCCTAAGAACTTGCTTTCTCCCACGCCGAAGACACATTTGGCAAGGTTTAGTTTCATTATGTATTCATCCATCTTATCAAAAGTGCGGTCAAGGTCGACCACGTGAGTGTCGGCCTTGAGGTTCTTCTTCAACATGTCATCGACATAAACTTCCACCATCTTCCCAATTTGTTCCTTAAACATCTTGTTGACCATCCTTTGGTATAATGCCTCGATATTTTTAATTCGAAGGGCATTACCTCGTAACAATAGGTCCCTTTATCAATTAGGAAAGTTATCTTCTCTACATTTGCCAGAACCATGAATATTTAATTATAGCCTAAGTAGGCATCCTTAAAGCTCATTAATTTATGGGCGGTAGTAGCATCAACCATTTGATCAGTCCTTAGCAGTGGAAAGGTATCTTCATGGAAGTCTTTGTTGATATTTGTGAAATTAACACACGTCCTCCATTTATCGTTAGCTTCGGGGATGATAATAACATTCATCAGCCATTCAGGGTAAATGACGTCCCTGATGATGTCAGCCTTTTCCAACTTATTCACATCTTCCCGGATGACATTATACTTCTATCGTGAATAGACTCTTCTTCTCTATCGGACTGACTTTGCATCTTCGGCCACATTCATCTTATAGCAAATAACTTTCGGATCAATGTCAAACATATCCTCATGGCTCCAAGAAAATATGCTCTGCCTTTTTTTAACAGCTTGATTAGCTCCTTTTTGACCTCCTTTTGAGGGCCTTGTCGATTTGGATGGTTTTTTCCGACTCGTCCTCATTGAGGACGATGGATTCTACCTCCTTAGTGGCATCTCCCTTACTTAGCTTCTTCTTATCTCTTGGATCCAAGGTATCAATGTTATAGGTTATAGTGGCCCTTTTTTATGACTCCCTCTCCTCAGCTGAGTTGAAGTAGCATTCACGTGCCTTAACTTCGTCCCCCTGAACTTCCCCTACCTCATATGGAGTCGCGAATATAACCATCTGGTGGACTGTTGAGGGCACGACCTCAAACTCCTTGAGGGATACCCTTCCAAGAATTATATTATAAGCCAAGTAGATAGTTTCATCAATAATGAAGAAACTAATTTTCTTCGTGAGGCATTTTGATCAGGTATTTCCTATTCTCACTGCCATCTCATATATGCCCAGGGGCTGCACCTTCTCACCACTAAAGCCAATGAGTGTTTGGTGATATGGAATCAACCTCTTCTTACTCAGATATAAACCTTTGTAACAATCCTAAAATATCAAATCGACTAAGTTTCCACCATCTACCAGAATCCTTGGGACCTCGTAACCATATACCATAGTGGTGATGACCAAAGGGTCATCATATGGAGCCAAAATTTCTTCGAAATCTAATCTTAAAAAATCGATAACTAAAGTATTTATATCAACCTTAGTCTTCTTATCGTTAACCGACTGGACTGTAGCTCAGTTAATAGTCTTAGGCTTTGGTGGAAGAGCTTTCACTTCGGCTACATGCGCTATCATATCTGCTATCTCTTTTCCTCCTCCGGTGAGCTGACCCTTTGGGTTAGCAAACTTAGGAGGGAGGTTAGGGTTGTATTCATCATAGTCGTCTGAGTTATCCTCATCTCGGTTGGCTGGTGCATCTGTCTTACACTTGTCATTTCTCTTCTTTTGGGTGTCATCTCATCCACCCTTCGAGCCACTCTTGCCTACATACTTTATTATCTTGTCAGTTTTTAACATTTTCTTAATTTCATCCTTCAGAGCGAAACATTCATCGTTCAGGTGCCCATGGTCTTGGTGCAACCCACACCATAGAGTTTTATTCCTCTTATAAAGAGGAGATTTTAACTTTTTAGGTCACCTCAGGGACCGATAATTTTTTTATCTTATTCAATATATGCTCGCAGCTGACCGTTAGAGGAGTGTAGTCTGTGAATTTATCGTCCATTGACCTCTTATTCCCATCTTTATTCTTTTTTTGGAACTTTCCCCCACTACTTGTTCACTTGTCACTTCATTCTTTCCTGCCATAGACTCTTTGGCATTCATAACCTTACCACCCTTTACCAAGAGTTTGACTATGGACCTTAGTGGGTATTCAGAAACTTTCCAAAGTAGTTTTCCTTTTTGCAGACCTCCAATAAGAGCTATGATTGCGATACTTTCCTCATAATCTTCAACCTCTTGCTTCTCTTTGTTGAACCTTGAAATATACCCTTTAAGACTCTCATTATTCCCCTACTTGACGTACAATAGGTGTGCTATCTTCTTTTGGGGTCTCACCCCAAAGCAGAAGTTGTGTATAAATCTATCTGTGAGCTTTTTGAAATTCTCAATTGAGTTCTTAGGGAGTGAGGTAAACTACACATAGGTTTCTCTAGTCAATATGCTTGAGAAGGCACGGAACCTCATCTCATTTGAGACTGAGTAAATGTCAACAGTTGATTGGTATATCTCCATATGGTGGACTAAATTAGTGCTTCCATCATACTTAGGGATGACCATCGGGGACTTGAATTTAGTCGGGGTTGGATAATTGATGATCCTAGACACGAAGGGAGAGCCTTCTGAGTATCCCCTCTACAAAGGATCTCAACTTTTGAGAATGTCTTCAATCTTATTTTCTAACCTCTGGATTGAATCATTCCAGGGCCTCTAGGCTAAAACTATAGCATCGACCTAAACGATATTATCTTCTGCCACCTCGACTGGTCGAATGGAAGATTCCATTGTCACTGACCTCTAGTAGTTGTTTAATTCTTTTAGACCCTCATCTCGACCACATGGAGGTCGATAACTTGTTCCTTCTCTCCTGGAGTCAGCAATACTCCTTGATTTGGATAGTTTATCTTTAAGATCACCCACTGGGCCGAGCCTTTCAAAGGTTGACCCTCTACTTAGCCAATCAAAGGCTGAGCCCCTTGGTTGAGCGTACTGACATGGCCTCCTACTGTGCCCTCGGCTAAATTAAATGGGGCATACATTGTTACCTAATATTTTATATGGTTCCCAGCATTTAGCCTAGGCATCTTCAGCCTCATAGTCATCATATCGATCCTTTAGGCAGGGTTGACCTTGCCTTCCCAGGCATAAATGCCTAGGTTCAATAATGTCTCTCCATCGTTGATGAGGTGGCAACTCCTTATGTGGTGCCTAGGGCGATCCCCTAGAATTTGGATGCTGCTCCGTGGTGGTACTACCTTAGCAGGTCTCATCAATACAGTTTAGCTCAAGGCAGTCAACTGCTCCTACATCGCCTATTGGCTAGCCACCAATGACTTCAATGCCACCGCCACCTCTTCCATTTCTAACTGAGGAGGCACATGGCTAGAGATGGGACCACCAACTGGTGGTGGACATTTTGATGCCATATTTCAAACCTGATGGATGAGCTGTAAACTGAAGAGTAGAATCTTAAAAGCTCAATAATACCTCTTTTAATGGTAAAATAACTCCACAAGAGGGGAGTACTAGTTCACCATCAGAGACTCCGGTGAGTATAAGCTAAATAATGGAAGAGATGATAATCCTTATTCCCACAGACGACGCTAGACTCATGATACCAAAATTGGTATCACCAGATCAGGTAGGAATAAAGTAATATAACCATAGAGAGAGAGAAGGCAAAGAGGAAGAACATCAGCATTTAAGTGGTTTGGCTGGAGCCTACATCCACTATGCAGTGTGAATGGTGGTTTTCACTATAATAATGGAACTAATGGCCTATAAATACAACACTCAATCTTTTCTCTCTAACTAAGGAATTTAACAGATCTGCTAGGGTTGTGAATAATCCATCCATTACAATGTAGAAGATGGATTGTATTTATAGTTCCTTGGGGGTATAATGCACCCCCAACCATGTAATAAGCATGTGAAGAATGTTCTTGGATAATGAGAATGATCCAGATGTATCTATTACATATAGGACATGATGATCAAATATTCCCTCACGCGAGGGAACAATCTGGTTGTAACGATTTTATCCACGTGGGGTATAAGTCCCATGCACACAGTTCTATGTATACCCTAAATCATGCACTTTTCCAGGGGCTACTATCGTCCGCACTGTCTAGGATAAGGATGAGATGATGGATAAGCCCCTCTAATGGGGTCACTACTGATAATGAGCTGGTCTGGGACTTTTCTTATCTTTCGGGAAGGCCAAGGCCAAGGCCAAATTCTTGGGGTAGATCTCAAGGGGGGACTAGGGGTGAGCTCACGGTGGCGAATTCGAGGATCATTGGAAGGAAGACTTGCAACACAGGTTGGCTCATAAGGTGTACACCAATGACGATAATCTATCAAGGTTAGAGCTGACAATCCTAGATATGTATGCCTTCATGAAGCGTCAGTGGGGGTCCACCTCTGATGAGGGCCAGGGAAAGGGAAAGGGTAAGGGAGACGGCAAGGAGAAGGAAAAGGAGAAGGAGGTATACGAGGACGTCACTGCTTCATCTCCAATATGCACGAACTCACCTCCATATGATCCATTTCCTATCTTGACTCCCGTCGAATGGACTATGTCAACAATCGATTGGACGAGCTTGTTTATACTCGACATATTTGGTGGGGAGACAATAGCGAGAGGGTTAAGGGGCCTGGGATTCCTCCCGGGTATGGTGGTTCATAAACGTCCCCTCCAAGACATTGAGGTAAAGGTGCTCGTCACGCATGTTTTGGCCAGAAAGGAGAACTCAGCTTTGTGGTTGTACGATCAATGCAGTGTTCAACAAATATATGGGTATGTCAATGCAAATGTCGTGTGGCCTTCCTTCCTCCTTCCACCTGTTCAATACCCTATGTTGTGACATTATTTCTATTTATTTTATTTGTATATTATATTATATTTGTAAGTTTTTAATTTGGTAATTGTTGGTTTGGATATAAATATTTATATTTTGTTATTGATGTTTACATGTTGGTTATGGATATTTGTATTTTGGTTTGGCTGCTCTATATATATGCTATTTAGACAGGTACAATTTGGGTATAACATGTACAAATATACTGTGGGGCAATGGCAGTGGCCATACTGCCCAACATTTTTTTTTAAATCTACTTAGAATTGTCACGAACTTTGACTGTGACAAGTCCGTGATAAAGAAACTTGTCACGGACTTATCACGGTTAAATTCCATGCCAATTTTTTATTTGTCATGGACTTTTCACGTACTTTGACCATGACAAGTTTAAGTATTTGTCACATGCTTGTCACAGTTTTTATCGTGATAAATTTTTTAAGGTCAAAGCCCGTGACAAGCCTGTGACAAATCTAATAAACTTGTCACGATATTTGACCATGACAAATCTATGACAAAATCATGTGTCAACCCTGAACTTATCATGATTAAAGACCGTGACAAGTTTGACTTGTCAAGATTTTTTACCTTAACAATTTGGCAGTTTTGGTATAGTGACTAGTGCATATTACAACTTCTCTATGTTGGAGCGTGCATAATAATCCTTGAACTCCTGAATTTTTAAGTGAGTGACATGGTCAGTAATGAAAGTATAGGGCATTACATACATACATATAATATTCTTCCAGATGAATATGAACACCCTTTTGTATTATGTCTCAACTAGGGGTTTAGCCTCCACCCATTTGGTAAAATAATCCACCGCGAACATTAAATACTTGAACCTTCCTATGGTTTTCGATAAGGGTCCGACCAGGTCTATGCCCTAAATTACAAAAGGCCATGGTGAAGTAATCCACGTGACCACTAAATACTTGAACATTCCTCCAGTTTTTAGTAAGGGTTTGATCAAATTTATGATGTGATCGGTGTAAACGAAGCCTTAGGAGTTCGGTGGATGTCGGCATACTTTTAACACTTATCACACTTCCGAGCATAATTAACACGATTCACTTTCACGAAGGGCCAATAATATCCCTATTTAGCCACCCACTTTACTAATGATCTCCCTGCTGAATGTTCTTCGCAACATGCTTCATGTACTTTTTTCATTAAATCATTTAATTTGGTAGGTTGAACACATCATAACAGCGGGATAATGTATCACCTTCTGAACAAAATTCCTCCTTCTAAGACATAACTCAGTTCCTTGTAACGGAGTTTTCTCTCTTCCTTGGGGTTTATTGGTACAGTACTTGTTTTTATATAAGCTCATATCGAATCCATCTAAAATGGTCTGAGGTTTATCTCTATGATTTTGATTATCATAAGTGCTGCAATGCATGAGAATGTCCACTGGGATAGTTTTTTATTATTCTATTTTCATGGCTAACACTAATCGTGTAAGTGCGTCTACTCAGGCATTTTGTACTCGTGGGATTATGAGCATCTTTATTCCTAGAGATTTTGATAACGACCACTTCATCTTGGCTAGGTACTTAATCATAGATTCCTATCTTACCTCATATATTACCAATAACTGATCGACCACCAATTATGAATCACTGTGTGCCAAATTCTACTCAGTGCCTAGTTATGAAGCTAGACCAAATTCGGTTATAAGCGCCTCGTATTCTCCCTTATTTTTAGAGGCTTCTAATTAGAACTTAAGGGCATATTCCACATCAATCTCATCTGGCATCGTGATTAGGCCTGCTCTTGTTATAGTGGTGCAGGATGAACCATTCATAAACATTTTCCATACATGAAGTTCTTCTCCAAACACCCCTATGATCAGATCACCAAGTTTGAACGGTTTTGTTTGCTCTAAGTTGCAAGTAAGTTCTTCTTATCTAGTTGACGATTCTAGGATGTCCATACTCTAGTCAGACAACTGAATGTCTAGGATAATCTCCCACAAGAGTCTGCTCGTTGGTTGAACTTATGAGCTTTCTTCTGAAGAAGTTTACTCGATCTGGTTTGGGGTTGGCCTCTCTTCCTTAGATGTTTATTTTGCCATAATTTTTGAGCTCTTTTTCTGAAACAAATATGCTCGGTGAGTTTTTCCTCATAAATGAATTTGGGAATGAAATATGTCATAGCTTGGCCTTTGATCGCCGTATTTGGTTCACATTGAATGTTATTTTCTCCTAGCTCTACTGCCCAAGCTACCAGTCTACTCGATTTCTTAGTCTTATAAAGATCATAGAGGAGGGACCGTGTAAACAAAAATAATATGGGCTTGAAATAATGGATCCATTTTCGTAGATACTTTGATCATTTCAAGAGCTAATTTTTCCAATCAAGGATATCGAATTTCTTCCCCACGGTATGACTTGCTGGTATAGTAGACAAGTCTTTATATTCCTTCTTCTTATCATCTAGAGCCCAACTAACTGCAGATTCTAAGGTGGATAAATAGAGATAGAGTTCCTTCCCAAAATTAGCCTTAACAGTAGTGTTACAGATCTGAAGTACCGCTTTAACTCTAGGAACGTGATTTCAGATTCGTTATTCCACTCAAAAGTTTTTAAGTGATGCCACGCGTCCCATTAGTCTTTGCACTTATTTCTTGGTCATTGAGGATTGTACATTGATCAACACTAGGATCTTATTAGGATTGTCCTCAATCCATCTTTGGTTGACGATTAAGCCTAGGAATATCCATTCCTTTACCTCGAAGACACACTTCATTGGGTTGAGCTTCATCTAGTGTTTCTCCAGCTAGTTGAAGCTTTGATGCATGTCTTTGATGAGATCGGTATCCTTTATACTCTTTATGATCATGTTGTCACCATACACCTCCGTGTTCTTTTTTATCTAATCTTCAAACACTTTATTCACCATTCTGTGATATGTCTCTCCTGCATTTTTAAGTCCAAAATGTATAATTTTGTGGCAATAAGTGCCTCTACTTGTGATGAATAATTTTTTTTCTCGATCATTTAATTTCATTTTGATTTGATTGTACCCTAAATAAGCATTCATGAAGCAAGTAACTCGTGTCCTGAGGTGGCAGTGATTAACTGGTCAAACCTTGGTAATGGGTAATGATATTTCGAACATGCTTTATTTAAGTCAGTGAAATACACACACATTTTCCACTCGTTCTTCCCTTTTTGGACCATTACTAGGTTGGAAAGCCACTCTGGATACTTAATATCCTCTATGAAATTGTTTTTTTATAATTTTAAGACGTCTTCTTGCACTGCCATGTTCTTTTCCTAATCAAAGACTCAATGATTCTATTTGATAGGTTTAGCCCCTTTAATTATACTTAACTTATGATATCTGAAATTTGAATCAATTCTCGATATGTCTTCATGTCTCTAAACGAATAGGGTTTTTCGTTGTCTAAGAAAATTGGCCAAATCTTTTTTGAGTTTGGGCTCTAATGACGAGTCGATCAGAAACGATCTTCTATGGGTGCTCATCGTCAAGGACAATGGACTCGATTTCTTCAATAATCTCCCCCTTGACTAATTTTTCCTTCTTTATAGATCCAAACAAACAAGATTTTTCATTGTTTAAGAAAATTAACCAAATATGTTTTGATTTCGGGCTCCAGGGACGAGCTGATCTAAACAGTATTTGCTGGGTTCTCGCCGTCAAGGACAGTTGACTCAATTTCTTCAATAACCTTCCCGTTGATTAATTTTTTCTCATCTCATAGATTTATCATTTCAATCAAGTAGGTTGTTGTTAATTTCTTCAGCTCTTTCTAGTCAACCGAGGTGTAGTAGCATTTTGTGACCTCTATTTTGTTTCCCTTGACTACACCAACCCGATTATGGCTAGGAGACTTCAATCATTGGTGAAATCTAGAAGGTATGGCCTCAAACTTCTTTAGCCCTACTTTATCAAGTATGATGTTATATGTTGAGTGAACATTTTTTGTTCGACATGTTGGCCAGGTACCTACTGTAACTTCCAATATGATCGTGCCTAGGGGGTATACCTTCTTACCCAAAAATTCGATCAGTGGCCAATGGTAGGGTGATAATTTAGTGTCCCTAAGTCTCAAGATTAAGAAGCAATTATAAAACATCACATCTGTTGAGTTGCCATTGTCGACGAGGATCCTTGTAACTATGCTTTCATGCCCCATCATAATAATGACTAGAGAGTCATCACGTGGGTACAAGATGCTAGATAAATCACCTTTGGAAACTCTAACAATAAGGTGATCTTTATTTAACTTCATGCGATGGGTATACATGCTTCCTATCAGATTGATCTTCCTAATATGAGCTCAAGTTTTTGCTTCATTGAAGTAGGCCTTTTTTCAGCAAGTTTGTCTCCTTTTCTAGCATCTCCACCAGAAATAAATTGGCATTCGAAAGAAATCATTTTGACCTCGTGCATATGCCCCTGGGGTTTTTTAGGCAAATCTGAACATCCTCCAAATCAACATCTCAACCCATTTTTTTTATCTATCATTTTATAGGGATATTATCATCTTCTGACTTTACATTCACCATCTTGACTAGTTTGTCCATCTTTATCCACTTACATAGACAATTTCCCTCTTTCTATCAAGCTCTCGATTTTGATTCTTCAGAGATATAAAGTTTTTCGTGTTGTGGTTGTGGTCCTTGTGTAACTCGCAGTATTTGCTTTTGTCTTGATGATTAGTTGAGGATTTTAGTTTCTTGAGCCACCTCAGGTCTTTATTTCCCCAAATCTCCTTAAGGATGTGATGAACGCCTATAGTCAAAGAGGTTTACTCATCATACTTTTTGACCTCTCCATTTTTTATCCCTCTACTCCTATTTTTCGGTATTCTTGTTGGTGTCAGCCGTTATGTGACCTAACTACTTAACCTCTATGGCCTCCTTAGTATTTATAATTTTTCCCTCCTTGGCTAAGAGTTATGTTATTTTCTTCTATAGTTATTTAGCCAATGCCTAAAATAACTTTCCTAACTATAATCCATTCATCAGCACGATTATGGCAGTTGTTCATTATAATCCACCACCTCGAGCTTCTCATTTTTAAAGTGAGTAATAAACTCTCATGTGGTCTCACTGGCTCTCTACTGTACGTTGAGCAAATGGGTTACTCTCTTTCCTGGCTCGGCTCCAAAATAGAAATTACTAATAAAGAGATCTACCAACTATTGGAAACTAGAAATTTTCCCATGCAATAAACAGTTATACTAAATTTGTGTTGATCATGTGATCGTGTTGGAAAACACTCGATAACGCATTTTTTGGAACCAAATAGATATTAGTAGCAGCTTGATACATCTCTACCTGCAGTATTGGATCAGTTTTGCCATTGTATCTTTGCATAATAACTGGTGGTTTGAATTAGCAGGTGATGGATAACCCATAATCAATGGGGTGAAGGGTGATCCCTGCACGAAGTCTCTATGCAACAAATTCTTGGATCTAGAAATTTCTTCCGAATGATCCTTTGACTGCTGGGATAGACCCATTCTGGGTCTAGTCTTATTGCTCAATTTTAACCCGATTGCCTTGATTTATCAACCTCGACTTTCAGATTGAGTTCTATCCCTAAGAAGTCTTCTCGGCTTGGGTCGATCTCCTCATACTCGTTCCGGACTTATCGAGCATTGTGTTCTCCTAGTGACAAATTAAGTTAATTCTTCCCAGTGTTCATTACACTCTTTTCTACCTCCCTGTTGTTGTCCCGTCATTTTATGTTGACCCAAACGATCAAATATTGACCCTCTACTCATCCTTTCTGATACACTGGTCATTTCCTCAAAGAAAGATTCTTCGTCATTATACCCAGTCATTCTCATGGAGGAAGTGACCCGAGGCTAGTACGACATGTCTTTTTATGATCAAGAAGGCCTAGATGTACTCCTTCCATCTCGCGACCCTATGGCCACTCTCCTTGGGTTTCCAGAGCATGAGCTCTAAAAGTGTACCTTCTGTCTCTATAGGGGGTGGGGATAATATTTATGCTCTACTTTATGACATTCCTCTTTTGCCCGGCGTGAAAAGATCTTCCCCAGACTTATTCCCTCCAGTCTTAAGTGTATATGACAGTTATTTTACGCTTTCCTATATTTCCTCCTAGCCCTTTATGGGGCTCATCAAAATTCCTTGTATGTCACATATCCCCATAGGTTTGGAGGGTGGATGTGCTTATACTATGTGACTAGTCTCTGGGTTATTTGCCATTTCCCAGAATTTGCAAGCGAATTATAGGAAAAAAAGGAAGTATTTTAAGATTAAGAATGATAGGAAACAACAATGGCTGATTATTTTCCCATATATGATAGTAATTTGTTATCGTATAAAATTGGTATATGTGTTTGTGGTCCTAGCTAAGAAATTCCAATAATAAACAATAACAAATAAGGAAATTATAAGCACAAACTTGTTATTTTGGGAGGAATAGAGTGAAATGAGAGATAAAAAAAGAAACAAGTGATTTACATGGTTTGACCCAACATGATGCCTATGTTCACAGATGCAGTGTTGATTTTATGTATTTCACTAGGCAATAGCCATGAAATTTTGGTATATAAGCTCTATAAGTTACCTTCCTAGGGTTTGCCTATAGTCATTAAGTAAAATAATTTAGTACCCCTTATTTTGTGGGATTTAGTGATATTTATAAGTAATGATTAGAGAGAGAATATAGTGCGACATATAGAATGCTTTTATAGGCCAGGTAGTCGCACCTTTTACATTATAGGGGATAAATAATGATGAGTTTATTATAACACGATAAAGGGGGGAAATGTTGTATAACTTCCTTACGGTTGTAAGAATGATAAACGTGACTGCTGACATTCCCTCACGTGACGTAGTTGGAGCAAGGATAGCATTAATGGGTTAACATTAAGTACTGTTAACTAACACCGTTATTAAAATGAGATTCAATTACATATTTGACCTGAGCATATTTATATCTGAGTCGATCTCATTGCTCATCGTCAAGTAGATTTTACATCAGCCAACCTCTCTTTCTGCTCTTAATGAGGACACATGTCACCTCCCGAGAGGCCTATTAGGCATCCCATATTCAGGGTATAACATGTATGATTTTTTTTAAATGTGCCCTTGGTAAAATATTTGACTTCTTTGATATTAATCAATCTCAAGAAAGACGTTTGATTAAATGCGTAGAAGAGAAGAATGAAAATGATGAATTAGATTTTGAAAATAAGTTCCCTCATTTTTCAAAGGTGTTTTCTTATGTTCTTAGAAAAGAAGATGAATAAAACATAAAATATTTGATGGTATTTTTACTCCTGAAATATTTGAGAGATATTTTAAAATAAAGAGCAATAATACTTTAAATAAGGAAAACCATTCAAGTTGGTTTAGACAATACTAATGAAAGCTACAATGTCACATCTCTTATAAAAAAACATACGTGAGAGAGGTGTTGGTGGCTCCAATGCCCAATCAACAACCCGAAGGTGACTTTCAGCACACAAATTAAGAAGATCCTCAAAGATCTCAAAAACAAATCCTCACCTCTATACGGGTCATTGACCTACTCACTACAGCAAGGAAATTATTTATTGTAGCGAACATGAAATGAAGCAAGTCATTTTAATGTACAGAGTTTTTGTTAGAAGCTTCAAGAGGAAGTTTGACCAATAGAGTAAATATCACTGTCGCGAATGTAATGACCCCAGTTTTATATGTTCATATATAGCTTGTTTCAAATGTTTATTATTACATATGAGATATGGAAAATGTTTTATTATGGCACATAATGTTATTTTATTATTTTAGTCTAAACCTACCTTCATAAATCATGAAATATCAAATTAGTACAAATAAAAAAAATTTAAAGTTTTCGGTACGAATATTCATATGGGAGACTAGTTTTGACCATTATAATATAACAATTCAGTTGAGGTAAAAACTAAAAATTTGTAGATATATGAATTAGGTTTGTAACACAACAAACGATGTGTTAAATGAAGGTCCGAGCAAGAAGTTATGCCGAAATTACGAAATAAGGGCAAATTTATCCATCATTTAAGTTAAATTTTGTCATATTACCATACCATGTGTTATATTTTGATTGGTTAGAAGGGGAGGCAGGTTTGGATGACTTAAACACTTTGAAATAACCTCCCTCTTCATCAAAATTGATTAAATCAAAGTCTTATGGCATATCCTAAGCCAAATGATAAGTTTTGGGGTAGAAAGTATAAATTTATAAAACTTTAGGGACTTAATTTTAAATAAACAAAGTTTTAGGGACTAAAATGAAAATATAAAAGGACCATTTTGTAAATAAAATATTTTTAAGGACCTCTAAGAAATATTAAAAATGTATGCGGTAAAATTACTTAAATACCCGTCATGTGTAAATTGACCCTTATACCCTTAATAACTATACACCTCGTGCTTGACACCTCGTGATGTATTTTTGCCACCACAGCTTACACGTGTCATCCATATAAATAAGGATTAAACACATGTCATGCATTTAAAGAAGGCTAAAAACACGTGTCGCCATTTGGTGAAATAAAGACTATAAGACAACCCCGTTACGCGACACGGCAACTCTGACTCACCAAAATGGAAGCTTAGTCACCCAGACACGTGTCAACACCCAGATAACCTTGAGAAACTATAAATAGAAGCCTTAGGATCAATTATTACACGAATTTCATTCCAAAAATAAATAGTGAGAGAAAGTGTGAGGAAGTTTAAGAAGAAGTTTCGTCTTAAGAATAATGAGCGATCCAAGAGTCTGTGTCTGTAACTTCGGACTTCTATTCTAGGTGAGTATTCTGTGACATTCCTTGCGTATTTTTGATATTATGCAAACTATATCTATTTTGTGAAATGTTTTATCCTCAAAATACATCTGATACCGATGATTCTGTCGTTTATTATATGTGTATATCTCTCGATATTTACATCTGATTTGAATTCTAAATTTATTGATTCGACCTATGAAAACTCTCTTACTATGTTGGCCTTGACTACCGGGTGGAAGTATTTGGGTGGTACGTTGCCAGTTTATTTATCATTGGTGTGCCTTAAATAAGGCGTTGTTCCATAGATCATGATTTTCTGTCTGTGTTGTTGCCGGGTGGAAAAATTTGGTAACATTATCTGTTTATTTGGGTATTAGAGTGTACATGGCCATCAAAATAAAATTGAATAATTAACATATTGCTCAATTGTTTTATCTGTTATGTTATGAACTATTTATTCTGAAAATATTTACTATCAATTACTTTATACATATATTACTGCAAATTCCTATCTCTATATACATGTCTTATGTTCTAAATTGAATAGGTATCAATTTTTTGAAAAAAACTGGAATGTCTGGAGATTGAATATCATTTGGCTTTTAGGTGATGTTGTATAAATAACCATTTTTCAAGAAATAAGTAGACTCGTGGAGAGAACATACAAGGACTTTGTTGAAGATTTAGCTTTTAGAGCTCTTTTTGTTATTATGTTTTTTGATCATTTAGAGCATGTCTGGCTCCCTTGTAATAAGTTTTTAAATTTTGTCTTAAGTTGTAATTCGTCGTTACTTTTAATATAAATGAAGTTTCCTTTAGAAATCTCTTATGGCGTAATTCCTTTACTTCAGTATTTTACGATTCATAACCATGTGATTGTAGTTTCGTTGCACTTATTTAAGGAAACAATTTGAGTCAGAATACATGTTGCATTGGTGGCATGTCAAGACACTCGTTACCTATTACTAAATTAGGCCGGGGTTGTGACAGAGGTGGTATCAGAGTATAGGTTATGAACCCGTAGACTACTCAACATAAGTTTCTAGTGTTATCGATTTTAAGTTTCCATACATAGGATATAGGATTAAATATCCAACTTATATGATAACCCTCCATATGTCTTACAGTCTACATATAATTGTTTATATATAATTTTTCTTCTAATTTGTAATCTTGAGATAGTATAATACGTCTTATGTTTGGCCATGATTCTAGAAAATGACCAAGCCAAGATCAACTGCGAGAATAAGTAGTTCAAGTATGGAAGGACTGGAAGGTGCATACAAGGCGATTGAGAGTCTACCAAAGATTGTGGATCATCAGGTGAATAATGGAGCACCAAGGAATCTTGAACTAAATAGCGGTGCCATTGAGAATTTTAAAAATTTGAACGCGCCTTCTTTTAAAGGTACTCCTAACCCCACTGAAGAAGAAAGTTGGGTGATGTAGATGGAAAAGATGCTCGATGTTCTTAAATGTACCGATGAACAAAGGGTTTCATTTTCAAAATTTATATTAGAAGGTGAAGTCGAACATTGGTGGAGAATGACTAAGAGAATACACGAGGAGAAGAATACTTGGATAGGTTGGGATGACTTCTTGGTGATGTTTTATGAGAAATATTTCCCTAAAATGGTGAAGGATGAAATGGCAGCTGAGTTCATGATTCTAGTGAAAGGGAATATGACGGTTAGTTAATATGAGGCCAAGTTTACCGAGTTATCCCGTTTGAACCTTATATTATGATAACTGATGTTTTAAAAGTTAAAAAGTTTGAATGTGGGTTAAGGTTGAGTATTCTTAGTCGAATTTCCATCCTGAAGTTGACATCATATAGTGACTTCGTGGCTAGGGCTACGATAGCTGAGAGGGATGGCGAGGAGTACAATAGAATAAGAGATGGCAAGAGGAAGTTTAGGGAAAAAATAGGGAGGAACCCAAATAATAGAAATAATTTTAGGATTACATCCAATGTTGGGGGATCTAGTGATAACAAAAAGTTTAATAACAAGATATGTCAGCGATGTGGGAAGATGCATGGAGGACGACCTTGTTATAAGGATACGGGAGATTATTTTAGATTTGGACAAAAATGACATCAGATAAAAGACTTCCTAACCCCAACAAGGGTTTCTATACAACCTTTAGGAGAAAAGAAGGATCAAGGGAGACATGGTAGAGTTTTTGCACTTTTTGATGCCCAAGCTTCTAACGCAATAGTGTCAAGTACACTTTCTATATGTGCACAACCTTTCCAAGTTTTAATAGATCCTGGTTCTACCCATTCATTTGTGTATGTGTGTTTTGTTAATCGTTTTCCTAATATGACCGAACCCTTGAATCATATCATGCACATTTCTACTCCTACGGGTGAGTTATTAATCAGAATATTAGTATACAAGTCTTTCCCTATAGATGTTAGTAGTCATAAACTATTCGCTGATTTGAAAGTTTAAGATATAAGAGACTTTTAATTCATTTTGTGGATGGAATGGTTATCATCGTATCATGCTAAGGTAGATTGTTTTGAGAAGAGAGTTACTTTTCAAATCCCTAACCAACCAGAATTTAGTTTTGAAGGAATTGGCATCCTATCTCCTATGCGTATTATCTCTACAATGCAAGCTTGTAGTTTTCTTAAGAAGGGATGTCAAGGATTCCTTGCAAGTGTCATTGATTTGTAAACAAAAGAGCCTATTTTAGAAGATATTCCTATAGCTAAACATTTTCCAAATGTTTTGCCAGATGATTTACCCAGTCTTCCTCCTAGTAGAGAAATAGAGTTTACGATTGACCTTATTCCTGGAACTAAACCAATCTCGAAACCACCTTATCATATGACACCTTTAGAAATAAGGGAATTAAAAGTTGAATTACAAGATTTATTAGACAAGGATTTTATTAGACCAAGTGTATCCCCTTGGGGTGCTTCAGTGTTATTTGTTAAAAAGAAGGATGGGACGATGAGGTTATGTTAGATTATCGTGAACTAAATAAGGTGACCATTAAAAATAAATACCCCTTACGTCGTATAAATGATTTGTTTGACCAACTTTAAGGTGCGCAAGTATTTTTAAAGATTGATCTTAGGTCAGGCTATTATCAATTGAAGATTAAATAAGATGATATTTCGAAATTATCTTTTCGTACTAGATATGGTCACTATGAATTTCGTGTGATGTCATTTGGACTAACTAATGCACCAACCGCTTTTATGGATATGATGAATAGAGTGTTTAGGAAGTATTTGGATCACTGTGTGGTTGTTTTCATTGATGACATCCTTATTTATTCCAAAAGTATTAAATAACAAGAAAAGCATTTAGAGACAGTGTTACAAATCCTTAGGAGGGAGAAATTATATGCAAAATTAAAGAAGTGTAAGTTTTGGTTACCTAGCGTATCTTTTCTAGGACATGTAATTTCTAAGGAAGGAGTATCGGTTGACCCTCAAAAGATCAAAGTTATGCTGGATTGGCCTAGACCAACTTTTTTTTTTCTTTTCAAATTGCTAACACCAACCCATGGTGAGTTGGGTAATTCCATGCTACAAAGCACGGCGGCCTAGACCAACTAATGTGACGAAGATTCGTAGTATTATTGGATTAGCTGGTTATTATTGAAGATTTGTGGAAGGATTTTCTAGTATTTACAAACCCCTATCTAGGTTAACCCAAAATAAGGTGAAATGTGAATGGTCTAAGGAACTTGAGAATAGTTTCCAAGAACCTAAGAATCGATTAGTAAATGCCCTAATTTTGACTATTCCTTCCAGTATAGGGGGATTTGTGATATATAGTGATGCTTCTAAAAATGGTTTTGGATGTGTGATAATGAAAAATGGAAAATTAGTAGCTTATGCCTCGAGACGGTTAAAACCACATGAGCAAAATTATCCAACCCATGACCTAGAATTACCATCTATAATTTATGCTCTTAAGATTTTGAGACATTATTTGTATGGTGAGACAGGTGAGATTTATACCGATCATAAGAGTTTGAAATATATCTTTACTCAGAAAGAGTTAAACATGAGACAAAGGAGGTGGTTAGAATTTATGAAGGATTATGATTTAAATATTCATTATCACCCAGGGAAAGCAAATATAGTAGCTGATGCTTTAAGTAGGAAGTCTATACCAAATTTAGCATGTCTTATTACAAGCCACGAACCTATGTTAAAGGATTTAAAAGTATGGAAATAGATGTACATATTTATAGCAAAGAGGGAATAATCTCTAACTTACAAGTACAACCCATGTTGATGGAAAGGATAAAAATTGCACAAGTAAATTACCCACAACTGAAGAAGATTAGGGAACAAGTTATTGAAGGGAAGAGGATTGAATTTGTGATACGAGATGATAGTTAAGATTTGGAAATAGAGTGTGTGTGCCATGTGATGCCCAACTAAAGAGGCAAATTTTGGAGGAAAGTCATTACTCGAGATTCACATTTCATCCCGGATGTACAAAGATGTATAGGGATCTGCGAGAAGTATTTTGGTGGAATAACATGAAAAGGGATATAGCCGAATTTGTATCTCGGTATTTGGTTTGTTAACAAGTAAAATCTAAACATCAGAAACCATCAGGATTACTACAACCCCTAACTATCCCTGAGTGGAAATAGGAACATATTACTATAGATTTTATGACAGGTTTACCAAGGAGTTCAAATGGTAATGATTCTATTTGGGTAATTATTGATAGGTTAATGAAATCTGCTCATTTTCTTGCCGTTAAGATTACCCATTCTTTAGAAAAGTTAGCCAAGTTGTACGTATGGGAAATTATTAGGCTTCATGGAACCCCAGTTTTAATTGTTTCTGATCGTGGCCCTAGATTTATGTCTCACTTTTGGAAAATCCTATAAGTAGCCATGGTAACACAATTGAATTTTAATACCGCTTTTCATCCTCAAACAGATGGACAATCTGAGAGAACCATTCAAACCTTAGAGGATATGCTTATGGCATGTGTACTTGATTTAAAAGGTAATTGGGATGATCATTTATCGTTAGTAGAATTTGCATATAATAATAGTTATCAAGCAAGTATTCAAATGGTTTCATATGAGTCACTTTATAGTAGAAGGTGTAATTCCCCTGCATGTTGGGTAGAAGTTGGAGAAAGAAAATTATTAGGACCGAAATTAATTCAGATCACAACAGAGAAGGTGAAATTGATACAAGACCGACTTCGAATCGCTCAAAGCCATCAAAAGAGTTATGTCGATAATCGTCATCGACAGTTGGAATTCAACAAAGGAGATTATGTGTTCTTGCGAGTATCAGCATCAAAGGGAGTAATCTGATTTGGGAAGAAAGGGAAATTGAGTCCAAGATACATAGGATCTTACGAAATCCTTGAAAGGATAGGAGCTGTTGCGTATAGAATAGACTTACCCCCTAAACTCTCTAGTGTGCATAATGTGTTTCACGTGTCAATGCTGAAGGAATATGTCCCAGATTCAACACATATCTTAAGTCATGAACCTCTTCAAATTAGAGAAGATTTAACCTTACATTGAGCATCCAGTAGAAATTTTGGGCCATAAAGAGCAAATATTACGAACCAAGCTAATTCCACTAGTCAAAGTATTATGGAAAAATCATTCCATTGAATAAGCAACTTCGGAGAGGGAGGATGAAATAAAATAGCGATATCCATACCTGTTTGAAAATTAATGTAAGTAAAGTTTAGGGAGAAAAATTTTTATAAGGAGGGTAAGATGTAATGACCCCACTTTTATATGTTCATATATAGCTTGTTTTAAATATTTATTACTACATATGAGATATGGAAAATTTGTTATTATGCTACATAATGTTAATTTATTATTTTAGTCTAAACCTATCTTCATAAATCATGAAATATCAAATTAGTACAAACATAAAACTTTAAAGTTTTTAGTAGGAATGTTCATATGGTAGACTAGTTTTGACCATTATAATATAACAATTGAGTTGAGGTAAAAACTAAAAAGTTGTGGATATATGAATTAGGTTTGTAACATAACAAAACAGTGTGTTAAACAGAGGTCCAAGCAACAAGTTAGGCCGAAATTACAAAATAAGGGCAAATTTGTCCATCCTTTAAGTTATATTTTGTCTTATTACCACACCACGTGTTATATTTTGATTGGTTGGAAGAGGAGGTTGGTTTGGCCTACTTAAATACTTTGAAATATCCTCATTCTTCATCAACATTGATTAAATCAAAGTCTTATGGTATATCCTATGCCAAATGCTAAGTTTTGGGGTTGAAAATATAAATTTATGAATCTTTAGGAGCATGATTTTAAATAAACAAAGCTTTAGGGACTAAAATGAAAATATAAAAGGACTATTTTGTAAATAAAATATTTTAAAGGAACTCTAAGAAATATTGAAAATGTATGGGGTAAATTACTAAAATACCCGTCATGTGTAAAATGACCCTTATACCCTTAATAACTTTACACCTCGTGCTTGACACCTCGTGATGTATTTTTGCCACCACACCTTACACGTGCCATACATATAGATAAGGATAAAACACATGTCATGCATTTAAAGAAGGATAAAACATGTGTCGCCATTTGGTGAAATAAGACTGAAAGACAGTCCCGTTACGCGACACGTCAACGTTAACGCACCAAAATGGAAGCTTAGTCACCCAAACACGTGTCAACACCCAGATAACTTTGAGAAACTATAAATAGAAGCCTTATGATCAGTTCTTACATGAAATTTATTCCAAAAAGAAATAGTGAGAGAGAGTGTGAGGAAGTTTAAGAAGAAGTTTCGTCTTAAGATTAACAAGCGGTCCAAGACTCTGTATCTGTAACTTTGGGCTTTTGTTCTAAATGAGTACTCTGTGACATTCCTTGCTTATTTTGATGATATTATGAAAAATATATCTATTTTTTGAAATGTTTTATCCTCAAAATACATTTGATACCGATGATTATGTCGTTTGTTATATGTGTATATCTCTCGATATATACATCTTATTTGAATTCTGAAATTATTGATTAGGCCTATGGAAACTCTCTTACTATGTTGGTCTTGACTACCAGGTGGAAGTATTTTGGTGGTACCTTCCCAGCAGGTTTATCACTGGTGTGCCTTAAATAAGGCATTGTTCCATAGATCATGATTTTCTATCTGTGTTGTTACCGGGTGGAAACATTTGGTAACACTATCTATTTATCTGGGTATTAGAGCGTACATGGCCATTAAAATAAAATTGAATAGTTAACATATTGCTCAATTGTTTAATCTGTTCTGTTCTGAATTGTTTATTCTGAAAATATTTACTCTCAATTACTATATATATATATATATATATATATATATATATATATATATATATATATATATATATATATATATATATATATATATTAATGCAAATTCCTGTCTCCATATACATGCCTTTTGTTCTAAATGGAATAGGAATCGATTTAAAAAAAAACCTATAATGTCTGGAGATTGAATCTCATTCGTCTTTTAGCTAATGTTGTATAAATAATCATTTTTTAGGAAATAAGTAGACTCGTGGAGGGAACATAAAAGGACTATGTTGAAGATTTACCTTTTAGAGCTCTTTTTGTTATTATGTTTGTTTGATAATTTAGAGCATGTTTGGATCCCTTGTAATAAGTTTTTAAATTTTGTCTTAAGTTGTAATTCATCGTTACTTTTAATATAAATGAAGTTTTATTTAGAAAGCTCTGATGGCGTAATTCCTTTACTTAAGTATTTTACAATTCATAACCATGTGATTGTATTTCCGTTGCACTTATTTAAGGAAACAATTTGATTCAGAATATATGTTTCCTTGGTGCCATGTCAAGACACTCGTTCCCTACTACTGAATTGGGTCGGGGCCATGACAGCGAAGGACTTCATTATGATGATGCTTCAATGAAGTTACTTACACCCCGAGATAGGGTTTTTGCCAAAGGAACATATCCTGATCACGTCCCGTAAAAGAATACCTTTGTTGTGGCAAAACTTCTAAATTTCACTCATTTGTTCTTATCTTTTAGATTTTTAAAGAGTTTTAAACAAACAAAGTTGAGTTAGAAAAACATAAGTTTTACACACACAAAAGTTTTTACCAAGATGTAAAAGATTTTTAGAAACATGTAATGTGAGTGTAGGGCTTATCCAATATACCTTTCATCCCAAATGTGAACCATAATTCATGAGGATGATAAAATCGTCTTGAAGATATTGAACGCAATGAAGCTTTTCGAAGAGGTTAATTAAGAATCTAAAGTGTTTTGGAAAACCGAATCAAGGCAACTATTTATGATGGCTCAAATGAGTATGTATAAAATCTTATACTTATAATATGTTTCGAAAGAAGAAGTGTTTCTCTCATGCTTTTTGTCTAAAAGATATTCGTATCTGGACACTTTCTCAGCTAATTCCACCAAATCCCTGAATTCAATAGCATCAAAGTTTTTTTGAAGCTTAAATTCCAACTGATTTTGAGCCAATTTGATCAAGTCAGACTCATGTAATATTATCTTGCATTTATTTCGAGCTCTTTTAAACCTATTTATGTGAGTAGTTTCTTTTTTATCCAACTTTTGGCTTCGTAGCCAAGTTAACCATGATTACTTCTAGTTTAGTTTGGAAGAATTGTGTGTGAACCACATCTTTCATTTCTTGCGAAGTTTAGTTAATGTTAAGTGGTAAGCTTATGAACCAAGAAAAGGCTGCATTGGTGGGGGAACTGGAGAACAAACTTAGTTTGAGATATCCATTAGTCCTTGCATTAGCACATTGACTAGTGAACATTGTTTTATGTTCAATTATGGATTGACTCCTATCTCGTGAGAAAAGAGAAAATATTTGGAAATTAAAGCCTTTTAAAAGTTCAATTCTATCCAGCCACTCAAGGTATGGAATCCTATAAATTGGGGTGTGCACCACCGAGCCATTGGTCCACAAATCTCATGTATGAGATCCATAATTTTATTTTCTCCAATTTCTCTATGTAAATGTCGATTTTGTGGGGTAATTATTTGATTCACCATGGGTGTTGGCTGTACCAATGAAGGCAGAATTTGTGGAGGAACGATTTTTTTGTGTTTAGAAATTCATTAGTTGAGATTCCTGGAGGACTTGGTTACCTACCCTTTAGAGATACTCACTACCAAATCTCCTGTTAGTTCCCATCCCATGGGTTCCTTTTTCAATACTTGATTAATTATTACCCTATAGTTTTAAGATCCTAGAGAGAAGAAATTGGTTTCACTGAAGTATAGGTTACTCATTCTTACTCTTGGAACATGCACCCTCCATGTTAGGTTATTATAAACCATTTATTGGTAAGTGTTAATTGTTCTCAAACCCTATAGTGGGTTGTTCACCCTTAGACCAGTGGCATTTGTGTAATTTTCCATCCTTAAGTTAGTTCTAAAGTTGGTTTTGCCAGTATTAGGTCAACAATACACAGAGTAATAACGATTAGATTCAGTAGTTGTATACACTCCAATTTATGGTTCATATCCTTGACCATTGGACATGACAATAATAGGAGTAAACAACTAAGTAGTCACCGTCGTAATCATTGTGCTAACATTCTACATTATGTTTCCAAGATGATCAAACATCGAGTTTAATTGGTGTATTAATTGAAATTTGGCGCTCGAGGACACAAAACAATAGGTGTTGCATTACGATTGTCGACCCTTGGAGCCATAGTTATAATCAACTCTTGGTTTTGAGTAATTGGCCTCAACTCTCGAGAAGTTTCAACCATTGTTTCCTCTTCATTGGTGATATGTTGTCTGGTTGAACAAATTTCACTCGTATTTTTAATACCATCGTTGCTTCTTCTAGTCCCATCCGTAATAAACAATTACATAACACTCATGTCCCACTAAGCATGATAAATATATATTTCTTGGTTTGTGTGTGTCAGGCAAGATTATGATCTTGCGAACAAATTGAATATCTCAACCTTGAGATAATGAGACGATTGTGCATTGTTCGATGCTTCAATTAAGTAGACTTATGCTTCCCTAAGGGAAGACTTTATTGTGAATGTTAAATAATTTACTTAACTAGAATCTAAAGAAGAAAAAGTAAAGTTCATAAAGATAAATAAATCTTAAACTAAATTAAATAATAAATAAAAGGAGCAAATTAAAGGGAAATAATTATGCTAAGAAAAGTAAGCAAGTTACACTATGAAATGTAAAAATAGTTTAAATGTAGAGGTAAATGAATTGTTAATAAAATTTAAAGGGAATTACATAAAATATACCTTACAAACTACTTCAAATAAAAGGGAATTGTTACACTATGAGTTGTTAGTATACTTGTGTGTGATTCATTTTTTTATGTGCATGAGTATGATATTTACATATAATAAAATAAAAGACATAGTTTATGTGCGACACAACTTAAAAGTAATTATCATTGGCATAAATAATTCGAGACACATTTCGGGACTCATATGGGCTTGTTTAGATATTTAGGCCTTTAAAAATGGTAATGGGTCAATAATATATAAGTTGGGGAAGTTTCGGGCCAATAAGCCAATTAGATAATGGATTCGGGCTCATTTGTGGGTCCAAAAGTTAGGCATAGGGTCCAACTCAAGATTAAGCAACTGATTAGAGTTTAAGTGAGGGTAAACCACTTCCCCACTAACATTCCACAAACCTAAAAATTGCAGTTATAGAAGGAATTGGGAGAAACACCAAAGAAAGGGAGAAAAGGTCTTAAGCAAAAAGGAACCAAAGAAGAAAATCAATGGGTATCTTCTCTACAAAGTCAAAGGCAAGAATTTTCTTATTTGATTTATGATCTACAATTTATTTCTAGACGCATATAATTGGGTTTAAATTAACTGAATTGATGATGGACAAATGCAAGTAGAGGATGGATAATTATGTAGAAATTATTCTAGGAATTTATACCTTGTAAATATGGAAATAGTTGATATATTCTTTAAGATTTGATGATTATTTTGGAATAATCAAATGAACTAATGTAAGAGAAGTCACTGTGAATTTATGGACTAAATCTAGTTATGAACCCCATGATAAATGTTCAATCTTTGAGAAAGTTAGGACTGAAATTCGTAGAAATTCGTTATCAATTTAGAACCCTTAAAAAACTTGATTGTTGGATTGATTTTGAACTAAGGAACTTGGTTTTACATCATTGGAAATGGTTAATATGGGATTGATTTTTATATGGACTGGTATCAATGTTTTCTGGGCATTCGAAGTTGAGAATTTAGGGTCAGAACTGATCTGGGAAAAGAAGGAAAGGAAGGAGCATGGGGGCGATGAGGTCGTTCAAATGACCATGCATGTCATTCAAATGACATATGAAGTCGCGCGAACGACCAAGAATTTGGTTCGATCGACGTATGGGATGATGCGATACTTTATTCCTTTTGACTTAATTTGATTCTTCTAAACTTTAAAAGTAGCGAGGATTAGACGGTTTATTATTGTGAGGAATTTAATAAGGAACATATATGTATTTAGGGATAAAAGAATTTATGGTGGGTTAATAAATAAATAGAGTAATGTTATACCCACACTTTAATCATTAATAATTATAATAAGTTGGATGGTTAAGTAACTATTTTTCTAGAATGCAATTAATGATTTATTAGATGGTAAATTATTAACTAATGGAGTGTGTTAAAACTTTGGATGGACTTTTATGGTAACTATAGAGTAATTAATGGAATGTGTTGAAACTTTGGATGTACTTTTAGGGTAATTATATAGTAATTACCTTACATAATTATATGGGATAATAATATGTACTATTATATATATTTGTTTGTGGACATACCAGTGGACTGTCCTATTGGCTCGAGGGTTTGCGCATTCGATCTGCATACCACACGTCGACACAGGTGGGCTTGGTGATTTGTAGGCCATAAAGGTACTATGTGGAGTCTCCACCCACTAGAGGTAGGGTTGGAGCTGAACGTTCCTAAATCACCGTTGGGTGTGGGCCGTGTATAGGTGTCATGCATAGGGACTACCCCCAATTTGTGTGTGGTTGAGTTGTCCACTTAGGATAAGGGATTTCTTCAGACTTTCCGATAGAGCACGAATTAGATACCAAGGGTAGATGCCCTTGTGTGTCATATATATGGAAGGACATATATTATTAATTACCCAAACACTATGGAAATAAATTAAATTATCTAAGGATGTGGACAATAATTATTATTCTTAACCCTATAATGCATAATAGATGTTTATGCCTTATACTTGATACTGATGAGACTGAAATTAATGCAAGTTAACAACTTAAATGTAGAGATTACATTTATTTAATTAATTATTGATATAATCATTATATTATTTAGATGATGTAACCATTTATTATTTGGGACTTATTGGGGTGCGAATAATATCATACTTTGATGAGGGGTGTGGTGTTATATGCAAGTGAGTGACGAAAGTGGATATTTATTGTGCATTGACTGTTTTATTGTAATGATAAATTATTTAAGTTAATTCTTGAACACCACGGGCTCTGGCACAAATTTAAATGTTTTTCACTCAGGTGCTCATAGACAAGGACAATAGGATTGTGCATAGCAGTCTTGTCACCTTATATGCTCTCCGTTTTCAGCTCGGTTGGTTTTAGCAATGGTGATTCTTAGCTTTTATTCATTTGGAACGTTGTAAGGGCATAAGCCCGAACCTTTTTACTTTATGTTGGTAGAGATTTATGTTACTCTAGTTAGATATGCATATTATTGTTGATGGTTTAGATCTATTTACTCATTATAGATGTGTTTGTGACTTTTCAAACGTGGGCCTTAAATTATAAATTTTTTATATTCGTAAATGGTGCTAAGAATGGTATTAATCGACAAGTAGGCCCTATATTTGGCGTATTGTGCCTGACCAGCCTTTATGTGAGAAAATAGGGGTTGTTACAGTTGGAATCAGAGCACGGTTCTACTGTCCTTAGTATCTGTGTTTGTGCTCATTACGTTTTGCATTGCGTTCTTTTATATATAGAGCCTATACTTAAGACTCGTTGTATTCTTACGATTTATACTAATTCGAACCTTATTTGTTTTTTGATGGAAAACGAATGTAGGGGAAAACCCAGGAGGGTAGTTCCCCCAATTGGGGAGGAAAAAGCTCACCTGGAGACACCACAGGCTCCACAGACCCTAATGCCCCACAGTTGATCACCCTCGCTGAGATAGCAAATATTGTGTGTCATGTAGTATCTACGGCGACGACAGTCATGCTTCAGCATTTCCCTCCGCCACAGGCACTTCAGTAGCACCACCAAAACAGGTGGCTACTCCAGTATAGGCATCGAGCTATGTTTGAGACCGAGCGAAGGGGGCCTTCGTTAAGGGATAACCTCCATAGTTTGTAGGGGGTCTTATATTTCGGTTGCTAGTCGTTGGAAGAAGGACATCGAGAGGCACTTGCAGATGGTGGAGTGCACGCCAGTTCAGAAGTAGATATTAGCTTTATTTAGGATGGTAGGGGTCATTGTTTCATTTGGGAGGCGGTTACGACTATTGAGGAGAGGGACAACCTCACAATTGACCAGTTTCGGGAGAGATTCGAGGGGAAATACTTTCCCCTAGCGATACAGTCCGAGATGAGGACCCGATTTATGGAACTTAAGCAGGAGGGACGCACTATTACAGAATACGAGGTGGAATTCATTTCCCTCTCGTACTTTGTAAAGGAGGATGTTCGGACAGATCATATAAGAATGGACATATTTATTGCGAGGTCGTCATGGCATATTAGGAAGGCTCTTCTCGGGAATCCAACCTTTACTACTTATAACCAGATGGTTAATGTTGTACTTCTTCACTGTCAGGATCATAAATATTTTTTGAAAAATAAAGGGGAGAAACGTCATAGAGGCGAGTCATCTAGCCACCAGGGCAAGACAAGTGAGAGTAGTGGATCTGGGTCCTAGCAGCACAGGGGTACCCCATCACTTGATAAGCATAAGAGGTTTCGCAGCACAGATGACCGGCAGAGGCAGGGCCAGGTTAAGGCAGGATAGGACCATCTGGGCTAATATTACAAGGGCTAATAGGGCTAATAATACAGAGGCCAACTGGGCTAAGAACATCAGAGCAGAGACCAGCAGGGCCGACGATTTGAGCGGGGTCCATTTTTAAAAAATTATTACACTTGTGGTGAGAGGGGCCACATTTCGAGGTATTGAACGCGAGGGGAGCAGGCAGCCCAGGGACAGGGAGGTTTTCGTGGACAACAGATGCCTTGGGGACATCTCGCACCCATTCCAGCTCAAGGAGCCACTGTACCAATCGCTCCAGCACCCGCCACCCCACCTCAGGGGAAATAGCCATTGCAGTATGGGAGGATCTACCGTGTAGCAGTAGCACATGGGCCTACACCTCCACAGGCATTTGAGGGTATGTTTTCTATTTTTGTTCATGTTGGTCACATACTTTTTTACACTGGTGCATCACACTCTTTTGTTAGCACGGGGTTTGAACAGGAGACGGGTGTCATAGACTTTGCTTCAGATATATTTTTGCACATAGACTCACCAGTGGGTAGAGGGGAACCCATACGATTAGTGTGTCGGGGTATCGGTACTGAGATAGGTCGAATTACTTTTGTTGACGATTTACTAGTACTTGACATGCATGAGTACGATGTCATTTTAGGGATGGACTGGCTAGACACTTATAGGGAATGTGTGGATTTCTATGGAAGATGCATCGTCTTTTGACATTTCGGGGCAGGAGATATACCTAGTTGAGATGCCACAGCCCGGGGGTAGATCGAACACGCATTTGTATTACATTAAGGAGGATACCTCTTTGGAGGTTTTGGTAATGATAGATTCCATTCCAGTGGTGAGAGACTTTTATGATGTCTTTGGAGAGATTCCAGGGTTACCACATAGTCGGGAGATTGATTTTGTGATAGACCTAATCTCGAGCATGAGACCTATTGACTGTACACCGTATCGGATGGATTCATTGGAGATGAGGGAGCTACGAAAGCAGATTGGGCATTTATTAGGGCAACGGTTTATCATGAGGAGTACTTCGCCTTGGGGTGCTCCATTATTATTTGTCAAGAATAGGGATGGATCCTTACGGCTTTATGTCGACTATAAGGAGTTGAACAAAGTCACGATTCGAAACAAATACCCGTTGTCACGTATAGATGATTTTTTTAACTAGTTGAGGGGTGATGTGTATTTTTCAAAGATTGATTTGAGGTCCAGGTACCATCAATTGAGAGTCCAGGAGTAGGACGTCTCAAAGACAACCTTTCTTACTCGTTATGGGTCGTACGAGTTTTTGGTGATGCCATTCGAGCTAACCAATGCATCAGTGGTATTCATAGATTTGATGAACTGAGTGTTCAGGTACTTTTTGGGCTGGCTTATTATTGTATTCATAGATGATATTCTGATACATTCTCAAACTGTGGAGGAGAATGCATAGCATCTACGGATGGTCTTACAGATGCTCCAAGATCATCAGTTGTATGCGAAGTTCGATAAATACGGGTTTTGGTTGAGGGAGGTATAATTATTAGGCCACATTGTGTCCAAGGAGGGGATATCTGTGGACCGAGGGAAATTTTCTACCGTGATTGAGTGGGGTAGCCCACTACACCCACCAAGATACACATCTTCTTAATATTGGTCAGGTACTATCGTTGATTCATTCAAGGGTTCTCCAAGATAGCCGAGCCCTTAATGAATTTGACAAGGAAGGGGGTACCTTTTGTTTGGGATGAGATATGCCAGTAGGAATTTGAGGAGCTGAAGACTAGGTTAAATACAACACCAGTTTTGGCGTTGCCTTGGTCAGGGATTGATTATAAAGTTTACACTAATGCATATCTAAAGTGACTTGGCAGAGTTGTGATGCAGGAGGAGAGGCCCATAGCTTATGCTTCCCAAAAGCTTAAGCCTCACGAAGGACATTAACCAAGCCATAACTTAGAGTCGGTATCCAAGTTTTTTTACCTTACGAGTGTGGAGTGATCACGGCGTGAAAGGTGTGTTAGTGTAAGGACACAATCGTTATTTTTGTTTCACCGCAATAATACAAACAAACCTAAATAACGACTACATTCAACGGGTGAGTATAGCGATAAGTCGAGTATCGAAAATCCAAAGAGACGAGTTGCTAGAATTTATAGGATCTAGTACTCCGAAATATATGTGTAAAAGGTGAATTACAAACTAAAAGGGAAAAGATGCATAAAAGGGAAAGATTAATCTAGGCGAGTGTATTGAAACTAGATTAACAAAGCGGTAAAAACTATAGGTTGCATAGAATATCCCTCACCTGAGTTAATTAGTATAAAATGGATACATGGGTCGACGAGTTATTTAGAATGCGTCTCGTTTCGACAGTTAATTAAATGAAGGGTTGTCACGCCCCTAAATTCTCATAAAATCCTAATAAGGTTTTGGCATCAACAAATACACCAAAAATTACGCACGCAAGGTCGTAAGCACAGGACATACATGATATGACCCGTCATATATCCTAGGCTTAATAACTAGGACAACACACCCAAAATAGACCTATAAACACCATCACCAAAGCAAAGCAATGGGTCAACCCGAGTGAGTTCAATTCAAACACAACCTAATTTAAATTAGATAGAAAGCATGATAAAAACGCGATAAATAAACGCGATAAATCTACACTAGAAAACAAGGAAAGAAACATGGGAATCTAATTAAAAAATCTTGTAAATTAACTAAAAATCAAGAAATAATGAAATACAATCTATATTAATGGAGAGGAAGATGATTAGTGCAACTTCCAACCCAATTGGGTGTCAAACCAAGAAGAATTGAAGAAGAACTCTCCAAAACCCTCAAACCCTAAGATAAAACTAACCTAAAACGAATTGTCTCTGTTTTTACAACAAAATTGGTACTTATAGTAAGTTGGGAGAAAAGAAAAGAAGAAAGAAAAGAAATGGAAAATATCTCAAAAAAACAGGGGATCGATTGATCGACCCCTTTGGTCGATCGATCGATCAATCAAAACTGATCCCACTGTCTCCCATGATTTCAAAAATAAAGAGGGATCGATCAATCGATGGTTTTGATCGATCGATCGATCAAGCAGGTGTGAGCCTACTGCATTCCTTTTCTTTATCTTCTCCCCTCTTTTGGTTTCATTGTTTTTCTCTTCTGCCAAAAGCACCATAACTTTTTTGTTAGGAATTCGAATCGCGCACCGTTCATGACCGCGCGAAGCTTATGAGGAGGGCTATAAGTTCAGTGAGATGTTGGGCCAGGGGCCAAAAATCATAAATGACTAACTTGCCCTTGAACGTGCGCTTGCATATGAAACTTCACTGGAATGTGTCCGAACTCCATACTTAGTACCTAAATACCTGCGAAAGCCCAATTATACCTAATATAGCATGTTAACAATATAAACCGAGGTTGTCTGGTTAAAGGGATTAAAAATAGAGATTAAGGCACCCAAGGGGGCTAAAATGCATAGGTTCGACGGATGAAATACGTAATATGCACACCCCCTAACTTACACATTGCTAGTCCCTAGTAATGAAATAAGATGCAATAAGAACAACAAGTAAACTAACAACAAGAGATAGGTACAAAAATGGGATAAGAGCAATAAAAAGATAAGGCCACTTTCGCGGGTGAACGATTGCATTTAGCATATGCAATAAGCCGTTAAACCTCCCAAGTTACCCTAGTGGACGAGTGTCGTCTCGTGAGGGTTTTTAGTGATGAAACCCACAAACATCATAAAGTGTTCTCAAAATATGCCCAATCACATGCAACAAACTCAATAATACGAACAAGCTTTCAACATGTTATTAGCAACGCAAATAAATTCACGTGAAAAGTTCGTAGTTATTAACATTATCGAATGCAACTCAATGAATTGAAACTTTAAAATGTGGGAGGGGAGTGAGCACACACAAAATATCATTTGGTAAAAACTAAAATAAATCGACTACTAAATATCAAAGCATGCATAAAAGTCAATCCACACGGGCATTACACTCATCAAATGAATTCACTTGAAACATGGAGGTAATATATGGGACATGAGGGCATAAGGAGTAAATTTAAAGGGAAACTAGGCCACACATATGTCACAATTGAAGAATGCTATATAGGAAATAAAAACTGTAATCTCAGTGAAAAAAACCACACATATAAAAGAGGTGAAATGCACTTTCACAGATTATCAAAACTATTTAAACCTTTGAATTACATCCACTTAAGATCACATAGGACTTTAATAGGGTTATAATGTAGGCTAGGCTAGTCTAGGGTACGGAATGAAAGATATGTATGTACGGATTCAAAGTGTTCAGAATGAAAACTCGGGATAATGGAAAAATGGGGGCAATATCAAAATTGGAAAACAAGTTCCAAACGAGCATTAAATATATCATCGGGGAGAGTAATCAAAGCTTATTGAACTATATACACAACATTTACAACTTTCTCTTTTCTTTCTTTTTCTTTTTCTCATGTTTACTTTTGATTTTTGCTTTCTCTTTTTCTTCATTTTTTTCACATCTCTCTTTTCTTTTCTTTTCAAACTCTCATATGCCAAAATTGCAACCGCAACACAATAACATCATTCAATCCCAAGTAACAATCCAAACAAAGGTATGGAAAGTCTATATATGGGCTAAAACTCCAATTTAGAGTTGGTTATGGGATTTGGGTTATGAAACGAAAGGCTACTATTTAGTCTCAAAGGGGTTGACGAGGGTAAACATATAAGGTGAGGTCAAGGCAAATATGGGTGATATAACAAAGATGGCCTCTGATCATTTTCATAAGTTTACGCAATTCTCAAATCAAAACAAACTTTGAAAATCATTCTCAAGTAACACATTTCATATATGAACTCAATTAATGAATGGTCAAATGAAAGAATAGATAGATTACCAACGAATTCAACGTTTTCAAAGAGAAAAGAATAATGTATACACTCACAAACGACAAAAGGTACAAAGATTACTCGGTGTAAGTATATACAATGCAACAAAAGATTATCGAGTTATAAAAATCTTAAACCAAATCAATAGAACAATAAAAATGCATGTGCTCATAGGATTAAAATTTAATTCATGAAGTTATTCATAATATCATCATTGAGGACTAAAGTCTAATAACTTCTAAAATTGAGAACATGCATCATTGAGTTGTCTATTGGATCGAGCAATTATTGAAATTTATCATCGGAAACAAGGGCAAAATTCCCAAAAAAGGAGAAAAAAGAAAGAAAATCTTTTTGAAATTTTCAATTTTTCTAAGAAAAGCATACTAAGTAACTAACATGTGAGCAAAAACATGGACTAACAAAAGACATGGATAGAATATACCACACCCCCTAACTTAAAACCTAACATTGTCCTCAATGTGAATTAAAAACCAAGCTAAAGAGAGGAAAAGAGAGATATTACCCAATATTGGGGTGATCCCCATAAGAACAAGTCCAAAGAATCTACAAAACAATTTAGTATTGAGCATAGCGAAAACAAATAACAAAAAGTTAACTAATTACACTAGACTGAATTAAAAGAGAGAAAAAATAAAAAGAAAGAAATAATAAAAGGCTAACTATATACAACCTACTATTTAGGCTTCGCACTAGTTGTACACTAGAAGTCTAAACAGCTGAGGGTTCACCGCAAAAATGATTTGGCTTTGGAGGATAACCGGTGTACCCTCATATACAAGCATGCCTTTCGAAAAATATGGATTATGTTTGAATAACGGAAGGCATGTGTAAGGCGGAAGAAAGGAGCCATCGCCAATTGTAAGTTTTGGAGGGACGATGGGGGGTTTGGATTAAACGGTTGATAAAAACATGTGGGGACCGAAAAAAGCAGAATATCCATCCAAGGATTTTGAAATTGGAATGGGAGGTGGTGCACACAAAGGCAAAGATGCGATTGTGGAGGGTGACTCGAGCAAGTACTCCTCATCGACGAAAGGTTTAAAAAATTGAAGTTTGAAACTGAATCATTGGGTACTTGTGACGGTGTGATAACAGAAAATGAAAATTGGGAGGAAAGAAATTCAAACTCATGAGATGAATCACCATCGCATGAAGATTGATTTTCAAAGGAAATAATATCATTTTCAGTGAAATATTCTTCTTTGGGGGCCAAAGATGAAATCATTTCATTGCAAATAGATATTACGTCATTTTCATCCTCACTTTCAATATCTATTATGCAATGGGCAAATTCTATAATGTTTTGTTCCAAAGTAGGCACAAAGTTCTCATTTGGCTCAAAACATTCCTCGGCTTTGAAAGTCTCGGAAGCAAAGTCATTGTCGGACTAAAATAATAAATCCAATTAATGTTCCCACAAACGATTTTCTTCCCGATAACGATTTTCAATTTTCTCATTCTCAAGCATACACAAACTCTCACCGAATGTCATAGGTCGAGGTGCGGATCCTTGAAAATGAGAACTTTGAAAATTACCATCGAACTTAAAGTTAAATTCATTATTATAGGAATTTTTAAAACTATTGCAATTCGTTTCAAAATTCCTATTATAAGGAGGTAAAGGCCCAAAATTATTATCATCATCATCAAAATTTCAATAACCCAAGTTTTGACTTTCGTTATACTCACCCAAAGTAATTTTTGAATTTGCAACCTTTTGGGATTCTATGTGTTGATCGAAAGTCATAGGATTATGGGAATTTTTAGAATTATAACAATGATTACCGAAAGAATTGCTATAAGACATGCTTACCCCCAAAACTGTGATAGCATGTGCTAGGTATGTCTACCTAACATATCACATACACAAGATATATATATATATATATATATATATATATATATATATACCATCTCATACACACATCATCTATATCCATAGGCACATAAATACACAATAACTATCCCGGCTATAAGTACTAACACAAACCATTAGTCAATGATACATTAAATCCTTCTAAATTCTGATTACGATTCAGTTACTCATACCTTTAACATTACAGCGTTTATGATTAACTCCTTAAGTTTAACGTCACTAAGGGCACACGACCTCTCTTTCATTGGTCCCCAATCATATCTAAATAAACATCTCGTCACTAGGAGGATTCAACACAAAAGTCATCATAACGACTCCAAGTCATACCTTCACAATCACCTCGAAGAGCCCCCAACATCACAACATATAATAACTTACGTCTAATCTCCAAGTAGGGTTCTCGTGGCTAATATGATTCCCCACTAAGTCGATGTGACAACTCCAATTTATGCCTTCCCAAATAACTCGATACGTCCCTAAGATCACATCATATAAGAAACCCCCCAACAAACCTCCAAAACGTATTTCTCTCATCATATAAGAATGTTCCTCATCGACAAAGCTAATTGAAACGGAGTAAAACTCACTCTAGAAAAACTTCGCCAAATAGCCATGTTTCTGAATCGATTCGGTCCTACGAGTGAATCGATTCACCAGTATGCGAATCGATTCAGTCCAAAGGACCTATAAGTCTATCCTAGGCCGAATCGATTCATTTTTATATCCGAATCGATTCGGTCACACAAACCTGACACTTTTGCCTTAAGCCGAATCGATTCTCTTAGGGGGCAAATCGATTTGGGTCTGCAGAACTTTGAAAGTTCCATCTTCTGCACAAAACCCACGAGATATATACCCAAAATATAACATCTTCTCTCCATCATTCTTCAACCCAAACATGTTTCTAACATCAAAACTCATCCTATATCTCACCCCATCAAGTTATACCTCATCAAACCCATATAGAAAACTTCAAATGCAAGACTGAATCCAGGTTTTAATATATTAACCCAAAATCCATATTTTTGTCCACAAATCATGAAATAAATTACACACATAGATTATTTATCAAGTTTAATCACTTTCCTCAAAGTTGTAGAGGTTGAATCTTCCTCAAAATCACGGATTGGCCGGAATCTCCAAGATTTTCTCCTCTTTTTCTTCTTCCTTTCCTCTTCTCTCTCTCTCTCCAGGGCTTTCTCAATCTCACCAATGAGATTGTTATCTCACGTAGGCTTTATAAGCCTTATCTCCAAAATAACCAACTTTAAATGATAGTACACACTTTAAATGACTCGTTTACTCCAATTCGAGTCAAACTAACTTAAAATATTCCGGAACTGAAATAAAATCCAAGGACAGTCATTTTGACTATCTCGACCCATCCCGGATCAACCGTGCGCTCAGAATCGTCATCCAAAATACTTTATAACATCCTCAAATTTTGACCTCAATTGCCAAATTTAAAATTCTCCAATTCAAATAAATTTTATTTCGTCCAAAATAATTTAAATTCATAGTCTTAAAAATTACGGGGTATTACATACCTCCCCCCTTACAAGAAATTTTGTCCACGAAATTAAGTTAAGCCTAGTACTCTAAACCTTAACTAGTTCCTACGTCGCCTACCCTTAAGATCACTATACCTATCTCTCCCACTTCTAACGGAAAATTATTTTTATTTTAAAAATCAAATTAGTTAACCAGGGTGCCCATACACCTTGTACCCGATCTCAACCGCATACACATTAATCGGCTCCACTTAGTCTCAAATCGTAATATAAGTTTCAACAATTTAATCTATTATAACGTACTAAGTATATAAATTTTGAAATATATGAAGATTTAACTCTTATCAATTCCTGACATTCGCTACTTTCATGCGGGGGAGGTCTCGTAAGCGAAATTCAAACAAAGAGCCCTGCTAATACACTACTATGCCGCTCTGTCGGGGATTGAGATCAGTTAAACCAGGACTAAGGTTTTTAAAAATATTTTTGAACCATATTGATATTGCCCGAAGGCCTATAAAAAATGTACTATAAAATAGTTTTATGTCTTTCGACACACAAATCAAACACCTTATGCTCAAGACACAAGGCATCAACAAATACAATACTCTTACCAACCTTTAGTTCTCCGCACGCAGACAACCATAAGCTAAAATTCCTTGCTCAATAATGAACCCTCTAAACCCTGAATCTCCTCAATAATAAAAAGCCTTTACCTCACATCAAAGCATCGCCATAAGATAGGCCCTCCCACAACTGGAACATTAAAATTACATGCATCTAGCCTAACTATAATATGATAGCCATACTATTACTACTCAACAAACTTTAACAGTTCCTATTTCCGAAACAGAATCGTAACTCTCTACTAACACATCACACGATAATCTATTCTCCCAAAAGATACCATCCCAGTGCCACACTTGCTCACTCCTCCCTTCAAGGTAATTCCATATACAATATGGTTATAACGGTTAACCACTCACTAAAATCTTACATGCGACGCTCCCAATACCACTCAAAGCATGAACTAAGCACAAAAGAAAATAATTTACATATTACCTCCATATCCCAATAGCCTCGCTTCATCAATAGGTCCCTGTTCAAAGTTCTCTTGCCCAAACTGGCCTATGAACTATTATAGGGGTTGCACATCCAAAACCTCCCCAAAAAGTTATCTTCTACCTCTTCCAGGACAATCCATCTTCCTATGGCCTATTTCTTCACAAAAGAAACATCTCCTAAAAAATCCTTCTTGTCCATCCTAAGGGACAAAACGCTGTTGAGGCCCTTGATAATCCTGTCGATAAACTTATTGCGGCGATAATCTTGCTATGTTTGCATTATCTCCTCCAGTCCTACTTGATGAACCCGAGTCTCCAAATCCCCTAATCCCTATTAAATGAAGATAATACTCCTGGCAGTGTAACAATGTCACGTTCATCATATCGGTAAAAGTCAGTAATGCCGAATTCCCTAACAAATGCTGTCGAATTCGCTATTCCAAAACTCCCAAGAACTTCATTATTTGCTTCTCCTTCGTATTTACCTCGTCGGGCATAAAATTTGCTAATCGATTAAATTCTTCTTCGTACTCAGCCACCGTTCAATCACCTTGAGTTACATCAAGTAATCTCCTCCTCATTTCCGTCTAAATCGCGGAAGGAAAATACTTTCGATTAAAGCGTACTCAAAAATCTTTTATGTGCATTACATCTCTCTACTATGATGTGGTGATCGATTCCCACCATTGGAGAGTTGCACCCGTTAGTTTAAAGGTGGTGAGTATTTGTTTATGCACCTCACTGCATTCAACGATCCGAAGGTGACTTTGAATATCCTTCTTCCACTGAATTGCAACTATTGTATCAGCTCCCCTCGAATCGTCATCCGAAATACTTTATAATCGTCATCGAAAATACTTTATCACATCTTCAAATTTTGACCTCAATTGCCAAATTTAAAATTCTCCAATTCAAATATATTTTATTTGGCCCAAAATAATTTAAATTCCTAGTCCTCAAAATTACGGGGTATACACTTACCTATTGGGATTACCAGATCACTTGCAGCGGATGCACGATGTATTTCACATATATTCACTAAGGAGATTCCTTAGAGATGAGGTGGTGTACTAACACATTAATATAGACAAGATTGAGATCCATCCAGACGTTATTTATGAGGAGAGATCGGTAACCATTTTGGATAGACGAGAGCACCAACTGTAGTCCAATATTGTTCCTTTGGTTAGGGTGGGGCACCACCGGGAGGACGAGTTGACTTGGGAGAGGGAGGACGACATGTGAACAAAGTATCCCTAACTCTTCGAGCTAGGTATGTACTTTCTTAATTATGAGGACGGAATCCCGTTATTAGAGGAGAAGAATGTAATACCCCATATTTTTCTTATAAATAAATAATGAAATATTATTTTTGGAATAAATAATTAATTTTGAAAATTGGACCTAAATAAATATTTTCATACGAAAATGTCAAGTGGAAATTTGTTGTTTAGTATACTTGCGTGTGATTCATTTCTATTTATGTGCATGAATATGATTTTTGCATATAATAAAATAAAAGACATAATTTATGTGGGACACAAATTAAAGTAATTATTATTGACATAAATAATTCAGAACACATTTCGGGACTCATATGGGGACTTTAAAAATGGTCCTGGGTCAATAATATATAAGTTGGGGAAGTTTCGGGCCAATTAGATTATGGATTTGGGCTCATTTCGGGGTCCAAAAGTTGGGCTTAGGGTCCAACATGGGATTAAGCAACTAATTAGAGTTTAAGTGGGGGTAAAACACTCCCTCACTAACATTCCACAAACCTAAAAGTTGCAGTTACGGGAGGAATTAGGAGAAACACCAAAGAAGGGAGAAAAAGACTTAAACAAAAAGAATCCAAAAAGGAAAATCATAGGGCATCTTCTCTACAAAGTTGAAGGAAAGAATTTTTTTGTTTGATTTATGATCTACAATTTATTTCTTAATGCATATAATTATTCCCTCTTAATCCCTGAGAATTAGGTTCAGATTAATTGAATTGATGATGAACAAATGCATGTAGAGGATGGACAATTATATAGAAATTATTCTAGGAATTTAGACCATGTAAATCTGAAAATAGTTGATATATTCTTTAAGATTTGATGGTTATTTTGGAATAATCAAATGGACTAATGTAGGAGAAGTCATTGTGAATTTGTGGACTAAATCTAGTTATGAACCCCATGATAAATATTCAAAATTTGAGAAAGTTAGGACTGAAATTCATAGACATTCGTTATCAATTTAGAACCTTTACAAAATATGGTTGTTGGGTTGATTTTGAACTAAGGTACTTGGTTTTACATCATTGGAAATGGTTAATGTGGATTTACTTATGTATGGACTCGTATTTATGTTTTCTGGGCATCGAAGTTGAGAATTTAGGGTTGGAACTGATATGGGAAAAGCAAAAAATGAAGGAGCGTGGGGACGATGAGGTCGTTCAAATGACCATGCATGTCGTTCGAACGCCATATGAAGTCGCGCGAACGACCATGCATTTCGTTCGAGCGACGTATGGGATGATGCGACATTTTATTCCTTTTGCCTTAGTCTGATTCTTCTAAACTTCAAAAGCAGTGAGTCTCAGACGATTTATTAATGTGAGGAATTTAATAAGTAACATATATGTATTTGGGGATAAAAGAATTTATGGCGGATTAAAAAATAAATGGAGTAATGTTATACCCACACTTTAATTATTAATAATTACAATAAATTGGATGGTTAAATAATTATTTTTCGGGAATGGAATTAATAATTTATTAGATGGTAAATTATTAATTAATGGAATGTGTTGAAACTTTGGATGGAATTTTATGGAAATTATAGAGTAATTACCTTACATATTATATGGGCAAATAATATGTACTATTATATATATTTGTGTGTGGACATACTAATGGACCGTCTTATCGGCTCAGGGGTTCGCTCATTCGGTCCACGTACCACACGTCATCACATGTGGGCTTAACGATGTGTATCTTATATAGGTACTACGTGGAGTCTCCACCCACTAGAGGTAGGGTTGGCGCTAATTGTTCCTGTATTATCGTTGGGTATGCGCCGTGTACAGATGTCCTACGTAGGGACTTCCCCCAATTTGTGTGTGGTTGTGTTGTCCCCTTAGGATAAGGGATTTCTTCAGACTTGCCAATAAAGCACGAATTAGACACCAGTGGTAAATGCCCTTGTGTGTCATATGTATGGAAGGACATATATTATTAATTACCCGGACACTGTGAAAATAAACTAATCTTTCTAAGGATGTATTATTCTAGATCCTATACATAATAGATGTTTATGCCTTATATTTGATACTGATGAGACTGAAATTAATACATGTTAACAACTTAAATGTAGGGATTACATTTAATTAATTAATTATTGATATAATCTTTTTACAATTTAGATGATGTCACCATTTATTATTTGGGACTTATTGGGGTGCGAATAATATCATACTTAGATGAGGGGTGATGTGTCATACGTAAGTGAGTGACGAAAGGGGGTATTTATTGTGCATTGACCGTATTATTGTAATCATAAATTATTCAAGTTAATTCTTGCATGCCTATAGATATGGCCCAAATTTAAATGTTTTTCACCCAGGTGCTCATAGATAGGGACAACGGGATTGTGCATAGCAATCTTGCAGCCATATTCGCTCTCCTTTTTTCGCTTAATTGGTTCTAACATAGGAGATTCTCTTTAGTTATTTATTCATTTGAAACGTTGTAAGGGCATAAGCCTGAACCTTTTTACTTTATGTTGGTAGAGATTTATGTTACTCTAGTTGGATATGCACATTATTGTTGACGGTTTGGATTTATTTACTCATTATAAATGTGTTTGTGACTTTTCAAACGTGGGCCTTAAATTATAAAAAATTTATATTCGTAAATGGTGTTAAGAATGGTATTAATCGACAAACAAGCACTATCTTCAGCATATCGTGCCTAGTCATCCTTTACGTGAGAAAATAGAGCTTGTTACAATCCCAAACATTTTAATATGGTGAATGATAACTAGCTCCCTTGAGTTAGGGGTGGCCAGTTTTGAGGCCCCCCGCCAAGCCCCCCGCAAAAAATAGGTCTTCGATAAGGTAAATAGCTTGGCGAAGCGGGTTTGGCAAAATTTTATAGGCCTGACATTTGGATATGTATTCTTAGACCCGCTTGAGTCCGACCCGACCCGAGTCACTAAAATTAGATATAATATTGATCATATATATATATATATATATATATATATAAATCAGTAATGCTCTTGTGCGGATCAGTCCGAATTTTAAGAGTGCGGACTGGACATGTGTCACCTGGCGATAAGCCTAGAAAATATCAGCTAAATAATAGGCACACACTCTCTCTTATTTGAACTCACTGCCAAGTGACACATGTCCGGTCCGCACTCTTAAAATGCAGACTAGTCTGCACAAGAACATTATATATATATATATATATATATATATATATATATATATATATATATATACTAGCGGAATGCCCGTGCCTGAAGGCACGGCAAAAAATTTCAAGTTCGTAAATGAAAAACGACAAAAATACCTTTCCCAACATCATCATCCACAGCTAAATAAAAAAAATATGGTTCAAGATATTGAATTATGAGAGAATTTGACCTCCTCTCATTTAGAGTCGAGACCTGAAAATTTTGCCAAACCTTTATTCGAGACTATTTTAGTATCGCATGCCTACAATTATGTTAGGAAGGCCTATCCGACTTGGCAGTTGGTGGACTTATGTTAGGTATGGCCCCATGAATCTCATAGTCCTAACATGAATTACATCATTTTTCCCGGACCAGATATAGGAATTTCCCATAGCCTCGGTGGACGAAAGTTGGATGAGAATACTTATGTTACCGAAATTTCCAACTACCACTATACTCTAATTTTTATTCCCTTCGCGTACTTAAATTTTTTATGTTTTGGTACTGTTACCTACGTTCGTATTTTTTGTTATGATATTCAGTGTTGTTGTGATTGAGTTTGTATTGAATTTCAGTTGGTATTGTAATTTAAATATTGAGTTGAAATTGAAATTCAAATATTAAAGTTGTCTTGAAATGGTATAATTGTTGGTGTTGGTATTGAATTTTAGTTGGCATTAAGTTCAGTTAGTATAACTGTTGGTGTTGGTTTGGTATAACTCGTACCAAAAATCAGTATAACTGTTGGTGTTGGTTTGGAACTTTGGTATAACTGGTACTGAATTCCAGTACAACTGGTTTGGTATAAATGGCATATAACTGTTGGTATAAATGGTATATAACTGATTTCTGGTACCAAAAAATCAGTTGTGAACCAAATGTTGGTTTGGTCTGATGTTGGTTTGATAACAGGTACCAAAAAATCAGTTACGAATCAAATGTTGGTTTGGTTTGGAGTTTATTTGATAACAGGTACAAATACATGAAGATACACTACCTTCATTCTTAGTTTAAAAATAGGTGGGATTCTTAGAGCAAAACCTATATGTGCCGCTGTAATGAGTTGCACCGCATCCCCATTCTGCACCCCCACCATGAGATGGGCTGCGCCTCATCCCCATTCAATGTAGATCCTCTTTGAAAAATTTAATGCGAATGAATTTTGTACACAATCACATCCTTTTCAATTGGAAAGTTACCTAAGACTAAATGCATAACGGGAAGTTAGTACACAATCACATCATTTCCAATTTGGCCATTTCCTGTGGAGTAAGAAAAAGAAAAAAAATTAAAACATAAAGTGAACACACATCAAAATATCACGTATCAAAGAATTTTATAAATGTTAAATTGACTAAAAATATGATCTGCACTTTGAATAACCGTACCACCAACAGTTGTAAAGGTTAAAAGTGATAAAAAAAAGAATGTTGCAGTCCTATTCTCCTTTGTGATTTAGTAGCTGAGCAATCTTCATATTTTTTATATCAGACATTATGATACAAAACATTATTTCCTAACCAATCATCACATTTAAAATGGCGTGCCTCCTGAAGTTGAGAATGTTCGAAAAGGCTGCTTTGAGCATGATCTTATGAATCATCCTTTAGTGGTAGATATTTTACATGCATTTCAAAGCTCACAGAATGCTGTTTGTAATGATGGGGAGTTGATTAGTTTGGGGAGCAGAGTAATGTTGGACAAATCAAACGGCAGAAGCTATTCAACATTCTTACTCTCAAAGGACCATGTCCAAGTTGCCGATACAGTTCATTCAAGGAAGGAGATAAACTCCTGGAAACCTCAAGCCATGACTGTCACAGAAGAAAACGCAGTTGGTTTGGAGAAGGATACTGATTAAGATGGATATATTTTGTTTAGAACCCTAGGAATTATCAACCCTTAAGGGTAAATGTGTCAACTCTCGAAAAGGTCACATCTGAATTTTCAGCAGGGGATTGGGTTTGCTTGCTGGAGGAGAATACAAATCATTCGTCGGTGGGTATTTTACATCCCATATAGAGTGACGGAAGCATCGATGTTGGTTTCTTGGGGCTGGAGACCCTTTGGAGAGGATATTGTTCTGAATTAGAAATTGCGGAGCCATATTTTGTGGGACGGTTTATGAGGTTAAAAGAGAATGAAGTTTTTCCCTGTTTGATTGGCCTCATAAAAAGTGAGTAATGTGGGCCACGGGTCAGATTTTACAAATTCTTCCAAATGGGTGCCTTGTTTTGATATTCCCAGGAAGCTTCATGTTTAAAGACGAACACCACCTTCTTGGCAGATTCAACTAAAGTGGAGAGTGTTTCATTTGATACTTGTCCTCGGATTATAGAGAAGTACCAGCATGTGGACGATTTTCATTGGGTTGTGAGGCCGCTGGTGATTGCTCGGGGTCTTTGTTGGACAAAATGTGGGAGCGATACTGAAGAAGGCCCATCGAAATGAGGGCAAAATTTAAGTTGGGCATTCCCAAGATGGTCAGGCTAGTGGTGGCCAGTTAGCTTGGCGTCGATCACGGGTGGAATATTTCCTCTTCAGAGGAGGTGCTCCCTCTGCTGCTGTTAGCGCTAGGTGCTGAAATGTCTATTAGTACATATGCCAGATAAGTACCATATAAGATTGTGAATATCCAATGGTTACAAAAATTAAATAACTGCGTCTTTGCTTATAATCTGATGCAGAAAGCTGTGAATTTTCTATAATGTGAAGTTTTTATAATATGCATCAGACTCGGACACGCCATTGACACACTGGAACGGGTGAAAAAGAGGGTACATATCAGAGAAATAATGAAGATACATGCTTCAATTAAACCATGTTGTAGCTAAAAAGGATGCGATAATGCTTCAAAAAAGTATGAACCATGCTGCCATTAATGTCATACTTTCTCCTTATTTTATATATATATATATACACGCATGGCATGAATATCTAAACCGTATATGAAGGACTGGACATTAAATCCATCTCCACCTTTAGTACAAAATAAGGGCACGCATAGACCTTCCATAATAAATTTGGCATCAAGTCACCTCATTCATGTTTGTTTTATCTCCACCTACAGTACAATGAAAAACCTGTCAGATCTAGTTCTCTCCTAGACATATCAAAACCTTTCGTTTTGAATAAAAAATATGTAAATAAACATTAAAAAATTAACTCGCAAGAGTTTTTTTCATCTTTATTTTCATGTTTTACCACTCAAAGGTGTTAATCTAATATGAACAGAGGAATCAATGAACTCGTAAACAATAAAAAAATATGTTATACCATTCGTATTGGTGTTAATCCAATTGGAACAGAGGAATCAATCAACAAAAGAAATGAACAAAACATTATACCGGATGTTCATAAAACAAAACATTATACCTGATGTTCATAAAACAAAACATATCTGATATCTTTACCTTCAATGGATCTGTAACACGATCTCAATATACAAGCTGGAACAAAACATTATACCGGATGTTCATAAAACAAAACATTATACCTGATGTTCATAAAACAAAACATATCTGATATCTTTATCTTCAATGGATCTGTAACACGATCTCAATATCCAAGCTGGAACATATCTGAAATTTGCCTCCATTTTGGCTAGTTTTCGCATGACCTGTGGTAGTGGAGAGAGTCGACTGTGACTTCAAAGCAACAAAAAATAAATTAGTTAGATCTAGAAAACTAAACATTAAATCGATTAGATCTAAAAACCAAAAAAGAAAATGAGAATGAGAGAGTTTAGATCTATGCCTTAGCCCTCATTTTGATGGAATGAACAGACGAATGAATCTATAACACAGCTTCAAGATCCAACATATATGTTAAGTTCATTGCCTCCATTTTTCCTTAGCTCTCATTTTGGCTGAGACATCATAGCAACAAAAATTAAAATTAAATCGGTTAGATATAAAAAAAAAACTAAACATTAAATCGGTTAGTTCTAAAAAACTAAATATCAAATCGTAAAGCCATGACTGATACTTCATACCAACAAAAATTAAATCAGTTAGGTCTAAAAACTAAAATCATTTTGACTGGGACTTCAATTTCTTGGCAGGAAACACATATTTCACATCATTTTAATTGAGGTGTGCCATAAGCACCTACTCCTAATAATCAAAAAGCACAAAAGTTTACAATCTGAAAAACAGGGGGAATTCAAAATAACAAACCATGAGAGGAATCATGAGCTATACCTTGGTCTTCATATAGAGAGAGAGTTTGGAGATAATTGAAATCGTGGGCGTTCAAATCCGAAGAGACATAGAAGAGAGAGTTTGGAGACACTCAAGTTGCGTGTTTTACATTTATGTGGGTAAGGGTGGTAAGTGAAAAGGGTATCTCGATTTAAGAAGAGTGAGGGTAGTGAAAGGCTTAGAAAATAGGCACACGGCTCAAGGTCTGATGGCACAGAGAAAAACTTATTTTCGGGTGAAGTGTTAAGGCACAAAGTAATCTCAGCCTTTCAGTGCGTGCTTAGTTGGCATTGATCTCAACCATTAAATGTCTTACATGTTTATTAAACAGTAAAAACACCATTCCTCCTTATTATATATATATATATATATATATATATATATATATATATATATATATATATATATATATATATATATATATGTGTGTGTGTGTGTGTGTGTGTGTGTGTGTGTCTGTGTGTGTTTGAGTGTATTAGTAATTTAGTTTTTATTCCCTTAAAAATAAAAACAATAAAAAAAATATAAATTGTAGGAGGGTAGTGAGACTGGGGTCTATGAATAACTGGAAAGGGTGAGGCGTGACCCACTCCAATGGACGCTGCCTGCAAGGTCTCCTGGTGCAACTTCTGAAGAAAACTTCTCCTTCTGGTAACAATGGAACTCAAGCTTCAACTCACTCCCTGCAAGAAGATGAACTTTCACAATAAAAATAGTAATTTTCTCAAGGGAAACACCTGAGAGTGATGGCTCTCAGTGGGGAGTGAAGGAACAAGGCACTCAGCACTAAGAGAATGAGCAGGGAGAGAATACTTAGGTAGGTATGGTGATATTTTGGCAGAGTAATAGTGCAATTTCTACTGTCTATCCTTGACCTTGCCCAGAGGTCTATTTATATTGGGACGTTAGGGGTGAGTGGCATTTTTGGGCGCCAAAATTGAGAGAGTTGGTGGGGAACAATGTCTGAAGTGTACCATTTGTCCCTACCTGTGGCAGCCTGCCTGTCCTCTCTGCAGGCGCCACCAGGCACCGACCAAAGGTCAAAAAGCACATATGTCCCCTAACAGAGACAAAATATCAGATTTGGTAATTATCCTTTGAAATGGTAACTTGTGGTGCAATTTTGCAAATCTTGAGAGAGGAGACCTTAAGGACTCCTTTCCTCTAAAAAATGTTGTTTTTCTTGAGAGGGACCTTGAGGACCCCCTCTTCTGGAAAAGTCATTTTATTGTAAAGAGTTTATTTCTTGTGAGTAGCCAGCTCTTTGGCTGCTCACTTCACTTGTGACCAACTGTGCAGTGTATGTAGTCTCGAGTGACTTCTGGATCTTCCTACTAGTATTCTCTCAATCCTATAGTGCTAAGTGGTTGATCTTGCTCAACATACCTTGTCCCTCAGCGTCTAAGCCAAAACTCCCAGGAGGTCCCAACGTGCCTGTTCGAGCCCTGCTTGCTCGACTAGGCAACCTATACAAGAAAGTAAAGTGTTAGTGCTGTTGTTCATTTAGAGACTGATGTTTCATGATGAGAAGTTGTTCGTGATAGCTACTCCCTCAATATGAGTTTCTGTCAAAATCCTTGTAGAAACACCTCCCGAATAACATTTCTGCAGTGACCCTTGTAGTGGCGCCGAGCCTTGCAGTGGCGCTGACTCTCTCGACTGTCATTACTGCAGTGACCCTTGCAGCGGCGCTGACCCTTGCAGTGGTACTTCTTAATTTCAGATTTCTGTGGTGACCCTCGCGGGCACCTCTCGAACGTTATTGCTGTAGTGACTCAGGCATTGTAATGGCACTGACGCTTGAAGCGGCGCTGATGCTTGTAGCGGTGCTGGCACTTGGAGCGGCGCGGAAACTTGCAGCGGCGCGGACACTTCCAATGGCGCTGACACTTGTAGCGGCGCTGGTACTTGAAGCGGCGCTGACACCTGCAGCAGCGCGGACACTTGCGGTGGCGCTGACACTTGCAGCGACGTTGGCACTTGAAGTGGAGCTGACCCTTGCAGCGGCGCGGAATATTGCGGCGGTGCTGACACTTACAGCGGCACTGGTACTTGAAGCGGCGCCGACACTTGCGACGGTGCTAACCCTTGAAGCGGCGCTGACCCTTGCAGCGGCGCTGGCACTTGAAGCGGCGCCGACCCTTGCGACGGCGCGGACACTTGCAATGGCGTAGACACTTGTAGCGGCGCTGGCACTTGAAGCAGCTCCGACCCTTGCGGCGGTGCGGACACGTAAAGCGACGCTGACTCTTGCAGCGGCGCTGGCACTTGAATCGGCGCCGACCCTTGCAGCGGTGCGGACACTTGCAGCGGCGCTGGCACTTGAAGCGGCGCTGACTCTTGCAGCGGAGCTGGTACTTGAAGCGGCGCCGACACTTGTGGCGGAGCTGACCCTTGAAGCGGCGCTGACCCTTGCAGCGGCGCTGGCACTTGAAGTGGCGCCGACCCTTGCGGCGGCACGGACCCTTGCAGCGGCACTGACACTTGAAGCGGCGCCGACACTTGCGGCGACGCTAACCCTTGAAGCGGCGCTGACCCTTGCAGTGGTGCTGGAACTTGAAGCAGCGCCGACCCTTGCGGCGGCGCGGACACTTGCAATGGTGTAGACACTTGTAGAGGCACTGGCACTTGAAGCGGCGTCGATCCTTGCGGAGGCGCGAACACTTGTAGCGGCGAGGACACTTGAAGCGATGCTGACTCTTGCAGCGGCGCTGGCACTTAAAGCGGCGTCGACCCTTGCGACGGTGCAGACACTTGCAGTGGTGCTGGCACTTGAAGTGGCGCTGGCTCTTGCAGTGGCGCTGGAACTTAAAACGGCGCCGACACTTGTGGCGGCGCTGACCCTTGAAGCAGCGCTGACCCTTGTAGTGGCGCTAGCACTTGAAGTGGCGTCGACCCATGCGGCGGCGTGGACACTTGCAATGGCGTAGACACTTTTAGCAGCGCTGGCACTTGAAGCGGCATCGACCCTTGCGGCGGTGCGAACACTTGCAGCGGTGCTGGAACTTGAAGCGGCGCTGACTCTTGTAACGGCACTGGCACTTAAAGCGGCATCGACCCTTGCGACGGCGCGGACACTTGCTATAGCGTAGACACTTGCAGCGGAGCTGGCACTTGAAGCGGCGCCGACCCCTGCGGTGGAGCAGACACTTGCAGCGGCGCTGGCATTCGATGCGGCGCTGACCCTTGCAACGGCGTAGACACTTGCAGCGGCGCTGACACTTGAAGCGGAGCCGACCCTTGCGGCGGCGCGGACACTTGCAGCGGCGTTGGCACTTGCAGTAGTGCTGACACTTGCAGCGGCGCTGGCACTTCAAGCAGTGCTGACCCTTGCGATGGCTTTTGGACTTCTGGGTGAGCCTCGTGGGCACCTCTCGGATGTCATTAATAAAAAAAAGCATTTTTATTTTATTTTACATTTTTATTGATAGACGCCCATCTACATTAGCCCCTCGTGCAAAGATTTTTGGTTGGGTAGACTAAAAAAACTTTGTACGCTATAAATCTGATTTCATCAATTATATATACATATATATATATATATATATATATTTTCTGAGGGACCCTAGGATCATTGACTGCGATGTCCCTTTATCAAACGTTTTTAATTTTTTTGAGAACCCACGCGTCAGTGTGGGAACTGTCATCTCGTCGTTTGGGAAAAAAAGGTCTTCACCTTTTTGCCTTCCTGCACGTTTTCCCATTTTGATGCAAAAAAACATAACCCCTCTTCTTGGGCTCTTTCATCTTCTTCAAAAAACATAAGACACTTTTGGATTTTTAGTGAGAGAGAGTAAGAGAAAGGGGTTTTTTAAAACACCATAGCCACCCATCCCCTCATTTTTTTGCTCTAGCTTTTCCAAATACCATAGCCTCTCATTCATGGATTCTAATCCAAGCTATACTTCTTCAAATGTAGACACCTCCAAAGCCCCCATGGTTTTAGGTTCTATGCCTTCTTCCTTGTCCATCCCAATGGTTCCGCCCGCCCCTATTACCGCCGTCGACGCCTCCTCCGTGATACCCACCTCATTTCCCTCGGTTGGTGGTTCGAGAACCCGCATGGGTTCCTCGAGATTTCCTTCCGCGGACGATGTTCAAGTCTTGGGTATCTCGAGGAGCGGCACTCAGTTAGAGATCGGTGTCTCGCCCGTCCCCCTTGATATGGCTGTTGACGAGGGCCCGAAGCGAGTGGACCTCTCGTTCGAGGGTCTCTCGCCAGTCGCTTTGGGTTTTGATAAACAAATCAGTTGCGTTGGGAGGGGTATCTCGACTAGTGGAACTTAGTTGGATATGGTCGGTGTCTCGCCCGTCCCCCTTGATGTGGCTAATGACGAGGGCTCGAAGCGAGTGGACCCCTCGTTCGAGGGTCTCTCGCCAGTCGCGTTGGGTTCTTAGCAAAAAATCAGTTGCGTTGGGAGGGGTATCTCGACCTCAGTTCACGAAGTGTATAGGGTATCTCGAAATTTTCTAGCGTCATTAGTGGCTCCTCTCGCGTTGATCTAGGCGCGGGGAATTCTTTGTCTATTGAAAATGAGCTTGGAGGGAGGGGGGTCTCGACACCCATGAATTTTTCTGAAGCAGATGGGGTCTCGACCCCTTTTTTTCGTGGGGCAACCCTTGCAGCGGCGCGCGGGTCTCGACGCCGTTGAGTTTTTTAGAAATGGGTCTCTCGTCAGTGCAAGGGGGTGTCTCGACATGTATTAGTGCTGACGTAAGTATCTCGACCTCGGGTGTCTCGACACCCATGATTTTTGTTGAGGAAGGGGGAATCTTGTCCCATGGTTTGCCGCGAGGTGACCCCATGCTCGAGGCAACCCATATCTCGATGCCTTTGAGTTTTTCTGAAATGGGGGTCTCGACTTATGTCAGTATGGTGACCTGTCGTCAGCAGCCTGGGGTATCGCGACTTGGCCTCGCATCCACGGGTCTCTCGTTCGTGCAAGGGGGTGTCTCGACGTTTTGTCACATCGAGGGTTTCGTGACCCAGGGTGTCTCGCCGACTATTGGTGTTACGGAGAGCATGCCACTGCCCGGGGGTTCTTCACATGATTTTGCTGGGGTTTCCGCCTCCACTTCTTTTTTTGCGACAGGGGACACTCAGGGTCCCTCATTCGGAGTCCCCACTAGGATGAGTTCTTTTCTTGAGCCAATGTCTCTTGGTGGTTCATCAGCTACGCCATCCTCTTCTCAGGCATGGAAGGACTATATGCAGATTCGCCAAGGGTGAGACTTTGGTATTTATCGTCGCGCTCCTTTTTTTGGTCCCGCTGACAGTTTCATGACTTCACTTGCTAATTTTGGGGAAAAAATTTCGGGTGATGTTCTCGAACGTTCTCATGTGGGGTTAAGTGAGTCTGCTGACCTCCCTACTATTTCTTTGGATTCTGTTCTCCGAGTCCAAGTTGACCGTGGTGACTTTCCTTATTCTAATGTTGTAGTTAAAACCCCGGGTGGACCCCCAGAGGAATGGGCCAGCTGGGTTGATTATGTTCTAAGCGTTCCTGATTATTTGGCTATTCTTATGGAGGTGGGACTCTTTACCGCCGTCAGCAGCCTGAAGTCCTTCACCATATTTAATTTTGGTTCTTCACTCAATATTTTATTATCTCGGTGGAGTATGGAGTCTCACACCTTTGTCACAGGCTGGGGGGAATTTACCCTTACCCTAGAAGATATATGTGAATTTCACGCCCTTCCTTTCTTTGGGCAACAGGTCTTTTCTGATGACTGCGAGGACTCCCTAGAGCAGGAGATGGTGGGGGAGTTACGGTCATCTCTCGGAGAGTGCTCGAGGTATGTGGCCATAAATATAACTGGTCATTCCAAGCATTCCTTTGCCAAATGGAAAAGATACTAGTTCAGAGACTTTGAGCAGTTGCAGAAGGGGGAGACTTCACGTGCAGCCCCCAGATCCCAGTATGGTCCTGAGATCCACTCTCCTGCACATTTAGCCGCTTTCCTCGTTACATTTCTGACTCGTTTCCTTCTACCAGGTAAGCCCGAAGACTGTCCTCGCGAACTTCTTTTTAGATTGGCTGTACAATTGTCTCACGATAGGTAGGTACCCATGGTTGCCCTGACCTTAGGTTATCTTTACACCTGGATGGACCGAGCACACATAGATGTAGAGAGGTCCTGCGGTCGGTATGATTTTTCTAATCATTCCAACTCCCCTCTCTTGATGGCCTTTTTGTTTGAGCATTTCCCCCACTTTACTTTAGGGGCTCACACTTGTCATAGCGACGCTGCGAGACTTCTTCGGTGGCATAAGAAAACTCCCAAGCAATCTCTGGGAATGTTGATTGATGATATCAAAGAGTTTCAGTTTCGGCCTTATACCAGGCGCCTTGGGGGAACTTTCAGCTGGCTTTCTTTCCCTGGCGATGGCGGGACCTTCTATTGCCCTTCAGCAGTGGGGTCGGTTTCCACGTGTCCTCATATTAATGTGGTGACAATGCTCTTACCATGTCACCTCCCTTCTTGGACCGAGTTAGGTCCGCGTGGTGAATCTTATCATTCTGAGAGGGCAAGACAACAGTTCGTCTATGATCAGGGCTTCCACACCCCTCCTCTTTCTACCTACAGTAGTCATTCTAAGGCATTTTCAGAGGCGTGTGTTGGCTTTACTCTTCAAAGATTATTCCATATGGTCAGTGGTTTGGGTGGCCTCTATGTGCCTCCCTGCGATTATCATCCTTCATTCACTTCATCTTAGTTCCTTCTTTGGCAGCAGCAGGTCCGTCTTATCCAGGAATGTGTAGTTGGCACCCCTCATGAGACTAACCCCATTAAATACACCAGAGCTCAATTTTTGGTCAGGCGAACGCAGAAAGATCCTTGGTTTCTCAGCACAACCTCCATGCCACCCTTGGAGCATGTCATTCCCATTTTAGTGAAACCTCTCATTGACGAGTCACTTCCATCTCCGCCGACTAAGCTTCCCCCTGTGAAGTCTAGAAGCCAACCAAAAAGCATAGGGAAAGCGAGCACCTTTACTACGAGCAAAAGGAAACACCCTGACGCCGACTTATCCAATTTTGTTCCTGCTACTACTGCTTCTCCTCCTTCTTCTCCTATGAGGACCCGGGCTGTGAAGAAAAAGAAAGTAGATGGCGCTGGCATGGATGCTTCCTCTACAGTGGATCAAGAGCCTGATACTGGCAATCTTGGGGCGGGGAAGACTTCCCAAGTAGCGAGAGGGAAAGGCTACTCCTCACCGAGCCTTTCTTTCCAGGAGGCGCGGGTTGCGTCTATTCCCATTGCGGAAGGTACTATATCATGAAATTCTTTACTTAGTGGAACTAGTTCTCTCGGAGTTTCTTTATCTCCCTCCCCTTCATTGGAAGAGGAACTAGTTGATTATGGAAGCACCCCTTCCTATGATGACCATAGTTCTTCTTCGGGTGATATGGGCGGCCTGGGTTTCCATAGCGAAAGCACTACTGACACTTATGATTTGTTATCAGTCTCCAGAGAGTCTTCTAGTGATGATGAGGCCTCCCATTCTCCTGGGGGGGGTTAGCCCCACCCATCTCCCTTATAGCCAGATTACACGCCCTGCTACTGTAAGCGTTCCCCCTTTACTTGTCTATATATATATTTTTTTTGCATATGATTTTCTTTCTTCCCCTCATTATTTTTTTTATTTGTGAATTAAAGAATTCTGTCATATTTGTACAGGTCATTTCTGTAGAGGCAAGTAGTTCTCCTCCTCCCCCACTACGACCGACGCCCTTTCAGCGGGAGAGGAACTCCATGCTCATTTCTTCCCGAGGCCTTTTTAGAGAGGTTTGTTGTCTCCTTAATTCTTTTACCATCTGTTGTAATTTATTCATCTTCTAACTACATTTTGGTTGCGTATGTTGTCTTTTCCCCGCAGCTTTCGTCTGTGCACTTTACCATCACCAGGATTACCCTTGTGGCTTCCCCTTCTCCTCGGGTATGCCTCTCTATTCAAAATTTTCATTTTGCCATTTTTTTACTTCTGCCTTTTATTTACCCATTTACCATGCGTAGAGGGTTGTGTCTTCTGGCGTTGTCACCTCATCTTCTCTTGTCTCGGCGGTGGGCACTTCTGTAACTGAGCCCCGGGAGGCCTCTTCGTCTGCGGTATGCATTTTTACTTTTGAATATTTGTTTCCTTTTAATAGGAGTCCTAATGGCTCTTGGACTTTCTTCTCAGGGAGGGGATCCTCCCTTAGCTAGCGTTATCGCCCCGGGTTTATCCTCTTTGGGGAGAATTTCTATCCCTAGGGTCCGTGTATCTATGGACGGTAGACCTTTGGTTCAGGCGATCTCTCGTGGCCCGATATTTACTGTGGCTTCAGCCAGCGAGCCTACGCTTCAGGTCAGGCCTTTCCGCTGAAGCATGGAATCTCTTTCTCCTTGATCATGCGATGAATAACATACTTTCATTCTTTGCAGGCTATCAACACAGCCCCTACTGCACCGACCGTCCTTTTCCGCGCTTCCCCTTTGGATGGGGTTCAGGTACTCTCTTATTTTCTTGGTTCTATATTTCTTATCTATCCAGCTTGTACTTATTGTAGCCCTCTTTTACTTTGTCGAAGTTATCCCTTGGCGCTGTTTCGAGTGCAGTTCCTACCACTGTCTCTTCAGCATCCCCTCTCGCCCTTTCTTGTCATTCGCAACCCCGCCTACCCCTCGCGCCCTCCGTCATTGAGATTGTTCTTCCGGAAGTGCCTGAGGTTGAGGTAGCTTCTTTGGAATCATTGGTCGCTGAGACAACCCCTTCTGGAGCATCGATCAGTGTTGTTGCCCCTATGGGAGCCCCTGCTCCTCCTTCTATGACCGTTACGAAGGGCGTTATTCAGGTACCGTGTATAAGAGTATCTACTTCCCTCGTGTCATTCTTATGTCTTTATTATTTTGTTTAAATTGCGCAAGCATTCCCCCTCTTCACCTTTGTTGCATTGTCTCCAGGTGAGCGGGGTCGCTCTGATGACTAAGGAGCCGGATGAAGTTGCTCCGATACTTGTGGAGTTAGAGAAAGAGATGGCTGCGAGAGAGGTATTAAACTGGCATACTCTCTTTTTACTATTTCCCTTCTTTTTGTCTTGCGTATACTGTGAAGGCATTCTCATTTCCCCTTTGTTTTATTGTTTCCAAGTGCATGAAAGTACTCCGATGACTGTGGAGTTTGGCAGTGGGGCAACTGCAAGAGAGGTATTAGACTGGCATACCCCCTCTTTTTACTATTCCCCTCTTTTCTTCTTGCGTTTATTGTGCAAGCATTACCATTTCACCCTCGTCTCATTGTTTCCAGGTGCATGAGAGTACTTCGATGACTGTGGAGTCTGGCAGTGGGGAAACTGCGAGAGAGGTATTAGACTGGCATACCCCCTCTTTTTACTATTCCCCTCTTTTCTTCATGCGTATACTGTGCAAGCATTCCCATTTCACCCTCGTCTCATTATTTCCAGGTGCATGAGAGTACTCCGATGACTGTGGAGTCTGGCAGTGGGGCAACTGCGAGAGAGGTATTAGACTGGCATACCCCTTCTTTTTACTATTCCCCTATTTTCTTCTTGCGTATACTATGTAAGCATTCTAATTCACCCTTGTCTCATTGTTTTCAGGTGCATGAGATTACTCCGATGACTGTGAAGATTGGTAGTGGGGCAACTGTGGAGGGAGATCATAGTTCTGAGTTCACTCCTTTGGTCGGTGACGCTGATTCTGGTGGGGAGTCTTCTTTCCTTCCTTCTGAGGCGGGGTCTCATCACTCCGATGGCGATGATGAAGCAGAGGATGTTGCGACTATTTCTAGTAGGCTATGGCGTGAGGAGTTACCAGGCCAATTCAGGGTACACGAGCGTCAGCTCTTGGATCTCATCTTGGAGCACCATCCCGAGACGTTCACTTCTCCGAGTATACTTCAGGTTGACAGTCTTACGGCCTTCAACCTAAGGGCTCTTGCCAGACATGTTCATGAGTTCTTGGCTACCTCCCCCGCTAAGCTGACTAGCTCTTCTATTTTTCTATTCTTGGATGCTCTCCGCGACTTACAGCAATTCTATCATTTTTGTTTGGATTGGCTTGATGCAGGGAATCGCCCCTTTCTGAGTGTTCCTTTTCAAAAGATAGTGAGGTTTCACACTTCCTGACAGTCTAGGGTTAAGCAACGGCATGCTGAGGCTATGAGGATCCGGAATCAGATCGCCCTACTGCAGGTGAAGCTTGCCAGACTCGAGTCTGGCGATGAGGAGGATGAGGCTAAATTCGTCAAGTTGGAGGAAGAGTTTTTGCGGGAGGCTGGTCCGTCATATGCTGGCGCCATCGCGCGCGATGATTTATTTTTTGTGGTTTCTAGCAGATAGGTTACTTCTTGCTTTGTAGTGCTCAGAATTCTATATGTACATCACTTATCATTCCTGTATGAGACACTTTGTTTCTTCTGCACTTTCGTTTTCCTTTGTTCTCCCTTAATACTGTGGGTGTTTGCTTTATATGACTTTCTCTAATTTCTGTGAGCATTTGGTCTACTGGTGGCTACCCCATATACTGCGGAGTATTTGCATTGATATGAAAAGTTATGTATTATCATATTGTATATATTTTTTTGAAAATGCACCTCTTGTAGCTGTGAGGTATTGGCATGTGACTTTGTTGGGTTGCCCCTCCTGTCTGTGGGGGTATTCCTGCATATTACTGCTTATAATCGTAGAGGCTAGGTTGGAGAGGAGGGTGACCCCTGCCCCTTTCTGAAAGCCTGATTTTATTATAAAAAACTGTATTAAATTATGTCTGGGGGACTTTGCTCAGTAGACTTTCTCTTAGGATGGACTTACCTCCCAAGTGTAGTGAGCAAAGTTCTTGATCTTTTTTTTTGTACTCTCTTCTAACTTAATAGGGAGTGTATATGTATGTATAAATGAGCAAGAAAAGCAAATGTCAACAATGATAAAAAGTGTTGCTATTTCATTTCTTTACCTTTGTGTGCTGTTTACAGTGTAGTATTGCTCTTAAAAAAAATTACAAAAAACTTTTCTGGTATAGGACCAATCCTCGAAATCCATTACAGACATGCAAAACACAAACAAAACTTGTTAGCTGTTACTAAGAATAGTACCTCTTCAGCCACTTGCAGTTGATGGACTGGAGGCAATCACTCTCTTGTTCTGATATTTGGCAGTAGCCCGACTTCCCCACTCCTTTGATAACAAAAGGGCCTTCCCAATTAGGTTTGAATTTTGATGCCGACATGCTACGGAGATGGTGAGTTGATGCTCGTAGGACTAGATCTCCCACCTGGAATTCTCTAGGCTTGACCAAGTTTTCGTAGGCCCTGGACAGTTACTGAGTGTAGACTTTGAAATTCTCTCTCGCCTTGTCTCTGTGCTCGTCCAGCGCCTCCAGTTGCACATGCCTTGGGTTTGGGATGAGCCCATTTCTAAGAGAAATTCTGGCTGAAGGTACCGCCAGTTCCACTGGTAGGACAACTTCGGTCGCATATACTAGAGAGAATGGAGTGAACCCTATTGGATTTCTTTTTGAAGTACGGTAGGCCCATAACACCATAGGCAACTTCTCATCCCATGCTCCCGGCATGTCTTCTAGCATTTTCTTTAAAATATTTATCAGGGTCTTATTAGTAGCTTCTTCTTGGCCATTGCCCTTGGGGTAGGATATGGTTCAGCTATTATGCACACTCTTATACTTGTCCGTGAGAAGGGCCATCTCTTTGTATACAAATTGCTTCCCATTTTCCGTTATGATCACTTTGGGTATACCGAACCTACATATGATATACTCCATTATAAACTGGGTTACCACTTGGGCGGTGACTCTCCTTAAAGGAATGGCCTTCCCCCATTTGGTGTATAATTCTGTAGCAACAATGATAAAAGCCTCACCGTGAGATGCTGGGCGATCTTTCCCACCAGGTCAAACGCCCATGTGTGGAAGGGATAGGGGGCTGCCAAGATTTGTAGACTGACGGAGGGAGCGTACACCATGTTTCCATGCACCTGGCATGCTCTACACTTTTTCACATATCCAATGGAGTCAGCCTCCATGGTCGTCCAGTAGTATCCCAACGTCATCAATTGATCATACAGCTTGGCGCCTCCCATGTGGGAGGGCTCATGAGCTTCTTTTAGCACCCTTTCCACTTCCTCTTTGGCTACACACCTTAGCGCCTTCTCATTGTACCCTTTCCTATATAACTCTCTTTTGACCAAGTATAAACGTGCTATCCTTTTTCTAAGGTAAATTTCATCCGCTCTCTCGGCAGGCAGCTCCCCATTTTTTAGATATGCTAGGTACGACTGTCTCCAATCTTCGAAGGCTTCCACAAAGTTAGCCTCCGTCGGCTGGTAAAAATTAGCTTGGCACTTTAAACAACTTTGTTGCAAGCGGTACGCTTCTACGCTCATGGAGGGCCAAAAGTACCCGCTTCGCTGCAGTCGTCTGTAAAGGGGGGTATCCGTATCTCCACAGTGCTTCTGGTGCATTTCTATTAACCTCTCCTTGGCTTCTTGCTCCCCTACGCACCTTGCCATAAATCCTCCAGGACTCTTGAAGTAGAGAGTTCCCTGCAGCACATGATAGTTGGCTAACTCTAATATTTTCATTGTCCCTTCCCTGGTTTCAAGTTGCTTCTCTACCAGACGCCTCCAATCTTCCGACTCGTTACTTGGGAATAAGGACTTAAAGTGGTGGGTACCGTTCTCCGCCTCACTGTGATGGTTGCTTCTGACTCCTCCATGTCCAACTTTTGTGTTATGGTGGCGAGCGCGTCAGGGTGTCTTTTCATCGTTCGCGCATGCCTCTCCACAGTTACTTCTAAGAACTGTCCCAATAGTCTTTGGATGATGTGCTTGTACGACGCTAAGTTGGCATGTTTAAGGGAAAACTCTCCATTGACCTGCCTTACTACCAGATTGGAGTCCCCTCGTATACACAGTGTCCTGATCCCTCTTCTGAGTGCTTCCAACATCCCTAGAATGAGGGCTTCGTACTCAGCTTCATTATTTGAGCATTTAAAATCTAACTTGAAAGAGAGGGTAATCTTCTCCTTCCCATCTGACAGTATGACACCGGCCCCACCTGTTCCTTGAGCACTGGAACCATCAAACTCCATAAACCACTTTTTCACCTCCTCTGCCATGCATGCTTGGAAACTTTCTCCGGGCAGCTCTTCACTAGGTGGTTCGAAAACCCCACTCGAGAAGTGGGCCAGCAGATCTGCTACTGCCTGTCTCTTAATGGCTTTAGGCACTATTCATTTTAGATCGTATTCTGACAAGATCAAAAACTACCTTGCTACTCGTCCCACGAGTATAGTCCGCACGAGGAGGTACTTGATGGGATCACACTTGGTGACCATGTGAACGGTGAAGGCTAGGAGATAGTGTCTCAACTTCTGGGCTACAAATACCAGCGCCAGGTAGTGCCTCTCAACGCTGGTGTATCTCGATTCTATTTTGGATATTACTCTTGACAGGTAGTAGATCGGCTTTTCCACTCCTTCCTTCTCTTGCGCCAAGAGGGCCCCTATCGACCTCTCTGTAGAAGTAAGGTAGAGCAGCAGCGACGCTCCGGCTTCGGGGGGACTCATCGTGGATGGAGAGGCTAGGATTTCTTTAATCTTTTCGAACGCACTCTCTTGCCTCTCTCCCCAAACCCACTTGGCTTTGTCTTTTAGTAGAGGTGCGAACGGATGAGTTACTTCTGCCAACGCAGGTATAAACCTCCGCAGGTAGGATACCTTCCCTAGGAAGCTCTTAAGTTGTCTCTAACTCTTGGGCGGTGGCATCATCACAATGGCTTTCATCTTCTCTGCATCCACTTGCACCCCTTGTCTATTTACCACAAAACCAAATAATTTCCCTGCAGTAACCCCAAAGGCACACTTTGAGGGGTTCATTCTCATCTTATACTGACGACACCTTTCGAATACTCTCCTGAGATCCTGAATATGCTTGTTTTCTTTCCTAGACTTCACCACCAGATCATCCACATAGAATTCTAGTATATCATAAAATAATTCAAGAAAAATTGCCATCATGGTCCGTTGGTATGTGGCTCCAGCGTTCTTCAATCCGAAGGGCATGACTGTATAGTGAAAGTTCCCTAACGGCGTGCGGAAGGCAGTCTTCTCTGCGTCGGCGGGGTCCATTTTAATCTGGTTATAGCTAACATACCCGTCCATGAAGCTATACATCTCATGTCCCGTGGTGGCATCCACTAAGCTGTCTATGCTGGGTAGTAAAATTCATCCTTAGGACACGCCCTTCTCAAGTCACGAAAATCTACACAGATTATGATTTGGGTCTTGTCTTTCTTTGCCACTGGCACTATGCTGGACAGCCATATGGGGTGCTGAATAGGCTTGATGAACCCTGTCGCTAACAACTTCTCCACCCCAGCTTTTATTTTTAAATCAAGGTCTGCTTTATATATACGTGTGGCTTGCCTTACTGGAAGGGCATTTGGAAGGATGTTCAATCTATGAGAGCTCACTTCTGCGTCTATTCCTGGCATCTCCGTGTACTTCCAAGCAAATACATCAGTGAACTCCTTAAGTAGCTCAATGAGCTCTTCCTTCTGCTTCGGTTCCAGGCACCTGGAGAGTAGAATGGGTCTACTCTCGCCCTCTTCAAACCCCAACTTGATTTCCTCTAATTCCTGCAGCTACTCTCTAGGTACGTCTTGCATGCACTCTGGCGCTTCTTCTGGTTCTTCAACATGCTCAACAATATGGGATTCATCAACAATAAAACACTCGGGTGTCGGGTCGATGCTCTCGTCCCAGAACACCGCCCGCGCAGACCGTTATAAACGGTAGATGATTTTTCCATCGGGAAAGACCACTTTCTTGCAAGTTCGAGGGGGTCTAGCTACCTCCTCTAATTTCCTCTTGCCTTTTTCCATATGGGGGATTATCCTCTCCCCTAGACGGTCATGAACGGATTTCTTCTGCGGGACCCTTCCCTCAGCTACCTTGATTCCTATTAGTTTTCTTGTAGAGACCTTTCTTTCCTCATCTAACTCGATGTAGAAGGCAGCATCTACCAGGTGGGCCTCCTCAACGGCGAAGGGTCTCTGCGTGGCCTTGATCACTATCTCTGTACCTCTAATGTTTGCCTTCGCGCATTGATGGTAGGTGGAAGGCACTACGCCATGAGTGTGCATCCATACCCTTCCAAAGAGTAATTGGAAGTTGGTGTTAGCGTTAATAACATGAAATTTGATGTGGGAAGTGAAATTTCCCAACTTAATTTCCACATTCACGTATCCAATAGACTGCATTCCGGCGTTGTCGAATCCGAAAATTACTAGCGGTACCGGAACCACCTTCTCCCTGTCAATTCCTGTTTCATATAATGTATTGATGGGCATGATTTTAATGGATGCTCCTCCATCCATCAACGCCCTGGGAAATGAGACTCCATTAATTATGGCTATGACGTACAACGGGCGGTTGTGGAAGTAGGGCACCACCCTATCTGCTTCTGAAAACACCACTTCAGAGGTATACTTCTTAATCATCCTTCCGATTGGTCCCTGCCAATTTAGAGAAGGGTCTCCCCGCTGCTGTACTGCCTTCAAGACTTTCCTCATGATGGACACCCTCATGTCGTACTTCACCCCTATCTGGTCGAAAAACCACTTGAACTTGGGGCTCCTTGCTATGACCTTACATTCAAAATCTAAGTCTACCTCGTACGTCTGGGCACTACAAACATACTCCGCTTCAGAGGTCCCTCCCTCATCTAGAGCGAGGATGACGTCTACCTCACCTTCTGAGAGAGCGACTTCCTGAACTTCCCCACTTCCATTTTCATGTTCCGGAGTGAATAACCACTCCTCTTACTTTCTTTCTAGCTCAAGTCTGCTCAGTGATAGATTTTCTAACTCCTCGCATAACTGCTCGCCACTCTCCCGCTTCACAAGACTTCTTGTAGCTACTTCATCGTAGGCAACTACCATGTTGGCGGTGCCAAAGTGATGCGCAGGAAGTGGGTTCTCGTTAACGTCCACAGGGGGTATCGGCAAGGTACCGCTGGCCATATGCTCACCAATGATCCTTCTCAAGTAGTAACAATCCTTGGTAAAGTGCTGCACTCGTTGGTGCAATTCTCAGTACTTTGGATTGGCTTTGTCAACTGCAGTGGGGGTTTCTCCTTTTAGGTGGGGAGGTCCTACTCCGCCTTCTCGCACTAAGGTGCGGTAATAGTCCATAGCCTCAGCTACGCTGCACGGTAGTGGAGGCGGGGCATCTTCCCCAAACTTTCTCTTGTTGTCGGGACTGTCGATCTTGGCCCCAGAGCCTCCCTTCTTCCCTTTGTTACTCCCGTCCATATAGTTAACCGCTTGCCTCCTTTGAACTTGAAACCTCCCGGGAGTCAGTGGAACTTGTGTCCTCCAACCCGGGGCTCTTGGTTTGATTATCATAGCTATGTTGCTGGCGGCCCTGGTGAATTCTTTGAAAGTACCATCTCTAGTTTCGTTGATCAAGTGCAGCTTGTACTCTTCTAAGAGTCCTTCCACGCATATCTGTATCAACCTGGCCTCCGCCACGTCCTCGTGAAAATCTAAGGCCCTCTCGCAAAATCTCTTGATGTAGTGCATCAACTCTTCTCATGGCTTCTGGACCTCTTGCGCCAGGTGCCTCAGTGTAAATTCATCCTCCGCTACAAAAAACTTCTGGAGGAACTACCTGTGCATCTCTTCCCAAGTAGGGACGCTGTTAGGCGCCAAGTGGGAATACCATGTATAAGCCTTCCCAGTGATAGTTTTAGAGAACTCCCTCAACCTCAGGTTCTTGTCGCCAGCATGTACTCCCAGGTACTCGACGAACCTTTTCACGTGATCTCTAGGGTTCTCCCCCCTACCGCCAAACTTGATAAATTTTGGTGGAATATACCCCTCAGGGTATGGATTCTCACTTACTTCCTGTGGATAGGGGTCTTGTAACTCCTCGTATAGGTGAGAACCCTCTCTTTGAGAGGAAGAGAGGAGCTTCCTTACTTCTTCCATAGTAACAGACTTAAAGGGTGACTCCTGCAAACACATGCTCTTAGAAGCTGGAGAACCTGTTGGCGCCAGGACCTTCTCCGGCGCCGCCTTCCGAGACGGAATCGTCTCTGCCGGAATCATAATAGGAGTGGATACCCCTCTGGAAGGGGCAGCAGCAGGTGTCACACAACCTTGACCCAAGCTTGATTGATCCGTGTTGTTTTGCTTTAAAAAGTCAAAACACATTGCCATAAGATTCATACCTGCCATTGGAGCCACTGCCGGTGAACTAGTCTGCCCTCCCTTAGGCGCTGGTGCCTTGGCTCCAATCACCACCACTTCTTCCTGAGTAGTCTGGTCACTGTGAGCTCCATTACCAGATGGAATGTCCTCAAAAACCAACTGCTTAGAGACATTGAAACCTTCTTTGTCCATGGAAGTGAGGATACCTCCCCAACAGAGTCGCCAAATGTAGGAGGGTAGTGAGACTAGGGTCTATGAATAACTGGAGAGGGTGAGGCGTGACCCACTCTAATGGACGTTGCCCGCAAGGTCTCCAAGGTCTCCTGGTGCAACTTCTAAAGAAAACTACTCCTTCTGGTAACAATGGAACTCAAGCTTCAACTCACTCCCTGCAAGAAGATGAACTTTCACAGCAAAAATAGTAATTTTCTCAAGGGAAACACCTGAGAGTGATGGTTGTCAGTGGGGAGTGAAGGAACAAGGCACTCAGCACTAAGAGAATGAGCAGGGAGAGAATACTTAGGTAGGTCTGGTGATATTTTGGCAGAGTAACAGTGAAATTTCTATTGTCTATCCTTGACCTTGCCCAGAGGTCTATTTATACTGGGACGTTAGGGGTGAGTGGCATTTTTGGGCGCTAAAATCGAGAGAGTTAGTGGGGAATAATGTCTGAAGTGTACCATTTGTCCCTACCTGTGGCAGCCTGCCTGTCCCCTCTGCAGGCACCACCTGGCGCCGACCAAAGGTCAAAAAGCACATATATCCCCTAACGGAGACAAAATATCAGATTTGGTAATTATCCTTTGAAACGGTAACTTGTGGTGCAATTTTGCAAATCTTGAGAGAGGAGACCTTAAGGACTCCTTTCCTCTAAAAAAATGTTATTTTTCTTGACAGGGACCTTGAGGACCCCCTCTTCTGGAAAAGTCATTTTCTTGTAAAGAGTTTATTTCTTGTGAGTAGCCAGTCTTTGGCTACTCACTTCACTTGTGACCAAGTGTGCAGTGTATGTAGTCTCGAATGACTTCTGGGTCTTCCTACTAGTATTCTCTCAATCCTTTAGTGCTAAGTGGTTGAGCTTGCTCAACATACCCTGTCCCTCAGCCGCCAAGCCAAAACTCCCAGGAGGTCCCAACGCGCCTGTTCGGGCCCTGCTTGCTCGACTAGGCAACCTGTACAAGAAAGTAAAGTGTTAGTGCTTTTATTCATTTAGAGACTGATGTTTCATGATAAAGAGTTGTTCGTGATAGCTACTCCCTAAATATGAGTTTCTGTCAAAATACTTGTAGCAGCACCTCTCGAATAACATTTTTGCATTGACCCTTGTAGTGGCGTCGAGCCTTGCAGTGACGCTGACTCTCTCGACTGTCATTACTGCAGTGACCCTTGCAGCGGCGCTGACCCTTGCAGTGGTACTTCTTAATTTTGGATTTCTGTGGTGACCCTCGCGGGCACCTCTCGAAAATTATTGATGTAGTGACTCAGATATTGTAGTGGCGCTGACGCTTGAAGCGGCGCTGACCCTTGCAGCGGCGCTGATGCTTGTAGCGGCGCTGGCACTTGGAGCGGCGCGAACACTTGCAGCGGCGCCGACCCTTGCAGCGGCGCTGACACCTGCAGGGGCGCTGGTACTTGAAGCGGCACCGACCCTTGCAGCGTCAAGAACACTTGCAGTGGCGCTGACACTTGCAGCGGCGCTGGTACTTGAAGCAGCGCCGACACCTGCAGCGGCGCGGACACTTGCGGTGGCACTGACACTTGCAGCTGCGCTGGAACTTGAAGCGGCGCTGACCCTTGCAGCGACGTAGCCACTTGCAGCGGCGCTGACACTTGAAGCGGCGCAGACACTTGAAGCCGCGCCGTCACTTGAAGCGGCGGCGACACTTGCGGTGGCGCTGACCCTTGGAGAGGCTCTGGCACTTGAAGCGGTGCCACCCTTGCGGTGGTGCGGACACTTACAATGGCGTAGACACTTGTAGCGGCGCCAACCCTTGCGGCGGTGCGGACACTTGCAGCGGCCCTGGCCCTTGAAGCGACGTTGACCCTTGCAGCGGCGCTGGCACTTGAAGTGGCGCCGACCCTTGCGGCGGCGCGGACACTTGCAATGGCGTAGACACTTGTAGCGACGTTGGCACTTGAAGCGGCACCGACCCTTGCGGCGGCGCGGACACTTGCAATGGAGCAGACACTTGCAGCGGCGCTGGCACTTAAAGTGGCGCCGACCCCTGCGGCGGTGCGGACACTTGTAGCGGCGCTGGCATTCGAAGTGGTGCTGACCCTTGCAGCGGCATAGACACTTGCAGCGGCGCTAGCACTTGAAGCGGCGCCGACCCTTGCGGCGGCGAGGACACTTGCAGCGGCGCTGGCATTTGAAGCGGCGCTGACACTTGCAGTGGCGCTGGCACTTGAAGCGGCGCCAACCCTTGCGATGGCTTTTGGACTTCTGGGTGACCCTCGTGGGCACCTATAGGATGTCATTAATAAAAAAAAGCATTTTTATTTTATTTTACTTTTTTATTGATAGACACCCATCTACATAAGTGAAAAATATTTAAAAATTGAATTTTAAACGTTATTTTCTTTTACTATTAAATTTACTAAATCATAAATTTCCCCCCTATTCATGCCTCCTCACCAACATGTAACGCTGTATATCCCCCTCACCAAACCCAATACAAAGCCACCAATTTCAAAGGCACCAACTTTTTCCCCTCGGTTGTTGCTATCCTTGTGGTCAACTTTCACCAATAAACATAAACCTCTCTTTCCTCGTTTGACCAAAAAGCTTGAAGTTTTCAAATGAGGAGAGAGAGGTTTAAATACTGTTACTGTATGCTAGTCTAATTTGTGTTTATGTTACATGGTTAGATTTTGCTTTGCACCCCGTAAACTTTGTATTGGTGGGACTAGATCTTATTTTAGCTCATCTGAAATCAAGTTTAACATCCCCTTAATTTCACACACACACACACACACATATTTATATATACACACATATATATACAGTACTACTGTCTACCATTTTAATAGTGCGGATGAAACATGTGTCACCTGGCGATGAGCCCACAAAAGAGAGAGAGCGTGCCTAAAATTTAGTCGATAATTTCTAGGCTCACCGCAAGTTACACATGTCTAGTCCGGACAAAAATAATACTATATATATATATATATATATATATATGTGTGTGTGTGTGTGTGTGTGTGTGTGTGTGTGTGTGTGTGTATAGAGAGAGAGAGAGACTCAAATAAGGGCAATTTACGGGATTTTTTTTTGTGAGTTCTAAACATTTCATGGTACTCCTAAAAAAATAAGGCCAAAATGATTTATTTTGGTATTTAAAAAAAATTGATCAATATTTGAGAGTTTGGGGGGGGGGGGTGATCGACATATGGGAGCCCCCCCCCCCCCCCCCTCTCTCTCTCTCTCTCTCTCTATATATATATATATATATATATATATATATATATATATATATATATGATGGGTCTACTAATGGTGCAATCAGACTTCCTTAAATCGATGCTATTTTAAGATGAAATTGAGGGTGTAATAACAAGAAAATCGCTCATTTCACCCCAAAATGGTGTTGTTTTGAGGTAGTGGTTTAGTAAACCTGTTGATTGCGGTCCCCCTATATATATATATATATATATATATATATATATATATATGTATCTGGCAGGGTTCGACTTACACAACTAAATGACTTTTTTATATGATGCATAACTTAAGAAATCAACCGTTGGATTAAATAATTATTTCACATTAATTGTGCATGTGAAAAAACAAACTAATTAGGGAGGCACCTCACCATGATTTGTGAATAAACTAAAATTATTTAGTTAATGAAATTGCAAAAAAATGTGAGCATATTGATCTAATCCTTATAAATAGAGTAATACTAGGGAGACCCTAAAATTGGACCTTTTTTTTTAATCGTGTGATGTGTCAAACACACATTAGGTTGTGTTTATAGTTCACATGGGATCCCTTACAAACACCTCCCCATGTCCAAAAAAAGGGTCCAATTTTAGGGTCTCCCTAGTAATATCAAACTAACTTTATTCGATTAATGTGATATATTGCATGCATATAATAGGCAACAAGAATGTTAAATCTAAAAGTTATCAAGGGTTGTAAACCATTCGCTAAGCCCTACGCGGTGCTCTTTCGTCTCACCTAGGCCCATGTATGTGTGTGGGTGGGTGTATATATATATGGATACTACTGTGGTGTATCTACTATCATTGCTACATTGATTTGGCTACTTAGTATGTTTTCAGTTGTTTAAGTTCGTACTATTTGTTGAATTTTTATAGTATTGTATTTAAACTTGAAAGTAAATTGACCTATGTGGTCTCCCGCCTTCTGGATAACACTTTTAGAACTTTTTTGATAAGTTCCCCAATATTTACACGTTGAGGTACCTAATAATTTAGGCCTTCACTAATGTTTGCTCAAGAGATTCATAAGGCACATACAAAAATAAACAACTTTGACTATGTAAGCAGATCTCGTTAAGTATCTTAGTATATGTAAGTGCAACTATCTTGCATGCACTAAATAGTTTTTACTAGTCTCTCTTTACTAGATTTCAAAAGTTATTCAGATATAACTCTGTAAAATTGCGCGGGTATGTGTGTATTTTGATAGTATATTTGTTGCAATTATTGATCAATGAAACAATTCACATTCAGGAAAAGTTTGACGAGATGTTCTCGTCAAACCTTTCAACTTAACTTCTCCTGAATGTGAATTGTTTCTGTTTCTGAACTTTGTAATTAAACACTCCCTAATTAAATTTTAAATTTTTTCATCAGTGTTAAGTGTTCCCAAGTCGATGGAAATGGAAGCCAAATCAAGAGAACAGTTCTTTATGATCTCTACGAGAAACAAGGGCAGAGTCCATGGTATGATAACCTTTGTCGTCCAGTAACGGATCTTCTTCCATTGATTGCAAGTGGGGTCAGAGGTGTAACCAGCCACCCTGCGGTAATTATGCATTTTGATTTTCGTTCCAGTGATATCTATTATTGCAATGCAAGTGCATAATATTTTAGGGTCATTTGGGGTTTGACCCCACATTAATTCTTATATCTCAACCTTGCCCCACCAAATTTTCATTTCTTGGGGTTTGACCCTTAAAATGACTTTTAGTGATGCAAGATTGTCGCAAAAACACTTTTTAAAACTTTTGCTATGGTTTGCATCACTAAAAGCCATTTTGAGGGCCAAACCCGAAGAAATGAAAATGTTGGGGGCTAAAGTAAAATCAACTAATTAATGTGGACTAAACCCCAAATAACCCTATTTTTTGTAATAAAAACTAAAAGGACAAAGGATAATGAAATGGAAGAAAAATGTGATTACTTGATGTGGAACAATAGTGGTTTTCATATGAACAATGACCGATGGTACTGTTCATATGAATAGTAACTGTTGATATGCTCCAAGTGTAACCTCGGCCCAGAGACACCTATGCCCAAGTGTAACCTTGGCCCAGAGACACCAACCTCGGCCGAGATGATGGCCGAGATGTTGATCAACCCTAGATAATCCATAGGCCCACGATATCATCCCTCGGCCTTAGTAAGGTCGGCCCAGGCTGACCCTTCCACCTACATATTTAATGGACGCTACGCACATCGCATGCATCAACAACATCCACTTATACCTGGGAATGGTAACCTCGGCCGATAGTAGGCCGAGGTGACAAGAAGCTTTAGTAATCGTCAGCATGCTATATGTACAACCTCGGCTGGGGCCGACCCCAACATAATGTCTCGGCTTAGATCAGGCCGAGACTTCCTATGAAACATCTCGGATTGAATGGACATCAAGCCTTTATAGCTCGGCCTCTCCCAGGCCGAGGTCATCCACCAATATGGCGGTCGAGCATCTGTTGACATTTGGATAAGGACACATGGGCACAAATAAGTTGTAACAAGATTATTCTCCACACATGGGGAGAATATTTCATCATCATTACTTACATGTGATAGTGACAGATGGCACTCCCACATTGGTGAGGCTCCCACACACATGCTCATTACATGCATGGGGGGTACATTACACCCCCTAGGCACTATATATAGGGATCATCCCCTACCTTGTAAAGAGATCCCAGTTATTTAACCCTAGCTAAAACTCTGTCTAAATATACAGTAGAGAGAGAAAGCTTGAGAGATGGTATTCATGGCCATTAGTGCCTTCATTTAGTGATATTACTCACACACTCACAGTGGACGTAGGCCGGATTGGCTGAACCACCTATATTTCGTTGTTGATTCCTCATCTCCTCATCTCCTTCTCTTATCTCTTTATATAGCTGTGTTGCCATTGTTATTCATATATATTGAGCTTGGAAACACCTTATCTAGTGGTGCTAATTCTTAGCATCATCATTTTGGCGCCGTCTGTGGGAAGCGAGAAGCTATCTCTTCCACTTTTTCTTCTTAACCTCATCGAAGACTCTGGTGGTGAACCAGGAACCACCCCTTGCGTGGAGCTGTTTCACCATTGAAAGAGGTCCTTTAAGGTATTAAGCTCACTTGCTGCTCAAGCTCTTTATTGTTAACATATGGCACCAGAATTACCACCGCCTCTTTCGCCGCCCGGAGGTGGAGGGGCTATCTCCAGTCAGACTCCTCCCCAATCCGAAATGGCGGAGGTAGCAGCAGCCTTGAAATCTTTAGCTACAACATAACAAGCCATGAAGGAGCAATTTGCCCAGCTCAGCCAAACCATGATGATGAGGCCACCTGGAGTCTTACCGAACATGATAACTCCGGCGGCAGTTCAGCCTCATCCTGAAGCCAGGGGACCACCCCAGGTGCCCATGAAGGACCAACCTACACCCCAGCGGAGGAGGGACGTTGCTGACCCTAGGCGCTTGCGCCTGGGGAGGCAGGGAAACCCTTGCCCAGAGGACAAGTATGATGACCTGGAGGCTGAAGAGGCCCCGGAAGACTGCTTGGAGCCGTATGAGGTGTCAGATAACACTATACGACCTCTTAGGCAAAGTCAAGGATGTGTCGGCTGAAGAAGAGAAGAGGCCCAACGAAGAGGGTCAGCCTTTGACAGGTTGAGCAGAGGGTCGGCCTTCGAGAGGCTGGGCCCGGTGAATGACCTAAGACAGAGACTATCAAGGTCGAGGAGCACAGCAGGCTCTTAGAGAGAAGGTAGGAAAGGTTTGCCAGATGAAGGCCGATCCTATGGAGGAAGAGCCAGGGAACAGGAAGAGGTCAACAGTCAACGTGTTGTGGCTGGGGAACCCTCTGTCCATCGCAGGGAGGTGGCAGGGGATAACCTCGGCCAAGTTGATGACAAAAGACCCTGGAATGATTCTATCTAATGCCTTGAGGAGAAGATAGGAGACCTCATTAAAAGCAGGGACCCATTGCAGAAGGGTCACTCAGAGGGCTCCCCATTTGTGGCTAGGATAGTGGGGTTCCCAACCCAAGCCAAGTTCAAGCCTCCTATAGTGACTCCTAAGTACGGTGGCAGCACTAACTTTGTGCATCATATCGAGATGTACCAGTCGGCAGCAGACATCTACTCGATCTCTAATGAGATGAAGTGTAGGGCATTCTCAGGGACCTTGACAGGAGCAGCTCATAGTTGGTTCACGTCCCTTCTGAAGAACTCAATTGAGAACTTCAAAGGCTTGGCTGAGCAGTTCATCCACAACTTCTGCTTTGGGGTAAGACCCCAAAAGAAGACTACCCACCTGCTATATGTCAAACAGGCTAAGGGTGAAAGCCTAAGAGACTACATAGAAAGATTCAACAAAGAGAAGTTGGAGGTGGAAGATTATGAAGAGAGCATAGCCATGACCTCCCTTATAGGAGGCCTCCAGAAGGGAAAGCTACTATGGAAGTTGGCGGAGGACCCCCCCCCCCAGGTCTATGGAGGAGCTACTGGACACCGCAGGGAAAGTGATGAATGAGGAAGAGGCAATGGCCGCCAAGTATGAAGAGGAGAACCGCGGTAGCGCGGGAAAGTCTCAAAGTAAGAAAGAGGAGAAGAAGAGGTCAGGAGATGATAAGTTCTCTCCTTACACTCCTCTGACTGTGAGCTGTGAGCACATCCTTAATGAGATTAATACTGACCGGACTCTGAGGTGGCCGGAGAAAATGAAGGCCCCGCCACATAAGAGGAACAAAAACCTATGGTGTGAGTTCCATCAGGATCACGGCCATGTCACAGACAGATGCTTCGCTCTAAAGGATGAGATTGAGAAGATGCTGAAATCTGGGAAGCTAAGGAAGTATGTGGATGGCAAGGCTCCAAAGGGTGGAAGAGAAGACCCTAAGAAGAGAAGGAATGAGAGATGCCGTGGCGATGTCCTGGCCAGAAGAGACAATGATTCAGAGGGAGATGATGAAGACGACCCGGATCTTTAGCCAAAAGATGACAACACCCCGGTGAAGAGGGTCGGCATGATCTCCTTTGGTGTTAGCACCATATGTGGGGGATTTACAGTAGGTGTCTCTGAGGTAGCCGATAGGAAGGCCCATGTAGCAGAGGCCAGATCAGTGGCCAAGACCGAGGTTGTGAATCTAACATCTTCCGATGCCGTGCAGAAGAGGAAGAAGGTAGACATGGACACCCTCATAGTGGGATTCTCCAGACTCGACTTGAAGGGTATCTTAGCCCCACATGATGACCCTTTGGTCATAAAAACAAGGGTACATGGGTACGAGGTAGGGAGGATCCTCATAGACGGGGGAAGTTCAGCAGACGTGATGTTCTGGCCTTGTTTCAAGAGCCTGGGTCTTAGCAGGGCAAGGCTGGTGCCCTACCATCACCCATTGATAGGCTTCAGTGGTGAAAAGGTGCACCCCTTAGGCATGTATGAAATGGATGTACGGATGGGGGGTGAGTGGCCTAATAGGCTGACCAAGAAGATAAACTTTTTCGTCATGGATGAAAACATTTTCTCGGCCTACAACCTCATCGTAGGAAGGGTGGACCTCAAAGAGTTTGAAGCCGTGCCGTCGACGGTCCATCAGATGCTAAAATTCCTGAATTTTTATGGAGTAGGGGAAGTGCAAGGGGACCAGACCACGGCACGGGAGTGTTACTTCAACTCGGCCGAAGAGAGAGAGGCCCATAAGAAAGCAACCACCACTTACAGCATTGACACTCTTGACCCGAGAGAGGAAATAAAATTGAAGAAGGGTGAGGCCGCGGAAGAGGTAGAATCCATAGCCCTCAATGAGGACGAGCCGAAAAAACCCGTCCAGGTCGGTAAGGCCCTGGAACCAATAATCAAGGAGGAGCTGGTAAAATTCCTCAGAAGGAGACAGAGTGTCTTCGCATGGAGTCACGCAAACATGCCTGGTATCGACCCTGAGGTCATGAGCCACAAGCTCAACGTAGACAGAGATGCCAGGCCGATCAAGCAGAGGCGAAGAGTGTACTCCAGGGAGAAGTATGATGTCATCCGGGAAGAGGTAAAAAAGTTGGAAGAGGCTGAGTTCATAAGAGAGGTCACCTACCCGGAGTGGCTCTCAAATGCAGTTGTCGTGCCTAAGGCCAATGGGAAGTGGCGAATGTGTGTAGATTTCACTGACCTGAACAGGTCTTGCCCAAAAGACAGCTATCCCTTACCTAGGATAGACCAGATAGTGGACGCAACGGCAGGGCATGAGCTCATGAGCTTCATGGATGCTTATTCAGGCTACAACCAAATCTTCATGGAGGCTGAAGACTCTGAGAAGACAGCCTTCATTACTAACAAGGGGACGTACTGCTACAAGGTGATGCCCTTCGGTCTGAAAAATGCGGGGGCAACGTATCAACGTCTTATCAATAAGATGTTCGAGGAGAAAATAGGTAAGACCATGGAGGTGTATGTGGATGATATGCTAACGAAGATCCTGAAAGCCTCCACTCACATAGCGGACCTTGAGAAGACCTTTGACATCATGGACTCGTACAGAATGAAGCTCAACCCAGCGAAGTGTGTCTTCGGTGTAGGAGCCGAGAAGTTCTTGGGATTCATCGTTAATCAGAGGGGGATTGAAGCAAACCCTGAGAAAATCAAGGCACTACTCGACATGAAGACTCCTAGGAGTATCAAGGATGTCCAGAGACTCACGGGAAGAGTGGCAGCCGTTAACAGGTTTATTTCTAGGGCAACGGACAAGTGTCTTCCGTTATTTAAAGTTCTAAGAAAGGCCTTCCAGTGGGACGAAGAGTGTGAAAAATCCTTCAACCAACTCAAGTCCTACTTGGGGTCTCCCTTATTGCTGTCTCGGCCCGTCACGGGGGAAAGGTTGTTTGTGTATCTGGCAGTCTCTGAATCAGCCATCAGTGCGGCCATCATACGGGAAGAGGATGGAATCCAGAGACCTGTATACTTCAAAAGTAAGGCTCTTCAAGGGTCTGAATAGAACTATTCCCGAATGGAGAAGTTGGCTTATGCCCTGATACATGACTCAAGGAAGATGAAGCCTTACTTCCAAGCTCACTCCATCGTAGTCCTCACTGACTCCCCACTAAGGCAGGTTCTGCACAAGCCTGAGAAGTCCGAAAGATTAATGACCTGGGCCATCGAACTAGGAGAGTATGATCTTACCTACCAGCCTAGGACAGCCATCAAGGGGAAGGCACTCGCAAACTTCGTCACAGAGTTCACCTGGGAAGAGGCCGATAGAAGTTTAGAAGAGGCCGAGACAGAGAAAGGCTTAGATGACGGCGAAGAGACGAACCGTAGTGTCTTTCGAGATTCAGAAGAGACTGAACCAAACCTCTTCCGAGGCCGAGAAGAGATAATCCCAGTCAAAACTTGGAGCAGAGTGGAAGAGAACGAAGAGGATCGATACCTCTTCAAGAAGGGGGTTATGAGAGAAGGGGTCTTCTCATCAGATGCATACATATGGAGCCTCTTCATTGATGGCTCCTCTTGTGACAGTGCAAGCGGCGCGGGGCGAGTACTCTCAGCTCCAGATGGTTCCAACATTGAATACACCTTGAGATTCAACTTCCAGGCATCCAACAACGAGTCTGAGTATGAGGCCATGATAGCAGGTCTCTTATTAGAAAATACTCTACAAGTAAAACGACTCCTACTCCATAGCGACTCAAGGTTAGTTGTCAATCAAGTGTTGGGGGTATACGAGGCCAAAGACGAAAGTATGGCCAAGTACTTGAAGAAGGTAAGAAGGTTGTTGGAGTATTTTAAAGAAGCAAAGCTGAAGAGAGTGCCTCGGCTGAGCAACAACCACGCTGATGCATTGGCAAGGCTGGCCTCGGCAATGAAGACAGATTTGGGAAGGACCATTCCAATCGAGGTCTTAGGAAAATCAAGCATCGAGGAGGACGAGGTATGTATCCCTTGTCACAATGTGATCCTTGGAGACTTATGGATCGACTCGCTCGTCAGATACTTAAGAGACAGAGAGCTACCTGAGTCTAAGATGGAAAGGAGAAAGATGAGGTACAGGGCTGCTAAGTTTTCAATAGTAGGAGACGTCATGTACAAAAACGGGTTTCTATTGCCTCTCCTCAGATGTGTGCATCCTATAGAAGTACCCCAGGTCTTACAGGAGGTTCATGAGGGTTCTTGTTCTAGCCACATAGGGGGAAGGCCCTTAGCCAAGAGGATCATCACTCAAGGATACTGGTGGCCTACCTTCTCTAAGGACGCTGCAGACTATGTGAAGAGGTGCGACAAATGTCAAAGGTTCGCCACCATCCCTCATCAACCTCATCAGCCTATGACGTCAATCTCTTCTCCATGGCCATTTGCGGTATGGGGAATTGACTTAGTAGGACCTTTGCCAAGAGCTGTCAACAACTATAGATTCCATATAGTTGCCATTGACTATTTTTCAAAGTGGGTGGAGGCGGAACCAATGATAACAATTACAGAGCAGAAGACCTTCCAGTTCATTTGGAAGAACATCATATGCAGATATGGCCTCCCGAACACTCTCATTTCAGACAATGGGACCCAGTTCAAGAACTCCTCCTTAGAAAAATATTGCCTAAGAGTGGGGATTAAACAGTTATTCTCATCTCCTGGCCGACCTCAGGCAAATGGACAGACCGAGGTCACTAACAGAACTATCTTGGATGGAATCAAGAAGAGGTTAGAAGATGCGAAGGGTAGATGGATAGAAGAGGTCTGTGCAGTGTTATGGGCCTACAGAACTACGACAAGGACACCAACAGGAGAAACCCCATTCATGCTGGCACATGGCTCAGAGGCCTTCATACCAACGGAGGTAGGACTGCCGACTCATCGGATTCAGACCTACGACCCTGACAGCAATGGGGAGAAGAGAAGGCTAGACCTGGATCTCATCGAAGAAAGAAGGGAAGACGCAGAGGTCAGAAAAGCAGCCTACCAGCAGAGGGCAGCAAAATTCTACAACCAGAGGGTGAAGTCAAGACCCATTGCAGTGGGAGACCTAGTGCTAAAAAAGACCCTACAGAAGGCAAACAAGCTACACCCAAACTGGAATGGCCCTTACAAAGTGACGGAAGAGGTTATGCCTGGCACTTACAAGCTAGAAAACCTAGAAGGAGAACCTTTCACTAACCTATGGAATGCTGACCATCTCAAGAGATATTACATATGATGTTGCATAGAATTTTATGTAAATGTACTATCTTACTAAGAAGAGGTTATTAATAAAGATCAGTTTCCATATCAGTTCTTGCTTCATTCTTAGATCAGAAATTTATAATGGGGGTAACCTCCTAGGTGATGACCTCAGACCCTCATAACATCACTCGGTGGTGATGAGGTCTGAGCTCAGACACCTTAGCAGAGGACCTCAGACCCTTAACATCATTAATTTGGTGATATTTATAATGAGGATAACCTCTTAGGTGATGACCTCAGACCCTCATAACATCACTCGATGGTGACGAGGTCTGAGCTCAGACACCTTCCTAGATGACCTCAGGCCTTTAACATCATTAATTTGGTGATATTTATTATGGGGATAACCTCTTAGGTGATGACCGCAGACCCTCATAACATCACTCGGTGGTGACGAGGTCTGAGCTCAGACACCTTAGCAGAGTTCCTCAGACCCTTAAAATCATTAATTTGGTGAAGTTTATTATGAGGCTAACATCATAGGTGATGACCTCAGACTCTCATAACATCACTCGGTGGTGACGAGGTCTGAACTCAGACACCTTCCTAGATGACCTCAGACCTTTAACATCGTTAATTTGGTGAAGTTGGTTGTGAGAACAACATATTATGTAATGACTTCAGAGCCTAATAGCAATTCAATGGTGAGATCAGAATTCTTGACTGAATATAAACAAGAACACTACAACAAAATAAGAGAAGAGATTGGCATTCAGAAATAGGAAGAGATCATATAGCATTCAGAGGTGTTACAAATTACAAGTTACAAATTACAAATTACAAGTTCAGTTACAAGCTACAGACTAAGGGTCTGAGGGGGGAACATTGACAGTCTCGGCTGGGTTGACTTGATCAGTGTTGGTCACCTCGGCCACATCATCAGCAGGGTCAGTCCCTCCGAGCTCAGTCCCTCCCAGAGTTGCAGTCTCGGCTGAAGCAGCAGCCTCGTCTTCTACCTCTTGAAGGGCCTGTGCGAACTGAGGGTCGGCAAAGCCGAGACCCACAAAGTCAGAGGCCTTCAGAGTATCGACCTCCTTCTCTCTGACTTCAGCCCATTTAGTAGTGGTCTTGTTACCTCTTTCAAGATATTCAAAGCCATAACCTATGAACTCGTCTGAGCCTTTGTACTCATAAATTATTTTGGGAGTGGCATCTTCAAGGGCAACTTTGACAGCCGTGCTGACCTTCTGCTGCAGAGCATCATCTTTTGCCTTCAGGGCTTTGGCATGGTCCTTGACGAGCACAGACATGTCTTTTTCCAGCCCCTTAGCCTTACTCTCAGAGGTCTATAGCTCTGACTTCAGGCGGTCGACTTCAGCATTGAGGGCACTCTCAACCTTCTCGGCATCTTGCCCCTTCTGGATAAGGGGCAACTTCCTTATAGCCCAGTTCGATAGCTGGTACATGGCAGTCACTCCCTGAACATTTAATGAAGAAGTTAAGCAGGAGAAAAGTCAGACGTTTCACTTATAAAAATTTGAAGAAGGAACAAATCATACCTGGACGGCTCTGTGAAGTCCGAACTCAACCAACAGTGAGGTGTCCATGGCTCTGTAGAAACGCTTGTCGGCCTCAGTCATTACAGAGGCGAGTGCGTCCATGGCCTTCCTACTGTGGCCGACCACACTATTCGTTAATTTCAGCTTCTCTAGATGAGCCGTCAGGATGTCGGCCGAAGAAATTGGAAGCGCAGCATCTGAGGCATTCTTTTGCCTCACTGTCAGCCTCTGATCCTCAGAGGGATGGGCTTCAGGGGCCCTCTTCTTTGAGGCCTGAGATTTGGATGTTGTGGGAGCCGGGGGAGGAGTGTTCAGACCAGCCTTTTTGGCAAGCCTCGTCAAGCTCGGAGTAGCCATCTCCTACAGTTCGTTTGGGATGTCTTGTGGTCGCTCTGCAAAAGATAAAATATATAGGTCAGAAATCAGATATGAATGAGTTCAGAGGTTAGACTTGAAGTAAAAATTCTTACCAAAATCAACAAGGGGACTTCCACCAAGGCTCGTCCCCGAGAGATATTGGGGGGGTCAGCAAATGTTCAAACTTTATAAACAGACCATGTGCCCCTTGGTCTTGTAGGGCCTTCACCTTCTACATATTTTAAAGACTTAGACCAGGGTCGGCCCTGGCAGACATTTAGACCTTACCCTATCTGAGGGGTATCCTCGGCTCCAGTGTGGAAGAGGGGACGCATGGGCCAAATTCCCATGGCCCTAAGGCGAAAAAATAATGGGGCTTCCAGTTATGATTAGAGGTCTGAGTCACCTGCAGCATTTTCTTCTCAGGCTTCCGAGCCACAAAATGATAGTAGCTCGGATGGTTTTTGGTCGAGGTTGGGACATAACAACCAACGAAGACCAGCACTGGGAGGTCAGATTGGTGGACTGCCCTCCATAGAATAATGGCCCCTATGATGACTCTCCAAGCATTGGGAGATAGCTGTGAGGGGGCCAAGTTGATGTAAGAAAGAATGGATTTGATGATGGGATGAATGGGTAGGCGAAACCATAACTTAAACATATGCTCGTACAAGAAGATTTCCCCATCTCGGCCATGATAGTCCCTCTCTTACCTCAGAGGTCTCCTTAATTTGATGGAAGGACTGATGGAGTACAAGTATCTAAAGCACAGAAGATCAACCTCAGTGACTATGCTCTAGAACTCGGCCGCCTCAGAGGTATCAACATCGCTTTCAGCATCCTCGTCATCATCAAGCTCAACATCGTCCAAAGCAGATGTAGACGGGTTACTAGGGAATCTCTGAGCAAACTCTTCCCCTATGACGACCGACAGGGGGATGGCATCAAGAATGGGTGGCACAGCCACACTCGGCTCAAGAACTTCAACCTCTGAAGAAGAGGCTGAGGTGCTGGACCCATTATGGGATGAAGCTCGGCTGGATACCTCGGCGTGATCAAGTAGACGTGTGAAATCCATAGCTTCTTGGAAAGAGTCCACTGACATGGGGTCTGAGTTAGAAGCTTCAGACTCGGACATAGGAGTTGGATCAGCAGGCACCCCTATATAATAGAAGTTCTCCGGGGGGTCAGGATATATAACGCTCAGAGGTGGTGGAAACAAGGGTCTAATAGGAAACTCTTTTGACCTATGAGCTTCCTCTTGAGCTCTCTCTATTTGCCTAATTTTCTCTAGAGTCTTCTCTCTAAGAGAGGGGAAATCCTCAAGAAGATGGTATAAAGGTCTGAGCATCAGAGGACGACCCTAAACTTGGGGAAAACTCCTAAAACTACAAACGCGATTGACTTATAAAATAAAGGAGTTTAAAGATCAAACATGGAAATCTAAAGAAAACCCAGTTCGCCTGAGACAATGGAGCTCACCGGAACACTTAGAACTTCGCTGGAAAATGCAAATCGAAAGTCAAAAACAATGGAAATGTAAAGAAAGAAGTACCTAAAGATGAATCGATGGATGAAATGAAGAAAACTCGCAAGAAAACTCTGCAGAAGAGCGCTGATTGAAGAAGCTGTAGAGAGAGAGAGAGTCGCAGCAAGAAATTGCAAGAACAGTTGTGCACAAGGGAAAATAGAGAAGAAAGAGAAAAAGAAGGGTTTAAACCCTTAAATATTTGGGCACACTTCCCAAGGCCCATCATTGCCTTGGGAAACCCAAGGGATGGCTTGCAGCACACGCCAGCCTGGCACGTACGCTCTAGCGTGGACATGTGTCACACAAGTATTAACTGAGGACGGAAGGGCCTCAAAGGTTTAGTGATCCCCTAGCCACTTGCTCTCGCATATGACTAAGGGCTGGGGGTGATTGATATGCCCCAAGTGTAACCTCGGCCCAGAGACACCTATGCCCAAGTGTAACCTCGGCCCAGAGACACCAACCTCGGCCGAGATGATGGCCGAGATGTTGATCAACCCTAGATAAGCCATGGGCCCACGATATCATCCCTCGGCCTTAGTAAGGTCGGCCCAGACCGACCCTTCCACCTACATATTTAATGGACGCTGCGCGCATCACAGGCATCAACAGCATCCACTTATACCTGGGTATGGCAACCTCGGCCGATAGTAGGTCGAGGTGACAAGGAGCCTTGGTAACCTTCATGAAACCAGTCCAACCCCGGCTTAGGCCGAGGTGACAAGAAGCTTTAGTAATCGTCAGTATGTTATATGTACAACCTCAGCTGGGGCCGACCCCAGCATAATGTCTCGGCTTAGATCAGTCTGAGACTTCCTATGACACATCTCGGATTGAACGGACATCAAGCCTTTACAGCTCGGCCTCTCCCAGGCCGAGGTCATCCACTAATATGGCGACCGAGCATCTGTTGACATTTGGATAAGGACACATGGGCACAAATCAGTTGTAACAAGATTATTCTCCACACATGGGGAGAATATTTCATCATCATTACTTACATGTGACAGTGACAAATGGCACTCCCACATTGGTGAGGCTCCCACACACATGCTCATTACATGCATGGGGGTACATTACACCCCCTAGGCACTATATATAGGGATCACCCTCTACCTTGTAAAGAGATCCCAGTTATTTAACCCTAGCTAAAACTCTGTCTAAATATACAGTAGAGAGAGAAAGCTTGAGAGATGGTATCCATGGCCATTAGTGCCTTCATTTAGTGATATTACTCACACACTCACAGTGGACGTAGGACGGATTGGCTAAACCACCTATATTCCTTTGTTGATTCCTCATATCCTCATCTCCTTCTCTTATCTCTTTATATGGCTGTGTTGCCATTGTTATTTATATATATTGAGCTTGGAACAACAGTGGTGTTCATATGAACAGTGACCGATGGTACTGTTCATACGAATAGTAACTGTAGAGTAATAACCTGTCTTGGATTGAATAAAGATAAATCAAGTGCCTCTTGCACTATGGTAAGTGGTAAACCTCAATATACGCTATGTGAAGTGATAAACCACAAAGACCACTTCTAGAATTTTTAAAGATTTCTTTAAATGGACGGTTTAGGTGTTAATTCATCTCCCCAATTGTTTTCTCCAGTGGGTTAAGTGTGTATTATTTTAATGTTTTGTTTTCTTTTTTACTTGCCTAGAGATGTAAGGTTGTAATCACATCATTCTTACTATCAATATAATTTGGAGTTTAAATACTCTTTTGAGGTCTTGTGAGGTTTTTGACGTAAACTACACGTCAAAAGGCTCCTACAAATATCTAAACACACATTTTTAGAGAGAGAAATACTCTTTTCCATTTTAAAATTCAAGTCTCCTCAAATGAGGCTTACAAGTGGGTATTTAAAGGGGAGGCGTAGATTAAACTCCAAGCTAAGGCTTAATTACAAATATGTCATTACTACTACTTACCTCTAAATACGAAAGAAAAATACAATAACAAAATAGAAGAAAATGCAAAGGAAAATAAAATAACTTATAAAACCCTAAAATAGGGCCCATTTCCATCATTCTCCCCCTCTTAGGCTTTGAACCCTTTATTTCATCATTTTTCGCTACGTTAGTTGGTATCAGAACCTTAATTTTGATTGGCTCGATGGCGAACAACGAAATTGGAAGCAACCACTTCGATGGTACAAATCGAGGAGTGCAGGCCCTTTCGACAGCCGTGCAGGTTCAAGAACAATAGGTGGAAGAAATGCATCAGACCGTCCAACGTGTGGATTAGATGGTGCAATAGATACAACGAACACTCGCTAAACTTGATTTTGGTGGCAATGCGCATCAAAACCCAGGTAGGGGTCAGGCCCGTGAGGTTGCTCATGGCCGCCAAATCATGGGTAAAGGTGGTGCATATTCAGACTCAGACGTGTTTGAAGAAGATATATTGAACGGTCGCGGTAGGAGGGATCATATCGACTATAGAAATGCTGATGTTCTTGAATATAAGATGAAAATTGATATTCCACATTTCAATGGATATCTTCATATTGTGTACGGTGGAAAGTTTCTTTGATATCATGAATATCTCTGAAGATGGGCAAGTGAAATTAGTGACCTACAAACTAAAAGGAGGCGTGTCAGCTTGGTGGGATCAATTGCAGTGCAACAGGAGGCATTAAGGGAACAACCTATTAGAATATGGGTGAAGATGAAAAGACTTATGCAAGCAAGATTTTTACCTCCAGATTATGAACAAATGTTTTATCAATAATATTTGAATTGTCGACGGGAAACGCGACCAGTCATCGAATATACGGAGGAGTTTAACAGACTAAACGCATGAAAGCATTTGACTAAGATAAAGAGCCAACACATCGCTAGATTCATAGAAGGACGACGATCAGAGATTCATGATCCGATTAGCCTCCGCACCATGTGGAGTTTATTAGAAACAACGAATATTACAGCTAAGTTAGAGGCTCAGTTGGCGAGATCGACAAAGCAGACGCCCACCAGCATTATAGCGTTGTATACATGATCAATAATAGATAAAGGGAGGTTTATACCAATAACCCAGTTTCAATCTCGAGGCAACATTCGTGATCTAGGAGTGGGTGCCAACTGTACTTAAGGTGGTTAACAGAATCCTCAGCCGCAGCATAACCGGCCTAACCTTGGACAATACGCTTATCTTGGAACAATTAAATGTTATTGTTGACAACTAACAGCGCACAAGTCTAACGAGTGTCTTATGAGGTCGCGAATAAACATGGTTGAGAACGTGGAAGGGGAAGAATAAAAACTCGTAGAAGACAAGTATGATAAGGCATATATCGTAGCGCTTGATGACGGGGAACGTGTGGACTATGTGGTGCAGAGGTTATTATGGCCCCATGGAAGGAAGTTGATTATCAACGACATAACATATTCAAAATTCGTTGCACAATCAAAAGTGTGCAACGTAATAGTGGACAGTGAAAGCAGGGAGAACATTGTGTCCAAAGCACTGGTTAAGGCCCTACAATTGCAGGCTGAGAAACACCCATCACCGTATAGAGTCATTTTGATCAAGAAAGGATCAGAAGTGCGTTTAATAGAGGTATGTTAAGCTCCCATTCTCAATTGGAAACCACTATAAAGATGAGATCATCTGCGATATCGTAGACATGGATGCTTGTCATGTATTACTTAGGAGCCTATGGCAATATGATGTGGACGCCACCCACAAGGGCAAAGATAACACGTGCCAATTTTTATGGCATTAGAAGAAGGTTTTCCCTATTCCAACCAATGAAAGAGAAATTGTACCAAATGGTTTTAAAGTGGAGGGGCCAACTTTCCTAACGTTGGAGGAGAAAGATTTTCGAGAGTTGATAAAGGAAGAGAAAAAGGGAACAACACTGGTTGTGAATGGAGAGATTTGAGAAGCTACATCAATCCATAAGATTCTCAATCAATTATGGCCGCAGAGTTACCAGATCACTCGCCACCAATGCGTGATATACAACATAATATTGATTTGGTGTCCGAGGCCACTCTACCAAACTTACCCCAGTACAGGATGAGTTTTAAGAAGCACGAGATTTTGTAGCAGTTTAAGAGTTATTACAAAAAAGACTACTCAAGAAAAGTATGAGTTCTTGCGTTGTCCCTGCTTTGTTTGTACTAAAGAAGGACGAAAGCTGGAGGATGTGAGTGGATAGCCGCGCCATTAATAAGATCACAGTGAAATATAAATTTTGGATCCCAATACTCGATGACATGTTGGATATCCTGGAAGGATCTAAGGTCTTTACCAAAATAGACCTACGTAGTGGTTATCACCAAATTCAGATCCGGCCTGGAGATGAATGGAATATAGCTTTCAAGACTAAAAAAGGATTGTACGAGTGGATGGTTATGCCGTTCGGGTTGTCAAATGCTCCCAGTACCTTCATTCGACTTATAAATTAGGTGCTCAAACCATTCATATGGTCACTTAATAGAGGTATATAGCTGTAATGAGGCGGATCATATGGGCACTTAATAGAGGTTTTACTGACCTGCATGCCCCCAAGTTATATATAAACTTAAAAAAGTGCAGCTTTATGACAAGCCAAGTATTATTTTTGGCCTTTGTTGTGGGGTCGAATGGCACTCAGGTTGACAAAGAAAAGGTGCGAGCTATAAGATCCCATGCCTAAGATAGTGATCGATGTACATAATTTCCATAGACTTGCAGAGTTCTATCGAAGATATATCCAAAATTTTAGCACCATAGCTGCACCGGTGACTTCCTCTACAAGGAAGGGATAGTTCCAGTGGGAAGGGGGAATGAGGCTAGTTTTGCGTTACTGAAGGAAAGACTTTGTAAGACTTTGTTCTGCACCAGTATTGGCCTTACCAAACTTTGATAAACTATTTGACGTTGAATGTAATGCCTCGATTATAGGGATTGAGATTGTTCTATCTCAAGAATGAATGCTAATAGAGTATTTCAGTATGAAGATGAATGAGGCGAGAAAGCAGTGGACCACTTATGAGCTGGAATTCAATGTTGTGTTTCATGCCTTACGGCATTGAGAACACAAACTTATCTAACGTGAGTTTATACTCTACAGTGATCACCAGGACTTGAAGTTTGTGAATAATCAGAAAACTGTGACAGGATGCATGCTCGTTGGATCACTTTCATATAGAAGTTCACTTTTTCTATGTGACACAAATTAGGGCAGATGCCCAAAGCATGAGGGCATCTTTACTTACTATGATTAGTGCCGAGGTCTTGGGCTTTGATTGTTTAAAGGAGTGGACGATGAAAACATCCAAGACATTTGAGAGAAGTGTTGGTCGAATGGAGATTTTCACGTTCACGACAGTTTCCTCTTCCGGGATAATCGTCTGTGCATTCCATGGACATCCCTTCGGGAGAAGATCACCAGAGAGTTTCATAACGGAGGATTAGGAGGTCACCTGGGTAAGGAGAAGACTATTATCTTGGTATAAGAACGTTATTTCTAGCCATAATTGAAGCGAGACATGGGCAGATACGTGATGAAATGTCCCATATGCCAGACTGTGAAAGAACAGGTGTAGAATACATATCTTTATACGCCATTACTGGTGCTAGATCATATTTGGGAGCATCTCTCCATAGACTTTGTGTTGGGACTGTTACGAACCCAACGCAGAATGGATTATATTTTTGGTGGTTGACAGGTTTTCAAAAATTGCACACTTCATTCCCTATAAGAAAACTGATGATGCTTCTAATATTGCCAATATGTTCTTCAGGGAGATAGTTCGTTTGCATAGGGTGCCGAAATCCATTGTGTCTGATCGTGACGTGAAAGTTGATAGTACTTTGAAGTATATCAACACAGTACATCCCCAGACCGACGGCTAAACTTGCGGATCGTACTTTAGGTAACTTGATTCGTTGTACGTGTGGAGATAGAGCCAAATAATGTGATGCAATTTTTCCTCAGATGGAGTTCGCATACAACAGCGTGATGAACCGATCAATTGGAAAAACTCCTTTTGAGATCGTGTACAGTAAACCCTCACGACATGCTTTAGAATTGGTCCCATTACCAAGGTTAGCATTGTAGTAAAGAATATGGCAATGCGAGTTCAAAAAATACATGCCGAAATGAAGTAAATTTTGGAACAAGTTAATTCAAAGTACAAGGAAGCTGCATACAAACATCGAAGGATCAAAGTTTTTGAGGTTGGAGATTTAGTCATGGCTTATTTGAGCAGAAACAGATTTCTAGTAGGTACTTATAGTAAACTGAAGAACAAAAAGTATGAGCCATTTCGTATCTTCAAGAAGATTAACGATAATGCATATTGTGGTGGAACTACCAGATGGCATGAATATTTCATCCACCTTCAACGTTTCAGACCTATTTGAGTATCATCCTCCTGATGAGCCTCTTTATCCTAATCCGAGGACGAGTTTTGTCCAAATAGAGGGGATTGATGTCGAACAGTAGTGTTGTTCATATGAACAATGACCGAGAATATTGTTCATATGAAAACAGTAGAGTAATATCATGCCTTGGATTGAATAAACATAAATCTAGTGCCTCTTGTACTATGATAAGTGGTAAACCTCAATATGCACTATGTGAAGTGATAAACCACAAAGACTACTTTTATAATATTTAAAGACTTATTTAAATGGGTGGTTTAGGTATTAATTCATCTCCTCCATTACTTTGTCTAATGGGTTAAGTGTATATTGTTCTAATGTTTTGTTTTCTTTTTTACTTGCCTATATACATAGTTGTCAAATCGCAAATCGTATCGTGAATCATTTATCCCCCGAATTGCGAATCATGAATCGAATCATAAATCAAACCGGTCAAATCAGAATCAAATGATAAAAATGAAATAAAAGATATGTAAATGGGATTTGACACTATAGAATTGGTAATTAAGCATAATATGACAAAAAATAATCATGGTACATGAAAATATACCAAAATATAACACAAAAATTAACCGTAGCACATGTTCTCAATCGTTTTAAGCTTGAAAATGTAAAAAACAAAAATAAATCATAATAAGTCATCATCAATGATCATTCTTCTTCATTCATCATCATCATCATAATCAAGGCCCAAATCACCATCATCGTCATCATCATCCTATATGACAATTTGATCTCCCCCCTCTTCAAATTCCTCTTCATCTTCATCCTCCTCCTCATCATCATCAAGAATTTCAATATCATCATCTGCCATATGTTTGTCTTTTCCCTTGGCATTTAAACTCCTCGACCCTATATAACACAATAATTTTGACATATATTAACAATAAGATTAGCATATATATATATATTAGTAACAAATAAACAATAATTATAATAATTCCACATCTTTTCACCTCGCTTCCTCTTTTTGCTAGGCCCTTCATCTTGGAATCATTCGTGAACATCCAACCATGAATGGTCAGTGGGAAGACAAGGTTCCTCTATATCTCTCTCAGTGATCCACTCATCATCGTCCTCCGTATCAGATAGACAAATTGGATCGAAGTCACCACATTCTCTCCTTTGCTCTTGTATCATTTCAAGTTGAATATTATACTTCACGAAAACAAGAGCATTCAACCTTTGTTGCTCCAAACGATTTCTTTTCTTGGAATGCACATGATCAAAGGTGCTCCAATTTCTCCCACAACCTGTCGCACTACATGTGAGACTAAGAACTCGTATAGAAATCTTTTGAAGCTCCGGTACATCTTCACCAAAACTTTCTCATCAATTGGCTACATAAACAAAAGAATATAAAACATTTAGAAACATATAAATTCATTAAAATAAAAAAAAAATCAGCAACATGTAAATTAACATAAAAAAATTAGCAACATATAAACTCACCGAGTTGTTTTTTATCTCTCGTTAGCATCGCCGAACTTCTACCGAACAATCCCACACACGTTTTAAACTTATCAATTTGCTCTTGTACGGTGATAATTGTATCGGTGTCCAAACACATCCTCTCTGTAGTGTCATAAAAACCACACTTTACCTCTCTATCGGCCTTAAAGTCATCACTGAAGTGGAATCTTCAAATATAAACAAAAAATATATTTTAGTCCTTTATATAATATTAATTAGAATATAGTGGAATCTTCAAATATAAATTAGAATATAAATCATGTTACCTTGGGTTCAAATAGTATCCCTCGGCATGAAGTGGCCTATGGAGTTGAAGATCCCACCTCGTATCAATTGTTTTCCAAATCTTCATATATCTCCTCTCTACATGATTAAAATTAATCGCAATTTTCTCCTTCGCCCGATCCATAGCTTCATATATGTAACCCATTACCGGTTTTGCATCTCCATCAACAAGCCGTAAAGTGGATGTACACTTTTCAAACAATATTTAATCGCTTTCCAAAAATTTGTGTCACCCAAAATGATACCCTCCACTTTCTTCGCATCCACCTTGTTAGCAAAAGTTCCATTCATCCAATCGACCGACGTAAACATACGCCTCAATGCCCCTTTATTTTTTCCAAAACTCTTCAATGTGAGAAAGGAAGTATCTAATTGCTCCCACTCTAGTAAGTTCCCTCTTATTTGAAAATCTTCTAAACAAATCAAGCACCCATGCATGCCTATAAATATACACGGTAACTTCTTTTACCTTTGTAATTGTGTTTTAAAATATAGGCAAGTTACCAATATTGGTAAGCATCAAATCAATCAAATGGGCGGTACATGGGTTCCAAAATAAATTCTTTCTTTTCTCTTCCAATAACCTCCCTGTGGCTACATATGCCGATACACTTTCCGTCACCACTTTCACAACATTTTCTTCCCCAATATCTTCCACCATACTATCAAGCAACTCAAACAATCTCATCGCATCCTTGATGATCGAGGAGGTGTCCACGGATTAAAGAAAAACCATCCTGCTCGGGCTATTCACTAAAAAGTTAGTGAGCGATCTTGATTTTCCATCGCTCAACCCATCCGACATTAAAGTGCACCCCATTTTTTTCCATTCCTTTTTATACTTCTCCAAAAAGCTATGCACACTTCCTACTTCCTTTTTCAAATACGTGACCCTAGCTTCATGATAGCTAGGGGGCTTCAATCCCTTGCCATACTCTCCAACCGGCACCAATATTTTTTTTAAAAGGGGACACTTCACAAGATTGAATGATAGAGCATTCTTATAGAAAAACTTCAATATATCCTTACACACCGGCTCCCTATCCTTTAGTATTTGATTCAGGGTTTGTTGTTTACCCTTTCCCCCACCCCCCTTATAACAAACCTATCCATTCCCCCTTTCCCCTTCCCCATCGAACCTCCCTCATCATCGTTACCACCTTGAAAGCATTAATCTTTAACATTTGCTTGACTTTGATTGCTACCAACCGTGAAAGTAGCATTTTTACACAAATACTCTTGAAAAAATATTCTAACGGACTCGGGACATTGTTCACACATACTAGTATCGCTATGAGTCCCGGCATAATGTTGTTTCATTCGGAAAACTCCTCCCCATTTTATTGCTCCACAATAGTTACATTTCAATTGCATTCTATTGTTCTCATTCACCTTGGTCCAATGAGTCCAAGTTGGATCGGTTTCTTTCTTGCCCTTTGACTTTACCATCTTGATTTTCAAAGATCTAACAACTTACAAATCAATATCAATTTATTTAATAAACAACTCAAATAATAACTAAAAAATTTAATCAAATACATATGGTTTACAACAGCAAAATAACTAGTAAAAAAACAGCAAAATAACTTTAAAAACAAATTAATTAGTAATGGTTTTATAACTAAAAAAAGCAAAATAACAGCAAATTAATTAGTTAGTAAAAAAAAACAGTGAGAATAGTAAAATAACTAAAAAAAAACAGTGAGAGATTAGTAAAATAACAGCAAATTAATTAGCAAAAATTTAAAAAATAACTAAAAAAATCAGCATACATATGGTTTATAACAGCAAATTAATTAGTAAAAAAATAAATTAATTAGTAATGGTTTTATAACAGCAAAATAACTGTAAAAGAAATAGCAAAATTAGTAGTAGGTCTTTAAACAAATTAATAACAGCCTTTAAACAGATTAGAAACAAACAAAAACAACAAATAAAAAAAACAGCCGTATAAGACTTCGTCCTACATATAACAAAATAGCAGCAAAGGAAAGGTTTTTTAACAAAAAAAAAAAGATAAAAAGAAAACATATAGTATAAGATTTCGGTCTTCAATTTCCAGAAAAAAATAAGATTTCGGCCTTCGTTATGGTTGTTGGTTTGGGAAAAGGGGTTTCGAAGGGTTTTTTTTGTCTAAAAGAGTTTTTCGTTTTGTTGGTCAAAAAGGGTTTTCTAATTTGTTAGGTTAAAAAAAGGGTATGCGTTGATTATAAAGTTAATCGTTTAATGAAACGATTCATGATTCAAACCGAATTTTACGGTTCTCACTCGTATCGACTGATTCTATAGCCCTTTGCGATTCTAACCCCGATCCGAATTGTTTTTGCCCTGAATCGAATCAAATCGTACGATTCGACTCGCGATTCATACGATTTTGATAACAATGCCTATATATAGGCAAGAGATGTAAGGTTGTAATCACATCATTTTTACTATCAATACAATTTGAAGTTTATTCACTATTTGAGGTCTTGTGAGGCTCTTGCCTTGTGGATTCAAGGGTTTTAGGGTTTGATCCCTTTATTTTATTGCCTTCTTCTACGTCATTACTATAATACAACTTTCATACACTTGTTTATGGATTCGACCAATCTAATAAGCTGATCAATGTATATATGATTGCAGATTTTCCAGAAAGCTATATCAACTTCAAATGCTTACAATGACCAATTCAGGTGATCTTGGCTATGTAATTTATCCCTGCAAATTGTTTCCCTTTTTGAAGAGTTGAGGTTTCAAGATGCATAGTTTATTCAAGTGTAATCCATCTTTTGATGGTCGGGTGACCATTTGCCTAAGTGAACAAAATTTCATCTGTATAGCTTAAGATATATAATGGTGAGTGAGGAAGAAAGGGAGTGTAGTTTGATTAAGGGTGGTAAACGGATGAATACGGATCAGATAACATATTTTCCATATCCGTATCCGCTATCTGAATGTACTATTCATATCCGTATCCGTATCCGCCCGAATAGTTAAAACAACTATCCATATCCGTATCTGCTTGAATACCTCGGATTCAGATAATATCCGTATCCGTTTACATTATTTAGCCATCGTAAAAAATAACAATTAAAATATCCAACCCAATGAAATCCAATCCAATCCAAATAAATATATAACAAAATTACTGCCTCCTAATATCAACAATTATGGATTCTGTAATAATAGTATCATTCCATAATGATAATATGGCTTAAAGTCATCCATACTTTACAACCATATAAGTTTAAATCCATCCAAAAAAATAACAGTCGCATTCCATAACAGTAGAAATAAATATGCACCTTTTAGATTAATCAAATTTATTAAGAATGATAACCTCATGGACCTTTTGTCTTCAAAACATACTGAGATTTTTATTTTAATAAGTATACATTTTTATTTTGTATATAATATACATGCTGTTAACTTCAGTTCTCATCACAATCAAAACCATCTCTTTACTTTTCTATTTCTCTCTTACATTTTATTATGTTTTTCTCTTATATTCTTTTCTATTTATCTCTTACATGTATTTATAATTAAGAAAACTAACGAATAACCACATGAGAGTTTCTTTTCTCTTGTTTTGTACGAAAGAGAAATGAAACGAAGTTATTTTTTTTTTGAGTGAAGTATATGTTCGTTAGTCGGTGTATGTTGTGTGTGATAGGGTGTATTGTCACTTTAGTGTAACTCTATGATAATATACCCAATAAAATAATACATGACATTTTATAATATACCCAATAAAATAATAACTTTAGGGTGTTTTTGTTTGGAGTGGAGTATGTGTTTATTTTGTTTTGGGGAATAAACGATTAAGGTTTTTTGTAATATTTATTTACTAGTAATATTAATACTAATATTATTAGTAATATTTTAAACATATGTTTGACGGATACGGATATCCGGTAAAATGTATATCCGATAAAATGGATACTCCGCATCGGATATGGATTATCCATGTCGGATACTAGTACTATCCGTATCCGTATCCGTATTCTCGGATATTTTTATAGAGTATCCATATTCGTATCCGTTTCCATATTTTCAGATAAATATTCACAAATTCGGATTCGGATATCGGACGGATGCGAATTTTTGAATATCCGTTTACAACCCTAAGTTTGATGCTTAATCCTCGTTGGGCTCACATTTTGGAGCTTTTCGGGAATTCTAAAACGGTAAATTCACATATAGAATCTCATAATTCAATTAATAGATTCCAACAATAGCTATGTGTGTGTTTGTTTATGTGTACTGAATAAGCTTCAGGCTTGTGTATTCACGTCATGAAAGTATTTGGAGGGCTTGCTTGTACTGACAAGCTGCTTTGTTTGTGCGCTTTATTTGATGTAAAGTTTAATATATCATAAAAATCAATTAACTGGATGATAAAAATATGATCATTACTAGCACTAAAGCTTATTTGGCAAAGTTTTGGTTTTTACGACAATATTTTCAGAACTCAGCTTGCTCATTTGGACAGATGTTGTCTAGAAGTTGGGCATGCATAATAGATATTATTTTCGACTTTAGCTTTAATTTGGAAACCCAAAACCAACTTTTAAGCCTAGCACTTCAGGCTGGAGCTATATGAGGCCGTTAGGGCGGGGCTGAACTTTTATAAATTTTTTAACGCACCCTTGAAGCTTTACAAAATTCTCTGTAGATTATATTCTATGTTTGTATAAATAGATTAATATGCATTAGTGTTTGACTTTAGGGTTATTTTCACTGTAAGATTCATTTTATATACATAATAATAAACTCACGGTAACATTTTTCATATTATGAGTTCAAGGTCCATAAAGAGATGGGGTTGTAGCAAAAAAAAAACTATGTGGAACTTGATGTCAAACTCAAACTTTTAATATATGTTTTTTTTTATGTGATTCTACTTTTATCATGCGTTTGATTATAACATTATATGTATATTTCGTTCCTCTTAAATAAAATACTGCTAGCACTCCATTGTATTTAACTTTTTTAATGGTGGGGTTATTTAGGGAACTTGTACAAGCAGGAAAAGACATCGAAAGTGCATACTGGGAACTTGTGGTGAAGGACATCCAAGATGCGTGCAAACTTTTTGAGCCAATCTATGACGAGACTGATGGAGCCGATGGCTATGTTTCGGTTAAAGTTTCACCCAGACTTGCTGATGATGCTGAAGGTACCATTGAGGCTGCAAAATGGCTTCATAAAGTGGTTGATCGTCGCAACGTGTACATAAAGATCCCTACTACAACTGAGTGCGTCCCTTCAATCAAGGAAGTTATTTCACTGGGCATAAGCGTCAATGTAACTGTAAGTTGATTCTTTGCATCTTAAGTTGGATTTTACTTGACTAATCAATATAATCTAAGGGTGTTTTTGATTGGCAACATTTTTGACGAAAAATATGGAAAATCAATCATACTTCTGATGCATATGATTTCACGATTCTGCTTTGGACAATTTTTCCACCCACCCAGAATGTACAACTACAATCTATTAAAACATGAAAAATTTGCATTTTGCAACTTTTATTTAGGAAGAGATCTTTAATATAAAAAGTTGATTTTGTATCATATTATTAGTTATTTATTTATTCATATATATTTTAATGCATCATTGTAATCGTCTGTTTCTTCTTATGTGTACACACAGCTCATATTCTCCATTCCGAGATGTGAAGCAGTCATCGAAGCTTATTTGGATAGGCTCGAGGCATGTGGACTAGATGATAGGCTCGAGGCATGTGGACTAGATGATCTCTCTAAAGTTACGAGTGTTGCTTCCTTCTTTGTTAGTCGAGTAGACACACTCGTCGACAAAATGTTAGAGAAGGTTGGAACTCCAGAGGCTCTTGATCTTCGTGGAAAGGTAATTTTACTAAAATTTGTTCTCTAATTGATGCCCTGTTTAGTTGTGGGGAATTATTTTCTATTTTTCGTTTCTAATTTCAGCTCCATTTTTAGTTCCACTTTCTATGGAAAATTATAAATTATTAGAAATTGCGTTCAATTATTGAAAACAATGTCCGCTTTATCTTTCTCTCTTTTCACAAAAATCACCAAAATCGTCACCACTATCACCGTCCCGCCACCCACAACCACGGTTGTGGTGGATATGGAAGTGAGTTGGGTGTAAGCTTAATAGAGATTTAGTATTAGGTCCCTAAGACTTGGTAAACTTAGTAAAAAAATCCATATTTTAAATTTTTTATGTGTTGTCCGTGCTATTGTCAAACTTTTATTGAGGGGTCCTTGATATAAATATCAGTGCACATGCTTAGACAACATTGTGAGAACAATAAAACATTAGTCGAAAATTGTAAAATAACAGCATTAAGTGAAAAAATATGGGATTTTCACTAAAATATTTCTAGGATAGTTAACTAAACACCCATAATTTTAAATGTAGATTTTTATTTTGAAAAAAAATTGTTATAATTGTGTCATCATTTTTCGAAACTGAATTGTTTTTTAGTTTTCAGAAAAATATGAAACCACTCTCTATTTTTTGCCGTGTTTTTTCTCAACCGATCAAGCCTTAATTTCGTGGATAATTTAATTATTTTTTTTGGCTATTTTATAGGCTGCAAATGCTTAAGCAGCTTTGGCATACCAACTCTACCAGAAGAAATTCTCTGCTCCAAGATGGGAGGCTTTGGTGAAGAAAGGTTCCAGGAAACAGAGGTTACTGTGGGACTCAACTAGTGTCAAGAATCTAGCTTACCCTTACACTTTATACGTTGCTCCTCTCATTGGACCTGACACGGTGAGCCATCTTTCTTAGGCCATCCACAATGGGATGGCTTTTAAAAAGTATAAATATTTATAGTTAGCTCCAAGGAAATTCTAGGAGGTCACGGGTTCGAGTTGCGAAAACAGTCTCTCTGCATATGCAGGGGTAAGGCTGTGTACATCTAACCCCTACACAAATCCCCCCCACCCCCCCCCCCCCCCCCCGCGTACCCCGCAGTGGCGGGAGCCTCATGCACTGGGTTTGCCCTTTTTTAGCTCCTTGGATATAATCAAGTTCATAGTTGGGAGTTGAATAATTGAGTCTCCATGCTAAACATTCTAGTGCGTAAGTGGGGAACCCACCTCTCACGCTAAAATGTTTAGCGTGGAGGAGGGGATTTTTTATAACATAAAGCCCCCACGCTAGAACGTGTAGCGTGGAAGGCACTAGGTCCCACTTTACACGTTGTCTTCCGGCCATCTAATTTTACATCTCCACTAAACAATGTGTCCTTCAAATCTACACGGTGCATTGCCCATTGCAAATTTGTAGTGCAAATGTTTAGATTTACATGTAAAGTTCCTGTAGCATATATATTATTTTACTTTCGGTGTATTTGTGCCCACGACACCAAGCCATTTTTTAATTTAAAAAATTTAATGGTTATAAATAATAATTTTAAATTGAATAAAGGTATAAATAAAATATCACAAAATTGTTTATGGTCATTCTAGTAATTTAAGAAGTTCAATGAACTGCAATATTCTATATAAATCCCATAAGAGCAACAATATGGGAGAAGATCAAAAAAATAAAAATTCCAGGCCCCGACATTTAGACGATGGATAGGAATACACCATTCTTCCATAGTTAGGGACTAGCAAATTTTCGTGTTGCCGTGCATATGGCACACTAAAGGAATGTGTTGTGCCTACAACACATCTTGTTTTTATTTTGTAATTTCGAAAATACACAAAAGTACACCATGTCATGTGGGACAAACAAACATCACCACAATGTCATGTAGAACATTTTGATGAATAGAAAAACACCATCTCCTACAACTTATCCTATTTTATAAATAAAACACCACTCCTTCAATATTATTAGGGGTGGCAAATTGTGTTTTTGGGTCTTGTTTTGGCCCGACATGAAGACACATTAAAGGCAAAAAGACACGACACAACTTCGTGTTCTTTTTTTCCTTGCACTATACGACCCAATTAATACACGGCACTAATACGATTCATACTTTTCACACCCAATCAAACCTAACATGACACGAATAAGACGACTCATAATTTTGACACGAAAAAACACGACACAACTTTGTGTCAAAAATGCTGACACATCGTGTTAATTTCATGTCGTGTTATCATATTGTTTCAAAATTGTCGCCCCTACATAACATATAGATAAAGGATAGATCTCAAATCTGAATTCTTTTTCTTGTATAGGTCTCAACCATTCCCAACCAAGCTCTACAAGCATTTATCAACCACGACACCGTTGGACGGACAATCGACTCAAACGTATCTGAAGCCGAAGGCATTTACAGTGCCCTCGAGAAGTTAGGAATCGAGTGGAGCTTCGTCGACTCTCAACTCGAACTTGAAGGAGTCGACTCTTTCAAAAAGAGCTTTGACAGCCTGCTTGATAGTCTGCAAGAGAAAGCCAACTCTCTCAAACTAGTCAGCCTTTAAATGTAAGCCTTTATGTTCTTTTTTAATGACAGGCTTGAAACAAGTAAAGGTATTGCTAATGAGTGTGAGTGTTTTGTAGGAGGATGATAAAAAGTGTATAATGCCTTCTAGTAAAATTTTATGCACGATGAGAACTTCCATTTTGGTCTTTTCTATTTTTTCACCTTTTCTTTGTTTTTTAATTCCCCCCACGGCCCTTGCTTGTCAACATTGCCTCACGTTTACATATATTTAATCAAATAATGTTGAATTATGGGTTTAACTTGGGAGGTCTGAAACTGAGGAAACTTGAACCCTTAGGATCGGGCAATTCCGCCGGGGTTCTGGAGCTTACCTTATTATGAAGGGCAAAGGGATTAACAATATTATAGGGGTTAATTGTAATTTATAATTATTTAATGATTATAATTAAATAACAAGCAAAACCCATTATTTTGCTCTCCGGCCAATCCTTCCATCCCTAAGCTTTTTCGGCCAACCTTTTCCACCCATTTACTCCGGTCAATATCCCTCCACCTGACTTCCATTTTTCCCCGTAAACCTTTCCCCTCCCCCACCCTTCCTCCTTCACAATTTACAAAAACCAGTTCAATCTCTCATATACACAATCCCAACCAATTCCTCCATTTTTGTATATATATATATATATATATATATATATATATATATATGTATGTGTGTGTGTGTGTGTGTGTGTGTGTGTGTATAGAATGAGAGAGAAAAATAACTGATTGAGGGTTTTGATGGTCGCTGGGTATAGGAGGGGCAGGGTGGGGGTGGCTGGAGGAGGGTGAAGTTGTGGGGCCGGGAGGGGATGCAACGGGAGGGTTAGCAGGGTGGTGGTGAAGGAGCTTTGAGGTTGGCCATTTGCTTAGAGAGAGAGGGAGAGGTTGATTAAGGGAGGTGGTATGTTTTTCTTTTTCTTTTCATTTTTATTTTAAATAAATGTATTCAAGTTAGTTTACATTTATGTCCTTAGAGAAGTCTGTGCTAAGTATATCACTTACCTGTCTAACTTGACAGTCAAAACGGATGGAAGGGTCTTGTTTGGTTTGGTAAGTTTGAGGACTGCCATAGTTGAAGGGCCAAATGAGTAATTTACTCTAATTTGTATTATCATAAACACATATACAAGCATAATCATACATTTTTGCTAATTACAAACCAATCCTTATTTTAATTCGATTCAAAACTACTTCACCTTATTTTACTTTCTGATTCAAAACACATATACAAACATAAGGAATTTAAATACTTTAAAGGGGTATTCAAAAACTTTATTCAAAAGCATTCCTCCAAGGTCCTTATCCTCCTCAAGGCACAAACTAAAATGAACACATACTCATAATCGTATTTCATTTATATTTTATTAATATTATGAAGATATGACATTTCATTGAACCAGCAAAAAGGAGCACTATTCAACTTAGATAATAGGCATCTTGAACCGACACAGTGGACATATGTGACTCGTCTCCAACCACGGAACGATACACTCTTCATGGAAAACGTGCAAACAAGGCATACGAGTGATTTCCGATCCAATCAAAAACTCTTCAAAACAAACCACACACGTCTCTGCCTTTTCAACCCTCACCTTCTCTAATGTTTCAATGGATGATTTTGTAGTAGGTACAGTCAACGGCACATTATCTTCCATCGACAAAGATAAATCCTGTTCCGACCCTATGTAATAATAATGGTAGTGAATAGGCGCAAACACCATCTCTACCAAAACCTTGTGACCGCATGTTTTTTCCACCACCAAAATCGCAGCAACATAAATCCCTTCTATTAATTGCGACGGGATATCCAAAGGGTCTAGATTATTGACCATACTAAGCATCTCAATGATGAGCATCACTGCATCTTCTTTTCTTGACAACACCTGACGTTCGAATATGAATGGATGTACATGCGTCGTTACGCATGTTTGGGTAGAATCATTCGAGGAATCAACTTGGTGAAAATGGTCCACAACCGTCTCTCTAACATTAAGTTGAACGAGAAATTCATCCAAAGCTAGAAATGGTGTGTCCTCACTGGGATCATAATGTTCCTCAGTCACTACATATGTATAAGGCAGGTGTTCCATAGCGAACCTGGGAAAAAAAACTATAATCAATTAGTAAATAAGCAAAAGAAATTGACGTGAGAACTTGAATTTAGTGGGGAGTTTTGGGTTCGACGCTTATTACATATAGAAGATGAAGATGAAGATCAAGGGGTGATAGCGTACACAGTGACAGATAACAAAATTTAATTGGGACGGATCTTTCATATTGCAAATCATAAATGAGTTAAGAGGAGTCTTTCTATTTGCCTTTCTGTACAGAAACTGTACACAGTGACGTCTAAGCCCACGTAGCTTCCTCAACAATGTTTATATAAAAAACAATGTTTATACAAAATCGTTTTATAACAGTACATGTTTTTTTTTATAAAAAAAAACAACGTTTATATAAAAAACAGTTTTTTAACGTATATATAAAAAAAGTTTATTTATCTAAAAAAGTTTTAATATTTTTTAAAACAGTTTATTTTAAAAAACGTTTTATTGATTAAAAAATAGTGTTTTAACCTTTTTATTTACAGTAAAGTTTTTAAAAATATTTTCTACATAATTTTTTAAAATCAAAACGTTTCACTATTTTTATAAATAATTTTTTTAACTATAAACTGTTTTAGAAAACGTTAAATTTTTCTAGAGACATAAACATTTTTTAAAATGTATTTGCTAAAAAAACCTTTTTAATAAAAAAACTATTTTTCCATGTTTTTTATATAAACGTTGATTTTTTTAAAAATGTGAGTCATTTTACGTGAACTGCATTTGAGGACCGCCTTGAAATCAATTTCGTCGGCGCAGATCTACATTTTTAGTGCTTATTTGTCAAAAATAAAAATCATTCAACGCTATTGTATTTAAACAATTATAACTCAAATAAAACTTGAATGCGACTTCGACTTATTTTTTTTAGAATAGGTTCCTTTTGTACATTGATTTTTTATGATCAATGTTACCATTTGATAAGACAAAGAGATGATATATTGTAATACACACAGTGGCTGATCCAAATATGTGAGTAAGAGGATGCCAAATAATATATATTAATTTTTGTGGGGGGCAAATCTATAAATATATAAAAAATCACAAAATTTTAAAACAATAAGGTTAAAATTTAAATTTCTTAGTAGTGTGGGGAAGAGGGGGCCAAGGCCACCCCTCGCCCCCCTTGGATCCGTGAATACACACATAAGGGCAGTAACCTATTACTAAAATATAGTTTAAGTAATGATCACAAATTTCATATATATATTATTATATGAACGAACACCATAAAAAGCCTACAATGATCTTAAACATTACAAACACCATAAAAAGCCTACAATGATCTTAAACATTGTAGTGTTTGTAATTTTGTGATCATTAAAAAATGTTCGGCTTTATGGTGTTTGTAATGTTATCCTTCTAACAGCACACAAAAATGAATTCCAAAAGGAAATTCTAAAGCTCTCTGCGTCCTGCGAGGAGTGGGGATTTTTTCAGGTACATCTTCACACGCGCATGCATACACCTTATATGAGTAGTATTTACATATGAATACTACCCAATATAAAAAAGGATAGTCTATATTTTTTCTTCGCCTTATCTTGATAGCTTTGTTTTTTATATTTATCTTTTTGGCGTGAAGTGTAGGAAAAAACGCATAAATTAATTTTCAATGCAAGGACCCACTTTGACACTAAACATTAAATTTTTATTTAGATATTTTGGCTTCAATCTTGTTTCTACATAATTATTTGTGTGCGATCCCATCATTTTTTCTTGTTGTTTACAGTCCCATTTGTTCAATTATTTGATTTGTAACTGCTCCGTTTAAGGTGGTTCTCACATTTTTAAAGTGTCATTTTGATCAAAATGACACTACCCTCTCCCCCAAGATCTTACTAACATGGGACTACCAGCAAAACTGAAAACACTTGGGATTGGCCACTAACAAAACTGACATTTGAGGACTAAATCCCTAACTTCCCATTTTTATTCCCAAAAAGACCATAGAAAGGGGATCTTTGTAACATAATGATACTCCCCCTTCCCATTTCATTTTTCCCATAGAGTAAGGATCCACTCAATCAATGGTTAAGATCAATATTTTTTTTTCGTTGATTATGTTAAAAAAAGAAAGTTGACTCGTAATTTTGGGACGAAGATAGTAATTCATAGAAGAGTTTCAGCACAAAAAAATCATTCATTGGTTTCTTGCATAAAATACAAGTTCAGGAATTTTTTTTGTGTACTTTCCCCTTCTTTTTATATATTTTAAATTATAAGTTTTTGTGCCCTTAAGCACTGGTTATCAAGGCCCTACCTTACATATAGATTGATCATATTAGTAATTGTTTTATGGTTATGGTTATAGGGTCTAATTTATAGTTGCAATGTTAATGATAGGTGATAAACCATGGTATTGATCAAGACTTGCTTGAGAGCATAGAGAAGGTGGCCATGGATTTCTTTATGCTACCATTAGAGGAGAAACAAAAGTATCCAATGGCTCCGGGGACCGTTCAAGGATACGGGCAGGCTTTCGTGTTCTCAGAGGATCAAAAGCTAGATTGGTGTAACATGTTTGCTCTTGGAGTGGAGCCTCACTTCCTAAGGAACCCAAAATTGTGGCCCAAAAAGCCATCCAAGTTCAGGTAATGGTAGCACTGGTACATATTTTTCATCTGGGTGATGTTGAGAAATATATTTTTACTTGGACCCAAGATAAAAAAAGAATTGTGTTTACTAATTCGCTATATGCATTTGTTGAATTTGTTTTGAAGTGGAACGGTTGATTTGTATTCAAGGGAGATCAGAAAGCTGTGTAAAAGTCTAATGAGATATGTAGCAGTGAGTCTGGGGGTAAAGAGAAATGTTTTTGATGAAATGTTTGGGGAGGCAGTGCAAGCTGTGAGGATGAACCAGCATGTCCTAGACCAGACCTTGTTTTAGGTCTAAGCCCCCATTCAGATGGAAGTGCCCTCACAGTGTTGCAACAAGGAAAGGGCAGCTCAGTGGGCCTTCAAATACTCAAAGACAACACATGGGTCCCTGTTCACCCCATTCCCAATGCACTTATAATCAACATTGGTGACACCGTAGAGGTAAAACAAACTAGAACTATATATCTCCCCACCCCAAACCCCACCCTTTCTTGAGATCTTTTTCTCTCACCTCAACTAATTAAAGTATTTTCACACTCCTCTTTCTAAAAAATATATTATTCTCTAAAACCAATAAAAAAAAATTGCACATGTAAACCTCTTATCTTTATGTGTATCAAACATTGGTCCTACAAACACCATAAAGCCGAACATTTTAAGGATAACATTACAAACACCATAATAGAAGGATAACATTACAAACACCATAAAAAGCCTACAATGATCTTAAACATTTTTTAAATAAGGCCGAGGCTATATATATATATATATATATATATATATATATATATATATATATATATATTCTCAAACGAACGACTGATGATATCATCAACAAATAAAGCCGAACCTGGACTGAGGAAAAATTTCAGCGCCAATCTGAATCGGTAATGTCGGCAAAAGCTTTGAGGGTCAACAACAGCAATTGAAAGATAATTTTTTCCTACAAGTCAAACATTGTTGTAAATTGAAAAGATACTGAAGATGAATGGCACTACTTATCATACTTGGTGTCATGCTGCCGCCACTCCCTTTCCCATAAATGTTACCTCCACCTTTAGTAGAATTAGAGGGCAATAAAATATTGGAAGACAAAACCGTAACCGTAGGAGGCTGAAAATGTGTAGAGTCATGAATATTAATGCCTCCACATTAATTTCTAATGACCCTCTTAATATTCTCGGAGGCTGAAAAAGTGTAAAATCATGAATATTAATGCCTCCACATTAACTTCTAATGATCCTCTTAATATTCTCGGAGGCTGAAAAAGTGTAATGTCATGAGTATTAATGCCTCCACATTAATTTCTAATGACCCTCTTAATATTCCGATAATATTCCAAGAATATTAATCGGTTATGGTATAATATAACAAACCCTGTTTATAAACCCTTTTTCACAACATGTATTTATTTTATTTTTTATAAATATGATATTAAACTTTTTATAAAACTTTGTTTTATATGAATACAGTTTTTAAAAAAGCTATGTCCAACTGTTTTTTTTAAATAACGAATTTTATTTTTATAAACGGATATTTTTATTATTATTATATATAACAACAATAGTTTTTTTCACAAAACAGTTATTTTGTAACATTTTAAAAACTTATAAACAATGTTCACTTGTTTAATTTTATAAAAACAATATAACCTTTTTTATGAAAACAGTTTTTTCTAACTTTTTCACAAAAGAATTTTTTGTAACAATTTTTTAAAAAATTAATAAAACACGTCCATTTTTTTTATAAAGACAGTTTTTCTAATATTTCACAAAACATTTTTTTTTTGTTTTAAAAAGCTATATCCGGGTAGTTTTTTAAATATGGAAAACCTTTTTTTTCCACAATAAAAATGTGTAGAGTCATGAATATTAATGCCTCCACATTAATTTCTAGTGATCCTCTTAATATTCTCGGAGGCTGAAAAAGTGTAATGTCATGAATATTAATGCCTCCACAATAAAAAGCGTTCACATTAACTTCTAATGCTATCGTATTAGAATTATAACTAGCATGTAACTCGCGTGATGCGCGGACATACTATAATGTTTTTGGAAAAAAAAAATTATAATATTCAAATAAGGAACTAACTATAAACGTAATATCGCAAAATAAGATATTTGTTGGGGTTGGTAAACAATAAAATTTCAATTATAAGAGTCCATATATGTAATCCTTACAACACATGCATTGTTATTTAGTAGTAAATGATATTTTAAATTAAGAACACAATAACAATACAATAACAAACATAGATGGGATGTGAGAAATTTCTACATAACCTCTATACAGAGGAGTTGAAAAAATAAATACTTTCTGTCCATTTTCACCATTAATAGGGGTTAATGTGGTATAAACTTGACAAAATTAAATAAGAACCCTAAAAACTTTTATTTGCTAAGAGAATACAAAGAAAATGAACAGAAAAATATATTGAATACATCAACCAAATTGATATCAACTAAAATTGGATTTCTTAGAAGTTACATGAATTTTTACAATAAATGATTAGACTTTTGAGATTAACATCGCTCTTACTGTCTAAGTAGACCATAGAGTGAAAATGGAACCTGAATAATAGAAAATACAATTAGGTTAAATATTGTCGATACACATTTTATACACATATTGACAAAAATAGTTCATTAATTAAAACGACAAATCCGAACTTTAAGGTAATAATGCCTAAAATTGTGATCAAACTATTTTTTACACTACATTTTTATGCACAAGATATTGGACTATCTAAAAGAACACTAGAAACTATAAATTATCAGTGTGTTAAAAAAGGAGATGGTGAGAGAGAAAATAAGGGAAAGAAGTTTGATGGTTCAAAAATAAGGAAAAAATATTTGTTAATAGCATTTTCCTAATAGATACAGTGTCCAAACAGTGAAACTCTAGTCCATGTAGCATTATTCAAACCATTCAACACCTTGTTCGTGTTTTATTCACCATCATGAGGCTTGCTTCAACTTTTTATGTTCTAGAAGTATCACAGTGTTTGAAAATCACCAAATCGGCTACCCAAAAAACAAAACCAACTTCCATACACAAAATCAACAAACATATCTACAACAAAACAAAGAAAAGACAAAAAAAAACTAAGGTCAAGAGTTAAACCCGACAACCCATAAATCCAAGGCAAACATCAACGAATACCGGTCGACTTGAGATTTCGCAACAGTAACGGGTACTATAGGGTTATGTTTGGATTAATGATGTTTTGGGTTGTGCACTTTAGCCACTTGGAATATGGGAGGGACAATGAAAAAAAATGGAATATTGAACATATGCGAATTTGTTTAACTTTCTTACAAAATAATTCTTTTTGTAAACCGGTCTCTTTTTTATTATTGTATTTAAAAAAAAATAATTTAAAAAACTTTTATAAGAAACCTTGTTTATAAACCCTTTTTACATTTATTTATTTTATTTTTTATAAATATGATATTAAACTTTTTATAAAACCTTGTTTTATACAAATACAGTTTTTAAAAAAGCTATGTCCAACTATTTTTTTTAAATAACAAATTTTATTTTTATAAATGGATTTTTTTTTACCAACAATAGTTTTTTTCACAAAACAGTTATTTTGTAACATTTAAAAAAAAATAATAACAATGTCCACTTGTTTAATTTTATAACCTTTTTTATGAAAAAGTTTTTTCTAACTTTGTCACAAAAGAGTTTTTTGTAACAATTTTTTAAAAAATTAATAAAACACGTCCATCTTTTTATTTTTTTATAAAGACATTATTTATAGAATTTTTCACAAAACATTTTTTTTTTGTTTTAAAAAGCTACATCCGGGTAGTTTTTTAAATATGGAAAACCTTTTTTTTCCACAATAAAAATTTTTGTAACATTTTTTTTATAAATTCTATAAATAATGTCGATTTTTTTTAAATAAAAATTGGATCTTTCTTTTAATTACCCAAGAGTACAAAAGAGACTTTTGATTACCCAAAACCCAAATTACAGTTGAGAATAGAGAATTCAGATATTTATTTGTATTTACACTTCTAATCCTATTAGAGGTATAATATAAGAGAATTCAGATATTTACTTGTATTTACACTTCTAATACTATTAAAGGTATAATATAGATTGATGACCTTAATTTTTAGACAACCTGCCATGCATTTTGTAATAGGTTACATGTATTTTATGATCAATGTTACCATTTGATACGCCAAAGTGATGATATATCGTAATACACACAGTGATGGATCCAAATATGTGAGTAAGAGGGGGTCAAACAATATATATTGATTTTTGTGGGGGTCAAAACTATAAATATACAAAAAAAATCACAAAATTTTAAAACTATAAAATTAAAATTTGAATTTCTTAAAAGTTTGGGAGGGCCAAGTCCAACCTCCCCCCCCCCCCCCCCCTCCCCCCGCCCATTGGATCCACCTTTGAATACACACATAAGGGCAGTAATCTATTACTAAAATATAGTTTATGTAATGATCATAAATTTCAGCATGGTAATAGAAGGATAACATTACAAACACCATAAAAAGCCTACAATGATCTTAAACATTTTTTAAATAAGGCCGAGGCTATATATATATATATATATATATATATATATATATTCTCAAACGAACTACTGATGATATCAACAAATAAAGCCGAACCTGGACTCAGGAAAGATTTCAGCGCCTATCTCAATCGGTAATGTCGGCAAAAGCTTTGAGGGTCACATATTCTTTCAGCGCCTATCTCAATTGAAAAGAAAAGTTTTTCCTACGGCTCAAACATTGTTGTAAATTGAAAAAATACTGAAGATGAATGGCACTATTTATCATACTTGGTGTCATGCTGCCGCCACCCCCTTTTCCATAAATGTTACCTCCACCTTTAGTAGAATTAGAGGGCAATAAAATATTGGAAGACAAAACCGTAACCGTAGGAGGCTGAAAATGTGTATTCCACATTAACTTCTAATGATCCTCAAAATATTCTCGGAGGCTGAAAAAGTGTAATGTCATGAATATTAATGCCTCCACATTAACTTCTAATGACCCTCTTAATATTCCGATAATATTCCAAGAATATTAATCGGCTATTGTAGAATTAGAAGAAAATAAAAAATTAGAAGACGAAATCGTAGAAGTCTTGAAAAGTGTAATGTCATGGATATTAAAACCTTCACATTAACTTCTAATGCTATTTTATTAGAATTATAACTAGCATGTAACTCGTGTGATGCGCAAGCGTACTATAATATTTCTGGAAAAAAAAATTATAATATTCAAATAAGGAACTAACTATAAACGTAATATCGCAAAATAAGATATTTGCTGGGGTTAGTAAACTACAAAATTTCAATTATAAGAGTCCATATATGTAATCCGTACAACACATGCATTGTTATTTAGTAGTAAATGATATCTTAAATTAAGAACACAATAACAATACAATAACAAACGTAGATGGGATGTGAGAAATTTCTACATAACCTATAAACAAAGGAGTTGAAAAAATTAAATACTTTTTGTCCATTTTCACCATCAATAGGGGTTAATGTGATATAAACTTGACAAAATTAAATAGGAACCCCACAAACTTTTATTTGCTGAGACAATACAAAGAAAATGAACAGAAAAATATATTGAATACATCAACCAAATTGATATCAACTAAAATTGGATTTCTTAGAAGTTACACGAATTTTTACAATAAATGATTAGACTTTTGAGACTAACATTGCTCTTACTGTCTAAGTAGGCCATAGAGTGAAAATGGAACCTGAATAATAGAAAATACAATTAGGTTAGACATTGTTGATACACATTTTATACACATATTGACAAAAATAGTTCATTAATTAGAACGACAAAACTGAATTTTAAGGTAACAATCCCTAAAATTATGATCAAACTATTTTTTACACTACATTTTTATGCACAAAATATTGGACTATCTAAAAGAACACTAGAAACTATAAATTATCAGTGTGTTAAAAAAGGAGATGGTGAGAGAGAAAATAAGGGAAAGAAGTTTGATGGTTCAAAAGTAAGGAAAAAATATTTGTTAATAGCATTTTCCTAACAGATACAGTGTCCAAACATTGAAACTCTAGTCCATGTAGCATTATTCAAACCATTCAACACCTTGTTCGTGTTTTATTCGCCATCATGAGGCTTGCTTCAACTTTTTATGTTCTAGAAGTATCACAGTATTTGAAAATCACCAAATCGGCTACCCAAAAAACAAAACCAACTTCCATACACAAAATCAACAAACATGTCTACAACAAAACAAAGAAAAGACAAAAAAAAAAACTAAGGTCAAGAGTTAAACTCGACAAACCATAAATCCAAGGCAAACATCAACCAATACCGGTCGGCTTGAGATCTCGCAATAGTAACGGGTACTATAGGGTTATGTTTGGATTAATGATGTTTTGGGTTGTGCACTTTAGCCACTTGGAATATGGGAGGGACAATGAAATAAAAATGAAATATTGAACATATGAGAATTTGTTTAACTTTCTTACAAAATATTTCTTTTTGTAAACTGGTCTCTTTTTTATTATCGTATATAAAAGAATTAATTTAAAAAACTTTTATAACAAACCATGTTTATAAACCCTTTTTCATATGTATTTATTTTATTTTTTATAAATATGATATTAAACTTTTTATAAAACCTTGTTTTATACGAATACAGTTTTTAAAAAAGCAATGTCCAACTGTTTTTTTTTAAAATAACGAATTTTATTTTTATAAACGGATATTTTTATTATTATTATATATAACAACGATAGTTTTTTTCACAAAACAGTTATTTTGTAACATTTAAAAAAATTATAAACAATGTCCACTTGTTTAATTTTATAAAAACGATATAACCTTTTTTATGAAAACAGTTTTTTCTAACTTTTTCACAAAATATTTTTTTGTAACAATTTTTTAAAAAATTAATAAAACAAGTCCATTTTTTTATAAAGACAGTTTTTCTAATTCTTCATAAAACATTTCTATTTTGTTTTAAAAAGCTACATCCGGGTTGTTTTTTAAATATGGAAAACCTTTTTTTTCCACAATAAAAATTTTTGTAACATTTTTTTTAAAATTTTTATAAATAATGTCGATTTATTTTTTTTTATAAAAATTGGAGCTTTCTTTTACTTACCCAAGAGTACAAAAGAGACTTCTGATTACCCAAAATCCAAATTACACTTGAGAATAGAGAATTCAGATATTTACACTTCTAATACTATTAGAGGTATAATATAGATTGATGACCTTAATTTTTAGACAACCTGCCATGCATTTTGTAATAGCTTACATGTATTTTATGATCAATGTTACCATTTGATAAGCCAAAGGGTTGATATATTGTAATTCACACATAAGGATAACATTAGAAACACCATAAAAATCCTACAATGATCTAAAACATTTTTTAAATAAGGCCGAGGATATATATATATATATATATATATATATATATATATATATAATAGTTAAGTTAGTGTATATATATATGGTATAACAGTTAAGTTGAGCATAGAGAATTCAGATACTTACTTGTATTTACACTTCTAATACTATTAGAGGTATAATATAAGAGAATTCAGATATTTACTTGTATTTACACTTCTAATATTATTAGAGGTATAATATAGATTGATGACCTTAATTTTTAGACAACCTGTCATGCATTTTGTAATAGATTACATGTATTTTATGATCAATGTTACCATTTGATAAGACAAAGTGATCATATATTGTAATACACACAGTGGATGATCCAAATATGTGAGTAAGAGGAGGCCAAATAATATATATTAATTTTTGTGGGGGCCAAATCTATAAATATATAAAAAAGTCACAAAATTTTAAAACTATAAGGTTAAAATTTGAATTTCTTAGAAGTGTGGGGGAGGGGGGGCCAAGGCCACCCCTCGCCCCCCTTGGATCCGTGAATACACACATAAGGGCAGTAATCTATTACTAAAATATAGTTTAAGTAATGATCATAAATTTCAGCATGGTAATAGAAGGATAACATTACAAACACCATAAAAAACCTACAATGATCTTAAATATTTTTTAAATAAGGCCGAGGCTATATATATATATATATATTCTCAAACGAACTACCGATGATATCAACAAATAAAGCCGAACCTGGACTCAGGAAAAATTTCAGCGCCAATCTCAATATGCAATGTCGCTAAAAGCTTTGAGGGTCAACAACAGCAATTGAAAAGATAATTTTTTCCTACAACAAACATTGTTGTAAATTGAAGATGAATGGCACTAATTATCATACTTGGAGTCATGCCTTACGTTTTGACTCTAGGACTGTTGCCACTCCCTTTCGCATAAATGTTACCTCCACCTTTCGTAGAATTAGAGGGCAATAAAATATTGGAAGACAATGTTGGAGTTTTGTTATGGAAAGAACGAAATATATTACTTAATTTCTGTAAGGCACGTTCTTGGAACGCTTTTTTTTAGGCAAAATTTCTCCCAATCCGGTTGAGACATAACCAGAACCGCGAGTACACTATGGATTTTATAGAATCTGCCTTCAGGATACAATGCAGTGTATGAACAGCTGTTTGATTCAAACCATGTACTGTTTGATCAAATCGAGAACACTCTGAATTTGTAACTTGATAATACCAAAGTATAGAGGACGGAGAGAGGAGAAACTAGCAATTTTCGGTGTCCAAAACAGAGGTCTGGAAATCTTTTTATAGCCATTTCTATGACTGTTCTTCAGTAGTCACAACTCTTCATGGAGTGACTCAGCAACTGTTGGATCGTGCCTGTTTGGAACAGCTGCGATCTAACGGTTCAGATTAGGTGTCCCATCATAAGAGAATGGACATCCCCTACACGAAACGCTACGAGTTCATCTAACGGTTTAGATCAAGTCATTTCGGATTTAAACCCTTTGATCGGATCGTTTAATCACAACTGTTGATCTGTTTTACCTCGTTAAAACGTTAGGCTCCCACGCTCCAAGCGACGATGCGAAGTGCCAAGTGCGCGTCAAAGGGCGCAATGCGCCCTAAGTCACCCAATCGCCCTTTCGCGCACCACGTGTCGCGCTTACGCGTGTCGCGATTGGTGGTGCTTAAGCACCATCGCGATGCGTAGGATCATAGTCTCTTATTTGACTTGTCAACTAAGAATCTTAGTTGTCCTTTAGTTGATATACCACTAATTTTTGTAGTATTCTTCCAATGTGGGACAATATCGGATTTGGAGCACTCCTATATCTTTTACACCCATTTGCTCATGTTTCTACCTCCTAAATTAAAACCCAAACTATGTTCAAAATAAAACACCAATAATATAATAAAATATTAACAACTAAAAAATAAAATATCAATAAATATTGGAATTTATCCAACATTCCCCCACCAATTTCAATATACACAAGAGAGCAAAGAAAAAAGACAATAAATAACTTTTGGCATTATCGCTAAAATCTAGTACATAAATGAGAAGTGTCTTTCGGACTTGAACTTCCATATAGTGAAAATAATTCAAAGCTTCATCAAGGTGATGTGGTGAACGTATCTTGAACCATATACCTTTTGAGACTAGACGGAACTATCACACATACCGATTTCTGAGTTTATAAGTGTTCTTCTAGCATGCACTTTTATGGCCTTTTGTTAATCCTGATTTCACGAGCGCTTTAGGATCGGTCTTGATTTCATAGAAAGCGGCCACACTTTCGATACTCGTATAGGTAAATCAACTTTAGTGATTCTGCGAGTCACACTTGTATGATTTATTAAGAAGTAAACTTCATCCTCTAACATGCAGAAAACCAACACTAGGCTCATAGGAATGGAACTTTTTATATAAAATTCCTAGTGTTCCATAACTATAATTTAACTTGTTCGTACCACATTGAACACTCACTACACCAAAATGGGCAAATTGTCACCTTTCAGCCGGCCACCCTTGTCAAGGTCATTGACCGTGACAAAAAAACACGCGTTTTATGTCACGGTCATTGACCTTGACACGACCGTGACAACGAATTGTCACGGTCATTGACCGTGACAAGCCCGTGACAAATTTAATTGTCACGGTCTTGTCACGGTCAATGACCTTGACACGACCGTGACAACTTTTCCAGCAAAAACCCTATCCCCCTTCTTTTTTCCCTCCCGCGTCGTTCCCTCCATTTCTCTCTCTCTCTCTCTCTCTCTCTCTCTCTCTCTCTCGACGCTGCTCTCTCTCTCTCTCTCTCTCTACTTTCAGGTCCATTCTCTCTCTCTCTCTCTCTCTCTCTTTCATTTATATATATATTTGTGTGTATGTGTATATATATATATGTGTGTATGTGTGTGCGTGGAGGGGGGCAGGGGGTGGGGGGTGGGGCGGGGTGGGGCAGGGTGGGGGAGGGGGTGGTGGAGGGTGGGGTGGGGTGTGTGTGTGTGTGTGTGTGTGTGTGTGGTGGGGGAGGGGGTGGGGTGGGGTGTGTGTGTGTGTGTGTGGTGGTGTGTGGTGGGGGAGGGGGTGGTGGAGGGGTGGGGCAGGGGGTGGTTAGGGGTGGGGTGTGTGTGTGTGTGTGGTGGTGTGTGGTGGGGGAGGGGGTGGGGTGGGGTGGGGTGGTGTGTGTGTGTGTGTGTGTGGTGGTGGTGGTGGAGGGGGGTAGGGGGTGGGGTGGGGTGTGTGTGTGTGTGGTGGTGTGTGGTGGGGGAGGGGGTGGTGGAGGGGTGGGGTGGGGTGGGAATTGATATCCAAGACATGTATTTGAATTGATATCAATTTATTTGAATTGATAGAATTGTTTCAAGGATAATAATCCTACTATAAGATAATTGCTCAAAATAAATATTAAATAATAATTACTAAGATATCAATTCAAATAAAGTCTTAATAACCTAACCAAAAGAAATAAAATAAAATATCAAATAAATTATCATCCACCTCATAGACATTCCCTACCAATCATTTTAAGATAATTTTATCCTTATAAAGATAATAGATTATGTAATTTTAGGACTTAAAGTAATATTGATTATGGATATAGGACAACAAACATTTTGTTTCCATTTTTAGTCCCTATTTTCAAATTAAAGGGACACGTGGCATGTTATGATTGGTTAACGTTTTATGAATATGGGTCCGCACCAGCGGTTTTATTCAAAAATAGGGACTAAAATCATAAATAAAATGTTTGTTGTCCTATTTTCAAAATACATATTACAATAAATCCTAAATTTACAAACCCCTAAAGATAAATACCTTTGATTGCAAAGCATGCACTTGTATTATTATTATACAACATGTATTATTTCGACGTGTAATTCTAAAATCTCACCTAGTTTTGTATACTATTTTTAAAATCATACTATCAATTCACGAGACACTAAACAAGAAAGAGGACATATTAATTTGGAAATGCTTGTTTTTCTTTCTAGAGACCCGTGTCGTCAAAACTTGGTAGTGTTCGAGTGTGTTTTTATCATTAAATTATTATTTCACTAACAAATACTCCTTATATCCTAGATTAAGAGTCCATATTTAATTTTTGTACTTACTAATAATACACTTAATCAATGGCTAGGATTAACCCTTATTCACTATTATGAAATTTGGTTAATTGATTATTTAAAAAAAAAAAGCAGAAGTAGACTAACATATATACACAACACTAAAAGTAGACATCAATTTTATAAATAATTGATATTTTCATTCAAAATATGTGTGTGTGCGTGTGTGTGTGTGCGTGTGGCGGGGGTGGGGGTGGGGTGGGGTGGGTAGGGGTGGTGTGTGTGTGTGTGCGTGTGGCGGGGGTGGTATTGACGGAACTTACACATACATTATAATATAGACGAAACATTTTTTTATCTGTACTAATAACATTTTTTTTATCTGTACTAATAACATTTTTTTTATAGCAAAAATGTCTCCTTCAGATGTTAGGGCGAAGATGATGATGTTGTTTATGATGATGTCGTCGTCTGGGTTCGGTGGTAGCGGAGGCGATGAGGGCTCCTCCGCCCCTAGGCTCCCCAAATATGGAAAATTTGGGATTACCGTCGAAAACAAGTCGGAGCTTTTAGCGAGATCCCTCGAGCTGCTAAAGACGGTCATCGGCCCGGGGTTTATGAGTTGGAAGGAGGTGCCGTATGAGCTCAAGTTAGCTGTTTGGGCGGCACTACAGGTAATATTTATATGAATATTTCAATTTCAATTTCAATTTCAATTTATATTTATATTTATATTTATATTTATATTTATATTTATATTTATATTTATATTTATATTTATATTTATATTTATATTTATATTTATTCGCAACTAACATTGTATTTGTTGGACAGGAACAATTCAACTTGGATCCAAAGCTACGCGATTCCGTCTTGGAGCAGTTGAGGGAGCAACACAAGACGTGGAAAAAAAAATATGCGGACACGGTACTTTGGAAAAACACGAGAGACCATTTTACAATGGCGCGGATCCGTCCCGCCCAAGGAGCCGATCTCATTGGCACAATGGCAAAAGTTCATTGACAATGAGATCGAGGATCGACAATTGGCATCTCGCCAATCGGGGAGGGAAAATCGGGCTAAAAAGACGAATGTGCACTACTCCGGCCGGACCTCTTACGCTGAGGTGGAGCATAGGATGAAGGTAATATTTAATTTATCTATAACTACAGAAATATCTTATTGGATATTATTTTACTTTGCGGGGCCGATACTAATTTTACTTTACTTTATTTTATTTTAGGGGGTAGGGAGTGGGCCAGGGGGTAAGGCACATAGGCTCGATACTTATGTGGCTCTTCGGACGAAGAAGGGGAAGGACAAGGAGGTGTCCCCGAGCGTCGCGGCCAAGATTGTAAGTAATCCGACAGTTTAATTATTGTTAATTACGTTATAATTTTTTAGTTTACTTATTTTACTAATCATGTGCTTTTTGTCGTTTCAGGCAAAGCTTAAGGAAGTGCATGAGTCGCAGTCTGATGCCGACAAGGCATCTTTGTCCACAGACGCACTCAGCCAAGTGCTTGGCTCTGATCGCAAGGGGAGGACAAGGGGAGTGAGCTCGCGGGTGGCCAAATCTAGGATCATCGGATTGGAGACGAGCGACACCGGGTTGGCTCGAGCGGTGGATTCACACGACGCGAAGCTGTCCCGTTTGGAGGTGACGATCCAAGATATGTACGCATTCATGAAGCGTACGTTGGGTGGAGACCGTAAAGAGAAAGGTAAAGGGAAAGGGAAGGAGAAGGCGGTGGAGGAGGAGGTGCGGGAGGACGAGGAGGTGCGGGATGACGAGGATGTGGACCTCGTTGCTTCATCACCGACACGTTCGTACTTCGACGATCCACTTCCCTATTTGACGCCCTCCAACAGACCATTATCGACGATTGGTTGGCCGAGCGTGTTCATATTGGACATATTTGATGGCCAGCGGATAGGGCGGGGGTTGAGGGACCCGGATATCATCGAGGGTGGAATAGTCCATGGACGTGTGCTTCAAGGGATGGAGTCCAGGGTGCTCGTCACGCATGTCATACCCGGGAAGGAGAACTCCCTACTGTGGTTGCGCGAACAATGCGGCACGACATATATTAGTGGGTGCGTCAATTCGTATGTCGTGTGGCCTACTCACCTCCTCACATTTACCCAAGACATGTAGTAACATTATTTTTAAGTTTGTCCATTTTAATTATATTTGGATTATATCGTCATGTATATTATTTTTACTTTGAAAATTTGGATTATACTGTCATGAATATATATTTGCATTATCTTTAGTTTGTGTTGGATATATAATGTTTGGAACAGGTACAACGTTGTTATAACAGGTACAAATATACTGCTGGGCAGTGGCGGTGGCCATACTGCCCAGCAGATTTTTTTTAAATTCTGCCCAGAATTGTTACGGTCATTGACCGTGACAAGTCCTTGACAAATCTTGTCACGGGCTTGTCACGGTCATTGACCGTGATAATTTTTTTTAAAAGGGTCACGGCTTTGTCACGGTTATAAACCGTGACAAACGTGTCACGGTCATTGACCTTGACACGACCGTGACACAAAACGCGAGTTTTGTGTCAAGGTCAATGACCGTGACACGACCGTGACAAAAAAAGTTGTCTCGCCTCGAAATGTCACGGTCATTGACCTTGACAAGGTGAATTTGTCAAGGTCAATGACCTTGACAAATGGGAAGATTTGGTGTAGTGACTATCTATATTTTCAAGATATGATTTGGGTTCCCATTAAATATAGTTGTGTTATTTAATAGACCTTAGTCCCATTCCTTTTGAGGTGATATATATCATCTCCCTAACGAGACCTTTAGTCAGAGGATCTGCTAAATTCTTGTTCATTTTAATATAGTCGACAGTAATTACTCCTTCCTTGAGTAATTTTCTTATAATTTGATGCCTTAAACTAATGTGTCTAGATTTTTCGTTATAAGTTTTGTTCGAAACTTTATAAATTGTGGCTTGGTTATCACAACTTATCATAATAGAAGGTGATGTCTTTTTCCATAAAGGAATATCATACAACACATTTCTAAGACATTCTGCTTCTTTACATGCATCTGCTAGGGCTATAAATTCAGATTGCATTGTTGAATCTGATACACATGTTTGTTTCTTGGATCCCCAAGAGATGGCCACTCCTCCTAGCGTAAAAATTCAACCAGTAGTTGACTTGGATTTTGATTTAAGATTATTCCAACTTGAATCACTATATCCTTCTAAAACAGATGGATATCCTACATAATGTAATCCATAATCCAAATTCCTCTTCAGGTATCTAAGCACCCTAGAAATTGCATTCCAGTGCTCTTGTCCTGGATTACATGTAAATCTAAACAATACACTCACTACATAAACAATGTTTGGTCTAGTGCAATGCATGACATACATTAGACTCCTAATAATACTAGCATATTTAAGTTGGTCCATAGCACGCCCAATAGTTTTCATTAATTTGATGCTAGGATCCACTGATGTAGCAGCTGGCTTAAGTTCAAAATGATTATATATTTTAAGAACTTTTTCTATATAATGAGATCGAGATAACGCTAAAGAATTATCCTTTCTCACAATTTTGATTCCTAAAATCACATCAGCTTCTCCAAGATCTTTCATATCAAATTTTGATGAAAGAAACCTTTTGGTTTCTTCAACATATTTGAGATTAGACCCAAATATTAACATGTCATCCACATATAAGCAAATAATAACACCAACACCATTTTCAAATTTACTATATATACATTTGTCGGCATCATTAACTTTATATCCATGGGATATAACAATATTATTAAACTTCTCATGCCATTGCATAGGAGCTTGTTTAAGGCCATAAAGAGATTTAACCAATTTACACACTTTCTTTTCTTGGCCAGGCAAAACAAACCCTTCGGTTTGTTCCATGTAAATCTCTTCTTCTAAATCACCATTTAAAAATGCAGTTTTAACATCCATTTGATGAATAACTAAATTGTGAATAGAAGCAAGAGATATCGATATCCTAATGGAAGTGATTCGAGCAACAGGAGCATATGTATCAAAGTAATCAATTCCATGTTTTTGCTTATAGCCTTTAGCAACTAGTCTTGCCTTAAATTTATTTATAGAACCATCCGGATTTAATTTTCTTTTAAATATCCATTTGCACCTAATAGGTTTAGCCCCGGGGGGAAGATCGGAAATAATCCAAGTTTGATTTGACAAAATTGAGTTCATTTCATCATTTATTGCTTCTTTCCAAAAGACAACATCCCTAGATGTTACCACTTCATGAAATGTGGTCGGTTCATCTTCTACATTAAGAAAAAATTTAGTTTTGTTATTAGTCTCATTTAAATCCCCTTCAACTAAATAAATAACAAAGTCAGGCCCAAATGTTTTTTCAGTTCTTTGTCTTTTACTCCTTCGTGGTTCAGCGTCATTCGTTGTTTCCCAAGAAGATATAGGTTGTGAATTTTCTTCTAAATTTGAGGAGTCAACAGTCGAATTATTATTTTCTAAACCTTGATTCAAAGTACTAAACTTTGTTAGATGTTCAAAGAATTGCACATCTACCGACTCAATGATTTCTTGAGTTTCAAGGTTTAAAAATCTATAAGTCGTACTGTTATTAGAGTATCCAATAAAAACACATTTGTAAGTCCTATTTCCTAGTTTAGGCCTTTTAGGTTCGGGTTTTCTTACATAAGCAAGACATCCCCAAACTTTAAGACGTCTAAGATTAGGCTTACGATTAAACCATAATTCATATGGTGTAATATCCTTATTTTTCAATGGAACTCTATTTAAAATATAACATGCGGATAAAACCGCTTCTCCCCACATCGACAAAGGTAAACCAGAACTGATTAACATTGAATTTATCATTTCAACTAAAGTCCTATTTTTCCTTTCCGTCGTTCCATTTTTTTGTGGCGTATATGTTGCCATAACTTGATGGATTATCCCATGAGTATTACAAAATTGTATAAACTCACTCGGTTAATATTCACCACCCATATCAGATCGTAGGACTTTAATTTTCCGATTTTATTGAGTTTCAACTTCTGCTTTAAAATTTAGGAATTTCTCGAAAACTTCATCTTTACTTTTAAGTAAATATGTATATGCATACTTAGAGTAATCATCAATGAAAGTTAAGAAATATTTATTTCCACCACGAGTCATATTACTCTTCATATCACATACATCACTATGAATAAGATCAAGCATTTCGGATTTCTTCTCAACAGATTTGAACGATTTTCTAGTTATCTTCGAATGAGAACAAATTTCACATTTAGAAAGGTTATCAAATTTATAATTCGAGATTAAGCTGAGATTAGTCATATTGTTTATACTTCTATAATTCACATGACCTAATCTACTATGCCATTAAGAAATAGACTCAACCATATAAGCAGAACTAATATCATTGATTACATTAATTTTGATCATGCTGTTACAAGAGTACCCTTTGCCAATAAATTGTCCATTCTTAGACAAAACAAACTTATCAGACTCATACACTAGTTTGAAACCTCTCTTATTGAGAAAGTCCCCAGACACAAGATTTTTACACATATCAGGTACATGAAGCACATCAATTAGAGTAATTGTCTTTCCAGAAGTTAGCTTCAATTCCACCGTTCCTTTTCCAACTACATTAGTGCGAAGATTATTTGCCATCTTCACTTCTTTTCCATCAATTTCTTGATATATTTTGAATGAAGAGCGGTCTTTGCATATGTGGACCGTTGCGCCGGTATCCAGTCACCATCCACTTTCATTATCAATTGAATTTTCTTCGCATACAGTAGCAATAAGATCTTCAACATTGTTGGTTTCCTTCAACCCTTGTTTTTCCTTAAATGCCTTCTTTTTAAGACCACATTCTCAAGAATAATGGCCCGGTTTGTCAGAGAAGAAATATTTTCCTTTCTTTTTCTTATTTCCACCTTGGTTCTTGAATTTTGAATCATTCTTTGCTTTAAATTTTGAGTCTTTGGTAATCTTGGATTTTTGATCCTCAACCATATTAGCTTTTGAATGACCCTCACCTTGTTCATCCTTCTTTTCTCGAATACGAGTATCATCTTCATTACGAAGGTGACGAAGAAGGGATTCCACAGTATAAGCCTTTTCATCATGATTAATTTTCTTCTGAAAGCCATTCCAAGAGGATGAAAGTTTTGAAACAATCACCCCTACTTGAAATTCATCTTGAAGATTAATACCAGCGGCTTTAAGGTCACCAACAATTTGTTGGAGTTCATGGGCTTGTGCAACGACAAATTTATCATTACTCATTCAAAAATTCATATAGTTTGAAATTAGAAACTTACGGTTGCTCGCTTCCTCGTTTTGATACTTTGTCTCCAAAGCCTTCCGTAATTCCTTTATCGTCGGAATCATTCGATGAGCGCTATAAACAGTTTGAGACAAAGCATTGAGGATGTGTCCTCGACACATAAATTCGTCTTCTTTCCTCTTTACACGTTTTTGATTTATTTCTTCGGTGTCTTTAGGTGTGGGCTCGGGAATTTGTTCAAGGTTATCATCTAGAATGTATGCAAGTTTTAGTGATGTGAGGAAGAACATAATTTTCTCTTGCCAATGGGTGAAATTTCCGCGATCAAAACGGTCGGGTCGGATTTAGTCTTGAGTCATAACTTGGATAGATTGTGCCACAGTTCCTTCCATTTGAGTGGAGTAATAAGAATAATTTTGCCTAAAATTGTTGGAGTTTTGTTATGGAAAGAAAAAAATATATTACTTAATTTCTGCAAGGCACGTTTTTGGAACGCTTTCTTTTAGGCAAAATTTCTCCCAATCCGGTTGAGACAGAACCAGAACCGCGAGTACACTATGGGTTTTATAGAATCTGCCTTCAGGATACAATGCAGTGTATGAACAGTTGTTTGATTCAAACCATGTACTATTTGATCAAATCGAGAACACTCTGAATTTGTAACTTGATAATGCCAAAGTATAGAGGACGGAGAGAGGAGAAACTAGCAATTTTTGGTGTCCAAAACAGAGGTCTGGAAATCTTTTTATAGCCATTTATGTGACTGTTCTTCCACAGTCACAGCTCTTCATGGAGTGACTCAGCAACCGTTGGATCGTTCCTGTTTGGAACAGCTGCGATCTAATGGTTCAGATTAGGCGTCCCATCGTAAGCGAATGGACATCCCCTACACGAAACGCTACGAGTTCATCTAACGGTTTAGATCAAGTCCTTTCGGATTTTAAACCCTTTGATCGGATCGTTTAATCACAACCGTTGATCTGTTTTACCTCGTCAAAACATTAGGCTCCCACACTCCAAGCGACGATGCGCACGTGCACGTCAAAGCGCGCAATGCGTCCTAAGTCGTCCAATCGCTCTTTCGCGCGCCGCATGTCGAGATTGGTGGTGCTTAAGCACCACCGCGATGACTAGGATCATAGCCACTTATTTGACTTTCAACTAAGAATCTTAGTTGTCCTTTAGTTGATATAGCACTACTTTTTGTAGTATTCTTCCAATGTGGGACAATATGGGATTTTGTGCACTCCCATATCTTTCACACCCATTTGCTCATGTTTCTACCTTCTAAATTAAAACCCAAACTATGTTCAAAATAAAACACCAATAATATAATAAAATATTAACAACTAAAAAATAAAATATCAATAAATATTGGAATTTATCCAACAGACAAAACCATAGGAGGCTGGAAAAATGTAGAGCCATGGATATTAATGCCTCCACATTAACTTTTAATGACCCTCTTAATATTCTCGGAGGCTAGAAAAGTGTAGAGTTATGGATATTAATGCCTCCACATTAACTTCTAATGACCCTCTTATTATTATCGGAGGCTGGAAAAGTGTAGAGCCATGGATATTAATGCCTCCACATTAACTTCTAATGACCCTCTTAATATTCCGAGAATATTAATCGGCTATTGTAGAATTAGAAGACAATAAAACATTGGAAGATGAAACGGTAGAAGTCTTGAAAAGTGTAGAGCCATGGATATTAAAGCCTTCACATTAACTTCTAATACTATCGTATTAGAATTATAACTAGCATGTAACCCGCGTGATGCGCGGGCGTACTATAATATTTCTGGAAAAAAAATTATAATATTCAAATAACGAACTAACTGTAAACATAATATCGCAAAATAAGATATTTGTTGGGGTTGGTAAACTATAAAATTTCAATTATAAGAGTCCATATATGTAATATGTGCAACACATGCATTGTTATTTAGTAGTAAATGATATTTTAAATTAAGAACACAACAAGAATACAATAACAAACGTAGATGGGATGTGAGAAATTTCTACATAACCTCTAAACAGAGGAGTTGAAAAAATTAAATACTTTATGTCCATTTTTACCATCAATAGGGGTTAATGTGATATAAACTTGACAAAATTAAATAAGAACCCCAAAAACTTTTATTTGCTAAGACAATACAAAGAAAATGACCAGAAAAATATATTGAATATATCAACCAAATTGATACCAACTAAAATTGGATTTCTTAGAAGTTACATGAATTTTTACAATAAATGATTAGACTTTTGAGATTAACATTGCTCTTACTGTCTAAGTAGGCCATAGAGTGAAAATGTAACCTGAATAATAGAAAATACAATTAGGTTAGATATTGTCGATACACATTTTATACAATATTGACAAAAATAGTTCATTAATTAGAACGACAAAACTGAATTTTAAGGTAACAATGCCTAAAATTGTGATCAAACTATTTTTTACACTAAATTTTTATGCACAAAATATTGGACTATCTAAAAGAACACTAGAAACTATAAATTATCAGTGTGTTAAAAAAAGAGATGGTGAGAGAGAAAATAAGGGAAAGAAATTTGATGGTTCAAAAATAAGGGAAAAAAATTTGTTAATAGCATTTTCCTAACAGATACGGTGTCCAAACATTGAAACTCTAGTCCACATAGCATTATTCAAACCACTCAACACCTTGTTCGTGTTTTATTCACCATCATAAGGCTTGCTTCAACTTTTTATGTTCTAAAAGTATCACAGTGTTTGAAGATCACCAAATCGGCTACCCAAAAAACAAAACCAACTTCTATACACAAAATTAACAAACATATCTACAACAAAACAAAGAAAAGACAGAAAAAACTATGGTCAAGAGTTAAACCACTTAACACCCTGTTCGTATTTTATTCGCCATCATGAGGCTTGCTTCAACTTTTTATGTTCTAGAAGTATCACAGTGTTTGAAAATCACCAAATCGGCTACCCAAAAAACAAAAACAACTTCCATACATAAAATCAACAAACATATCTACAACAAAACAAAGAAAAGACAAAAAAAACTAAGGTTAAGAGTGAAACCCGACAAACCGTAAATCCAAGGCAAACATGAACCAATACCGATCGGCTTGAGATCTCGCAATAGTGAATCGAACAAAGACGTATCAGATGAAGTCACCCAGTTTTGAGGCCATTTTACAACCCAACCTTCTAACGTGCTCTACCCGGATTTATCTATTGTGTTTGCTAAGTTCAGAAGTTCTACTTTCAATCACAGTTGAACATAAGAAATGAATGTGTGGAGCCAATAGATGCAATAATCATTTATATACATAAAAAAAATACAGGAACTGCAACAAAGAGATAAAAAGATGGGAGAGTAAACAATGGTAGAGAGATGAAAATATTGGAGGAATTGAGGAGAATTTTAAGAGAAAACAACAATTTAATTTTTGGGGGAAATAAAGGGATGGTATGGAAGGGAATACTAAGGAAGAGAGACGTAAAAGATAGATAGTTGGAGTGGAGAATGAATGTTTTTTTTGGGTTATAAATGAACCTCATTAAACTCTAGTTCTATTGTTTTAGAAGTATAATATTGATACAGATACTTGAGAAAACATAAAATCAAGGAATAATTGTATGTATGTATATACACATACCACACAACTGCACACCTCTTTATATATTCTCCCTTTAGTTCATTCTAGGTGTGTCCATGTGCGTTGCACGTGCGATGGAATCTGAGTATTCAATTTAAGCATTAATAATAGGGAACCAAGGTCTAAAAAGTATAGAGATTCATTACCACCTCAGAAGATACCATTGTTATCTTTTATTGGTAAAGACGTTAAAATTATTGTAAATAAAATAAATTAATGTGCAGCTGAATAGAAATACAATTTTAATATGATTTAAAGTCGAAAACATAAGCATGGAGTAAGTCTTAAATAACCCCAAAAGTATAAGATGAATAAATACATAAATTTTAATGGGGCTCAAAGTTTAGATGAATAAAGACATCAAACTTCTTGCTTTTGACATTTATTGATCTTGCTTGTTTTAATGACTTCTTTTGCTTTTTGCACGAAAAAGTGTCCAAACTTGCAATCAGAATTTCTTAATGCATTTGATGTAAAACTTGAACAATTGTCCGATGCAAGTATATAGACTTCGAATGTACTCGGAATGCATAATACGTTGCGGTTGAATTTATCATTTATGAATAATATGAATAAATAATAATAAAATTTATCTAAAGAAATTAAATTTTGATCTTTGTGGTTCTTTTTTACACAAAATCATGTCATGGCATCTGTGTCAAAATTATAAGTTGTGTTATCACATCGTGTCGTGTTAATCGTGTTTTTCTTGTTATTTGTGCATTATCGTATTTAATTGGGTATAAATATATTAAATCGTGCTCTTTGTGTCGTGTTTTATTCTAAAAGGGTCGTGTTCGTGTCTTACAAAAAGTATACTAAGTAGATTCGTGTCATGTGATATTCGCGTCCCGAAAAATCATATCATCACCACCACAAAGACGACCCAAAAAACCCAACCCCTACCTCAAAACTCAACTATACGAGGAACTATAAAGTCGTATGTTTGAAACAAAATCATTGTTGAAGTCTTCAAATCCAAGTATGAATTAATCATCTGTTTTTCTCTCCCTCCTCACCTCCTAAATAAGTGTTAAGAAAACAAATTTCCAAAAATTCTTACCTAACATCTTCAAACAAACAATCATACCAAACACTCTACAGGTTTGTATTTGTGGGTACCCGGAAATTAGAACTATGGGTCTGGACGAGTAGCCCAGTCCTGGCGTCCCAAAGTCCAGGCCCCTCATCTTTTATATTGATCCGGTCTCCCCCCACGATCCCATGAAGGGAAGTTATGGGGGAGATGGAAAACATGGAGGAACCCATCACCTCCACTCATCTACATGTACATGTATATATTAAACCCTAGGTCCGGGGCGAAAGGACAAGTTGTATTCTCTGTAATCACTCTCCGAAGTATATAGAAATAATATCGACTGCACCACCATGGACGTAGGAACATCTTTGCTGAACCACTTACATCCTTTGTTATGTGATTGGCCTCTTATATTCCTTATTCTTTTCTTGATAATTGCTTCTCTCGTATTTATTTGTGTTGCATAATAATTGCCTCCACAATTGGCGCCGTCTGTGGGAAACGTTCATCTTTCCCTGAGACGAGCCCACGTCGAGAAAGGAGTTTAAGATGTATGGCCACATCAATAATGCTCCCCAAGTAGGAGATATTCAAGAGCCACGTGCTCCTCGCAGGATTAGGTCTGAAGTCCGACGTTCAGATCAGAGAGCTCGCCTGGAAAGACCAGCCTCAGAAGAAAGTCAGGGAACAGCGAGGTCCACGCAGATATCCAGGTTGATTGATGAGTACGAGGCAAGGATCCATGAGAAGAGGGAGTCTTCTCGCAGATATGAGGCTGAGAATGCTCGCTTGAAAAGAAGACTGGAAAGACTGGAGCGGGAGCTTCGTCCTGATAACAGGAGACGCCCATATCGCACTCCTAGCCCTCAGGCGAGCAAATCTCACAGCCGAGGAAGGAGCCCTTGGCGATAATCTCAAAGGGACGAAAGAGGCGAGTCAGACGACGACCTCCGCGAACAGCTGCGAAGAGCTCGCCGCTACCAGAGCCCTGCTCGCAGCGATGAAAACATACGAAACATGGTCCGCAGGGAGATGGACCAGCATCCCGCTCACCACCGAACAAGATCAACTAGAGAACTCGCGAGGCGAGCTCTCAAAACCCAGATGAAGTCACCTTTCACAAGAGAAATTGAAGAGGAGGAAGCTCCCAAGAAATTTGCCATTCCAAGGTTCAAGATTTACGACGGAAAAACCAATCCCATCGATCACGTCAGGCAATACCGACAGGCCATGACCCTATGGAGTCACCGAGATGCCCTGATGTGCCGCATTTTTTCCTCGAGCTTTCATGATGTAGCACAAAAGTTGTTCGAAAGGATCCCCCACCGCTCGATCAAGAATTTCAAATCCCTAGCCGAACTTTTTACGGCCCGATTCATTACCAGTAGCTCCCATCCCAAAAGGATGGATGCTCTACTGACAATGAAGAAAACGCATCAAGAGACCCTCCGAGAATACACGAAGAGGTACTGGGAGTTATTCAATGAGATCGAGGACTACGCGGAGGAAGTGGCAGTGACCTCCTTCAAAATTGGGCTCCCTAGTTCTTCCCTCCTCTACCAGCCCCTGACGAAGAAGGAAGCTATGACTATTGACGACCTAATAGCCCGAATCGAGAAATACGCAAAGGTGGAAGATATCACCCACCCTAATACAGGAGAAAACGGTCGAGCTAAGCTCACTACCAAGGTAGGCAACAAAACTGAGAACCATAGGAAAGAAGGAAAGAACGGAGGCACAAATGGCTCCAAGAACGGAGGGAACCATGACGCATCGAAAGCATTCCAAGCGGTCAACACCGTCTTCAAAGAACCAATTTACAAGGTTCTCGCGAAGATCAAGGATGAGCCATTCATCAAGTGGCCCAGGAAGATGGGAGGAGATGCCTCGAAGAGGAATAATGCGTTGAGATGCGCTTTTCACAAAGAGGGAGGACACAAAACCGAGCACTGCAAAGCTCTTAAGTCTCACCTCGAAGAGTTGGCCCAGTCCGGGCACTTGAACGACTTTGTGGAAAAAAGGGCAGAGAAAATGACTGCCAACAGAGAGGTAAGACCCGACAACGTGCTGGAGGATGATGCTGGAAACGAGTTCGCAGTAATCCACGGAGTATCTGACGTCAAGCAGATACAAGGGAACTCAGCTCGAATGGAGATAAAAAAACTTACAACGGTAATGCAATCTTTTCAAATCGATCCAGCAAAGTCACATTCAGGAAAGCGTCAACGAGCAGAGGACGTCAACTATGACAAGCATATTGTTTTCACGGATGAAGATTTGATGGGAGTAAGGACCCCACATCATGATGCCCTGGTCATTACACTCAGGATAGCTAACTTTGACATCGACAAGTTGCTCATCGATCAAGGAAGCTCATCCGAAGTAATGTACCTTGACCTATTCAGGAAATTGAAGTTGAGCATCGCCGACCTAAAGGAAGCTACTGTTCCTTTGGTCGGCTTCGCTGGAAAAATAACCATGCCCCTAGGCAAGGTAGTGCTACCAGTTCGTGCTAGGAACGTCTCCAAAATGATTGAGTTTTTGGTAGTTGACATCGAATCACCGTACCAGGCCATCCTCGGCAGAGGATGGCTTCATGCAATGAAGGCGGTCTCCTCGACCTACCACCAAAAGCTCAAGTATGTTACGGAGCGAGGAGTAATGGAGATCCACGGCGACCAAGCGATGTTGAGGAAGTGCTTCATAGCAGCCATCTGATCAAAGCCAGAGAAGAAGGCCGGTCAACCCAGCGAGAAAGTTGAAGAGGGTGTGATACCTTAGCAATTAAAGTATGGAAGACTTGGAGTAGAGGAGACCAGTCTCCTCCCCTCCGAGCGTGTCATCGAGGACCTGGTAGAAGTTATAGCCAAAGTTGGTGACAGTAGCAGAGTCTTCTTGATTGGAGCATCTCTCACCTACCAAGAAAAAAGGAGTTGACGACCTTGTTGAGACACAACGTAGATGTTTTCTCATGGGAACCATACAAGCTGCCTGGCATTGATCCTGATATGGTCTGTTATCAGCTGCACGTCGACCCCACATTCAAGACAGTCACGTAGAAGGCACGAAGAATTGAACCCGAGAAGGCTAAAGCGGTCGAAAAGGAAGTTGAAAAACTGCTGGATGCAGGATCCATACGGGAAGTGCAATTCCCCAAGTGGTTGTCCAACCTAGTAGTAGTTCCGAAGAATAATGGAAAGTGGAGAGTTTGCATCGACTTCACTGACCTCAACAAAGCATGCCCTAAGGATAGTTTCCCCCTTCCAAAGATAGACCAACTAGTAGATGCCACTGTAGCTCACGAGCGAATGAGTTTCCTGGATGCATACTCAGGATATCACCAGATCCCCTTGTATGCCCCAGACCAGGACAAAACGGCATTCATCACGATAGTTGGGTTATATTGCTACAAGGTCATGCTATTTGGGCTTAAGAATGCGGGGGCAACCTATCAGCGGTTGGTCATAAAAATATTCAAGGATCAAATGGGAGACATAATGGAGGTCTACATCGATGACATGCTCGTTAAGAGAAAGAAGAAGGAAAATCACCTCTCAGACCTGTCAAAGACCTTCGAAATCCTCAAGAAGTACCGAATGAAGCTTAATGCGAGCAAGTGTTCCTTCGGTGTCCAGTCAGGAAAATTTATTGGATACATGGTCAGTAAGAGGGGCATAGAAGCGAATCCAGACCAGATCGATGCAATCAACAGGGTACAATCCCCTCGAACAATCCGGGATGTGCATAAGCTCACTGGAATGCTCGCTGCCTTAAATTGCTTCATTTCCAAATCCTCCGAGAAGTGCAAGCCTTTTTTCCAACTTCTAAAAGGGAGTAAACTGATAGAATGGAGCCTAGATTGCTCTCGAGCATTGGACGACCTCAAATCCTACCTAAGCACTCCACCATTGATGGTCATACCACAACAAACGGATTCTTTGTACCTGTACCTCTCTATATCCAATCACACTGTCAGCTCCGCGCTAATATGCGAGTTTGCAGGGATCCAACACCACGTTTATTACGTGAGCAAGACCTTATTAGACGCCGAGCAAAGGTACCTGCCATTGGAGAAGCTCGCCTTTGCCCTAGTAATAGCCTCGAGGAAGCTGAAGCATTATTTTAAATCTCATACTATCATTGTCCTTACATCGCACCCCCTTAAGGCGGTCCTAAGCAAAGCGGATTTGTCGGGCAGATTGTCTAAGTGGCCAGTCGAGCTCGGCCGGTTTGACATCCAATTTCAAGCAAGGACAGCTATCAAGGGTCAGATCCTTGCTAATTTCATAGCCGAATTCACAGGCGAAGAACTCTCCGATCAATCTCAACCAACAAAGCAAAAGGAGAACCAAGCAACAGTGGAAACCTGGAAACTCTTTATTGATGGAGCCTCCAACTCAAAAGGGGCAGGGGTAGGCATTATCCTCATCACTCCAGAAAACACAATCCTCGAACAAGAAATTAGGCTTGGATTTGCAGCCTCCAACAACGAAGCAGAATACGAAGCCCTAATAGCCGGTCTCCAAAAGGCGCAAGCCCTGGGAACAAAATGTTTACAGGTGTTCGGCGATTCTCAACTAGTCTCCAATCAGATAAGTGGATATTACAACACGAAGGATGAAAGAATGGCAGCCTACCTCGCCCTGGTGAGAAAACTAATGACGAGATTTGAGGAGATCAACATCCAGCAGTTTCCCAGAGGGAAAAACAGTCATGCCGACGCCTTAGCATCCCTAAGTTCGGCAGTCGATTCTAGCCTTAAAAGGGTTATTCCCGTCGATTTTCTCATTTGTCCGAGCATTAACCATAATAGCAAGTTGCCAAACGTGGAACAAATACTCCAGGTGGGATAAGCCCCCAGCTAGATGGACACCTTAAAAGACTATTTAAAGGAGGGAACGCTCCCAGAGGATAAGAAAACTGCCCATCAGATAAGAGTCAAAGCTGCTCGCTTTCACTTATCCATAGGAGGCGACTTGTATAAGAAGTCTTTCTCCGGTCCCTACCTTAGATGCGTCCACCCAGGCGATGTTGAGCAAGTACTGCGCGAGCTTCACGAAGGAATCTATGGAAGTCATGTCGGAGGAAGGTCTCTAGCCTTTCGAGCAATGAAGGAAGGCTATTGGTGGCCATATATGCAAAAGGACTCTACAGTATATGTCCGCAAATGCCTGAAATGCCAACTTCACGCTCCTATGGTCCACCAACCCGCCAGTGACCTAAAATCCCTGACCATCCCATGGCCCTTCGCCCAATAGGGAATGGACATCGTGGGACCACTGCCCACCGATGCCGGCAATCGTAAATACCTGTTGGTTGCAACTGACTACTTCACCAAATGGATCGAGGCAGAACCATTGGCAAACATCCGAGATGCCGATATGATAAGGTTCATATGGAGGAATATAATCACTCGATTCGGAATCCCCAGAACCATCATCACTGATAATGGGACACAATTCGAGAGTGGCCCCTTTCAGGACTTCTGTAAAGAACACGGGATCAGGCACAACTTTATTTCGGTGGCCTACCCTCAGAGCAATGGGCAAGCAGAAGCTTCTAACAAAACTATGATCGATGGATTGAAGAAGCGATTAGAGCGAGCCATAGGCGCATGGGCAACCGAGCTACCCCATATCCTATGGGCATACCGAATAACTCCTCGACGAGCAACAGGAGAAACCTCATTTTCGCTAACATATGGCATGGAAGCAGTCATCCCACTAGAAGCGAGTTTGCCAACAATGAGATCCGACCTTGTCGACCAAGGCCAGAATGATGAGGCATTGCTCGCTGAACTCGACCTCGCTGATGAGCATAGAGAACTTGCCCTAGTGAATCTCGCAAGCTATCAGCAACAGCTCGCAAAGCACTACCATAAAAGGGTTAACCCGAGAAGATTCCAAGTTGGGGACTATGTTCTAAGGAAAGTCCTGGGCAACACAGTAAAGTCATCAGACGGTAAGCTAGGCCCAAACTGGGAAGGACCCTTTAAAGTAACTAAAGACGACCTGCAAGGTGCCTATCATTTGGAAACGATGGAGGGCAGAGAGATACCACGAGCATGGAACGCAGCTAATCTCAATAAATTCTATTTTTAGATTCTCAAGGAATTCCATTGTTGAATCTTTTTCTTGTATTTATTATGTGAAAGGATAGTTCATTTCCCTTATTACTAATGAAATCAGTAACAGTTGCATTTTATCACACATCTTTTCCAAATCACAAGCACGATGGTCGATATAGCAGGGGAATACCCCTCCTCAGGTCATCGTCATGAAACACGAGAGACCTCTTTGCATTGCCCCTGGCAATATATAAAGCCCTACAGAGGATTCTTAGGCAATGCAACGAGATTTTATATTGGCCATCAAACCTACTTTGGTCAAAATAGCAGGGGAATACCCCTCCTTAGGTCATCATCATGAAACATGAGAGACCTCTTAGCATTGCCCCTAGCAATATATAAAGCCCTACAGAGGATTCTTAGGCAATGTGACCAGATTTTATACTGGCCATCAAACCTACTTTGGTTGAGCAAAATCCTGATCGGAAGAAGACATCCAATACCAGGTGTGTCCTCGCTAATTGCCCTACTTAGGCCTAAGGGAGTGTGACGACACAACCTAAAAGGTAAAATGGGGCATAATGGTATTTTGGTATTATACTGGACTGGGGGGACACTTGCATGACAAAACAAAAAGGATTATGAAGCAGCAAGGATATAAAAAGATTGGATGAACACATTTAGTCGGCAAAATTTCCCAAAACACGAACTTTTCATTAATCTCTTATATTTACAACAATGATAATACATGTTTAGTCGGCGAAGCTTGCCCAAAGAATTTACATTATCAAAAAAGACAAAAGAATAACAACTTGTAAAATCTCAAGAAGGTGGAAGCCTCCGAACAAGATAATCTTCCACTCTAGCTCTTCGTCCGTCATCAGGAGCGGGGACTAGATCTTCCACAACCTCATCTGTATCAAACTCCAATAGTTGCCGAGGAATAGCATCAATGGGGATCCATCAATCATCCCTCCTGAATGGTTTGGGCATCAGAGTGGAGGAGGACATCTCGTGACGATACCATAACACCAAGTTCCTCGGGACCTGAAGCTCTTTCAAGGCACTTAACCACCCTCTAATGAAAGAAAGTTCCTCAAACTCAGATAGTCTTGTTGGAGCATCTAGCCAACCTTGATCATAACCATTAGCCCACGCTTACCGAGGACCTTTCTTGAATAAGTGCCGCAATTGGGTAACGTCCCTTTGAAGCCCAGAAGCAATTACATATGCTCGCCGGACATCATCGCGGAGCTCTTCCATCTCCTTATCACGCTGTTCTTCTGCTTCCCTATTCCCGCCCCTGGTGCTCCTACCAGCTCGCGAGAGGGGAGGACGAGTGGAACCTCATGGAATAGGAGGAGTATATCCAACTCGCGACGATGAGGAGCCTTACAGAACCGCTGAAACAGTGCTCGGAGCATGCTCTCTAAGTTGCAAGACTTCCCTCCTCAGGTTTTCATTCTCCTGCTGCAGGAACTGCCCAACTTGGTTGATCTCGGTGGCCTCTAGTAACCTTGCTCTCAGTACATTGACTTCCTCTTGCACTGAGGCACCAATGCCTTCCATCTCCTGGAGCCTGTCCTTCAGCTTAGCCACTAGCTCGGACTGCTCCTTATACTTTTGATTCCTTGACCTAAGAGATTTACAAAGCCTAACAAAGGCCTGACGAACCTGAGGACTGGCATTGGGACCAAGAGTCCTGCCCAATTGAGATGTGGCAGGAATATACTCTTCTACATCAGTCAACTACAAGACATAAAAGGGCAATGGAGAGAAAAATCAATCAATGCACTGGAAAAAGAAGCCTTTTCATTTTATTAATAAAAGTTAAGTACATCGAGCAGAAATTGGAAAAATTACAAGCAAAAGTACAAAAATAGTCCTAAAAGCAGATTAACTAGCAACCTCAGGCTACCCAGAGGTGGCTGGCTGCTTACCCTTGTCAGCAGCAGCAGAGGCATCCCCCTCTACAGGGATGCCCTCAGTCACCTAGGCAGGACAAGCACCGACAGGAATTGTCTGAGAGGCAAGATCAACATCCTCAATGGTTGGGGCAGGGGCTTCTTCGTCCACAGTTGGCCTTGAACCCGGGTCATGCTCGTCGAACAGAGGAGATTCAGCATCAACACCAGCAGCTAAGAGGCCCTTGTTTCAGCCTTTCTTAAAGTTTAAACGACTGATGTAGCCTATCTGAACCTCGGCGTCTTCGTAAGGAGCAGTCCACCCAGAGTTATATGAATCCTCCTTGATGATGGCTACCTGGGACTCTTTCTCCTTTAACTGTTCGGTCAGAACCTTGTTCTCCTCCACGACCTCCAGCTTTCTCGAGCAGAATAGGTCATAGGCTTGCCTCAGCTCGCTCAGCTCCTTAACTTCCACATCCCTCTCTCGATTAGAATTGATGAGGGACAGATCAGAGGAAGCTCGGGCGGCGTCAACAGTCTTTAAATCAGCCTCCAGCTGAGAACCCCTGACTTCCAGAGCGGACTTCTACTACTCCAGCTCGCCATTCCTTCTCACTAACTCATCGCGATAACGATAGAGCACGGCGAAGTCAGTCACAAACTGCCAAAAATAAAGAAGAGGTCAAGAAGATGAAATAGCTAAAACTTGTTAAAGAATTGAAAAATGGAGAGGATCTTACCAAGGCTAGCCTCTGGCTAGCTTGTAGGGACAATTGATCAGACCCCAGCGCCCTCTGGCGATCTGGAGGGAGAACTGCCCTCTCGTGCAGCGCAGGTACCAGCTGAGGAGAAATGGCAACTGAGGCCCCCTCGAGCAAAGCAGACACCGGGACCAAGGCTTGCCCAGTCTTTGTCCTTGACTCCATCTTTCTCCTCTCTTCCTCTTTCTCCTTCTCCATTCTATTTCTCTCCTCCATCCTCTCCTTTTCCTCCACCTTCTTTCTTTCCTCCTCCTTTTTTTACTCCCTCTCTCTCACTTGCTCTTCCTCTCTCCTCTTCCTCTCTTGCTCCTGAGTAGAAGACCGAGAACCAGTAGCCACGGCCCCAGAAGTAGACTTTTGTTTCTTTGACCTCTGTGCGAGAAGCACGTGGTCCTCCTCATCATCATCATCTCTAATCAAGTTCTTCCTTGGAGTCATCTCTTCACCTGAACTACTGGAAGTGCTCGACGATCCTCGAGCTTCAGAATCCTCCTCACAGTCAGAAGAACTGCTACTGTCAGAGCTCCCTTCACCCAAATTACTCGCAGCTCCTGCAGGCTCACTCTCAGAGATGCTCTCCTCTTCGTCCAACTGGATAGGCTCAGCAGTAGTATCTCCGAAGGAATCAAACTTTGGTACACTATCCACAGGCCGTGCTATGAAGCTAGAGCCTACATTCTTATACTCGAGCAAAAAAGCAGCAGACCTGGGATGCTCGCCGTCACCCAGAGGCTCCCTGATATTTCAAGCTTTCACCAACTCCGAGATACGAACCTCGCTGAGAGCAGGCTCCAAATTCTTTGACCTCGCTGTGGAAGAAAAAGCAAAAAGGGGTTAGAAAAATCACAAATCAGCAAAGGTTGAAACAACAGTACAATGTCTACCTATATATTCTTCCCCGTAAAAAGGAACAGTGAACCTTTCAGACCTCAACCCTTCAAACTGGGGAGGGAACTGCCAATTCATAACGAGGAAACCCTCTTGCCAGTAGTCCTTATGGGAATCAGGTAGGTTTACTACCAATACCCTATCAGGGCTCCTAGCTTTGAGGTATAAGACACCTAAACTAGTTCAAGAAAAGGAATAAAAGAAAAAGATCTCGACAATTCCTAACCTAGTACCATATAACTGATTTATTCTATGGATGCCATTTACTATTTTCCACACATTGGGCGAGCATTGTGCAGGAACAATATTGAAATAGATGAAGAAATGCAAAAATAGATCATTAGGGAGAAAAGTAAGTCCCCCCTGGGAAAGCAACAAAACATGGATCCAGTGGGCATCCTCTATATCCCTAACGTTCCTAGGAGGAGAGGCACAACACTCAATATCTACCCACTCAGGGATATTTTAGAAATTCCTAAATTCAGAGATTGACCTATTTCTAATCTTCGCCATTGAAAAACTCAAGAAAAGCTACAAACCAAAGAGAAAGTGCAAAGAAAGGGCATGAGAAACTTACAAAACAGAAGATCGATTCAAGTGATGAAGAAGCACGAGCTCAAGACGACTAAGAAGCAATGGGAATGGGGATTGAGAGAAGAAGGTACGAGGCGCTAGAGTTCTCAGAAGAAAGAAGAGTACTGGAAGGGCTGAAACGACAAAAGAAAAAGTGGCTATCCCAACAAGGATTCAATTCTAATCATAGCGCATAATAAGCGAAGCGGGTGCCGCCAAATCAACTTCACAGTTTTCGAAGAATCGCAAATCAGCCATAATGGCTGATCATTTAAATCCATTGAACCCGTAAACATGGCCCAATAAATTTAGGGGCAATTGTGGGTACCCGAAAATTAGAACTATGGGCCTGGACGAGTAGTCCAGTCCTGGCGGCCCAAAGTCCAGGCCCCTCATCTTTTATATTGATCCGGTCTCCCCCCACGATCCCATGAAGGGAAGTTATGGGGGAGATGGAAAACATGGAGGAACCCATAACCTCCACTCATCTACATGTATATGTATATATTAAACCCTAGGTCCGGGGCAAAAGGACAAGTTGTATTCTCTGTAATCACTCTCCGGAGTATATTGAAATAATATCGATTGCACCACCGTGGACGTAGGCACATCTTTGCTGAACCACGTACATCCTTTGTTGTGTGATTGGCATCTTATATTCCTTATTCTTTTCTTGATAATTGCTTCTCTCATATTTATTTGTGTTGCATAATAATTGCCTCCACAGTATTATACAACACATTAGTGAAAATCGATGGAATAAAGAAGAAACTCCCCCTCCCCCCCCCCCCCCCAATTATCTATTATCGATTAATATTATAGAAAAATCACTCACGCACCCAAATTCAGACCTTAACATGAATATTAAAAGGTAGCGTACCAGTGCTGAGTAGCTGAGATCGCTGGCGATTAGATGAACCACCTAAACCCCATCAAATGAACCATAAATTGAGTTATTAAAACATAAACAAATTATAATTGGCCAATATTTCAAGTTATTAAAGCATAAGAAAATGGTATTAACATACTACTTATACTATCAGATGCTATAAGTATGAAAAAAATAAATATCTATGGGTCACTCTTATCTGGATGTCCATAATAGTTTCAATCGGTTAAAAGAGTATATATCTAAATATCGGTATGAGGATAATGTTCCTTAATTTTTTTTTTCATTTGATTTTTTAACTACAATTTACCTAACAACATCAAAGGAAAGTTTAGGAGTTAACAAAATTAATTGTGTGGTTATAGTTAGATTATAGGGGCTTTGTAAATTTAGGACCTGTTGTAATATGCATTTTGAAAATAGGACAACAAACATTTTATTTATAATTTTAGTCCCTATTTTTTAATAAAGCCGTTGACGTGGACCCATATTTATAAAACACCGACCAATCACAGCATGCCACATGTTCATTTAATTTGAAAATAGGGACTAAAAATATAAACAAAATATTTGTTATCCTATATCCATAATCAATATTATTTTAAGTCCTAAAATTACATAATCTATAGATTATACTTTGTTGACTAATCTTGGTGCGCTACTTAACCATGCAGGTCCAATTGGGTTGAAAATAAGCAAGGGTAGCCTTTTTGTCCATCCTAATCAAAACTTGATTTTGATTTTCATTTGTAGAAAAAAGAAAAACTTTTCCTGGACCCTGATTTCCTTTCTTCAATCCACTCTCTAGTTTTGTAATGGGAGTGAAAGTTGGGACTATGTGTTTGAACCCTCCGTCCCTCACTTCCCTTATTCCCTTCAAACCCTCGCCTTTGCAATCTCATCTCCTTCCAAAGATTATATATTACTGATTATGAGATAAAAACATATGAGATCACAGTTAACTATATAATCTGGGTATGTAAAAAACAGACCTCATCCCTAGACAATACATACCTGTAGAAAAGTGTTGTTTACAGGTTTGAGATGATGATAGGTTGATGAATTTGTAGGGGCGTGGAAATGAATTTGAATTTATGTTGGGTTAAATGTGTATGTTGGGGTTTTGGTGTTTGGTTTTCCATTCAATGTCGAGAGGTCGGTTAAAAGAGGTTTAGAATAGAAGATGGAGGGGTTATAGAGAAGAAGATTTAATTGGGACTCTTTTCATCTTCCCAAATCATAAATGTCTTAAGAGTCTTTCTATTTGCTTTTTTGTACAGAAAGCACGTAGCTTCCTCATCTTATTTTTTTTAAAGTTTGTGTTTGCTAACTGCCATTTATATACACTAGTTATGCCCACGTGCGTTGCATGTGTGGTTGATTCCAGATATTTGATTTGAGGTTTTGAATAAATGAATATGAATCTGACAATTTCCAGTTTTTTTATGTAGAGCATAAATCCTACAACAATCTATGCATAGGTAAAAAAGTTAAGTAAACAATTTGTGTGAAACAATTAAGCGATAATGATGTACTCATTGGTTTTACATTTATGCTAACATATCTGTATGGGTGATAATTAGAAATAAGATAAAATAATGAGTTTTATAAATGTCCGAGCAAAACATATGTATTAAAAATGTTCTCTCTAATGGCAATCATGGAGAATCACAGGATTTTATTGGGTACTCGAGGTTCAGCGACGCAAGGAGGAATAAAAAAATGTTGAGTAATTTAAGTCACAATAGTTCGAGGTCGTTTTTTAGTCGTGGTATGTGTGTATGTGGGGGTGGGGGTAGGTGGGGGGAGTGTCAATGAAATTCTATCAAAGGCAGAAAAAACAGGAACAACAATTCTACTAAATTGACAGGTTCGCAATTTTAGATAGGTGATTGGCATATGTAAACTAATTGAACTCGGTTTTAAGGCTATGAATTTACATGGTACAGAGGGACGAAAAGTGGGGATTGGATGGAGGAAAGACTTGATAGAATGTTTGCAAATCAAGAATGGAGTTTGATGTTCTCGAATGTTGTTGTGTATTGTAGAAATAAACATGATTCAAACCATATTCCTATTGCAGTTTAGTTCTGAGAGTAGAATGAAGAGCTAAATATAATGAATAGGAGACACAAGCCTATTAGATATGAAGCATGGTAGGCCAAAGAGGAAAAATGTCAAAATATAGTAGAAACAATATGTTTTTTCTTGTGTGTGTGTGGGGGGGGGGGGGGGGTAAATTCTAGGGCAATCGAGGATAAATTAAAGCAGTGTTGAAATAAGTTGAGCCAGTGGAGTCAACAAAAGAGAAAATTCATGTACATGGAACTCAAAGAGAAATGGCAAACCGTTAACACCTTAAAAGATCTTCCATTCAATGAGGATAATATGGCCAGCATAAAGGGTCTAGAGAAAGTCAGAAAAAAGTGAATCTCGTGTATTGGTTGGCTGATCAGGTTTTGTGGGAAAAATTTGTTGCCTCATCGAAGAATTTCAAAAAAATAAAAATTATCCGTGTGACAAAAGGTTGGGAGTTGAGTTCCTTTAATTTTGTGTCTTGTGCCTCTTATATTGTGATTTGACTTGCTATTTTACTTGCTATGATCGTGTTAAAAGCAAGTTATTGTAGTGAATGTATTGGTTGGCTGATCAGTTTTTGTGAGAAAAACTTGGTGCCTCACCGGAGAATTTCAAAAAACAAATTATCCGTTTGAAAATTGGTGTATTGCAAGAAAATCATATATAAAATTATGATTATGTTGCATGTATATATTCTGTCATTAACAAAAATATATGGAACTGAAATTACAATTTACTATTCATTATCCATATTAAAGTAAATAAATGTAGTTACTTTATAAATATAAGACTTAAAATCTTTATTATCGGCAGATTGATTAGGCAGATCGCTACCAAGAATCTCATCATGCTTAGCAGTATGTATATTTATCAGATGTGTTTGGGAGTTCCCCCCAAACACTTCAGCAAACACTATTTCACCAAATCTTAATAATGAAATTGAGTCCCCAATGAAGTGGTCAAGGGAACTCTAGAGGACAACTTATGTTTCTTCAATATTCTTAATTATTTTATTTTCTTGTATACTACTATTAGCATACCCTACTGTTCAAAGTATGTTGATTCATTTGTTTCAAGTTCCAAATATTAGCTTCAGAGAGGATAAAATTGTACAAGAATAAAGGCATGGGCAGTGAACGTAGTCCCAAATGTCCGTTATATGATAGGTGCAGAATATTTTTTACTATAATTGTTACTAAATGTAGCAGTGATATCCATGAACCAAGCAGTAACATCTACACTACTGATTGACATAATGGAGCCACTACAGATCCAAATTCAGTGGATGTTATCTCCATTTTAATAGAAGAATGAGAAATTTTGCTTATATTGAGCACTGTCATCCTCAAACAGTTGGAGGCTAATGTTATAGAACCGAAATCTGATCGAATACAGCAAAAAAAAAAAGAAACCAATGGGAATAAAGCAGTCCACATTGACCCTATAAACCCAATTTTGAACGCTCATAAACCAGTTGAGTATTCCAATACAATAAGTACAGATATGACCAATGGGAAACTACGGATTACATTGATTTATATAAAACTATAATAGCATATTTCTTAAGTTAATTTAGTAAAGTTATCATTAATTACAGCCAGAAATTGTAGACTGAATTCATACTAATCAAGCTAGACTTCATGGAATGTTGGTTGGGATTTATTTCTTCATTTAATGATTTTTTAAAACTAAGGTGAAGAAGATCAAGTTTTTATTTCTTTCTTCATTTTTCCATACAATAAATAAAATGTGGAGTATATAAGATTACAGAGTGATCTCAAACTAGGGGAAAACTGATGCAGTATTGAATTTGTCCAAGGTATGCCCAGACCCAGGTCTAACAAAGCTTCATATGTTGCGATTTGCCTCAAATCGAGCAAGGCTCCTTCATTAAGGCCTATGGCTTGCGGGCGTAGGTGGCAGGCTGGAGCATGGCTTAGGCTCACCTCATTAAACATTTCGGATAAAGAACAAAATTTTAATGAATGTGATTCGTCACATTTACGTTACTATAGTTGTTTATGACCTATGATGGATTTTGTCTACTATCATCTAGTCAATAACACATAGTTTTACCGAATCTTGTATAAGAAAAACTCTCTCAATTATTTGGCTTAGGACAAGGAGGTGAATGCCTCTTCTAGCCCATAAAACAACAGTGGTAGACCTTTATTTTTCGTTTGTGGGAACATAAGACAATCTTATATAGATCAGTTTTTCGTCAATTGGCTTCCAATTGGTCCTACATACTATTGGATAGGGAATGCAAGAAATTTGTACTTCGTTTCAGTTCCCTAATACCAATAACATATCCTTGGAGTCAACTACTATATTGATAGTTCACCTATAGGCCGGAGATCCATCTTAAATTAGGACTCCAAGAAGAATGAATTTAATTTAGGGAAGGTCTATAATTTTATTCTGAAATTTTCAAGTAGATTAGTATCTTTATTCTTTTTCCTATCAACCTATACATATTTCAAAGTCAATACAACAACAACAACAACAACAATAAAACCTAATTATAGCTTGATGACATGACAAATGAAGTGCATTAAAGACATGAATACGTATGTTTAGGTTAAAAAAATATAATGAAAATATTTTGAAAAATGTAGGTTAAAAAACATATATTCGGCTAATATAAAAACAAATTATGAATGAATACGTAAGTTCTTGCATCAAAGTCATTTTAAAATTAGTGGTCCCAAAATTCCACTCAGTGAGTACCAATTGCTCCAAAAAAGCCCACCAAATAATGAATCATCAGAGTCTTTGATTCTTTTGGTTCATAGGTTGTTTCATTCATCATGATATCAAAAAGTAAAATATGTATATTGCAATGACTTAATTTTTTTTATCCAAACAATTATGTTATTCGTTAGTTTATAAAGATTTGGGTATCTACTTGGTTCTACTCTATAATTTGTTATACATGCGTAGTTTGTGTTTCATATAATTCAATTGATATGATGTAATTAGTTTCCTAACTCTTTATTTTTTTTCTTTTCCATGACAAAGAAAAAAAAAAGCTACAAATTAGAAATTGTAAAAGTATGCAAGTTTTTTAGCTCATCTACATATTTCTTCAATTGGTTTCATAATTTCCAGTAAATTAAATAAAAAATGATAAGTAAATTCGCAATCATACATTAATCAATTGCAGTTACCTGATAAATAAAATTGAGATTCCTTCACTATGAGATTGAAAGTCCAAGCTTCTACAAGAAATATTGACAATATCCTACAAAAATTCAAATGAAATACATTACCATCTCGAATATAAATTATACGAAACAGTTTCAATATGGTATTAAGTACTTCACATACCACGTAAACAAAAGTGAAATTCCTTCACTCTCATATTCACAATTCGAGCATGTACCACCAATGTTGAAATATCCTACAAGATTTCAATTAATAATTACTTACGAAAGAGTGAAATGATAACAATTTCTTACGAACTATCAAATTACATTCCTACTACTGTTAACATACTTGTAAAGAGTAAGAACATCATATTATATAAGAGTGATAATAAACTCAAAAAGTAAATAGTTGTCTTAGTGCCATCAACTAATGTATGCAATATTGAACTTTCACCTTACGAAAAAAATAAATTGTTATCATGAGTGAAATTTTCGTAGTTAGAAATTATATAAGACTGACAATTTACCATAAATTTAAGTACTTGTTGTCAGAACCCGCCTAAAATAATAACGGGTGGCCAGCCCTATACTATATTAAATCAGGAGTTTCAGATGGTCCAGTCTTAACATCAACTGTCGGTACTATATAATATAGGACTAACTAACCGATATCACATAAGCGAGATGTGAAAATTTAAATAAAATATGCAACATCCAACCAACTAACGCAAAAAAAAGAAAAGAAATATGCAAGAAAGAACAAGATAAATGAGATGCTAGAAATAAAATGAACTAAATAAACACAACCGAATGTACTACACAACATAGACCCGAATAAGCTGTCGGGCCACAGCCAATACAACAACTGAAATGGAATAAATATAAACATGTATATAAATATCCCTTGGGTACAAACCCGATATACAACATGGATCCTACCTAGAATTTTAAACAAGTAGGAAGCGGCTACATGAAACATCCCGCAACAGTCCGCACCTGTCACGGCTCCCAAGACTCTGGATAGAAAGTCATCCGGCATCCATGCGGTAGGATACCTGAGGTAATATATATATATACAAGGAGGAGAGAAAAGTAAACGGGTCAGAGCCCCGAATGTGAAAAATATTTAGCAAGTGTGTTAACCGTGCATAATAATTATCGGTGCACTTATTTCATAATTAAAGTGAGACCGCTCTCTCGTGGAACCCCAACTCACCTCTCATCTAAAGGCGCGCACCTATTCGTGTCCTCAAGTTTTAGTTAAATTATCCCGTATTGTTATTAGGACAACCTAACTTATCATAGGCCTAGCCTATCCCCACGAGAGCTACTATCCCATCATAAACCAAGGATTCACCCTTATCTAATCCCACTAGGTTATGATAACAACAATTATGCCATAAAAGGCTTAATGAATTCCGATTCATAATAATAATGTATTATAAGTCTTAATACGTTACCCCTATATATATATACATATATCTATATATATACATATATATAGGCTAAAATACAAGAATTTATATTCTTAATATCATGCACGTGGAATATTGGCAAAACCTCTCTCTAATCTCAAACTTGTACTACGTTTCATGCGTGGGGAGTCTCGCAAAGAGAAATCCAAACAAGGAACCGCCCCGTTACACTACTCTTGACAAGGTCAAGACCAGAGATCCGAGATGCCACAAATAGAATTACTTCTCTCAAATCTCGGCATGGCACTGCGTTTCGTGCGTGAGGCGTCTCGCAAAGAAAAATCCAAACAAGGAACCCCCTCGTTACACTACTCCTGGGCAATGTCGATCCTAGAGATCCATAATCCTTAACATACTATATAATACTACCATTTCTACTAAACTATAAACTACTAAAGAAAGAAAGAAAGAAAAGAAAAAAAAAGAAAACAAATAAAATAAAATAAAAGAATCTCCAATAATATCCTTGGGATGATGTAACCGAATTATACCTTATGTGCGATACATCAACCCCATCAATCTAGTACACCATAATCATCTAAGATGTACTTTACCAAAATTCTATATCCTTTCCTCTATAGGATATATAAATACATAATATAGGTATTTTATGCTCACCATATATATACATATACCAATCATCCATATACCCATGACCAAGGGTACATACCATATATGATGTACAATGGCCATGCAAATATAATACCCGACTATATATAGCGCCGATAAAACTGCATCAATGCTATCATCTTCCCAGAGTCCGGCTCACGTGACAACTGGGGACCACCTGGTGGGGATCAACGACACCCACCTCGTGGTAACACACACACACGACGTCCCGGGAAGCGGTCATAGCTCCAACCGGCAATGAGACGAAACATACCCACCACGTCTCATCCCAAAAATATATATCTATATCGTATAATAACACAAGGGACGACTATGACCTGGGGAATATCCACACCCTGCTCTATATGCCAGGATGCTCACCCTCTGCGCGGAAACTTCCCAATGATAGCATGAGCGGGGTATGCCTAACCACATAAGTATATACATTGCTCATATACGCAATATACATACATCCATATGATCCCATCATATGATCCAATATAATAAACCATAATATAAGTATATATATCGCTCACATACGCAATATACATACATCCATATGATCCCATCATATGATCCAATACAATAAACCATAATATAAGTATATATATCGCTCACATACGCAATATACATACATCCATATGATCCCATCATATGATCCAATATAATAAACCATAATATAAGGTTTAAATATCCATACCATGTATGCCCACAACATAAAATATATCCATATATTCACATTCATACATAGATATATGTACATATACTCATACATCGCTATATCAATATATATACAAACTAATTCCCGTTCATATGTATAAGATATATAAACCCGACTATAAGTATACAAAATCCTCAATATATAGCCGTCACCACAATTTCCAATAAATATACCTCGATATGTGAATACAATCCCTCACTTGAAATATATTCAATCATTTTTCCTATGATGAATAGTCTCCCAAAACCATATGTATATATCTATACATATATATTCAACATTAGGGTTATCACCCAAGAGTATGTGTAGGAATCCATCACTACACATTTAACCCATAACCAAAAGTACATAATTACCTTTGTACTATTTAACCATAGGCACACACGTGACTTAATAGTCTAAAACCTCAATTTATTCCAACCTCATTTCAAGTATTGGAATCCCAATGGTTATTTCCCCATATTTACATGTAAACTATCCTAACTAGAATTTGTGCTACCGCTTATTCTAGTCGATAGTACGATCCCAAGCCGTTCTCAAAGTCACCTATGGTTCGAAATAAATCTCGATAACCCTCACTCCTATAGAGTTATCAATTGTTCCTTAGCCTAAACTTTTCTAAGGATATGAGACCCCTCGCTCTTAAAGAGTAGGTAACCATTCTCTTCCAATTGGCCCCGAATTATATCTTCACAATATCCTATCCTTATAATGATTTGACATAAATGTAGGCCTAGAAATTTCACCACATACATGGATATTTCTTATCCAATGATTCCAAGAAGTTCCCACTATCGGATACTAAGTGAGAGACCCCCTATAAGTCACCAAAAGATATCTCTTACTTTATAAGAGAGAATCCCAAATCAACAAACCCAACCAAAAAGGGCTAGAAGTCATCTTAGGAAACCCATAAAACAGCCCATAAAGGAAGCCCCTAAGAATAAACTCCAAAAGAAAAGGGGAAGAAGGAATCCAAGTTTTGGGCTAAAAACAGGGGACCGGTCGACCGGTCCCAGACCCCCGGTCGACCGCGGGTCCAAATTTTGCCTACGAAAAAATGCAGTAGGCTTTTCCATTAAGGCGCGGTCGATCGGTCCCCAGACCGCGGTCGACCGTCCATACCAGTTAAGGTGGCCGATTTTCCATTTCAGCAAACCCCACGAATTTAAACCCTAAAATATTCATTCCAATCCCCAAATCTTTAACCCAATAATGTTATTAATAAGAAAACCCATCCTACATCTCATCCCAACCATTTATATGGGATTAAACCATAGAATAACAATGATTTCAAGATTTAAACCCAAAATCTAGGTTTTGATGTTAATACCCAAAAATCCATTTCTTTACCCCGCAAATTATGAAATGAAATACACAAATAGCTATTTAGCAAGATTAAACACTTGTCTCAGATTTGTAGAGGTTGGATCGTCCTCGATGACACGGTTGGGCCGAAAATCCCAAGCTTTCTTCCTCTCTCTCTTCTTTTCTTCTTCTTTACTTCTCTTCCTCTCTCTCTAGGGCTTTTCTCTCTTTCTCTCAAATGAGAATGGCTTAATCCGTAAGCCACATAAACCTTTAAAACAAAATCCCAGTTTTAAAAGTTAATACACACTTTAAATGACTCGTTTACTCCAATTCAAGTCAAAATAACTTAAAAACATTCCGGAGCCGAAATAAGACCCAATGACAGTCATTTTGACTATCTCGACCCTTCCGGGATCGATGGTACCCTCAAAAATATCATCCGGAATACTTTAAAATATTCTCTATTTTCGGGCCTAAGTTCCCAAATTTTGAAATTCTCCAATTCAATTAAATTTTATTTTCCCAAAATTTAATTTCTCAGTCTCCAAAAATCGAGGGTTGTTACACTTGTCTCATCTAAAGTACTGAAATATTGAACTTTCACCTTGTGAAAATAATAAAAAAATTTATTATTATGAGTGAAATTTTCGTAATTAGAAATTATATAAGAATGACAATAAACCGTAAATTAAGTACTTGTCTTAGCGCCATCAACTATTGTAGTACTGAACTTCCACCTAATGAAACTAATAAAAAAGAATTTATCATGAGTGAAATTTCAGTAATTAGAAGAAAATCACAAAAATAAGCACAATCTTTAGTACTTAAAAAGTTTATATCAGAATGCATAATTTTTAAATTATTAACATTTAAAACAGTAGGCATATGTGAATGTATATAATTGTTTTAAAATTAACATTTAATTTAGAGTATGTAATAAGTACACATCTCTAAAAACATGAAAAAAATGAAAATGTGAGACAAAATTCTTCCTAATCTATATAATTATAATTATAAAATTTATGTAATTGTCTTCATCTTCAAATGAGAGACAAAATTCTTAAATGAGATATATATAATTATAAAATTTATGTAATTGTCTTCATCTTCAAATTAATAAATGCATACTTTGCAGACATAATAAAAATTATATACGGAATTAGGAGTATTGACCTTGATTTTGACAGAAGAAATGACAGCAACGAAGCAAAGCAATGATGGACTTTCAATTAAATAGTTGTTTGAGCTTCCATTTGAAAAGATGAATTTCTAGGGTTGGAAGATGAATGTATTTCGATGGTTGATATGCGTGAATGAATAAGAGAGAGATATGATGAATGAATGTGAGTGAGTTGGAATCTGGATTTCTAGGGTTGGAACATAAATGTATTTGGTTGCTTGGTATGTGTGAATGAATATGAGAATGATGAGATGCAATGAACCTGGGTATTTCATGGGAGCTAATGAATTGGGGAGAGATATGTTGACTATTATTAAGGGTATAATAGGAATTTTAAATTTAATGAGGCTAGTTTAGTCTTCTAACCATTGAAGAGGAAGTTCCCTCTTTTTAGATAGTAGAGATAGAGATAGAGATAGAGATAGAGATAGAGATTGTAATATAAAAACAATGTTTATATAAAAAAACGTTTTATTGATAAAAAATAGTGTTTTAACCTTTTTATTTACAGTAAATTTTTAAAAATATTTTCTACATAATTTTTTAAAGATGTTATTTTAAAATAAAAAGATAAAAGACTGTTTTTATAAATAATTTTTTTTAACTATAAATTCTTTTAGAAAACGTTAAATTTTTCTAGAGAAATAAACTTTTTTGAAAATGTATTTGCTAAAAAGACCTTTTTAATAAAAAACTATTTTTCCATTTTTTTTTATATAAACATTGATTTTTTTTTAAATATGAGTCATTTTATGTGAACCGCATTTGAGGACCGCCTTGAAATCGTTTGACAACGTGGCTTGTCGAGATTGGTTAAGTTCGCCAGCACAGATCTACATTTTGAGTGCTTATTTGTCAAAAATAAAAATCATTAATTTTTTTTGACAAAAATAATATTTGTTGGGTACAAAATTTGAAAACTCGTAAACATGAATGATTTGTACACCTTATTGGCCTTTAAACTAATCGTTTTAACATTATTTAATGACCACCACTACAACTACAAATCAGTTAATCCAAAGGCTTTTATAGACAACACGCAGTGACTATGTCTTAAAGATGCCTAATGATACCAAATTGATACAGAAACCAAAGGTATATTTAACTGATTAGTCGACTCACAAATGCGACACATTTGATGCAATATAGTGATGTGTTGCCTTCATATTGGCTCATGTTCGGATCGTACATTTGTGAAACCTAGACACAGGCAGTGACGAAGCCAGGATGATAAGATATGTTTTGGGGGGGGATATTTTTTATACTATTAATCATATTAAAAAAATAATGGACTCCTGTTAAAAAATAATTAATCCAATAAATAAAGTTAATTTTAAAAAATTTTACAATACACAAATAATTATAATTTGGATGTTATTATGATTATATGTATTCGTAGCTATGCTATAACTAAATTACATCGCAAAATGATATACTGTGTTGGCAGAACTTGCAAATTAAAAAAATACTCAATTGCATATTATGAAAATTTTAAAGGGCATCATTTGAAATATTTCCAAAGTTAGAGGGGGTCATGGTCCCCCTCAAAATTCGCTAGCGTCGTCGGTGGACACATGTCAATGCGAGTGCGATACATCACTGTATCTAGACCTGTCAAAAAATACGATAACCCCTTAACATGACACGACCCGACGTGAAATTATAAGTTAATGGGTTTACCTTTATTGGATTTGGATCATTAAAGGGTTAACATGGTAGACTCATTAATATTAATGGTTCGGGTTTGAAAATTTACTTGTACCCAATTTTACTCATTTCTACCCGTTAACACTAACGGGTACTATAGGGTTACCCAGTACGTACCCAATAAAATAACCATTAAAATCCATTATTTCTAAATCCCTTAAGACTAACGGGCACTATCGGTCACCCAACCTATACCCAATAAGAAGAATCATTAAAACCCATTATTTTTAGGGGCTTTGTAAATTTAGGCCTATTGTAATATGTATTTTGAAAATAGGACAATAAAAATTTTATTTATAGTTTTTTGTCCCTATTTTTGAATAAAGCCGCTAGCGCGGATCCATATTTATAAAACGTCAACCAATCACAGCATGCCACGTGTTCATTTAATTTGAAAATAGGGACTAAAAATGGAAACGAAATGTTCGTTGTCCTACATCCATAATCAATATTATTTCAAGTCCTAAAAGTACATAATCTATTATTTTTAAACTAATGAAGACTAACGGGTCACCCAACTCATTATCCGTTTTGACCCAAACTGATTCGTTAATATTAGCGAGCGCTAATGGTTTGGATCGTGTACCCGTTAATATTAACGGATCGTGTTTGAGTATTGTCACTAGACCCTTTAATTTTAATGGGTTGTGTTTGGATTAATGATGTTTGGACCCGTTAATCCGATCTGTACACGATCCGACATGATCCGTTGGCAGGATTAACTACATCGCATAATTTTGTATCGCAATTCTGAAAAGATAAAATACATTTTCTCAAAGGAACAATTTTAACTTACAGAACAAACATGCAGTTTGTTTTTTGATCATCCATCTACATCAAATCTTCTTTCCGTAGTTGAAATCATAAGAAAAGTTCTTCATGTTGAGGTCCATAAAATAATAGAGCTTATAATCTTCAAAATCGTTAGTTTTGAATGAAGAAAAAGTCATATATTTAATATGCGACTCCAAAAGACACTATTTTCATAAAGAGATACAACCTTTACTATTCCCTTATAAAAATATATTTTTGCCAACCGTCATAACTTTTCATGAAACCATATGTCCACTCAATATAAAAAAATTAAGAGTCGTTCTAGCTGTACTGCCAGGGTACCGCCTGGCGATCACATTTGGCATTTGCAATATATATATATATATATATATATATATATATATATATATAAAGTTTTTTTATTATTTTGTTTTTAACAATTGATATATAAAAAAACAATTTTCCTATTAATATATAAAAAAATATTTTTTTTAATTAAAATTAAACTGCCTTTTTTATTCAAAATATTTTTTTTTATATTTTTTCATAAATAAAAAAAACATATTTACTAATAAAAAAGCTATAAAATAATTTTTTTAAATTAAAAATAACATTAAAAAGTTATTTTTTAATTTTAATAAAAAAACATGATTAATTTGATTTCATAGATTCTCTATTGATTAGTGTCGCTGGCGCGGACCCACATTCAACAAATGATGTGGGTCCGAGAATGTGAGTCTGTGCCAGCGGCACTAATTAATCTCGATATTTTTCAATAAAATATCGCGATTAATTAGTGGCGCTGGCGCGGACCCACATTCAACAATTGATGTGGGTCCGGGACCCCAACGACATTAATTAATCACGACATTTATTGAAAAATATCGCGATTAATTAGTGCCACTAGGGCGGACCACATTCAACAAATGATGTGGGTCCGAAAATGTGGGTCCGTGGCAGTGGAACTAAGTAATCGCGATATTTTACTGAAAAAATATCGCAATTAATTAGTGCCGGTGGCGCAGACCCACATTCAAAAAATGATGTGGATCCGGGAATGTTGGTCCGTGCCAGCGACACTAATTAATCGCGATATTTTATTGAAAAAAATATCGTGTTTAATTAGTGTCACTGGCGCGGACCTATATTCAACAAATGATGTCGGTCCGGGAATGTGCGTCCGCACCAGCGACACTAATCAATCGCGATATTTTTATCAGCAGCACTAATTAATCGCAATATTACGAAAAAATATATTTTTATTTTAATTTTTATAAAAAAACTGTTTGATTTTAATTAAAAAAAACTGTTTTTTTATATTAATTGAAAAAAACAGTTTTTTCTAATATAAAAACTGTTTTTTTTAACATAAAAAACTGTTTTTATATTAAAAGCTAATAGACAAAACAGTAAGAAATTTAAAAAAAAGGCAATGCGATCGTTGGGCAGGACAAACAGGCGGGGCACATAGAATTACTCAAAAATTAAATAAAATTTCAACTAATAAAATTGCTAAATTTATTAAGAACCTTTTTGAAAACACATGACTTTATGAAAAGACACTATTTTCATAAAAGGATACAACTTTCCATAAATGGGAAAACCATTTTTTTTAAAAGAACATCATTTCATTAAACTAAATTATTATTTGTTAATAATAATTCCAACATTTATTACTACTCATATAAAGCAGACATCCATGCGGGTTTATGAAGAGCAACAAGAGGAGGCTGAAAGAAAAATAAAAAATAAATTTTTCGGCAATGGTCCCATCTCTTAAGATTTGTTACGCTGCCATTTTATGTGTTTTTAAAATTGAAGTCACATAATCACTCAAAAATCATTCATAACTACTATGTAACAGTCCTTCTTCCTTTTCGCAGATAATGAGAGTTGTTCTATAGTTGTTACAATATGAGCTACAACTAAAGAAATATATACATGGGAGTGAATATAAATAAATCTTAAAAAATAGGATTAAATACTTGAGAAAACATAAAATCAAGGAATAATTGTATGTATGTATGTATGTGTGTATGTATGTATATACACATACCACACAACTGCACACCTCTTTATATCTTCTCCCTTTAGTTCATATATATAAATAATTGATTAACACACAGGTACATGTATATCATTGAAAACACTTGCACACACTAATCAACATACACCTATTCAGACCCTCACACTAGAGTCTAGAGATTAAAAGAGCTATAAATTCGAAAGGTGAATCCAAATAATGGAAAATGAAAGTGAAGAACATATGTTTTATCCTGGTCAATTAAAGAGATTAAACAAAACAAAAATATTTTTAAATAGTAGAATAAACACCATATTTAACTGCATAATCTAAACAAAATTTATGGAATGGACACCAAGCCTAACACCATAATGTATAGAATCATGTCCAGCTCCATATCCAAGTCCACACTATGCATCTGTAAGGCGATTGTATTTTTAAACAATTATAACTCAAATAAAACTTGAATGCGACTTCGACTTATATTGTTTAGAATAGGTTCCTTTTGTACTTTGATTTTTTTTCGTTGTAAGATCACATTTTCGTGAGTTCTTTGATAATATCTTTCCATAATTGAAAATTTCAAATATTTAGGATTATTTTTACGTTTTTACAAATATTTAATTGATAATTCGTATTTTTAGACAATTATAACTCAAATAAAATAAGTCAACTTGAATGCAACTTCGACTTATATTTTTAGAAAAGGTTCCTTTTGGACATCGATTTTTTCCATTGGAGGCACCACATTTTCGCGAGTTCTTTTATAATATATTTTCATAAATGAAAGTTTCAAATATTTAGGATTATTTTGACGATTTTACAAATATTTAATTGATAATTTGAATTTTTAGACAATTATAACTAAAATAAAACAAGTCAACTTGAATGCGACTTCGACTTATTTTTTTGGAATTGGTTCCTTTTGAACATCGATATTTTTCTTGGAGGCACCACATTTTTGCGAGCTTTTTCATAATATTTTTCCATAACTGCAAGCTTCAAATATTTAGGGTTATTTTTATGTTTTTACAAATATTTAATTGATAATTTGTATTTTTAGACAATTATCTCAAATAAAACAAGACAACTTGAATGCAATTTCGACTTTTTTTTTAAATAGGTTCCTTTTGGACATCGATTTTTTCCGTTGGAGGCATCACATTTTTGCGAGATAGAATAGAATAGTTTTAGGTTAGATTTCAAGTTTAACTAATTATATTTGTGACCATACCCTTTTCATAATTACATATTTACCCTAATATAATTTTTTAAAAATCTAGAATTCTGGGTGGGGCACTTGGCGTTGTTGGAAAATCTTGAAGGAAAATAATAAAATAAATTATGAATCGAAGTGCTGCAAGGTGCATTCTAGGAACGATGTCTTTTAGGCAATATATCTCCCTTTTTCGAATGAAAGCCGTAAGTACACAATAGAGTTTGTAGTAGAAATTTGTCTTTATGATACAATGCAATGATATCATATGTACGGTCTGATCAAATCAAGAACACCCTGAAATGTTAATCCGATAATGCCAAAAGGTAGAGGACGGAGAGAGGAGAATGTGACAATTTTCGGCATCCAAAAAGAAGGTCTGGAACTCTTTTTATAGCCATTTTGGTGGTTGTTTATGGATAGTCACCTTCTTTTAGGTGTGCAACTCAGCAGCCATTAGGTCAAGTCTATACAAAATTCTTCCGATCGCACTGTCCAAACGGAAATGCATGCATGAAAAGTGCCAACTACACCATCAAAGCGTCCAATGCACCCTAAGTCACCCAACCGCCCTTTCATGCGTTGCGTAAACGTGCTATCGTGTACCGCGATTGGTGGTGCTTTTCACCACCACAAAGCACCATATCATAGCCTCTTTGACTGGAAGACTAATTGTAATATTTTGTCTTTTAGTTATATATCCTTTCACTTTCTTATAAAGTTTCGATGTGGGATATTTAAACTACACCCACCTCATTTACACCTATTTTCTTTAACTCTCTCTCTCTCTACAAGAAGACCCCATATAAAATTTCCAAATGAAAAAACTCACTTACACAATATTAATACTAAATAATATTCTCAAAATAAAAATTCAATTATATAATATTAATACTCAATATATTTTGAAAATTCCAACAATCCCCCACCATTTCAAAATAAACATAAATAAGAAAGAATACTTCAAAAAAAAGGAATCAAAGATGCAAGAGTATAGGAAAAAAATAGAAATTTTGGCATTATCGTTGAAATCTAGTACATAAATGAGAATTGTCTTTCGAAATTGAACTTCCATTTATTGAAAATAATTCAAAGCTTCATCAAGGTGCTTTGGTGAACGTATCATGAACCAAGGATCCTTTGAGATGAGCTGGAATCTTTATACATTCTAATCTTTGTACTGAAGAGTGTTCTATTAGCATGCACATTTATGACCTTATGCTTATCCTGATTTCATCAATGTTTTATGATCGATCTTTGTTCAATACAAAGCGACCACACTTTCATCACTCATATAGGTAAATCAACTCCAGTCATTCTGCGAGTCACATTTATATGATTTATTAAGATGTAAACATCATCCTCTGTCATGCAGAATACCGACACTAGGCACATAGTAATGGACTTTTACATATAAGTTCCTAGTGTTCTATTTAACTTGTTAGTACCATATTGAACTTTGTTTATATTTTCAAGACATAAGTTTTGTTCCTACTAAATATAAATGATTTATTTTATAGACCTTAGTCCCATTTCTTTTGGAGTGATATATATCATTTCTCTAAGAAGACCTTTAGTGAGGGGATATACTAAATTCTTGTTTGTGTATCAAATAATAAGTTTTAATCCATTTCGCTTATTTACTTGCATTTTCTAGGGCTATAAATTCTGATTACATTGTTGAATCAGACACAAACGTTTATTTCTTGGATCCCTAAGAAATAGCCACTCCTCCTAGCATAATTATCCAACTAGTTGTGAACCTGAATTTTGATTCGAGGTTATTCGAACTAGAATCATCATGTCCTTCTAATATAAATGGATACCCTACATAATGTAAGACACTACACCAAATTGGGCGAATGGTCACGGATTTTATCCCTGACCATTGGACATGGATCGGGGATTTGGTCCGTGACCAAATCGGGGGTGACCATAAACGCTGGTCACAACCCATATCCCTGCCCACAGTACTAGTCACGAATTAATTAGGTCACGGACCGTTGTCGTGGATACTAGTCATGACCCATCCCGGACCTGGTCATGGCCTAAGGTCGTGACCTAATGTTCAATTTACTCGAATATTCACGGATAGAGTCACCGCTCAAATCCGTGACCCCGTCTTCGGTGTATGAAAATGGTCTCAGACGTTGTAACGGTCTAAGGTCGTGACCCATATTTTCATGTAATTAATCTAGTCACGACCAAGAGCCGTGACCCTAATTATGCGTTATAAAAAAAACAGGGCTGGTCATGGACTGTATCTGTGACCATTTTTAAATATATTTAAAAAAAATTGGGCAGAATTTTATTTGTTTTCTGGACATTCTAAAACCTACGTAATGTAATCCTCGAACAACCATAATGCTAAACAATAAATTATAAAAGCCCGCGTGGTCCTGAGACCCACAGTTTGAGAGCACGAAAATATTTTGGACCGTGCTCTCAAACCGTGGGTGCGTGGCCACGCGGTCGGCTACTACGAGCTACGTTGGTCCCGTGGGAGGTGTTGGCGCCGCTCATGGGTCCATTTGGTGGTGGTTCATGTTTTCGTCCTCAGACGGCACGTTTTAAGGCCTAAGTGTTGATATTCTAAAATTTGGCCCGTGCTCTCAAAATGTGTGTCCAGTGGCCACGCGATCGATTACTCTGAGCTACGTTGGTCCCGTGGGAGGTGTTGGCGCCGCATACGGGGCCGTTTGGGGGTGGTTCGTGGTTTCTCCCTCTGACGGCACATTTTCAGGGCTAAGTGTGGATATTCTAAAATTTGGCCCGTCCTCTCAAACTGTGGGTCCTGTGGACACACGGTTGGTTACTACGAGCTACGTTGCTCCCATGGGATTTGACGGAGCCACTCATGGGGTCGTTTGGGGGGGGGGGGTCATGGTTTCACCCTCGAACGACACGTTTCCAGGCCTAAGTATGGATATTCTAAAATTTGGCCCGTCCTCTCAAATCGTGGGCCATGTGGCCACGCGGTCGGTTACTATGAGCTAGGTTGATCCCGTAGGGAGGTGTTGGCTCCACTAACGAGGATATTTGGGGGTGGTTCATGATTTCGCCCTCCGATAATACATTTTTAGGTCTAAGTGTGGATATTCAGAAATTTGGCCCGTGCTCTCAAATCGTGGGTCCGATGGCCACGTGGTCAGTTACTACAAACTACATTGGTCCCATGGAAGGTGTTGGTACTGATCACGAGATCGTTTTGGGGTGGTTCATGCTTTTTCCCTCTAACAGCACGTTTTTAGGCCTAAGTATGGATATTCTGAAATTTGGCCCGTGCTCTCAAACCGTGGGTTGTGGCCACGCGATCAGTTACTATGAGCTACGTTGATCCCGTGGGAGGTGTTAGCACTGCTCACGGGACTATTTGGGGGGTGGTTCGTAGTTTTGCCCTCCGACGATATGTTTTTAGTCCTAAGTGTGGATATTTTGAAATTTGGCCCGTGCTCTCAAACGTGGGTCCATTGGCTACGCGATCGGTTACTATGAGCTACGTTGGTTCAGTAGGAGGTGTTGGCACCGCTCACGGGTCCGTTTGGGGGGTGCTTTGTGTTTTTTCGCTCTGGCGACAAGTTTTCAAGCCTAAGTATGAATATTCTGAAATTTGGCTCGTGCTATCAAACTGTAAGTCTCGTGGACACACGGTCGGTTACTACGAGCTACGTTGGTCCCATGGGAGATGTTGGCTCCGCTCACAGGGCCGTTTGGGGGGTGCTTTGTGTTTTTTCCCTCTGACGACATGTTTTCAAGACTAAATATGGATATTATGAAATTTGGCCCGTGCTCTCAAATCGCGGGTCCCGTGGCCATGCGGTCGGTTACTGGGAGCTACATTGGTACCGTGGGAGGTGTTGGCTCCACTCACGGGGTCATTTGGGGGGTGGTTAGTGGTTTCGCCCTTTGACGGCACATTTTCAAGCCTAAGCATACATATTCTGAAATTTGGCCCGTGCTCTCAAATCATGGGTCCCGTGGCCACGCGATCGATTATTACGATCTATGTTGGTCTCATGGGAGGTGTTGGCACCACTCACGGAGCCATTTTGGGGTGCTTCATTTTTTCGTCCCCTGGCGGCATGTTTTTAAGCCTAGTGGTAGATATTTTCAAATTATCGTCATATTCTCAAATCGAGGATCCAAGGACCACGCGACCGGTTCCCGCGAGTTACATTGGTCATGTGCGAGGTGTTCTCACCTCTCACGGGGCCACTTTGGGGGTGTTTTGATTTTTCTCCCTCTAACGAAATGTTTTAAGACTAAGTCTATATATTTTTAAATTATCATCATATTCTCTAATCGGGTGTCTCGTGACTATGCGATCGGTCTCTGCGAGTTACATTGGTTCCGTGCGAGGTGTTTGCACCTCTCAGGGGGCCATTTGGGGGGGAGGGTGCTTGGGGTTTTCACCCTTTAAAGGCATGTTTGGCAAGAAAATATGCCTTTAGAGGGCGAAAACCCTAAGCACCCCCCAAACGGTCCCGTTAGAGGGGAAACACCTCCCACGAGACTAATGTAACTCGTAGGAACCGATCACGTGGTCACGGAACCCCCGATTTGAGAATATGATGATTATTTGAAAATATATATACTTAGGCTTAAAATATGTCGTTAGAGGGCAAAAAACCAAAATACCCCCAAGTGGCCCCGTGATAGGCGAGAACACCTCACACGGGACCAATGTAACTCACAAGAACCGATCGCGTGGTCACTGGACCTCCGATTTGAGAATATGATGATAATTTGAAAATATCTACACTTAGGCTTGAAAACATGCCGATAGAGGGTGAAAACACAAAGCACCCCCCAAATGGCTCCTTTAGGGGAGCGATCACCGCCTACGGGTCCAATGTAGCTTAGAGGAAATCGACCGCGTGGTCATGGGATCCCCATTTGAGAATATGATGATAATTTAAAAATATATAGGATTAGGTTTTAAAATATGATGTTTTTAAGACTAGGTCTAGATGTTTTGAAATTCACGTCGTGTTCTCAAACCAGGGGTCCCGTGATTATCCAATAGCCACACACCAACAATAAGCCAACTGCCAATAATTATCCCGTACTCTTTCTAACATACTATCTAATAACAAGCCAACAATCAATAATTATCCAACAGCCAAACCAAACAAAACCAATTATTATCCCATACTCCTTCTAACATACTATCCAATAACAAGCCAATGACCAATAATTGTCTAACAGCCAAACCAAACAAAACGAATTATTATCCCGTACTCCTTCTAACATACTATCCAACAACAAGCCAACAACTAATAATGATCCAACTACAAAAAGATTTAAAAGATAATGCATATCAATTATATAACTACTTCAGCTAAAGTAAAGAGTACCTGATTCCTGTGATCCAAGAAGACCATTAAATATAGTCTTCTGAATGTGTGACTAGACCAAATTGATCCTGGAGCCTCTAACGTATTCGTTTACATGTAAATTTGTTGATTAGTTTCTTTAATATAATATTCATAAAATCAAGCTAATTTAACTTCATTTTATGAACACTGCATCAATGAAACGGATCAACAAATGTATATGTACATGAACACGTGGAAATTGAGCTGGGTCAATTTGATCCAATCACAGACTCAAATAACTCTATTATCAAACCGAGCGTCTTGTGAAAGTAACCAAAATTCGACTGTGCATAACATATTATCGAAAGTTAAATTATATAAATCATATTAAACATTCATAAAAGAAACTAAACATTCATATATAAAAGAAAATCATATTAAACATTAGTAAAAGTAACTAAACATTCATACATCAAAGTAAAGCGCTAATACAAAGTCAATATAACAATAGGATACGATAAGATTGACAAGGATAACATAATATTTTGATTCTCAATCTTCCTCTAAATCAACTAAAAGATCCATCAAGTTTGATTTGGAGGCTAGGTCGGAGAAGTTAAATAAGATCTTAAGCACCGTCCAAATTAAGGGAGATAGGGATGATATAGGTTTTGATGAGAGAGTTGTTCCCATTCCCCCCGCATGTGTGAGAAACACTAGGAAGGTTAGAAAAGGTCCACATATAGGTAACCATTCCCACCACCGCTACACTTGCACGTTTTGTGGTAGGAAAGGTCACCTTAGGCATTATTGTTACGACCTTAGACAAGATCCTAGGAAGTTTAGGGATAAAGTTACCCTAGTTCCCAAAAACCCCATGCATCATTTTACACCTATTTGGATTAGGAAATCGGATTTAGTGGCTTTAGTAATTAAACTTCATGATTCTCGTTTGGATGCACTTGATTCATCCCATGCTAAATCCAAAGGATGATAGTGTTGCCTTGTTTGTCATATTCTAGTTTGCTTCATGATTTATTCACTGCTAGCATAATGACATGTTTATCTCTTTGTATTATTTTTTTCATTTGTTTGAGTCTTATTTGAAAAATACAAAAATATTTTGTTTTTGAGAAAACTTTTGAAATCCAAAAAGATTTTTCTTTTCTTTGAGTCAAAATATGTTTGAAAAGCCAAAAGATTTTCAGTTTTTGTTTTTGAGTTTACATGTTTGATGTGGCATATGGGTGTACTTGACCCCCCCTCCCCCCCATCATTTCATATCCATATGGCTAGGACCTTTGGTCATTATTATCGATGCGTAGAATGATCTTAACCATTATTTATATGGGGTTATTTCAAAGTTGATATGCATTTTGATTCGACTTTGTATATATGCCAACATTGCACACATGCACGAGTTTATATGGATGTTTGACTTCTCTTGCATATTTAAATTTGGTGAGGCGTTCTTATCTCAACCTTGTCATCTATGCGTAAGTAGACTTAAGGAGAAGTTTGCATCTAAGAACCGTTTACCATGAGTTTTGAATTGGTACTTAATTGAAAAAATAATGAGTGATTCACGGGAAGAGGGCTGCGAGAGTTCAAAATTGACTCGTCGTGAAATCTACCATTTAAAAGAGCCCAAAAGAAAAAGCAAAATGCTAAGAAAAGGGCCACTAAGTTTTTCTCTAAGTTGAGAATGCTAGAAACCTCAAAAGAACTTGAAAAGGTATATATTTATGAGGGTGTTTGGTTAGAGAAAATTTAAACGGGTTTGCACAACTAATCTTAATGTTGAAACATTGAAATTTGACACTACTATTCGTAGAATCGTCAAAATTCTGGATTTGTGTGCATGTAGTATGTTTAGTTCATTAAGCTCAATCTTTTATTGTCATATGGCTATGATAAAGTTTGATGATTTATCTCTATTAATTAGAGCTTCTAGATCATTTCGATGTGTTGGAATTGTGACTTATTTGGTGTAGTTTCACTCCCATTCATTACGTATCTATGTTTGACACATCAGTACTATGTTTGCATGTAAATCGCACTGTTTGTTTTTATGCATTTTTGCATTTTGTGTTAAAAGCCTATTGTTTTAACACTGTGTTGCTGCTGTCAGGTCCTTCCTGGAATATTTTTGTGGAAATTTTTTCACTAGGCAAAAATATATCATTTTTCTGGGAATCTGGGAAAATTTGGCACCTCGCGCGAAGTCGTTCAAACGACATCCTGTATCGCGCGAATGACATATGTCCTTAGTTCGAGCGACATCCTCATCTCGTTTGAGCGATGTCCCTGGCTCGTTCGAACGACATGTTGATATCTTGCTTCTAATTGGTTCGTGGTCCTCTAGTTTATATTGGTATTTTTTTACTCCTGGAAGCTTTCTAGACTTAATGGTTTATATGTAGGTTCTCTTATTTCAACATTGGTATTTTACATATAGTCCGTTTATCACACCTGTTTAGATTGTTACATTCTTTGTGTGATTCATTGGTTTACTAGATACTGATTTGACATTACTTGATCATATGTAGCTGGTTGTTTCATGATTATCTAGCGATTTCTTATTTCTTCAAATTGATATATTCCCATGCTAGATACTTTCATTGCCCGGATTGTCTATTCGAGACAAAAAGGGGGAGAGATGTATGTGATGTAGGGGAGATTTGTGCATGTTTTGGTTTACATATGTTTACATATTGGTATCATCCTCGAGTGAAAATTGGTAGTACACATTGATATCAGTTTCTTGCTCAAATTGTTTAACAAATGATTTTTCTGAGTTTATTCATATTGTATCTATTGTAAATATCATTTGGGTATATATTTGCTTAATTTGTTCCTCCATACTTCACTGGGTATTTGATTGTCTGTTTCATATGTGTAGGTATGCTTCAGCGATTCGAGATTTCAAGTCTACATCACATTCAGACAGTTCATGCTTGCCGGTGCTGCATATACTAGTCCGTGTCCTATATTTTGATTTTGGGTTTATGGGATGGGATTTAGGCGTCATACGGCTTGACGACCCGACTTAGGCATTTCACTGGTTTAGTTTTGTCCCGGAATAGTCAAAGGGGGAGATTTGTAAGGACATAAATTTCCAATTTAATCCCTGTATTGTTTTGACTTAATTCCATGAACAAAACTGTGTTTGTAATATGTCATAGGTATATTTTATTTTGTCGCGATCCCACTTGGTCTATGACATATTGAAGAAATTGAAGATGTTGCGAAAAATCTTCAAAGAATAAATCATGCCGAAGTTTAATTGGTGCAAGTTTATATGTCTTCAAAGTTAAATTGCATTCCGAGATCACTCAGGCATGAATGCGTATAATTAATAGTGCTCGGAATTATTTTATAAAAGATAATGATGTAATTTTTATAAAGAAAAATGCTTTAAAATGTTTTATAGTGTTTTAAAAGGTTTACACTACGTTTTAATTCTGATAAACTCAAAATACATTTTGACTTAGTTGGATCTCTTCTGGAAGAGACGTTTTAAACAAAAAAGTCAAAAAGTCAAACTTCTCGCTCGAACGACATTACATCTCGAGCGAACGAGATACCTATGTCGCTCGAACGAGAGCCTTAAGTCGTTCGAACGACACAATTTTTTAGGCGGCATGTAAATCCTATTTAAACAGGGTTTTCATCTGAATTTCATAGGTGTGCATTCTGGAAAACAGTTTCACGACCAGAAACTTGTTTGCACATGTTTTCTAAGGTTTAAAAGTCTTAAACACATCCTTAGAGTTGGCAAAGATCCGAGTTATCATTCTTATATGTTTACATGATCTTACTGCACCAAAGTTGAGTTTTTTCATCATTGAACACTTGTGATTGTTGGGTTTACGATGAAGAAGTGACGGACATCGTGTTCGACATCGTGTTCAACATCGTAGACGTATCAAGCCATATCTGTGGACACCGAGACATACGTGGACAGGTATCGTGGAAGATGGAATTTATTCATGTTCACTATTGAAGAACGGTAGAATATCAGAAGGAGCATCAATACCCGTGGGGATCGAGTCATTGAGTAAGGCTAATCTATCTTTGTAAAACCTTTGTTCATAGTGATTGTCTGGCTTGGATCGTCCGAGGTTTTTTTCGTCTTGGGTTTTTCCTTGTACATCCGGCGTTGTGAGTATTCTTTACTTTACTTTACTTTACTTGATTTAATCACTAGATGCGTGTTTAGGATTAATCAAGTTGAAACTGGTTTAAAGTAAGACTTGGTTTGCACAACTTGGGTTGGTGCATAATTAAAAGTTGGACATTTTTTGGTAATAAACTGGTTTGATTTGAAACACACACAAAAAGGATCCTATCAAGAGGCTAGGGTTACAAAACTTGGGAGAGAAGAGAGACCATAAGAGAGGGTAGTGGAAGGATTCTTGAGCCAACTTACACCATTTTTCACCACCGTCGTCGTCGAAATAAAAAACGGAGTAAGGAGAAGATGCCTCCATCATCTAGTAACAAAAATCAGACCACTCAACCCTAAGGCAAGTGTTTAACTTGCAAACTTTTGAGTTCTTATAATATTCATGCTAGTGTTGGATGAAGATCACCATGAAAATATGATTTTTGGAATTTTTATAGGGGATCGATTTATGTTTTGGGGTAGAAACCATGCTAGATATTACTCCTATATGATTATGGTACGAAATATGAGAATGAATGATTATACAATTGATAGAACTATGGTTTTTGCAATGAGTAAACCTAATAAGAAGCATATTATGGTTTATATTAAATAGGGGAGATTTAATCTTGTTATTGTTTGATTCTTTAAGGATTTGATGTTAAGTTTACGTTATAATCTAGCTATATACATGTATGTGATGATTGGATACTTTACATTAGAGTTTGGGAAGGTCTCATGGCGGTTCAATGGCTTAAAAATGGAAGAACAATGAGTTCGAAAAATCTTATCTACAGGTGTCGATCGATCGATCGAAGGATGTCGATCGATCCATTTTTGTCATTCAATCGATGAAAGCTGAAATTGGGATTTTCATTTAATTATGTTGCTTTCTTAACCGATCCTTAATAGGGGACTTTGGTAATGGTTTATGAACTATAGGAGAACTTGGGGAATTTCAGTAGACCTATAGTCAGGGCTTAAACTTAGTCATCATGAAGGAAAATGAGACTACGGCCTACGAAAATTAAAGAAGCAATACGATAAGTATCGAAACTTGAAATATATTCACTACACTAAAAATGCTAATCTGGCACGCTGTGACAACGAGATTCTGGCACCTTTTTAAACCGTGCCAGAATTTGGCACGGTTTTAGCATAAACTGGCATAGTTTAAATGAGTGCCAGATTCTGATACGATTTAAAACCGTGCTAAATATGGGTACGCCTCATTAAAAAACTAACATCCCAAAATTTCAAGCGGGACTAAAATTTCATGAGCCGAAATAATTCTAACCTAAGTCTTCCTCTCTCTCTGTCTCCCTCTTTCGTTCTCCCCTTCCCTCTGCTCTATCGGCGGGCCCAAAGGCGATTCCAAGCTGCCACCATCATCAGTTGTCATCGCCGCTGCCATCATCATCAACAATCATCGTCGTCGCTCTCATCTCCTCTGCCATCATTGTTGCCTCCAAGAAATCGAACAACACAGGTATTTCAATATCTCACTTGCCTTCTTTTTTTTACCAAAAATGACGATGAAGGTATCTAACTTCTGTATTAAAAACAACTATGTGACGTTCCTTTGATGTGAAATCTGTATAATAGTAATTTCTAGATCTGCAAAGTTTTGTTGCGTTTTGGAAAAGATATAATGTTGTGATCTGATTATTGGTAGAGATTATATGCACCGGACTATGTGTGCCACACATTATAATCAATTTCAATTGTGTGTTGGTAATTAGGTGGATTGAAATTATCTCCTTAACTATATTCTATATGAATTGATTAGGCTACGGTACCTTAATAAACTTGCAACTTGGCCTTTTGCCCCCTTTTGGATGATTTGGATATCCCTATCGTTGAGCTTTCACAGATGTGAACTAGTTCATCCATATTGATATATGTTTGAGACAATTTCTTCTTTCTTTTCTAATTATAAAAAATGTCTCAAAACACAAGTGCAGTTCAAACTACTCCTAATTCAAGATTATGCCAGGGGGCGTAAGTGAAGCTATTTAATGCAAAGTATGTTTACCTGAATAATAAAGGAGAAATCAACAAAAATATAGGTTAGAGCGTGACAAGGGCGCGTTTGTAGTGCGTGAAAATATATGTGATCCACGACCTTGACAAGTGTGGTGCACGCGAGTCATGTTACAATATAATCCCTAAAAAGTACGAAATAAAGATTAAAAAATTACCAAAAAAGGAAAGAAAAAATGGAATTGCAAAATAAGCCTTGAAAATTACAAATCCCTCTTGATTTTTCTATTTTTCTTTTAAAACAACTATGTGACGTGCCTAGGAACACCGCACATAATTTATCAAACTTTTAGTAGAACCCAGATATGCCTTGCAACCAAGTTTTAGTGGAACCCTAGTTCAGATAGGTTCTTAGACAGGAAGGTAGGAAAGTGTGAGTTGATAAATCAATCTCTGGAATAGTGGATAGAACAAGAATTTTTTTACAGGGTCCTGGACTACATATTCCACTTTTCACCTAGCTACCACGTGCAGGCACTGTTCTCTACAAGCTGAGCGAGAGTCTGTCAATTGCATCAATGGCATTGAAGCCTCTTTTTAAATTTGAACATTTAAATACTACCTTTTTCCCTTTTACATTATTGGGTCCTCTCTAATAGTATAGGAGCATCTCCCATGGGGAATGTAAAGTTTATATTTAGCGTTTTTTATCTTTAGTCCCATCTACAAATATGTATTTAGGTTCCATTCCTATATGTTTTTAATATTGTCAAAAGTCTCGTAACTACTCAAAACCGCCTATAAATTTTCAGTAATTACCCATCCTTCTTTTTGTAAACAATGACACTTGTTCCATATAAGACCAACAACTAAAAAAATAAAAACATGGGAGTGGTGACAAATAAATCACTATAAATAGGATTAAATACTTAAGATTTTTTTATATTTTTTCTGAAAATGGAGCTTCTTGGGAACATACAAAATTTGTAAAATGTAATTTTAATGCAAGTGTATGATATCTTGCATTCTAGTGTATTATATATTTCTCTTATATGATTTTAGATAGTATGGAGGTAACACGATGTGAATGTTGTTCTTCTTTGTTGTTGTGTTATTGATATATCTGGGCTTGTAAGAAGAAATTATATGTGGAAAATTTGGGCAATATGTTTGGGTTTGTGTTTTTGTACAATATCATGTAGATGATGATCCTGTTAGTAATATAAGTTATAACTGGATAGGATGCTTGTCAGATATCTCAAGATTAAATATTATTATAACTTTTTTTGTTATTATGAATGTATGAAATTGTTATTGTCCCAGATAAATATGGTTCTATTAAATTGGAATTCTGAATGATCATGCTTGGTTGAAAAATAACGGTAGGTAGACCTACCTCACAATGGGATGTGTGTGTTTGTTTTCTATCATTGTCAAGATGGGTTCTAAATTTATTGTCACTTTATGTATCCACGACAGTCTTGGCATTTATTTTCCTAATTAAACTTAAATCCCTGAGTAATAATTGACATCAAAGTATATTTCATTTAAAGATTGTTTATATATATATATATATATATATATATATATATATATATAAGACATGTATGCCATAATAATAATATTGGGGGTACATTTTTGTTCTGGGGACCCCATATACCTAAGTGTTTTCACGAGCATTAAAAGTAAGAAATTTGTTATGGACGAGGAGTTTGGTTTGTCCCTTGTCTGCGTGTAGAGATTGGGACCCTCTATTTTTTATGTATGATGTTATTATTCCCGACATTGTTCAGAAATTCTTCTTTAGGTCACTAGGTTCTTCTGCCAGTTTACATTTCAAGCGTATCTTCCAGTATTAGTGCATTACGCATATATGCCATGTATATTAAATCCCGTTGATGGCTTCATAGTAACAGTTTGTATATTTTTAAGAACATCAATACCTACCATTGATTGGTGCATATTTCATTTTTTCACAGAATGAATTCATATGTTAAAAAAAAAAATCAAAGAATGAAGATGGAACAAAGGTTGAGTATAGAGTATGGAACCCCTTTCATTCTAAATTGGCAGCTGCCATTCTTGGTGGTGTTGACAACGTCTGGATTATATGTGTGTCAAATATATTCTTAAGAATGTTCTTTTATAGTGTTGCCCCCAAATGATCAAATCGGTATTAATGTATTAGGAGTTATTTGGCTAATTTGAATAATATATAGTGGTGGATGATGTTTGAATTATAGTAGTTCATAAATAAGGTATTAATAGTTATTAGTTCTAGAGCCATTGGAATTTTTTTTCATCAAGAATAAATCCTTTGTTCTTAAAATTTTACTTATACACATAGCTTGTAAGTTCTCTTGCGCATCCTTCCATTTTGATTATTAAGGATGATGCCTTGGTCTTTTCTAGTTGCAGACTAAAGATAAGTTGCAATCCCATGTTTTAAAAGTAACATTCCTCTTACTTTATACTTTATAATCTTCATGCAGGCACCGGTGCATACAATTTCTTCCAATGCTGGAGTTGAGGGAGTTGTTGTAATTGGCAAACTATTGGAACAGGACAATCCTGACCATGGATATGATGCATCTAAAGGTTTATTACCCCATCCCCCTCCCCCTCCTCTCTCTCTCTCTCTCTCTCTCTCTCTCTCTCTCTCTCTCTACTTCTCCATGTGTGTCCTAACTTTGATGATTATATTGATTATATTACTCCATTGGTTTTTTGGGGGAATACATAGACATGGTCAAGGAAGGAATCATTATTCCACTAAAGGTCATTAGGACAACTTTGGTCGATGCTGCTAGGTAATGTCTTTTAAAGATATTTTCCATTATAGAGTCATGGTTTTTTTCTGTTCATGAGATGATGTGGTCATCTTATTAGATATGTAGTGTCTCGTCTTTTTTGACTACAATAGAGGTTATCATCATTCAACTTCCCAAGGATGAGATGGAAGTATCGTTGAAGAGAAGACGTTTCTTTTTTTGGTAGTTTTGGTTTTAGAGTTTATGTTAATTATTTTATATGTTTTACTTGTTTTAGTATTGATTTACCTTTATATAATTTACTCATTTTCCCTTCCTTTTCATCATACAAGCTTAATTGGGGTTGAAAGTGGTGGTAACCATAATATGTAGTCCACATACATGTAAGTTTTGGATAAAATCTTTTCTTAATTGGTCATTATAATTTTTTACTTTAGTATCCTTTTTTTTCTTTATGTATTAGTGATAAATTGAAATTAGTTATTCGCATTCTTCATTTTTGTTTATAGTTTACTTGGAGTAATAGGTCATAGAAAATACTACCTCCAATCTGACACACTATCAGATTTCTCCTTTGTATATTCGCATGCATTTAAAACACATACCACACTGTGAATCACTATCGATCTTATAAAGCCCAAGTGCTTCAATTCTCCACCGCCACTCTCAATCTCAATCTTCTTAGAAGCCATTATTTGTGTTTCCCTCACAAAATGATTTTTAGAGTTTTTAGTTTCAAGATTCGTTACTTTATTGTTCAACTCAATCAAAACAGTTCCGCCTTCGCCTATATATAGGCAAAAGGCACCTTTCCATATTTAAAAATATAATGTTATGTGTTTTGAAGAAAAAAAGGAAGAGTCTTACCAATCAAGAAGTGTAAAAAAGAACAAGAAATATCCCCACCATTCTTATTTCTTCAGACCATCTCCCTGTATCTTGCCATTTTGCTGCCTTACTTTCTTAAATTTTGAAGCGGTTGTGTTTGTAATTTTAATGTAGTAACTAACTTTATTTGTATTACTTTACATTGGGGTTAACTCAAAATCCTTGGACAGGTCTTAGAGGCCAGTTTTATGATCATTTCCATGACCAAACAACGGGGTTTTCGTTGTCGCTCTGCTGCAAAACCTATCCATATCCAGGTGAATATCGTAACATATTTTATAAAGGTGAGACATGTACTACAAAACCATTTCAGTTACATTTTATTAAGAACCAGACTTAAGTGGATTTCTGTCTCGTTAGTTCTAACGTTTAATTGCTGTAATATGCATATTATAGTTCATATTACAACTGTAATATGCATATCACAGCTAACTGCTGTAATATGCATATTATAGTTGTAATATGCACGATAATATGCATATTATAGTGAGTATTACAACTGTAATATGCATATTACAGTTAATAGATGTAATATGCATATTACAATGCATATTACAAACTGTAATATGCATATTTCCACCTAAGGAATGCCCTACACTTGTGCAAACTCAATAATTATTTGGAAGTTTTAAAACCAGGTGTCCTAAATATTTTCACCCTTCCTAAGTGGTACAAGAAATCTATCAAATTCTCATTTTTTTTCCTACTTTTCTTTATTAGGTGGCCAAGAAATCAATTAATGAAACATAGTAAGAAAATAAACGGTGATTTGTGTGTGTGTGCAGACTGAATGTCCCGCGGTAAGGGAGGATAAAAGGAAAAAATAACAAAGGATATATTGGACCGTAATGTTTGGGATGATCATGACACCTATCAAGGTTGTGTAAATAATCTACTTACATGTCAAAACTAATTGTAATTATCTACTTATATGTTAAAAGAATAGTGCTAGTTTGCTGAAATAGTAATGACAGTTATATGTGTTGTTTCACTTGTAAAACATTAAGTAATGAAGGTTAAGAAGAAGAAAAAAAAAAGCGATGAGAGAGGATAGTGGTATTTGTCGCACACAGTTTTTTCGATAAAGGATGTACCTCGTATAGTTCTTTCATAGCTGATTACACAAATTTTGTAAGTTACATATCTTTCATAGACAGTTACACACACTGATGCAACAACTGTATAGGAGTCACCATATCTAGAAAGTGAATAGAATTACAATGAATTATTGATCAAATGATTAGAATTCATTGAAAGAATACAACTCTTTAAAATTTACATAAGTGTACTATATGTCAAGCAAGCGATCAGATGGATCTCAACCCACTCAAATCTTCTCCAAATTAAAAAGGTATAGCTCCTCATCAAACCAAGCAGGTATTTCCAACCACAAATCTAAGGCTTTTTTCTCAGCAAACCAAATCCCGACTTTCCCCCCTATGACAACATCTCTTTTCTCCCGTGAATGGTAATACCCTCTCTTTTCTCTTTATTTTTTCTTTCTTTCACTTTATTTCTCCGTCTTTCTTTCGATTTTGTATGTTGCCTCAACAACTGTATAGACCACCTTTTCTCTTGATATCTCATCTCAGTGAAGATTTTTCTCCTTTTTTCACAAGTTTTTGCTTCTGTGAATTAGCTGTAAATCTAGTGTAACCACCAAATGACCTCGTAAGAGGAACTAACACTTCGAACAGGACCAACGTAACTCATAGGATTTGATCGAGTAGTCACGGGCCTCTCCATTTGAGATAATGGCGATAATTTCAAAATATGTAGATTAGGCTTGAAAATAATCCGTTTGAGGGAGAAAACCCAAGCCAGCCCCCAAACGGCCCCGTAAGAGGCACAAACACCTCACACAGGACCAATGTAACTTGTACGAACTAACCGCGTAGTCACGGGCCTCCCGATTTGAGAATATGACGATAATTTCAAAATATGAAGATTAAGCTTGAAAACAAGCCGTTTGAGGGTGAAAACCCAAACCAGCCCCCAAACGATCCTGTAAGAGGCACCGACACCTCGCACATGACCAATGTAACTCGTAGGAACTGACCGTGTAGTCACGGGTCTTCCGGTTGAGAATATGACGATAATTTGAAAATATCAAGGTTAAACTTAAAAACAAGCCGTTAAAGTGTGAAAACCCAAACCAGCCCCCAAACGAACCCGTGAGAGGCACGAACACCTCGCACAGGACCAATGTAACTTGTAGGAACAGACCGCGTAGTCACGGGTCTCCCGGTTTGAGAATATGAAGATAATTTGCAAAAATAACACTTAGACTTAAAAATAGGTCGTTAAAGGATGAAAACCTAAACCACCCACCAAATGCCCCCGTAGGAGGCACGAACACCTCACACGGGACCAATGTAACTTTTAGGAACTGATCGCGTAGTCCCGAGTCTCCCGATTTAAGAATACGATGATAATTTGTAAAAATCAACACTTAGACTTAAAAATAAGCCGTTAAAGGGTGAAAACTTAAACTAGCCCCCAAACGGACCCGTAAGAGGCACGAACACCTCGCACGGGACCAATGTAGCTTGTAGGAACTGACCGCATAGTCATGGGTATCCCTATTTGAGAACATGAAGATAATTTGCAAAAATCAACATTTAAACTTAAAAACAGGCCGTTAAAGGGTGAAAACCTAAACCAACCCTCAAACAACCCCATAAGAGGCACGAACACCTCGCACGGGACCAATGTAACTTGTAGGAACTGATCGCGTAGTCTCGGGTCACCCAATTTGAGAATACGACGATAATTTGCAAAAAACAACACTTAGACTTAAAAACAAGCCGTTAAAGTGTGAAAACCCAAACCAGCCCCCAAACGAACCCGTAAGAGGCACGAACACCTCGCACAGGACCAATGTAGCTTGTGGGAACTGATCGCGTAGTCACGGGTCTCCCGGTTTGAGAATATGAAGATAATTTGCAAAAATAACACTTAGACTTAAAAATAGGTCGTTAAAGGATGAAAACCTAAACCACCCACCAAACGCCCCCGTAGGAGGCACGAACACCTCACACGGGACCAATGTAACTTTTAGGAACTGATCGCGTAGTCCCGAGTCTCCCGATTTAAGAATACGATGATAATTTGTAAAAATCAACACTTAGACTTAAAAATAAGCCGTTAAAGGGTGAAAACTTAAACTAGCCCCCAAACGGACCCGTAAGAGGCACGAACACCTCGCACGGGACCAATGTAGCTTGTAGGAACTGACCGCATAGTCATGGGTATCCCTATTTGAGAACATGAAGATAATTTGCAAAAATCAACACTTAAACTTAAAAACAGGCCGTTAAAGGGTGAAAACCTAAACCAACCCTCAAACAACCCCATAAGAGGCACGAACACCTCGCACGGGACCAATGTAACTTGTAGGAACTGATCGCATTGTCTCGGGTCTCCCAATTTGAGAATACGACGATAATTTGCAAAAAACAACACTTAGACTTAAAAACAAGCTGTTAAAGGGTGAAAACCTAAACCAACCCCCAAACGGACCCATAAGAGGCATGACCACCTCGCACGGGACCAATGTAGCTTGTGGGAACTGATCGCGTAGTCACAGATCTCCCGGTTTGAGAATATGATGATAATTTGCAAAAATAACACTTAAAAACAGGCCGTTTGAGGGTGAAAACCCAAACTAGCTCCCAAACGGACTCGTAAGGGGCACGAACACCTCGCACGGTACCAATGTAGCTTGTACAAACTGATCGCGTATTCACGGTCTCTCGATTTGAGAATACGATGATAATTTACAAAAATAACACTTAGAGTTAAAAACAAGCTGTTAAAGGGTGAAAACCTAAACCAACCCCCAAACGGCCCTGTAAGAGGCACGAGCACCTCGCACGAAACCAATGTAACTTGTACGAACTGACTGCGTAGTCCCAGGTCTCCCGGTTTGACAATATGACGATAATTTGCAAAAATCAACACTTAAACTTAAAAATAGGCCATTAAAGGGTGAAAACCCAAACCAGCTCCTAAACAAACCCGTAAGAGGTACAAACACCTCACACGGGACCAATGTAGCTTGTACGAACTGACCACGTAGTCTCGAGTCTCCTGGTTTGAGAATATGACGATAATTTGCAAAAAATCAACACTTAAACTTAAAAACAGACCGTTAAAGGGTGAAAACCCAAACCAACTCCCAATCGGACCTGTAAGAGGCACGAACACCTCGCACGGGACCAATGTTGCTTGTACGAACTGACCACATAGTTGTGGGTCTCCCGGTTTGAGAATACGACTATAATTTGCAAAAATAACACTTAGACTTAAAAACAAGCCGTTAAAGGGTGAAAACCTAAACTAGCCCCCAAACGGCCCCATAAGAGGCACGAACACCTCACACGATGCCAATGTAACTTGTACGAACTGACCGCGTAGTCTCGGGTCTCCCGATTTGAGAATATAACAATAATTTACAAAAACTAACACTTAAACTTAAAAACAGACCGTTAAAGGGTGAAAACCCAAACCATCTCCCTAAAGGACTCGTAAGAGGCACTAACACCTTGCACGGGACCAATTTAGCTTATACGAACTGACCACGTAGTCGTGGGTCTCCCGGTTTGAGAATACGACAATAATTTGCAAAAATAACACTTAAACTTAAAAATAAGCCGTTAAAGGGTGAAAACCTAAACCAACCCCCAAACGGACCCGTAAGAGGCACGAACACCTCGCACGGGACCAATGTAACTTGTACGAACTGACCGCGTAGTCCCGAGTCTCCTGGTTTGAGAATATGATCATTATTTGCAAAAATCAACACTTAGACTTAAAAAGAGGCCGTTAAAAGGTGAAAACATAAACTAGCCACCAAATGCCCCCGTAGGAGGCACGAACACCTCGCACGGGACCAATGTAACTTGTAGGAACTGACCACGTAGTCTCGGGTCTCCTGATTTGAGAATACGATGATAATTTTCAAAAATCAACACTTAGACTTAAAAACAGACCGTTAAAGGGTGAAAACCTAAAGCAGCCCCCAAACGGAACCGTAAGAGGTACGGACACCTCGTACGGGACCAATGTAGCTTGTAGGAACAAACCGCGTAGTCGTGGTTCTCCCGATTTGAGAATATGATGATAATTTGTAAAAATAACACTTAAAAACATGCCATTTGAGGGTGAAAACCCAAACCAGCTCCCAAACGGAGGCGTAAAAGGCACGAACACCTCGCATGGGACCAATGTAACTTGTAGGAACTGACCGCCTAGTTGCGGGTCTCTCGATTTGATAATATGACGATAATTTACAAAAAAACACTTAGACTTAAAATTAGGTCGTTAAAGGGTGAAAATCTAAACCAGCCCCCAAACGGACCCGTAAGAGGCATGAACACCTCGCACAGGATCAATGTAACTTATACGAACTAACTGGATAGTCGTATAAGCAATTTCTGCTTGTATATGCAATTTTTCTGCTTGAATACGATTTTTTTAAAAATGACTTGGTTACTAATATCGTATCTTTTTTGTGTCTTATTTTTTTTGTAGGATGACATTCAATCGCTAGCTTTTATCCACTTGGAACGCACGAAGAAGTCAATGCTTTACAATAGGGTATTATTTATTTAGTGTCGTTAATATTCAGGATTCTATTTTTTTTGTTATGTCCGAGAAGGCTTTAGTAGTTTTATTGTTTACTTTTATGGTCGTGCTGACTATAGTAGTTTTATTGTCGACTTTTATGGCCGTGCAGGCTTTATATGGACAGATTTTATGTTAGCAGGTTTTGAAATGCTAAAAAAATAGAGGAAACTCTGCCCAATTTTTTTGTGATCTGGGAACTATTAGCTCTTGTAATTTTTTGAAGTTATTGTCGACTTTAATGGCCATGTGGGCTTTATATTGGTATTAACTCTTGTAATTTTTTAAAGTTTGTATGCACATTAGTTTATCAACAACCTACGTTATTCATAATTTGTGAATTTTCTTGATTTTTTTTGCAAATAATAAATATTTATCCTATCAGATTTGGAATTTGCTGATTTTCCAGATTTGTTTCCTATTATTATTTTTTTATCAATTTAAAAATCTGGCACGATTTTAAACCATGCCAAAACCGTGCCAATTTATAAAAATGAGAACGCTTATAAAACAATCTGGCACGCTTTATAACCGTGCCAAAAGCGTGCCAGAAAATAGACAATTTGGCACGGTTTCGGCATGTGCCAAAAACGTGCCAGATTTAACATCTAGCACGGTTTAAAAACATGTCAAAAGCATTCCAGATAAAAAAACCGGCACAGTTTAAAAGCGTGCCAGTTTGGAAAATCTGGCACAGTTTTAAATCGCGCCAGAAAATCTGGCACCCCTGATTCTAGCACGATTTTGAACCGTGCCAGATTGCATCTGGCACTGTTTTAAACCGTGTCAGTTTCCTGTTTTTGGTGTAGTGACTATGGGATTTGTAGGAATAAACCCACGAGTGATACTAGTCGAGTAGTGAGTCGTTAACTAATGAAATTATTAAAGGGATAACTAGGACCCTTCGAGAAATGAGTGGAATTTAGGAAATTGAGAAAGAGGTATTAAGTGTGAATCATTAGTACGTTGGGTATTCAGGATATATGTACTACGTACTGGATATATATTTATAGGTTGTGTGTATACCTATTGTGAGCATATAGTTATAGGTTGTGTGTATACCTATTGTGAGAATATATTTATAGGTCGTGTGTGTACCTATTTTGTGCATTCTTATGTGTATAAGCATACCTACGCTACCTACTATCATGGGAGGTCACGTACGATGGGAAATTCCACCTTGGCGATTGCAACAAGGTTCGGATGTGTGCCCTAAAACATAGAACTTAGGGTTGAGCACTATTTGAGTGTACGATAGTATGATCGGTCATTTAGGTGCATTGGGTATGTGCGTAGCCCAAAAGTCTTATGACTATGTTTGCCTCCATTGTGTGTTTATTGATTTATAGTATGAGGGTGATTCCGAACTGGTAGTCCTTGATTTGGTACATGAGGTACATGGACTCGATAGCAGAGTATGCATGCATCGCGGGTCTCAACCTAGTGATGCTGTAGTCGTATATATATATATATATATATACGGGTGAATTGTTCTACTTTTGTGTGGTAGTACAAAATATAGATAGTGTATATCTAAAGTAACCTAATTAAGAGAAACTTAAATAATTGTGCGACAATAATATTCGACTAATGATTATGGTTGACGGTAGCGTACCGTATGGGTGAGACGGGTGGGATAAGAGTATTAATGGTTAGGTAGATGCGTCTTGTGACTATTTAGGCTGAGTAATATTACTAGGTGGGTTTAGTAGGATGCGTTAGGTGTTCACTATAGTTGAGAGGTGATGAACTCAAGGGAGTGTACGTGAAGCTGAAGTGTATATAATAATTATTCTTACTACATTTTAAATACTAGCAAAAAAAATTCGAAGGATTTAGGTCCTGATCCGCATCAAATATATTTTCAAAACTTTTAGGTGTCCAGCCACAAGGACGCTAAGAATGAATCAGTTTCCAAGGACTTATGTAGCTGCATCTAGTGTGGAGGCATGAAGGATTTTCGAATAGCCGCTTCTATTATTGACATTTTATTGGTTGGGCATGTTTCCCCTTTTATTCAGACTTATGTATTTCAGATTACTTTAGTCAGCTAGTTTGGATGTATTGGAGTTTTACCCGATGGTTTATTCGGGGACTTTATTTATTTATCTGAGCTTCAGACTTTACATTGTGGTTTCATTTACTTTGGTTACTGTGTATGGGATTATTGTGGATTGTTTAATATTATTTTATCGCTTATTTAATTAACAAGTGGTTAGTAAATAAAAATGTTTTCAGCAGTTATGCTAAGAATGAACCAGATGAGATTCATGTTTTATTTTAGTGGAGGACTGATCACACGATATTGAAATAGGTAGGCTGTCACGGTACTCGACAAGTATCAATGTAGTTCTTCTATTGACTCTAAGTCATCACAAGTATTTTTCGAATCACGTGAAGTTTATTGGTCATGTCCCTAATCATGTTTGAGTTCATGAGATGCTTCTCACCCATTTCTGCCCAACAGACTGGAGAGGCCTCCTATAAATAAACTCATATGGAGACATACTAATGTTGGCCTGATAACTGTTGTTTTAGGAAAATTTTACTAGATGCGGATTCTCTGCCCAATTACCCTGGAAATCAAGCGTGAAAGCCCTCAACATATCTTTCAGAATCTAAATGGTCTGTTCTGACTGCCTATCTATCTCGTGACAGTAAGTTGTACTCATCTTCAAATCGTTGCACAATTCTTGCTTAATATTCCTCCAAAACCTAGACACAAATTGAGGATCCCAATTTGAGACAATCGAGAGCAAAATCCTATGAAGAGGGACTATCTATCAGACATATAACCTTTCCAACTTAGCCACGTTGTTCGTGACCATAATCGATAAAAATTGCGTGGACTTCATAAGACGACCCACTATAACTCAAAACACATCGTGACCATATTGGTACCATTGTAAGGCTGTGACAAAGCCCATTTTCTCCCACTTACACTCTGCAATTGGTATGGTTGTAACAATCATGCTAGCATCTTGTGATCTACCTTCACTTGCTGGAAAGTGTAGCACTTGGACACATACATCACAACATCCTTCTGCATACCACAACATCAAAAGTCTCTATATAGGTATTTATGCATTTTAATGGCACCAGGATGTATGCTAAAGTGTGAGTGATTGGCGTCCACCATCATCTCATACTGAAGTTCATCGATGGCCGGAATAATGAACCTTCCCTTATGTCGCACGACCGTATCCTTATCCATAGTGAGAGTGTCGAACTCCTCACAGCTTTGGATGCAGTCATGGTAATGTGTAAACTTGGGATCATAAGACTAAACATCCAACACTTTTTGTTGAATAAGCGGTCTAGCTACCAATCTCCAAAGAAATGCCATATTGTAATCTCGTTGGGCATACGAATTGAACTTCTGTAATTCGTTGAACATCTTCGCTTGGTTGCACTTCATTACTGCTAAAGTGACCCCACACTTCCTGAGTAAGAGCATCTTCCACCACATGTCCCTTGCCAGGATGATACTCCAAGGAAAAGTTATAGTCTTCCATCAACTCAATCCATCTCCTTTGAGGAATATTTAGATTGCGTTGAGTGAAAATGTACCGCATGCTATTATCATCCGTATACACCTTAAACCGTTCAATGTACATGTAGTATCTTTAGATCTTTGGCGCGAACACCACTGCGGATAAATCCAAATCGTGGGTGGATTAGTTAATCTCATGCACCTTTAACTAACAGGATGCATAAGTGACCATCTGACTATTATGCATCAACATTATGTTAAGACCTGATTTGGAAGCATCACAATACATGGTATAATCATTTCCTCATTTCAAAAGGATAAAAACAATCCCCGAAGTCAACCTAACGTTAAATTCCTAAAAAAACTCACTCGTAATGCTTTGACCACTCGAAGCGAACATCCTTTCGCTTCAACAGAGTGAGAGGCAATGCAACCCTCAAGAAATCTTGCACAAATCTCTTGTAGTAATCGGATAAACGAAAAAAATATGTACCTCCATAACTGTCTTCAGCCTATCCCAATGAAAATTACACGACCAAGTAACTTGACCTCGTTCATCCAACTCGCACTTGCTAAATTTGGCGATCAACTAATTCTACCTGGGCACTTATAATGATGTGCGAAGGTGCTCCTCATAGTCCACGTCTGAAGCTGAGTAGACCAAAATATCATCCATAAAGACCACCACAAGCCGGCCTAAATTCGAATGATAGATACGGTTCATCAGATCCATGAATGTTATTATGGAATTTTTCAAACCAAAAGGAATTGCTAAGAACTCATAATACCCATAATGCATATGAAACGCTATCTTAGGAATATCTTCCTCTCTGACAGGTAACTGATGGTACCCGAACCAAAGGTAAATCTTTAAAAACCTTCTCGAACCACGTAACTGATCAAATAAGGGGAAATGGGTACTTATTCTTCATAGTCACCCTATTCAGCTACCTATAATCGATACAAAGTCATAGGGATTTGTCCTTCCTTTTGGTAAAGAGGGTTGGAGCTCCCCAAGGGGATACACTGGGATGAATGAAACCCTTGTTGGTCAATTCCTCCAACTGAACCCTTAACTCCTACAATTCTATTGAAACCATCCTATGAGGTGATATAAAGATAGGTGAGATGAGTTGATGCACCTCTATAGTGAAGTCCACCTCCTAGTGAGGGGTTAAAGTAGGAAGATCGCTAGGGAACACATCGGGAAACTCCCGCACCATTGGATAATCCAATAACATCCATCCAGACTCCTCCTGATCCACCATACTTCTCAACCAACATAAATACCTCTTTTTCTCTCGCACGGTAGAAAAATTTCAAGGATAACCCACATATTGCTCGATATTGAAATGATGGCGAGATCCGGTTGGGAGAGACACAAAAACACTATACTGATGGCATTCGATGGTAACGTCAAAGCACGACAACTAATATATACCGAGGATCATATGGATATTATCTATGCCTATGAAAATTAAGTCATACTCCAAAACAAAATATACATCCATTACTATAAAACTATGATAGACCCTATCAAGAACTACACTGCCACCGACTGGAAGTCCTATGAAGATAGGAAGAAAAATTAGTTCACCTATAAATCCAATTTTAATGCTAAATAACTCAAGATAAATGAATGTGATGAACCTGAATTAAACAATGACTTTATCCAAGTGCTGAACAGTAGAATCATACCTTCTATAACCAATCATCGAAAGGAGCTGCAAATTGAAACATAGCATAAGCACGATCGGGTTGAACCTACTACTCTGGACACTAGGCACCTGACCTTGCCCATGACTACTCTGACCCTGGTTGGGACATGAACTATACACATTGTGCCTTGTAGTCTAATGATAAATGGATGGAAACTTTTGTGGTTGGGTGGGGCTCATGTAACTGGAACTCCTGCCAGGTACATAATTAAGAGCCTGTTGACTGCCCTGTTGGTTCCTATTAGCTCTTTATAGGAAGTCCCTCTTGAAATGTCATGGGGACCCCCATGAAAAACATGTCCTTTTGATAGGGGCTATGGCATCTGATAACTGGTACACTAGGAAGAAGATGAATCTATATTCATAGCGGCCTTATACTTCACAAAAAAGCCTCGAACACCGAGCCTAAATTTTTTACATTTACTGTCCTAGGATTTGTTGGTCCCCCTCTTCTTCTCACGGATGGCCTTGTCGTCCTCTGCCTCAAACTCAAGCCTGATGGCCTAGTTCACTGTCATTCTAAAGTTTGGAAGATACAAACCAATCCTAACTCGTCGAATGTTAAGGTTAAGGCCATTGGCAAATAACCTCGTCTTCTCAGCATCGTGCTTCTGATCCGCGTCCACATACTTGGACAGGCTCTCAAACTTGACTTGGTACTCATTGATAGAAATATTTCCCTAGATCAAATAAAGGAAATCATTATTGTCATCTTTGAATGCCTGAGGGAATATTGCTCCAAAAATGAAACCCTGAAACCCTCCCAGTCTATGGTCTCCATCATATTGACTGATTAGGTTCTCCACCATCGCTCAACTTGATCATTGAGCTGAAAGGTCGATAGCTTGACCTTGTTCTCTGATGTCACATCAAGGATATCCATAACCCTGGTGACCTCATCCATCTACTCGTTTACGGCATCAGGTTTAGATACCCTGTTGAAGGTCGGTGGGTTCAACCTCTTGAACTCTTTCAAGACAAAGTATGAAGTGGTGCTTTCAACCATACCATTGCGGTTGTCTCACTTCAGTTGAGAGAGGGATCCGGTAAGCTGACCGACGGTCTATTCCATGTGCCTGATCACGCAGTAGCACCACCACGATGTGTAGTCATCTACACAAGAAAGAAGAGTTCTATACAATAACATTAACGAAAATGATAGTGAAACGCATAAGGAAACGTACTAAGAAAGCATAAAAAACTTTGTCAAAAATGAGGACCCTAATGCTCTGATACCATTTTTAATGCCCCAACCTAATTTTGGGCTACTGTTGGATCAACCCGCACCCGAGTCATGGTGTTAAGGTAGAGGGTGAAAGTCCAATGAAAATCCTTTAATTTTCTCCTTTTTATAAATAACGAAATGTAATTAAATAGGTTTTAAATTAAGAAATAGGTTGTCGCTTAAATTAATTAAGTTAATTAACAATATTTATTTAGGAAAATTCTATTAAACCAACAATGCTAATAATAAGCAAAAGAAACAATAAAACTCATGTATTATTACAATAAATAGCCCAAGTCCCAAATAAAAGATTTTTTCTTAAATTGCCATGAATTCAAATGTCCCAAAACATAATATTGAAAATGTTATGGTAGAGCTCTAACAACGATTCATTCCCTATGTGGCCTTACCAATGTCATTTCCAGTGTCCCTAGCGGAAGTTCCCGGGTGTGAGGGTTTAAACATAAAAAGTAGGGATGAGAAAAGCACTCAGTAGTGTGTGGAGTAGTAAACAATACATATTTATATGAAAATACTATACATATAACATTTATTTTAACAATTTCGAAAACTTTATCACTTAATCAGTATGAGTTTAACTACCATGCAATGCAACCGAGCGATGTGCTCATACCCACACTAGTCATTTTTATGCTGCTTTTTAACATAATTAGAGACCATTTAACTACCTTTATCCACTAGTCTCTATTTTACTATTTCCATTAGGTTGTCTTTCTTACATTTCCTAATCAAAACCTTATGTATTTCCATTTCCATCATTTCATTATCAACTTTATCTGTTCTCTGAGTTTACCAAATTACTGCGTACTTTAACGGGCTCTACAGTGCCGACTATGCTACCATGCTCTGGCCAGTGATTTTGGGTCTTTCACCCCAGGGATCCGGGTCATTATTAATTCTTTCTCGATTGCATTTTAGGTCGTATGAATGTGTTTTAACATTTTATCAAATGTCCACATTATTCCACCATTCTTATCATTCTTATGGTTCATATTTACATTTCACACTGTTTTCATGCCACGTCATTCATTTCATCCATTTTTCACAAAACCGACCCATAAGATCAACTGAGTAAGTCCAACCACCTGGACCCTCTATTTTGCTAAAATTATCATTTTGCCAATACATTTTGAAAAAACATTTTTATCATTATGACATCAAAAATCCTCATTTAATGTCCAAAATCCATACTTCATTATTTTACTTCAATAAAAACCATTTCTTCATTTTTCTTTAACAAGAAATACATTTAATATTTTGGAGGCCCTTATATCAAAATGTCCATTTCACCCTTATAGTCATATGTTGTCTTGAACCTCAATATTTCTCATTTTATTAACATTTTACAACATATTTATGGGCTGAATTTATCAACTTTCATATTTCATCTTAAAACTCATTTTAATCTTAATTTACCATGTTTCTATGTCCTCTACTAACATCCTATAAGATTCTACACATGTGAGGATGAATTTCAACCTATAAATCCAATAATATGAATTTAAACATGATATTAACATGAAATAATATTTTATGTTCATATTATCATATTCCAAGATAAAAATAATGCTTGTTCTTCAAAAATCCATTCCAATTTAATTTTCTTTAAAATTTTCATTTTTCATAAGAAAACTTTAAATAACAAACTACAAAATAACTTTACAAGATTTTTTACATTCTAGCATGCATCCTGACACGTAGCTTAGGCTTGAACTTAAAAACAAACTGAGGAAAACCCTACCTTGAGTTTGAAGATGAGAAACTAAGAAATGATTACTTAAAAGCTCTTAAAACTCTAAGATTTCCTCAAGGAATCTCCTAGCAGCTCCAAAAGCTCCAAGAAATACACCAAATCCTCTTGAAAGCTCCAAGAACAATTCATTAACCCAACTTCGAAATAGGTCTTAAAAGCTTGAAAATGGCTAGAATAAGGCTTGGAATGGAGGTATAAACATTGGAGATGGATGGAGGTATGTTAGAAATGGATGGAGGGACTTGGAAATAGAGAGAGAGAGAGAGAGAGAGAGAGAGAGAGAGAGATAGATAGATAGAGAGAGAGAGAGAGATTGAAAATTTAATGGAGATGTGTTTGAATGTCCCCCAACACTATAGTCTCCCCTCTCTTATTTATACCCCAAGACCCCCTAGCCTTTTAACCTTTGGTCCATCAAAACCTTTGACCCCCGTTTGATCTGCTTTATTGGTATCTTGACATATCACATGATCTAATGGTTATCATCGTGAAAGCATATTTGGATCTCCCGAAATCTAGCTTTTCTAGTCTCGTTCGAACGACACTAGACCTCGTTCGATTGACACTAGACCTCGTTCGAACGATAATACACATTTATTTTGAATGGGGTTCCAACAAGGATTTAATGAGGCTGGTCAATTTGAATAGATAATTATCATTCGATGTTGTTTGAGGAGTTGTTTGCACGACGGAGGCTTCTCGTTCAAATAACCCGACCTGGTTCTAATGATATAAACGACTTAGCATTTCATTCAAACGACCCAAAACTTTTCTTATTTAAATTATAGGCATTCAATCCCATTTTAATTTTACAAGGTCTAGAAGAATAGTTCCAAAATATACAACCATCCACTATATTAATTCCATGTCCAATAGCCATGCAAATTTTAGGGAAAATAGATACAATCTCAGGCATAGGTATCACATAAATTGACCCTATTGGTAATTTTTCCTTACAAATATCTCCTTTTGGATATTCTGGAACAAAACACAAAATAAAAACTCCTATGGGCATTCAAGATCATCTAAAATACTCAATCCCTTTCCAAAAAGGAAAAATACAACTTGACATACACATACTTTGAGTAGCTTTGCTCTTGCGTAAACTTTGTTGCATCGTTGCAAACCTGCGCACTTAAACACGTCTCCCCTAAAGCAAAAATCTCCTCCAGACCAGAAAGATGAGATACCATTTCTCCCTCTTTTTGTTCAGGAATAGACAAATATTATGGTGCATAAAATAACTAATTTCTCCCAAATTAAAGTAATTCTCCCCCTAATAAAACAAGGGATAAGCATAAAGGAAAAACAATTATGTCATATAGTAGTGTAGAGTGAACTAGGAGCAATAAATCAAGGAAAACTAATCCAAATAATGAAAAATGGATACTTACTTTGATGCAATAACAAATGAAACCAATTAGAATGCACTAAGTCATGCATAGGATACCAGTATAAACAAACAACAAGAGGTATATCAATATGAAATATAGTATAACAATTTAAAATAGGATTAATCTGATGGCATAAATGGACTAGATGCAACCGCAAAAACTCAAAATAAGTGATGCCATATATATAAGTGTGCAAAATATACCAATACACACACGGTCACAAATACACATGAACTTTACACACTAGCATAGTATCGATGTGTCTATGGGATCGAGTGAAGGGGTGGGAACTAGATACAAATGAATTATTAACCAAACACTCAAAAATGTCCAAGGAGTTCTATTTTATCATAAAACTTTATCAAGCTAAGATTTAGCCTCAATTGTCAAATAAAGTGAACTCAAATAATAAAAATCACAATGCACACAACCATATAATACTGATAATTCTACAAATCAATTGTGTTAAGACATGTTAAGAATAACTAGGATTCATTTTGCAAGCCCGTTGTTCAACTATAGAACCCTCAAAAGCTAAAAAAATATCATATTTTCACTCAATTTTTTAAGATACTAATTTTTTAAAACCAAACAAATAAATATGCTGGCATTTAATCTTTACTTTTAGGCTCTTTCTTATGGTGGATTTTCCTCAAGGAGATTTTCTCCTTTCGTAGCCCTTTCCTGTGCACCCTCATATATTTAATAATAAATAACATACTCACAAGCAACGATATTTACATGCACAAATCACCCATAATCAAAAAATATGTAGATGGCAAGATTTATGGGAGAACATCTCACTTGGCTAAAATATAACATGTGAATTTAAAGTTCAAAAGAGATCGTGTATGTGTGTACAGATGCATATACAAAGTGAATCCATTAAGAAAATCAAAGTCAAACTACTCCATGGAAGCATGATTAAGAAAAATCTAAGCATTGAACATCATACCAAAAGTCCTAGACACGTGGATATATGGAATGAAATGGATTGAAACACAAGGATATGCTACATAAAGTGTCTAAAACTAAACTAAACATAAAAAAAAAAAAAAAAGAATCTGTTTGAGTTTTAAAACCTTTTAAACCATTTTTAAAATTAAGACAACTCAAAAGACAAACAAAATAATTTTGTATTTTTCCTAATAGGACCTAATAAAGAAAAATCAAAATACAAAAGACTCAAACCACATACAACTAACAAGCATATATATGATAAAGTACAAAAGGTAGTGTATGTAAACATGCGAAGACAATCATCCATTAGATATAACATAAGAATTATCATGTTAAAGCATTCGAGAATCAACAAGTCTGACATGTAACGCCTCCAAATTGTATTTCCTAATCCACGTAGGTGTGACATGATGCTAAAGGATTTTAGGAACATCGGTGACTCTAGACTTAAGACATTCTAGGATCGTTTCTAAGATTAAAGAAAAAATGACTATGGTGACCTTTCCTGTCGTAATGTGTGCATGTGTAAACATGAGGAATGTTAACTTTGGGTTGACCTTTTGTAATATTCTTAGCAATGGTTGACTCTCTCAAAAGCATGGTAGAGAAAGAATATGGAATATCGAAGCCAATATCACACATTCTATGTTTGATTCGGACGATGCCTAATATTTTATCCAACTTTTCCAAACTAGATTCCAAATCGAATTTGACATGATTCGAGTTTCTCAATCTACTATCTAGATCCACTATACTAGGCTTGAGTAAATGATGAGATTCTTCAAAAACTAAGGAATCATTCTTGGAAATCTCCATTAATTACCGATGATTATCTCGCTCCCCCTCAACAAATGTGAGCTTTTCCCGATGAGTTTTCTCACGTGGTCTAAATCCTCAATCAAAACACTCTCATCATTACCTACGACACATTTTTTCCACCTCGATTCTAACTTTAAGTTTGCCTTTTTCAATTTCACTATTTTTGCATAAAACTCACGAAAGGCAACTTGGAGTTCACTCTCATCCTCTTCTTCTTCTTCATCTTTTCCTCTCCACTCTCTCCATCATCACTCACTTGGGAAACACAAACAATGGGCTCAGAAGTGTCATACTCAGAATTGTATTCATGTGAAGTTTTTTCATCAAGGCTTGCATGAATTTCCATTAACACGTTGTAGTGGCGGTCAATGGGGAAATCATGATCCTCTTCCGGATCACTATCACTAAGGGTGGCATTTTACATCTCCAATTTATCCCCTATCCCTTCCTTAGTTTAGTGGGGCATTCACATGACCTATGGCGATAACCTTCACACCCAAAGCATCTATCTTACTCATCCCTCTTAAAATTATCATTAAGATTTTTATGGAATTGATCAGTCTTGTTATACTTATTTTTCTTAAAATTATTTACATCTTTCGATTATTTTTCAAACATGAGAATTTTTCTAAACTTCTTTGTGGACGTGGCCATATTATCGAATTCGATGTCATGCTCATCATTTGAAACACGTGGTTCCTACTTTTGGGTTTTCAAAGAAATGCACTTATCTTTCTTTATCTCTTTTTAGGAAGTCATGTCAAGCTCACAAGTTTGAAGATCACTTATAAGATCTTCGAGTTCTGTAGAGTCCAAAGTACCCAAGGAATTCAAAACTGTCACTTTTGAATTAAATCTTTCAAGTAAGGACTTTAAGATTTTCTTGACTACAAAAGTTTCGAGGATTCTCTCCCCCAAGTTAAAAGACGAGTTCACGATATCTGACCGTCTAGAATAGAACTCATCGAAGGTCTCACTTTCCTCCATCCTAATGGTTTCAAAATAAGTGGTGAGGTTTTGGATTTTGGAAGCCTTAACATCACTAGTATCCTAATGAGTGAGTTAGATTATGTCTCAAGCCTCTTTAGACATTTCACATGTCAACCTAGGGTGAAACTCCTCCCGTCTGAGCACATAAAGCAAAGCATTCAGGCTATGATAATTATAGTTGGATAGTTTCATCACATCCTCACTCCATGTTTATAAGGGTTTGGGAATCATATAATCACATGATAAGGTCGTGGGTGGGGACTAACCCAAAACTATTGCCTACCATACTTACTCCTCTAAAGACTTAAGTGCTAATTTCATATGCATTTTCCACTATGTATAGTTAGAACCATGAAAATTTGGAAACCTTAAAAATGATTGAAATTCCATATTCAAGCCTAAACATGATCTAACATGATAGGCTACTGCACCCACTCTGATATCAATTTGAATGTACAATATGGAACAACATTGATGGGATGGTTCAAAGATACACAAACTAATTTTTATTTAGAATTTTTCAAATTAATTTTTTCTTTAACAAAATCAATTCAATTTGATTAAGCACGCATTAGATAGTTTTAATATTATTGATTATTATTTTAACCATATGGATGAATCTAGGTGAGGATTGTAAGATAAAATAAATTAACCACAATGCCCGATGTACGAGAACAACTCAGATGGGAAAAATCTCAAAAGTCCCAGCCACACAAAATCCACTAAGTACAGAATTACAAAAGGACACGATAGAAGACTTATAACACAGACTTGACGTCTTGGCAAGCCTTGACACTCTTCATTCGTTAACCCTCTATTCAGTTACACGCATGAGTCCACCTGCATAGATACAACAAGGAGTGAGTCCACACACGTCTCAAAATCCATCAATAAGCTTTAAAAATGATCACGCACACAGAGTCCAGTGTATGTTAACCAACAAACATGGAATCCACCACATGAAACAATTCTCAACAAGTTGTAAAGAGTAATCAACTCCAATAATTGCACCCATTTGTCTCTCTCTCGCTAGGGTTTCGTAATCTTATTGTCAGCCTCCTATGGGGAGGCCATAAATGCTTATTTTCCAATTGATCCACCTCCAAATACCCCCTTCAATCATAAACAGGTATTTTGCGAGTGTCCTTGAGGGTGATTTATCGACAATCCCTTCCAAAACCCCTGGTCAATATATGGGCGAACTTGTTGTGTTTTTTCTCAAGCGAGGACATCCAAACCTTGGACTTGCCCTTTTCCCATGCCTTGGTTGGAAAATTCTCCCATGGAAGACCCAGCTTGGAAGCTTTGAGGAAAGGTTTTTTGTCGATTGACATCAAGGTAAAGGTAAAAATTGGATTGCTTGATAATAAGCATATACTCACACTAATAATGAAGAAGATTATCAAAGGCTTAGGCTCAGAGAGCAGTGGTATGTAAAATCTTACCTTATGTATGTTTTCAAATGGTTTATAGACTTTGACACAAATGCAAAACCCTCAATTGCTCCAATTTGGATTGAAATCCCATTTCTCCCCATTCATTTGTATGATAAATCTCCTTTATTTTCTAATGAAAGTCTTATAGGTAAACCATTAAAATTAGATACTTCACGAGTGGAGTTGACCAGGCCAAGCCTTGTCCGTGTCTGTGTTGAGGTAAATATGCTCAAAGAAATTCCTCAATGAGATTGGATTAGTTCTGGGGAAGTAAGCTTCTGGCAGAAAATATTATTTGAAAAAGTCCCTAAAATATTGCACCCACTAAGTTAAACAAGGCCATTGTGCCCTATAGTGTCTTATTATAAACCCAAAGGCTAGGAAAGTAATTGCGATTAAAGACATGGAGAAGGTAGATGAGGGGAAGATCATAGAAAAAAGGTTATAGATCCAAAACAAATTAATGGAAAAGACAAGGAGACTATCGTGGGGTATAACATAATACCTCCAAGTTTTCAAAATAATGTGGAAACTGAATTTTGTAACTCTTTAAAAGAGAAATTTACATGTGTTGGTATTAATGAAAATCCAAAAGGAAAGTAATACGAGGTACGGGAGGAGAAGTTGCAAAATGAGATTAATGGATCCGTTTTAGAATAAAAAATTAACAAAAAAATTGATGCAACCCAAGTGATTGGTGTAGTATTTGAGTATGATAAGGTGGAAGTATATAATGATTATGTTAAGTCAAATGAAATTCCAGTTCATGAAAATATTACGAACGAGCAAGACTCTCGTTAGGATAAAGATGGAAAAAAATTAAAGTATTGGGATTAATTTTCCAAAAATCCAAATTTCTTACTCAAATAGTTTAGACCCATGGCCCACCAAATATGATTTGGGTATGTCTACTGGATCAGCGGAAGCACGTGCCTTTCTTGTCGAAGCATTCGGGATAAAAATAGGAAAAACCAAATTAATATTGAAGTCCGCCATTCATTTAAATCCTTACAAAATTTAAAAGACAAAACATACACCAGTGCGGATATTGGAAGTGTCACTCAAGACAGGGGAGTGAAGTTAAATAGAAGGGAGAATATAAATATCCTCAATTCAACTCATTTTCGATTTTATTTGCTGAAGAGAAATCTACCCTTAAATATAATTTAAGGCCTTCAGCTTCTCGTTCAAGACCACGTAAATTTTCATCGATTGATATTTCTTTCATTCTATTTTAATTTTTATTTGTTCTTGTAATAGTCACTTAGGAGAGATTTTTCTCCTAATTGTTTAAATGAATTTCTTTTCTTGCTAAAAAAAAAAAAGATGAATCTTGGATCTTAAACTAGTTGGGTGTAAACTAGGGTTTGTGTTTTGAAAACTTAATTATGAATGATTAAGGAAAACTTAGAGAGATTTCTTAAAATAATTTTAGCATTCAAAATCATGGAAAACATTTCACCCATAACTCTTGCTCCTCACTCCTTAAAAGGGTGGGAATTCTGAGATCATAGGGTAGTGGGAAAAAACTGATGAAACTGATTTTTCTTGAAAAATACACTAAATCATTCGAACTACATGGTACCTCATTCGAATGACATACATGATCTTGTTCGAACATGAATCTAGTTAGGTATCAAATGAAGGTATAACGGTTCGATAGATCACATTTTAAGACCAATCAAATGACCAATCTCATTGAAATGATCTTGGACTGATGAGATTCCAAAGAAGACAAATCTTTCAAAAATTAACCTCATTTGATATCTCATTTAAATTAACTAAGGACCTCATACAAACGACCTTGAAAAAAATTAAAGAATTTTTAAAACACTTTAAAAAAAATATATTAAAAGCGTTTTAAAATAATCCTAATACCCAATAATAAAATATCCAAGGTTTAACGTAAATAGGCCTTCATACCTGAGATATCTTTGGAATGTTGATGACGAAACGTGGTGCAAAACATGGCATGATGATGTGTTCTCTTTAGCCTAGATGTTATGTCTTCCACAAACACGTCATAGGCTTGAAAAGTCACTATCTCAAGTCATAACATGTGACTCAAGGTTTTGTCTAAACTTGGAATTAAGCAAATACATACAAATTGACTCCATTGGAAAATTTTCCTTACAGGCGATTTATATAAATGGACTAAAATTTCATGCATTTAGAGATCCTACAAAATGAGGTTGAAAAGGGTGATTTATAAAGGTTTCATTGTAAGAGCCTATCGATCACATGGGTGGCCATTTGATCAGGTCAAAGGGTGACTCTTCAATTCACATAGTGAATGAACTCATAAAGAAAGAAGGGATTCACCGATCAAAATTGTATGTTTTATGCTTTGTTAGTACATTTCCTTATGCGTTTTGTTATAATTTTCAGTATCATTTTCGTTAATGTTGTTGTACAGAACTCTTTTTTCTTGTGTAGAAAACTACACGTCGCTGTGGTGCTACTGTGAGCTCAGGCACATGGAATAGGTGGCGTCGTCTGCGGAAATGACTATATATAGCATTTTTCTCCAAAAAACTCATCATAAATGGCTGATATCCCAGAATCTAGCAATAAGATTAATGAAGGGAATCCTCCTACCTTTCTGTCCCTCCAAATGCAACTGATATGACAGGAATCTTGGCAAGCTTAGCCCGGGGATAAATAACTATGCAGGAAACTATGCGACAGTTCATTCAGACTGTTTAAAATGGAGCATTTGCCTAAATGGGCCAATGAAGCGTCCAAAAAAGCATGCATCCACCATCTTCACGACAACCACGATCTATGTCACGATCCAGACGTATTGAATTCCATTATACTGGGAATTCAAGTGATCCATCCTATTACCCCGGTTTGACTTCTCCTATTAGAATTTTGAATTCTCAAGAAAACATCACTCTAACTCCAGACAGACCAAGTGCTTTGGAGAGGTTGAACAGAGCCTCTCCCTTCGACCGTTTGGTCCCCAAGAGGAACATAAATCCTCCTCAGATTGCGTCGAGAAATTCTTAATGACTAAATAATTTAAGGGAAGGCTTAGCCCAATCACATCCAAACCCCAAACATACATCTCGAAGAGAAAGATCCCAAGAGGAAAATTCTATGCGATCTGTTGCTCAGGAAAACACAAATAAATCAGGGGCTAGAAATGACGCATGGAAAGGATCAATTCAGAGGCTGGAAGACAGGTTAGGAGAGATAGACAAGTCCAAAAACTCTCTCCAAAGAACCTTTATCAAGGGATCTCCATTTGTACAAGCGATCATGGATTTTCCCACACCAACAAAATTTAAGGCTCCTGTGGTCACACTGAAGTACGATGGAAAAACTGATCCTATTCTTCACATAGAGCAGTACCAGGCTGCAGCAGATATTTATGCAGTTTCAGATGAAATATAGTGTAGGGAGTTCTCATGAACTATTACCGGATCTACTAAAATATGGTACAACAGCCTTCCTCGGGGGATAATTTCAACCTTCCATCAACTGACAGAGCTCTTTATAGGAAAATTCTATTTTAGTGCAAAGCCAGTTAAAAGGGTAGCACATTTGTTGAGTGTGAGGCAGAAAGCAGGTGAAAGTACCAGGGATTACATCACTCATTTCAATAAAGAGAAACTGGAGGTCATAGACTATGAGGAAAAGACAACCATCACGTCTCTCATGAGTGGTCTTTTGCCAGACAAGCTATATTACACCTTGGTCAAGGATCCCCCCAAATCCATGGCTGAATTGATGGCAAAATTAGCCAAAATTATGAACGTCGAGGAGGTTATGGGTGTGAAGAAGAATGCTGAAGCAAAGGTGGAAGATAAAGCTGAAGGAAAGTCGGAGAAGAAAGATCACAAGAATAACGGTGGGAGCAAGAAGTCGAAAAGAAAATAAATGTTGGATCACTTAAGGAAGTATACAAATTATACTCCTTTAAAGGTGGATATAAACCACGTTTCGGAAGAATTAAGAATAGCGAGGAACTAAATTGGCTTGAAAAACTAAGAACAACTCCCGAAAGAAGGGATAAATCCAAGTATTGTGAGTTCCATAAATATCACGACCATACGACCAAGCAGTGTGTAGCCCTACAAAATAAGATAGAGGTACTCATTAGACGAGGAAAGCTGAACAAGTATGTTGATCGTCAGAATAGTGGGAAGACCAACAACAGAGCTCGATAGGGGTCAAAATCTCCTTACCGACCAAGAGAAGATAAGAAAAAGGACCATGAAGATGACCCTGAAGATGATCCCAATCTCCCAAAAAGGCCAAGACAACCAGAGCGTGAGGTATTTTTGATTCGTTTTGGTGCATTTTAGTGTAACATGATTACAGGTGGAGACACAGGAGGGGGTGATCATACCGCTGAAAGGAAAGCTTACATCAATGAGGCTCAAGCTTGTTCCTATATACAGTGAATAAATCTGGCAGAAGAAGATTTCCCAAGGATGGTCAACAAAGATAAGCTGGTCATTGGCTTTTTTAAAAATGATCTGGAAGGCGTTTTGTATCCTCGTGATGATCCTCTAGTGATCAAAATGAGAATGAAGGATGTAATGATTTCCAGAGTGATGGTGGATAATGTTAGCTCGATAGATATCATGTTTTACCTTTGTTTCGATAGTTTGAACTTAAAACTTGGTCAGTTGGAGCCGTATCATAGGCCCCTCATTGGGGTTTTTAAAGAAAATGGTTTTCCACTTGGAATGATCAAGTTAGACATGTTGATTGGTACCTGTCCAGCTAGAAGAACAGAGAAGGTGCATTTCTTTATGATGGATAAGAATATCCAGTCAGCCTATAATATAATCATGGGGATAGTAGCCTTAAAAAAGTTCGAAGCAGTTCCTTCCACTGTACATCAATGCTTAAAGTTCCCGACCAGCTTTGGGGTTAGAATTGCAAAGGGAGATCATACAGTAGCTCGAGAATGCTACTATTCATCTACCGAGCAAGAGGAATTAGAGGATGCTAGGAAGAAAATAACCACTTATCAAGTAGATGAATTTTATGAGTCTAAGATTGAAACCTTAAACCCCAAGAGATGAAAAAAAACTCGTTAAAGTCCAAGTCATGGAGGCAACATCAAATATTATTCTGGATGGCGAGCATCCAGAAAGAACAACTCAGATTGGTGCTTCACTTGATCCAGTATTGAAGCAAGAACTAGTGGCATTTTTTAATCACAGAAAATGGGTATTGCATGGAGTCATGAGGATATGTCGAGGATAGACCCAGCTTTCTTATGTTACAATCCAGTAAAGCAAAGGAGAATATTCTTTAGTCCGGAGAAGAATCAGGCTATTCAAGAAGAAGTGGAAAAGGTGCAAAAGGCTTCTTTCATTAAAGACATGAAATATCCTGATTGGTTGGCTAATGTTGTGATGGTTAAAAAGAAGAAGAAGAAGTGGAGAATGTGTATAGACTTCACATATCTGAATAAAGCTTGTCCAAAAGATCATTTTCCTCTACCCAGAATAGATCAGCTACTGGATGAAACTTCAGGGCATGAGCTGCTAAGCTTCATGGATGCCTATTCTGGATATAATCAAATTAAAATGAAGCCAGAAGACAGGGAAAGTACCTATTTCATTACCCCATAAGGAACATATTATTATAATGTTATGCCTTTTGGCCTTAAAAATATAGGTTCTACATATCAGTGACTGGTGAACAAGGTGTTTGCGGAGCAGAGTAACAAAAATATGGTGGTATACATCGACGATATGTTGACTAAAAGCAAGAAAGATGTTAACCATATGACTGATTTGAGCTAAACATTTGATCAATTGGAAAAGTACCAGATGAAGGTTAACCCGACCAAGTACGTTTTTAGCGTACAAGAATGCATGGTCCTCGGGTACATTATGAATCAAAGAGGTATTGAAGCAAATTCTGACAAAATAAAAGCCTTGCTGGAGTTACAAACTCCAACCACCAAGAAGGAAGTGAATAGCCTTACGAGGCGTGTTGCATCTCTCAATAGATTCGTCTCCCAAGTAATTGATAGATGTCTTCCATTCTTCAAGGTGCTAAGAAAGACCTTTGAGTGGACCGAAGAATGTGAGAAGGCATTCTTAGAGTTGAAAAAATACTTGGGGACACCTCCTTTATTGTCCAGGCCAGTAGCAGGAGAAAAACTATACTTGTACTTAGCTATCTCAGAAAGTTGAGTAAGTTCAGACTTGATAAGAGTAGAAGATGGAGTGCAAAAAATAGTTTATTATACTAACAAGGCATTCAAGGGAGCAAAAATCAGGTATCAAAAACTGGAGAAGTTGTCATTATCATTTATTGAAGCGAGCAGGAGAATGAAACTGTATTTTCAAGACCATATAGTAGTGGTATATACTGACATGCCACTCAGACAGGCTTTACATAAGCTAGAAAATTCTGGAGGATTGATGTATTAGGCAGTGAAATTAGGGGAGTACGACATTATCTATGAGCCAAGATACTCTCTCAAAGGACAGACAGTGGAGGATTTCATTACTGAGTTTACCTACCCACGTGTCTCCGATCAATAAGGGGATAATGCAGAGCAACGCAAGGATGCTAGAGGATCAATAGAAAATATTCCCGATCAACTCCCAGCAGCAGAATTGACAAAAGGGATGGCCACCGATCAACTAGAATCTTCTGGTAAAGTACAAGAGTTGAAAAAGAAGTATGAAGAAAGGAAGGATAAAATATTCCATCAAGGGATTCTGTCAGACGAAGGGTTTGATGATAATATTCCTATATGGAATTTATATGTCGATGGTTCTTCGTGTGCAACAGGTTTCGGAGCTGGAATTATTCTCAACAGTCCAGATTGGATAGACATTGAATATGCTCTACGTTTCGAATTCCAAACTTCCAATAATAAAACTGAGTATAAAGACATGATTATGGGCCTCAACTTAGCTAAATCATTGAATGTAGAGAAAGTTGTGGTGTTCAGTGAATCGCAATTAGTGGTGAATCATATGCTAAGTCTTTATGCAACAAAAGGGGAGTTCATGTCAAGATACTTAACCAAGGCTCTGGAGATTGTATCTAATTTGGAAGATGTTTAGGTGGTTAGAATACCTGGACTGGAGAATGCAAGGGAAGATGCACTTTCTCTGTTAGCTTCAGCTACTCGCACCGAGCTACGAAGAACAATCCCCATTAAAGTACTTGCAAGAAAAAGTATTAATGAACACCTAATGGTGAATTTTATTGCCTTGGAAATGGGACAATCTTGGATGGATCCCATCAGGGCCTATATTGAAGAAGGTATTTTACCAACCGACCTACTTACAGCCAAAAGATTGAAGTACAAGTTTGCAAGATATGTTTTGAATAATGGAGTTTTGTACAGGAGATGTTTGATAGCTAATTTGTAGAGGAGTGTTCATCCAGCAGAAGTCAAAGTTCTAATAGTGAAAATTCATGAAGGATCTTGTGGGTCTCATGTAGCAGGAAGAATTCTACTAAAGAGAATGAGTACGCAAGGATAATACGGGCCAATAATACGCGTTGATTGTACGGCTTGCGCTAAAAATATGACAAGTGTCAGCGATTTTCTACTATACGAAGAACTCCTCAAGCACTACTAACACCAATCACTTCACCCTAGCTATTTTCCATGCCGGGAATAGATTTAGTCGGGACTCTACTAACTATAAGAGGATTATTCAAATATTTGGTGGTAGCTTTTGATTACTTCACAAAGTGGGTGGAAGCTGAACCTCTGATCGATATGGCTTATGAAAGTGCCTATCAATTCATTTGGAAGAATATTATTTTCAGATATGGTCTGCCCCATGCCTTTATCACTGATCATGGTACCCAATTTGACAATGATGAGTTCTCAGCATACTATCTATAGTCCAACATTCAAAAGGTCCATTCTACTCCAGGTCACCCCCAAAGTAATGGGAAAATAGAGGTGATGAACATAACTCTACTAGATGGGTTGAAGAAGAGATTAGATGATGCTAAATTGGATCAACAAATTGCACTCAGTGTTACGGGCTTACCGAATAACTCCCCGAACAGTAACTGGAGAAACCCCTTACATGTTGACTTTTGGGATTAAAGCACTAATACCTACTGAACTAGGATTACCTACTCATAGGGTGCTCAACTTCAATTCTCCAATGAGTGATTTGATGAGAAGCTTGGACTTGTACATGCTCGACAAAGTAAGAGAAGACGTAGTGATTCAAAATGCATCCTGTGAACAAAGGACTACCATGTTCTATAATAAAAGGGTCAAGAAATGTGATCTAAAGGAAGGCAATTGCGTGATCAAGAAGGTACTTCAAAACCACAATAAGTTGGAGGCCAATTGGCATGGACCTTATCGTATCACAACTGTTGTTCGACCTGACACTTACAGAATAGAAACTCTTAAAGGGGAAGAATTAAAAAATGCTTGGAATGCAGAGCACCTACGAAAATACTACTAGTACTATAACAACCCATATACTCAATTGTTTTAGTATGTATGTAACCATGATTTCCCCATTAGTTTGTTTTATTTTTTATTTTTTGAAGTACTAGTTCTACACACTACACTTAACAAACTTTGCAGCATGCAGCAGCACTTGTAAACGCATTTAAAATACACAACAATCACCAACTAAAAGTTGGTCGGCATCAACAACCACCAACTAAAAGTTGGTCGGCTTCAACAACAATCAACTAAATGTTGGCCGCCATCAACATAAACACCAACAATATTGGTAAAACAATTGAGCAAGGCAAGTCATACTTGATTATGGGTGACCCAAGAGGCATCTAAACTAGGCAAGAAGTTGGGTAAAATATCCACTACCTGGGAAATAGGGAAATTATTTACTTAAATTATTGTTACAACTAAGCAAGAACATAGGATAAGCATTCCATTGCTTAGGCACTTATAGGTTATAAGTCACTACAACTAGACAAACACATGGGGCAAAAGTTCCATAGTCTAGGCAATCAAATCAAAAAGGGAAAAATGACTCAATTATTATTATAAGTACAACACTACTATTGTTGATCTCATGTTATGAACAAAGATTGACAGAATAAATATCATACAATTATTTTATTTCTAAGGAAATAAAATTACAACCAGATGATTTTTCTTCTTTTCCACTAACAATTACTAACAAAATACAAATAGCCTATTCTATTGGTTTTTTTCCTTCAGATTTACATACAAGATCCATTCCAGTTGGAGAGTCATCTACAGAAAAATAAGAATTGATAAAGTTTAAGTCATGAAGCATTCTAGTATTGCTCGAACTTGGTCGGTCTAGCAAATGACGGGGTCGGGATATCTTAAATTCTTCGTGAAGACTATAATCACCAAGGTATTTTGAAATCAAACAGTGAGGGATGGAGCTAACCGGAATCCAGCTAACATCTAGTTGGAATGTGGTATTGGCAGATCAAGTAGTCCAGGGTCGTACCAATCCCACAATTCAGTTCCTTGCTCAACTTTCATTACAGTTAAAGCATTCATCCATCCCCGTTTGTACCATTCATTGTTTGATTGTTTCAATCTGGCATCAAGATGATATAAAGATTCATTTTATCCCTCTATTCAGAACTCTCTAGGTTGATTATGAAACTGATAAGTTAATCATTCAATGTGTTAATGAAGGCTTTTAAGCACACTAACTTTATTTTGGAATGCAGAACTCTGATTGGATAATTTCTCTATAAGAGTTTGAATCTTCTAGGGCATCTCTGCCAGAGATTGATTTTTTGCCTTCAATTAAGCAGCTTGATTTTCTAAGACTTGCTGATTTCTAGTCTCTTCAATGACAGACTTGTCAACCAGCTCTTGTTCTACCCTAGGAAGTGGATGCAGGTCTGATTCTTTTCAAAGTCTCCAACTCTTCTATTAATAAAGCATTTTTAGTCTCCAAAAAGGAAATACCTTCATCATTAATCGGGATTATAGCTCTAGAGGACGAAGCAGAATTTTATTGTCTCAATTCTTCTCTTAAAGCAATATTTTCTTCCTCCGGTAGTTTGGCAATATATTTATGCTCCTCAATTTTAAGTTTCAGCACACTCTCTCTTTTATTATGGGCAGAGATAAATTTGTCATAATCCCGATCAATACTTAACTCTTGATACTTCTTCTCATAACCTTTATGAAGAAGAGTAGTGACTTCCTTGTGTTGAAGTTCAAGTTCTTCAATCATTCCTTGAACATCTTCAATCATTTCGTAGTAAGCTACGATATTCGGTACTGTATGATCAAGTAAGCATTTTAAATACTGGTAAGCCTCAATTGCTCATTCAGAGGCATCAGGACCAAAAATGTCAATTATTTGTGCTTCAATAAAATCTACGCGATAGCTTTGAAGTAATTTTTATATTTCTTCATCAACTCTATATCATGAGCTGGCAATAGTTACATCTTGGCAATAAACTAACAAGGAAAAGTAAAGGCAGATCAACAACATCACAACTATATTGAACAGTAAAGGAGAAATTTAGATAAATAACAAGTCAATTTTATTGATCATAATATATGAGAGTACAACAAGTGGTACAAAACAAAGGAAAAACAGAGGAAAGGAAAAAAAAATTCGAATAACATTACACCTTCTTCTTATTCCCCACTACATCTTCAACTGATTTTGAAGAAGGAATTGGTTGCTGAAGTTACTCGGAGGGCAGTTGATGTTATTCGAAAGATGTCATTGTTTGTTGGGCTTGCTCAGAAGATTGAGGAAGTGTGGCAGCAGGTGTTTGTTCCACCACCATCAAAGAATTCATCATATTTAGCTTCATCTTATTCTTCTTCTCCAATGGAAGGAGGAGGGCCCTGAACATGTTTATGAAATAACTCAGTCTTCAGTAACATTCAACTCTTTTAATGTTGCAACCCATCCATCCCTAAAGAATTTCAAACTTGCATACTCCATTTGAGAAAAGGCAGCAGTTAGAGATTTTTTCCACCTTTTGTCTTATCTAGAGCTAAATGACTTCTTCACAGAATACCTTCTCTTCATCCTCTCTGAGGAAGCATTATCCCTAAGTAGATCTTCAACAGATTTTACTTTCTGTTCGAGATCTTTCTTACGCCATTCAACCTCTTCAAGCCTACCCTCAGCTTCCTCCTTGCTAGTAATGGCGATCTTCAATTTATCTTATGCCTCCATGGAAATATCCACATCTCTTTGCCGAGCTAGATCAACCTCCTTTGCAGCATCCACAGTTTTTTGTTGAGCTGTCTCAGCAGCCTTGATTTTATTCTCCCAAGAAGTTTTTTCATCTTCATATTTCTGTCGGGAGCCCTCCAAAGATTTTGGTAACCCAGCAAGGGCTTCTTTTACTTCACTGGAAGAGGAATCAGCTTTGATAGCTTCATCCTTCTCCAAGATATTATGGAAATACACCAAAAACTACAAGATAAGGGGAAACTCAAGTTAGAATATGAAAAATCAAAAGCAGAACTGAAATGACAAGATATAATGACACTTACTGATGCAAGGTGTTTGGATGCCAAATCAGAGACTTTCTCCCGAGGAATAGAGGTCTCAGCAGCTCTATGATCAGGAAGAGTTCCAGACGAGATCAATTTCCTATCCAAACCAGGAGTAATGAATGTTGGAGGACCAACACTCAAGGAAGGTATTGTAACCCCAGCAGGTTAACCAGCAACATCAATGGTCTTCTCAGTAAGACCCTTACTTAATCTTCTCAAAGGTGAAGCCTCTTCAATCAAAGGTGTTGCCTCTTTTTTAATAGCAAGGGGCTTCTTGGTGACCTCCTTAATAGGTATAATTTCTCCCCCAGATGGAGCAGCATCCCTTTTCTTGGTCCATTCAGTTGGGACATCTTCTTTGTTCTTTTTTCCCCATCAGCACCAAGGATAATTTTAGAAAAGAGATCAGGCATTCTCCTCTTCTTTATCATCATATCAGCAATGGCAGTGATCAAATTAGAGGAACATTCTTCAACAATTGAAGAAGATGCTAGAGCCTTCTTAAGATCAATCACCAAATGAGGAGTAGTAGGTCGAGTAATAAAAGAGGAAGTGGTGTTCCTATATTTCAACAAATAGGAAGCAGACCTCACGTTCTCTCCAGTAAATGGTTGATGCAAACCCTAGATAAACTTCAAATATTTTATATTAATATCACTCTCTATTGGGAGTTTTCTTTTACTGTCAATTGCAAATTAAAATTAAAGAAAGCAAAAGTCAATGAAACATTATATCAAACAAAAACAGAGCTAGTTTAAAAAATAAAGAACAACCTATCCCATTTTCATAAGGTGGACATCTGGGACCTTGGTACACGTCATTCCCATTTAATGGGGGGTGTTGCCTATTTTTCATCACAACCCCATGTTCAAAATAATGCCTATTAGAATTAGGGAGATTGACCACTAAGGCTCTGTTAGAAAACCTAGTTTTTAAATAAAAGGCGGTGTTACTGGTGACCCATTTATAACAATACATAACTTCAGGAATCCTAAGATGAGTTTCATGAATTTGATTCAGCCTATGTACGCCATTACCTACCCTCCATGTATTTGGAACTACTTTTGAAGGTACAATATCGAAATATTGGCATAATTCCAAACACAGGGGATTGGGTGGGAAATAAAACCCACATTTTTCTATAAAAATATAGGGAAACCAGTGTCCCTCAGCTAAAGAAAATAAATCAGAAGGACAAGCAGGTACTTCCAAATCAACCCAAGAAGGAATCTGAAAATCGGCTCTAAAATTATCTAATGACTCGATAAGGTAAACCTTGATGACTAAAGCAAAGAAAGAAGAAGGAAGGAAGAAATTCTTACAGAAGATTAAGGAATCCGCTGAGGCAGATGACAGAAAGAAATTTTGTAAGAAGAAAAATGAGAAAACAAGGATTTTGAAAATAAGATAGCAAAAAAGTAGAAGACAATCGGATTATACCTTCTTTATATATGTCGCCTCGGAAAATGAGAAATATAATGATCAACCATGACGATGGTTGCGTTCTCGATAGCTAATCAAAGGAAAAAGATGCAAATACCCAAGCATTCACCAGAAACTCAAAATATTTACAAATTTGCCATTTTGCGCTCAAAACTGTTCCGCAAAGTGGAAAATTTTTACAAGTGTTGAAGGTCTGTAATTAATCGAGACATGAGAAATATCCCCAAGCAATGTTTTGGGTAAAATGTTCGACACTCTCACATCTAACCTCAACTGTGAAACATTGGGGGCTTCTGTTTATATAAAACTTAGTCAGCTGATGTGGACCAATTATATGGAGACACGCGTCATCCAACATGGCACAAGATCAAGTACCGAGCTACTCAATGTACCGAGCTACTTAGAGTACCGAGCTACTTAAAGTACTGAGCTACTCAGCGTATCGAGCAACTTATTGGGAATACCAAATGAATAGACAGATTCAATGTTTATCATTCCTTACCATGTACAAATGTATATGCCTATTCGATAAAGGCATGTTATTTATTCACATTGACATCCCAAGGGCTATAAATACATTGTAAAACCCTCATGGCAGGGTAAGCCAACTAGGCAAACATAATTGAGATCAAGGCAAGGCACCTTGTAATACAAAACAGTGGACGTAGGCCATTTCATTAAGGTTGTACCACTTTAAAAATCTCTTGTCTTATTTCTTTACTCATTTTTATCTGTGATTAATTAATTAGATCAAATCTAGTTTTTTAATCAACAATTATAGTTGGAGACCGAAAAAAATGGTGTTAGTACTCAAATGGATTTTTTCTTACTGGGGATGAAAGATATAGGTATCTCTTTGAGGAGAACAAAGGTAGATATATCTTTATAGAGGGGAACAATATGCTTGCACTTCCTTTTCTTCATAAAGGAGGTGAGTTGAACTTCCTTTGCTTCACAAGATCAATGGATTGTTTCACTTATTTTGTTGAAAAAAGGTGTTGGTTAAACCACTTTTTCTTCTGAAGATAGATGGATAGTTGAACTTTCTTAAATTCATAATATCTATTAATGGATACTTGCACTTTATTTTCTTCAAATTAGCTATGGGTGGAACTTCCTTTTCTTTAAAAGATTGATAGATGGTTGCACTTCCTTTGCATCATGAAGGAGGTGAGTTGAACTTCAATTTCTTCAAAGGGTTGATGGATTATTTCACTTAATTTTCTTTAAAATGGTCGTGGTTTAAACATTATATACTTCAGAAGATTGATGGATGGTTTCACTTACCTTTCTTTAGAAGGCTAGTGTGTAAAAATTCTTTTGTTTTAGAATATCGATGGATTCTCCACATGATTTGTTTCATAAGGACGGGTGTGATATTTATTTGATTTATAAGAATATGGTATTCTTGAACTACTTTTCCATTAAAAGGATGGAGTGAGTTGCCTTTACTTATGAAAATTGGCGTGTGTTTGTGCTTTCTTTACTTTAAAAGGATGGGGGTGAGATCATCTTCTTCATAAAATTGGTAGATGCTTGCAATACCTATTATTCAAAAGAGAGGGGTGAGATTTCATTTCTTTATAAAATCGTTTTATGCATGCTCTTCCATTAATTTAAATGATCGGGGTGAGTTTCATTTCATTTAGAAGATTTATGTATGGTTGCACTTCCTTTGCCTCGAGAGTATCCAACATAATGGATTCTTAATAAAAGATCCATATTAATGGATGGGAAATGTGAATGATCGGGGTGAGTTTCATTTCATTTAGAAGATTTATGTATGGTTGCACTTCCTTTGCCTCGAGAGTATCCAACATAATGGATTCTTAATAAAAGATGCATATTAATGGATGGGAAATGTGCTTTTTGTAGAAGTAAAATATTAATTACTATTTTGGGGTAAATCTCAGGGATTAAAAATAAGTTTTGTAGAGGCTAGTATACCCATTTTCCTTTGGATAAATTTGAAACCTTTTGTGAGGAAAGAACACTTTTTCATTTTTTTATTCCTTCGACAATTTTGAAATGAATAAAATTAAAATAATATATATATATATATATATATATATATATATATATATATATATATATATATATATATATATATATGTACACTATTTATCGTGTGTAGTTATATTTATGAAATAAAATCCAAAAAAAATAAAGTGTAGTGTGCTCAAAGCCTAAACGCAGTGAAGGCACCAAATCAAAACTATCGACATAGCGAAAATGGTATTTTTTATTAATTCATTTAGGTACAATTATGAAAGTCTAGGTTTATGTGATCAAACATATACTAATTAGATGACATTAAATTTTATCTTTAAGATAGTTGATTCATTCTAAAGGCTTAAAAAGGGTAAACAATAACACAACACCAAGTCATAAAAGGAAAAACCCATAATGGGAAATAACCTAGAGCCAAACAAATGACAAATGTAATGTGGTATAGTTTTACAAATTGAAGACAATGGCTTAAAATCACACAACTCAGTGACTAACTATTAACGCTTTCACATCATATACTCATTAGATAGTGCTAACAACTGGAGATGGCTACACAACAGAGTTCAAATGTGGACTCATCCAATGCCTTTCGAAACTATGCCATGAATTTAAAACCCTCTTTGATGTAGAATACAAATTTTATTGATAAACCAAAGATGCTTGGATTACCATTTTCTAAGATGCGAGTTTTCCTAAAGCTTTTGAAAGTCTTTAATTTTTTCTTCGACAAACCTCACAATGTATTTTAAATATATTCATACAAGTATCTCAAGAACTAGAATATAAGTATACTTATCTAAGAACTAGGTTAGAAGATTTTAGGCTTCAATAAGACTTGTGACCAATGTTTGAAATCAAACATCTTAAAACTACAGAGAGAAATGCGAAGAAGAAATACTATTGTTCAACTCTTTAGAGTCTTTAAACTCAAAAATAATTATCTTGAAATTTTCTTATTTGATGAAGTATCTTTGTTGTATACAAAATTTAAAATTTTTGTTCTTAAAATTTTTGACAAAGATACCTATTATGATATCATTATATCGATATATACCAAGATCTTCTAGGTGTATAATAATATCCTAAGACATGTGGGGAGGATGACATTGCAAAAGAGTTAGAAACACTTGAGTTTGGAGAAGATTTGGATGCAAGGAATGTCTTCATGTATTCTCAAAAGATATCTATTTTTGCAGAGAAAACTCATATCTAGTGAAGCATCTTTTATGCAGTAAATGTCTGCTTCACAGAGGTGATTAGTCAGTGAGGGAACTCGTAAGGACAAAAATAAAATTTTGGGTTAAAAACTTTGGTTGATCATGCAACCAATGAACTCAATTCTTCACTGAGGTGAATTCCTTATTCATTGAGGAGAGTGATCAACGAAAGTCCCCACACTTTAGTCAGGGAAATAAAAATCTATCAGAGTTTGAACCTTACTCGAACCTTCATATGTTTTACTCATGCAAAGAACTTTTAAATTATATTTTCTACACGAATAGTATACATGCATATGTATATCACCTAATACCAAAACCAAACCAAACTAACATACTAACACACAAACCAACTTTTTATTTTAAGAAATGTTAATCTGAATATGATAATCTTCTAAAGTCTTTTTTTAATTCCAAATACCTTAACCAAGTAGTAGTATCAATATGTGATTATATTGATGTCGAGTTGAGAAAATGAAGCATATGCAGAGTAGAGATAGCTTTGTTGTGCTACCCAGGTTAGACCTCAAGGATTAAAATGGAATATGACTACCCATTAGGCACAAGAATATACATATGCTCTTAAAATCCCCCCCCCCCCCCCCAAATGCCATTGAAAATATACGAATCAAAATATTACATGTAAAAAGAAGTAAATCTACCACCCTGTATTGACACAAGCCGACCAAAGGTATACATCACCCTATAAATAAATTATAAAAATTAACCAAATTTAGTTCTTTGTAATACCCTGTATTTTTATACATTAAATCAATTGTGAAATTATCTATTTTTTGCATGACATGCAATGTCACTATTAAAATGTTTATATGTGTTATATAAAATTATATTTCAAATCGTACTATATACCCAATAAGACACTAATTAAATAGTAATGTGATTGCGTATTATGGGCGACAATGAAATGGTCAAAGATGTGGAATCGAGGGTTTCCTTATTTGGATTATCCCTTCAATGTCGGGTTTCATAAATCGTAAAGAATTTTCTTATAATTTAGTGCTACATTAAATTAATTACTCGTAGTGGCCATTTTATTTCACAACCCGAGTTAAATTAATAATTGATTTATGACATGTTTCGGGTTGATTTTGGGACACGAGTAATGTTCTTTTTAACTTAAAATTATTGATTTTAGTCCTACTAGGTTAGTATAAGGCTTGGGTAATGTTTTGGGCCAAATGGAGGGGTATTTTCTCTCATTAGATTGAGGCCCATATATGGCCTAAGCCTATTTTAGTGGATTAATGGACTAAGAGGGTCATTATAGGGTTCTTATTAGTCACACTTAAGAATTTAGAGAGGCACCCTAAGGCTAAAGAGAAGGAATATCAAGAGCAGAAGATGAATTTGGATATTCTTGGCTTGTTTTCTCCACAATTAGATTGAGGCAAGTTTATTGAGAGTTTGATTAGAATTTCTTTTGTGTTAGAATAGTTTTATTCATTGAAATTTAAACCTAATCTAATTTAGATGTTTAATTAGTTAGATTCGTAATTAACTTTTTTCCGAAATAATCTCAACGTGAGGGAAAATATATATAAGATGAAAAAATGAATAAAACCCCAAGAGATTATAAGGGAAACATAAACACTATCAAAGTAAAGTTGCAAAACATCAACACCAAAATTATAAAAAAAAAGTCACTATATATCTAGGAAGGACATTGAGGTAAGCATGATGTGGATAAGATAAAAACCATGTTAATTACATAATTTGAAAATGGTTGATTTCTTCATGAGTTTGAGTTGGAAACATTATAAAATTGTTAGGACTTGATTATGTACTATTAATCCATCTAAACCCCAATGTTAATTGAACTATAGTTCTTAATTTGAATTTGAAATTTACCCCTTTAATCAAGATAAAATCGTATGTAATTGTTAGATATAGGCTTATATTGATGTTAGAAAAATTATATATGAAGGAGGTTTTGTTTTCAATTTGATTTGGGGGGGGGGGGTGTGGAGTGCTTTAATGGAGGTTCGAGTGGTCAAAACTCGTAACAAAGAAGAAGCGATGATTTACAGGTCCTGCCAATCAATTGGCCCCAAGCCGCCAATCAATCAAATTCTTGGCATGGCCTGAGGTTGGGTTGAGGGTTGGATTGGATTGATTTTAGGGTGTAGTGATTTGTTAGGGTTGTTTCTAGGTCATCTACACATGAAGATGTAAGGGAATATTCTTGTTTAGATGTTTTAATTTGGTATTGGAGTTAAATTCCTAACTTTATAAGACTTCGTAAAATAATTAATCTTATTAAGACTTAGTAACCTTTGTGTGCTTAGGGAATATTCTTGTTTCTAGGTCATCTACACATGAAGAAGTAAGGGAATATTCATGTGTTTTATGTGAAACATACCTTGTGTGAGTACTCGTGGGTTACGTACTAGAGGGGATATCCTTTATGGGATGCATACAATGTCAACTGCAGTAGTACCTCGGTGATAGAGATGGGCTGTACATTGGTTATTTTACCCCAAACATTACATGTTGATGTACCCGTGTTATCCCATGGTGATAAAATAAGGAGATACTTTCTATAGCTTGGGTATGGAGCTATATTATTGATGTGAAGACATAATGATTATCCTTTATTGATGTTTTGGATTTATTGGTGTGGGCAAACCTATAACTCTGCCTAGTACACGTGAGTGATCCCCGAAGGAATTTAGGATAGTCCTTCGTTATGTGCAAGGCTTGAATGTAGCCCAATTTATTATGTATGTGACGAGGACCATACTTACATGGATGTTAGTTGTAGTGACTATCTTCCTTTATTTTTTTATACAATTGAGATATATGGTATAGTATTATTATTGATCTATTAGGTATGTTCAATCGAAATGAATAATACTTAATCATAGGTTCACTTGGGCTTGGGTTTAGACACGTGATATTTAAGGTTGTCTGGGTTGGGATAACCTTAAAAACATCTCAAATACGGGTGGAAGATGCGAAGAGATATTGTAGCCCAAATTCAGTTATAATCTTATTCTACTTATATTGTTGTTAACATTATTGTTGACTTTACTTTTTAGGACCTAGCCCATCGTTGCAAGCTTAATCCTGATCTCTCGATTTTTATATAAATATGTTGCTTCCTGTTATCTTCTAAAAATGGTTTGGTTAATTTATGCCTTAGTCAAGCGTTTTATAATAAACAATGATAAATAAATATTCAGATAATAAAAGGAAATAGATAATGGGGATGACAGATAACAAAAGGAGATAAGATTTATGTGCTTCGATCTAGAAATGGTACCTATGTCCACAGTTGCGGTGATGAATTTACTAACTTCTGAGAATGGATACAAATTTAGGGTTTGCATGAGTGAGAGAGATTTCGGCCCCTATCATTGTGTGGCTTGAAGTGTTCACGACAATATCAACTACGCTTACAAAAATATCATTTTTTATGTTAACAATTATGAGGGTATGATCTTCATATTTGGAAACATATTAATTGATGAAAAGTGCAAGGACCCCCAATATTTAAAATCTTTTAAAATCAATTTCCTTTTAAAAGATGCGGAATAAAGATGGTTCAACACAACAATTTAATTTTCCAAATTTTATTTGATATTGTTATCTTAAAAGGATGAAAAATTAAATTAAACACAAATTTTAATTTCTAAATACAAAATTAAAATAACTTAAATAGGTGAATTATGGTGAACACACAAACCAAAAAATCACACAAACCACATTAATTGAATTATCAAGTCTAAACATATTAGGCAAGATAATTAACCAAATAATTTAGTGCCACTTGAATTAAATTAACTTAAACACAATTTACCCAAATAATTAAACATGCACCATATTTGCCAATATTGCGAATTAAACCATATTTTAACTTTTTACCCTAAGCATGAGTTCTAGGTGATTTTTGTAAGATAAAAATAAATTTACGACTACTACGTCGCGATGTATGAGGAAAAACCCACAACGAAAAAAAACTCAGACGACCCTAGCCTTAAGTCCACTAAAAGTGCAATTATAATTACAAGACAGATGACTTACTACACTCGACTCGACTCCTTCAAGCCTCGACGCGTCTTCTTGTAACTACCTCTGCTTAGTTGACTGTTGATACCAAAATTAGTCCGCTGACGTGAATCAATTATGTGGAGACACGTGTCACTCTACATGGCGCCTACAAATATTTTTGAACAACACCCTGACTTCGAGGAACTCAATCTCCCCGACCAACCATGACTCTCCGAGCAACAAGTATACTCCGAGCAACTTGTACATACCGATCTACTTAGGCGGTCCGAGCAGCTTAGGCGATCCGAGCTGCACCTCGATCAGAGCATTTATTACCAGACAATTAAAATGATTAAATGCGCATTAAATGCTGATTATTATCATACAGATGTATACGCCTATTGGACAGCTATGTATTACCCTTTCACATGTACAGCCTCAGGGCTATAAATAAATTGTATCATCCTCATTATAAGGGGACTCAGAATTTCTTGGTAAAAAACTGTTATCGAGAATTCCCAAATAGTCAACAATAACAAAAACAGTGGACGTAGGGCACTTTAAAAACAAATTTGTCTTATTTATTTTATTTGTGATTGAATAATTAAAGAAAATCTATTTTTTTACATCAACAGATTGGCGCCGTCTGTGGGAAACGACTGAAATTCTCGTTTTTCACCAAAATAATTTATCATCAATGGCTGATAATCCTGAATCTAGTAATCGAAATGCTAGAAACCCTCTGAATCCGTCCGCTCCTCCAAATGTTCAAGATCTGACTGTAATTATGGCCAATTTGGCTTAAGGCCAGACGTCCATGCAAGAGACTATACGAGAACTCATGCAAACTATCCAGGGTGGAACATCAACCCATTCAGGACATCGAAGTGTTCAAAGAAATACTCGTTTACTTTCTTCGCGTATTAGGTAAAGCGATTCATATTGCACTGAGAAATCTGATGATTTTTCTTATCAACCGGGTCGAAATTCGTCAGTACGAGCCACAGATACTGAATAACACATCACTCTCTCTCCAGAAAGGACTAGTGCACTGGAAAGATGAAGTAGGGTCTCTCCTTTTGATCGATTGGGCCCTAGGAAGAATAAAAGTCCTCCTAAGTCTGTGTTGAGAAACTTTCGACGACCATCTGATCTAAGAGAGGGTTCTACCCAATCACACTCAGTTGCTCGACAAGATAGATCCTAGGAAGCGACTTCAACACAATCAATTGCTCGAACCAATAGGCCCGAGGAGGGAAAGGACGCATAGAAAGGCTCTATTCAAAGGTTGGAGGATAGACTACGGGAAATGGTTAAGTCCAAGAATCCTTTACAAAGAACTTTTGTCGAAGGGACGCTTTTTATACAGGCAATTGTGAATTTTCCCACACCATCGAAGTTCAAAGCACCTGTTGTGACCCTTAAATATGATGGAAAAACTGACCCTGCCCTTCATATAGAACAATACCAAACTGCTGCCGACATCTATGCCGTGCCAGACGAGATGAGATGCAGGGCATTTTTGGGAACTCTTACCGAATCTGCACAAATATGGTACAATAATCTTCCTCGGGGGAAGATACCAACTTTCTTTCAATTGGCCGAGCTCTTCATTGGAAATTTCTATTTTGGAGCAAAACCAGTTAAAGGAGTTGCACATTTGTTAAGTGTTAGAAAAAAAAAGGTGAGAACACCAGGGATTACATAACTCGTTTCAATAACGAGAAGCTCGAAGTTATTGATTACGAAGAAAAAACAGCAATTACTTCTTTGATGAGTGGACTGTTGCCCAATAAATTGTACAATACTTTGGCCAAAGATCCACCCAGAACCATGTCGGAACTAATGGCAAAAGCGGCCAAGATCATGAATCCCTAGGAGGCTATGGCTGCAAAGAAGAACGTGGAAACCAAAAAGACCAAGGTGGAGGTTGATAAGGCTAAGAAGAAATAACATAAGAACAATGGTGGTGACATGCAGTCAAAAACAAATCCATCATGGGAAGTATTGAAGCAATTTGAAAATTATACTCCTTTGAAAGTAGACATAAACCATGTCCTGAAAGAGATCAAGAACAGCGAGGAACTAAACTAGCTTAAGAAAATGAAGTGAGATCCTGACAAGAGGAATAAGGCCAAATATTGCGAGTTCCATAAAGACCATAGTCACACGACCAAAAATTGCATAGCTCTCCAGAATGAAATCGAAGCACTCATCAGACGAGGAAAGCTGGCCAAGTATGTTGATCGAAGAAATGAAGGAAAAAGCAATGATCAAACGAGACACAGGTCAAGATCTCCTCGTCGAACAGAAGAAAATAAGAAAAGAGATCATGAAGATGATCCAGAAGACGACCCCGATCTACCCAAAAGACCAAGACAGTCAGAGCGTGAGGTATTTTCAATTCGTTTTGGATCATTTGATTATAATTTTATTACAGATGGAGATGCAGGAGGTGGAGACCTTACTGCAGAGAGGAAAGCTTACCTCAATGAGGCTCAAGCTTGTTCATACATTCAAAGAATAAATCTAGCTGAAGATGATCGCCCGAGGAAGGTGAACAAAGAAAAATTGGTCATCGGTTTCTCCAAGAACGACCTCGCAGGTGTACTATATCCTCATGATGATCCATTGGTGATCAAAATGAGGATGAATGAAGTAATAATATCAAGAGTACTGGTAAATAATGGTAGCTCGGTGAATATCATGTTCTACTCATGCTTCGATAGTTTAAATCTAAAATTGTCTCAGTTGGAACCTTACCACAGGCCCCTCCTCGGGTTTGCTGGCGAGAAAGTTTTTCCACTTGGGACGATCAAGTTGGATATGTTCATCGGTACATGGTCTGCTTGTCGAACAGAAAAGAGTACATATTTTTTGATGGATAAGAATGTCCAGTCAGCTTACAATATCATCATTGGAAGAGTAGGATTGAAGAAGTTCGAAGCAGTACCATCTACGGTACATCAATGCCTGAAATTTTCAACCAATTTTGGAGTAGGAGTTGTAAAGGGTGACCAAAAGGTAGCTCGGGAATGTTACTACTCATCTGCTGAGCAGGAAGAACTGGAGGAATCTAGGAAAAAGACTACTACCTACCAAGTGGATGAAGGTGCAGAGATTGAAATATTAGATCCTAGAGACGAGTCGCAGCTCGTGAAAGGTCAGGTGGTGGAAGCTACTGAAAATATCATTCTGGACGACGAACACCCGGAACGAACAACTTAGATAGGTTCGTCGTTAGATGCCTCACTAAAATAGGAATTGATAGTTTTCCTAAAAATCAGAAAACAAACTTTTGCTTGGAGTCATGAGGATATGCCAGAAATAGACCCAAATTTCTTATGTCATGAGATCAATGTGAATAAAAAGATCAAGCCAGTGAAGTAAAAAAGAAGAGTGTTCCGCCCCAAGAAGAACCAAGCTATACAAGAAGAGGTCGAGAAACTCCAAAAACCTTGCTTTATTGACGATGTCAAATATCCAGACTGGTTGGCGAATGTAGTAATGGTGAAGAAGAAGAACAACAAGTGGAGGATGTGTGTAGACTTTACCGACCTTAACAAGGCATGCCCAAAGGATCATTTTCCTTTGCCCCGAATTGATCAATTAGTGGATGCTACCTCCGGACACGAGCTGTTGAGCTTCATGGATGCTTATTCTGGTTACAACCAGATTAAAATGAAACCTGAAGATAGGGAGAGTACTTCTTTCATTACCCCTAGGGGAACTTATTATTATAATTTTATGCCTTTTGGTTTGAAAAACGCAGGTGCAACATATCAGCGGCTGATGAACAAGGTGTTTGTAGAGCAAATCAATTGCAATATGGAAGTTTATGTTAATGATATGCTGACAAAGAGCAAGGGAGCTGCTGACCATCTAATTGACTTAGGCCAGACCTTTGATCAACTAGATAAATATCAAATGAAGTTGAATCCCAAAAAGTACATATTCGGAGTATGAGAAGGCATGTTCCTCGGGTATATTGTCAACCAACGAGGTGTTGAAGCAAACCCTGAAAAGATCAAAGCTCTATTAGGGCTGCAATCTCCAACGACGAAGAAGGAAGTACAAAGTCTCACAGGGCGAGTTGCAGCACTTAACCGATTTGTATCACGAGCAACTGATAGATTCCTTCCATTCTTCAAAACACTCTGAAAAACGTTTGAATGGAATGAATAATGCAATAAAGCCTTTCAAGAGTTGAAGAAATATTTGGGAGCACCTCTACTGTTGTCCTGGCCAGTGATGGGAGAAAGATTATACTTATATCTGGCAGTTTCAGAAAATGCAGTTAACTCGCCATTAATAAGAGTGGAGGATGGAGTGCAAAAACTAATTTATTACACTAGTAAGGCCTTTCGAGGAGCAGAGATCAGATATCCAAGACTAGAAAAGTTGGCACTGGCGCTGATCGAAGCGAGTAAAAGAATGAGGCCATACTTCCAGGCTCATGCCATAGTCGTGTATACCGATATGCCATTGAGGCAAGCTCTTCATAAACCAGAAAAATCAGGGATATTGATGTATTGGGCAATAAAACTCGGTGAATGTGATATAATTTATGAGCCTAGATCGTCACTAAAGGTGCAGGCAGTAGAAGATTTTATAGCAGAGTTCACCTATCCTGATAACTCCGAGGAGCAAAATCTGGATACCGACCTACATGTGGATGTTACAGGATCATCGAATTTAAACCCCGATCAACTTACGTTGGTCGACGAACAAAAGAAGTTGGTCGACGAGCAAGAGAAGTTGGTCGGCAAGCAAGAGAAGATAGTCGATGAGCAGTAAGAAGTGCTAGAGGAGGACAAAAGGAAGCAGCAAATATTTCATCGAGGAACTCTGTCCAATCAAAAATTTGAAGACGAGGTACCTATATGGAACATATATATGGATGGATCATCTTGCACTACAGGCTGTGGGGCAGGGATTATTCTAAACAGCCCGGATGGGGTCGATATGGAGTATCCTCTGCGCTTCCAATTCAAGGCTTCTAATAATGAGGCTGAATATGAAGCTATGATTGCAGGTCTTAATCTGGAAAAAACCATGGGGGGAGAGCAAGTTATTGTATTCAGTGACTCGCAATTGATCGTAATCAAATACTGGGAGTATATGCAGCCAAAGGAGAATTAATGATCAGGTATCATGCAAAAATAATAGAGATTTTATCAAGTCTGATGGCAGTGCAGATAATTAGAATACCAAGATTGGAGAATGCCAGAGCAGATGCCTTAGCTCATTTAGCATCAGCCACACGTACCGAGCTACGAAGAACAATCCCAATTAAAGTCTTGGCTAGTCGGAGCATAAATGAAGATCTGATGATGAACTTTATTACCCTTGATTTAGGACCATCTTGGATGGATCCTATTAGGGAATATATTGAAGAGGGGTATTTGCCAACTAATAAACTCACAACCAAGAAACTAAAGTTTAAAGCTGCTCGTTATGTATTGACCCATGGAGTTTTATATAGACGAGGAATTAAAGCTAGCTTGTAGAGATGTGTACATCCCGCCGAGGTGAAAGACTTTATCGTAGAAGTCCATGAAGGGTCTTGTGGAGCCTATGTAGAAGGTCGGACACTTATGCAAAGGATAATGACACAGGGATACTATTGGTTGATAATGAGGGCTGATTGCATATCCTATGCCAAAAAATGTGACAAATGTCAATGCATCTCCACCATCCGAAGAACTCCCCAAGCATTGTTGACACCCATTACTTCCCCTTGGCCATTTGCCATGTGGGGAATTGACTTGGTCGGGCCACTTCCAACGACTAGAGGAAGATTTAAATATCTCGTCGTCGCAGTGGATTACTTTACTAAGTGGGTGGAAGTCGAGTCTCTTGTCGACATGACGTATGAAAAGGTGTACCAATTTATTTGGAAAAATATCATCTGTAGATATGGTCTTCCCCATGCATTCATCGCCGAGCATGGAACACAATTTGACAACGAGGAGTTCGCTGCATATTGTCATCAGTCGAACATATTAAAAATCCACTCTGCACCAGGCCATCCCCAGAGCAATGGGAAAACTGAAGTGACGAACAGAATGCTGCTGAATGGATTGAAGAAAAGATTAAATGATGCAAATGCAAATTGGATCAACGAGCTACATTCTGTATTATGGGCTTATCGTACTACTCCCCGAGCAGCAACTGGAGAATCTCCATATATGCTAGAATTTGGAAGTGAAGCTGTTATACCTGCCGAGATGGGCCTCCCAACACACAAAGTGCTGAATTTCAATTCCCCTGTCAGCGACTTGATGAGAAGGTTATACTTGGACATGCTCGAGGAAGTTAGAGAGGAAGCAGCAATCAGGAATGCTGCATACCAACAACGGACAACTCTGTTCTACAACAAAAGAGTAAAGAAATGTGATCTGAAGGCAGGGGACTATATGCTAAAGAAAGTAATTCAAAATCACAATAAACTGGAAGTTAACTGGCATGGGCCCTACAGAATAATAGAGGTTGTTTGACCAGGGACATATAGGATTGAAACTTTAGAAGGGGAGGAGTTTAAGAATGCATGGAACGCAGAGCATCTTCGCAAATATTATCAGTAGTTGGGGATTCCTATGTAATGCAGTTTTCTTCAATATAAATAAAAGTTGTGGATGTTTTGCCCAATTCTCTCCTTTTGTTGAAAATTTTTCGGAGTACTAGTGCTACATATTACGCATCAAGCCCAGAAATACCAACTATAAGTTGGTCGGGAATAAAAAACTTCCCAAAAATACCAACTCCGGTTGGTTGGGAAGAAAATCCACCAACTAAGGTTGGTCGGGAATAAAAAACTTCCCAGAAATACCAACTCCGGTTGGTTGGGAAGAAAATCCACCAAATATAAGTTGGTCAGTAATAAAAAACTTCCCAGAAATACCAACTCCGGTTGGTTGGGAACAAAATCCACCAACTATAAGTTGGTCGGGAATAAAAAATTTCCCAGAAATACCAACTCCGGTTGGTTGGGAAGAAAATTCACCAACTAAGGTTGGTCGGGAATAAAAAATTTCCCAGAAATACCAACTCCGGTTGGTTGGGAAGAAAATCCACCAACTATAAGTTGGTTGGGAATAAAAAATTTCCCAGAAATACCAACTCCGGTTTGTTGGGAAGAAAATACACCACCTAAGGTTGGTCGGGAATAAAAAATTTCCCAGAAATACCAACTACGGTTGGTTGGGAAGAAAATCCACCAACTAAGGTTGGTCGGGAATAAAAAATTTACCAAATAAGGTTGGTCGAGAACTAAAAACACCAACTCCGGTTGGTCGGAAACAGTTGGTTAAACAAATGAAAGTCATTTCAAGGCTTAAAAAGTGGTAAATTTCTTGGCATTTTAAATTACTAACATAGTTGGTCAAAAAATGAAATATCACCAACTCTGGTTGGTCGTCAGATGATTATCATCAATTCAAGATAGTCAAGAATAAGTTTTCACCAATTTTAGTTGGTCGGCAATTTAAAATAACACAAAATATTTCTATCTTTTTAACAGATATACATGCACATTCATTAGTAAATAAAAAGAAATGTCTTACAGAATATTTCCAAGACAGTCGAAATTGCAAATAAAACTACAAGTTTTTCATTAAATCCAAAACAAAATACATTGAGAATGAAATACATATTTAAAAAATTATTATATCAAGATTCCTATTCTATTGGTTTCTTCCCCTCTACCTTTGAAACAGGTTCTTCGCCAGCAAGAGGATCGTCTGATGCATAGGGGGAATTTATGAAATTAATATCTTTGAGTATCCTAATGTTCATCACAGATGGCCGATCAAGAAGGTGCTCCGGGCGAGATATCTCAAAGCTGGAATGAAGGCTATAGTCACCGAGATACTTTGAAATCAGACATTGAGGAATGGCCCAAGCAGGAATCTAACTCATATCCAGTTTGAAAGGTGTCACCGGCAAATCAAGAAACCCAGGGTCATAGTAATCCCACAAATAGTGACCATGTTCCAACTGCAGCACACCCAAGGCATTCAGCCATCCTTGCTTGTAACCCACATTATTTGCATTTTGGATCCGATCATCTAGATGGTAGAGGGCTTCATTATAACCAGCCATCCAGAATTCCCTGGGATGCTTGTGGAATTGATAGGTTAACCTCTCTAATTGCTCGAGGAGGTTCTTCGCTAAAAGTTCTTTACTCTCCAAGGCAGACTTTTGTGCAGAGAGCTGCTCATCCAGATTCAGAATCTTCTTGGACATCTCAGCTAATGCTTGATTCTTTACCACCAAGTGGAATGCTTGATTCTCCAAGGCTGCCTGCGTTCTAGCTTCTTTAATAGTAACTCGAGGAGCCCTTGCTCGTCCCCGAGAAGCTCTTGCTCGTCCCCGAGCAGAGGTAGAAGGACCAACTCTCTTCAAGGTTTCCAATTCGTCTCTCAGATTGGCATTTTCAACCTCCAAGAAAGAAAAACCCTCATCGTTGACAGGGACCAATGCTCCCGAGGTAGAGGCTGCAGATTTCAGCTGAGATATCTTTTCTCGTAGGTTATTATTTTCCTGCTCGAGCAACTTAGTTATCTGCCTTTAATATTCGACCTCGGTCTTCAAATTTCTTTCCTTTATATCGTAAGCAGCAAACAATCTATCATATCCTTTATCAGCACTTAGTTGCTGATACTTCTTCTCATATCCCTGGTGCAAAAGGGCTACAGATTCCTTGTATTTTTGTTGAAGCTCCTCGAGAGTGCCCTAGAGGTATTCAATCATCTCATAATATGCTACATTGTTAGCTACTTCCCGGTCGAGCAGACACTTTAAATACTGGTAGGCTTCAACTGCTTGCTCTGAAGCATCTGAACCGAGGATATCAATAATTTGAGCTTCAGTCATATCTGTATGACCAGCTTTGAAGTATTCATTGCATTATTTCAATAATTTTTTATCATGAGCTGATAATAATTCGATCCTGGCCATAAACTAGTAAAAGGAAGAGATAGCAAGAATCAATAAAAGTGCAAACAGAGCAAGAAGAAGAGAACCAACAGTATGAACAATCAAAATCTCAAATTTTATTACATCATAAAAGAGAAGTACATAGTTCAGAGTTACATTTGATAAAAATAAACAGAGAGAAAAGTCCGAACAACTCTACACCTTCTCCTTGTTTCCCAAAACTTTCTCGGGAAGCTGGGACGAGGAGGTAGGTTGCTCGGATGGCATAAAAGGTTATTCGGTGGGTGCTGGAAGCTGCTCGGCTGAAATATTGGTTGATTGAAGTTGCTCGGTAGGAGTAATAATTGGTTGGGGCTGTTCGTAGCAGGGTTCAATAGTAGGGACCTGATCCCCAACCATCATAGAAAATTCCTCAGAGGCAGCTTCGTCCTCTTCTTCTTCCCCGGGAGTAGGAGGGGGGCCAGGAATGTGTCGCTGAAACAGTTCGGAGTTCTCATCGACATTTATCTCTGTCAGAGCAGCCACCCAACCATCCCTAAAATATTTAAGGCTGCCATACTCCATTTGTGAGACCATGGCATCCAAACCCTTATTCCAACCTTTATCCCAGCCAACACTGAAGGACTTTTTCACAGCCAGTTTCCTTTTCACCTTCTCCGAGGAAAGCTTCTCAGACAAAAGTTCCTTGGCAGCTTTCAGTTTCCTTTCTGCCTCTTCCTTCTGACGACTAGCATCACAAAGTCTACTTAGCTCTTCCTCAGCAGATTTAAGCTTGTTTTCAAACTCTCCAGCATGTTGGAGCTTCCCCTCGAGCTATTTATTTTTCTTCTCCAAGTCTTTTATTTTCTTCTCCAACCCCTTGGAGACATCAACAGCCTGATCCCTTTCCTGCTCGGTGGAATTAAGCTGCTTCTCCCAAGTAGCTTTATCATCGATATACTTCTGACGAGAATCATTTAAAGACTACGTCAGACCTACAAAAGCCTCCTCTACACCACCCGAGGAGATGGACGACTTGATGGCTTCGTCCTTCTTCAGAATAGTATTAAAGCAGGTTACCAACTGGAAAAAGAAAATAACTGTAAGTCAGTGCAAGGACATCACATTAAAAAATGAAAATTTAGATTAGCAATACTTACTGAGGCAATGTGATGAGTTGCCAAAGTGGTAACCCTATCCTGGGAAAGATTTTCTTCAATACCTTGGATCTCGGGGATGATCCAAGATTTCACCGAGCTCATGGCAGAGCTCGGAGCAACGAAAGTGGGATCACCACTTCTAGTAGCTGGAGGCTGAGAGATGGATTCAGCCAAATCGACCGAGGAGCTTTTCTTCAGCTTCCTCGTGGGAACAGGAAAATTCTTGACCAAGGATGTCATCTTGGTCGGTGATATAACTACAACCTCGCTTGGAGGGGAAACAACTGCAATTTTTCCTGGAGCCACAGGGGGCTTCTCGGTAACCTTCTTAGTAGCAGCGGGAGGAGGTGCATCAAGTTGTCTTATCCCTTCTTCCGGGACATCCTGCTTTCTTTTCTTTGCCTCTCCAGCAATAGAGGCAGATTTTTCGAAGAGGGCAGGAGCTCTTCTTCTCTTCATTTTGTCACTAAGAGGAATATGCGACTCGGGAGAAGAACTTTCAGAAGCTGGTACTGGTTCTACGTCACTTATCACTGGACGAGCAGTAAAAGACGAGGTGTAACTCTTGTACTGCAATAAGTATGAAGCTGATCTGATATGTTCATCAGCGACAGTCTGATGCAAACCCCAGATAAGTTTAAGATGCTTTAAATTAACATTTGTCTCTTTTGGAGACCTTCTTTTGCTGTCAACTGCAAATAATTGAAAATTAAAATATCAGTGACACATTTTATCAAACACAGAGAAAGAATAATTTCAAAAATAAAATAAAAACAACCTATCCCATTGCCATAGGGAGGACATCTAGGGCCCTGATATACATCATTGCCAATTAGTGGAGCATGTTGCCAATTTTTCATAACTACACCATGTTCGAAGTAATCCATGTTGGCATCTGGGAGATTGACGACTAAAGCCCTATTTAAAAACCTAGTTTTCAAATAAAAAGTACTGTCACTGACAGCCCATTTATAGCAAAACATAATTTCTGGAATTCCTACGCGAGTTCCATGAATCTGATTTAACCTATGGACTCCATTAACTATTCTCCATGTATTGGGGGCTAGTTTTGCAGGAACCACACCAAAATATTGACAGAACACCAGACACAAGGGGTTTGGGGAAAAAGAAAAGCCACATTCAGCTATAAAGAGACTGGGGAACCAATGTCCCTCAGCCAAACGAAAATAATCTGAAGGTTCAGAAAGTTCCTCCAAAACGACCCATGAAGGAATAGAGAAATCAAAACGAAACTTATCAAGCGACTCAATAAGGTAAACCATGATGAATAAAGGAAATAAAAAAGAAGGAAAGAGATCTTACAGAAAAAGGATGGATCAGTTGACAATGAACGATGGAAGGAATGAACGCACAAGATAGAGAGGAAATGGAGAACTCAAAGATACAAATTTGAAAAAGTAAAAGACGATAGGATTTTCTGCAACGCTTAAATACCTCACCTTAGGAATGGGTAAAAATAATGATTACAAAGAAAGACGTTTGTGCTATCGACGGCTAAAAAGACAAAAAGGGCACGGAGACCAAAGCAGTTAGAAAAATTCGAAGAGTCTGATTCTATGAATTCGAAAGAAAAAATAAATACAAGGAAAAAACTCCTAAAATTTAGGATGACCATTTAATCCCGCCATATTTCGAGAAGAATGTTCCATACTCCTCAACCTCGAACTGTGAAACATTGGGGGCTTCTGTTGATACCAAAATTAGTCCGCTGACGTGGATTAATCATGTGGGGACACGTGTCACTCTACATGGCGCCTACAAATATTTTTGAACAACACCCTAACTTCGAGGAACTCAACCTCCCGGACCAACTATGACTCTCCAAGCAATAAGTATACTCCGAGCAGCTTAGGCGGTCCGAGGTGCACCTCGATCAGAGCATTTATTACCAGACAATTAAGAGGATTAAATGCGCATTAAATGCTGATTATTATCATACAGATGTATACGCCTATGGGACAGCTAGGTATTACCCTTTCACATGTACAGCCTCAGGGCTATAAATACATTGTATCATCCTCATTGTAAGGGGACTCAGAATTTCTTGGTAAAAACCTATTATCGAGAATTCCCAAACAGTCAGCAATAACAAAAATAGTGGACGTAGGCCACTTTAAAAATTCTTTTGTCTTATTTATTTTATCTGTGATTGAATAATTAGAGATAATCTAATTTTTTACAATATCGACAATCCCTGAATCCACCGAAACCTTGGAATCCACCAATGAAGATTTTAGGACAACCGTCAACCACACAAGGTGCCTTTCACCGTATGAGAATGCCACAGCCAAAAAACAAACTTCTTCTTTTATGGGAAATAAAAGTAAAATCCAAGCTTCTCCTTCTTGTGGTAGAGATGAACCAATGGTGCCAAACAAACTCCAAGCAAATATTTATATATATGTGGTACTTGGAATAAACATAAACTGATTTTATGGGTGAAAACACATGTGTATAAGAGAATTTCTAATTAATTTTGACACATGAAAACTCGGAGTTTTGTTATCAAATATTGTCTCTCAAAAAGGCTCTCAAGTAGATTGCAAAAGTCTCTCTAAAAGTCTGTCCCGAAATTGGTTTAAAACTATCAAAAGATAGTGGGACAAAATAGTGGAAAAATGGGATAAAACTGCCAAACTGTTCCCGTCCAGAAATCTCGTTCGAACGAAATTCTCGTTCGAACGAAAATATCGAATAAAGTCTCAAAAAAGTTTATAATTCGATTTTAAGCCCAGAAACTTTATTTTAAAGTTCTAAAGTAACCTTCTAAAAATAAACATCGGCTTAATATAAAATTACACCATTTATAAAATTATTCCAAGTCTTCCTATATATATAAAAATGCATTCATACCTTAGGGAGACTATGGAATATGATGTTGATGACGTGAAACGAGGCACATGTAAACCGGCAATGATGTTCTCTTGATAAGTAGGTCGAAACGTCTTAAACTTTTAACATGTCATAAGCTTGAAAGATACACAAGAACACTATCCTATGACTCAAATGTTTTTGTCTAGAATTGAGACAAAACTACAAAGGACTCAATTGGAAATTTTTGTCCTTACAAATCTCCCCCTTTGTCGATTCCGGGACAAAAATCAAAACAAAATCCTAAAGGGACGTCAAGCTCTACTAGACTCAAACATCCCACTCAAACTTGACTCAAGACCAAAGGATCAATATCTTTGTCAAAGAAAGTTTCCACTTAGAAGAGTTCCTGTACACTTAAGTAAACTATCAAATGCATAGGGAATATCAAGAATATTAAATGCATATAAAATGAAATACTCCCCCTAAATTAATTCTCCCCTTTATCAAATAAATGACCTACTTAGAAAGATGTCTCCCCCTAAGGTAAATCTCCCAAACTAAGATACGATAATAATAGGATTAGATAGCATTTCTCCCCCTATCATTCTCCCCCTTTTTGTTCGGGAGTAGGCAAAGGATAAAAGAGCTAATTTGAACACGATGAAGCTTAAAGTGATAAGAGCATGAAAGCATATGGGCAACAAAATCATAACTAATCCATACAAATAATATTGGATACCAACGAAGATGGAAAACAATGATACCAATGTGATACATAAGATACTAAGCATGGAATATCAACAAAAATATGCAACAAGATAGGTACCAATTATGAATTAGAAGCATAGATTAGACTAGAAAGCAAGGCAAATAAAAATAGAATACCTCATATATGAGTACATAATAAATATCATTAATGCACACACACATATACTAGGTATAAACACCACACATGACACAAAATACATTAAGCTTTTCACACTCGTATGGAAAAAATGTGTCCAAATACATGTGGTAAACGGAAGTGTAGGGGTGTGAACTAGTAATAATTAAATTTAGACCCAATCACTTAAAAACATGTTCACGAAGTTCTCATTTGATTGCATAACTTTATCACATTTAGATATAGCCTCACGTGACAATATAAATTGAACTCAGTGAACAAACTTACACAATGCACACAAGCCTAGAATTTTGATGATTTTACAAACCAATAGAGTCATGACAATGAAAAGGCAACTAGAATAAATAGACATTGTACAAACTGTTGATATACCATCCAAACTCCCTCAAAATAAGCATATTAATACTTTTGAATGAATATATTAAACTAAATTAAATAGGCCATGGAAAATATTTTTCTTTTAATGCCATTATTTTTTTAGGCCTATGGACCACGTATTTCTTTTAAGTCCAAGCAAACGGTGGCTTACTCGCAAAGGATGATATTTCCTTTCAGAGCCCTTCCCCGTGCACATTAATATATACATCAATTTTATCACTCAAATCTCACTTGCAATGGATTTTAACATGCACTAGTCCTCCTAGGTCACATAATACGTAGATGACTAGATTGGTAGGAGAACACCTCACAAAGCTCAAATATACATGTGAAGTTAAAATTTCAAGTGAGCTCGTGCATGTGTGAATTGAGGCATATAAAAATAGAATCCATTATAGCAACATAAAATCCAACTACTCCATGCAAGCATGACAAAGAACATTTTAAGGATTGACAATCTTAACCAAATGTTCCAGCCACATGGAAACAAAAAATAGGGGATTCAAACACAAGTATATACCACATAAAGTGTGTCAAACTAATATACACACAAAATAAAAATCTTTTTGAGTTTTTAAAATTTTTGAAGACCACAAACAAAAATATTTACTCAAAAGACAAACACAAATTCATTTGTATTTTTCATAAAGCCCAAAATTACTAAAAAGGTAAAACACAAATGATAAACAAAAATCTTTTTGTATTTTTCATTTAATCCAAACCAAAGGAAATATAATAAAAAAGATAAAAAAATCATAATTCTAGCATGTGATTAAGCATGGAGCATAGACTAGAAAATGATAAACAAGCATACAATTAGCATGATAATATAACATGAAGCACGAAAGCTAAAGTATGCAAACAACTAACACATTCAACTTTTGGAGTTAGCAAGGGAGGTGTCATGTGAAAGTAAATGAGAATAAAAAATCCTATCTTGTAAAGTTATCAAGTCGGATCTCCTAACCTAAAATAATGATGAATGACGATCTCGGGATATAGGAATCTTGGCTACCTCGGTTTCCTTATGTTGGGATTTTCTAGGACCTCGTTTAAGATCACAACAAAATTTCCTAAGATGACCTTTTCGACCTCAATGTGAACATCTAAAGTCTCGGCGAAAAGATTTACCTAAGAAATGATCTATAAAATTGTTCTCAGAGGATTCTCTTAAAACATTGGTTTTGGCTTTATGAGTTGATTTAATACAAGTATCGAAGCCTAAACCACAAGTGTCATTTTTTATTTGGACCATGCATAAGAATTTACCTAGTTTTTCGGACCTACACTCCAAATCAAATTTGACTTTACTAAAGTATTTTAATTTATTTTCTAAATTTAATATGTGAGACTCTAATAAAATATTTGTCTCTTCAAACTCGAGAAGCTCCTTTTTCATTGACTCCATTAAACCTCTAAGGCTATCTCTCTCGCCTTCTACATATTAAAGCTTCTCTCAAAGAGCTCTCTCACGTGTACTAAGGTCTTCAACCAACACACTATCATCAACGACCTTGACACGCTCTCTTAAACTTGCTTCTAACTTCAAATTTTCTCTTTTTAATTTAATAGATTCTTCATACAATTCTTGAAAAGTAATTTGAAGTTCACTCACATCAATCTCTTCTTCATTTTCACTCTCTCTCTCTTCTTCACTCTCACAACCATCAAAAACAAGGGAATCATAAGCTATGACCTCAAAAGTGTCATGTATTTGTATATATTCATGGGAAGATTCATTAACGGTGCTCACATGACTTGCCATGAATGCGACAAAATTGCGCTCAATGGGAGATTTTGATCCATCTTCCTTATCACTATCACTAAGGGTGGCATTGTATGAAATTGGTTGTTTACCATATTTTCTTAGTTTATTTGGGTATTCAAAAGACCTATTGCCATAACCCTCACAATCGTAACACCTATTAGACTTGTCCTTATTTAAATTTTCATTAAAAGTTTTAGGGATCTTTTCGGCTTTGTCATGCTTAAAATTTTCAAATTTCTTAAAATCATTTTTAAATTAATCTTTGTTAAATTTATGAAACTTCCTAGAAAATATAGCCATATCTTTCGAGTCACTATAACTTTAACTCTCTACTACTTATTTTTCCTCATTTCGGTGTTTCAAAGTAATGCCCTTATCTATTTTCTTTTCAGTTTTGGAGGGAAACATGTCTAGTTCATAGGTTTGTAAATCACCTACAAGCTCTTCTAATTTCGTAGAGGCTAAAGTGGGTAAAGAATTTAACACAATCACTTTAGGAATAAATCTATCGGGTAGGGACCTTAAAATTTTCTTTGCAACTCTGTTGTTGGGTATTTTCGCTCCCAAATTAAAAGATGAATTGACTATATCGAAAAATTTAGCATAAAATTCATCAAATATTTATTTTTCATTCATTTTGATGGTTTCAAATTGAGTGGTGAGGTTTTGGAGTTTATAAGCTTTTACGACACTAGTTCCCTCGTGAGTGGGTTGTAAAATATCCCAAGATTCTTTAGCGATTTCACACGTCATAATTCATCAGAATTCATCTAGTGTGACCGCGCTAAACAAGTCATTTAAACCTCGGGAATTAAAATTTGCAAGTTTAAATTCATTCTCACTCCATCTATCTGTGATTTGGGAACACACTCATTGTCTACCAAATGTGTAGGTGGGGACCACTCATTAACGACTGACAACCAAACCCACTCATCTAGAGACCTAAGTGACGAATGCATACATGCTTTCCAAAATGCGTAATTAGAACCATCGAAAATAGGAATTTTTGAAACTAGGGAAAAATCCATTTTTAACCAAGAATATTTAAAAGGACCTTAACGCAATAAATTAGCACTCTCTGATACCAATTTGAAAAGTGCAAGGACCCCCAATGTTAAAAATCTTTTAAAATCATTTTCCTTTTAAAATATGCGAAATAAAGAAGGTTCAACACAACAATTTAATTTTCCAAATTTTATTTGATATTCTTTTCTTAAAAGGATGAAAAATTAAATTAAACACAAATTTTAATTTCGAAACACAAAATTAAAATAACTTAAATATGTGAATTATGGTGAACACATACGCACCCAAAATCACACAAACCACATTAATTTAATTATCAAGTTTAAACAAATTAGACAAGACAATTAACCAAAAAATTTAGTGCCGACTTGAATTAAATTAACGTAAACACAATTTACCCAAATAATTAAACATCCATCATATTTACCAAGATTGAGAATTAAACTATATTTTATCTCCATACCCTAAGCATGAGTTCTAGGTGATTTTTGCAAGATAAAATAAATTCACAACCACTACGATGCGATGTACGAGGAAAAACTCACAACGGGAAAAAACCTCGAACGACGCTAGCCTTAAAGTCCACTAAGTACGGAATTACAATTACAAGACAGATGACTTACTATACTCGACTCGACTCCTTCAAGCCCCGACGCGTCTTCTTGCAACTACCTCTTCTTAGTCGACAATCCCGGAATCCACCGAAACCTTGGAATCCACCAATGAATCTTTTAGGACAACCGTTAACCACACAAGGTGCTTTTCACCGTATGAGAATGTTGCAGCCAAAAAACAAACTTCTTCTTTTATGGGAAATAGAAGCAAAATCCAAACTTCTCCTTCTTGTGGTAGAGATGAACCAATGGTTCCAAACAAACTCCAAGCAAATATTTATATATATGTGGTACTTGGAATAAACATAAACTGATTTTATGGATGAAAACACATGTGTATAAGAGAATTTCTAATTAATTTTGACACATGAAAACTGGGACTTTTGTTATCAAATATTGGCTCTCAAAAAGTCTCTCAAGTAGGTTGCAAAAGTCTCTCTAAAAGTTTGTCCTGAAATTGGTTAATACTGTCAACAGATAGTGGGACAAAGTAGTGGAAAAATGGGATAAAACTGCCAAACTGTTCCCGTCCAAAAATCTCATTCGAACGACATTCTCGTTCGAACGACCCTTCTAATGAAGTTCCAGAGGCCAAGGGGAAAAGTCATTGGGAAACTCGTTCGAACGACATTCTCGTTCAAACGAAAAACTCGTTCGAACGATAATATCGAACGAAGTCCCAGAAAGTTTATAATTCGATTTTAAGCCCAGAAACTTTATTTTAAAGTTCTAAAGTAACCTTCTGAAAATAAACATCAGTTTAAAATAAAATTACACCCTTTACAAAATTATTCCAAGTCTTCCTATATATATAAAAATTCATTCATACCTTAGGGAGACTATGGAATATGATGTTGATGACGTGAAACGAGACACATGTAAATCGCCAATGATGTTCTCTGGATAAGTAAACTGCAACGTCTTCAACTTTTAGCATGTCATAGGCTTGAAGGATACACAAGAATATCCTATAACTCAAATGTTTTTGTCCGAAATTGAACCAAAACTACAAAGGACTCATTTGGAAATTTGTGTCCTTACAATTGACAACATACAAATAATTTTAGTTAAGTAGGGATATCAATGTTTTTTTTAGTATAGATTTAATTAGTATTATGTTGATCCATTTCATGCATGTTATAGGTGAAAGAGTAACACATTTGCAATGATTTGTGAGAGAGTCCAATCACCCTCCTTCACACCCTATTCATCAAAATGTTGTCGATTTTGCAGACACTGTTTCATCGGGTGCTAACACTAGTGATGGTATGATTGGGGTTATTTCGGATGAAAGTGATATATATGACTTTGATTATGCTTTTGATGACTTCAAACTTATGTGTTTATTTTTAATTTTGTTTTTAAAGTTGAATTGACCATTTTTTTTTAATTATTTTCGCTATTTTTTTATAATAGGTTCTAGTTCTAGGAAACAAGTTAGGGGACCAACATGAGGGATTAGTTTTCATAATAAGCTCAGAAAGGGGGGAGAACATTCAAATCCTAATCTCGGAGGGTCGTCTAATAGGGTTCTCTTCTTCTAATTTAAAATCTGAAGCAGGTATTGTTATCCAAGAAAATGCCCCATTCAAATTCTCAGGTATTGGAAGGAAGTTCCAAAGGAGAACAAAAATAATATGTGGATACTTGTGCGGGTAAGCTACTTATATGCTCATATATGGAACACGGTCCGCATTTAGAGTTATGAGTTATTTTTTTTAATTTCTTTTTAATAGGACAAGTTTTAATTGCCAAATGATGATTACATGAAGTCTGTAGTAATGGCACAACTCAATAATCAATTTCGTTACTTTCACTCGAAAATGCATCGTGAACACTTCAAGCCACACGGCTCTTTGGAACGGGCACTTCCGCATCATCCTATGGAATTAAGTGAGGCTAAATGGCATGATCTTTGTTTAACACTTGCGGATGAAAATTTTCAGGTTATATGCGACTTCTAATTTTTTTATTATTTATGTGAAGTGTTGATTTGACATGCTATTTTTCTGTAGTAAACACTATGCAGATTAGATTATTGTAGTAAATATTATGCTTTTTTTACCTTGATATCTAATGTTAGTGGGGAGAGTCCAGTTAAGTTCCAATGCTCTATTTGAGTTTTGTTATATTAAGAACTTTAATTAGGGGTTTGCATCTAGTTATCTATTTTTAAATTTATTTGAACATGACTATCTGCAAAAAAGAAGTGAAAACTCGAACAATCGATCGAAGCAGACGATTCTCCACTGCCGTGGAAGCAAATGATTTAGTCAAGTGGAGTTTGAGATGGTAAATATCTCTAAAAATATTGTCTAAACCAATCATTTTAATATGTTTTAGCACTTTATTTTACATCAAAATTTGTACAACGTGATAAGGAGACTGGAACTCCGGCGTCCATGAGTAAGGTATGGCATACGACTCATTAGAGCAAAAAAAGGGAAATTGGGTGACTACAACTGCTGGAAATGTCTATGTAAGATGTGTTTCAATGGTAGTTTGTTAATAACTTTTTTACCTATATCGTATGTTATAATTATAATATCTTCGTTGTTATTAATCGGATGATGTGCAAGCACTACTCAATTCACAATCTGAAATTGAAGGTGCTGTGGTGATGAATGATGTTGATTCATTTCAAGAAATTCTAGGACATCGCTTAAGATATGTATGTGATCATGTGGTTGGTCGTAAACTCACATCATCCGCAGTTGCTTCTATGCAAAAGGAGAAAGACATTAAGATAGATAGACAAGTTGCTGAGGCAAGGAAGGACGCTGACGAGGCAAGGAATGAAGTAGATGAAGTAAGGAGAGAAGCTAATGAAGCAAGAAGGGAGAACGCGATAATAAAAGGACGAATGGATAAGCCTAATAGGAAACTTAAGGCATTAAGTGAGCTCGTAGCGTGACAATATAACTCTTCATGGTAAGCACATAATCCTAAACTTGTTTTATATTTGACATGCACGACTTTTGCTTTCTCCTGTTATCCGCTATCAATAATCCTAATACACAGAGAATATTTTTTTTTTGGGGGGGGGGGGAGGGGGGGAGGGTGGGTGGGGTATAATTGGGAAACGAATTTGATGTTCATGAATGTGATTTATTATATTTTTATTATTATTTTACAAGACTCTAAGTGAAATTTATAAATCTGCTTTGATTAATCTTCCAAAATTTGTTGTCGTTATTTTTCAAAGTGATAACTCTAAACAAATTCTTTGTGATTTTTTTTTGCAGATTCAGTGAAAGCTTTTGTAGAGGAGAGTAACAATGAAGAAGAATGATGGATTAGATTTGTTTTATTTATTTTTTTCAGTGGTAGCACATTTCTTGTAAATAATTTGTTTGAAAAAGTGTTTAATGTAGGAACTTTTGAGACAAAAATTTGTTTTCCAAAGATTGCAATCTTTATGAGCTATATAAATGCCAATGACTTTATTATAATTATGTATACGAGTTATTTTGAGTATTGGGATGACAAGTAATGAAAACATGCGGCGAAATTAAGTTGTTACCAAAGCAACTTGTATATGTATTGTGCAAAATATTGCATCAATTTATGGATATTTTTTTGCAATAAGAAATGTCATTTAGTAGCGAATTTAAATTGCTAAGAAAGCTCTTCCATACAAATTTAAGATCAAATGTGGCGATTTTTTTGCCAAGAAAAGTCCCTTTGGGTGGCGAATCTTCGTTTTGCTACAAAAATAGCCTTTTGGTGGCAAACTATCAATAATGGGTGACAATTTAATATTTTAAAAATCGTTCCATACAAATTTAAGTTCAATTGTGGCGATTTATTTTTCCACGAAAGGTCCCTTTTGGTGGTGAATTTTTATTTCACTACAAAAAAAACTTTTGGTGGCAAACTATAAACTATTATTGGCAATTTAATCTTTATTAGATGCAAATATATTTGCCACCTAAAGAGATGTTTTGGTGACGAAGTGATTTTGTCACTATAAAGTCAACTTTTAGTGGCGATTTTAATAAATTGTCACAAAAACAATCCGCAGCACACCTTTAGTGGCAATTGCATGACGATTTTTTTATAATTAGGTGCATAAAATTATGCCACTAAAAATTATTTTTCTTGTAGTGAACATTTGTTTACTGACCAATGGCATTATTTATATGTGGAGATATCTTGCTAAGTATAAAAACACTAAATAGAACACACTAAAGGCATTAAAAGATAGAATCAACCTCTAATCTAATATAGAAATTAAAAGGGAAAATAATTTAATAAAACATAAAAATAAATTAAATAAAAATTCAAATAGATTTAGGATCCCTCATATATATCATTTTCTCCAACTAAGAAAATCTCGCCCATGAACGTGAAAACAGGTGAGATGGACCACATATATGTCCTATTGTGATAGAGGTTGATGGACTAACCATATTTCAATCTTGTTGATGATGAGGAGGAGGTTTCATAGACCGTTGATTGTAATGTGGTCGCTCATAAAGCTCATCTCAAAGAACCTAACCTAGCCAAAGTTTCAGAGAGTTTAGTGATTAGGAACAAATATTTTATATTTATCCCCTTAATTTTGGTACTTTTACGGTCCCGAACATTACACTTATCTCAAATTTATCTCATATTTGTTGTTACAACCCTTTTTTGCAAGTATTCCGTGTTTTGTATATTTCTCATGTGTGTTTACAGGTAAATCGTGCAATTGGATGAAAGAGAAAAGTCAAATCAATGAAAGCTTTGCGATAAAGAAAAGTCAAGGGCAAATTGGTAAATTTTCAACCAGAACTCGAGAAGGAGACAACAAATTTGTTGAAGATCTCGAGTTCACAAGAACACTGGAAGAAACGATGCCTAAATCCGATCTAGAGTGAAGAAGTTATGACCATTTGAAATTGAGATGAAATCTAAAGGTAAAACTACAAATAAGGAGAAGAACAAAGGCAAAATTAGGATTACCAAACCCAGAGACCAAACCGGTTCGGTTTGGTAAGCGAACCGATTCACTTTTTAATGAGGTTCGATCCTGGGGGCTCGGTTTGGTCTGGGGGTTTGGTTTCCAATGGTACTTCTTATCTTTTTCAAGATTCTAGCTAATGTAGTTTAGGTTTAAGTTAACCTAATTTTGGCAGATGTTTAAGGCTTTTAAGAGTCTAATTAACATTATTCAACCTTTGTTATGCAACTTATAAACTATAATTAATTGGAGAAAAAAGATGGCACTTTTCTACATCAAATTAATTCAAAAACTGTTGTTTTCCAGATTTCTTCTATTGGTGTGGATTCTTTGCATTTCAAGTTTAGTTCTTCAAGTTTGGTATAATAATTCCATCTCTTTTGGTATTTGTAGCTATTTACAGTTCTTATGTGATGGAATTCTGCATAACCAAAATAATTGATAATTTATGCGTATTGCATAAAAAAAAATATGTACATTATTTGATAGTTGATGTGTTGATTTAGTTAACGTATTTAGAAATTAAATTACCAAAAAAATTAAATAAAACAAAAAAATCGAAACTACAAATACCAAAAGACTCCGAAATTAAAAAAAAACAAAAGTTACCGAAAATACCGAAAAATTATCTACCGCATGGTTTCGTATTGGTAAATATACTAAAACCCAAAATTACTAAAATCGAAAATAAAAAAAAAATCTGGTATTAGTATAGGTCAAACACCGATCAAAACTGACCGATAACCCCCCTTATGTTATAGTTAGTGTTTATTTTTTTTTTAAATTCATATATAGCACAAAATATAATGTTATGGTGTGTTTCTTAGTGGCTTAATCAATTAATTCTTAAATTTGACCTCGTAATTATTATGTAATTATAATATTTATTAGAATATAATTTTGTAATACTATATGTTAAGCTCTAGGGAGAGATAAGATTTATTTTTTGGTATCTATACTATAGATTAAATACAATAGTATTAGAGCAGTTGATGAGACTTGAATGCCTGCTATCATTTTCTCTATCATCTTGAAAATTGTGTCCTTTGAAACAAAAATAAATAAATAAATCAAAAATTTCTTTGAAACGAATAAATCAAAAGTCTTTTGAAAATTAAAATGATGATCCATTCTAGACTACATTAATTAATGGGTCAATTATTAAATAGTCCCTACTATAAATATATATATTTTAAAAAGGACACATATTTTTAATTTAACCCATTTAGTCCCTCAAGCACTCAATATCCTCTTATTTTTAGAGGTCCGCGCCAGCGGCACTCCCTCTCCAAAATATGTGGCAAAGGACTTTTTGAGGCAAAATAAAAAAAGTTTGGACTAAATGTGTATTAAAAAATGTCCGAGGGACTATTTGGTATATGTCCCTTAATTAATCTCCCGATCCAACACAATCTAGATTGAATAAATCTCTTTTCATCATTCTCCACTCAAATCACATTACACAATACTACTAATACTAGTACATCTATATAATGTTTTTATCTCTAGAAAAAAAAGTTAATAAAAAAAATTTTAAAATTTTAAAATTATTTTGTATGTAAATAAAAAAATGGTTATAAAAACATTTTTAACATTCTATTTATAAAAAAAATCAGTTTTTATGTAAAAAAAAATTACATTTTTTTAAACTAAACACAAATAAAAATATGTATAATTTTTTTTATATAAAATCCTTACAGTTTTTTTGAAGTTTTTATTTATAAAAAAAAGTTTTTAAGTTAAAAAAGTTTTCAAATTTTCCAAATTGTTTTTAATATACATATAAAAAAAAGTTTTTGCTTATAAAAACATTTTTAACGTTTTATTTTTAGAAAAAACTAAGGTTCAAAAAAACGCGGGGCATAACCGAGGCGTGGAGGTCAAGCCTTAAGCCTTATAAGCGTAGGCGGGCCTTAGGCGTAAAAGGCGTGAAAAGGCGTTTAGGTCTTTTTTAATATATTTTAACATTAACTTTAACAAGGCTATTAAAAATACCAAAATGGTACATACCTTAAAATATGTCTGAATAAATGCAAACTAAAGTGCTATTTTTTTTTTTAAATACTAACAAAAAAAAACGTTTTTTTGGACGAGAGGCAGAGAGGTTTGGGGTAGCATTTGTCTTTGGATTGTTTTGAATGAGACATTGGCGTGATTTAAAAAAAAGTCTTTAAAAGTCGACATCATTTCACTAAAGCGTTTTTGTTTAAAAAAAAAGTGCACCTTAAGCATTTTACCAAGAGTAAGGCGTAAAAAGCTTAAGACGGGATGTTTCGCTCTAGCCTCAAGCCTAGGCAAAGCCTAGGTGCGCCTTTTATAACACTGAAAAAAGTTTAAGTTTGTATCTATAAATGACATACATTTTTTAAAACTAAAAACATATAAAAATATGTATAATTTATTTTATATAAAATACGTACATTTGTTTTGAAGTTTTTATTTATAAAAATAATTCTTATATAATAAAAATGTTTAAAACTAATAGACAAATTTTCTTTATTAAAAAAAAATTAATGGCTTTAAAATAAGATATTAAATCTATGATAAATACTAATTTTTATAATTATTATTATATTTATTTATTGTACATCGCTCGTGCATTGCACATATTATATGCTAGTATACTTCAAAATATTATAATGTATCTCCTCACTTTGTTTCAATAATTACTCATAAAAATTACCAAATGCCCTTATTAGTTTTATGTTGGTTTGAACTCATTTCCCAAAAAAGGAATCAAATCTTTTCATCTAGCTTTTGATAAATTTATCTCTCTCTCTCTCTCTCTCTCATTTTTTTGTTTGTGTGTGCGACCCATGTATGTGTATACATAATAGAACATATTTATATATATTTGAAATTATATTTTTACATTTTATTTTTATTTTTGTTCCCCAAATGTTCACCAGTTGAAAAATAACATCACGAGTTTTCAAACTAGAAAACTTTTGAAGACATAGTCCAAATAACACATTTTTATTTAGTAAATGTTACAAGAATCGCCGAATATTGACCCATTTTTTTTAAACCCACAATTTTTTTTGTGTTTTTAAACAAAGAATCTGTATGGTATGCGCTTATTTTTAAGTTCTTACCTCTCTCTCTCTCTCTCTCTCTCTCTCTATATATATATATATATATATATATATATATATATTTGTGTGTGTGTTTTACAGAAGATAAAATTTTAAAAGATGATGATAACATATGAAAACAAAAGAGAAAAAAAATGTTTAGAGTGTTTACATTTGTGATCAAAGTATATTTCTATTTTCATTTAAACCACCCCATGTGATGGGGTGAGTAAATAAGAAGTGAACCAACCAACATGGGTATGCTAAAATTGGGGTTTAGAAAAAAGTGTCCCTTTCTTTTTACTCTCTTTTGCTTCCGATATATTAATTTTCGTTTATTTTCTTCAATACAAAATGTTAGCTATAGACAAACTATAAATTAAAAATATGATATTTCGTGATACTAACAAAATCAAAGAATTAAATCCTCGTGTTCATAACACTAGATTTAACCAGTGGTGCAAATAATTATTGACTCTACTCGCTAAGGTTTTATTAGAGCATCCACAATGGGGATACAAAAAGGCAGAAGAATTTGTAAGTTTGCAAATTGAGAGGTCTCGAGTGGTGGGTTGAAGCGAGCAAATTTTGCAAAACAATTTGTAGTGGTTCTCCAAAGTTACCGAACGGATACAAAATTTATAAAGGGTTCTTATGAAATTTATTTGTCCGTCGTAATTCCTACGAACTTCTGAAGTTCGTAGGAACTCGTATCAAATATAAATAATTAATTTTTATTACATATTTGGATTCTTATGAACAACATTTGTTCGTTACATTTCCTACGAACAAATGTTGTTCGTAGGAAGTTTGATCTTCATTTCCTACGAACATCTATTGTTCGTTGGAACTTTGAATACAAATTTGAGTCTTTCTCCACTGTGAGAGTTATCAACTCACGAAAGGTAAAATACACTTTTTAATTTGGAAAATGCCTTTCATCAAACATCCCCACTCCTGATGCTCTTAGATTTACTAACATGTAGGCCACGCGATGCGTGGTCGAATTTATGTAAACTTTATTTTTTGTTATTATAGTCTGTTACACATAATATATTCTATGAAGTAAAGGAGTTTGGATTTTAAATTAATATCAAAAGTAGTATGAATGACATTAAAATCATACACATGAAGCTGTAGCTTACCAAGTAGGATAATGCTCGGCCAAAAACTGCATTTTGGTGACCACCCATATTAAGTTTTCTTTGGACATCTCTCGGGTTGCACCAAACCCATCGCCAACTCTAAATTGAGTATATGCCCCTCACATATATTTTGTTAAAAATCAGTGCATATACTTATATTAGGTGTGGTACCAACAATAACTACTTCTATTGTTGTCATATTACAAATCCTTATCTCCGTCAATTAAATTACGTCAACCCTCAAATACGAACCTTCATTCCAAAAAAATCAAATCTTCAGCCAAGAACAAACACCTCAAACTCATAATTCCCCCAATGATGTAGTGGGGCGTTAATTGAATCATAACAGTTACACAACAAACGCAACCTACAAATGATAAAATGCATATTACAGCCATAAATGAAATGCTTTTCAGAGCAGTCATCAATAAGTTGCACGTGTACATCATGTTGTACACAAAATTAAAAAATCTATTGGTTCAATAAGTAAAAAATCTTTTGAAGTTATTAATAATTAAAGATGGAAATCTCAAAATAGATATACGTCATACCTGAAATGATCTTGAGAATTGCCATCTCAATTGCTTTGGTTATTAGCACAAAACGAAATTTGTAATATAGAAGATAAAACATGTAACAAAACATTAGGTACAATATTGAGGCCTTTCCACACACGTATAAGAAGCAATGTCACATTAACAAAGATAAATTTGTACTGGGTATGATCAGAATTTATAGATTTGGAGAATAAACAAATATTGAACAATTACCTTGGGAAGTTCTACGTTAGCAGAAATAGTTGGTCTTTTGACATTCTGAGATTACATATATATACAGAATATATGAAGCTCTACATATGGTTTGAAATTTATGGACTTGGGTCATTATATGTATACATGAATCGGTTATAGTCATAATATCGTCGGAGACTAATGGATCTAAATTGGTCGAAGCTCAATCGATTACGGTGAAACATATAAAATGAAATGAAGAAATGCTATTTTTGATCCAAAACAACGTTGTTTTGGACCAAATTAGTAATGACTATTATTTGCATTTTTAAACATGTACAATCATTCCAGTTAAACTCATTTTTTTAAATCAGTATTGGTATATAGTCAATGGCAAAGAATTCTAATATGTCAATTTTAAGAAGAAAAAAAAATGACAATTGCTTAAATGTATAACTAAAAATCTAAAAGGGTCAGTAATCTGACCAAAAAATTTCTGTTAATCAAGCTTTTTTGGTTTCAAAATATCACTCAGTACGTACAAAATTCATAAAAATCTCATTTTACCCTAAACCAACCACAAGCCCTTAAATCTCAAAACGTAAAATCTAAAATAGAATCCGAAAAAAAAAAAAGAACTGAACCCTAAACCTCAAACGACAAAAAATGTGTAACCCTAAACCTTAAACTCAAAAAAATATAACAAAATAAAATCCTGAACCCTAATATCTAAAACTCTTATCTTCTTTTTAAGATTTTTTCTTCAATATCACATTTGACTCAATTGAAATTTGACAATATGAATTTATAGTTCTCAGTAACTTCCTTTGTGAAAAACTTTAAAATAACCCCTAATATTTTTTGTGGCTCCGCCATTGTGTAAACATGATACACGATCCATGGTCATACTTAATAAAAGTCATAATTAAATTATCGATACATAAAAAAGCAATAGACACGTGACCTAGAATGTATGTGAAAGTCATCCAACACTAACACGTGTTTTAGAGGTGTTTATGCCTCTCATGTATTTGCACTCATAGGGATAGTTTTAGAGGTAATTGGTCACTTGAAAAAAAAAATATAATAATAATAATAATAATAATAATAATAATAATAATAATAATAATAATAATAATAATAATAATAATAACTGTTACTAGACATGCTAAAGAACTTGTAATCGAAAACCATATAGAAGCATACATCTAACGGAAGGAATCCATCTCATTTAATATTTAAACAAAATAGAAAACCATTTGCTTTTGTCTTGATGATACTCCTTCCAGCTCATTATCATTTGTTGATCCAGAATTTTTTTCTACGAAGGTACCATTAATAGTGACCATTGTTTAAACGTACTATTAGCTAGAATTGGAACTAAAATGACTTGTGGCAAATAAACAGTAAGTGACCCTTTATTTAAAGGACTGATACATCAATAACTAATTAAGAGAAAAAGATTGGGAAAGAAGGTAAACAAGTGAGAGCGACAATACTTCAAATAATCAAATATTATGAATTATTGAACCAGGTAATGTTGATATTATAGTTCATATTTTGTTTTCATTAAGTTCATATATAGCACAAATTGTGATTTTATCGTACGTTTTTTTTTACCTAATCAACTAAGACTTAATTTTACTATATAATTATTATGCATTTGAAGTATTTGTTTGAATATAATTTTTATTACTATAGATTTATAATTATTTTTTACTACGTACTTTACAAGATTAGGATGTATGTCCTCAATTTGTTACAGTAGTTACTTATAATTTACTGTATTCTAAGTAAATAAAGATCACCAAAGACCATCATTATTCATTAGTGTTCTTTTGGATTAGAACTTACGTGTTTTCTGAAAAACTAATATGGTAATTTACAAATTATTTTATTCATTTCAAAATGAATAAGTATTATACGATTGGTTGTCATTGCGAACTCTTCCTCATTTTCCTCATTGCCCCAAAAGGAAGCAAACCTTTTCATCAATATCTCTTTTGTTTATTTTTTCTTTTATTTCTATTAGGGTACGACTATTACCACTCCACTTTGGTATTCTAGTACTCAAAGATTGATTTTAGTGACACTTTGTATCCGATGACATTTGTGGAGTGCTAGATTACCAAAGTGAAGTGCTAATAGTTATACCATTTTGTTAATGCTTTCAATCGGATACAGTAGCTCATCATATTTTTTTTTGGGTCGGGGGGGGGGGGGGGGGGGGGGGCTTTGGTAATTGGTAGCCAAAAATTCTCACCATTTGAAAAATAACATCATAAATTTCATACCAAAAAACTTTGGAGGGGACAAAGTACAATAACCTTTAAAAAAATATTTCAAATACGAACAAAACTAGTATTTTCTACATTTCCTTTTATTTGTGTTTTGTGTTTTGTGTTTCATTCATTTCCATTTATTTTCTTTAATAAAAAAAGGTCAGTTCCAGACAAACTATAAATTACTAATCAAACAATTAGGTTCTCATGTTAATACTAGTGTTAAAAGGTTGTTGCAAATATTGATCAACTCTACTCGCTAACATTTTATTGTATTAGTGTTTTAAGTAACATGATATGCTAAAAATTATTATCATTTTGTAACATTAAATACAATTTCAAAATTATATTAATGATAAATTAACTAAAACATATTATGAAAATTCCAAAAATCCACATCATAGTACCAGTCATACTCCTATCTTAACATAATCTTACTATCAAGCTAAATTTCATCACAGATACTAGTACCATCAATCAGAATCCCATCTTAACAAAACCATATTATTTACTGACCCTGCGATAATATCAACATTCTCGATATTATTTACTGTGCTTAAAAATAAAATATATCTCACTGAATATAAAATTTAGATAATACATATCAAGTGAATTTAAACATTAGATAATACCTTGAAATATATTTGTGTTATCTTTTCAAATATTAAAGCCCTTGTGATATGTATATTTGTTGTTCATGTGAAACATAGTAACATCACTGCTTGCAACTATCCAAAATTTCAACTGGGCAGTCAAAAAATTATTTCAGTATTGGTATTTAGGCGTGTACAAACAAAAACTAATATTTCAATTTTGAGAAAAAAACTTTAATATATAACTAATAGAGGGTCATTTGGCAAATAGTCACTCAAACATTCTTCATTGATATCAGTCCAAGCTATTTTGTTTTCAAAAATTCCATCACCATACAAAACACTCTCCTCTTATCCTAATCACTTAACCATGAACTCTAAAACACTATAGGGAAAAAAAACTAAACCTTAATATAAAACAATATATAAACCCTAAAACATTTCACCCCAAAAAAGAACTATCAAAAGTAGTAGATGAGGGACTATTTGGAACATACAAAATATATAAATTACACAGAGATCCTAGGAACTAAACATTAATTATATCTAATTAAAAATATTAATATGTAACCGCATTCTATGTAAAATATTATGAAAAACATAAAGACTGATACATCAACTTTTAAATGTTTATATATATGTATAGGAATTCTCAAGAGAGGACCTCCAAAAAAGGACTAAAACGGACTAATTTTTAAAAAATAGTAAAATGCACTATTTTGAGTTGATTTTTTTTCTGGTATATATATAGACATATATGGGTACCCCAAAAAAATCAACTCAAAATAAATTTGTTTGCTATTTAAAAAAAAAATTGTCAATATATGTGTAGATTTGCACCAGCAAAATCTGACAGATTTTGAAAAACAAAATTAAAATAGCAAAAAAAATCATTTTGAGCTAATTTTTTTTATAAGGGTACCCATGTATGTCTATATATCTCAAAAAAACAATCAACTCAAAATAATGTATTTTACTATTTTTAAAAAATCGGACCATTTTGGTCCATTTGTAGTCCCAAAAACGGGCGTCCGTTTAAGAGAAGCTCTCTCTCTCTCTCTCTCTCTCTCTCTCTCTCTATATATATATATATATATATATATATATATATATATATATATATATATATATATATATATATATATATAGTATTGCTCTTGTGCGGACTAGTCCGCATTTTAAGAATGCGAACCGAATATGTGTCACCTGGCGGTGAGCCCATAGAAGGGAGAGAGTGTGCCTATAATTTAGCCGACAATTTCTAGGCTCACTGTCAGGTGACATATGTCTGATCCGCACTCTAAAAATGCAAACTAGTCCACACAAGAGCATTATATATATATATATATATATATATATATATCATTAAACTCATATTCATCAATGGAAGCCATTGTAGGTGGTAGTAGTAGAGACGGCAACTGAGGTACTAGAGGAAAAATAATCTTGTGTGGATGGCACTACACATACATGCTCAACTCAACAACAATAAGAACACCATATGTTTCCACCTGCAAAATTATTGTGTTTATTGTGGGGAACATGTGATACACCTATCACACCCGTGTCGTATCCGGATTAATGTTGAGCACGAACACTTGGTGCTCTACACGCATGATACGTAGTCTCGTACTAAATAGAGAAGGCTTATTCTTAGGGAGGGAAAAGCAAAGGGTGGAAGAATAAAATTCCCATGTAGAAGAGGAAAATGTGGATGTAGCCTGGAGGAGAGAAAAAGTGGACTTTTCATGGAAATAAAGACAAATACTAGTAGAAAGTAAATTTAATGATTAAGAAAGATTAACTTTTGTCATCACTCCAGGTTAATTACTTTTAATAATAGAAATGGTAGCACGTCTCTTTATTGTCACTCTAAGAGCCCCAAATGAGAATGTCATGCTGGTACTAACAAAACATGATGCTTTTTCTTTATGTTTAGTTTATAAAAAAACAAGATATAATTTATTGTCTAGAACACAAACTTACATTTGAAATTATTAATTTAAATTCCAAAAATAAGAGAAAATAAAAAAATCTAACCAAACGAATTTAACTCACATGGTATGACTACCCACGTTTCCTAAAAGTTGGCACAGTTCCAATCCCACTAGGAACAATATGCCCTTTGCAACTGTTTTCAAATATAGAGGGTTCGACACTATCTCATCTTCAACCACCTCCAACTAAGGTTTCCAAATATAGATGTTATAGTGACGTTCAATGTACACGATCTCTCTCGTATGTTTGACTTATTATCTTCATACAAATAGCATAAGGTAAACTACCTGAGTAGTAGCCATAACATATGCCAGTTCGATGAAGATATATTGCTCGAGTGTATGTCTCGGTAAGAACTATTTATGAAATAATAAATATAATAGTGAACCTCACAATATTTCTCGAGTGTATGTCTCGGTAAGAACTATTTATGAAATAATAAATATAATAGTGAACCTCACAATCATTATCCACCATTATGATCTAACTTCTCTACAATGTTCTATTGGACTAAATATATGATTATAACTTGCCCTTGAATGTCAAGATAGATGCCACGAATATCAATTGACATTTATTAGAGATGATACAATGAAAAATACAAGTCGCTAACTGGTTTGGGGGCATATCTCAAATCGACTCCCAATTCCACTAAAACCAGTTGGTCGTACCCCTTAACGGCCATGTTCTTAATACAACAATATAAACTTCGCTAGGTTTGAAGCTTTGGTGAAGGGATCCAGCATGTCGTTCTCTGACACAAGTTTCAATATACTGACATCACTTCGATTATATAACATATCAAGTGGTAATATCGCTCTATGTGATTGTACTTCTGATGAGATATTATTCATTGGAATGAGTTATCTCCCCATTGTTGTTGCAATACAATTAACGCAGGTTTAACGGTTTAGTTATAAACTTTTAACCTAAACACCCTCCGGCAATGAGAAGGTTTGGCAGTTGGGATAGAATTTTATTTAGCTTGAGAGTGATTACTTACAGTCAAACAAGCTTGATTGTACTTGGTCGATTAAATGCAGTAAGAAGAATTATTTTTGATGGCATTAAATGAAAAAAGAAATGATACAACAAAAAGGTGGATCACGTATCGCGAAAATAAAAAAAAATACAATGAAAAGGTCAATCGGGAGTCTGCTCTAGTCAGAAACAAAATATACAAAGCTACCAGAAACTTATACAACATAACATTAAAAGGCACCCTCTAAGCATACTAAATAGCCTAAAACTCGTGCAAGCTAAAAATTTCGTCATGTCCCATACAACGCATAATCTAACCCTGCTTCTTTAGTGTGTTCCCCCTAAATATTGCATCCGTCAAGCAAATCAGGTTCAACTGTGTATCTCCGTAAGGCTATTAGAGTGATGCCCACAAAGATGCTATGAATTTTACTTTCTTCAACACCTATTCCCATCAATGGTCCCATTGTTCCCTTCATTCCAAATGAACCAAAATATACCTAATAAAATACATCTCCAAAGACAAGCAATGTTCTCTCCCACCCCTAGTCCTTTTATATCCCAAAGCAAGATATTTATCAGTTTACAAGGAAGAGACCCCACAAACGATAGTTTCTCAAATACTTTCCTTCGAGCAAGCAATTGAGGAGAATATGTTGCATCCTAAGCAGCACGAACTCAGGATAAACAAGTTATAATTTCCAAAAGGAAGTGTAGATGCTCTCATATCTTTAGAGAGGGAAGCAACGTGATAAACAATCTATCAGAGATTTTAAGATGGTCATAGTGTACGATGCAGACAATGATGGTGGAGTAATGTTCAAATGAGGTTTTATCATCAACCATCATAAAGGATAATAAATGGAACTTTGTCACCAACCATCATAGTAAAATTGGTATACATAAATATATAACCTGCATATTTAATTTAAATATACACATTATAGCCTCATATTTTATATTGTGCAGGTGTAAAAGTGTAAGTTGAGGCTTAGGTGGCTAGACTCGAGACTAGCCTCGAGGCACTATAGCCTTGTCCCCAAATGTTTAAGGTATAGGTCCTAACCTTACCAAGAGTTACTATAGCCTCGACATGTCAATTCATGGCTAGGCCTTAAGGCTATTGACCCCAAAGATATTATAAACATTGTGACTGACAACCCCATTAGCCCGTGCCTCTTATCGTGGTGATGATTGGTCTCAACCTTCAACACAGAGATTTTGGTGAGTGTTGGAAATTTTTAGTCAATTGGTTCAAAATCCAGTTGACTACTTGCTCCTTGCATATTTTATATTGTGTTGGACAAGGTCTAGAATGTTGAAACTTTTGACCAACATGTCATCCATTTATACCTCCATGGTTTTTCAATCAAGCATTCGAACATGACTTTCCAAAGTGGCCCTAAAAAGTTTAAGACCAAAAGCGATAACCTTATAACAATAGGTTTCAGTGATGAACCCTTGTGAGGTGCCATCTTTGTAATTAGAGTAGAGATACGTGAATGAGAGCCATATGTGCTTAGTTAGTGGGTAGTTGTCCATAAGGAAAGCTTTGTTGAATTCTGTAAAATCCATGTGTATCCTCCAATTCTAGTTCATCTTTAGAACTTGCACAATGTTGGAGAGCCACTATGGCTATTGTACTTTTAGAATGGAGTCTGTGCTGAGGGTTTGCCAACTTCTTCTAAGGATGTCGACTTCTTCTAAGGATGATTTATTCCTCTCTTGAGCAGAGACCCTCTTCTTTTATCTTACGGGCCAATGACTAGGGTCTTCGCTAATTGGTGACCATTAATAGAAGGATCCACTCCTGTTATCAAAAATTGGGTAACTATGTTGATGGAGAGTTGAGGTTACCTATGATTTAGACAATCCTTCCGGGGACATTCCCATCCTTATTGATTGAGATGAGGTCTTCAGCTAGTTTTTCTTGTTGTTCTTTCTCCTCATCCAAGATGTCCACATTCAATGCTTCGATGCACAATCTTTCGCTGGAATCCTCTTCAATCTTTCGCATTCTCACAAGCTTAATTGAGGTATGGGGTCTCCATGAGGTCTTCTTTTTCTCATAGAAATATTATAACATTGTGTAGGCTACTTTTGGTCTCTAAAACTACCCAATATACAATAGGGTGTAGGAAACCTCGGAAGCATTCTTCAAGTGGTAAAAAAAAATCATTCTTAAATGTTCTTTATGGAATAATCCGTGGGCAATTAATAAAAATGATCAAAAACTTAGCAATTGAAAACAAAGAGTAGCTTCAATCATAACGGTAAAAAAATAGTTACAACACTTGGAAATTAATTTTAAAAAAAAGGACAAAAATTGATATCATGCACACGTACCTCCAAAACGATAACAAATAATAATTTCTATCATAACAGACATAAAATAAAGTTAAAAAAAGAGTAATTACCTTTCGTGTTTATCCTTTGTGTTGTTTGTCTAACTCAGACCACAGCATCACTCGCCTCATAATAGACTTAATTAATATCAACCCTCTATAATCACCTTTCATAAGGCCTCAGAATCAGTTTATGCCACATAAATAAAAGAACATATATCAATGAAAAGAAATTATTTGACTTGTCTATAGAATACTGTGGGTTTAAATTAATTAAATCCTTTTGTATCCAAAATACCATCCAATTGAACCATAACTCAGCATGCAAGAAGCACAAGAGGTTATAGATTATTTTCAAAACAAGAGGATATAATGTATTTTCAAGCAAGAAGCACAAAAGGCTGTAGGGTATTTTCACAACAATTTTTTTTATCCAAAATACCATATGATGTGAGCGAAAGGATTTTCACAACAACAACATTTATTTATTGGCCAATGACCAATGTCATTATTCATAGGTGGAGACATCTTGCTAGCCAAGATAACCCTTCAGGTGTAAAAAAGAAACTAAATAGAGCACAATAAAGTCATTAAAAGACAAAGTCAACCTCTAACCTAATATAGAAATTAAAAAGGGGAAGTAATTAAATAAAACATAAAAATAAAATAAACAAAAATTCAAACAGATTTAGGGACACTCATATACATCATTTTCTCCAATCGAGAAAATCGCGCCCATGAGCGTGAAAACGGGAGATATGTCTCATGTATATGTCGTATTGTGATAGAGCTTGATGGATTGACCAGAATTCAATCTTATTGATGAGGGGGTTTCAGAGACCATCGATTGTAATGAGGTCGCTCACGAAGCTCATCCCAAAGAACCTAACCTAGCCAAGTTAATTTAGCCCCCTTTTCGAGGTCTTGGATGTGGATGATTTGTCTGCTCCCCCTTAATCTACTAGAGGTACCTCTTTTTCTTATGTAGCATTTATGTTCCAATGTATTTTATATTTATCTGACATTGATATCTTTATCCCCGTTTGGGATTCTTTCCGACCATATGTCTTATATGAATAGTCCAACACGGCTAATGCAGGACGGGGTCTTGAGTGCCGACTAAAGGTGCTCAAAGATATTTAAGAGGTCGAGGTTCTCCAAAAGTGGAGTGGAGGATGTTAGGGGTGTGCAAGATCCAAACCAAATCGATGAAACCAACTGATCCAATCCAATTCAATTGGAAAACCGATCTAATTTAAATCGTACCAGATTTGTTTTTTAAAAAATCGACCTTAATGGGATCAGTTCCAGTTTTGCATATGTAAAAACCGATCCAAACCGACTATATATAAAATATGTTCAAAAAGAAACACGTGTCCTAATATTATTGGATAAAATATTATATTAGTTTGCAGCCTTATACACCTTATCATTTGCATTAGGGTTAAATGACCAATACTGAATTTCATCATATTGATTTGATGGATTAGATTATATATGTTGTATTGGATTGAATCCAAAGTCATTCTAATTTTGATTCAATAAGACAAAAAATTGAGTTTAGAAAACCGATCCAATCCAATCTTAATTGGATTGGATCGAATTGGATTGGATTATGAAATTTTTAAATCGACTGCAACTGGATTGGATGTGGTTCCGTTCAAATAGTTCATTTCGAAATCGATGCACACCCTAGAGGACGTTAGCCCAGTGACTGAGATTTCTCAAATCTAAGCATCCTGCGAGAGAAAATTATCGCTTAAAAATTGAATCCTCTACTGCAAGGGGATAAGGAGGCTATTTGAGTTCCTGAAGCAATTTTTGGTGTAATATTTTATTTTAGGAGAGTTTCTATAGGAGTTAAGGTCCTCAGTGTAACGCCCCGTAATTTTTAATGATTTTTATATGGGGATTAATTAAATTAAAATGGGAAATTAATCCGAATTAAAATAAATATTAATTAGCGTGATAAGGGTTGATATTTATTTGTATTAATTATATTGGGTATTACATAATGAATGAGTAATAAATCAGTAAGAATGCATTATGATTATCGTGAGTGAGAAATACGGCAGTTACAGTAATTTAGTCGGGACGAGCATGTTAGTCGTGTCGGGACTTAAACTTATGAAATAAAATGTAATTTATTTATGGGTCATCCAAATGGTCATTTCGAGTATGCCAGTGTGTCCGAAAGGGTCAAGATAGTCAAAAAAGTGTACTCGAGGATTCGGATTGGGTCCCAGGGCATTTTTGGGCCAAATCGGCATCCCGGAAGGGTATTTTGGTCTTTTGGCCTTTTAGAGTAAAGGGACCTACGAATTTAATTGGTTTATATCAGCATGTGGGTTGAGGGTGTTAGGGTTAGCAGTTAGAAAAACTGATATAGGCCATTAGAGGAGGAAATTGAAGGATTTCAAGGCTCCCCACACCAATTTTGCACCACCACCACTACTAGAGTTTAAATCGTAAGGAGGGGAAGACAACTCCACCACTTTTTTGCACAAATAAAACCTAAAAACTACAGGATCGTGTTTATCTTGCATGTTTTTGAAGAAGTTTTAATACCCATATAGTGTTGGGTTTTCAATTTCTTGATTTCAATTATGTTCTTAGAATTTAAATTAATACAACTCATGATTCGGTGTAGGATTACATGTAGAATGAATCCCTATGTGAAGATAAAATTAAATTAGAATATATGTGATGATTAATATGGAATTTTTATGGGTTCATGGTTGAAGAACATTAATCTTGAATGACTTAGGGTTTAATTGATGAACAAAAGATGTCAATCCGTCCAAATATTTTACGTGATTTTAAACGTATGTCATTTCAATTTTGCTTAGAATTAGAGTGTGAGACATAGTTGTCTGGAAAGGTCTATGTCTTATCTTTCCAATGAGAATTAAATCATGTCATTTGGAGTTCTGTAGAGGGAGTAATCGATATTTTACTATAGGATGTCTGATATGTCAGCATAGTAATCTGCCAGAATTTTTTACATTACTTTAAACGTATGTCATTTTAATTGTGCTTAGAATTAGAGTGTGAGCCATAGATATATGGAAAGTTATATTTCTTAGCTTTCCAATGAGCTTTTAATGAGGTCATTTGGAGTTCTGTAGAGGGAGAAATAGAAATTTTACTATAGGGTGTAATTTTACAACTCAATTCGGTTAATTGCCCAATTTTCCTTGTTTAAGCCCTGAATTTGTGAATGATTAACGGGAGAACTTTTAAGACATCTATAAACTATAATGAGGGATATATTTAATTACAGTATGCCTAATGTGGGGGTGAGGCCTAGCCATAACGAGAGAATTAAGGTGAATTCCTTTTGGACATGAATTGTAAAATAATGAATATGAGGGAATGAGAATGGATTCAAGGAGAGTATGAGTGAATCTATTATGTAGACCAGTAGTGCATGAGTGAATTAACTACTGAAATAACTTAAGGGGTAACTAGGGCCCTTCGGGTAGAGAATAATACTTGGAAAAATGCGATAAGAAGTTATAATTGTGAATCGATAATACGTTGAGTATTCTAGAGAGATATAATACGTACGGATTATATTTATGGGTTAAGTGTATACCTATACGGATTATATTTATAGTTTGTGTGTATGGCTATATGAGACATATGGACATGTTGTGTTTATGCCTATTATGTGCTTTCTTATGTGTGTGAACATACTTAGGCTGCCTGCTATCACGTGAGGTTTTACGTTGTGGACAGTCTTATCCTGATGAGCCCATTTGGGGAATTTTAGACTTGTTCCCCACAACATAGAACTTAGGGTTGAGCACTACTTGTGTGTACGATAGTGTGACCGGTCATTTGGGTGCGTTGGGTATTTGCGTAGCCCAAAGGCTTAGAACTATGTTCGCCTCCATTGTATGTTGTTTGATTTATGGTTCGAGGGTGACATCCGAACCGATAGTCCTTGATTGGGTACGAGAGGTACATGGACTTGAAGGGCCCTAGTTACCCAGGGATGTTAGCCAGGGATGTTAAAGTTATGTATAGGTATGTATAGGTATGCAGACTCACACCGGGGGTTTTCTAAGGATGTTAAAGTTATGTATAGGTATTATATATATATATATATATATATATATATATATATATATATATATATATATACACACACACACACATACATACATGTGTATTTATCCTACTTGTGTGTGAAAGTCATAAGTTATAAATAGCGTATATCTAAAGGTGATTTAATTATGAGGTAATCTACTTAGTGTCTGATGGTAGTAAAGTTAGATAGTGTATACCTAAAAGATAGTTTAAGTATAGAAACTTAATTAAATGGTTTAATGGTGACATACGTGAAATGTTAATTATGGTTAATAATAACATACGAGACATGTTGATTATTAGTTAGTTGATAGCATACTGTATGGGCGGTACGGGGGTATTAAAGAGAAACTCAATAAAGGACTTAATTATAATTTAAGGTATATTGTAGCATAATGTATGGGCCATACGAGTGGGCTAAACCTGATAGTGGTTAGTTAGATACTTATGAGGTCTATTTAGGCAGGGTAGCATAACTAGGTGGGATAAGTAGGAGACGTTAGGTGTGCACATTAGATAAGAGGTGAGAAACTCAAGGGAGTGCACGAACTAGCATGTGTAATCAATAATTTCTTTTAAAATGTGATTTAAATTCTTGTTAAATATTTTAGAAAGGTTTTCTCGGCTCTGACCCATGTCAAATCTATTTTCCAGCCACAAGGACGCCAAGCTTAATGATTTATTCTAGGGATACGTAGCTGCAACACTTCTGGATGCTTGCAATATTTGGATTAGACGCTTCAGTTGATCCATTCCTAGAGTAGGACTCAGTTTCAATTACTTCATTTAAAGGCATGTCGCTCTTCAGCTATTTCATTTATTCGCTGTAACAGACTATGTATTATTGGATTCAGTTTTATTTTATTGATACATAGTTGGATTGTATTTTGTGAACCGATGGCTTATTCGGTATTATTTATGTGTTTACTTATCTTGTGATGGGTTCATAGTATTTATCTGTTTGGGATGGTTTGGTCATTGTATTTAATTTTCGAATATTATTATTAATGAAGATAAAATTTGACACACGCTTAATTTAACATAGGTGATTAGTAATTAAAAAGTTTTTCGACAGTGATGCTAAGAATGAACCAGATGGGATTTCTGTTTGTTTTAATGAAGGACTGATCACCCATGGTTAAAATAGGTGGGGTGTCACACTCAAGAGATCATTGAAATGATAAACACACACTCTACATAGGATGGGATAAGACCACTCATGTTCATGTCCTAAGGCATTCCTCTTGAGTTGAGAAAAATTTCTAAGGTAATGAAAAGGACACATTTGAGAAAGAGAAAGTGGAGTAGGAGCAGGAGCAGGCCAAGGTCTCTCATGGTCTCGTGGAATTTGACGCGTTGGAGCCCGACTTCCTTAAAGAGGCCCTACTTGGAAGGAGAAAGAGGACCTTCTAATTAACCCTTATACCTCTTCCATTTTTGTTGTTATATAACCGCCTTAATCTTATATGTAATGGAGAAATGGGTTTCACCTATGGGCCTTCATGATTGTCTTGTAGACCAAATTTGTAGAATCTATTTTTTAGCCTAAGGAAGAGGGTCATATTGTTGAGCTCTACTTAGACCATTAACCCGAGAATTACCTGGTAAGATATAGTGGTTGTATATGCCAAAGTTTGAGCAAAATTCTCTAAAGTTTGGATTGTCAAATTATTTCTCGTTATCTGAGACTATAATTCACGATAACCATATCGCGAAATGATGTTCCACCAAACGAAATTATTAGTCTTCTTCTCGGTGATGGTTGTTAACAGCTCATCCTCTTACCCACTTATTGGCTGAGTAGAGAGGCCAAAAATGTGTGCACCCTGTTTCGCGAAGATACAAGGACTCGACATGGAGGTAATGTTATTTGCTAGTTGCTTGTGAACATTCGCAAACCTATCAACAGAGACTTGTCACATTTTATGCACTAGGACCTTCCTTGCCTTAGTGCTTTACAAGCCAATGTCCTAGCTCTTAAATGAGCTCCGTAAATCCCCAAATTAGGCAAAAGCTTAGCTTCTACGGCATAGATTATTGAACCCCGACGCCTTAAAAAGCAAGGTTAACGTAATAAACATGACATTGGACCTCAAAATCTTCTCTAATTAGAGGTCAAGTACTATTTAAGGTTTTAGAAAGCTTATTTAACCTATGTTGTCCACTTCTTATTGAGTTTTGGAACTAGCACAATGTTAACAAGCCACTATGACTAGTGTACCTCTAGAATGAAGTTGGTGCTAAGGATTTTGTTGACTTATTTTAAAGTTGATTCGTTCCTCTCCTGGGCGAAGAACCTATTATTTTGTCTTGCATGCCAATGATTGGAGTCCTTGCTAAGGTTATTATTCGAAGGATCCACTCATGTCATGTTAGTGTGGCTCCAGGTAAAATCATCTATGATATCTATCAAAATTTGGGTCAAAGATATCTTTAATGAAGAGTTGAGGTTAGCTATGATTTGGACTATTTTTCTATGGGGATGAGGTCTTCATTTGACCTTCCTTCTTGCTCTTTCTCCTCAGCTAAAGTATCCATGTCCACATTCAAAGCTTCAATCCATAAGTTTTCCTTAGGATCCTCTCCTATCTTCAGCATTCTCACAAACCTAGGCAAGGTCTGACGGACTCCATGAGGTCTTGTCATATTTTTATTTTTCTCATAGACATATTATAGAATTCTCTAGCCTTATTTTGGTAACCTAAAACATAACCTATACCATAATGGATGTATTACACTAATATTGTTGATTTTTCACTGTATTACTGTGAAAAAAATTACTCCTAGCACTAAGACTATCTCTTGAGAAATTGGGCAATGATATGTTCTTTTGCCACACAAAAATTTGGGTGTTACTCCGGAGCATGAGGTAAATAAAGAACTAAAAACTAGAAAACTTCAAGCAAGCGAGAGGTGAAAAACAAAAAAAAAACACTTACCCAGTTGTGACAAAAGTTGTGCTATTTTTAAAAAGCCTTTTGCCAAATTATTATCACAATGCGCTTATGGTCAATGATCTGGAGGTTTTTGCTAAAACCAAGGCTCTAGGGATGGCTAAACGGGCATAAATCGTTAGTAATTTGAAATATAAGTTTTCCTTAGGATCCTATCTTATCTTTAGCATTCTCATAAGCCTTAGACAAGGTCTGACGGACTCCATGAGGTGTCATATTTTTATTTTTCTCATAGACACATTATAGGGCCCCAATTTTAAATTTTATCAAAAAGTAATTTCATTTTAAAGATGCGGAATAGAGATGGTTCAACTAACTTTCAAATTAAAATTAAACAAACTCAAAGTGAGATTAAATTAAACATCTTATAAATTTTTCACTTAAACAAATTAACTCAACCCAAGTCCTAGAAAATTTGCCTAACAATTAATTATTTCATTTTCGCGAATTAGGCCAAACCAAATTTTATCAAATAAAATTAATGACTTGAACTAAATTAATTAAACATTACCCAAATTAATTTAAGTACCAAATTAAATATACCAATTTTATCTTTTTACCTAAGCATGCATCTAATGTGATATTTGCAAAAGATAAAATAAGTAAACAACCACTACGCCGCGATGTACGAGGAAAAATCCACAACGGGAAAAAAAACCTCAGACGGCCCTAGCCTTAAGTCCACTAAGTATGGCTTTATGATTACAAGACAGATGACTTACAACAACTCGATTTGACTCCATCCAATCCCCTGACGCGTCTTCTTGTAATTACCTCCGCCTAGACGACAATCCCAAACTCCACCGAGACCTTGGAATCCACCAATGAGGCCTTTGGAACAACCATCAACCCGCACCCGAAGCCTTTCTCCGAGTGGAAACACTGCAGCAACAAACAATCTTTTTCTTTGAGGGATGTAGAAGTAAACCCAAACAACTCTTCAATTAGGTAGAGTAGAACCCGGTGCCAAACACTTCAAGCAAGATATATATAGGGTAACTTGGAATACATAAACTATGGGTGTAAACAAAAGTGTTTTTGAATAATGTTCTTGAACTACAAACACAAAAACATGAACTTTTGAACTTAGAATGTTCTCTCAAAAAGTTGTTTAAAAAATGTCAAAAGTTAGTTTTTCAAACTTGGTTCTCGCACATATAACTTCTGCCAAGAGTTAGTGGGTAAAGGTAAGTGGGAACATGGGAAAAACTGCTCAAAACTACCAAAAACATTTCCGGCCTGAAATCTCATTCGAACGAGATTACTCTCGTTAGAACGAAGTCTCGTTCGAATGAAGTCTCATTCAAATGACCCTTCTAACGAAGTTCCAGTGGCCAATGAGAAAATTCGTTGGCAAACTCGTTCGAACGAAAATATCAAACGAAGTTCCAGAATGTTCAAAAATTCAATTTTTAGCCCAGAAACTTTATTTTAAAGTTTTAATGAAACTTTATGAAAATAAACATAAGTTAAAAATAAAATTACACCCAATGAAAAATGTTCCAAGCTCCTATATATATATTTTAAAATGCATTCATACAAGAGAATTGGAACTACGTTAATGACGAGAAACGAGGCACATGTAAATCGGCAATGATGAAGTTTTACAAATATGGTCGCTACATCTTCAACTTTAGAATGTCATAGGATTGAAGGATGGTCAAGAGCTCTATTCTATGACTCAAACGTTTTTGTCCGGAATTGAACCAAAACAACAAAGGACTCAATTGGAAATATGTGTCCTTACACACATTATAGAATTCTCTAGCCTTCTTTTGGTCACCTAAAACAAAACGTATACCATAATGGAGGTATTACACTAATATTGTTGATTCTTCACTGTCTTACTATGAAAAAAATACTCCTAGCACTAAGACCATCTCTTGAGAAATTGGGCAATGATTTGTTCTTTTGCCACACAAAAATTTGGGTGTTACTCCAGAGCATGACGTAATAAAGAACTAAAAAATTGAAAACTTCAAGCAAGCGAGAGGTGAAAAACAAAAAAAAAAGCACTTACCTAGTTGTGACAAAAGTTGTGCTATTTTTAAAAAGCCTTTTACCAAATTATTATCACAATGCGCTTATGGTCTATGATCTGGAGGTTTTTTTTTGCTAAAACCAAGGCTCTAGGGATGGCTAAACGGGCATAAATCGTTAGCAATTTGAAATATAAACGGTTTTAACCGTTACAAAATTTTATACTAACGGACCATCCATTAAATGTGAAGATTTTAGCAACAGTTTTTTGTTGTTGTTGTTGCTAAATGATAAAACCATTGATAATTGGTGTATAAATTCAAGAAAGAATGGACATTGGATTTTCTAATAGTTTAGTCAGTTCAAATTTATAGACTTTTAAGAAAATATTTACTAATGGTTAAAACCATTAGAAAGTATTTTCTTTTATAAATTATTTATTTCTTGTCCCCACATTTTTTCACATGCTTATAATTCAAATTCCATGTCCTCAAATACACATACATAAGCACAAGTATCATAAATGAAACTCACAAAGTCAAGTTTTTTTTAACACCTAAAAATTAATAGAAGGACCACAAACTTAGCAATTAAAAAATAAAGAATAGTTTCGTTGAAAACGGTAAGAAAGAACAGTTAAACACTTGGCAATTAATAAAAAAAAACACCACAAATTGATGTCATGCACATTTACCATCAAAACGGTAACAATGAATAGTTTCCATCATAATTGAGGTAAATTAAATAAATAAATAAAAAGAGGAAATGAGTAATCAGCTATTGTGTTTATCCTTCATTTTGTTTGTTCTACTACGCATCACGGGCCTCATGATAGACTTAGTTAATCATAACCCTATTTGATCACCTCTTATAAGGTCTCTTAATCAATCTATGCCACATAAATAAAGGAAACATATATCAATGAAAAGAAATCTTTGCATGTATTGTGACTATTGAATCTTTTTGTTTCCAATGCCATACCAATTGAACCATAGCTTAACATGCAAGTAGGACAAGATAGTGCAGAGGTCTTCCTAATTATTCTGCTGTACATAATGATTTTTAGAATATTATTTAAATGGTAAAACACAAGGGTGTTTTACTGTTCATAAATATAGAAGACATCAAATGGTTCATATGCTAATAAGGATGTGTTTGTTTACAAAGTCGGAAAATGATTGAAAAATAGTTCGATTCCATAAGAAGTTGGAAAATGAGTGGAAACAGATGGGTATGGTTTGCTCTTTATGTTAGAGTTCTACGTGTAAATCAATTCTTTAGTTGATGGATAATAAATGTTTTCATGGAATCAGAGTATATATTATCTTTCTCTTACTTTCTCTCTCTCTATCTCTCTCTATTCTCAGTTTGCCATTTTCTAATATGTATTTTTCTCTTTTCTCATACCACGTTCTGTGGTTTTGGTTGTTTGCTTTTTGTATTGGTGGTTAGGGTTTATAGCGGTGGTTGAATATATAAAGTTTATGGCAGTAATGCTCTTCTAGTTAATGTTCATGTGATTGTGATTGTGATTGTGATTGTTATTGTGATTGTGATTGTGATTGTGATTTAGGATTTGGTTTGATAATGTCAAAAACTGAGGATTGGATCTTTCTATGACAAACCTGTCTCTGCTGTTATATTTATATAAATATATCTTTCAAAGTTTAGTTCTGGATGATATAACTCCCAAATGATGTTGATTTTATCTCTCTCTTTTAATAATATGACGATTTTGGAGGATGCAAAGCTACATTAGTTGCATCATCTCTCTGATTTTTTTCTTATCTATCTCTGATTATGCATGTGTGGCATCTATGGATAAATGGGAATAATATTCTCCTTACCTCATTTATTTCAAGTTCTTGGTTCGGTTATGTGTTCTAGTCTATTGGTTCGGTTCTAAGGTTCGAAGACGTAATTTGATTCTGCAGCCTCGATTACAAGTTCGGTTTGGTTTGGTTCAGGCTTTAAACCGAGAACCAAATCGAACCTTTTGGTTTTTTTATTTTTTAGAACCAATGCAAGCGTTGAAAAAAGCGAAACAACCCAAACCACGGAGGCTGGTTTGGGTTAGTTCTTCAGGTTATCAGGTAACGATGAACATCCCTAGTTCCCAACATGTAAAATTTATTTGAATTTTGGCTAGCTCTCTGTCAGGATATATATATAGTCAGTTATATTGTAAGAAAAAATTTGTTAAGAAGTTAATGTTGGCTCGAGAATTGATTTAAAGTTAGTTACAACAGATTAGAAGTTGTTAAGATGGGATTGTGTGAGTTGAGATAATATATAAATGATTGAGTTCTCAATTTTATTTCTTTTCGCTGTAAATTTCCTGCTTGTGTGTTATATTGAGATGGCATGACAGGAAATTGTATTAAATCTATAGGATCCTGAATGGTTAAAATTGCGAGCATGACAGAAATAAGATCGCAAGTTACCGAAATAAGATTTCTAGAATTAGGGTAAAGACAAGATATTATGGAAGAAAATTAGAACAGTTGAAGGTAGAACTCAAGTATGACATTAAAGCAGCCATGGAAGCCATGATGGTTAACATGAACCAACAATTCGAGAAATTGGGAACACAAAAAGATCAGTGTATCATTATCAGTAGTCCACAAGGGTTAAATGTTACTCCTATACCTTTAGAATCAAATAAGAAAAGTGAAAATCTCAATTTGGGTTTTTCCCCAAATCACAAGTTACCCAAGATTGAATGCCCTAAATTCAATGGTGATAACCCTAGATATTGGATACAAAACTTTCAATGGTATTTTATGATACACCCACCCAGTGCCGGAGGAGTATAAGGTGTTATTTGTAGCATTACATATGGAGGACAAGGCGAAGACCTAGTTTCAAGTGGAATTTGATGACTCCAGACAAGTTAAATGGGAGGACTTCTCTAACATGGTGTGCGGAAGATTCTCGAATGATGGAATTGAAGATGTGGTGGTGGAATTCAACAAACTACAGCAATTGGGTATAGTAGGTGATTATCAACAGAAGTTTGAGGAACTGAAACCCCTAACGATGAAGAAGGTGCCGGGACTACTTGAATCTTTCTTTGTATCTAGTTTTTTGAGTGGATTAAAAGAAGAAATTAGAATAATGTTCCTCCCACTAAACATTAACCATGCCATTCGTTTAGCCAAACTTTAAGAAAACTAATCTAACCTTGAGAAATCCCAAAATAAAAGTTCAACCAAGTTTTTCACCAGTACAATTACAATTCAAAACCACCAAACACTTATTTCCCTTTGATTGATAAAAATAACACCAAGATCAAAAATCAACCACCTGTTGCCTTCCCCAAGAACCAACCAAATAACACAACCATCGAGAAGATATCACCAGCAGAGATGCAAGACAGAAGAGATAAAGGGTTATGTTATTTTTGTGATGAACCCTACTTATTTTGTCACAAGTGTAAGAAATACCATACATATGATGGTTATTGAAGAACATATTGAAGAAGAAAGTGGAGATATGATGACAGAAGACCAAAGCATAAACCGAAATGATGGGCGAGGAGAAGATAAAGATGAAAATATGGTCATTTCTCTCCATGCTATGTGTGGATCAACATCACCACAAACAATGCTGCTGAAAGGAAGATCCAAAGGGAAACTATTTTAGCAGATTCTGGAAGTTTTCATAATTTCATTGATTTTGAAATGGCAAAGGCCATAGGGTGCTCCTTAGAAGCCACTGCAAAATTGGGAGTAACCATTGCTGGTGGGGGAAAATTTATAGTGAAGCCAAATGTTCTAAAATCAGTTGGGTTATGCAAGACAAGGATTTTAAGGTAGAATTAAGGGTCATTATGCAATATGGTCTTGGGATTCCAATGGCTAATGGAGATCATTCTTATGTGGCTAGACATGAAACAATTATAGCTGAATTTCATCAAAAATGGAGAAATGACATAACTAGATGGCACAAGAGGAGATTCAACTGAAAATGATGACGGGAAAAGCAATGGAAAAGTTCTGCAAGAATCAACAATATGGCCTTGTAGAGCACTTGTATTCCATTTCAGACACCAAAGAGCAGGTAACCACCCCAAACCAACTTATTCTCATTCTTGAATCTTACAAAGACATCTTTAAAGAACCAACTAGACTACCTCCTAAGAGAAATCATGATCACCATATTCCTCTCAAACCTAGTCCTGGACCTGTGAATCTAGGATCTTATAAGTATCCTCATGTCCAAAAAACTGAGTTAGAAAAGCTCATTAATGAGAGGTTACAATATGGCCTCATCGGACCCTCATGTATCCCCTTTGCATCACCAGCCCTCTTAGTTTAAAAAAAGGTTAATTCCTGGAGAATGTGTGTTGGTTACAGAGAGATCAATAACATCACAGTCAAAAACAAATTTCATATACCCATCATTGATAAACTATTACATGAGCTTCATAGAGCCTCTATCTTTTCCAAACTAGACCTAATGGCAGGGTACCGTCAAATTAGAGTTTTTGAGCCTTAACATACATAAAACTATCTTTCCAACTCATGAAGGGCATTATGAGTTCTTACTAATGCCCTTCGAGCTAACAGATGATCCAGATTCTTTTTAATCTTTAATGAACTCAGTCTTTAAGCCTTATTTGAGAAAGTTCATTCTAGTATTCTTTGATAACATATTATTCTACAGTACTAATATGGATGACCACAAGGAATATTTGAGAGTCACATTAGAAGTAATAAGACAGCATCAATTATTTTCCAAGGAGTCCAAATGTTCATTTGGACTAAACAAGCTAGAATACCTAGGGCACATCGTGTCCAAGGATGGTGTATCTGCAACCAAGTCATGATAGAAGCTATTGATCAATTGGCCATTGCCAAAGACCATAAGAGCTTTGAGAGGGTTCTTAGGGTTGACTGGATACTATAGAAAATTTGTCAAAGTGTATGGTTTAATAAGCAAACCACTCACGGTCATGCTTAAAAAAATCATTTCAAATGGAATCAAGAAGCAGTTGAAGCATTTCAGACACTCAAGAAATCTATGGCCAGCACATCAGTTCTTACATACCAAACCTCAACCTTCCATTCATTATTAAAACGGATACGATCAATGATGGCATTCATTGAGTATTGATGAAGCAAGGAATAGACATTGGTTTTTCTAATCAAAAGACTTCCTCCTAGGAAGAGAGGACTATCAACCTGCGAAAAATAACTTTGGGCAATTATGTTTGCTATTGAGAAGTGAAGATCATACCTATCTGGGCATCATTTTATCATAAAGACAGACCACCATAATTTAAAATATATGCTAGAACAACAGGTATCCACTATGATTCAGCTAAATTGGTTGACCAAGCTTCTAGCCTTGATTATGAGATCCAATATAGGAAGGGAATGGAAAATAAAGTTATAGATGATCTTTCTAGAGTCGATGAAGACCAGGGGAGTTGTCATGATCTGTCGGTAGAATAACCAGTTTGGTTAGAAGAGGTGCTTCACGGCTTAACATAACATTAGATGAATTGTCACAGCAGCTGTTAGCTCAAGTTATTAGCAACCAGGAACTAGTCGAAGGTTATACACATTCTAACGGTATACTCCGATTCAAGGGCAGACTATAGATTGGGCAGCAAGGAGACCTCAAACAAAGAATATTAAGAGAACTATATGCCTCTAATAATGGTGGTCACTCGGGCATTAAAGCAACCATCAAAAGAGTGGAAGCATATTTTTACTGGCCCTCGTTAAAAAAAGATGCAACACACTTCGTTGAAACTTGTGATACTTGTCAAAGAAACGAAGGGGAGCATGTGGCATACCCCGAGGTTACTTCAATCATTACTTATCCCTACGAGACCTTGGCTAAACATCTCTATGGATTTTATAGATGGTCTTTATCCCTCCTAAGGGAAAACCTCAATCTTCCTGGTAATACACCGCTTAACCAAGTTTGCCCACTTTATTCCCCGAAGCCACCCTTACACTCAAGTTATTAAAAGAGGTGCTTCACGTCTTAACATAACATTGATGAATTAGCAAAGCCGTTGTTATTTAATGTATTAGCAACTAGGAACTAGTCCAAGATTATACACATTCTAATGTGTATGGGATTTGTAGTGACACGTGGTGTGTGGTTGTGTCTCCGGGAGAACACTATCTTTTATTTTCCATTTTTAGTTTAGGGTATTGTAATTTTCCTTTATTTTTAGTGTTTAATTATTCTCCAAACATGTTTGGAGATAATGAGTCATTTTTAGGTACTAGTCGTCATTTTTTGCCTTTTTGGGTATTAGCTTGGCTAGCAAGCTAACCCTTCATATAAATAGGTCCCTTGGCCCTCATTTGTACTTAACCTTGAATATTGAGAATTCAAAATAGAGAGAGAAAGAAACACATTTCATTAATTTAATTATTTGTTGTTGTTGTTATTGTGTAGTGTAATAATAACGCTTTCGCATTTGAAAATTTACATTAAATTGGTATCAGAGCTCTGTTTGTTCTTGGTGTTCATTGTGATGCATGAAGCGGGTCACGAGTTGAGATTCCAACTCCGGTAACCCTTCAATTGAAAGATTGATAAATGTCCAAATGGGAATCGATTGATGGAAATCCTAAATTCTATCACCGCTAAAATAGGGATACCAACCCTATTAGCCACCTCCACCCTCCATCTCCACACAACCACCACCCCGTCTACATGAATCTCCGTCTTCATTTTTAACCGAACCCTAGCCTAAGAAACCCAAAAAAAATTGAAATCCTAACTCTCAAATACTTAAGAACCCACCACACCCAAGAAACCCAATCCCACACCCCTGTTTAGACCTCTCCAACCCAAACCAGCCTTACCCGCTGTCGGAGATATCCCAGAAAGGGCCGAAACCCACTTCGGGTGGCCAGATTACATCCTACTCCTCAAACCGTCCCATGAACCTTGAATATTAAGAATTCAGAATAGAGAGAGAAAGAAACACAATTCAAAATTTTAATTATTTGTTGTTGTTATTGTGTAGTTAACAGTTGTTGTGTAGTGTAATAATAATGCTTTCGCATTTCAAAATTTACATTAAATTGGTATCAGAGCTCTGTTTATTCTTGGTTTTCATCGGGATGCGTGAAGCAGGTCACGAGTTGAGATTCCAACTCTGGCAACCCTTCAATTGAAAGATTGATAAATGTCCAAATGGGAACCGATTGATGGAAATCCTCAATTCTATCACCACTAAAAGGGGGATACCAATCCTATTAGCAACCACCACCCTCCATCTCCACCACCACCCTCCATCTCCACACAACCACGATCCCGTCTACATGAATCTCCATCTTCATTTTTAACCGAACCCTAGCCCAAGAAACCCAAAAAAAATCAAAACCCTAACTCTCAAGAACTTAAGAACCCACCACACCCAAGAAACCCAATCCCACACCCCTGTTTAGACCTCTCCAGCCCAAACCAGCCTTACCCGCTGCTGGAGATACCCAGAAAGGGCCGAAACCCACCTCGGGTGGCCAGATTACATCCTACTCCTCAAACCGACCCATGAACCTTTTTCGGTGCCGATCTCCTCCCATAACCCCCGCTGACCTCCCACAACCCTTAACCGATGACGGATCTGCCCAGCAAGGGCCAAGAAACACTATCAAGTTAGCCTCATGTCGAACTGAGGTAGGTCTTCCTTTCCCCTCCACTGTTTGACCCTTCTGTCTCCTCTGCCCATGTTCGACCATTTCCCTTCCCAAAAACACCTGTTGCCCCAACCCGAAACCCCCATCCCCCAATATGGACCTACATCCTTCCAAATCCACAAATACCAAACCCTAGCCCCTTTTTTAACACAAAAAAAATCTCCACCTCTATTTTAACCCTAATTTCCCCTTTTCCCACTCATTTATGCCTAACCAAATCAAATCCAACCCAAAATAGATCTACCCTACTTTAAGACGATCTCGCTCTCCCTATTGACCTCTAATCCGGTCAATCTTTGACACAACATATGACTTACATGAGAAATATACCCACCAGGGATACATTTTTTGACTATTTTCGATAAGAGGCCCGACTTTCCGGGATGTCACCGTCTTCAGTCCACTTGTCTCGCCATCGTACTCGTAAAGGTGCGACCACCGGAGTTACTGTTCGGTCAAATTCAATGGTCCACCAAGACAAGTTGCAACCATGTGCTTATAGTGTTGAGAAGGCGGATATGGTCGTCAGTTTTTAGCTGCTCGAATTTCACAGGGGGGCATCGTTGAGATTTGGGCATATTAGGCCCTATTATTGAAGGTCCATATGGGTCTAATAGAAGTTCGTCCAGTCAATTTGCGTGTTGGATTTTTACTTCAAAAGATAACACTTGTACCGACACGTGTACATTTGGGTATTGATGAGTCACCCTCCAAGATCGAGGACAAGCTTTTCCGAAGACGAGGAGAATGATGTGTATGGGATTTATAGCGACACATGGCGCGTGATTGTGCCTCCAGGAGAAGACTATCTTTTATTTTCCATTTTTATTTTAGGGTTTATTGTAAATTTCCTTTATTTTTAGTGTTTAATTAGTCTCGACGCATGTTTGGGGCTAATGAGTCATTTTTAGGTATTAGTTGTCATTTTTGTTCTTTTTGGGTATTAGCTTGGCTAGCAAGCAAACTCATCCTATAAATAGGCCCCTTGGCCCTCGTTTGTACTTAACCTTGAATATTGAGAATTGAGAATTGAGAATTGAGAATTGAGAATTGAGAATTGAGAATTTAGAGAGAAAGAAAGAAACCCATTTCATTAGTTTAATTATTTGTTATTGATGTTGTTGTTGTGTAGTTAATAGTTGTTGTGTAGTGTAATAATAACTCTTCCACATTTAAAGATTTACATCACATTCTAACGGTATACTTAGATTCAAGGGCAGACTATACATTGGGCAACAAGGAGACCTCATATAAAGAATACTAAGGGAACTACATGCCTTTAATACTGGTGGTCACTCAGGCATTAAAGAAACCATCAAAAGAGTATAAACATATTTTTACTAGCCCTCATCAAAAAAAGATGCAACACACTTCGTTACAACTTGTGATACTTGTCAAAGAAACAAAGGGGAGCATGAGTCACACTCGGGGTTACTTCAACCATTACTAATACCTATGAGACCTTGGCTAGACAACTCTGTAGATTTTATAGATGGTCTTCCTCCCTCTGAAGGGAAAACCTCAAGCTTCGTAGTAATAGACTGGTTAACCAAGTTTGCCCACTATATTCTCCTAAGCCACCCTTACACTGCAAAAATCGTTGCCCATACCTTCTTTGATCAAATCCATTCCCTACATGGCTTCCACAATACAATTGTTTCAGACGGGGATCCCATATGTAATAACCCTTATTTTCTCACGTAACGGTTGGCCAGACACGATACGTCAAAGATGGGGCTCATTAACAATTTATACCATTCTCAGCACTAAAAAATATAGACGTTGCTTTTATTATTCACCAAATTTCACAATTAAATAACAATGCCTGAACAAACTGATTTAATGCATGAATACAAACTGAATCATCATACAATGCTCATAAAGTAAATACAAGTGTAAACTGATATAAATACACCATTTGGCTTGTGCCCATACAAATCTCGATATGAAATAAAATAACCAAATGAAGAAGTACAAGCTATACTAGAATCAATAGAATGGAATTCGCTACATCCAATGCAACTGCAAGTCTGATCCAGCATCAGTACTACTATCCCTATTTATGAGAAAACCTAGGGGAAAACATTTATAATTTTGGGTCAAAGCCCTAAAGTTGCAACGATTCTCCACCAATAAATATGAAAAATGTAACTAACTCATACTTCACGTCTCTCCATCGACGCTCACATGTATCAAGTATCTCACCTCTCATCTAGAAGCAATCCTACTCGTATACTCAAACAAATACCAGTTATGAACTCCAATATCCAATCTGGCATGTAACAATAAAGTTATCTAGCTATGCATCAACTAAAAGTGAGTATTTACACTTAACAACCCAGCCCTCGGATTAAATCCATAATGCTGCCCACTAAGTTCCATATAAATTTTTAGTGCGTATTTTTGTGTAACATAATGTTCATTTACTTTAGTCTGCCTTGTCGTACAATTAAACTATAAATTTCATTCTCTGTCATTACCATCTACATTCTTAGACTGTCCAATTATTATTCTCATTAATAATTGTCTACCGCATTAGACCATTAGAACTTAATTTCGTTACCAATATTTCACATCACTATTTTAATCCGACTTTGTTATCATTAAGTATTGTCTACATCTATAGACTATGAGAACGCATTCTCATATGAGGCACACCACAATGTGTATATAGATGAATACATGTCCACATATATATGTATGACACACGAAAACATCTATCTTCGGCGTCCTGTTCGTGCTCTATCGGTAATACTTAGAGGAGTCCCTCATCCTAAAGCGGGTAACAACAAAACAGAAGCAAGTTGAGTGGTACCTACACAATACACCAGTTCACGGCCCATACTCAGCGGTGACAAAGGATCCCAGCATCAAAACCTACCTCTCATAAGTGGCGCTGCTACGTAATACCTATAATATGATATAACACTACGTTTGGCCCACCTGTGCCGACGTGTTCTCTAATCCCGAACGTGCACGTAACCCCAACCGATAGGACGGTCCACAAGCCCAGGTACGTCCACACAAAATAATATAATATATATTATCATCCAATATGTATAAGCAGATACTCTATAACTATTTTTACCCCACAAATATCCATCCATATAAATATAGCCTTCTTAGCTTAATCATAACGTTTTAGTAAGTTATTACATGACCCATTATTAATTCGCTATCCTACAACTACTCCCCAATTAATTATTAAGTCCCATATAATGCCTCCTAGGCTCACTTATTCATTTACTTGATTATTTATTTCACCATATATACGTGCGTAGTTATCCCATACTACTTCTTTCAATTTAAATATTACTTCCCATATTTTGTTCTCTTAGGTACAAGCTTATATGTACATATATAAGGACTCAACTAAGTGAATAAGGGTTATATGTACATATACAAGGAATACACTAATATGAATAAGTAGTTTAACCCTAAATGCCATCATAAGCGATACTAACCATTTAAAGTTAGCCCACTAGGACTAGGGTGCATTTCTACCTAGTATCTTTATACGGTAATAATTTGAGGAAGCGAACCATTAATTCTATTCTTGAGCATTCGACGTTTCGTTAATAAGAAATTCCTTTATTTAAACTTACCTAATCTAAGTCATAAAATTATCATCATATTTTTAGGGTCTCATCACCTATGTGCCCCTTCCAATATTCCCCAATCATCTAGGGACATCCCGCCATTTAATACTTTTATTTCATATAACTTTGTTCAAGAACTCCATGTAAATCATCTTGTTCATATCATTAACTTGTACTTTAATTTATCGCCATATCACGAACCCATCCTTGTTTAACTACGTAATAAGTTCATAACAATATCATTAATATCTTGGAATAAGTCTCTATCCCTCACTTGAACAAAAATGGTCTCGCACACCCTTTCATAGAAAAATCATAACTAATTCAAAAAAAAATTATGAGGTCAGCGCCCGAGCGATCGTAACGAAAAGACCTACCAACAGGTGTACATAATAGATTCAGTAGGGAGGCAAAATCGACTCAGTTTTCCCAGTAAGCCGAGAACAGGTATTCTTTCAAAACAAGATTTTTCCAATCAATTCTAAATGCATCAATCTTTGTTCTACTGGTTCAACAAACTAATTTATGATATGGTAATGAGGTCTAACACGTAATGGAAAAATTCTAAACAAGATTTCTCATCTAAATCGTCCTCAAACATCAACATTTTTTTATAAATTTTCAAGAACCTTAGGGTATACAAGTCTCCTCTCATCTTCAACCTCAAGAACATAATTCCAAATTGTAAAAGATTCCTACACCTGATTTCTACAATGAATTTCATAATTAAACAATCTGCATTTAGATTTTGCATGGAGGAACATGGATCTCAAATTATAATACATGAATATCATCAAAGTTCTATCAAAACTCAAAAACCCTAGACATGGTTACATTACATCAAGATTTAAATCATATTCTAAATGTGGATTCAACATTAATATAAGAATAGAACATTTTGAATAAGAATGGCAAGAGAATCCTTGCCTGAAAATAGTAGAGGAGCCTCTATTTTCTTCCTCCTAGGGTGGTTCTTCCTCTCTCCCAAGGTGTGTGGCCTCCAAAAGTGGTGTGGGTTGGTTATGGAACCCTAGGGCTGATCTAACTTCTTTTAAATATCATTTTAATTAGCCTAAATTCGTAGGTATTTATAGGGCCAAACCTAAGGCCCATAAAAAGGTTCCTATTCATACCCGGTTTGACCTCAAACTCAACCCAAGGTCCTACCCAACCCATAGGTCCATTTTTAAGCACTCAAAATGTGTATTTAAGCCATCTAATCACATTTAAAAGTCTATAAACACTTTATACATTTATTTGTATGTCCCATCATTATCATATACGTATATATCCTTAATAGGACTTAAAAAAATCATTGAATTATCAATTTATTCGCGACTATCTTCATTATTTGCAATATACCGCCATACCATAAAAATCATAATACTTGTATCACTTTTACGAGATATTATATTTAAATTAAATACTCCCATATAATTAAACATACTCGTTTAATCATTTTGCCAAATTAAAAATAAATACAATTATTCCATCTGAATAATAATTCCCACAATTTCAGTTAAATCAATATAAATTCAATTTAATACTCATAAAAAAGTGGGGTTTACACCATATTCCTAAGTAAATTTTGGACCCACTTGTGTTTCCTAGCAGACACTCAACTACATCACTCTTCTACCTACCATCCCCAATTTGATGGCCAGGCCGAGAACTCAACCAATGTCTAGAAAATTATCTTCGTTGTGTGACTGGTGCCAGACCTAAGAAACAAGTAAATGCTTGCCCTCGACAAAATTGTGGTACAACACCACCCACCACACTACTCTTCAAACCACCCCTTTTGAAGCCCTATATGGTTACCCCCCCCCCCCCCCCCAACACACACACACACACTTAACCTATCCATCCCACAACAACCCACTACCTGTGACCCTGAACTAGTCACATTCTTAGCTTAGAGAAGGACCAATTTGCTGATCTTGAAAGAAAGGCTCACCCAGAGTCAATCACGCATGAAATATTTTGCAGACAACAAGAGATCAGAAAGGACCTTAGATGTTGGAGATCAAGTTTATTTAAATCTACAACCCTACCGGAAAACAACTATAGCTATGAGGAGAAATATGAAGATAGCCCCGAAGTACTTTGGACCCTATGAAGTAATTAAGAAAATTGGGGCAGTTTCATACAAATTAAACTTACCCTCTACATCTAGCATTCACCCTGTTTTCCATGTGTCATTATTTAAGAAAAAGATGGGCAAAAAAGTTGTATCTGTCAGTGAATTACCTCGAGCCAATAACCAAGGTCGATTAACTGGACCGAAGAATGATTCGTCGAGGAAATAAACTAGTAGTTCAACTATAAATCCAATGGTTTAATGCCACATGGGAGGACTATGACAGAAATCTTACACGGTTCCCAAATCTTGATCCTTGAGGTCAAGGATTGTTTTGATGGAGAGCTATTATCAGGATACATAAAGTCATTTTGATTGTAAGCAAAAGTTTGTTAAGAAGTTAGTTTTGGCGCGAGAATAGGTTGCAAGTAAGTTACAACATATTAGAAGTTGTTAAAATGGGATTATGCTAGATGAGATATTATATAAGCGATTGATCATTATAACTATAAGGCATTCCATAAATGAAATAAAATTATTCCTCTCTTCTCTCTCTTCATCCTTTATTTCTATTATCATCATTCTCTTCCCAATTATATTTCTTTTATCCGTAAATTCCCTGCTTTTGTGTCATATTGAGATGTCATGACACTCTCCATTGGTTTGCAAGGTGAATTGATGTTTAATCGGCTTTTTAGGTTATTTAATCGGGGCCTTCATACCATTCATCGAGCTTAGGATTATGTCTCTATTAAGAGGCATGCCTCTGTAAGCATTTTATTATTTAACTTAATTGTATGTTCAAATTACAATTGATAATCCCTTTCTTATCCATGAAGGTATCTCGCCTAATGCTAAAGAAGAGTTGTTATCACAATTAAGACCATTGCTATATATGTTTATCAGTATTCCAGCTAAACAACAACAATGAGTGTATATATTTAGTTTGAAAACTATATGCGACCATCCAAATCCGAAAGGAGGCTATAACCAACTTGATTTTATTTCTTATTTTTTTGAAGTTTAATCTGATCCTATATATATGTAGGTTGTTGGTTTGAGGTGAGATTGTAAATGGTGATGTTTATTGTGGTGATAATTACGGTGTATAGTTTATGAACTTTAATTTTGCATGCAAATAATAAATGGGGTATTTTATTACTTTGTTATGTTCTCAAACTTGTAGTATAATTGTCAAACTTGTAGTATAATTAATTGTCCATTATCATAGAAATACAGTTCTATATTTGATACGGTGCCTTACTCTCAATGGGTAAAAAGTAATTGTACATGTTTTTTAACAGGGAACGAACTTTTTATTAACATTAGGAATTATGTACGAAACAGAGAGAGGTTAAGAGATCCTCACAAAGGTACAATTTTGGCACACAATAATAGAAAATTGCACTAGTGAAAAAAAACTTGATGTCAAGACACTATCTAACTGGAAGAAAAAAATTAAAATAATTAGAATAATAATAATAATAATAATAATAATAATAATAATAATAATAATAATAATAATAATAAATAAATAAATAAAAATAAAAAACATCTTCATGGCTCTTTGCTCCCCAACACTTGGGGGCTAAAATTTCAACTCCATAAGTCAGAAAAAGGGGAATATCTTCAAAAGGTCTGGATAGAGATGCCCAAAGGAATCCACATATCTTATATTATCTCAAAAACTCTATTTTGTTTCTTCCTTCTCATCAAAAATCATGTTGTTGCGTAACCCCCCCCCCCCCCCAAAAAAAAAAAAAACACCCGGGAACATTCCAATAAATAACCATAACTGCACATCTTCATAGGCACAACACTTTCGATCCTCCCCTAAACCCTTTAACAACTAACTCAATAGATCCACTAGTTTCGAAGGCAAAGCTCACACAATATTAAATTCCTCGAAGACCTTACTTCAAAGGAAATTCGAAAAATGAGCATTGAAGTCGCATATGATTTAAATTCTTTACCTTCCTTCAAAGGAAATTGGCAAAATGAGCAACGAAGTCGCATATGATTTAAATTTGTCCGTTGTTTTTGCACCTACAATACCAAGATGGGAAAAATTTAGTGAAAGGTTTTCCTCTGCATCATGTCATTAGTGTTGACCCTTCAATGAGAAACAAGACAAGAAGACACTCCAATTTTATAAGGAATCCCCGCTGCCCAAATTACTTTTGAAGGACCACAAAATTTATCAAAAAAACATTACGAAAAAATTAAAAGAGATTTACAAGAAAGCCCATTACTATTAATGTCCATCTCATTTTATCTCCCACTTATTAAATACAAATCCCTCACTAATTCCTTAAGAAAGGAACTCGAAGGTCTCAGCTTCATTTAAATTACTACGAACAATATATTCCAAGAAGGTTGAGAATTAAAATTGAAAGAGGGAAGACACACAATCACGTTTTTTTTGTTCAAAAATAACCTATAGAGTCTCAGCCCCTCCACACATCCTCCGAAAATATTATATGGATCTCGTCGCACACATGAAGTGTAACTGTGTAACACATCAAACACAACTAAGGAAGGAATGCAAATCCAAAGAGATAGATGTCAAAGGATTTCTCAACCAACCCCGCATAATAATTTTAGAATCCCACCAGTTTGTAATCAGCCCGTACTTATGTCTAATAATAGCACACCAAAAGGAATTCTCCTTTTTGGGGAATCACCATAACCATTTAGCTAAGATTTATTTCTAAAAACAAGGTTACCAATCCCAAAACTCTCTTTATATTGGGATGACATACAACTTCCCAATCAACTAAATGATCGATTTTATCGTCCCTCGCCTTTCTTAATATAAAATTTTCATTCTTACTTAATTATGTTTGTAATGTTCACTGTATATTTAATAATGGAGAAGCGATACATTGTATGCTATTATAACCGCAAAACATTGTCCATCAAACTCAATGATAACTGATCTGGCAGAGGCAAGTCGCCGCTATGTTGATCTTACATTCAACATCACATTTTCAACTGAGTGTCTTGAAAACATTGTATGTAGATATTGCATTCAATAATTATGTTCACAACAATGTAAGAAGATTTTGATTTTAAGTTCCTTAGGTTAAACTTAATATTAATTGTTAGAGGGTTCAGCAACAGAGATATTGTTTTAGATTTTCAATTGAATGTCCTAACAGTGTTTTATTCCAGTTTGGGTGGAAAACTTTCGAGATGAGCAAGGAGTCCAGTGCATGGGTCGCTCTTTTCCAAGGGATCATACACTTCATAATGGCTCACTAACAATGCTCTCCCTACAGTATAATAAACAATCATTTTAGCATATATAAATAAATCCTCTTTAAGTATATATAAACATGAGGGACATAACACTAGAAAAATCAGCAATGGAAGGAAAACCTTCAAGTGGATGAGTTATCTGTCCAGCAACATAGATTAATGATAAAGGAAGAACTATTATGATTATATAAAATTTCCCCCTGCCACCTTTACATACAAAAATGAAAAACAAAAAACACATGAGCATATGTAATGACTTGGAAATACGAGTAACATTAAAGAGAAGATCTTTTAGTGATGAAAAAAATATTGAGATGGGGATGCATTTTGGCTCTTTAAAAGTACCCCCTCCTCTATTCTGATAGTTTTTAACTACATATTCCTAAATACAAACTTAGAGATCATATATGAATCATTATTATTGTGAGTAAAAATAAAATTAATTTGCAAAACCTTATTTGTGGAAGTAAAAGGAAACAACTCACAATGAGCTAGAAAATTTAAGAAACTGAAGCATATATATATATATATATATATATATATGGGTGAACAGTGATATAAACATTATATGGGTGAACAGTGATATAAACATTATACTTGAAAAACCGAAAATGAACAGTAATTCATAAACAATCCTCAAGTCCATAGTACTACAGACAACTGTAGCAGCTCAGTCAAGCCTACAAACGCCTATATCGCGGCAACAAAGGCAACAATGGCAACTCACAGGACACCGAAAAATTTATAAAAGGAAAATCATCCCAGATTTTAATTATAATATTTATGTCAATATTACCATAAACAAAAATTCCTCAAGGATACTTTCATGATATATCAAAACATAATAAGAATATTATCTAAGTACTCAGAGTGGTTTTCCCGAAAGTTCTAATAAAAATTTGAAAGTTTGTTACTGGAAATTGAACATGCGATTACAAGCTTAATTTACAAGTGATAAACAAAGATACATGCCATAATGTACAAAGGAAATAAAAGAAAACTTACTATTACAAGAGAAGTTACAGACTATTGTTGCGAAAAATCTTAATCGGAAAGTAAAACGGAAATTTTAGAGGGCTTAGATGTTTTTAGAGAGATGAATATGGATGTAATTGATCGATGATTTTGAATGAGGAAATGGTCTCCTTTTATAGGAGAGAAAGGAGCTTCGGATGCCAAAACCTTTACAATTTCATTTTATGTACAGGAAAAACATGGGCTGCTTCGACCGAATCTTGCACAGTGTCTTTAATTCATCAAAACGTGCACAGTGTTGTACAGTAAAAGTCTGCCGCGTGATTGAGCAGTAAAAGGTGCACAGTGTTTGCAAAGTAATGTGTCGTTTTCTTGCTTGCGTCATCTCTTGCGTCTGATTTTTTGTTTGTTTTGCATAGTGGTGGCTGATGAAATGCTGATGTTGGTGTTGCATAATCTTTTGCTTCTATTTGTCTATTGCTTCTTTAATCTATTTTTATGGCTCCATCATATTATCAATATTGTGCCTTGTTACAGAATCTATGGAGTCAATTGATTCATTTTCTGAGTCAGAATGTCTATATGTTGAATATTGATAATTAGTTGTTTTTTCAATATCTATTGCTTCTTGTACATCGTCAGAAAGTATAGATTTATTAAAATATTTTATATTTAAACTAAAAAGGTTTTTTTGGCACAAAAATCCTCATATTAAAATTTTCTTTTACCATATGCCAAGGGTTAGAGGGGATTTCATTCATTATTATATATACTTTATACATTTTTAGTAGTTCTTCTGTTGCATCTTTATTTTGTATTAAGGAATCATCGTCTCGACATTGAACAAAATAATTTGATAATCTATCTTGCCGATGTTCTAAAAATATATTATGCCTACTATGGATAATTTGTCCGAAACTGATCCATTCAGGCGGTATACTTTCTATTATTAATAAAAGATTGGATGACATAATTTTTCCTAATGTTTTGTCTGATATTGCATCTGTTAGACGTTTTGGAAAATTTCCATGTATTATATGATCCCAAGGTGGAGGTATTAAAATACTAGTTATCGTACTGTATTCTAATAGTAAACTAATTGTTATTTCTATTTCTATTGGGGGATTATTAGGAAATATCTTATTAGGTCTATAGATTTTAAAATTTTTAAATGAATTATATTTTATATCTAATAGAATTAAAGTATCATATTTATTTTGAAAATTATTTCTTATGTGTTCATATTTATATGTACATCCTGATGGTTCGAAATTAAAACGGAAATGATTTTGTATTGCTACCCAATTTAAGGTGTCTTTTTCTTTTGCAAATAAGTTTATTTTTTCTACTAACTCTCCTGGTAAAAGAGTTTCTACTTTAGTTCTTAAAATAAATCTAAAATAGGGGTCAAAAGAAGCCAAAAAATTACTATCATTATAAAGATTTAATTTTGCTATTTTCTTTTCATTATTTTGATTTTTTAGATTTAAAATTTTATAATGTTTTATTATGGTTTCTTGATCTTTAATTAATTATGGATTAGAACGGGATTTATAATAATTAACTTGTGCTTCTAGTGATCGAACATGATGAGTAATATTGTGAAAATATGTATTTAGATAGTTCATGGAATGTATAAAAGATCCTTTGTTATACTCTCGGTTGAACCAAAGATTGTCAAGTATATTTTGTTGTTCTTCAGTAACTGGAGCTTTGGACCTGAACTTTTGCTTCTCATTAAGAACAGTAAACAATTGGTTAGAATATTCATTTGTTCCTAATGAAGATCCTTGATATTGTGACATCTGCAAAATTAAGAAGTGTTAGTAATTAATCAAGATAATATATCAGCTAATTGATTTTCTTTTCCTTTAATATGTTCGAATTGTGGTGTAAATCTTTTACCTGTAATATTATCTATAAAATTTAACCATCCTTTTGTTGTTGATTTACTTTGATTTGTTTTATTAAAATGTTTTACTATATTATCACAGTCGGTTCTTATTAAATATTCTTTTCCTAAAAATAATTGAAATCTTTCTATTGTGTTTATTACTCCTAATATTTCTAAGTTGGTAGATGGTAATCTACTTTGTGTTTCATTAAAATTACCTGAACAGTATTTACAAATTTCTTCTTCATTTTTATTACTATTTTAATTTGGTTTTTTAATAGTATTCCTGCCCATCCTACTGCTGATGCATCTGTTTGTATTATTTTATAACTATTTTCTATAGGTAGTGATAAACGTTCTAATTTACTAACTATTTATTTTATTTTTTGGACTAATTTTATGTCTTCGTTATTAAAATACTTTTGTCCATTTTTTCCTAGTTTACTATATAAAGGTCCTACTAATTTTGATAAATTTGGAATAAAAGATCGACAGTAATTTAATAATCCTAAAAATGCTTGTAACTTTTTAGTTTCTTCTAATTTATCAGGAAAATCTAAAACTTTTTTAACTATATGTTCTTGTAGTTCTATTTTTCCTCCTTTTATAAAAAGTCCTAAAAATTCTATTTCTTATTTTTCTAATTGCATCTTTTTACTACTAATTATTAATCCTTGATTTATAAATTCTTTAAAGACTATTTGCAAGTGATTTCTATGTTCTTGTTTATTATTACTAAATACAAGAATATCATCTATATATACTATACAACAATCGTAATGTTTTTTAAAGATTGTATCCATTTTATCTTGAAATATTTGTGGTGCGTTTTTTAATCCAAAGGGCATGACTAATCATTCAAAGTGTCCTTCTGGACAAGTAAAGGTAGTCCATTCTACTGATTCTTTTTGCATCTTTATTTGCCAAAAACCAGATTTACAATCAAATTTTGAAAAATATTTTTTATTTTGAATTTTATTTATTAATTCATCTTTATTAGGTATTTTATAACTATCATCATATGTATTATCATTTTATCTTTTATATTTAATTACCATTCTTGCTCTATTTCTTTTTATTTCTGCGTGATTTCTAACCATAAATGCAGGGCTTCTATGTCTACTGGTACTTTTTTGTATTACTCCTAAATTTAAAAGTTCTCTTATTTGTATTTTGAATTCTTCTTGGTCTATTATTTCACATGCTATATCTTTCGTTTTTATTGTTATATCTGGGTTTATTATATTTAGTTTAGCTTCTATTTTATTTTTATTCCAATGTTTTTGTGGGTTTTCTCCTATTATTTCTGTTTTTTCTGCTAACCTAATTAAGTCTTCTAATTCTAATTTTGTGTTTTTAAACATTATATTATTTATTTTATCAAATTCTATTTTTTGAATTGACTATCTTCTATATTTTGCAAATATTCTTTTAAATAGTCTTCTTCTATATCTATATTATTATTTTCTAGGTCTTCTTTTGTTTCGAGTATTATATTATTATTAAGAATTAATTTATTTTCTTGTTTTAATATATTAGATTGATTATTGGGTATAATATGTGTTCCTTTTTTAAATAATTTATATGCCTGATGGTGTGTACATAAATCCTCCTGTTAGTGATTGAATAAAATTTAATCCTAATATAAAAGGATGATGGCTTTTTACATTTGTTATGTATGTTTGTGGTCAAATAAATTGTTCATCATTTATATATATAGGTATATTTTGTATACATTGAGTTATAGGTATAGCGTCTTTATTAAATTGATGTATATATACTGGGTAATTTAAATCTTTAGCGTCTTCTTTTTCTACTAAGTGTGCATGAATTAAACTTGTTGTTGCACCTGTATCTAACATAGCTGTGGTTTCTATTGTTTTATTTGCGAATTTTATCTTTGTATGGAATGTTACTAATGCTGTTTTATTAATATTGTTTATTTGTTCTTTAGGTTTATTATTTATATTTATTTCTTCCTTATAACATTTTACACATAGCTTTTGTTTACAGATTTTACATAAATATATTTCTTCATATTCTTTTAAACATTTTGCACAATTTAATGAAAACATATGTCTTTTAAATTGATATTCACATTCTTCTAAATTATAACAAAAATTTAAATCTTCTAAACTTTGTTCTAAGATTTCTATATCATTATCTTCAGATTCTATAGAGTCTATTGATTCTATACTATATATACTAATATTATCTAATTCTTCGTATTCGTCGTATATACTTTCTAATTCTATTGTATCTCCTAAGTCATCTTCAATGTCATCTAATATATTTAATTTTCTTGTATTTTAGATATATTATTGTTTTTATTTCTATATGTGAATCCCTTATACTCTTGACTCACTTGAGTCTATATTGTATAAGTGCTCATCTAGTTTGGAAATTGTGACAAAATTATGTCCATCCTAGAAACCAAAGAACCTCAGAGATTGGTTTGCTATTTCATTCATATATCTTGTTGTGATCTAGATCTAATTACCAACACTCACACATAGTAGAATGCATCATGTACATGTCACATTGCATATTTATGTGTGTACATATGTTGAGTATGTTTAAATCCCTAAATTTGATTTTTAAATATTTTTTGGGATTTTATAAACATTTTTTAATAAAGATTTTATTAATTAAAACTTGATTTTAGAAGTTTGTGGGTTCAATCTCTAATTATTGATTAATGGGTTTATTGGCTCAAAGTTGGTTTGGGTAGAAACCAAAAGCGGTAGAGACTTCAGGGTTTGGTTGTAATTATTTTATGACGCGCGTTTTATATCGAGTTATTAGTTAACACATGTTGCTCGTTGATTGGTGGGATTTATGTTTCTTCACTGATTATACAATCGCGTAGCTTTACAACCGTTGGATCAAACCTTATCAACGTCCTGCATGCTTTCTTTGGTAATCCCTGTGTATCCCTCCTCAACCAATCATGTGACTTTTAACCATCGCGTTCTGTGAGCCCTTGGATTTAAGTCAAAATAGATTGACTCAATCCTGACCCTTGTTTTTTAACCTGCTTCTCGATCCTTCTCTTCGTCCTATAAAAAGGATCCTCCTCTCAGTCGTCCAAGACTTTTGTCCAATTCATTCCTGAGAATAAAAAAGAGAGAGTAGAGAGAAGAGAGAGAGAAAAGAGAAGAGAGAAGAGAGAAACCAGAAAGAAATAGAGAGAGCTAACCCTAACCCTTGTTCGTCAATCCTCTTTCAAACCAAACACTTCACAAAAAACTCCTACATATCCAAAACACTACCCTGAGTGTTTTTGAGTTTTTGAGTGATATTTATGTTGTTGTAACCTCTTGTTCGTTAGATCTTGTTTCCAACTTAAACTGTTTACTTAGATCTATTTTCTTCTTCATAGAAATTTCAGATCTATGTTCTGCATGTTACATCACACTTAGATTTACATAGTTTATTTCTCATCTTGAGAAATATATTGTTGATTCTTTTCTGAAAATTGCTTTTAACTTTGAAATCAACAATAAATGTTATATGTTTCTAGTTCTCTTAAAACTAAACCTTTGACCTAGTTTGGAATCACACTTGGAGGTTTTCAATCTCGAAAATCTTTTCAAAACTCTGAGATTGATTAAGATCTCGACTGTCTTCTAAGCAAGATATCCGTGGATTCTGGGATTGATTTAAAGGTCAAAACAGGTTCAAAGTTTTGTGAGAAGAGAGAAAAAGAAAAATCACTACATATAGTCTTATATGTAATTTGTTAGGACTGTTTATACTTAATAAGTGTGAGTGTGTGCATGCATGTGTTAGAGAAAACCTCCACAAACACTTTCACACTACAACACGAAAAGTGTTGGTAATAAGATCTTGTGAACAAAGAGTCGACGTAAAGTGCTGGAACAAATAAGAAGTTAACAAACTGGGAGAACAACATCTACAATCAGAACTGCAGAGAAGTTATAAGGACACCAGAGGGTACATTCCTAAACTTATATAGGTCTGAGTTGTATGCATGTTAGTTATATAGTTTGTAACTCATAAATTTATTTTAGTGGATTTTTTCATTTTACTCCGTAGAGGGAGTCGTGGATGTTTCCTCAATTGGTGAGGTTTTACCACGTAAAAAATTATGAACTTAATCTTTCTACATCTCCTTATCTCATTCTTGATTGTGCTGAGTTTAAAGTTTGTTTAAACTGTTTTATAAACCTGTTAGTAAAATCTTGAATAGATCTCGTACATACGGTTTTGTTAAACACATCTTGTGTTCAAATGGTTTTGTTTTTTCAAGAAAAGAGTTTCCTCAAAAAACAGCTCGGGGTTACTTAAATAGTTTATTTTTAATAAACGGCTTTAGTAACATATTTTCAATTGGTATCAGAGAATGGTAAATTTCTTTTAAAGAGATCCCGTGTTTCTGAAAATCAAATATGGACGAGAAAAATGAAAGATTTGGTAACTTGACCAGACCTCCTATCTTTGATGGAACCAATTTTGCTTACTGGAAAGTAAGAATGATTACTTTCATTCAAGGAACTCTGGGAGATGATGTCTGGGACATTGTTGAAAATGGTTACACTTTTCCTACAAAACCAGCCACTGAAGGAAGTAATGAGAGGGTTAAGAAAGAATTAAGTGAGTTCACTCAAGAAGAGAAACAAGTTTCTCAAAATAATAACAAAGGAAAGAATGCCATATTTATGTCTATAAATGAACATGAGTTCAAAAGAATCTCATCCTGTACCACTTCTAAGGAGACTTGGGACACTTTAGTTACTGCTCATGAAGGTGACACTAGAGTTAAGGCTGCTAAAACTCAAATGCTCATTCAACAGTATAATTCCCTAATTATGTCTGAGACTGAGTCATTTGATGACTTGTATATAAACCTGACTGATATTGTGACCAAACTGCATGCTAATTGGATAACTTATGATAGACAAGAAATTGTATCTAAAATTCTGAGATCATTACCACAGAAATTTGATAACAAAAGATATGTTATTGAGGAAATGTGTGATATTAATCTCACTCCTAAACTACTCAGTAGTAAATTAAGAACTGTGGAAATGGAACTAGAATTTAAGAAACAATTGACCCAGTCCCATAGGAAACAGAGTAGTTCCAATCTAAGTTTCTCTTCTAAATTGATTAAGCCTGAGTTTAATACTTCCAATGATGACTCTGATGAGGAATGCGATATAGAGAATTTGGACAATCAGATTGCCTTAATGTCAAAACAGTTTAAGAAAATCATTAAGTTTAGAAATAAAATGGCAAATAAACAAGGCAAGTCAAATTATCCAACTCCCTCTAATCACAGACCTCATGAGAAAAGAAATGACAAAAATCACAAGGACTCTCACATTAGACCTAATAGAGACCTTAAGAAGACCGAATGCTATAGGTGTGGTAAACTGGGACACATTGCATAAGACTGTAGAGTTAACTCGAATACTCAAAACAAACACACTAGACCCAACATTTGCAAAACATGGGATGATTCAAGTGACTCTGAAAATGAGGAACCTGAGTCAACTGATGTTTTTGACCCTTGCATGTCCTTCTTTGCCAAGATTATCTATAATGATGATATGCCTGTGCTTGTTAGTGAGGAAGAATCTAGTAACTCTATGTCTGATGTTCCTAATATTGTTGTTACTGTTTTAGATGCTTTGATTACTGAGAATATTGCTATCTCTTCTTCAGAGTGTGTGAGTCAAAGGGAAAGCGATAATGACGATGTCAATGGGTGTGTGAGTTCAAAGAATGAATCCTTAGGGGTCACTTCACACACTACACTTAGTGACTTGGACAATGAAGACCTCCCATACATTCACACACTTTATTCTAAAACTCTCAAAAAAAGCACTAGACTAGAAAAAATTGTGAAAGATCTCACCAAAAACTAGAAGATCTAAGCCTGATGGTCAAATTGAATACTGAAGAGTATACGACCCAATGTTTAACTCATGAAACTGAAATTAAAATGTTTGATAAAAAACTCAAAAATTTAACTGAAACAAATGAAATTCTGGAGAAAAAGTACAAAGGGACATTGTTAGAATTGGAACAAACTAAAGAAAAGACAGCAACTGTTTTCAAAAAATTTACAAAATTTGAAAATAATTCAAACTGTTTTGATGAATTTGTTGCTGAATCAAAAACCAATTCTGATGATCGAACTGGAATAGGGTTTTGCCCCAATTTGAAGACACAAACAAAATCTTTTGAACCTATCAAGTTTGTGTCAGGAGGCAAAAGGCCTATTGAAACATGCCCAGACTTTCATTCTCTAAAAACTGATTTTGATTCAAAACATCAAAATTTTAACATTGGGGAATCAAATTTCTCTAAACATGAAAGTTCACCTAAGGCTAAATACGTCTGCCCCTTTATTAGAAAGAGTGAATCTACATTCAAACCTGTACTGCCTAAGAATAGAGTTCAACCTCAAAATTCCTCAAAACCTTTGTTTAGAGACTTTCCTAAGGAGACCCCAATTTTCAGCAATCTTTACTGCTCCTATTGCGACATATACGGTCATTCTTTTGACGGTTGCTATGCTAGGAGACTAGTTAAACCTGTCTATAATCCTCATATCTATCAGAACTTTAACTATTCTAGAAGGAGCCGCAACAATTATATACTTCCTAGAAAACCAGATAAAAACTATAATTATAGAAAGAGAAAGACCAAACCTAAAAGAACATTTCCTAGAAGGAATCATAAGCACTTTCCTAAACCAAATGCTCAAGTCATTCATAAAATTCAAAAGCATGCGCAAAACATTTTTCAGCAAAAATCTAATGCTCGCAAATTTTATCAATTGAGAGATAATAAGCGTAAAATGAAAACTAGAGCAATTTAGGTTAGAAAAGATGATCTATTACCTCAGATGACGTGTAACATAGTTGTTACTGCTCTAAAAGCTCAACACACATCATCTGGTTGGTATTTAGACTCTGGATGTTCTAAGCACATGACTGGGGATGAAACTAAACTTTTAAACAAAACCAGCTTTGCTGGTGGTAAAGTCATTTTTGGTGATGGAGTTTCATCTCAAATCATAGGCAAAGGAACTCTCCAAGAAGATGGACTTCCTGTTCTTGAAAATGTCCTTCTAGTTAAAGGTCTTAAGGCAAATCTACTTAGCATTTCGCAATTTTGTGACTCAGATCATACTGTTACCTTTTCAAAGAACAATTGCAAAATTTTAAATGATAAATGTGAATGCATAATTATAGGATTCAGAACTCCTGACAATTTCTATACTGTCATGAATAATTCTGAAATCTGTAATGTTGCCAGAATGGATGACAACGAGATATGGCATAACAGAATGGGTCATATGAATTACGATAATCTAAGTAGACTGACCTCTCAGGAAATAGTTAGAGGAGTTCCTAAAATCAAACCCATTCCTAATATTGTCTGTGGTCCTTGTCAGGAAGGTAAAATTGTTAAGGCACCTCATAAGAAAGTTAATGATATTCTTACCTCTAATCCCTTGGAGCTCATCCATATGGACCTAATGGGTCCCTCTCAAACTGTTAGTCTCTGTGGACACAGTTATATTCTAGTTATGGTTGATGACTTCACCAGATTTACTTGGGTTGCTTTCTTAAAACAAAAGTCCAACACTTTTCAAACTTTCCTAAAAATTCTTCTTCGGATTGAAAATGAAAAGGACACTCAAGTAAATAGAATTCGTAGTGATAGAGGTAGTGAATTCAAAGACACTGGTATTATTGAATACTGTGACTATAATGGTTGCAAACATGAATTCAGTGCTCCTAAGACACCTCAACAAAATGGAATTGCCGAGAGAAAGAATCATACTCTTCAAGAGATGGCACGTGTTATGTTAAATGCCAAGAATTTACCTAAATACTTTTAGGTAGAATCTATTCGTACTGCATGTCACATCATAAATAGGGTCTATCTTAGAAAGAATTCCAAACAAACTCCTTATGAACTTTGGTACAATTAAAATCCTAATCTTAAGTACCTTAGAACTTTTGGCAGTACTTTTTATATATGCAAAGATAGGGAACACTTATCCAAATTTGAAAGTAGGGGAGATAAAGCTATATTTCTAGGATACTCGCCTAACAGTAGAGCCTATCGAGTGTATAATCTTCACACTAAAAACTTGATGGAATCCATAAAGGTAATTGTAAGTGACACTATTATAGAGAACAAGACTGGTGATTCTACTATTGAGGAAGAATCTACAAACATTTTAGAAAATGACTCTTCTGAAATAGATAATTCATTACCAATTGAGATACCTGAAGTACCTAACTGGGTTTCTAAAGATCATCCCATAAATAACGTAGTTGGTAACCCTAGTGAGCCAGTGCGCACAAGATCCCAACTAAGAAATTATGCACATTTTGCATGTTTTGTTTCCCTTGTGGAACCAAAGAATGTAAATGAGGCATTGAATGACTCTCACTGGATTTCTGCTATGCAGGAAGAACTTCTTCAATTTGTCATTCATGATGTTTGGTATCTTGTTCCTCGTCCTGAGCACAAAAATGTTATTGGCACACGTTGGATTTTTAAAAATAAGACTGATGAAAATAGGATAATAATTAGAAATAAAGCTAGATTAGTTGCTCAAGGATACTCTCAAATTGAAGGAATAGATTTTAACGAGACTTTTGCTCCTGTTACTCATTTAGAATCTGTCTGTCTGCTCTTTGCTATAGCTTGCCACATGCATTTTACACTTTATCAAATGGATGTCAAATCTGCATTCCTTAATGGAATATTGACTGAAGAGACCTATGTAGAACAACCTAAAGGTTTCATTGACCCTCAATATCCAAATCATGTATTTCGTCTCAAAAAGGCTTTGTATGGCCTTAAACAAGCACTTAGAGCTTGGTATGAGCGTCTTTCCAGTTTCCTCTTAGATAAAGGTTTCAAAAGAGGTGAAAATGATCAAACTCATTTTGTCAAACATTTTGACAAACACATCATTATTTCTCAAGTTTATGTTGACGATATTATCTTTGGATCAACTTCTCCTTCAAAAGTAAAATCCTTCTCTCAAACTATGCATAAGGAATTTCAAATGTCCCTTATGGGGGAGTTACAATTCTTCTTAGGCCTTCAAGTCAAACAAAATTCAGAAGGATTATTTGTATCTCAATCTAAGTACGCTTTAGAGATAGTAAAGAAATTTGGCCTCAAGAGTGCTAAAGATGATAGAATGCGCATGAGTACTACGTTAAAACTTTCTAAAGATGAAAATGGAAAATCCATAGATCCTACTCTATATCGTAGTATGATAGGAACCTTACTATATCTTACTGCCTCGCTGCCTGATATTATGTATGCTGTGTGTGTATGTGCTCGTTATCAAAATAACCCTAAAGAGAGCCATTTGAATGCTATTAAACGTATCATTAAATATGTAAAAGGAACTCTGAATCTAGGACTTTGGTACACTAATGACACACCAAGCACTATAATTGGGTACACTGATGCTGACTGGGCTGGGTGTACTGATGATAGTAAAAGCACATCCGTAGCATGTTATTATATAGGTAATAACTTGGTAGGATGGAGTAGTAAGAAATAAAACTGCACATCACTCTCGACAGCCGAATTTGAATACATAGCCGCTGGCAGCTGTTGTGCTCAATTACTGTGGCTTAAACAAATGCTAAGTGATTATGGTATTTAAGAAAACCAATTGCATCTCTAATTTGATAATCAAAGTGCAATTAATATTTCTAAAAACCCTATTCAACACTCGCGAACAAAGCACATAAAAATTAGACATCACTTTATACGCGAATTGGTTGAAACTAAGGAATTAGAAATCAATTATCTTCCTACTGATTTGCAACTCGCAGGTATGTTCACCAAACCTCTAGATTATAATAGATTCATTTCCTTGCATAAATCTATTGGTATGGTTTGTGCTGAGTAATACCTTTGCTGATTATCCAAGTTTTTCCCTTTGTCCATTTGAGACAAAATGGGAGAGAAATTTGAGTCGTTATGAATACTTGTATATATGCTAAACTGTTTGATCTTAGTGATTCATTGCAGGTTTTTGTAGAGTTTTTCTCAACTGATGTAATAGGGTATTCAATTGTTAATAGTTGAGTTATGTACTTTTGTTTTCTAGGATTTGGGTAGATAGAATCTTTATAGGAATAGGTTTTTCTTATCTTTTTGTCGCCCTACGAGTCCTAGTTGACTCAAAGGAGATTTTGTCTCATATTTCCAAAGGGAATATGAGACAAAATCTCCTTTGAGTCATATTTCTTATCTTTTTGGTTTGCTATTTCATTCATATATCTTGTTGTGATCTAGATCTAATTACCAACACTCACACACAGTAGAATGCATCATGTACATTTCACATTGCATATTTATGTGTGTACATATGTTGAGTATGTTTAAATCCCTAAATTTGATTTTTAAATATTTTTTGGGATTTTATAAACATTTTTTAATAAAGATTTTATTAATTAAAACTTGATTTTAGAAATTTGTGGGTTCAATCTCTAATAATTGATTAATGGGTTTATTGGCTCAAAGTTGGTTTGGGTAGAAACCAAAAGCGGCAGAGACTTCAGGGTTTGGCTGTAATTATTTTATGACGCGCGTTTTATATCGAGTTATTAGTTAACACCTGTTGCTCGTTGATTGGTGGGATTTGTGTTTCTTCACTGAGTATACAATCGCGTAGCTTTACAACCATTGGATCAAACCTTGTCAACGTCCTGCATGCTTTCTTTGGTAATCCCTATGTATCCCTCCTGAACCAATCAGGTGACTTTTAACCACCGCGTTCTGTGAGCCCTTGGATTTAAGTCAAAACAGATTGACTCAATCCTGACCCTTGTTTTTTAACCCGCTTCTCGATCATTCTCTTCGTCCTATAAAAAGGATCCTCCTCTCAGTCGTCCAAGACTTTTGGCCAATTCATTCCTGATAATAAAAAAGAGGGAGTAGAGAGAAGAGAGAGAGAAGAGAGAAGAGAGAAACCAGAAAGAAAGAGAGAGAGCTAACCCTAACCCCTGTTCGTCAATCCTCTTTCAAACCAAACACTTCACAAAAAACTCCTACATATCCAAAACACTACCCTGAGTGTTCTTGAGTTTTTGAGTGATATTTGTGTTGCTGTAACCTCTTGTTCGTTAGATCTTGTTTCCAACTTAAACTGTTTACTTAGATCTATTTTCTTCTTCATAGAAATTTCAGATCTATGTTCTGCATGTTACATCACACTTAGATTTACATAATTTATTTCTCATCTTGAGAAATATATTGTTGATTCTTTTCTGAAAATTGCTTTTAACTTTGAAATCAACAATAAATGTTTTCTGTTTCTAGTTCTCTTAAAACTAAACCTTTGGCCTAGTTTGGAATCACACTTGGAGGTTTTCAATCTCAAAAATCTTTTCAAAACTCTGGGATTGATTAAGATCTTGGTTGTCTTCTAAGCAAGATATCCGTGGATTCTGGGATTGATTTAAAGGGCAAAACAGGTTCAAAGTTTTGTGAGAAGAGAGAAAAAGAAAAATCACTACATATAGTCTTATATGTAATTTGTTAGGACTGTTTATACTTAATAAGTGTGAGTGTGTGCATGCATGTGTTAGAGAGCACCTCCACAAACACTTTCACACTACAACACGAAAAGTGTTGGTAATAAGATCTTGTGAACAACGAGTCGACGTAAAGTACTGGAACAAATAAGAAGTTAACAAACTAGGAGAACAACATCTATAATCAGAACTACAGAGAAGTTATAAGGACACCAGAGGGTACATTCCTAAACTTATATAGGTCTGAGTTGTATGCATGTTAGTTATATAGTTTGTAACTCATAAATTTGTTCTAGTGGATTTTTTCATTTTACTCCGTAGAGGGAGTCGTGGATGTTTCCTCAATTGGTGAGGTTTTACCACGTAAAAAATCGTGAACTTAATCTTTCTACATCTCCTCATCTCATTCTTGATTCTGCTGAGTTTAAAGTTTGTTTAAACTGTTTTATAAACCTGTTAGTAAAATCTTGAATAGATCTCGTACATATTGTTTTGTTAAACACATCTTGTGTTCAAATAGTTTTGTTTTTTCAAGAAAAGAGTTTCCTCAAAAAATAGCTCGGAGTTACTTAAATAGTTTATTTTTAATAAACGACTTTAGTAACATATTTTCAATGTGGATAGTTTGGTCTAATATGATTAGGGTCTCCACATATAAAGCATTTACAGTTTGTTACTTTTTTAATATTTTTATTATCTTTAGTCCCTTTATTATTATTTTTTTCTTTATTTATTCTACGTTTTTTATACCATGGGCGTTTTCTCTTATAATTATTATATTTATAAGGTTTTTTATATGTTTACTGGGTCTAATTTTATAACTTTTGTATTTTTTGTATTTCTTTTTAGTTTTATATTTATTATTATAGTTTTTTATATTTACTGGTTATTATTCTTTTATTATCACAACCATATTGTTGTGGTAGATCTAGTTGTTGACAAGTATGATAATATTATTTTTTAATTTCTTTACATTCTTTTAATTTTCTACATTCTGATTTTAGTGTATTATATACTATATTAACTCTAGCTTCTATAGACGGGTTTGTTTTTGCATCTTCTTATTTTTGCTAGTTTTTCCATATTTTTTCACCTATTTTTCCTGGTATTTTTTGTATATATCTATCTAGTAAACTAAGATTTGTTGTTCTACCTGTTTGTGTCAAATATTCTACATATTTTCTAGTGTAATCTCCTATATATTCTAACCTACATATTTGTAATTGTTCTAAATTTCTAAGTGCTTCTGTTTGTTTTTCATTTACTTGTAAAAGTCTATTTGATCCTAAAAAGGAGTTTTTTATTAAATTCGTAAATCTTTCTACATTAAAGTTTTCTTTAAAAGTTAAATAATCATCCTGAAGTTTATAGGTTAAGTACCAATTTGATACGCACCCTTGTAGTGTGTTTTCAAAATAAGCTTCACATTCACTTTTATTTATAAATTCTATTAATGTGCATGCTCTAAAGCATCCTTTTTCCCAATATTCTATTGCTATCTCCCAATCTAAAGGGTTTATTTTATCTAAGTTTAATATACTACCATATTGCGTTATATTAGAACTAGTATCAAATATATAGCTACTTCTACTCTTGTTACCTGGTATAGGGTTAGTATTTTCAGTGTATCTTTCTCTTGTAGATCCTAAGTGTTGATGTGTTGAATAGTCAGTGTGTGTTCTATCTTGTGTAGTTGAAGAGTCAGTTTCCATATCTTCGGATGGGTTTATTTCTTCTAATACTTTTATAATTTCTTCTTCTTTTATAAATTTGTCTATTCCTATGTTTATTATTTTTCTTTTATTGTCTTCATTAGTTCCTTCAGCACAGTATATTGAAATTATTGTTTCTTTATTATCTTCATTACCATATTTTTCTATTAATTGTTCGGTTGTTAAGTTATCACAGTCTTCTATTATTATGTCGTATATTTTATCTTCTAATAGTTCAAATAATTCTTCTATTTTTTCTTCTACAATTAATACATTAATTTCGTTTAATAATTCTTCACTTTTGTCTTCTATAGGTTTATATCGACTAAATTTAATACTACTTTGTCCTACTAGATTTTCATATATTTTATTTTTTTCTGGATTTTTTAGGTTTGTTATAGTTAAGCTAGGTAATTTCCATTCAATTTCTTCATATATACTACTATCTATTTTTTGTGCTTCTATCATTTCTACATATTTACTATTAAATGATTTTACTATACAGTCAAATTCAGCTTTAAAATTTATTTTATAGTGATTAAATATTTTTCCCATAAATAATGTATATATTAAAAGGTTATTATATTGTCCTGTCATATTATATCCTCTTGTTCTTATAGCTATTTTTATATGTTTGTTAAATTCATTTATATCCATAGAAAAATTAGGTATACATCCTATTACTGCTGCGTTTTTTGCTAAATCTACTTCAGCGCTAGCGATTTGTGCCTGTTTATGATTATTCCATCTATCATTATATATATATACTAATACTTTAGTTCCTGCCTCTAATCTAGTTAAACCTACTAATCCTATGACTATTACTCCTAAATGCATAAATTCTAAATTTATTTTATTTAATTCTCTTGCTGATTCTTCTGTAATTAAATCTAATATTACTTCGCTATTGACGGCTGTTATTTTTCTTTGGCTAGTGTGATTATATATTTTATTAGTAAATTCTAACATATTCTTTTTATATAATTGTTTTCCTTTAGTTTTTTGGATACCTTTTTCTATATATTTTTTAGTATGTTCTTCGTTATTATATAAGTTTTCTATCCTATATATTTCTTTATTTCTGTTTGTGGATGTGGATGTCATCTTTTGAATAAAATAAGTTTAATCTTGTTTTAGTTGGTTTATGAGTTGTTTTAATGTTTTTAAATTTTTCTATTAGTTCGTTTATTTCGGGTGTCTCTGGACTTTCTTCTTTTTTATATAAAATTTTTGTTAATTTATCTAATTTAATTTTTATAAGATGTGTCCTAGTATTTATTACGTCTAATAATTCTTTTATATAGTCTTGATTTTCTTCTAATTTTTTAATTCTTTCTAATATATTATTAGTATTACTACTCATATATTTATCCTAGTCTTCCTTTTTCTGCTAATATTCCTAACCTAGTTTCATATGCTAATATTCTTTTTCTTGTTTAACTATTAAATATATACTATCTTCAATTATACTATCGTCTCTTGGGCTTTTTAATATTTCTAGAAATTTATAAGTAATTTTTATTATTTTTCTTCTAAGTGTTATAGAGTTTTTAATTCTTTGTTTTTCAGTTACCATAAATTATTAAAGTCTTCCTTTTTCACTTAAAATTTCTAATTCTAGCTGATATTGGTGAATTTTTTGTTTTGCTGTATTTATTATCCACTTATTAAGGGTTGCTCTTATATAATTCTTATTTTCTATACTTTCGTTTCTTATTCTTATTGCTTTATCTAAAATTTTATATTCTTTTATTAATTGTGCTCTTAAATACACCTTTTTAGTTATCATTAACTAACTTAAACGTCCTTTTTCGGCTAAAATTTCTATTTCTAACTTATATTGATGAATCCTTTCTTTTATATCTGAGATTGTTTGATTATAATAATTTAAAAGTTCTTTATGATTTTTATATTTTATAGCCTTTTTATTATAAAAGTCTAAGTTTCTATATTCTGCACGTAGTCTAGCTTTTAAACACAATTTTTCACTAAGCATATAAAGTTTTTAATGAGTTGTAAACTTATGATTTGTAATTCCACTCTTTTCGTTAAATAATATGTCTAATTATATAAAGATATATGATTAAAGCAACTCTGATACCATTATTTTTTATGGGTGAAGAGTGACATAAACATTATATGTGTGAACAATGATATAAACATTATACTTGAACAATCGGAAATGAACAGTAATTCATAAGCAATTCTCAAGTCCACAGTACTACAGACAACTGTATCAGCCCAGTCAAGCCTACAAACGCCTATATCACTGCAACAACGGCGACAATGGCAACTCACAGGACACCGGAAAAATTATAAATAGAAGATCATCCCAGATTTCAATTATAATATTTATGTCAATATTACCATAAATAAAAATTCCTCAAGGATCCCTTAATGATATATCAAAACATAATAAGAATATTATCTAAGTACTCAGAGTGGTTTTCCCAAAAGTTCTAATAAAAATTTGAAAGCTACTAATTTTGATAAATTTGGAATAAAAGATCGACAGTAATTTAATAATCCTAAAAATGCTTGTAACTTTTTAGATTCTTCTAATTTATCAGGAAAATCTAAAACTTTTTTAACTATATGTTCTTGTAGTTCTATTTTTCCTCCTTTTTTAAAAAGTCCTAAAAATTCTATTTCTTGTTTTTCTAATTGCATCTTTTTACTACTAATTATTAATCCTTGATTTATAAATTCTTTAAAGACTATTTGCAAGTGATTTCTATGTTCTTGTTTATTATTACTATATACCAGAATATCATCTATATATACTATACAAAAATCTGAATATTTTATAAAGATTGTATCCATTTTATTTTGAAATATTTGTGGTGAGTTTTTTAATCCAAAGGGCATGACTAACCATTCAAAGTGTCCTTCTGGACAAGTAAAGGCAGTCCATTCTATTGATTCTTTTTGCATCTTTATTTGCCAAAAACCAGATTTACAATCAAATTTTGAAAAATATTTTTTATTTTTTATTTTATTTATTAATTCATCTTTATTAGGTATTTTATAACTACATCATATATATTATCATTTAATCTTTTATAATTAATTACCATTCTTGCTTTATTTCTTTTTATTTCTGCGTGATTTCTAACCATAAATGCAGGGCTTCTATGTCTACTTGTACTTTTTTGTATTACTCCTAAATTTAAAAGTTCTCTTATTTGTATTTTGAATTCTTCTTGGTCTATTATTTCACATGCTATATCTTTCATTTTTATTGTTATATCTGGGTTTATTATATTTAGTTTAGCTTCTATTTTATTTTTATTCCAATGTTTTTGTGGGTTTTCTCCTATTATTTCTGTTTTTTCTGCTAACCTAATTAAGTCTTCTAATTCTAATTTTGTGTTTTTAAACATTATATTATTTATTTTATCAAATTCTATTTTTTGAGATTGACTATCTTCTATATTTTGTAAATATTCTTTTAAATAGTCTTCTTCTATATCTATATTATTATTTTCTAGGTCTTCTTTTGCTTCGAGTATTATATTATTATTAAGAATTAATTTATTTTCTTGTTTTAATATATTAGATTGATTATTGGGTATAATATGTGTTCCTTTTTTAAATAATTTATATGCCTGATGGTGTGTACATAAATCCTCCTGTTAGTGATTGAATAAAATTTAATCCTAATATAAAAGGATGATGGCTTTTTACATTTGTTATGTATGTTTGTGGTAAAATAAATTGTTTTTTTTTTTTTTTAAATTAGGATTTTATTGATATAAGAGAGAAAAGCCCTCTCAAGTGGCAATACAATAAGAATGAAAAGACATCAGACGTTTCTTATAAAAGGAAGAGGAGAAGCATCTATCATCATAGATGCTTTTACAATATTAGGAAGATCCGACCATCTGATAAATGACTTATTACATTTTGACGATTCACCATGAAAAGCAAGAAGAGTAGCCACCTTGTTAGCTTCTGGAGAACAGCAAGATAAATGACACTGAAGACTGTGAATTAATTCCTGTAGATCCTTGAGATTATTTCTAATTTTCCAATGAACTGATTTTGAGATAGCCTCCAAAAAGATGAGAATCTGACTTGAGTGGAACTCTAACATCACCTTTGAAAAGTTCTTCTCCAAACAAAACTTTAAACCAGCAGAAACAGCTTGAAGGAGAGCATACTGAGGAACATCATGAATTATGAAGTTTGAAGAAGCCCAAATTAGTCTACCATGATCATCTCGAATAACTGTACCTATACCTTTGATCTTCTGATTTTCTGACGTAGCAGCAACATTGATTTTGACTTGATCTATCCCAGGATTCTTCCAATGATTAACATTCTTCCAATAAGCATTGGGAGTAGAAAGAGAGAAAGCATTCCTAATATCCTGATTTATTCCTTGAGTTAGGTCTTTAAAAGGAGTAAGCATAGTAAGCTCAGAGATTAAAGCCACTACTCTGTGAATAACTAAACCTGGATTCATTGGGATATTTTCAAACACAGCCTTATTCCTGCTCAACCAAATTTCCCATATGATTATGATAGGAATCACTTGAAAAAGCCATTTCGACATTTTGGATTTCCCCGCTTGTAACCACCAGTGACTAATAGAACTATGTAATGAAGAGCAAGAATCTGTAATACCCATAAGGTTGGAAAAGTACCTCCAAACCTGCTTCGCAACTGGACCCGATATGAATAAGTGATTAATTGTTTCAATATCTGAATGACAGCATTGACACCTTGAAACCAACCTAATCCCCACTGATTGAACCCGTGATTCCACAGGAACTGCATTGTTGAGAGCTCTCCAAACAAGCACAGACATTTTTGGAGGAATATAAGAGTTCCAAACTGATTTAAATGCAAGAGAGGATAAAGTTTGATTTCTGATTTGATTATATGCAGATTTGAAAGTAAAGCTTCCATTATCTGCTAGATTCCAAATCAACTCTCCGTTTGAAAAATGCGAATTCGAATCAATTATCTCCATACCATCTTGAATCCTTTTAAAAGCCAATGAGCCATTTTCGCAACCCATATTAGAGTACTTAGCAGACATAAAAGAAGCCCAAAAGCTTTTTCCTTGCTTAAAATTCCAGGCTAACCGTAAGTTGGAAGCTTCCATGACTGAATACAAATTCCTAATCTCAAGCCCTCCCTCTTGCTTAGGCAAACATATGGATTCCCAATTTAACCAGTGAAATTTTTTCCCAAAAAATTGATTAACTCCCCAAAAGAAAGAGCTGAACATCTTATGAATGGATTTAATGATCAACTTAGGAGGCTTTAAAGCAAAAAGAGAATATAAAGGGATAGAAGAAAGGATAGATTGGATAAGGATAATTCTTCCCCCCATAGAAAGAAACTTGGTTTTCCAACTAAGAATTTTTTAGGCTATGGATTAGACAAGAGGTTCAAAATAAATAGATTTCCTTCTTCCTTTAAAAAGAGGGCTGCCAAGGTATTTCAGAGGACCACAGGTATAATTAAATCCTGTTATTTCAGAAATTACATTCTTAAGAGAAGACATTTTAGGACTCAAGTAAAAACAGCTTTTCTCTTTGCTGATGAGTTGACCAGTTTCAGCTTCAAAGCCTTCCAAAAACTTCATAAGATTTTTAAGACTAATCTTAGATCCTCTAGAAAAAATAATAACATCATCAGCATAACTGAGGTGGCTAACAAGAGGACAACCTCTAGGGTGAGAAAAAGGTTTTATGATACCTTTAGTCATAAAGTTGTTCAGCCCTCTACTGAAAACTTCAGCCATTATAATGAAAAGACTTGGTGAGATTGGATCCCCTTGCCTAAGACCTCTAGAAGGTTGGAAAAATCCCTTAGATTGACCATTAATGATAATAGAGAACCATGGCGAAGAGATACATCTCCAAATTAAATCAATAAAAGTCTCTGAAAAACCAAAGGCTCTTAAAGTTTTAATAATGAAGTGCCAAGATACTCTATCATAGGCTTTAGCCATATCTAATTTGAAAATAACATTGCCTCCCATAGATTTCTTATCAATATAATGATCATCTCTTGAGCTAATAGGATATTTTCAAGAATATTTCTACCTTGGACAAATCCAGATTGGTTGGGAGAAATGATTAAAGGAAGGATATGACTCAATCTATTGGAAAGGATTTTAGATATCACCTTGTAGCTGAAATTACACAGGCTTATAGGTCTGAAGTCTTTACATTGAGTAGGTCTTTGAGATTTAGGAATAAGGCAGATTTGAGTAGAGCTCCATGATTTGGGGATATCACAACCCAAAAAGAAAGATTGAATAGCTTTGATGAGATCCTCTTTAATTATATCCCAGCAATTAAAATAGAAGAAACCATTAAAGCCATCTGATCCAGCAGTACTATTCTGATTCATCTTTTTAATAGCCTCAAAAATCTCCAACTCTTCAGGTATAGCTGATAATTTTGAATTTTGCTCTGTTGTGATCAGCTTTGGAATGTGTTCCAAGTAACCTTTTTCTTCTATTGGACCTGCATTAAATAAATTTTTAAAATAAGAAACAAAACAGTTAGCAATAGAAATAGGATCTACATTCTCTCTGCCTTCCTCATCCTTGATTTTGAAAATAGCCAGCCTTCTTCTATTATGATGGACTTGAGCATGATAGAATTTTGTATTCCTCTCACCATCTTTAAGCCATTGACTTCTAGACTTTTGATGCCAGAAAATTTCTTCTTTCACCAAAGCAGCATTAAGATCATCTCTAATTCTAGAGCACTTTTCAAGTTGCACCCCACTCCTATCAATTTCTAAAGCTAACTCTTCTTTTAGAAGTTGGTCTTCTAATTGCTGGATCTCTATGAATATATCTTTGAATTCCTCTTTTCTCCACTTTTTTAAAACAGCTTTTAACCTCCTTAATTTAATAGCAAATTGAACCATATGACTACCAGAAACTTCCTCTTGCCAAGAATTCTTAACTACCTCATCAAACTCTTTACTTTCCTTCCACATATTCAGAAATTTAAAAGCTCTAATAGAGGAATCATTGTGATTAGAAATTGACACCATAAGAGGATTATGATCTGAGCAATTTCTATTTAAGTGTTTTATAGAGTAATGAGGGAAAGAGCTTAACCATTTATCATTCATCAAACCTCTATCCAGCCTTTCAAGAGTTAAAGAGCCATTAGTTTCTCTTAACCAAGTAAATTTTAAACCTTCAAACCCCATATCCTGTAAAGAACTACTAGCAATACACTCATTAAATTCTGCAGCACCACCTATATCAATGCTCCTACCTACAGCTTTCTCCTCACTGTTAGAGACTATATTAAAATCCCCTATAACAATTAGAGGACACTCATTACACACAGAGGAGCTTTTGATAATCGAATCCCATAATCCCCTTCTATCAATCCTGGAACATTTAGCATAAATTAAATTCACTCCTATAACTTTTTCCAACTGTGGGTGATCCACTTTGATAAGCAGATTTTGATCTCCATCCTCTAGAATTTCAGTAGATATACCATGGCGCCAAAAGAACCAGATTTTGTTACTAACATTGAAGTAGGATTCTTCAAAATTCAGTATGCTTCTCAATTTAACAATTTTAGAACTATCTATCAAAGGTTCCAAAATAGCCAAGAAAGACAAATTATGCACCTTACAGAGCTTTTTTAATCTTCTTTTAGTTGACTTGTTCCCTACTCCCCTGGTATTCCACACTATCGCATTGATTATTGATGATGTATAGGGGTAACATTTTTGGCAGCTTTAGCAACAGATCTAGTGAGCCTCCTTTTTATAAAGTGATTTCTTTTCTGGCTTATCTTTAATTTCTACACCATTTTCCCTTTTTTGATTTTTGATAGAGGAGTAGTAATTGAGCTCTTATGATCCTTGTCCTCAACAATCCTCTGGTAAGCATTTAATTTCGCAGAAAGCATGGATGAAAATTTGATCAGGTCTTCTAACAGGTATTCTTTTTTTTCTTTGGTTTGGTCATTGTCTGATTTGTAACCCTTATCTTCAATGTTTATCCTCTCTATCAGATTAACATATTTTGACTCTGAGTGATAATATTTTTCCATTTGATCTTTGTTTCTATTCCTTAACTCCACCAATTCTTCAATCTTGAGCTCTCCATCATCTGAATCTGATAGCATTTCTCCTTCTTCTATTTCAATCATTTCAGTATTGGCTGTCATATCTGTATGAAAGTCAATACTGTTCTCCATAAAACCACCTATAGGAGACTTTTGCTTATATTGAGGACTTATATCTTTAAGAGTCTGTTTCTCAGTATTAACAATCTGCAGCATATTGCTTGTTGAATCTTCATTCCTTAATTGTAGGCTAGTATTTATTACAGGATTGTTGATTCGATAAACTTTGCTTGTACTAGCCCCAATTGGATGCTTGAAATTGATACCAGGACCTACAGAATTGGCTACCACTTCTTTTCCTTTTGATTTTGAAATATCATCCTTCAGCAAACAGTTCATTTCTTGATGACCAACCTTGTAGCAGTGTGAGCAGTAATGTGGGAGATTCTCCACTTCGATAGGCTGCCAAAAACCTGACTCACCTTGACCAATCCAGATTCTATTTGGAATTGACTTAATCAGATCCAGTTCAACACAAACTCGGGCTACACTTGGTCTATTCACAGAAGTTGTTGATTGATCTAACTTTAGGGGCGAACCAACTGCCTGTGCAATAGAAAACAAAGGCTCTTTTGCAAAAAGATGAACAGGAAGATGGGGAAAATTTATCCATACAGGGACAATTGAACTCTCTTGATCAGGTCTAAATAATGGGCTCCATTTAAATGTTCTCATTGGACTCTTTCCAATATACCATTGTTCCTTTAACCATCATCTCATAAAGTCATCTTCACAATTAACTCTAATGAGGATATGCTTCTGATCAATCAAGCCTCTATTGAACGCAACTTTGAGACCAAAGGATTCAAAGTTCTTCCTAATGAAATCAATAGGAGGTTTACCATGAGAAAACTTACCAACAATAGCATATTTGTAAGGAGAGGCTAATTGATTAACTTCTTCATTCGAGAACATAACAGCAAGTTCTCCTTTATATTTGGATAGAGGCTTAATTTTAATTGCATGGGAAGATGATGATCCTTTTAAAACATCTACAAACGATTTTTGCCAAGGATTAGATGGATCAGGAGGTTTAGGATTGGGAGAGATTTGCATAGGTGATGAAGAGGTTGCCATGCAACCCTAGGTAGGGTTTCTGGCGGCTAGAGAGAGAGAGAGCGTCTTTATATTTGCATAGGTGGTAAAATAAATTGTTCATCATTTATATATATAGGTATATTTTGTATACATGGAGTTATAGGTATAGCGTCTTTATTAAATTGATGTATATATACTGGGTAATTTAAATCTTTAGCGTCTTCTTTTTCTACTAAGTGTGCATGAATTAAACTTTTTGTTGCACCTGTATCTAACATAGCTGTGGTTTCTATTGTTTTATTTGCGAATTTTATCTTTGTAGGGAATGTTACTAATGCTGTTTTATTAATATTGTTTATTTGTTCTTTAGGTTTATTATTTATATTTATTTCTTCCTTATAACATTTTACACATAGCTTTTGTTTACAGATTTTACATAAATATATTTCTTCATATTCTTTTAAACATTTTGCACAATTTAATGAAAACATATGTCTTTTAAATTGATATTCACATTCTTCTAAATTATAACAAAAATTTAAATCTTATAAACTTTGTTCTAAGATTTCTATATCATTATCTTCAGATTCTATAGAGTCTATTGATTCTATACTATATATACTAATATTATCTAATTTTTCGTATTCGTCGTATATACTTTCTAATTCTATTGCTTATAGAGAGGTCAGTCTCTTATAAACTAAGTACATCACAAATCATTAAAAAATAGTAGATTTATTACAACCCCATGTGTAATAAATAAAAAATATAAGGATGATAATCAATAAAGCCCATGATTTATACTATATGGATAACTTCATTGACACCTTTTATACATAATAAACTCCTTTACCTTGGGATCATGCAACATTATGCTTTGTATAGGTTCACTTGACACTGCTTTAGTTGTATCATCACAATATTAATAAGCTTAAGCAATCTATATATATGTGAGTAAAAAGTCAGAGAGGTACAATCCCAATCAACCTTAATGCTACCTTATGCATTTTGGACATTAAATTTTGCTATCTATTTTAAGAAAGACTATTATTACAATGAATTATGTATTATTATCACAAGCAAATGGCAATATCCTTCTAAATTAATGTAACCATAAGATAATTTTAACAATTACCTCAGTCATTGAATGTTCCTAGTGTTGATCATCAAAAGCGGGTCCTAAAGACACATCAGACTCAATTTTTTGGTATAGAGTAATTAGCACATCGTCACCTCTTTTCTTACCATCTACTTCAACAAGATTCACAATAGATGATGCCTTTTTTTTATGGTCCTCTTTAGGTTTCTCTGAGATATCGACCTCTTTTCTAGAATCATATATATCTCATGTAAAACTACATATTCCTTTGAAGCCATTAAAACATTCAATGCTTTGGGAGTATTAAGTGGCTGTTGTGAGAAATCCTGTAAAACCCAATAAAACAAATAAGAATGGTAGAAGGATCCAACTTATGTGTTAGAATGAGCAAAACAAGAGAACATGTATTACTAGTGGAGGGAAAACTTTCTCCGTAGCACAATAAGTAACAGAGAACCTTCTCTCGGTACTATGTAAATGAAATAACGACTCTAGCAGTCTTTACTAAGATAGTTATACATCAATTTAGCATGAATGTATATCGATGGTAACCATTTTACATGAAACCTCATACTAGTAAAGATGATATATTATAAAGTAACGGTATATGTGACAATCCATTTTTCCACACATTTTTAATACATAATGTTTAATTCTTTTGAACTTATAGGCACCTTATTATTATCAAATTGCAGCACATATATTTGGTTGTAGACCTTTATATATTATTTTACTTGTTTTAAAAAGTCCAAGTACTGATAATTGAAGAAAACATTGATGATGATCTTAATTCATTTCCTGATTTGCATGAGATGGCCTATGCACTTAAACAGTTTGTTGCACAACATGATAATCTTAAGTTGATGTACGGTGAGGATCAGGCACAGAGAAAGAAGCAATACAACCAAATTCATGAAGAAAAAAGGTATGATTTGAGTGTTTCGTAGGCGCCGACCATTAAATAAAGAGGAGGTTTAAGTTGGGTATGCAATAATTCTCGATTTTGAAGCCCACAAGGATGGAGAACTAGTGATACTTTCCACAACATTGGTTATTGGAAGCTTATAATCATTTTCATTTTCCCCCTATAACATTGGTTATTAAAAGCTTATAATTATAGGATTGTGCTTCAAAACCCCAATTCATCAATGTCATATTTGACTCAAACCCATCACCATCACCTTTTCTCACTACTCTATAATCACGACTACATTTCAAGACTACCCCATACTTAGATTTTGCTCCAAACGTCACAAAAAACTAAGCAAAGAAAAAACACACAAACCTTAATTTTGTAAACAACGTATCAGTTCACTATTTTAGCGACACAACAACTACTACCAACCTAACATTGAGAATGCGTGATAATTGATTAACTTCGCAAGTTTCCAAGTAACCCTTATTCAACTAGCGTCTACTTTTAAACCAAATAAATTCAACCCTTAAACATGCATCTAAATCAACCCATCAAATATAAAGCATGCGACACAAAGTTAAGGAAAAATCCCCGAAGGGCAAAACCTTTTATTTCTAGAACTTTAAAGAATTTACAAGACCATTGACTTACATACAACCTGATAATCGCCCACAAGTGTAACGCACGGTGTCTTCGGTAAACCTTCAAAGCAACGGCTAGAAACAGTGTGACACAGAAATACCCGCAGGTGTCGGTTCCTATGTCGGCGGCTGGAATTTTCCCTTTCCAGGAGGGCAGCAATGAAGAAGAGAACGGCTTCTCCACAAGGGTTGAACAATAGCAAAGCTTGTGTTCTAGGGTTACCAAACTTTGATTCACATAGATATGGAAGATGTGTGAATCTAATAACCTAGAATCATAGGACTCAATAGGTGAAGACTTTAGGGTTGATATGCTCTGATAATCGTGGGAAAGTCTTGAGAAAACCAACTGCTGATCGTGGTTTAAATAAGGGATCGAAACCCTACAAAATCGGCTGCACGATCTGGCAGTGATTATCCTCGCCGGATCGGTCCGGTCGATTAGGCGGATCGGTCCGGGTAAGTCGGATCGGTTCTTTTTCTGAAACCGGATCGGTCTGGTTGGCATCGGATCGGTCCGGGACTTTTGCCTTCATCGGTTCGCTATGGATCCGGTGGCTACTGGAGTCTGACAAAACGGATCGGTCCGGTAGATGGTCGGATCGGTCCGGTAAACCGGATCGGTTCTTTTTCTGGACCGGATCGGTCCGGCCAGGTCTGATTCACAAATTCTTTCTTCTTTTGATCTTCGGATTTTGTTGATGACGATGTGATCTTTTCAACCAACAATCTTGTAACGGCGTATGACATAACATATACATAAAGATGGACAAATTGTCCTTACAAATCTCCCCCTATGTCTATGCCGGAACAAACATAAAAAATCCGAATTATCAAATATGAAATTTCCTATACAAATCTACCCTTCCATGAACCCAAAACTGAAAGAGTACAAGTGAATAAGACTACATCGTTTGTTCTTCAATTCTTCAGGAATCTCTAAGCTTTTCTCATCAGGGTGTGCAGTTCAGAGATCATCAAGATAGTGCCTACACACATGAGATAAAGCAAAATACCAAGTGACGTATCGAGTTTTGAAATGAGATAAACATAAGAATATATATGTAAGATGATATTTTCAGAATTTCAAAAACTCCCCCATAATCAGATAATTCATTCTCCCCCTTTTTATGATGTCCCCAAATAGACAAATGAGAGAAATAAATCAAGCAATCAAGTACCGGGATGTTCACAAGGCATAAAATCACACCATGAATGAACATAAAACAACCAAATCGGTGATAGCGTAAAAGAATGGGTGTGATCAAAATTCGATAGGAAAATCAAAGCATACAAACATGACATATGTGCACGATGAATATTGGATATTCCTAACGAATGAACTCAAATGCTTCCTTTGGTGTAAACGAGTGACAGTATAAGATATTGACTCAATCAAATCATCAAATCAAAGCTCAAAGTGATTTCTACACCAATAACGTCCAAAATGATTTATGCTTTTTCAGGACTTTCAAGGAAGTGCAAACCCGTTTTTCAATCTCCAACCAAACTCCCTCAGATTTATATTATGAATAGAGGTATACTAAATTCTCAAACTTTGGAGAATTGATGGTGAAACCTAAATGGCCCATTTATGGCATGTATTGCTTTTTATTGCCTTTCAATTTTTTCGGGCTCTTTTAACCTCTTAGGACCTCGGATATTACAATTCCTCCATTTTTTAGGTCCTTTTTAACGGTGGCTTTTGCGCAAAGGATTAAAATCAACTTTCGCAGCTCCTCCCCGTTATGCAAATATGCGCACAGTCTCACCAAACGGTTTTTACATGCAATCCAATCTTGTCAAGTTTTATCGCATTTTATACATTGTATAGACAGGATTGAGATGGAAACACTCAAGCCAACATGAGATTGACAAGTGCAATAATCAAATATAGCCGTGCATGTGTGCAATAAAGGATATAGGAGTCAAGCATGTAGGAAATATCACTAATTACATCTCAAGGACTCCAATCAATGTTAAGCACATGGATGAAATGATGTAGCCTCTCAAATCTCTATTAAACAGTCACATGGATATATGGAATGAAGTTGTGACTTGGCTATCTTAAATGCTCATCCATAAAAGGCAAATCTCTTTTTGATTTTTTTTTTTTTTTTTAAAAAATTTTATCAAAATAAAATCTTTTTGTGCTTTTCTGAAAATTTTTCTAAAAAGAAAATCTTTTTGTATTTTTCAAAAACAAGAATATATACAAAAATGATACATACTAGCAATAGGCAACCAATGACATCATGAAAAAACACCCTATGCTAGTAAACAAGTCAAACCTCAATCATTAGGCGCGGAGGGGTTTTCCAAAGGTGGTGACAACTTCTGAAAAACCTCTATCAATTCTTGTGAAGTTTTGACTAAAAACTTAACTTGCTCACCTAAATGTGCAAACTCTCTCATGTAGTCTCCGGGAGCATGTAAAGTAACATGAGTGGGTGCATGTGTGCCAGAAACACGTGTAGAAGCAAAGCGTGACACATACCCCAACTTAAAGCAAAATTCCCTAAGGTGTCCTCTCCTCTTGCAATGTGAGCAAACATAAATAGGCCTAGGAACACCTCTCTCAAAAACTCTAGGACGCACTTTCCTAATAGGAAAGGGACGCCTAGGTGGGTTAGGATGAGACACATGTGAAACTGTCACTAAAGTGGGAACCGGCTCGGGTGCTAATTGGGAAGCAGAAGCACCGTCATGACTTATTCCTAACTTCTCACCTTTACCCTTAAGAACCACCTTTTCAACCTTCTTAGGTGCGTTCTCAAACTTGACTTTGACCTCCCGGGCACGTTCGAGATCACTCTCGAGTTGGGATACACGTGTCGTCAGACTAGACAACGTGTCGGCCAAATCACACTTCTCCTTTCTCAAAACCTTCTTCTCTTTCTCCAAATCTAAAACCCGACGACCTAAATCCCTATTATACTTCTTTGTTTTCAAGGTCTCAAAGTACAAATCTCTAAAAGCTTTTTGGAGCTCACTTTCATCTCCACTTTCACGCTCACTTTCTCCCTCACTTGAATCGCTCAAAACATCACTATCACATTCGTGTGCACTATTGTGGGACAAGGTGGTTGTGCTCACACGACTAGAAAAAGCTACACATTTTTCACCACTAGTCTCATCACCCTCATCTTCACTACTATCACTGAGTGTGGCGGGCATAGCAGTCTCTTTTCCCTTTCTCCTTATCCTAGTAGGACACTCTCTAGCTATGTGCCCTTTCCCTTCACACTCAAAGCACCTGATCTCATCCTCCTTTTCACTATCTTTGGTCTCCTCTTTCTTTTTATTTTTCTCAAAGAAATTCTTTTTGTTCATGTTGAGAAATTTTTTAAGATTTTTCGCAAGCAAGGCCATATCATTAAAATCAAAATCTCCCTCAGAATCGGACTCACAAACTTTTTCTTTCTTTTTCTTAAAATGAGTCTTTAAAGCAATCCCATTATCCTTAGCCTTAATGGTTTTGGGAAACATGTCAATCTCATAGGTTTGAAGATCTCCTACAAGTTCTTCCAACTTAAGTGATTTCAGATTTCCCAAAGAGTTCAAAACAGTGACTTTAGGAATAAAGCGTTTTGGAAGAGATCTCAAAATCTTTTTAACGACACGCGTGTTATCAATCACCTCACCCAAATTAAAACTAGTGTTAACAATGTCCGACAAACGTGCATAAAATTCATCAAAGCATTCGGACTCAGACATGGTGATAGTCTCAAATTGGGTGGCCAGATTTTGTAACTTAGACTCTTTAACAGCGTTCGTACCCTCATGTGTCAGTTTCAAAACATCCCAAGCCTCCTTAGACGTGGAGCACGTCATGATTCGGCGATACTCATCAGGAGTGATAGCACCAGAAATAGCACTCAGACCACGGGAGTTAAAATTGGACAACTTATAATCATCCTCAGTCCAGGCTGACACGGGTTTTAGAGAGGTGATGTTATTAACAATGACCGTGGGAGGAGTCCAACCATTTTCACAAAGTAACCAAACACGCTCGTCAATAGATTTTAAAATCGATTTCATACGAGCTTTCCAGTAGGCATAATTAGTCCCGTCAAAAATAGGCATCTGATTATATAAGTGCTCCATAGGAAAAATTGCGATTTTTCACAAAACAGATTTTTAAAAAAAATCAATATCACACGATTTTGCGGAAAATAGGAATACGCGATAAATTAGCGCAACCTGCTCTGATACCAATTTGAGAATGCGTGATAATTGATTAACTTCGCAAGTTTCCAAGTAACCCTTATTTAACTAGCATCTACTTTTAAACCAAATAAATTCAACCCTTAAACATGCATCTAAATCAACCCATCAAATATAAAGCATGCGACACAAAGTTAAGGAAAAATCCCCGAAGGGCAAAACCTTTTATTTCTAAAACTTTAAAGAATTTACAAGACCATTGACTTACATACAACCTGATAATCGCCCACAAGTGTAACGCACGGTGTCTTCGGTAAACCTTCAAAGCAACGGCTAGAAACAGTGTGACACAGAAATACCCGCAGGTGTCGGTTCCTATGTCGGCGGCTGGAATTTTCCCTTTCCAGGAGGGCAGCAATGAAGAAGAGAACGGCTTCTCCACAAGGGTTGAACAATAGCAAAGCTTGTGTTCTAGGGTTACCAAACTTTGATTCACATAGATATGGAAGATGTGTGAATCTAAAAACCTAGAATCATAGGACTCAATAGGTGAAGACTTTAGGGTTGATATGCTCTGATAATCGTGGGAAAGTCTTGAGAAAACCAACTGCTGATCGTGGTTTAAATAAGGGATCGAAACCCTACAAAATCGGCTGCACGATCTGGCAGTGATTATCCTCGCCGGATCGGTCCGGTCGATTAGGCGGATCGGTCCGGGTAAGTCGGATCGATTCTTTTTCTGAAACCGGATCGGTCTGGTTGGCATCGGATCGGTCCGGGACTTTTGCCTTCATCGGTTCGCTATGGATCCAGTGGCTACTGGAGTCTGACAAAACGGATCGGTCCGGTAGATGGTCGGATCGGTCCGGTAAATCGGATCGGTTCTTTTTCTGGACCGGATCGGTCCGGCCAGGTCTGATTCACAAATTCTTTCTTCTTTTGATCTTCGGATTTTGTTGATGACGATGTGATCTTTTCAACCAACAATCTTGTAACGGCGTATGACATAACATATACATAAAGATGGACAAATTGTCCTTACAAATCTCCCCCTATGTCTATGCCGGAACAAACATAAAAAATCCGAATTATCAAATATGAAATTTCCTATACAAATCTACCCTTCCATGAACCCAAAACTGAAAGAGTACAAGTGAATAAGACTACATCGTTTGTTCTTCAATTCTTCAGGAATCTCTAAGCTTTTCTCATCAGGGTGTGCAGTTCAGAGATCATCAAGATAGTGCCTACACACATGAGATAAAGCAAAATACCAAGTGACGTATCGAGTTTTGAAATGAGATAAACATAAGCATATATATGTAAGATGATATTTTCAGAATTTCAAAAACTCCCCCATAATCAGATAATTCATTCTCCCCCTTTTTATGATGTCCCCAAATAGACAAATGAGAGAAATAAATCAAGCAATCAAGTACCGGGATGTTCACAAGGCATAAAATCACACCATGAATGAACATAAAACAACCAAATCGGTGATAGCGTAAAAGAATGGGTGTGATCAAAATTCGATAGGAAAATCAAAGCATACAAACATGACATATGTTCACGATGAATATTGGATATTCCTAACGAATGAACTCAAATGCTTCCTTTGGTGTAAACGAGTGACAGTATAAGATATTGACTCAATCAAATCATCAAATCAAAGCTCAAAGTGATTTCTACACCAATAACGTCCAAAATGATTTATGCTTTTTCAGGACTTTCAAGGAAGTGCAAACCCATTTTTCAATCTCCAACCAAACTCCCTCAGATTTATATTATGAATAGAGGTATACTAAATTCTCAAACTTTTGAGAATTGATGGTGAAACCTAAATGGCCCATTTATGGCATGTATTGCTTTTTATTGCCTTTCAATTTTTTCGGGCTCTTTTAACCTCTTAGGACCTCGGATATTACAATTCCTCCATTTTTTAGGTCCTTTTTAACGGTGGCTTTTGCGCAAAGGATTAAAATCAACTTTCGCAGCCCCTCCCCGTTATGCAAATATGCGCACAGTCTCACCAAACGGTTTTTACATGCAATCCAATCTTGTCAAGTTTTATCGCATTTTATACATTGTATAGACAGGATTGAGATGGAAACACTCAAGCCAACATGAGATTGACAAGTGCAATAATCAAATATAGCCGTGCATGTGTGCAATAAAGGATATAGGAGTCAAGCATGTAGGAAATATCACTAATTACATCTCAAGGACTCCAATCAATGTTAAGCACATGGATGAAATGATGTAGCCTCTCAAATCTCTATTAAACAGTCACATGGATATATGGAATGAAGTTGTGACTTGGCTATCTTAAATGCTCATCCATAAAAGGCAAATCTCTTTTTGATTTTTTTTTTTTTTTTTAAAAAATTTTATCAAAATAAAATCTTTTTGTGCTTTTCTGAAAATTTTTCTAAAAAGAAAATCTTTTTGTATTTTTCAAAAACAAGAATATATACAAAAATGATACATACTAGCAATAGGCAACCAATGACATCATGAAAAAACACCCTATGCTAGTAAACAAGTCAAACCTCAATCATTAGGCGCGGAGGGGTTTTCCAAAGGTGGTGACAACTTCTGAAAAACCTCTATCAATTCTTGTGAAGTTTTGACTAAAAACTTAACTTGCTCACCTAAATGTGCAAACTCTCTCATGTAGTCTCCGGGAGCATGTAAAGTAACATGAGTGGGTGCATGTGTGCCAGAAACACGTGTAGAAGCAAAGCGTGACACATACCCCAACTTAAAGCAAAATTCCCTAAGGTGTCCTCTCCTCTTGCAATGTGAGCAAACATAAATAGGCCTAGGAACACCTCTCTCAAAAACTCTAGGACGCACTTTCCTAATAGGAAAGGGACGCCTAGGTGGGTTAGGATGAGACACATGTGAAACTGTCACTAAAGTGGGAACCGGCTCGGGTGCTAATTGGGAAGCAGAAGCACCGTCATGACTTATTCCTAACTTCTCACCTTTACCCTTAAGAACCACCTTTTCAACCTTCTTAGGTGCGTTCTCAAACTTGACTTTGACCTCCCGGGCACGTTCGAGATCACTCTCGAGTTGGGATACACGTGTCGTCAGACTAGACAACGTGTCGGCCAAATCACACTTCTCCTTTCTCAAAACCTTCTTCTCTTTCTCCAAATCTAAAACCCGACGACCTAAATCCCTATTATACTTCTTTGTTTTCAAGGTCTCAAAGTACAAATCTCTAAAAGCTTTTTGGAGCTCACTTTCATCTCCACTTTCACGCTCACTTTCTCCCTCACTTGAATCGCTCAAAACATCACTATCACATTCGTGTGCACTATTGTGGGACAAGGTGGTTGTGCTCACACGACTAGAAAAAGCTACACATTTTTCACCACTAGTCTCATCACCCTCATCTTCACTACTATCACTGAGTGTGGCGGGCATAGCAGTCTCTTTTCCCTTTCTCCTTATCCTAGTAGGACACTCTCTAGCTATGTGCCCTTTCCCTTCACACTCAAAGCACCTGATCTCATCCTCCTTTTCACTATCTTTGGTCTCCTCTTTCTTTTTATTTTTCTCAAAGAAATTCTTTTTGTTCATGTTGAGAAATTTTTTAAGATTTTTCGCAAGCAAGGCCATATCATTAAAATCAAAATCTCCCTCAGAATCGGACTCACAAACTTTTTCTTTCTTTTTCTTAAAATGAGTCTTTAAAGCAATCCCATTATCCTTAGCCTTAATGGTTTTGGGAAACATGTCAATCTCATAGGTTTGAAGATCTCCTACAAGTTCTTCCAACTTAAGTGATTTCAGATTTCCCAAAGAGTTCAAAACAGTGACTTTAGGAATAAAGCGTTTTGGAAGAGATCTCAAAATCTTTTTAACGACACGCGTGTTATCAATCACCTCACCCAAATTAAAACTAGTGTTAACAATGTCCGACAAACGTGCATAAAATTCATCAAAGCATTCGGACTCAGACATGGTGATAGTCTCAAATTGGGTGGCCAGATTTTGTAACTTAGACTCTTTAACAGCGTTCGTACCCTCATGTGTCAGTTTCAAAACATCCCAAGCCTCCTTAGACGTGGAGCACGTCATGATTCGGCGATACTCATCAGGAGTGATAGCACCAGAAATAGCACTCAGACCACGGGAGTTAAAATTGGACAACTTATAATCATCCTCAGTCCAGGCTGACACGGGTTTTAGAGAGGTGATGTTATTAACAATGACCGTGGGAGGAGTCCAACCATTTTCACAAAGTAACCAAACACGCTCGTCAATAGATTTTAAAATCGATTTCATACGAGCTTTCCAGTAGGCATAATTAGTCCCGTCAAAAATAGGCATCTGATTATATAAGTGCTCCATAGGAAAAATTGCGATTTTTCACAAAACAGATTTTTAAAAAAAATCAATATCACACGATTTTGCGGAAAATAGGAATACGCGATAAATTAGCGCAACCTGCTCTGATACCAATTTGAGAATGCGTGATAATTGATTAACTTCGCAAGTTTCCAAGTAACCCTTATTTAACTAGCATCTACTTTTAAACCAAATAAATTCAACCCTTAAACATGCATCTAAATCAACCCATCAAATATAAAGCATGCGACACAAAGTTAAGGAAAAATCCCCGAAGGGCAAAACCTTTTATTTCTAAAACTTTAAAGAATTTACAAGACCATTGACTTACATACAACCTGATAATCGCCCACAAGTGTAACGCACGGTGTCTTCGGTAAACCTTCAAAGCAACGGCTAGAAACAGTGTGACACAGAAATACCCGCAGGTGTCGGTTCCTATGTCGGCGGCTGGAATTTTCCCTTTCCAGGAGGGCAGCAATGAAGAAGAGAACGGCTTCTCCACAAGGGTTGAACAATAGCAAAGCTTGTGTTCTAGGGTTACCAAACTTTGATTCACATAGATATGGAAGATGTGTGAATCTAAAAACCTAGAATCATAGGACTCAATAGGTGAAGACTTTAGGGTTGATATGCTCTGATAATCGTGGGAAAGTCTTGAGAAAACCAACTGCTGATCGTGGTTTAAATAAGGGATCGAAACCCTACAAAATCGGCTGCACGATCTGGCAGTGATTATCCTCGCCGGATCGGTCCGGTCGATTAGGCGGATCGGTCCGGGTAAGTCGGATCGATTCTTTTTCTGAAACCGGATCGGTCTGGTTGGCATCGGATCGGTCCGGGACTTTTGCCTTCATCGGTTCGCTATGGATCCAGTGGCTACTGGAGTCTGACAAAACGGATCGGTCCGGTAGATGGTCGGATCGGTCCGGTAAATCGGATCGGTTCTTTTTCTGGACCGGATCGGTCCGGCCAGGTCTGATTCACAAATTCTTTCTTCTTTTGATCTTCGGATTTTGTTGATGACGATGTGATCTTTTCAACCAACAATCTTGTAACGGCGTATGACATAACATATACATAAAGATGGACAAATTGTCCTTACAAATCTCCCCCTATGTCTATGCCGGAACAAACATAAAAAATCCGAATTATCAAATATGAAATTTCCTATACAAATCTACCCTTCCATGAACCCAAAACTGAAAGAGTACAAGTGAATAAGACTACATCGTTTGTTCTTCAATTCTTCAGGAATCTCTAAGCTTTTCTCATCAGGGTGTGCAGTTCAGAGATCATCAAGATAGTGCCTACACACATGAGATAAAGCAAAATACCAAGTGACGTATCGAGTTTTGAAATGAGATAAACATAAGCATATATATGTAAGATGATATTTTCAGAATTTCAAAAACTCCCCCATAATCAGATAATTCATTCTCCCCCTTTTTATGATGTCCCCAAATAGACAAATGAGAGAAATAAATCAAGCAATCAAGTACCGGGATGTTCACAAGGCATAAAATCACACCATGAATGAACATAAAACAACCAAATCGGTGATAGCGTAAAAGAATGGGTGTGATCAAAATTCGATAGGAAAATCAAAGCATACAAACATGACATATGTGCACGATGAATATTGGATATTCCTAACGAATGAACTCAAATGCTTCCTTTGGTGTAAACGAGTGACAGTATAAGATATTGACTCAATCAAATCATCAAATCAAAGCTCAAAGTGATTTCTACACCAATAACGTCCAAAATGATTTATGCTTTTTCAGGACTTTCAAGGAAGTGCAAACCCGTTTTTCAATCTCCAACCAAACTCCCTCAGATTTATATTATGAATAGAGGTATACTAAATTCTCAAACTTTGGAGAATTGATGGTGAAACCTAAATGGCCCATTTATGGCATGTATTGCTTTTTATTGCCTTTCAATTTTTTCGGGCTCTTTTAACCTCTTAGGACCTCGGATATTACAATTCCTCCATTTTTTAGGTCCTTTTTAACGGTGGCTTTTGCGCAAAGGATTAAAATCAACTTTCGCAGCCCCTCCCCGTTATGCAAATATGCGCACAGTCTCACCAAACGGTTTTTACATGCAATCCAATCTTGTCAAGTTTTATCGCATTTTATACATTGTATAGACAGGATTGAGATGGAAACACTCAAGCCAACATGAGATTGACAAGTGCAATAATCAAATATAGCCGTGCATGTGTGCAATAAAGGATATAGGAGTCAAGCATGTAGGAAATATCACTAATTACATCTCAAGGACTCCAATCAATGTTAAGCACATGGATGAAATGATGTAGCCTCTCAAATCTCTATTAAACAGTCACATGGATATATGGAATGAAGTTGTGACTTGGCTATCTTAAATGCTCATCCATAAAAGGCAAATCTCTTTTTGATTTTTTTTTTTTTTTTTTTTTAAAATTTTATCAAAATAAAATCTTTTTGTGCTTTTCTGAAAATTTTTCTAAAAAGAAAATCTTTTTGTATTTTTCAAAAACAAGAATATATACAAAAATGATACATACTAGCAATAGGCAACCAATGACATCATGAAAAAACACCCTATGCTAGTAAACAAGTCAAACCTCAATCATTAGGCGCGAAGGGGTTTTCCAAAGGTGGTGACAACTTATGAAAAACCTCTATCAATTCTTGTGAAGTTTTGACTAAAAACTTAACTTGCTCACCTAAATGTGCAAACTCTCTCATGTAGTCTCCGGGAGCATGTAAAGTAACATGAGTGGGTGCATGTGTGCCAGAAACACGTGTAGAAGCAAAGCGTGACACATACCCCAACTTAAAGCAAAATTCCCTAAGGTGTCCTCTCCTCTTGCAATGTGAGCAAACATAAATAGGCCTAGGAACACCTCTCTCAAAAACTCTAGGACGCACTTTCCTAATAGGAAAGGGACGCCTAGGTGGGTTAGGATGAGACACATGTGAAACTGTCACTAAAGTGGGAACCGGCTCGGGTGCTAATTGGGAAGCAGAAGCACCGTCATGACTTATTCCTAACTTCTCACCTTTACCCTTAAGAACCACCTTTTCAACCTTCTTAGGTGCGTTCTCAAACTTGACTTTGACCTCCCGGGCACGTTCGAGATCACTCTCGAGTTGGGATACACGTGTCGTCAGACTAAACAACGTGTCGGCCAAATCACACTTCTCCTTTCTCAAAACCTTCTTCTCTTTCTCCAAATCTAAAACCCGACGACCTAAATCCCTATTATACTTCTTTGTTTTCAAGGTCTCAAAGTACAAATCTCTAAAAGCTTTTTGGAGCTCACTTTCATCTCCACTTTCACGCTCACTTTCTCCCTCACTTGAATCGCTCAAAACATCACTATCACATTCGTGTGCACTATTGTGGGACAAGGTGGTTGTGCTCACACGACTAGAAAAAGCTACACATTTTTCACCACTAGTCTCATCACCCTCATCTTCACTACTATCACTGAGTGTGGCGGGCATAGCAGTCTCTTTTCCCTTTCTCCTTATCCTAGTAGGACACTCTCTAGCTATGTGCCCTTTCCCTTCACACTCAAAGCACCTGATCTCATCCTCCTTTTCACTATCTTTGGTCTCCTCTTTCTTTTTATTTTTCTCAAAGAAATTCTTTTTGTTCATGTTGAGAAATTTTTTAAGATTTTTCGCAAGCAAGGCCATATCATTAAAATCAAAATCTCCCTCAGAATCGGACTCACAAACTTTTTCTTTCTTTTTCTTAAAATGAGTCTTTAAAGCAATCCCATTATCCTTAGCCTTAATGGTTTTGGGAAACATGTCAATCTCATAGGTTTGAAGATCTCCTACAAGTTCTTCCAACTTAAGTGATTTCAGATTTCCCAAAGAGTTCAAAACAGTGACTTTAGGAATAAAGCGTTTTGGAAGAGATCTCAAAATCTTTTTAACGACACGCGTGTTATCAATCACCTCACCCAAATTAAAACTAGTGTTAACAATGTCCGACAAACGTGCATAAAATTCATCAAAGCATTCGGACTCAGACATGGTGATAGTCTCAAATTGGGTGGCCAGATTTTGTAACTTAGACTCTTTAACAGCGTTCGTACCCTCATGTGTCAGTTTCAAAACATCCCAAGCCTCCTTAGACGTGGAGCACGTCATGATTCGGCGATACTCATCAGGAGTGATAGCACCAGAAATAGCACTCAGACCACGGGAGTTAAAATTGGACAACTTATAATCATCCTCAGTCCAGGCTGACACGGGTTTTAGAGAGGTGATGTTATTAACAATGACCGTGGGAGGAGTCCAACCATTTTCACAAAGTAACCAAACACGCTCGTCAATAGATTTTAAAATCGATTTCATACGAGCTTTCCAGTAGGCATAATTAGTCCCGTCAAAAATAGGCATCTGATTATATAAGTGCTCCATAGGAAAAATTGCGATTTTTCACAAAACAGATTTTTTAAAAAAATCAATATCACACGATTTTGCGGAAAATAGGAATACGCGATAAATTAGCGCAACCTGCTCTGATACCAATTTGAGAATGCGTGATAATTGATTAACTTCGCAAGTTTCCAAGTAACCCTTATTTAACTAGCATCTACTTTTAAACCAAATAAATTCAACCCTTAAACATGCATCTAAATCAACCCATCAAATATAAAGCATGCGACACAAAGTTAAGGAAAAATCCCCGAAGGGCAAAACCTTTTATTTCTAGAACTTTAAAGAATTTACAAGACCATTGACTTACATACAACCTGATAATCGCCCACAAGTGTAACGCACGGTGTCTTCGGTAAACCTTCAAAGCAACGGCTAGAAACAGTGTGACACAGAAATACCCGCAGGTGTCGGTTCCTATGTCGGCGGCTGGAATTTTCCCTTTCCAGGAGGGCAGCAATGAAGAAGAGAACGGCTTCTCCACAAGGGTTGAACAATAGCAAAGCTTGTGTTCTAGGGTTACCAAACTTTGATTCACATAGATATGGAAGATGTGTGAATCTAAAAACCTAGAATCATAGGACTCAATAGGTGAAGACTTTAGGGTTGATATGCTCTGATAATCGTGGGAAAGTCTTGAGAAAACCAACTGCTGATCGTGGTTTAAATAAGGGATCGAAACCCTACAAAATCGGCTGCACGATCTGGCAGTGATTATCCTCGCCGGATCGGTCCGGTCGATTAGGCGGATCGGTCCGGGTAAGTCGGATCGGTTCTTTTTCTGAAACCGGATCGGTCTGGTTGGCATCGGATCGGTCCGGGACTTTTGCCTTCATCGGTTCGCTATGGATCCGGTGGCTACTGGAGTCTGACAAAACGGATCGGTCCGGTAGATGGTCGGATCGGTCCGGTAAACTGGATCGGTTCTTTTTCTGGACCGGATCGGTCCGGCCAGGTCTGATTCCCAAATTCTTTCTTCTTTTGATCTTCGGATTTTGTTGATGACGATGTGATCTTTTCAACCAACAATCTTGTAACGGCGTATGACATAACATATACATAAAGATGGACAAATTGTCCTTACAAACATATATATTATAATAGATTTTTTGTTTGAGAGAGAGAGAGAGAGAGAGAGAGAAACAAATCTCGTAAATGGTGGATTCCAGCCTTCTCTGTCAAGTAACTGAATCTTGCTTGCCCCAAGATGAAGAAGAGGAAGAAAATGAAGGGCAAGACGTTGATGATGAATATGTACAAAAGTTGTTTACTAGAGAGATAAGCTGTTTTCAATTTCAAACTTCCCAATCTTCGCATTTTATGACCATCGGTACTTGGATCAATGGAGCACGTTCGGAGGAAATCAAATGAATTCTCAGTACAAGTGCATTATTTGGGTTTCGATTTCAAATGGCTTATCTATCCGTGACCTATTTAGATCAGTTTCTTTTAATAAGGGCAGTTGATAATGAAAAGTATTGGGCGGTTCAATTATTATCAGTGGCGTATTTATCTTTAGCGCCAAAAATGGAATAAAGCAGTGTTCCAACTTTATCAGATTATCCAATAGAAGAAGATTATTTTTTTAAGAGTAAAATGATACAGCAAATAGAGCTTTTGGTATTGAATATATTGGAACGAAAAGTGGGTTTAATTACTCCATTTGCTTATATTCATTACTTCATATCATAGTACATCAATCAATTTCCAAGAAAATAATTAGCGGCTAAAATCATAAACCTCATCCTCGCTACAATCAAAGATATGAGTTTGAAGACTCATCGACCGTCTATCGTAGCAGGGATGGCAACACTGGCAGCCATGGATCAAAAATTAAGTAGACAAGTAGTGGAGTTTAAAATTAATTGTAACACCCCGCCCGCCCGGGGAGAGTGAACGGAGCGCTACTAGAGATAAAACTAAATAAATCCACAATATAAACAAGGTATAGGGAATCTAAATAAAACCCACAATATAACAAAACAAACCGCTAATATCAATCTTCAATTTAAGTACAACCAAAATCTCTCGAAATAATACAACTAGCTATCTCAAAATAAAATGCTATATACAATAAAAATAAATACAAATCTTCTCATTGTATTCTCGAATATTCTTCCAAAAATAATCCACGCTAAATATCATCCCAATTGGTCCATAGCACTCAAATCCGCGCTAACCTGCCAACTAAAAGAAAATATGGAGAATTACACAATATGACAGAAAATATGCTCAACAGATATATTAGCGGTGAATAAAACGTAACAACACGAGTACGAATATTTGAATCAAATGTAAATCTGAAACGCAACCATCAATAAATTTCTCCACAACACATCAATGGGTCACCAGGACTCACCCCATTCGCATATACTTTATCAAGACATAGCCTAGGGAAGCAGGAATTTTGGCGGGTGCCGAACCTCCGTGCCATATTAAAATCTCATGACAACGTGCTCAACAACAACATGAATAATACAACACGAATCAAAATAAATTCAATAATTATTTTTCCAGATTTCAATGAATTTCAAATATTAGTTCAATAATCACATGAAATCAAAAGGAGTAACACTCGTGAGATTAAGGAGCATATTGTGTAAAACCCCATACCTCAAACCATGATGAGAAACCAACAATAAATCTGCCCAGAAATCACAATCACATCATCAAGATCATCTCCCAAGAATCAACACCAAAACAGCCCCAAGAACACCTCCAAAACCTAAGGTTGAATGCATAAATTAAAGGGGCAAAGTGTATATGAAAAGGAGAGGAAATAAAAATATGTTTACTGCCAAAAAGTCGTACCTCAAAGGGTCACCCACGACCTTATTTTATAAGGGAGAGAAGTAGGATTTTAAAACAAAACAAACTCTTAACAAAAACCTGCTGCGCACGAACCCTGAGGGAGTCGATCGATCGACCCCTGGCATCGATCGATCGATCGCCCAGGTATGCTGACAGTTCGGCTTAAAAATTATAAGGGACAAAAATATTTACAAAATCATTTAAAAATCTGTTTTAACTCCGATTTCGACACCGTTTGAAAATCTCATCTCTAAAATAAAATCCAACATATTTGAGCAAGAAAACTAATTTTATCAAAAACTTTTATTTTCCTCTATATTTTAAAAATACCCCCAAAATTACACAGGTTGTTACACTTCCCCACTAACAATGGAATTTCGCCCTCGAAATTTGTCGAATGCCTAACTCTAAAAAATCAGGACACTACAACTATCTCCAAAAATAATCTTGTCTCCAAAAATAAATTCCTCACATCTAATCTCGGAACCTATCATGAAACGATCATCTAAAATTTCTATCTCCAAATACGTGCCACAAAAATGCAATAGACCCAAAACCCAAGACCCGAGGGTGGTCGTATACCTAAGCTCTGATACCATTTTTAACACCCCGCTTGCCTGGGGAGAGCGAATGGAGAGCTACTAACGATAAAACTAACTAAATCTACAACATAAACAAGGTATAGAGCATCCAAATAAACCCATAATATGACAAAAGAAATTGCTAATCTCAATCTTCAATTTAAATACAACCAAAGTCCCTCGAAATAATACAATTATATATCTCAAAATAAAATGCACTATACAACAAAAATAAATACAAATCTTCTCATTGTATTCTCGAATATTCTTCCCAAAATAATCCACACTAAATATCATCCCAATTGTTCCATAGCACTCAAATCCGCGCTAACCTGCCAACTAAAAGAAAATATGGGGAAGTACACAATACGACATGAAAGATGCTCAACAAATATATTAGCAATGAATAAAACGTAACAACACGAGTACGAATATTCAAATCAAATATAAATCTGAAAAGCATTCATCAATAAATTTCTCCACAACACATCAATGGGTCACCAAGCCTCACCCCATCCGCATATGTTTTATCAAGATATAACCCCGGGAAGCAGGAATTTTGGCAGGTGCCCAAACTCCGTGCCATATTAAAATCTCATGACAACGTGATTAACAACAATATGAATAATACCACATGAATCAAAATAATTTCAACAATTATTTTTCCAGATTTCAATGAATTTAACAATTCAAATATGAGTTCAATAATCACATGAAATCAAAGAGGGTAACACTCGTGAGATTAAGGAGCATATTGTGTAAAATCTCATACCTCAAAACATGATGAGAAACCAACGATAAATCTGCCCAGAAATCACAATCACATCATTAAGATCATCTCCCAAAAATCAACACCAAAATAGCCCCAAGAACACCTCCAAAACCTAAGGTTGAATGCATAAATTAAAGGGGCTATGTGTATATGAAAAGGAGAGGAAATAAAAATATGTTTACTGCCAAAACGTTGTACCTCAATGGGTCACCCATGACCTTATTTTATAAGGCAAATAAGTAGGAGTTTAAAACAAAACAAACTTTTAATAAAAACCTGATGAGCACGAAACCTGAGGGGTCAATAGATCGACCCCTCAAGTTTCGTGCTCATCAGGTTTTTATTAAAAGTTTGTTTTGTTTTAAACTCCTACTTCTTTGCCTTATAAAATAAGGGGATCGACCCCTGGCGTCGATCGATCGATTGCCCAGGTATGCTGACAGTTCGGCTTAAAAATTATAAGGGACAAAAATATTTAAAAAACATTTAAAAATCCGTTTTAACTCCGATTTCGAAATCGTTTGAAAATATCATCTCTAAATATAAAATCCAACATATTTAATCAAGAAAAATAATTTTATCAAAAAATTTATTTTTCATTCATATTTTAAAAATACCCCAAAAATTATGCGGGCTATTACATTTCCCCACTAACAATGGAATTTTTCCCTCGAAATTTGCCGAATGCCAAACTCTAAAAAATCAGGCCATTACAACTATCTCCAAAAATAATCTCGTCTCCAAAAATAAATTCCTCACATCTAATCTCGGAACCTATCATGAAACGATCACCCAAAATTTCTATCTCCAAATATGCGCCACAAAAACGCAACAGATTCAAAACCTAAGATCCGAGGGTGGTCATATACCTAAGCTCTTATACCATTTGTAACGCCCCGCCCGTCCGAGTAGAGCGAACGGAGCGCTACTAGCGATAAAAATAACTAAATCCACAATATAAACAAGGTATAGAGCATCTAAATAAAACCCACAATATAACAAAAGAAATCGATAATCTCAATCTTCAATTTAAATACAACCAAAGTCTCTCGAAATAATACAACTATCTATCTCAAAATAAAATGCTCTATACAACAAAAATAAATACAAATCTTCTCATTCTATTATCGAATATTCTTCCTAAAATAATCCACACTAAATATCATCCCAATCGGTCCATATCATTCAAATCCGCGCTAACCTGCCAACTAAAATAAAATATGGGGAAGTACACAATACGACATGAAAGATGCTCAACAAATATATTAGAGGTGAATAAAACGTAACAACTCGAGTAAGAAGATTCAAATCAAATGTAAATCTGAAAAGCATTCATCAATAAATTTCCCCACAACACATCAATGGATCACCAGGCCTCACCCCATCTGCATATGCTTTATCAAGACATAGCCCCGAGAAGCAGGAATTTGGCGGGTGCCCAAACTCCGTGCCATATTAAAATCTCATGACAACGTGCTCAACAAGAACATGAATAATATAATATGAATCAAAATAATTTCAACAATCATTTTTCTAGATTTCAATGAATTTAACAATTCAAATATGAGTTCAATAACCACATGAAATCAAAGGGAGTAACACTCACGAGATTAAGTAGCATATTGTATAAAATCCCATACCTCAAACCATGATGAGAAACCAACGATAAATCTACCCAGAAATCACAATCACATCATCAAGATCATCTCCCAAGAATCAACACCAAAAGAGCCCCAAGAACACCTTCAAAACCTAAGGTTGAATGCATAAATTAAAGGGGCTAAGTGTATATGAAAAGGAGTGGGAATAAAAATATGTTTGCTGCTAAAAATTTGTACCTCAAAGGGTCACCCACGACCTTATTTTATAGGGCAAAGAAGTAGGAGTTTAAAACAAAATAAACTCTTAACAAAACCCTGCTGCGCACGAAACCTGAGGGGATCGATCGATCGACCCCTGGCGTTGATTGATCGATCGCCCAGGTATGCTGACAGTTCGACTTAAAAATTATAAGGGACAAAAATATTTAAAAAATCATTTAAAAATTCGTTTTAACTCCGATTTCGAAACTGTTTGAAAATCTCATCTCTAAAAATAAAATCCAACATATTTGAGCAAGAAATTTTTTTTATCAAAAACTTTATTTTTCCTCTATATTTTAAAATTACCCCAAAAATTATGCGGGTTGTTACATTAATTCTCTGTCCTTAAGTGGTTTTCTTGAAATTGAGGTTGTGTTTTTTTTGTTATAATCGAATACAACAAATAGAATTGGAGAAACTTAAATTATTCAATAATAATGTATCCCCATTGTCGTATCAATCGAATTGAGAGGAGCAGGTCATGTTTTCCCCAACTCTTCAGCTAAAATTATTGTTAGCTCTAAAAGAAACAGGCTTACATTCATGTATAGTGATCAAAATCCTGACTTACCTGATGGGAATCATGAGTGTTAGAGGATTTTTTTTCTTTATTTCTTTTTCATATAGTGTTGTCTCAAGTGATTATTGGTCTAAAGAGGGTTTTCATATATGGATATGAATTAGGATTGATATTTAGTAATGTTTCTAGTCCGTATCAAGCATAAGAGGAATAAAAGCCAAGATTTGGGTTACATAAAATGCTTAATCAAACAGAGAGGGAAAAAGGTTGTAAAGGGACCTTCAAGATGGGACTTGAAAGCTGTTTGTACAACACTGGCTATTCTTCAGTTTTGATTTATTTAGTCAATTTGTTTTTTCTTTCAAATCTTTTTTTTAATTAGTGGGTTATTTGGAATTGGCCTCATTTGATTTTTTATAATGAGTTTGATTCTCACTGTTTTCACTTAAAAAATAGGCCTGTGCTTCTATTAAAAAAAGATAAAAAGAAAAAGAAAACATTGATGAAGATAAAAAAAACAGTGATTGAGAATGAAGAGAGGAAAAAAATATGGAGAATGAATCAATCTCCTACAATTAATGACCACCCCCAAAATCTCGAACACAAGACAGAGATAGAGTTCAAAGGACTTCTCAACTCCGCATAATAATTTTAGAATCCCACCAGTTTGTAATCAGTCCGTACTTATGTCTAATAATAGCACACCAAAAGGAATTCTCCTTTTTGGGGAATTACTATAACCATTTAGCTAAGATTTCTTTCTAAAAACAGGGTTACCAATCCCAAAACTCTCTTTATATTGGGATGACACACAACTTCCCAATCAACTAAATCATCGATTTTACCGTCCCCTGCCTTTCTTAATATAAAAATTGCATTCTTTCTCAATTATGTTTGAAATGTATACATTGTATGTTATTAGAACAGATAAACATTATCCATCAAACTCAACGATAACTGATCTGGCAGAGGCAAGTCCCTGCTATATTGATCTTACATTCAACATCACATTTTCAACTGAGTGTCTTGAAAACATTGTATGTAGGTATTGCGTTCAATAATTATGTTCACAACAGTGTAATAAGATTTTGATTTTAAGTTCCTTATGTTAAACTTAATATCAATTGTCGGAGGGTTCAACAACAGAGATATTGTTTTAGATTTTCTAGTGATTGTCCTAATAGTGTTTTATTCCAGTCCGGGTGGAAAACTTTCGAGATGAGCAAGGAGTCCAGGAATAATTTTAAAAGAATTGGGGTTTGGGAAGCCCATTCTGGACAAAGAAGTCTTGGAAGTTAAATGATCCTTTTATAAGATGAATCTTTTATAAGTTCTCATGGGTCTCATCTTAAGGGGGGTCTAGATCTTTTTTTTTAAATCATAGCCTCGTGGTTTTTAAAAGGGAACCCGTTTAAAAGAGGGGCTAATTTCTAAAAAAGAAAATGCCCAAGATCTTTACTAATTTCAACCCCAGTACAGTTCGCTCTTTGATCAGAGTAGGGATGTGCCCCAGGTTACTCCATTAAAAAAAATTAGCACCACAAGTTTAATAATTATTCTATCCATGCGAAGCAGGCTGGGGAGGCCAGGACTCAATTAGGTGGCTATTTGGAGCTGGTATTACCAAAGACAAAGACGTCACATGGTCGTGTTATTGAGGGATCAGGATCAGTATAAGATAGGTGAATCGAGTAGGACAAGCATTACTGCCTCATCTAGTGCTATGTCATTAGACTGGACAGTAGTTGAGGAGAAAAAGATTGAAGTCGGATTTGGGGTGGTGGCCCATCTACTCACCTTGATCCGTCAATTTTATTATAGGAGGTGCTGAGTATTTCTAGCGAAATGGATTGGGGAGATTTTCTTTCCTAAAAGGTTTGGGTATCTTAGAGGGTTGACTCAGTGGAGGGGAGTATTAAGAGGGATCTGGATCCTTATTTTCAAATCATAGCCTCGTGGTTTTTTAAAAGGGAAGCCGTTTAAAAGAGGGGTTAATTTCTGAAAAAGAAACTGCCCAAGATCTTTACTAAATTCAGCCCCAGTACAATTCGCTCTTTGATCAGAGTAGGCTTGTTCCCCAGGTTACTCAATTCAAAAAAAATTGGAGCTACAAGTTTGATAATTATTCTATCCATGTGAAGCAGGCTAGGGAGGCCAGGACTCAATTAGGTGGTTGTTTGAAGCGGTGAGTAGATTTGATAAAAACAAGAATAGTTGGGTGGTGACTACTATTGGGGGATTTAATAGAATTTTAGGAGTGTCATATTACAAACATGAGAGGGAGGCACTTATGCTATAAAAAATTAAGAAGTGGAGACGGGGGATAGAAGAGGATAGGTGGAAGGGGATGTGGAATGGGAAAAATTGCAGAGAGAGAGAGAGCTCTCAAAACTATAAAGCTCCATTAATTAAGATGGGAGAAAGGGGGAATGGAAGGGATGGGGAAATATTTGATTTCGAATATTGGATCTTTAGGAATAATGTATCATTTCTTAAACGAGAGGGGGCTTAGTAAAAAAGATAAAAGGCTTATAGTCTAGTGTGCCACTTCTCGTTCGTAGGCGATGTGATCTTGAAAGAGATTAAGGTGTGCTGTATAATGAGAATAGTAGCTAACAATGTGGGAATGTACTATGGTATAGATTTTAAATTATCTGCAAGGAAGGCACTTCATCTTTTGTCTATTTAAAATGTAGACAGTTGTTCCGTGTGGTGCTTTTCGAGTATGTGCAGACAGGTTGATGTGCGGACTTTGGGAGAAGTTGGTGTGAGTAAGGAGTTTGTGAGATGTTCCTTGGTGAATTGGTGGTGAATTTAATGAGATGTAATTCACTTCGGACGTAATAGCAATGTAAAACTTTCTATGTATTTACTGGAGTTCAATGAAACGGAGCTAGTTGATTTGCCTTCAAAGGGGGCCCATACACTTAATTTAGCAACAAAAATACCCTGTCACTGTTTAGGTTGGACAGTGTTTTAGTTTCACATGAATGGGAGGAGGTTAATCAGAATGTTAGTGAAGAGCAGTTTTCATGAAGTTGTTATGTTTTGCAGTAGGTTCATCAGAAACTTCAATAGCTTGGTAGCTCCCATTACAAAGTGCATGAAGAAAGTGAAATTTCATTGGGTTAATGAGTCTGAACATAGTTTCTCGTTGATAAAATAGAATTGAGTACCACGTCAATACATGCCCTTCCAGACTTTGACAAGTTCTTCCACAGTGGGGTGTGATACATCAATCGTAAGAATTGGAGCTGAATTGTCATAAGAACGCAGGTTAGTGGCCTTCCAGAGTTTGAAGCTTAAGGACTCGTCGAAAGTGAACCACATATGAGATCAAGTTTTATGCTGTCGTTCCAGCATTGAAGACATGGGAGCACTACCTTATTCAATGAGAGTTTGCACTGTTTACTGATCAACGGGCTTTGAATCCCATTAACAACCAATTCAGTGTCAATAGAATACATGCTCATTAGGTGGCTTTCGTTCAGTGATTCATGTTTTCTTTAAAACATAAGTCCGAGAAACGTACTGAAGTTACAAATGCACAACTTAAGAGGGCATCCTGCCTAGTATGTGTTGAGTTGTTTAAGTTCGTACTATTTGTTGACTTTTTATAGTATTGTATTTAAACGTGAAAGTAAATTGACCTATGTGGTCTCTGGCCTTCTGGCTAACGCTTTTAGAACTTTTTTGATAAGTTCCCCAATATTTACACGTTGAGGTACCTAATAATTTAGGCCTTCACTAATGTTTGCTCAAGAGATTCATAAGGCACATACAAAAAGAAACAACTTTGACTATGTAAGCAGATCTCGTTAAGTAGCTTAGTATATGTACGTGCAACCATCCTTCCAGCACAAAATAGGTTTTTACTAGTCTCTCTTTACTAAATTTCAAAAGTTATTCAGATATAACTCTGTAAAATTGCGTGGGTATATGTGTATTTTGATAATAGATTTGTTGCAATTATTGATCTAGGCCACTAATGTTTACACATTACAACGTGTGTCATATGACGTTAAGGAGGGGAAATGATTCTCTACTTTTAAAATCATATGTTATCACTATACATATATTTACTATAGGATGCAACTTATTTACCATCATTAAGATATTTGCTTTAATATTAGACGTGTCAAAATGTAATTAGCTGTTTATTTATTAATCCATGTTCTATATAGGTATGTTAAGTGCAGAAAAAAAGTTAGGTGCTACAATGTCCATTATGCCTAGTATTTGTAAAGTAGTAGTCCACTGTGCCTATCATGCTTTCACTTTATCATAATGAGCATCGAGCATCTCATAGAGACACCACTAGGATTACTTAAGTTATCATTATTTTGCTTAAATAAAGGGAACTATCGTAAAGACAATCTAGTGATGTGACATGTCGTACCTATTGCCAGATCCGACGGACATCATTATATGTACATAAGCTAGGCCTGCATTTGGGGACTGCATCATTAGAATGTCAATCATCCATCTAACGAAGGGTCTGGTGCGGTTGCATGTTGTAATGAAGGGCGATGCCGACTATAAATAGAATGCTCGAGCACACACACACGCAAGATTTATTCTCCACCAAACCTTATGAATTGCTAAGGATTCCCACTCCCTTTTTCTAACTTAAAGAGAAAACTGCAAAGCTAGTGGTGTCTGCAACAAATGTTTTAGACAAGTTATTTGACCTTGAATACCTTAGTTCAATTTGAGACTTGCACATTGAAATGTAAGAATTCTAGCTCTTAGTCCATGTGATTACTACTCCGAATAAAATTAGCTTTTTAATAGTAAGTATTGTTTGTTGTCACTAGTTGTAACAATTAAGAGTATCTCCAGCAGCCTAACCAAAATAATTAGTTTAAAAATCGACACATCTGCTTTTAACTAGGCATTTACACTATTGTTAACTTTACCAATCCTAACCTCCACAATGGTTATTTTAACCCATAACCAAAAATCATGGCAGTAGAACTCTTTTCCAGTGATAGGATGTTGCCGAGAAACGACGGTGGGAGAATTTCATGTTGACGAGCAACTTGGGTGTTGAGAGAGAGAGAGAGAGAGAGAGAGAGAGAGGAGTGGACGAGCGGTGGAAATGTTAAGTGTTAAGTGTTAAGTGTTCCTAAGTCGATGGAAATGGAAGCCAAATCAATAGAACAGTTCTTCATGATCTCTACGAGAAGCAAGGGCAGAGTCCATGGTATGATAACCTTTACCGTCCAGTAACGGATCTTCTTCCATTGATTGCAAGTGGGGTCAGAGGTGTAACCAGCAACCCTGCGGTAATTATGCATTTTGATTTTCGTTCCAGTGGATTTTAATTGACTAATCAATATAATCTAAGGGTGTTTTTGATTGGCGACATTTCCGACGAAAAATATGGAATCAATTATACTTCTGATGCATATGATTTCACGATTCTGCTTTGGACAATTTTTCCACCCACCCAGAATGTACAACTACAATCTGTTAAAACATGAAAATTTTGCATTTTGCAACATTTATTTGGGAAGAGATCTTTAATATAAAAATTTGATTTTGTATCATATTATTAGTTATTTATTTATTCATATATATTTTAATGCATCATTCTAATCGTCTGTTTCTTCTTATGTGTACACACAGCTCATATTCTTCATTCCAAGATATGAAGCAGTCATCGATGCTTATTTGGATGGGCTCGAGGCATGTGGACTAAATGATCTCTCTAAAGTTACGAGTGTTGCTTCCTTCTTTGTTAGTCGAGTAGACACACTCGTCGACAAAATGCTGGAGAAGGTTGGAACTCCAGAGGCTCTTGATCTTCGTGGAAAGGTAATTTTACTAAAATACTTAAAACATAATTGGTCTCTAACTGATGCCCTATTTAGTTGTGGGGAATTATTTTCTATTTTTCATTTCTAATTTCATCTCCATTTTTAGTTTTCACTTTCTATGGAAAATTATAGATTATTAGAAATTGCGTTCAATTATTGAAAACAATGTCCGCTTTATCTTTCTCTCTTTTCACAAAAATCACAATTGTCACCACTACCACCGTGCCGCCACCCACAACCACGGTTGTGGTGGATATGGAAGTGAGTTGGTTGTAAGCTTAATAGAGATTTAGTATTAGGTCCCTAAGACTTGGTAAACTTAGTAAAAAAAATCCATATTTTGAAAAATTTATGTGTTGTCCGTGCTATTGTCAAACTTTTATTGAGGGGTCCTTGATATAAATATCAGTGCACATGCTTAGACAACATTGTGAGAACTATAAAAAAAAAAGTCAAAAATTGTAAAATAACAGCATTAAGTGAAAAAATATGGGATTTTCACTAAAATATTTCTAGGATAGTTAACTAAACACCCATAATTTTAAATGTAGATTTTTATTTTGAAACAAGTTGTTACGATTGTGTTATCATTTTTCGAAACTGAACTGTTTTTTAGTTTTCATATTCGGAAAAATATGAAACCACTCTCTATTTTTTGCCATGTTTTTTCTCAACTGATCAAGCCTTAAATTCGTGAATAATTTAATTATTTTTTTGGGTTGTTTTGTAGACCGCAAATGCTCAAGCAGATTTGTCATACCAACTCTACCAGAAGAAATTCTCTAGTCCAAGATGGGAGGCTTTGGTGAAGAAAGGCGCCAGGAAACAGGGGTTACTGTGGGCCTCAACTAGTGTCAAGAATCCAGCTTACCCTGACATTTCATACGTTGCTCCTCTCATTGGACCTGACACGGTGAGCCATCTTTCTTAGGCCATCCATAATGGGATGGCTTTTAAAAAGTATAAATATTTGTAGTTAGCTCCTAGGATATACAAGGAGGTCACAGGTTCGAGTTGCGAAAATAGTCTCTCTGCATATGCAGGGGTAAGGCTGTGTACATCTAACCCCTACACAAATTCCCTTCCCTCTCCCCCCCTCCCCTCGCATACCCCGCAGTGGCGGGAGCCTCGTGCACTGGGTTTGCCCTTCTTAAGCTCCTTGGATATAATCAAGTTTACAGATGGGAGTTGAATAATTGAGTCTCCACGCTAAACATTCTAGGGCGGAAGTGGGGAACCCACCTCTCACGCTAAAATGTTTAGCGTGGAGGAGGAGATTTTTTATAACATAAAGCCCCCACGCTAGAACGTGTAGTGCGGAAGGCACTAGGTCCCACTTTACACGTTGTCTTCCGGCCATCTAATTTTACATCTCCATCAAACAATGTGTCCTTCAAACCTACACGGTGCATTGCCCATTGCAAATTTGTAGTGTAAATGTTTAGATTTACATGTAAAGTTCATGTGGCATATATATTATTTTACTTTCGGTGTATTTGTGCCCACGACACCAAGTCATTTCGTAATTTTAAAAATTTAATGGTCATGAATAATAATTTTAAATTGAATAAAGGTCTAAATAAAATATCACAAAATTGTTTATGGTCATTCTAGTAATTTAATAAGTTCAATGAACTGCAATATTCTATATAAATCCTATAAGATCAACAATATGGGAGAAGATTAGAAAAAATAAAAAAATAAAAATTTCAAGCCCCGACATTTAGACAATGGATATGAATACACCCTTCTTCCGTAGTTAGGGACTAGAAAATTTTCGTGTTGCCGTGCATACGGCACACTAATGCAATATGTTGTGCCTACAACACATCCTGTTTTTATTTTGTAATTTTGAAAATACACAAAAGTACATCATGTCATGTGGGACAAACAAACATCACCACAATGCCATGTAGAACATTTTGATGAATAGAAAAACACCATCTCCTACTACTTATCCTATTTTATAAATAAAACACCACCCCTTCCATATTAGGGGTGGAAAATTGTGTTTTTGGGTCGTGTTTTGGCCCAACATGAAGACACATTAAAGGCAAAAAGACACGACACAACTTCATGTTCTTTTTTACCTTGCACTATACGACCCAATTAATACACGGCACCAACATGATTCATACTTTTCACACCCAATCAAACCTAACATGACACAAATAAGACGACTCATAATTTTGACACGAAAAAACATGACACAACTTCGTGCCAAAAAATGCTGGCACATCGTGTTAATTTCATGTCGTGTTATCATATTGTTTAAAAATTGTCGCCCCTACATAACATATAGATAAAGGATAGATCTCAAATCTGAATTCTTTTACTTGTATAGGTCTCAACCATGCCCGACCAAGTTCTACAAGCATTTATTGACCACGGCACTGTTGGACGGACAATCGACTCAAACGTATATGAAGCCGAAGGCATTTACAGTGCCCTCGAGAAGTTGGGAATCGAATGGAGCTTCGTCGGCTCTCAACTCAAACTTGAAGGAGTTGACTCTTTCAAGAAGAGCTTTGACAGCCTGCTTGATAGTTTGCAAGAGAAAGCCAACTCTCACAAACTAGTCAGCCTTTAAATGTAAGCCTTTATGTTCTTTTTTAATGACAGGCTTGAAACAAATAAATGTATTGCTAATGAGTGTGAGTGTTTTGTAGGAGGATGATAATAAGTGTATAATGTCTTCCAGTAAAATTTTATGCACGATGAGCACTTCCATTTTGGTCTTTTATGTTTTTTCACCTTTTCTTTGGTTTTTAATTCCCCCCACGGCCCCTGCTTGTCAACCTTGCCTCACGTTCAAATATATTTAATCAAATAATGTGGAATTATGGGTTTAACTAGGGAGGTCTGAAACTGAGGAAACTTGAACCCTTAGGATCGGATAATTTCGTCGGGGTTCTGGAGCTTACATTATTATGAAGGGCAAAGGGATTAACAACATTATAGGGGTTCAATTATTTAATGATTAGAATTAAATAACAAGCAAAACCCATCGTTTCGCTCTCCGGCCAATCCTTCCATCCCTAAGCTTTTTCGGCCAACCTTTTCCACCCATTTACTCCGGTCAACATCCCTCCACCTGACTTCCATTTTTCCCCGCAAACCTTTCCCCTCCCCCACCCTTCCTCCTCCACGATTTGTAAAAACAATATGTGTGTGTGTGTGTGTGTGTATGTGTGTGTGTGTGTGTGTGTGTGTAGAATGAGAGAGAAAAATAACTGATTGAGGGTTTTGATGGTCGTCGGGTATAGGAGGGGCGGGGTGGGGGTGGCTGGAGGAGGGTGAAGTTGTGGGGGCGGGAGGGGGTGCAACGGAAGGGTTAGCAGGGTGGTGGTGAAGGAGCTTTGAGGTTGTCCATTTGCTCAGAGAGGGAGAGGTTGTTTAAGGGAGGTGGTATGTTTTTCTTTTTCTTTTTCTTTTTCATTTTTATTTTAAATAAATGTATTCAAGCTAAATTACATTTATGTCCTTAGAGAAGTATGTGCTAAGTATATCACTTGACAGTTAAAACGGATGGAAGGGTCTTGTTTGGTTTGGTAAGTTTGAGGATTGTCATTGTTGAAGGGACAAATGAGTAATTTACTCTAATTTGTATTATCATAAACACATATACAAACATAGTCATACATTTTTTCTAATTACAAACCAATCCTTATTTTAATTTGATTCAAAACTACTTCACCCTATTTTACTTTCTGATTCAAAACACATATACAAACATAAGGAATTTAAATACTTTAAAGGGGTATTCAAAAACTTTATTCAAAAAAAATTCCTCCAAGGTCCTTATCCTCCTCAAGGCACAGACTAAAACTGAACACATACTCATAATTGTATTTCATGTATATTTTATTAATATTAAGAAGATATGACATTTCATTGAACTAGCAAAAAGGAGCACTATTCAACTTAGATAATAGGCATCTTGAACCGACACAGTGGACATATGTGACTCGTCTCCAACCACGGAACGATACATTCTTCATGGAAAACGTGCAAACAAGGCATACGAGTGATTTTCGATCCAATCAAAAACTCTTCAAAACAAACCACACACGTCTCCGCCTTTTCAACCCTCACCTTCTCTAATGTTTCAATGGATGATTTCGTAACAGGTACAGTCAACGGCACATTATCTTCCATTAACAAAGATAAATCCTCTTCCGACCCTATGTAATAATAATGGTAGTGAATAGGCGCAAACACAATCTCTACCAAAACCTTGCGACCGCATATTTTTTCCACGACCAAAATCGCAGAAACATAAATCCCTTCTATTAATTGTGACGGGATATCCAAAGGGTCTAGATTATTGACCATACTAAGCATCTCAATGATGGCCATCACTGTATCTTCTTTTCTAGACAACAATTGACGTCCGAATGTTAATGACTGTACATGCGTCATTTCGCATGTTTCGGTAGAATCATTCGAGGAATCATCTTCGTGAAAATGGTCCACAGTCGTCTCTCTAACTTTAAGTTGAACGAGAAATTCATCCAAAGCTGGAAATATTGTGTCCTCACTGGGATTATAATGTTCCTCAGTCACTTCATATGTATAAGGCCGGTGTTCCATAGTGAACCTGGAAAAAAAAACTAGAATCAATTAGTAAATAAGCAAAAAAAATTGACGTGAGAACTTGAATTTAGTGGGGAGTTTTGTGTTCGACGCTTATTATATATAAAATAAATTAGAATTCTACACATTTATAGGAGCAAATATACTCCTTTTTAGTATTTTGTCTTTGGATCTCTTTACTACGTAAGATACCATCATGGGTTTAGAATTCTTGTACCCATTTACAAGTGGAAATATACTATTTCTTAGTATTTTGTCTTTGGTTCCCTTTATTAAAGTCCTCAAAGAACAGGTTCTGATTGTTGGCATATTTTGAGATCCACCTCAAGCATTCATCATCCTCAATAAGTGCACAATATGTAGGCAGCCCAATCATACTCGAAATTCCACCTGAGGAAGACCATGGCTTGTCCAAGAGTATTTTGAAGTATTCATTATCAAAGGTAGTTGGATTTCCAAAACCTTTACTTCCAAGAGTATGAGCTCCAAACAATGCAACAAGTTCTTGTACTGAGAAGCCTATTCTTTGAAAACACTGCTTCAAACCAAAAACATCCAACGATTCCAGGGGAAGTTTCCCTTCAGGATTAGGCACCATTGAATCTGTTCTGCCTAATTGAATTGGGATTTTCGGACCTTCACACAGAGAAACAGCTTCTCCCCCAGCCAAGGCAATCATATCTGCCCATGATACTAGTTGTATCATATCCACTTCAGTCTTCGCTTTCTCTATAATCTTCATTGGTTTTTAAAGACCTCCATTTTCAGGTCTATCAAGTTCATAAACTATAGAGCCATTCATACCACCTGAGTTATCATCCATTTCAAAAGTTTCGGCATCGTGAAAAACCAAACGAAGGACACCAGCTTATCACTGTATGAGAAAAAACTCGTCCGCTGCATTAGCACCAAAAGTTTCCATAGATATATGTAGAGGAAGAAGAAATGAAACTGTGGACACAAAGGCAAGTGTTCTCCTCCCATATGATGAGCAGATATGACTCTCACCTGAATGATGGTTGGGATGGTAAGAGAGGTTTGATGGATGAAGGAGAGTAAGCAGGAAATTTAAAGGTAGTGGTAGAGCTCAGAGACCACACCGGCGAGGGCTCGAAGATGGTAGTCGTAGTCCACATCTTGCTAATCTACTATGCCCGGGTCGGGTTTCTTATCATCAACTAAGGTTTTGTTTTTCTTTTATCTAAAGAAATTAAATTTTGATCTTTGTTCTTTTTGACACAAAATCATGTCATGGCATCTGTGTCAAAATAGTAAGTTGTGTTATCACGTCGTGTCGTGTTAATCGTGTTTTCCTTGTTATTTGTGCATTATCATATTTAATTGGGTATAAATATATTAAATCTTGCACTTCGTGTCGTTTTTATTCTAAAAGAGTCGTGTTAGTGTCTTACAAGAAGTACACAAAGTAGAGTCGTGTCATTTGATATTCGCATCCCGAAAAATCATATCATCACCACCACAAAGACGACCCAAAAAACCCAACCCGTACCTCAAAACTCAACTATACAGGGAACTATAGAGTCGTCGTATGTTTGAAACAAAATCATTGTTGAAATCTTCAAATCCAAGTATGAATTAATCATCTGTTTTTCTCTCCCTCCGCACCTCCTAAGTGTTAAGAAAACAAATTTCCAAAAATTTCTTACCTAACATCTTCAAACAAACAATTATACCAACACTCTAGAGGTCTGTATTATACAACACATTAGTGAAAATCAATGGAATAAAGAAGAAACTCACCCCCCCCCCCCCAAAAAAAAAAAAAATTATCTATTATCGATTAATATTATAGAAAAATCACTCACACGCACCCAAATTCAGACCTTAACATGAATATTAAAAGTTAGCGTACCAGTGCCGAAGTAGCCCAGATCGCTGGCGATTAGATGAACCACCTAAACCCCATCAAATGAACCATAAATTGAGTTATTAAAACATAAACAAATTATAATTGGCCAACATTTGAAGTTATTATTAAACATAAGAAAATGGTATTAACATACTACTTATACTATCAGACGCTATAAGAATGAAAAAAATAAATATCTATAGGTCTCTCTTATATGGATGTCCATAATAGTTTCAATCGGTTAAAAGAGTATATATCTAAATATTGCTACGAGGAGAATGTTCCTTAATTTTTTTGGAACATGCTCGAAAAAAATCATTTACCCTCCATTGATTCCTGTCACTAAAATTTAGAATAAGAAAGAACGAAATTCATTTACCCTCCATTGATTCCTATCACTCGTTTGTTTCAACCAGGAATATAAGAAAACATACCTGTAGAAAAGTGTTGTTTAGGGGTTTCAGATGATGAATTTGTAGGGGCTTTTTAATGGGTGGAAATGTATTTGAATTTACGTGTATGTTGGGGTTTTGGTGTTTGGTTTTCTATTCCATGTTGAGAGGAGATGAAGAGAGGGGGTTAAAAGAGTGTCAGAATAGAAGATGAAGGGGTGCGAGAGAACAAAATTTAATTGGGACTCTTTCATCTCCCATATCATAAATGAGTTAAGAGGAGTCTTTCTATTTGCTTTTTTGTACTTAAAGTGCACACAGTGGCGTCTAAGCCCACGTAGCTTCCTCATCTTTGCTAACTGCCATTTATATACATTGTAATATAAAAACAATGTTTATATAAAATAGTTTTATAAAAGTAGATGTTTTTTATCAAAAAAACAATGTTTATATAAAAAAAACAGTTTTTAACGTATATATAAAAAAAGTTTATTTATCTCAAAAAGTTTTAATATTTCTTAAAACAGTTTATTTTAATAGAGAATTAAGGTAAATATCATGTTCCTTCCTATATTTGGATTTTTATGATAATATTTTTCAAGTTTATAAATTTAGTCCCTGTGGTATAATAGCATTTATAAATTTAGTCCCTGTGGTACAATACCTTTATTTTTTTTGTCTGCGCCAGCGGCACTATTTTTCACTTTTTTTCATTGTATTTTTAGTATAGGGACTAAATTTATAAAATTATATGGAGTATCCTATTTTTATACACTTTGAGCATTATGAGGACCTTTTTCCAAAACCCCCTTATTTTAAAAAAAAATTTATTGATAAAAAATAGTGTTTTAACCTTTTTATTTACAGTAAAGTTTTTAAAAATATTTTTTACAGAATTTTTTAAAATAAAAAGGTAAAATATTTTTTTTATAAATAATTTTTTTAACTATAAACTGTTTTAGAAAACGTTAATTTTTTCTAGAGAAATATATTTTTTTAAATGTATTTGCTAAAAAAACATTTTAATAAAAAACTGTTTTTCCATGTTTTTTTATATAAACATTGATTTTATTTAAAATATGAGTCATTTTACGTGAGTGGGGTTAGAGTAACTATTTTCAATAGTCTCCCAGACTTCATCACCGAAGGTACGTTGAACGTAATCATCCTAACTTTCCAGTAGGGAAAATTATGTTCATAAAATATTGGGGATCTAGAGAGGTTACCAAGTTTCTCAAATTTCTCATCCTTTTTGAGTATATAAAAACAGTATTAGGAGTTACAGGATTAAAAACTTTTAAAATCGCTCTGACCTTGAACGTAATCATCCTAACTTTTCAGTAGGGAAACTTTTGTTCATAAAATATTGAGGGTCTAGAGAGGTTACCAAGTTTCTCAAATTTCTCATCCTTTTTTGAAAATATAAAAACATTATTAGGAGTTACAGGATTAAAAACTTTTAAAACTGCTCTCATACCACTTGAAATTACTCAACCAAGATTCTAACAAAGTTAAAGGTATGATTGAGAGTCCAAAGAAACTCTTTGGATAAACTCTTTTTGTTTATAAAGAATATTTCGCACAATATGTGTAAAAATGATATGACAGTATGTACAAGAAAACTTAAGGTTCTTGGTAACTCAAGTTTTAAAGATGTTTTAGTTCTCCGAGATAACCTTTTTTAATAGGAGATAGCGTGCAAGACTTAAGAATCATTCATAGTAGTTTACACACATATTTTTTATAGGGTAAACTCCCAAAGACTGGGGAACATCCACGGTGACCTCTATGCCAAAAAAATAAAATCTACTAAAAATGGAATAAGGTTACAAGTTACAAGCATGCAAATAAAGGATCAAAAGCATAAAGAAGATATGCCTAAAATGCCCAGAGATACACCTCATTTAGGAACTTATTTCTGATCCAACAGCTTCTTGAACCGCCACTCCTTAACTTTTCTTTACATCGACTCGAGTTCTTATCTCTTCAGAAAAACAACCACACTTACTAAATTGTGAAGTGTGTGAAAATGATAATGGTGTTTTTCTAAGATCTTATATGAAAATGCAATAACACACCCACACTTATACAAGCAGTCCTACAAGTTACACATGCTTTTTTAAATGCATAGATCTAAAGACTACATATATCAGAGAAGTCAAGACACTCAGACCTGGTTAGATCTTTCAAAAAACATATCTGAAAAGAATGTATATATATAAAAACAGATTTCACAAAAAGTAAAATTAATTTTAAAATAGACCAGATCCAAATGTTAAGAATGATTTTTCTGATATTAAGTGTTTTAGATTTAACAAGTTTGTGGATGTAAACTTATTTTGAAATATTCATAGAGATCCAAACAGTGATCCTCCCAAGCCTTCAAATGGTATGAAAATATTAAAACAATGTTGTTGATAGATTCACTTAGATAGTTAAAACCCACGTGTATTTGGATAAACAAATTCATTAGCCATCAAACATGAACAGAGCATGCTATAGAAGCAAAACTTTAGGGTCAAATTCAAAATGGAATGGTAATAGAAAAAGGCACTCACAAATAGTCTCATACTACTCTTCCTCGGAGTTAAACATGCATACATTCTACAGATAGTAAATTGTTTCTGTATAAAACAATGTCCCTTTAATGAAATATTAACACTAGGCAAATAATTTTACAGTGAATTGGTAAAAAATTGACCACAACTAGGAGAAAGCATTACAATCGATAATGAAAAATTGAGATATTCAACCAACTGTATTTTGATTAGTCATTGCTCTTGAACAAAATCCACACTAACATTATAAACAAAAATTCCCTTAATAAAGTGAATTTTTTAAAACAAAAACCCTTAATTATGGATGCATTTGCAAGGAGTGATCTACATTTTGAGTGCTTATTTGTCAAAAATAAAAATCATTCAACGCTATTGTATTTTTAAACAATTATAACTCAAATAAAACTTGAATGCGACTTCGACTTAATTTTTTTTTTAGAATAGGTTCCTTTTGTACATCGATTTTTTTCGTTGGAGGATCACATTTTCGCGAGTTCTTATATAATATCTTTCCATAATTGAAATTTTCAAATACTTAGGATTATTTTTACGTTTTTACAAATATTTAATTGATAATTCGTATTTTTAGACAATTATAACTCAAATAAAATAAGTCAACTTGAATGCAACATCGACTTATATTTTTAGAAAAGGTTCCTTTTGAACATCGATTTTTCCATTGGAGGCACCACATTTTCGCGAGTTCTTTTATAATATATTTCCATAACTGAAAGTTTCAAATATTTAGGATTATTTTTACGTTTTTACAAATATTAAATTGATAATTTGAATTTTTAGACTATTATATCTAAAATAAAACAAGTCAACTTGAATGCGACTTCGGCTTATTTTTTTTGGAATTGGTTTCTTTTGAACATCAATCTTTTTCGTGGAGGCACCACAGTTTCGCGAGTTCTTTTATAATATTTTCTCATAATTGGATGTTTCAAATATTTAGGGTTATTTATATGTTTTTACAAATATTTAATTGATAATTTATATTTTTAGACAATTATCTTAAATAAAACAAGTCAACTTGAATGCGACTTCGACCTTTTTTTTAAATAGGTTCCTTTTGGACATAAATTTTTTTGGTTGAAGGCACGACATTTTTGCGAGATAGAATAGAATAGTTTTAGGTTAGATTTCAAGTTTAACCAATTATATTTGTGACCATACCCTTTTTCATAATTACATATTTACCCTAATATAATTTTAAAAAATTCTGGGTGGGGCACTTGGCCCCTGTAAGAAATTTATGAAGGAATATAATAAAATAAATTATGAATCCAAGTTACCGCAAGGCACATTCTAGGAACGTTGCCTTTTAAGGCTCCTTGGCTAATAATTTGTTTTTGACTCTAGTATGGGCAATAATGCCCTTCTCCCTGATTTTTTGTAATGTATACAAATCATTTTGTGAGGTATAACTATTTTTTTTAATTTTTAGAAAATTTTAATTTGAACGAAAGTTTTTATATTGCATACACGAATCTTCGTAATATACACATGTTAAACTTGTGCATATCCTAACTTATAATGTATATATTAAGAGAGAGATCTTAGTGTCGAATTAATATGTAAGTGAATTAGAAAAAAGAATATCCACCAATGACTAAAATAGAAAACTCTCAAAATATTATTTGTTGGGTACAAAATTTGAAACTCGTAAATATGAATGATCTGTGCACCTTGTTGGACTTTAAACTAATCGTTTTAACATTATTTAATGATCACCATTGCAACTATAAATCAGTTAATCCGAAGGCTTTGTATAGACAACACGCAGTAACTATGTCTTAAAGATGGCCAATGATACCAAATTGATATAAAAAACAAAGGTATATTTAAATGATTAGTCGACTCACAAAGGCGACACATTTGATGCGATATAGTGATGTGTTGCATTCATATTGGCTCATGTCCAGATCCTATATTTGTGAAACCTAGACACAGGCAGTGACGAAGCGATGATTATAAGATATGTGGGGGGGAGATATTTTTTATACTATTAATCATATTAAAAAATAATGGACTCCTGTTAAAAAATAATTAATCCAATAAATAAAGTTGTTTTTATAAAATTTTACAATACATAAATAATTATAATTTGGATGTTATTATGATTATATGTATTCGTAGCTATGCTATAACTAAATTACATTCCAAAATGATATACTGTGTTAGTAAAACTTGCAAATTAAAAAAAGACTCAATTGCATATTATGAAAATTTAAAAGGGCATCAATTGAAATATTTCCAAAGTTGGAGGGGGCCATGGTCCCCCTCAAAATTCGCTAGTTTTGTCCCTGGATACAGGTCAATGCGAGTGCGATAGGTCATTGTATCTAGTCCTGTCAAAAAATACGATAACCCCTTAACAGGACACGCCTCGATGCGAAATTATAAGTTAATGGGTTTACCTTTATTGAATTTGGCTCATTAATGGGTTAACATGGTAGACTCGTTAACATTAATGGTTCGGGTTTGAAAATTTACTTGTACCCATTTTTACTCATTTCTACCCGTTAACACTAACGGGTACTATAGGGTTACCCAATCCGTACCCAATAAAATAACCATTAAAACCCATTATTTCTAAATCCTTTAAGACTAACGGGTACTATAGGTCACCCAACCTATACCCAATAAGAATAATCATTAAAACCCATTATTTTTAGGGTCTTTGTAAATTTAGTACCTATTGTAATATGTATTTTGAAAATAGGACAACAAATTTTATTTATAGTTTTAGTCCCTATTTTTTAATAAAGCCGCTAGCAGGGACCCGTATTTATAAAACGTCAACCAATCACAGCATGTCACGTGTCCCTTTAATTTGAAAATAGTGACTAAAAATGGAAACGAAATATTTGTTGTCCTATATCCATAATCAATATTATTTTAAGTCCTAAAAGTACATAATCTAATATTTTTAAACTAATGAGGACTAACGGGTCACCCAACTCATTATCCGTTTTGACCCAAACTGATTCGTTAATATTAGCGAGTGCTAATGGTTTGGGTCGTGTACCCGTTAATATTAAGATATCGTGTTTGAGTATTGTCATTAGAACCTTTAGTTTTAACGGGTTGTGTTTGGATTAATGATGTTTCGACCCGTTAATCCGATCCATACACGATCTGACATGATCCGTTGGCAGGATTAAATACTTCGCATCATTCTGTATCGCAATTCTGAAAAGATAAGATAAATTTTCCCAAGGGAACAGTTTTAACTTACAGAACAAATATGCAGTGACTAAAAAGTCTTTGTTTTCTGATCATCCATCTACATCAAATCTTCTTTCCGTAGTTGAAATCATAAGAAAAGTTCTTCATGTTGAGGGCCATAAAATAATAGAGCTTATCTTCAAAATCGTTAGTTTTGAATGAAGAAAATGTCATATATTTAATATGCGACTCCAAAAGACACTATTTTCATAAAGAGATGCAACCCTTACTATTCCCTTATAAAAATATCTTTTTGCCAACCGTCATGACCTTTCATGAAACCATGTTTCCACTTAATATAAAAAAATTAAATAAAATATCAACTAATAAAATTGCTAAATTTATTAAGAACCTTTTTGAAAATATGTGACTTTATGAAAAGACACTATTTTCATAAAAGGATACAACTTTCCATGAATGGGAAAACTCTTTTTTTAAAATAACATCATTTCACTAAACTAAATTACTATTTGTTAATAATAATTCTAACATTTATTACTACTCATATAAAGTTGACATCCATGTGGGTTTATGAAGAGCAACAAGAGGAGGCTGAAAGAAAATAAAAAATATTTTTTTGGCGATAGTCTCATTTCTTGAGATTTGTCACGCTCCCATTTTATGTGTTTTTAAAATTGTAGTAAGTCACATAATCACTCAAAAATCATTCATAACTACTATGTAACCGTCCTTCTTCCTTTTCGCATATAATGACAGTTGTTCTATAGTTGTTACAATATGGGCACCAACTAAAGAAATAAATACATGGGAGTGGGTATAAATAAATCTTAAAAATAGGATTAAATACTTGAGAAAACATAAAATCAAGGAATAATTGTATGTATGTATGTATGTATGTATATACACATACCACACAACTGCACACCTCTTTATATCTTCTCCCTTGAGTTCATATATATAAATCATTGATTAATAAACACGTACATGTATATAGCTAAAAAAACTCGCACACACTAATCAACGCACACATATTCAGACCCTCACACTTGAGTCTAGAGATTAAAAGAGTTATAAATTCAAAAGGTGAATCCAAATAATGGAAAATGAAAGTGAAGAACATATGTTTTATCCTGGTCAATTAAAGAGATTAAACAAAACAAAAATATTTTTAAATAATAGAATAAACACCATATTTAACGACATTATGGAATGGACACCAAGCCTAGCACCATAATGTATAGTACTATGTCCAGCTCCATATCCAAGTCCACACTATGCATCTGCAAGGCGATTGTATTTTTAAACAATTATAACTCAAATAAAACTTGAATGCGACTTCGACTTATTTTTTTTAGAATAGGTTCCTTTTGTACATCGATTTTTTTCGTTGGAGGATCACATTTGCACGAGTTCTTTTATAATATCTTTCCATAATCGAAAATTTCAAATATTTAGGATTATTTTTACGATTTTACAAAGATTTAATTGATAATTCGTATTTTTAGACAATTATAACTCAAATAAAATAAGTCAACTTGAATGCAACTTCGACTTATATTTTTAGAAAAGATTCCTTTTGGACATCGATTTTTTCCATTAGAGGCACCACATTTTCGCGAGTTCTTTTATAATATATTTTCATAAATGAAAGTTTCAAATATTTAGGATTATTTTGACGATTTTACAAATATTTAATTGATAATTTGAATTTTTAGACAATTATAACTAAAATAAAACAAGTCAACTTGAATGCGACTTCGACTTATTTTTTTTGGAATTGGTTCCTTTTGAACATCGATTTTTTTCGTGGAGGCACCACAGTTTTGCGAGTTCTTTATAATATTTTTCCATAACTGCAAGTTTAAAATATTTAGGGTTATTTTTATGTTTTTACAAATATTTAATTGATAATTTGTATTTTTAGACAATTATATCAAATAAAACAAGACAACTTGAATGCGATTTCGACTTATTTTTTTTAAATAGGTTCCTTTTGGACATCAATTTTTTTCGTTAGAGGCACCATATTTTTGCGAGATAGAATAGAATAGTTTTAGGTTAGATTTCAAGTTTAACTAATTATATTTGTGACCATACTCTTTTTCATAATTACATATTTACCCTAATATAATTTTTTTTAAATCTAGAATTCTGGGTGGGACACTTGGCCCCTGTTGGAAAATTTAGAAGGAAAATAATAAAATAAATTATTAATCCAAGTGGTGCAAGGCGCGTTCTAGAAACGATGTCTTTTAGGCAATATATCTCCCTTTCCGAATGAAAGTCATGAGTACACAATAGAGTTTGTAGTAGAAATTTATATTTATGATACAATGCAGTGATATCATATGTACGGTCTGATTAAACCAAGAACACCCTGAAATGTTAACCTGATAATGCCAAAATGTAGAGGACGGAGAGAGGAGAATATCACAATTTTTGACATCCAAAACGGAGGCCTGAAACTCTTTTTATAACCATTTTGGTGGTTGTTCATGAACAGTCACCTTCTTTTAAGTGTACGACTCAACAGTCATTAGGTCAAGTCTGTTCAAAATTCTTCCGATCGCACTATCCAAATAGTGATGCACGCGTGCAAAGTGCCAACTTCACCATCAAAGCGTCCAGTGCACCCTAAGTCACCCAATTGCCCTTTCGTGCATTTCACAAACGCGCTATCGTGTACCGCGATTGGTGGTGCTTTTCACCACCATAAAGCACCATATCATAACCTCTTTGACTAGAAGATTAATTATAATCTTTTGTCTTTTAGTTATATATCCTTTCACTTTCTTATAAAGTTTCGATGAGGGATATTTAAACTATACCCACCTCATTTACACCTATTTTCTTTAACTCTCTCTCTACAAGAAGACCCAATATAAAATTTTCAAATGAAAAAACTCACTTACACAATATTAATACTAAATAATATTCTCAAAATAAAAATTCAATTATATAATATTAATACTCAATATATTTTGAAAATTCCAACAATCCCTCACCATTTCAAAATAAACATAAATAAGAAAGAATACTTCAAAAAAAAGGAATCAAAGATGAAAGAGTATAGGACGAAAACATAGCTTTTGGCATTATCGTTGAAATCTAGTACATAAATGAGAATTGTCTTTCGGAATTGAACTTCCATTTATTGAAAATAATTCAAAGCTTCATCAAGATGCTTTGGTGAACGTATTGTGAACCAAGTATCCTTTGAGATGAGCTGAAATCTTTATTCATACTAATCTTTGTGTTGAAGAGTGTTCTATTAGCACGCAAATTTATGGCCTTATGCTTATCCTGATTTCATCAATGTTTTATGATCAGTCTTTGTTCAATAGAAAGCGACCACACTTTCATCACTCATATAGGTAAATCAACTTCAGTCATTATGCGTTTACTAAGAAGTAAACATCATCCTCTATCATGCAGAATACCGACACTAGGCACATAGTAATGGACTTTTACATATAAGTTCCTAGTGTTCCATAACCATCATTTAACTTGTTAGTACCATATTGAACTTTGTTTATATTTTCAAGACATAAGTTTTGTTCCTAATAAATATAGATGATTTATTTTATAGACCTTAGTCCCATTTCTTTTGGAGTGATATATATCATTTCTCTAAGAAGACCTTTCGTGAGGGGATTTACTAAATTCTTGTTCGTTTATCAAATAATAAGTTTTTAATCCATTCCTGTTATTAACTTGCATTTTCTAGGGCTATGAATTATGATTGCATTGTTGAATCAGACACAAACATTTGTTTCTTGGATCCCTAAGAAATAGCCACTCCTCCTAGCATAATTATCCAACTAGTTGTGAACCTGAATTTTGACTCGAGGTTATTCCAACTGGAATCATCGTGTCCTTCTAATACAAATGGATACCCTACATAATGTAAGCCACTACACCAAATTGGGCGAATTGTCACGGATTTTATCCCTGACCATTGGACATGGGTCGCGAATTTGGTCCGTGACCAAATCGGGGGTGACCATAAACACTGGTCACAGACCATATCCCTGACCACAGTACTAGTCACGACTTAATTGGGTCACGGACCGTTCTCGTGGATACTAGCCGTGACCCATCCTGGACCTGGTCATGGCCTAAGGCCGTGACCTAATGTTCAATTTACTCGAATATTCACGGATAGAGTCACCGCTCAAATCCGTGACTGCATCTTCGGTGTATGAAAATGGTCACAAACGTTGTCACGGTCCAAGGCCATGACCCATATTTTCATGTAATTAATCTAGTCACGACCAAGATCCGTGACCCCAATTATGCGTAATAAAAAAAATAGGGTTGGTCAAGGACTATATTCGTGAAAATTTTTAAATATATTTTTAAAAAAATTGGGCAGAATTTTATTTATTTTCCGGACATTCTAAAACCTACATAATGTAATCCTCGCACAACCATAATGCTAAATAATAAATTATAAAATCCCGCATGGTCTTGAGACCCACGGTTTGAGAGCACGAAAATATTTTGGTCAGTGATCTCAAACCATGGGTCCCGTGGCCACACGGTCGGCTACTATAAGCTATGTTGGTCCCGTGGAAGGTGTTTGCACCGCTCATGGGGCCATTTGGGGGGTGGTTCATGTTTTCATCCTCAGACGGCACGTTTTTAGGCCTAAGTGTGGATATTCTAAAATTTGGCTCGTGCTCTCAAACCGTGTGTCCCGTGGCCACACGGTCGGTTATTAAGAGCTACGTTGGTCCTGTGGGAGGTGTTGGCGCCACATACGTGCTCTTAAACCGTGGGTCCTGTGGCCACATGGTTGGTTACTATGAGCTACGTTGGTCCCGTGAGATGTGTTGGAGCTACTCATGGGGTCGTTTGGGGGGAGGGTCGTGGTTTCACCCTCTGACGGCACGTTTTCAGCCCTAAGTGTGGATATTCTAAAATTTGGCCCGTCCTCTCAAACTATGGGCCTTGTGGTCGGTTACGATGAGCTACGTTGATCCTGTGGGGAGGTGTTGGCTCCACTCACGGGGATGTTTGGGGGTGGTTCATGATTTCGCCCTCCGACAACACGTTTTTAGGCCTATGTGTGGATATTCATAAATTTGGCCCGTGCTCTCAAATTGTGGGTCCCGTGGCCACGTGGTCGGTTATTACGAGCTACGTTGGTCCCATGGAAGGTGTTGGTGCTTCTAATGAGATCATTTTGGGGGTGGTTCGTACTTTTGCCCTCTGACGGCACGTTTTCAGGTCTAAGTATGGATATTCTAAAATTTGGCTCGTGATCTCAAACCGTGGGTCTCGTGGCCACACGATCGGTTACTATGAGCTACGTTGATCCCGTGGGAGGTGTTAGTGCTGCTCACGGGACTATTTTTTAGGGGGTCGTGGTTTTGCTCTCTGACGATACGTTTTTAGTCCTAAGTGTAGATATTCTAAAATTTGGCTCGTGCTCTCAAACATGGGTCTAGTGGCTACGCGATCGGTTACTATGAGCTACGTTGGTTCAGTAGGAGGTTTTGGCACGGCTCATGGGTTCATTTGGGGGGTGCTTTGTGTTTTCTCCCTCTGACGACAAGTTTTCAAGCCTAAGTACGGATATTCTGAAATTTGGTTCGTGCTCTCAAACTGTGGGTCATGTGTCCACACAGTCGGTTACTACGAGCTACGTTGGTCCTGTTGGAGGTGTTGGATCCGCTCATGGTGACGTTTAGGGGGTGCTTTGTGTTTTCGCCCTCTAACGATACGTTTTCAAGCCTAAATGTGGATATTATGAAATTTGGCCCGTGCTCTCAAATTACGAATCTCGTGGCCACGCGGTCGGTTACTACGAGCTACATTGGTACCGTGGGAGGTGTTGGTTCCACTTACCGGGCCGTTTGGGGGTGGTTAGTGGTTTTGTCCTTTGACGGAACCTTTTCAAGCCTAAGCATGGATATTCTAAAATTTATCCCGTGCTCTCAAATCGTGGGTCCCGTGGCCACGCGGTCGGTTATTACGAGCTACGTTGTTCTCATAAGAGGTGTTGGCACCACTCACGGCGCCGTTTATGGGTGCTTTATTTTTTCTCCCTCTAACGGCATGTTTTTAAGCCTAGTTGTAGATATTTTCAAATTATCGTCATATTCTCAAACCGAGGATCCAAGGACCAGACAGCCGGTTCCCGTGAGTTACATTGGTCTTGTGCGAGGTGTTCTCACCTCTCACGGGGCCACTTTGGGGGTGTTTTGATTTTTCGCGCTCCAACGACACGTTTTAATCCTAAGTCTATATATTTTTAAATTATCATCATATTCTCAAATCGGGGGTCTCGTGACTACGCGCTCGGTCTCTGCGAGCTACATTGGTTCCGTGCGAGGTGTTTGCTCCTCTCAGGGGGCCTTTTTTTTGGGGGGGGGTGCTTGGGGTTTTCACCCTCTAAAGGCATGTTTGGCAAGAAAATATGCCTTTAGAGGGAGAAAACCCTAAGCACCCCCAAACGGCCCCGTTAGAGGGGAAACACCTCCCACAGGACCAATGTAACTCGTAGGAACTGATTGCGTGGTCACGGGACCCCCAATTTGAGAATATGACGATAATTTAAAAATATATATACTTAGGCTTAAAACATGCCTGTAATACCCCGTATTTTTGGCGATATTTATTTTTGGGATTTATTAATTAAATGAGAATTAATTGGGAATTAATTCGGATAAAATACTAGCGAGATGTGAGTTGGTATTTGACTATATTGAGTATATATGATGATATATGAATATTGAATTATGAAATTTATCGTGAGATTGATATACGACAATTTGGACATTTTATTGGGACGCGTGAGACAGTCGCGTCAGGATATAATTATTTTAATCATAGAAGTGAATTTAAATTCTATTAACCGTATGGTCGTTTTGAGTGCGCCAACGCGTCCGGAAGGGTCGAGATAGTCAGAAAATACTAGCCGGAGGTTTAGTTTGGGTCCCGGGGTATTTTTAGGCCATACCGACAACATAAAGGGTATTTTGGTAATTTTGTATTTTTGGGAATTAAAAGTGACGAAAATTAGTAAATTATATCTGATGTGGATTTGACCCACTAAACCACTAACCAACCCATGTTAACCCAATAGGCTACGTAGGTTATTAGAATTTAGGTTTCTAATTTTTCCCAAAACAAACCCTTGCCACCATAGCTATTGGAGAAGAAAGCTTGGAAAGAGAGAGATAGAGGAGAAAAGCTTGGAGAGAGAGAGAGCTTCATCAAATCGTCATCAAAATCTGAGATTGAATCAAGGCAAGTGGTTTAATTTACGTTTTTATGCAGTAAATGCTTCTTCCATGCTTAGACTATTCAATAATCATAATTAATTGGGAGATAATTGAAAACCCATGAAACTGGAGTTGTTAATAAATTTTGGAGATAGGTTTGCGTGTAGAAATGTTATTGGAAGATCGAATTAAGAGAATTATAAGTTTATGTGTTATAAAAATGGATTTATTTTTGGAAATTGATGATTTATAATCTTAGGGTTTATGTTCTTGAAAAGTTGGGGAAAAGTGATGAGACTTGTGATTTGGTGATGTTTAGGATGAATTATTCCCTTAAAACATGTTAGTATGTGACCTTGATATGTTTAGGATTGATTAGAGACCTTAAAACGTTGTTGGTACGAATTTTAGAGGAGAATTGAGGAGTAGAAATTGGTGAAAAACGAGTAGAAAATTCTGGGCTTGAATCTGGCCACTCGTTAGAAGACCTACCCAGGTCGTTCGAACGAGCTTCTAACGAGTTGACCATTGACTTCTAACGAGGGTGAAGTTCGTTTGATAAGATCGTTCGAACGAGATCTCGTTAGAAAGCCCACTTCGTTCGAACGAGATCTCGTTAGAAGACTCAGTTTGTTCGAACGAAGTCTCATTCGAACAGCCTCGTTCGAACGAGACTTCGAACGAGTTGACAGTTTAGGCTTTTTAGCCTGTTTTGATCCCGAGTTCCCAGTAAACTTGTGTATAGGTAGAGATAGCCGTTCCTTGATGAGTAATTGATATATTTGGGATGTTTGGGATATAATGAGGAGTCAAACCTAGAAGTGTAGTTTGAATCTAAGGGAAAATGTGAAGTAGGACGTGAGTGTCTATTACGATGTGAGCTATTGACGGCCTAATTAATTATATTAACCGGGAACATATAAATGGTATAGTATTATATGTCAGTACGAGAAGAGATATGTACCAATATATTATGGTGATTACTAAGACGTGTGCATACTTAGTATATATGTATTGATTTTATGTGTATGACATACCTACCATACTTGCTATCACGGGAGGTTTGCATTCGCTTAGGGCCCTCTAATCCCTGTGTTGCCCAGATTTAGACTGGTTACCTCGAGAACATAGGTCAAAGAAGGACTTATTGGGATGTTGATAAGTCTGCTGATCGTGGGAGCGTAGGTATGTGCGTGACCCATGTGATGTGACTGTGTTCGCCTCCACTGTTTATGATTTGTGTTATCTGAACGATTCCTGAGAGATTCGGAATGCGTGATTCTTATGTACGTGATCTACCGGGATGGATAGCAGAGTATGTGTGCACCGCAGCTTAGTCTCAGGGTGCTTATATTGTATATTTATGTTGTGGAAAATATACACTTTATTATGGGAACTTTCATATGGTATTGTGTGTATAAATTTGGAAAATATAAGAGGGATAATCTCTAATGAGTTGTGTTGCTTTTATGGGAGAAACTGAATTTACGTTAAGCCCCTATTTAAATGAGATCGTTATAATGTAAATGGGAACCGAGTAATAAGAGTAGAACCTATGTCAGTCTATCTAGATATGATGTCACTTAGCTAGGGATTAATGTCATTTTAGATGGGTACTTACGTTAGGAGTGCACATTTAGTCGAGAGGTGAGAATTTCATGTGAGTGCACGTCCTAACATGTACTTTGCATTTAATGTTTTAAATGTTTTTAAAGCACTTGCAGGTTTTTAAAATATCTCCACATTCGAGATCTGACCCGTTTGCTTTCAAATCTATTTTCTTGTAAAACCATTTTAGGTGCCCAGCCACAAGGATACCACGCATAGGATTCTCATTTCGATGACGAGCTGTAGCTGTTTGTGGAAGTTACAGGGATTTGCTTTTAGACGCTTCTATCATTTGGATTCCATGTTCAGTATTCCTCAGTTGTAGGGCATGTTGCCCAAATTCTATTAGAGACATTTCCATTTCAGTTTTTTAGACTTTGGCATGTATTTATTCAGTATTTCGTTACTTATTTCAGTTGTGGGATTTGTTGTGAGGAGTTTTCCTCCTGATTTATTTATATCATGTGATGGTTATTCTATTATTTCGTTATGGTGAATGGTGATATTATTCTTGCTTCAAATCTTTTATTGCATGTTAATCAGACTTTAATTAAAATTTGACAACTTACTTTTTAAATACTAGGTGGTTAGTAATAATAAAATGTTTTCGACAGTGATGCTATTAACTGAGCCAACTTGGCATTTTGATTTAATTTAATAAAGGAGTAGCTACCCGGTATTTAATTAGTCGGGGTGTCACAATGCCGTTAGAGGGCAAAAAAACAAAACACCCCCAAGTGGCCCCGTGAGAGGCGAGAACACCTCACACGGGACCAATGTAACTCGCAAGAACCGGTCGCGTTGTAATACCCCGCATTTTTTATTGAATTAAAAAAAAATATTTCAGTATATATATTCGAAATGTTTGGAAATAAAACTATGTCAGTATATATATTCAAAATGATTGGAAATGAAAAGTTAAAATGAATTCATTGATATATGAATGTGCGACTTAAATATTAGAAGCGAATTAACGCGTAAAAGGATCGAGAGGGTTAAATTTAGCGCAATGGCATTTTTGTAAATAAACTAACCCTAGGTATAAATAGAAAAGAAGAGAAGAAGTCTTCATTCTTTCATTTCACAAAATGGGGCTAGGGTTTGGTGTAGAGAGAGAGAGAGAAAGAAGAAGAAGAAGAAGAAGAAGAAGAAGAAGAAGAAGAAGAAGAAGAAAGAAGGACAAGAAAGAAGAACAAGAATGAGAAGAAGAAGGTTGCCATATTCTTAATCAACATCTCCATAAAATCTAAGGCAAGTTAATAACCTATATGTGTATATTATGTATCTATAATGAAATTTCACATGAACATGTATTTGGATCCCTAAATTAATATTAAATTGATGTTAAAAATGATATGCAATGTATTAGGATCATCATCCATGTAGATTCAAATGCAATAACATCATTATAGGGATTGAATTAATGAACAAACTCTTAAATTTTTGAAATCTATGAAATTGAGTAAATCGTCATATTAAAAACTATTTTGAGTTGTTTTGGTTCCGAAAATGAATGTTTTGTCCACGCTGTCGGATAGAAAATCACATTCCGGACAAGTTTGTAGTTTTAAGTTTTTTTAAAAACGGATAGAAAAATCCTCGAATTTGCGTTTTACGGTTCTGCGCAGAAAGTTGTCGTGAGCAGGTCCGAATTGTATATGTTAGTTTCGGGTCTGTTTTAGGCAGGATATGGTAGCACGCTCATGTGTCCTTGTATAAAATCACATTCCGAACAACTTTGTAGCTTTAAGTTTTCCCCAAAACGTATCGAAAAAGTCTTAAATAAGCGTTTTAAAAATCTGGGCAGAATGTTGTCGAAAATAGGGGCAAATATTATATGTTAGTTTCGGGTCTATTTTAGGCAGGATATGGTAGCGTGTGCGCGTGTCCTTGTAGAAAATCACGTTCCGAACAACTTTGTAGTTTTAAGTTTTTCCAAAAACGGATCGGAAGATCCTCGAATCTGCATTTTAAATTATGGGCAGAATGTTGTTGAAATAAGAGTGTTAATGTTTTTCATGTTGTTAGTAAGATAATTATGGTGTTGTGCCTAATATCCTAACTTGATTACATACTTATGGTTATTAGGGATATATAACCTTCAAATGATTTGATGTTGAATTAGTAAATTAATGATGGAAATTATGTTATATTGTAAATAATGACTATGGTATAACTCGAGTAAGAGACTTGACACGATTCTATATATACATAAGCGTGAAATTATTTTATATGTATATTGTCGAGTATACACTAGACTAGTCCTCCGATCGACGTAGGCACATGTTGAATGAGATTTTTTCTTGTGATTGATCCGGTTAGGTTCCGCTCGAGTGCCGTGTCGGAGATAAACCACCGGAACCGGACACATGGTTGTAATGCGGGTCGGAGAGAAAGACCTTGAAACGCCATGTGATTTAGGACTTAGTATGATTGCCCTTGCCACGTAATATTGGGGAATATTCGTGTGTAGGCCTAGTGTTACGACTTGTTCCCCCGGGTACTGATAGTGACCCGATATGACTTGTTGTATGAGATATTATGCTTGTGTCTTAAAGTAATATCCCGAATCGATGTATATGATATTATACTTGAAGGAAATATTTTGATACATTAAATACTAAAATGAGATTAATAATGATTAATCATGATACGATATGAGACTACACGTTACTCGAGTTTGGGTTGGGTAGTCACGACATAGGAGCATTGGTTGGGTAATTGAACAACTTAATTACTGGAGACGAGTAATGACTAGTGTGCTTTCATTATAAGTACATCTTATAATCTTATAACTTGTTTTCTTGCTTTGACGTCCGTCTATCTTGCTTCTTTCTCCTCTCATATATATATATATAACATATGACAGGTCTTCGTCCCACTGGACAATAGACTACGGAGCCTGATGAGATCATATCAATCTTAGAATTCATGTAGCCGTGGTGTTATTCTATTTTAAATTATGTCGTTCGTTTCCCTTTTCTTAAGGGTGGTATCAGAGATTAATATCACTTTGTTTATACTTTAGATTTGAGAGAATTGTTGTATTACTCTTTCCCATTTTGTGTTGGGCCGCATGTATTGGCATTTTATATTTTCAGTTTGAGATTACTGATGGATTATTACAGTTAATAGTTAAGAGTTGGTTTCACTTGTTATAGCTGTTATGATGTGATATGGTTACACGTATGAGAGTGTACATGTTTACTTTACTACATTTATTTAAATTTTGTTTCTAATGCCAACATATTGACGCTCCACTTTAATTTAATTGGGCGTAGCTAACCGAATTAGATTTAAAAAGCAGGGTTGTCACAGTTTGTATCAGAGCACGGTTTTAGAGACTTTAGGGATCTGAGGGCATCTATTACGTTTTCCGCGCATCGTTTCCTTGATACGTAAAGCCTTACGATTAGGTATTGTATTCAATGACTTGGAAGATCTTCACGCTGCTATTTTGATGGGAGATTCGGAGCTAGCCTAGTGTATAGGTAGGGTTCCTTGTTTAGATTTCATTCGTGAGACGTCCCACGCATGAGGTGAATCTTCGATCAACCACAGGATAGTACGCGTGAGGTCTGTGTATGAGTACTTGTTGTAATTATGACTAGTTCTCCACTTGAATAAAAAAAAATTTAGATACTTGTTCACTTACTATCTTTGAAGATAGTCATTTGATGAGATGTGGACTCTGGGAGGGCATAGGGTCCAAGCATTTTTCGAGACCGCGATTCACGTGCAACTATCGTAGTTTCATCGCCCACTAGTAGGCGAGAAAACCTATGTTGAACTTATTGATTGAGTTGACTTTTAATGCTTTAGGGGGAGGAAACACCCATATATTTGTTGTGCATTATCAACTTTGAATATCGTCGCTCTTATGGCTGTACAGAAGTTGGTATAAGTTATAGCCCACCGTGTAGTACCACTGAGTTGTTGGTACCACTTGCACGTGTAGTTTTCTAAAGTTGTTTCCAATGTGTAAGGGTAGAGCTTTAGATATGGCATACCTTAAAATTATGTGGCCTAGTTGTTGTTGTGACATTTTCCTAAGAAGAAAACATCATGTTCCACCCGTGATGGAGAGATTGTTGAGGCATTCGATGATATATTAATAAATGAATGGTTAACGAGGTAAGTCTTGTGATAATAAGAGTATATTATCACTCATGAACATGTAAAGTAAGGGTTGTGATTTGAGAGAGGACTACTCCAAATCGGTGTATGTCCCACCCTTTCAAAAGATGACCTCATGGGTACAATTTTGGTGTACGCAAGAGTATTATCATACTTGTGAAAAGCACGAACTAGATGCATCCATTTGATGATGTTTAATAGGAGATTCATGAGTCTAAATCTGGAATGGATAAGTGATTATCCTTGAAATATTGTGTTGGTATCATGGAATTTTGGTAGGCGTGTTAACCTACACGTTGTCCACACAAGCGATAGATGTCGCATTGGTGTGGCATAATGTTTTTTTTTGTGTTCTGATCGTATAAAATCGGTAATGGAATCAACTTAAGGACGATTAGGAGTTTGTTCGATCATGCACAAGATATGTTAGTAAGTTGGGTACTCACTTGTTCAGAGTGGAATGTTTCGGCGGGTTATCCCGAACAAGCTCGTGAGAAGGGATCAGTAATATTGCGATGTATTGTCCATGGATACTAGGGATGAGGAAGTCCGTATCGCAAGGTTATACGAGGATTGACATTGGAGAAGTACAGAATTATCGAGGGAGTTTTCTTTCCGTATTTGACAATGAATGGAGTTCAGTGTTCTTCGTAAATCCATATATTAGAATTTGTGTTCGATAAGGTGTGGTTGTCTTGCTTTGTAGCACCGGTATATTTGTTAAAAGCTGTCGAGAGAGGAACATTAATATGGGTGTGCTAAGGGATGGACTTTAGTTGGAGTTACCAGTTGTGAACCCTACGATGAGTAGCGAATCTCTAGGGACGATTTATCGAGTGAGAACATCACAATGGAGTGTTCAACAAGAGTTTCATTTTATGCGAGTGTGATCGCTTGAGTTGGTATCCACGAGTTTGGTTTTTATGTTATCACCCGGTGATTGGGGGTACTAATTTTTTGCACGTTGATAATGGTGGTTCTTGATTTTGAATCCATCAGATATGGGAATGTGGATATGTTGTGGCCCTTTTTATGTATTAATGTGAATTATAGCACGAGTGAGTAGTTAGTGACATGATGTTTACTTAGATCGTGTGTGATTAAAGACGCGTTCTGAAACCAAGTATAAGATATTCAATTATGGTGACATCTATACTAGTGAATAGCCACACCATGATGGTCTTTTGATAATGCTAGAGCCGTGTGCAGCTCAGTCAGTTTTTTTTTTTTTTTTGCGTGATTGATGATAGTTGTGCCAAGTGAGTGTCGTCATTAATGGCAAGGATTAAGACATTTTGGGATTCCAAATGTCGGACCATTCATTGAAATAGTTGTCATAACCTCCACTGTAGGGGGACAATAAGAGAGTGTTTCGACCGTTGTTGAGAAGTTTTGTAAGGAGGGTGTGTACTCTTGGGCAAACACCCGTGAATGGGTTCGTAATATATTAAATTTTTACTTCAGTTATGTGTGGATTACTGAGTGTTAATTGGGGTCACGGTACGTGAAGGTACCCGCTACCTTATATTTATGACCTTTGACATGTTGGATATTACACCGTTCTTCATAAGGATCAGGTAGCGTTGGTGTACTGGAAGATGAGTGTCCGGATGGTGAGTGTGCCAAATTCGATATTCTGATTTGGTATGATTAGTGGGAATTTTTGGTCTTACCTCGTTGCTTGGAAAATGTACAAGCCTTATTTGTGGTTTGAAGAACCAATTTCATTTTATATTTGGTGAGAAAATTCTAATATAATCACAGTCCAAGGAAAATCCTGTCGGATAGGTTGTATTCCTTACGTATTTTTTTTTTTAAAAAGAGCAGTCGAATCTAGCGAGGGTTTGTTGCTTTGGGTTAGAGCGACCAAACAATGAGAAAGGAGGCAAGGGGGAACATTGCATCTTGGGTTAGTTCGAAAAATTTAGGTGAGGGATCCTTGATCGCCTAGAATGCAACTTTATCAATGTTATCTTGTTCAAGAGAGTATGGACCTTGATGATATTATTTACCTAAGTCCAGACTTGGAAAGTTGGAACAATATTTGTAAGTGCAAAGAAGTTGTATGCTTATGCACATGTGCAGCCTTAATGGATAATAAGGGTTGCCATATTGGTTGACGCACCATCAATATAAGTTCAAGGCAAGTGTTATTGACAACTCGGAGTAGAGTTAGCTTTTGAGCTTTCAATACCATCTGTCAGTTGATTATGAGTTGAGTATCGAGGCATGATTGATGAATAGTGGCATCTGTATTGAATAGGCGAAGTTGGATTATTTGTTGTGTGATGAACCGTTGAGTCTAGAGATAAGTGTTTTTTTTTAATTAGATGATTCTTGTACCACTAAGGGTCTTAAGTTGACAAATTCCTTATCTCGACAAACTGACAGTAGTGTATCGGAGGGGTTCCTTGTTTGGATTTCGCTTGCGAGACACTCCACGCATGAAACTTAGCAAGTCGAGACTTGGGGGTATTGATTTCTGGATCAGCTTAGTAGTTCAGTTATGTTAGGCTTTGTGGTAAGACTTCTGTTGTAGAGTTAGAAATGGGAAAGTATCTTTATGGATTTAATTATTAAGTTGCCAAGATCGCAGTGCGGTGATGATTCGATTTGGGTCATCATCGACAGATTGCAAAGGTGGATATTTCCTTCTAGTGATGACGGATTATACGGTAGCACAGTATGCTATGATTTTTTTATTAGCAAGATTGTGAAGTTTCATGGGGTATTGTGTGATATCGTGTCCAACCGTGGCAGTGTCTTCATCTCGCACTTTTGGGGTGGTCTTCAGGAGGCAATTGGAGTTCAGTCGAGTTTAAGTATTGCGTTACACCCTTAGTTTGATGGTCAGACGGAGCGGGTAAACCAAATTTTGGAGGACATGCTATGATTTTATGTGTTGGATTTCAAAGGTGGTTGGGATACACATTTACCACTGGTGGAGTTCGCATACAATAATAGTTATCAGAAAAATATTGTTATAGAACCATATGAGGATTTTTACGACATGCCTTGTCGATCCCCTACATATTGGTTGGAGTTCGGAGAGCACCAGATGCTGGGTACGAATACTGTAAGGGAGACCTCAGAGAAGGTTGACTTGATTCGTTCACGAATGAAGACCGCGCAAGATCGTCAAAAGGCTTATGTTAACATAAGGCAGAGGAAGTTAGAGTTCATTGTTGGGGACCAGGTGCTGATGAGGGTCTCACCCATGTGAGGTGTTGTTCATTTTGGTGCCAAAAGGAAGCTTTCAACGTGATATGTGGGTTAATTTACAGTGTTGGGTAGGGTGGGATCAGTTGCCTACCGTTTATCCCTACCCCTACCAGCTCTAGCGAGTATATGATATTTTTTTTATGTATCCATGTTGAGGAAGTTCTTATGTCCCAAGGACTCACACCTACACATAGAGTTAGATGGGGTTGAGCTACAGCCCGATGGGAGCTATGAGGAGAGACCGGTCAGGATCCGAGATCGTCGTGAGCAACAGTTGAGGTCAAAAGTCATTCCTTTTTTTTCGTGTTATGTTGAGTACTCATGATGAGTCTGAGGCCACTTGGGAGAGAGATGATGACTTGCGAATTAGTCACCCATATCTCTTCATCGAAGTTACGTGCGAAACTACCTTACTTGAATTGAATTGATTTGTTTTAATTTGGATTTCGAGGACGAAATCCCGTTCGTAGAGGGGGAGAATGTAATACCCCTCATTTTTTATTGAATTAAAAAAAAACTATTTCAGTATATATATTCGAAATGTTTGAAAATAAAACTATGTCAGTATATATATTCAAAATGATTGGAAATGAAAAGTTAAAATGAATTCATTGATATATGAATGTGCGACTTAAATATTAGAAGCGAATTAACGCGTAAAAGGATCGAGAGGGTTAAATTTAGCGCAATGGCATTTTTGTAAATAAACTAACCCTAGGTATAAATAGAAAAGAAGAGAAGAAGTCTTCATTCTTTCATTTCACAAAATGGGGCTAGGGTTTGGTGTAGAGAAGAAGAAGAAGAAGAAGAAGAAGAAGAAGAAGAAGAAGAAGAAGAAGAAGAAGAACAAGAAAGAAGAACAAGAAAGAAGAACAAGAATGAGAAGAAGAAGGTTGCCATCTTCTTCATTAACATCTCCATAAAATCTAAGGCAAGTTAATAACCTATATGTGTTCATTATGTATCTATAATGAAATTTCACATGAACATGTATTTGGATCCCTAAATTAATATTAAATTGATGTTAAAAATGATATGCAATGTAATAGTATCATCATCCATGTAGATTCAAATGCAATAACATCATTATAGGGATTGAATTGTTGAACAAACTCTTAAATTTTTGAAATCTATGAAATTGAGTAAATCGTATATTAAAAACTATTTTGAGCTGTTTTGGTCCCGAAAATGAATGTTTTGTCCGCGTTGTCCGATACAAAATCACATTCCGAACAAGTTTTTAGTTTTAAGTTTTTTTATAAACGGATAGGAAAATCCTCGAATTTGCGTTTTACGGTTCTGCGCAAAAAGTTGTCGTGAGCAGGTCCGAATTGTATATGTTAGTTTCGGGTCTGTTTTAGGCAGGATATGGTAGCGTGCTCACGTGTCCTTGTAGAAAATCACGTTCCGAACAACTTTGTATCTTTAAGTTTTCCGCAAAACGTATCGGAAAAGCCTTAAATAAGCGTTTTAAAAATATGGGCAGAATGTTGTCGAAAACAGGGGCGAATATTATATGTTAGTTTCGGGTCTGTTTTAGGTAGGATATGGTAGCGTGCGCGCGTTTCCTTGGAGAAAATCACGTTCCGAACAACTTTGTAGTTTTAAGTTTTTCCAAAAACGGATCGAAAGAGCCTCGAATCTGCATTTTAAATTATGGGCAGAATGTTGTTGAAATAAGAGTGTTAATGTTTTTCATGTTGTTAGTAAGATAATTATGGTGTTGTGCCTAATATCCTAACTTGATCACATACTTATGGTTATTAGGGATATATAACCTTCAAATGATTTGATGTTGAATTAGTAAATTAATGATGGAAATTATGTTATATTGTAAATAATGACTATGGTATAACTCGAGTAAGAAACTTGACACGATTCTATATATACATAAGCATGAAATTATTTTATATGTTTATTGTCGAGTATACACTAGACTAGTCCTCCGATCGACGTAGGCACATGTTGAATGCGATTTTTTTTTTGTGATTGATCCAGTTAGGTTCCGCTCGTGTGCCGTGTCGGAAATAAACCACCGGAACCGGACACATGGTTGTAATGCGGGTCGGAGAGAAAGACCTTAAAATGCCATGTGATTTAGGACTTAGTATGATTGCCCTTGCCACGTAATATTGAGGAATATTCGTGTGTAGGCCTAGTGTTACGACTTGTTCCCCCGGGTAATGATAGTGACCCGATATGACTTGTTGTATGAGATATTATGCTTGTGTCTTATAGTAATATCCCGAATTGATGTATATGATATTATACTTGAAGGAAATATTTTGATACATTAAATACTAAAATGAGATTAATAATGATTAATCATGATACGATATGAGACTACACGTTATTCGAGTTTGGGTTGGGTAGTCACGACATAGGAGCATTCGTTGGGTAATTGAACAACTTAATTACTGGAGACGAGTAATGACTAGTGTGCTTTCATTATAAGTACATCTTATAATCTTATAACTTGTTTTCTTGCTTTGACGTCCGTCTATCTTGCTTCTTGCTCCTCTCCTATATATATATATAACATATGACAGGTCCTCGTCCCACTGGACAATAGACTACGGAGCCTGATGAGATCATATCAATCTTAGAATTCATGTAGCCGTGGTGTTATTCTATTTTAAATTATGTCGTTCGTTTCCCTTTTCTTAAGGGTGGTATCAGAGATTAATATCACTTTGTTTATACTTTAGATTTGAGAGAATTGTTGTATTACTCTTTCCCATTTTGTGTTGGGCCGCATGTATTGGCATTTTATATTTTCAGTTTGAGATTACTGATGGATTATTACAGTTAATAGTTATGAGTTGGTTTTACTTGTTATAGCTGTTATGACGTGATATGGTTACACGTATGAGAGTGTACATGTTTACTTTACTACATTTATTTAAATTTTGTTTCTAATGCCAACATATTGACGCTCCACTTTAATTTAATTGGGCGTAGCTAACCGAATTAGATTTAAAAAGCAGGGATGTCACACGCGTGGTCACTGGCCCCCCGATTTGAGACTATGACGATAACTTGAAAATATCTACATTTAGGCTTGAAAACATGCTGTTAGAGGGAGAAAACACAAAGCACCCCCAAACGGCTCCTTTAGGGGAGCGATCACCGCCTACGGGTCCAACGTAGCTTGGAGGAATTTGACCGCGTGGTCACGGGACCCCCCATTTAAAAATCTGATGATAATTTGAAAATATCTAGAATTAGGTTTAAAAATATGATATTTTTAAGACAATTTAGATATTTTGAAATTCACGTCGTATTCTCAAACCAGGGGTCCCGTGATTATCCAATAGCCACACACCAACAACGATCCAACTACTACTAATTATCCCATACTCTTTCTAACATACTATCGAATAACAAGCCAACAACCAATAATTATCCAATAGCCAAACCAAACAAAACCAATTATTATCTTGTACTCCTTCTAACATACTATCCAATAACAAACCAACAACCAATAATTATCCAATAGACAAATCGAACAAAACTAATTATTATCCCGTACTCCTTCTAACATACTATCCAACAACAAGCCAACAACTAATAATTATCCAACAACCAAAAGATTTAAAAGATAATGCATATCAATTATATAACTACTTCAGTTAAAGTAAAGAGTACCTGATTCATGTGATCTACGAAGACCATTAAATAGAGTCTTCTGAATGTGTGATTAGACTAAATTGATCATGGAGCCTCTAACGTATTATGTTACATGTACAATTTTTTATTAGTTTCTTTAATACAATCTTCATAAAATCAAGCTAATTTATTTTCATTTTATTAACACTGCGTCAATGAAACGGATAAACAAATGTATATGTACAGGAACACGTAGAAATTGAGTTGGGTCAATTTGATCCAATCACAAACTCAAATAACTCTATTATCAAACCGAGCGTCTTGTGAAAGTAACCAAACATTCGACTAAGCAAAACATATTATCGAAAGTTCAATTATATAAATCATATTAAACATTCATAAAAGAAACTAAACATTTATATATCAAAGAAAATCATATTAAACATTAGTAAAAGTAACTTAACATTCATACATCAAAGTAAATCACTAATACAATGTCAATATCACAATAGGACACAATAAGATTGACAAGGATAACATAATATTTTGATACGAAATCTTCCTCTAAATCAACTAAATGATCCTTCAAATTAGGGTTGTCATCAAGAGATGATTGGAACTCTTTTCGAACCTTTTATGCATCCACTTCAGTAGTCATACCCTTTGGTGCATGCACAATAATAGAGCAATTGCCATCGTTTATGCAGCTCGAGTAGAATACCTTCTTTACGTTCTGAAAGGCACAAATAAAATGCTCGTCGACTATGCGATCTTTACTCTTCAACTTTGATAAATCTACCATAATAAGTTTGGAGACATGATCAACTTTGCAAGCATTCGTATTATCTTCCACCTTTACCCAATCACAATAGAATTCAATTTCTGTGAAATCTAAGCAATCAAGTTCTAGGATTTGTTAGATTATCCCACAATAGGTTAGCGTCATATTCTTTGGATTTTTATCTCTTTTGCTAGCGATATAGGTAGTCATGGATGAAATTGATATTCTCCTAGTTTGCATCTAAAGCTTTTCCTCATATAGATATGAAATGAAATCAAAACCGTTGGTGCAGAATTTCTTAAACTCTTTTGCACGAAAACTAAGGCATTTTGTTAGGCGTGAAAGCCTGGGAGAGACATCACCTCTTTTTAGAAGATGCATTTATTAATGAATTTGTATTATAGCATGTTTTTATCACACACGAATAAATAACTACACACATAAGATGTGAAATTTATCTCTTTTGATACTCATGCCCTAAATTAGTTGTCGTGCAATTTCTCCTTTGATTTGGGGAAATTTCGTTCTCGTACTTCCTATAGGTAAATTGTAGAGTTTAGATCATAAAATATAAAATATATATAATCAAAGAAGAAGAATTCTTTAGATACTCACTCTATCCAGTCTTAGACTTCATCTTGCGATTCAAAGACATAACGAGTTGCTTGCTCGTATTGTATATTTGTGAGTTTCACCACTTTAAGGTTCCCAAATGGTAATTCATCCTCAAACTCGTTAGGTTCCTCGATCACACCTCCTCCATAAGGATTGAACCTCCTCACCTCTTGTTCTGACATATATTCCCTAGCGTATAACGATGATTCTACATATACGTATTCTTCAGTAATTGACCCTCTAATATACCGTATATTCTTTATGTAATCTTTGAAGGTTTTCATCAAGCGCTTAAAAGTATATATCCAACGATACCTAACGGGACCACGTAATAAAGCTTCATCGTATAAATGCACAAGCAAGTGGATGCTGATATCGAAGAACGACGGAGGAAAATATTTCTCTAATACACAAACTGCCTCGGTTAAAGTTGATTTTGCATCTTTAATGTGCCTTATGTTTACTACTTTTACACAAAGTAGGGTAAAAGACAAACTAATATGCATAATTTCCCGACGAAGATCTTTTTGTTCAGAAAAGCAATGCCGAAATAACAAAGGGATTGAATGGATAATTACATGCGAGTCAAGCGACTTGCATTATTTTAAGTCATTTGCTTGGTATCTTACTACCCTACGTAAATTACCAGAATAATATATTGGAGTTTTCAAATTGAACAACGTGTTTAAGAGGATCTTTTTCTCGCTAGTAGTCAAAGTGAAAGCAGACGAAGGGGTAGAAATTCTTCCTGTTAAATGATCATTTTTTAACTAGAATTTCTTCTTTATCTTCATATCCTGTAGATCTCGGCGTGCCCGCTCTCCATATTTGAAATGATATCCACCCAACATATTCCTATCATATGTTCTGTAATATTCTTCTCTGTGTACATCACATCAATTACATGCCATACACGATGATCTTTCCAATACGACAAATTTAAAAATATTGATCACCTGAACCATGGTTTGCTTTAGTAGGGTCGTTAGTATCCCCCCTTAATTTATGCTCCAGGTTTAAACTTGGGGTGTTTGCCTATGTACCTATTCCCCACAGTTGCAGTCGTTGCTTTCTCCTCGATCTGCTGACCAGAAAGTCGAGCAAGTGGCATTCGACGCTCCTGACAAATAGGATAAAAGTTAGACTTGCCATTCCTGAAAGGGTGAATGATCGACAAAAATCTAAAATGACCCATGTAACTCATATTACTACTATATTGTAGCCAACTGGCTTCAGTTTACTCCCCACATACGGTACATCAATAATAACCATGAACATTACAACCGGACAAGGTCCCATACGCAGGAAGGCCGTGGATCACCCACATCACCATTGCTTTAAGTTTGAACTTTCAACCCTTGTGAGAGTCGAACGCCATCACCCCTTTATCCCACAAATCTTTAATTTCTTCGATTAATGGGGCTAAGTATATACCAATATCATCACTTGGAGCCTTCGAACCGAGTATCAACAAAGATAACAATGTGAACTCCTTTCTCATGCATAGAATAGGAGGGAGACTTAAAGGTTCCAGGAGAACTAACAATAACTCTGACTAGTACTTAAATTATCGAAAGGGTTAAACCCATTGCACGGTTCCTTTGCGAATTTATGGTGTCACGTGAAATTTTCTTGATGAGTGAATCAATCGGATGACGCATCAGATTCCCACCCACCTCACATCGAGTATGCCATGTCATGGACTCCGCTATCCACGGTACAGTAAAAAAATGTTTTAACCATCGCCCAAGTGGAAAATACTTCAAAACCTTTTGTGGAACTTGCGATCACTTTTGATATTTTGCAGGTTTGTCCTTTCCCTTATCACAAACGATATATCTAGGCTCACCACATAATGGGCATTCATCCTTCTCTCCGTGCTCGTTGTGGTACAATATGCAATCATACTTTCATGCATTAATAGATTTTTATTTTAACCCCAAACCCTTCAAGCTCTTCTTTATGGTAGGATAATTGTTAAGTAACGTGTTCTCCTTTGGGAGAATATCTTTAACCCACTTAAGAATTTTGGTTACGTTGTTCCCAAACAAATTGAATGACTCTTCAAATTATGCAAACCAATCATTGCATATAATACTGAGTGATCTTCATCGCAAACTTTATACAACAGGTTAGACACATTGGCTTTCAACTGTATATATTCTTGGTCTCCTGGTATTTCAGTATCAAATTATTCATTGTGCGCATTATGTGTTTCCATATGTTGGTGATTTTGGTCGTGATGGACTCCGTAAGCATCAACAATTAAGTTGGTCAATGGATGATGGTATGTCCATTTATTATAATCTTGACAAATTCTCCATTGTATTAAATGTAACTCAACATCTTTTCAAGATTTATATATTACGTTGATATAATGGGTGCACGGACACGGAATATTCTCACTTTTAAGGTTCTTAAAAGCGTAATGAATAAATTCTTGAACGCCTTTAATATAACTATTAGCTATTCGTCCAGTCTCCCCCATCCACTCTTTTTATTGTGGAAAATCCATTTAATAATCTTCAAATTGTAGCCCTGTGTCAACTTGATAAAATAAATATCATGTTGTATAAATATACTGTCAACAATGAATTAATATAGGGTCAACAATGCACCAATCAATCAAACTATGCAATAACTAAAATACAATAACACAGCAATCAATGATACTACACAACCACTTAAACTCAAATTAAATAAAATTTTCTACTGATATTATTACAACAAAAGAAAAATATTACTACAACTCGTACTTCAGCAAACGATAAACTAGCCAAGTGGTGAAAGAGTTTAAATAATTTTTCAACAAATCACCTTCTCCACTCTCAACGTACACCGGAGTATATTCGCAATTCTCAAATAATTTATCAACTAGGATCTGATACTCGCCCTCTTGAAAAGGCCGATTATGTACTAAGATCCCTACATGAGTGGAGATAAGCGTGCACACCCCCAACGATAAATTTTCCGCTCACATCCTTTATATAGTATTTCTCACCATAATGAGCATGGGTTATTGTTAATGATCCAAGACCGATGGCATGCTGAGGTGCTGATAAGGGGAATGTTGAAGGAGGAACCAATATCTGTGAGGGGAATATTGAAGTAGGAACCAACACCTATGAGGGGAATGGAGAATGAGGAAAATTTTGAGGAGGTAAGGGGTAACCGGGATGCATTGGGGGCTACAGGGGCATACGATCGGTTAAAAGGAACACAATATGTGAAAGTTTATCATTCACACATCCAAATTAATTTCAAAGCCCCATTATATACCCTTCAGTCCTAGAATGACGTTCATCGTTGGACGAGAAATGCTTATTAACAGAACAAAGCTCGTTCATGAGAGTTGTGGAGTGTTTGAATCTTATTTTTGACATATGCGACCCCAAACCTCCCGTCCTCCATCTATAGACCCTCCAAAGGTTTGTGTGAGGGAATCATTGTCAATGTCGTCGAACGAGCTTGAAGATGACTGACTACTGATAGACTCTATTAATTCTAGAGTCTTGACCAAGTGAGGAGAGAATTTATTATCTTTGTCTCATCTTGCATGCACGTACAAGTTGGCCCTATTCGGTGTCTTTCCTTCATCTAGGTTGCCTTTTTTTTTAGTTGACCACTAGTTCCTCAAATATTCATAAGATTTCGAGCCAAGCCGGTGGACATTAGTTTTTTTTACCCTATTTTGCTTGTTCTTCTCCCTTTGAAGCATTTTCTAGTCCTTCGACTCATTCTCTAGAAAATCATTCCATTGATCGATCGGCATCTCAACGTTCGAAGGGACTTTGTCTTTGAGCTCCAAAATGTAGGAGCTCGATGCTCCCTTAGGGAAATGCTTTGGCTTAAGGTTTCTCCGATATGTTCGGAGTTGTTCAACAGCCCGAGAAAGAACCTTATTTTTTGAGTTTATCGAAAATGAAAATCGTTTGCTGAGTTGATCGTAAATGTCATATTTAATAGATTTATCTACGAGGTTCCAATTCTTAGCTCCTCCCACTCCCACATTTATTTTTGCCAAGGAAAAATATTGAGCTTTAAATTGTTGAACGTGTTATTATCCCTTATAGGTTATTTCCCCAATAGAGAGAACCCAATGGGCTTCTTCTCAACTAACCCAACAGTTTCAGGAGCGTTGGGCATGTGTGTTGGATTACTGGGAGTACCTTATCTACTATAACTCGGAGTAATGGAGTGTATTTCTGATAGAGATGTGTATTGCTCACCAATTCGTGATGAGAATTCTCTTTAATGTTGTGTCATGTCCTCGGTTAGACCGTTGTTTCCATTACCGCCCGACATTATCTACAAAAGGAATAAAAGTTCAATATGTATCTATAATAATAGATGCATAATTTCAAAGTTCAATATGAAATTATAACAAACAAAAATAATGATTTGCCCATATATTATAATCCACCTTTTCATGGTTAGACTTTAATAAAAGTTCATTGTGTCTGATCTCCATCCAGTCGGGATTTGTTTTTAAAAACATATTGATGAACTCGAAATCTCATCCTCTTCAACCTATTGGCAAGATTGAGTTTGACGTCCATGTTCCATGAGATATCACAGTCTTTGGCACTGCTCTTTGTACGTAATTCTATCCATAAATGGTGCTTTTTTCTGCCTTCTTTAACAACATAAGAAATTTTAGTGTTGTATTGGGATTATCTACGCGAAATATATATTGTACAACTTCATCCCAACATTCTAGGAGGGAAAACGGAATACGATAGAATAAGTACTCTTTCTAGAAATGAACATCGAAGTACCCACTGAGTGAGGCTCATTAATGAAAGACGTATGAGTGTGTTCCAATTGTAAACTTTCCCACTTTTGTTGCCATTTATTAGCACCGTGACTGATTTTTCCTGAGAAAAATGAATGAGGGAGTGATTATGATCCCTATAAATAAGGGCTCTAATAAATCATTAACTAGTTATTATGTACGAGGGTGTGAATCTCGTGCACACATACACACAGAAATACACACATACACACAAAGATATACACACACAAAGATATATAAATGCGATTGTGGAGTCAGTTCGGGTCGAATAATCCCGCAACTGACATATATTGTAATTGAAGTAGAGAACGGTACGAACCAGGTCGTGAAAATATTTGTGACCTGATATTTCATTTCCTTCACAAAATGGTTAGTTTCTCGCTCATATTAAGTCTTCGCTTTATAATGGAAATTCCCTCCAACAATATGGAATTTGAGAAGGAGAGCGTGGAATCAAACTATAGTTGCATAACAAGCCTTACTTCCCCCCACTCTCCTCAACAAAATCGAACTCCACCATCTAAAACTAGTAATGGGATTACTAATTTATTAGGTTTTGAATCCCGTGTATGTGTGTGTATCTCCCACGAGTGAATCCCGTGTATGTGTGTTTATCTCACTGTTAATTTATTAGGCTTTTCATACCTATTTTTGTCATTTAAGCCAACAATCCCTAGAAATCAATCCTAACAACAAACCTAAAATTAACCCTTATAAACATTAGTCGTAAAATTAACCCTTACAAACATTAGTCATAAATTAATCCCTTACAAACATTACCCCTAAAATTAATCCTGAATTTAGCATCAATATTAAATTTAAACCGACATTAGTCATATATTTTGTTTTTAGACTTAAACCAACATTAGACATATATTTTTTTATATTTTTTTAGCATCAATATTAAAGGACACACATTTTTGTATATTTAACCCCCAAACCTAAACCAACATTAGCATCAATACATACACACATACATTAAACATACACATACACACATATACACTATACACACATACATACACGTATACATATACACACATACATACACCTATACACACTGAAATACACACACACACACACACACACATATAAATACACACATATATACACACACAAAAATACACTGAGATTGAAATATTGCCTTAGAGATTGAAAGAGAAATAGAGATTGAAATCGTCGGATTGAGAGCACAAAATCGCACGAGGGCCGAAAATTTTGAGGGTTTAGGGTTATTGCGAGGGAAATGAAATAATTCGTCTGGATATTAAGTATAAAGACACTGGTCATGACTAAGGGACATGGCCACATGCCGTGATATCATTAATTTTTAACTTATCAGCATGTAAATAATAATCGAGTCACGACCAACAGCCGTGACTCAGTTTCCAGAATGGTCACGATCAAAAGTCTTGACTATATCAGTGTGGCTTTGGTTTATGGTTACGGTCTAATGTCGGGACCCTATCCAAGACCAGATTTGGAGGGAAACTTGGAGCCATAATGGTCACGACCTATATCCATGACTCGCATGAGTCACAACGATTATCCATGACTATATGTGAGACCATCCATTACCACGCTACATCATGGACTTCGCCACACCTATTTTGGGTATGGTCACGATAATGGGTCGTGACCAGCTGATCATGGCTAGGGCTGTGACCCCTTTTTTGTGACTATTCATCCAGTTTGGTGTAGTGAGCCATAATCCATAGTCCTCTTTAGGTATATAAGTAATCTAGAAATTTCATTCCAATTTTTTAATCCCGGTTTACTTGTAAATCTACATAGTATTCCTATTGCATAGACAATGTATGGTCTAGTGCAATGCATTGCATACATGAGACTTCCAATGACACTGACATATTTAGGTTGATCCTTAGTACATCAAATATTTTTTATTAATTTAATACTAGGATCAACTTGTGTGGTTGCTACCTTAAGTTCAAAATGATTATATTTTGAAATAACCTATTTAATATAATGAGATTGAGATAAAGCTAATGTATTATATTTTTTTACTATTTTGATTCCTAGAGTCACATCAGCTTCTCCAAGATCCTTCATATCAAAGTTTGATGATAGAACTCTCTTATTTTCTTCCACATATTTGATATTTGACCCAAATATAAGCATGTCATCCACATATAAGCAAATGATGACTCCAATATCATTGTCAAATTTACTATAAATACATTTATCGGCATCATTTACTTTAAAATAATGGGACCTTATTATCTTATCAAACTATTTATGCCATTGAATAGGAGCTTGTATAAGGCCATAAATAGATTTAACTAGTTTACACAGTTTCTTTTCTTGGCGAGGAAAAACAAACCTTTCAGGTTGTTCCATATAAATCTCTTCTTTTAAATAACCATTTAGAATAGATGTTTTTACATCCATTTGACAAAACATTAAAGTGTGAATAAATCAAGAGATATTAAAAGTCTAATGGAAGTTATACGTGCAACGAGTGCATATGTGTCAAAATAATTTATATTATATTTCCGTTTATAACCTTTAGCAACTAATCTCGCTTTAAATTTATTAATTGAACCATATAAATTTAATTATCTATTAAATATCCATTTTCATCCAATTGGTTTTGGTCAATTGGGAGATTTGTAATGACCCAAGTTTGATTTGAAAAAATTGAGTCTATTTCATCATTGGTTGCTTATTTCCAGAAGATAGCATCCCTAGATGTTATTGCTTTATGAAATGTAGTTGGTTCATCTTCCACGTTAAGAACCCGCACTAGATTTCCTAGGTTTAGCTAACTTCTTGATCTCGACCTATCTGAGATGAGACCATTCATGAAATCTAGTCTAATTGTAGTCATTCTGATATGCTCAACTCTAAGATGTCTTCGATTTGTGCTTCCTGCGCATCTCTTACACTGATGAACTAGGCTTTGAATAATGAACAAAACTTGAAATGATAACATGATGTAGAGGAATAACTACTATTTATCACCGATATTCTAAAAATTGATTACAGGGAACTGAAAAAATGTCTACATAAAATTTTCTTTCAAAACTGCAATCTTCTCATTTCTATCAGTAGTCTTCCTTAAGTGTTCAATACTCCATGGATTCTTTAGTTACTCGCATTCCAAGGTCTCAATCCTATACATCCCCTATCTCACTACTATAGAAATTCGGTATCAGACGTGCCAGTTAGGTTCCATGTTATTTCAATTTTGGATGACTTTCTTCAGGATATAATCTTTTTCCTTCAATGTACTCAACTTTACCATTTTTTTTATAAAATCGAGTTGTCCGTAACTAGAAGGCTACCACTCGCAGTGCTGCATGCTCCCTGACTTCTTCAATTAGATCAAGATCTATTATATGCATTAGATCACTTTTGGGAAACTAGATGTTAAGTACCCTATGATTGGGCAGGCTGATCTCAGTAGGCACCACCACCTCGGTGCCAAATGCTAACATGAAAGGGGTTTTGCCAGTGGTTGTCCTCGGCATAGTTATGTTGAACTAGAGCAACTGTGCATCTCATTCCCTCTAGCATCGTATATACCTCTTTTTATTTCATTAAGTAAGGTCTTATTAGTGATCTTTGTCTTCCCATTTCAACGAGGATGGGTAGGTAAAGAATGCAGCTTCCTAATTCCTGATTAGATGCAATAGTCCTCAAACTGATCATTATCAAACTACGTGCCATGGTCGTTGAAGAAGGTGTACATCATACCATATCGACATATGATGTTTTTCCATATAAAATGGAAGTTCTTCTCATATGACATCTCAACGAGTGGCTCATCCCTAATCCTATCCCGAACCTCGTGTGCGTTTAATTTGCATTTTTTATATTTTTTATATTTTTATTTAAGTCATTTATAATTTTTATAATGTATTTATATTTTGTTTTGAGTCATGTATATTTTAGGATTTAGTTGTGCGCCGACTATTATTAATATATTATTATATGGGTTTGAGTTTTATTTTATTATTTTTTTAACTTTTATTAATGTTTTATTAGGATAGGATTATTTTTGTCTTTTATTAGGAATGTAATTTTCTAGTTTTAATAGATTTTGTATTTTACTTTATTTTATTTTATTTTATTAAATTAGGATTTCAATTTTTAGTTTATTAATTTTGTTAGTTTTATTTTGTTAATTAGGTAGTGTTATTTTTCGTTTAGGTACAAATATAAACATGCACACACACATAAACACACTAACCACCGCTCACCCCCACCCCATTACCCTCCATCATCTTCACCATCTTCCACTACCCGTACTCTCTCTCCTACTCCACCATAACCAAAAGTCACCACCACCTTCACAAACCATTAGATCTACACATCCAAACCCATTTTTAACTCATGATCTCTTACCTAGTTTGTGATGCAAACCCAAGACCCCTAATTTCCATATACCCTCTGATCGTCGGACCTTCTCCCACGAGCCTACCACCTCTGGCCTGTTCAAACCCAGCCCCACCGACAACCACTTCCAACCCGTATCACTCCCTGCTGCCATATCCGACCTCCATATCCCAACCCACTTCACCTGCGAAATCTGGCATGTTCAACCCATAACCTTTAAACCCAAGAAATCCCATAATTACCTGGAGCTACCAAACCTGTTCAACCTCCATATACCAGAACCAAACCCGGGCAGACCTTCGACCCTAGACCCGACCTTCAACCCCAAAACCCAAACCCATTCAATCGACCCTTATACCTCCCAAGCAGACCCATATGTGAACCACCTGATGACCACAAAACCCTTAAACTTATAACCCATATCTCCTACCGGGTTCAACCCATTTCATCCAACCACAAACCCATTTAAGCCTTGTCTCGATTCTGTTAACTTGCACTTATTTCCAAATAAACCAAAAACAAAAATAAAACAACCCACGTGTTTAAATGTTCCTTGATCTACCATTTGCCAAAATAGCCTCAAATCCCCACACTCTCATCACCCTCATTTAACTCACATGCACACTTGTGCAATCCCTCACTTAACCCTCTCACACCTTACACCCTTCATGTCCATCCAATTCCAATTATACCCCTAACCTCAATCCACCTCTAAATTGAAGACTTGGTGGCATTTGAAGAAAATATCCATTTTGGTTTTAACCTTGGGATAGATTCTTCTCCATTCCTCTATAGAGAGTATCTATAATTCTTAGCAAATATCTCAATATAGAGTGATGTAGTAGGATTTATTTCTTGGGGATGAATTCATCTCCACCCCTCTATAGAGAGTATTTGTAATTTTTAGCAAATATCTCAATATATAGTGATGTGGTTGAATTTATCTCTTTTGGAGGTCAATTCCTCTCCATTCCTTTATGAGAAGTATTTGTAAACTTTAGCAATTATCTCAATATAAAGCGACGTTGTAGAATTTACTTCTTTGGTTGAATTCTAGTGTATAGTTTTATAATTTAATGATTTGTAATTTTTAGCAAATCTCTCTCATTATTTAAGAATCCATTATGAATTCATCCATTGTATATATTGTAATTAGTTTTTTTTTAATTTGTAGTTTTTATTTTAGAAAAAATATATATTAGTGAGGGGTTGTAATTGAGATAATTTTGAACTATAATTGAACAAATCATTCCATTTCAAGGAAAATTTGAGTTTGATTTATACCTCTCTAATTACTCTTATTTTAGTCCTTACATGCTTTTAATTGTTTGTCTTGTTTCTTGGATGATGATTATGGAGGGCTAATCTCCCATTCAAGGGATGATTTTTGAAGCCCTCGTGAATCCAATTTAGATAGTTTACTTGTTAGCACAATTTTTTTTTATCTCAATTTCTCTGATTAGATTTTACATCTTAGTTACTACTTTAAAAATTAGCATAGTTAGTTAATTAAAAGTCCCTTGAAAAATCATAAAAAAATAATAATATGAAATGATATACATTTTTGTCTTCCCGTATTTTTTTCTTCACAAATGAAATGTGGATTGGCACCCGTAGTTATCATATGCATATTTTTTGTATTTGTATGTTTAAAAGGATTTTGATTGGAAAGGATTTGAAACAATGATATCCACACATAGAACAAATCATTTATTTTCCATCGCACACGAGACTTCATTGGCCTTCCTGATTAGGTATGGCACTTCAGTAGGATGGACAAGCCTTAGGAGAGACATAACAATCCCTCTTTAAATAGATTTCCACCCTCCGGTACATATCTCTTCGTTTTGTAACGGAGTCTCTGTGCTTCCTTTAGATCTTCCAGCATTGTGTTGGTCTCTAAATAAGTTCGAATGGGATCCAATCAAGATGGTCCCATATTCAATTCCATTACGAGCAAAAGCTTTTATTCTATACTGTGTCACGATAAGATCTCGATGGGAAGGTTTACTCTGAGCTCGGCCTTTATTGTTGACGCCATACGAGCTAGTGCATATGCTCAGGCATTTTAACTTTTAGGATTCTAATCATCTTATAGTTGAGATATTTATAGTAAGACATTTACCTTTGCAAAATATTTTTCCATAGTCTCCTTTTTGGTTTAATAAACTCCAAGGACCAATTCACAACTAATTGAGAATCACTGAGCATTGCCAACAACTTGTTTCCCATTGATGATGCTAGTCCCAGACCTGCTATAAGATCTTCACATTCTTCCCCATTATTGGAGGACTAAATTTAAACCTAAGGATGTACTCCAGATCTACCTCATCAATGTTGTAATGATTATCCCAGCTCCACTATTATTGGCACGTGATGATATATCCATAGATAATTTCCATACTAAAAGATCTTTGCCAAAAACGCCTTCAACCAAACACCTAATCTTAAATAACTTTTTCATCTGCTCCATTGGCGAGCTCTCTTGTTGAGCCGATGATTCTAGTCTTTGATTATTCTTCTCGACTGGTTTTACCATTGTCTTGTCGGCTTGTTTCTCCTCATGTGTGAATTTTTCTATAAAATTGGCTATCGATTGTCCCTTAATTGTTGTTCTAGGCTCATAAAAATGTCATACTCTCATGGTTTTATGGCCCAATCCATCAATGTGACATTTTTTAGGGCTTATGGATACCTTACCGAAGATGAAGGTTTGTATACACAACAATTATATGAGCCTAGAAGTATGGCTTCATTCTCCGAGAAGCTTTAATTAAAGTTAACGTTAATTTCTTCAGTCTAGGGTACCAGATTTTTGCTCCACAGTAAACCTTTCTAATGTAATATACCAGTTTTTGTCCTTCGTCTCCCAACCGAACCAGTTTCAAGCTTACTACAACCTTAGATACTACTAGATATAAGTAAAGCTTCTTACTTAATATCAACCTTGACAAAAAAGGCGATGATCCGAGGTATTTATTCAATTACAATAAGGCTTTATCACACTCGTCATTCCACTTGAAATTATTTATGAGCACCTTCAAGAATGGAAGACGCCAATCATTTGTCTTTAAAATGAACCTCTTCAGAGCAGCTACTCATCCCGTCAAAATCTGGATCTCCTTATTGCTTTTGGGAGGCGTTATATAAATCAGCACCTAGATCTTATCAGGGGTTGCTGTAATTCCCCGTACTTTTATGATTATTTAATTTTTGTGTGCATTTAAATATTAAGTTAAATGGGCAAATTAAATTGGATTTTAATAAAAATTAATTAGCGAGATAAGGATTATTATTAATTATTATTATTATTATTATTATTATTATTATTATTATTATTATTATTATTATTATTATTGTTGTTGTTGTTGTTGTTGTCGTTGTTTACTTGCGTGTGATAAGAAAATAGATATGCGGTTTATTAAATATCGCGTATGAGTGGAAAGCGAAGATTTATTATATTATGTTAATAGAGAGTTAAATCGATGAATTTATACATTTTGTAGAAGGCGCGTATTGTACGCAAGTGTCGGTCCCGATTAATGAGATATTGGTGAATTTATAGTTAGGTGACTTGAATCACCTTTCTGAGTGCGCTGGTGATTTGGAATGGATCGAAATAATCCAGAATAGGTACCAAAGCGTTATAATTGGGTTTTGAATGCTTTTTAGACATAGTAGGACCCGTATAAGGGTACATTGGTCTTTTTCATATAAGTTTTAATGGAAAATGATATTAGGGTGTAGTTATGAGGTATATAAGATTCAGAGGGGTGGATGACAACCCCACTTTTTAATTTCTGCATAATTGTGAGTTATAGAGAGTTTAAGAGAAGAAAAAGAGGAAGAAAAAGGAGAGAATGACTTGGAGAAGAGAATAAGCCATCTCCAGATTCAATCCATTCCAACGGTCAAGACTTCAGATATAGAACCACAACGATAAGTAGTTACTTACTTTAAATTTCATAATTATGTAGTTAATTACCTTCATTGTTAATGGTATTAAATCTGTGATTTAAAGGTTCAAACATTAAAGAAATAAGTAAGAGATGTAAATCGTAATTAATATCTTATTGGAATTTATAAATAATTGATGATGATTTTGTAATTAAATATGTGTTTACAAGGATGAGCATGAAAAATATTTAGAGAATGTTTGAAATAATGAAAATTCAAGTTGGGCTAATTCTGGATTTGATAGAACTGAAGTTTGATTTGGAATCCTAGGGTTTAGATGATGGATACAAGATTAATTCTATGTTAGAATGCTTCTGGAATATTAATATATTGATGTAGGATGTTAATTTCATGTTTGGGGAGGCTTGTGACCTACATTTGAGGGTTTTGGAGGAGAAAAATTGAGAAAGAAGACGATTGACAGCCCCAGCGGCTTCCGGGGTGAAATGGAACTACTGGGGAATATTTTTAGGGTTTGGTATGTGTGTTAGGCCAACAGATAAATGGGTTCGCGTGAGATGAACCGAGAAATTCAAGTGATTGAATGTATATATATATATATATATATATGTATGTATGTATGTATGTATGTATGTATAATCGGGAAGTCAGTTCAGACTTCGGGATTAGGAGACTAGTATGCTATGGGATTTGTGTACGAGGTCAGTTCTTTATATATATACGTATTGGGGTGAATTGTATATATATATATATATATATATATATGTGTGTGTGTGTGTGTGTGTGTGTGTGTGTGTGTGTGTGTGTGTATGTGTGTGTGTGTTTGTGTCTCTGTGTGTGTGTGTGTGCGCGCGCGCGTTATTTGTTTATATTAAACATACCTACTCAGTAGAGCTATCGTTAAGAGGTTGCATGTAGTGAGCAGTCCACCCTGGCATTGACCAGCAGGTATTGGAATGATTCCCTAGGTGATAGTACTATTGCATGGCCACTATCCATGTGTGGGAATATGTGTTGGTTTGGAGACTAGTTGGGTGCGATATGGTATGGTTGTGACCTCCGAATGTATGTTTTTGAGCGTCGATGTTGTTTGTGTACATTTGGGTTCAGTGGTGAAATTTTGACCATGTGGCCTCGTTGTGGTACGTGTTATACTTGGAGCCCGATCGCAAGTGAGGGATGTATCCGTATGGTCCACACTCTGGGGATACGGTTATACGTATATAGCGAGCGATATATATGTATGTTTACAAGATATAGTTTGTATATCTATTTATATCACGAGTGTATCTACGGTATTGTATTATGTGAACACTCATTTATAGATCGTGTGTATCTAAATATTATTCATGAACGTATACCTAGTGAGGGTAGTATATACTTAGCTAATGGTGACTATTAGTAGGATTGGGCTTGGATAACAGTTATTGTCCTAGTTAGACTAGGTAGTATAATTAGGATAGTAAAATGAATGCATTCGGGGGCACTGTAGATGAGAGGTGAGGTTTTATCTCATGTAAGTGCGATCGATTATTTAGACTATGTGTTTTATTAATTTAAAGAAAATAATTAGTTGCAAAATATTTTCAAACTTTTTAGGCTTTGAACCGGAAAAAATTCTTTTCCTTATTTTCTTTTTGAAACCCTATGTGTGCAGCAGCAGGAGGAACAACAGGGATATATCTTTCTTTCCGTTACAGTGGTTATGGATGCTACGATATTGTCCTATATGCCTCAGCTCTTTCTGTTTATATAGGATTATTTTATTCCAATTTTCTCTTAGGCGTGTTGCCCATAGTTGGGTATGACATTACATTATTGTCAGAGATGTTATTTTATTATTCAGTTTTAATTCAGTAGGATTATTGTGGTTAGTGACCGATGGTTTATTTAGTTCATATTTATTTATTTATGCATGATGATTCATTCTTGTTTATTTAGTTATATGGTTTTTATTCGTTTATATTTATGTTTCTTGCTGCGATAGTGATGTTAAGAATGGAACTATACTGGATTCATGTTTTATTTTAGTAGAGTATTGGCAACCCGATATTATAATAAGAGGGTTATCACATTGGCCTCTAGTCCACCATGATTAATAATGTTGCTAAGGAACTTTCCTTCTTTCACTGCAAGGGGCCGAGTTCAGATTCATCTCATAATTCTCTGACTGATGAAATGTTCAGTTAAGGTTACTAATATATTGTTCCTTATCTCCTTCTCAAAGACCTTATTTACCAGCCTTTGATGTTTTAGATCCCAAAGGGCATAATGTTAGAGCAGTATGTACCTCGGATACTGATGAATGATGTCTTATCTTGATCTTTATATTTTTTTTCTTCTTTGATTATACCTTGAATATGCATCCTTGAAACATATCATCTCGTGCCCAACAGTGGCGTCGACCATCATGTCAATTAATGGAAAAGGATAATGGTCCTTGGGGCAAGCCCTATTAAGTTCTTTCGAAACATAACTACATTGGAGGGCTAATCTAGGTACTTTACATATTCAATGAATTTATCTTTCTTCAGCTTATCAACATCCTCTTAAATGGCCATGTTCTTCTCTGTAATACCCCGAAATTTTACTGATTTTTATTTAATGGATTAATTGAATTAAATGAGAATTAATTTGGAAATTAATCCGGAATTAAATACTAGCTAGATGTGAGTTGGTATTTGAGTATGATGTTAAAAATTAAATATTACTAAGTATATATGGTAATATATGAGTATTGAATCTGCTAAAATTGTTGCAAGGCAGAAATACGACAATTTAGGAAATTTAGTTGAGACGCGTGTGTCAGTCGCGTCAAGAATGAATTTAATTAGATTAAAAAGCATATTATATTTTTATCAATTGAATGGTCATTTTGAGTGCGCCAACGTATCCGGAAGGGTCGATATAGTCAGAAAACACTAGCCGGGAGTTTAGTTTGGGTCCCGGGGCATTTTTAGGCCAAACCGACAACCTAGAAGGGTATTTTGGTAATTTTAAAAATAGAGGAATTAAAACCCACGAATTTTAGAGTTAAATTAGATATTATTAGGAAGCCACTAAGTCCATTACCAGCCAAAAATAAAAGAGTGGGCTACGGGGGTTTCTGAGAGGTTAAGAGAGGTTCCAAACCAAACCATCTCCCATCACCATCATTTTGGAAGGAATTACAACCAGAAAGAGGGAAGAATCACCCGATAATCACCGACAACAAATCTGAAGAACAAACCTAAGGCAAGTGATTTGATGTTATTAATTGCAATGAATATTTCCTCCATGTTTAGTGTAGAAAACCTTATATGCTTTGAAAGTTTTGATGAAAACCCAATGGGATTGTTGTAGAAACTCTAAATTTTGGTTAGGGATTGCATTTAGAATGATTATGGATGAAATTGGTGTCCAAAACTTAACTTTGATGATTTTAAAAATGGATTAATGATGAGTATTTAGGTGCAATAAAATTCTAGGTTCATGTTCATAGGGTTTGGGGCAAGATTTGGGAATTTATGGCGATTACATGTTAATAAATAAGATTTAACCCTAAAAATATGTTAAGGAATGACTTAGGGTGACCTAGAGTAGTTTATCAACACAAAAACGTAGTTAATATGAACTTAGGATGGATTTGGAGAAAAGAATTTGGTGAAAAAACGAAGTTGGGAAAATTCTGGGCGTTTTCTGCCATCTCGTTAGAAGACAAACCCAGGTCGTTCGAACGACCTCGTTCGAACAAGCTTCTAACGAGCTGACAATACCCCTTCTAAAGATTTGGTAGTTCATTCGAAGCCATTCGTTCGAACGACACTCATTCGAACGACCTCGTTCGAACGAGAATTCAGTGACTTCTAATAAGTTCACATAGTGGTCTTTTTAGGCCCGATTTTAGTTTCGAACTTCCCTTAAACTTATTTATTTGAGTGTCATACTCCCCTTGTTGATTAGTGGGTATAGTTGTGAGATTAGAGTATGTTGAGGATAAAAACCTAGAATTATATAATAAACCGGGTGACTTCTAGGGATTAGGATATAAGTAATTGAAATTGCGACGTGAGAAGAGATGATAATCTATGATGTACATTTTTTGAAAACTTGTAAGTGTACTACTTTAATGACGGTATAGGAATGTAAAATTATACCTCTAATAATATTATAAGTTATCTAAGATGTGTGAATGCTTAGTATATGTGGTTATCTGTGTATAACATACCTACCATACTTGCTATAACGGGAGGTCGACATTCGACCCGGGCCATCTAATCTTTCTGTGCCTACGGGGGGATTTAGATTGGTACCTCGAGAACATAGGTCAGAGAATGACTTATTGGGGAGTTAATAAGTTTGATGATCATGGGAGAGTAGGAATGTGCGTGACCCATGTGATGTGAACTATGTTCGCCTCCAGTATGTGTGACTGTTACTTATCAAAACGGTTCCTGAGAGATTCGGAATACGTGGTCCTTATGTACGTGATGTACCAGGATTCGATAGCAGAGTATGTGTGCACCGCAACTTGGTCTAGGGGTGCCATTATTGTATATTTATGATGAGATTTATGTATTGATAATCGAGATGAATTGTTTATTAAAGTGTAAGTGTGAATAATTGCTCATTTTTAGTAGAGTTAAAGAAATTATTATAACTAATTCTGAGTAAAAATGGTAATACTTTCTGTTTATATTAAGATGTTGGGAATCGAACTTTGAATTGTAAAGTAATGTCAGATTACGGATTGTACTAGTTAGATAGTAGAATAACTAGAACGGGTACGGGTACGATTGGTGTGCACATTTAGTTGAGAGATGAGCAACTCATGTGAGTGCACGCACTATCATGTATTTTATATTCACTGTTTGATGATATTAAACACTTGTTATATTTTAAACTATTTTCACAATCGGGCTCTGACCCGTTTTCTTTCAAATCTATTTTCTTGTAAAAACCTTTTAGGTGCCCAGTCACAAGGACACCAAGCGTAGGAGTTCCATTCCAGTGACGTGCTATAGCTGTTGTGGAAGTTTCAGGACCTCAATAAATAGACGCATCCACTTTCTACCTTGACTCTATTTCAGATTTATTCATCTGTAGGGCATGTGGCCCCTTTTTTTTAGAGACAGCTCATTTATTTAGTTTTATTTCAGTTTTGGATTTAATTAATTAGCGATTCAGACTTTGAATTTGGTTGTATTCAGTATTTGGATTATTTAGGGGAGTATTCCTCCAGAATCGTTATTATTCCATTGTTATTCTATTATGACTGTGTTGTGGTTGTGATATTAGTATTTCATTATTTAAATGGATTATAATGTTAATCGGACTTAATTAAAAATTGACAACTCACTTTTTAAATATTAGGTGGCTAGAAATTGTTAAAACGTTTTTCGACAGTGATGCTACGAACTGAACAAACTTGACATTTTGTATTAATTTGAATAAAGGAGTAGCTACCTGGTATTTAATTAATCGGGGTATCACAGGTGGTATCAGAGCATCAGGTTCTAGTGTCCTTAGGATCTGTACGACTTGTTATGTTTCCGCTGAGCGTTCTTTGATGTAGAGCTCTATATTTTAGGATTGTTGTACTCTTTTGTGTATCTTACACTCTTCAGCTATTTTTTTTAGATAATAACTGTAGACTTATAAGACTTCTCTTTCTTTTCAGATGCCTCCACGACGTGCAGAGCGGGTTCCCAGGGATGCTCAGCCCGAGCCACAGCCTGCACCATTTCAGGGTACCATGAATACCGCAGAGGTTACCGCTCTAGCAGTTGTGCAGCAGGCACCGCCTCAGGCACCGGTAGTAACACCAGTACAGTCTCATGCATTCTTGTCAGCTTGGGAACGTGTTCGTGATGCTTTTCAGAAAGCACATCCTCCGGAGTTTACAGGTAGCTCTGACGTCGTTATGTCCGGTCAGTGGAAGAAGGACATCCAAAGACACCTGAGGATGTATGAGTGTACGGATGTTCAGAGACAGATACTAGCTACTTTTAAGCTGGTCAGCGTTGCAGTGGTGGGAGTCCATTACCACCGTGGAGGAGAGAGATATCCTTTATATTCAGGAGTTCTGGGTGCGATTCGACTGTAAGTATTTTTCATCAGCCGTTCACACCGAGATGAGGAGGAAGATGATGTACCTCAAGCAGGCGGGGAAGATAGTGGCAGAGTATGAGGTCGAGTTCACAAATCTCTTAAACATCATCCCCGATGAGATTCCGACAGAGGACAAAAAGATACATAAGTTCATGGATGGGTTGACCTGGAGGATCCGTCAGCACTTACAGGGAAATCTCTCATTGGCCACTTATTCTGATGTGGTTAAAGCATCACTACTTCACTGCCAAGACCACCGCTTTCACTTGACTCAGAGTAAGCTATCAGGAGAGTCTAGCCATCAGGGCAGGACAGGGGGGAATGGTGCCAGCGGGGCACAATCAGTTCAGGGTCAGCACAGGCAGGGTGATCAGAGTTCCCAGCATGGGGATTCTAATAGATTTCGATCAGGGGGTTTCAAAAATGGTCATGGAGGTTTTCATCATAGCCAGCAGGGTCAGCACGGCCATCAGGGTCAGCAGGGCCAGCATAGCCAACAGCAGCAGTTTCATCAGGGCCAGCACGGCCAGGGGAGGAATGGCAACGGCCACGAGGGCAGTGGGCAGCAGGGTCAGAGAGGGGGAAATTTTCTGGGGAAATGTTTAACTTGTGGCAAGATTGGCCACAAATGCTAGGAGTGTCCTGATAGGGGCAGGGTCCCACAGCAGCAGCAGCAGGGTGCTCGAGATGAGCCCCAGAGACCTATGTTTCCCTCCGCCCTCCCAGCACCACCGTAGATGACAGCCTTGCCACCCATCCCAGCAGTCCCAGTTCAGCAGGGACGACTTCAGTACGGACGAGTTTAATAACTCCAGCAGGCAGCAATCCCACAGGATCCACCTGCTATTGAGGGTATGTTCTCTATTCAGGGGACTATGGGCATATTTTATTTGATATGGGAGCTACACACTATTTCATTGCCACGAGATTTGCACGCATTATAGGGTTGTTAGACACTGAAGAGAGTACGATTACTTATGTAAATTCACCATTGAGTAGGGGTTCTGTGATTTCTCTTATTTGTAGAAGTGTGGATATAGAGATCGGGAGATTTACTTTACCCACTGATATGTTAGTATTAGATATGACTTAGTACGATGCGATTGTTGGTATGGATTGGCTAGTTGCATACCGAGCCATGATTGATTATTTCGACAGGAGTATTATTTTTGCCATACCCGGGTAGGAGATGTTATTAGTGGAGATGCCTCGTCCTGAGGGAGGATCGTCCACTCACTTATATTATATAGAGGAGGAGACCTCTAAGGAAGTGGTAATACCACTTGATTCGATTCCGGTTGTTAGTGAGTTCGCTAATGTATTCCAGGATATTCCAGGATTATCGCCTACTAGAGAGATAGACTTTGTTATCGATTTGACGTCGGGCACTTGGCCAATTGCACGCGCACCTTATCGTATTTCTCCAGCATAAATGAGGGAGTTACGGGATCAGATAGAGAAGCTGTTGGTTCAGGGATTTATCCGTAGGATTACTTCGTCGTGGGGTGCCCCTGTGCTATTCGTAAAGGAGAGGGATGGATCATTGAGGTTGTGTGTAGATTACCGGGAGTTGAATAAAGTCACGATACGGAATAAGTATCCGTTGCCCCGAATCGATGACTTATTCGACTAGTTGAGGGGAGCTTCCTTCTTCTCAAAGATTGACTTGCGATTGGGATGCCATAAGTTGCGTATCAGGGAACAGGACGTCTCAAAGACTGCCTTCTTGACGAGATATGGTTCCTATAAGTTTCGGGTTATGCCTTTTGGCCTAACCAATGCCCCAGCCGTGTGTATGGACTTAATGAATAGGGTGTTCAGAGAGTTCCTAGACCAGTTTGTCATTGTCTTTATTGATGGCCTTCTAGTTTACTCTCAGACAGAGGAGAAACACATCGATCACTTGAGGCAGGTTTTACAGACGCTGCGTCAGAACAAGCTATATGCAAAATATGAAAAGTGTGGGTTTTGGCTGAAAGATGTTCAGTTTTGGGGGCACATCATCTCAGATCGGGGGATATCGGTTGATCCGGGGAAATTATCAGCGGTGAGGGAGTGGGGATAGCCCACTACACCGACTGAGATTTGTAGTTTCTTAGGTTTAGCACGATACTACAGGAGGTTCATTCGGGGTTTCTCTAAGATAGCGGGTCCTTTGATGCATCTGACTCGCAAAGGTGTGCCATTCATCTGGAGCTATGCCTGTCAGTTGGCATTTGATGAGTTGAAGGACAAGTTGACCTCAGCGCCTGTGTTATCATTGCCCAGACTGGGAGTTGAGTATCTAGTCTACACCGATGCGTCCTTACAAGGGCTTGGAGGTATACTACAATAGGAGTGTCAGACCATAGCTTATGCTTCCCGTAAGCTTAAGCCTCACGAGAAGAATTACCCCACCCATGACTTGGAGTTAGCGGCAGTCGTATTCGCTCTTCAGATTTGGAGACACTATCTCCTGGGGGAGAAATTTTGGTTATTCACGGACCACAAGTCTCTACAATACCTCTTCACACAGAAGGAACTGAATATGCGTCAACGTCAGTGGCTTGAGTTTATGAAGGATTATCAGTTTGATATCCAATATCACCCAGGGAAGGCTAATGTGGTAGCAGACGCGTTGAGCCGTAGGCCAGTAAATGAGGTGGTCGAAGTGTGGAAAGCTAAGTGGAAGGAGTTGGGACATCAAGATGCAGTGGCCCGATCATTCATGTCTGTGATAACTGTTACACCTCAGATTGTTACGAGAGTGATACAGGACCAGGAAAAAGACTCGTTCTGTCAGGAGCAGATAGTTCGATTACGAGCAGAGGGAGCCAAGTCCTATACCGTTAGTTCAGACGGGGGCTTACGCTTTAATGGGAGACTAGTCGTTCTAGAAGGGTAAGACTTACGACACGAGGTAATGTCAGAGTCGCACGGTTCGCGATTCGCAGTACATCTTGGCGAGGATAAGATGTACTAGGATATGAGGCGATAGTACTGGTGGAGTGGGATGAAAAAAGATATTGTCGAGTTCATTTCTAAATGTGCCACTTGTCAGTTGGTAAAGGTGGACCATCAGAGATCGGCAGGACTTCTACAACCATTAGAGGTTCCTATGTGGAAATGGGAAAGCATTTCCATGGACTTTATCACGGGGTTACCTACCTCACAGAGGGGTCACGACTCCATATGGGTAATCATGGATAGACTAACCAAAGTTGCTCATTTTCTGCCAGCCCGAACAGACTACACTACGGGACAGTATGCCCAGATTTTCATAGCGGAGATAGTGAGACTTCACGGGGTGCCTCTCAATATCGTGTCTGACCGAGATAAGATATTTGTTTCACGATTTTTGGAGAGTTTTCATGAGACAATGGGTACAGAGTTGCGACTGAGTACGGCGTACCACCCGTAGACAGATGGGCAAACCGAGAGAACGAATCAGATGTTGGAGGATATGTTGCGTATGTGCATCCTAGACTTTGGACGTGGTTGGGAGCAGTAGCTTCCACTGGTGGAGTTTGCTTATAATAACTCCTATCAGTTCACCATTGGCATGGCTCCATTTGAGGCATTATATGGTAGACCTTGTCATTCCCCAGCATGTTGGTTAGAGGTGGGGGATAACAAACTCTTTGGGCCGGAAGTGATTCAGGATACTTCGGCAAGGATAGAGATGATAAGGAGCCGTATTCGGGTAGCTCAGGACCGACAGAAGAGCTATGATGATGCCAAGAGGTTCTTTAGAGAGTTCAAAGTTGGGGACCAAGTATTACTCAGAGTATCTTCGATGAAGGGGATTATGCGTTTTGGGAAGAAGGGGAAACTGGCACCAAGATATGTGGGGCCATTTCCTATCATCGAGCGGATTGGACCAATAGCGTTTAGACTTGGGTTACCGGGGCACTTACATAGGATTCATGACGTGTTCCATATTTCCTCGCTAAGGAGATATCTTAGGGATGATTTGGCCCATACTCACATTGCTTTAGAGGACATTGATTTTCAGCCTGATAGTTCCTACGAGGAAGGGTCGATTGCTATTCTGGACCACAGCGAGAGGAAACTGAGGTCTAAAATAGTACCGTTGGTACGTGTTCAGTGGCGGCATCATAATGCTGAGGAGTCCACATGGGAGCGCAAGGATGAGATGCGCGAGCGTTATCCAGAGTTATTCATGCCAGGTTCACTTTAGTTCCGAATTTCGGGACAAAATTTTGTTATTAGGGGGGAAGTATGTAATACCCCAAAATTTTATTGATTTTTATTTAATGGATTAATTGAATTAAATGATAATTAATTTGGAAATTAATCCAGAATTAAATAGTAGCGAGATGTGAGTTGGTATTCGAGTATGATGTTAAAAATTAAATATTACTAAGTATATATGGTAATATATGAGTATTGAATATACTAAAATTGTCGCGAGGCAGAAATACGACAATTTGGGAAATTTAGTTGAGACGCGTGTGTCAGTCACGTCAAGAATGAATTTAATTATATTAAAAAGAATATTATATTTTTATCAATCCAATGATCATTTTGAGTGTGCCAACGTATCCGGAAGGGTCGAGAGAGTCAGAAAACACTAGCCAGAAGTTAAGTTTGGGTCCCGGGACATTTTTAGGCCAAACCGGCAACCCAGAAGGGTATTTTGGTGATTTTAAAAATAGAGGAATTAAAACCCATGAATTTTAGAGTTAAATTAGATATTATTAGGAGGCAACTAAGGCCATTACCAGCCAAAAATAAAAAAGAGTGGGCTACGGGGGTTTTTGAGAGAAGTTAGAGAGAGGTTAAGAGCGGTTCCAAACCAAGCCATCTCCCATCACCATCATTTTGGAAGGAATTACAACCAGAAAGAGGAGACAATCACCCGATAATCACCGACAACAAATCTGAAGAACAAACTTAAGGCAAGTGATTTGATGTTATTAATTGCAATAAATATTTCCTCCATGTTTAGTGTAGAAAACCTTATATGCTTTGAAAGTTTTGATGAAAACCCAATGGGATTATTGTAGAAACTCTAAATTTTGGTTAGGGATTGCATGAAGAATGATTATGGACAAAATTGGTGTCCAAAAATTAACTTTGATGATTTTAAAAACGGATTAATGATGAGTATTTAGGTGCAATAAAATTATGTGTTCATGTTCATAGGGTTTGGGGAAAGATTTGGGAATTTATGGCGATTACATGTTAATAAATATGATTTGACCCCAAAAATATGTTAAGGAATGACTTAGGGTGACCTTGAGTAGTTTATCAACAAAACAACATAGTTAATATGAACTTAGGATGGATTTGGAGAAAGGAATTAGGTGAAAAAATGCAGTTGGGAAAATTCTGGGCGTTTTCTGCCATCTCGTTAAAAGACCAACCCAGGTCGTTCGAACGACCTCGTTCGAATGAGCTTCTAACGAGATGATAGTACCCCTTCTAACGAGTTGGTAGTTCGTTCGAAGCCATTCGTTCGAACGACACTCATTCGAAGGACCTCGTTCGAACGAGATTTCATTGACTTCTAACGAGTTCACAGAATGGTCTTTTTAGGCCCGATTTTAGTTTCAAACTTCCCTTAAACTTATTTATTTGAGTGCATTCTCCCTTTGTTGATTAGTGGGTATAGTTGTGAGATTGGAGTATGTTGAGGATAAAAACCTAGAATTATATAATAAACCGGGTGAATTCTAGGGATTAGGATATAAGTAATTAAAATTGCGATGTGAGAAGAGATGATAATCTATAACGTACATTTTTAGGAAACTTGTAAGTGTATTACATTAATGACGGTATAAGAATGTAAAATTATACCTCTAATAATATTATAAGATATCTAAGAGGTGTGAATGCTTAGTATATGTGGTTATCTGTGTATAACATACCTACCATACTTGCTATAACGAGAGGTCGGCGTTCGATCAGGGCCATCTAATCTTTGTGTGCCTACGGGGGATTTAGATTGGTACCTCGAGGACGTAGGTTAGAGAATGACTTATTGGGGAGTTAATAAGTCTACTGATCATGGGAGCGTAGGTATGTGCGTGACCCATGTGATGTGAACTATGTTCGCCTCTATTATGTGTGACTGTTACTTATCAAAACGGTTCCTGAGAGATTCGAAATACGTGGTCCTTATGTACATGATGTACCGGGATTCGATAGCAGAGTATGTGTGCATCGCAGCTTTGTCTAAGGGTGCCATTATTGTATATTTGTGATGAGATTTATATATTGATAATTGAGATGAATTGTTTATTAAAGTGTAAGCGTGAATAATTGTCACATTTTTAGTAGAGTTAAAGACGGAGAAATTCTTATAAATTATTATAACTAATTCTGAGTAAAAATGGTAATACTTCCTGTTTATATTAAGATGTTGGGAATCGAACTTTGAATTGTAAAGTAATGTCAAATTACGTATTGGACTAGTTAGATAGTAGAATAACTAGAACGGGTACGGGTACGATAGGTGTGCACATTTAGTTGAGAGGTGAGGAACTCATGTGAGTGCACGCACTATCATGTATTTTATATTCACTGTTTGATGATATTAAACACTTGCTATATTTTAAACTGTTTCGACAATCGGTCTCTGACCCGTTTGCTTTCAAATCTATTTTCTTGTAAAAACCTTTTAGGTGCCCAACCACAAGGACACCAAGCGTAGGAGTTCCATTCCAGTGACGTGTTGTTGCTGCTATAGAAGTTACAGGACCTCGATAATAGACACATCCACTTTCTACCTTGACTCTATTTCAGATTTATTCATCTGTAGGGCATGTGGCCCCTTTTCTTAGAGACAGCTCATTTATTCAGTTTTATTTCAGTTTTGAATTTAATTAATTAGATATTCAGACTTTGTATTTGGTTGTATTCAGTATTTGGATTATTTAGGGGAGTATTCCTCCAGAATCATTATTATTCCATTGTTATTCTATTGTGACTGTGTTGTGGTTGTGATATTAGTATTTCATAATTTAAATGGATTGTATGTTAATCGGACTTAATTAAAAATTGAAAAATCACTTTTTAAATATTAGGTGGCTAGAAATTGTTAAAACGTTTTTCGACAGTGATGCTACGAACTGAACCAACTTGATATTTTGTATTAATTTGAATAAAGGAGTAGCTACCCGGTATTTAATTAGTCAGGGTATCACATTCTCCAGGAAGAACATACAGTGTTTCTCCTTGACGGGCTTCATGTCTTTCATAATATAGAGTTCATAGAAAAGGACAACTACATATATATCCCCCATGCATCCTCATAGCTATAGGAGAACACATTCTTTTAATGTCGTGGGAAATCTTCTCATTCATTCTTCATAGCTTGATCCAACGACGAGTTCATTTGGGTTGCCCTTTTGGATGCTAGTTGTCCTGAATTACTATTTCAATCTATTTTACCACTGCTCCTATGACCGGTTTATCTTCATCTCGAGGTTCTAATGTCTCGATCTGATACGTAGTGGATACTTTCTTTTGTTTCTTCTGTTCTGCAAATGTGTAGTAACATTCTCACGTTTTCACTTGATTTCCCTTTACTACCCCAACATCATAGCTCCTAGGGAACTTCAAACATTAATGGACAATGGAGGAAACAAATTTAAACCATGTCAAAGATAATATTATAGTTCGAGATAAAGTTCTTATAAAGGATAAAGAAAAGCATCATCTCGGTTCATAAGGTTGACCAGCTGTCGATGGTGACCTCCTATTCAATAGTTCCTAGGGTAACACCTTCTTGTCGAAAAAACCAATGAGTAGGTGATGGTATTTCTGAAAATTTTTATATGCTAACTTCACTTTAAACAATCATAAATTAATGCATCTTCTAAGCACCATTGTCCACCAAGTTCCTTGAGACCAACCTCTCGTGGACCATCATATTCACGACTAGAGGGTCATCGTGTGGGTAAAACAAATAAGACATATCATATTAGGAAAAATTAATCATAAGATGATTTTTTCACCTTTTTTTTGGCATGCCTTTATAGCCTTAGACAGATTCATCTCTCTGACATGCACACAAGGTTTTGCCTCGTTGAGGTTAGCTTTCATTTCTTCTAGTTCATCTCCCCCAAGAACCATAAAATGACAGTAAAAGGAGATCATCCCAACATTCTCAACTGATTCCTTATGATTCTCATGTAGAATTGGATCGAATATTTCATCTGAGTCCTCATGTTGGTCACGCTTCTTATCATCATCCTTTTTAAAAGGAGACTTAGATCGTCTCTTAGACTTTTGCTCATTCTTGGGCTTACCTGCTTGGCCAAGATTATCAACATACTTAGTCACTTTTCCTCGTCAGATCAAGGCCTCTATCTTATTCTTAAAATCAAAACACTTATTAGTGGCGTCTATGATACGTATGGAATTCGCAATTCTTGCTCTTATCCCTTCTGTTTGACCTAACTTTCAACTTTTCAAGACACTTGAAGCCACCATTTTCTCGAATCCCATTGATAATATGGTGTTCTACCACAATGAGCAAAGTGTATTCACCATATCTCTTCAGTTTGTCATTTTTTTAGAGTCCATTGAACCTATCCATCATGTCGAGCTCTTGCCACCGATTTAGCATGACTAAACTCCTTTACCTCTATTTCCTCTTTGGAATTCACAATATTTCCTTCCTTAAACTAGAGCTCGGCCATTATGATCAATGATTCTTTTGTTAACTCCTAGTACAACTTTTCAGGTAGTAAGCCATTCATTATGATTGTGATTATGATCTTCGTATCATAATCCACTACCTAAAGCTCATTCTTGTTAAAACGAGTTATAAATTCCCTTTATTTAATTTTCCTTTTGGAAAATGATTAACAAAGGACCACATTTTTTCCTGGGCTTGGTGACAAAGCAAAAATTATTCACAAAGAGATCATCCAATTTCTTAAAGTTTGAAATCTGCCCTAGGGAGGCTATTAACGAGATCTTGGCCAACTCAATAAAAGTACTCGATAAGGACCTGCATCATATCTCCTTAGGAGTAGAATAGATATTAAAATGAGCTTTATGGTGCTCCACATGCAACATCAAATTAGATTTCCCATCATATCTTAGAGTGATAACAGGTGTCTTGAACTTTGCAAGTGTTGGATAAACATCTATTGAAGGCGTAAATGGAGACCCTTGAACATAACCCCTTGGCAAAGGGTTCTTCGTCTTAATGAATTGTACCAATTGACCTTCTCGACGCTGAATTGAAACCATCCAAAGTTATTCCTCTTGCTTGACCTATACTGTCTTCTCTACTTATCCTTGACTTTCAACTGAGCTCTCTTACTTAACGAAAGTCTTCTTAACCCTAACCGACCCTTGTACGCTTTGTCTTGACCTGGCTGAGAACTTCTCCCTCTTGGACTCAGATCTACTTGATTCTTTTATGTATTACCTAGGCTCTCTAGGATCCCTATACTGATGTGCCATTGTAACTCTCTAGGACCCCTGTAATCGGCACCCCCTCTCTAATCTGAGTATTTTTTGTGTTTTCACCCATTTCAACATAAAGTACCAAAAAATTGAGTATCGTATTAGAAAAAATAGGGGATCACGAAAGTAATAACTAGAATTACAGTATTAGCAAGACTAAATTAGGAAAGTGTAGAAATAATGTAGGATTATGGGAATTAAAGAGAATCGAACTAAAATTGCTAATGAGAAAACTCTAAATAAATCAAATACAACTGAATCAGGGTGCAATTCACTAGTTTACCATAAAATGGTATCCTCAAGTTTCAAAAATAAAAAATGGTGGAAAGAGACAATGGCTATCCATTTTCCACAAACGACGCCAATATGTACTGATTTGTCTTATATTGAGTGTATAAATTATAGGCAAATAACACAAGAGATATAAACTATTGAAATACTAAATTAAAGAGATGAGATAAATAAGATTAAATTTATGTGGTTCGGCCCAAAGCGGTGCCTACGTCCACAGGTGCAGTGTTTGATGTATTGGATTACTGGGCAAAATCAATTGAAGAATACATGATTAAATCTCTTAAGTTCTCTATATAATTGGACATCATAATAGTAAGGAAAATATCTCGAATCTCTTACAAATATGTGTGTGTGTGTGTGGATATTTATAGGGTATTATAGGAGAGTGAAAAGAGAGTGCTACGTGAATTTCCTTTATAGGTTAGGAAAGTACACACCTTACATGTAATGTAAGAGAATAAGCATAAAGTTAATTATAGGCAAATTGAGGGTAATATTTGCATATTTCCCCCACATGTGTGCATTGATAACATCATCCAATCCTATGGCAGTGTTCTTGGTCGCTAACTAACGGGGTTAGGCAACTTGATCAAACTCCGGGTCTACCCATATTGCCTAGGTTGACTTGATTAATAACTAAGCCAATCACATTTTTGTAGGCGATGAGTCCATGTGTCCTCTTCTGATTGGTCCACAAGCCATACCATATTTATATTATAACACATACAATCTAATCATCATGAAAATATTTTACTTATGTTGGGAATAACAACCTTCACATGCCTCTAATTTCATCTTTAAGTTTTTATATTCCCACATGTACCATATGTAGCTTAGGGGAAAAATCACAACTTGTACTTTGTTGTTTAGGTACCCCTATAAAAAATATTGAGGTCTTATTTACAAAGTTGATTATGGTGTATAATGTGATTCTCCACGGTAAGCATCTGATAGTTGTTAATCGAATTTAACCAACATCTAATCAATTCCTTGACTCTTAGACAAAATTATTTGCTACACTATTGGATTATAAAATAATCAACTGATTAAGATTTAACTGGTGAAAACATATCTTATAAGTTTATCGGGGGTACCACAATCTAAGGTATCCCTGGGAGGTGTTCCTCTGAATTATAATCTCATACCTACCTACACATCTGTCACCTAATATGTGAGGATCTATTGATCTGGTATAAATCAAATTGCATACATTTTCTAATAAAAATAATAATCTTGCAAGCATTCCAATCATCATAATTCTCGGTATGAAGAATGTATGCACCCTTTATAAATGGTTTGAGATTATCTAAGTCTAATCACAACATCCCTTAGACTTAAAATCTCACGGGTGGTACTGTTCAATGTATTCCTGAATGCACCGATCACAATCATCCTCGAACTATCAAACAAGTCCTCAAACCTTTAACCAGGATCTCGTAGTTCGAGATAAACTACTAGGATTGTATCGCAACTATTTCGATAGGATGTCCATTTCCCATCTAGGCTGTGAAACATCCAATAATACTAGAACCGAAATTTTGATCTCCTATTATCAAGTTGAGCCCAACTCACCGTAATTCATATTCAGTATTATTGATCGACATATGTAGAACAAAATATTTAATGAACATAAAAATAATGCATTCTCACAAACACGATTCTTGTTTAAAAATGAACTAGCCAAAAACTTATATTGATAAATCAAAATTTATTTACATGGTTTTATAATAAAACCCCAACTCCATGGTTGACTATTATATATTGTAATGACATGTTTGGGGTGTTTATGGTAGAGGTTGGTTTTGGTTTGCCTGTTATGGGACTAGTGATCCTAATGGGGATTGAGGGCTAGGCACGATTTTGATATATTTTTTGGCGATGTTTTGAGGTGTATATGGTGGATGATGGACTTGTTATGACAAGAATTTATTTTGTTTTGAATATCTTTCACATGTGTGGCATGGGAGTAGTTATCTCGATGGGGACTGGGGGGTGGGATAGACATGTTCATGGTCCTTAATGATCATATAGTAATTAAATGATGGAAATTATGTATGTTGACTAAGGAATAGTGAGGAAAGTTTATATAATAGGAGTATATAAGATGGTAAATTGTGACTTTATTGTCTAATTTCATAATTGTTTTTTATTTACGTAGCTTTGTTAGCTTGTGGTGGCCTAACTGTCATTGTTTTACTCCCATTTCAAGTAAACATGATCTTTCTATTATGAATTTCTATTACACAACACCAAGATATATTCCATTCTCATTACTAGTAAGAGGATATAGATTCCAGTCTTTTGTATTTAGTCTATTTACATTTTTTTATTATGTGAGTTGCAAGGATTATTATTCTAGTTTTGGTTATGTACTCTGTTTCAGCTAGTAGTTTGGATATTTGATTATGGTAGCTTATGTCCATGTAGGTTTATTTTATTATATGATTATTGGGATTTGTTGTCTAGATTAACTATGGTTGTATTTAATGGATTATTTGGTGGTGATTTCATTCCTATCATTTTGTCTTTCAGGATTTATCATACCGTACTCCACTTGTATATCTTTGTATATTGTTGTTATGTCATGCGAAGGATGATATTTAAATTGAATTGACAGACTGTATGATTAAATTAGTATAGTTGATCAACCTATTTATTAAAATATTTAGGGCCTCGTAATCTTTTCTGGAATGATTTTGCTTTCATAAGTTGTGGATTTGTGGAAAATATAAGTTTAAAAAGTATTTCATGAATCTACACTTTAAACTTAAAGTGTTGTGAATATCAAAATTATTTCAAACTTTTATTAAAATGTAAATCACATGGTTATTTTGCAAAAGTTATTTGTGATCAATTAGGTATACTAACATATTTATATAGTCTCCGATGTGTGTGGGGATAATTTAAGAAATATTAGAATTTAAAGAAAGTACATATGAACTCAAATGAATTACATCAAAATGTATATGCTTGTATCTTCCAGTCTATTTTTCTTACACACATTTTTCAGTAATTTTTTTTCTTTTAGAAATTTTTCTCTTGCTCTAAGGAGCTTCCTAACTCATTTTCTTTTCAAAGACAATAATCTTCATCATTTTTCAGTAGTCATTCTACAACCAATAATTTTCTTAAAATATTTTTTTGAATATTCTTTAGAAATATACTCTCAACATAAATATTAGACCTGGCAACGGGTCATGTTGGGTCGTATTTGTGTCGTGTTTTAACGATTTCGTATAAAAGCATCCTAACCCGAACATGACCCGTTAGCTTAACGGGTACATAAATTTAAAACCGAACACGACCCAATAATTTTAACGGGTGACACGACCCGAAGCATTAACACCCGTTAGTTAATGGGTGAATTTGGGTCGTGTTTTACTTAACCCGTTAACTCCCATTATTTAAACCATTTAATTGTCAATACCCATTCCCCAATAACACCCCTTACCATTAACACCCGTTACCCGTTAATACCTATTATTTAATTGTCAATAGTTTGAACTTCCAAGTTCTACCATTAGCAGCACCATTCAACACTAAAGTTCCATCATTAGTAATATCCATTCATTACAAAAGTATCAGCATTCAACACTAATTACAAGACAACTTCAACACTAATTACAAAAGTAATAACATTCAAAAACTAATTACAAGACAAATTCAACACTAATTACAAAAGTAACAGCATTCAACATTAATTACAAAAGTTCCATCATTAGTAATATCCATTCATTCAACACTAAAGTTGGAAACTGTTAACAGCAACGCAACTTCAAAACTGTTGGCAGTAATTCCTCCTTTTTTCAACATATTCTTCCTACAAATTGAAAAATTACAATGAGTTATCTAAAATACTTAATACTATATGAATTAATAAATAAATATTAATGAACATTTTCTCACCAGTAATCAAAATATATGTAACGGCGGATGTCACGAAATGACCAAAATGCGCACATCTCCTTATAGTAACAGCAACATTTTTCACATCATTTTTCAGCCATGTGAAACTGTTTAAAAGTGGACAACAATGGATCATTTATTTCAAATATATATAATACACTAGATGGTAAAATGAAATGGTAAAATATATGGAAATTACTCACCAAAAAAGTGGATTACTTGGAAAGAACTCTTGCAATTCAAAAACGCCATAACTGCATATATATCTTGGATGAAACCTAGAAAGTAGAAAATTAGAAAATTTATATACACCAGAAATTTAAAGAAAAAGAAAATTTATGTCAAAATTAAATATCAACCTTATTACTCGTCGATAGAAATAGCAAAATTACAATGAGTTATCTAACATACTTAATACTATATGAATTAATAAATAAATATTAATGAAAATTTTCTCACCAGTAATCAAAATATATGTAACGGCGGATGTCACGAAATGACCAAAATGCGCACATCTCCTTATAGTAACAGCAACATTTTTCACAGTATTTTTCAGCCATGTGAAACTTTGTAAAAGTGGACAACAATGGATCATTTATTTCAAATATATATAATACACTAGGTGGTAAAATGAAATTGTAAAATATATGAAAATTACTCACCAAAAAAGTGGATTACTTGGAAGAACGCTTGCAATTCAAAAACGCCATAAGTACTGCATATATATCTTGGATGAAACCTAGAAAGTATAAAATTAGAAAATTTATATACACCAGAAATTTAAAGAAAAATAAAATTTAGGTCAAAATTAAATATCAACCTTGTTACTCGTCGATAGAAATAGTGTTAGAACATTGGGCTGAACTAGATTTTTGGCTTATGTGCAAATTAAAGATATCCTCCGTCAACTCATCCACATCAGCAGCTTCTTCTTTACCTATAGCTGAGGAAATAAAAATTTAATATATTATAAAAGGTAAGGCAAAAAAATGAAAATCAATAGTTGAATATGGCAACTTTACCAATTTTATCAAAAAGCCAATCCCTAGTGCAAAGCAATGCTTGGACAGTTTCGGGCAGAAGAGAACTACGATATTGGTCAAGAACTCTACCTCCAATACTAAATGCAGAAAGCAACAGTTGAGATTCGAATGGATAATATATCCCGAGCCATACAAGAAAGTATGGGGTAGCGAAATTGTTCCCCCTTCCACCAAGTAAGAATATCTAGATCTTGCTTTCTTCCCAACTTTTCCTCATCAAAATATTTATGCAACTCATTTTTTTTTATCAGAAGAACCCTCTTTATAGAAATTATCAAAGTTCTATATTATTTATTTTATGAGTTAGATAAAAAAAAATATGAAGTATGAAAATGCATTAAATGGTAATCAGAGTATCAAAATATGAAGTATGAAAATGCATTAAATGGAAATATGTACCTGAAATATAGAACCCCCGGAGGCGTTATGGGAAGGATGATGAGTATCAAAATCAGAGTTACTTGAACTTACAAGATGCGAGTAATTCAGACTATAGACATCAAAAAGATCAAATAAAGTGTCGCGTACACGGCTAAACTCGTGAGGATCGGTACCATGTAACCTCGCATATGCGAACTCCACAAATTGAATTTTGAACAGTGGGTCCAACGTGACAGCAATAGCAAGAACAACACTATATTCAGCCTAATATTTCTCAAATTTTAAGTTCATCTGCACTCCCATTCTACGTAAAAAACTATTTGTCCCTTCCATTGTGTGACACCCCGACTAATTAAATACCGGGTAGCTACTCCTTTATTAAATTAATTCAAAATGCCAAGTTGGTCCAGTTAATAGCATCACTGTCGAAAACATTTTAATGATTACTAACCACCTAGTATTTAAAAGTAAGTTGCCAAATTTTAATTTAAGTCTGATTAACATGCAACAAGTGTAATGAAGAATAATAACACCATTCACCATAACGAAGTAAATAGAGTAACCATCACAGAATGTAAATAAAGTCTGGAGGAAAAACTCCTCACTACAATCCCACAACTGAAATAAGTAAACCGAATACTAAAACAATACATGCCAAAGTCTGAAAACTGTAATGGAAAGATGTCTCTAATAGAAATGGGCAACATGCCCTACAACTGATAGATAATGAATCTGGAATCCAAGTGATAGAAGCGTCTACAAGCAAATCCCTGTAGCTTCCACAAACAGCTACAGCTCGTCACCAGAATGAGTATCCTATGCATGGTGTCCTTGTGGCTGGGCACCTAAAATGGTTTTACAAAGAAAAATAGATTTGAAAGCAAACGGGTTAGAGCCCGAATGTGGAGTTATATTTTAAAAACCTGGAAGTGCTTTAAAATCATTTAAAATATTAAATGCAAAGTACATGTTAGGACGTGCACTCACATGATATTCTCACCTCTCGTCTAACTGTGCACTCCTAACGTAAGTACCCATCTACAACGACACAAACCACTAGCTAAGTGACATCATATCTAGCTAGACTGTCATAGGTCATACCCTTATTACTCGGTTTCATTAACATTATAACGCTCGTAATTAAATAGGGGTTTAACGTAAACTCAGATGCTCAATATGCAATATATTTCACTATAAGCTAACCCGTTATGTTTCTCGAAACAATACCGTAATTATATTCACAATATTAACATGAAGGTTCCCATTAATTAAGTGTATATTATTCACATCATAAATATACAATACAAGCACCCCGAGAACTAAGCTGCGGTGCACACATACTCTGCTATCCATCCCGGTACATCACGTACATAAGGATTACATATTCCGAATCTCTCAGGAATAGTTCACAAATAACAACATCACAAAGAATGGAGGCAAACACAGTCACATCACATGGGTCACGCACATACCTACGCTCCCACGATCAGTGGACTTATTAATATCCCAATAAGTCTTTCTATGACCTATGTTCATCAAGGTAACCAGTCTAAATTCGGGAAACACAAGGATTAGAGGGCCCTAAGCGAACGCAAACCTCCCGTGATAGCAAGTATGGTAGGTATGTCATACACACAATTCATATACCAATACGTCTTAGTAATCCCGTAGTTTAATCGTAGTAATATTCTCATTCTCCTACCAATCTATAATTTACACATTTTATACGATTCCGGTTTATAATCATACGTTCCATAATCTATTCTCCCGTCGTAGTAGACACTCACGTCTCAACCCAAACGGGTCATTAAGGGTTGGTTAGTGGGTTTAGTGGGTCTATTCCCAATCAGATTTACTTCTCTAATTTTCGTCATTTTTGATTCCTAAAAATACGAAATTACCAAAATACCCTTTATATTGCCGGTATGGCCTAAAAATACCCCGGAACCCAAACTACACCCCCGGCTAGTGTTTTCTGACTATCTCGACCCTTCCGGACGCGTTGGCGCACTCAAAACGATCATACGGTTTATAGAATTTAAATTCACTTTTATAATTAAAATAATACACCATGACGCGGCGGTCACACGCGTCTCAACAAAATTTCTAAAATGCCGTACATCAATCTCACGACAAATTTTTCATAATTCAATATTCATATAAAAACATGTATGCACATAATCAAATACCAACTCGCATCTCGTTAGTATTTTTAACCCGGATTAATTTCCAATTAATACGCATTTAATTAATTAATCCCAAAAATAAATAGTCAAAAATACGGGGTATTACATACTTCCCCCCTAATAACTGAATTCCGTCCTGAAATTCGAAACTAGAAAGTACCTGCTAAAAACAACTCTAGATAACGTTCGCGCATCTCATCCTCGCGCTCCCATGTGGACTCCTCGACATTGTGATGTCACCACTGAACACGCACTAACGGAACTATCTTTGACCGCCGTTTCCTCTCGCTTCGGTCCAAAATAGCAATTGGCCCCTCCTCGTAGGGGCTATCCGGCTGGAGATCGATGTCCTCCACAGCAATGTGAGAACGAGCCAAATTATCTCTAAGGTATTTCCTCAGCGAGGAAATATGGAACACATCGTGAATCCAATGCAAATGCTCCGGTAACCCAAGTCTATACGCAACCGGTCTGATCCGCTCAATAATAGGAAACGGCCCCGCATACCTTGGTGCCAACTTCCCCTTCTTCCCAAAACGCATAATCCCATTCATAGGAGATACCCTGAGCAAAACCTGGTCCCCTACTTGGAACTCCCTGAAAAATCTCTTCGCATCAACATAACTCTTCTGCCTGTCTTGAGCTACCCGAATGCGACTCGGAATCAACTCAATCCTTGCCGAAGTATCCTGAATCACTTCCGGCCCAAGTAGTTTGTTGTCCCCCACCTCTAACAAACATGTTGGGGAACGACAAGGCCTACCGTACAATGCCTCAAACGGAGCCATGCCAATAGTGAACTGATAGGAGTTGTTATAAGCAAACTCCACCAGTGGTAGGTACTGCTCCCATCCACCCCCAAAGTCAATAATGCACATGCGTAGCATGTCCTCCAACATCTGATTTGTGCGCTCGGTCTGCCCATCGGTCTGCGGATGATAAGCCGTACTCAACCGCAATTCCATGCCCATAGCCTCCTGGAAACTCTCCCAAAACCTCGAAACAAATATCTTGTCTCTGTCAGACACGATATTTAGGGGCACACCGTGAAGTCTCACAACCTTTGAAATGAAGAGTTGGGCATACTGTCCCGTAGTGTAGTCAGACCTTACGGGTAAAAAGTGAGGGACTTTGGACAACCTGTCCACAATTACCCAAACGGAGTCGTGACCCCTCTGCGACGTAGGCAACCCCATGATAAAGTCCATGGATATGATCTCCCACATCCACACCGGGACCTCCAATGGCTGTAGCAATCCTGTCGGTCTCTGATGATCCACTTTTACAAACTGATAAGTGGCGCATTTCGAAACAAACTCAGCGATATCTCTCTTCATACCTCTCCACCAATACTGGCGTCTCATGTCTTGGTACATTTTGTCCCCTCCGGGATGTACCGTGAGCCGTGCGACTCTGCCATCACCTCGTGTCGCAACATCTCCCCTTCCGGAACTACCAATCTCCCATTGAAGCGTAATCCCCTGTCTGAGCTAACGGTATAGGAATCGTCTCCCTCTGCTAGTAATCGAACTATCTGCTCCTGACATAACGAGTCATTAGCCTGTGCCCGTACTACCTTCGTGACAATCTGCGGTGTAACAGTCATCACAGACATGAAAGATCGGGCCACTGCATCCTGGTGTCCCAATTCCTTCCATTTTGCCTTCCACACCTCTGCCACCTCATCTTCTGGTCTACGGCTCAACGCGTCTGCTACCACGTTAGCCTTGCCTGGGTGATACTGGATATCGAACTGGTAGTCTTTCACAAACTCAAGCCACCTACACTGTCGCATATTTAACTCCTTCTGCATGAACAGGTACTGTAGGGACTTGTGGTCCGTGAATAGTTGGAACTTCTCCCCCAGAAGATAGTGCCTCCAAATCCGTAGGGCAAATACCACTGCCGCCAACTCCAAATCATGCGTGGGGTAATTCTTCTCATTAGTCTTAAGCTTACGGGAAGCATAAGTTATGGCCTGTCTCTCCTGCTGCAATACACCTCCAAGTCCTTGCAAAGACGCGTCGGTGTAAACCAAATACTCAACTCCCGGTCTCGGCAATGCTAACACAGGTGCTGAGGTCAATTTATCCTTCAATTCATCGAATGCCAACTGACAGGCATCACTCCAGATGAATGGCACACCCTTACGAGTCAGATGTGTCAAAGGACCTGCTATCTTGGAGAAACCCTGAATAAACCTCATGTAGTATCCTGCTAGACCCAAGAAATTACGAATCTCTGTTGGTGTCGTGGGCTGTCCCCACTCCCTCACCGCGGATACTTTCCCCGGATCAACAGATATTCCTCGATCGGAAATAATGTGTCCCAAAAACTCGACCTCCTTCAGCCAAAAACCGCTTTTCTCATATTTTGCATACAACTCGTTCTGACGAAGTGTCTACAAAACCTGCCTCAAATGCTCGGCGTGCTCCTCCTCTGTCTGGGAGTAAACCAGAATATCATCGATGAAGATAATGACAAACTGATCTAGGAAATCCCTGAACACTCTGTTCATCAAGTCCATAAACACAGCTGGAGCGTTGGTCAAACCAAAAGTCATAACCTGAAACTCGTAAGAACCATATCTCGACAAGAACGCGGTCTTCGAGACATCCTCCTCCCGGATACGTAACTGATGGTATCCCGATCTCAAATCAATCTTCGAGAAGAAAGAAGCTCCTCTCAACTGGTCGAATAAGTCATCGATTCGAGGCAACGGATACTTATTCCGTATCATGACTTTATTCAACTCTCGGTAGTCCACACACAATCTCAGTGAACCATCCCTCTTCTTCACAAACAAAACTGGAGCGCCCCAAGGTGAGGTACTCCTATGAATAAAGCCCTGACCTAACAGCTGCTCTACTTATCCCATAACTCCCTCATCTCAGCTGGAGCCATACGGTACGGTGCGCGTGCTATAGGTATCGTACCCGGTAGCAAATCTATAACAAAGTCTATCTCTCGACTGGGGGGTAAGCCTGGTATCTCCTGAAACGCATCCGAATACTCCCTGACTATTGGGATAGAATCTAAAGGAATCACTACCTCCTTAGAGGTATCCTCCTCAATGTAATACAGATGAGCGGTCGATCCTCCCTCTGGGCGAGGCATCGCCACTACAAACATCTCTTGCCCCGGAATGGCAAAAACAATGCTCCCGCTGAAGCAATCAATCATGGCCCTATAAGCTACGAGCCAATCCATACCGATAATCCCATCGTGAACATGCATATCTAATACCAACATGTCTGCAGGTAATACCAAACCACCAATCTCTACCCTCACTCCCCGGCATATAAAGAAAATAAGTGACCCACTCCCCAATGGTGAGTCGACACACATCACTATGCTCTCTGCCGTAGCTAAAAATCCTAAAGCTTTCGTGAAGTGTGTAGCTATAAAACAATGTGTAGCCCCCGTATCAAACAATACCCGACCTATAGTGCCATGGATTGGAAACGTACCCTCAATCGCGGGCGGTGCCTATGGAACTGCAGCCTGGTGGACGTTATAGACACGTCCATACTGTAGCTGCCCCTGCTGAGCTGGGACTGCTGGAATGGGTGGCAATGCTGCCATCTGTGGCGGTGCGGGGAGAGCGGCGGGAAATATAGGCCTCTGTGGCTCCTGGCGAGCACCCTGCTGCTGCTGCTATGGGGCCCTGCCCCTATCAGGACAATCCTGTCGCTAATGGCCAGTCTTGCCACAAACAAAACACTTCCCTAGGAAGTTCCCTCCTCTCTGCCCCTGTTGTCCCCGGCCCTGGTGGCCGTTACCGTTCCTCCCTTGGCCCTACTGGCCCTGGTGAAATTGCTGCCCATTCTACCCCTGTTGGCCCTGATGGCCGTTTGGACCCTGATGGCCCTGACGAAAACCTCCCTGTCCCTGTCTGTAGTTCCCTGATCGGAACCTCTTCTGATCCCCCTGCTGCGAACCCTGCTCACCCTGTCTCTGCCCCTGAACAGATTGTGCCCCACCGGCACCATGTCCTCCTGTCCTGCCCTGATGGCTAGACTCTCCCGACCTCTTGACCTCAGCCATATGAAAGCGGTGGTCCTGGCAGTGTAACAAAGCAGCGTTAACCACATCAGAATACGTGGCCAACGAAAGGTTCCCCAACAGATGCTGACGGATCCTCCATGTCAACCCGTCCGTGAACTTCTCAATCTTCTTCTTCTCTGTTGGTATCTCATCTGGAACGATATTCAACAGATTCATGAACTCAGCCTCATACTCGGCCACGGTTTTACCCTCTTGCATCAGATTCATCAGTTTCCTCCTCATTTCTGTGTGAACAGCCGACGGAAAGTCTTTGCGGTCAAACCGCACCCAGAAGTCCTGAATAGTGAGAGTATCCATCTCCTCCATGGTGGTAATAGACTCCCACCACTGTATTACAGATCCAACTAGCTTGAAAGTAGCTAGCACCTGCTTCTGAACGTCCGTGCACTCATACATCCTTAAGTGCCTCTGCATATCCTTCCTCCACTGGCTCGAGACTACCACATCTGAGCTACGTGCAAACTCTGGCGGATGCGCTTTCTGAAAAGCATCACGTACACGCTCCCAAGCAGACGGGAATGCATTTGCCTGTACTGGAGCGACAACCGGCGCCTGGGGTGGTGCCTGCTGAACAATGGCAATTGCGGCATTTACCGCTTGGGCTACTATAGCTGCAACCTCAGCGGCGTTCATCATGCCCTGAACAGGAGCGGGCTGAGGTTCGAGCGTTGCATCCCTGGGAACTCGTCGTGCACGTCGTGGAGGCATCTGAAATAAGAACAAAGTTTATAAGTTCACTATTTATAAACTTAAAATAGCTGAAGAACGAAGCATACACAAAAAGAGTACAACAGTCCTAAAATATAGGGCTCTATATCAAAGAAACTTAGCGGAAACATAATAAGCCGTCAGATCCTAAAGGACACTAGAACCTGATGCTCTGATACCACCTATGACACCCCGACTAATTAAATACTGGGTAGCTACTCCTTTATTAAATTAATTCAAAATGCCAAGTTGGTCCAGTTAATAGCATCACTGTCGAAAACATTTTAATGATTACTAACCACCTAGTATTTAAAAGTAAGTTGCCAAATTTTAATTTAAGTCTGATTAACATGCAGCAAGTGTAATGAAGAATAATAACACCATTCACCATAATGAAGTAAATAGAGTAACCATCACAGAATGTAAATAAAGTCTGGAGGAAAAACTCCTCACTACAATCCCACAACTGAAATAAGTAAACCGAATACTAAAACAATACATGCCAAAGTCTGAAAACTGTAATGGAAAGATGTCTCTAATAGAAATGGGCAACATGCCCTACAACTGATAGATAATGAATCTGGAATCCAAGTGATAGAAGCGTCTACAAGCAAATCCCTGTAGCTTCCACAAACAGCTACAGCTCGTCACCAGAATGAGTATCCTATGCATGGTGTCCTTGTGGCTGGGCACCTAAAATAGTTTTACAAAGAAAAATAGATTTGAAAGCAAACGGGTTAGAGCCCGAATGTGGAGTTATAATTTAAAAACCTGCAAGTGCTTTAAAATCATTTAAAATATTAAATGCAAAGTACATGTTAGGACGTGCACTCACATGATATTCTCACCTCTCGTCTAACTGTGCACTCCTAACGTAAGTACCCATCTACAACGACACAAACCACTAGCTAAGTGACATCATATCTAGCTAGACTGTCATAGGTCCTACCCTTATTACTCAGTTCTATTAACATTATAACGCTCGTAATTAAATAGGGGTTTAACGTAAACTCAGATGCTCAATATGCAATATATTTCACTATCAGCTAACCCGTTATGTTTCTCGAAACAATACCGTAATTATATTCACAACATTAACATGAAGGTTCCCATTAATTAAGTGTATATTATTCACATCATAAATATACAATACAAGCACCCCGAGAACTAAGCTGCGGTGCACACATACTCTGCTATCCATCCCGGTACATCACGTACATAAGGATTACATATTTCGAATCTCTCAGGAATAGTTCACAAATAACAACATCACAAATAATTGAGGCGAACACAGTCACATCACATGGGTCACGCACATACCTACGCTCCCACGATCAGTGGACTTATTAATATCCCAATAAGTCTTTCTATGACCTATGTTCATCAAGGTAACCAGTCTAAATCCGGGCAACACAAGGATTAGAGGGCCATAAGCGTGTTAATTCATAAAACAAACTCAAAAAGTTGGAAAGTTTTTCAATTCTATCCCATTCTTCTGGAGAAGGACAATGTTTATAGTTGGAATCACTCAACTGTAAATGAATGAAAGCACGACGATAAAAAATCGCACTATCAAGCATTAGATAGGTTGAGTTCCATCTAGTCAGAACATCTTGTCGCAATCCCCTACTACACTGCAACGACACTTGAGAAACACAATCATAGAATTTATATTTTCTTTGGGGTGAACCTTTAATGTATTTCACACTCTCCCTAACATTAATCGTAGCCTCATCAATTTCTTTCAATCCGTCTTGGACTATAAGGTTCAAAATGTGTGTGCAACAACGAATGTGAAAGAACTCACCATTCATTACAAGGGCACCCTTTAGATTCAACTGACTTCTTAAAATATCGATAAAAGCAGTGTTACTTGAAGCATTATCTAATGTGACGGAGAACAGTTTCTTTTCAATCTCCCACTCACTTAACAGTGTATAAATTTTTTCAGACAAAGCAACACCCGTGTGTGGAGGAGGCATGAGATAAAAATTCAGTATTCGTTTGTTTAACTTCCAATTGCTATCAATAAAGTGAGTTGTAAGGGTTAGGTACCCGTCCGTGGTTACGGATGTCCATAGATCAGAAGTCAAGTAAATTCACCCAGACACTGAATGTAGTTGAGCTTGAAGTTTAATTTTCTCTCTTTTAAACATTTTTAACACTCCTGCCTCAGCTGTAGTTCTAGAGGGCAGCTTGATATCCTCATAAATGTATTTAAAAACATCCCTAAGACCCTCATATTCGACAAAATTGAAAGGCAGGTTATGCTTCATAATTGCCTCAATTAGTAAGTTATGAAACACCTCGATGTCAAATGTGGAAGATTTCAATTACATAGAACCTTTAGTTTGGGACAAAATAAGTTGGCCAATGTCAGTAGCTTCATTTTTAATACAATTATTCATATGAGCCAACATATTGCTAGTGCCATACTGACTGCCACACAAATAAATTATGCCACATTTACGACATTTAGCTTTCCTTTTGTTATCCTCGCCTACCGATAATTCTTGAAATAAAGTCCAGCAACGAGATCTTTTTTTACGAGTTAAGGGAATACCGTATTTTTTCTTCACCTTTTTAGCAACTTGTTGAGTAGCCTCTTGTTGTTGTTGAGTAGCCTTTTGTTCATTTATCTTCAATTCAACAGCTTCACCAACAGCATCTTCAGAGAGAACCATATCCAAAGAAGTTCCAATATCCATTTCCATAGAACCTGAAAAAAATATAAAAGTAAGTCACATAGAAATAAAAATCAGTCATATAAAAAATCAATCATATAAAAATCAGTCATATAAAAAAATTAGATATTTTGACAAAAGTCTTGTTTCTATAAGATTATATGTGTGCAATCCCATCATCTTTTCTTATTGTTTGCAGTCCCATTTGTCCAATTATTTGGTTTGTAACTGCTTCTTTCAAAGTGGTTCTCACATTTTTGGAGTGTCATTTAGATCCAAATGACACTCCCCTCTCCCCCACGATCTTATTAACATGGGACTAACAACAAAAGTGAAAACACTTGGGATCGGCCACTAAAAAAACTGACATTTGAGGACTAAACCCCTGAGTTCCCTAAAAAAATACCACCGCTCAAATGACTTAGACACAAATCATATAAAAATCAGTCATATAAAAAATACCACCATACCATCGTTCATATAAAAAATATAAAAAATCAGTCATATATAAAAAAGTGACTCAGACACAGGTCAAATGAAAAATACCACCGTTCATATATAAAAAAATGACTTAGACAAGCATATATAAAAAAATCATTTGGAAGTTGAAACCCTAATCGTTTGAAAAAAATCATTTGGATCTTGAAAAAATCATACAGGTCTTGGTCTTGAAAAAATAATACAGGTCATGAAAAAAATCGTTTGGATCTTGAGAAAAAGTGTTAGATTTTGAAAAAAATCGTTTGGATCTTGAAAAAATCGCATGATAAAGAAATTAGAAGAAGAAAGTGTAAAGATATTAAAAGAGATTAGAAGAAAAAAAGGCAGAAAACATACCTCGGAGCCGTTGCCGTCATGCCGACTTGCAGTTAGGTTAGGGTTGTTTTCTCTTAGGCTCTCTTCTCTCTCTCTCTCTCTCTCTCTCTAGATGTGCGGCTGGTGGGGGAGTTGAAATGAAAGTCTTGAAAGATGTATTGGTCTTTTGTTTTGTGCGAGGATAAGATAAAAGAAAGAGTAAGTGGGGTAGCGTTATTATAATTAGGAATTATATATATATATATATATATATATATATATTTTATTTGTTTATCCACTAACGGGTTATAATGGGTGTAATATTGGTTCGGGTCACACGACCCAATAAAACCCGAAAACGCTAACGGGTAATAATGGGTATAATCGGGTAAGAGTGCAAACCAAAACCCAACCCGTTATGATAACGAATCTATCATGTTGACCCGTTAATGACCCAAACCCGATAAGACTAAACACATTAACTTATAATTTCGTGTCGTGTCGTGTCGTGTTATCGTGTCGTGGCTCATTTTGACAGCTCTAATAAATATCACTTTTTTAATAAATTTTCAAAATATGTATAATGTAACTATTTGTATATTTCATTGTTTAAGTTGTTGAAAATTTTCCATTTTCACTTTTTTGTATTTTTCAAACATATGGTTATAAACTGAGATACGATGAATCTTTCAACAACTAACTTGATTAAATAAATTTATATTTTACATGTGCTATTGTGATTATTAAATTGAGCTTGTGTGCATCATTTGTTTTAGATTTAGTTAAAGGGGGGAAAGAAATAAGCATTTGAAAATTAAGGATAGATGTTACCCATTTTGTGATTACTTTATATCCTTAGGACATAGTCAAGCATTGGATGTCTCATCATCACTTGTCTTATTTATCTTTCATCGTGTGTGTCTCTTCTCCAAACATTCCATCTTCTTAATTACTATATCCTTATTCTCTTACATGCTTATATTTAACATAAAGTCTTTTGGGTATTCTTTGAGTACCTAAAAAATATGAAGAACATAAACAAACATTCCTTTGTGGTATCCTTTAAGTTGTGGGTCCATGTATGTCAATGAAGGAGTATGATGGTCTTCTTTGCCTATGATTCTCTTCCTTATTTTTTAAACATAAATTGTATGATTATTTTTACCATAATATCATTAAAGGAACACACATTATAATCAAAATATGCGTGATCATTCTTTTTGAAAATGACAAAAAATTGATTCCTTTTCATTTTTAGACGAGTAAGACATTTTTCAAAAGTACGGTTTCTCTTTTTGAAGAAGTGCAATGGACATCATTCTTGATTTTTTTTGTGACATTCGTTTTTGGTTTATTTTCCTTTTTTCCCAAAAAGCAACTTTGAGGTTTTGCTACTTTTATCAACTTTTCCAAAGGAATTTCTAAACAAAACAACTGCCCTTCTAGGTTAATTTTTTTTCAATTAGAAGATAATGTTGGTATTTTTTTCTATTTTAAGATTTCATTGTCATTTTGAGTTCCTTTTTTAAGATTTTAATATTTGTTATCCTTTATAACATTTTCAATTGATATATACAATTCTTTATTTCCATTTTGAATGGAAATATGAGTATCAATGAGGTTTTTATAGCTAACGACTAATGTCTTATAAAGTTCCTATAACTGATAATTGGCATTTATTTCATCTTTTTCAAAAATTTATCTAACTCAAAGGATTTATAATTTACCATATCCATGAAATCTTTTTAATTGGTTGAGGTTTGGTTTGTTTATTATATGGGGATGTTTCACAACCCTCTAAGATGACTTCATATTTATTTTTTTAAACATGAATTCATATTTTAAAATGGAAAATCCATTTTTTGATTCGGGTGACTCTTTAGTCACTTCTACTTTATTTGATTTTGAGAAGAGCATTTCTTCCTTTTATATTGTTTACATGTGTTGTACATTTGATGGCACTTGTTTTAATGGAATTTCATGTGTGTACTCTTTTGTAAGATTATACTAAATACATTCGGTTTCCCTGCAATATGCTACTTTCCCCTTAGTATCAATATCTAATGAGGAGTGGAGAATTACCATTGCTTTATTTTCGAACTTCATCCTCTTTTAGGTGATATTCTATCTAGTAGAGGTGATTTCTTTTCACATGGTATTTTTCAAATATAGTAATCAATGGATTGAATAATCAATAAGTCTTGGTTTTCAATGTTTTTAAATCTTTTTTGTTTAAAAATGAGGTATATCGTATCTTCCCCAAAACTATTATTAAATTCTTGCCATTATTTTTTATCTTTATACATAAAATATACACTTCAAAATAAGTATTTATATACTAGTCTCTGATACCAATTGTTATCCTTAAAATATACCGAATAGGGTGGGTGAATTGAGTATTATAAATTAAATGGCAATTTAATATTTATCGAACTTCCATCTTAAAAGATTAATTGTAATAGGATGATTCAATTAGCATTGAAGAAATTATTAAAAGTAATAAGTAATAAAGCTATACAGTTGATAGAAATGTTCACTAAGTAGAACCAATAACATCAAAATAATTTATCACACCTTGTAACTACAACCAACAAAGTGCTTAACTCATCCTTGTTCAAGTGATATACACACAAGATCCCAAGCTCTAAACCCACCTAGACTTCCCTTAACTATGGCCCTACCATCCGTGAAGATACAATGAAGTTCAACTATAGTAATAACAATAAGTATCATAACTAAAGTTTAAAACTAAGATTTCTTAAATAAAGCAATGGTGAAATGTGTTGTTATTTTCTCTCTCTAAAAAGTAAACTTTCAAGCAATCACAAGTACAATGTTTCCCATGTTAAGCCTTTTGATATTTACCAAAAGTAGGTAAGGGATTGGAAACTTTGCAAAAATAGGTTTTGGGTTGAAACCTTACTTAATTAGATTTTCTATAAGCTTTAACTTAATGGAGTTTTTGGATCTAAAACATCAAATGGGTTTAAGACTTAAATTCACTATCTAGAAACTCTAATGGGTATTGGTTTGATTTTTTTAGCACAAGTGGGTTTTGGGTTTGAAAATTTGCTTAAAGATTGGTTCAAGTTAGGTTTCTTCAAGCTTTATTTTTAATGGAGGTTTTAAAAATAAAACTCTCAAATGGTTTGAAAATTAGTTTCTCTCTCTAGAAACACAAATATGGAATGACACAAGTTTGATGATGGGAATTTGATTTTTGGGATAGTGTTATAATATATTGTCTATTTGGAAGTGAGGCTATGGGTTGCTTTATAGCCATTTAAAAAAACTAGTCCTTTGAGGGTAGTTATCTAATAAAAGGGACATTTGGGATCTTTAAATTCAAATTAGAGTTGTTAAAAATATTTTCTCAAAACATCCTTAGGATCATTTCTACACATATAGAATCGAATCTATATAAAGGAGAATACATTGGAAATTGTTCTTTTGATTTTGAGTTGAACTGAAAAGTTTATATTATAATCGCATAAAGTATCAGGGTGTAGAGTCGACTCTACCATAACATGGAGTCGACTGTATCCTCTTATGAATTCAAATCTATAATTGGGGTTAAAATCATATTTTTGTTTAGGAAAGGTTTAAAAAGATTCTAGGAAGTTTGTTTTATGTTTTTACTCTATTTGGTGAGATTGTTTACTTCTTTACAAACACTTCTGAACCTTTGAATCTTGGGATTGACTTTCTTGATTCTATCGATCTTTTTTCTTCGAGTGATTTTTTTTTTAAATGATACTTGATCTTGCATTGGTTTGACAGTGGTATTGTTGCTCGGTTGACTTATTATTTCGGAATATGGATTTTTTTTTGGGCTTTTCATGGATTGGTAAGGTTGCTTGATATTTATCTTCATATCGCTTTTTTTTCTTTATTAGCTCTTGTTGTAGGAGGGTTTGGATCATATGACTTGATTTTATTAGATCATATTGTAAGGACAAATTTTTAATCTTGCCAAGTTTATAAAATATGTTGTAAGAATTTGTAATATTTACATTGTTATGTTTGGACAGAACTGTTTGAGTCATAGGTCAGGATTGTATTCAGTTTGTCCATCAAGCCTATGCATTTTGAAGACATGAAGCAACCTGACTTAAAGCACCATCAAATTCATGTCGAGTTTTATCTTCAACCTTGAGATCTCAATAAAGGAATAAATGTTATATTATATTGACCCCTATATTTTTAGTTTGGATGTTTAACGTTTTAATAAGGCTTTTTTCACAAAAGGAATTTTCAAGAAAATTATTTTCATTTTAAAAAGTCATTCAAACGAAACTTGATTTTGTTTAAACGAGTTTGCTAGTTTCATTCGAATGAGTTTTTTGGTTCCATTAGAACAAGTTTGCATCTCATTCAAATGATTTTGGGGTTTTCATTTAAACGATCTTTGAACGAGCATCGAGCTAAACTTTTTGTCTTAGCAGAAAATTTTTGTTAGAAGGTTGTTTGTCCCCGTCTAAGCTAGATTTGGTGTCTCAATAGAACAACCTTTATTTTTATTCAAATGAGTAGTATTTATATTCTAAGGACATATCTGGATGTTTGTGCCACTTCCTTTTCACATTTTTTTTAATAAATTCAAGGTCTGGCATAATTATTTTAAGAACATGGGTATTATAACCTTGTATAACCCCATTTTCACCTAAGTTTATGAGATCAAAGTTTCAACATAATATGTTTGTTTGAGATCTCATGTATTGAGAACTAAAGATCGTTTACTTTGCATTGTTCAATTTTTTTGGTACGTTGGATTCCGTTTAATAGCGATGATGATTTCTAGCCAAAAATCAGTGGACACCAAATGCCTGAGGAACGCATAGTGAAGACCATTAGTGTATTCTTAATGATAATGTTCAAGTAGTGAAGACTTCATTATTCTTGAAGGCGTCGAGTCATGTGAAGTAAGTATGTATGTCACTCTTGTATAAACACTATATCCTAGTGAATTTGCGTAGGCTAGGTCGTCTGAGGTTTTTTGTTATGAGTTTTCCTCGTACATCGCAACATTCCGTGATTAGTTTACTTTATTCTTTCTATTCATCTAAATGCATGTTTTTGGCAAGATACAATTGGATTAATAGTTTAGACAAATTTAGTTTAGTTAATGCTTGAATTAAAATTGGATAATTTTTCACTCGGTTAATTTAATTGAAATTGAAATTTGGTATTTGTTAATCTATACCTATGAGCACACATTTGCATTCTCATGGCTTGATATGGGATGACTTTGCTGGCATCCTTTCATTTTTTGTAATGTGTATTAACATGGTTTGACTTTTCATGTACGGTATCTTTATTTGCACTAATCTTAAGGTCTTTGTTGCATTAATGATATTATCCTTGTGCCATATCTCCTTATGTATTGAGTGCTTGTTTTATCTCAAGAATATTAGAGAGACGAGAGTGAAGTATGATCATATATCAAATTTTGTATTATCATGCAAAATCTTTTTCTTTAAAATACTTTAGGTTTTATGAAAGTAACATCTCAATTCAAATATGTTCTCCACGAAGCTGTTAAGATCCCAAAATTTTGACTTGACTTCATGTAAGACAACCCTTACATAATCTAGATAAGCATTCGTGTCATATTAATATGCTTTAGAAGTTTGTAAGGAGGAATAACCAAAAAGACTATAACAGCTGAGAACGAAAAGAGGAGGCCAACTAGTTATCATTCCCAGCAAAATATCTTTGAAAATTAGTGTGGACATCTAGTTCTCGAGAAATAAATGAATGATGTGAAGCATGACATCTAGGAGGCGCAATATACGGCAGAACAGGTAAACCGCAATAGTTGTTCAACTGAATGATCTATCTATAGAATGATTGAATTAAGTTAGTTACCTCTGGGATTTTCCTCACTTCATCTTGAAAAAAGTGGAACCCCTAACTCTAAAAGCCAGTGTCAGACTAAATGATCGAGACAAAATGCATGAGACTTTACTTCATCCTTCGAGCAAGACATGATATGGTAAAAGATCATGCTCATTAAATTTAGACTATGTGTGTCATATCCTATGGCGTATAATTATTTACATTATATTACAATCACCCAATAAAATGTTACCACGTGAAATTACAAGCCAAAAATAACACTCGAAACATAATGGTCCAGTTTTATACAAATGGATGCTCAATTGATTGACACATGTCAAGACTTCAAATTTGGGTTAGGCAATATAGTGGAAGTTATATGGGCATTTGAGCAGTTAAAAGGAAAATTTTAATTGGATAACTACCCAACATTTACGATTGCAGTGACATGACAAGGAACTGTGTAAATAAGCAACTAGAAGACAATGGAAAATAAGACCCCCTTAATAAAAAATTACATTTACTCATTTTAACTATTTTACCTTTTATTTCCTTTTCTTTTCATTCATTTACAACTTTCCTTTTATTCCAAGTAGTTTGTAAGGTAGATTGTCATTCTCTTTACATTTTATAAAAAGTTCCTTTGCATTTACTTTTGAACAGTTTTTAAATTTCCTTGTGAAACATTCTTTACTTTTCTTCACATAATTGTTTTCTATTACTTTATTTATCTTAAATTACTTATCTATTTTATTAAAGTTTTCTTTTACCTTTACTTATGCGCATTACGTCTAATTCCTTAGATTCTAGTTAAGTTAACTTATTTGACATTCATTATCAAGTCTTCCTTAAGGGAAGCATAAGTCTTCGTAATTGAAACATCGAATGGTAAACACTTGTCTGATTATCGTAAGCCTAAGATAATAAATTACCTGGCAAGATCAAAATCGTGCTTGGTATGCTTGTACCCAATCAAAATACAGAAACTATGCCAATGAACAAACATATTTTTGGCACGCATGGTAGGACATAAGTGCTATATAATTATTTGCCTTGGCTAGAACAAGAATACGCGATGATGGTACTGAAAATGTTGATGAAATTTATTCAACCAACCAGCACATCACCATTACATAGAAAACAATGGTTGAAAATACTAAATAGTTAAGGCCAATTGCTCAAAACCAAGATTTTAATATGATTATGGCTCCAAGAGCCAAAAATATGAATGTAACACATCTTGTTGGTGTATCCTCAAATGCCCGATATCAGTTAATGCACTAGTTGAACCCGATGCTTGATCATATTGGGGACATAATGCATAATATGAGTATATTGATCACAATAATGGCTAGTAGGTTATCTACCGTAACTGTTGCAGTGTCTGCTGGTCAAAGATATACAACAGAAGTTGGTATAAATACAACTATTCAACCCAATTCTTATCATCCTGTGTATTGCAAGACCAAAATTGGTGAAACCAACTTAGGATAAACCTAAGGATGGTAAGCTACATAAACAATATTATTTTACTTGTAAATAACCCACTACAGGTTTTGGGAACAATTAACGCTTACCAACAAATGGGTTATGATAATGCACTAAGTCGAATGTATGTTCGAGATGTAGTAAATGATATGCCATACTACAATTAAACTCATTTAGGCTTCCAAGAAACTTTGAAATATGGGGTAATCAATAATCCTTTATTCAAAGATGAATCCGAGGGTTGGGAACCAACAGGAAATTTGAAAGTGAGCCTCTCCAATGGGAAGGCAACCAAGTAATTGGCATCTCAACCAATGCCTTTCCAAACACAAAAAATGTTCTTCCATAGATTCCACCTCCAATAATATAACTAACACCCATTGTAAATAAAATAATTACCCCACAAAATTGGAAATTACCTGGGTTAGCTGGGAGAAATGAAATTGTATATCTCATACATAAGATTTGTGGGTCACTGGCTCGGAGGATGCATACTCCAGTCTATAGAAAATCATACCCTGAATGGATAAATAGTATTGTATTTCCAAAGGGCTTTAAGTTCTTAAATCTTTTGTTCAGAGTTAATGTGATGATTTGAGGACTAATAAATATTTCAAAATATGTTTGTTCTCTAGTTACCTCACTGATGTAACTTTGGGGAGATATGTTTCATGAAAAATTCTTCCATTCTGAATTAGAAGTATCAATGGTTAACCAGGATATATTTTACAAAAATCCATATGAAAAAGCAACTACCTTCATAAATAGGTTCGAAAGGGATAATAATAAATGTAAAATAATACTACTTGAGCATGAGTTTGTCTACCCAAAATGGGATGGATTTTAGGCTTCAAAAGATGTTTGATGCTACGAAATTTAGATATTTTATGGAATCAAGTACCAAAGTGTCCATATATAAAGCTCTTTTAGAGGATGAGCATGAAATAAACATTTCTTTTTTGAAAATACTATAAAGATCCAAACATATAGATAAATTTTATATAAATTATAGAGATGGGAGTATTTCTCATTAAAAGGTTCGGAGCCTTGACAGGTTGGTTATGCTTGTGATTCTCTCTCTCTCTCTCTCTCTCTCTCTCTCTCTCTCGATTTTGATATATTCTCTCCAAGTGGCACTGAAACTCATTTTTCTCTTCTCTTATCCGAGTAAAATGTTCATATGCATCGTCAATTTTATGAGGAAAACACCACACATGGTTGTGTGAGTTAGGGTTGTCCTCTTAGATGCTAGTCTTTGATCACGATCAACACCTTAAAAACTTGGTTCATGAGTAAAGAAGAACTAGTTTCTCCTATATGCCACCAATTATATGGGGTAAACCCACACATTATGTATTACACTCTTTAATTACAGATAATAAATGAAATGATAAAATATCACACAAAAAAACAACGATATATACGGTTTGAAAAGTTGTCACGTCAATAGGGGTGTCGCAGTTATTATTAATATCAATGTAACCATTTGACACAATTTCAGTAACTGTAACTTTAACATATTCATTTGGGGTGGGGCACTCCAATTTATAAGAAAAATACACAACCGTGATCAAGGAGTCATCTCTAGTGTGTATGTAACTTTTTCCACTGTGCTTATCCAATTAGGATATTCGATCATTCAAGTGGTATATAATATACCATTTCCTTTGGATCTCAAATATACTATTGGCGTGGGGACCTCATGTCATTGAGATCTTCACTGAGCCTAACCCATTGATGATCTTAAACGAGAGCCCACGCAACCATCAACTCCAATTGTATTGTTGGGTATTTTTACTTTACCACCAATTTAGTTCTGATAATTAGACTTTACCCACCATTTTTATTTCTTTTAGACATTCGATTAAAATTGAATGGAAACCGTTAGTTGATTGGTCAAATCGTTATCTTTTGGGGTATTTTGACTTTATCACTCATTTAGTTTTGGTAGTTAGATTTCACCCATGATTTTTGTTTTATTTTATACTTTTCCACTCTTTTTCAGGTTCATCCATTAGCGGTAGGCATGCGATAGTCACGTGCCATTTTTTATAATAACCTAAAACTATACCATAATAAATATTTTCCCTTTCATTTTCACACATTCTTTCTCACCCCAAGCCCAACGATCTCGAAAAAACCATAATCCTTAAATTCATCTCTATTAACTATGTTCATTCTTGAAGAATTTCATTGGAGGCTGAGAAACTTTGTTCGTGTGAAATTTTAAATACAACCCGTTTGAATTATGCATAGTCTTATAAAAGTGCAGATAGATGGTTCATAATTGCTTACATTTTTCATTCGAACTTTGAACACAAAGCAGCAATTTACACCTAGAAAATCTCCATTAATGCACCTCCAAGCTTTTTATCTTCTCTATCATAATCATCCAACCTCAACCAACAATATATCCACACATAAAATGGTTTTAATAATCCTAGAACCAATAATCAACAACTAATTTCAATTAATTCTTAAGTTTCTCAAATTGGATTTTAACTGAGTTTTACTCATTCAAACTTCCGAAACCCCGGGCTTGATTCACGAAATCCCAACCCAAAAATATTTACAGTTTTTTTTACACACCAACTATAATATGAGAAATAAACACATTAAATCAAAAAGGCAAGTTAAGCACTTGCCTAGTGGTTAAAATCCGACAACCCCGAGTCGAATCCCGCGAAGTTTGGCCGAAAATTTCCTTTTCTTCCTTCTCCTCTTCTCTTCTTCCTCTGCTCTTCCTTATCTTTTCTCTTTCTCTATCTTAGGGCAGATTTTGGGGAAGAAATGAGGGCTTTCCTCTTATTAAACCCGAAATTGGGTGTATATCCAATTGTCAAATGACTCGTGTACTCAATTGCGAGTCCCTACTAGTCCAAAAAGCCCTTGAAACACAAACATTACCCCCGGGTACTTTATTGTGACTATTTCGGCCATTCTGAACCCAATCGCGCACTCGAAATCTTCATCCGAGTCACTTATCAAAAATTCACTAATTAAACCCAACACATTTTAATACATGTATTTTCCAATTAAAATATTTTCCTTTATCGCTTTACCCAACTGCGACATGTAATTAAAATAATCCCACTCACATTCTTAGTCTCGTAAGAAAATATAATCCATGTAAATATTAATCTGACACTTAGAAACTAATATTTACTATTCACTTTATATTCTTAATTTATTCAATTTTACTCATAAATTTCAAAATTACTATTCACAGTAATTCCTCAAATTACCAAATTACGCCCACCTTTGTAATTTAATATATCTTTAAAAGTACGGAGTATTACAAAGGACGCTACTTCACTGTGACACCTCGACAATGAAACAAATGTGAGTGAGGGGGAGGATGTTGCAAGTGAGAGAGAGTGACTTACGACGCACGTACGTTGATTTATATGCTGATCTTTTAAAACTAAAAGGCATAACAAAGCGTTAGTACTTAGGATCATTCCTTAGAGAAAGATTTGGGAGAGACAAAAGAGTCCCGCCTAATTAAAGACAGGGTGATCAATCTTTTATTAAATTAACTCAAAGTGTCCGGCTGGTTCGTTCTTAGCATCACTGTCGAAAAACATTTTTTCTTTATTAACCACCTAATAAATAATTAAGCTAAGTGTCAAAACATTTAATCTTATAAATTAAATCCAATTATTATTGTTATTATTCACGAAACCATTTTCAAGAATACAATTGATAAAATTAAAACCAAACCATTCAAATGAAAGAACATGCTAGATAAATCAATCCAATTAAAATATCCCAAATCGTAGGGCAAAGCAATAAAATAAATAATCCCAACAAAACTGAATACTAACATAAGTAAAGGGAACAAATCTATGGTCTAGGTAAAAATTGGAAATGGGCGACACATGCCCTAATTGATGAGAACTAAATGAAAGACTGAGAAGTCTAGGATGAAGTCGTTTACTGCAAAGACCTGCAACTCCCACATTAGTTGCAGCACGTCAACAGTTCAAAGATCCAAGCATGACGCCCCTGTGGCTGGGCACCTATAATACATATATATATATATATATATATATATATATATATATACACAAGAGAAAGAAAAGATGACAGGAAACGGGTCAGAACCCGAGGGTAAAACAACTTTAAAATAGTTTAGCAAGTATTTAAAATGCGTACTAGTTGATATTACATACATGTTAGTACTCGACACTCTCTTGAGGATTCTCACCTCTCATCTAGTGTGCACGCCTATCGTACTACTAAAATGACTCATAAGTCTAATCTAATTCTCCTCCCGTAGATTCTGATTCGCGGGACTGTATGTCTATGATTTATTAAAACATCTTATTAAGGATTATTTAAGTGAATTATGTATATCTCAATACTTCTACGTAATCTCAAGCATTACTATGATTAAGAGAGTTTATCCCATTATTTATCTACTTACACATACAGAAGAAGAATTCCAGGTATATGCATATATATTAATCACTCATACAATATATATACTAATCGGCACCCCACATAAAAAAAATGTTGCTGGCATACTCTGCTATCAAGTCCCTGTACCTCTCGTACAAATGAGGAAAATACTAGTTCGAATTCACTCTCGTACAAAACATGCTACACTAGGGTAGAAACCCCAATATCCTTGCAATCACTGTCCACTATCGTTTAAACATTACTTATAAAACCATAATTCGGATAATATCATACCCGTATAACGCATCACTAAGACGAGTAATCTCAATAAAGTATATAACACTATTGATACACTCATTCATCCTTCGTGGATAACACTAAAGATAATCCCGCTACACTAGGGAAAATATTCACATAATTGTTGATGTAAAAAATTAGATTATATCTAATTAATCAATCACAGATAAAATAAATAAGACAAAAATGGTTTTATAAAAGTTCAGACTTGAAAGAATGGCCTACGTCCACTGTCTTTATTATTGTTGACTGTTTGTTAGGAATTCTCGATAATGGATATACCAATAAATTCTGAGTCCCCTTCTAATGAGGAGGTTACAATGTATTTATAGCCTTGAGGCTGTACAAATGAAAGAACAATGCGATGCTATCTAGTAGACATGTACATCTGTATGATAATAATGAGCATTTAATGCGTAGTCGTCTCCTTGATTATCCTGATTTGAGTGCTCTGTACGCTATGTAGCTCAGACCGCCTAAGCCGCTCGGACCACCTAAGTAGCTCGGCATGATTGAGTTCCTCGGGGTCCGTGAGTTGGTCGATACTCTTGAGATGTTTGGAGTATAGGAGTTCCTCGGGGGGTTGAGTAGCTCGGTATAAGCATTTACAGTTGCCACATAGGTTAACACGCGTCTTCAAATGATAGGTCCATATCAGCAGAATAAATTTGGTATCAAGAAGCCCCCAATGTTTCGTAGTTGGATGTTGAAGAAAAGTATGGAACATTCTGCTGCTTAGATTTTTAATTTTTATGGATTTTAGGCAAACTTTCATTGTATATAACTCCTTTTCTGAGTGCATAGTATCAGGCTTTTAAAATGTTTTGAATTTCCAAAACCGCTTCTTTTTTGTGCCCTTTTTCTTCTTTTTAGTCGCCGGATACGCAAACATTCGCCCTGGTAATCATTGGTCTTCTCTATTCCCGTGGTAAAGTATTTAAATGCGGCAGAAATCCTATCGTCTTTCACTTTTCAAATCTGTATCTTTGAACTCTTCATTTCTTCTCTATCTTGTGCGTTCGTTTCTTCCATTGTTCATTGTCAAATGATTCACTCTTTTCTTGTAAAATTTTCTTCCTTCTCTTTTATTTACTTTGTTCATCATGGTTTACCTTGTTGAATCGCTAAACAAATTTCGTTCTGAATTTTCAATTCCTTCATGGGTCATATTAGAAGAACTTTCTGAACCTTCTGACTATTTTTCTTTGGCTGAGGGACATTGGTTCCCAAGTCTCTTTGTGGCCAAATGTGGCTTTTCTTTTCCTCCAAATCCTTTATGTTTGGAGTTCTGTCAATATTTTGACGTTGTACCTGTAAAAATAGCACCAAATACCTGGAGGATAGTTAATGGAGTTCATAGGTTTAACCAACTTCATGGAATCCGTTTAGGGATTCCAGAGATAATGTATTGCTACAGATGGGTTGTCAGCGATAGTACTTTTTATTTTAAAACTTGGTTTTTGAATAGGGCATTAGTTGTCAATCTTCCTTACGTCAATAGGGATTATTTTGAACATGGAGTGGTAATGAAAAATTGGCAACACCCTCCATTAAATGGAGATGATGTATACCAAGGTTCTAGATGTCCTCCTTATGGCAATGGGATATGTTGTTGTTTTTTTTTGAAATCTTGTTTTCTTTGTGTTTGATAAAATATATCACTGACATTTAATTTTTGATTATTTGTAGTTAACAGCAAAAGAAAATCTCCCAAAGAAACTGACGTTAATTTAAAATATTTGAAACTTATCTGGAGTTTACACCAATCTGTTGCCGAAGAACATATTAGATCAACCTCTTATTTGTTGCAGTACAAGAGCTATACTTCATCTTTTACTACTCATCCAGTCGTGGTTAGTCTTGACCAGGTACCAGCTTCTGAAACTGGTGTAGAAGGTTCTTCCTCTGAATCAAGAATTCCTATTAGTGATCTAATAAAGAAAAGAAAAGTTCCTTCTTTCTTTGATAAGTCTACCTCTACTACTGGAGAGGCAGAGAAAAGTAAGCAAAGTGTTCCAGAAGAAGGAACAAGGACTATTGATGCACCTCCTCCTGCTGCTGCCAAAAAAGTTATTGAGAAGCCCCTTGTGGCTTCGAGCAAGGTTGTTACTATTACTCCTCCTAGTGAGGTTATTGTCATATCACCAGCTAAGACAACGTCCTTATTTGAGAATGTTCTTGTTCCTCCAAGGAGGTTAAAGAAAAATTCTTCTAAGAGACTTGCTTAACTAGTCTCTCAACCATCAACTGTTGAAGGTGGTGTTTCAAAATTTATTCCCCCGAGCTCCGTCGTGGGCTTAGTAAAATCTTGGACTATCCCAGAGGTCCATGACATTGAAAATACTCTCATTCATGAGAGAGTTACTGCTCTAGCTGCTCAACACATTGCCTCAGTAAGTTTTATTGATCTGAGCCTTTTTCTTTTTAATACTATGTTCATACATTGACTTAGAGTTATTTCTTTTCTCAGCTGGTAACGTGTTTCAACAACATTGTAAAAAGGGATGAAGCCATCAGGGCCTCCAGTTCCTCGGATGGAGTAGAAAAATCTTTTACTGGATTAACCCAATCTTTGAAAGACTCTCATCAGAAGTATGAGGAAAATAAAATTGATTGGGAGAAGAAATTTATGTCCGTTGAGCAAGAGAGAGATCGAGCTGTGGAAGCCTCCAAGGAGTCGGAGAAGAAATTGAAAGATTTTGAGAAGAAAAATAAAGAGCTTGAGGAGAAGCTCAAGAATGCTTAAGAGCGTAAGAATAAGCTCAAAACTGCTGCAGAGGAAGTTGGTAGACTTCATGATGTTGATCTCCAGAAACTGGAGGTGGAAGGGAAATTGAAGGCTGCCGAGGAACTTCTTATTGAGAGGACTTCGTCGGAGAAGGCAAATAGAAGAAATGTTGTTAAAAAATTCTTTCAGCGCTGGTTGGGATAAAGGCTGGAACAAAGGCCTGGCTTCCATGTCCTCTCAAATGGAGTTTGCCAGCCTTAAATATTTCAGGTATGGATGGGTTGCAGCCCTACAGGAGCTAAAAATCGCTGAGAATTTTGAATTATTCCAGGGACACACTCATGGACCTCTTCCATCTCTTGGAGAAGAAGAAGAGGATGAAGCTGCCTCAGAAGAATCTTCCATGATAATTGGGGACCAGGTACTTGCTGTTGAACCTTGCTCCGAGCAACCCCAACCAGCAAATATTTCTATCGAGTAACTTTCCTTGCCCTCCGAGCAACCAACCTCTTCGTCCAAGCCTTCCGAGGAAGTTTTAGGAAGCAAGGATAAGGTGTAGAGTTGTTCGGATCTTTCTTTTTCTTTTTTTATTGAATGTCATTTTGGGCTATGTACTTCTTCTTGTGATGAAATAAAATTTGAACTTTGGTTGTTCATCTTGACTTTCCCTTGTCCTTACTCTGTTTATATCATCATTGATTCTGTTTATTGCCTCTCTTTGATAGTTTATGGCTAGGATGGAGCTCTTATTATATCATGATACGAAATTAATGAAGAAATGTAATGATTACTTCACAGCTGGTCATGCAGACCTATCGAGGCTCAAATCATTGACATCCTTGGTCCATATACTTCTGAACGAGCAGTCGAAGCTTACCAATATCTAAAATGCTTACTCGATCGAGCTGTTGCCAATAATATGTCTTATTATGAGATGATTGAGGATCTCCAAGGAACTATAGATGAACTCCATCAGCAGTACAAAAAGTCCTCCATACTTTTGCACCAAGGGTACGAGAAGAAATATCAACAGTTAAGTGCTGAAAAAGGGTATGATAAATTCATCTCTACTTACGAGAAGAAAGGGACCATTCTAAAGCTTGAAGTTGAAGAGCATAGGCAGATCGCTAAGCTATTGGAGTAGGAAAACATTATTTTGCAATAAGAGATTAAACAACTCAAGTCTGCCGCATCTTCCTCAAGGTCCCTGGTCCCTGTTAATGATGAAGGTTTTTCTTTTTTGAAGGTAAAAAATGCCAACTTGCGAGATGAGTTGAAAACTTTGAAAAGAGATGGACCCTCCACTTCTACTCATGGACGAGCAAGATCTTATTCTCGGGGATGAGCAAGAGCTGGTCGGATTTCTATTGAAGAAGCAAGAACTCAAGCGGCCTTGGAGAACCAGGCATTCCAGTTGATGGCGAAGAACCAAGCCTTAGCAGAGATGTCCAAGAAGATTCTGAACCTCAGCGAGCAACTTTCTACACAAAGCTCTGCCTTGGAAAATAAAGAACTTCTGGTGAAGAATCTTCACGAGCAACTGGAGAGGTTAACTTTCCAATTCCATAAACAGCCCAGAGAGTTTTGGATGGCTGGTTACAATGAAGCACTTTGTCATTTTGATGCTCGTTTAGAACAGTCGAACAACAAAGGGTATAAATAGGGCTGGTTGAATGCTCTTTGTGTTTTAAAATTGGAGATAGGTCATTTCCTGTGGGATTACTATAATCCTGGAGTTCTTGATTTACCCGTGCCTCCTTTCAAGCTTGACCTTAGTTGGATTCCATCCCGGGCCATTCCTCGCGTTCTAATCTCCAAGTATCTTGATGATTATAGTCTCCATTCGAATTTTAAAATATCTCGCCCAGAACACCGGCTTGATCGTCCATCTATAATGAACGTCAGAATGCTGCAAGATCTGAACTTCATAAATTTCCCTTATAGTCTTGATGATCCTCCCGCTAGGATAGACCCTGTGTCAAAGGCAGAGGGAAAGAAACCTATAGAGTAGGAGTTTTTTATGTAATGAACTCCATTCATATTACATGTAATCTGTAATTTATATCATATGTAATTTGTCTTGGTTTTAATGAAGAAATTTTTAGTTTTCTTTGCAATTTTAATTTTTATTGGTTTGGAAATATTTTATGAAATATCTCTTTTATTTACTGATGAACATGTATGTATATCTGTAGATAAAAATGTCCTGTTTGGTTTTTTAAACTGCCGACCAATCGGAGTTGTTGAGATAAAGTTCCCAACCAACCAGAGTTGGTGATAATTGAATTGTCGACCAACCGGAGCTGGTGGTAATTTGCTTCCCGACCAATCGGAGTTGGTGGTAATTTTCTTCCCGACCAACCGGAGTTGGTGGTAATTATATTGCCTATCAACCGGAGTTGGTCGTATTTTCTTCCCGACCAACCGGAGTTGGTGGTAATTTGCTTCCCGACCAACCGGAGTTGGTGGTAATTTTCTTCCCGACCAATCGGAGTTGGTGGTAATTATATTGCCGATCAACCGGAGTTGGTAGTATTTTCTTTCCGACCAACAGGAGTTGATGGTAATTTGCTTCCCGACCAATCGGAGTTGGTAGTAATTATATTGCCGATCAACCGGAGTTGGTCGTATTTGCTTCCCGACCAATCGGAGTTGGTGGTAATTGACTTGTATAGTGTGTAGCACTAATATTCCGAAAAAAATTTAACGAATAAAGAGAAATGGGGGAAACATCACTTTATTCATATTGAAGAAATCGTATTACATAGAGATTTCAATTACTGATAATACTTTCATAGATGCTCGGCATTCCATGCATTCTTGAATTCTTCTCCTTCTAAGGTTTCAATCCTGTATGTCCCTGGACGAACAACTTTTGTCACTTTGTAGGGTCTGTGCCAGTTGGCTTCTAGTTTATTATTCTTTTGGATGACTTTCTTCAACACATAATCCCCTTCCTTCAAATCATATTTCTTAACTCTTTTATTGTAGAACGAAGTTGTTCGTTGTTGATACGCGGCATTCCTGATAGCTGCTTCTTCTCTGACTTCTTCTAGCATATCCAGGTTTAATCTTCTCATCAAATCACTAACAGGAGAATTGAAATTAAGTACCCTATGTGTAGGTAGGCCTAATTCAACAGGTATCACAGCTTCACTCCCAAATGCCAGCATGTATGGGGACTCTCGAGTTGCTATTCATGGTGTGGTGCGATAGGCCCAAAGCATAGATTGTAGGTCATTAATCCAATTTGCCTTTACATCATCCAGTCATTTTTTCAAACTGTTCAGCAGCGTTTTGTTTGTCACCTCAGTTTGCCCATTACTTTGGGGATGGCCTGGTGCAGAATGGACCTTCAGTACATTGGATTGATGATAATATGCAGCAAACTTCTCGTTGTCAAACTGGGTTTCATGGTCGGTAATGAACGCATGTGGGAGGTCGTATCTGCAAATTATATTTTTCCAAATAAATTAATTGACTTTGTCATATGTCATATCAATAAGGGCTTCAGCTTCCACCCATTTGGTAAAGTAATCCACAACGACTACGAGGTACTTGAATCTTCCCTTAGTCATTGAGAGTGACCCGACCAAGTCTATTCCTCACATGGAAAATGGCCAAAGGGATGTTACGGGTGTTAGCAATGCCTGAGGAGCTCTTCGAATGGACGAGAAGCGTTGGCATTTGTCGCACTTCTTAGCATAGGCTGCGCAATCAGCTCTCATCGTCGGCCAGTAGTACCCCTGTATGGTTATTCTTCGTAAGAGCGTTCGACCAGCTACATGGTCTCCACAAGACCCTTCATGAACATCTTCGATCAAATCTTTCACTTCAGAGGGATGGAGGCATCTTTGTTGCCCTGCTATTACTCCTCGTATATACAAAATGCCATTAGTCAACACATAACGAGCAGCTTTAAACTTTAGTTTCTTGGCAGCAAGTTTATCAGTTGGTAAAGTTCCATCTTCAATATAGGCTCTGATTGGATCCATCCAGGATGGTCCTAAGTCAAGAGCAATGAAATTTATCATTAGATCTTCATCTATGCTCCGACCAGTTAGAATCTTTATTGGGATTGTTCTTCGTATCTCGGTGCGGGTGGCTGATGCTAGTCGGGCTAGGGCATCTACTCTTGCATTCTCCAATCTTGATATTCTAAATAGATGAATAGCATTAAAACTTGATACTAATTCCATTGTTTTTGCATGGTACTTGATCATTAACTCTCCCTTTGCTGCATATATTCCAAGAATCTGATTTACGATTAACTGCGAATCGCGGAATACAACAATCTGCTCTGCTTTCACCGTTCTGGCTAGACTTAAACCCACAATCATTGCTTCATATTCGGCCTCATTATTAGAAGCTTTAAATTGAAAGCGCAGAGCATACTCCATATCAACCTCATCTGGACTTTTCAAAACAATCCCTGCTCCACTGCCTGTAGTGCACGAAGAGCCATCTACATACAAATTCCATATGGGTAACTGATCATCAAAATTTTAATCCGAAAGAGTTCCTTGGTGAAATATTTGGTACTTCCTTTAATCCTCCTCTAATACTTCTCGTTGCTCGTCGGTCATCTTTCCTTCCTCGTCTACAGGTTGATCGGGGTTTAAATTTGATGATCCTGTAACATCCACAGGCTTATCAGTATTTAATTTCTACTCTTCGGAGGTATCAGGATAGGTGAACTCTACGATAAAATCTACCACTACCTTCCCTTTAAGCGACGATCTAGGCTCCTAAACTATGTCATATTCACCGAGCTCCACTGCCCAGTACATCAATCTTCTCGATTTCTTCGGCTTATGCAGAGCTTGCTTTAATGGCATATCAGTGTATACAACTATAGTATAGGCTTGGAAGTATGGTCTCATTCTTGTGGTGTCTTCAATTAGCGCTAATGCCAACTTCTCCAACCTTGGATATCTGATTTCTGCTCCTCGAAAAGCTTTGCTAGTGTAGTAGACTGGTTTCTGCACTCCACCTTCCATTCTTATCAACGCCGAGCTAACTGCGTTCTCTGAAATTGCCAGATATAAGTACAATCTCTCTCCCATCATTAGTCTGGATAGCAAGGGAGGTATTCCTAGGTACTTCTTCAGTTCTTGAAAGGCCTCCTCACATTCATCATTCCATTCAAATATTTTTCGGAGTATTTTGAAGAAGGGAAGACATCTATTTGTTGCTCGTGACACAAATCTGTTGAGTGTTGCTACTCGCCCTGTGAGACTTTGCACCTCTTTTTTTGTGGTTGGAGATCTTAGCTCTAATAAGGCCTTGATCATCTCAGGATTTGCTTCAATTCCACGTTGATTAACAATATATCCAAGGAACATTCCTTCTCGTACTCTGAATATGCACTTAGTTGGATTCAACTTCATTTGATATTTTTCTAGTTGATCAAAGGTCTGACCTAGGTTAATTAGATGATCAGCAGCTTTCTTGCTCTTTGTCAGCATATCGTCAATATACACCTCCATATTATGACCTATCTGTTCTACAAACACCTTATTCATCAGCCTCTGATACGTCGCACCTGCATTTTTAAGACCGAAAGGCATAACATTATAGCAATAAGTTCCCCTTGGGGTGATAAAGAGGTACTCTCCCTATCCTCAAGTTTCATTTTAATCTGGTTATAACCAGAATAAGCATCCATGAAACTTAGGGTTGTGTTTTTTTCCGAACTTTTCGATTTTTCCGATTTTCGATCCGATTTTTTCCGAATTTGGAATGAAATTTAGTTTTTCGATTTCCTATTTTTTGATTTTTGATTTTTCCGAAAAAAATCGGATCGGAAATAATTCTGAATTTATGATTTTTCAATTTTTTCGATCCGATTTTTCCGAAACTATGCCGATTCGATTTTTCCAATTTTTTTATGAATTATTTCCGATTTTTTTGGAATTATTTTCTGATTTTCGATTTTTTCGATTTCTTTTTCGATTTTTTGAAAGTTTCCCATATCCCACATCGGTTGGGAGAGGGAGAGGGAGAGGGCTCCAAAATATGCTCTATAAAAGGAGAGGATCCTCCTAACTTCTACACATATGAAAAATGAGATAAATTTTCATGTGTTTACATGTTGGGTTAAGTCATTTTCATTGTTTCTTTAAAATGAGAATTTCGAGTAATCGAAAATTCATAATTTATTTTTCTTGAAATTTTGGAATTTCCGAAATTTCTGGATTTTTAATATATTTTGTGAATTTCTTATTTTTTTTCGATTTTTGCCGATTTTTTTATTTTTCCGAATTCGAATTTTTTTTTAATATTTTGAGAAAATTGAATCAAAAATCGGAATAGTTATTTTATTTCTGAAAAAATCGGAATTTTTTCTGAATAGGTATTTTTCGATCCGATCCGGCCGAAACACAACCCTAATGAAACTTAATAATTCGTGCCCCGAGGTAGCATCCACCAGTTGATCAATTCGGGGCAAAGTAAAATGATCCTTTGGGCATGCCTTGTTGAGGTCGGTGAAGTCTACACACATCCTCCATTTGTTATTTTTCTTCTTCACCATTACCACATCCGCTAGCCAATCAGGATATTTGACATCTTCAATAAAAGAGGCTTTTTGCAGTTTCTCTACTTCTTCTTGTATGGCTTGGTTCTTCTTGGGACTGAATACCCTGCGTCGTTGCTTCACTGGCTTGATTTCCTTGTTCACATTGAGCTCGTGACACAAGAAATTTGGGTCTATCCCTGGCATATCTTCATGACTCCATGCAAAAGTCTGCTTTCTGCATCTTAGAAATGCTATCAGCTCTTGCTTTATTGACACATCTAGTGACGCACTGATTTGAGTTGTTCGTTCTGGATGCTCGTCGTCCAGAATGATATTTCCAGTAGCCTCCATGACCTGACCCTTAACGAGCTGAGACTCATCTGTCGGGTCTAAAGTCTCAATCTACGCATCTTCTATCTCATCTACCTGATAAGTAGTAGTCTTCTTCCTAGATTCTTCATGCTCTTCTTGCTCGGCAGATGAATAGTAGCATTCTCGAGCTACTTTTGGTCGCCTTTCACCACTCCTACACCAAAGTTGGTTGGGAATTTTAAACATTGATGTACCATAGATGGTACTGCTTTGAACTTTTTCAAACCTACCCTTACCATGATGATATTGTAAGATGATTGGAAATTTGTATCCATCACAAAAAAGCGTACTCTTTCTGTTCGACAAGCCGGACATGTGCCGATAAACATATCCAACTTGATCGTCCCAAGTGGAAAAACTTTATCGTCAGTAAAACTAAGGAGGGTCCTATGATATGGTTCCAACTGGGATAGCTTTAGATTCAAACTATCAAAACATGGGAAGAACATGATATATGTCGAGCTACCATTATCCACTAATACTCGTGAAATCATTACATCCTTCATTCTCATTTTGATCACTAATGGGTCATCATGAGGATATAGCACACCTGCGAGGTCGTTATTAGAGAAACCGATGACCAGTTTGTCCTTGTTCACCTTCCTCGGACGATCATCTTTAGCCAAATTTATTCGCTGTATGTATGAGCAAGCTTGAGCCTCATTAAGGTAAGCTTTCCTTTCTGCGGTAAGATCTCCTCCTCCTGCATCACCACCTATAATAACATTACACTCAAATGATCCAAATTGGATTAAAAATACCTCACGTTCTGGCTGTCTTGGTCTTTTAGGGAGATCGGGGTCATCTTCTGGATCATCTTCATGATCTCTTTTCTTGTCATCTTTTGTCCGAGGAGGAGATTTAGACCTTTTCCTTCCTCGTTCGCTAGTTCGACCACTGCTTTGACGATCAACATACTTGGTCAATTTTACTCGTCTAATGAGTGCTTCAATTTCATTCTAAAGTGCTATGCAATGCTTGGTCGTATGATCGTGATCTTTATGGAATTCTCAATATTTAGACTTTTCTCTCTTATCAAGATCTGCCTTCATTTTTATTGGCCAGGTTAGCTCCTCGCTGCTCTTGATCTCTTCTAGAATGTGATTTATATCCACCTTTAAGGGAGTGTAATTTTCGTATTTCTTCATCTGTTCCAATGCTTGCTTACCCTTTGATTGCCTGTTACCACCATTGTTCTTTTTATCCTTCTTTTTTATTTTTCCATCTTCCACCTTAGTCTCCTTAGTGTCTACGTTCTTCTTCGCAGCCATAGCTTCCTCGGCATTCATGATTTTGGCTGCTTTTGCCATCAATTCTGCCATGGTCCTAGGCGGGTCTTTGGCTAAAGTGTAGTATAATTTATTGGGTAACAGTCAAAACTCATCAAAGCAGTAATTACAATTTTCTCTTCATAATCAATTACTTTCAGTTTCTCGTTATTGAAACGAGTAATATAATCTCTGGTGCTTTCACCTGTCTTTTGTCTAACGCTTAGCAAATGTGCTACTCGTTTGACTGGCTTTGCTCCAAAACAGAAATTTCCAATAAAGAGTTCTGCTAGCTGAAAGAAGGTCGTAATTTTCCCCCAAGGAAGGTTATTGTACCACATCTGAGCAGATCCGGTAAGAGTTCCTAAAAAGGCCCTGCATCCCATATCGTCTGGAACAGCATAGATATCAGTAGCTGCTTGGTATTGTTCTATATGGAGAACGGGATCTATTTTTCCATCGTACTTTGGTGTTACTATTGGGGATTTGAATTTTGACGGTGTGGGAAAGTCCACAATATCTTGTATGAATGGTGTTCCTCGGACAAAAATCCTTTGTAGAGGATTCTTGGTTTTAGCCATCTCCCCTAATCTATCCTCCAACCTTTGAATTAAGGCCTTCCATGCCTCATTTCCTTCTTCGATCCTAGTGGTTCGAGCAATTGATCGTGTTGAATTTTCCTCTTGGGATCTTTCATGACTAGCAGTTGGTCGTGATTGGGCAGAGCCTTCCTTTAAATCAGGTGGTCGTTGAGAGTTCCTCGACATAATCCTATGGGGACTTCTATTCCTTCTAGGACCCAAATGATCAAAAGGAGAGACTCTACTCAATCTTTCAAGAGCACTTGTCCTTTCTGTAGATAGAGTGATGTTTTGTTGAGTGTCTGTAGCTCGTACCGAGGAAGTCCATCCAGGTTGATAAGAAGGATCATTAGATCTCTCAGTACGATATGAATCGGTGCGTCTGGACTGAGATTCCTCTGGGAATTACATTCTCCCATTTCGTGAAGAGATCTGAACGCTTCGTTGTCCTGATTGGGCTGGCACTCCGCCTTGAACGGTTTGTATGAGTTGACGCATGGTTTCTTGCATGGTCGTTTGCCCTTAGACCAAATTAGCCATTATACCAGCCAGATCTGAAAATTTTGGGGGAGCAGAAGGATTCGGAGGAATCCCGGTGTTTCGATTACTGGATTCCAGATTATCAGCCATTGATGATGAGTAATTTTGGTGAAAAATGCTAATTACAGTCGTTTCCCACAAATGGCGCCAATCTGTTGATGTAAAAAATTAGATTATCTCTAATTAATCAATCACCAGATAAAATAAATAAGACAAAAAAGTTTTTAAAGTGGTTCAGCCTTGAAAGAATGGCCTACGTCCACTGTCTTTGTTATTGCTGACTGTTTGTTAGGAATTCTCGATAATGGATTTACCAAGAAATTTCGAGTCCCCTTCTAATGAGGAGGTTACAATGTATTTATAGCCTTGAGGCTGTAAAAATGAAAGGACAATGCGCTGTTATCTAGTAGACATGTACATTTGTATGATAATAATGAGCATTTAATGCGTAGTCGTCTCCTTGATTATCCTGATTTGAGTGCTCTGTACGCTATGTAGCTCGGACTGCCTAAGCTGCTCGGACCGCCTAAGTAGCTCGGCATGATTGAGTTCCTCGGGGTCCGTGAGTTGGTCGATACTCTTGAGATGTTTGGAGTATAGGAGTTCCTCGGGGGGTTGAGTAGCTCGGTATAAGCATTTACAGTTGCCACATAGGTTGACACGCGTCTTCAAATGATAGGTCCATATCAGCAGAATAAATTTGGTATCAACAATAATAATAACGTTATAGATATACGCACTAAACTCGTCTCACATGCGAATCTAGAAATAAACAAAATATAGTGAGTCGCTCGTGTCACAGAAAATACGCCTCATCCTCCGAGGATAAAATTCATACTTTACCTTGCTAATCTCCTTGGATGTTCAAATGGTTTTCGAACGTAACACGCCTTCCCAAACTAAATCAAAAACAAATTTAATCATTACCCTTTACTAAGCACCATATTATTGTCCCAATTACTCTCTTCGGGAAAAGTTTACACATGTGGTTTCACTCTCCATAAAATACTTCTATGCATAATCCACTTACCACTGGTCATACTAACCATTTTAGGGTTGTTCTTATCTCGGACTTTAGTAAGCTCGATTCCTGATGGCTACCCTCATTGTTCCCTTAACTTTGTTGGCCTATAGGAACATGCTACTTGTTTCAATAGCCCTTATTGAGTTCACCATCGCTTGGTAAGAATTAAGCTATCCGAATCATTTAAATGGGTTCCCTGGTGGGTCTCCCTATTGTGGTGCTTCACTTCCACTGTTTCATCCAGTCTTATTCTCTAAATAAATCTATCGATTCCTTTATCTCCCTTCACAAAGAAGCATTAACGCCTCTACTGACAAAGCACGACATTGTCACCCTCTGAATCTGCCACCCGAAAAAATTTCTTTTTAGTGTTGTTAACTTTTCTTACGAGTCAATCTCCCACTTGAAATCCTCTCCTCCATTTGTATCTACATCCTCCGATACAAGATTCGTTAATAGTTTAGATTCATATTCACAAATGGACCGAAGTTGTAAGGTTATATGTACTTAGGTTATTTCGTAGAATACACACACACAACCCAATTAAAAATTGTCAAGTTGAGATATATTCCAATTTTAAATTTCTTTTGTAAATTTAAAAGTTGCATGAACAATTTTCGGTTAATGCGATGGGATTGATAACTTGATTAAGTGAAATAAAATTATCCAATTTTATCCATTTTATCCTCGACATGCATCTATGTGATTTAATAAAGTACGGTGCAAAAATCACAACCACAACGCGCCAATGTACGAGGAAAACCCAAATGGGAAAAACCTCGGACGGCTGGGTCTAGACAAAATCCGCTACAAAATAGGTTTTACAAGGGACTCAAAAGACTTATAAACATCGACTCACTCAAGATATGCTTATGCCGTCCTCTATCGCCGAATTTGTAGTACACGAAGCTCCAACGCGTTGCTCGACAATACTCTTGTCGCGGTATCCACCGAAGCCCAAACTACCATCTCCAATAAGCTTGAATGTAGAGATCCACTGCAAACGTGCTTATTGAATGTCCAGTTGATTACATGGGGTTTTGATTCAAAGGTTAAAATAGTGTTGGAGATTGATTTTTACTAAAAAGGGAAGTTATGTAATATTGCTCTCAAGAGTATGTGAAACTTCCTTGTGGAAAATAATTCATTTTCTCCATATATTGAAACTGTAAAAGTAGTGGACAAAAGCAGTTTTGTGAAATAACTGCTGGAAAATAAGTTTAAAAATTTTCAAATCTGACAGATCTCTTTCGAACGACATGTCGTTCGAATGAGTTATCTAACGATATTCCAGTGTAGAATTAGATAAGTCGTTAGAAATCTCATTCGAATGAGGTTGTTGGAATGACATTTCTAACGAACTTCTAATGAGTTTCCAGCGAGGTTTGGGGAATGTCGTTAGATTCAGGTCATTCGAACGACCTGGAGAAAACTTCGAACGAGATTTCTAATTTTCTTAAAAAACAGTTAAAATTAATTTCAAAAATGGTTTATATGAAAATTATTTTTTTATGAACATTACTCTATATGAAAATTTCTCGTTATGAAAAAAAATCCAACACATAAAATGTTTTTGGTCATATACCTTTTAGAAGAGTGAACATGAAGTGCATATTGATGTCGCGAGAACTTTGGATCCAATGCTCGAATCTAACTGTTGTATGACTCTTGATGAGGAATAACCCAAAAGTGTTTTGTCCAACGGAATGTAACCAATACTACAAATGACTCGATTGGAAATTTGTCCTTACAAATCTCCCCCTTTGGATATTTCAAGACAAAACAGAATAATAAAAACGAGAAAAAAGACTGAATTTGCTAAGCTAGTCGTCAAGCCGATTCTAAAGCCCGTCCCAAAAACCCAAATAAAAAGACAGACTAAGTAACGCGACTGACGATGCTGCATAAGAGTAGGTGATGTATCCTACACACGTGAAACAACAAATTCATAAGCGCATGGGAAAGTATAGAATATAAAACATATAAAACAGTGTGTTATGAGAGATTAAAGCATATGTTAAGAATAAACTGATTAACTCCCCCTAAATTATGCATATGTTGACTATTAATTAATTAACTCCCCCTAAATTATGAATTCCCCCTATCAATGTTTCTCCCCTTTTTTGTCCGGAACAGACAAAGAGATATATATAGCTTGCAAGTTAAAAGGAAACCAATAGAACAATAGGCAATAAATCTAAGAAACATAAGTGACAAAATGAAGGAACAGGAGATAATTCATTAAACATTAAGGGAAAGACCAAATATCCAAATATGCATACATGGCGTAAGAAAATGTATCCAACCCAAATAAAATCGTACAAGAGATAAAATGTAAAATAGATGTTCTACTCATCCTCATAATTACAAAGAAGAAGCAGACTAAAATAAATGTAAATCAAGGAGCAGGGGCATCATGAGGCGAATCATCGAGAAGGAACCCAAAACCAGATGAGCCTGCACCACGACACATCTCCATGCGACGAATGGCATCAAGGTGATCCAAAAGTAGATAATCACGACGTGCCTGTGCTTCATCCCTGCGTGCTTGAGCCTCCTCACGACGAGCCTGTGCCTCCCTATCTTGCTGCATTGAAACCAAAATCTCTTGTAACATTGCCCTGTCTTGACGTCAATCTTCTTGAATCTGCTCAACCTGTGAACGTACAAACATAATATCCACCGACTCAATGGGTGCGGGAGCATACAAAGAAGATGGTCTATGGGTATCACGAGAGGATACTGGCTGACTAGGGGCAGGGGTGGAGGAAGTGGCGGATTGAGAAGAGGCGGAGGGAGATGGAGTGATTTGGGGGCATCGGGGGGTAAGTGACCACGAGACCTACCTACCGAAGACATGTCTATTGTTTGGAAGCGGGTCACGGGGAGATCGGTGGGAAGGCGGGGGCAGCCGGCGACAAGATAAAAACGGGTAATAATAGCGGTAAATGGTAGGGCTTGTCTAGGGGGACTGGAGGAAAGGATCATAACCGTTTGAATGACAATAAAGATGAAGGTTGGGATATCTATGGTAACCCTAATGCTAATTGCAAACATTAGGTCCACGTGTATCTTAGTGATTTGGGTTGAGTTGGCACGGGGAATTAGACACGCACACACGATCCAATTAAGGACCATAAAATCTGGATACGAATGTTTGTGAAAAATAATGACAGTGCCGGGAGGGTTAATCCTACACATGGTGCGCATAACTAGAGTACGGTCAGGGCAAGCATCGGAAGCCCAAGGGAAGGAGGGATTATTGACATGTGGTATGGAGATGAGACAAGAAATGGAGTCGGGACTAACAATAATCTTCCGATCGCGCACTTGAGAGTAAATATGATCCTCCCGAACATGCATCCTAAAATAGAATTCTCGAATAAGATCGAAAAAAATAGTGTCATTGAGGGAGAACAAGGGGTCCCACCCTAAGTCCGAAATCCAGGAATGGACAGTGGTGCCGATGAGTGATGTGAGATTGACAAGTTTTTCATGCACAATAGACCTAGTTGAAAGGCCTTGGGTATGGTATTGTGTGTGGTTGGTGAGCGTCCCCCAATGAAGTTTAAGATCGAGGATTAATGCATTAACACTAGTATCCTCATTGGATGAGGAGGACGAGGAACGTTCCTCTGGAGAGTCGCTAATGCGACGGGGGCGACGATTACGAGGGGTCATGCTAAACTAGGTCTTAACGAGAACCTACCCAAACAAAAAGCCAACCAAACCGCCAAACACACCAACAAGACATCAAACCAATCAGCAATAAGCCCATCCTCCGTTAAAAAAAATAAAAAAAAAATTATTTAAGAGAAATTCCACAAAATTAAAATGAACTTTAATTTAAGAAAATTGATAATTATCAAGGAATTCAACTTAAACATGGGCAGCTAAAAAAATAAGAGTAAACAATATGGCGCTAAAAAAATTGTAGAGATATACACATATATGTATATGAAATTGGGTAACAAAAGAAAGAGACTTTTTAGCGTAGACATCGGACCCAATAGCATATATATATATATATATATATATATATAAACCAAAATACATATGGATATAAAGAATAGAAGAGGGAAATACCTAAAGAGAAGTGGAGGAAGAACCCCAAGCTTGGAACCCTAGCAGAGAAATGAGGTGAAGAGGTGAAATGAGTGAGGTGTAATGGAGGAGATGGGAAGAAAAAATCGAAAAAGAAATGAGTTGGGAAGAGTGGGAAAATGGGTAATGGAGGTAATGGGTAAGGGTTAGTGGAGGAGGAAGTGGAAAAAGGGATGGGAGAGATTTTTGGGAAATGAGGGAAATAGGGAATCGTGGGCAGGTGGAGTGAGAAAAAGAAACCGAGGTGGCAATTTTTTGGGAAGGGAAATCACAGAAATTAAACCCATGTCGTTCGAATGAGTGATGTCATTCGAACGATTTCTTTCTAACGAAGTTCCAGAAATATAATGGGTAGTTCGTTAGAAGTTCGTTCGAACGACAATACGAACGAAGTTCCAGAGAGGAATGCAGAAAATTCGTTCAAAAACTCGTTCGAACGAGATTTTCTCACGAAAATCAATCTGTTTAAAAATGAATAAAAATAAAATAGGTTTAAAAATAACATAAAGGAAGGAATTGGGAAGGCCAAAAAGATGCCAAAATGAAGATTTTAATAGTCCTGGCTTGTGAAGACATATCCAAACTGTGGGAGTGGGAATGTAGGGGTGTGAACAATGCGAGTGAGAGTTTTTACTCAAGACAACGTACAAGTGCGAAATGCCAAACAATATATAAACGCAATATGTACTCACATAAGCCTTGTGTCAATAAAGAAATATCATTGGACACCCAAACACAAAAGCACCATGTATACAAGATAGATGATTCTCTCACCCATTTTGTCACAATAAGAAAGCAATGAATCGATTAAATGTGCATGCCCATTGATTTTCAACTTATATCTCCCATTCACAACTATAGATTGAGACTATTCTTTTTGAAGAATCAAGCAAGCTAAATACTTTTGGCCTTGGCATTATATATCATTTTCAATGCTTCTATTTTAGGCACTTATTCTAATATTCAAATGGAGGCTATTCACGCAAAAACTTTATGTTTTTCGCAGCCCGAGTCCATTGATAGAAACATTAACCAACCGGATGAATATAATTACTTTTTGTTTCAATCCGGGCAATGGATGATCATGCACAATTTCGATTGCTTATCAAGACAACACCAAATCTCACTTTATAAGTACAATGTGAACAAGATATCCGTAATATTTCGTGAAAGGTGTGTGCAAAAAGGCAAATATGTGAGGTAATCACAGAAATACATATCATAAAAGAGCATTTTTGTGCACAAAATAAATGAGGTCCGGCTTGACTACTCATCGAAAGCCACGTGGACATGAAATAGGATAGTGATCTGAACACATCAAACACAAAGTCATATGGACAACAAATTTGTGAGAGTTTTTCTAACCATTCCCGTTTTCTTTGAAAATAAGAAAAAAAACATTTTTTGAGATTTTGAATAAAATATATACAAAAGTAATCTAGTTCATAGGTATAAAAATATACAAGAGAAACAACCTAAACTAGATAGACAGCTTCGACCTCAATCAATTTAGCAAACCTTAATTGATTTCCTAAGGTTTTCAAACCTAAGGGCATCTAGAGGTTTTGTAAATAAATCGTCCAATTGTTGGTCGGTACAAACGAATCTTAGAGAAACGATTTTCTCTTCAACCAATTCATGAATAAAATGTTCACAGATCCTAATATGCTTGGTTTTAGAATGTTGAACGGGATTACGGGAAATGTTAATTTCACTTGTATTGTCACAATAGATATTCATAGTGCCTTGAGAAATGTCGTAATCTTCCAACATTTATTTCATCCAAATTAGTTAAGTGCAATAACTCCCAGTGGCTATGTATTCGGCCTCCACCATGGACAAAGAAATAGAATTTTGTTTCTTGCTCATCCATGAGACAAGTGCACTTCTAAAATAAAAACAACTGCCAGAAGTACTTTTGCATCCATCAACATCTCCTACCCAATCGGCATCCGAATATGCCGATAGAGATAGACAATCATTTGTGTCGAAGAAATACCAAATTCCAAAAGATAGGGTCCCACTAAAATATTTGATAATACGTTTAATGGAAAGTAAATGAGACTCTTTTGGGGCAGCTTGATAGCGTGCACAAACTCCTTCACTAAAGGAAATATTCGGACGACTAGCAGTTAGGTAAAGTAAACTACCTATCATACTTCTAAAGAGAGTGTGCTCTACATCCTTTCCTTCGGTGTCCTTACTAAGTTTAATCGATGAACTCATAGGAGTACGTGCATGTTTAGCGGATTCGAGTTTAAATTTCTTAGCAAGGTCTTTAGCATACTTAGTTTGGGACAAAAATATCCCACTTTCGAGTTGATGAACTTGAAGACCTATAAAGAAAGTATGTTCACGTACCATACTCATCTCAAATTCATCGTGCATTTCTTTTGAAAAAATTTGAGTATGTTTATCACACGTAGAACCAAACACTATGTCGTTGACATACACTTGTGCAACTAGAATAGCTTTCTCATCACAATAAACAAATAGTGTCATATCTACTCCCCTTCTCAAAAAGCCACGAGAAAGGAGATAAGAAGTGAGTCTTTCATACCAAGCACGGGGTGCTCGTTTCAAGACATATAGCGCTTTCTTTAGGAAGAAGACGTGATTAGGATGCTTTGGGTCCTCAAACCCTTTAGGTTGTTCAACATAGAATTCTTCTTAAAGAATACCATTAAAAAAGGCACTTTTTACATCCATTTGATATAATTTAAATTTAAGGTGTCATGCTATGGCTAGTAAAAGGCGAACCAATTCTAACCTAGAAACTAGAGCAAATGTCTCTTCAAAGTCAACACCTTCTATTTGGGTGTATCCTTGAGCAACCAACATAGCTTTATTATGAACAATGACACCATTTTCATCCATTTTATTTTTGAAAATCCATTTGGTGCCAATGACGTTTGTATTAGAAGGCCTAGGGACTAATTCCCAAACATCATTTTTCTTAAATTGAAACAATTCTTCTTGCATGGCATTAATTAAATGTTCGTCTTTTAATGCTTCTATAAAGCTTTTAGGTTCAATTTTAGAAACATAGCACAAATAATAACCTTATTTTCTAATTGAGCGCTAGTCTTGACACCTACCTAGGGATCTCCTATAATTTTTGAAGTGTCACGACTTTTACGCACCCAAGGAGAAGGATCCTTTTTCTTAGTAGTGGGAAAAACCAAGTCATTATGAGACTCAATATTTTCAACGTTGGACACAACATCACACTCACATGACAAATCTTCCTCATTTTCAATTGATGTGGTCGGAGCATCGTCTTTTATGATAACATTAATTGATCCCATGACTTTAGAGCTACATAAGTTGAACACTCTAAAAGCTCTACTGTTTTGAGAATATCCTAGAAAAATACCTTCATCACTCTTTGAGTCAAATTTACCTAGAAATTCTCTATCTCGAAGTATATAACAAGGACTACCAAAAACTCTAAAATAGGACAAATTAGTCTTCTTGCCCATCCACAATTCATATGGAGTTTTGTTAGTATTAGGACGCAAATAAACTCTATTTACGGTGTGACATGCGGTGTTAACCACTTCGGCCCAAAACCTACAGGGCACATTTCTTCCTAGGAGCATAGATCTTGCCATATCTTGGATCGTTCGATTTTTTCTTTCAACTATACCATTTTGTTATGGAGTTCAAATGACCGAGAATTCATGTTAATTCCTATTTCATCACAAAATGCATTTACACCGGATTCCTTGAATTCGGTTCCATTATCACTCTAAAAGCGATTTATGGTAACACCGTGTTGATTTTGAAAAATTCTACACTTAACAGTGAGAAAATCAAATGTCTCAGATTTTTCTCTTAGAAAACCTACTATGGAGTATCTAGAAAAATCATCCACCATAACTAATATATATCTCTTTCCTCCTATGCTCTCAGTACGAGTGGGACCCATAAGGTCCATGTGTATCAATTTTAAGACACGAGAAGTAGTTATTGAGTTTAACTTTTTATGAGGATTCTTAATTTGCTTTCCTAATTGACACGGCCCCGCAAATAGTGGAGGTTGGCTTTCCTAGAGATGGTAAACCTCGAACTAGCCCTTTTCTCATTATATGAACAAGATATCTAAAGTTAACATGGCCTAACCTTTGATGCCAAAGATCGACAGATGAGGCTTTGGCACTATTGCAAACTAAAGTGGATTTAGGAACTATTCCGTAGCAATTGTCACTAGTTCTCACACCTTGTAAAATAGACCCACCCGATTGATCATATACGGTGCACTCCGATTGACTAAACTTAACATCAAGATTTTCATCACATAATTGGCTAATACTTATCAAATTAGCCTTGATACCATCAACATAAAGGACATTTTCAAGTTTAGGAAACCCGAAGATTTCAATAGATCCTCTACCCATGATTCGAGACTTGCTTTCATCCCCAAAAGTGACTTTACCATCTTTATAGTTTTCAAGAGTGGTAAATAGGGATTTATCACTAGTTATATGTCTCGAACAACCACTATCAAAGTACCATTGTGAGGTATTTTTAGCCTTAAGAGCAACATGAGCAACAAAAGCTTTATTGGTATGATTTTTCTTAACCCAAGTTTGAGTTGTTTTCTTTCCTTTGTTGGCTCTAGTGTTATAATTGGGATTATTTCCTTGGACTTTATAAAATCTAAGAAACTCTTCCATTAGACCTTTAGAAGTATTGACTAGATACTCAACTTGGCTCTTAAGAATAGCTAAGGAGCTATAGTGTTGTCTAGATGTTATGAAATGAGAGTTCTTTCCAAGTTTGTAACAAAAATCTTTGAGATGGACCCGTTTGTGACAATAAGTGCACACATAGGGTTGTATAGGATTAGCTTTTGAAGGATGCTTAGGAGGACTTATTTTAGTAACATTATATTTGGTAATAAACTTAGCTACGGGTTTGGGTTTGACTTTGGATGAATCTCCTTCTTCATATCCTATACCCTTTCTCTCTTGATAACCTTTCTCCTTATATCCTAAAACAGGACATAGAAATAATTTTCCCATTCTTCCATAATTATCCTTGAGTGTGACTTTGACTTCACGAGAGGACTCGAGATCCTTTTCAAGTTGGGAAATTTTAGCTTCGAGTGATTTTCTAATCTCTAAAGACTCATTAAGCTCTTTGTTGACACCTTCCAAGGAGATAATTAAGTCACATTTTTCTTTACCTACCAGGATAAGCTTTTCAGAAAGAGATATCTTAATTGCCTTGAGTTGACAAACTAAAGCCTCCTTCTCCTTAAGGACTTTCAACTCTTTTTCTAAAGTCAAGACTTTAAAGGTTAATATTTTGTTAACTTTTTGAATACGGAGAGACTCAGTGTATAGTTCAGAATAGGCGGATTGTAGTTCACTTTCATCTATTTCACTTTAACTTCCTTTTTCATCACTACTTGTAGAGTGAGTGGAATCAAGCCCAAGATTTTGCTCGGAATTGTCAACGTTATGGTATGAAACACTTGAATTGCTAGCATGGCTTGCCATAAAAGTAGTGAAATTATTTCTAGACGGGGTAGAGTCTACAGACTCATTATCATTGTCGCTTAGAGTGGCATTGTAAACTGCTTTTTCTTTTCCTTGTCTCTTAAATTTAGTAGGGCACTCAAATGCTCTATGACCACGTCCCTCACACTCAAAGCATCTCTCTAAATCATCCTTTTTAAAGTTTTCTCTGTTAAACTTCTTAGGATCCTCATTATTGACTTTTCTTTTTTCTTTATTTTTATTGTTTTCAAATTTTAGTTTTTCAAACTTAGAGTTTTGCTTTTTGAACTTGAGAAATTTCTTAAATTTTTTAGCAAATAAAGCTATATCATCGGGATCTATATCAGACTCATCAGATTTAGACACTTATACTTTCTTAACTTTCAAGGCAACGCCTTTATCTTTGCTTTTGTTATTTTTATTAAACATATCTAATTTATATGTTTGAAGATCACCAACAAGCTCTTCAAGTTTCAATGTATTTAGATTTCCTAATGAATTAAGAACAGTGATTTAGGAATGAACCGCCTAGGAATACATCTAGAATCTTCTTAACAACACAATCTTCAGGTATTTTTTCACCTAAGTTAAAGCAAGAATTAACAATATCAGATATACGAGCATAAAACTCATCAAATGTTTCAGTTTCTTTCAAGGTGATCGTTTCAAATTGAGTTGTTAAGTTTTGAAGTTTTGAAGCTTTAAAAACACTAGTTCCATCATGACTATCTTGGAGAATATTCCAAGCTTCCTTTGACGTCTCACACGTCATTATACGGTGAAATTCATCGGGGTTCACCGCACCAAACAGAGCATTTAAACCTCTAGAGTTCAAGTTACACCATATTAGTTCTTCCTCATGCCATTGTTCTACAGGAGTAAAAATAATTTCATCATTAACTACCATAGTAGGAGCAGACCATCCTCTTTCAACAATAACCCAAACACATTCATCAATTGATTTAAGGGCAGATTTCATACGTGCTTTCCAATAGGTGTAATTAGTTCCATCAAACAAAGGAGCCCTATTCGACGAAAAACTATCCATATAACCTCCAGGATTCATCTAAATAACTTTTAGAGACTAACTCTTATACCAATTTGAAGTTGTAAGGGTATATGTAATTAGGTAATTTCATAGAATACAGACACACGATCCAATTAAAAATTTCCAAGTACAGATATATTCCAATTTTAAATTTCTTTTGCAAATTTAAAAGTTAGCATGGACAATTTCACGATACGATGGGATTGATAACTTGATTAAGTGAAATAAAATTATCTAATTTTATCCATTTTATCCTCTGCATGCATCTATGTGATTTAATAAAGTATGGTGTGAAAATCACAACCACAACGCACAATGTACGAGGAAAACCCAAATAGGAAAAACCTCGGACGGCTGGGATTAGACAAAATCCACTACAAAATAGGTTTTACAAGGGACACAAAAGACTTACAAACATTGACTCACTCAAGACATGGTGATGCCGTCCTCTACCTCCGAATTTGTAGTACGTGAAGCTCAACACGTTGCTCGACACTACTCGTGTCGCGGTATCCATCGAAGCCCAAACTACCGTCTCCAATAAGCTTAAATGCATATATCCACCGCAAACATTCTTGTTGAATGTCAAGTTGATTGCATGGGGTTTTGATTCAAAGGTTAAAATAGTGTTGGAGATTGATTTTTACTAAAAAGGGAAGTTGTGTAATATTGCTCTCAAGAGTATATGAAACTTCCTTGTGGAAAATAACTAATTTTCGTCCATATATTGAAACTGTAAAAGTAGTGGACAAAAGCGGTTTTGTGAAATAACTGCTCGAAAATAAGTTTTAAAAAAATTCAAATCTGGTAGATCTCGTTCAAACGAGTTATCTAACGATATTCCAGTGTAGAATTAGATAACTAGTTAGAAATCTCATTCGAACGAGGTCGTTTGAACGATATTTTTAACGAGCTTCTAACGTTTTTTCAGTGAGATCTGGGGAATGTCGTTAGATCCAGGTCGTTCGCACGACCTGGAGAAAACTTCGAACGAGATTTCTAATTTTTTTTAAAAACAGTTAAAATTAATTTCAAAAATGGTTTATATGAAAATTATTTTTTTATGAACATTACTCTATATGAAAATTTCTCGTTATGAAAAATACTCCAACACATAAAATGTTTTTGGTCATATACCTTTTAAAAGAGTGAACATGAAGTGCATATTGATGTCACGTGAACTTTGGATCCAATGCTTGAATCTTTACTGTTGTATGATGCTTGATGAGGAATGACCCAAAAGTGTTTTGTTCAATGGAATGTATCCAATACTACAAATGACTGGATTGGAAATTTGTCCTTACAGGACCTCTGTCCGGCCCTCCTGTGATGAGTTCTAAACAACGTTCACATCTTATCCTGAACATCTGATAAAGGAACATGCGGTTAAATTGTACCTAAGATCCTTCTATAGACATAGCATTACACTTCTAAAAGTGGTGGCTGACTCCCACCATTATAACTTCGCTCCGACGAGCCAAGAAAAATTTATCCAAAATTTTCACTTTCAGTTAGCCACACTCCGTCATATGTCCAAACCTTTGGATATTTTACCTCTTTTGGCTAACATGCACAATCCCCGCGTTTCGAGAATTTCCACCGAAGGTTCTCCTGCATGCTTCGTTTGACTCTTTCCCAGTCATACTACGTTGGGTGAGTCTACTTCTGCACCACTTTCGACTATAGCAGCACTTATAAATCATAGGTTGTGCCCTAGCCTTCTTTACAGTCCTGGATTCTCGTGCCATAATAGGGGTTACCTTAACTACGGTCATCATCCTCGAATATACTCTATAACCTCTACTACGCCCTGCCTTCTGTTGTACGCCCAATGACCCTTGTCAGCCATACTTCATTGTTCGAACACGCTCGAATGCAAATAAGATTCACTAATGTACTTACGTTATAGAAGGAGAACGGAATCTCACCATATAAATCAACAATCCTAAACATAGGGCTCTATATCAAATAAAGCAACGCTGGAAGCATAATAAGATGCACAGGTCCTAAGGACACTAGAACCTGATGCTCTGATACCACCTGTGACATCCCGCCTAATTAAATACCGGGTGATCAGTCCTTTATTAAATTAACTCAAAGTGTCTGGTTGGTTCATTCTTAGCATCACTGTCGAATTTTTTTTCTCTTTATTAACCACCTAATAAATAATTAAGCTAAGTGTCAAAACATTTAATCTTATAAATTAAGTCCAATTATTATTATTATTAACGAAAACATTTTCACGAATACAATTGATAGTATTAAAACCAAACCATTCAAATGAAAGAACATGCTAGATAAATCAATCCAATTAAAATATCCCAAATCGTAGGACAAAGTAATAAACTAAAATAATCCCAACAAAACTGAATACTGACATAATTAAAGGGTACAAATCTATGGACTAGGTAAAAAGTGAAAATGGGCGACACATGCCCTAACTGATGAGAACTAAATGAAAGACTGAGAAGACAAGGATGAAGTCGTCTACTGCAAAGACCTGCAACTCCCACATTAGCTGCAGCATGTCAACAGTCCAAAGATCCAAGCATGACACCCCTATGGTTGGGCACCTGTAATACATATATATATATATATATATATATATATATATATATATATATATATATATATATATATATATATATATATATATATATATATATACAAGAGAGAGAGAAAAGATGATAGGAAACGGGTCAGAGCCCTAGTGTAAAACAACTTTAAAATAGTTTAGCAAGTATTTAAAATGATTAGGAGTTGATATTACATGCATGTTAGTACTCGACACTCTCTTGAGGATTCTCACCTCTCATCTAGTGTGAACGCCTATCGTACTACTAAAATAACTTATAAGTCCAACCCAATTTTCCTCCCATAGATTCTGATTCGCCGGACCGTATGTTTATGATTTATTAAAACAACATCGTATTAAGGATTATTTAAGTCAATTATGTATATCTCAATACTGCTATGTAATCTCAAGCATTACTATGATTAGGAGCGTTTATCCCATTATTTATCTACTTACACATACAGTAGAAGAATTCCAGGTATATGCATATATATACTAATCGGCACCCCCACATAAAACTATGGTGCTGGCATACTTTGCTACCAAGTCCCTTTACCTCTCGTACAAATTAGGGAAATACTAGTTCGGATTCACTCTCGAATTGTATTAACATAAAATACACATATTGGAGGCGAAGCATAGTTCCAATTCCCTAAGAGGTCAGCACATACCCTCACTCTCTTAGGACCGTCTGACTATCATTTTTGAATAGCATGTTCTAAGAAATCCTATGTTCTAGGGTACAAGTCAATATCCCCCACAAAGGTCACATTGAGATAAGACTCTCCCGGCGCAAAAACTTACGTAATAGCAAGTAGTGAGGGTATGATTAACTACACATAATACTATGAAAAGCATAGATACACACAATTATGTATTTCCATATTTCATATACATACCCTCACGACCCATAATATTTTTATACTAACCATACGTGGTACTCACTCTCAAAACCTACGTATTATTAGCTTATCCTTCTTCTCGTTTATCACACGTTCCCAATTACTTCGCAACCCCCAAAGTGTATCATTTTTCTCACCATAATGTCAGTAGGTTAACACTTTCTATCCTACTGGCCTAAGTCCTCAATCTTGCTCACTCAACCTAACGTGTCGCACATGCAAACATATTTAATTATTCTACAGCCCTCGTGACACTACGACTAAGTCTCGTATTATTCATATTATCCATCCCTAAATCATAACCCTATTGGTCCCTCATAAGTCCTATTATAATAATCTCATCACATGCAAAGTCCCCTCGAAGCTGTGTTACATCATCATTAAAGAAGAGGAAAATTTTCCAAAAATCAGTAAGAGTCGATCGATCGACCCTACAGGTATCAACCAAATTTTGTTTTGTGACAGCTACGGGTTAAATCCTTTTAACTCCTCAAAACCTTTATAATTTCATCCCAAACTCCCAAAAAGATAATCCAAATGTATAAGCAATATATAAGGAAGTTCTAACGTAACAACATCAATAAATCTTCAACAAATCAATCAAAAAGGGGTTTAATTCCAGATTTCTTTACAAAACCTAATTATGCATGAATAATCAAGAATCTCTAGTTTAATTCCAGATTTACTTTCCAAATATCATTATAAATTTGTGGGTAATCCCTTACATATGAGCAAGATTTCAAAGGGCATGGATTCTCCCTACAACATATAAGTTCTCTTCCTAAAACATATAAATTCTTTAAATAAAACATGTGATTTTCATTCCTAGGCTAACATGGAAGGAATATCAACTGGAAATTAGCAAGATAGATACTTTCTTGGGAATAGAAGGTCTGATCTATTGGTGACGAAGGTATGGATGCATTTCTCGTCTTACGATCTATGCCCCGGTGGTGTTATTCTTGAAAAAGGTGTTACGGATCGTGATCTAGTCTTGAAAAGCTCTCTTCATTTCTTCTCTAATGGTCATTCTATGTTTATGTGGTTGATAACCCTAAAAGATAAGCTCTAACACCTGATATACCTCTCTAATTTTCGTAGGTAATAAAATCCCCAAAAAAGAAATTACCAAAATGCCCTCCCGGAATGCGGGTTAGGCCTAAAAACGTCCCGGGACCCAAACTAAACACCCGGGTACACTTTTCTGACTACCTCGCCCCCACCGGACACATTGGCACACTTGAAATGACAATATGTGTGACTTATAATTAAATTACTTTATATTCCATTTATTTAGTCCCGACATGACACATGTGTGTCCTGACTTAATTTCTATAATTGTCGTATTATTCACTCGCGACAATTTCTCATATATTACTTTTACTCATCTAGTAATATTAAACATAGTTCTTACCAATAATTACTAACTCTCATCACGCTAGTAAATATTTATTTTAAAAAAATTCTAGATTAAAATGAAATTAATTTATCCCAATTTAATTAAATTAATCCCATAATTAAATGCCATAAAATTTATCCCATAATTAAATGCCATAAAAATACAGGATATTACAAGAGTCCTCCATTAGCACTGTCGAGAGAGAGAGAGAGAGAGAGAGAGTGTCGTTTAGAGAAAGAGAAAGAGTATTTGATCAAGCAAGTGTCTAGTCTTACGAGTGAGCTCCATTCCTCCCCGGAGACTCATAAGAAACTTGTAGTCCTTGTAGGCCAACTCACTCATGACCTTGAGAAAGCCCGGGAGGTCAAAGTAAAAATAGAAGATAGATCTGGAAAGATGGTAATGATACTCCTCACCCCTGCTTTAGGGTTTGGTGAAAGGAAGGAAATATGTTTTAATGGTGCTTCCATGTCTCATGTGACATCGAAACCAATTCTTGAGTTTACTACGAATCCATATGTCCATTACCCAAAACCCCAGAGAAGAGTTCAGCCAAGAAAAAAAAAATAAGGTCAGCCTAAGACTGTGTACTTTTGTACCTATTGTAAAATAAAAGGCCACCTTAGGGAGTTTTGATACATTTTGTGTCATACACGACGTACATTTGCTCCACCATGTGCCACTAGTGATTTTTGAGTCTTAAAAAGCAGGTTGAGTTTTTATCCGCCAAATCTCAGAGTTTAATGGAAGAGTTCCAACGAATTTCTTTACCATTTGTGGATACTTCCAGAATTCCAACTAGAATGAACAATGACAAGGGAAAACAGAAGGTTACCACCACTTGGGTACCTAAGCATGACGCAAAATCCCTTGTTGTTCATGTTTCTCTAAAAGCGAATAATACCTTTCAGTGGTACTTTGATAGTGGATGCTCCAGACACATGACTGACGACGTATCATTTTTTACCTACCTATAGGATCACAAGGAAGGTAAAGTCACATTTGGAGACGGGAGAAAGTTTAGCATAGTAGGATAAAGTACAGTAGAGATACCAGGATTTCCTAAGCCAGAGGATGTTTTGTACATCAAAGGTTTGAAATCGATCCTTCTCAGCATTAGCCATTTATGCGATGTTGACTTAGCAGTAAAGTTTTATCGGAATGAGTGAAATGTTTATGATCAATCCGGTAAACTTCTATTATAAGGGGTGAGGACAGAAGGAAATTGCTATGGGATTGTGCCCAAGTCCTCATTTGTCTGTAACAGTGCCTCGATCACTCTTATGGATCTGTGGCATCAATGTCTAGGTTACGTGAACTATAGAGATTTGGAGAGATTAGCTAAAAATGACCTAGTGCGTGGCTTGCCATCACTTAGAAGGACGACTTTGGCAATTTGTGGACCCTGTCAGTTGGGAAAACAAGTCCGTAGCCCTTACAGGAAGTTAAATTCCAATACCAATTCACGAGTGCTTGAGTTAATACACATGGATCCTATGGGCCCTACTGATACTGAGAGTTTGGGATATAAGAGGTATATCCTCATGATGGTAGATGACTTCTCTCGTTACTTAATTGTAGGTTTTCTGATAGAGAAATTTGATGTTGTGGAATTTCTTACGACCAAGTGTCGTGTCCTGCAAAATCAACACGGTGTCACCATTAATATATTGCAAAGTGACAACGATGTTGAGTTTAAGGAAGCTAAAGTAGATCTTTACTATGATAGCCTCGGGTTCAAACATGAATTTTTGGCCGTGAAGACTCCTCAATAAAATGGGATTATTGAGAGGAAGAATCATACGATTCATGATATGGCTAGATCTATGCTTCTACGTAGTAGAGTTGCTAGGAGATTTTGGGTAGAGGCGGTTTCAACCGCGTGCCATACAGTGAATAGGGTTTACCTTCGTCAACACACACTTAAGATGCCCTATGAATTATGGAGTGTAAAGAAGCCTAACCTTTCATATTTCCATATCTTTGGGAGTAAATGCTACATCCTACGAGATAGAGAGCAATTAGGAAAGTTTGACTCTCGGAGCGACGAGGGAATATTATTTGGGTATTCATCGACCAGTAGAGCATATCGAGTTTTTAACCTCAGTAGCTATAAGGTTATGGAGTCAATAAATATCACCGTGTAAGATGAAGAACCATCGGTGTTTGTTGATTCTAACCTTTTGGGGAGGAGGATGCACTTCCTACTAATGATCCCATTGTGCCTCACACATCCGGGGTGGACCCTACTCCTGTCTTAGGGGACACACTTGCTTGGGTTTGCAAGAGTCATGATCCTACTACCATTCTAGGATATCCCACCCTAGGAATCAAGACTCATGCTCAACTGGATAACGTGGTTAGCTTCGTTTGCTACACGTCTAAAGTCGAGCGTAAGAATGTTAAAGAAGCACTCAAGGATGAACATTAAATATTTGCTATGCAGGATGAGTTGCTTCAGTTTAGAAAAAATTATGCTTGGGATCTAGTCCCCCGGTGTAGTGAGAAGAATGTATGGTAAGATAACACCTAACAAAGCTCAAATATACATGTGAAGTTAAAATTTCAAAAGAGTTCGTGCATGTGTGTGAAAAGGTATCTAAAAGAGAATCCATTAAGCAAGTCAAACTTAAACTACTTCATTTAACCATGACAAAGAACATTTTAAGGATTGAAAATTTTAACCAAACGTTCTAGCCACATGGGAGTGAAACGATAGGATTCAAACATAAACATATTCCACAAAAGGTGCGTCAAACTAAAATACACACAAAAAAATCTTTTTGAGTTTTTGAAAATTTTAACCAAACAAAAAAAAATTTACTCAAAAGACAAACAAAAAATCATTTGTATTTTTCATTAAGATCAAATAACAAAAAAAATAATAATACCAATGATAAACAAAATTATTTTGTATTTTTCATTTAATGAAAACTAAAATGAAAAGAATACAATACAAAAGATATACACAAATCATAATTCTAGCATGCGATTAATCATTGAGCATAGACTAGAAAAATGACAAACATTCATACAACTAGCATGAAGTCCAAAATCTAGAGCATGCAAATGCTCAAGCCATTACTCATAGGATATAGCAAGTGAAGAGTTATAAACTAGCATGTTAGAACCATACAAAACTGAAATTTTTGAAAAATGCATATTTTCCCAAAAATAATCCTAAAAATTAGGATCACACAATATTTTAGTGTAACCCGCTCTGATACCACTTGTTGGAACACGAGGCCCCAATTTTAAAATTCTTACAATTAAACGAGATGGTTCAATTAAATTCCTAATTTAAATTTAAAATATAAACAACCTTGAAATTTTAATTTCTTTCAAATTACAATTAAGCTAAACTAAAAGTGACATTAAATAAATCAACAAACAAATTTTGACTTAAACAACTTAATTCAACCCAAGTCCTAAAATTTGTCGAACAATAATTAATTCATTTTTTATATAGGCCAAATCAAATTTTATCAAATTAAATTGTGCCAACTTGAATTAAATTAACTTAAACATACCCAAACATATTTTAGCACCAAATTAACCAAGATCGTAAATTAAACCAAATTTTATCTTTTTAACCTAAGCATGCGTTCTAGGTGAGTTCACTACACCAAAAACAGCAATCTGGCACGGTTTAAAACTGTGCCAGATCAAATCTGGCACGGTTTTGAACTGTGCCAGAATCAGGTGTTCCAAAATGATCATTTTTTTTCTGGCACGGTTTAAAAGTGTGTCAGATTTGGTCAAACAGGAACACTTCTGGCACACTTTAAAACCGTTTCAGAATTTGATATTTCTGGTACACTTTTGGCACACTTTATAACTGTGCCAGATTGAGTACATTTTGGTACACTTTTGGCACCGTTCAAAACCGTGCCAAAATTTGATACACTTTTGGCACAGTTTTGAATTGTGCCAAATTTTTGGATCAAAGAAAAAAAATTATAAATAATATTGTAAAAAAAAGTCATTAATATTTTCACTGTTTTAGAATAACAAAAATTCAATAATAATATAAAATCAGCATGGCAAAAATAGTACAACAACAATCAAAATAGTCCACAACAACACTTATACAAATTCAAATTGTAAGACCACTACAACTTAATGGCTCAAATTCCATTAATAGAAATTCATGTCAATATATATATATGACATTCATCTCATTACATGAGAAAATTTGAATTTTATCTCAATTCATGTCAATACATATGAAATTCATTTAAATTCTTCTCAAATGTCGCGGTCTTCTCTTCATGTAACACTAATGTGTTAAACTCCTCATTTATCAAGCATCACTGATTCGCCTCTACATGCACAACCATCGAACTTCCAATGAATTCCAACGTATAAAACAAATAAAAACAAAAAAGAGTAATTAATTATTATCACTTGACAAGATTGAAGGCCAACAATTTAATAGAGATTAACATATATTCTTTCAATCGCACAAGATTTGAAATCTAGTGCACATTGCAAAATGCTATGGACAATGCTATAGCTATAAGTCGTGTTTCATTGATAAGCTAACAGAGGAAAATTATACCCTTCTAGGCATTTGGCAGATAAAGATCATTCTGTAAACAATTGCGTGAAACCACTAATCTCTTCGCAAATAGTCCAATGAGTTAGGAGGTAGATATCCAACTGGTCTACAACCCCTCTCACCTAATCAAATAAAATTAAACACAGAATTCGTGTCATTTAAAAATCAAACATAAAACAGAATAAAAGTTTAACGGCATTTATAAATAAGATATATAAAGTTGAACTAATATACTCTTTGGGCATGGGCATTTATGCTTAAACAAGGATTGGTGTAATGTTCCTAGACTATAAATCCAATGTGTAGCCTGGCATGTTGATATGCTCCCATCACAAATACATATTCAAATAGTAAGTAAAAAATGAATTAATCTTCAAAATCAATGTAAAATTTTTCCTCAATTTTTCGAAGTATTTTTGGGGGGAATGGCATTTCCTCTAACTGTGACATTTCAAAATATATAATCCACAATAGATCACCTGCATTAAACAAAAAACTAGTTATAACTGTTTTTAGAAGAGGACAATCAGTGGTACAAGTAATGCAGCCAAAAAAATATAAATGGTATGAGGAAGTGCAGGGTGTATTTTTGGTATAAGAATAAACGAATGATTGAATAAAAAATGATGCAATATCAATGACTTATAGAATTAAATAAAAATATGATCATAGTCCTCAAGGAAATAGGTTTTGATGCTTAAAAATTTCTTAACAAATACGCATGCATTGAAATGGTATCTGGACAGCATAGAGTGCTGCTTTACATGGTGTGAAATACGATACATCATTTGATTCACTGAGAAAAGAAGAAATTAGTGAAATTGTATGGCATCGGCATGATGAACTTCAACCAGTAAGTGATGATGTAACATCCCGTGGGAACAAAACCATGCACAACTTTGAAGGGAATTAGTGTCTGGAAGGCCAAAAAATGTTCGATAGGAAGCAATTCAATGGTCATAACAACAAATGGACAATTAAACAACCTTGGAGTAGATAAATTAATCAAAATCTGGAATGTATGCATTTAGTAAATATTAGAAGTAATTCCCATGTGCATTTAGATAAATTAATCATAATCTAGAATCTATACCCTGTGAAAATATCCAATACTTTGTATATATTTTCACCTGTAAAACAAAATTGAAAAGGAAGTAAAATAAAAAATGGGGTGAACGCATTGAAATGGTAAAAAAAATCCACATTTTTACTGAAAATTCTTTTAGGACTGCAGTTTACTACCTTCTGATAGATAGAACCAGTTAGATTCCATCCTTTCAAACGTCGACAACGACTGCAGTTTCATATTCCTTGACAAATCGATCAAGTACAATTTGGACTCGAGTTTGATTCTATCACATTTTCCCTATATCTCGTGTAAGAAATCTCCACAAAGTTGCGCTTGTACACCCTTGCAGCTGCTGCAATAAGTACGACAACGAAGAGAAACCTGTTAGTATTGCTAGTATCTTTCCCATAACAAACACAATTAATGAATTGTAATGCAATTTATACACATGACAGTATTGCTAGTATCTTTCCAAAACATGAAACTTAATAAAGAATTACATTAAATAATTTTCATAACTCAAGGTTATATTCAACGTAATTTCAATAAGTGAATACTTCACTAATTATCAAACCGAAAATAGAAACCTATTGTCTTAAGAAAACTATTAGTAAAAATTATATAGTGTCATCAGTAAGCAATATGAACTTTATCTCAATTTTTTTTTTTCGAACCTTCTCTTTTCGCTTCAATTCCCAAAACCCCAACTCTCGCTCACTTTCCCCCATGGCTTCTTCAGAAGCAGCAGAAAATGGAGCCCCACCCTCACCAAAGAAAGAAATGGCCACAATTGTATAGGAGGCAGCAACTGAACCGGAAAAGAAGTCCCTAGGTTGGTCGGGGCATACCGTGTTTCAATTGATTGTACATCTGTTGAAAGTTTTTTTCCCTTAACATAACATTCTTGTCGTTGTAGTAAGTAACCCACATCATCTAAAATAGAAAAACATAATAGATACACCTGGCCAACATCTCACATGGTAGTGGTGCAACCATAGTTGATCAGTTGGTTAGTAGTAGGCAGTGCCAGGTAATCACCCTGGACGTGGGATGGGCAGCACCCTTGTCATGGTTAGCGTGCCAATAAAAGTTCAGCTTTAATCAGACCAGTCTAATAGGTATGAAATTTATTTCTAGGGGCGCAACATATGGCAACAAGGTGAGGCAAGACATGTTGGATTCATGTGCAGGTAACAAAATATACCCCAAGATTGAAATTACTCCAATGCAGTATATAAATGAATCTCAAGAGTGAGCGTCTAATAAAGAGGGATGTGAAGTATCGATCCGTTATTGACATTAAAATATCCAAACAATGCAAGGAGAAGAGAATAATCTATTAGGAGCTTTTCTCTCTAAAACTTGTATCGATAGCAAAATGGAGCAACATATAAAATTAATGCGCAGACTCAGACCTATGTAGTGAGAAAAGCATTGTCAATCAATGCGCAGACTCCTCGAACACTATAAGGCTTCCTAACTTAAATATTTTACATGAGGTGATATAAAATTAATGTACACACAAGGCGCAGTTGCACCTTCTTTGTGTGTGTTAACAACTAACTATACATGTCTTGAAAGTTTACTTATGAGATGAAAAGTTGTTGTGACCTGCAGAGGATTATGCTCCGTTGTTTACAAAAGCTGCACAAAATATAAATTATACAAAAATTAAATGACATATTTATAATGGAATGATATTCGACTTAATGTATAGAATAAAACATTTGTTAATCGTGTATGTATCAATATACGCTAAACAATTTAGAATGTCAAACATAGACAAAATTTACTTTATAGAACTGAATTAAAAAATGGTCCTACAGCAAAAAAATCCTACTCGACACCTCACTGAAAACTCAGCGATACATCATTTTTTAAAGGTAATGTGAAACAAAAAAAACATGTAACTATGCAATTTCTCAAGAAACCCCTTAAACTATTTTTAGTACCAAAATCCCCTAAACCATGCATGTTGTTGCAAAGATCCCCTTCTAAGGAATTTTTAGCAACGTTCTTTTAAACCCACAGATATTTTTGCAACAAAATGCATAGTTCGGGAGGTGATACATTAGAAATAGTTCAAGGGTTTTCGGCAAAAAGTGATGTACTAAAATAGCTCAAAGTGTTTCTTGCAAAATTTGCATAGTTTGGGATTTCTTTTTCACTTTACCCTTTGCTGAAATAACTTCTAATATACCTAATGTGAAACTATATTCGTCATTCACATCAAATATGGTATTGCAGTATGATCCTCCTTATTTCCTCTAACAATTGGCAAAGAGTGTGTGCTTATTTAAACTAGATAACATTTGAATGGCTGTAAAGCCTAAATAGAAGGCTACCAATTGACAAAATTTGGCTGACCTTAATATGTGCAGTGTAGTGTCCACTTCCCATGCCACCATAGTGATTGGTTAATGCATAGAGTTCGTACAATTGACACTGAGAGTTGTTCTTGTTGGATACATAATTTTTCATGTCAAAGTCATGAATAGGAAAGTGGACAAAAGTCTCTAGCTTATGCTTCATCCACCTGCTATATGAGAACCTCTTTAGCTGGATAACAAGCACTTCAGGAAGCCTCCATAGAGCCATCTTCTTACTTTCTTGCATTCTCTCCTTGCATTGAGGATAATAACTTCACCACATAAATACAATTGAAAATAATTATGTAATGTATTAAACCAAACAAGTTAAAGTAAGAGAACTTAGCACCAGCTTTTCAGTTATAAAGCGGCCACTCTTTTTTTCGTAATCTCATTGAATGGACAACTAATCTAGTTTTTTTATAAGCCATAACTAATCTACTTTGAAGTACTGGCAATTCAATCTTAAAACTCCGTTTGATTTGGAATTACATATCACATAACTATAGTGTTTACACTTCGACTCAAAAACATCCTTTCTTCTCTTACCCTAAATCCTAGGTACGAGAACACATAAATGAACATGATTAAGAAACCTATCACCACCAAATGACAGAATATAACTACACTCGAAAACTATCATCAAAACCTTTAGTAGGCAAGAAAGGGCCATCTGTCGGATCAATCTCCGAGTCAACAAGCGGGGACAAAAAAACCAATTATTGAATTGAGCAAATAGATGCCCAAACCATAACTGACAATATAGAACCCCTCAACATAGTAAACCCTCATAACATAGATAGATGCTAAAATGACAGTGCCAACCCATTAATGAACAGCATAGGGAATAGTTTTATCTAAATAATACTGAAAAAACTTCTACATGTCATGCCTCCAAATAATACTGAGATAAGTAAGGCTTCCATGTTATAAGGTTAAACCCAATGATATAAGAAAAACTATTGTATCACTTCATGTTTATAAGGACCACACACAAAACCATGTTACATTATGATTTACTGCAATAGTACATCAAAGACCAAAAGACATTATTCAGTTGCATTAAACCCAATAAGATTGGTCATTTAGTATTAACCTAAGACAAATAGACAACATATAAGTTGATTTCACATTTGATCCCTTCTTCAAACACTTGGTGTGATGTGTAACAAAGAAATCTCCAAATTTGTCCAGTCAGTCAAAATAAATTTTACTATGAAAAAAATTGATCTCCGAATAATTGTGTGTTACTAACAACACTTTTAACTTAAATAAAGTCCACGAATTTGATCATATCAAAACAGTATTCTAAATGATTTGTTCCATATCAGAAGCCATAATCCCAATCCTCAAAATACAACATGGATTAGCATTTCATTTTCTATATATAGTGTAGTTACAAATCTTGGTTAGATATCCAATCCACTCCATAAAATAGATAAAACTATTAAGAAAGTAATACTCATTCAATATTATCCACACCAACCATAGAAGTTCCTTTGTTCAACAGGTGAACACAGAGTTCTAAATTTTACAACTCAAAATCTCCTTAAATTTGATGCAAATGACCAACCAAACCAAAAAAAGTATTTAACATATAAATATAATTCATATCTGGTTTAAGAACATTTTGAATGCCATATATCACACATGACATGTTAATCATCTTAACATATATTCTCTTAGAACAATCAGAGTAGTTGTGTAACTAATTTGCTTGCTAGAAGATCAAAAGCTGAAAAATGAAATTACATGAAACAAATTGCTAAGTTATGTAAAAAAAACAAATTCAATGGTATATGGTAATATAGTTAGACATATTCCTATATGTATGTGGTAATGTAAACTCCATATGTATTATTCAATTATAGAGAAACATAAAAAGAAAATAAAGTGGTTGACAAACCCTCACCCGAAATCCCCATAAGAAGAACTCAGCCATCACAAAGGATTTTATCCCCCTTGTCGACCACCTACAACAACATAAATATTAATCACTAAAACAATAAATAATTAAATGAACACCAACATTGAACCACTTTGGGGGCTTTTCAGAAGAAACCCTCCACAATAGAGGTATGATGTTTGGGAATATATCAACTCAGAGGCCAAATTGGGAGATTGTGACTAGTGAAAGAGATTGTAAGGTTGGTTAGTTTGAGAGTCCATTAGATATGTGAAGAATAATAACAGGAATAATGGTGAAATAAGAACTTGGGAGTGAGTATGAGCAGGAGAAAATGTTTTGGGATTTTTGTTAGGAGGGAAAGACTCCCGCTTCTATTTTCTAGGGTATTTATATTTTAATTAAGTGTTCTCAATTTTGGCACGGTTTTAAATTGTGCCAAATTGTTATTAAACCGTGCCAGAATTTAGCACAGTTTTAAACTGTGCCAGATTTTTAATATCAGGGTGTGCCAATTTGCAGTTTTTGGTGTAATGGTTAAACAAGATAAAAGAAACAATCTCACTATGCGGCGATGTACGAGAAAACCCCAAATAAAAAAATCTCGAACTACCCTCGCCTAACAAATTCACTAGATATGGTTTTACAGTTACAAGAAAAAAGACTTACTACACTAGACTTGACTCCCTCAAGCCCCGACGCTTCTTCTTGTAAATATCTCTGTCTAGCAAATAACTCTGGAATCCACCGAAATCTTGGAGTACACCTATGGAGGCACAACCCACCGTTAATCACACATGGTGACTTTAACCATGTGAGAACACCGTAGCGAAATAAATATCTTCCTTTTGAGGGTAGTGAAGAAACCCAAACAATCTCCTTCAAATGATTGAGAATAAAACAGGTGCAAAATTATCTCCAAATAAAGATATATATATATATATAGAGAGAGAGAGAGAGAGAGAAACTAAACAAATATTTTGGGTGTAAAATACTTGGTTTTGATCTAAATATTAAGCATTTTTAACAAAAACCAAGGGAACTTTTTCTTGGAAGAATTAGGCTCTTAAACACTCTCTAAGAGATGGAAATAATTGTGTAAAAAAATTTGTTTCCCGCACCAGTTTTATCGTGGGAAAGGTGGAAAAGTGGGAAAAACTGGAAAAATAACAGCTCCCGCTAAAATCTCATTCGAACAAGTTGGTTCGAACGAAACTTTTAACGAGAAAACAGAAAAAAATTCTGAAATCTCATTCGAACGACGTTGTTCGAATGACCTTTCTAATGAGATTTTAGGCCATGGTTTTAAAGAATTTTGATATGAATGTGTGGCCGCCAGTTTCGTATTTTTCTGATATTTTTTGGATTTAAAATGATTTTTCTACCGAAAGGTGTCCGAGAACAAAATCTTTAGAACTATGAATTCAAAAAAATACTAACACCCAAATTAAATTTCCAAGCTCCTATATTTATATATATTAATGCATTCATACCTTTAGGAGACATTGGAATCCACATGTTGATGACGTGAAACTTAGCACGGAAATCGGTAATGATTAAGCTTTTAAATTTTGGGCCACTACGTCTTCAACTCCTCAAACACGTCATAGGCTTGATGGGGAAAACTTCTATACTATAACTCAAATCGTTTTGTCCGAAATTAAGTCAATACTACATAAGACTCAATTGAAAATTTGTGTCCTTACACTTAAGAAGGATGTCAAGAAACTAATAAAATTTAATGCCACCCTTGGTGATAATGATCTAGAAGAAGGAGATGATTCTGCCAATGAGCGCAGCCTCACTATGTTCATGGTTAGTCATGTGAGGAATGACGAGAAGTCTTCCCATGAAGATATTCCTTCGCATGACACTTCCAAGTCCATAGTTAGTGAATCCCAAATGAGTGAGGGAGATGTGAGTGAGGATGAGCATGTAGAGGAGAGTAAGTTACAAGTTGCCTTCCGTTAATTACATGCGAAAACTTTAAAGGTGAAGAAGGCTAATTTGAAGTGGGAAGCTAAGTTGAAAGAACGTGCCATAGGAAAGATGCATTGATTGAGGATCTTAGGGAATGTGAGAAGACTCTTCGGGAGAAACTAGAATATGTTAAGGGTGAGAGAGATAGTCATCGTGGTTTGATGGAAGCTATGAAGAAGGATATTCAAGAGTTTGAGGAGTCTAGGCATTTACTCGAGTCTAGGATAGGTGAGCTCAAGGAGAAATTGAGAGATCAAGTAGGGTTAAATTTTATTTGTCATCTATGTCGGAAAGGTTAGATAGGATATTAGGCATCGTCTAACTCAAATATGATAGGTGTGGAATTGGATTCGATGATCGTATTGCTCCCATTCCCAAAATTAAGACCATGCATATAAAAGAGTCGACTAGGAACATTGGTAAAGGTCAACCTTTAGGTAACTCTCCTCGTTGTATTTACACTTTCACTAATTACGGTAGGAAGGGTGGCCTTAGGCATTTTTGCTACGGTGTTAAGAACGCTCTTAGGAAGTCTAAGAATGGAGTCGTTTCGGTTTCCAAAACCCCTATTTGGATATTACACACCTATTTTGGTTAGTAAATAAGATTTAGAGGCTTTAGGTATTAGGTTTGGTGATTCTCGTTTGTTTTCACATTGTTCTTCCCATGTTAGATTATATTGATTAGTGTGATAGTGTGTTTGTCATACTCTAGTTTTGTCTTTTTTATTTATATTTTCTAATGTTATGACTTGTGTCTATTTTGTTTTTTTATCTTTTTCTTTCTCGAGTCATATTAAGAAAAATACAAAAAGATTTTAATTTCACTTATTTTTTAAAATATACAAAGATATTTTATTTTGGGTTTAAATGTTTTTTGGAAAAACTTAAAAAGATTTTCGATTTTTGTGTCTTGAGTTTTCATTTATGGTATCTCATATTGGTATGCTTGAATCCCCTTCACTTCGCAATTACCATGTGGTTAAAAATTTTGGTCATGACTTTAGATACTTAAGTTGATCTTAACCATGAGTTGCGTGGAGTTATTTTGAACATGACTAGCATTTTGGATTCGATTATATATAGGCCATGTCACACGCATACATGAACTATTTTGAACCTTTAATTTCTCATGTACATTTGTGTTTAGTGAGATGTTCTCCTATCAATCTTGTCATTTGTCCATATTTATGACTTATGGGGAGTTGTGTGATATGCTCAAAGTGTACCCTCATACTTGGAGTCACTAACCTCATCTGGCCTCACAGCCGAGTCATCAGGAAGCTCACAGCAGACATCAGAAAGGTCGGCTTATGCAAGGTTGGCTCCTTATTGACTAACCTCGACTGTCCAGCAGTCGAGGTCAACAGCATATCATGAGCTCAAGCTATCACCAACATCGTACTGTGCTTCAACCGATACTGCATCCTACCTCATACTTAACCTCGCCCAGTCGCCCAGGGCGAGGTCATGCTTATAATTGGCAGGACAAAGCAATTATTGGACTTCCCAACATCGTACTCGGCTGGACCGAGGTTCCATCAGATGATGTCAGAAGTTTGAGCACACGCAAGTATATGGAAGGCTTGGAACATGTGAGCAAAGCAGTTATAACTAAATTATCCTCCTCGTGTGAGGGAATATTTGGCCATCATTTCTTACTTGTGTCACCGCCAGGTGTCCACATGTGGTTAGTGTATTCAGCACACACATGCTCATGGCATGCTTGGGGGGTACACTACACCCCCAAGCACTATAAATACATTTATTCCCCTACCTTGGAAAAAGATCCAAAATTGTAACCCTAGATAAAGATCTGTTTGTATACATAATAAAGAGAGAAAGTGAGAGATTGTATCATAGGCCATTAGTACCGTCATTCAAGTGAAATTTACTCACGCAGTCATAGTGGATGTAGGCCATATTAGCTGAACCACTTATATACTAGTGTATCTCCTCTTCTCCTCATCCTCTTCTACTAGATATTTACTCTCGTGTGTTTCCATTGTTATTGTTAGCTTGAGCTTATCATCATTTTGGCATCGTTTGTGGGAATGAGATGATTCTTCTCTTCCTCCTTTGCTGCTTAACCTCAAGAGAGACTTTGGTGGTGAACCAGTCATACCCCATCGCATGGAGTTATTTCACCATTGAAAGAGATCCTTAAAGGTATCGAGCTCTTTAGTATTTTCATTACAAGCTCTCTAGCCTTCTTACATGGTACCAGAGTTACCACCTCCACCATCTGGTATTGGAGGACCCAGTTTTATCCAAGCATCACTCCAATTCTAGATGGCTGAGGTGGTGGCGGCCTTAAAGTCCTTAGCTGCAACTCAATAAGCGATGCAGGAGAAATTTTCTCAGCTCAGCCAGAATATGTTGATGAGACCACCAAGGGTAACATCAAAGATGGTTACTCCGGTAGTTGCTCAGCCACATCATAAGGCCAAGGGACCACCCCAGGCATTATGAAAGGACCTACCTACTCCGCAATAGAGGAGGGATGTTGCTAAGTCTAGGCGTTTACATCTGGGGAGGCAAAGAAACCCTTTCCCTGAGGATATGTACGATGACATTGAGGCAGAAGATGGTTCGATAGACTGTTGGGAGATGTATGAGATCTCAAACAACACAGTGAGACCTATTCAATATATCCGAGGTCAGTATGAAAGATGAGATTGTTATGCACAACAAAGAGGCTCAGCCATTGATCTCTTAAGTAGAGGGTCGACCTTCAAAAGGCTCGGCCCAGTTAATGATCTAAGGGAAAGGCTGTCCAGGTCAAGAAGTCTAGCTGGATCCTAGAGAGAGGGTGGCGACTGTCGTCTATATCATAGCCGACCCCTACATGGTTGGGATTGTGGTCAGGGGGAGGTCAACAGCCGATGTTGTGCAGCAGGTGGGGAACCCTCAGTTCACCCTTTGGAGGTGGATGGGGACAACCTCAGCCAAGTCGGCGTTGCTAAGCCATGGAATGACTCTATTCAAAGGATGAAAAATAAGATTAGAGACCTCTTAAAAAGCCGAGACCCCTTGCATAGGGAATACTCAGAGGGTCCACCCTTTGTATCACGAATTATTAGCTTTCTAACCCCAACCAAATTCAAACCTCCAGTGGTAACACCCAAGTACGATGGAAGTAACAACCCAGTCCATCATATTGAGATGTATTAGTCTATAATTGACATCTACTATATTTATGATGAGATGAGGTGCCGAGCTTTCTTGAGCACTCTAACTAGGGCAGTACACGTATGGTTCACCTCTCTTCTCAAAAGTTGCATATAAAACTTTATACAGTTGGCCGAGCGATTCATTCACAATCTCTATTTTGGGGTGAGATCTTAAAATAAGATGACCCATTTGCTCTATGTGAAGCAAGGAAAGAATGAAAGCCTCATAGAATATATTGCGAGGGTCAATAAGGAAAAGTTGGAGGTTGAAGATTATGAAGATAGTATAACCATGACAGCCCTTATTGGAGGACTTTAGAAGGAAAAGCTACTCTGGAAGCTTGCTGAAGACCCTCCTAAGTCTATGGCCGAGCTGTTGTCAATAGCTGGAAAGGTCATGAATTCAGAGGAGGCAATGGCTGCAAAGTACGAGGATGATAAGGGAAGTAACAGTGGTAAGTTCTAGAAGAAAAAGGATAGAAAGAAGAGGACTGCAGATGACAAGTTTAAAGACTATACTCCTTTAACTATGAGTTGTGAACACATCCTCAATGAGATCAAGAATGATAGGTCTCTGTAGGGGTGTAAGCGGTACGATTTGGTCGGTAAATAGTAGATACCAATACCAAAACCAAACTCTAGATGGTAAAACCAAACCGTACCAGTTTACCACCCGGTACACCAAAATCAATACCAAAACCAAACCGGCTGGTATTTTGGTTTTTTCGATAATTTCGGTTTTTTTCTGGTTTCGGTAAATTCTGGTTTTTTCTGGTTTCTTCTGGTTTCGATAAATTTCGGTTTTTTCTGGTTTCTAGTTTCGATTTTTTCTGGTTTCGGTAAACAACACTAAAAGTCCCAAAAAACCAAAATCAAAACCAACCAACTTTTTTAAATATTAAAACCAAAACCAACTTTTTTCTGGTTTTGATAATTTGGTACGGTAATTTTGGTAAATTCGGTACGGTACGGTAATTTTGGTACCGTTTTTTCTGGTTTCAATAAATTCGGTACGATATGGTAATTTTAGTACGGTTTTTTCTGGTTTCAGTAAATTCGGTATGGTAATTTCAGTAAATCGGTTTTTTAAATATTAAAACCAAAACCAACCAACTTTTTTGCGATAATTTCGATTTCGGTAAGACTGGTTTCTGGTATTTTAATATATGAAACCAAAACCATTTTTTTCGGACCAAAACGGTACGGTACGGTAAAAACCCATACCGCTTCCACCCCTAGGTCTCTGAGATGGACAAAAAAGCTGAGGGCTCCCCCGCATAAGAGAAACAAAAACTTATAGTGAGAGTTCCATTGAGATCACGGCCATCTAACTGACAAATGTTTTGCCCTGAAGGATGAGATTGAAAAAATGTTGAAGTCTGGAAAGCTGAGAAAGTATATGGATGCAAGAGCCTCAAAGAGTGGCCGAGCCGACCCCAGAAAGAAAAGAAATGATAAATGCCAGGAAGATGCCTCTGCTGGGAAATACGATGCCTTAGATAATGATGACGATGACCCAGACCCCCCACCAAAGGATGATAATTTCCCAATAAAGAGAGTCAACATGATCACTTTTGGTATTAGCACTATCTGTGGGGAAATTTCAGGAGGTGGCTCAGAGGTAGTTGATCGCAAGGCTCATGTCGCAGAGGCAAAATCAGTGACTAAAGCTGAGGTTGTGAACTTGGCTTCAACAGAGGTTAAACATGAGAAAATAAGGTAGACGTGGACACCCTCGTAGTTGGCTTCTCGCGACTTGATTTAAAAGGTATCTTAGCCCCCCATGGTGACCCTATAGTCATCACCACAAGGGTGCATGGGTGTGAAGTTCAGAGGATCCATGTGGTTGGGGGCAGTTCTGTAGACATTATGTTTTGGCCAAGTTTCAAGAGCTTGGGTCTCAATCGAGCAAGGATTGTCCCTTATCATCGCCCCTTGATTGGCTTCAGCAAGGAGAAGGTCCATCCATTGGGAATGTATGAAATGGATGTGAGAATGGGAGATGAATGGCCTAAGAGGTTGATCAGAAAAATCAATTTCTTTGTGATGGATGAAAATCTCCCATCAATGACTCAATATTGTAGGCTAAGAAGACATTTTCATCCATTTCTCAAAGAAATTGATTTTTCTACGATGAAAATGTCTTCTCAGCCTACAACCTCATCAATGACTCAAGATTGTAGGCTGAGAAGACATTTTCATCCATGAGGTATTAATAGCAGGTCTCTCTTTGGCAAAAGCCCGTAGTGTCGGCCATCTACTAGTCCACAATAACTCAAGATTGTTCATGAACCAAATTCTAGGGGTATACCTCGTCTAAACAATAGCCGAGTTGATGCACTCGCGAGATTGGCCTCAGTAATAAGAACAGACATAAAGAGAACAGTACTAGTTGAGGTTTTGCTCAAGCCGACCATCGAAGAGGAAAAGGTTGCTAGACCTTGCCTAAATCTGAGTATAGGAGCCTCATTGATAGACCGTCTTATTAGATACATCAGATAGGGAGAACTGACAGAGCCAAAGTTAGAAAGGAGAAAGCTGAGGGTCAGAGCTACTAAATTCTCTATTGTGGGAGATGTTCTATACAAGAAGGGATTCCTACTCCATCTTCTCATATGTGTTCATCCTTCAGAGGTTCCACACATCTTGAAAGATGTGCATGAGGGCTCTTATTCAAGCCACATTGGAGGAAGGTCGTTGGCTAAAAGGATAATCACTCAGGGGTACTGGTGGTGTGTATGTGAAGAAATGTGATAAGTGGCAGAGGTTTTCCACCATCCCCCATCAGCCTCACCAACCTCTGACTTCTATCAGCTCCCCTTGGCCATTTGCAGTATGGGGCATTAATTTGGTAGGACCATTGCCAAGGGCTATAAATGACTATCAGTACCTAATTGTGGCAATTGATTATTTCTCCAAATGGGTAGAGGCCAAGCCAATGATCACAATCACTGAGAAGAATACCATTCAGTTCATCTGGAAGAACATCATATGCAGGTATGGCCTTCTAAACACCCTCATCTCAGACAATGAAACCCAATTCAAGAACGTTTCCTTATAGAAGTGCTGTGAAAGAGTAGGGATCAAGCAATTCTTCTCTTCCCCTGGCTGACCCCAGTAAAATGGTTAGACTGGGGTCACAAATCAAACAATCCTTGATGGGATAAAAAAAAGTTGGAAGAGGCCAAAGGAAGATGGATAGAAGAGGTATATGTTGTGCTTTGGATTTACAGCACGACAATGAGGACACCCACAAGGGAAACTTCATTTATGTTAGACCATGTCTCAAAGGCTATTGTCCTAACCGAGATAGGACTTCCCACTCATAGAGTTTAGACATATGACCCTCAAAGGAATAGGAAAGAGATAAGACTTGATCTTGATTTGATTGAGGAAAAAATAGAGGATGCAGAGATAAGATAAGCAACCTATCAGCAGAGAACTGCGAGATTCTACAATCAGAGGGTACAGTCAAGGCCCATGGTTGTGGGAGATCTAGTCCTGGAGAATACATGGTAGAAAACCAATAAGCTCCATCCCAATTGGCATGGTCCTTATACGATACTTGATGAGGTTGTACCAGGTACCTATCGGCTAGAGAATCTTGAAGGAGAGCCTTTCTCCAACCCTTGGAATGCCGACCACTTGAAAAAATATTACTTATGATATTGCAATTATTTTATCTTTTTGTAATACACGTATCAACTTATACAGAGAATGTCATTGAGAAAATAGAAATATTGTGTTGATGCTTTTGTTTCAATGTATATGTATTTAACATCATTCATTTGGTGAAATTATGAGGTGAAACATCATTAACTTGGTGACCTCGGACCTTTTACATCATTCATTTGGTAAAATTATGAGGTGAAACATCATTAACTTGGTGACCTCAGACCTTTAACATCATTCATTTGGTGGAATTATGAGGTGAAACATCATTAACTTGGTGACCTCAGACCTTTAACATCATTTATTTTGTGAAATTATGAGTTGAAACATCATTAACTTGGTGACCTCAGACCTTTAACATCATTCATTTGGTGAAATTATGAGGTGAAACATCATTAACTTGGTGACCTCGGACCTTTAACATCATTCATTTGGTGGAATTATGAGGTGAAACATCATTAACTTGGTGACCTCAGACATTTAAAATCATTCATTTGGTGAAATTATGAGGTGAAACGTCATTAACTTGGTGACCTCAGACATTTAACATCATTCATTTAGTGAAATTATGAGGTGAAACATCATTAACTTGGTGACCTCATACCTTTAACATCATTCATTTGGTGAAATTATGAGGTGAAACACATTAACTTGGTGACCTCAGACCTTTAACATCATTTTTAAATGGTGAATGATACGATAGATAAGTAAAACATTATAGACGTAGAATAGCAAAGCAATGAATAAAGAAAGTGGAATTTCATTCATCTGAAGCATAAAGATTACATCATTTGAAAATAAGAGGTTATAGTTCATACAAAAAATGGGGTTACATAAAAGCTTCACAAAAATTTCAGACATGAAGGTGAGACGCTCAGAGCTCAGTTTGTCCCTCGGCTCCGATCGACCCATCAGCAGCAGGGTTAGTTTGCTCAGGGTTTGGATTGGTAACTTTAACCTGGTTCATGAGAGTCGTCATCGGTCTCAGTAACCTCTAGCTGGCTGGTCTCAGCTGGACCACCCTCCTCAACCTCCTGCAAGGTTTGAGCAAGATGAGGAATGTTAAAGCCTAGATTAATAAAGTCCTCATCTGACAGGCTTTCAGAGCTGGCATATTTCATGTCACCCCATCGGCTGATCGCCTTAATGCCCCTCTCCAGATACTCAAGGCTGAAGCTAACAAACTCATCTAAGGTTTGATACTCCTTGATGATCGTCTCTGAAGCATCTTCCATAGCAGCCCTAACAGCAACATCAACCTTGGATTGAAGGCTCTCATCCTTTGCCTTCAGATCCTGGGTATGATTAGTTTCCATCCGAGAGATCTCATTATCTTTGTCCTTCAGACTTTTCTTAAAATCAGCAATCTGCTTCCTGAGATCCTCCCCAAGCTTCCCAGTATCCAAGCCTTTTTGGATCAAGGGAAACCTCTTCAACATATAATTGGTCAGACGATGAAGAGAGAGGGCACTCTGCAAAAATAAGAATCAGATACATTAGTTTTGATACCAAATTTAATCTGCTGACATGGACCAATCATATGAAGACACGTGGCTATCTACATGGAAACAGCAAACACTTTCAAGGAACCCACTCGCTCCGAGGAACAAGACCACAACGAGGAAGACTAGTTCCCCAAGGAACTCATAAGCTCCGAGGAACAATGCCTCTCCGAGGAACTCTTAAATACCGAGAAGCTTAGGCGGTCCGAGCAACTCATGGCGGTCCGAGCTGCACCTCGAAGCAGAATACCAACAGTTTAAATGCTCATTAAATGCTTATCATTTGGACGCGCACGCAAAGAGGGCATTAAATGTATTACCCTTTCATATATATATCATTTAATGTAGTACCCTTTCACATTACAGCCTCAGCGCTATAAATACATTGTACAATCCTCATTGTAAAGGGACCCCAGACCGGAATTTCTTGAGATAACTTGTAATCGAGAATTCCCAAACACTCAGCAATAAAACAACAGTTGACGTAGGCCATTCTTATAAGGCTGAACCACTTAAAAATTCTTTGTCTCATTTATTTATCTGTGATTGAATTATTAGAGTGATCTAATTTTTTACATCAACAGATTGGCGTCGTCTGTGGGAAACGACTGATAATATCGTTTTTCATCAAAAATACAATCCATTACCAATGGCTGGTATTCCTGAATCCAGCAATCGAAACGCTGGAACCCCTCCAAATCCGTCTGCTCCACTAATTGTTCCAGATCTGACTGGAATAATGGCAAATTTGGCTCAGGGCCAGACCGTCATGTAAGAAACAATGCAACAACTCATTCAAACCCTCCATGGCGGTGCATCAGCCCATTCCGGACCACGAACCATTCAAAGAAATACCCGTGCGCCTTCTTCGCGTACTAGGCGTACTAACTCACATCGCAATGAGGAATCTGATGATTTCTCTTATCAACCTGGGCGAACTTCGTCGGTACGAGCCACGGATACTGAACAACGTGTCACCCTCTCCCCAGAAAGGACCAGCGCATTGGAAAGATTAAGTAGGGTTTCTCCTTTCGACCGATTGGGCCCTAGGAGGAACAAAAGTCCTCTTAATGCAGCCTCGAGGAGCTTTCGACAACCATCAGATTTAAGGGAAGGATCTGCCCAGTCGCGACCAGCTGCTCGTCAAGATAGATCCTATGATCGACCAGTTGCTCGTCAAGATAAATCCCAGGAAGCCACTTCAACGCGATCAGTTGCTCGAACCAATAGGCCCGAGGAAGGAAATGATGCATGGAAAGGATCTATTCAGAGGCTAGAGGATAGATTAGGGGAAATGGTTAAGGCCAAGAATCCTCTACAGCGAACCTTTGTTCGAGGAACACCTTTTGTCCAGGACATTGTTGATTTTCCAACACCATCAAAGTTCAAAGCACCTGTTGTGACTCCCAAGTATGATGGAAAGACTGACCTTGTCCTTCATATAGAATAATACCAAGCTACAGCTGACATCTATGCTGTCCCAGATGTCATGAGATGTAGAGCATTCTCGGGAACACTTACTGGATCTCCTCAAATATGGTATAATAGTCTTCCTCGGGGTAAGATTTCAACTTTTCTTCAACTGGCCGAGCTATTCATTGGGAATTTCTGCTTTGGGCAAAGCTAGTTAAATGAGTAGCACATTTGTTAAGTGTTAGACAAAAAGCTGGTGAGAGTACCAGAGATTATATAACTCGTTTTAATAACGAGAAACTCGAAGTCATTGATTATGAGGAGAAGACAGTGATTACCGCTTTGATGAGTGGACTACTTCCAAACAAATTGTACTACACTTTGGCCAAAGATCCACCTCGAACCATGTCGGATCTGATGGGAAAAGCGTCCAAGATTATGAATGCCGAGGAGGCTATGTCTGCGAAGAAGAATATGGACGCCAAAGAAACCAAGGTGGAAGGTGATAAAGCTAAGAAGAAAGAACATAAGAACAATGGTGGTGGCAAACAATCCAAAAATAGGTCGTCATGGGAGGTCTTGAGGAAATTTGATAATTACACACCTTTGAAGGTAAATATCAACCACGTCCTGGAAGAAATTAAGAATAGCGAGGAGTTAAACTGGCCAAAGAAAATAAAGGCAAACCCTGACACGAGGAATAGGGAAAAATATTGCGAGTTCCACAAAGATCATGGCCATATGACCAAAAATTTCATAGCTCTTCAAAATGAGATTGAAACACTCATCCGGCGAGGAAAGCTAGCAAAATATGCTGATCGGGGAGGCGAAAGAAGAAATAACAACCGAAATAGAGAGAGGTGTAGATCACCTCGTCGAGCAGAGGAGAACAAGAAGAGAAACCATGAAGTTGATCCAGAAGATGACCCCGATCTTCCCAAGAAACCAAGGCAGCCAGAACGAGAGGTATTTTCAATATGCTTTGGGTCATTTGATTATAATGTTATTACAGAAGGAGGTGTAGAAGGAGGAGACCTTACTACAGAAAGAAAAGCTTACCTGGGTGAGGCTCAAGCTTGCTCGTACATTCAGTGAATAAATCTAGCTGAGGAAGATCGCCCGAGAAAGGTAAACAAGGAGAAATTGGTTATCGGTTTTTCAAAAAATGACCTTGCAGGTGTTTTATATCCTCATGATGACCCGCTGGTGATCAAAATGAGAATGAAGGAAGTTATGATTTCAAGAGTGCTGGTCGACAATGGTAGCTTGGCAGACATCATGTTCTACTCGTGTTTCGATAGTTTAAATCTAAAGCTATCTCAACTGGAGCCTTACCACAGACCCTTCATCGATTTTGCTGGTGAGAAAGTATTTCCACTTGGGACGATCAAGTTGGATATATTCATTGGTACGAAGCTTGCTTGTCGTACAGAAAGAATATGTTTCTTCGTGATGGATAAGAATGTACAATCATCGTACAATATCATCATGGAAAGAGTAGGATTGAAGAAGTTCGAGGCTGTGCCATCTACAGTACATCAGTGCCTAAAATTTCCAACAAACTTTGGAGTAGGAGTTGTGAAATGTAATCAGAAAGTAGCTCGGGAATGCTATTATTCATCTGTCGAGTGAGAAGAACTGGAAGAATCAAAGAAAAAGACCACTACTTATCAAGTGGATGAAGGTGCAGAAATTAAAACATTGGATCCCCGAGATGAGTCGCAACTCGTAAAGGGTCAAGTGGTGGAAACTACTGAAAATATCATTCTGGATGACAAGCACCCTGAGCGAACTACTCAAATAGGTTCATCGTTGGAGGCCTCATTAAAACAGGAATTGATAACTTTCCTTAGAAGAAGAAGACAAACTTTTGCATGGAGTCAAGAAGATATGCCTGTGATAGACCCAAAATTCTTATGTCACGAGAAAAATATGAATAAGGAGATCAAGCCTGTGAAGCAGAGAAGAAGAGTATTCAGTCCCGAGAAGAATCAAGCCATACAGGAGGAAGTCGAGAAGCTCCAGAAAGCTTATTTCATTGAAGATGTTAAATATCCAGATTGGTTAGCCAATGTGGTAATGGTAAAGAAGAAGAACAACAAGTGGAGGATGTGTGTGGACTTCACCGACCTCAACAAAGCATGCCCAAAGGATCATTTTCCATTGCCCCTAATTGATCAACTGGTGGATGCTACCTTGGGATACAAGTTGCTGAGCTTCATGGATGCTTATTCTGGTTACAACCAGATTAAAATGAAACCTAAAGACAGGGAGAGTACTTCTTTCATTACCCCTAGGGGAACTTATTGTTATAATGCTATGCCTTTTGGTTTGAAAAATGCATGTGCGACATATCAGAGGCTGATGAACAAGGTCTTTGCTGAACAAATCAGTGACAATATGGAAGTCTATGTTGACGATATGCTGACAAAAAGCAAGAAAGTTGTCGATCATCTAGTTGACTTAAGCCAAACTTTTGATCAACTAGATAAATATCAAATGAAGCTGAACTCGACAAAGTGCATCTTTGGAGTGCGAGAAGGCATGTTTCTTAGGTACATTGTCAATCAACGAGGCATTGAAGCAAATCCTGAAAAGATCAAAGCTCTATTAGGGCTGCGATCTCCAACGACAAAGAAGGAAGTACAGAGTCTCATAGGACGAGTAGCGGCACTCAACAGATTTGTGTCACGAGCAACTGATAGATGTCTCCCATTCTTCAAGACACTTAGAAAGACTTTTGAGTGGAATGATGAATGCGAGAAGGCTTTTCAAGACTTGAAGAGATACTTGGGAACACCTTCACTGTTGTCCAGGCTAGTGATGGGAGAAAATTGTACTTGTACCTTACAGTGTCCGAGAATGCAGTTAGCTCGGCGTTGATCAGAGTGGAGAATGGAGTACAAAAGTCAATTTACTACACAAGTAAGGCCTTCCGAGGAGCAGAGATCAGATATCCAAGGCTGGAGAAATTGGCACTAGCGCTGATTGAGGCGAGTAGGAGAATGAGGTCATATTTCCAGGCTCATACCATAGTAGTATATACTGATATGCCATTGAGGTAAGCCCTGCATAAGCCAAAAAAATCAGGAAGATTGATGTAATGGGCAATAGAGCTCGGTGAATATGATATAATCTATGAACCCAGATCATCGCTTAAAGGGCAGGATGTAGCAAATTTTATAGCGGAGTTCACCTATCCTGATAGTTTCGAGGAACAAAAGTTGCTCGCTGATCAACCTGTGGATATTACAGGATCAACAAACACAGGCTCAGACCAATTCCGATTGGTAAAAGGGCGTGTGGATGTTACAGGATGTGACGCAGAGATAGTTGTGAGGACTCCGGACGAGAAACAAGAGTTGCTCGCTGATCAACCTATAAATGTTACAGGATCAACAAACACTAGCTCAGACCAACTCCGGTTGGTAAAAGGGCTAGTGGATGTTACAAGATCATTGACTTCGGTCTCAGACCAACTCCGGTTGGTAAAAGGGCTAGTGGATGTTACAAGATCATTGACTTCGGGCTCAGACCAACTCCGGTTGGTAAAAGGGCAAGGAGAAATGATCGACGAAGAGCAAGAAAAACCCGAGGAGGAAAGGAAGGAATAAATATTTCACCGAGGAACTCTAACTGATCAGAAATTTGAAGACGAGTTACCTATATGGAGACTATATGTAGATGGCTCCTCTTACACTGCAGGATGCGATGCGGGGATAGTTTTGAGTACTCCGGACGAGGTCGATATGGAATACGCCTTGCGTTTCCAATTCAAAGCTTCTAACAATGAGGCTGAATATGAGGCCATGATTGCAGGACTTGGTTTAGCAAAAATTATGGAGGCGCAACAGGTCATTGTTTTCAGTGATTCTCAATTGATCATAAACCAAATGATGGGAGTATACGCAGTTAGAGGAGAATTAATGATCAGATATCATGCAAAGGAAAAGGAGCTGGTGTCAGAATTTGCCGCTATTTAGCTGGTCAGAATACCAAGGATGGAGAATGCAAGAGCAGACGCCCTAGCTCGACTAGCATCAGCTACTCGCACCGAGCTACGACAAACAATTCCAATTAAAGTGTTAGCTGGTCGGAGCATAGATGAAGATCTGACGATAAATTTTATCACCCTTGATGTAGGACCATCTTGGATGGATTCCATCAGGGCGTATATTAAGGAGGGAGAATTGCCAATTGACAAGCTCGCTGCCAAAAAGTTAAAGTTTAAAGTTGCTCGGTATGTACTAACTAATGGTGTTTTATATAGACGAGGAATTATGGCAGGTTTGCAGAGATGTGTACATCCCTCCGAGGTGAAAGAATTAATTGAAGAGATCCACGAAGGGTCTTGTGGAGCACATGTAGCAGGCGGACGCTTTTACAAAGGGTGATAACGCAAGGATACTACTGGTCGACGATGAGGGCTGATTGCATAGCCTACGCCAAGAAATGTGACAAGTGCCAGCGCTTTTCCTCCATCCGAAGAACTCCACAAGCCTTGTTGACACCCATAACTTCCCCTTGGCCATTTTCCATGTGGGGAATTGACCTAATTGGCCCACTGCCAATAACCTGAGGAAGGTTCAAGTACCTCGTCATCGCAGTGGATTATTTTACTAAATGGGTAGAAGCTGAGCCACTCATTGACATGACGTACGAGAAGGTGTACCAATTTGTTTGGAAGAACATCATTTGTCGATATGGTCTACCTCATGCCTTCATCACAGACCATGAAACACAATTTGATAATGAGGAGTTTGCCACATATTATCATCAGTCAAACATTTTGAAGGTTCATTCAGCACCAGGCCATCCTCAAAGCAATGGACAAACTGAAGTGACAAACAGAACGCTGCTGAACGGTTTAAAGAAAAGATTGGATGATGCAAAAGCAAACTAGATCAACAAGCTACAATCACTACTTTGGGCTTACCAAACTACTCCCCGAGTAGCAACTGGAGAATCACCATACATGCTGGCATTTGGAAGTGAAGTTGTCATACCTGCCGAGTTGGGCCTCCCAACACACAGGGTACTAAATTTCAATTCCCCTGTCAGCGACTTAATGAGAAGACTGGATTTAGAAATGCTCGAGGAAGTTAGAGAAGAAGCAGCCATTAGAAATGCTGCTTACCAGCAGCGAACAGCTCTATTCTACAACAAAAGGGTGAAGAAGTGCGACCTGAAAAAAGGAGACTATGTGCTGAAGAAAGTAATTCAAAAGCACAATAAGCTAGAAGCAAACTGGCATGGACCATACCGAGTTACAGAAGTTGTTCGACCAGAACTTATCGAATAGCAACTCTAGAAGGGGAAGAGTTCAAGAACGCATGGAACGCAGAGCACCTACGCAAGTATTATCAGTGATGTATATGTAACACAGTTCCATCAGTATGAATAAAATGAAGATATTCTGCTAAAGTCTCTCCTTTTACTGAGAATTTTTCGGGGAATACTAGTGCTACACACTACTCAGCAAAACTCGGCAAAGCTCAGACTGCTCAGTAACAAAATATTCCTAAAAATGCCAACTTCGATTGGTTAGGAAACAAAATATTCCTAAAAATGCCAACTTTGATTGGTTAGGAAACAAAATATTCCTAAAAATGCCAACTTCGGTTGGTTAGGAAACAAGATATTCCTAAAAATGCCAACCTGTTTGGCGAGGAAACGATATATTCCTAAAAATGCCAACCTGTTTGGCTAGGAAACGATATATTCCTAAAAATGCCAACCAGTTTGGCTAGGAAACAAAATATGCTCTCAAATGCCAACTTATGTTGGTCGGAAGGTACGTACATTCTCGAAAATGCCAACTTATGTTGGTCGGGAGGTAAGATTATTCCAGAAAGTGCAAAAGTTGCTAACTATGGCTGGTCAGGGATAAAAACCCACTAACTGTAGTTGGTCGACAAGTAGAATTTATCGACCTTGGTTGGTCGGACGCATTTTATGAAAAAGATAAAAATCTACCAAGTATGGCTAGTCGGGGATAAAAACCCACTAATCATAGTTGGTCGACAATGAACATTTACCGACCTTGGTTGATCGAAAACATTTAAGAGAAAAATCTACCAAGTATGGCTGGTCGGGGATAAAAACCCACTAACTGTAGTTGGTCGACAAGCATAAGTTAACAACCTTAGTTGGTTGGAAAAATTTTAATAAACATTTTTATACTCATTACTTTATTATTAAGTGATCGAGCAACATTATTGATACTTATAAATTTTTAATTGTTAATGAGTTGGTCGACAAACAACACAATATTGCTATCGTTTTAACAGATATGCATAAATATAAAGTGTTTGATAAATACAAGACAGTAGCAATCAAGATTTGCAAACAAAAATGAAAGTCTTTCATTGAATTAAAAATAAATTACAAGTATATTGATATTGAAATGTATACTAACTATTACATCAAAAAATTCCTATTCTATTGGTCTCTTCCCCTCTGCTTTTGACACAGGTTCCTCGCCAGCAGGCGGATCATTTAAAGACAGAGGAGAATTGATGAAATTAAGATCTTTCAACATCCTTGTATTCATCACGGATGGTCGATCTAAAAGATGCTCGGGACAAGATACCTCGACTTGAGAGTGAAGATTGTAGTCACCAAGGTACTTTGAAATTAAGCTCCGAGGAATGGCCCGAGCAGGGATCCAATCCATCTCCAAATTGTATGGTGGCACAGGCAAGTCGAGCAACCCGGGATCATGGTAGTCCCACAGATAATGTCCTTATTCGAGCTTCAACACACCTAAGGCATTCAGCCAACCTTGCTTGTAGCCCTCATTGTTGGCATTCTGGATACGGTCGTCCAGGTGGAATAGTGCTTCGTTGTATCCATCCATCCAGAACTCCCTGGGCTATTTGTGGAATTGATATGTTAGCCTCTCTAGCTGCTCGTGGAGACTCTTGATGAAAATCTCCTTATTCTCCAAGACTGACTTCTGCGCAGAGAGCTGTTTTTCCAAGTCCCTAATTTTCTTTGACATATCAGACAAATCCTGGTTCTTCGCCATTAATTGGAAAGCTTGGTTCTCTAACGTAGACTGAGTTCTCTGTTCCTCGATAAGGACCCGAGCTGCTCTTCCTGATCCCCGAGGAGCTCTTGCTCGACCACGAGAAGATGTAGAGGTGCCTGAACTCTTCAAAGTCTCCAACGCGTTACTCAACTTGGCATTCTAAACCTCTAAGAATGAGAATCCCTCGTCGGTCACTGGGATCAAGGCACTGGAAGAAGAGGCTGCAGACTTCAACTATGATAGCTCTTTCTGCAAATTGTTGTTTTCCTTTTCCAGCAACTCAGCAATCCGTCTGCATTCCTCGACCTCACCCTTCAAAGTTCTCTCCCTCAGATCATACCCAGCAAAAAGCTTCTCGTAGCCCTTGTCAGCCATGATCAGCTTGTACTTCTTTTCGTACCCCTCATGGAACAGGGCAGTTGATTCCTTGTATTGATTTTGAAGGTCTTCGAGGGTACACTGGAGATCCCCGATCATTTCATAGTAAGCCACATTATTGGCCACTGCTCGGTCAAGTAGACACTTCAGGTATCAATATGCTTCAACAGCCTGTTCTAAAGCATCATGACCAAGGATGTCGGCAACTTGTGCAGCACTCAAGTCTGTGTGACCAGCCTTAAAGTACTCATTTCACTGTTGCAGCAACTTTGTATCATGGGCAGATAGCAGATCCATCCTGGCCAGAAACTAGCAGAGAAAGAAAGAGCAATCATCAATAAGAAGAATAAGAAGAGTATGAATGAAAGATAGACAACAATATGCAAGAAAATTCAAGTTTTACTAGATCATACAATTCAGAGTTACAAGTTCTGGATTACATTTGACAAAAGAAGAAAAATATAAAGATAAGCCCGAACAACACTACACCTTTTCCTTATCTCCCAAAACCTTCTCGGGAAGTTGGGAAGAGGAAGCAGGTTGCTCGGAGGGAACTATGGGTTGTTCAGAGAGCATCAGCTGTTGCTCGGAAGAAGAAACGACTTGCTCGGCAGCATATTGGATGGCTGGGGGTGATCTCCCATCACCATTGAAGACTCCTCATAGGTAGCTTCGTCCTCTTCTAATTCTTCTGGAGTAGGAGGGGGACCAGGGATATGTCTCTGGAAAAGCTCGGAGGACTCGTCGACCTTCATTTCCTGAAGGGAAGCAACCCATCCATCCCTGAAGTACTTTAGACTGCCATAGTCCACTTGAGATACCATGGCAGCACACCCCTTGTTCCACCCCTTGTCCCAGCCAGAGCTGAAGGACTTCTTCACAGCAGCTTTCCTCTTAGTCTTATCCAAGGCAAGCTTCTCCAATAGCAGGTTTTCAGCAGCTTTCAATTTATTTTCTGCCTCCTCCTTCTGCCGACCTACTTCCTGAAGTTTGGCCAAATCCTCCTTGGCAGCCTTGAGTTTATTTTCCAACTCTCCAGCGGCTTTGAGCTTATCTTCAAGCTCCTTATTTACCTTCTCCGAGGCATTTATTCTCTTCTCCAACTCCTTGGAGGCATCAAAAACTCGAGCTTTCTCCTGCTCGCTGGAGGCAAGTTTCTTCTCCCAGACAGCTTTGTCATCAGCATATTTCTGGCGAGAATCTGCCAGAGACTTGGTAGCTTCTTCCAAAGCTCCTTCCACGCTGTACGAGGAGCAAGAAGCCTTAATCGCTTCATCCTTCTTCAAGATTACATTAAAGACGCTAGTCAACTGTGAACCGAAAAAGAAAGCAAGTTAGAAACAAGAAATGATAAAGAAAATATGAAAGGTTCAAAGTAAAGAGACTTACTGAAGCAAGATGACGAGCATCCAAAGAAGTAACCATGTCTCGATTAAGATTATCTTCATTACCTTGGACCTCGGGAATGGTCCGGGACTTCACCGAGCTCATGGCAGAGCTCGGAGGAACGAAAGTGGGAACTACAATCCCAGCAGCTGGGGGCTGAGTAGTGGTGTCAGCCAAATTGACCGAGGAGCATTTCTTCAGCCTCCTCGGGGGAACAGGTACAGATTCAACCAAGGAAGAACCCTTGGTCGGTGATATCACAATCACCTCTCCAGGAGCAGCAGACCTTCTCGGAGCCACTGCTGGCTTCTCGGCGACTTTAGCAGGAGCTGCATCAGTCTTCTTTGTCCCCTCCCTTGGGACATCAATCGTAATCCTTTTTACCTCCCCAGAACCGGAGGCAGTTTTCTCAAACAGAGTAGGATTTCTTCTTTTCTTTATCTTTTCACTTAAAGGAATATGGGATTCAGGCGATGAGCTTATGGAAGCTGGAACTGGCTCTGATTCACTAATCACTGGACGAGCAGTGAAGGAAGTGGTGTAGCTCTTGTACTGGAGCAGATACGAAGTTGATCTAATGTGCTCGTAGGCAACACTTTGATGCAGACTCCAGATAAGTTTCAAATGCCTTATATTGACATCTGCCTCTTTGGGGCACTTTCTCTTGCTATCAACTGCACATAAATAAACATTGTTATCAGTGGCACATTTTATCAAACACAAAAGAAGCATAATTTCAAAATAAAATGAAATAAAAATAACCTATCCCATTGCCATAAGGAGGGAATTTGGGACCCTGGTAAACCTCATCTCCAGTCAATGGAGGGTATTGCCAATTTTTTATGACAACCCCATGTTTAAAATAATCCCTATTGGCATCAAGGAGATTAACTACTAAGGCTCTGTTTAAAAATCTAGTTTTTAAATAATAAATATTTTCATTGACTGCCCATCTATAGCAGTACATGATTTCTGGGATTCCTATACGAGTTCCATGCACTTGATTTAATCTATGCACCCCATTAACTATTCTCCATGTGTTGGGGGCTATTCGTGCAGGAACAACATCGAAATACTGACAGAATTCCAGACACAAGGAATTGGGTGGAAAAGAAAATCCACATTCAGCAAAAAAGAGACTGGGGAACCAATGTCCCTCAGCCAAATTGAAATAATCAAAAGGCTCAGAAAGTTTTTCCAAGACAACCCGAGAGGGGATGGAGAAATCAGAACGAAACTTCTCAAGAGACTCAACAAGGTAAACCGTGGTGAATAAAGAAATAAATAAGAAGGAAGAAGATCTTACAGGAAAAGAATGGATCTGTTCACAATGAACGACGGAAAAGATGAACGTACAAGAGAGTAGGAAGAGACGACGTAAAACTCGAAGATAAAAATTTGAAAAGGTAGAAGACGATGGGAGCGTCTGTGAAGTTTAAATACCTTGCCTTAAGAAATGGTGAAGTAATGATTATAAAAAAGGATGATTACGTTACCGGCAGCTAAAAAGATGAAAAGTGGCGCGGGAATCAAAGCGGATAACAGCGGTTAAGAAGACGAAAAGTAATGCGGGAATCGAAGCAGGCAAAAAAGTCCAAAAAAGAATGATTCTACGAATTGGGAAGGAAAAATAAATACAAGGGAAAACGCTCCTAAAAATCAGGAAGACTATTTAAAGCTATCATATTCCGAGAAAGAATGTTCCATACTCCTCAAATTTCGAACTATGAAACATTGAGGGCTTCTGTTGATACCAAATTTAATCTGCTGACATGGACCAATCATATGAAGACACGTGGCTATCTACATGGAAACGGCAAACACTTCCGAGGAACCCACTCGCTCCGAGGAACAAGACCACAACGAGGAAGACTAGTTCCCTAAGGAACTCATAAGCTCCGAGGAACAATGCCTCTCCGAGGAACAATGCCTCTCCGAGGAACTCTTAAATACCGAGAAGCTTAGGCGGTCCGATCAACTCATGGCGGTCTGAGCTGCACCTCGAATCAGGATACCAACAATTTAAATGCTCATTAAATGCTTATCATTTGGATGCGCACACAAAGAGGGCATTAAATGTATTACCCTTTCATATGTATATCATTTAATGTAGTACCCTTTCACATTACAACCTCAGGGCTATAAATACATTGTACAATCCTCATTGTAAAGGGACCCCAGACCGGAATTTCTTGAGATAACTTGTAATCGAGAATTCCCAAACACTCAGCAATAAAACAACAGTGGATGTAGGCCATTCTTATAAGGCTGAACCACTTTAAAATTCTTTATCTCATTTATTTATATGTGATTGAATTATTAGAGTGATCTAATTTTTTACATCAACAATTAGTAATAATGAATGGCTAACATCAGAGGTAACACTTGAAAAAAGTTATAAATAAATACCTGAACCGCCCTATGGATAACAAATTTAGCCAATAGAGGGAAGTCCATTGACTGCAAGAAGTGTTTGTCATCCTCAGTCATTATACGGTCGAAGGCATCAGAAGCATGGGCATTGTGGCCGATGAGGCTGTCACCAATCTTCAGCTGAGAGAGTCAAGCAGCTAAAGCCTTGTCTGAGGAAATGGGGATACCACGCTCAGTAGTTGGAGCTTTGTTAGGCCCCGTACGGGAGGGTCTGCAGGTGCCTTCCTCTTCTTGGTAGTGTCGGTAGGGGCCTTCCCCTTATTTTCTTGGGTAGGTGGGGGTGCATTCTTTCCACCACGCTTCTCCAACAACTTCGTGATACTTGGTGCAGACGTGTTCCAGAGATCGTCTGAAATGCCTTATATTCTCTCTACAAAAAGAAAAACATCGGAGTTAGTAGCTCAGATACATAAAAGGTACGAGACTAGACTTGGTATAAAAAAAATATTCTGGAGCGCTTAAAAAGCTCGGCCAATGGGCCACCTCCAAAACTTGTCTGAGATAAATAGTAAGGGGTCATCAAATACTCGTACTTGACCAGATTGCCATCTTCGCCCTGACTACGAAGGTCCTTAACACTCTTACGGTTCTATTGGCTCAACCCAGGGTCGATTTTGGCCGAGATAGAGACCTTGGCCCACCTTAGGGTAGTTCTTGGGTCAGATGTTCCATAAGCCTCGTTAGGGACAAACTCCCAAGCCCCTAAGGTAAAGAAGAACCGATGCTTCCAATTGTGGTTAGAAGTTGGGTCACCAACATCATCTTCTTCTCGAACTTCCTGACTATGAAGTGGTAGTAGCCAGGATCATTTCTAGCAGACGAGGGTATGTAGCAAGCTAAGAAAACCCTAACTGGAACGTCGGTGTGATGAACCACTTTCCAAAGGACGATAGCCCCGACTAAAACCCTCTAAGTGTTGGGTGAAAGCTGAGAAGGATCAATATTGATATAATAGAGGACAAATCATATAGTGGGGTGAATTGGAAGATGGAAGCCGAGTTTAAACATCTGCTCATAGACGCAGAGCTCTCCCTCACGACCGTCGAAGTCCCTCTCGTCCATCAAGGGTTTCCTCAAAGTTATAGAAGAGGGAATGACATACAAATATCGAAAGAAGATAAGGTCATATTCAGTGACAAAACTCTCAGGTCCATAAACTTTGCAAGTGTCAAGTTCACTCCATTCATCATCATAGTTATCATTAACAGTTTGAGCCTGAGCCTAGGGGCACCAGGAAAAGCAGCCAGAGGAACAGCCTCAATTGGACCATTAAAAGCTACGCTAGGCTCTAAGATCTCTATGGAGGGAGACCTACAAAAAGTGGTAGCATCTTGGTGAGACGAGGTACGGTCAGAGACCTTTGCTTCTTCATAGATTCCATGGCCCCGGGGGGAGTAATCCATAACCTCTTAGAAATATTCTACGGACTCAGCAGCCTCAGAGGTGGATATAGGGTTCGAAGAAGCTGACACAAACATTGGTACAGGAACCACAGTATGATCAGGGTATATGACCTTCAAGGGTAGAGGAAAAATTAGTCTAAGGAGAAAAGCCTCAGCCCTACGAGCCTCCTCCTCGGCTAACTGTATCTGCCTAATTTTCTCAAAAAACTGCTTGCGCAGAGTTGGGAACTCTTCAACAAGTTTATACAAAGGTATGAGCATCAGACAAATAACACTACACTTGGATAAGTTTAAGTTAAAAATTCAAATAGGTAAACAACTTATACAACCTACACTAAGGATCAAAACATAGATTTCTAAAGGTTTTCACCAAAAACACTCGAAAGTTGGGTGACCGGAGAAGATGACCGGAAGGTCATCGAAGGATAGAAAAGAGGGGGGTTTTGGCTAAAACAACCTCGTACCAGCCTAGAATAGTCCATCAAATACCTAACCACACCAATCTTAGCCTAATAACCACCAAACAGTGGTTGTTTTCCTCACCGGAAACCATAAAACAACAACCGAAATTATGGAACTTTGTAAACAAAGCCAGAAAATAGAAAGCAAGGCGTAAGAAGTTACCTGAGTAACGAGGAATGAAAAGGTAAGGGTGACAAACCCAAGATAACTCGAGAACTTTGGAAACGATGAAGCTTTTGGCTATGGAGGTGAGAGAGGGTTCTTGCAGCAAGAGTGTGAAGGCGGGAGAAATAAGAAGAAGAAAGAGAAATATGGAAAAAGAAAGTGTTTTAAACCTTCCCTACTGATGTGGCTCAACTCCCAAGGCACTCATCACTGCCCTAAAAACCCCAAAAGGCACCGTCTGAGCCGTCATATTTTGGGGAATACGTTAGCCACTTCAAATAGTGACATATGTCCAAATAACCACTCCAAACCCCAAGACACCAAAAATGTCGCTTCATTAACCTGACTCTTGTACCCCTCTGTCACTTACTCACATAGGAGACTAAGGGATAGGGGTGATTGATATGCTAAAAGTGTACCCTCATACTTGGATTCACCAACCTCCTCTGACCTCACAACTGAGTCGTCAGGAAGTTCACAACAACCGTCGAAAAGGTCGTCTTATGCAAGGTCAGCTCCTCACCAATATGGGAAAGCCATCTGTCACTGTCACATGTAGAGAATGATGATGCAATATTCTCCCCACGTGTGGGGAATAATCTTGTTATAACTGATTTGTGTCCACGTGCCCTTATCCAAATGTCAGCAGATGCTCGGCTATCGCACCTGGTGTATGACCTTGGCCTGGGAGAGGCCGAGGTTGGTAAGTCCAGGTGCTCGTTCAGTCCGAGGTGACCATGGAGGTCTCGGCTTAATCCTAGCCGAGACAATGGATAAGGTCGGCCTGAGTCGAGGTCGAGCTGGTGTGTTTGGAGCATCGACTAATGTCTTGATGAGGTTACTAATGGCTTCTTGCAAGCTCGGCCTATGTTTGGAAGAGGTTGCCATTCCAAGGTATACGAGAATGCTGTTGATCCTTATGATGCATGTGATATCCCTTCGAGAGGCTGGTGGTAGTGTCGGCCTGGGCCGACCTTGCTATGGTCGAGGGCTGATGTCGCATGCCCAAGGCTTGTCTAATGTCGGCCACGATCTCGGCCGAGGTTGGTGTCTCCGAGCCGAGATCACACTTGGGGCATATCAATCACCCCCAGCGCTTAGTTACATGTTAAATCAAGTGACTATGGGGTTTACCACTCCGAGGTCTTTCCAATATGAGCCAGTATTTGTTTGACACTTGTCCAGTGTTGAAGTATGGCTTGCTTGGCAAGCGTGTGTTGTCAGCCGCCCTTTGGGGCTCCCAAGGCAATGATGGGCCTTGGGAATCGCACATGTATATTTAAGGGTTTTGAACCCTCATTTTTCCCTCCATCCTCAATTCTCTTTCTCCTACACGATTTGTATTCCAAGTGTTTCTCTCACTAAAGGCATTCTCTTCACGATTCCACTACAGAGGTCTTTGGTGGGGATTTTCTCAAGTTTTCTTCGTTTCCTTCCACTACTACTTCCTCAGGTACCCTCCGCCCTCCTTTTTCCTTCGTTTTTCCCTATTTTTTGTGTTTTCCGGCGAGCTTAGGGATTTTCAGTCGAGAACTTCATACTTTCAGGCGAATTATATTTGCCTTAGGTTTCTTGGTTTGATATTTAAATTACCTTACTTCATTAGCCAATCTTGTTTGTAGTTTAGGAAGCCTCCCTAAGTGTAGTGTCTGCCTCTGATGCTCAAACCCCTATACCAAATTTTTTAGGAGTTCCCCTCCCTTAGGGAGAAGACTTTAGAAAAAATCAGACAAATAGAGAGAGCACAGGAGGAGGCTCGAAGGTCACAAGAATTCCCTATTAGACCCCTCTTCCCACCACCCCTGAAGGTGATATATCCTGATCCCTCGGAGTCTTTCAACCAGGCAGAGGTTCCTGTTGATCCTATACCAATGTCTGAGTCTGAGTCTTCCACCTCAGACCCCATGTCTGTGGATTCCTTCCAGAAGGCCATGGACTTCTCAATTCGGGAAGATCAGGCCCCTGATCAGGTCGAGGTCTCCAGCCGGGTCTCCTCTCATAACAACTCAAGCGCCTCAGCCTCTTCCTCAGAGGTTGAGATCTTTGAGCCGAGTGTGGCCATCCCACCACCACTTGACGCCATTCCTCTATTGGCCTTCACCGGGGCCGAGTTCGCTCAGAGGTTTTCAGGTAACCCATCAACATCTGCTCCGGCCGACGTTGAGCTAGATAATGATGACGCTGAAAGTGATGTCGACGTCTCTGAGGCGACCAAGATCGAGAGTACTGTAACTGGGGTAGACCTCATCTACTTCAGATATCTGTATTCCATTAGTCCCTCCATAAAGCTAAGAAGACCTCTGAGGGAAGAGAGGGATTTTCACGGTCGAGACGGTAAAATCTGCTTGTACGAGCAGATGTTCAAGTTGGGGTTTCGTCTGCCCATCCATCCCATTATCAAATTTATCCTTGCCTATATCAATTTAGCCCCCTCTCAACTATCCCCTAATGTCTGGAGGGTCATAATAGGGGCCATAGTCTTATGGAAAGCTTTCCACCACTCAGACCTCCCAGTTCAGGTCTTTGTAGGTTGCTATGTCCCTTCCTCAGCCAAAAATCATCCGAGCTACTATCATTTCGTAGCTCGGAAGCCTAAAAAAAGATGCTTCAAATAACTCAGACTTCCAACCACAACTGGAAGCCGCGATACTTTTTTGCTTCTGGACCATGGGAATTTGGCCCATGTGTTCCCTCGTCCATTCTGGAGCCGAGGATGCCCCTTAGGTGGTGTAAGGTCACAATGTCTGCGAGGGCTGACCCTGGCCTGACCCACAAAACCTCTAGAAGATGAAAGCCCTTCAAGAACATGGGATACATGGTCTGTTCGTTAGGTTCGAACACTTGATGACCCCCCACTACCTCCCTGAGACAGGTCTGGGTGGAAGTCCTCTTTCCGAGCTTGGTAAGATCTTTCTATTTGAAGTTGAACCTCTGAGTTTATTTTTGTCTGGTCTTCTAACTCAGATCTATTAATTTTGCAAAGCGTCCACAGGATATCTCAGACGAACTCTGGGAAATGGCTGCACCCAGCTTGACGAGACTTGCAAAGAAAGCTGGCCTTAATGCTCCTCCCCCAGCTCCCTCTGCCTCGAAGCCTCAAGACACAAAGAAGAGGGCTCCACCTGATCATGCCCGTGAGGATCAGAGGCCGAAGAAAAAGAATGCTGACACTGCCATCCCCATCTCTTCAGTAGACGCCCTGTCGGCTCGTCTAGAGCAGTTGAAGATTACTAACAGCATAGTCGGTCATAGTCTTCAGGCCCTAGATGCCTTCGGCTCTACAATGATCGAGGCCGACAAGCGCTTCTTCAGGTCACTTGATACTCCTTTGCTGGTTGAGTTCGGTATTCACAGATCCATTCAGGTATGACCTCACTTTTCTTTCCAATTCTTAAGTGTAACCTCTTATTTGTCTTTTGCTCATTCCTGATCGCAAAATTTGTAGGGCCTGGCAGCGATGCACCACCTCTCTAATTGGACTCTGAGGAAGTTACCCCTCATTCAGAAGGTTCAAGAGGCTGAGAAGTTTTAGAGTTCTATGAACGCAGAAATTGATCGGCTGAAGTCTGAGTTGGGTGCGTCTGATAAGAAGGTGAAGGGGCTGAAGAAGGAGGTCTCTCGGCTTAACAAGGACCATGCTGTGGCTCTAAAGGCCAAGGACGATGTTCTGCAGTAGAAGGTCAGCTCGGCCGTAAAGGCAGCCCTTGATGATGCCTCAGAGGGGATAATAGCCGAGTACAAAAGCTCTGATGAGTTTATGAGCTTCGACTTTGAATAACTTGAAAGAGGTATCAAAGCCACTATCAAGTGGGCTGATGTCAAGGAGAGGGAGGCTGGCACTTTGAAAGCCTATGACTTCATAGGCCTTAGCTTTACTGATCCTCAGTTTGCCCAGGCCCTTCAGGAGGTTGAGGAGGAGGCTGCCGAGACTGCCATGTTGGACGGCACTGAGGTTGGAGGGGCAGACCATCATGATGACGTTGCCGAGGTGACCAACGTTATCCAGCCTAACCAAGCCGAAGATACCAGCATTCCCCCCTCAAACCCTTAGATAATTTTTGAACATTGTTTGTAACCCCTGATATTATAATCCCTGCACATCTATAATTTCTGAATGAACATGGCTCTTACTTTTCCATTCTTTGTACTCTCTGAATATTTTTTATCTTTGTATGTGTTATTCTCTGAATGTGTTATTCTCTGAAGAAGACCATCTTCCTTCGTTGTATGTATGTCGTGATGTTTTTGCTCAAGCTTATGCAATGGTGTTTGCTTAAACCAAATTAGTAGTCTGATCTCAGACCTCGTCACCACTGAATGGTGTTATGAAGGTCTGAGGTCATCACCTAAGATGATAGCCCCATTAATGAATCTCACCAAATTAATGATGTTAAGGGTCTGAGGTCATCCTATTATGTAGTCTGAGCTCAGACCTCGTCACCACTGAATGGTGTTATGAAGGTCTGAGGTCATCACCTAAGATGTTATCCCCATTAATGAATCTCACCAAATTAATGATGTTAAGGGTCTGAGGTCATCCCATTACGGTGTCTGATCTCAGACCTCATCACCACTGAATGGTGTTATGAATGTCTGAGGTCATCACCTAAGATGTTAGCCCCATTAATGAATCTCACCAAATTAATGATGTTAAGGATCTGAGGTCATCCCATTATATAGTCTGAGCTCAGACCTCATCACCACTGAATGGTGTTATGAAGGTCTGAGGTCATCACCTAAGATGTTAGCCCCGTTAATGAATCTCACCAAATTAATGATGTTAAGGGTATGAGGTCATCCCATTACGGTGTCTGATCTCAAACCTCGTCACCACCGAATGGTGTTAAGAAGGTCTGAGGTCATCACCTAAGATGTTAGCCCCATTAATGAATCTCACCAAATTAATAATGTTAAGGGTCTGAGGTCATCCCATTATGGTGTCTGATCTCAGACCTCATCACCACTGAATGGTGTTATGAAGGTCTGAGGTCATCACCTAAGATGTTAGCCCCGTTAATGAATCTCACCAAATTAATGATGTTAAGGGTATGAGGTCATCCCATTACGGTGTCTGATCTCAGACCTCGTCACCACTGAATGGTGTTATGAAGGTCTGAGGTCATCGCCTAAGATGTTAGCCCCATTAATGAATCTCACAAAATTAATGATGTTAAGGGTCTGAGGTCATCCCATTATGGTGTATGAGCTCAGACCTCGTCACCACTGAATGGTGTTATGAAGGTCTGAATGGTGTTCTCTTCTAGATTTTCTAGCCTGTAAGTTCCATTCACAACCTTTTCTGTCACTTTGTAGGGACCGTGCTAGTTTGGGTGAAGTTTGTTTACTTTCTGTAAGGTCTTCTTTAGTACTAGGTCTCCCACTGCAATGGGTCTTGACTTCACCCTCTGGTTGTAGAATTTTACTGCCCTCTGTTGGTAGGCTGCTTATCTGACCTCTGCGTCGTCAATGCTTTCTTCGATAAGATCTAGGTCTAGCCTCCTCTCTTCCCCATTATTATCAGGGTCATAGGTCTGAATCCTATGAGTTGAGAGCCCTACTTCTGTTGGTATGACGGTCTCTGAGCCAAGTGCCAACATGAACGGGGTTTCTTCTGTTGGTGTCCTTGACGTGGTTCTGTAGGCCCATAACACAGCGTAAACCTCTTCATTCCATCTTCCCTTCGCATCTTCTAACCTCTTCTTGATTCCATCGAGAATTGTTCTATTTGTGACCTCGGTCTGACCATTTGCCTGAGGTCGGCCAGGAGATGAGAAGAATTGTTTTATTCCTACTCTTAGGCAATACTTTTCTAAAGAGGAGTTCTTGAACTGGGTCCCATTTTCCGAGATGAGAGTGTTTGGGAGGCCATATCTGCATATAATATTCCTCCAAATAAATTGGAAGGTCTTCTGCTCTGTGATCGTTATCATCGGCTCTGCCTCCACCCACTTTGAAAAATAGTCGATAACAACTATCAAGAATCTATAATTATTGGCAGCTCTTGGCAGGGCCTTATTAAGTCAATTCCCCATACTGCAAATGGCCATGGAGAAGTGATTGACGTCATAGGCTAATGAGGCTGATGAGGGATGGCGGCGAACCTCTGGCATTTATCACATTTCCTCACGTGGGCTGCAGCGTCCTTGGACAGGGTTGGCCACCAGTATACCTGGGTGATGATTCTTTTGGCCAAGGGTCTTCCCCCTATGTGGCTAGAGCAAGAACCCTCATGGACCTCCTGTAAGACCCGGGGAACTTCTATGGGGTGCACACATCTGAGGAGAGGTAGCAAGAATCCTTTCTTGTATAGGACATCTCCTACTACCGAGAACTTGACAGCCTTATATCTCAATTTCTCCCTTTCTAGCTTGGATCCAGGTAGCTCTCCCTATCTGATATACCTGAAGAGGGGGTCCATCCATGAGTCTCCTAAGTTCAAATTGTGACAAGGGTTATATACCTCTTCTTGCTCAATGGTTGCCTTCCCCAAGACCTCGATAGGAATGGTCCTTCTAACATCTATCTTCGTTGTCGAGGCCAACCTCGCCAATGCATCTGCGTGGCTATTACTTTGTCCAGGCACTCTCTTCAGTCTTGCCTCTTCAAAATGTTCTAACATTGTTCTCACCCTTTTCAGATATTTAGCCATTCTTTCATCTCTGGCCTCATAGATTCCCAATACTTGATTGACAACTAACTTTGAGTCGCTGTGGAGTAGGAGTCACTTTACGCGAAAAGTCTTTGCCAATGAGAGACCAGCTATCATGGCCTCATACTCGGACTCATTGTTATAAGCTCGGAAGTTGAATCTCAAAGCGTATTAAATGTTGGCACCATCTGGAGCTGAGAGTATCAACCCCGCACCGCTTCCATTATCACAGGAAGAGCCATCAACGAAGAGGCTCCAAATATCTGTACCTGATGAGAAGACCCCTTCTGTTATGACTCCTTTTTTAAAGAGGTACCGATCTTCCTCATTCTTCGTAACTTGGTTCCTGGCCCCGTTGGATGCGATCTCTTCCTGATCTTGGAAGATGTTTGGTGTCGTCTCTTTCGAATTTCGAAAGACACCACGATTTTCAACACCCTCTAGGCCATTTTCTGCCTCGGCCTCTTCCCATGTAAACTCAGCGACAAAGTCTGCGAGGGCTTGCCCCTTGATGGCCGTCCTAGGTTGGTAGGTAAGATCGTACTCCCCCAACTCAATGGCCCATGTCATCAATCGTCCGAACTTCTCAGGTTTATGTAGGACCTGTCTTAGTGGGGAGTCAGTGAGGACAACCGTGGAGTGGGCCTGGAAGTAAGGCTTCATCTTTCTCGAGGCATGTATCAAGGCGTAAGCTAGCTTTTCCATGCGAGGGTAATTCTGTTCGGCCCCTTGAAGGGCCTTACTGTTGAAATATACAGGCCTTTGGATTCCAGCGTCTTCCCGTATTATGGTTGCGCTGATGGCTGATTCGGAGACTGCCAGATACACATACAGTTTCTCCTCTGCTACAGGCCGAGACAGCAATAAGGGAGACCCTAAATAGGACTTGAGCTGGTTGAAGGCTTTTTCGCACTCTTCGTCCCATTGGAAGGCCTTTCTCACCACCTTGAAGAATGGAAGGCACTTGTTTGTTGCCCTAGAAATAAACCTGTTAAGGGCATCCACTCTCCCCGTAAGTCTTTGAACATCTTTGATACTCCTCGGTGTCTTCATGACAAGTAAAGCCTTGATTTTTTTAGGGTTCGCTTCAATCCCTCTATGGTTAACGATAAACCCTAGGAACTTCCCAGCTCCTACTCCGAAGACACACTTTGCGGGGTTGAGTTTCATTCTGTATGAGTCCATAATGTCGAAGGTCTTCTCGAGATCCGTTACATGAGTGTTAGCCTTCAAGCTCTTTGTTAGCATATCATCTACATACACCTCCATAGTCTTACCTATTTGCTATTCGAACATCTTATTAACAAGACGTTGGTATGTTGCCCCTGTATTTTTTAGGCCGAAGGGCATCACTTTGTAGCAGTACGTCCCTTTGTCTGTAATGAAGGCCATCTTCTCCGAGTCTTCTGCATCCATGAAGATCTGGTTATAGCCTGAATACGCGTCCATGAAGCTCATGATCTCATGTCCCGCCGTAGCATTCACCATCTGATCTATCCGAGGTAAGGGATAGCTGTCTTTAGGACAAGATCTGTTCAGGTCAGTGAAATCAACACACATTCTCCACTTCCCATTGGCCTTGGGCACGATGTCTGCATTTGATAACCATTCTGGGTATGTGACTTCTCTTATAAACTCAGCCTCTTCCAATTTTTTGACCTCTTCTCGGATGACATCGTGTTTCTCCCTGGAATAGACTCTTCATCTCTGTTTGATTGGCCTGGCATCTTTGATCACGTTGAGCCTGTGACTCATAACTTCAGGGTCGATGCCGGGGATGTCTGCGTGACTCCATGCGAAGACACTCTGTCTCCTCTTGAGGAAGTTTATCAGCTCTTCCTTGATTTCTTCCTTTAGGGATTTACCGACCTGGATGGTTTTTTCCAACTCGTCCTCATTGAGGACGATGGATTCTACCTCTTCCGCGGCCTCTCCCTTCTTCAACTTTATCTCATCTCTTGGGTCAATGGTATCAATGCTATAAGTGGTGGTTGCCCTCTTATGGGCTTCTCTCTCTTCGGCCGAGTTAAAGTAACATTCTCGTGTTGTGGTCTGGGCACCTTACACTTCCCCTACCCCATAAGTAGTCAGGAATTTTAGCATCTGATGGGCCGTCGACGGCACAGCTTCAAACTCTTTAAGGGCCACCCTTCCTATGATGAGGTTATAGGCCGAAAGCACGTTCTCATCCATGATGAAAAAATTTATCTTCTTGGTCAGCCTCTTAGGCTAATCATCACCCGTCCGTACGTCCATCTCATGCCCAAGGGGTGGACCTTTTCGCCACTCAAGCCTATCAATGGGTGGTGATAGGGTACCAACCTTGCTCTTCTAAGACCTAGGCTGTTGAAGTAAGTCCAGAACATCACGTCCGCCGAGTTCCCCCCGTCTATGAGGATCCTCTGCACCTCGCACCCATGCACCCTTGTTGTTATGACCAGAGGGTCATCATGGGGGCTAAGATACCCTTCAAGTCGAGTCTGGAGAACCCAACTACGAGGGTGTCCATGTCTACTTTCTTCCTCTTCTGCACTGTATCGGAAGACGTTAGATTCATAACTTCAAGTTTGGCCACTGAACTGGCCTCTGCTATGTGAGCCTTCCTATCAGCTACTTTAGAGCCACCTCCTGAAAATCCTCCACATATGGTGTCAACACCAAACGAGATCATACCAACCCTCTTCACCGAGGTGTTGTCATCTTTTGGCGGAAGATTCGGACCGTCTTCATCATCACCTTCTGAATCATCGTCTCTTCTGGCCGGGACATTGTCACGGCATCTGTCATTTCTCATTTTCTTAGGGTCATCTCTTTCACCCTTAGGAGTTTTACCGTCTACATACTTCCTCAACTTTCCAGATTTTAGCATCTTTTCAATATCATCCTTTAGGGCAAAGCATTTGTCCGTGACATGGCCATGATCCTGGTGGAACTCGCACCATAGGTTTTTGTTCCTCTTATGTGGTGGGGCTTTTAGTTTCTCTGGCCCTCTCAGAGTCCTGTCGTTCTTAATCTCGTTGAGGATGTGTTCGCAGCTCACAGTCAGAGGAGTATAGTGAGCAAACTTGTCATCACCCGACCTCTTCTTCCCATCTTTCTTATTTTGGGACTTTCCACTGCCACCTCGGTTCTCATCCTCATACTTGGTGGCCATTGCCTCTTTCGCATTCATTACTTTCCCTGCAGTTGCCAGGAGCTCCGCCATAGACCTAGGGGGTCTTTCGCAAGTTTCTACAACAGCTTCCCTTTCTGTAGACCCCCTATGAGGGCGGTCATGGCTATGTTCTCTTCATAATCTTCGACCTCCAACTTCTCTTTGTTGAATCTCTCTATGTAGTCTCTTAGGCTCTCATCCTTGGCCCGCTTGACATACATCAAGTGAGTAGTCTTCTTTTGAGGTCTCACCCCAAAGCAGAAGTTGTGGATGAATCGTTCAGCCAAGCCTTTGAAGTTCTCAATTGAGTTCTTCGGAAGTGAGGTGAACCAACTGTGCACTGCCCCTGTTAAGGTCCCAGAGAAGTCCCTACACTTCATCTCATCGGGTATCGAGTAGATGTCTTCTGCCGACTGGTACATCTCGATGTGATGTACAGGTTTAGTGCTGCCATCATACTTGGGAGACACTGTAGGAGGATTGAACTTAGCTGGGGTTGGGAAGCCCACTATCCTAGCCACAAATGGAGAGCCCTCTGAGTAACCCCTTTGTAATGGGTCCCTGCTTTTAATGAGGTCTCCTATCTTCTCCTCAAGGCACTGGATAAAGTCATTCCACTGTCTTTTGCCATCGACCTGGCCGAAGTTGTCCCCAGCCACCTCCATGGGATGGACCGAGGGTTCCCCTGCCGCGACACTTCATCTGTTGACCTCTTTCTGTTCCCTGCCTCTTCTTTCACAGTGTCGGCCTTGGTCTGGCAGACCTTGCATGTTCCCTCTCTGAGAGCCTGCTGCGCTCATTGATCTCGACAATCTCTGTCTTAGGTCACACACTGGGCCCAATCTCTTAAAGGCTGACCCTCTGCTCAACCTATCAAAGGATGACCCTCTTTGTTGAGCCTCGTCACCTCTTCGATCGATACAACCTTGACTTTGCCAAAGAGGTCATACATTGTTATTTGACACCTCATACGGCTCCCAGCAGTCTTTCGGGGCTTCTTCCGCCTCTAGATCGTCATACCTGTCCTCTGGGAAAAGGTTTCCTTGCCTCCCTAGGAGCAAGCGCCTAGGGTCAGAAACGTCCCTTCTTCGCTGGGGTGCAGGCTGGTCCTTCATTGGTGCCTGGGGTGGTCCCCTGGCGTCAGGATGAGGCTGAACAGCCGCCAGAGTGATCATATCCGGTGAGACTCCAGGTGGCCTCATCATAGTTTGGTTGAGCTGTGCAAATTGCTCCTGCATAGCTTGTTGTGTCGCAGCTAAAGACCTCAAGACTGCAGCTACCTCCGCCATTTCAGACTGGGGCGGCGCCTGACTGGAACTAGGCCCTCCACCCCCAGGTGGCGGAAGAGGCGGTGGTAATTCTGGTGCCATATGTTAACACTATAGAGCTTGAGTAGCAGATGAGCTTAGTATCTCAAAGGGCCTCTTTCAATGGTGAAGCAGCTCCACGCAAGGGATGGTGCCTGGTTCACCACCAGAGTCTCCGGTGAGGTTAAGCTGAAGAAGAGGAAGAGACAACTTCTCGTTCCCACAGACGGCGCCAAAATGATGATGCTAGAATTAGCACCACCAGGTAAGGTGTTTTCAAGCCCAATCTAAGAACAACAATGGCAGCATAGTTACGTAAAAGGTAGGAGAATTAGATGAGGAGAAGAGGATAGAGCACCAGAATATAAGTGGTTCGGCCTAAATTGGCCTACGTCCACTGTGTGTGTGAATAACCTCACTGTAATAAGGCACTGATGGCCATGGATACAATCTCTCAAGCTCTCTCTCTCTACTGTGTATCTACACAGAGTTTCAGCTAGGGTTGTATATCCTGGATCCTTTACAAGGTAGAGGATGACCTCTATATATAGTACCTAGGGGGTGTAATGTACCCCCCATGCATGTAATGTGCATGGGTGTGGTTGCCTCACCAATATGGGAAAGCCATCTGTCACTGTCACATATAGAGAATGATGATGCAATATTCTCCCCACGTGTGGGGAATAATCTTGTTATAACTGATTTGTGTCCACGTGCCCTTATCCAAATGTCAGCAGATGCTCGGCTATCGCACCTGGTGTATGACCTCGGCCTGGGAGATGCCGAGGTTGGTAAGTCCAGGTGCTCGTTCAGTCCGAGGTGACCATGGAGGTCTCGGCTTAATCCTAACCAAGACAATGGACAAGGTCGGCCTGAGCCGAGGTCGAGCTGATGTGGTTGGAGCATCGACTAATGTCTTGATGAGGTTGCTGGTGGCTTCTTGCAAGCTCGGCCTATGTTTGGCCGAGGTTGCCATTCCAAGGTATACGAGAATGCTGCTGATCCTTGTGATGCATGCGATGTCCCTTCAAGAGGCTGGTGGTAGTGTCGGCCTGGGCCGACCTTGCTATGGCCGAGGGCTGATGCCGCATGCCCAAGGCTTGTCCAATGTCGGCCACGATCTCGGCCGAGGTTGGTGTCTCCGAGCTGAGGTCACACTTGGAGCATATCAAGTGTATTCAGCACACACATGCTCATATCATGCTTGGGGGGTACACTACAACCCGAAGCACTATAAATACATGTCTTCCCCTATCTTGCATATTGATCCAAAATTGTAACCCTAGTCAAAGCTCTGTTTGTATACAAAGTAGAGAGAGAGAAAGTGAGAGATTGTATCACGGGCCATTAGTGCCCTCATTCTAGTAAAATTTACTCACACTCACAATGGACGTAGGCCATATTGGCTGAACCAGTTATATACTAGTGTATCTCCTATTTTCCTCATCCCTTTCTACTAGATATTTACACTTGTGCTGCCATTGTTATTGCTAGCTTGAGCTTATCAACACCTTATCTGGTGGTGTTGTTTACACCATCATCATTCTGCATGTAAGAACTGTTTCCCATGAGAATATTTGTGTATTATTAAAAAAACTATTAGTGTACATGGAAAGGGGCTCCGAAAGACAGGTTGACTTTGCGTGAAACCACTGTTGAAAAGATCCTAAGAAAAAAATAAAGACAGTAAAAGAGGGATAATTGTCAAAAAGGGCTAACTTATGATAACTTAAAAGAAAAGATAGTACTTCAAAAGAATCATGAAATAGAAAAATATATATGTTTATCTTTTGAGGGAGTTTAATCAAAGATCAATAAGTTTGCACAATGAGTCCTAGGTTTAACGGTTGTGTCATGATGATATTATTTGGTAGAATCATAAATAATGTAGACTTGTGTGCATTGTGAATGTTTTGTTCATTAAGTTTAATTATTATTATCACATGTGGCTAAACCATATTTTGATAATATTTTGCGATTAATTTGATTTTCTTGCATGTATCTAGCTGTTTGGGTTATGGTTCATTTGTTTTAGTTCATGACCATTCACTCCATTGCATGTTTAGGCACATAGATACCATCTTACCGTGTATCTCTTATGTTTTTGTGTCGATTTTACATTTTTGTGTTGAGTTAGATGGATATTACTCATTATTTTGTTTTTTGGGGTTATAACAGTAGTTTGAGGAAAGATTTAAAGTTTTTTTCGTGTTGTTTCAACGAGTATCCTATCTCGTTCGAATGAGATTTGGATCTCATCTGATCTTTGGTTCTCACGAGCTTCGATCGAGGGTATTTATATATACAGTGTTGGGTCTTCAGAAAGTCGTTAGATGTTTTCTTTAAATGAGGTTCAAACGAGCCTCCACCGTTTCATATCGCTTGTGAAGAAATCTTTAATGCTAAAAGCTTGTTTATAAGATTAATAACAAAATCTTATAAATTGTGTAAACTCCGAATAAATTTTTTGGGCAAAACTCTTTTCGAAAAACACAAGACACGTGTTGTAAAAACTTTCTGAATATATGGTCTCGATTTGATAGTTAATTACCTTAGTTTTTAAAATTTAAAAACCATCTACTAAAGCTACCATGCAGTCCCAATCATAACCACAGTTAAGAACTTTCAAAGGAATAGAGAGAGGAATTTAACGTGGTAAAACCCTTAATCAAGGGAAACATCCATGGTTCCCTCTACGACACAAAATAAAAAATTCACTAGAATAAAGAATCAAGTTACAACACTTAAAAAACACACAAGGATCCTAAATCTAAGTTCAGAACATTACCTACACGAGTTACTCCACTCCAAAGGTTTTCTGACTAGAACTGATATCTTCTTTGTTGCTTCTTTGCCTTTTCCTTGACATCATTCTCTTTGAATTCTGATTCCAGCAACTCTTTCAACTTTAAGTCTCAAATAGAACCATTGTGTCTAAGTTTTTATGTGATAAGAGTTTGTGAGGTGATCTATAAGCAGATTTATGTAACTCACCCTCTCAAAGAATTTATACAAATAATATCCTACGAATTAATAAATTATATACGACATGCAAGATCTGATTCAAATGATTTTGTAAAAGAAACTTCTTATTCAAGATCAGATTTAGAAAAACAACCTTGCTTTCAAAAATAGCCAAGGTCCTATGTGTCTCATTTTTATTTTTGTACTCGTTTATTTCATAAAGTGTGAAATATAAAACATGAGACACGATCATTCTTAATGATATAATATTTTCTTGAAAACTTAGAAGTTTGTTTTAAAAAAACATTAGAATCAGATGGATCAAAAGAAAGAGATCCAAAACGAGAACTTAAAAAATAGGCGTGTGATGTTATCTTTAGAAAATCTCAAGTTTCAATATGTGAAACTCGCTATTTTCTCAGAGAAGAGTTCTGAGAGAGACTCAAACAAGAAAGTTCTTCTTCCAGATGTCGACCCAACCACCAAATTGACAGAAACCGTAGAATGGCTCTAACTCTCATTATTTTGGTTTCTGGTAGGTTATTCTTTGAAGGTTAATGGTGTATGGGTTGTGGGGAATCTCTCATAGGTGTGAGCGATCGAAGATGGGTAATCTTCTTCTCTCATTACTCTCTTTTCTCTCCTTTTTTTTCTTCTCTTCTCTCTCTTCTCTCCTTTTTCTCTCTTTTGGAGGAACTGGTAAAAGTATGCAAATGCTGAGACTTCGTTCTCTTTTATACATAGTGAATAAGGATCTCGAACATTAGTTGCAATGAAGGACTGAGATTTGATCTTCTAAGTTTGACTTAAAATCTAATGGCTTATAATAAATGACGGAATAAAGTAATTTCATTGGTTAAGAGGTAAGCACTAGGATTGTAATTAAAGACATGCAGATCGTCGATTAAAGTCATCAAATGGTTGAGATTGGTAGGTGGGTTTGTGTCTATGAGAAAACACAGATCGAACGCTTAATGAACCAACATGTGTATGGATCAGATTAAGCAAAAACGCGTGTTTTAAAAATAAATACAAACGCACCCTGAAGTCTCTCGCGATTTGACATTCTACCCAAGCTAAATTTGAAGCAAATAAAACACTTTGTGAAATACAATTTATATGCCCAATACTTTTAAAATCCAATATTTAATTAATTCAAAATTATTTAAAAATTATATAAAATGTTTAAAAAAAATTATATATGAATTAAATTGATTTTAGAAATCGTTAAAGTGTTTTAAAAAGAACCAATGTAAGTAGGAATAAGATATTATGGAGTGAGAGTGTCCTATAGTGGCTAAAGGATAGAATTAGCTTCCCTATTAGGATTGCTTGGATTGGATTGCTTCTTCTTCCTTCTTCTTCTTGAATCTTTGGGATATGGAGCAACTCATCAAATCCAACTTACTTTGTCTCAATATCCAAACTAGTTGGAACTCCTATATAATATAGACTCAAAGTCAATTATATAGTCTGTTCTTAATCTCCCCCATTGGATATTGAAGACAAAATTCCACTGAGTATTCTGAACTCGTGGGTAAAAAATGAAAAATCCTAGTTGTCATATACAAAAGGTTCTAACTACCCATTCCCATCCTAGAATCGAAAATAAGATAAAAAAAATACATTACTCAACTAAATACACACCAATACCCTACAAATATATAAGAAGCTATACAACAGGTCTGAAATGCCTATAACAAAGTAAACACTGAATGAAATATTAGTTGAGTTAGAATTAGGAATAGATAGATAAATCACATGTAAATACTCAAGATATTCTCCCCCAATTTCTATCAAATATATAAGGGGTATAAAACAGAAAAACAGAGTCAATCACTGTATATAGGTATGCATAAATGGAGTCTATCAAAGTATATATCATAAGCATAGCAGAATCAGGGGTCTCCTACATAAAATAGTATTTAGGAGGTGTCTTTAGCCATTTATCAAATAACCATGCCCTAAAACCTCATAAACCAATTATAAGTAAGATAATACCTATGTTACGATAAATACGAGGAAAATTAAGTGAAAGTTATCATGCCTATAGATGTTCGCAAATACTCAAATCGTATGTTGTCTAATGGTTTGGTAAAGAGATCTGCGAGCTATTTTTGAGTGTTCAGATATTCAATAATGAGATCTTTGGATTCAACAAGGTCATAGATAAAATGATGTTTAATCTTAATGTGCTTAGTGAGAGAGTGAATTACCAGATTTTTGGAAATATTAATAGCACTCTGGTTATCATAAAATACGGTTAACTGATTTTTGGTGATACCATAATCTCTAAGCATCTGTCCAATCCACAATAGTTGTGAACAACAACGATTAACTGCTATATATTCATATTCGGGGCTAGATAAGGAAATACAATTTTATTTCTTATACGACCAACCTACGAGATTATTTCCTAGGTAGTAGCAAGCACCCGAAGTGCTTTTACTATCGTCAGAACAATCGACCCAATTGGCATCGGTGTACCCTACAATAGAACTAGTTGTATCTTTCGTGTACCAAATGCCAAATTTTATAGTACCCTTAACATATTTAAGGATTCTTTTCACACATAATAAGTGGGATTCTTTAGGGTTACTTTGATATCTAGCATGGATAAAAACAGCGAAGGATATGTCGGGTCAAGACGCAGTAACATATCAAAAAACCCCTATCATACTTCTATATATAGTGGGATCAACATTTTTTTTCCATTATCATCCTTAGAGAGTTTAGTTGAAGTACTCATGGGGGTTCTAGAAGGTTTAGCATTTTCTAATCCGAATTTTTTGACTAGATCTGCAGTATACTTGGATTGAGAAATAAAAAGTCCATCATTACATTATTTTACTTGTAAACCCAAAAAATATTGAAGTTCACCCATAAGTGACATATGACATTCGGCATGCATGATATTAGAAAAATTCTTGACTTGATTAGGATAAGTGGAACCAAAAATAATATCGTCCACATATACTTGTGACATGTTGATTTTCTTTTCTATCGAATTACGTTTGATCATTTCCCCCTTGAACAAATTTATGAGACACTATAAAAGTAGATAGTCACTCATACCAAGCTCTAGGAGTTTGTTTCAAACCATATGAGGCTTTCTTAAGCCTAAAAATGTAGTCCGGTTGTACAAGATCTACAAATCCTTTGGGTTGTTCTACGTATACTTCCTCAGATAAAATTCCATTTAAAAAAGCAAATTTAACATCCATTTGGAATAATTTGAATTGCATATGACAAGAGATGACAAGAAGGAGACGAATTGATTCCCATTGAGTAACAGGTGCAAAAGTTGTGTCAAAATTAATTCCTTTAATCTAGAAGTAGCCTTGTGCGACCAACCTTGCTTTATTTCTAATGACCTCCCCATTTTCATCTATTTTGTTTTTAAAAATCCATCTTGTGCCAATAACCTTCGAATCTTTAGGCCTAGGAACAAGATTCCACACATCGTGACTCTGAAATTGGACTAGATCTTCTTGAATAGAATTTATCTAAAATGAGTCAGAAAGGGCATTATTAACATTTTTCGGTTCCTCAAGAGAAAAAAATAAGAAAATTGTGCCACTTTTCAAAGTTGGGATCTTGTTCGAACAGGTTCCGAAGGATTACTGACAATGGTTTCAATGGGATGATCTTTATAAATCCAAGTCGGTACCGAAGTACTCTTAGGTGGTAGTGAATCAGTGTCATTTTGAGGATCAGTAGATAAATTAGGTTCGTTCTCATCGAATGCTAATGAATGACTGTCACTTCTCTTTACACTAGTGTCATCTACAATTACATTAATTGATTCCATAATTTTTTTGGTTCAATAGTTAAAAACACGCAAATCCCTACTATTTTGGGAATAACCAAGAAAAATTCCCTTTTTCCCCGGGTATCAAATTTTGAAAGTTGCTCTCTATCTTTGCAGATGTACCAAATACTCCCGAAGGTTTTAAAATATTTCAAGTTTGGCTTTTTGTGGAACCAAAGCTCATAAGAGGTTTGTTTGGAATTTTTTCTGAGGTAGACACGATTAATAATGTGACACGCAGTTTGGATAACTTCTACACAAAAATATATAGGGAGATTCTTAGCATGTAACATGACCCTAGCCATTTCTTGTAAAGTCCTATTCTTACGCTCAATAATATCATTATGCTGCGGGGTTTTGGGATCACTAAACTCATGTTTATATCCATTAGCTACACAATACTCAGAAATACCAGAGTCCTTGAACTCTCCACCTCTATCACTCCTAATTCGACACACCTGGGTATCCTTATGATTCTCTATTTTCAAGAGGATTCTTAAGAATTCATTGAAGGTGTCTAATTTTTGTTTCATAAAAGCTACCCATGTATATATCATATAGTCGTCCACTATAACTAGGATGTAATAGTTTCCACAGAAACGAAAAGTTCTTGAGGGACCCATAAGGTCCATATGGATAAGTTTTAGAGGCTTAGTGTTTAGGACATCTTTAACTTTCTTATGAGGGGATTTACTTATTTTGCCTTCCTGATAAGGTCCACATACAAGATTAAAAGAATTTTTAATTTTAAGTAAACCTGTAACTAATTCATGGGAACTCAATCTTCTAAGATTATCATAAATTGTGTGTCCCAATATATTGTGCCATAGATCAGAATCCTCTAATCTGGTAACATGACAAGATTTAGAATTGGGGATTACTGTGTAACAGTTTTCCAGAGTTTTGTTTCCTATTAAAACATAATTAACTTTTTCATCAATAATTTTGCAATCAATTTTTAAAAAGGTAATTGAGTGATTGGAGTCACAAAATTGTGATATACTTAGGAGATTAGCTTTAAGGCCTTTAACTAAGAGTACATCATTTAGTTCAGGAAGCCCATGCTCACTCAATGTTCCCTTACCTATGATCTGAGATGAAACACTATCTCTAAACATGACACTTCCTCTAAGGAAGTCTGTCTTGTTCTTCAATTTGGTTTCATCTTCGGTCATATGTTTAGAACATTCGAAGTATAAATACCATCCAATTGAAATGCTTTGTGCCTTTAAAGCAGAAATGACAATACTGCACTTGAGCTGGGTTAATAGATCATCTTTTATAATCCAAATAGGCTTAGTTTTAAAAGTTTTGTGACCTTTTGATTTATAAAAGGTTTGAGGGGTCTTTCTAAATGGTTTTTTCTTAGTTTTGGACCCTCCTTATTTCTTTTTAGAGTTAGAGTTGTTTGTGACCTGTCTAGGGAGTACATAAGTAATTCTTAATATATTAGAATAGTTAAAGTTAAGGTAGGTCGGGGTGTATAACCTTTTCTATAAACATTCATCAAGAGTATGGCTAAAAATGTTGTAGTAGGAATAGTATTGATGGGCATAGGACTTGACTTTATTGCTAAAGTCTTTAAAAATCGTCTTGGCTCTATGGGGTACAGTAGTCCAATTGTCATTGGTTTTAGGTTTATGTCTTTGGTCTCTGGTAGGAGAATAAATATATTTGGTCTGACTACTTGGATTCAACTGTTGATTGTACTGATTATGTTTTACTTGAGAGACATTGAGACTAGATTCACCTTTATGAATGTTTTGACAAGTTTGGTCTTGTTTTACAAAAATAACATTTTCAATAGAAACTTTGGTCTTACTGGTGTACATTATTTCTCCAAAGCCTATACCAGACTTATCTTCATAGTCAAATTTACTTCCAATAATAATTTTTTCATAAGACTTAGTTTGTGTTTTAAAGTGTTGGCATTTTTTAAACACATTTGAAACCACTTGCTTTGACTCTTTTAGTTCAGCAAGGGATGCCTTGTACCTTTGTTCAAAATCATAGTTCTTTTGAGTCAAATCTTTTATTTTTAAGTCATAGTCTTCAATCTCAGTCTCGTGACCAATACACTGGGCAGTATAATCTTCAGTGTTCATCCTAATGGTCTGGTTAAGCAAATTGATACGCTCACTTACGGTTTTTATCATTTTTTCTAGGCGAGCACTCTTCTTAATCATTTTCATGTATAACTCATGTATATCAGGCAAATCATCATCAGACTTGCTAAGTGCGTCGTGTGGAGTGTCCCTAAGTTTTTGATAGCTTCTTTACTCATGCACACATTCAATTTGTCATCAATATCATCACTTTGACTCCTACATAATTTTTCAATAGTAATAGGAACAGACTTACAAGTATTGAAGGTTCATGATCAGGCAGGCATGCATCATCACTATATATAATCTTAGCAAAAAAAGACATGGAATACTCATATATATGGATTGACTCTATTTCATCCTCATTAGAATCACTAGAGACGTCCCATATCTTACATATGTTGACCTTGTTATTGTTATTAAGACTAGTTGGACATTCATTAGCATAGTGACCTAGTTGACCACAACGATGACATTTAACATCTTTCATTTCAGGCTTCGGTCTGTTAGGGTCATAGGTCTTCCTATTGTCATATGCGTGTTTCGTAATGTCTCTGTCATAAGGTCTGCGAAATTGATTACTTTGAAAATTTGGTTTGCCTTGCTTAGAGGCTACAACATTTCTATATTTCAAAATCTTTTTGAAATGTCTATTTGATTGTCAAGGTTATCCAAATCACAGTTTTCAATATAGTCAGTGTCAAAATATAAAGTGTTTAATTTAGGCACAAGCAATTTAGAAGAAAATATAACATTTGAACTGGAGGATTTATTAGTCTGTCTTGTCAATATCTTTTTGAAGTCTAATTCCAATTCTGCAATCCTTAATTTACTGCTAAGTAATTCAGGAGTCATATTAGGGTCATCCATTTCTTCAATGGCATATCTTTTGTTGTCAAATTTGGATGGCAATGACCTAAGAATATTTTGAAAATTTCCCTTTTTGCTGTAGGTTATACCATTTGCATGAAGTTTTGTAAAGATATCGGTTAACCTAATGTAGAATTCGACAAAAAATTCATTGTCATCCATAATTAGGGTATTATATTGTTGTATGAGCATCTGAGTTTTCCATCTTTGACACGTTCATCACCCTCATGAGCAATGACTAGCGTGTCCCATGCCTCTTTTGAAGTATAACATATGGATATTCTTTTAAATTTATATTCGCTAATGGACATAAAAATGGCATTATTTCCTTTGTTATTATCTAGGGATGTTTTTTTCTCTTCCTCAGTAAATTCACTGAGAAGTTTCTTAATTCTTGTTGGATCAGTTTGAGATGTAGGTCTAGTAGGATGCTTATACCCCATTTCAATTATGTCCCAGACATCATCACCAAGGGTTACTTGAATGAAAGCAACCATTCGTACTTTTTAATATGAAAAGTTGTTTCCATCAAAGAGTGGTGGTCTGGATAGGTTACCTAACTTCTCAAATCTTTCTTCCATATTTCAAAATTTTCAGAAAGAAGTTTTGAAAATAATTTCTCAAGTTTCAGGATTAAAAAAGATGTTCCTGCTCTGATACAAGTTGGAGAAAGCTTTAATGCCAAAAGTTTGTTTACAAGGTTAATAACAAAATGTCATAAATTTTGTAAACTCCAAATAAACATTTTGGGCAAAACACTTTTCAAAAAACACAAGATGTGTTGTAATTTTTTTTGAATATATAGTCTAGATTTGATAGTTGATTACCTTAGTTTTTAAAATTTAAAAAACATCTACTAAAGCTACCATACATTCCCAGTAACAACCACAATTAAGAACATTCAAATGAATAGACACATGAAGTTAACGTGGTAATACCTTTAATCAATGGAAACATCCACGGTACCCTTTATGGCACAAAATAAAAAATTCACTAGAATAAAGAATCAAGTTATAGCACTTAAGCAAACACACAAGGATCATAAATCTAAGTTCAGAATGTTGCCTACATGAGTTACTCCACTCATAAGGTTTTCTGACTATAACTGATCTCTTCTTTGTTGCTTATTTTCCTTTTCTTTGAACTCCTTGTCTCTAAATTCTGATTCCAGTAACTCTTTTAACTTTAAGTCTCAAATAGAACCACTGTATCTAAGTGTTCATGTGAGAAGTGTTTGTGAGGTGATCTATATGCAAATTTATGCAAGTCACCCTCTCAAAGAATTTAAACAAAAATATCCTACGAATCAATAAATTCTATATGACATGCAAGATCTGATTCAAATGATTTTGTAAAAGAAACTTCTTATTCAAGATCAAATCTAGAAAAACAACCATGCATTCAAAAATAGCCAAGGTCCTATGTGTCTCCTTTTTATTTTTGTACTTGTTTATTTCACAAAGTGTGAAATATAAAACAGGAGACACAAATGTTCTTAAGGATCTCATATTTTCTTAAAAAATTAGAAGTTTGTTTTTAAAAAAAAAAACTTTAGAATCAGATGGATCTAAAGAAAAAGATCCAAAAAGAGAACTTAAAAAATAGGCGTGTTCTCAAGTTTCAATACGTGAAACTCACTATTTTCTTAGAGAAGAGTTCTGAGAGAGACTTAAACAATAAAGATCTTCTTCCAGACGTCAACCCTAGCAACAAACTCACAAAAACCCTAAAAGGATTTCGACGACTAGCAATGTTAAATAATAGTGTACCGGGGGGAGGGTCGTTGTTTGGATTTGACTTTGTGAGACATCCCACGCATGAAACTTAGCAAACATCGGAAGTCGAGAGAGGTATGGTCTTTAGTACATGGATTTAGCACCTTGGTTATTATACATATACGTGAATATAACTGAGGGTTGATAGTTCTATTTTGATTTAAGGTTAGTAGAGCCGTATAATCCTGATGTGAAAACTAGTGAACATTTTCACCACGAATAGATTTGGTGGGATAACCTAGAAAATAACGGAGTTACAACTAAGTGGGTGGTTGAGTATAACCTTATAGTATAGTCATGCCAAGTATATTATGTTAAATGCAAGTATGTTACGCTCCGTTTATTTGTGTTGAAGTGTTCAGGACATACGATGTATGGGCGCCTTAGTTAGTTGAAAATTTTAGTATCATTCTCGAGAAGAAAATGTGGAACATCTGAAACGAACGTAGATGCACAAGTATATATAGGTGGGACTAAAATAAGACAAAGAGAATATATTTGCATTGGGAGCAAGGCGTGTCACCAGAATACGGAGAGTAGACGGAAAAGGGGGTGATTAGAGTGTTGAAAAGTACAAATAATGTATATTTTTATTTTCGGGGATAATCAGAAACTACTCCGTGCACATGAGTAATATGACGAGAATTATGTCATAACTAATTGAATGTTTAAAAGTCTAACTTGGGTAGACAAGAAGTAATTAGGATGTCATTTTTGTAAAATTTAGGAAGGTGGTGAGAGTATACCACCGTACACCAAGTTTGGAATTTGACGTAAGTGGTCAGTGGCGGTAAGGAATGTCTCCCATGGAGAGAGTTGCAAGATTTAACATCAAGAGAAATGGACACCTAGGCAATATGGCATTTTCCAACACATATAATAGAGCCAGTAAAGCATATACTCGTCTTTTTAAAGCATTATTAGTGGGTTCACGATAATACGATGTGCCATTGTATAGGTGATACTTAAAGAAATATATCAGCATATAAGAGTGGAAATAACTCGTAGCTAATCTTGAAGTAGTAAGGAGTGGACCTTCAGCGAAAAAAATATGGTGGAACTGACATAAGTATAGTGGGAGCACCAAAATACGAGTTAACTTTAAATATGTTTGGATGCGTTGAGTGTTAGAATCTGAAGTTTTAATGCCAGGACATATTCGAATTCTGAGGACGAATCAAATATTATACGATACACTGCGAGTGTGTACGGAGGTTGGGAACAACATATTTCAGTAGTGGAGTTTATGTATAATAACTCCCATCAGTTTATAATTGACATGACATCATTCGAGGCATTTTACGATAGGCCTTGTCAGTCTCCTGCTTGTTGGCTAGAGGTGGGGGACAATAAGCTACTCGGGCCAGAGTTAATTCAGGACACTATGGCCAGAATAAAGATGATTCGGGGTCGTATACGGGTAGCCCAGTCCAAACAGAAAAGCTACACCGATGTCAAACGGTTCTTTCAAGAGTTGATGTGGGGGACCAAAAATTACTACGAATATCTCATATGAAGGGGATAATGATGTTTAGGAAATGAAGGAAAGTTGGCACCGAGGTACGTGGCTCCATTTCCTATTATTGAGAAGATAAGGTCTGTTGCATATAGAGACTTGGATTGTCGAAGCCCTTGCATCGTATTTATGATGTGTTCCATATTTCTTCGCTGAGACGGTATCTCCGGGATGAGTTGGCTCACACTTACATCACGCGGGAGGAGATTAACTTATAACCCGATAGTTCGCATAAGGAGAGACCTACGGTTATCCTATATCGTAGCGAGAGGAGATTGAGGTCGAAGGTAGTTCCACTTGTGCATGTCCAATGAGAGCACCGTAATGTCGAGGAGTCTACTTGGGAGCGTGATGATGAGATGCACGAAAAATATCCAGAGTTGTTCTTACCAGGTATAATTTTATTTTTGAATTTTGGCACAAAATTCCATTATTAGGGGGGGGGGGGGGGAGTATGTAATACCCCGTAATTTTATTGATTTTTTTAATTGTGGGATTAATTGAATTAAAAATGAGGAAAGTACTTAAACTTAATCCGTATTTAAATGAATATTAACTAGCGAAACGAGGGTTAATATTTATTGATGCGAATAATATTGAATATTACTGAGTGAATAAAGTAATGTGTGATTATGAATTTATTAAATTAGTCGCGAGTGAAAAATACGACAGTTTCGGTAATTAGGTCAGGACGCGCATGTCAGTTGTGTCGAGACTCAATTTTATGGAATAAAAAGGTAATTTATTCTAAGTCATCCAAATGGTCATTTCGAGTATGCCAAAGTTGTAATACCCCGTAATTTTATTGATATTTATTTAAGGGATTAGTTGAATTAAATGAGAATAAATTGTAAATTAATCCGGGTATAAATACTAACGAGATGTGAGTTGGTATTTGATTATGATGTTAAAAAATTTAGTATTTCCGAGTATGTATGGTAATACATGAGTATTGATGATACCTAAATTGTCACGAGATAGATATACGGCAATTTGGAGAATTTAGTTGGGACGCGCGTGTCAGTCGCGTCAGAAATGTAATTATTTGAATTAAAAAGTGAATTTTGTTTTTATCAATCGAATGGTCATTTTAAGTGCGCCAACGAGTCCGGAAGAGTCGAAATAGTCAGAAAACACTAGCCGGGGGTTTAGTTTGGGTCCCGGGGCATTTTTGGGACATACAGGCAAATTAAAAGGGTATTTTGATAATTTTAAAAATATGGGAATTAAAACCCACGAATTTATTTTATATTATTTATGAACCCACTAAGCCCATTATCAGAATTAGGTGAGTTAGAGGGCTACGGGAGTTATAGGAGAGTTTGAAGATATTCCAAAAGAAACCTCCAACCACCATCTTCAACCTTGGGAGAAAAATCTGTAGAAAAAGAGGAAAAATCAACCTTCATTCACCAACATCAATTCGGAAGAACAATCTAAGGCAAGTGTTTGGATATCGTTATTTGCATTGAATATTTCCTCCATGTGTAGTGTAGAAAACTGTTTATATCTCGAAATTTTGATGAAGAACACCCAACGAAATTATTGTGAAACTTGTGGTTTTGAGTAGGAATTTGCATGTACAATGATGTTGGACAAATTAGATATACAAATAGAACTTTTGATGATCTCAAAATGGATTAATAATGAGTCTTTTTATGAAATTTAACTTTGGGTTCAAGTTCATAGGGTTTGGGGACAAAAATTGGGGATCTATGATTTTGTCATGTTAATTGGTAAGATTTAACCACTAAAATATGTTAAGGGATGACCTAGGATGATTAGAAATGGTTTAAAAACGTTAAAACATAAATTGTATGGTCTTAGGGTGGATTTAGAGAAGAGAAGAATGAAGAAAAATGGACTTGGGAATTTCTGGGCTGAATCTGCCATCTCGTTAGAAGACCTGCCCAGGTCGTTCGAACGACCTCGTTCGAATGAACTTCTAACGAGATGACAGTATCCTTTCTAATGAGTTGGTAGTTCATTCGAAGCCTTTCGTTCGAATGACACTCGTTCGAACGACCTCGTTCGAACGAGATTTCTAACGAGTTGACAGAATGGCCTTTTAGGCCTGATTTTATTTCTAGTGTCCAGTAGACTTATTTAAATGGTGAGATAAACTTCCTTTATTAACTAGTGGGTGTAGTTGTGAGATTTGGGGTACATTGAAGAGTCAAACTTACTATCTTATAGAAAATCGGATGACATTTGTGGATTGGGAAGTGAGTACCTAATTACGACGTGAGAAGAGTTGATAACTTAAATACATATAAATCGGGGACTTGTGAGTTGTATAACACTTAATGTTGGTATAAGAATGAGAGGTATACCACTCATAAAATATTGTGATATCTAAGATGTGTGAATGCTTAGTATATGTAGTTATCTATGTATAACATACCTACCGTACTTGCTATCATGGGAGGTCGGCGTTCGATCAGGGCCATCAAATCTTTGTGTGCCTACGGGGGGGATTTAGATTGGTACCTCGAGGACATAGGTCAGAGAAGGACTTATTGTGAAGTTAATAAGTCTGATGATCATGGGAGTGTAGGTATGTGCATGACCCATGTGATGTGAACTATGTTCGTCTCCATTGTTTGTGATTGTTGTTTAATGAAACGATTCCTGAGAGATTCAGAATACGTGGTCCTTATGTACGTGATGTACCGGGATTGGATAGCAGAGTATGTGTGCATCGCAGCTTAGTCTCGGGGTGCTAGTATTGTATATTTATGATGAGAATAATATACTGTTGATTGAAATGAATTGTCATGAATAAATGTGAGTATAAATAATAGCAACGGTTTGTAAAGTGAAAATGGAAGATTTTTAATAATTTGTAGTACTAATATGGGAAACTGTGTAATAAGGTATAATACTCTGTTAAATAGAAGATCTTGGGAACTGAATTGGATATCGTATAGTAATGTTAGATTTCGTATCGGACTAGTTAAATATGGGAATAATTAGCATAGGTACGGGTACGATAGGAGTGCACAATTAGTTGAGAGGTGAGGAACTCATGTGAGTGCACACACTATCATGTACTTTATATTCACTGTTTAATGATATTAAACACTTGCAAAATTTTAAACTATTTTCACAATCGGGCTCTGACCCGTTTGCTTTCAAATCTATTTTTGTAAAAACCTTTTAGGTGCCCAGCCGCAAGGACACCATGCATAGGAGTTCTATTCAGGTGACGTGCTATAGCTGCTGTGGAAGTTACAGGACCTTGACAGTAGACGCCTCCATTTTCGATCTTGACTCTATTAGCATATTTTCTCATTTGTTGGGCATGTCACTCCATTCCTTTTTGAGACATCTTACTTTTTCAGTTATTTCAGACTTTGAGTTGTAATTAATTTAGGGATGTAGACTTGGTACTTATTTATTTCAGTATTCGGATTGTTATGAGGAGTATTCCTCCAGACTCATTATTATTTGATGGTTATTCTATTGTGACTCTGTTATGGTGGTTATGTTAGCATTTCATATTCACTTATTGTATGTTAATCGGATTTAATTAAAAATTGACAAATCACTTTTTAAATATTAGGTGGCTAGTAATTATTAAAACGTTTTCGACAGTGATGCTATGAACTAAACCAACTTGGCATTTTGTATTAATGTAATAAAGGAGTAGCTACCCGATATTTAATTAGTCGGGGTGTCAAAAAAGTGTCCGAAAGGATCGAAATAGTTAGAAAAGTCTACCCGATGGGGGGTTTAGTTTGGGTCCCGGCGCACTTTTAGGCCCTACCGGCACCCCAGAGGGGTAATTTAGTCATTTGCATTTTTAAGAAATTAAACCCACGAATTTTAGAGAATTATATCAGATGAGGAGTTGTGTCTTCAAGGGTTGGCAGTTACCATATTCACAGAAGCCATTAGAGGAGGAAGGAGAACTGCCCCAAAAGCTAGGACCACCATTCCTACACCGATTGCACCATCGCCATTACGTAGATCGAAAAGAGAGAATCGCCCCCATACCATCTTCTTCAATAGATCAGAGCTTCCATTAAAGGCTAGTGTTTTATCTTGCAAATATCCAGTGCATATATTATCCATGGTAGCTTAGATTGAAAGAAATAACATTGAATAATTGATATTTCATGAATTTGAAGAATTGAATCGTGATTATGGGTAAGTTTTGCATGTAGATGAATTTCTGGAATCATTGGAAAAATGAAAATATAATTTAAGTCTTAGAAATCACAGATTTAAATCTGAGAATTATGGTGTTCATGAATGCAATTTGAGGAACTATGGTTCTTAAGAAATATTCATGAATTAATCCAAGAAATCGATGCCCGTGATGATTTTACGATTCTTATACGTTAGAACTCGTGTAATTATGTTAATGCAACATTTAGTATGATTTATTGAGAGTTTGGGATGATTAAATTGAGGATTTGAGGTTGAAAATGGAAGAAACCTGTAAGAACACATATGCAGATTTTCGATACCTGTACGAGTGAATCGATCCAGACCAGGGCGAATCGATTCGGCTGCCCAGAAATTATTTTCTTTCCCCTTTTTATTAAAATTTTTGGGAGATGATCAGGATTTAATCGTGGACTTTAATTTTAAACATATTAAGGAGTACTTAGGAATGCTAGTAGTCCTAGATTGTAATTTGGGTTTAGTTCCATGAGAACGAATTAAGAGCTAAATTTAATTAGGTTTAATCGAGAGCAATACCTAAATCGAAGACTAATTCAAATCCCGAAAATTCAATGGAGTATGATGACTTAGATCGGAAGGATAAGTGAGTTACTTACTGATATTATGTTAGGAAATAAAGGAGACACTTCGAGTGGCGAGAATTACTCGGGAGCGTATGACGAGAGCAGTGATATATTTCATTAACACGTAGGATATTTGTGAGATTGTTATATGTAAACACCCCATTTTATTACCCCCTAAACTCTCCTTAGGTCCCTAGCACCTCCCTTCATCACTAAAAACCCAGGTCATACCCCGAGTACTAACCTAGAAGCCATCGGACACTCCCAGACTCCGTTTGACCAAAAAGTCAAACTCTTCAGCTCGACCAAGACTGAATGAATCTTCGAAGGGTACTGAAACCCCTTTTCAACGGTTCGTCCCGTGCACGATTCTGACTTACCATGCGGACGAACAACCCATTTTCCCCCGAAACTTGATCTATAAGGCCACCGGACCCTCCCGGGCTTCGTTTGACCAAAGTCAACTCTTCAGGTCGACTGAGACTGAATGAATCTTCAAAGGTCACTTAAATCCCTTTCCAATGGTCCGCCCCGTGCGCGATTCAGACTTACGGTAAAAATGAACGATCCGGCGAAAGGTCACTGAATGCTTCCAGGAACCAGTTGACCAAAGTCAACTCCCCAAATCAGATCAAACTCTTTGGAATGTCGAAGTACATCTCCTAACCTTTCCAACGGTCCGCCCCGTGCGTGATTCGGACTTACCGTGCGAATGAACGATCCGTTTGCGTCCGATGATTCCCCGTCTAGTGGACTGACGAATGCTTTCGAGCCATATTTGACCCAAAGTCAACTCCCGAATCTGGGAGTAGTCCAAAGGACTTTCGAAGGTCTCTGAATTACCTTTCCAATGGTCTGCCCCGTGCACGATTCGGATTAACAATTTGCGATCTGCGATCGATTTTCCAAAAAGGCCTGAAAGACACTAACAAACGACAGGTCCCAAACTCTGCCTATCGGCAGTGTGCCTAAATGCAACTGCCGATTGGCAGGAACAGGGCTATGCCGATCGGCAATGCCTTGGGCCTATAAAATGAGGCCTTGACCTCATTTGCAAGGAGATCCCAGATCTGATAGATATCACTCTCAGCAAATCCAGAAAACCTCTCTCGAAGTCAGCGTGATAACCACACCCAAATCCCTTTCCAACCTTCACTTTTCATCAAACTTGGTGAATTCACTACCCTCCATCATCATCAAAGTCTAAGGGATGCTCTCCAACAGTCAAGATCAAGCTCAAGATCTTCAAGAAGGTCCAATTTTCTCAACTCTTACCTTAAATTCTCATAAATTCGCAATAACTTGTTTTATTAATTAGCATTTTTATTATCTCATCTCACACATCCTAATATACTTTTTATTTAGTATTATTGCACATCTCTTATTTTCATATAAATAAAAATCCAAAAAAAATAAGAAAAAGAGGGTTTTCTCATAAATTCCAAATAGGGATTCTCACACTTTTCTCACATTTTTCTCACAACTAAAACACTTTTTCTACACACACACACACACACACACAAATAAGAGAAGTCCCCAATTGGATTTATGGGATAAGCCCCACCCCTCGTTTTGCATGCGAACTACATGGACTTTGATGCCTCTATTGGCTATGTAGGCGTCTCGGGGTAAAACCCGAGACTCGAGTCCTATTTTTACTTGTTCTCTCATTTTCTATTTTCTCTAAACTCCACTCTATTATATTATATATACACATATATTTGTTCTTAGTGGTGTATTATTCCACATGCGTTATCGTTCCATCATAACGATCAATGAAAGGATAATAGCGTAAATCCTATTTTCTAATATTATTTTTATACCTTCCTACCGATGACTCTCTTTATCTCTTCCATGATACAAGTCGAGGATTCTTATCATTTTTGATTTCGTATGCATCAGTATGTCTTTGGACGCTATCCTTCGGGATGGCTCCCTTTCTTTTGTTTGTTTTGAGTAAAATAGATTGGCGACTCTATCTCTTTACATTTTTCACCTCACCAAATGACGCCGGCCGAAGTGCTCCCGAGAGGGACGCGCGGGACCTAGGATCCTCCCTCACTCTCATCTCCCTGCAGCGAGGATCGGGGATGGCCACAATGGCGACTCTACTGGGGACTTTATATTTTGAGTGTTAGACTCTATTTACATGGCTGTTATGTTTGTTTATATTTTCCCCCATTTTTGCATGTTCCCCTTTTCCATGTGTCTCCCATGCTTATGCTTCTATTCACACGCTTGTCGAAATTTCTCCATGTACACTTCGCACCATGTGCACCTAGGGTCACATATATTCACATATTGCACGCATCGCCCATCCATACTTGGTGTACCATTCGTACTTGTATTTTGCCCCCTCTTTGGCATAATCGCAAAAGACATTATCATAAGATACTAATAAGAGAATCATGCATGATTCACACGACATCACCAGAGAGCATTGTTATTGACCAAATTTTTACCCAGTAACTAGAGGGTCACTTCGTGATGGGCGCTGATCCGGCAGGGCGCAGTTCGCCTAAGCGATGTGACTCTCACCTTCCATTGGCCAAGTACCTTCGACGTATATCGAACGGTTCCCCCGCATCGTACCGCTTGCTCGAAGTCATGACGGGAGGTATATCACAGGGAACTCGCTCACGTACGCCAAGTATATCGAATTCGCTCTCACACGTGTCGTTCCCACGAGGTATATAGTGAGGCAATTCACGTACACTCAGGTATATCAAATGGCTTGTCCACACGTATCGATTGCTCGCAAGAGCAAGACGTATATCGTGGAAGTCACGCCAAAGGTGGAACCCGCTCTGATTCACCCACCCAACTGCATACCCGCATACAGGTGTCAAGCCTAGGACACACATTTTAGATTGCCGGTTTCAACCCGAAACTTTGTCAAAATTCCGAGTCGACGTGCCACCCGAATTTTCATGCATTTTCAAAACGGGACCCTGTCCATGAGCCTGGTCACAAGTCCAGCCATAGCTTTGCATATATTACAAACCCACTTTTTCCTGGCTCGGGTCCCGTTCGGCATTTCATTTTGCATTTAGGAGAATTTAATACAAGTGATTACATAATAATTATAACAATCATGCTGAGACCGTCTCCAAAAAGAAAATTCTTCTTTTTATCCGAAATCCAAAAACATTTTTTTCTTTCCTTATCAAAAAGCCAAAAACATTTCCCCTCTCTTTATTAAAAATCCAAAAATATTTTGTCTTTTCATCTCAAAAAGAAAAAGGAAAAAAAATTATCCTTTTTTTCCAAAAAAATAAATAAATCCCATTATACGCCTTCTCAGGTCGATCGCAAACCCTTGGTCTAGCTCCTTATTAGCTTTGGTCTTCAGTTAAGTCACCCCAGAGTTTCTTCCGTTCCCCTGTTACTTCTTTAGAGTCCGAAATCCATCCGCTTTCCATGGAGAACATAGATCAAGTACCGGTTGTGCAGCCGGATCTGATGATAGTGTTAGCTCAGCATGTGCCCAAGATTGACAACCTCTGAACTGAGGTCCGTAAGATGAAACGAAACCAGGTTCATATTCCTCAAGAACCCGAGGCCCTATTCCCTCGTGCTATGGATCCACCCAAGCCTATCTGGGTTCTTGAAGAGTATCAGCACGCTCCACGTGCCCCTCCTGTCAATGGGACACCGCCTACCCAGCTTCCGATACCGAACCTTACCCAACCTGAGGCTAATTTGCCTATGATCATCGATCCAAAGGAAGAAGAACTGAGCAAAGTCAAAGAGGACCTCAAGATGCTCACCAAGAAGTTTGACCAAGTCAGAATCTCAGGAAATTACATGGACTACACCCACATGTCTCCTTATCCTAAAGCGAGGTTACCCAAGAAGTTCAAGATACCAAATATCGAGAAATTCGAACGAAATGGACCCCCAATTATTCATCTTCGAAGTTATCACTGTTCCATGACTCTATTAAGGGCTTCTGAAGAAGTGATGACCCAATTGTTTCAGCAAACTTTGAAGGATAGCGCCCTCTGATGGTTTTTGTCTCTCAAAGAGTCCAGAATCCGTAGTTGGGAGGATGTAGCTCAATAATTCATGTCACAGTACAAATATAACGAAGAACTTGAGGTCACCCGTCATGATTTAGAGCTGCTCAAACAGAACCCTGAGGAATCAGTCAGTAACTTAATAGCCCGATGGAGGGAAAAAGCAGTAACCATGACCAATCGGCCATCCGAGGAAGAACAAGTCAGCATAGTGAAGAAGAGCTTCTTACCCCATGTCCGAGCAACTATGGGGGGCAATACTACCCCCTCTTTCGAGCTCTCAAAGAAGCAGGAGTAGAAATCGAGGAAGGTCTTGCCAAAACAGAAGTCGAACCAAAGAAGGTGTCCGGACAATTCACCCCCAAAAAATATGATAAGCCTGTCAGTGCTACAGTCTCAACCATCAATAATATCTCTCAACCAACCACATCATGGGCACCAGAAAGCCACCATGTCCGAGTCCAAAAGGAATACACCAAGCTCCATCTCCCCTCTCCAAAGTTTATCAGGCACTGTTAAGTCAAAACCTTATAAAACCCTTGGATCCTCGTCCATTGCCAAATCCACTCCCAAGAAACTTCAAGGCAAATGTTCATTGCGCCTTTCACCAAACTACTGGCCATACCACCGACCAATACTTTCACCTCCAAAACATAATCCAAGGTCTAATTGATCGAGGTACCATCGCCCCACCAGCCAATCCTAAGCCAAACACTACTCACAACCCACTTCCAAATCATACCAATACCATCTTTCTAGAAGAGAACCTGAAATTCGATCCCTCAACTCTAGGGGTGGAAGCGGTACTTTACCCTACCGTACCGTTTTGATAAAAAAAAAGAGGTTTTGGTTTCATATATTAAAATACCAGAAACCGGTCTTACCGAAATCGAAATTACTGCAAAAAAGTTGGTTGGTTTTGGTTTTAATATTTAAAAAATCAATTTACCGAAATTACCATACCGAATTTATCAAAACCAGAAAAAATAATACCGAAATTATCGTACCGTACCGAATTTATCAAAACTAGAAAAAATCATATCGAAATTACCAAAATTACCATACCGAATTTACTAAAACCAGAAAAAAGTTGGTTTTGGTTTTGGTTTTAATATTTAAAAAAGTTTGTTGGTTTTATTTTTGATTTTTTGGGGCTTTTAGTGTTGTTTACCGAAACTAGAAAAAACCAAAACCAGAAAAAACCAGAATTTACCAAAACCATAAAAAGCTAGAAGAAACCAGAATTTACCGAAACCAGAAAAAAATGAAATTATCGAAAAAACTGAAATACCGGTCGATTTGGTTTTGGTATTGATTTTGGTGTACTGGGTGGTAAACTGGTACGATTTGGTTTTACCATCCAGAGTTTGGTTTTGGTATTGGTATCTACTATTTATCGACCAAACCGTACCGCTTACACCCCTACTCAACTCAAATCATACCCATATACTCTCCTAAACCTCTCCAAATTTGCCCATATTTCCTCCTACACCCTACTAGCCTCGCTGATCAGGCATTGTCACTCCTTACCAGAGCATGCATCGCCGTTCGTACCCATTCTGAAAATGGAAGTATGGAATTTTCAGAAGTGTTAAACCAACTCCTAGAGTTCGGACTGAAATTGCCCTCACAGATGATCATTGATTGTCAAAGGTTCAGTACGCTATTCTTGGAAACGCGAAAATGGGCTTGAGAATCAGACAGTTGGGTAGTACAAACTGATGAAGTCTGCTTGGATGATATCATCCACATTATGGTAGAATTATTCAGGCAAACCAACAACATTGGCAGTATGACCAAGTTGCTTGATACTCTAAAGTTACAGGGGTGCCTGGTCCCTTCACCCTTACACATCCCTACAGAATGGGAAGACCTGTATGAAGAATCCGTTGAAGTTGTGGAATGCATCGACTTTACATAGAAATATATAATTATTGCCACCAGATGGGGGGAAGAATTCAAAGATTCAAATGAATAACAAGCTTTCAAGAAAACTGGCCCGATAGCCGACATGTGTGGGATGATTTCATTCGAAGAACTCCTCGGAGAAATAAAAAAGGTGGCAAAATAATCCAATATTTTGCAAATGAACAATTCTTAACTAATCTAAATAAGGTTAATAATAAACAACATAACCGCGTTCAAGTTAATGAAGAAAAGACTATTGTTGTTAACCTCAATTTTAGTAGCCAACTGTGCGAGATTATGATATGGGATACCCTCGACGAGCATGAGCGTGCACAACTCGAAGAATTACTAAAGGAATTCGTGGACGTATTCGCATGGTCCTATGATGATATGCCCGACATCGATCCTGAAATAGCTCAGCACGAAATTCCCACTCTCCCAGATTATAAGCCGGTCAAACAAAAGTTGAGAAAGCTCCGCACCAACTGGTCGCTCAAGGTCAAAGAAGAGGTGGTCAAACATTTGAATGTAGGCTTCATTCGTGTGATCAAATATCCCACATGGTTAGCCAACATAGTGCCCGTACCGAAATCAGGAGGAAAAGTTTGGATGTGTGTAGACTATCAAAATTTGAACAAAGCCTCTCCAAATGATGATTATTCGCTACCCAATATCGACATGATCATGGATAACATAACCAGTCATGCTCTCAAGTCCTTCATCGACGGGTGTGCCGAATATAACCAAATCAAAATGCACCCAAACCACCAAGAAAAAATCACATTCATCACCCCGTGGGGAACCTTTTGCTACACTGTCATGCCATTTAGTCTCAAGAACGCTAGGTCTACCTACCAAAGGGTTGCCACGACCATCCTGCATGATCTGGTTCACAAAGAGGTTGAGGTCTATGTGGATGATATGATTATTAAGTCCAAAACTAGAGAAGGTCATGTTCATGCTCTCCGAAAGTTCTTTGAACGACTGTGACATTATCAGATGAAACTCAATCCATAGAAATGCATCTTCGGCATTACAAAGGGAAAATTCTTGGGATTCATGGTCAGTGAGAAGGGGATAAAAGCAGATCCTGCAAAGCTGAAAGCCATACTTGAGATGCCACCTCCCCGAACAAAGAAAAAATTCTGAGGTTTTCTTAGAAATTTACAATACATCAGCTGGTTCATCAATCAGTTAACCTCTATCTGCGAACCTATCTTCAAACTCGTCCGAAAAGATTCAACTAAAGTTTGGAACGAGGCCTTCCAAAAAGCTTTTGACCGAATCAAACAATATCTGACCCAACCCCCGGTACTCATACCACCATAACCTGGTCTCCCCTTGCTCCTATACCTATCCCAATACCTTGAAAATTCCTACAAAGAAAGAGCCATCTATTATGCCAGTCGTAAATTGACCGGGTACGAGGTTAACTACACTGCTTTGGAAAAGGTGTGTGTTGCACTTGTCTGGGTCACCCAAAAATTACGGCACTATATGCTCGCCTTCCCCATCAAACTTGTAGCCCGAATGGCCCGATGGTTGATGCTCCTAGCCATGTTTGATATCGGGTACGTCACGTAAAAAGCCATGAAAGGAAGAGCCATCTCTGACTACCTCGTTGATTACCCCATAGATGAAGTCGATGTCTAGGTCTCCGAATTCCCAGATGACAATATTCTCTGTGCTGCTCAAGACTGCCTTCGATGGAAAATGTTCTTTGACGGTGCTGCCAATAAAAAAGGATATTGCATTGGGATACTTCTGATCGCCCCAGATGACTCCCACACGCCCATCGCCATCAAGTTGGATTTCCCTTGCACCAACAACATGATTGAATACGAGGCATACACAGTAGGACTCAAAGTTGCTCTCAAGAAATGTATTCAATGCCTAAACGTCTACAGGTATTTCGCCCTCATCATCGATCAAGTGCTCAAAAAATAGAGAGTTAAGGATGAAAAGCTCTAACCCTTCCATGACCACTTAGAAGAGCTAGCCTCCCAATTCCAAGATATCACCTTCCATTACCTACCTTGAGCAAAGAATAACCTAGCCGATGCTCTCGTTACCTTGGCCTCCATGGTCGACATGCCCAAAGGAATAAAAATGACCCCCTTCCTAGTTCAAAAGCAAGACAAACCAACCCAATGTTACCACATTGAGCTCGTCACCACAGAAGATCCCGAGCTAGCGAATTATTGGTACTACGATATTTGGCACCTCCTCAAATATGGTAGGTATCCTGAGGGTTCCAATAAGAAAGACCGAGCAACCTTTAGAAGACTGGCTGCCCACTACATTATCTGTCACAAAGCACTGCTCAAAAGGAAATTCGATGGAACTCATTTGCACTGCATCACAGGGGATAACATTAAAAAAATAACGCAGAAGATCCAAAGCGGGGAATGAGGGACCCATATGAACAATCACATGCTTGCCAAAAAGATCATCCGACAAGGCTACTACTGGACCACCATGGCCCAGGATTGCACCGCCTACGTCCAGAGATGCCTCAAATGCCAATAATTCTCCAACCTTCAGCAGCTGCCTCCGCGTAAATTATATAACGTGACTTATCCCTGGCTGTTCTCCACTTGGGGTATCGACGTCATAGGGAAGGTTACACTGAAGGCTTCCAACGGGAATGAGTTCATCCTAGTTGCCATTGATTACTTCACCAAATGGGTCGAAGCTGAGTCATACGCAGTGCTGAACGCTAAAAAAGCGGCCAAATTCATCAAGAAAAACATTATCTGCCGGTACGGGGTCCCGCACGAGCTAGTATCAGATAACGACTTTCACTTCGAAGCAGAAGTCACAGAAGTGGTCAACGAGTATGGGATTCAGAGACATAAATCTTCTCCCTACCAACCTCAAACCAACGGTGCAGTTAAAGCTGCCAACGAGAACCTCAAAGCCATCATCAGCAAGATGACCAAAAGCTGTCGAGATTAAGTCGACCGGATCCTATACGCCCTCTGGGGCTACCAAACCTCAATTCAAACCTCTACTGGGACTACCCCTTACTCTTTAGTCTAAGTCATGGAAGCATGGAGCTAGAAATACCCTCATTGGGCGTCATGCTTGAGAGCAAGGTCAGCGAAGAAGACTGGTGCCAAAGCCGTCTTGACGAGCTGACCCTCCTAGACGAAAGGAGATTAAAAGCACTATACAACATACAAGGGTACCATCGTCGTATATCGTGTTCATTCAATAATAGAGTCAAGGACCGTAGTGTCCGAGAAGGGGACCTAGCCCTCAAAGAAATCATAGAACCCATCTAGGACCCAGAGAGCGGCCCCTACATTGTCAAGAAAATCTTATCCAGCGGTGCCGCCATGCTTACGACTTAGATGGGGAATAAATGCCTCATCCAGTCAACCTGGACCGTCTCAAGAAGTTCTACCCCTAGTCCAAAATCTCGACGCGCTACGACTCTTCTCATCTCCCTTATATTCTGAAAAAAATAAAAAAATAAAAAAATCTCTTCATTTCCTTCTTCCCAGAACTACATGGGCCTGATCCTCTACAAAAACCATTTTCAAACAAAATCAAAAATTTTAAAACCCCAGAGGTACATAGGCAGCTCATACACCTTACATGAGCACGACCCTTTCTTTTTCACAAAATACTATTCTTTTCTTATCTCCGAGAACGACAACTCGTTTTGACATATACTTGAACAAAAGGATCATATATGCCTTAGCGATCGGTATAGATAATTCAAAAATACAAAATTCATTGAAAAACACAGCTGGATGATCAAAAACTTATTTATTTCACTAATAAGAATTTACGGTACATATTACATAAGAAAAGGAATAGATAACTCCCGTCCCTCTACCCTCCTAAAAGAACCAAATAAAATCCCCACATTTATCCCCAATTACACAATAAACTCTCCAGGAGTCCTATCCACAACTGCCAGAGGAGACTGTTCCGTCATCATCATCTACATCCTGGGGTCCCCAAGTTCCCCTTGCCTGAGCAGAGTGTCGCAGACACTCCATGGACTGATAAGCTCGAACCAGTTTAAAAAAAAACACAACACCTCCTTCCATGGTATTAAAAAAAACAAGCCACCTTTGTCCAGTCTCCACTGCCAACATCTTGCTAACACTCTCCTCCATAACCACTTCATATAATCCCCAGGGATATGCCAAACTCTCCCAATAGACTGAAAGGGACGGGTCAACGGACGCCGACTCTCCAACAAAGAGCCAAGCCTCATGCGCAGACGCTCGATCAAATCTTTTATCGGAAAGAAATTTAGTGTCCGAGGTGGCACGACCTGTGCCCAGCCAAATTGGCGGAGAAGCCGCCAATGGAAATAAAAAGAGGTCTGTCTGAGACCAACCAGCCGTACATACGAGTATTCTCCTAGCTCCAGAACATGCAATAATTATCCCCATCAAGGCACTGACCAGTACATATTCCGAGCCCCATGCTCCACAAGTTAATTCTCCCAGCTCTCCATATCCAGGCCAACACTGAAGAAGTGACGCAAAAAGAAATTAGGTACAGCCGACAAAGGTGTAATACCCCGTAATTTTTATGACTTGTAAATTGGGTTATATTTTAAAATAATGAATTAGTTGGATTTTATTATTAATTAATTCATTTGGGTTTTATCCGGATTGTGGATATTAAATTGGATGATTCTGAATATTACTTAAAGATATTTAGGTAATATATGAATGTGATGTCATTGATATGACGGTATGATATAATTTCTCGGTAAATTGGATTTTTAGTCAGACGCGGTATGGGACGTGTCGGGACTAATTTATTAAATTAAAAAGGAAATTTATTTTCTATCGACCTTATAGTCATTTTGACTATGTCTTTGCGTCCGGAAGGTTCGAAATAGTCAGAAAAGTCTATTTGGATGTTAATTTTGAGTCTCGTGTCATTTGGAAATGAATAGACAACCCAAAAGGGCATTTTGGTCATTTTCCAGAGGGATGAATAGTGATTTCGGGTTTTGTCTTATTATAAGTATTGGTAGATTAAGTGTACGTGGGTTATACATCTCCTCTTCACAAATTAGAGAAGTCATCTTCCTAGAGAGAGTGAAAGGGTGCTTTGGAAGGGAAAAGCCTACTTAGGAAGGAGAAGAACAAGAACCAAGGTTCACCACCACCAACTACCACCGGAGTTTGACCGGAGAAGGGACAACCAACTGAGATATACAACACCAAAGGATCAGACCTTCAGTAAAGGCAAGTTTTTGATAATTGCAACTTAAGTTCGTATATTGTCCATGTTAGAATAATTATGAAAGGAGATAATTTTTCTTGTTTGGAGACATAATGGAGTTGTTATATGGATTTATAGAAACTGAAATAATATATAAACTTATATTGTAGAATGATAATAATCCACGAAATGATCATGAATATGTTGAAGAAAAATCTGAAAAACCATTGAAGTGTTCTTGAAGTTAATATGTTGATGATTTTCTGGAAATAAGGAGAGAAACATGCTTTTAATCCAATCCCTTGATGATTCTAGGATGTTTAGAGTATTGGAAATCATTCATATATGTTGATATATCATGTAGATTTAATTATAAGGTTTGAATGAGTAAAAATGGTGAAACCCGTAGTTGCAGAAAATGCAGAAAACCAGGCTTGGACCTGAGGGATCGATCGATCGACCCCTGCCTTCGATCGATCGACCTCCCCAGAATATGTAAAGTTGTTTCTTTTTAAATGTTGATTATTATCCCAAACCTTTTGTGGATCTTTGGTGATTATTATTTGAATATTATGGGACTTAGAAAATATCAGTAAACCCTTGATAAGATTTGATTTAAATTGATTTGGATTCAAGTGATTAAAATGATGAAAATTATATTGAATGGAATTTCGGTTGCTAGATTAATTTGTTAAATTTCAAATGGGGATGTATGAGGATTAAAGATAGGACCAGTAGGGGTGATTTAATATAACACCTGGGTATCCTTAAGTTTAGAAGATGATTTAATCCTAAGTGAAAGAAGATGTGTTTATAAGAGATATGAAAATATCGGTTTAAACCTTAATTAAATGGAGAATTTAAACTCGTAGTAATTCGGGAGAAATGATGTTATGGACCAGTAGGATATTAGTGACTTCTTACGGAATATATGTTGAGGAAAAACCTATTTGAATCTTGTGTATTGAGTGAGGGTAGCCTTAGGGTTACAATTTGAACATCAAGGACTGATTTTAAGCTCATTATTGATTTCGCAAGGACGGAGTGTAATATAAGAGCGTAGTGGTATGTCTCCTGGATAGAGATGGGAGTTTATAACACATTTGGTTGAAAGAAGGTATGAGGTTATCCCGATCGCATAGTTGAAGTTGTCGGACCTCCTCGATCGACAAAGTTAAGTAGTAGTGTATTGGAGGGGTTCCTTGTTTGGATTTCGCTTTGCGAGACGCTCCGCGCATGAACCTTAACGACGTCAGGAGTGGAGAGATGTTATAGGATGTGAGGATAATTAAATTATGAAGTAAAGAAATGATATTTTAATACGTGGAATTTAAAAGAGATATAATGCTACGTATGGGAATTATCTTAGGGTAGTGATATTACTTTATTGATATTAAATTATAGGTATGATAATACCTATTTGATTGATTGATGATTTATGTGTATGAAATACCTAGCTTACTTGCTATCGGTGGGAGGTTTGCGCGTGAGGGCAGTCATATCCTGATGAATCCATGGGATCTTTGATTTGTCGCTCGAGAACATAGGTCTATGAAAGACTTATCGGGGAGTTGATAAGTTCGCTGACTGTGGCTACGTAGGTATGTGCGTGACCCATGGATACGAGAACTATGTTCGCCTCCAATTTGTTTGTTGTTGTTTGTGGTTCGAGGAATCCTTACCGAACCTTTAGTCCCCTATTCGGCGACCTGCGATGATGGGACATGATAGCAGAGTAATGCATTGCACCGCAGCTGTGACTCGGGGTGCCGTATTATATATGAATATATATATATATATATATATATATATATATATAATGGATGAAATGAACGAATGGATATTTATTATGGTTAAATCTATCTACGGTGATAATTGTAGATAACGGTGATTAGAGAAAGATAATGGAATTAAGTTAATGAATGTTTATTCTTAAAGAATTGAAAAGCTTAATTCATATTAATGAGAAATGATTTATGTTAATGAGAAACTAATCATGTAAATGAATAATAATGTGACGTATGGTATGGGACATACGGGGATTATGATATGGTAATGGAATTATAATATGGAAACTGGAAAAGAGGAACCATTAACTAGGAAGTTAATAGGAAACGTTAAGTGTGCACTCCAGTTGAGAGGTGAGAATAGCAAGTGAGAGTTGGATCTAACATGTACATAATAAATGCTTTATTGCACTTGTTAAATACTTGTTGTTTTAAAAATCATTTACACATTCGGGCTCTGACCCGTTTCCTTGCATATTTTCTTTTCTATTGTATCTCCTATATCAGGTGTCCAGCAGCAGGGACGCCAACCTTAGTTGATTGTGACGAGCTATGGAGCTATGGAGTTTTGCTTAGACGACTATCATCTTTTTTATTAACAGTATTCTTAGTTAGGGCAGGTCGCCCAAAGGATTCAGTTATCTTTTCTATCGGGGTTAAATACTATTGTATTCGTGTCTTTTTAATACATTTGACATTGTTGGGATTATTGTAATGGATTGATATTATTTTGGAATGTTTATTCCAATTGCATTTAAATTCTTTTGTGTTATTTATTGGGTTATCAGTATTGTAGAATAAAATGTGTTGTGTTATTCTTAAACTGGAAATGGATTTTGTTAAATTAAAATTTGGAAAGTTTTTAACACCAGCTTAATTGAGTATTAGGTGAGTTGTAAATATTTTCGACATTGATGCTAAGAATGAGCCAACTGTATATTCTGTTTTAATTTGGTATGGGACTGACCACCCGGTATTTAATTAGGTGGGATGTTACAGGTGGTATCAGAGCATCAGGTTCTAGTGTCCTTTAGGATCTGTACGGATTATTGTGTCTTCAGCTTAGCGTTCTTTGATGTAGAGCCCTATGAGTAGGATTATTGCTTTTCTATTTACGCCTACCATCTTCAACTATTTTGAGATATCAAATACTAATAGTGTTCTCTCATTTCAGATGCCTCCTCGACGTGCACCTCAACCCGCCCCAGCTCAGGGTACGATGACTGCGGTCGAAGTTGCTGCAATTGTCGCTCAGGCAGTCAATGCTGTTGTAGCTGCTGTTCAGCAGGCTCCCGCACCGGCACCGGTTGTGCCACCCGCGTAAGGGCAAGTGTGTCCTACTGCATGGGAACGAGCGAGGGATGCCTTTCAGAAAGCGCACCCACCTGAGTTTCAGGGAGGATCAGATGTTGTGACTGCTAGCCAATGGAAGAAAGATATCCAACGGCACTTGAGAATGATCGAATGCACTGAGGTTCAACGTCAAATACTAGCTACATTCAAGCTAGTAGGGGAAGCTTTGCAATGGTGGGAAGCTACGAACACTATGGAGGAGAGGGACACAATGACTATCCAGGAATTTTGGATACGGTTTGATGGGAAGTATTTTCCTTCCGCCATCCAGACAGAGATGAGGCAGAAACTACTTGATTTGAAACAGGGAGAGAAGACTGTGGCGGAATATGAGGAAGAATTTACGAGATTAACAAATTTGGTACCAGAAGAAGTACCCACTGAGGAGAGGAGAATTCTAATGTTCACTGATGGGTTGAACTATAAGATTCGCCAACATTTATTGGGGAATCTTTCACTACATACGTCTGCAGATGTTCTTAATGCTACAATGCTCCAGTGCCAGGATAACCGCTTCCATAATCAGGGTGTCAAGCGGGGGTTTGGGTTAAGCCTGCAAGGCAAGACTACTGGGGGCAGTTCTAGTGGGACTCAGTCAGGGCAGAGTCATCAGCGTCAGAGTGAGCAGGGTTCCCAGACAAGGGACTATGCTAAGCGTTTGCGATCTGAAGATTCTCGATTTGAGGATAGAGGTATTGGGCAAGGACAACAGGGCCATCAGGGTCAGAGACAGACTCATCAGGGCCAAGGGAAGGGAGGTAATAGTCAGCAAGTTCGAGGTCAACAGGGGCAAAATGGTGGAAAGTTTATGGGAAAATGTTTCGTGTGTGGCAAGTATGGCCATAAATGTCAAGATTGTCCTGAGAAAGACAAATTCCCTCAGCAACAACATTCTCTACAGGAGCCACAGGTACCAGTGTTTCCACCAGCTGCTCTTCCAGCTCCAACTCTGGTTCTAGCATTACCTCCCATTCCAGCAGCACCCGCACAACAGGGTCAGTACGGGCGTGTATATAACGTCTATCAGGCAGTGAACCAACAACCACCACCCGCGAATGAGGGTATGTTTTCTATCTAAGGAATTATGAGGCGTCTATTGAATTTTGTTACGATTAATATTGTGAGGGCTAAAGGGTTGCTAAACTTAGCCTATAGTATCGTTATTTACGTAGACTCACTGAGGGGTGTGGGACACCTTTATATTACATGTTATCACGTGGGTTTGATTTTTATCATGGGATTTCTTACCTTGGGCATGTCCGAGCGTGATTTGACTATCGACGTGCATTGACTTGTGGTATATGAGAGCGTATGTACTACTATTATCCTGCATCTTATCTTCTGTAAGAGAGTAGATGTGTAGACTCTATTTGAAATCAATAAAACCACATTTTTTTAAATCGATAAACCAAAAATTTTATATACTATTGACTAAGGACCTGAGGAGTTTCGATGACCGGCTACTTTAGGTAGTAGTGTATCGGGGTGGTTCCTTGTTTGGATTTCGCTTGCGAGACACCCCACGCATGAAACTATTAACCGTTGGGAGTCGAAATAATTTAGGTCTTTGGGATATGAGTTTATAACCTTTGCGAAAATGTTAATATTGAAAGCGGTACGAGAGGGTGTATGGGCGCCCTGGATGATTGGATTGTAGTAGTTTTCATAATTGGGAAAAAACAGTAAGTAGTTGGAACTTCAGGATTTATTTATTCAATACGAGAGGATCATTTATTTTTCCCAAAGTTTGTCACGAGGATGGTATAGGGAAGATTGGGTAAAGTTTAAATTTGATTCAGTTGAAACTATACGGTGAGGTTGGGCGGATAACATCGATAGGGATTTTCGTTAATGTACTGTATGGGCGGTAAGTCTTAGATTTCTTGCAATGTGAGATGTATACTCAGAGTTGACCTTACCGGTATGATTTATATTCCTAAATTTCGGGACGAAATTCTGTTATAAGGGGGGAAGTATGTAATACCCCGTAATTTTTATGACTTGTAAATTGGGTTATATTTTAAAATAATGAATTAGTTAGATTTTATTATTAATTAATTCATTTGGGTTTTATCCGGATTGTGGATATTAAATTGGATGATTCTGAATATTACTTAAAGATATTTAGGTAATATATGAATGTGATGTCATTGATATGACGGTATGATATAATTTCTCGGTAAATTGGATTTTTAGTCAGACGCGGTATGGGACGTGTCGGGACTAATTTATTAAATTAAAAAGGAAATTTATTTTCTATCGACCTTATAGTCATTTTGACTGCGTCGTTGCGTCCGGAAGGTTCGAAATAGTCAGAAAAGTCTATTTGGATGTTAATTTTGAGTCTCGGGTCATTTGGAAATGAATAGACAACCCAAAAGGGCATTTTGGTCATTTTTCTAACGGGATGAATAGTGATTTCAGGTTTTGTCTTATTATAAGTATTGGTAGATTAAGTGTACGTGGGTTATACATCTCTTCTTCACAAATTAGAGGAGTCATCTTCCTAGAGAGAGTGAAAGGGTGCTTGGGAAGGGAAAAGCCTACTTGGGAAGGAGAAGAACAAGAACCAAGGTTCACCACCACCAACCACCACCGGAGTTTGACTGGAGAAGGGACAACCAACTGAGATATACTACACCAAAGAATTAGACCTTCAGTAAAGGCAAGTGTTTGATAACTGCAACTTAAGTTCGTATATTGTCCATGTTAGAATAATTATAAAAGGAGATAATTTTTCTTGTTTGGAAGACATAATGGAGTTGTTATATGGATTTATAGAAACTGAAATAATATATAAACTTATATTGTAGGATGATAATAATCCACGAAATGATCATGAATATGTTGAAAAAAAATCTGAAAAACCATTGAAGTGTTCTTGAAGTTAATATGTTGATGATTTTCTGGAAATAAGGAGAGAAACATGCTTTTAATCCAATCCCTTGATGATTCTAGGATGTTTAGAGTATTGGAAATCATTCATATATGTTGATATATCATGTAGAAATAATTATAACTCATTTTGGAGGTAAATATGAAGGTTTGAACGAGTAAAAATGGTGAAACCCATAGTTGCAGAAAATGCAGAAAACCAGGCTTGGACCTGAGGGATCGATCGATCGACCCCTGCCTTCGATCGATCGACCTCCCCAGAATATGTAAAGTTGTTTCTTTTTAAATGTTGATTCTTATCCCAAACCTTTTTTGGATCTTTGGTGATTATTATTTGAATATTATGGGACATAGGAAATATCAGTAAACCCTTGATAAGATTTGAATTAAATTGATTTGGATTCAAGTGATTAAAATGATGAAAATTATATTGAATGGAATTTCGATTGCTAGATTAATTTGTTAAATTCTAAATGGGGATGTATGAGGGTTAAAGATAGGACCAGTAGGGGTGATTTAATATAACACCTGGGTATCCTTAAGTTTTGAAGAGGATTTAATCCTAAGTGAAAGAAGATGTGTTTATAAGAGATTTGAAAATATCGATTTAAACCTTAATTAAATGGAGAATTTAAACTCGTAGTAATTCGGGAGAAATGATGTTATGGACCAGTAGGATATTAGTGACTTCTTACGGAATATATGTTGAGGAAAAACCTATTTGAATCTTGTGTATTGAGTGAGGGTAGCCTTAGGGTTACAATTTGAACATCCAGGACTGATTTTAAGCTCATTATTGATTTCGCAAGGACGGAATGTAATATAAGAACGTAGTGGTATGTCACCTGGATAGATATGGGAGTTTATAACACATTTGGTTGAAAGAAGGTATGAGGTTATCCCTATCGCATAGTTGAAGTTGTCGGACCTCCTCGATCAACAAAGTTAAGTAGTAGTGTATTGGAGGGGTTCCTTGTTTGGATTTCGCTTTGCGAGACTCTCCGGGCATGAACCTTAACGACGTCGGGAGTGGAGAGATGTTATAGGATGCGAGGATAATTAAATTATGAAGTAAAGATATGATATTTTAATACTTGGAATTTAAAAGAGATATAATGCTACGTATGGGAATTATCTTAGGGTAGTGATATTACCTTATTGATATTATATTATAGGTATGATAATACCTATTTGATTGATTGATGATTTATGTGTATGACATACCTAGCTTACTTGCTATCGGTGGGAGGTTTTCGCGTGAGGGCAGTCATATCCTGATGAATCCATGGAATCTTTGATTTGTCGCTCGAGAACATAGGTCTATGAAAGACTTATCGGGGAGTTGATAAGTCCGCTGACTGCGGCTACGTAGGTATGTGCGTGACCCATGGATACGAGAACTATGTTCGCCTCCAATTTGTTTGTTGTTGTTTGTGGTTCGAGGAATCCTTACCGAACCTTTAGTCCCCTATTCGGCGACCTGCGATGATGGGACATGATAGCAGAGTAATGCATTGCACCGCAGCTGTGACTCAGGGTGCCGTATTATATATGAATATATATATAATGGATGAAATGAACGAATGGATATTTATTATGGTTAAATCTATCTACGGTGATAATTGTAGATAACGGTGAATAGAGAAAGATAATGGAATTAAGTTAATGAATGTTTATTCTTAAATAATTGATAAGCTTAATTCATATTAATGAGAAATGATTCATGTTAATGAGAAACTAATCATATAAATGAGAAATGTAAATGAATAATAATGTGACGTATGGTATGGGACATACGGGGATTATGATATGGGAATGGAATTATAATATGGAAACTGGAAAAGAGTAACCATTAACTAGGAAGTTAATAGGAAACGTTAAGTGTGCACTCTAGTTGAGAGGTGAGAATAGCAAGTAAGAGTTGGATCTAACATGTACATAATAAATGCTTTATTGCACTTGTTAAATACTTGTTGTTTTAAAAATCATTTACACATTCGGGCTCTGACCCGTTTCCTTGCATATTTTCTTTTCTATTGTATCTCCTATATCAGGTGTCCAGCAGCAGGGACACCGACCTTAGATGATTGTGACGATCTATGGAGCTATGGAGTTTTGCTTAGACGACTATCATCTTTTTTATTCACAGTATTCTTAGTTAGGGCATGTCGCCCAAAGGATTCAGTTATCTTTTCTATCGGGGTTAAATACTATTGTATTCGTGTCTTTTTAATACATTTGACATTGTTGGGATTATTGTAATGGATTTATATTATTTTGGAATGTTTATTCCAATTGCATTTAAATTCTTTTGTGTTATTTATTGGGTTATCAGTGTTGTAGAATAAAATGTGTTGTGTTATTCTTAAACTGGAAATGGATTTTGTTAAATTAAAATTTTGAAAGTTTTTAACACCAGTTTAATTGAGTATTGGGTGAGTTGTAAATGTTTTCGACAGTGATGCTAAGAATGAACCAACTGTATATTCTGTTTTAATTTGGTATGGGACTGGACACCCGGTATTTAATTAGGCGGGGTGTTACAAAAGGATATTCTGGAAGAGTCACCAGGCGAAGTCTTTCAGACAACCACATGAACAGCATCACGGGTCTACCCCGCATGAAGTCATAATGACCTTCTCGCCAGGCATCCAGACCGTTCAGGGTCTCCACTAGTATCACCGTTACAGGATTGCGACAGTATGGCATCCATGAAGTAATGGCTGCAAGTTGCAGATCCACCAGCAGTTCACCGGTCACCAGCAGCAATTTTGAAACCAGGCCCAGAGCAATGACTCCAGCATAGCCAGCATCACCTACTTCTCGTAAATGCACGAACTGCAACACCATTAGTAGGGAGATCATTCCTCGAGCAACCAGTGATCTAGTCGCCGATGGCGAAATACGAAGAAGCCCATCCAACAAATCCCTGGGAGAACGGGAAAATTCAGGCAGAGTCGCAGCAACGCTGGGATTTATCCCCAGCATGGCATAAAATTTCTCGTAGGTAGGACAAACTTATTCCAACCCAAAGCGGAATACATGGTCTTCGGGGTACCAAAATTGTACCGCCGCCATCAGCATGTTCCGCTCAATGGGCCGATTGCGCTACAAAGAAACTCGACGCATATTAAAAGCATCGTAGTCGACATTATAAGAGCACATTGCTTCCAAGGCTTCGAGGTAGTTAGCAAACTCAATTCTACTAGGGAGATCCATCTTGCAAGACTAAGAGATAGTAGGCAAGTAAGTAAGAATGTGAAGGTGTGATGAAAACACTCCACCCTTGCCCCTTTTTATACTTGAGAACCCTCACAAAAGACATAACCCCTACAGAAATTGGAGGGAATCCTACCCCATAAGGTACAAAAGGTTGAATAGGGAACTAATCAAAACTTTGAATTGATGGGACTGGACTTGACTGCCAATAGGCAGGGCAAGGGGCTTGTCGATCGGCAACCCCTTATTTTTGGAAATTTTCCTTTTTCCTCTTTTGTCAAAATCAGAAGTTCAATAAAAAGTAAATTGATATTCTCAACAGAATTTCAAAAGTCTCCCTTTCACCTTATATAATTTCTCATTTCTTCAAAAAAATCCCAAAAATATCTCTTTTTACTGTCTCAACAGCAAAGTAAAAAGAACATGTGCATGCATTCACTCATTCACCATTAACAAAATATAATAAAAAACTCCATTGCATTACATATATATTTGTTCTCTGTGTTACATCAATTTTAGAGTAAATAAAAGAAAAGCAAAAAAATAACGGGACTCAGCCCGAACCCACATTCTCTCTCTCTCTCTCTCTCTCTCTCACCTACCCTTCACCCCTCTCTCTAAGAGCTTCCACCACTACGACGTGATCTCTTTCCCCTACGGTGAGATGACGCACCATCGCTACCCGAGCCAGAGTCCTCCCTGGACGAAGCAGACGGCATCAAACAATAAGGAACCGGGACCGCATCCCGAATATGGGTAGTCATCGAAGATATCCAGTCTCTGATGTCCCTCAGCCAAGTGGTCAACACCCGGACTTGCTGCAAAGAAAAGGCAAAATTAGTATAAAAAGGGATCAAAACAGAAAAGGAACCAAAAAAGGAAGAAGGTATACCGTAGGATGAAGGACCTCCTCTGTCAAACCCAACTCCTCCGAATCCATCGCATGAGGATGGTGCAACATAGGCACCATCTCTCTATCAACCCACCGAATGTTGTACGAAGGAGTATGCAATCGCACGAAGGGAACCTCTGAAGTCGCCGCCGCAGACGCCGACAGACCACCGCCGCTGTGGAAGTACCCCACCGCCCGACTCGAACCTGCAGGAGGGAAAGGCATGACATCATATATACTGGGCGCCATCAACCAGCTCATCACAAAATTCATATAGTCATACGGCACGACCGTATCAGTATACAGTAAGTAGGACTCGTTGATCATCGCCGCGATCCTCGCATCCTCCGACAGCAGCCACTCTCGCCTCATAGACGTAAGAGGCTGCGCAGGTGGCACCACCACCTACTCCTCAGCAATTTGTCGAACCACCCGCTCCCCGAGATACCAAGAATGACCGAACTCACGCGCCAGCAAGTGCCTCATCTGCGCGTTCACCCCAATCGCACCCGTATCCTGAATGGCTGTCTCCTAAGGGTAAAAGGTCACCTGAAAATCCCAAGCAAGCATAAGTCAATACAAAATCAGAGCATGCTAAAAACCAAGACTGAAAAGGAAAGAGTCTTACCGTACAACTGGTCAGGCCATTCAAGACCTGACGCACCGCCTCTAGAGAGAAAGATCCCTTCGACTGAGGATTAGCCTTCCTCCACCGGTACAATCGGCAGAAGTCCTCGACGGTATCATCCTTCAAAGTGATCAGCTGCGTATTGCACCCAATCACCTCGTAGAACCACGTCTGCCAAAGATAAGAATTCGCAATCAAAGAGATGCATAAGGAAAATGCGAGTGCATGAAAGGAAAATGCGCAAAATAAAGAATATCTCAAGAAGATACGTGGCTCCAATAAAAGTCTTTCGATAGCACCGGCTGAATGCATCCATAAAAGAGTAAAGGGTCGCCAAAGTCAGACTTCCCCAATTATAAAGAGGGATGTTCGAAAACATCCTCATATACGGTAAGAACCACAAATTGACGACGTCGTCGCTCGACACCACCATGAAACCTCCCAGCACCAGCAAAATGAACAACCCATCCATTTGCCTCACCTGCAGCCCGTCCTCCACATCAACCACCCTACTTAGCAAGACATCCTTCAGTAAGGACAGCCGGATGGAATCCCCAGAAACTATCCTCCCTACGTCACCAAGTGTTGCACGCACCGCCTTCGACCTCACCCGTAAAGAGCGATCCACCTCTATCTGCTCTCCATCACAATCCAGCCCCAGCAGCTGCTCCACATCTATGGGAGTCACCGTCATCTCCTCGAAGCCAAAATGGAAGGTGTGGGTTGTATCCCACCATCTCTCCCCCAAAGCACATAAGACCGTCGTCGATCGAGGCATCTCCTTCAGCGCAGACGCCACCCTCCCAAAACCCGTCGATGATACCACCCAACGCACCACAGGTGGAAGATTCTCCCAGACATCCTTAAGCCCCGTCGTCCCGCGGGCACGCATGTTCTTCAAAGAGACATTAGACTGTCAAAAGAGAAAAAACAATGTCAAAGTTCGAGAAGAAAAGAAAAATCACCAGAAAGAGAAGAATGCTAAAAGTCAAGTTGCTTACATAATCGTAGGGGCTCACCACCTTAGAAGAATGATGACGTGACGGCTCCCGCAGTAAGGTTCTCTCATCCGTAACTGGCTTAAATGCATCGAAGGAGTTCTCACTCCCCAAAGCAAGAAGCGCCATGGCCCTCCACTCCACGTTCACCCAGTCATCGACAGTCAACCATTCCCTATGCGTTGTAGTGCTCACAAAGGCGGCCATTTCTTAAAGATCGGAATGCTAGAACGATTTGCAGAGGAAAATCACAGAAAGAAATAAAGCAAGAAGCTGTGAAAAATAAGGGGAATTCGCCCCCTTTATATAGGATGTTAAGGGTCATGCCGATCGACATTGACCCCCCACCCATCGATCGGCACTGACCCGTTACCTTCCCAAGGCAGTCCAAAAGTTTGTGCCACTGCCGAATGGCACCCTCTGAACCATTCTTAAAATTTTGTACAGAAATTCCCATAAAATACTAGAAATTCCTGAAAAATGTCAGAAAAGTCCTAAAAATCCCAGGAAGGATTTTAAACATTTTCACCAAAAAAATTTGGCACTCCTTCAAGAGGATCCCCTATTTCCCCAGTGAAACTCTCAAAAACCAAGTAAAACTCCTCTCGGCAACATCCCCGGAGGTTCACTAAGGATCACCTCCTATACCACAAAGGTCTAAAACCTCCTAAGTAATACGTCTAATACCTAGACCACCTAATCACTTCCCCAACGGAGTTTGCAGCATCAAATTGGTTGTTCCCCTCGCAAGGTCTCCAAAAGATACAATAGTCTCCCCAGCAATCAGTTCCCTAGCTCAAATTAAAATCACAAGGCACTTTTTCCCCAACGGAATCAAAATCTAATCTTTATCCACTCTTAGGTCAGAATTAACCTTTGTCTTGGATCTTCACCTCAGTTAGGTCAGAATTGACCTCGGTCCTCGGTCGTCACCAATCTTAGGTCAGAATTGACCTCGATCTTGGATTGTCACCTCAGTTAGGTCAGAATTAACCTCGGTCCTCGGTCGTCGCCACTCTTAGATCAGAATTGACCTCAGTCTTGGATCGTCACCTCAGTTAGGTCAGAATTGACCTCGATCGTCACCACTCTTAGGTCAGAATTGACCTCGGTCTTGGATCATCACCTCAGTTAGGACAGAATTGACCTCGATCCTCGGTTGTCACCACTCTTAGGTCAGAATTAACCTCGGTCTTGGATCATCACCTTAGTTAGGTCAAAATTGACTTCGGTCCTCGGTCGTCACCTCTATTAGGTCAGAATTGACCTCGATCATTGGATCCCTACTTAAGCCCATAAAATTGGCTTCGACCCGCAGAATTGGTCATCTCTGCATAATCCCGCAGAATTGTCTTTGACCCGCAGAATCGGTCACCCTCATCTTCAAGCCCTCATAATTAGCTTCGACCCGCATAATTGGTCATCCCTACTTAAGCCATACCCGTATAATTGGTCATCTCTGCATAAGCCCGTAGAATTGACTTCGACCCGCAGAATTGGTCTTCTCAACTTAAGCTCGCAAAATTGGCTTCAACCCACAGAATTGGTCATCTCAACTTAAGCCCGTAGAATTGGCTTCGACCAGCAGAATTGGTCATCTCTGTATAAGCCCGCGGAATTAGCTTCGACCCGTAGAATTGGTCATCTCTGCATAAGCTCGCATAATTGGCTTTGACCCACAGAATCGGTCACCCTAATCTTTAAGCCCTCCGAATTGGCTTCGACCCGCAGAATTGGTCATCCCTACTTAAGCCCGCAAAATTGGCTTCGACCTGCAGAATTGGTCATCTCTGCATAAGCCCGCAAAATTAACTTCGACCCGCAGAATTGGTCATCTCAACTTAAATCCGCAGAATTGGCTTCGACCTGCAGAATTGGTCATCCCTACTTAAGCCCGCAGAATTGGATTCGACCCGCAAAATTGGTCATCTCCACCTCAAGCTCGTAAAATTAACTTCGATCCGTAGAATTGGTCATCTCAACTTAAGCCCGCAGAATTGGTCATCTTTACATAAGCCCGCAGAATTGGCTTCGACCCACATAATTGTTCATCCCCATAATTGACCTAAACCTTTGATCATCATTCAAACCATCCCCAACAAGCTCCTTAGGTCATCAGAATCGGCCTCGACCCTCTAAATTGGTCATCCTCACTCCTTTAGGTCCTTATAATCGGCCTCGGCCCTCTGAATTGGTCATCCTCTCTCAAAAGCATCATGCGGTATCTATTCGATGGCTATCGTTTATTCTAAACTCACCCGTCGAGGGGCTCTATAGACACCCCATTCTATTACCCCTAAACTCTCATTAGGTCCCTAGCACCTCCCTTCATCACTACAAACCTAGGTCATACCCAGAGTACTGACCTAGAAGCCAGCGGGCACTCTCAGGCTCCGTTTGACCAAAAAGTTAAACTCTTCAGCTCGATCGATACTGAATGAATCTTCGAAGGGAACTGAAACCCCTTTCCAATGGTCCGTCCCGTATGTGATTCTAACTTACCATGTGGACGAACGACCCATTTCCCCCCGAAACTTGATCTAAAGGCCATCAGACCCTCCCGAGCTCCGTTTGACCAAAGTTAACTCTTCAGCTCAACTGAGACTGAATGAATCTTTGAAGGTCACTGAAACCCCTTTCCAACGGTCCACCCCGTGCGCGATTCTGACTTACGGTACGGACGAACGATCCGTTTTACTCCGAAAGGTCACCGAATGCTTCCAGGGCCCAGTTGACCAAAGTTAACTACCCAAACCGGTTCAAACTCTTTGGAATGTCGAAGTACATCTCTTAACTTTTCCAATGGTTCGCCCCGTACGCAATTCGAACTTACCATCCGAACGAACGATCTGTTTGCGTCCGATGATTCCCCGTCTAGTGGACTCACGAATGCTTTCGAGCCATATTTGACCCAAAGTCAACTCCCGAATCCAGGAGCAGTCCAAGGACTTTATAAGGTCTCTGAATTACCTTTCCAACGGTTTACCCCGTGCACGATTCGGATCAATAATTTGCGCTCTGCAATCGATTTTCCAAAAAGGCCTGAAAGACACTGACAAACGACAGGTCCCAGACCCTGCCTATCGGCAGTGTGCCTAAACGCACCTGTCGATTGACAGGTTTAGGGCTATGATGATCGGCAATGCCCTGCGACTATAAAATGAGGCCTTGACCTCATTTGCAAGGAGATCCCAGATCTGATAGGTATCACTCTCAGCAAATCCAGAAAACCTCTCTCGCAGTCAGCGTGATTTCCACACCCAAATCCCTTTCCAACCTTCACTTTTCATCAAACTTGGTGAATTCACTACCCTCCATCATCATCAAAGTCTAAGGGATGCTCTCCAACAGTCAAGATCAACCTCAAGATCTTCAAGAAGGTCCAATTTTCTCAACTCTTACCTTAAATTCTCATAAATTCGCAATAACTTGTTTTATTAATTAGCACTTTTATTATCTCATCTCACACATCCTAATATACTTTTTATTTAGTATTATTGCACATCTCTTATTTTCATATAAATAAAAATCCAAAAAAATAAGAAAAAGAGGGTTTTCTCATAAATTCCAAATAGGGATTCTCACACTTTTCTCACATTTTTCTCACAACTAAAACACTTTTTCTACACACACACACACAAATAAGAGAAGTCCCCGATTGGATTTATGGGATAAACCCCACCCCTCGTTTTGCATGCGAACTACGTGGACTTTGATGCCTCTATTGGCTATGTAGGCGTCTCGGGGTAAAACCCGAGACTCGAGAACTAATTTTACTTGTTCTCTCATTTTATATTTTCTCTAAACTCCACTCTATTATATTATATATACACATATATTTGTTCTTAGTGGCGTATTATTCCACATGCGTTATCGTTCCATCATAACGATCAACGTAAAGATAATCGCACAAATCGTATTTTCTAATATTATTTGTATACCTTCCTACAGATGACTCACTTTATCTCTTCCATGATACAAGTCGAGGATTCTTATCTCCACTTTATATACACATGCACACATATCACGAGGAAAATAAAAGGAAAATAACAAAAACCCATGAGAGACCGTAAGGGCGGAATGGGTACCGAACACCTTCCCATTTCGTAACTTAGCCTCCGGAACCTTTCCGAATCATTTTTGGTTTCGTATGCATCAGTATGTCTTTGGACGCTATCCTTCGGGATGGATCCCTTTCTTTTGTTTGTTTTGAGTAAAATAGATTGACGACTCTATCTCTTTACATTTTTCACCTCACCCAAATGACGCCGGCCGAAGTGCTCCCGAGAGGGACGCGCGGGACCTAGGATCCTCCCTCACTCTCATCACCCTGCGGCGAGGATCAATTCGGACTTACCATGCGGACAAATGATCCATTTGCGTCCAATAATTCCCCATCCAGTGGACTGAGGAATGCTTCCGAGCCATATTTGACCCAAAGTCAACTCTCGAATCCGGGAGCAGTCCAAAGGACTTTCGAAGATCTCTGAATTAACTTTCCAACGGTATGCCCCGTGCACGATTTGGATCAACAGTTTGTGCTTTGCGATCAATTTCCAAGAAGGCCTGAAAGACACTGCCAAATAACATGTCCCAGACCCTGCATATCGGCAATGTGCCTAAACACACCTGCCGATTGGCAGGAACAGGGCTATGCCGATCTAAAATGCCCTAGGCCTATAAAAAGGAGACCTTTACCTCATTTGCAAGGAGAGCCTAGGTCTAATAGGTATCACTCTCAGCAAATCCAGAAAACCTCTCTCGAAGTCAGCGTGATTTCCACACCCAAATCCCTTTCCAACCTTCACTTTTCATCATCATTTTCATCAAACTTGGTGAATTCACTACCCTCCATCATCATCCAAGTCTAAGGGATGCTCTCTAATATTCAAGATCAAGCTCAATATCTTCAAGAAGGCCCAATTTTATCAACTCTCTCCTTAAATTCTCATAAATTCGCAATAACTTGTTTTATTAATTAACACTTTTATTATCTCATCTCACACATCCTAATATACTTTTTATTTCGTATTATTGCACATCTCTTATTTTCATATAAATAAAAACCCAAAAAAATAAGAAAAAGAGGGTTTACTCATAAATTCCAAATAGGAATTCTCACACTTTTCTCACATTTTTCTCACAACTAAAACACTTTTTCTACACACACACTCACGCACAAATAAGAGAAGTCTCTGGTTGGATTTATGAGATAAACCCCACCCCTCGTTTTACATGCAAACTACATGGACTTTGATGCCTCTATAGGCTACGTAGGCATCTCGGGGTAAAACTCGAGACTCGAGTCCTATTTTTACTTTTCTCTCATTTTCTATTTTCTCTAAACTCCACTCTCTTATATTATATATATACATATATTTGTTCTTAGTGGCGTATTATTCCACATGCATTATCGTTCCATCATAACGATCAATGAAAGGATAATTGCGTAAATCCTATTTTCTAATATTATTTTTATACATTCCTACCGATGACTCGCTTTATCTCTTCCATGATACAAGTCGAGGATTCTTATCTCCACTATATATACACATGCACACATATCACGGGGAAAATAAAAGGAAAATAACAAAAACCCATGAGAGACTGTAAGGGCGGAATGGGTGCCTAACACCTTCCCATTTCGTAACTTAGCCTCCGGACCCTTTTCGAATCATTTTTGGTTTCGTATGCATCAGTATGTCTTTGGATGCTGTCCTTCGGGATGGCTCCCTGTCTTTTGTCTATTTTGAGTAAAATAGACTGGCGACTTTATCTCTCTACATTTTTCACCTCACCCAAATGACGTCGGTCGAAGCACTCCCGAGAGGGACGTGCGGGACCTAGGATCCTCCCTCACTCTCATCGCCCCGCTACGAGGATCGGGGATGGCCACAATATACTACGTATAAAACATATGCTATGGGATGTGCATACACCTATATTAAAGATAAAGATTTATGTATTAAGGTTGTGTTAATACCTAATGTATGATTAATAGATTGTGTGTATGACATACCTACCACATTTACTATCACGGGAGGTCTTAGAAATGGGACAATCTTATCTTGATGAGCTTTCGGGGGGATTTTAGATGTTGATCTTAAATGAGAAGATTGGTTACGGAGAAAGACGAAGATGGATTCGTATTCACATACATGAGAATTATATAGGAAAAAGAATAA